>JAUIQD010000004.1:2400000-4800000 GCA_033439745.1 Lasiosphaeria hispida
GTCAACCGACGATGTCAGTGTTCTCGGCACTGTCAGCGATGGCGCCTCCCTACACTCCGATAAGACTCTCTCGCTTGCTGAGGACGCCCTGTCAGTGGTGACATCGACAACATCGAACAGCCATGCGTCGACTACAATTCAACTGACGCGTGTCGTCGAGACAACGCGTGTCATCCGCGGCCATATTTGCAAGCTTGGCGACTACTCCGAGACTTTCTTCAAGACGATGACGCTCGATTCATACCTCGAGTACATCTCGGACGAGCGCCTCATTCACATGCCCCGACGAGGCAGCGACTGGGACCGCGTCTTGAGGGCCGCACAATATTTTGGATTCCAGTTATGGCGCTTCGGCGTCGGTGTCGGTCAATTCTGCCCTGGCACCGAGTCCGCCTCCATCACAGTCCTGGGTAGCACCCAGATCTTGCTCGAGGTATGATTTGTTTGTGCGCCCATCACCCAGCACGCAAGGAGCTGACATGGCCACAGATTGGACCTCAGCAAGCACAGGCGTTATTGCCGACATTCCAGGCCCTGTACGAGCTGGCACTCATGCTCCTGCATGTCGGCCAGATTCACGAGATTTTCCACGCCTCGCGCGAGGTCAAGGAGACGGTCGCGAACCTGTACTGTGATGTCGCCGACCTGGTCGGCAATATTTCCGTCTTTTACCGTGGCGAAATTAGCAAGCTCGCTGCCGGCAAGTCCGTCACCATCAACTTTGATGTTATCTTCGGAGATGCAGTGGCTGCCATCTATAAGAGGCGAGACCTCATCACGGCCAGGATGTGGTCGCTCAAGCTGGGCTACCGCCGTACCAGTCTTAGCCTGGACTCAGTTCGCCGGAAGCTAAAGCACGACCGCTCCATCAAGGGCGCCTTCTATGACCAGGTTGCCGAGAGCATGAAGCGGGCAGAAGACACGTGCGAATGGCTGAAGAGCCCCTTGGTCGAGTTCTTCCGGTCCAGCGACAAGGCTCTCACCATCACCGGGGAGTCAGGAACTGGAAAGACAGTACTCGCCGGGTGGATCAAGGAGCGACTTCAACGTCCTCTGAACCACACACAGTTCTCCACGCTCAACTACACATTCCGTGAGTCCTCCCACTGCAATTATGTATACCTCGTTGTCTGCTAACAGAACCTAGCCTTTGACTCACCTAGCCAGTGCTCGCCGCTCGCTTTCCTCAAAAGCATCCTGTTCCAACTTCTCGAGAAGAATGTCGGAGACGTCATTCTTTACGAAAAGCTCGTTGGTGCTTTCGAGGCATATGACAAGCACCACTCTCCCTCGAAGCTGGAGGCATCACTTTGGGCCACCCTGGAATCCGGACTTCGAACTTTGAACGACAGAAACAATAACCTGGTTATCATTGTCGATGGTTTCCACGAGGTCACGGGTGGAAAGACACCACTGGAGTTCCACAAGACGTTACGCGAGTCTATCTCCAAGTTCAAAAACATCCGCATGATCACATTCTCCAAGGCCATTTCCCACTTGAGCGAGGGCTGTAGCCACTTCATAATTACGCCTCAACACCTGCAGGCCGACATCAAGGCATATTTCCGGCAGTCATTCTCTGACCTCCCCTCATTCTCTCAGCTTAGGCATGAGGATAGAGAGAAGGTTGTGCAGGAGCTCACCGAAAGGGCCAAGACGTCGTTTATCTGGGCCTATCTTATGGCTAGGCTCCTCGTCAAGGAGTCGTCGCCGGATTCCTTTCTCAAAACGGCACGCGGCATCAGCGTTGGCCTGGATGACGCACTCAAGAATTTGGTGTCTGGTCTATCACTAAAGAACGAGATCACCCAGTCTCTGTTGTCGTTTATGTTGGCCGCAGACCGGCCTCTAATGGTCGCCGAGTTAGCAGAACTCCTGCGCCTGAATCTCCACACCCGCCGCTTTGGAGACGATGTCAACGTCCCGAAGCACATCAAGTCGACGTGCGGAGATATTGTGGTGGTGGAGGGTGGCAGTGTTCACTTCAAGAGCAAGGCCATTCGAGCATACATCCAGACGCTGATGGGCAAATCCCTTCCTTCCCCCAAGGATGCCCATCGCCATCTGACGCTGGCCCTTCTCCTCTACTCCAAGCTCACCGTGTCCGATGCTGGCGAGCCGTCGTTTGAGCTGCTTGGCGACAAGGTCATTGACGACGCTTTTCGCTCAAATGCTCTACTGTACTATGCGGTACGGCACTGGCAGACTCACTTCCGGGCATCGGGCTTCTTCGGAGCCAAGGACGAGCTTGTCTTGACAAAAGAGTTTCATGAGGTGTATCCAGACTCGTGTCGCTTTGCTCTCCTGGAAAGATCAAGCTGCCACTACGGCGCGTCCACGACGAGTCTTATTGAGCAGCACAACTTCTCTCTTAAAGTTCGTGAGGCCTGCTTCGGCGAGAAACACATCATTGTCCTCCAGACGTTGATCATCCTCGGAAATATCCATGTTGTGGCTTCTGAGTCCGTGACTGGAGCCGTGTGCTTTTACAGGGCTGCAACACTTGGCAAGGTCATACTGTCGACCTCCCACGCTGTCGTTGTAACTTGCACAAACTATTTCCTGCAGTACACCGAGACCACCACCATCACAACTCGGACTGAGATTGTGACATACCGAGAGCGAATGATCATTCTCATGATTCAAATCTGCAAGGAGAAACATGGCAAGACCGGCGAGCTTGTCATCAAATGGTTAGAGATCCTCGCCAAGCTCTACGTCGACCTCAAGGAGGAGCACAAGGCCACCGTGATATACAAAGAGCTCTATGAGATCTACATTATCGTCTTTGGCAAGAAGTCACCACAGGCGCGCCGGCTATGCGAGCATCTTGGCGGCCTCGAAATTGTTCTCAAGGGCGAGACCAAGCAGGAGGAAATTGACGAATACGCCCGCTTCTTCCTGGAGACGATCGAGGAGCTGGAGGAGTTTGACGAGCGCCGAATCTCTATTCTCCTTCGTCTTGCTCTATTCTACGAGTCCAAGAAGCAGTGGTTCCTGGCCGAGAAAATCTACATCACACTCTGGAGCCGCGTCTCGACGATCTGCCGGATCAAGACGTCCATAACCTTGCACATGATGAAGATCAACATTGCTATCGAGTATGTCAGGTTCCTCCAGAGAATGAAGCGCGTCGAGGAGGCCACCACCATCCTTATCTGCATATGGGTGGAGTACGAGCACCACAGCTTTGAGGAGAAGACGATCATCGTCCTCCTCAGAGAGGTCGGCGTTTTGTTCAAGGCATTTGGCCTTCTCCAGGTAGCCATTTCCGTCTTCACCAAGGTCTGGGGCTGGTTCAAGAGCAAGGGCACTGTCACCGACGATGATGCCGTGCAAACAACTGTCCTTATCACCGAGGTGGTTGAGGAGATTACCGAGACCACTGTTTCCACAAAGACCACAACCACAACGAAAACCGAGGTGACGGAAACCGTGGTGCGCGAGATCTTCGAGACGCATTATACCAGGTGCAAGAAGGGCAAGGCTGACTTGGTCTTTTTCAACTCGTGCCTCGCCCTCGCCAATCTGTACATCAAGCTGGGGAACTGGACGCAAGCCGAGATCACTATTAAGCGGTCGCTTGAGATCACCTGGAAGGCCATCCTGACAGTTGACGTGCATGTGAAATTGTCGGAGCACTTCGTCTCCGAGTGCATTTTGATTGCGACCCGCCTGGCCATCTGCTACCACCGACAGAGATCCTTTGAGAAGGCCGAGGCCGTCTACCTGCGCATCTACTACGCCTGTCTTGCTTCTCTCCAGATCACGGACGTCAGGATTGAGGAGTCCCTGGCCGTGCTCATAGCATTTTACGAAGAGCACCATCGTCACGAGAAGGTTATTGAGATCTACATGGAGCTCCTTGCCAGGTACAAGAAGCAGTTGGGCCACTCCCACAAGCTGACCATCAAGATCCTGTATGCCCTGGCTTCCCACTGCAAACTTGTGGGACGCGCTGAGGCGTACGAGTACTACGTCGAGATTGTCACGGTGCTCAACAGGGGCCTCAAGCAATGCCACCATGATGCGTTCGAGGCAGCCATCATCTTGGTGACATACTACCACGAGCGGAAGAGCTGGATGGAGCTCCAGCATGCCTGTGCCGTTCTTTGGGAGACCTTTGTCCATCACCCCAAGGAGTGCCGCTTCACGGAGGAGACCATCCAGCTGATCTACGAGAAGTACGTGTATGTGCTCGAGTTCCACGCCAAGGTGGATATCTCTGTTCTCTATGAGATCTCGGTCAAGTTTCGCGAGACTGTCACGATCGTCTTCGGAGCGTCTGCATACATCGTCATCCTAGCCATGATTGCCCTGGCTGGGGTCTGCGGGCGATACGAGGGGCACCATCACGAGTCTGTCACGATCTATGAGGAAGTCATCACACGCACCACGACGACCAAGACAACGACCACCACAGTCACGGAAACGACGATCAAGACAGTCAAGAAACGCCTCTCAAAGGTTCTGGTGACTATCATTACCTCCGGAGGAACAGTCACGACGACGACGATTGAGCGGGCTATGTTCCTCTGCCTTGAAGCCTATGCCCAGCTGAAGATTAAGTATGGCTGCTGGCATGAGAAGACGTTGCTCAAGCTGAAAGACATCATTATCCTATACCAGAAGCTCGGCAGCAAGGAATCCCACGGCAAAATTATCGTGCTCCTCCAGGAGTCCTTCGTCAGCATCGTCACGGCCACTTGCGGATCCATGTCGCTCTACCATGCCGCACCAACTCTGGCATCGATTTACATCAGCGCCGGTCTGGTTACGCTCGGCCTTCAGTTGGTCCGATACCTCAGACACCTGACCATCTTCGGCCGTGATTTTGAGCTCAGTACCGAAGTTGTTCTCAAGGTGGATGCATCTATCGCCAGGGCGGCCTTTGTTTTCCTGGTCGCCTTTGAGCGGCATCTGACGGAGAAGATCATTTTGACCTACTCCGAGCTCATGGCTGCCACGCTTCTGGAGATCACCCTGTACGAGCAGTACAAGAAGGTCATCGAGACAGAAACCAGGATCGAGATCGTTCTCGAGTATGGTGCCAAGCTGCGCACCTTCTGGGTTGAGCAGAAGCAGGAGCAGATGCTTGTCATTCTCGACAAGAAGCTGTTCAGCGTGTTCAAGACCAAGTATTCGGGGGTCATCAAGACCCACGACGACTACACACGCCTTTTCTACCTGGCTGTTCTCTCGATTCTTAGCAAAGACTACGCCGAGGTCGACTTTGCCGCCTTGGTCTGCAAGGCCGGTAACTCCAAGGTCGCCACCCTTCTGGAGGCAGGCGAGTTCAAGAAGGCCCTCGAGGTCGCCAAGTGTACCTTCCACTTCGCCAACAAGCAAGGCTTCTATGGGACTCTACAGCGCGTACAGTATGCGTACAAGCTGGCCGAGTTTGTGGCCGGCATCGACGTGCGGAAGCCAAATGACCCCAGCCTGTGGGCCGAGTACCTCAAGTTGTCCAAGGAGATCACAGTTGACGCGCTGGCCATCTTCAGGGCTAACAAGATCGACTTTGTCCGGCTGCGATTCGAGGATCTCAGTGGCATCGTTAGGCTTCTCGGAAGCCAGCAGAACTACGGCGAACTGGAGGCATGTATCCCCCCACGCAGTCACCCCTTCCCCCTATTACCCCTGAATCAGGGACATGCACTAACATTTCTCAGTCTCTCCTTGTCAAGCTCTGGCAATCTCGCGAAGTCCAAAAGACTTGGGATGCCCGCCGTGTCCTCAGCGTCGGCCGGCTCATGGTACACGCCCATGTGGCGGCAAACCGCCTCCCCGCCGCCATCGAGCTCTGCGACACCATGTGCTACAACCTCCGCCGTTCCCGCGGCGTGCTCGACCCCGTCACCGTCGAGATGACCCAGATGCTTGCCGCCCTATATACGTCTGACAACCGCATTGACCGCGCCATGGCGCTGCACGAGCAGATGCTGCGCGAGATCGAGGCGGTCCTGCGCGACGATAGCGAATGGTACGCAGCGAGGGCCAAGGCGACAATCTATTACTCGCATGCCAACGGCTCCGCTGCGAAGCCAAACGGCGCAGCCGCCGTGCCCCAGGTGAAGCCGGAGGACCTCGTCAAGACGGCCAGCTGGTCGTTTGAGCTGCTCAAGCGCAGCTACGTCCGCTTCGGCAAGTGGACCAAGCCCGAGCAGGAGTTCACGGCGCTGCACGCCCGCTTGCAGGGTAAGCTTGGGAAGGCCGGGCTGCAAGCCACGGCGCCTGACACATGGGCGAAGGCCGCGGCGGCCAACAAGGACAAGCCGGATGACATGATTGGGAAGTATGTTGGGCCGAGGGAGTGGGAGTGGCGGCTGGAGGCTGGTGACGACGAGGGGCATGTCCATGGTCATGCCCATAATGGCAACGGAAACGGTAATGGGGTGGTGGTGAAGTCGAGGTGGAGCAAGACTGTTGACCACGTGCTGGTTGCGAGCCAGGAGTGGCTGCTTGCTTGATGTGTGGTCGATGCCGGGATTGCATGAGAAGAGGCGTCATTTATGGGCAATGTACGATCATATCAGGACGGCAATGTAATGGGGTGCTAGGGGGGGGGCTGCTTTGGATGCGGGTTCCCAGTCCATGGTTAGGGGACCGGGGATCTAACGACACTCATTCTGTTTTCTTTGTTGTGGATATTGGGAGCCACTACGGCAATTTCCTCGCTGTCACTTGTTTTTTTTCTTACATGTACATCTACCACATGTATCCACCACATGTCTATATAGGTTTCCCATGTCTGTTAACACTGTTGGATGTCATCTCAAGCCCCTAATCTCCTACGTTGAGTGCTGTGTCTCTACCAAACCTCCGCGAACCTGCACCGACAATCCGGGTAACAAAACATTTTAATCCATTGTCCACAACATCAGCCGGCTAGCCACCACTATACCCTATTAACACTAACCTAAGATAGATACACCTAACCCAACAACTCAAGAACACAACAAAGACGCGGGACCCAAAACCGTGGTCAAACAGGCCCAATCCCCTAGCACCACCACCGCAAACACACCGCGCAAGCACACCACACTCCCAGCAACTCCAGCCGAGCAGTGAACCCACCCTCCCCCCCAGACGGAGTTAACAAAACGAAACCCAACCTCTACCCCCTCTCACAAAATCTCACGCACCACAAACGAGGCCTCGTCGCAAATCTGAGACTCCCCCAACGGTAGTACACCAAGCCCGAGGCATCCACCCCACCCCTCCATAGACATGCATCCGACTAAATGGGTAGAATGCGCTGCAATATCGCCAACGGCCAGGGGTGAACCCCCCCCCTTTTGGGAACATAAACTGCCGGCCGATGGCGCTTGTTTGGGAC
Source organism: Lasiosphaeria hispida (assembly GCA_033439745.1). Lineage (NCBI taxonomy): Eukaryota > Fungi > Ascomycota > Sordariomycetes > Sordariales > Lasiosphaeriaceae > Lasiosphaeria > Lasiosphaeria hispida. The sequence goes on from JAUIQD010000004.1 coordinate 2,407,340, forward strand.
GAGCATGTTTGAGATCTGGGCCCCAGCAGTGAGGGTGCTTGAGACGAGGTTTCACGCCGCCTGTAGCTTCCCACCGCAGGTTGGTTACCCAGTAGGTAAGCATGTCTTGGCTGTTCGGGGGCCTCCCCTCTACCGCGAGGCTGAACACAGCTGGCGAGTGCTTCAAAGCCTCTGTCGAGGTCAGTGTGAGACATGGTAGTGGGTTTCACCTTCACCGACTGGGCAGCATGTGAGCCCCCTTTCTGCTTGACGTCATCTTCCCCGAGCCTACGCCTCTCACCGAGGGGGAGACTAGACACGATAGAACATCATCAATAGTGCATGATTAAGGCAATAGCTTTGCTAAATGGTCTCAATTATATGATACAGTCAAACACAACTCTGCAGCAGACAGAAGACGCTCATATGCATCCGGTAAATAAAACAACAACAATACCTGCCTGACCGCCAGTAGATTTCCGCCGATAACGCCAACCGCCATGCTGTGCTCCAAAGCCCAACTGATGAGAAACAGCAGACATTAAAATGCGGGGACAGAGTCCATCGTGCGGAGTTCCTTTTCGGCCAGCAGCGTATATCGGTCCTCTGCAAGGAGTCGTTTCGTTGTGATGCGATCGGGGTAGTTTCGCATGAACATGTTGGTGAAATGCGTGCCGTAATGAATCCCCTCATCATCTCCAGATGAGTCACGCACCATACCGCCGTAGCCACCCTCGAGGGGCTTTACGATAGCTTGGAAGCTAGGCTCGTGGAAGTATGCGAATGCGAACCTTTCTCGCGTGTTCAAACCGACTTTGTGCGGAGTTGCGGTGAGATAATTGCGGGTGAGATACTGCATCATATCCCCTGAGATGTCTTGTAAGATACCCCATTAATCCTCTTTGGGGCTGCGATCGCTTACCAAGGATGACAGTGTGGACACCTGCTACGGGAGGAATGTACACCCAGCCATCGTCATCTTCTCGTAGCCCTGCCGCACTCTTCTCCCAGTTGGCAAATCGCTCCTTGTAGCTGGGGCGACGGATGAAGAGGCCTGGCATAGAGATGTCAATCATCGTACATGGAGTTCGGTTCTGATAAGTATCAATTCTTGCTCACCTCCAACTTCATCTTGGGTAGAGATAACGAGCAAGCCATAGTCGGTGTGGGAGCCAATTCCGCGACCTTCCTTGCCTTTTCCGTTTGTTGCGTTTCGCGGGGGAAACCTGCAAGGCACGGCGTGAGACAATATTGACCAGATAGAGGGAACGTATCACGGAGATTGACTGGGCTTACCGGAGGACTCTGGTGTGATGCCAGCCATCGCGGGTGTAGCGTGTCAAGGACCCCGGCGATACGCCTAGGCCAAGCTCGGCCAGTTGAAGCAGCTTTTCGCCCTGGACACCCAGGTCTTCGTTGTAACGTACCATAGGTTCCTTCATCTTGATGTCGGGCCAAGGGCAGGGACCGTGGCAGGGCCATTTGGCGCGAACGCGAGAATCTGATAGGTCGAGGTCCTTGGTGATGGTGAATATCTCGGAGTAGTCGGCGATTCCGTCAGTTACTTCTTCGCCTGAGGCGATGTAACCGGCATAGCTTTGCGAGTCGACACAGACTGCCTTTTCGCTATGAGGCTTCCGAAAGAAGCGGCAGCTGGCAGCTTTTGCATCTTTCCAGAGCTTCCTTTGGGTATCACTCATAGCAATCTGGATGATACCGTCACGCCGCCAGGCGTCAACCAAGGCCTTGCCGAGTCGCCGATTGCTGAGGGACCCTGTGGCGTGTTCGGGCAGCTCGAATGTGTCAAGTTGCGCCACTTCAGCCTTAAACCCGGGCGGCATCGTTTCTTCTCCAACGCCACCTGCGCTGGGACGGTAAAGAAGTTGTGATACCCTGAGAGGAGCCGCCTGAGCTACCTTGACGTTGAAGCAGGGCGGCATAGCCATCCCAAGGCCGGCCGGGCCCTGTGCGGCAGTGCTTAACACGGCTTTGCCGAGCAAGCGGGGCAGGCCGACAGACGTCACAGGGCGAGCCAAGACGTTCATCGTGTTCAGAATATAGGAGACTGGCGAGTCAGGTTGGTAATACGGCGCAAGAGTATCTTATCAGTGGCTTTTGTGGTGAGCAGAGGACGAGTGGAAGGAGGCGGGGGATGAGACCGATCCGCCCCTCCTTATATCCATCGACATAGCGAATATAGCCTCGTGAAGTCGGCATCCTTTCGGAGTTGATGGTGGTGGCCCAAGCCTATCAGCGCTCGTGACGAAGCTGGCTATGGTGTCTCGGGCACACATTCGGCCAACATCAGAAACAGCCGGACAAAATATGCGAGTATTACCCCCACCAGTGCATCGGGTGCTTTTCCGCTCCTGTCGAGTCCCGGCGTGCGGCGTAACCATGGCCCCCATGGTCTTCTCATGGTCTCCCCATCCCCGCGCGAAGTTCGTCTAAACCTGCCAAAGCAGTAGGGCCTCGGAGCTGCCACTTGCCAGCCTGAGCGACCTTACTCGAGCCGCACTAGTGCTGCGGTACGGCCAGGGACATCAGAGACAATACCGACACCACCGAAATCGGACAGTTTGCTCATTATGAGAAGCCCATTTCCAACGTGACCAAGGATACCGGCCCAAACTCTTGATCCGGGCTGCTGTGGTGTTTCCTAGTTGGAGCAGGATCGTCGTGTCTATCGGCACCCGTAACACCTTAGGTAGGTAGTGCAGCTTTACCTGCCAGGCGAGTGGGGATTCTCTTGTGAAGGTCTGTGGCCGTATAGGCGTAGTGGGACACGGTTTGCGGGTTGTTTATTTCTGCCCTCAGCCTGGCTAGCTCCGTTGCGCCGGTAAATCTGAGAGGCGAGTGAAGTCAACAAGTATGACGCACTTGTCACGGCCAAAGACGAGGGGTGACGGCCATATTCTGCAATATATAGAGGTTGATATGTCGAGGGATGGGTCTTCAGAGCAATGCCGTGATCGAAAGGACCTGCGATTCTCAAGTGACAGCAATCTCGATGCAGCAGGCGTGTGTCAGTATGCGTACTCCTTAGGCTGTGGTTAGGCAACTGGTCAGAACCTGTCAGTCGAGCACGTCGAGCACACGCCGCGGCAGCGCAAAGGGGGAAAGTTGCAAACAAGAAGACCCGGTCATCTCGATCAACTATGTGCGATCTGGTCTTCGTCTTCGTCAGGCTTTCTATATCAGCTTCGCACAGAAACGAACACAACAGCTCGAGGGAGCCAAGGGTCCAGCGCACAGGGTGGGAGCCTGATAAATGCGATTTGATCGAGATTTCCCATTTCGCTTCCTGTTCGTTGCCTTGTCATGACGACTCGGACTAGCAGTGTATTCGCAGAGATTCGGCCTTGGTTCTTTTTGACCTCGCACCTTCCAAGATTGTGTGTCTGGTGGGCCCGTGTGATGTCATGGATGCTTGCAGTGCGCAGTGACTTCCCGCCATGGACATTGCGAAGAGGGAAGAGCGTACCAGTTGCTTCACCTCCTGCCCTCCCCCTTCCACCCCTCTCCCATTTGCCGTTTGGTCTCGCTCTCGCGCTTCGCGTATTATGATAGATAGCATTGGTTAACAAAGAGCTGATGGACAGGGGAGCTAGCTCACCACGAATAAATGCGGGAAAAGGGGCAGATGCGTAAAAATTGACCCAGGGGCACGCTATACTATCGTACAATACACTACACAAGGTACATGTGTTTTACACGACATGAAGTCGAGGCCAAGATAAGAAAATGCCACCCCACTTGACCAACGTTTTCCAACTCTTGGTCCACGCTTATTCCGGGATTGTCCCGTATCGTCCGTTTCGTCAGAGGTATCTAAGGTGTCGTTGTTATACATAATTAATTATTCATTAAAATTCCGAGAGCCGTGTTCCATCTCATGAGTATCGTGAAACGTCGCCATCGGGTGAGGGGAAGTAGAATGACCGTCATCCCAATCTCAAAGAACGGAGGCGCGAGGCTCGCCGCATGAGCTTCGTGCCATTCCATGCGGGGTAGGTAGTATGCCACATTCCGTCATCGTAGGTGCTAGTAGTGGTGGTGCTGCTACTGATAAGTGTTGGTAGAGGTGTATCGCTCGGGATGGGCGATGTGACTGATGGCGTCGTATACGCTATCGATGTGGTCCCTGGAATGGTCGAAGCTGGGGTCGAGGTTGGTGTAGTTGTCGAGGTTGGTGTAGTTGTCGAGGTTGGTGTAGTTGTCGAAGTTGGTGTAGTTGTCGACGTTGGTGTAGTTGTCGATATTAAGTTTGTTTTAGAAGTGCGCAATGTAGGGGATGATGTGGGCGCTACGTATACGATTGTGGTGGTTGTCGGAGGCGGTGGTTCGATGTTAATGATGGAGACAGTCGAAGTAATCGCGGCATTTGTGGTGTGAGGCGATGACTTGATCGTGGTCTCGACAGAGGCTTTTGGTGGCGTCGCAGTCACTGTCGTTGCGACGACAACTGGTGTGCCGCCCGACCCCGATCCCGCTCCGGAGCCGGAGCCGGAGCCGAAGCCGGAACCTCCATCAATCGGAACCACAGAGTAAGTGGCCCTTGGTGCCAAGACAAGCAAATCAGGTTCGTTCAAGGGCAACGAGAGGCAAGGCGCAAAGAGTGCAGAGACGGTAAAAAGAACAGCAATTGCCCGGTCCAGCAAAGTAGGATGCATCTTGAAGACTTGTTCAAAATATCTTGAGATGGGTGGGATGCAGGTAATGACCAGTGAGGGACCACGAGGAAACGAGGCGTTCGACCTGCAGCGGGAATGCAATGCAGTCTGGCCGTGGTGTCACGGTAAGGCAGTGGATAAGAAGAGAGGAAATAGATGCAAACCTGTACGTGGATTATCGCTTTTATTTGACATCCGGAAAAGGGCCATAATTCAGATGGCTGGCCGCAGAGGTGAGGAGCATTGAGGTGTGATACTCGGGACGGGAGAAAGGGGTTTGTGAAGAAATTCGGGAGGTTGAACGATGCAGGCACGCGACCGACGCGACCCCAGCCACCTGAACACATTGGATGCGACCACCACCACCACCACCTTGGAGCAATTGGGAGTGCTACGGAATCCGTAAATCGATTGCATTTCTTGAAGGCTGTTCTTGCGAGCCCATGGGTTACCAATTGGTGATCTACTGTTGATGCCTTTTCCCCTCAACTTTGAACCGACTTAGATTATCCTAGATTTGGAAGGTGAAGGCGGTTGCTTCAGATGACCCTTGGTGGCGGCGGTTCTGCTCTTTGTGGCTTGGAGCTGAGAGCTGCTGGCCAAGCCCACTAGCTTGACAGGGGCACATCCCACCATGCCTACCGCCCACGCCACTACCTCCACTCCACAGCCTTTTTCTCGATGATTCTTTGCCTGGGAGCCCATATGTTTTAGCGCCAGTGTCAACGCGTTTTTGGAGCCTAGGTCGTCATCAGCACTGGCAGTCACATGGGAGGCCTGGCAGCTCTCTTGATCCCCTTTGCCTCCGCTTTGCACCAGCAGGACACCGAGCTGGCAAGCAGGACAGGTTTGCGCCGTCGACACAATGGAGGCGCTGAGTTCTTGGCACGAAGACCGGTTCAATCGGCGCGTGCTCAGCCACACCTTGACGCAACCAGTTTTGCTCCCTCTGTCTCGTCAGCCAGCATTGCCTGCGGACCTTGCAGACGGCCTTGCTCTTCGCCTTTCCACATATAACACTGGATAAGCCACCGTCCTCTGGCCGTGATCGGCAGCTGGCGACTCCATCCAAGCTCACAATAATCCATATTTGTACTCGTGGTGGTCCCATTTTCGCCTTGCGCCGCCAGTTTCCCGAGGACCCGCGCAAAACAGGAATCCGACCCTCCCCCGCATTAGGTGATAAACTGAACGGTTGCCTGACTTTCGCGCCGTTTGCGACTCCGACTCTCTCTCTCTCTCTCTCTCTCTCTCTGCATCAACTCAGCAAAACTGAACACTGAATCACTTCAGTTTGTTCCAGCAATGTCTTACCCAGGATACCCACCTTACGGCCGTGAGTGACCCTTCACATTATGCCTTGAGCATCGACCGCGTCGCCAGAGCTTCCTAGGCATAACTAACACAATCAGAGCCCCCTCCTCAGCAGGGGGGTTACTACCAGCAGCCACCTCCTCAGGGACAGCCTTACGGCGCCCCGCCTCCGCAAACACAGCAATATGGCGCCCCTCTGCCGCAAACCTACGGCGCACCTCCCCAGGGCTACGGGCAGCAGCCACCATACGGCGCACCGGCTCCGTATGGCGCCCAAGCGCCACAACCCCCGTATGGTGCTCCGTCACCGTACGGCGCCCCGCCTCCCGGCCCCCCGCCTGGCCATCACTACCCTCCAGCTCAGCAACCCGGATACGGGGCCCCACCCCCACAGCCGTATGGCGCACCTCCGCCGCAGCCCTACGGTGCTCCCCAAAGTTATGGACAGCCGCCGCCGCCAGCTCAACACTATGGGCAAGCGCCTCCGCCTCCGCAACCATACCCAGCTTACACCCCTCAATTCCCTCCGACCCCCCCAACACTGGGTTATGGACCTCCGCAAATCATCCAGTGGAACGGCGATGCGGATGCGAATGCGCTACGAGCTGCTATGAAGGGATTTGGCACGGATGAGAAGGCGTTAATACGGGTGTTAGCAACTAAGGACCCCCTCCAGATTGCAACTATCCGAGACGCCTACACGCGGATTCACCGCCTTAACCTCGAGAAGGATATCATCAAGGAGACCGGCGGCTGGCTCGAGACGGGTCTCGTACAGATAGTCCGCGGTTCTTTGATGGCTGATGTCCACCTCCTGCGCGATGCCCTAGTGGGTCCCGGCACGAACGAGGCGGTTTTAAACGACGTTCTGCTCGGCCGGTCTAATGCCGACCTCAATGCGATCAAGAGCGCTTACCAGCGTGCTTACGGCCAGCGTCTTGAGGACTCCGTACGCGATGACTTGAGTCTCAAGACGGAGCGGCATTTTATGATTGTGCTAGCAGCAACCCGTGCCGAGGACGCCGCCCCTGTAATCAAGGCTGAGATCGATCGCGACGTCAGTGACCTTTACAGCGCGACAGAGGGCAAGGTCGGCACGGATGAGATGAAGGTCTGCAGCATCCTCAGCACAAGGAACGATAACCAGATCCGCGCGATTGCGTACGAGTACCAACAACGATATGCGAGGAGTCTAGAGGATGTTATCCGAAAGGTAAAGGCTTCTTGAAGCATCATAACTATATTGAGCCAAAAAAAACTGACTGAAGCGACAGGAATTCTCGGGCCACATGGAAGATGCGTTGCTCTACCAGCTGCGCCACGGCCTAGACAAGTACATGGCGGAGGCCCAGTTGATCGAGGATGCCATGGCGGGGATGGGCACTAAAGACACGCTATTGGTTAGCCGTGTTATTCGTGCCCACTGGGATCGTTCCCACATGGCGAATGTTAGGGGTGCCTATGAGAAACGGTATCGCAAGAATTTAGCGAGCAGAATCAAGGGGGAGACTAGCGGTGACTATGAGCGGCTGATGCTGGCCTGCATCGGCGAAAATGTCTGAGGAGACGGTCCACTCAGGTCTGAATATGGAACTAGAACTGGGTCGGTGGGATAGGATGGCGGCTCTAAGAGAGGCGGTTTGCCTGCAGGGTTCTTGCCCTTGCAGACTCGATGTTGACTTGGTTGGGTGCTCGGTGGTTGGCGTTGGGGGACAGCTTTTGATAGCAATTCATAACGGTTTCGAATGGCTGCTAGTTATGGGCGCCCCAGCTGCTGTTCTCGGGACTGCCTCGGTGCCTAATTCATCACGCATTTGGGGATGGAAGCCAATGCGGCGCAACCCTTCGCCCCAAGGTTGAGAATTAAGAAGCTCGGTGTAACAACGGCGTGCTACTTGGCTTGGCTTGCAGCAAGGGTATGAAGGAGGAACGTTAGCTACGACATGTGCTTTCTCGTTAATTGAGCTTATGTCGGGTTGATATGATAAAGTGTCTTCGTGCTCAATAATCAATCGGGCGGTGACATGGATGCTGCTACATGTCGAGTGCCTGCGCATTTACGCATTTACCCGACTCGAGCTGTCGTATAATAAGTACGGACCAGAGTACGGGACATGTAGCAGGATGTGGAGCATGAGGTGACAGCATGACGCACCTGTACATTGTTAAAACGAATGTATTATCACATCTGGGTCCCGTACCAGTACTCGCTGAGCTATTTACGTAAAGGTACTGCCTTGTCAGTTTGCCGGAGGCATGTGCGTGTAGCTTTCTAGCCAACGGGCCCACGGCATTGAAGGCAACGACATATATTATATGCGCTACCTCAAGCCTCCATTCCATGACTGCAAGCTTTGCCTGCAAGCCTGCCTGCCCCAGGAGGGCGGACCAACAGGCGTCGAGATAGAAATAACAAAAAGCATAATAATAAAGTGATAAAGCCACCTGCACCTCGTGCTCGTACCGTTCTTGTGCCCGACGGCACCCTCTCCCAATAGCGCACTGTGCTGCATCTGTGTTATTTGACCTGTTATTTCATGCTCGGACACGGCCTGCGAATAAGAAGACGCGGATCTTTGGTGGAATCTGTGGTGGGATTGATGGCCAGGATAATATTAAGCATGTGTTTCAGCACATGAGACAGTCCATATGCATGTACGATGTACACTATATCACTCAACTCGCTCTCTCATCTTGAACTGCCCGGCTGCGTTACGTGACGTGAAGGACGGACGGATAGGGCAGGTCTCCCCTTCGGTTGCTCTCTGCTCGGTCACACCGCGGCTGGCGCGAGGATTTTGCAGCGTTGTGATCGTTTTGATCGTTTCGAGGGTTTGTATGGGTAAACCTTGGGATGGACAACCGTCCACTCGGCAGCGTCATCCCGGGCGCGGAAGTTGCGCGCTATGTAATAACTGTGGAACCTAACTTGAAACCCTAAAGTAGTCATAAGATCTTCCCACATCGGCAAGGGAGTTTTGGCAACAACAAAGGAAGGCTCGGGGGGGCGAGAAGGGCAAAAACTCCACCTTCGGAACGCCAGAGAGGCTTGAGAAGGCTGAGGAGTCGCGCGAAGACGCAGCGTGTCCACTCGGCAGCGAAAAAGAAAACCAGCAGCGGAGCACAGACCCCGAAGTGAGCAGGGGTAGGGAAGGCATTCGCAAACTAATTCCCACTTCGCAATTAATTCTCAAGGTAGTGTCTTGTACTGGTTAGCAAATATAAATCTGGCCGGAAGCTAACCGGATTCGTGGCCTTGGTTTAATTAAACTTGTTAATCTTTTATTAAATAAGTGCTCCCTCGCTTTTAACCGAAGCTTAGCTGAGAAAATCTTTTTTTTAAACAGCAGGTATCCGTACCTCGCGTGAGTAGCGACGCTACCTTCCGTAGTTTTCCTGACCTGACCCCCAATTCCCAAAAGTGAAGGAACCCAGTCTTGCGGTCTTGTCAACAAGCAACAAGCCCGAACCTGAACCTGGAAGTCCGGGTTGCAAAACGCCCCATTGGACCACCCCCGGACCACCACTCTCCTTCTTCCCCATCATTGCTTGCTCGGCGTGCGGTGCATGCCTTTGTCTTCTCACTGCCCTTTCCGCCTGCTCTAGTTTTCCTGGACCCTTTGACGACAGCATATACCTATCCAGATTCTGGAGCCAGGTTTAGCAGCCCGCTACGGTTAGGGTCGAGCTTGGAAGCCAAGACGTGTGCGCCGAGTCTGGGTACCCGCAGCCCGTCTCCTTTTTGCGCCACAGGCCCATTCAAAAAGTCGAGGTCCCCCATGAGATCGGCTTTCAGCTTCCAGGGAGAGCACACTACAAAACCTAGCCCCAATCATTACTCGTCGCCATGGAGATGGAAGGGGTAGAGCAGCCGGGTGCATCGCCGATGGTGCCACACGGCCCCCCGCAGACCGTTAAGGAGTCAAGTCCGGTGCCAGAGGTCGAGGAAGCGGTAGCATCGGTAGCATCACCGGCGGCAGTGGCTGCGGCGGCGGTAGCTGCTGCTGCGATTGCGGCGGCCGCGAATGGTGTTGGGCTAGCGGCTCAGCAGGCACAGCAGGCACAGCACCACCTAGAGCAGCACGCCTACCAACACCAACACCACCTGGAGCAGCATATGGAGCACGCCCAGCACCTCGAGCCGGACAGCCCCGGCACGCGGTCCGGCACGCCCTTGTCGCACCCCTCCACGCCGACAGTGGTTAATGGCCACTCCTCACAGGAGCTGCAAAATTCTAACGGTGATGCCAATGCGAGCCCCAACGACAATGCAGCCGGAAATAATGCCGCCCTCCATGCCGTCCAAGCCGCGGCGGCCAGCAGCCGTGCCAAAGAGCACCTCCGGTGGAGAGACCCAATGACGGTCAAATACGACGGAGGCCAGGCCCAGCCGGGGAAACTACAGGCAGGCCAAGCAGTCCAACAGCAAATCCAGCAGCAAATCCAGCCGCAACCTCAAGCACCAGTCCTCCAAGCCCAATCGCAGTCGCAGTCGCAGTCGCAGTCACAGTCGCAGTCGCCCCAGCTGCCGCCACCAGCACCCCAGCACCAGCACCAGGCAGGTCAACATCAGTATCCGCTCCAGCCCCCACCGCCCCAGACGCAGCAAATTCAGCACGCGACGTCGCAGGAGCAGCAGCATCATCATCACCACCATCACCAGCAACCGCCGCCGCAACAACCACCGCAGCAAGCGCAACAACCGCCGCGATCGCCCTCATCGCCCGGGCAGGGGTATCTTAGCAACTTGCATCAACAGCAGCTGCAGCAGCAGCATCACCACCACCAACAGCAAATCCAGCAGCAAGTGCAACATCCACATCTGCACCAACACCAACACTCACACTCACACTCACACCACACGCCAGCGCGCCACCCGCCTCTGTCGCAGTATCCACAACCCGCACCTCCAAGCACCCTGCCGCCGTTGCACCACGCGCCGCTCGCGCCGCCCCCATCACAGGTACCGGCGCCGCTCCCGGTAGGCAGACGGACGCCGAATCACCTCTCCAAGCCTGTAATCATGGACCCGCCGAACCGGAGGCAGAGTCAGGGCCCTGCCAGCCCGCACACCGGCTTCGCGTCGCCGACCCAGGACTATGCGCGCCTCAACAGCAAGTTTGTTGATGACTGCACTCGCATGACATTTGCCGTCCAGCAGAGCATGCCCGAGTCTGTCCGCCGCATTGTCCGGGACAATTGGGAAAAGTGCCTGCTGGGTTCCGAGTTTCACCAGGCTTTTATTGTGAGTACCCGTATTTCTTGTCTGTCCGTTTATCGATTTGTGAATATTGCCCGTCCATTTTCCACTGCGTTTCCAAACAGTAGAGCGGCACCTTCCTGATTCAAAATTCCACCGAATTCCGCATGACCGATTCTTCCCAAGATCGCGTGTGTGAAGTAACCCGAAGAAGAAAAAAAAAAAAAAAAAAAAAAAAAAGAAATCGACAAGCCCAGCAGTCTTCCAACCGTCGAGTTCTGGTCCTGTGTTCTTTTTGCAGCTTCCTTTCTAAAGCAACACAATACTTTCAAAATCTGTTCCTTCCACAGCTTCCTCCCGCCACCAAACTTGGCCATCAGTGAAAGCCAGCTTCACTACACAAGATGCCGTTCTAACCGACTCAGCTTAACGCATCCATACATCACGCGCTTCCCTCTATTACGCGTAGAGCAGTAAGGGATTTTGGCCGCAAGATGGTAGCCGAATCTAAAGAAGACCTCATCGGTCACTTTACAACTACGGATATCGACGCCGTTGCCGACCTGATCATCGCGAAAGCAAGCGATGATTTCCTCGACAAATGCTTAGAGAAGCGCCTTTTAACCATTGAAGCGAAGCCGTTGATTAATGCCCTCGCAAGAGCTGAGCGCCTGGGTTACGACCCGGGCGACATCGTGAAGGAAGACCAGCACGAGCGCGTGATACCTCAAGAGGCATATCCCGGTGCTACTGCCGCCGCAAATGGTTTTGCTCAAGCTCGCGCAGCACAGGCTCAACCTCAGGCTCACCCCCAGCCGCCACCGCAGCAGCCATTTGCTGGACAGCCCCAGATGCAGTGCATGAGGTGCTTTAGAACATTTACCCATGCCAATTCGTTTGACTACGTGAGTTAAACCTGCATCTAGCTCTTCTATCTAGTACTAATCTGTTTGTAGCACACAAAATACAATGTATGCAGCCAACTGCCTCCTACCACAGAAGGGTATAAGCAGGCCTGCGTTTATTGTGGCCAAGGTTTCGTCAGAGTTGACGAACTTCAAGCCGTACGTGCCCTCTACTCCAAGCGAGAAAACCTTTTAAGATGGGTGACTAACTCTTTCTAGCACCACGATAACAAAGTCTGCGGCAACTTCTCAGCCAAAGCCCCTCGCGGGCCGGGACGGCCCCCGCGCGCCGCTCATGTCGCCCAAGGTAACCCGGTTGCGATCCTTCCTTCCATGGCGGCCCAAAGCCCCGCCGGAAATGGCTACCCGCCTGCATCGCAGGCAACACCTACTGTCAATCGTGCCGCCGCCGCCGCCGCCGCCGCCGCTGCTGCTGCTGCTGCTGCCTCAACCCCAGCCGGGTCGCCGAACCCCTCGGACCCATATGGTCACTTGACAAAGGAGCAACTCGACCTCATGAATGAGGAGCTTCAAGGCGCCGAAGCGAAGTACGCCCCGAGATTTGCTGAGGCTGAGCAAATTTTGGACGAAGCCGAACGTCGTGCGAAGGTCGAGGGTTTACGTAACAGCTTCGGAACCAAGCAATCGATGATCCGGAAGAAATATGGCGTCCGGCTACGTGAACGACGAACCAAGGCTGAGATACAAGCTGAGAAGGAACGTCTTGGCATCAAGCGTGCCGAGAGGGAAAAGGCGCGTCAAGCAATGGCCGTTCCACATAACAACTCGAGTCCCGCAGTCGGCATAGATCCCAGCCCTCGTCCCACCGGCAGCAGCGGATGGGTCGCTGCTAACACGCCTCGGGCCAACGCTGTCTGGGAGGAACACGATGCCAAGCGCCGCCGTACAGATGGGGATGGGGCCTACCAGACACCCTACAGGACGGTAGCCGACGACACACCAACTCGGAAGCCGCTTTCTGTATCGGAAATGGGCGGCGGCTTATCAGGTTCTCCGGCAACAGTCGCAACATACGATCCGACTCGACAACCGCCCTCTCAGCCGCCCAGGGTCTACGAACAGGCTGGCGCGCGAGTCCAGATTCACGAGCCTTCCCAGCCGTCTACAGGGGATGGCCGTAGCCCCGTAAGCTCAGGCACTTCCAACGGCGACAGTCACCGGGAAAGCACCGAGGGCATATCTTCCGATAAGCAGCCCATTCCCGTCGACACCGACTCATCAGACGATGAGGATATACCCCCGTCTCTCCCTGCTCATGTGAGGCAGACGCTAACACCACAGCGGGCAAGGGTCGATGCCAGCGGAACTTCCACGGCATCCTAGGAGGTTGCCCCCAATTTCTCGCATCCACATCCGCGTCGGAGGTCGGGGTTGGCTGTCTTTTTGCCACACAAGAAAATAGAGAAGGTGCGGCAAAAGCGTGTTAATTAACTTCTTTTCACAAACTTATGTACATATGGGCTCTGGTTGCGGAAGTAGGTACGAGTTTTCTGGTTCTTCCTTTGCATGAGCAGCAGGCGGTTACCTCGAACAGCAGGTACACCGAAAGGGGGCCGATCACCGCCCGGTAGGTGGTCGCTTACCCCGATATCCTCGCTCCGGATAGTTGCCTTGTTTTCTTTTTGTGGATACCCATCATACGGCGGACTACTTCTGCTTTGGTCGTTGCCCTGGTTTGCGCTCAACAGAGGCTGGATAACGAAGAGGACGATGCATGCCTCTGGAGGCTGTTCTCGCGGAGTGGATGGAAAGGGAAAAGAAAAGGTCACGGACTACATCCGGCCCGTACTTGCACTGGGTGGCGTTTCTGGTGTTGCGAATCTTGAAATCGGGGGAGTCTGCTGTATATCAAGTTTCAATCCGACCATTTTCTTTTTATGGGCAATCTTCTTTATCGCCAGTTAATATTGACAGCGGCTGGAACCAGTTGAGGGAGGGAGGGTCTTTGCTTTCGATATCCCCCATTACGATAGACTACGTGGAATCAGAGGGAAGAGTGTGGCTCTCATCCCTCGATAGGTTAGCGGAAATAATATGCTCGTTGATAATAAAACCGAATCATGTCTCGGGTTTTCCGTCAGACGTTTTGTATTATTTCTAGATGCCGGCAGAGTCATCGAGGTCAGGACAGTCGGTGCCGAGCCAAATACTTTGCGCGGAGAGTCAAACCCCCGAAGTCGGGGTAGAGTGTACTTGGTGGATATTGGTCTCCCAACTGCCCCAAGCGTTTCAATGACCTTTACCTCACTATCCGTAAGTTCTTCAAAGCACCCTATCTCGACCAGATTCGCACTTTTCGGCTCGGGGCAACATGTAACAGCATTGGCGATAACAACATATATAAATATCCCAAAGAGCTCGTAAGATATCCATCACATCAGTACTATATATAGTACCTAGGTGAGGCAGACTGGCCCCAAGCAGGGAGGCCACCACATGATCTTCCTTCATTTACATGACATGTCAACCTCCCGTGGACGACAACAACATCATACAGAACTCTTTGGCGAATCGAAATCCAACTCTTGACAGAAAATCCATGGTGAAAGGAAATGCCAACATAGGGTATGCAAAAGGATGCTTGTCGGCCCGGGAGAATGAGACGCTCCACCCACGAGGGAGGTATGCAGGCGTCAAAGGAGACACCATCTCGCCGATCCAAATCCGATAAACTCCATCGCTCAAGCCAAAACATTAAAACACAACAAAACCCGTCCAAAGGCCCGTACAATCCTTCCACCATCTTCCTAATCGCGACTACCCAGTAACCCTCCTCACCCACAGCGAGGTCGGCTCCCAACTATCATCGCGATCCAACCTCTTATACGCGCGGTGCAGCTTCAGCCCCAGCTCATACTCCTCGCGCTGGACCTCACTCAGCTCGCCCTTCAGCGCCTCAACCTTGCGCTTCTCGCCTTCGCGCTTACGGATCACGTCGAGGCTGTCCATCAGGTTGTCGGTCGGCATCAACTCGGTCATCTGCTTGATGCTACGGTTGATGTTGATGCGGCGGTTCGCTAGCGCCTGCAGCTGCGCGTTGAGCAGCCCGACGCGGTCGCTGGCCTCGTCTGCCAGTGTCTCTGGCGGTACCGGCGGCAGCATTTTCATGTTATTGCTGGCTGTCGACGCGCTCGAGACGGGGCGCTCTGCTGCGCGCGCCCGCGCCATGGCAGGGTTAGGGGCTGAGGTGACGGATATGCCACGGGCTGCGGCTGCTCGTCGGTCGCGGGACGCTTGCGACTCGTTATTGCTCATGCTGTTATAGGGAGACGACATGAATTGGTCCTTGATGGAGATGACGACTGGGCTGTTGGAGAGGCTGACTTTATCGTCGTAAACACCGTCAAGCTTGGGCCGTCTACGGTCCATGACAGATTCTTGCTGGTTGACTCTAGGACTCGCCCGCAATTCCTGAGGAAGACTCGGCACAGGGGGTCGGTTGTGGGCAAAGTCATCTAGGGATTCCCTCGGCGTGCCGTCGGCGCTCGTTGCGTAGGTCGTGACGCTGAAGCGCGAGGGGGGCTGTACCCATGGGTCGTTGGGTATGATAGTATTTGCATTGGGGTTGTGAGTAGGCGGAGGTGGCGGCATACCCGGCTGCTGGGAGTACACAGATGAAACAGACTCGTGCTGCTGCTGATGGCTCGCGGGCGCGGGGGGCGGTTTCCTCCGAATCGTGCTCGACTTCTCAAGCGGACTGGCAGGTGAGGTAGGACTGCTTGGCACATTGGCGTTGATATCGGCAAGAGCGCTACGGAATAGCTGCAATGCGGCAACGGCTGCTGCTGGCGTATTTCCCGCTGGCGACGCCGAGGACAGCGGCGAGCTTGGATAGCTTGGGACATCCTGATATTGCGGTTTTGCTGTAGACGGGGAGTACTGGGATGAGGGCACAACTTTCCTCACAGTTCCTCGAGACGCGGGCCCAGCGACAGTTTCAGGTGGAGGTGGACTGACAGGGGGTGTTTGCCCCCGATTCAGCAGACTGCCAACGAGACCTGGCTTGGGTGCGGATGCGGACGTTGGCGATACCCTCCGGCTGCTCTTGTCGGGAATTCTCAATGGCGCTACCTTGTTGGGAATTCTTAAAGGCGCTACCTGCGGATTATCACGTACCGGGTCGACGATAGCAGTGCGGCCGCTGGCGCCACGCCAGCCAGGACGGGACGACGTAAAGGCCCCGGCCGCAGGATCCGCGTCGCCGCCTCCGGCTCCTGCCTTTCTCGCTATCCTCCGTACTCTATCGCCGAAGGTTGTCGGTACTGCTGTTGGGCTTTTCTGTGGGGGCGACGAGGTGATACCCAGTCCCTGGACAAACTCGGCGGGCTTGACCTGGGAGGGCTGTCCGCGCGAGCTGCTTGTGCGCTCACCAGTGAGTGGATCCCATCTTGGGCCATCTTGTGCAGGGTGCTGGGGTTGTTGCTGGTTTACCGGTGGGCGGTCCCTGGACTGGGCTTCACGGAGCGCCGCATCCGATTGCTTCCGCCGAGCCCGGCGCATCATGGGTATGTTAGTGCCGGCCCGGTCCTGGTTCTGGGCGGACGGCGGTCTCTCTTGGGACACGACTCGGTCGTTTCTTGGCGCGCGGGAGCCGATTGCCAGGTGCGACATGTCGAGGTCCTCATCAATGGGGGAGACATCGCCCGCATCGTATTGGGCCGCCACGGCACGATCTGGCTCGGGAGAGCTCGGCGGAGAGATCTCACCGGCGGCGTGCCGGTGCACATGCCTGGACGCCAGATTTGCAGCGTAATCAGGAGACTCGGGCGAGTAGGGCGAGTAGAGCGATGGTGACGGCCGAAAAGTCGAAGTGCGCAGCTTCAGGCGGTTTGGATTTCGTGGAGGGGGCTGCACGGCGGGGGCGATTTCGCTATAAGTGGAGGGCGAACGGGTTAGTTGTCTCGCTCAGGAATCCAGGGCAGAAATATTTCAGGCCCAGCATTGTAAGGCTTGTCCCTAGACTGACGCAGGAACAAGTAATAACGAGGGGTGAGCAAGGGCTGCGTGGGTTGGTGTAAGGCAAACAGGGGCACAGCCCCTCCTTCCAACAAGGAAGGAGTTGGGATGGAAAATAAGGCAGGGACTAAGCAGCAACTCGCAGCAACAGCAACTACTTACTATTGCGACTCCAAAAACTCCCGAGGTGGTCGTGTCGGCGGGCCGCCCTTGATCTCGTAGCTGTAACTTCCCTGGCCTCCTCTGCTGGGCAGATTGCGCCCGGCACCGTAGCTTAACCCCACATGCATCCTGTCGTCGTCGCCGTCCTTATGATGGACGGGTTTGAGCCTGTCCCACATTGTGTGCATGGCTTCTCCTTAAGAACTAATAAATGGCCTTGCCTTTTTCGACTCCCAGTTTCCTGGGCTGCTGGTAGAGGCTGGTGTAAGTGGGGGGTCTCGTCAGATCGTCACCACTGTGGTTTGATGAAAGACCAAGGCGCATGAGCCCGCTACACCTGTACTAGGGTCTGCAAGGTCTGTGGTACAGTTGGGGGCGTGCCCTTGCTCAGACAATGGAATCCTGAATTTCGAGGGGCTGCGAGGTTCTTTGTTGCCAAATGCTGTCAGGGGGGCGATGTGCGAGGTTGTCAAAGGTAGAGAGAGGCCCAGAAAACGGGAGAGCAAGCACTTTAATAAGGACTGAGAGGACTAAAATATCCGGGTTGAATGCCGCTTTGTTTGTTGACTTTGGCCAGTCGAGCAATTTAGGCGACGGGCCCTATTGGCCGTGGCCAGATCTCAGCAGGCCGTCAACTGCCAGATCGCTTGGAGGTCGTGAATTGCAGTAGTGATTGCTTGCCAGCCATCGGCAGCCAACCCTCGCAGCCAGCACGGGAAGGCGCACTGGGGACCGGTCGTGTCCACTGGCCTCCAGTGTGCTGGGCCCGGCCGTCACGCGTCGCGGCTGACCGTTGTAAGCCGCTGATTTGCTGGCTGGTGTTGCTTGCTGGTCGATGAAACAGCCGCGCCCAGTCTTAGGTAGGTTCTTGTTAGCCTCGCATGTGGGGGACTGGTTTAGGTCTCCGTTGGCACGAGCAAGAAATAAGAGTTGAAAAGAACTGCAAAAGAGCGACAACCAACACACGACTTGATAGCAGAGCACGTTGGGACCAGACCCTTTTTCACAGTGTCGCGGGGTCCCCCAAAGTCATATACCAGAGACAGGGACTCGAACAGCCATTGGCGCTGCTCGTCGATCACCACCATCGTCACCGTTCAGCCGCTTATGCGATCTCTCTCGAATGGGTAGGCCTGCGCCGCGTCTCAGCAGGAACGACGACAATATCACTTGTGGCTTCGGGTTAACCTGCCCAGCCTGTCCTCGCATCGCATCAAAGAGAGACATCAGACGAGCAGGCTATACTATACGGATTTAGGTGGGGTGCTCAAGCCAGCTTGGGCGAACACGATGCGCCATCACCCGCCCCACAGTGGTTGTTTCAAGTCCCAGAAGACAGCTGCTTTCTGTTCGCTGTCCCGATGGCAGTGTGGCAGCCAATGAATCTTTTCGGGTGTCTCCTTTTGGGAGGGGAGGTTGGCAGATGAGAGGGGCCAGGCCCGCGTTTCACACCGACACTTCCCCACTGACCCGATGGGCCGCTAAATTTTAGCGACCTTTCTTCCCCTGCGTCGCCTGTTCCTCAGGAGAGCCCGTGGCGCGCAGAGAGCATGCCGCCGCCATCACTGTCACCTCTCTGATCTGTCCCAGGTTCTGCAGTGCGACCTCGCTCACGGCTCAAGCCGAACCACCGATCTCCCATCACTGATCCATGATCCATGAGCCATGAGCCATGAGCCATGAGTCCCATCTCAACCAGAAAACACCCTCCGGACAGTTTTGCGTCCGGCCCTCGACGAGCGGGCTCAATGGAAGCATGTCCCGCCCTTCTGCGAATTCTACCGTTTCTCCCGGCCCCGACCCGAAGCCGTCGGGGGCTTGGCCGAGTATGATAAGCAGAGGTCGGTGCTCTGCTCTGGCGGTCGCGGTGGGGTTGGCCAACACCAATTGTTCCCGCGAGGGTCCCATCCACACATTCGATGTGAGTTTCGCTTACTTCAATATCACTTGCCAGTGAGGAGCGATAAGAGTTTTGGAATTGCAACATCCTGGTATTGAGCGGCTCCGCAACCGACTGAGAGCAGAGCGGCAATAGCATCTCATTTTAAATCGTGCACCTATGCCATCGGACCGTATCCTTCTTGGGACCTGATTCCAACCTACTCGTTCACAGGCGTCGACTTTACTATGCGTACCGCAGCAGTGCGGTATGAAACTGTTGATACTGATATACAATATGGTTGCAACACGCAACGCGCATTGACAAGTTGGTTGAAACCGTTTCGGCCAGTAGTGTGTTCAATAACACCAAGCAAGGATGCCCTGTCGACATTTCCTCTGGCGCGAGGCCATGCTTATCAAGTTATTAGTATATGTCCGCTGCGCATTCTTTAGAATTCGGAAACCTGTGCTTTAGGCCGGCGGTACTGTTAGTCATGGTCACCAACGCTGCCTTACTCCGTGAGGTACCAAGGGTAGCAATTTGACCTGTCTCATTGGTCTTATTTTTGACAGTAAACTGCCACCAAGCATTGGTCACGTGTGTAGGGCGGTTAAGGTATCTAAACTACCGGGTATCATCGCAGCATCTTGTAAATGTTACGTGTATTTTGTCGAGATTCAACTTGAACTTTTCGACAACCGCACCCTTTTCGGGGAACATGTTGAACCTGCGGTACCGCCCCGCATTGAGACTTTGTACCAAATGCCAGGCAGCCGTGGACCGGTACTCGTCGGGCGATTACACCAGGGATACACGTTTAGGACACCACACCTGGCCAAAACTCAAGTCATCAGCCGCTAATGGCTGTGGTCTATGCTCGCAGATTGCCCTCGGGGTAAACAACACGTTCATGAGATATTACCTCTCCGACGAAGAGCGGCGCGCTCGCGAGGACACCACCGGGCACCTCAAAGAGGGGAAGACGACGGCTGAGCAAATCGACAACATGGCTAGGGACTACGACGACATCAACAATGACCCCAAACGACCTCAACTTCAGGTTGTCCCCGCAATCTCTTTTAGAAAGCCCCTAGAGAAATCAGAGCACATTTCTCACAACACAAACTTTCTTCAATATAACTTATACAAGTACAAGAAAGGCAAATATGTCGGACCAATGAAGTACGGACCCCAAAGCATAAGTTGCCTGCTAGAAATATCAGAGAAGCCTGGTCAACATGGTAAAGGAGCCCTCAAAGCCCCACCGAGCTCTGGCTAATGCCTCTTCCGTTCTTCCGAGTAGCTATCGACTATGATTCTTCTAGTGGCTCCCTCAGCACCGAGGACGCGCTGCCGCTGTGCAAGTTGTGGTACCAGAGGTGTTGTTCTTCCCATGAGACCTGCAAATCAGACTCCAAACAGGTTGTTCCGACCCGGCTGATATGCCTCAGAGGGGGGAATCCGAGAATAAGCACTGCAGGGGAACTGCATAATGATTCGAGATATGCAACACTCAGTCATAGCTGGGGCGGCCTCGAGTTTCCCACGCTCACTTCGACCACATTACCAAGCTTTCGTGAGCGCATCCCGCCGGAGGCTCTCCCAAAGACGTTTGGAGATGCCATTCGTATTACACAATACTTGGGGCTTGACTACCTGTGGATTGACTCACTATGCATTCTCCAGGATAGCGCCGAGGACTGGCGCGCCGAGTCGAGCATGATGACTGAGGTCTATCAGGGCGCCGCTCTCAATATCGCGGCCACGGTAGCCAATGACGCCAGCCTCGGCTGCTTCTGGCCACGGCGGCCGTCTTGGAAATGTCAAGTCCAAGCGACCTCGACCCAAAGCCAGCAAGCAGCCATCTACGACCTGTTCCAGCCTAGGTGGAACAACCCGTGGAACAACACGCTGAAGACACGGGCCTGGGTCGTACAGGAACGCCTCTTGTCGCGCAGGACGTTGCACTTCGCCGAGAACCAGGTCTTTTGGGAATGCGACCAGAATCCGGCGTGTGAGCTCGTCCCAGAAGGCTACCCGTCCCGCGACCTGTCATTACACGACAAAAACCGACCCCACTCGGACTCGTTCAATCTGCTGAGGAAAGGCCTGACGCTTGGCCACTGGCCTAGAATCGTCAATATGTACACCTCCTGCAAGCTGACGAAACCCACGGATAGACACATCGCCATCGGGGGACTGGCTAGGCTCATTCACCAGCAGACCCGGGAGGATTATGTGGCTGGGCTCTGGCGGAGGGATCTGGAAGATCAGCTGCGCTGGTTTGCGTGGAAGGGATTCCCGTTCAAGCGTTTCCCAAGAATCAATAACCCACCTCTGGCCCCCTCGTGGTCTTGGGTTTCTTTGAACGGAGAAGTCAGGCTGAAATATCAAGAGAGCGAATCTTCCGGGCCGGATAACCCGCTGCTCATCAACGTTCAGCATGTTGATCAAGCGGTGCTGAATAGCTTTGGGCAGCTTGGCCATGCCAGGCTACGTCTCCAATGCGATCTTTTCTTCCTTGGGACCATAGGCCTGGAGGCTGAATTTGGATCCTTCAATGTTCGGGTCAGCGATGGCCGTCGCCTCAGTGGGATTGTCGTTGACTTCGACTGCAACTTGGACGAAAACGGGGCAACTGTTCGCTATGCGGGATTGTCTGCTTATTTCCTCTGTATCCGGCCGAACGCGCCTCCGAATGGTTTGGTTCTTGCACCCACACTGGGAACCCGCGGGGAGTATCGGCGTATCGGCTGCTTTCACAGGATGGAATCTCCTTATCGCACCGAGGAACGAGCGCGAATGATATCCGAGGCAAACTTGGTGGAGGCAGGCCTGGTATCTCACTTTGCAGCAGTTGTTGAGGGAGGAGGAGGGGGGCGGCAGTGCTTCATAGACTTGGTATGATGAACTTGGATGACGAGCCTGAGGTGTTCGACGATGTGAGGTTAAGCATGCGTAATCCCCGAGTGGTCTTTGCCGCCCTCGGCTGTCTCGTAAATCCACAGGCGCACGACGGCACCTGTATTTCGCGGGGGGCGCTTGCGATTTTTCGAGACATGATTCTTTTCATGGCTGGCAATGTTTTCCAGGCCATGAGGACATGGGCCGTGATGGATGCAGCAATCTGTGGCCAAATGTGATTTGAATTCAATTTTGACTTTGGCTTTGTTTTGAGCGGTGGTGCTGACCTTTTGGACACGTTGTTTGTGTTGCTGGAAGATGGGACCTTGTTTGGTGAGGGTGGTGCCTGGCACTGGCGGGAGCACTTGTCAGTAGACCCTGTTTGACACAGGGTTTGAACCAACCCTGAAGTTCGAATACCTATCGGAACGACCCCTTAAAGTTTTCCAGTGCAATGAATTGGGACAGGAGAGGCCAGTGCCAAGTATTCCAGAAATAGTGGGTGTGTTATGTCTTGAGCAGACCCGCCATTTTCAGTACTCCCGCGAACCTTTAGGGAACCCCGAAACGACCTCTCCAGCATCAAAAAAGGCATTTGCGGTACTTTGAAAGGCATATCTGGTATTTCAACAGGCCTTTCCCAGAGCTACGAAGGCCTCATATGTTTCTAAAAAGCGATTAAAAAGTGACAGAAGAGACTACTGCGGGGCAACGGGACATCTCCTCCATTTCTCGTACCTATATTCATAGCTTCAGAGTCCCGCGCTAACAAACAAAAGAGGATTGGATTGTACCTCAGGGTCGCGTTGGGGTGAGAGTGTAAGATTAGCAGCCCATCAGAAGTCGGATGGTCGACCCCCCCCACACAAATTTCAACTTAGACCTCGACTTGATTTCTATTTGCAAGCGATTGCTTGAGTTCATAGAAGTCGGGCAACATGGCAGTAGCTATATCGCGACCTGCTTTGATCTTTGGCCCAGCAAATCCAAGCCATGGTGTGTCTACCTTACACTTTTCGAACTTCTGTTGTGTAACGATCCAAAGTCGGTCAAGGTGAAATACTTTGCGTAATAGCGCTTGGTAATCCAGTACGTCATGTGACTATAAGCGTGACACAAGCAAGGAACTCGGACCCCATCTCGATGAGCTCGATTGGATCACAATTGGAGGAATATGGTGCAATCCGCGCTAGTCCCAAAGCGGATGGCTGAGAAAACCATGCCTCAAGTCGACGACGACATTCCCCTTCTCTCCTTTTCCCGCATTATTCTTGTCGTTGCTGAGGGTATCCTCGTGCAGAGGGACATCTGATTTATCATCCATATCAAGCTGCGTTATTTTGGTGCGGATACGAAATAATCTCCAAAACAAATCCCTACTTCAGCACCCCCACACGCCAATGCCTCTGATACAGGCCGCTGCCCAACGCATAAAGATCAGAGACCAAACCTGACAAAACCCAGAATGCGCCATTTCAGTTCATGTCTCGTCAGGAAAGGAAAGTCCACACTCGCTCATTATCTTCACCCCGTCCCCCCATACCCATTCCGTCTGTTTTCCCACATTTACTCCGCCGCCTAGCAGCTGCCGGTAGAATGTTTACGACCCCCTTTCTCTTACAACTTTTTCCCATACGCCGAGTAGTACCCGCAATTCTTCACATGGCTCTTCTTCCCCGTTTCCGGGTTGAAGATGTGGCAGCCCCCCTTGGCGACGTTGGGCGGTGTATACAGATGGAGCGAGACAGCGAAGTCGCTGCCCTGATTCCACACGCGGTGGACGCCGAGCTCGTCGGCCATGTATGCCACCTCGTTTTCGGCATACACCTTCTCGGATATCACGCGCATCGGCTGCTCTGCCTCGCCCTCGGGGAAAGAGTACCGCGTCTCGGTGAGGTTGCCCCGCAAGATCTTCATCAGGCAGTGGGCGTTGCCGTGGTCGTGGATGGGACTGCCCTTGCTGGGCGACCAGACGAGGACGAGCTGTTTTCATTCCGTTAGGGGTCGCATGTCTCTTAGGGGGGATGCTCCTATTCTACTCGGCACTTACGAGATTGCTCTTCCCATTTCCTTCGTCGACGAGATTTCTCGTGTATCCCCGACTCTCGTCGCCCAGGGCGAACTCCATCCACTCTCTCTCTTTAGTATCATAATCTTGCATGAGCCGGGTCAAGTGCTCGACGTCGACGTCGTCAGATGTGAGGCCCGATGAGGGACCAAGGGCATCCTTCAGCGCCAGCACGAGGCCTTCGAACCGATTAGTGTCGATGCGGGCCTTGTACCCGAAAGCCAATGGGCTGGCCGCAGCCATTGTCCGCACGATGCCAACAGCCATAATGATGGTATGGGGGGATTCGGGGGATTCGAAGGGCCAGCAGAGGCACGAGTGCAATGTCTTCGACAAATCGATAAGCAAATTTATGGTTGTCCGAGCAGGGACGCGTGGACGAAGGTTGGTAGAGTTTGACGGTGCGGGTCCGGTTGTGGTATTTATTGATCGCTTGTGGGCTATCTCTGGATGACACACGCTGTTGATTGAAGGCAGGATCTGAGAGTTCTAGGATTCTAGGGTATGCTGAGGGGGGTATCACGGCGGATGGAAATGGCGGTGTCGGGTCAGGTCGGACTGGTTCAAGGTCAGGATTCTCCTTGGCTAGCTGCGGATCGGAACCGCCAGAGGGGAACCGAGAGGCGGCGGGACGCTATCTGGCTGGCTGGCCGATCTCGGTGGGTCGGTCACCTGGGCTGGCGCGCTACCACATGTGACCCATGACGGGCTGGGACAGGAGCTGTGAGAATCCGGCCAGCAGAAATAGTGGCCGTTTTTTTATTTCTATTTGCTAATTTCTATCTCAATTGGGTCATCAAAGCGTCCTGGGCAATTGTTCTTGATTTTGGTGTCCGGGGGGACACTCCGGAGCATTGGATCCTTTGGGTTTCCACGGCCAGTCTTCACCAAACCACTGCCAAAACCACCATTATTTCGGTCCACGATGAGAGTCATCTTTATTTTTTTTGGGTGCAAATGCTGAGGGAAATTCGCCGACTTTTCAAGTTTGGTGAAACAGTGTGTTGAGAGGGTGCGTTTGCAATGCGAGCATCGGATGCATCTCATATCACAGCACAGCATTGCGGTGAGGCGGCGTTCTCATCCTTGTCAACAGCGATAGGGAGTCCCCTTAACCAGATAACAGAAGGATGTCGTAGATAAGATGTGAGAGCATCCACCTGTTGTAGTCTGTTGATAGGGCACAATTCTTGGCTGTTGTCTAACTATGCCTCATGCGAGATGGAAGCAAGCCATTAGGTCCAACTTCCTCATTTTCAACCGATCACTCAATGCCGGGCTGCATCGCCGTCTCCACCATTATGACCTTTCCAACTCAAAGTAAGTATTCAACAGCGCTATAGATTGAACCCCCGCTACCCAGGCCAGCCGTAACCAACAACAAATACAAAAGTCTACACGTTAACCCCGACTCTCCAATTCCACACCCTCCTCGCCCAAATCTTCCTCTGTCCCATCCAGTATCTGCCCTGCTCCTCCCCTCCGTGTCTGCTCCAGCGAGTCCCTCAGCCGTATCCTGCCCCCGCTCGCACTCGACACCTTGTCGGACACCCAGCCGGCCGCTCTCATCATAAACTCCCATAGGCGCTCCTCAGACCTTGCCCCGTTCTCGCCCTCGCGGCGCTCCTCGCTGCTGCGCGGATTCTCAGCCGCCTCAACCTTGAACTGATACTTGAGGCAGTCCTTGACGGTAACGAGCCCGGCCAGACGGCCGTGGTACTCGATCAGGATGACGCGCGGGCCGATCTTCCGGAAGAGCTCCATGACCGTCTCGAGCGGGAGGCGTGGGTGTACCGTCACGGGTGTGGTGTCGACATAGGGGCTGAAGTCGACTGATGTCGAAGCCGCTGAGGCGTAGTCCATACCGCTGCTGCTGCCGCCGCCGGCGTATTCCCGGACGACAGGGGTGCGGGCGGTTGTGGGGGTGGTGGTGTCGTAGGGGGAGGGCGCAAAGGTGCACCTGGTGAGGGGGCTGAGAGTGCGCTCACGCTTGAGGCGGTCGACGGCGTAGCGCAGCTCGGTGCGGCCGATGTAGCCGACGAGCGTCTTTGTGCTGTCGTCCTCGACGATGGGGAAGCCCTGGTAGCTGTCTTTGGAGAGGAGTTGTTCAACCACTTTGAGCGTCATGCCTGTGGTCGGGATAGACACCAGGTCGGTGATCGCGACCTGGGAGACAGGGACGCCAAAATTATGGTCCTCCTTGTTATCTAGGAAGGGGAAGCCACTGAACCAGATCATGCGGTCGGCGATACCGCCTTTGCCGAAAAGCTCGCTCACGGCTTTCGTGACGCCCACAACAATCATGGTCGGCAGGATGTAAGTAAGGGCACCGGTGAGCTCAAACATGATGACCACGACCGATATGGTGATGTGCATGATGCCGCTCAAAGCAGCGGCGGCGCCGAGGAAAGCGTATGTCCCGGGTGTGATACAAGGCACATCCGGCTGGCAGGCGGAGAAGAAGATACTCTGGGGGTTTGCCTCGTGAATCGCTTGAACGATGATGCCCACCGTCCGGCCAAAGGACGCTCCAATGGCCATGGACGGTACGAAGATTCCGGCCGGGACTTTACAGCCGTAAGATATAATGACGAAGAATATCCGAATGACGGTGGCTAGGAGTAGCGAGATAATGTTTCCGAGGCGGCGATCTGGTTCACAGAGCCCGTGGTAGTCCTCGGCACCTTCACATTCCAGGAAGAGGATTTCCATGCTCTCGGTCATGTCAATCCTCAAAAAGGCATTCGGGTAGCAGATGATGGCTGTGGCTGCGGCTAACAAGGTGGCTTCGAGAATGGCGTAGTTGGTGAGGTACTTCTTCCGGAAAGCCTGCACTCTCAGGTTCCATTTCATGACAAAAGCGCCGTATAAGCCGCCGAAAATGCCAATGACAATAAAAAAGACAACCTCGAAAAAGTGCCACGATCGGTCGTACTTGACCTGGAACATGACCAGCTGGCCCGTTCGAAAGGGGTTCATGGCAGCGAGGACAGCTGTCGCGACAAGGGCGCAGAAGTAGCTGCGCCACATGGTCTTGAGGGGGAAATAACTCGACATCTCCTCAAGGGAGAAGAGGACGCCTCCGATGGGGCTGCCAAAAGCGACGGCCACTCCGGCAGCGGCGCAGGCGCTGAGGATCTCGCGCGTCTTGGAGGCGTTACTCCTGTACTTGGTGAATAGCCTCGAGATGACATTTCCGGTGCACACGGCATAATGTACGCTGGGGCCTTCCTTTCCGACCGAGAGGCCGGAGCCGATGGCCAGGGGTAGGGCGACCGACTTGATGACGAGGGTCCAGAAGCCAAGGAACCCCTTCATCACAAAGCCTGCGATAATGCATTTGATCTCGGATATACCTGACCCAGCTGCGTAGGGTGCGTAATTCTTTACGAGGGTGGCCGATGTACAGGCGAAAGCGATCTATAACGGGTTAGTGGTTGTTATCGCGTGTGTGGTCACCGGGTTGGACTTACCGCAAAGAGGATGTATATGATGTAGTTTACCGGCTCTAGTCCCGTCCACCGGTGCCAGTCTTCGCAGCCTGGGTTCTGTTAGCTACCTCGCTACGCCTTCTCCCGACCAGTTATCAAAATGCCCATACCATTATCTTCTCCCCAGCAACAGAAGTCCTCATTCAAGTAGAATGCTGTCTTGCAGTGACCCAGCTTGATATCGGCCAGCCACTCTGTGATGATATTGAGAAAGGCGGCATTCAAACCGATGGCCGCCCCTATTATCGTGACGACAATCCAGCCCTGAGCGGCATCGTAGGACTCCTGTATCCTGTGTCTCCAGTCGTAGCGGCCGTTGTCGAAGCGGCCTGCCTGTCGTTTCCTCCGAGCTTTCCTGCGCAGCTGTTCGCGGGCGGCGTCCTGCACCCAGTCTAGCCAGTCCGTTAGAAGGGTCAATCGATGGGGGAGGGTATATGCAGAGCACACCGATGGTGGTAAAGTCCTAGAGACGGGCTGTCAGCAACTGGCCAAGGCACCCACCGGCACATCTGGTTACGACCGCAAGGGGCAGCACCAACCTCGTATCGTTTGATCTTGGCAATCTCCTCCTCTATCTGGTGTTGCGCCGCGATGCCCTGCCCATTCTCGCCGGGGCCCTCACCGCGCTCAGCGGTCGAGACGGCGAAGGATAGTCTGGAGGTGACCGAGGGGCGTCGCACGGCCTGTGGCTTGACTGACGAAATCGACGTTGTTCGCGAGTGGGAGTTCATGGCGCCCTGGCCGCCTCTCGTCGTCGGTTTATGGTGGCGGCATTGGCATCCAGATAGGTACGGGATACACCAAGCTTTCGTTGGGACAAGGAGAGCTGCGGGAGGCTGGTCAACCGTCCATCGGCGCCGATGGTGTCTTTTGGCAACATACGGCTGGCCTGCGAGGCTGACGGCCGCTGCTGGCGGCGGCCCGCAGCCTGTGGAATGCCCACTCAGCTGCCCGGTGGCCTGAGCTTGGCTCTTCCTTGGCGGTCCTTGGGGCTTGGGCGGCTCTGCCTTACACTATAATCCCTGCGCTACATTAATTGGAAGGGCCACGAATCGCGTCCCCACGCGTCCGCCGTGTCCACCACTTCCATCTGTGCTCACTAGTGCCAGCCCACTCACTTGATTGCTTGAACAAGTCGGTTGTCACCACAAATACCCCCCTAATCCTCGCCCACACGCGCCCACACGAATTTGAATCCAGATTGCGCTGTGACCTGGTCGGAACAAAGATGGTAACACCCTGAATCCGTGACTTATACGCGGCTCTCAAATTGAGACAACCTCTCTCACCTCTGAGAATACGCCTTTAAGCGGCCACTTCTCATCACACCAAGATGCCTTACAACACCACAGCCATCCCTCCGAGAAAGGAGGTGACAGGCCAGACGCAGCTGCCCCGTAAGCCCCGACCGCCTCTTCCTTATGGATGGAGACAACCCAACGTCACACGGTTTACTAACTCCCTATCCAGTCACAAGAGTCAAGAAGATCATCGCCGTCGACCCAGATGTCAATATCTGTTCCAACAACGCCGCCTTTGTGATTACCTTGGCTACCGTGAGTCCATCCGTGACCTAACCACCGCCGAGCTTTGCCGCTCACCGCCAACAGGAAATGTTCATCCAACACCTCGCCTCCGAGGCCCAAAACATGGCCAAGATGGAGCGCAAACCCCGACGCAACATCCAGTACAAGGACCTAGGTAAGCAAAAAGCCACCTACTTGACTTTTCATCATTCCCCACCGTAACCCCCCCTAACCCCCCACCCAACAGCCAGCGCCGTCTCTCACCACGACAATCTCGAGTTCCTCGAGGATATCATTCCCAAGACGTCAACCTACAAGCAGGTCAAGAGCCAAGCGGCCGCGACGCGCGCAAAGCTCAAGGGGGAGAAGTCGGGCCCGGCCGGTGACGCTGCGGCCGGACCAGTCGATGACGACGAGGATTTGGCCAGCATGCCCAACGGCAAGAAGCAAAAGTCCATCATGAACGGCGCTGGGAGCAACTCAACGAATGGCTTTTCGCGGAGTCGCGTCTTGTCGTCGGCCGACGAGGATCCAAACGCCCAGCTGGAAATGGAGATGAGGCAGGCCCATTGGTCGCGGCCATCGCAGGGTGGTGATGTGAACATGACGGGTTGAGCGGTAGCATAGATAGACAGGGGCATGAAATTTAGGTGACTGTTGTCTTGGGTTGGCCAAATTCTATTTTTGTTTTGGTCGCGGGGGGGTATCACCCCCTCACCATCACGGTTTTGCGATTTCCTGTTTGGCAATAGGGTACAGGATGGCAACCAACGCCGTAGACAACGCCTGACTGTCTCCCAAACTTTTTATTTCCCACTCTTCCGAGAGCATGAAGCCTTCACTCCTCCATGGCATCGTCAGCTATGACACCTGGCGGGAGCCTGCCCTCGTTAAGCGCCTTCTCCAATCTGATAATCTCCTCCAAGCTGTCCGCCTTCTTAATGAGCTCCTGCAGCTTCTTGCGCTCCTTGTCTGTGAGCTTCAGCCGCGACAGCCTCGACGCCGAAGCGGCCGCCACGCCGTTCGCCGGCGCTGTGACGTCGAACGTCTTGGACTTGATGCCCATTATCTGCAACATAGCGTCAGCATGTTTCTCTCAGCAAACAATGGAGGGGGAAAAAACATACCCTCGAAGCCAACTCGGTCGGCTCCTCCACCGTGCCAAACAACTCCTTCGCCTGCTCCCGCTCGGCATCCTTAACCTTCTGGTAGTCGAGGAACCGAACCGAGGGGCACCGCCAAAGGGCCCAATAGCGGTAGTTCTACCACACCCAAAAAGGTCAGCATCTTCCCCCTTCCCAACTTTCCCATACCAGGGGGGGGGGGGGGGTTGTAAACCCACTTCCTTCTTCGTAACCGGGTTATCCGCCAACACGAGGTGCGTCAGCTGCGCGAACTTGGTGAGCACGTCGAGGTCCGACAGCTCGGCCAGGCCGTTGGACGCGAGCATCAGGTTGCGCAGGTTCGGGATGGCGGCGGCCAGGCTGGGCTGGATGGCCGCGATGCGGTTGCGTGCCAGCAGCAGGGTGCGCACGCGCGGCGACAGTGGGAAGTTGCCCAGCACCTGGATGTCGTTGTCGCTGAGGTCGATGGCATCGTGGGGCTGCGTTTTCACCTCTTGTCAATACGAGGCAGCAGCGATGGAACAGAGGGAGCGAAACCTACCCCCGCAACGCCCAAGTTCTCAATGGCTGGAATTCTATGTCCTGTTCGCGCCACACGGCAAAGGAAAAAATGCCTCGATATCAACTCTGATCAACGTGTAGTATCTGCCCTTTTCAAAACGCACCTCGGAGATCCAGCTCCCGCTCCTTGAGCGGGTTGAGGTAGGAGAGGGAGTGGCTGATGAGGTCTGCCGTGAGCCTCATGGTTTCGAAGAAGATACCTCGAATATTTTTGGATTTGCTCAACTCGTTTCTTGGCGCCTTGCAGTCGGTCAAGGTTCGTGTCGTCGTTTTCTCGCAGAGATTGGGGGGTTGTGGTGTTGTTTCGGTCTCGTTCAACGCGAGCTGGTCGCGTGGGGTTGCTCGAGTTCGCAGCTTCACAAGGCTGACGGGTTGGTTGTCTTGCAGATAAAAATTCAGGCCAATGCGGGGGACCCACAAAACGATAAGACCCTACTCCTAACCCTAACCCTAACCCCGCCTCGTTGATACCCCTGAACAACTGTTCACTACTGCACTCTTTGAACTGGTTATTGTATTGCCTGTTGCCTTTCGTCATATGTACCGACACTATGAATAGAATATCTACTCTAAATCTGCTTATCACTGGAAAACAAACACCACGCCACTCCGATCCGCCGACACGGTCATGGTGAACGGCGCCTCCAACATCGCCACATCCATAACCGCATCTAGGTGGCTCTTGAGCAGCAGCTGCTGCTGCAGTGAAATCACCGTCGACCTTGGCGGCCTAGTGGCCCGCCCCTTGTCCGCCGCACTACCCCTCGGACCCCCATTCACCGACGACCCACCGCCCGCTTGTGCCGCCGTTCTTGGTAGCCGCTCTGTATTCAGCGTCATCGACGTGGTGGGGTGGCTGGCCGTGAAGGTCGGCCGGTTCTCGTCGGCCTGCAGCCCGCTAAACACCTGGCTGTTCTCGATCCTCGCCAGGTCCCAGAACCGCAGCTTCTTATCCGACCCTGCGGTAATGATGAATGCGTGCCGCACGTCGCGCTGCTCATCCGTCGCCCCCGTCCCTACCAGCATGGCGCGCACCCCGCGGTCGGCATTGGCCGTGGCCGACGGCTCGATGTTGGTTGCGAATCTGCCTAGCATCCCCTCGGGCTTGTCTTCGTCAACCTCCCACGCCTCGTAGCCCTTGGGGCCTTCCTTGTTGCCGCCGACACGGTAGATCTCACGGCATAGCGTGCGCTCAAGGTCCCAGACCGTAACCTCCCCTTGGCCTGTTCCACCCGCGACACACACCCACCTGCCCCTGCCTTTTGTCGGGTGGATGGCGAGCCGGTAGATAGAGCCCTTGCCCGGGACGCCCCAGCCCTTGAGCCGCATCTTGAAGCGGAGATCCCAGAGGTCGAGGACGCCGTGCGACGTCCCCAAACACAGCCAGTTCCGCTTGCGGTCGATGCAGAAACATGTCGGGGTCCCGTGGTGCACCGGGTTCTCCAGCTTATAGAGGAGGGACATAGTTCGCAAGTCGATACCACGTATGATCGACTTGTTAGTCGCCAAGATCAGGACCGAGTTTGATTCCTGCTTGAAATGCTCGCACCACACCGCAGATTCGCCGCCCACCAACTGATACTCGCGAAGGAGGCGAATTCGAGAATAGCGAAGCGTGCCGCCGGTAACGAGTGTTTCAACCTTGACAACGTGGACGCTCCCGTCGCTTGCGCAGCTGACAAAACTGTGCGTGTTCTCGATGAAGCACAACGCGAGAACCTTTGCTCCAGGCGCGTGTTTGTGTGTGAGTCTCGCCCGGTGCACAATGTTGCGCTCCAGCCTCGCTGTGTCCCAAACCTTGACGCAACCATCGTCGCCACTGGTAAGGAAGAACATGTGGTCCGGGGCAACAACGATTCGGTTGATGGCTCCCGTATGCTCGGCAAACGTTGCAACAAGCTTACCCGAAGGCTTCCACCCGCTCGGTTCCCCGGACTGAGAAGTCACGGCTTTAACAGCCTTCCGGCGTACAACAGGAGCGACTAGAGGGCCGTACTCGACGATGTCGTGGGGGTAGTTGTCGACATACATCGAGTCCAGCATCCTGATTATGCTTGGGTCATTACCTGTGTACGTATGGTTCGCGCGTAACCTCGTCCTGAGGTACTCGGTTGTATCTGATTCAGGATAGGAATGAGGCCGCCAAGCTTGCGTAAACGGCCCTTCCACCTCGCCAAAAGCGTTGGTTTCGGTGGTGCCTGTCTCAGGGCCTGACTTTGCACTATCCTTGCGATTCATGAGGCTCATCACACTGGACTGGTGCCGTAAAGCCCTCCTTGCCGAATAGGGTGCATTATGGGTGGATACATCATCGCCCAGTGCTGACAGGGCAGTCGTCTTGCCGGGAGTGCCGGAAGTTCGCCTCGACACATCTCTTGAGCCCTCCCTCCGCCTAGGGCCAGGCGACCCGGCCAACTCCTCATCCAGCGGACGCCTGCCGCCCACCGAAATGGGGGAAACATTATCCCTACTATTGAGTCGGGATCTGTGATTATTGAAAGCAGCTCGCCGCCTCTTGTTCAAAGGGTCATCAATAGACATGGAAGCGTCCAGCAGAGCATCCTTAATGGTCTTGGGCGCGTTTTCATCTTGGTCTGGCGTAGCCGAAGGTTGCCGCGGGGGCTCTTCGTCAAACAGGACAGTTTGTGGCACGATTCCTAAGGTCCGAAGGTTGATGATGCTGTTGAGCACAGCCTGGTTTGAGCTGTCTGGAACGCTCGCGTCCCTCGCTTTGATCTGACTCAGGCGCCATATGAACTCCCGAAGCGCAATGAGCTTTGGCTCATCCTCCTGGGAAAGGCCCAAATTTCGGAGTTTGCTGAGCCATTGCTCATCTTCGTCATTTCTACCATGCTTCGCCAAAGCCTGGTGGCTTGGGTCATTGGAGGCCCTGGCAGTCTGGGAGGAGCCCAGGGAATCGCGGAATCTCTTGAAGGGCTTCCAGAAATCACCCCTGTCCGTCTTGGAGGCCCAAAGCAGGGCTTGGTCAAAGACTGAGCGCGACAAGGGCTTCTGAAGGGCCTCGAGAAGCTGAAGCTCGGTAAAGTCCGGCAAACTATGTGGCCTGAGGTACGGCCTCAACTGTGGCATAACCACGACTCTGAGATAGGCGAGTCCGAGAAAGTCTTTGCCAGCCGCAATGAACTCGGTAGCCGACTCGCGCACCCAGACGTTGGGATGCATCGTAAATCGCCCAATCACAGTAACAAGCTCGAGAAAGGCTTGCTTGGTCAAGAGCCCGAGGTTCGCCAACTCTGCCAATGAGTGGAGTGCCCCTTGCACAACGTACTCCTCGGGATCAGTCACCGCCTGGATCATTAAGGGCAATATGAACATTTCAAGGGTACTGCTACCAAGGAATGCCGAGATTCCCACAATAGTATCAAAAAAGGCACACTTCAGCATCCAATCGCGGTCGTTTAGATATGTGTTGAGATGTGTTAGGATGATGTCGTTGGCTTGAGCTACGCCGAAGAAGATGCAGAGGTTGGGCACTGAGCTGAGAAAGGCTCGTCGGACAGAGGGATCCGAATCCTCAATCAGTGATTGGGTATGCGCCTCAAATATCTCTGCCAGCTCGCGACGCGCATCATCAAACAGCCCGTCAAAGACGACCTCAGCCTCATTTCCAGGCTCGACTTCAGGGTCCGTAATGGTGGCCGACCCATCCGCCCTAAGGGTTGCAACCATGGCGAGAAATCGGTTTGCTGTTGTTGCAAGTGTGCCGAGCGATGATGCGTAAGTAGCCCGGACAATTGGACTTGGTGTGCGCTGCGCGTTGACCAGCGCCACTTGCATTCGTGGGAGAATATATTCGAGAAATATCTGCGAGTTCACGGGTGTGATGACCCTCACCAAATCAAGGAGCTGCGTTATCGTCCGGATCGTAGCAATAACAACCATATCGCACTTATCATTGAGCAGGGTGACGAGATATGGCAAGACGCGATCCAGTTTTGCTTCGTCTGTAAGTCGCTCAGAAAATGCCAGCATTATGTCACAGGCTTTGATCTTGGCGGCGGCATGCGCGGTGTTGCGGAGGGACGATACAATCAGGGTCAAAAATATCAGCGTTCCATCGTCTGCCGACGGCTGTTTATCTCCCGATACGCGGTGTGCGTTATTCGGGATATTCAGGCGGACTGGAAAATGCGCCATTCCTAACCTCGGGGCCAGTTGCACCTCCTGGGACTGGCTTTGTTCATTTTGCTGGTATCCGAGGAAATAGGCGATCTTATCAAAGTCCAACCACACACGCTCGATTCTCTGGTCAGCTTCACCAACACTTCTCGGGGTCCCAGGCGGCGAGTAGTGGTGAGTAGAGAGATCCGTAATCAGGCCCATGTATTGGTGTAAGAAGCTGTAAAAGTAGGCTGGGAACACCTTGCCACTCCAGAAATCCAAGTACTGCTCAGCGGAATACCGTTTCTGCGGATCTAGCTGAATCATGTGGCCAATCATTTCTCTCAGGTCCTTGTCTGGTATCCGGCTGAGGTGTGAGATGCTCGGATCGTACTCGCCCCTGCGATATTTGTAGAGCTGGCTCAAAGAGAAAATCGGCGCCTCGAGGAATAACTCGGCAATAACGCAGCCCGCGCTAAACACATCCATGGCCCAAGTCACTTTGGCATTCGGATCGATGTCCTCACCAGGTGGGTGGAACCTCTCAGGGGCCAGGTAGCATGTCCTCCGGCCAGACGTGTCAAAGAAGTAAGAAAAGTCGGCCGGGTTGTCCTCAGGCAGCATGACGCGTTTGAACGACGAGGAAAAGTCAGAGAGATAAAGCCAGTTCCACGACGTTACCAGCGTATTCTCCGTCTTGATATCCCCATGGTAAATGTCCTTGCTGTGGCAGTCGCGGAGGGCGCAGAGAAGCTGGAAGGCCAGCCACTTCTTCTCGATGTCCTCGAGGAAAGGCCGTGTGCTCAGCCTATCGTAAAGGGAGTTGTAGAAGAACTGACGGACTAGATATCCGTTCGTTTCCGTCTCGATGACTCGCTGGTAGGGGAGTGCATTCGGCACGTCGGACAAAGCTCGACTCTCGCCTGAGGAATCGGTTAGTTCTGGTAGTTCTCCGTGGCCAGGAGTGGCTGCTTACGTAGGATCTCCTGCTTGTACTTCTCCAGGGGCATCTGGTACGGCTTGATGAGAACCTTGACGAGCACAACTCCCTCGTGGTGCCTCGCCCTGATGCTCTTCATGAAGCGCGCCGAGCCGATGGACTTCTCATAGACCAAGTCGGCAAGCTCGGGAACATCGATTCCAGCCGCCCCGGGAGGGGGGGCCGTGAGGGAAAACCCCTGACCCATGGTGGTGAGGTTGCTAACAGACGGGAAAGCTCCAAGTCACCCGCTGCCCAGCTACCGAGAACGGAGGGCCACGCGGCCGCAGGGCATCTTGAGCCAGGGGCGCGCTTTCGATGGCACAAGAAACCGGGAACAGAAACTTCGTGTTCTTGTTTCGCAGCAAGCGCTAGCACTAATGTCGGTTGGCGGAAACGATGGAGGATGAGTTGTTGCGACGAGATCGATCTTTAGTGGTTAATTGTTTGGCAGAGGCAGGAGCTCCAGGGGTCTCGGGGGGGCTTGCTGTGACGGCACGCGAAACCAATCAGCTGGCCTATCGATAAGATAAGCATCTCAGCCTCCACAGGCTGTGTGGCGAACCCCACTCACTTCAGCCTCCATCGCTTCCGCCTCGAACCCCCAGCAATTACCAACCAGTCCACTCTTCAGCAAATACACCACACGAAATCCCGAGCCATCACCAACAATGCACAGCTTGACGCGCATAGGAATCCTATACTCACGACTTTGAACTTACCAACTGAGCTTCATGTAGTATCAATGTATAGCTAAAAGCTACGCGGAGTTTACTTTGCTCAACATGCTTTGAGTTTCCGTTCCTTGAACGATAGCACGAGCGAGCCCGAGCCGAATTAGTCAAGACGAATCGCCGTCTCGTGCCATTCACCACACCCATATCCCAAAATCAGCGCACGGTTTAACTCCCGTCTAAAATATCAAAGGATATTGATTGCTGTTGAACGCCAAGCCAGGAGCGAGTAGCGCCAGATATGGAGCAGTGCCGGCCTGGGGAAACCCAAAGACAGATGCACCCACAAGGATTTCACAGGGTCGGACGATGAAATATGCCCATCATTTGCATCAACAAACATGAGAATCAACCCAATGAGGGTGACGAACAGCACTTCTTGCACAACACCATGCAAGAACCCCGCCGCTAACCAGGTGTAGCGTTTCAAACACTTCATTCGGTATTCAACTAAAGTACACAGTAAACTAGAGCTCTTCCCCGACCAGAAAGATGCCCACACAGTATCTGCATGCTAGCTGTAGCACGCATGATCGGCCCTGTCTAGCCTCAATGAATATGTTTAAAACCTCCCTGACACCCACCCACATCTCCCACCCATAATATGTCACGACAGCTAAGAGTCTTCTTTAAGCCGTCTGAACCCAGAACCCAAAACCTAATTACCTTACCAAACAAGCGCCCTCCCTACCACCACCACCCTCTCATAGCTTAACACCGGGTATATAAAATAAACATCGAAATGAAAAGGAGGGCGCAGTACTACCATCGTCCCAGAATTAGGTTGGCTTTCCCATCTCCTTCAAAAGCCTTGCCGTCCCCCTTATGCCACCATGCAGCCGGAAACAGTTCCCGAAAGGAGCCGATAGCGGTCGAGTCGTCGCTGTAACGTCATCGCGAATGCAACGTTTTGTCGTAAGAGTCTATTTGGGAAGGACGATGAATATGCGGTGGGAGGATAGATATGAACACAGAAGTGGTGCACCCGGTCCACGATATGCATGGGGGCACGGGGTTCCAGGGGCGGGAAATGATGAGTCCGTATCGGCTTCAACCGCTGCAGGAAAGCATGTCGTGACACCAAACGCCGTAGCCAATGCCGAGCCAAAAAAAGATAGGCTTTCATCGAGACATTATTCAACAGTTATATCGAGGTATTGCGTCAAATCAGGACCCGGTAGTAGAGGTCAGCTGATGGGCGCTTGACCCTGTCTCTGTCGACCCATCACCCTCAATCGTCTTCCTCCAGTGCTCCGGAAGGCACACACACACGAGCGGGAATGCTTTGATCTCTCCGCTCACTGGGGGTGACGCATCACGTAACCTGCCCGACGTGTTTGACACCCCGCTGTCTCGCTGCGCTTGCCGGCGAGCCTCCCACTCCTCTGCACGCTCATCCACCAAGATACCCGTAGCCCAGCCATCGTCCCAAATGCCCACCACCTTAAGCATGTCACCCCGGTCGAGCGCAAACTCATCGGCAGCACGGGGCTGGTATGCCCAAAGAACAGCAACCCGGTCGCCCGGATGAATATCATCCTGCGAGTAATAATCCTTGAAAAATGGCAGCTGTTCTGATTGCTGGCTGGCCATTCCATGTGGCGACGACATTCCTCCTGCGCTGGTGGGCGAATGCGGATCCTCGCCGCCCAGGGCTGAGCTGCTAGAAAGAGAACCATTCCGCCTAAGTGTCGTTGGAGGAGGTCGGAGAACCCCCGTAGTCCCGCGATCCGATTCGGGGCTGTCGCCAAACCCATCCGAGGAGGAGTGATCGTCGCCTCTTCTCCTACTGCTTGCCGTATAGGCAGCTGTCGCCGCCACGCCAGCAGCTGCACCCATGTCCCTACCCACATGATGCGAAGGCGCGTCTCCGGAATGTCCTTCCAGAGCTGACATGCGTGCTATTCTGCCGCCCGGGAGGACTTCATATCCTTGAGGAGCAATGCCCCCTTGCGTCATTGGCTGGCCCGCCAATGCCGCTTTTCTAGCCGGCGATGGCTGGTTGAAAACGCTTCCATCCTGACTGCCACTTCTCTTCTTTTTGTATCTCAAACAGATGAATACCATAGCTGCCAGGATGAGGATGCCAATAATTGAGCCGATGACAATTCCGGCAATCGCGCCTCCTGACAGGCCAGTGCTTGCAGCACCAGCTACGGGAACGCCAGTTGAAGGAGCAGTGGCCGTGGGGACGCCTGTAGTGAAAGTCATGGTGGGCGTGATTGACGGAAGCACGACATTGGCACATCGACTTTCGGCGTTTGAGTTGTAACAGCATGTATCGGTAGAGTTGATACCGCCAGAAGCACAGTATGAGCATAATCCCAACGTGCTGTTCGCGTAACCGCAGTTTTCGGGCTCATTCGTTATGCCAGGGATGCAATTGTTACTTGACAAGGAGTTGGCGGGCAGAGCACAGTTGGTGAAGTCAGCCCTGATTTGCGTCAACGAGTTGGGGTTGGGGTTAGAGCAGAGCTGCCCATCGGACACGACGTAGGCCTCGCTCTCGGCGAATTGGGCCTGTCAAACACTGTTAGCAAAAGACCATAGATGGAGATCCGTTTACATACGCATGTCTCTGCGCATACTGGTCGAGAATTTCCGGGGGCCAGATTGCACTTGTCGATGGAATTCTGGATAATAGCATTACATATTACAGTGGTCGTAAATCGTGCGTACAGATCACTGGTGTTTGTGAGACTGATTCCGCCGCAACCGAGTAGGGTCTGGTATCTATGTCCAGGTCAGCTCTGTGCTCCGCGCGCTCCTGGGCACTTCAAGACTTACTTTTCTTGGATGTAGTTGGTTTGCACAAATAATTGCAAACGCTCATCAAATGTTCCTGCGTCTGACACAAACTGAAGAAAAGGACTATAACCGCAGGTTAGCTGAAGACCGCACTAGGGAGGGCAAGGCGTGCCCAGGCGGTAAGAGCACCGGCCACCAGACAGATCATATAGACATACAATAGTCCGACGAGAAAGCTGTCGGTTGATACAGAGGATGCTTGGAAGGCCGAGCAGGCCTTAGATCCCTGAAGTGGTATACACGCAGCCATTGCGGTGGGAGATGCCGACAATAATGAGAGTAAAAGACCTCTGGGGCTTAGGCGGCGATGCCGCCCCTCTCTCCTTCTCGACGATCGTCCTCCAATTGCCACGTCTTCCATATTGGCGGTTGGTCGATTTCTCCTACTCGTCGCCGTGGGCGCGTCTCCTCCACTAGCAATCCCCAAGCACTCTACCGACCGTTGTTGTTGTGTCACCGCGGCACCGGATACATGGTTATCCTCAAGCCCTATCATCTCTCATGGCATTGGTGTACCAATTGGGATAAGCAAGGCGTTGACAGTCGTGATCGGGCCGGGACGCGGCTACCTAAAGGGTTGCTCCCTCGAGTGATACTGTTGGTGTTAAGTCCCTAACCAAAAAAAATTGGTGCAGCGTCGAGCTCGTCGGCAACAGACCCGAAGTATGTTTGACTGGTGTTGTTATGGGTCGCGAGTGTGGGCGACGGCAAAGCTGGTGTCGTGTCGTGTGTCAGTTGGCTGGGCCGGGTCCCGCAGCATATATGCGCGAGAGAAACAGCGGCCTGATGGAGGCAAGGACGGGACAGGTTCAGAGCGGCGGGCGGGTCACTCTTGTCGGCCACACCAGACGGTGGTAGCACAGCAGTAGATGCAGTGGAGGGAAGGAGAGTTGGGGGGGTCGAGTTGCAGTTGAGGTGGTTGGTGCTATGCAGGTTCGACAACCCAAGGCTACTTCTGCAGTGCGGGAGCTGCAACAAATCTTGACGGCTCAAGACGGCCAAGCTCAGACGAGAGAAATATCAATAGTCGAAGGGAGCGCGGCAGGGAACAAGTTGGTGGGGGAAAAGATGGACAAAATGAGGGGACGAAAGAAAAAGTCTATTCTGAGGGTGTGCGACGGGGGACCGTGAGTGTCGAGCTGTCACGGCTCCGCGAGGGACGGGGGAAAGAGAGGTGAGAGAGTCAGAGAGTTGAAAGTGAATTGGGTGAGTGTTCAACAACACCAGCGGGTGGCTGTGGGCCGGTGCAGGTGCCAGATCCAATTTCGCTTGAGATTAAGGTACCTGGGCGCCCGCTTTCCCTAACAGGACTAGGGCCCCTTACAAGGGGCTCGACGGCTGTCCCCTGTCCCCTGTATTTTCGCGGGTTGCTCAATGACGAAGCGTTCACGAGAATGGGCCTCCAGCATGCACGAAATGGCTGAGACTCCAGCGGGGTTCAGGCCGCAAGCATACCCACAGTTCGAGAGGCGTAACCTCACTACTCAATAACCTAACGTGAGGCTTCTATCCAAAAGACCACGAAGATGTTCCCCTTTTTCCTGGAACGGCCGCTACCGTTGGTGTCCGCTAGTGTTACCCCGATCGCCGCGCTCTCTGCTAAGCCAGAACGCATTGTGATATGGCTCTAGGTTGATCATAACTGCCGTCCTGCGATATGCTCCTCTCGCCCAGGCCCTTATCAACTGTCATTCAAGCAACCTTCGGCGCCCCCTTTATCACGATGTACATCTGCTACGGGCGCAAGGACAGAAGTTTCTTGCGGCCAGGTGGCCAAACCTTGGGCAAGATGTTGAGAAGGGACCCAATTGATAGCCAAGAGTGAAGGTTTCTTGTCCGCACCAACACGGGCATTTGCTTGTTGAATTTATCTCGGGCCACTGCCGATGAAGAGACTTAGGTACCCCCGCCCCTCCCCTTCCATTCCACCTCCAGGAGAGAGCCAGACCTCCGGCAGGAGCAACTGACTAACAACATGAGCCCGGATGCGTGGCTTGTATTGAAGCTGGATGAATCCCGAAAATACGTCAGGGCTGGTGTTTTTTGTATTTCTTTAGGCCCCGGCAGGAAACACAAATCCAGTTTTATCTCAGCTTAGCCAGCCGTTTCTCGGCTGAAGTTTAGTCAAGAAGGTAGTCTGTGCTGCCTTGCAGAAGAGACGGGACGAGTTAACCTGCAAATGCCGATCCAGCGCGAGAGGGCAGTTGATGGGTCACCGTCTGGCAGGGACTCTGCACTGGGGAAAGAAAAAAAGGACGGGTGCTAGGACCCATGAGGAAAGAGTAAAAAGAAGTCCTGCGCAATGTCTGATTGGCAGCGCATGCGGAAAGTGGATTAGAGCTCCCCCGTTTCGAACAGGTAGATGCCCCCACTTATTGGTCGCCGGAAATTTTTGAGACACAGCGGGATCCCGGGGGGTCCATTCGCCCAGGGCATGCCCTGGGCGTTTCTCGTCGTCTCGAAACATTCGCTTCTTCAACAGCCCCGGCCCCAAGCTCCTCTTCTACCTATACC
Source organism: Lasiosphaeria hispida (assembly GCA_033439745.1). Taxonomy (NCBI): domain Eukaryota; kingdom Fungi; phylum Ascomycota; class Sordariomycetes; order Sordariales; family Lasiosphaeriaceae; genus Lasiosphaeria; species Lasiosphaeria hispida. Next base: position 2,449,263 of record JAUIQD010000004.1, read on the forward strand.
TCAAGCCCCATCGAGCAATTGGTTACCAGTTTGCGGACGGTGTCTATTTTCTTCTCTTTGCATCCCGCGGTCGTGGGGAGAGAAGGACGGTATGGTTTGCGAACGTGCGGATGCGGCATGAGATGGCATTCGAGCCAGGAAAAGAAGCAGAGGCTGCACGAGCAATCTAAATAGGCGCCTCATTGCACGACAGAAGAAACGACTGGACGAGGGAGCGCGCGAGGGCCACAGAACGACCGGGAGCTGGCTCGTCAGTCAGCCGCGCCTGAACCACTCTTTCCCCTCCCCCTCCCACACCCCTCTATTATTGGAATCACGGTTCAGTGTGCCAACGCGTCCGTAACGGTTCAACCACAATTTACTACCGCCTGGATATGGACCACCATTCCGCCCGATTGCCGAACCGCATGCCACCACGGCTACGGGCTGCCTTCTCCAATTCCTGACGACGCCGGCGGCGGCGCACGTTTGTGTGCCCACCATGCGCACTTACAGCACGCAGTGTAATCCAAGTAGGTACGGGCTGGGTATTGGATGTACGGCATTGGCCGTGGCTGCTGGCGCTGCCGCTCAGGCCTTCCTTTCCTGCAGACAAATGCGCTTCACTCAAGATAGCCAATTGACAGCAAATAGCTTGGCCGACTACCCGCCATTTGTTTGCTCGAGCATCCTTCTAAAGTGTCAGGGTCGAGATCTTATTTGCTTCTAGGCCTTCTGCCCTCGACTGGCAGTCGGATTCGGGGTCTGTGCCACCTCTATCCGCCCGAGAGAACGCTGAGGGGTAGCAGACGCTGCGGCCTAGCTAAACTTGAAGTCGTCAACAAGCACACGTGCGCAGCACGCAGAATTGATGACACGCAGGAATGTACATGCCCCTTACCCAGCAGCCTGTGGTCCCGAAACGGCCTACAACACTTTTCTCCTCCGTTTTTATCTTTTTCTTTACCCCCCATCTTCAACGAAAACAAACGTCGGTTTCTTGGACCCATCCCAAATGACCATGTTCCCCACGGCAAGTGCAATTACGAATCTTCGATCCGTCTGTCAGCTGTCAGTCGTTCACTACCACCACCCAATAAGGGGCGGTGAAGTTCAACCGAAAACAGGTCGGAAAAGTGTTTGCGCTCCTCAGGAAGCAACCGATAACTGTATAAAGCTTGCCCGTTGAAAGTTCAACATCAAGCGCCCCAAAATCTCTACCGGGCATTCTCTCTTCACAGTACACTGGCAGCATCACGGGGCATTTGAACACCCTTTGGGCTTTTCAAAGTTCAACAGCCAAGATCACAACATCGGCCCTTCAAAGGGCAGGTGTGTAGTCGGTTGAGCACGCAAACCAAGTACCAGCCACTGTCTTTGCAAACGCATAAAAATCCAAATAGTTGTTGACTATGGTCCCCTACGAAGATCAGGCGATCATAGTTATGGGCCTCATCTCCTAGCAGTCCGAGCTCAGCAAAAGGCCTCGAGGAGGGGCATACAGACTCGCGAATCTTGGCGCCACAGAAAACCATTCCCGATCCGGTTTTTTTTTCTTTCGTTTTTTGTCAGCTCTTGTAATGTTTTTTCGGAGATGGGGATTGGTTAATGTCAACTTTTTCCTGTCAGACGCTTCCAAGTCTAACGTGGGAGGGCTCGATTTGTATTATCGTGGAATCGCTATCGATGTCCATGCGGCTGAAACAGGTTGCACCCCCTACCCCTGTGTCTCGTGGGAAGCGGACGGGAAGTGTGGTGTGTGCGGCTCTACCACAAGACTCTGTTTTACACTATCCGTACCCGCTGGCAATGGCCCACGGCCTTGCGGGCCTACGGGGTCTGCACTGATCGCAACGGGATCTGGCGGGGCTTGTTCATGCGAGTGCCGCTTGCACCCAGGTCAGACCGCGAAGTGATCAGTGAGGGGTGGTCAGTGAGTGGGACATTGCGAGGCTTAGGGTTTCCGTGTAAACGGCCGGTTCGGTATCGTGAGAGTCAAACCAGGCCGTGTGTTCCCCAGATTCGCGGGGCTTAGCCACGACCGTACCTCATCCGGGTGGCTGCACAACCAAGGGACGTTGAATTTTTTGGAGCTTGGTATGCCCTATCCAGAGGTTCCCGAGATACCGACCGAGTGGGTGAGCTTTGTGCGCATCGTTGTATAGGTCATTTATCCCGTCATGCTCGCGACGCTCGCCAACGAGGAACGGGTATTTGGAAGACATCGGCCAGCTCCATCATCTGTCATCAGAGCGGGAGAGGGTCGAGATGCGCAACTACGCGATGCCGATCCCCCAGAGCAAGTGGACATGGCGTATTTCTCCAGTGAACGTAGTGGAAAGGGACTGAGTTGTGTAAGTTATGGGACATTTAGTTGGGCTACGGCAGCGATTACCTAGTGACGGGACGGCCATCCCCATACTCAACCTGAATTTGGGGTCTTTCTGCGGATAGGGTCTCAGGGGCAGGGCGGTACCCCGTGCGCGATTCTACCGCGGGCCCCTTCTTGTGTCATTGTGTGGGGAAGGCGGCTGCGCGCTGGTGACACCAGATCGATCCCGAGGGCCCCGGTCCGTCCTAAGAGGTGAGCCCAGATGTTTCGCTGTAGCCACCCAGACCTGACCGAGCTTCGGTGCTGTGCGCGCAACCGTGCCAGGTGTGACATACTTGCAGCACGCAGAGCTGAGCTGTGTCGCTTAGGGGTTTGGGTGGCATTGTTGGCATTTGCATTGAGACGGCTTGGCCGCTTTGGGTGATCCGGTCAGGGAACTTTGCGAAGATGTTGACATCGCATGAATTGTTTGCCTCGCTATGTCTTGCATGCGTCTAGGCATGCAGAGCATGGCGTGCCACTTCCCTAACCCAACTGCCCTAGCAAGATCCTACATCGCAGCGATCGGAGTCAATGATGGAAATGGGGGCATACTCGGTTCCATCTGACCAATGAACAACAACTTGTCATGGCGTTAACTAAATCTATTGGTTAGTGGTCACATCTATGAAAGCAGCAAACTCAACACTCAATAATATCCTTAATCGGTTTTATTGCTCATTTTGGTATTCTAGGTAAATGAACAGGAATCTCAATCACTACAGAACTAATTCGGGGGCTAGTAGAAGAGCATTGTCCATGCTCTTAGGTGACTCGTGAGACCTTTTTGGCGTTTTCGTTGATTTCAAGCTGTTGGCAGTTCTCATTTCCAAGTCAAGCAATGACCTCAGCGGCAGCACAGCTCCTTGCGCGGGGCTCTATTGATATTCCATTGAAAGCTGAGGAAGTTCACCCTGTCCACGACCACGGGACTTCCGCACGCTACCATACTAACGGGTCGACGCCGCAGTTGATTCAATGGTCTTGTTGATCTCGACTGAAATTTTGAATCTGCCAAACGAGGGCGGGGGGTTATAGTGGGCGAATTTGCTGGCTGACTGCCTTTGCTTGATATTGCAATGGCAAGACCCTCTCGTACCTTCCATGGCCGTCCCATGGTTGCAGGCGCTCGCTCGCTGCGTGCGTTGTCATCCATTAGAACCAGTCGATTGAGATTCCTGGCGGGAGCAGACGGCTGGGAAGGAGCGATGCACTATTGTGAAGGTGACATGGCGACTACAGAAAATCTAGGCAGTCCCCAAAGCCACGCAATGATAATTGGTCGCAGTTCGAGGTAGAAACGAAACAGTAGGATATATAATGGAAGGTGGAAGGAGCGGGGCATGAAATGCCATCCTTCCTTGCAACATTCATACCCGTGTTTGCCTTCCCCGAGGCAGCTGTCACGCCGGGAGAGGGGCCAGTGGCTCTACTTTACTGCAACATATGTCTCGGAAGTTTGATACCTGCCTTCCACAAACCATATCTATATGAAGTATTATTGCAACCCGCCAACTCACATCAGCGTCATAACCCTGCCCCATGGTGTCGGCAATCCGTGCTCCATCGAATCCCTTCAGTTCGCCGCATTGTCTTGCAAGTTTGAACTTCCGCTGACCACAAACATAGCGTGTAACATTGGCGGGAGAACAGCCTTCACCAAGTTTAGAGCCAACATGGATGGTTTTCGGGCCTCTTAACGAGGGCGTATCTTGACGTCGAAGACCGGGGTACCGGCAGCTGACAGGGTGTCGTCCAGCTATCAAACTAAATCATTGATGGGAGTTGAAGTCTTCGACAAGGTGCCCAAGGCGATGATGTGGCGGGGGGTTTCCGCGATGCCCGCCCGGTTTTCCAACAGAGATGTCAAACTCTTTGCCAAACCCAATCAGTGGGAGGAGGCTAGAGAGCCCTTCACCAAATAAGTCGGGTGCTGTCCCGGCCAGTACTGGTTTTAGAAGTCGCTGTTTTGACCTCTGTTTTCATTGACGACCAAGCATATGCCGCTGCAACACCTGGGGCCTGGTCAACTGCCTTTATGAGTTTCTGGGCGGCGAGAGCGGCAGGGTTGATGCCTCCAGTGTGTTATCCCTTGCACCAGAGTACTGTTAAGCTGAAGCAATTAACAGCATAACTTAATCCGGAACGCCTCCCACAGCCCAGCACATTCTGCAAAATCCCACTGCCGCGACCTCCAGTGCCTGCCATGGGTATATCGGAAATGCCAAAGCCCAAACACAAGGAAAAGGGGAGCGAGCAGCGTCAGCTAGGGATTGGCCCAGCATTATAACCATGTTCCTTCCAGTAATACGACCACAAATCCATCTCCGGGACACAATGGCCCGGATTCTGATGCTTCCCTCTCATCTTCACCGTACAACTCTCGTTGTCAATCCTGCGTGTTAACATCTCTGCTACGACACCCAGAAAGGGTCAAAGGGATATCTCTCGCCATCCACTCCAGATCCGCATCCCGACTGATATCGTCACAACCACTCTGCGAGTCCCCGTACACGCTCTTGACACTCCTCGCCCGACTCTTCACACTCCGCCGGTCCATCGACGGCGGCCTCCTCCCGCCCGCAGGCGACGAATCCGACAGACCGACGCCCTCTTGCCCGGCTCGTACAGCTTGGAGTTGTGCTTCTCAAAGTCGGCAATCGCGGCCGCCACCACGGCTGTTGAGTCACCAAACTCGGCACACGAGTAGTGGCCCGGCGCGGAGCTGCCGTCGGGCACGTAGAAGCGGCAGTCGAAGCGGGAGACGGCATAGGTGTAGACGGCGACGAGCTCAATGACGTAGTTGAAGCAGTAGTAGCACACCTTGGACTGGAACCAGGCCGGGTCGTTGACGGGGCGCGCGGCGTAGGCCGTGGCGGTGCGGAAGATGGCGCTGGCCGACAACAGCGTGGCCGTGAAGCGGCAAACTTGGTGTGGAAGTGGCCCTCGCCAAACTTGTCGATACGCGAGCGCCGGGGCACGACGACGGCGGCGAGGACAAGCGGGATGGGCAGGAAGGCGATGGCGGCGAGGTAGGTGCCGCAGAAGAGCTGGATGGCGCGGTCGGCGCGATGGGTTGCGGCGTCGAGGATCAAGAAGCTCTGGACGGACACGGTGATGACTATGATCAGCACGGCGACGATGCTAGTGAAGAGGGCGCCAAAGAGCAGCGTTACGCCGCGGTGCTAGCCGAAGAAGGGGTGGTAAGCACGCAAGATGCGCGGCGGGAAGACGAGGTTGGTTACAAAGAGGAGGAGGACGCCTGCGGTGGTGAATATCTGGGCTGCGATGGCCATGTTGGTGGCGGCGCCGCCCACGAACAGGGCCAGGAGCACCGCACAGATGGGAGCATCTAGCCCTGGTGTGGGCAACCCGCCTAGTTGTGCTCTCTTGGGGAGATAGGGAGGGCCTTGGGCCAATGACTAAGGGGTGTCAGCATCATCAGTTCATCAATGAAGGGGCAATGAAAACACACCTGAGGCCCCAACGTCGCGGGGGCAGCCCCCCTAGACGGGGTGGTAGGGGTAGTAGGAGCCGTAGGAGCTGTGTAGTTCGACATCCTCCTGTTCTATTACAGGGTGCAATCCCTCGAGGTATCAGCCTCAAACACCAGGCTGCCTGATGTGCGACCTGGTCGGGTGGCAGGTAGGAAACGAGTTAGGGCGACCGCTAGATGGTAGAAAGAAGGCTGGAGAGAAAAACACGACTGCATCAAGATGAGCTGGCCATGCAGGGCTGGCTTTGTTTTGCTCAGCCTCTGCACTGTCTTGACAACGTCTCGGGCGAGAGCTCAGATGAAGCTTAACCTGCGTCTTGCCTCTCCAAGGGTGCTTATTTATAAAGTATGCTCGCTCCTGCGTATCTTGGACGACCGAGATCTTGTTGGCACAGAGATCGCAACAAGAGAGAGAGTGCCGAAGAAACACACTCAGCTGGGACTTTTGCTCCGTCCGTCTTCTCATGGTAACGAGAAGTCACCATGGCGAGTACTAGCTATGGCCATCGGTTCCTCCCTCGTCAAACGCTGGCCCTGTTCGCCGCCAGAAGGCTCAAGAGACTACCAAGATAGGGGCTGGCGGACACAACAGAAAAACATGACGACAATAGCGTGTGGCTTAGTTTATGTTTATGCAGGGCCCGCCGACTAATGTGTCTATTGTTAACTGGCCACCTGTTTTGAGTTTCGTAGCTCGGCTGTTTGTTGCGTCAACCTCGGCTGGCGTGGCCGCCCAAGCAAACAAATCAGCGGAGCGTTATGAATCCCGAGAGCTCGAAGGCGGGGGTCGGTCCTGAAAGAATCCGCGTCTTCTTAAACACGCCGAGGCTCCCCGCCTTTGATCGAGCCATGCTCGCTCTATCTCGCTTCTCCGGGCTCTTCATCATCGCTGCTTGACGCGTCTGCGTCTCAGGCAGTAACCACTCTCAGCCTACTCGGTATATGGGTACTTGCTAACTACGCTGGGTTGAAACAGCGAAGAGCGGTGCTAGGAGCTCGTTTCCGTGGCATCGTGACCCCCATTTCAATATAGACTGGTGTAAGCACCTATGTCCAATCTCCTAGATACTCCTCCTATTTACACTAGGAGACTAGCAACACCAAGAGCCGCGCCGCTCCGATCCACGGGGTCGGTCTTTGCTCTCTCCTAGCTTAACCCTTTGTCTTCGCCTATCACGCGAGTGTGGTGCCATGATCAAACAACAGATTGACACCGCTGCTTACCCGCCCTGCCTGTATACTGAAAGAGCAAATATCTCGGCCCCAACGGTTTTGCATCAGCAGTGAGGACGAAACCCCCAAAGTCTGCCAACAACCGCTGCTCCCTCCATCATCACCTCGGTCAAAAAAACAGGACAAGCAAGGCAACGGTCCGACCAGGACGTTGAGCGAATAGAACACGACTCAATAGTGAGAAGCCCCTACATAACCCGCAGTCTTGCTTCGCTACCACCGTCTCTTTTCACCGCATCACCCCCCTACCATCATTCCTCATCTAAAAAGCACCACCCGAGGAAGAAACTCCACAACTGACATCTGGATTGCATCCATCAACTGGCGCCGGCAAGGCTTTTCATGCGTCACTTGATCCATACCGCATGCGGGAGTAGTTGCATGGCTGTTTCTCACCAAGTCAAAACATAGGTAAGGTTGACACTTGTCTACAAAACCCCTTGTCACGCTGGGTTGGGTGGGTGGCCGAGAAGGAGGGTCATGGAAAGTCGTTCTTCGTTTCTCGATACATCGATCTCATTTCCACACTCGCTACCTTTGGATCGGCAAGCACTGCCCGACATTTCCCTCTGAAACAGCCGTGTTCGACACCCAAGGCGCACCACGAGACGATGCATCGCTAGAATGCTTTCCCTCTTCTATTTGCTTTGTTGCACGCGGAAAAAAAAAAAGTAAGCCCAACTCTGCGCTTTCCTTAGAGGAAGTAGTCCGGGGTCCCTGTACGTGATTTTGTTAGCAAGAAGTGCGGCGGCGTAGTTCTTGGAGTGGGGAACGCGTCTTACGTCTCGATACCATGGGCTCACCGGCCCTAGGGCAGGGGTCAAATTGCAGGCTGAAGCGGCAGTTAGTGGACAAGGCTCCATCAGAGCGGGGCACACGCAACATACAAGGTGTATTTGAGATGCTCATCAATCTCCATGATGGCGGCCTGGTTACCGCATCTGTAACAGTAATTGGGAGCTGCACATCAAGTTAGTCAAGACTGGCCATGTGCATCTTGCCGAGGAGCAAACGCACCGGAGAAGATGGTGACGACGTTCCGGTCCTGGGACCAGTTGTACCCCTCCATGACAAGCTGATGCGCCCGGGCAATGAGAGTCAGGCCGTTGTTGTGATTGAATGCCTCCGATATATCCTGCCCAAACGTGTATCCAGCACCACGCGGCGAGATCCCCCAGCCACACCGGTCATCGGGGTCGGACCATAGAAGATCACACATGGGACCTTCGTGGGGCACCTCCTGGATTCGGTCGAGTGCTCTGATGTTGTCGAGAGTATCGATGCTGGGCGAGAGACCGCCGTGCAAGCAGAAGATCTGATTGTCGATGAGGGCGGTGAGGGGTAGGTAATCAAACAAGTCGGTGAAGTACTTCCAGACGTTGGCGTTGCCATACTTGCGGAGGCACTCGTCGTAGAAGCCGTATACTTGTGTGATCTGGCGGGACTCGTGGTTGCCGCGGAGGATGGTGATACGCTGAGGGTACCGGATCTTAAGAGCCACAAGCAGGGTGACGGTCTCGACCGAGTAGTATCCTCGATCGACGTAATCCCCTGCGCCACGCATGTGTATCAGAATCAACAGCCTCGGCCGGCCTGTCAAGAAGGAACCGGCTGTATCATACCCATAAATAGATAGTTGGTATCCGGGTTCGGCCCGCCAATCTTGAAGAGCTCCATCAGGTCGTGGAACTGGCCATGGATGTCGCCGCAAACGGTGACGGGGCATTTCTACCGGTGTTAGCACAGCCGAACCTCTCGCGCCATTTCGAAATCGCTTGAGATACATACGACGGGTTGTACGTTGGACTCTTCCTGGAGAACCTCGCGTGCCTAGGGTGGGGATATCAAGTTAGCGGACGTGTCCACGGCGGGCGCACGCGACCCCTCGGCGTTGGTGATGGGCACCCTCGGAACAAAGGACGGCGATAGCGCTGTCGTCGCGATGGAATGAACCAACCTTTTCGCAGAGTCTCTGGACATCCACCTCAGCAAGCTGCTTGCAGGTCATCAGGCTCTCGATCCAGCCGTCTAGGGTAGGGATGGTAGTGGGCTCGAGGGTGGCGCTGGAGATGTCGGCGGGGGCGCGCCCAACATCCTCCATGTTCGTGTCCATGCTGGCAATTGCTGGACTGAGCTAGGGCGGTGGGTTGACGGCTGCGGTAAAGAGGGGTATTTGGTGCCGTTGGCAAGGGGGGAGGGGGGAGATGTCGACGGCGATGGTGCTCGAGAGCAATGACGTTTGTGTTTCTCAGGCGCGGCACGGCTCCCACTTCAGCTCAAATTTGGGCAGGTTGGGTGGCTGTTTCGCGGGACAGGCTGGGTCGGCGACGCTCCCAAAGTCGGTGCCAAAATAGGATTCGGCAAGGTATCGTGTCGCGATGGCGGAAAACGGGCGCCGGGAAGCAGCTACTGGGGTCGGGGTATATTCAGGATGCAATGTAAAAGAGGTCGTTGGCGAGTGAGCTTGTGCACAAGTGGATGTGGATGTTCCTGGTGAGCTAGCCACTGCCCCCGTACGGTACAGTGCGGTGAAATTACCGAGGCGCTTGCTCAATCTGGTCTGCCGCAAGATTCGATTTCTGCGCCCAATGCCACGCTGAACGGTCCCAGACAGCCCCCTCATTCTCCCTCTTCAGCGGGGAGGGGCAATAAAAGTGGAGAAATAGCTTCGTCAGCCTAGAAATTAGGTACAGCTGGAGACATTTTCAACGCGCTGTGCAGGTGCCCAAGGCAGGCAGCCTGCTGCGGGCCTACTTTATAACTTTCAGGGTCAACTTCATGTTACATAGGTTGGCATCATTAGGGTTTTTATGCTACATTCTCCAAGCTCACTCCACTCCATTGCTCATAAACACAGACAAACAACTACATAGCTCATGACAGGCCCAGGCCAACAGGCGAAGGCGGTTCCGTCGAAGCCCTCACGTTCTGTCCGACAAGATTTCGGAAGTCAAGTCCAACTTCGGACAACATCTTCGCGTGCTCCTTAGTCCTGCTTATGCACTGCGTCCAGACCTCCCCCCCCTCCTCAGTACTACTGAGCTGCCGAGCCAGGATCGTGTTGAATGCATCCACCTCCTCCTTGGCCCACTTAACACACGCACTCATCATCTGTGGCGGGAAGCATGTTTGGAAGCAGCCCACCGTGTTCCGGATGATGGTGAAGTAGACGAACGACAGCTCCCAGATGTACAGATGCAGGTCGCCCTGGAAGATGCACTGTCTAGACATTTGTCAGCGGTGTACTTGGTCATCGCTAGAAATGCCAAAACATACCTGGATCGTTTCTGAATGACCTCACTGCGGGCCTCCAAGTATGCTTCTCGCGCTCGGTCCTCGAAACCTAGCCTAGTAAGCCACGACACATTCCGCTGTGTCTTTTTCCGGTCGTTGTGGGTGTTGATGAGTTCACGGACGACGAGAAGCGCCAACTTTGTGCATCTCTCATCGACCTTGAAGGAGATGAAGTCTTGGGCAATGACATTGTTCTTCAGGCTCAGGGCCAAGCTCTTCAGTTTCTCGATTTTGGTCACCGCCGGTTCGAGTTGCTGGAGGGCGATGTTAATGTCCAGCTCGTCCATCTGACTCTCAACCCAGCGGAGATTCTGTTGTTTGCCTTCGACTTCAATCAGCATATCCTTGATATCCGAGAGGGTCTCGAGGAGGTCTGTCTTTTGAAGCAAGCCAGGATCCCGGGACGCAAAGTAGTTGATAGTTTCCTTGGCCTTGTTTGTGGCTTCTCTCTCCGACTGTAGGTTCCTGCGCAGCTCTTCTACAGTTTTGCGGATGTTGAGGATCAAAACCGCCTTTTCTGAATCCTCCGGCTTCTCGGTCCTGTAGATGAAAGATTCGTTCTGACCACCGCCTCGAACCATAATGGCATCGGCAAGCTTGTTTCTGCCGCTCGAACTCTCGCTAGTGCCGGCCATGTCGACAACTTCGACATCCAGGAGATGCCAACACCGATCAGCAACAAGCTTTGTGAGGGGCGCGCGAGAGTCAGGGGTATTGGGTCCATCCGTCTTGCGCTTCTTGCGTGAAGCGACGAGCAAGTAGTCATTGAGCAAGAAAATCTGCATCGACCTCCTTGATTTGTAGGTCGCATTGTCAAGCTCGATCCACTGCCCTGCATTCTGGACAACGTGGCGGCCCTGTGAGTTAGGAAGAAACTTCTGAGATCCTTCCACATTCTTATACAAAGCCTGAAGCCCGAGTTAGCCTATGTGTGTGTTCCTTCCTGAGAGACAGGGCAAACGAACCTGCATCTGGGAACTCCACAAGGCTGTCCGGTCGGCGACTGAGCTGCGCTTATCCCTTTTGCTGAGTCCTGTGGAAAACTCCCCGCCAAAACTCGCAGTTTCGGTACTGTTGGAGGCAGACCGTAGCGCAGTCGTATTTGTCTTGAGCTCTGCCATGAGATTTCTGAGTGTGCGCATTTCGCTCTTTAGCTTCTCTGCCTCCTTGCTGATCTTGATGAACTGTGTACGATTCTGGTAGACATTCTGCTGTAAATCGGCTGATGCTCGGCGCTTGAGCTTCCTCAAGGAGACTTCGTATTCTCGAATTTCGTCCTCTGTAGCTTCGCTAAGGATCTCGGTAACATCTTGGACAAGTTAGCTGATGTGTCCTTTCTCTAGAGTCGAGTCGCGCAACATACACTGCTCGGCAACCAACTTTGGATCCCTGAGAGCCCTCACGTCCACTGGGGGCGCCGCGCCACCGCCCCCTCCCCTTGACGGCGGAGGTCGGCGCTCTTGCTGCTCGTATTTGTCTAGGGCTGGAAGGGTGGGCATTGGGTTGGAGGTCGGGTCAAAGTCAGTAGGGAGATTGTTGAAACGTGTCGAGTATCGGCGTTTCACTAGATCCGAGGTCTACAGCAACAATTAAATGGTCAGCTGCTATTATATGATTATAGAGGGGAACTAGACGCTGTCGTCATAAGCGTTACGCACCTTCCCGTTGCTCTGCGGCGGGGGCCTTGGTCGAGGACGAGGAGTCTCATCAGGGGCCGGCCGGGCTGCCGGCCCACGCGAGGACTGATCATCTTGTGATATGGGGCCAGATATCTGTCGGGGGGCGCTGATGGTTGGGCGGCCCTTCCTCTTGCCTCCGCTCCTCAGCGAGATCTTGGACCGGTCATCCGACATGGTGATCGAGACCTAGGCACGCACAGCATGCGATTCAATACGGGAGAGCACTAGTCTCGCAGGTACAGTAGATATCAAGGAGAATCCTTATGGTGGTTCTGCAACCTCAGTTGTAGGCTGCCGCAGAGGTGCTCAATTGGTTGTCGGGAGCTGTGGATAGCTTCAAGTATGCACTGGCGACAACGTTTCCGGACGGGACATGCACACCCCCAGTGTTTCCATTGCGGCTGTCAGTGGCTTGGACGACGGACGGGTGGGTGCAGTTGCCCACTCCCAACGAACGGAGTGCTTGGCCCGTGCGGCCCTAGCGTCATTGAACAAAGCTCAATCGGCCAGCAACGGGAGACCAGCAAAAAATTACGACGAGCCAGCCAAAGACCTGAATTCGAGTAACGAGAGACGAGTCCAACCCAAGCCTTCTTCACCACTACGCATCCATTCCCTTAGATCATTGACATATTGCTGGGCCACAACGCTCTCCTCGCTCAGATCTCCATATCGCTGTTCACTTCTTCGATTATTTCCTCCCTAATCTACACCGTCACAGCGCCAAGATGTCGCAACCATCAGCAGTAATCGTGACCGCATCGATCGCGGCAGTGGCTACGGGCCTGCTCGGTATGCGATGGGGAAACCTACTCTCGCTATCACGATCGAGCAGTCTGACTGACCGATGCTTCCTCAGCTTACGTAGTATATTTCGATTATCGCCGTCGCTCCCAGCCCGAGTTCCGGAGACAGTTACGGCGCAACGAGAGGCGACAAGCGCGAGTCGAGAAGGAGCACGCCACCATCGAGGCCCAGGCCCAGAGGCAGTCCATCAAAATCGCCGTCGACGAGGCAAAGGAAGAGGGCTTCCCGACCAACTCCGATGAGAAGGAGGCATACTTCCTCGAGCAGGTCCAGAATGGCGAGATCTTGGGCGCCGATCGTAAGCCTTCCCCTTCCCCCCGCACGGAGGCCCAGTGCTTTTACCATAGGCAGGCAGACAGTGCACTAACAGTTGTTTATCCGCTGCAGCTACCAAGGTAGTTGAGTCTGCCCTGGCCTTCTACAAGGCCCTCAAGGTCTACCCTACCCCCGGTGACCTGATCGGCATCTACGACAAGACTGTCTCCAAGGTAAGGCGGAGAATGAGGCGACCAGGATAGCCCGATGCCACCCCGCAACAGCTTTGCTAACATGTACGCCACAGCCCATCCTCGACGTCCTCGCCGAGATGATTGCCTACGACGGAACTCTCAAGATCGGCAACTCGTACTCTAGCCCCGGTGTCGATGTAGCCGAGCTGATGCGCGAGATGAGCGAGATGGGTCAAATCCCGGGTGTCGGTCTTGACTAGAGTGCTAGACCATCGGGGTCTTCCTCGGAGCCCGTCTCTGAGTTCGCGCCCCCGCGGAGCCCGCCGACTAGATTGGAAGCGGAAGGAAATCTGCGCTTCCTGAAAGGATCGTTTCCACCACCTCGGTGAGGATACGGCGGTTCCTAGGGCTGAGGTCACCGCGAACTACCATTCCCTCCACTCTCATGTCAATTACACGGCCCCCCCTATGGAGAGATCAACCGTCGGATGATTTTAAGCCCCCATATCCCGGTTTACTCTGTTGTATATTACGTATTTTGTGTTGGTGGGGAGGGGGGAGGTAGCCGTTAGTGCCGTCGCTAGGCACGTGTAAAAGAATAGTGTACATAAACGGATCTCGGATGAATAGCATAGGGGTAGGTTATGAGGCTTGTTTTGAGCTTAATGACACCAACTTCGACGAAACAATAGATTTGGGAATGATGGTTTAGATTTCATTGAACCCCCACGAAACTGCCTTGGTCTTGTTTTCATCAAGCCTCATCAAGCCGCCTCGATCGGTTTTCCTTTCCGGTCTACTCTCTGATCCCGGGGGTCAAAGCCTCCATTCCCCCACGTCGCCCATTCAGGGGTTTCTGCTCCCATATACTCCTCGGGAGTAAAGTCTCCATCCGGTCCCCTCTCCTCCAGCAACTCGAAAAACCTCTCATAGTCGATGAGTGTATGCCATTTCCTATCGACTCTAAACCTTTCGCTAGCAAGCAAGATGCAGCAACTATGTGCATGCTCCGCAGCGATGCCATACGCCAATCCCCTTTTCTTCAGCGCTGCCTCGAGCGCTAGGACAAAGTCGCACACCTCCTGGTAAAACGGCACATTGGCCATGGTCAGGCCAGCACCGGCCGACGTTGAAGTGCCGCAGTACGTGACGCCCTTGACCTCGATGAAGCAGGGCAAGCCCTTCTCGACAAGGTCCGCGTAGCCCTCAGCCTCGTCCTCGACGTTGAAGCCCTTGACGAGCGTCAGCCGGAACACGGTGCGCTGGCGGAAACGGCGCTCGCGCAGGATCTCAAGGCAGCGCTGGAAGCGCTCCCAGAAGTCGCGATGGAGTGGCCTGTCGATGCGGCGGAGCGACTCACGGTTGGAGGCGTCGATGCTAACGTAGAGCTGTGTGACGTGCTGCAGTGCGGCGAGCTCGTCGGGATGCTGCGCGTTGCACACCAGGAAGGATGAGATGCGCTCGCCATGCAGCATGCCGAGGAACTCGTTGATGTGCGGGTAGAAGATAGGCTCGCCAACTAGCGAGAGAGCGCAATGCCGGATGCGCATGGCTTCTGCGAAGCGCTCCGCGCGGACACCCGGTACACCACGCATCATCTTGATCTTTTTGTAATGGCCTTCCCTGACACCATCAAATATCAGCTTTGGGGGGTCTACGACCCAGCGCCATGTTGTGCCGACAGGGTTCGTGCCGTGACGCCAGCAAAAGACGCATTTGTTAGAGCAGGAGAGCGACGGCGTTGTCTCCATGCATTGATGAGAGTTGATGCCGTAAAAGGAATACTTGTAGCAAGAACCACGGCCGCGCAGAGACGATTTTGTCCAGCGGCAGATTTTTACCCCTGAGTGTGATCCCACAATCTGGTAGCCTTGTTTGGTGAGCGAGTTGTATGTAGGCGAGCCCTTTGGCACCATCTCCTTTACTATGACGATGGGTGACTTTCTTGATTTTCCCACTGTCGGGTTTCCGTCCGTGGTGAAGTCGATCGCAATCGGTGCCGCTTTCTGCTGTCCGGGACCATCTGCTCTTGACAGCTCCATGATGCGACCCAAGTCTTCGAGATCCTCTAAACCTCCAGATCCTTTTGGCTTAGATGCTTTTGAGTTTGTCGTTTCTTCAAACACCACCTCCCCATCATCGTCATCCGCATCACCTTCATCATCACTTTCGACCGCATCCCCTGATCCTGCAACACCCTCACCGAGACCGCCTGTCTGTTCCAACAAACGGAGGGTATCGGCCAACCCCAGCTGCCACTCTGACAGCCTGGCATACCCGTCTCTCTTCCAGTCTCCCATCCCAAGTGGGTATGCGCGCTTCCGCCCCGTCAGCTTGGCCATCCATTTGTCCAGCTCCTTGGCCTGGAAGCAGAATCCCTCCTCCTCGGTCGGCCATCCTTCCCGATCGCCAAACCCAAATACCGAGTACCCGAGAGTCGATGACAGAGGCGACGTGTCAATGCGGAAGTCGTGATGCGTGTCTCGCAAATGCTCGAGGAAGCTGTCATTGATGCTGTCGATATTGTAGCTCGGAAACACGAATAGGTAAAACAAACCCACCGGTCCACTCCCCGGGGTACTCTCAATCTTGGGCGGTGAAATGAAGTATTCGTCGTAATCAGCCTCGGCGAGATCGATGGTCTTGGGAGCCAAAAACGGACAATCTGGCGACTCTTCGGGGTTCACTCCGAGGGAAGTCTGCAATGCTTTTGCGAAGTCTCGTACAATCTTGTCCGTGCTAGCCATAAGAGATGAGTAGAAAATGAGGACTTGGATCTTGCGCGGCTCGTCGCCATTCCCACCCCCACGGGTCTTCTTGGCGAGCTCGCCCTTTATCCTGCGCGGCCTATCAGATAACTGTGTCTTCTTCTTCTCTACTGTGTCCTCGTCACTGGTCGCTGGCACCGGCTTCTCATCCTTGGTTTTGGCCGCCTCAGTGGATTGCGCCTTAACCTCGGGCGCGTATATCTTGGAGAACACTAGTGGCTCTTGTATTTCCTCTGTTATATGCAGGTATACCCGGAGTAGGCCAAGTACAAATAGGCCTGATAAGATGATGGGAATGCGATATTCGTGCCACAGTTCCACGGCGTCTGGGAGATGGTTTGTCAGTCGGCGTCAAGTAAGTTGGGCACTGCTGTGTGCGCATTAGCTTACAATTAGTAGCGTTTGGTGGCAATTCTGCCGATGGGCTAGTGCTGCCCCAGTCTCTGAAGGACATGATGGCTGTTTCTCCTCTCTGGAGAGGTGCTGAGCCGCCGTCTGCTTTTCTTGTTGCTGAAGTTAGGAAGCTTTGGAAGTTTTGGGCTGCCCCTCTAAAACTTTCTGCCCCGCAGTCCAGTGAATGATCGTCAATTGTGGCGGGGATTGGAGCCGTTTTGTGCGCTACTGATGACATTACCTATTCCGGTTTAGCCCGTTGAATTTATACCGTTCCGTTCATCAGATGGAAATAATATCGATCTATCTATGGATAGGGCCCTATTATACAGAGTATCTGGGTACCCAATTCCCGAGCTACAGTACTCACAATACTGTAAAATATGAAACCCCCTCGTTCGATAGTTAATGTTGAAGATGGCCTCATCAGGCTATGAAACGAGCCACACGAACAACTCATCAGATCCGCCGCAAGCATACTACTAGGTATCTCATGGAATACTGGATAGAAGCCATATGGGTATCATTAGGCAAACGGAATGTATCTAAACTCCATTAACAGCATATCGAAACTCAGCAAATATGTTGGGTTTGAACCATAGCCTCTCACTGCCCAGACGGCCGCATCTCGTCCAGTTCTAGATCCAAGATATCCTCATCATCGTCCTTCTCTGGAGCCACGCCATCCGCCCGTGAAGCCACCAGCGGGAACGGACGATGCGTTCCCATCCCATCCTCGGCAAGCGATGCCACGGAGGAGGCATCATCATCATAATCATCTCCAACCTGCACCTCCTCCCCCGCTTTGACGCTTTCGTCCTTGCGTCCAATGATCACATTCCCAGCCACAAGCATGGCAGCGCCGAGCCACCAGAGTGGTGGGAGTGACTCGGAAAAGATGACAAAGCCGAGCACAGCAGTGATGAAAAAGTTGGAAGATGTGTTCATGATGGACACCTGCGTCGTCGAGTCACCTCGTGCGAGGGCCTTGGTAAAGAGAGCCCACATCTAAGAGAGATCACAGTTAGAACGGCGGCCTGAAAACACCCTCCGGTATCGATGTTTCCTGGCGCATCCAGTGATTGCAGACTTGGGTTACCAAATGCAGGATAGGATGGAATGATGAACAGACTCACAACGCCATTGAATACTAGGTTCAGCCCAAAGAAGATCTGTTTTGATCATGCAACATTAGTCCTCAGGCTGCGTGTCCACAAGCGTCCTAACCCACCCAGCTCGGATGTTACGTGGCGGGAGCCAAGCTCAAAAGATAGTGAAACTCACACATCGGACAATAAACTCAATGGCACTCTCTATCCCCGAGAGGCCAAAGAGCCGCGCAAGCGCCTGTGAAAAGGTCGAGGTAAGCTCCGTAGTTGTCCTACACGGCAACGTGTCAGCGCCCGAATAGTAACACATGATGTGTGACTTTCTAGATAGGGAGAGAGAGGCGTAAACAGGTGCAAGATATCCCGGACATGTCAACTTACAGCTTCGCAAAAACACCGTTGAAGGCAGCGCAGCCGCCACTAGCCAAGGCAAGGAGAATCCATTGGTTACGGGCAGCCCAGGTTGTCGGTGCCATCTCAGCTCGCGGGGAGTCCTCGTCGGCCGTCTCGCTATCAAGTAAAGGTTGGCGGTTATCTTCGATGCCACTCATGCCGGCCTTATCCTTGGTGGATGGGGAAATTCTCTTCTTCATGTGAGATGGGAGCGACGACGCTGAGGATTCGATGCCGGACGTAGAATGGGAAGCCTTGGCTGAATCGGCAGGACACAGGCGCGGCATTGTCTGAGGTTGAGACTTGAGTCGTAAACCGGGCAGGGCCGATGGGTATTTGGGGGCTAAATAAACGGGTTACGGGCCCGCCCGCAGGTTGCTCTCAGGGGATCCAGGGGCTATATTTTGCTCGCAATTACTAGGGCTCCTCCTTGGAATCAGCCGGATGGGCGCGGAGTAGGTTGCTATTTGATTGGCCTAATAGACGCCGGTCCAGCAATACCGCTAGTTGATCCTAACGGGTGTGTGTATGAAAGGACAATAGCGTGTATGTGTGACGTGTGGTCTTTGTCTTGGAATCCCAAGCCCTTATGCAGAGTGACAGGAGGAGGTCACAAGACATAGACTGAAAGCCGGAGTGTTGGTGCACTCGTTGGGGCAAAACGTCCAGGCAACACACATAGGGACAAATACAGACAGAATTCTGTTGCGCTTGCTGACAGTGGACCCAGACGGCAGAAGCGTTGCTAGCGGATGGAAATAAATCAGGAATTAAAAAGCCCTTTGGGCAGCCTCCCTTTAGATACCGCCTATCAACCCGGGGTTGTGGGGCATTGCTTCCTATCGATTGGCAGGCGCATTGACGTAGGGGCATTGTCCTGATGCGACTCAAATGCGTTCAGCTGCATGGCAAATCTCACAGATAAGTGTCCAAGACGGATTTCCTCTTCTTGCGCCGCTTTTTCACTATACAACACCAAAGCTGATCTGGCAGAAAGCAAAGCCGTCGGCTGCAAATATCCCTTTACCGTAACGCCGTTCCAATGCGATCCTTCCCAAGCAGAAAATCGGTCCCTTCCCAGAGCCGATAAGAAGATGCACGCCAAATCCCCAACGAGGATACCATGTTTCATGCCGAAAACTCCTGAGAGGAACCCTGGGACCGGGGGCCATTCTTGGGTTCGGCTACTGCCCAGGAGCAGGCGCCTTCGTGGTTCATTTCCCAATAGTTCTGTAGCCCTCTGTCTTTCTTGTCTCGAGACAGCTGGGCCACGTGCCCTGCCGATGCGCCAACCGACTCAGATACCCTACTTCTCGTCGGTACGCTTAGCGCTGCAGCTGACGATCTTAACCTTGTCGGCGTGCACAGCATTGCTGCCGTTGTCCATCTTGAACGTGACGTTCTTGATGAGGAAAGTCCAGACTTCATCACAGAAGCGGTAGGTATCGAGCGAGCCCTAATATTCCCCGAGCGGTCACCCCCATGTCAGCCAATCTGGTTCTCTCTGTCCGTAGCAGCAGCCACGCATATAGAAAGTGCAGAAGCAGAGCACCGGGCGCTCCAGGCTCCAGTGTTGTATAGAAATCACCCCCTCCCGCTAAAGGCAGTATTCACCTTGAAAGTCAACCGTGCCTTAACCTTCTCTTGAAGGGACTCGGCCACAATACGGTCAAATTGCGTCAAGACCTTGATAGCGAGCTGTGGATCGATGCGTTCGGCGCTGATGAGGTCGTCCAGCGCATCGGTCAGCGTAACGCCGAGGCTGCAGCAGTCATAGGCCGAGGTTAGCAGAGAACCCAAGTGTGTAGCAAAACGTCTGCACGACAGCGCAGGCAAGACCGGCGCAATGTACCTTCCATGACGGTAAAGATCGTAGAAGTTGGTTCCGCTGGTCGCCATCGTGTCTGTAATGTTCTTGTGGACGGTGGCGGCGATTTTGTTGTTTGTAGAGGGGAAAGAGGATGGGCGCTTAAATAGTCTGGCGAAAAGAGGCCGCATGAATGTGGCTGTATGAGTCAGCATGGAAGGCCCCACTCGTCGTTCCTTACTTGGAGCCTGAGCTGCTATTGACGTCACGTGCCAGGAAAGTCCCACTCACAGTCGCCTCTTGACCTGACGCTCGGATCAATCTGTTTGGACGAACGATTGAAGCTCTGGTCTGGGAAACGGAACCGGCTTCGAGACAGTCGCGGCACCACCACACACCCTCCTCGAGCCAGCACCCCAGAGTCGAACGGATCCCGAAGAAATACCTCAAGATGAGTTTAACATACGGAGTTGGCGGGGTGGGGACGAGTCTGGTGATAGTGGGAGCTTGTGAGTTGAATTCGTACGCCTTATTTGGCTCGTCTGCTAACAGTATGTTGCGCAGATATGCTCTTCACCGGCAGCGGCGAGGCCTTCAATGTATGCCCGCATCCCAATTTCGATCCCCAGCACCGATAACAGCACGACAAAAGTCCCCGACCCTTTACTCACGCAATGACTCTCTCTAGGTCGGCGCCTTCCTCGAATCCGTCTCCCCTTACACATGGGCATCTCTGGGCATCGCGCTCTGTATCGGCCTCTCGGTAGTAGGCGCAGCATGGTACACCCCTGGCTCACCCGACCCCTTTCCTACATATATCGAACGATTTCTAACCTCCATACAGGGGCATCCTCATCACGGGCTCCTCCATCCTCGGTGGCGGTGTCAAGGCGCCCCGGATCCGAACCAAGAACCTGATCTCGATTATCTTCTGCGAGGTGGTCGCCATCTACGGCGTCATTATGGCCATTGTCTTCTCATCCAAGCTAAACTTCACCAAGGGTGAGGTCCTTTATTCGGCCGACAGCTACTACACGGGCTTCGCCCTCTTCTGGTCCGGCATCACGGTCGGCATGTGCAACCTTATCTGTGGTGTTGCCGTCGGCATCAACGGAAGCGGCGCCGCCCTGGCGGATGCTGCTGATCCTTCACTGTCCGTACCCTCCTGGTTCCTTAAAATGATACCATAAGGCTAGTGCATGACTAACATGAGTATCTCACAGGTTTGTCAAGATCTTGGTCATCGAAATCTTCAGCTCCGTCCTAGGCCTTTTTGGCCTGATCATTGGTTTGCTCGTGTCCAGCAAGGCCGGCGAGTTCGGCAGCGACTAAGGGGCCTAATCACTACAATATTAACCTTGGCCCCGCTACCTGTATTCGGACTGCTCTAGAGAGGGAAGCATGTCTGTGTAGCCTCATTATCACCGGCGTTTATGGAAGAAGGGCTATGAATTGTCATTGGGATGGATTGTCAGCATATCTCTCACAGGTGTAGAAGCTCCAGTGTATAAAATGTTATTGAAGGAGGTTATCATCCTGGTTAGTTCGAGCCGCTGCCACCGTCTTGTTTATACTCATATCACGTCTCCTCATATCCGTATATTCCCCATCAACAGCGCGTCGACCTTTGCCCCCTTGCGAAGCGGCTCTGGCCCACTGGGCAGACAGAGTAGGGCATTTGCCCCTTTCATACTACCAACTGTAGAGCTTCTCTGGCCACCTGTGCTCGCTGCAGAAAGCGACCCCTCTGCGGTAACCGAGACAATAGCCCGGTGGTACTCGGGCCTGGACTTATCCAGTCTGAAGTCATGGGCAAGAACCACCGGAACGCGCGGCAGACCGGGCGGTGAAACACCCGACATCTGGTGCAACGACGGCAGCACGAACAGGTGGAACGTGACGAGTGCCGACGCCGGGTTACCCGGCAGCGAGAAGATAATCTTCTCGACGCGTTCG
The DNA here is from genome assembly GCA_033439745.1 of Lasiosphaeria hispida. Classification (NCBI taxonomy): domain Eukaryota; kingdom Fungi; phylum Ascomycota; class Sordariomycetes; order Sordariales; family Lasiosphaeriaceae; genus Lasiosphaeria; species Lasiosphaeria hispida. The sequence continues at coordinate 2,470,997 of JAUIQD010000004.1, forward strand.
CCGGCGTTGTTTTTGACGGGTACCGTCGCGAACGTGGTTGGCTTACCGGGCTTCATAGCCACGCGGCCGAAGTGGATGGTGCCGCCGAGTGTGCGCTCGATGGTGGGCTTGAGCAGGTCGAGCTCGCCCATGGAGACGCCGCCGGTGGTGATGACAAGGTCAACTTGCCGCAGCGCCCGCCGAAGCACCTCCTCGAGCGAGCCAGGCTGGTCGCTGGCGATGCCGAGGTCAACCACCTCGTACCCCCAGCCGCGTGCGGCCGAGATCAGCGTTGGCCGGTTCGTATCCCGCACCTCGCCAAGCCGCAGGGCGCCGGGCCGGTCCGCCTCGACAATCTCATCGCCCGTAGAGAGCACGCCGACCACCGGCCACCGGTACACCTGCACCTCAGCTACGCCAACCGCGGCGAGCAGCCCAATCTCCCCGCCAACAGCCGACACCTGATCCCCCTTGGCCAAAATAACCGTCCCCTCCTTGATATCACTCCCCACCTCGCGCACATTCTCCCCCTCGCGCACCCCACCGGCCAGAATCTCCACCTCCCTCTCCTCCCTCCCATCCTCCGTCCCCGACACCAGCACCGTATCCTCCACCATAATCACCGACGTCGCCCCCGGCGGCAGCGGCGCGCCCGTGGTGATGCGCGCAACCTGCCCCCCCTGCAGCGTCGCAACCCCTTCCGCATCCCCCGGCGCAGCGTGCGAGACCGCCGTGACGGGGAACACGCCCTTGAGGTTCCCGTCGGCCGGGACTACCACGGCGTAGCCGTCGACGATGCTCGCGCGGAAGGCGGGCACGTTCTCGCGCGCCGCGACGTCCTGCGCGAGCACGGCGCCGACGAGGGTGCTGTCGACTTTGACGGTGGCGGTGCTGGGGCCGGGCGTGTGCTGGGTGATGAGGGCTAGCGCGTCCGGGACGGAGAACATGGGGAAGGGGGACTCGCGGTGGCGGCGGCTGGGGCCGAGGGTCGGGTCGTTGGATTTGGGGTTTTCGGAGGGCTGGGTGTGTCGGACGAGGCTGCCGTGGTTGTGGCTGTGGCCGTGGTGGTGGTGGGAGTGGCCGTGACTGTGGTGATGGTCCTGGGAGCCGGCTTTGGTTGGGCCCGGGGCCGCTACGCCGGCGTCTTGTTCTAGTTTCTTGACACCCCCCAAGTGGAGGGCTCGGGAGTTGACGCCGGCTGCTTGTAAACAGGCGTGGGGTAGAGTCTTGAGGACGGCCTCTAGGTTTTCCTTGGCGCCCTTGGGCGAGCCGGGCAGCGTGATGATGACGGTCCGGTTTCTGACGCCGGCGACGGGCCTCGACATCATGGCGAAGGGCGTGACGGCCAAGGAGGCTGCTAGCATGCCATGGACCAATCCTGGTGCCTGCTTGTGCAGCAACACCGAGACGGCCTCGGGGGTGTGATCGGCGACGGCGAACCCTGTGCCCCCGGTCGTGACGATCAGGTTGATGGGGTCTGCGGTATCGGCCCAGAGCGTAATCTGCTGTTGGATCTGTGTCGTGACATCGCTCACAATCTTGGACTCGGTCACAGTCCACTGGCCGCCGCCGCTTTCGTCGAATACGCTACGGAGCGCGACATCAGCGGCATCTGTGGAGGGGTCCTTGGCAGCGGTTGTCGACACAATGAGGATTGCCGCTTTGAGGTCTGGTTTGGACGTCATTTTCTGTATCTGATTGAGGGATCGGTGTCTTTATCAAGCTGCCAGCATGTGAGATCAAAAAGGGAACGTCGGATTATATGCGTGTTGACCGCTGAACAAGCTACCATCCCATGGTCATTGATGTCTGGAGAGCTCATGGAGGGGTACGGCAAGGTGGGGCCGTTGCTTGGCTCCCCACAGCGGCCAGGCTCGGCCGCCGATTGTGCGGGGATGCTACAGCGCCCGGACGGGGAACGGAGACAATTCCTTGAGTTCCGTCCATCTTTCCGCTTGGTTGCTGGATTGTTAGTGTGGGAGTGGTTCTAGTTACTGGGTAAGTGTTTTCATTCTGAAGCTACCTTCTCAACTTCTGGGCCTTGATTTCCACGATCGGTAGAGTGAGTCTGCAAAGATTATCGTCTAGTCCCTAATTTGACAAGCACCAGGGCACCCAGGAAATGACGGCCTTGCCCGTTTCATTCTTGACTTGGGCCCGAAGCGCCTGATTGCCACCATGGTCAGTGAGCAAATAGCCGCTTTAACACAGGCATAGCTGAAGGTTCGCCCTGAGTAACATAGTGGGGTGCAGAAGCAGGCTCAAGGATGTGGTTGAATCGGCGGGTGGGTCGTGGATAGTGGACCTACACTCGCGAAATGTTTGTCACATGGCTGTTACACCGCCAAATATAACCGGGAAATTCCGTCTTCCTCCCAAAGGCGGCCAAAGTTTGATCTTCAATCACCCGTATCAATACTGTAATCGCGTGTACTCAATACCAGACTATTTACCAGACTATTCCAGCCCTGCAAAGCTTCCCTCCGTCAACTAAGAACCCATCAACAGCCACATTCTCTAGTTCACCATGGTGCGCCTCAAAGACCGTTACCTCCTGGTCCACATCATCTACACTGATGTCCCCGCGGGCCAGGCCAAAGATTCGGTGCCAGACCTGCTCCTATACAACCAACCCACCACAGGCGAGCTGAAACCACAGCACCTGCTCAAGGGCATCCGCAGCGAGGTCGCCTCTCTTTTCGGCGATTGCGGCTCCGGCGCCATCGATCGTAGTCTCCAGGGTAAGAGAAGCCCCCGCCGTTTTTCACTTTTAATCTATATACTAAACCATCGCAGTGAAATACCTCTCACCCGCAACCTCCACATTCATCCTCCGCGTATCGCGCGATCACCACAGGCTCGCCTGGGCAGCCCTGTCTTTCATGGACCGCGTGCCCGTGCGAAATGGGAGGCCGTGCGTATTCCGCGTAGTTCGCGTTAGCGGCACCATCCGAAAGGTCGAAGAGGAGGCCATCCGCCGCGCCAAGCTCCTGGTCCTCTCCGCCAAGCAGGAGATGTCTGGCAAGAGCTCAGACGCGCTCGGCGCGCTGCTACGGGGCAAGGACCAAGGCCGCAGTCTCACCACGGCGGCAGACCAGGATGACGACTCCGAGATGGAGGACGTTGACGCCTCGCGTGATTGATCAGGTTTTTGATTCATTTCTTCTTACGCGTTACCTTTATCCCCGAGCTGGAGAGTTGCCGTGCCACGTCCCCTACCGAGCTAGCAGCAGTCCCGGCGGCCTCGGCCTGTGCCTGCCGCAGCTTATCCTGCTCCTCCTCCTCCTTCAGCTCAGCCTCGTCGTAGGCCTCCTTGTTGTCTATCCACCGCTCTTGGATGTCCTGGACATCCATCATCGACGTCTCGTTGCGCATTGCCACCTGCCAGATGGTGTCGTTGGTCCCCTCGGCGCTTCCAAAGGCATATCCACCTGCCCTGTCAATCACGCGCAACAGGTGCATCATGCTCTTCTTGTTTTCGACCGCCAAGACCTCGAAGGCAACCAGTCCAAACTGCTCCACCATGTTGGCGATCGCCTGGTTCAGTTTGCTGAACTTGCCCTCGCGAAGACGCGGCGACTCAGCTTCGAGACTCGGCATGAGATATGTTAAGTCTTGGACCTCGGTGTAATAATCGAGGCTAAAGGGGAGGGGGTCATATGCCGAGACCTTGTCGATCTTGGTTAAAACATTTATGTGTGGGAGGTCCATCTGAAGCATGGCGCGTAGTGCGAGGAGGACATTCGAGATGTAGAGAGAGGGTTGGGTCAGACAGAAGCTGTCAGACAAGTGGACGGATACCAGCTAAACCTTTGGTTAGCACCATCCCTCAACAAGACGAAACCAAAATACCAACCCTGTATCCCAGCTTTTGTAACCGGTAGAAGATGTTGCGGAGTGAGTTGTGGTGGGTGTAGAGCTCGACCTGGCCGGGACAGTCGAACAGGACGTAGTCGTTGTCCAGCTCCCTGAGACCGTTTTCTAGCCATTCCATATTATTCTCCAGCTCCTCCAACGCATAAAGCACGCCACCGTTCGGACCTAACCGGTCGTCCGCCATGATCTCCTCTAATGTGACGAGGTCTCGGATGTCCAAGGCGCAGGGATAGTTAGTACGATCGTTTGCGGGGTCAAGGTTGATGACGGAACACTGGCGCCCGATGGCACCCATGAACTGATGCACTAGGTGAACAAGAGATCAGCAATCCGCAATCTACCAGTAAACGCAATGCGCCAACGTGGTTGGAGGCACTGGTGGTTCAGAACTTACTGCCATCGCAAAACGTGCTTTTGCCTGCGCCGGGGCTGCCGACGACAAGCTGTCCAAAAGGCATCGTAGTTGGTCGTGTCTGTATGAAAATTACAGCTTTCGTTTCTGTAGTGATATCTGTCTGTCAATGCCGGCAAAGGAGGCTAGCAAGTGCAGTGGAAGTTATCCGAATAATGGCGAATGCTGTGTTGAGAAAGACGGCTGCGATGACAGACCAGTGGTGGCGGTTGCCCCGCTAAATTGCGAACCTCGAACAGCGCCATGACGCTGGAACGTGGGGTTGAACGGGCAGAAAAGTTTGGCGGTGAGCGCCAGCAGAATCTCAGAATCTGGCGACCCATGTTTACCTACCCCAAAGCTTTGTCGCATCTGCACCTATTTGCCTGGCCAGCTGCATAGCGCTTTTCATCTACGACTACCAACTCAAATTCGGTGCCAACACACATCAAAATGGCTCCAGGTAAGGACTCTGTCTGCTTTCAGCCCAATGCCCATCCATTGCCCCAGCTAATGAAAGCTCCAGCAACACAATTCGAGGTGGCGCAACCACCAAACGACGCCATCTCGGCCCTCGTCTTCGCGCCCGACGCCCCCAACCGGCTACTCGTCTCGTCGTGGGACAAGAATGTCTACCTTTACGAGGTGGTCGATGGTGCGGAGGAAGCCAACTTGGTCAAGACATACGAGCATCGCGCTCCCGTGTTAGATGTCTGCTTCGGCGCAAACCAGGGCGAAGCCTTCACAGCGGGTCTGGACCGGCTAGTCAAGAGGTTCGTCCACGAGCCCCCGAAACGGCGACATAGACACGCAATGCCAACACAGATAACTAACCTCTCAACTATAGAATCGATCTTGTGACCGGAGAGCAGACCATTCTGAGCAAACACAACGAGGCCGTCCGCTGCGTCGTCTACAGCCCCAAACAATGTAAGCCGCCAGAACCGTACCCCCTATTTCCAAGACAGCACACTAACACCTTCATCCTCCAGCCATCCTCATCTCCGCCTCCTGGGACAGCACCCTACACATCCACAGCACCGACCCCTCCTCCTCCCAACAGCACCTCACCATCCAGCTCCCCGGCAAGCCGCACGCCCTGGCCGCCAGCCCCTCTAAAGTGGTCGTGGCCATGACCGCCCGCCTCGTGCACATCTACGACCTGCCCACCATCGCCACGGCGCTCGCCTCCTCCTCGGCCGCCACCATTTCGCCCTGGCAGCAGCGCGAGTCCTCGCTCAAGTTCCTCACGCGCGCCGTGTCCTGCATGCCCAACGACGCCGGCTACGCGACGTCGAGCATCGAGGGCCGCGTCGCCGTCGAGTGGTTCGAGGACACGGCCGAGTCGCAGGCGCGCAAGTACGCCTTCAAGTGCCACCGCCAGGCGCTGCCCGACGACGAGGGCGGCGGTGACATTGTCTACCCCGTCAACGCGCTCGCCTTCCACCCCGTCCACGGCACCTTTGCCTCGGGCGGCGGCGACGGCACCGTTGCCCTGTGGGACGCCGAGGCCAAGCGCAGAATGCGCCAGTACCAGAAATTCCCCGACAGTGTTGCCGCTGTCGGCTTCTCGAGCAATGGCAAGTATCTGGCTATCGGTGTCTGCCCTGGTTTCGAGACGGGTATGGAAAACTACAGCGGTGAAGGTAGGACGAAGTTGTTTATTCGGGAGCTGAGCGAGACCGAAGCTAAGGGTAAGGGGTCCAAGTGAGAGGGTGGAGGTATAATAAAAATTGATGGTTATGGTTGTTTTTATACAGGCGTTTAGGGGTGGGAGGGGTTTGCGCAGTACGGTTTGTAAACTAGAGTTGCTCTGCATAAAACTCGACCCAGGAATCAAGGGTGCGACATGCATGTTGACAACTTGCTGTTGAAACCTGCTGTTGATACCAACCGCAATGGCTGGTTGAATAGGGGTTTCTTGGCAAAAACATCTTCCCCCAAAAATATCTCACAACGCGCTGTGATACATCTCAACAATTTATCTTCCTTGATCCTCCCAAAATCAATACTATACCCCTCAAAGTGTGTTTTGTGGCATGCCTTCATCGCAACATATGACGAGCACATCTCTTCACTCACTCTCCATCTCACTCATTCATACTGTCTTGACCCGTCGAAGCAGCCGCAGCCGTTGTGTGGTCTGAACCGCAGCATCGACTGTTTGTTGGTAAGGCCGCAGCAGTGGTGGTGTTGACTCTATGCGTGGTTGGCAAGTTGCCGCTGTTTCGGATATGAACGTTTCCCAGCTGCCCGTGGTCTCTTTCTGCGTCCGGCTTGGGAACTGATCATGAGTGGTAGAGGGATACTCCGCGGTGCTACCGCTAAAGGGGACCTCTTCGGCTGACCCTTCTTCGATGACCTGTGCGGCTCCTTTATTTGTGCCGTCTTCGCGCTGTCCTGGGACGATGATGTCTTCGCCCGCGCTGGTTTCCGCGGGCGCCGTTTGGATGGGGGACTGTTGGCGTTCCTTTGCTGCGGCTTGTGCTCGAGGCTCTTGCGCCGAAGCCTTTTCCTGGTGGTTATGTTTAGGGTGTCTTTTTTCTCTGCGACGAACATCAAAGGAGTTGTCATAATGCTCCGCTCTACGAGCAGCTTTCTTTCTTTTCTTTGGGCTCTGCCTCGACTGTGTCAAATCCAGAGTTCCTACCACTGGAGCGCCAAGGGGTAGAAGCTTTCTCTTTCTTGCCAGATGGAATCTACCATCTGGTCTCGCTTCATCTTCTGAAAAGCCATCGCCCGGGCGGTGTTTTGCCGGCGAAGCCATCTCGTCAGCGTTCGGCTTCTTCATCAGCTTCTTGTAGCCTATTGGCAAAGAGGGCAGCTTGTTGTATATCAGGAACGGGCGTCTGCGGATGCTTCTTTTCTGGAGCCGGGTTGTTCTCGCTGGCAGCGGCTGCTGCTCAATGTCGAGGGATGATGCTGGGGTGGACCACGAGTCGTCGACTTCGTCGGAGTGTTCCGACTTGTCATATTCATCGGATATGTAAGAAGCCCGTAGGCGAGCGGGAGAGACTAGAAGGCCAGAGTTCAGCGATATGCCGCTTCAGTTTCCAAGATGCATCATACCTTCCCCCTCAAAATACTCCATCCGAGTTCCTTCCTCGTAGTCACCAGCTGCGTCGAATTCCACCTGAGCTTCCTCAAACTCGTTGCCTTCCTCTGTATCGACATGTCTACTCGAACCACCGCCGTCAATGCCGTCCTTCCCAGTCCGCCCACTATCTATTACCAAGTGAGATCTTCCAGTATGTCTCCTAAATTGTTTACTTTGCTGTGCATTTTGTCGGAGGGGCGGCAGGGGCCCGACTCGCCGATTCTTCCCTTTGTGTGAATACGTTCGACATGGCTTCTTCTCGGAGGCAGCCGCGAATGGCGTGTGGAATATGGAGCGGTCCAGCTCGGGCGACATATTGAGGGAAGGTAATGTGATACAAGGGGGGTTGGGTATCAATTACACATGGCCCAAGCAGGATGGGAATGAGCCCCCCTACTTATATCCTGCTGGGTATCGCAAGTGTCCTTGATAGATGGAGGAAAAATTGTACTGGAATAAATTTTCGGGACAAGGCCGGTGGATTTGCTCAGTCACGAGCTGGGAAAAAAAAATGTGCACGGGTCGGGACAGATGTAAGGAAGGAGCTCCTAACCTAGCTGTGTATCTGACGAGCCTTCGATTCAGCTTCGACTAGTCTTCAAATCCTGTGTCAACTCCCATTATGTACCCCCCTAGCAGCTCCAACTAAAGAGCAAACCACTCCAATAAACAACACTCCACTTTCCCTTGTAGAAAGACGTGAAAAACCCAGCCGTTGAACTGCCGATAGATCTGTCAGGTCCCGTGTCACATTCGCTGTTTGCAACTTGACGTACCGTTTCTGTGTCTCCTTATCCTTCGCCTTCTGCCACTTCTTCCATCAATCTTTGTCGTTCAAACTAGCATCTCTCCATGACTCTTTACCTGGCTCGCTGGCTGTTCGCCAGAGTTTCTGATACCAATGTGTTGATGCTCCCGTGTCTTGTGAGGTCTTCGGGGGAGATTGCGATGACCCCGTTGCTTCGGGCTTATTTGCAACCGATGGTGGATTGGACATTTATGGCGACGGGCAGATATACAGCTGTTTGCCAAAAAAAAAAAAAAAAAAAAAAAAAAAAAAAAAAGGGTCTGAAGTCTGTGTGTGTGCGCTGAGATTGGTGATTATAAGCTCCTTATCTTGTTGGTCATGTCCCCCTCCCCCAAAGCGCTGCCATGCAACAGTAAGCCTAAAGGAATGGACACAGCCTTAGGTTCAGGCAATGCAGCTCAACGTGACATTTGCACGGCCATCTTGGCGGCTGAGCTTATGGCTATGTAACCGTATCGGTGATTGGTCGAGACAGGATCAACACAACACCCCTTTTAATATCTAGGAGATGCCACTAAACCCACATGGAATGGTTGGCAATTGAGATCACACATTTATAGCCAAGACAGCACTCGCTCAGGTATCCTATATTCGCTGGGATTCTTGCTATCCATATACACTTCTACTTCAATCCAATACAGACCTCCATAGCATTGCATTTCAGCTTGGACCCGTATCGTACATTGCAACCTCCAGCGCAGAAAGAGGCAGTATTCATTCAGAGGTTTGGCGGATACGAGTACCTTATTCTGATGGCCCAGGATTTTCTGTTGCGAAGGTTGGATCCCCAATCCACCCGGCGAGGGCATCGGCGACTTCGAAAGATTGTCCTCCGCCGACCCAGGACGAGCCTTCGGGGAAATTGCTATCGCCAGGCAAGGGTATAACCCCAAGATCTTGAAAACTCTGTATAGCAGAAAGGCCACCGGTGTTGTTGAACTGGTTTTGAGCCCGGGGGAAATTGGAAATGCCTCCGGGGTGGCTAGGTCCGCTTGTGTACTGACCGAAATTGCTTGGGAGATCAGGAATACTTGTGTAGCCATAGCCGTTTCTAGCCTGACTGAAGTTGCCTCCAGGGTAGCTGGATCCGTTTATACCCTGAGTAGGCCTACCAGCTCCGGCGGATATGAACTGGGCTTGACGGATATTGGGAATACTTGCGGAGTAGCCATGTCCGTTTCCAGCCTGGTTGGCGTTATCTATGGCGGTATCCAATGAGCTTCGGATCAGCCTGGGATCAATTCCGCGGTGGCTGTATCCATTTACACTCTGGTTGAGACCACCTCTAGCGCTGTCAAATGAGGTTTGAGCTGGGCGGGGAACACCGGTGTCCAAGAAACTGTTCTGACTGGCCAGCCCCCCGGCGTGACTTAGTCCGCCTCCGTTCTGACTGAGATCCCCTTCAGTCTTGCTAAATGGGTTTTGAGGCGGCCTGAAAAGTTCTCCGAGCCCGTAAAAAAGATCCCATCCGTCTCCTTCCTGGCTGAAATCAAGTACGGTGTCATAGAACTGGGTTTGAACGGGGTTATTTCCGGAGTAACCATATCCGTTTCTACTCTGATCGACGTTGCCTCTAGCGGTGCCAAATGAGCTTTGAGCCGGGCAGGGAACACCTTTGGAAAGGAATTGGTTCCCAGGGAGGCCTTCGACTCCACCAGGCCCGTCTCCATTCTGACTAACCACACCTCCGACGTTGCTCGACGGGTCTGGGGTTGGACTAGGAAGACTTCTGGATGGACCAGGAAAGTCTCCGTTCTGACTAACACCACCTCCGACGTTGCTGGACGGGTCTTGAGGCGGGCTTGAAAGGTTCTGACTCCGAAGGGTAATCCATCTGGGGTTGCCAGACGGGCCTTGGGGGTAGAAAGGCCAATGCTGCCCATGGTGGGGGTAGGCCCCCCATTTGGGGGACACGCCTCTGTCAATCTTTTCGATCTCATCTTTCGGACCTGAAAGGTCGCCCGTGAGTCTGTCAATGAGGGGCATCCAATCCAGAGTGCGAGGAGGGAGAAGTGGCATCACGCCCAGCCACTTTAAGGCTGCATATGAATAAAGGAGAAGAGTCCCCATGATTCGATCTGGGTCCCTCGAAGCAATCTCCCTCATTTCTGAGTCAACCTTCTGCAGCAAACTGTGCCGCGAAGCAGGCCAATGCGGGATCGGAATATGCTTTAGGGTGGGCGGCCAGGACATGAGAGTCATCTGCTCAGCCTTGCACAGTTGCTCGATCCCCATTGCTTCGATATTGCGGAAATATGGAGACCAGGGGCCAAAGTACACTTCGAATGGTCGTTTCTTTTTCGATCGAGCGTATGTGTTCATCGCCTTCACCTAGGGGGCAGGTGCGTCACACACTCCAATGTGCCGTACCTGCCTTCGCCCTATCAGCTTTTGCAGGGCATCCATCAAACCCATACTGTTGGCCATCATGCTGGAATGCCATTGGATAAAGAGCTGTATCGAGTGGTTAGATACACTACTCGGCATCATGGATGTATAAATGAGATACTCACGACATCCACATGCAAGGTACGGAGATTTTCCAGGGTGTCGGGAATTATTAGGCTTTCGCCGTTGCCAACGACCAAGACCTTGGCCACAATAACTACGAACGTTTCTCTGTGAGCCACCAGGCGGGAAAGAGAAAAGAGGACGGTTTGCGAAACCTACCTATCCGAGGTCTGAAGTGACTGCGACTCTGATGCCACGTGCCAACACATGACTGCGAGACTCCGCCATCGTGATAATTCGCGGTAAAAAAGGGTTTTACTCCACGTCTATGAAGGCGATTGAGTAGTTCATGATGATGCAATCCCCCCCCGGTTAAGTTCGACTCGGACAGCCCCGCTGATTGGGTCCTACAAAGTGGTTACTGAGAGATCTTGAGACCTTTTAGATATAGATGACGTACCCGTCCACCTTGTGGCCCAGGAGTGTCGTGTCGAGACAAAGTGAGCCGATCGCTACTTTAGAGGCCTCTGTTGTTCTAGCCAATGGCCCGGGAGCGGGGGAGGGAAGCTCATTATGGCTCATGGTGAATATATCAATGCCTTCCGAGTTCCCAGAAGGAAATGCAAGGAATGCTTTGGCTTTAGTGTAGAGATACCAACGAAATTCAAGTGCTCTGAAAGAGGTGATGTAAGACGGTTGAACACGGATTGCGAGCCTGCAAACGGGCAATCGGGAAGTCTAGAAGGCCAACGGAAAGCACCGGGCTGGGTTCCAAGGGCAAGAACGACATGTCTTCCATGCTGGAGGGAAGGAAGTACGCAGCGTCCTGCTTTCTCCATCATCCCCACGGTATTTAGGGTAGGTTCTAAGCATGGCTTCTCGGGCAGCCTCGAGCTGTCGGCGTGTTCCTCGTGGGCAGAGACGGACCGAGATAGAACTCTGCCACGAGTCTTGGACGCCGATATGGAAACGTTTCAAATAACTCAAGATTGTCTGCCCCCCCGTAGTCGTGTGTCTCACTTTAATCATACAGAATATATACACAAAGTCTCTAACACGTCCAGACGCCCACCATACCATCTCGCCGGCCCTCTACCATATACCCATCCCGTATGCGCACCCGCTCCACCACGGCAGGCGTCTTGCCCTCTTCGGCCTCCGTAATGCCGGCGCCGCAGTCCCAGTGCCGCCCGTCGAGCTTATCATACACCTTGACCACGTCCTCGCCGGCAGCGCAGACAATCCGCCGCGTGTCAAACATCATGCTCGTAATTGGATTTGTGTACGCCCACGCGTCCGAGAGCGTCCCGTTCCGGAGATCCCATATCTAATTCACGTCAGTACAAGATCAAATGAGCCAAGATAAAAAGAAGCCTTACCCGGTAGCTCCTATCCAAACTGGCCGTTACAAGATGCACATCGTCAAACTGCAGACATGTCACCGGCCCCGTATGTCCAACGAGACTGCGGTGCACTTGGCCACTCCTCAGATCCCACAGTCTCACCATGCCGTCAGCCGTGCCGCAGGCCAGGGCCGACTCAAAAACCTGAAGAGCGCCGACAAAATCCGCCGAAGGATCCGTCGGATGACTTGTCGGTCTCCAGGTGCTGTCCCCAGCCGACAAGGCAGACGACTGTGCAGCTGCCCACATGACGTCCAGCGTCTGCACACAACGCCCCCTTTCAAGATCCCATTGCCGTATCGTCTTGTCAGCCGACCCGGACACAAGCACATTACCTCTGAAGTGCAGTGCCGTGATCTCGGCAAGATGGGAATTCAGGGTGAAGAGGGGGCAGTCAGCCATACTGCCGGCGGGTGGATCTACAGGCTGGTCTTCGGGGTTCTCAAAGGCAATCCCATCGTCCTCATCGTCCTTGCCAAACTGGCTGCCCTGCGGGTCGTAGTGCGCTTTGCTCAAGTCCCAAAGACGGATCGTCGCGTCCATGGACCCCGTCGCCAAGATATTATCTTCGACCTGGAGGGTGCGGACAGACGCAGTATGGCCCTCTAGCATACCAATGCAGCGCCCGGCGTTGAGGTCCCACACTCGAACCGAGTCGTCCATTGCCGCTGAGACCATTAAACCAAAAGGCGCGTCAAAGTCGAGGGCCGTGATACTGTCCTGATGTGCCCGCATGGAGCGGATCATGCTACCCGGCTCGAAGTGCTCGTGCCGGATCGGCATAGACTTCCGGCGAACATTCCGTGGTTTCTTAGTCCTCGAAGGTGTGCCGCTAACCGATGGAAGTTTCTCATAGATAGATTGCGACATGAAGCCAGCTGTATCTCCCCCCTCTGATTCCACATCATCGTCATCCGATTTTGTAGGCGTCTGCAGGGCAATTGATTCGACTTCGTCGGCCAGTTCCTGGGCGTCTTCTAGCCTCGACTCGACCTCGATGACTAGGAGACCCGTTAGTTATGATAAAACGTAATAAAAAAAAAGACAAGGAAAGACTCACTCTCATGCTCCAGCAACGCCTCTTCCTGCTCCAATCCTCCCAGCCTCTCCAGGATGATCCTCCGCATGCCCGCCAGGTTGGCCAGCTTGTTGTCAATCTCGCGAATTTCGCTGCTGGCCATATTCTTCCGGATGCTCATCATCTCCAGCTGGTGCATCATGGCCGCCTTCTCCTTCCGCAGCTTGTGCACCGCATGTGGGCTGTCCGGGGCGGTGTGCGTCTCCTCTAGCAACTTGCGTCCCCGTGAGACCCGGCGCCTGTGCTTCTTGCCGTCCTTGGTGTCGTCGACGAATTCGGGAAAGCTCGCCTGGAAGCCCTGGAACAGGGAGTAGGCATTGTCGTCCTCGGGGATGTTCTTAAGCATCTCGTCGGGTACGTATGACAACGCTCGCGACTGGATCTCCTTGGACGATAGCTTGGAGCGCACCAGGTCGGTCGGGGTCGTGCGGGCCATGGAGAAGACGCTTCGCTGGAGCGCCGGCCGCCGCAGCTGCTTCGAGACCTCGCTCATGGCGGTCTGGTAGTGGGGGTGCCCCGTCGGATCACCGAGGGGGGCCATTAGGTGGCTCGCCGTCGTGGTGACTTTGCGACCGAATGCTTCGAGCCCTCGTGTCTGTCATTGCGAGTTGGTTAGTCAAGTCCATCCCTCCATCTCCTGTTTTGTTTTTCTTCTGATCGGCCCCTGAACGGGGGTCCTGGGGCATTGGGTGTGGCTGAGGGCTCACCGAGATGACGGAGGACTCGTCTTCGGGCGACGACGGGGGGTCTGGAAAAGCATTCCGGTGCCCGGGGTCGGCCATGCGTGGGCACCGCGAAGCTCACCGCGAAGCTACGTGTTCGCGTGAGATGTAATTTTTTTTTGTTGGTTTTACTACCGTCGGCCGGCTACAGCAGCAAGAAGATCAGGAGGTCGGCGGGAATTGAGCGTGGACAACCAAGCTTAGATAGAGCTGTCATCAATTTTCGTTTTGGTTTTCGCGACGGATTGTCACGGCAAAGCCGTCCTCGAGTAGCCGTGTGGCACAAAAAATCGATAGACCTGCCGAGCCTGCTCAGTGCTCTCCAGTTAGGTAAGGTACTTCTAGGCGGCTGTAAGCCACGCGACCAGGGCAACTTGAGGCTGCATGTGCTTTGTGCTGTGGGTGCCGTGTGCGGTCGATTGTGTGTTGCAGACGCGACAGGGGTTGGTATTGGGCCTGCGGAGCGAAGAATCCAGGAAGCCAGAACACGGGCCACGGCTCTGGACGGCCTCGGGCGGCACTGGTACCCCACTGTGCGTCATTTCAATTTTCAGGTGGCGTTCTACGGCTCCGGTCCGGAACGCCAAGCTGGGAGTCAGCACCGCACTGTCGCACCGCAGCAGCGACCCGATCCGACTCGACGGTTTGGTGGAAGCAAAACCCGGACTTGTTGCACAAGGCCTACCCCTCCTCCCTTCCCAATAACAACAAACGGCAGCAAGCCACACAGCGAATCTGAACAAATCGAGAGCCTCGCCTGCCCCCCTAAACGCGGATCCATCATGGACTCCCTCATCGACCTCTCGGAGAAGTCCAACGCTCTCGACCTCTCGCACATCCGCCACCAGTTGATGTGAGTCTCGAGCTCCCCTCGCCAGGTCCCAGCCCGAGGGAGTGCGGTAAAACTCACAAATATGCCTTTCATGACAGCCGGCTGGAGGACACCATCACCTTCCACCTGATCGAGCGCGTGCAGTTCCCGCTCAACCGCAACATCTACGTGCCGGGCGCCGTGCGCATCCCCAACAGTGACCTCAGCTTCATGGACTGGTACCTGCTGGAGCAGGAGCGCCTCCAGTCGCTGATCCGCCGCTACGAGTCGCCCGACGAGTACCCCTTCTTCCCCGACGCCGTGCAGAAGCCCATCCTCGACTCGCTCGACTACCCACGCATCCTCTACCCCAACGACGTCAACGTCAACGACAAGATCAAGCAGTTTTACACGGCCCAGTTCCTGCCCAAGGTGTGCCCCGACTTTGGCCGCGGCGACCGTGGCGTCGCGCAGGAGAACTACGGCTCGTCGGCCACGTGCGACATCGCCTGCCTCCAGGCCCTGTCGCGGCGCATACACTTTGGCAAGTTTGTTGCCGAGTCAAAGTTCCAGTCCGAGACCGACCGCTTCACCCAGCTCATACGGGCGGGCGACCGCAACGGCATTGGCGATGCCATCACCAACAAGGCGGTCGAGAAGAAGGTGCTGGAGAGACTAAAGCTCAAGGCCCAGACGTATGGGACTGACCCCTCGCTGGGCGCTGACGCGGGTGAGCAGGTCAAGATTAATGTGGATGCTGTCGTATCCATGTACGAGGACTTTGTAATTCCCCTGACGAAGGAGGTCGAGGTCGAGTATCTTATGCAGAGACTCGAGCCGGCACAGTGAAAACAAAACAAAGGATGATAGACAAAACAAAAAAAGAATTTGGTCAGGGCAAAAAAGAAGGCTGCATCATTTTTTTATTTCAAGAAGGAGCATTTAAGCGGCAGAGCCCACGTAGTCTCCAACGGCCTTGATGGCGTCCTGGAACTTGCTGGCCTCAATCAACATCATGAACCCTGCCGGCTTGACACCCATCTCCTGAAATGCCCGCTTGCTGTCCGCCGACTCCACCTCCTTGATGAAGGGGTACGCGCCCGCCGCGGCCGCGTGCTTGCGCATCTCCTCGTCCTCGGGGTGGAAGTACTGCAGGCTAGCCTCCTCGCGCGCCTTCTTCTGCCGGCGCTCGCTCTGGTCCAGACTCGACGCTACCTCGTAGTACGTCCGCGACACGACCAGGTAGTGCGTGAACCCGTACGGCTCCCCGTCCTCGACGGCCGCCTCGATCTCGTCCACCAGCATCGACCACATGGGCGGGATCACTTCGGCCGGCATGTTGAGCAGCCGCTCGGCGAGCACGAGGCCCACGACATTCGTGTCGAGCGCTGCCAGCACGCCCGGCACCGCCGCCGCCGCCGCCCCGCCCACCTTCTTGGCGCGCTCGCCTAGGTAGTCGATCAGCTGCGCGACGGGCGCCTTGGCGCGGTGCTCGCTCAGGTTGAGCACGGTTAGGAAGGCGTAGGCGTCGTTGGCCTTGTCGTCAACCTTGCATGTGGACCCGATGGTGTTTTGCTCGACGATAAGGTCGCTCAGGCCCGACAGATCGAAGAGCTGCGCGTCGGCGTCGAACAGCTGCCGCAGCAGCGTCTTGACCCCGTGGAAATCAATGTCGGGATCGTAGTTGAAGAGCTCAAAGTCGACGTTGACAATGTTCATGTCCTGCCGAGAAGACGGGAAATGGTTAGTACCTAGGATGGGGGGTTCCCTATTTTGAAATTTAGAAAATTGCAAAGCAATTGCACCTCTCACATCGTCGTCGTCGTCGTCTGAGCTGCCATCCTCGTCCATCTTATCGACGGTGGGGTCGTTGTTCTGCCCCGCCTCTCTCGCGCGTTTCCTGGCCGCCATCCTGACTTTGGGCTGTGGGGATATGATAAAATAAGTGCGAAAGCTCTTATATCGGTTGCACTTTCCGTCTTCTTATCTTCTAGTTGAGGTGGTGGCGTGGGCAGTGTTCCGTCGGTGTTAGACGGCGGGGATGGGGGGGTGAACTCTCCGTTTGCGACAGCCAAAATTTTTGTACACTGCCCCTCACAAAGTTCCGATAAGAGCTTATCAACAACCCCAGACAAAACCCCAACCCTGGTCAGGAACCTGCAAGCTTACCCCTGATATCGACCCGAGAGTCTACAACAGTTACGATTTCGCCGCAAAGGACACAGGTGCTGAGACTGAAAGTCGGATTCAATGCAGCGCCAGACTTGGCCAATGATTAAAGACCTATCCTACACCCTAGATCAACTCTCCCATGACCCCGTTCGTAACCGATCCGCGACCCCATTCCATTAGTATTGAACACGAATGTCATAAGTCGGCCACCATAAGAACCTCCTAGCAGCCCCTGGGCGGCTAGGCTCGTACACTAGACTCTAACACAACCTAATGGCCCTTTTATGAAGTGTTTCCGCGACTAGGCCAGCTTCGAGAGAAGTGGCGACCGACTTCATCCCCCGAGAACTGGTTTCAGCCCTCATATCAGCGAAATTGCTGTGTACTTGGTTGATTACACCTGCTCCGCACCCCAACCGGCATCGGCCTCGCGCATGTTTGCCGGGGGCTCGATGGACGGGATGAACTCGAGGACGACATAACCAAGTCCGATGAATCCGATGATGGAGCCGGCGATCTCCCGGAGGGCGTGGCCGTGGATGAGGATGCTACCAATGAAGATGTAGACTGGGTAGTGGCTAGGTTAGCGCGATGCAAGAGCAACATGAGCAAAGGGGGAGGGAGACGTACAGATACCGCGGCCGATGAACGAGAAGAGGAACGACGCGTAACGAGAGACCTGCGGGGGGATCTGGAACTCAAGAAGAGCGGTGGCTATTCGAGAGGCATGAGAGGTTAGCGTCTGTCTCGGATTCTTAAAGTCTGCTGATATGCCACGTACCTAGACCAAAGAGAATCACGTAGGACCCGACAATTGCCGACTGGCTACAAGATCACAAAACACTAGATTAGCTATCGTTCATCACATCAAAATCACAGCCCTGCGATGCGGTTCAAATATGGCCCATATCAACAGCGCGCTAGGATCTAGAGGTCCGGCGAGAATGCATCAAGGTCGCGGCGTTACTCAGCAGCCGTATATGAGTTGACCCCAGCCCCTATTCACGACTTGTTCGCACGCGGACGTCGGTAGGCAGCGCGCCGATTGCGAGGGTAGCACGGGGGAAGGGTCGTTGTAAGGAGATGGACGTACATTCCGAATGGGAAGTATTGCGAGATGCCGCCGAAAACCATAAGGCCGCCAACCACCAGGTTGACGATCCGACTGCGGACAATAAAGTTAGCAGCTATTCCATTAATTGGGTTCTGACGCGAGCCCAGCCCAACAGCTTCGACAAGCTAGTCATAGAGCTGGCAGACTGGTAGCCCCTTAAATCGCAAGAAAAGACCACGTACAAGCTATCCGAGAAATCCATTTTGGCCTGTGTGGTCGGGATGCGCAGCGCGAGGCAAAAAAAAAAAAAATAGAATGGTGATCGATCACTTAACCACGGTCAAATAAATATCCCCTCTTCTTTTATTTAGAAGGTGTTAGGGAATGTGTCCTGCCGCGTCAAGCTTACGTGGCGGTGGTCGGTGGTTGTTCAGGCAGCAGTTGATGTGGGAGAGGATTTCGTGTTGCGACGATGGATGATGGATGGGTAGAAGCAATGTGTGACGACGATGGATTCGAATTGAAGCTTGCCTGTTCGCGAAACTTGAATACGGGCCAAGGGCTGGGTCGCAGCTGACACAGTGACCCTTTCTGCTAAGGTGCGTTAGCGCCCCGTTCAGTGCATTGCCCCAGCCACCAGGTAAGGTGCAACGGCGGTGCTACGGTGCCACGGTACCTTAGCTTCGAGGCCTTCTGTATGACAGACCAAATCTTGGCTGAAACCCAAGATCTCGAGCCCCCTAACTAAACTAAACCTGGTCTCAGAGCGTCGAAAAGGGGCAATGTTCAACCATGTGTGGACGAATCCCATTAGCCATTGAATTGAATCCTAGGAACCCCTCGGCATCAATTTTCGCATGGTGAGTATTCATACTGCTCAAATATCGTTGGGATCATGCGATAAAAATTACAAAGGCCGGAAAATTCATTCAGTAAATATAGCAATATCTATGGGCTTCTGTGACCCAAATCTAGAACGCCATGATCCGCCATGCTGCCATCATAACCCTTTTCGAGCCTTCATCCCATCCCCAGCCGTTCAATCATAACAAATGGGGGTTCACCTCAACCAGGTGGAGGTCCCCGTCCCAGTAACCGAACACCAGCAACCAACCACACCAAAACACATATACGCACACAAACGCCGACCGACTAGTCTCCGTTTAGACCATCCTAGGCACCATCCTAGGCACACCTATCTCCAACGAGTGTCATTCCCCTTCCAGCTCGGCGAGTTCCCTCTCCTTTGCAGCCAACATCTCCCTCATCCTCTCCGCCTCGCGTGCCAGGGCGGCCCGCCGCTCAGCCCGGGACTTCTCAACCTCGTTCGGATCCCGCGGGCCACCGTGGGAGAAGGGCGGTGGGGTAAGTCCAGCGCTGGAGAATGCCCCTGGGCTCGGGGCTGAGGCTGCTGTGCTTCCTGGCGAGCGCATCGGTGGTAAAGGCTCCGGGGTGCCTTCCGAGGCGGGTGTTGCAGCCGTAGGATTGAGAATCGAGTTAATAGACGATAAACGTTTGGAGCTGTCTGCCTCGGCGGGGCTAGGGCTGTCGATATCCACCGATGAGAACGAACGCTTGCGAGAGGGAGAAAGAAAGGACGCGGGCGACAGCGATGATTGCCGGTCGTCAAAAATGTTAAGCGATGTTAAGGGTGCCAGCCGGTTCTCGTTGGTGAGCGACTCGGGCACATGGTGTGATTGGTGTGCATTGGATGAATGATAATGGCCAAGATCCCCGGATCCAGACACCGGGGACGCCTGTCTGTTTTGTCTTAAAAAAGTCTCGGGGACTAGTTGCATCGTGTGTTCGGACCGCCGTCGAAGGCCAAGGTTGATAGATCCATCCGCATTCATGGAGCCTCTCTCCATCTCGCTATCAGGGCTAGGTGATGGTGAATCGGCAAGCTCCACCGATTCGTTCTCAGCCTCGGGGGTCCCGCCAGCAGCAGGTATCACGCGTTTCCTCCTCTTGATAACCGACTTCTTCATCGTTACAGGCCTATGAACACCATGCAACTTGTAGTAAAGCCCTATTCCAGTTAGATACCAAGCTCTGAGGCTGTGTTTGGTTGATTAGAGACTCACCACAGGCGTTGCAAATGGTATGGCCAGCTTCGTCCCGACGCCACAGCGGAGTGATTGTTGTTCCACAATTTTGGCATGCAATGACAACGGTCGTGTTCTGACCTTGGATATGCAGTGCACCAATGTCGATCGGGGCCGTCGGGTCCTCCACGCCCGTGTCGGATTGAGCTTTGGCTCCACCATGGCATTTCATCATGTTGAGACTTGCGCTTTTGGAGACGCGGTTGTTGTATGCCGGGCAGCCGCTGCATCCCTCAGCACCGCCGGTACCGTTACACCTGCCCCCCCCCGGACATGTCCCCGTCGGCGTCTGGTCCGCGGCAACATACGTCGCCCACGGCGTGTTTGGCAATAACGGCACGTTCGTCTTTGGCGACAGTTTCACGGGTGTCTGCCGGGTGTTGCTTGGAATCACATTGGGGGGACGCTTCAAGTTGGTCGGGCGGGCTGTGTTTCTTGCCTTCAAGTACAGCCCACACGCATTACAAATGGTGGCGCCCTGAGGTGACCTCCGCCAGAGGGGTGTGTGGGTTGTGCCACAGTTGCTATAGAGTAATCAGAACAAGTACGGGGAGAAGAAAAGGGAACTCTCACCTGCAGACCTGGCCAGACTGCCCCTGGGTCGCGTCCGTCGAAAGATCATTGTACATGATTTGGGGTGTTTCTGCTGGGAACGGGGATGGACTGGCAGATTTTGACGGGACGGAAGTGCCATAGGCCTGTTCTTCTATGCTCCTCGGGCTCTGCGAATTCCCAGCTTCGGTGGTGGCGCGACCAACTTCTTTGGAGAGCATGGCGTCTAGCTTTGACCGCCTTGACCCATCGCCGCCATCCTTTGCAGGCTTTGATGGTAGAGCAGTTCGCCGAGGACTCGGTGCTGCCGGCTGCGAAGGCAAAAACTGGCTTGGTTCAGACAGCGCCATCGTCATCGCCCCTGATGGAGACCCGCTCCTTCGATGCGCCCAAGTTCAGGCGCCAGAGCGTCCGTCGACTAGACTACAGCCAAGATGGAAGCGTCTTTCGATGGGAATAGTGCGAGGTTGTTGTCGGGAAGAGCGGAAGAGGAACGTGTCGCTCGAAGTCGTTGGTTGTGTAGTGGTCAGATTCGGGTGTTGTATGGATCAGGTGGTTATGCCGAGATCCGGGAACAGGCGCCAGTCGTCGAGGTACAAGGGTCAAAGCAAGACAGTCCTCGCCGAAACCGAGACAGTTGTTTTCCAAGGCGCAGCGCGAGCTGACCACCATGAATAGAGAGAACTGCCAAGCAACTAACTGTACGGGGTGAATAGCCACGGTGATGACAAAAGACTCGAAGATGCGACAATGCGAGGACTACGGGTACAGCAGCTCGGGACCCGCCACCGAAACAGACCCGTTACGTCGAAACAAGGTAAGCAGCCAGTCTCGTGGTGGTACAGGCACGGTCGGGATGGCGGCGACCTCTGCGGTTAACGGACAGGCAAGGCGAATTCGATGGAAACCAAGATGACGACGGCGTGACGGCAGGGGCGGTTGCGGTGTAAGGTGAAGATAGGTGTAGATAGTGAGGGGGGGGACTCGGACGGGAGAGCAGCGGCGACTGGAAAATGGAGGTGAGGGGGACAGCTCCACTGCTCGGCGCCAGCGTTTTTATCTGTTTATCTGATCTGATCCCAGGCGACAATCTAGGTAAGGGGGAGGGCAGAGGCGAGTGGTCACCTGTTGGGGGGATCAGATAAAGAGGGAGTGTCTTGTTAGACAGCAAGGGGCGACTGGTCCCGGGAGACGAGCGACAAGGCGTGCTGGGTGGTGCTGACGGGTAGGTTGGCGTGCTGGTGTGCTGACCGGTGTAAGGAGGCAGGACAGAGGGCAGGTCTTCCCGATGCCGTCAACACAGGGCAGCGCTACGGGCTGCTACGGGCTGCTACGGGCTGCTACGGGCTGCAAGACGTGCTGGGCACCTGATACCTGATCCGGGGATGCGATGTTGCGGGCTGGTGCGTACTGTGTACTGAAGCGGTCTGATTGCCAGCACACGGCAGGCAGACAGACGGGAGAGTCGCACCGGCAAGCGGTGCAAGTGGCCGCGTCGTGGGCAGAGGCCCCTGCCAGCCGTCCAGCCGTCAGGAAGAGACACGATCCACACCGTACCCGCACCAGCGAATCACAGCGCCCGCAATGTCAGCAGGCAAGGGTTTTGGGTGGGCCGGTTGGGGATGCCTGTGCTCGCAGCAAAAGTCCCGAAATCTCAGCCATTACGTTTGTCGCGAGCGGGTCGATTGAACTCAGGCGGTGCTCAAACTCAGAGCCATCTCATGTCGCTGTCACCGCCTTGTCCCCGACTGTTGGCCCTCTACCCAGTGGTTGGGCACCCCGTTCGCGGGGAAGGTCTGCTAGACTGCCGACGTCGTCTCCTACTGCAGAGTGCACACCCACTCCCGCGCACTCTCCCTTCGCACTAGGCTGCGCCGCTTCACTCAGAGGCCGTCAAAAATGCTTGGATGTCTTGGCACTGCCCTAATCTGCGAGTTAAGCAGGCGTCGAACAGGAACATGCCCTCCCCATATGCCCGGATTGGGCGATGCGTCGATGCAATCAGGACGAATCCGACATGCGGCTGCCTGCCGCGAAGGCCACGCCATTTCCCCAATACGATAGCGACAGTGACTACGCGGTTGCCAATGGCTTGATTCGAGATATGCCATGGTCGCCCGTCGTGATCTTATCAGATCACAGATCATCCAGGCACTTGCTGGGACCCGTAACTGCGGAGCACGTGTGGCCGCACCCAGCAAACCGGATGGACCCAGCCAAGCCTGACCAGCCCAGTGTGGGTGGCATCCTCCTTTCTCCCCAATGAAACCCCTTGGCCCCATCGTCCCTGGCAAGATCTGTTGACCAAGCCGAGCGACTACTGCACAGAAAGTCAGGGATCTCGGCCAACACGGCGGGTCCGACATTTTGATCTCGGCCAGCACGACATGTTGATCCAATCCACTATTTTGTTACCATCACAATATCACTAACCTAACTTGCAACCGCAATCTTCCCAGGGGCCTCGGCCATTGAGCTGAGCAACGTATGCTTTAGTATATCATAAGCACCGGATTTTTGAAGCATCCAATATGTGTCTTCACTGGGTGGTCCTCGGCACGTTTAACTCGTGAAATTTCTCTTGTTGAAAGGTGACTTTGTGGCTGGTCTGTAAGTCTGTAACCTCAAGTCACGAAAATGAAGGGACTGAAAGAAAAGCAGAAAGGAAAAGATAATGTACCGCTTTTGCTTCCATCTCGCCCTTGTCATCGAAATGAATTCCAATTCCCATGAGCTTCAACCTTCATAAGATTCGACTCGACTCGACTCAAATCGAAATCGACATCGACTGGTCCGTTGAAATCATCGCAAAGAACTTGAAGTCTTCCCTGGTCATCCTCCGCCTATCCCCATCCACGTCCCCATCTCATCTCTGACGGCGACCCTACCGGACTTCCCAGCGTGAAAAGTCCAAGGATTTATGCAGTGCTCAAGAACGGCGTCGCAGCTCGTGTTCGATTCTAGCGAGTCGTTCGTTGACCGCTCGGATAGTATCTTCGCAGCTTTGCACTTTGCGGGCCAGCTTGCGGAACTTCTTTTCCTCTTCGATTTTGGTCTCGGCGAGACTCACCAAGGAACGTTTGACGACGGTAAGCTCGGTGGTCACCTCCTCGACAACATTTAGCCCGTAGCTGGCGTACACTAGCGCCCCCTCAAACCCCGGTGTATCGAACACCGCCGCTGCCTCGGATGCTGGCGTCTCAAATTCGTGTCTCGCTCTTTTGGTCGAGTGTCCGGCATCGTCATTCTCTGGCTCGAGTTTGATCGCCGGCCGCTTCGACTGAACTCGCTGCAATTCGATCTCGGTTCCAACCACTGGCTCGCCGCTAGCTGATCCGGATTGGTGATGGTGGACATTGTGGTTCTCCCTAGCAGGGGAGGAATCGTAACCGCTCAGGTCCAACTTCCGCTCGGTAGTCGAATAAGCAGGGCAGTCATTGCTAGTGTGGCGATTGCGACTAGCGTCACTACTTGCGAAATAGTCCTCTTCGGAGGATTGAGGAGAGATCGTGGCGGTTTTTTTCGCCTTTGAAATATGGTCGATTCGCAAGACGCTGTTGATGTCGATGGACCAAGTGTAGCACATGTTATTTCGCTTGGGCCCCGCCATTATGTAGGAGTCCCTCCAGCCTAGGTCGTCAAAGTCGGCGCCGCCCCAGAACGGCGGTACGACTGAGTCGGGTCTTCAAACAACCAGCCGAGGTCAAGACCGCTGAATATTACGCCGAAGCCGCCCAGACGGGGGAGCCCACCCATTCTAGCAGGGCCCGGTTTGGCCTGGATGTTGTTGAGTATTCTCAGAGCCCAAAGCCCGGCTGGTGGCCCAAAAGCAGGAATGCCTTGGGGAACATGGCGCCATGTCGCGTACTTGCCACTGTTCTTTGCCTTCATGAAGCGCTCCATCTCTGGGATAATGGGGTGGTAGTATCTCCTCCATAGATTGTGTCCAGACAGCTGAGGGTTCATAGTGTTTGATCTTGTCATCTCCACCCAGACCGCCTTGAGATCGACGTGGGCAGGGAAGCCATGGCTGAAAAAGGACTTTTGGAAATCCACGAGAGCCACCCAGTGCCGAGAGGCTGTCAATCCCCTCGGAATTTCCTGACTTGTGATGGCATCCATCCCCTCTACCGGCGTTGTCTGCTAAAGGGGGCTCTAATACGCCATGGTTGTTGATGTGTCGTGTCACGTGTCTGCCTGCACGGTGTGCTGAAATACTAGCTGGGGTATCTCGTGGAGGTTCGAGATGGTTGTAATGGTGCTCGTTGCTGTGGCATTCGCAACTATTTATGTTGCTGTGGCGTCGTCAACTGCGCGTATGCCTTCCCGGTGTGGCGTCGACAACTGGTTTCTGTGGCGTCCTGAACAATATATGTGCCTTCCTGATGTGTTGGAATTAGTGCTGCTGTGGCGTAATTAACTGCGTGTGTACCTTCCTAGTGTACTGGAATCAGTACTCGTGGCGTCCCCAATTGTAGGTGTGCCGGAATTAGTGTTGCTGTGGCACAATCAACTGCTTATGTACCCTATTTTTCTCGGTGTGCTGGAATAGATGTTGGGGTTTGGGATGGTGTGGGGTAAGAACCCGTCTATGCCTGTCGTTGTGGCGTTCTCAACCATGTGTATGCCTTCCCGGCACTTTGAAGTGAACTGTGTTATAAATAGAAAAGAGACTAAGGCGGGGCGTATCTTGCAAGTGCCTTCTAGGTTAGTAAAGATGTGTTATTAAGGTCTAAAATGAAAGTTAAAGCTATTGTTGCGTTAATCACGTGAGCGACTAAGCCCCTAGTTCGTATTATGAATATAGGAAAAGATATGCCATGTTACTTTACGGGTGGCTTCTTTTATTGCTTCGTTACCTATTTTGTAGAAGCACACGAGTCCTTTATGGACAAGGAAAAAGCCTTCTAAAATACTGAATATGCCTTTTGAAGTACTAGAAATGCGTTCCTTGATGATGAAGAAGTCTTTTAAAGTACCAAAGATGTGTTATTCGATGCTAGAAAGACCTGTTAAATAACTGGAGATGCGCTTTTTGATGCTTGAGAGGCCTTTTCAATACTTAAGTATCCCTCTTTAAATTCCAGTCGAGGCTGGGGCTACCGGCTATTCACCTTGCTGTTTTGTCCAGGCTTAAGACAAGAGGGCGACTGCTAATAAAGTTCTCGGGTGTTGCCGTAAAGTGTGTAAAACAACGATCAGATGGAACTAGCCAAGGTAGGGATAGCAATATAGTATAATTAAATCAATTTAAGTAATTCCAAGAGCAATTAGCATGCCCCTGTCATTTGAAGATGTTCTAAGCAACTAATTATTGAAGGTGATAAATGACTTCAAGGAATTGTTGGTCCAAAGACTGACTAAGTGGCCTTTTTCGTCTCTTTAAGTGTCTCTCTACTCGTCCCTCAAAAGGTTTCTCTGGGACTTAAAAAAGTCTTGAATTTTAATTTGGGCCTTCTTGTTCTCGTTTCAAGATGTGCCAGTTGGCCCAAGGTAGGTTTTCCGTTATGAGAGTCCTTCATCCCCAAAATTAAACAGTCTCCGACTGGAGTCCTAACACGGTCCACTCTCTTTCTGTAATCGACGTTGATTCGTAAAGAGAATATTATGCCAGGAAACCGCTATACTCTTGCTCAGTCCTTCCCCATTTATCACCAGTACCAAAAACCAAAGAGAGACCCATCCAATGTCAAGTACTATTAACGGAAACAAGCCAGATGCGTAGAAAGGACCTGAGATGCATAATGAAAGTCCGAATCCATCGGAAGAAAAACTTAAAGTTGACAACCCTGCCATGACATCATTCATTCGTACAACAAGGTCGACAGCCCAATCAAAGCTGGCCCACGTCTCCCAATGGCGGACTTTGGTCACTTCCAAAATCGACCATGTCCCCGAAATCAAAGTCCATATCCTGTAGTATATCGTTCAGCTCACCCTCGGTGAAGTCAAGATTCACCTGTGGAGTAAGCCCCATATCCAACGACAACGGCGGCGGCGGTCCCGCTCCTGTGCCAGACAGCAAGCTGTGGCTCTGGGTTGGGCCCTGCTCTTGGCTTTGGCCTTGCGACGGAGCACTAGCCGCCAGCCCAAGTTTTTCTCTCATCATTTCCTTAAATTTCTCCAAGAGCACCGGATCATCCGCCGGCGTCCTTGACGTCTTGATGATCTCTCTCGCCCGAGCGCGAATGGCTTCGTCATCGGGAAATGCCGCAGCAGCTCCAGCCCTGTAGCCGAGCAGCGCCACTTGGCCCGTGACAAATTCGGCCAGCCCATTCTCAAGCTCGCGAGAGCAGAAGACGACAGCAGGTGGCTGTTGGCGGGTTGTGAAAGTGCTGAGGTACTTGTTTGCCGTTGCGCTGTCGGTATGCATCAACTTAGACCCCTCGCAAGTCGCGACAGGAGTGAGGCCCTCTTCAAAGGGCTTAATGGGTGCATTGGGGTTGGGGAATACGTAGGGCGGCGCAAAGCCCGAACCGCCTTGGCTGATATTCCAGGTTTTCCCCGGGGGAAGACCAGGAAGTGATGGGTCGGTAAGAATACCGACATCGCGCTTAAAGCGACGAAGCCACTCCGCATTGTCAGCAGGAGTTTGGTTCCACGGGTCGTCGCTGGAGAGGGGAGTTAGCTTTTGGGGAATCCGGGCGCAGGGGTCAAACTCACTCATCAAAAGAAATCCACCGCGCTTGGTGCTGCAGCTCTTCATCTGTTGGAATGTGGGAATTAGGGTTGTTCGGCGACACCGCCGATGCCACGTATCGGCCAAGTTCGTGGGCGAGTCTGTGGTAGCAGTTTGAGTCGTTCAGGAAGAACGCCCCTACTCTGACCGGGCCCGAAACAACTTTGACGGGGCTTGAAACAGCCTTGAACTTGGCCTCAGTCCCGGTCCCGGCCCCAGCTTTGGACCCACTGATGTAGTTATTTATCTTCCTAGAGCCTTGGGTGGCTGCAAGCCGGTCCGCAGCAAGACGGGGACAAGTGCCCGTATCCATGTCACACTCACCGCGCATCACAGACGAGATGGTCAGGGGCTCTTTCCAACGAGCTAGCGCTGCGGCGCTGGACTCCGTCGAAATATGACGCTCCTTGAAGGCACTCAGCCAAGCCATATTGTCGGCAGCTGTCTGATTCCAGTTGTCATCGAATTCGTAGACAATAATGCGTGCCTGTCTTTGTAAATCCGCGTCACTTGGCTCAGTTCCCATGGACCTCTGATTGTGCACGTATTCGGCCAACTCGGCCTCGAGGCGGCTGTAGTTGTGAATCGTAGAGTCGATTGTGTTTGGATCGTTTGAGCGTTTCGCTTCATTTTCCACATCCTCGGAACGCGGTAGGCCAGCCCGCTGTCGGAATCCAGCGAGCCAGGCGGTTGAGCTATAGATGAGCCGAAGTAGGAAGTTGGCAATCTCGTCGGATGGGTGATTCGAAGATTCTTCTATGCGGCTGATGATGTTGCACGCCTCAACCTGAAGCTCGTGATCCATGGCTGTTAAGCCCAGCATACGACGTGCTTTGACATACTCTTGAAGCTCCGTCTCCATCGCATCATTCTCAAAGATGTTGTCTTTTCCGTTAATCTTTAGCTGGGCCTGACGGCTGTCGGCATGGGACCTAATGGGGGCTAACTGGCCCCGAAGAGTAATCTGGTCCGACGAGAGAATAAGGTCTCGGAGCCATGCTGGTTTCGCCGATATGCCTGACTGGGAGAGCACCTCGGAACCAAAGATGATCCTGCATGCCTCGAGCTGTAGTTCCTCGTCGGTGGGCATGCTCCTGCCTTCCATGTCGCGTTGGTTGACAACGTAAAACATGAGCTCGCTTTTGATGAGTTCATAGGCATTACGAGCCGATTCGCTAGCACCCGACGAGGCCTGAAAAGGGTCTGGAGAATTTCGTTCGTCGTGAATGAGATCTACCAGGTATTCGTCAGCAACGAAGGGGGGGCACCAGCCGGAGGATGTGATCGCGTACAAGGTGGGATTGAGTTTTCGACCATGTCGAGGACAGGAGCTTCGAAACCCCAGTCGCCCTTCCAGTCAGCCATGGTAGTACCAGTTTTGAAGTGCTCTGCCAGATGGTCCACACGGATAGTCCAGGTGTCCATGACGATGCCGCAGAAACCGCATCGCGACCTGATCTCGGGTGTTGCCACTTTCCATTGTTCCATAGACCAGTTCACAAATTTGACGCTGTGAACGAGCTTCAGATGCTGGCGCAAGTGATCCTTCCGATAGAACGTTCGCTCACCAAGCGTCCGCTCCTGACAGGCCGAGTGGTTGTGGCTCTCGACATGATCTTCGTCGGGGTTTGCCTCGCCGCAGAAGACGCAGGATACCTGGCCGTTCTCCGGGTTGAACGCGCGGGGGCCCTCGGGGGTGCATACCCATCGCTCAAGAGACAGATGCAACGACTTCTCGTGTCTCTGCCAGTCGTGTTTGGTCCTGAACGTTTCCGTACAAAACGTGCACATGAAAGCCTTGAGGGGGGTAGATAGCGAGGTCGAAAGGGGAGCCTTGCCTTCGGTTGCTCTTGTCGCAGCCCTTCTTCGCCTACGCCTCCTTCCGCGGTCGAGGGAGCTAAAAGAATTGCGGGATGCATGTGACCATGCCGAGGCAAACGAGCCGCTCGAATGCGACACATCGACACTGCTGGCAGAGGAGGGGCCACCGCGGTGCGACTTATTCGAGCCATCGTCAGTCAGGTTGAAGCTGTAAGGGCTATTCAGTCCCGAGGATAGATTAGACGACGCGGTAACAGCGCGTGCGATGGCCGTCACTGAAGCAGGTTCATGTTCCGGCGGAGAGACCTCCCAACGTTGGAGCGGATTCATAAGTTCAAGCGGAGCGGGCGTCCCCCGTCTGCGGGGGATATCGATGCCGTTTGCCCAGGTTTGGATGCCTGGTGACGTCGATCGGGGCGCATTCTTCTTCTTCCTACGCCGGGCGTTGGCCAACCAGTTAGTGATCTGGGTCTTGTCGAGGCCCGTCTGCTTCTGCAGGATCTGCTTCTCTTCCTCATTGGGGTATGGGTGCTTGGTGTGAGTGGATAACCAGTTCTTCAAGATCTTGACCGCCTCGCGGGAGAAACGGGCGACGGGCTTAGAGACGACCCCAGTGGCGAGGATACCATCGGCGCCGACGGCGGAGGTCAAGCTGGCTGGCTCGGATGCTGAGGTGGCATGAGGGTGGTCGTGATGGGCATCCTCCTGGGTGATGGCCTCGGGGTGGTCTCCCATCACTGGCCAAGGATTATAGGGAAAAGCCGACTCAGACGGGTAAGGGGTTGGCTTAGCCAGGCCGAAACTACACCCACAGCGTAGGGCGACGCAACTCGTACAATATCCCTTGTATTTTCCTTCGCGGATCCGCTTGCACTCGTAGCCACCCATCTGACAATGAGCACAGGAGTCACTGGGGGCATTTGGAGCGAATGACTCTTCAAAAACCTTGGGAGAGGTTTCCGCTGGTAAAGCCATGTCGAAAGTTCCGTCCAGGGCGGTTAAGTTGCTGTTTTCGAAGTGCTGGATGGCCCAGAAGCCGAAGTTGTCTCCATCGACATCCTCCAGCATCAAGTCGACGTCTTGCAAAGGATCCCCATGCCCATGGGATGATGTAGGCATAAACCCAATACCCAAGCCCATCATAGGATCGACAGGCCGTTCCCTCCAACTGGAGAGGGAAATTTCATCCATCTCGGGGACCACTGGCATTAGATGGCAGGGCGCAGCTCGTTGACTCGAAAGGCGTCAAATGTATTAAGGGGCCAATGTATGCACCTGATACCTCCAGGGTTTCCCCGGGCTCCAGAAAGGGCGTAAGACGGGACTGGAGATAACCGGAGCTTGGTGGGGGGGGGGACTGGCCGCGGATATGCCAATGCCAATGTGTTGCTGTACGAGTGGGAAGCTCGTCTAGGGAGTGAACATAGACAGCGCAGGGCCAATGCCGAGTTTCGCCACAAGTCTTGAAGTCGTCAACAGCGAACCGTGACGACTGACACAGATGATGCTCGCAGCACACGCAGCCTGGGGAGCAGAAGCAGAGTAGGTAAGAAAGAAAGAAAAGAGGAGGATTATCTCGCGACCGCGCCAGCTCGAGAATAGTTGAGAATAAGTGAAATTGTGTTCCGATGGACGGCAGACAATCCGTCTCTTTCCACCAACTTCAATGGTCTTCTGTCCGCAGGAGTCACCTCCTGGTGTGCACTGTGGAGGGGGAAGGCCTGCCAAGAATTCTAGAGGCTTGGCGGAAATGTGGGATGCGCCTTTCGATTGACATGACATGACGCTTGGGTCCTTGTCAGAACCCCATTGAGCCCTCAGCCGACCCGTCGACTCGCATCTTCAACCCGTCGTCCCTGCCCCGAATGAGCCCTTCGATTGATCCCTTGACCCTGCCTCGGCTGCGAACCCTCTGGCATGCTGCACGCTGCAACCCTTATCCAAGTGGGCAGTGCCTTCCGCCATCAAAACTGAGCAGACCCCAAATCGTTCAAGGAATGCGAGGGAACGGACTGCGGCTCTTCGGTTGTTCGTCATTAATCGGATCCTGCCTACCAGAAGGTCATATTGCCTCAACTCTTGAAGTTGCAAAGGCAGCCAGACTATAATTCTGTTTTCTCATGCTTACACAGGCCATCCTGGCCTGACGGGGAGTTGAGTCGACTTCCATCCTCTTTTGTCTCTCTTCTTCTCTGCTTGCTGAGGCTACCCTACTTGTGATGGGTCAGTTTGGTCACGTCAATGGTTCAAGTTGATTCGTGTATTCGATCGCAGGGCTGTTATTTTCTGCTCGCCAGGTCCGCCCTTTCCTCTACCAATCTTAACCCCCCACAATTGCTCGTCATTGCTGCCTGGTACCAATCAATACAAACCCCATTGACAATGGGGTATACTAACATTCAGTTGAACAAGCTCAGCAATATGAAAGGCTGGTTCGGTTCTCTCCCACCATATTAGCGGCGTGGTACGATTTAGCGACCGACTTTTGAGATTTTCCATTTTCCGCGGACCTGCGTTGCTCTGGCAGTGAAGGAGGAAGGATTTGTCAGCGCTCTCGGCATAGAAATGCCCCGTCTGATGCCGCCCTAGTGCTGTCCTGCCTGCATCCCAATTCCATCTAACTCCCCTTGGAAATCACTGCGCGGATACCCCGTACATACCTCTCTCCCGGCACGGTGGAGGGCGGCAATTAGCGGCCCTGTGAGCTGATAAGCCGTCTACCGTGTGCCGGCATAGGTTGCTCCCGTGCTGTGCCTCCGTATCGGAGCTGATCTCGACACCCGATGCCTATGGCTATTTCAAGAAAGACATTCGCAATATAACCCATTTGCACTGCTCTAGTATCTAACCTTACAACGCGCTATGCTGCGATCCGGCTTCTTGACTCTCGGAATTAATAGGACATTTCGAGATGTCGTCGGCGCCAACAGCTGTCCGTTGTGGGGGTTGCCTGCCGCCGATCGGCCCGATGACGGCCTGAGCTGCGGTTTTGGGTTTTGCCCAGTTGGTTACAACGTGGCGTCTGGGGAAAGAGGCGGCCAGGCCAGCCTTAGGACGTCGTTCAAATCTAACCGCAGAGGCGTGTTCGCGGACGTTACGCAGTCCGGGTTAGATCAATTGTACTGATTATTCTCGCTGGTCTACCTTTCATCCCTTGTGGCTATGCCATATAGGTTATCGATGTATTTCCTGTTTATCTTTCCGGAGGCTGAAGGTACACACATTTTGGGCATATTCAACGCACCGTCCCTTGCTCCGCTGTCTCACCTCCATGCGAACTTGGCGCGCCACGCCCCTCGCGAGATTTACGAATATTCACCCAAATGGCCGTGGGGTAAGATATCAAGCAGCATGCATTCAATTGCACATTATTACTCTTATTTAAATGCAATGTCCCTTCCAAACCTAGACCGGGCTGGTTCAACGCTAGTCTCCACCTCCGAAACGAAGCACTATAAAGGTGATATAAATCCAAAACTCCGTGAGAATGTATCTCTGCCCACTCGTTATGAGAAACTTTCTCACGTCATGAGGGGATGTGCCCAGCAAGCTCCGCAATACCACACAAACGCCACTCCAACTCCTGATGAGCTCCAAATTAGGCCCCCGGCGTATATACGCCGGCGTGACAGTCCACCCCGATATTGGGCACTGCTAGCGATGTC
This sequence comes from Lasiosphaeria hispida, assembly GCA_033439745.1. Lineage (NCBI taxonomy): Eukaryota > Fungi > Ascomycota > Sordariomycetes > Sordariales > Lasiosphaeriaceae > Lasiosphaeria > Lasiosphaeria hispida. The sequence continues at coordinate 2,503,661 of JAUIQD010000004.1, forward strand.
CCGTTCTGTGGCCCCGGCTTGAGGTAGCAGTTCCCCGGCGCGCCTCCGTTGGTCGCGTTGACTTTGCCCGTCCATGCGGGGATGAAGCTCACGGCGGCGCAGGTGCTGTTGGCGTTGTTACCGTAATAGGTCGGAACGTACTTTGTGTACGCTGCGCATGCGTCCATGCAGGTGCTGAAGCTCGAGGTGAAGAGTGAAAAAAGAGGGGCATATTTCGCGTCTCGGTTGCAGTATCTAGTGAACTTGAGCCCTCCGAGCACTGTTCCTTGGTCAGCAACCGGGGTTCATATCCACCTGTCTTGTCGCTTCTTACAGGAGAAGGACTGGTAAACCGTCCCGTTCACACCCTCTGGATCCTCGGCGCACCCATCATCGATGGGCAGTGCTGTCGCTGTGGGCGTGCTAGAGGTAGTCACAGCCGTCGGTGTGGCAGCAAACGACGCGTTTAAAGCGATAAACTGTGTTGTGGCGTCGTTGGCACGCTGGGCCTCGATTCCCGTCCCCGCCGCCAGGCCAATGACTGCGGCCGATAGCAGAGCGATGATGCAGGATAGGATGAAGACCAACAAGCTGCACCCGCATACCGTCTTCCCCGACGACTTGCTTTGCGGTGGCGGCACAATGTGTGCTGCCGCGGCATACGGAGAAGCTACCGTTTGGCCGCCATATGTCGACGGCGCACCGGGTGTGTAGGGCGCATCGGGGGACGGCTCTGGTTTGGGTATCGGGGTATCCGAATACGCGTGTTGGTGGTATGGCTGCTGCGGGTAGCTGCCCTGCTGCTGGTATGCGGTTTGTTGTTGGTACCCGGAGTGTTGCTGGAAGCCGTAGTCGCCCGAGCCTTGTGGTTGAGGATGAGAAACCTCGGGGAAATTTTGAGGAGCCGCCTCGAGCCCAGAGTCGTACTTCGGGAGGCATTGAAGGTTAGCGGAGCCGCTGCTGTGGTGAGGAGCGGGATATAGGTCTTGGTGTTTTCCTTACCGTAGCGGCCATTTCGTAACCGTATGGATACGACTTTGACATCCAAAGCTAAAACTGAGCCAAGGGAAAGACGCAGCAGCGCAAAGATAACTACCTAGGCAGCCCAGAAGGAAAAGAGGGGCGCTCTGGAGAGGACGGAAAATGAGAAAGCGATCGACAACAGGTTGTCAGCAGAGGGATTCAGGTCGTACATCATTTCTCGTGTGGGAGCCAAGGCTTTAACGCTTGTCTGCCATGCTACCGTTCATCATCTTGCCCCTGTCACCCAGGCCCTCCTAGCATAGTTGCAGGGCAGGGGTGTGGTTCGTCTGCAGCCGGTTGCGGCCAAGCTCCGGGCCTGAGCTGTGGTCGCAGATGGGCAGAGTGGAAAATATAAATACATTGGACGCCGCCGTCAACCTAAACCTCCCGGCCCGGCTCGTTTATGCCCCGTTGTCGCTTTTCAACATTGACCTTGGTGTCCTCATTTGCTATCGAGAGCGGTGCGGCTCAGCCCGAGGACTGCAGGTTCACCGTACCCTGCATCGACAACGCTGTGCTTGTGGTGATTGACTGCCTCAGCTACCTGTCTCTCTTTGGCTCGTCGGCAGCTGCATCAGAGATGGCTAAATGCTAGCCTGCTTCGTCCAGTAGCTGCAGGCCAGTTACGGCATTGCATCTTGCACTCCCAGGCCCATGGAGGCCGCCAAACCGGGCTGTGATAAGCACAGCGATACTGGGCTGCTATTGAGAGTGGTTTCTGAAACGACCTTACCCGGGCTGACAGTGTTGCCAGCGTATCACCGGCTTTGCAATGGGACAGAAAGTCGCCCTGAAGGCTCGGAGCTAGTGTAGGTGCTTGAGCGATGGCAGCGGCCATACCGTCTTCCAGGTCTCTCATCGCATTGGATAGGGAGCGCAAGCCGTCTACCGCCGTGCTGCGGTCAATGCGAGGAAAGTGCGAGTGAGTTATGGACGCTGGGGTCACCGGCACTGGGCAGGCGAGGAGAAACAAGTGTGCAACGGAACGGGTTATGCGCGCATGCAACTTGTGACTCTTTCAGGCCTGTCTGCTAATTCGAGCACCGCCCTTGAATCTGACAAACTGATTGAGTAATCGTCTAATCTTCGAGACAAGGAAGAATACCCAGTAGGGCTGAAGGACGGGGACGGAAAGAGCGATCCCTGGAAATTTCGTCAAAGCAGGAGGGAGGCTCGCTTCCAATTGTTTCAACCAGGGAGCCAAGAGCTCGCTCTCCGGCCAAATCACAGTACGGAGACCAACCTCGATATATCTGCATGTCTACCGCCACAAAATTGAAAAGTCAAAGTTTGATCCGTCCCAGTGGGAAAGACTGTCCCAGGCATCCAGAGATGTTGTTCGACGTGATATTTATCCTGCAAGCGCAGCGCAACCCAACTGCGAACTGCCAGAGTCAGGGTTTGTTTGGTCTCCTGCATGTTCAGGTTTGAGAAGATGCCGGCCATACTCCGCCGTTGGGTCATGGCGCAGAGGGCACGCCGCCGCCGATTGCTTCCTCCCAACGCTACACCACTTCGGATCGCGATGCTGTGTGCCCCGTAGCGGACTATGGTTGACGCATGTCAAGGCAGTTTCTTACGTGTTAGCGCCCCTCTTCTTCAGCCATCAACCTGGAAACTGATGGGAAAATGGGCCAAGGAGGCTTGTCCGAAGCTTGTCCTTGTGTGTTGGTGGGATGGGTGGATGGCACGGTTCCAGAGACTCGGGACCTGCCTTCAATCTGGCCAGAGACGGCAGCACGGCAGCGGGTGAGATGGGACGAGAGGGTGGTGGACGCTTTTTGGCGCTCTGTTTGGCCTTGGTCAACGGCGAAACCCGACTCGGCTGTTGAATCGTTGACAGCCAAGACCCTCCCGTCCCAATGCAACACTCTGAACCCCTCACCCCTCACCCCCTCGTCTCGCCCTCTTCCCGCCCCTCCCCTGGAATGTTTCTTCGAATGACTTGCAGCAGGAGCAGGAGGAAGGATTCGAGCATTTGCTGGAGGCCAGGTCGCAGTGCCGGGCCAGACGGCTGGCCGCTCCATGGCCTCGTCCAGTGTACTGCTTGCCGAGAACTGAGAAAAGCGCCCCCAATGTTCACTTATCGTGTCAATATTGTGTGTGTGCAACCACAGCAGCGCTCGAACACACCCAGACTCGATAACCTGCGACATATCATGTTTTGATACATCCGTGGGTGAATTATCTTGCCGGTTTTCTTTTCTGCTCGGCGACTAAAAGAAGGTCCCATTTTGTTTCCTCTTTTTTTGGGGGGGAGGGTTTTTTTTTTTTTGGCGTCACCCTTTCAGTGCCGGTTTTAGGAAATCCGAACAGCAATGCTCCCATCCATTGTCTTAAGAACGAAGCTTAGTAACGACGCCGGATTACGGTGCTGACGAGACGATCAACTCCTCCAGCTGCACCGTCACTCACCCGGATTTTCTTTCTCATTTTGCTGTTTCGATTGAACATTTGACGACTCACCAAATCGCCACCGTGAAGCCCTCGAGCCGATCCATTCTCGCGCGGACATCCGGACCCGAAGCTGCCGAAGTCGCCGACGATGCCGACGTACCTCTGCCACGGCTTCCGCTGGCAGCGGCGGAGTATCCGGGTTTACGTCGTAGTGCAGAACCTTGATGACGCCTCGCCCGAGTGGATCATTCCCGGGAAGAGTTCGCAATGCATTCTCGAATCCTTCTACAACCTCTTCGACTTCCTGCCCTATTGCAGCCCGTCAAACCGCGGAAACCCGTCTTCGTCCATTGATAGTGACGATGAGAGCTACATTTTCCAGACCAGCGGGGCTTCGGGCGGCCGTAGTCGCAGCCAGAGTGTGGCCGCGCAGAGCCAACGAAGCCGGTCCCAGAGCCAGAGTCAAAGTATGGGCAATCGAAGCCGCAGCCGCAGCCGGCAACCATCACAAGGACAAAGATCTCAGCAACAACTGACGGGCGGGGAAAGTCACGGCGGCACCAGCGACGAGGACTTCAAGGCTCAGGATTGGTCTGTGGTGAAGGTTCTCGAAGAGTACGATCCCCTAAATTTGGAAGAGGTGTCACGGCCATACGCCTACGTAGCAGACTACGTGGTGCGCGTAGACCTGTCCGTCTCCATCGCTGAGGAGATGCGGCGTTATGAAGAGCAGGCGCGAGCAGATCACAACCCGCCCATGACAGGACATGCGAGCGACGAGACGGGAGGGCGCCGGAAAATCAACAAGAGGCCCGGATGGTTTGAGAAGCTGCGGGACCAGCTACAGCGTGGCGAGGAGATCCGCTGGTATGTTGTGGTCAACGGTGACGAGGTGCGCGACTGGCCCAACGAGCCCGAACGCCGATATGAGCCACGACGGCCGACGCCCACGCGGGGACAGAAGCAGCACCACGCACAATACCAACACCAGCAGGCAATATTTGAGCAAAATGAACGCGAGAGGAAGAAGGACCAAGGGGGCGTTTCCCGCTTTAGGCCGGCCGACCGCAAGCCAACGGTTCCTGAGAAAGATTTCCCTGCGCTGAAGCCCAAGATGTCATTAGATGGCAGCGGCTTGCGGCCGAAGACACCGAGTAAAGGAGGGTTTCGACGGCTGTTTGGAAGGTCCAAACCGGATGAGAGCTATTCACCATGAAATCGATTTACGGATACCGTATCCCGTACAAGATACCGGAGCTATGACTGATGGAGAAAGACCCAGCGAGCTACAAGACCCACTACTACTTTAAGTAGGTAGATCATTTCGAAGCAGCGATCACAAATACGCTTCTAACACATTTCTAGAGTGTTTTGATATCCAAAGTGGGCTGGACCAGAAATCGCTTGCAGATCAATAACGGGGAAGCCATGTGTACGAAAGCATAAAACACCTTTGCCACCACACCACACCCATCATGATAGATACTCCCCTACACCTTAACGAACTCCCACAAGGTCCCACCACGCTCCGCCGCGACAATACTACACCCATCCTCCCCAATCACAATCTGCAACAAACTCCACCAGTGCGGATGCAGCAACAAATACCCCCCGTCCGGATGCCGCCGCGCACAAAAGCCCTCCCAGCCCGCATGGCTCCCCGCTGTCGCAACCATTTCCATCTTGATGTTATGACCAATGTAAACCCCAGTCGCCAAGTTCCGAAACCCAAGCCATCCCCCGCTGCTCTCGACGCACCCCCAGTGCCAACTGCAGTCGCCGGGCAGCGTCGCGGACGGGTCAGCCACCTCGGAGGCGGCGACCAGCCGCGGCTGGCCGCGCACCAGCGCGAGGGCGCGCCCTGAGGGCTGGTGCAGGATCAGAAAGGTCGCGCCGGGCCAGGGGGCCGCGTCCCGCGTTAGGATGGACGGGGGGTAGCCCCAGAAGAGGGGCGCCGAGGCCGCTGCCGGGTGCGAGGCGGGGTATTCGGAGGAGGAGGAGGAGGAGGAGGGGCGGGGCTCGGATTCGGCGTCGGTGAAGTGGGAGGGGCTGGAGGGGGTGGTGCTTGGGGCGCTGTCCTGGTCCCAGGGGCCACTGGGTTGGCTGGCGGTTTGGATGGGGCTTTGGTCGCCGTCTCGGGAGGGGGGGAGCGTGGGGTCGGGGTGCATCGTGGTGTTTATCTGGCGGTGGATACAAATCGGTATAATAGCCGTCCTCTAAGATGGATTGAATCTTTCTTGGGATGTTTCTGTTCTCTGTTCTGTATGGGATATGTGAAAGTCTTGGGTATGGCTGAATGGGGAGGTGGCGAGTATTTTCGACGCAATGGTTTGCTCCGCATATGCAAGGCTGTCGACCACTCAGCAGCGACCTTGGGCACTCGTTTGGCCTAAACAACAGAAACTGTTTATGGCCGCGCAGTAGGCTTCGCTGTGTCCCAGTATGACTGGTCTAGGCTGGCGGAGAGAGGTGCTTGCAGAGGAGGGAAAGCAGTGGTTCAAGATAAGATCAGCAATATACAAGAGGTCTTGACAATACTGAAGCTTCTGCTTGCTTGCTATCCTGCTTAGCATAGAGTATTTACAGCCGAACTTGCAGAATAAAGAAGAGAAAATAGCTCAGGGGCCGTCGTGCCGACAAATGGGAAACTGACTTTGATGCGAACGCAAAAGTCGATACCCCTGAATATGGGGACAGTGATATCTTGACCAATACTACCATTAACTCAAGTTCACAAGAGATCATACCCTGATCAGATCGCTCTCTATAACTCGCAAGGCAGGCAGGTATCGTATCTTCATTAATCCGTATGTACCACAGGGCACCTGGGAACTTCCTTCAAGTCCCCTCATCCTTGACATACCATACACAAACAATTTTTGGATATATATACCAAGCAAACCAAAACCAACACCCGACGTCGCACCAAACACCGCCCAGCCCAACCGACGCAAACCAACAAGGAACCCCTCCTCTAGTAAACCGACGGCCTCGGCGACCGCTGCGCCCCCGTCGTATCACCGCTGCTATGCGACTGCCCGGACGTACTTCCCCGGCGCTTCCTCCGAAAGACGCTGCCAATCCCCCCAGTCTTGACACCCTCCTGGCTCCATATACTACTCGCCCTGTTACTCCCCCCTCCGCCCGCGCCCTCGGTAAGCGATCCGGGGTCAAGAAAGGCCTGGGGAAAGATGCCCCACTTCCCCTTTGCGTTGTAGCCCGCCCAGCACCAGTACTCGTGGTACGGAACTGTTGTAAAAAGTTAACATCCCGCATCCAGAATTTAAAGGGTGAAGGCAATCACTCACAGCTAATACCAGTAACCGACTCCCCCTTCCCAAACTTCAACCACTGCCCCTCAGCCACCAGCGCCTCCCGACTCCCCAGCGTCTCCTTCGGTGCCTCCTTGGGATTTCGCTTCCACCTTGCCACCGCGGTACGCGCACTGCTCCCGCTGGCCGCCTGCATCCGCGCCACGACGCCACCTTCCCGCGGCGCCCGCAGCCGCACCGCATCCAGCGGAAACGCGGCGCGCACGCCGTCCGCCCAGCCCATGGCCCACTCGCCGCCGTAGCTCGGCGGGAACTCGATGCCGACGATCTTGGCGCCGGGCGCGAACTGCAGCACAGGGGCGCGGTCGGGTGCCGCGCGCATGCCCTGCGGGCCCTGGCGGATGGTGTCGGAGGTGACGGCGGTGGGGAGGAGGGCGAGCTGGGCGGTGAGATCGGCGGTGGGGCCGCGGGCGGGGGGCGAAGCGAAGTGGAGGTCGTAGTTGTTTTGGTAGGCAGGAGGGACCACGGGACCGTCGATGACGGTGAGCCCTGGGACGGGCGGGAGCGGGCGCGGGTGCCGCGAGAGATGGGTGAAGAGTTGTTTTTGGGAGAAGAAGACGGTGGCGTCGCTCTCGTCGACGGTCTGCCCGGCTTGGATGCAGAAGAGACAGCTGTAGAGCTGGTCGTCGACGCGTCTGGCCGGCAGGTGGCTTTTGGAGAGGAAGCGGAGACGAAAGCCGACGCCGGCGGTTTTGTAGTTGGAGTCACCTGCGGCTGGGTTAATCTATACCGTTCACCCGTCTTTAGGAGTCTGGGGGGGAATCTCACTGTGCCGATGAAGATCAGCCTCGACGAGACCCCAGTCGAGCTGATACAAGCAATTTTTACACTTGGCCACGTTCACCATGCCAGCGCCCAAGACACCTGCCGGCTGCCTCGATTTCTTAACGCCAAGACCGCCCCGAATAATCTCCTTGCCGCCCTCGCAAAAGCCCTTACACTGGTGGAACGAGCTGGTAGTGTCGATGGTACGGTCCGGCTCTCTAAGAACCCGAGGCACGGTAGGGCTGGGCTGCGACCCATTCACAACTTCAAGGCCGGAATGTTCCACCTCTTCCGTTGTCACGGGTATAAGCCCATCCTCGAACGCCATGGCAGGGGCTACCGGGGCAACCGGGGCCACAGCTGAGGCTACCAAGCCAGGCTGCCCATACGGAGCTGACGATCCTCGGGCGTCAACGGATGGTGGTCTTGCCAAGGGGGAAGAGTGGGTGACTGGTACCGAATGCGTCGATGCCGGCGTCGGAAACGTTGGCGCCGGGCTCGAATATGTTGGCGCCGGAGACGAGAATGTCGGCGCAGGCGATGGTGCAGCAGATGGCGCCTGGCTCTGGTCCGAAAACAACGGAGCCGGGCATGCACCGGGCAGCACAAAGTTCATGGCCTCGTTTATCGGGCTGACTGCCACACTGTCTCGCGCACGTCGGTCTATAATCGACGTGTTGTTGGAGCTCTCGGTGCTCACTTGAGAGTATCTCGGCGAGCTCAGCAGGGGGTTGCTTGTCGACACACTGCTTCGATAGGACAGAGCCACTGATGAGTGGCGGTCCCCGACGGAAGGGGGAGGAGTAGGGGATCCTATAATCCTTCCAAACAACAAACCAGAACTGCTGCTGGGCTGGGCGTCTGTCCACGAGCCCCCACCGGTTGCAGACGTGACTGGGTTGTGTGCGGACCGCTGCTCTTCCTCGGCCGAAAACACTCTAGGTCGCCGGTCTGGCACATCCTCAATCCCCAAGCCGCTCACGTCGGGTGGCGGCTCAACTAGTTCCCAGGGGTTGGCCGGCGGCTCAGGGGGAATGTCCTCGGGGCGGACAGAATCGGCATCGATCGGGCGCGGTTCCACAGGCGCTTTTACCTCCTGGCTTGAGTTGTGCATCAACATCTGCTGGATACCCCAGGCCCGAGACCGGATAGATGACCCCGAGTCGATGACAGGTTGCTCGAGCTTCATGCGCAAAACGATATCAGTAATCTTCAAGGCTGCAGCCCTCAAGAGCGCCTGTAGCTTGGTGTATGTCTCGGGGTTGAAACTATCGGCCTCGATGCAGTCGTCTAGGTCCCACAGCATCTCATTGAGCTGCTCTCTGAAACCTGAAATCTCGTCTTAAAATCACTCGTTAGCAAACCCAAACATGGCATGCCAGAGCAAAATTGAGAATAGGCGATAGTAGTTACCATTTTCCTTGAGCGCATCGATAAAACTCGGCCCGTACTCCTCTAGCTGTCTCCTACAGACGGGCTCAATCTTCTTCAGGGCGCGCTCGGCATTGTTGACAAGATTCTGAGCGGCCTTTTGCATGGGCTGGAGGCCCGCATCTTTCGCATTATCGACAGCCGTCTTGCCCTTTTCAACGACATCGCGAAAGGGAGCAAGGACCAAATTCTGCACGTCGTCGTCCATATCGGCGGCGCCAGGCCTCGGGGACCACAAGCTCGCCCTGCGCAGACGACTGGGGTTGGGGTAGGTCCGTCTTACACCGTTGCGCCAAGGGACACACCGTCGGGAGAGGGGTCGGTGTAAAACAATGTAGCAGGAGGAAGGCCGAGTCGCATTCACGCCAACGAGCGAATGTCGCAATCACAACAGCGACAGAAAAAAGCTGACTGCTTACGGGAACCGATATCGCAGGTAAGACACAGAGAAGGGGAAGAAGGGAGCTTACGAAGAAAAGCTAGAAAACTACCGGCAGGAGGGCTTCACAAAGATAGGCGCTCAGCCAGCCTCGGGCTGCTGGCTGGTCCGACAGATGACGCCGCCCTATCTCGACTCCTCCACGTCGCACAGCACAATGCAGGTCCTAAACAATACTGGCCGGCAAGGCGGAGCGAAACAAGCAGAAACGAGGTGCATGGGGCTTGAGCGGGCTAGAGAGGAGGGGTCTTCCCCGGTGTCTAGATTGATAAAAGTACTGGGCCAGTTGGTGGCGCGAGGCTGTGCAACCTCTCTCCGCTCCCTGCTGCCGAGTTTGGAGGCAGTGTGGCCTCAATCGTGCCCAAGGTGTGAGTGGGAGACTTGGCACGTCTCGTTTGAGCCGTGGGGGAAGTCGGGACGATATTGTGTAGTTCAGCTCACGATTGTTTCTTGTAAACCAACCTGTATTTGCCGAGTCAGCTGTGCATCCCCCCCCCCCCCCCCCCCCCCCATGAAGGAAAAAAGGTCCAGGGCTCTTTCGGGCGAGGAATGAACGACTGAGAGACTGCCTGCGCGGCGCAAGAACCAGGCTTTTGCAGCTAGGCATTTGCAGACGTGATGGGAATAGTCAGTGGTCGGACTTTGAAGGCGTTCCATAGAACTTGGCCGGGGTCGGGAAAGCGTCGCGCTGCTAGATAGTGGGGTCGTGGTTGACAGGCAGAACCGGTGACCGAAGACAGCCAGCCGCATGTGTGCAATTAACGCCCGCAGTGCTAGCGAGGGAACATGGAGTGGTAATGATAGCCCGCAGCCTCGCCAAAATGATGGTCCACACCGAACCGAAAGGCTATACCTTAGCCCTCGAGGCAGACTTGGTCTTAGACCAGGGAATTACTTACCAATATCCGGTGGCCCAACAGGCTATCGTCCGTAAAGGGGATCAATGAAAGAGAAGACCTGCCTTGAGCGCGAGTTGGCCTGTTCCTGCTTTGTTGATTTCATCCATGGTCCTGGCCTGGTTCTGGCCATGTTGTTGACATCATTAGTCTTCGGGTTGTAATCGTCCCGCCCGTCCAGCATTAGCCACTAGCAGGATCAAGATGGCTAGTACCTTGCCTAGGTATCTTGACGACAACTTGAGAAAGTGGGGACCTTTCCCCAGGTCTTGTAAGCAGCGGCCGTAGATATTCGGGTCCCCATCGGCATAACAGTCGTCACTGGTAGTTGAACTTCGTGAAACGTGATATATTATGAACCAGCTCATTGCAATGCTTCAATCTCGGCCATATGCTGCTGTCATCTCGTCGAACTTATCGATGCTTGTTCCTAACCCACTCCCCCCAGCTCCCACCTCTTCACTGTGTTCGGCGCACTTCATAAGGCTAGTCGCTCTACTTTCTTGCCTTGGCTTGGTTGGCCGCCGTAATCTGCTCAACTGTCGATCAGCTAAATACTCACTCCATCAACTAAGGATGTGCACCCACCTCTGAGACCAAGGTCTGCGCAACCTGGATCGTCTCTCCAGCACTACGTTGGCGTTGCCAGAACCTAGGAAGCACAAATTAGCCCACACCCAACACAACTTCACTCAACATCCAGATCTACCACTTACAGTTCTTCACGACTCACGCTGCCCTTGATAGAGAGCTGTCTCGCCTCCTCCTCCAGAGCTGCGCGTGTAATCTTTTCGCCGCCGCTTAGCCCGGGTCCGTGCGATTCGTCTTCAAGATCCTGGCCAAGCGTCTGCTCCAATAACTGTTTCTTCATGGTGAATCGTTCGGCTCGCTCTTTCTGAAGACCGGGGCTATCGAGCTTGAGAAGCACGTTTCGCACAACGATTTGAACAACCAGATAGAGATGCTCCGCAAACAAAATAGAGAGCAAAAGAGCCCATCCGGGAATATCCCACGGAGACCCGTCTGGCCCGTCCTTATTATTAGTAAAGAGAAAGACCAGAGACGCGCTCGTGATGCTTCCAAGCCATGAGAGGAACCCCAGAGATGTAAGCCAGGGACCTATCGAGTCAGCGCGCCAGGGGATTGGGCGCTGGCAGCTGGTGGCAATCTTCATTGCATCCGACCTGGCTTCGATCCAGTTGTTGACCAGGAAAGAGCATGCAGTGAGTGGCCAAATCACCGAAAACAGTGATAAATACCCTTGGGACGGTTAGCATTTCCACTCCCGACAACCTCAGCGTGAAAACCACATACCAAATTGGACTACCATCTCACGGTAGTCAACTGTGACGTCATAAACATCCAACTCGGCTTCGTTTCTCACTCTCTTGAGGAAATCGGCTTCCTCGGGCAAGTCCTTGAGAGGAGCTCCATTTTTCTCAGAGATCTCAGAAACCTTCTCAACCGTCTTGGTCACCCGGCGCTTCACATACGGTACAATGACCTCGGTAGCGAAATTAACGACCTGGGCCGTGACCGTAAAGTAGATGATCTGCTTCGTGAGCCTGTCCGGGTTGATCTGCCAGCTTTTGGTCGGCAGTGCCTTCCCTTCGGTAGTGAACTTCTGAGCGGTGAGCTGGAAGATGTCGAGATATGGAACCAAAATTTTTCCAAAGGGGACGTAAATAAAGGCAGTTAGGAAAATTCCAAGGTAGGAGGTTATAAAATTCAGCACAAAGATCTTTTGCACGAACGACGCTTGATGTCCTACAATACTTGTCAGCAAACATTATGTATATGCATACCCCTGAACAGGTACCCACCGTCATGAGTCTCGTAGTTCTCCAACTCGGTAAGCCGCTCAGCCAGGCGAGTGAGAAGCGTCGAGAAAGTCGGCATGAAGACCGTAAGGAGGACAGTCGGCAAGAATGTCTAGCATGGTTAGTGGAAGTTGCCATGCCGAGTTTGTAGTGTGCTGTATCTTACCAGGTACTGCTTAAATGGCCCGTTATACACCTCCGTGATGAAGATTTCGATGGAAAAGCAGCCGACGATCAATCCTCCAAGGACAACTACACAAGCCAATGCGAACGGAACCTGGAGCAGCTGCCGAGCGAAGCGTCTAAGGGGTGAATATATCTTGACGATCTCTCCGGTTACCGGATCTTGGGCTTCTCTCTCAAATTGAAACTGCGGCCGGGGGTGCTGGATCTTGGAGACACCACGCACGCCCCACTGGACGGCGAGATCGACTTCCTTCATCTTCCAGTGCTCAAAAAAGACGACGGACCACAGGCAGTTCACAACTCCATAGAACCATGAGAACTGGCCCAGGACGAGCCAGGCGCCAAAACCAAAAACGGCTGGGAAGAGCAGGAAAGCGAAATAGGACTGAAGGAAGGCAAAGTAGAAGGCAACACGCTCGCCGAATCTGTCGCGGATCTGGTTGAGATCGCTTTCGTCGAGATAGTACTTGGTGCTCCATTGTTTAATCCACTGGCGGTTGAAGGCGTGGTCGTGGAGAGGGAATATCGACTGGACGTATTTCCACTGGCCGATCTTTGGCGAAATGCCAGCGCCTCCCTCATTCTTGGGTTTCGTGATAAGGAGGTATGCCAGACGAAGCCGCTCAGCTTCAGTCACAGGCTCGTCTTCAAAGTACTTGGCGAGGTCCTTGTTGGGAGCCGATGTCCGCACGCCGTACAGCCAGTCCTGGACCCGATAGCGGTAGACCTGGCTAGTCAGAAGCTTGTCCGAGGCGATCTTTGTGAAGACGAGCAGCGAGGATTTGCCGCCGTTTCGGACTTCGGTGGCGAATCCCACACTGGCGAGGGCCTGGACGAGCTGTAACAGTGCGGCTTCGGCTTCTGCAGTGTCTACGCAGGCATGGTATATCAGCACAGTGTCACTTGGGATTTGGGGGGGGGGGAAGCAGAGGTCGAACCTGTTGTTGGGATTTTGTAGTGGATCACATAGTCAACACTGCATGTGAAGAAAGAAAATCAGCGCAGCCCTCTATTTGGTATTCTAGGCGTGCGTACTCAAAGTTAGACTTGAGCCCGGGCTCGTCTTTGGTGTCGCGGGTTAAGCTCTGAAGCCCCGCCATGGCGACTTCCGACAACAGGTCAGAGTTGCGGGAGTAAACAAGGCAATTTTGGCTGCCGCTTGAGGGATTAACGTTGCGTCGCAAACTGCAGAGAGACTGTTTGAGGGCATAGAACAAAAATACTGAAGGTGGGACAGCGACCAAGATAGCAAACGTCGGTGTTTATTGCCAGTGAGGCAGTTCGTGGGAGGAAGCTTGGGCCCTTGGCGGTTCGAAAAGAGATCGACGTCACCGGACATCGAGGTTGTGTCACCGATGTACACTAACCAAGCTCCAAGCTCCCAAGCAAGCCCCTGCCAACCACAATGATTCCCTCCCGACCACTGTGGTCTGTGCTGTCATTGTGGGGTGGGTCGATCGATCCAAAGCCCTCGCCAAGCCTGCTTCCATCATCGCCGAATTGGCGATCATCATACTTACCTTCCTTGCCCACCTTGCCTTTTAGCTTCTTTTCATGGTCAAAACGGCGCAAAAAACGGTGAGATCTTGCTGCTAATGGTCTTTAACCGACATAATACTTTGAGTGGGGATGGCAATTAGCACACCAGTGAGGAACCCAATTGAAACTCAACTCAAACAGCCAAATGCAGAACCCCATCCTGGAGAATATGGCAAGTTTTGGATTCGAACCAAGAGTCTGAACTCGCCAGCTCTGTAGAGATACAAATGCCCAGCTCATTGTAAAGTAAAGCGAATACAACTCCTGGGAGAGCCGTGTGGCACAGTCCAAGCTGCTGGTAATTCATCAGCAATGCTACGCGTAGTTGTACCCTAATAGGAAGGTGGGCGAGGTACTTACAACTAGCTGTCTGAATAAACAAGGGGAAGCGGTCGGTTCTGGAATCCCGATCCTAGATGTGAATCCAGTTCTTTCTCTGCTCAATACCTGAGCTGTTCCTCCCAAACATGCGCATCCAGCAGCCCTTTGGGTTCTGTCGGCATGCGCTGCCGCAGTATTGCATACTCGGCAGGTTCAAGTTAATACAGACATGAAAGTGTTGACCTTGGGCACAGATTATGACCTGTGTCCACACGGCTTGGATCCCTACTGCTGCTACTACCTCTGCTACTCAGGCATGCAGGTCGACTTATTGGTAGGCATTGTGTAAAATTACTGATCAATCCTGTAGGTGCCTGGCGAGATTACCAGTGACGAGCAATGCCGAGTGGCTGGACAAGCATCAGGATATGTAGCTGGGGCTCATGGGGCGAAATAACGGCATGTAATTAGTACAAAAGGCGTTGGTGGACAAGCCAAAGCTTGAAGCACCACTGGTAGTTCCAACTTGGATTAGTTGCTTTTTGGTGCGCAAAGCCGAGTTCGGCCGCTCTTGCCTTATTAATTCAAGGTTGAGTTTTGAGGCCCCTTCAGGTTGGTTACGAACTTGACTCAAGTCAAGGTCGGCGCCACGAGTCTCAGTCTTTGATCACTCTGGATATGTTCACTTTAATAAAATGAAAGTCGGCTAACACAACACCTTCTTGAATAGACCATCTTGCCGACTGCCCCCAACAGTGCAGCAACTACAGGGCAGCAGATAAGAGCATCAGGGCCGAAAGCGGACCACCGGCACTACAGACCTCGGCTTCCAGGTCGTCTGTCATTGGTCTACTGATGGTCTACCCCCTCCCCCCTTCCCTTTGTTCATGGTATATAGACCAAAAGGACAGAAAGGCAAAAAGACAGCGGAAGCAGCAACGAAGATGGACTCCAAGGAATTCAGAGAAGCGGCTGTTTCATCAATTGACGAGAGTCAGTATATCTTCAGCCCTGGCCTCAAGAAAAGGGTGAACCCTAAATACGGT
This sequence comes from Lasiosphaeria hispida, assembly GCA_033439745.1. Classification (NCBI taxonomy): domain Eukaryota; kingdom Fungi; phylum Ascomycota; class Sordariomycetes; order Sordariales; family Lasiosphaeriaceae; genus Lasiosphaeria; species Lasiosphaeria hispida. The sequence goes on from JAUIQD010000004.1 coordinate 2,518,835, forward strand.
GGACAGTCATCAGTTACTATGACAACATTGGCGAGCGCAATGTCGTGTCGACGGTCGAGCCCGGATACTTAAGGAAGCTGCTTCCCAGCGAAGCTCCGGCCGACGGCGAGCCGTGGAGCGACATCCAGCAGGATATCGAGGGCAAGATCCTCCCGGGAATCACTCACTGGTGAGATGAATAAAGGCGGTCCCCTGGGTCAAGCTGTTGCGACACTCACATATCTTGCCCTCTGGCTGATAGGCAACATCCCGGCTTCCATGCTTTCTTCCCATGTGCCACTAGCTATCCGTCAATCCTCGGCGAGCTATACAGCGCAGCCTTGAGCGGCGCATGCTTCAACTGGATCTGTTCTCCCGCCGTCACAGAGCTGGAGACCATTGTGCTGGACTGGCTGGCCAAGATCCTCGGTCTGCCTCCCTGTTATCTGTCGATGGGCCCAACTAGGGGCGGCGGTGTTATCCAGGGCTCCGCGAGCGAGGCTGTCCTGACGGCCATGGTCGCTGCCCGCGACAAGTACCTCCGCGAAACAACACCTGCCGGCCTCAAGGGAGACGCGCTCGAGGATGCTATCGCCCACAAGCGTAGTCGTATGGTTGTGCTCGCCACTTCCATGACCCACAGCTCAACAAAAAAGGCTGCCATCATTCTCGGTGTGCGCTTTACCACCATTCCAGTGTCGGCTGAGGACGGCTATGCTCTCACAGGCCCTGTGCTCGCTGCTGCCCTTGATAGCTGCCGTGCCCGTGGACTCGAGCCCTTTTTTCTGGCGGCAACACTCGGCACGACCGACACATGCGCCGTCGATGATTTTGAAGGCATCTCATCTTCCCTCGCCGATTTCGTCCCCGCCGGCTCGCCCGGTGAGGTTTGGGTACACATCGACGCGGCCTATGCTGGGGCTGCCCTCGTGTGCCCGGAGGTTCAGGAGGCGACCAAAATATCACTCATCGACCGCTTCCACAGTTTCGACATGAACATGCACAAGTGGCTGCTCACAAATTTTGACGCCTCGTGTCTCTTCGTTCGCGACCGCGAGTGGTTCACGCGTGCCTTGACCATCAACCAGGCCGTATACAGCAACACGGCTTCAGACGGCGGTCTTGTGACGGATTACCGCGAGTGGCAGATACCGCTCGGACGGCGATTCCGGAGTCTGAAGATCTGGTTCGTGATGCGGTCGTACGGAGTCAAGGGGCTACAGGCTTATATCCGCCGCACAACGCAACTCGGCGAGGACTTTGCCAACTGGCTGCGCGCCCGGCCTGAATTGTTTGAGATTCTCACTGGGCCGAGCTTTGCGCTGACTGTCTTCCGCATGGTCGGCGGGAATACTGAAGAGTCCAACGTGCGGACCAGGAAGCTGTGTGAAAGAGTCAATGCCACGGGAAAAATGTGGGTGACGAGCACATTATTGGATGGCAGGTTTGCTATTCGCATGATGACGGGCGTCCGTACAACGGAGAAGGAGCATGTTGAAGCCGCTTTCCAAACGCTGGCTGAAATTGCCGAGGACGTGGTGAAGGGTACGTAAGAGGTATATGCGTGATTAAGTACATAGACACGGGTTAGGTGTACATTTCAGTATGTCGGGGTTGACCTTGTTGTCTGTAAATGTCACGGCTCAATCTATACAGTATCATACACTCCATTACAAGACCGCTTCGGTTCACCAATCTCTTGCGGGCAATTCCCTCAACATTCTCAGCACCCACCCGCCCCTTCAACCCCCTCGTGCCCCTCTACTTCCACACACCCTCCCGATGCCCACCGTGATAACCACGGCCATCGCTCGGTCCCCCATTCCTTTTATCATCTCGATACCCGACCTCACCCCTCCTATCCTCGCCCCCCCTACTCCGTCCCCTCCCGTCCCCCACCCCGCTCTCCCGCACATTCTCACCCCTTCCACTCCCATGACCATGCCCCCTACTACAGCCCCTCTCCTTCCTCCCCTCCCGCTCCCTTCTCTCCTTCCTCTCCTTCCTCTCCTCACACCTCCGCACATCCCTCTCCACATCAAACGCCACCGCCAGCCCCGTCAGCCCCAGCGCCACCCACGACATCCACTCGAAGGCGTCCGAGTGCTTCTTTTCGAGCTGTTTGCGCTGGGAGCGATGCGCCGGGTGGGCGCGGGACGGGCGCGGGTCCGGGGGGATGATTTTGGAGGGGACTTTTGGGGTGGGGCTGAGTTTCATTTTCCTCTCTGTGTCTCCTTCCTCCTCTGAGTTTTTGTTCGGGGTGCTGAAAGCTTGTGGGGAGGTTGATGATAGCTGCTGGTAGCGGGGGGCTCGGGATAACGGGTTTGTTGATCTCAACTATTTTGGGGTTTGGGTGTTGGTCTATCAACTGTAATGCAGTTGCTGGAGGATTGAGATGATATCGATCTGGTGTCCTGGGGACCGAGAAGTGAGAGATGACTGATGGGGGTGTAAGTTAAACAATATATTCGCGGGCACCCGAGATAATAAATACTTCATAGAATCTGAGACAATGCCATCATTGCATTGAACGCTGTTTTATATGGACTTCTCCAGAGGACGAATTAGAGCCCAAGCTCAACCATCAGCAGTCCTATACGTAACACGGGATGCATGCAGATCACCCCTTCCCGGATCGAGGTGGTGATGTCATATTGATGTGGGGTAATTAGCTACATCTCTCTCCTATGCATTGACATTCAGGGGTAGCAACCACCAACCAACAACCACGGCAATGATCCTCGTGAACTTGGGCGCAGGATTCATTGTATTGTGTATGCCATCCCAATTTCCGCCTAAAAGTCTATTTATTGTCTCCTATCTCGCTGCAATTCTTACCACTCCGGGGCTCTAATGCTTCTAACCTAAGGTTCCTAACTTACAAACGACCAACCATCATAATCTCTACCTATCATAGTGTTGCGCCCAAACACATCGCCACATATAAAGCCAAGTATCACAACTAAATACTTGCCCGCCTCGGCGCCATCGTTCTCCTCAGTGCCTTCTTTGCCTCCGTCTCCTCGATCAGCGGGAGCATCCCCTGATCCCTCAGCTTCTGCAAAAACTCCTGCCCATACTTGTACCCCAACTGGTAAATCTCGTCAAACTTGCCAAAGTCCAGCGTCCCGTACTCGTCAACCGGCGGTCGCATGTAGAAGCACCCAGCCATCGTCTTGGCTCGCTCCAGTGCGTCCACACTTGACACGTACGCCAGCCGAGCCTGGATCTCGGCGAGTGTTGGCGGGTTGGGGACTGACGAGAACGGGTTCCACCGGTTGAAAAATGCCCACATTCCCGACAGCGTGTCGCCGAATGCCTGCGGCGTATCGTCGTCGAGGGAACCCACGTCAACTGCGAAAATGATATCCGACCCGAGGGACTTCATGTGGGATACGGTAAGATTGTCGATATATCCTCCATCGAGGAGCATGCTCCCCTCGTCGCAAAGCGGTGGGATGAGTCCGGCGAGCGACATAGACGCCCTGACATATCTCCAAGCATAGCCGCTCGTGTGAAACTCGGCCCGGCTTTTGCTAATATTGGTCGTGTTGCAGTAATACTCGAGCCAGAAGTCCTCGATCTGCGTCTTGCCAAACGTCTTGAAGATGCCGCGATTGAACTCATGGCCGGTCGTGTAAGAGGCCGACGGGTATGTCAGGTCTAAGGCAAATCGCCACATGCTTGACATCCGCCCGGCAAACTTCTTGCCTAGTCCAAACATGGGCACCACGTCGGCGTGCCTGGCGTAAAGACCGCCAATAAAGGCTCCAATGGATGTTCCGCCGACAATGTCAATGGGAATATTGGCCTCTTCCATAGCCCTGATAATCCCGACCTGTGCTAAGCCCCTGGCGCCACCACCGCCCAGGACTAAACCGACCGATTTGCCGCATAGTCTCCGGGCTAGTCGGTGGAAATCCCCCTTGAACGGGGCATCCGGGGAGTAGAACGGGCTGTGGCGCACTTTCCTAGAGGTAAATTTCTGTATCTCGGCTTGCAGGATTTGGACCCGTTCTTTAAGACTTGGCCCGCTTCGTTTTGTTGGGGGATGCATCGGCATGGTGTTGGGGCTGTACGGCATCTGAACGTGGAAATGGCCTCCGTTGATCCACATCCGGTTCTTTAGCCATGTTCTGGTGAGTCCAGGCCTGGAGTACCTCTCTTGGTGCAGGAGAACAAGTATCTTTCGAGCTGTTGACTTCATTCCCAGCATGAAGCGCTCGTATTCTCCTATTTCCGGAGACCCGTCAGCCAAACCAACAAACAGAACACAATCTGCCTGGGCAATGCACGTTTGTGTCCACGGTGCATTGACATTTGTGTCTACACGATAACTTAGTTAGCAACCCCATCGTTACCCCCCAAGACAAGAAGATAAAGTGCAAAAACCTACCTGCTACATAAATGACGAGCCCATACTTTTCTTCCAAATCTGCGAGATACTGGGAGAGCTTGAGCTTTCCCATCTTGTTGAACGCATGCTTTCCAAGGTGGTTAAGAATGGCGGCCTGGTTGAGTGAGGTAGCACCATTGGGGGTCCCAACTTGTGTCAAGGCATTCATGAGCCGGCTGCCGAACTCTACCACGGGAACGCCTGCCGTGATGGGCAAGATAGCGACCGTCCTCAGGTTGAGCGTTGACGAGCTCTTGTTGATTGCATTTCTCGCGGTGCCATCCTTGAGCCCCAAAACAGATGTATCGTCGACCAAGGCCCGCATCCGTGACGCGATGATTTTGGAAATCTTGATGGTAATATTTGGGTGCTCCTGGGCCAAGCTGTTGAACAATGTGCGCGGAAACTTGACCAATTCGGTGTCCCGGATGGCATGAAGTGTACCGGAGCGGGAAGCCTCGGTCAGCACCTCGAGCTCCCCGATGCTCTCTCCCTGGCCAAACTCGGCCCTGACGTTTTTGCCTCCGTCCTTCCGGTCCTCAACTTGCCTTAGCCGGCCATTCAGGACAATGTAAATGGCCTCACTCTCGTCCCCCTCGTGGTAAATGACCTGACCGGCATTGACCTGTAGCCATTCGAGGGCGAAATCGATATGGAGAATTAGGCGAGGCAATAAACTGGTCAGTCGCTTCGCCATCGTGAGCAAGACAATGGGATATCGGTCAACTATCCTCTCAATCGAGGCAAGAGGGAGAAAGCCAACATAGACATCCGTCTTGGCCACGACATCGATGAACGACCGATACGAGGATATTGTTCCAACATAGCCGGCCAGTCCCCCCGGTTTGATCAAGGCCACACTTCGCCGCCCGAGCTTGGTCTTCTTCCGGCCATCAGCAGCATTAGTACCCATGTCGGAGCCTGAGAAGCGCGAGCCCGCCGCGGCCCGGGCGGAGCTGCCGACGAGCTCGGCACTCTCCATCGCATTGAACGAAGTCTTGCTCGAGGAATGAAGAATGTCGGCGGCAGCCTCATCAACCTGGTGGCAGATGTCAAGAAAGCCGTCCACAACATAGTACAAGCCGGGATTTCTCTCTCCCTGCTCGACCAAAACGGATCCTTTAGGAAAGAACACAATTTCGACCTCATCTCGCATGTCTTGTGCCAACAAATGGGCATTCATATTCGGTGATGCTGCAAAGCCTCCCGAGGTTACCGACTCCGTGTCGCCATCGCCAGACCCCTCAAAAGCATCGATGAAACCGAATGCGTTGTTGCTGAAGACGGCTTTCTGACGCCTCTGATCGAAAGACACGAGCCTCGGCGATCCCTGTGCCGAATCCGATTCCCGGTTCCCGTTCCCATTCCCTGTCAAGCCGATGGACTTAAACATACACTCCAGTATGGATTCTCGGAACATGTTATCCTCATCGAGAGTCTCTCTCTTGTCCATCGAGGCATTTCTTTGGGTTGCGAAGGGGTTAAATGTGCGCTGCGCGAGAGGAGACATGCTTTCTCTTTGCAGATCTACTTGGGAGGTTAGGCCGTTGGTGAGATTGGCACTTAAGGGTCTGGGGCCCCCATTTCTTGATGACTGAATGCTTGCTAACAAGTCGCCGGGATTTGCCGAATCAAATGTCGAGCGCTCATAAAGGGTATTCGGAGATCCAACAAGTGATCTCTGGCGTTGTTTAGAGTAGGCTTGAAGTGCTGCCTCTTTCCGCAGTGTCGTCGCTGAGCGGCGTCTATGACCGGCGTGGACATTGTGGAGGGCTATCCCCTTTCCAACCTCTTCCTCTCCGATCCTCTCCCTCTCTCGCTTGAACTTTTCCTTCAGTCTATCCAGAGCATCCCCGCGTAGATGATTGGGAAGCTGTCGCATCGTGTAGTTTAACATATTCCGCTCTATCTGCAAAACCTCGCCCGTCAAGCCTAGGTAGTTATACGCAGTCGCAAGCGTGACTCTCTGGAACCTTGAGAGGATGACGTGGACGATATGCGCGGTTGCTTTGGGATAAATCCTAATCAGCCGGCGGAATGCACTGGCAGGAATAATCGCTATCGTCGTGTCTACTGTTGCCCTTGCGATGATATCTGGGTGGGCCGAGCTCGTCCCACTTCGCCTTGGTGCGGGCCGACGTGGTTTGGAGCGACCTGTGGCATCGAGCGAAATGGGTGGGATGCCGGATAAGTTCGGGTCGGTCGAGGGGAGGACAAAAGTGTCTGCTAGAGAAGCTGTAGAACCCATCTCGGAGCTCTCTAGATGCGGAGTGCTTGGAAAGGATACCGGTCCATCGCGAGGCTTGGAGAAACCGGCACTCAGCGGGTAGTTGGGAAGAACAGTACTGGCAGTAGCGGTACCCGGTTCTGAATTATCGTCGTCGGTGTGCCGCATGGGAATATCTTCTGTAAAGAGTGACATGATCGAGAACAGGGACGACATGGGAGCACCGTTTCGGACCTCGGTCAGAAGCTGGTATCGCTGGTGCCCGGGGGCGAAACTCTCATCCTCACTGGAGGGGATTTCACACGAGGGCCCAGTTTGCTTATCCCTTGACGACTTGACGAAGATCTCAACCAAGCCGTCGACTACAAGGCAGAACCCCTTCTCCTCCTCAAGGTTGAGGGTTTCGCCAGCTATGAGCTTCCTCGTCTGCATACTACGAGTCAGTTCGTGGAATACGGGCCGTTCCAGATAACCAAAGATCTTGATGGCGCTCAAGAATTCGTCAAAGTAGTTTGACAGCCCAGACTTGACCCCTTCCTCATGGGTATCCGGGAAGAGGTCAACGTCAGGTTCCTTTCGCTGGGGCTCGGGAGGGAGTCGAGAGTACATGTTGAGGTAGCGATACCTGACAACCCAGCTGACCCCGGAGATCATGGCCGCGACGATGAGCATGCTGGTGGCCGTGTTAGACGTTCCCCGTGGGATGTGACAGCACCGAAATGTGGGGCTGGAGACATACAGAGTAGTCGCATTCATAGTCACCGTTAAACTAGCCGAGAAGAAGTTGAACAGGAGCGAGGGAAATGAGATAGTTGCTAGCTTGATAGCAAAGTAGAGGATCATCGAGACAACCTGGAGTATCCAAAGGATGACTCTCGCGAAGAAACCGAGCCATGATGAGGAGCCATGAGCTTCGGCTACGTCACTCGCTCTGATGACGGCTGACGACAGAGCACCCGCGGGACCGCTGTCTGCCATTGCGGCTACCGTCTTGGAAACCGCCGTGGCGATTGCAGTGGTGTTTTCCATGGTCGAGGAGGGTGTCAGACTCGAAGCTATGGTCTTGTGCCAGGACCGGGCTGGGCAGATGGGTAAGCTTCCTTCTTTCTGTGAGTGGCAGTTTCCTTGACATGTCGGATGTGGATGCGCTCTGCCTGCGGTAGCAGTGCGGTTGCAAGGGAAATGTCGGTTCAGAAAAACCACAGGACGGAGTGGACAGTACTGTAAGAGAGTAAATACTAAAGCATGGGAAATCCACTGCACCCGGTTCTGCGGCCGTTCTGCGGTCGCATTGGTGCGTTCCGAGGCTTGAGGTTGTCACAAGGAGCAGGTCACAGGGAGCAGCTCCCTTGCAACGCTCGCTTCTTCTAGGCTTGTTGACGTAGCTTCTTCCGGTGGTGGGGCCAACCTGGGCTTACAAGCTCAGGCTGGGACATGGTTTGTTTGTTATCGAATACCGATTACCTGGGATCTCATTCCTTCCTTCTAAAGAACTCTGAAAAGTTTCAAAGACATGGCTCTGAAGTTACTCTAAAATAAAAGAGAGTTTTTTCTGTGATTTCCATGGCAGCAATGATTCTCTATTGGGAAGCGGTCTGCTATGTAATAAAAGAAGAGGAACTTCGGGTGCACTCTGAAGTACCTTCCTAACACCCACGACGGGCTGGATTGCATTCGACCCGCATCAAGTCTTGGCAGCAAGGGTGGGGACAAGCGATTCACTCACCCACAGCCGAACCCCTCGAGCCCCTCCTCCAAAGCCACCAGCCACACAGCCCACTTTAATTTTGGTCAGGTCCTGAAAATACTGCCCACTTCTAACGTTGAGTCAAGCCGATTGCCACCCCGCGCCGTGATTCTTTTTTCACGACCTGCCCCTCCACCGACCGGTCCTTTATCACCAAACCGATCGCACACCGAAAAGAAGTCGCCACCAAGCAGATCCTTCATCAACGAAACCTTCTCACAATTGCCCCCGCCTGGGACCGGCACCGAGGACAAGATGTCGTTCTCAAACTCCCGCTTCTACGAGGAGAAATATCCCGAGATTGACTCCTTTGTTATGGTCAACGTCAAGCAGGTGCGAATGCTGGAATTCGGGTCCCAATGTTCATGCGGGGGAGCTAACCGGGCTAGATCGCGGATATGGGTGCCTACGTGAAGCTCCTCGAATACGACAATATTGATGGCATGATTCTGCTTTCCGAACTTTCCAGGCGTCGTATCAGATCTATCCAGAAACTTATCCGTGTTGGCCGCAACGAGGTCGTTGTTGTCCTTCGTGTCGATAAAGAGAAAGGTTTGGCGCATCGAATGTCCCAAGCCCTCCGAGCGACAACGCTAAAATCGAAACCACAGGATACATCGATTTGTCCAAGCGCAGAGTCTCGCCCGAGGACATTGTCCGCTGCGAGGAGCGGTACAATAAGAGCAAGATCGTGCACTCCATCATGAGGCACGTTGCTGAGAAGACGTTGACCCCGATCGAGTCCCTCTACGAGACAATAGGATGGCCGCTGAACAAGAAATACGGTCATTCGCTCGATGCTTTCAAGCTCTCAATAACGTATGGCTCGTCCTTGCCGGTCTCTTTGGATGGTAGCTAACTAGTGCAGCAATCCCGACGTCTGGAACGACATCAAGTTCCCCAGCGAGGGTGCTGCCGAAGAGCTCAAGTCATACATCGGCAAGCGCCTCACTCCCCAGCCGACCAAGGTGCGCGCTGATGTTGAGGTTACCTGCTTCGGCTACGAGGGCATTGATGCCATCAAGACGGCGTTGCGCACAGCAGAGGCCCGTAACACGGCCGAGACTCAGGTCAAATGCCGCCTGGTGTCGCCTCCTCTCTATGTGTAAGTACATCGGGCCCACCAGTCTTCGGGAGAAGTATCACTAGCTAGTGTTGCTTTCCGGCACTCGTTGGATTTCCGGTTGCTGACTCTACGAAGCCTCACAAACACGTGCCTGGACAAGAACGCCGGCATTGCGCGGCTGGAGGAGGCCATCGTCGACATTCGGGCAAGCATTCAGGCGGCCGGCGGTCAGCTTATCGTCAAGATGGAGGCCAAGGCTGTCACGGAATCCGATGATGCTGAGCTCCAGGCGCTTATGGAAAAGCGCGAGCGCGAGAACGCCGAAGTGAGCGGAGACGAGAGCGTCAGCGAAAGCGACGATAATATTCCTGAGACAGTCTAAAGAGCCACATCACGAGACTACAAAATTTGGCTCGTGCAACTGCCCGGACGATGATGGCGGGAGCCAACTTCTGCCTCGCCTTGGGAAGCGGCGCGACATTGGGCAATGGAAAGGCAGCATGTATACAGTTTATCCCGATACAGGACTGGCGTCTAGGCATTCAAAAGTCCTTGCGGTGATAGAGGATGCGGCATAGCTGCGCCAGGAGAATGAAGGGCAAGCAAAATCTGATGGGGGAAGTGCTATTGCCCCCATCTGCTAGCCAAGGGAGATGGATATGGGTTGCAACATTAGGTTTTTGCTGTTCATAGAGCGATATCCTCTGCATCAAGTATGCGATAACCGGGGCTGGACTTGCATTTTCTTATCGTGTTCTGCATGTCTTCTTATCTTAGCGTCTCCTGTGTGTGCGGTAAGCCAGCTCGAGCCCCACTTTTTCGCAGATCGTTCATCGCCTCGAGCATGAGCACCCGCAAAACAGGCGATGACCACGGGCATCCTGGAAGCTTGACGACCGCGAACAAGCCAATGGGTTGATGGCGCAATGTCGAAGTTCTTGGGCCAATTCACACACCATCTCATCCGCTACGCAACATGGCTCCCTCCGCTCATTTGCTTTAACAACTATGTGGCCCAGGCTACCTTCATCAGTGGCCCGTCCATGTATCCATTCCTGAACCCGCAGTATCATGAGTCGCTACGACAGGACCTGTGCCTAGTGTACAAGATGTATGCGCAGCAGAATCTCGACCGCGGCATGCTGGTTACCTTCAGGTAAGGCCAAGGGACCCCTCCTCAACACCACTTCTGGTTTCCAGCTCTCATATGAGATGGTTCGGATGGGGGTGCGTTGGGCTTCTATCTGACATTGAGCCACGGAACAGGAACCCAGATGACCCAGATAAGATTACGGTCAAGAGGATAGTGGGATTGGAGGGCGACATGGTGCGGACAAAACCGCCATATCCTCATGAATACTTCCAGGTTCCTGAGGGGCATGTTTGGGTGGCAGGGGACGGCGACAAGAGCAAGGACAGCAACTACTACGGGCCCATATCGATTCGCCTGATCACGGGCCGCATCACACACATCCTATCGCCGTGGAACAGGGCCGGACGTGTGAGGTGGTGGGAGCATCCGGTCCATCTCGATGGAGATGTCAACGCAGGCAGCCTAGGCAGCAGATAGTTGGTGCCAAGATGGAAAGACACAAACGCATGTCGGATGTCTCAGCCGCTATGCGTATGGAGATACCACCATAATTCGGTATTCGTGCAGCTGCTTGTCGCATGCTTCATGTAGCTTACCAAAATTGCATTCAATCATACTGGCTTGTTGGTCAGCAACGTGTTGACACTGACAGTTTCATACCAGACTCAGGCTGCTGGAAATGGAAGCACGGGCCAGGCCGATAACCCTGCCGGATAAGAAAAAAAAAGTCGGGCCAAGCCAAACTCCGATTGCTAGGTGGTGCCCGGCCTGTCGCTTGAAATTTGATCTTAGACCTGTTTTCGTGATGCGCATGCGACATTCGTTTTCCGCCCCTGGGTACCCCTAAAGCCACGAACTTCCCAACCGCCGATCCAGTGGCGCAATTAATTCCTCCTCCTCTCCTCCAAAGGCTATGGTGTTTGGCTTGGGGACATCCAGCACGCTCTGTCCCGCCACGCTCTCGAACGTCAGACAGTCCGCGCCATCCGCTGGAGGAGCCCTTCTCGATCATGGATTTATAGAACGACCGGAACTTGCGCCGCGTGTCACCAGCACAACCGACCCGCGCGCCCACAATACGATGTCAGAAGATGGGGAGCTCGAGGGGCGCCCGCCGCCTTACCTTCATGTGGGTCGAATCTTGATGTTTGAGAGGGGGTTTCTGTGTTGGCCTGTCGCTGACCAGCAAATTCCAGGCCATGATTGCTGGCGGGCTCGGCGGTACCAGCGGCGACATGCTTATGCATTCAATGGACACAGTCAAGACTCGGCAGCAGGGCGACCCGCATGTACCACCAAAGTACACATCACTTGGGTCTTCGTACTACAAGATATTCCGGCAGGAAGGCGTGCGGCGGGGACTCTATGGCGGCTGGCTCCCGGCCCTGCTGGGATCTTTTCCAGGAACTGTTTTGTTCTTTGGCACCTATGAGTTCAGCAAGCGGCACATGCTCGAGTACGGCGTCCAACAACATTTGGCCTACTTGGCCAGTGGTAAGTGATGTGGTGTTTGTCGCGTTGGCTGTCATGTTGTTTTAGCCCGGCGTTCCGCCAGCTAACTGATCCGACTACAGGATTTCTCGGTGACTTTGCTGCGTCAATCGTCTACGTGCCGTCAGAAGTCCTGAAAACTCGGCTTCAGTTACAGGGTCGGCACAACAACCCTTACTTCAAGTCGGGATATAATTACAAGGGAACGGCGGACGCTGTGAGGGTGATTGTGAGAAATGAAGGATTCTCGGCCCTCTTTCACGGGTACAAGGCGACGCTCGGCCGCGACCTCCCGTTCTCGGCCCTCCAGTTTATGTTTTACGAGCAGGGTCAGAGCTGGGCTCACCGCTGGGTGGGTAGCCGTGATATCGGATGGCAGCTCGAGCTTCTTACAGGAGCGGCAGCGGGAGGTCTTGCTGGCACAATGACTTGTCCGCTCGATGTCGTAAAAACAAGGTTGCAGACACAGGTCCATCCAGACGCAGCAGGTCCCGCCGCGGAGCTCTCAAATTCAGCAGCGAAACAAAGCGGCAAAAAAGACGGGCACGGCAAACCAGCGGTAGAGAGTGCGACACAGAAGCTTCAGAAGCGGCTAATATCAACTTCGTCGCCGTCAACACACACGCCACGACCCGGGGCCGTGGCACTGCACACATCGTCGGTAGTAACAGGGCTGAAAATAATTTACAAAACGGAGGGCTTTGGGGGGTGGTTTAGAGGCGTTGGCCCGCGGGCTGTTTGGACTAGCATTCAGAGCGGATGCATGTTGTTCTTGTACCAGTCGATACTTCGGAAGCTGGATGTGTACATGCCCACGGAGGAACGGCGCGAGCTTGTTTAGGTGGACCTGCATTGCGCGTGCAATGTCAGGCGGCGTGGTATTCTGTATAGACACTGTATTCTACTCATTGGGAGGGGCGGGGGCATGTATGTGTGGCGTTTATGGCTGGCTGGATAGATGGCGATGGCGATCACGCGTACAAAGTTAGATACGAGCATCTTCACACCATTTTAACGACAAGGGCTTTGTACTGTTATCGAGAGCCGGATTGTTCTGGAGTTTTATTGCTTACGGGACTACTGTCAGGGCCATATTCCGTATAGGGGCTGTATGTGTGCTGTACGACGTAGTAAATAGGGGGGTCCGAGATCAGCACCTGCAGGTGAACCTAGGTGTTTAGTTCCATGCGGTGATTGGCTTGGACTCCCAGGACTAGCCCCACATCAGTAAGTAGTTTTGCTACTTGGGTCCATCAAGATTTGACCTCAGATTTTAAATATGCCATCCCTCGGACTCGGACGGCAAACATCTGACGCCGCAATTGCTTCACCACCGCCTACCGAGGGGCGATATTCGGCCATGGCTTGATGGGATGGAACATTCAAAACAACGGCCATGTCATCGCCTCCCCCTGTCCCTTCCAAGGCCGCGCTGACGGCCCTTCGAGGGCTGCTCGTCGGAACCTCGTGCACACTTGCCCTCGTCGCTGAGGACCGCCGCCGTCGCATCAACAACGCGCTACGAGTAATTGAAAATGGGGAGAAAATCAAGTCGGCAAAGCGATATCGCTCTGGAGGAGCTGCCGCCGCACCGTCTTCCGTAGGCGGGCTCCCATTCGACCCTAGCCTCTTTGAAGCTGCGAAGTCCAGGCATGTGTTGCAAGAGCATGCTATGATCTCCCCGCCGCAGAAAGCTAGAGCAGCGCATCCGACACAGCTACTCGAAGACCCATCCGAACAGGTCAGGACCAAAAAGGGGTCCCAATCGCTATCCCAACGCCGGAAAGCTGCAGCCGCGCGGGATTACAAGTACCGGTACCGCGACAGCAGCAACACCGATGACGAGGCGAACAAGCCGCCGTATGACAAAACGCCCAGTAACATAATATCGCCTCTGACTTTGCCAGGCAAAGTTGCTGGCTCACCTCTTGGGTCGTGGCGTTGGGTTCCTTCGATGCCGAAAATCCCTTTTCCGACCGCCGACGAAATCGTGCCCACGTTGCAGGAGGCGTGCCGCACTCGCGAATGGGCGTATGTCACGAGGGGCGTCAAATTGGTACTCGATTGTTTCAGCTCCGACCAGGCGCTAGACCTTCAAAACAAGCAGGTGGTAGAGGCAACGGCCCTATTGTGTCGAACCTGCCAGGAGTTGGGGCGCATTGATGATGCTGCGGCAGTTCTTCTTTCGGTCATGACCCAGGTGGTACTTGAGCCGGACGACTACTATTCTTACAAACCATTGAATCTGATAGAGTCTTTGCTCGCTTCAGAGACCGACCAAAAGGCTTACAGAGCGAGGGTCTGCTGTGCCAACAGGATCTTCCGGCCGCCTCTAACGGAGCGCGCCATGAGCAAGGATATTCAGCTTGCGCAAGCCGGCAAATCGCTTATCTTCGCATTGGCCGCCGTGGGAGAGCACAAGCAAGTTTTCAACGTGTTTAGGTGTTGCATGCGCTATCTGGATGAGAGTCTCATCTCCAGCGTATTCTCTAGCGAGTTCATTGTCTGGCTCGTCCGCAAACTGCAAAATAAATGCGAGTATGAAGCGGCCATCCGGGTTTTCCTACGGTTCTTCAATTTCTCATCGCCAACAAGGTCATCACTAAGCTCAGCACGAATTTTTGCGGTTGCAGACCCCTTGATCCGGTCCGCTTGCCGCCCATACGAATCCACTAGAGCAGCAGCCGTCTTGAAGTTGTTGTTGAAGCTTAGCATCGGTACATGCCAACTGTACACAACGTGGGTTATGAAGCTATTAATGGCGGACTGGGGGTACCACAAGGATTTCAGCAAGTCCGAGTCTCTTTTCCAATCGCTGCGGGGCGCCGCCAACTTGGAAGAGGCTATTCAGCGCTCAGAAGGCGTTTACCTCACCATGATTCAACTGGCTCTGAACGCCAACGAAGTAGAGAGGGCTGCGAGGTATATTGATTTGGCCGCTGTTCACTATCCGGACATCGCCACCGACCCCCGACTACTGGGGTATTTTGCTGTTCACCACGCGAAGAATGGCGAGTGGGATACCGTTCGAGAGATGTATCAAGCCATGGACCGGACCCGCCTAATTGATGACGAGGCGTGCAGCAAAGGCTTCGTCCCCGTCCTTAAAGTGTACGCCGACAATCATACGGCCCACGAGACGATCAAATTCGCTAGGTCCTACCTTGATGGATTCAAGGTCCCACACCACAGATGGACCGTTTCATTGGTGGCGAAGCAGTACGCCTCGATCCGTGACTTCTCCGGACTTGCCAACTGGCTCGAGGAATGCATAGGCGCAGGTGTCAAAGCCGACGACACCTTCAGCAGCACTATCCTAGACAGCTTGAGGAGATATGGCAACGTCCCCTTTAGGCACATCCGCGCGCTCTACCGCAAGCTCCGGCTAGCAAATCCAGCCTTTGTCGGCCGCGCGACGGAATGGGTGGCCACGATAGCTGCGATTGAGGCCTCGAAGCTCGACGGCAGATTTGCCCGTGGCCGGGTTCTCTCTCTAAGGCGTACCACCGCCCTATTTCCTACCAAATATGCCGAGTCGCGTCAAGTCGTCGCGGCCATGAAGGCCGCCTTGTCGGACCGGCAACCTTGCCGAGCCGTATCGATCTACCAGCGGGCCGTACATCTACGGATGCCGTTTTCTCGGCATGCCTTCCGCCTAGCGGTCGACGCAGAGATGCGACGAACGCGCGGAGGGGTCGAAAGGAGAATCGACGCTCTCCTGCGACACGCCCGGCAAAATGGCGCCGACATGAACGAGGCTGCGAATCATGTCATCGCCCTGCAGCTCAAAGAAATGGCGTCCTCCAACAGCAGAAGACTGAAAGATGCCGAGCCCGAGGCCGTCGAGGCCGTGCGCTCGACATTGGCACATTTCGAGAAGAAAGGGGTCATATTTGCTGATGTCACATTCAACAGAGCAGCGCAGGTATGCCTGGCAGCGCGTCAATTTGAAGATGCGATCCAGTACGCACACAAAGCAGCTGTGGCAGAAAAGTCTGAGCCGTGCTATAATTGGGAAAACTTCAGGATTCTGTTTATGTCGTACGTCGAGTTAGTCGACGTAGAGGGCCTCCACAACTCGATAGCGGCGGCCTTGTCTAGCGACTACAAGGAGTCAAACCTCTGCATGTTCCTACTGGAGGATTCCCGAAGAAGAGTGATGACCTCTTCCACGACGAGGTTGCCGGTCGAGCAGCGGATGGCGGCACGTGACGTGATTGAGGAAGGGCTTTGGGAGGTATACAGAAAGCGAAAGGCACTACGCGACCAGACCCAGGAGTTTCAGAGGAAAGCGCTGGCGATCATGGAACAGGCGGCACTGGATGTGGGGCGTCAGTCTGTTGATTATCGCGATGTTCCCTGGACGAGTAGGAAGAAGATTGCCGAAGATGCGCAAAAGGTTGAGGGGCAGCCATTTGTCAATCCCTTCAAGCCGGGGCCGAAGGATCAGGATCTAGATGATGCTTTTAGCGGTATTTCCATAAAGGCTATCGATACGAGTAGCCAGGTCGAGTTGGTGGCTGCGTTTTGAATAAGGAGGAAGCTTGTTCCTGTGGGTGCGACGGAGAAGCGGAGCGGACACCATGTATATTTAACCTGCTTTGATTTGTATACAACAAATGTATTGATACACGTTGTCTATTCTATTCAGTGAAGCCCTTGTGTTTAGTAGGCACATGCCACACCGCGTTGCGCTGTGCTGTCATACCATGCGGGATGATTCTGTTGGTGGTGTCTTTGTCTCATGCGACAATCGACTGACATGTGAATCCAGGAGCCAGGGGTAAGTCCAAAACAGCCCATGCACAATGTCAATGATTGGCCCACACCCCTGTGCACCACCCGCATGGGACGATTTGTTCGCAAGATCGGACAGGAACAATTTCCAATTCGACTTTGACGAGCTCAACCAAGACGCTCCTAAAAGCTTTTGCAAGTCCCTCAATTGTGTCCATTCGTTTTTTTTCGGCCCAGAGACTGGGTTCTGTCTTTCCAGAAATTGGCGATTGTCAAGATTCTCGAACTCTGCTTTCTGCAATACGTTCTGACTTCGTGCCGCCTCACCCAAGGTAACCCATCTACCATTCCACATTCCCTGACAACCCGTTTCCTTATCGGCCATTAGCTCACCGCTCGCTCCCTACACCTTCCAATCGATCTAGTACAACAGAACAGAGTATCCGAGTGCCTAAACGCATTATCAACCCCCAGTCAACCGACACAGATCCGATGGCGACCGACGCCGAAACCGAGTTCCAGTCCCGCAATGCCGAGCGGCGGGAAAAGTACCACGAAGCTGATGCAGTGGTGGTGGGCGCCGGCATCTTTGGGTGCGCCATCGCCTTCGCGCTCGCCAACCAGGGCCGCAGCGTCATCCTCCTTGAGCGCTGGATGCACGAGCCTGACCGGATAGTTGGCGAGCTACTGCAACCCGGCGGCATGAACGCACTGCGCAAGCTGGGGCTTGAGAAATGTCTTGAGGGCATAGACGCGATCCCCTGCTACGGTTACCACGTATTATACCACAAGGAGGACGTCGTCTTCCCATACCCTGTTGTCGACGACGATGGCAAGGTACAGACCGACCGTCCCGCGCACGCATCCTCGAGCGGCTCGACAACGACGTCGGAGAATGGGGATACAAAGGCATTGCCACCGAGCCGGCGGCCGGAGGGCAGGAGTTTTCACCATGGGCGGTTCATCGGGCAACTGCGCAGGGCGTGCGGCGCACACCCCAACATCACCCTGTTCGAGACCGAAGTTACGGCCACCATCCGCGGGGAACACACGGAGACGGTGCTCGGTGTCGAGACGCGGACGACGGACAAGGAAACGAGCGAGAAGCGGCCCGACTACTTCTTCGGCAAGCTGACCATTATCGCCGACGGCTACGCCTCCAAGTTCCGCAAGGAGTACATTGGGCAGACGCCCATTGTGCGCAGCAAGTTCTACGCCCTCGAGCTGATCGACTGCCCCTTTTCCCCGCAAGGATACGGCCACGTCGTCATCGGCAAGGCCTTCCCAGTCCTCATGTACCAAATCGGCACCCACGAAACGCGCGCGCTGATCGACGTGCCCGAGAAGCTGCCCGCCGCCTCGCCCCAGAACGGCGGCGTGCGCGGCTACATCACCAACGTGGTCGTGCCCACCCTGCCCGAGCACGTGCGGCCGTGCGTGCTCGCCGCGCTCGCCGACGGCAAGATCCCCAAGAGCATGCCCAACAGCTGGCTCCCGCCGGCGCGCCAGGGGCAGCACGCGGGCGTCATCCTGGCTGGCGACGCCTACAACATGCGGCACCCGCTGACGGGCGGCGGCATGACGGTCGCCTTCAACGACGCCGTCCTGCTCGCGGCCCTGCTGCACCCGGACCGCGTGCCGCACCTCGACGACGCGCCGCGCGTGCGCGCCGCCATGGCCGACTTCCACTGGCGCCGCAAGTCGCTCACGAGCATCATCAATGTGCTTGCGCAGGCCCTCTACGCCCTCTTTGCCGCCCAGGACCGCCAGCTCAGCGCCCTCCAGCGCGGCTGCTTCCGCTACTTCCAGCTCGGCATCACCGACGAGCCCGTCGGCATGATGGGTGGGCTGATCCGCCGGCCGCTAGTGCTGGCGTACCACTTCTTCAGCGTCGCGTTTCTGGCCATCTGGGTGAACGGGGTGGACGTGTGCGGCGGGAGTCTGCTGGGGCTGTGGAGGTTGCCAATCGCAATTTTGGATGCCGTGTTGATTCTGTGGAAGGCGTGTGTGGTGTTTTTGCCGGTTGTTTGGATTGAGTTGAGGTGAGACCTACTGGGATGCTAAAAAGGGGGGGCGGGAGTTGGGGGGATGGCGTATGATGATAGCTACCTTGTCTGTATATGGGAGATGGCTAGTTCCCGTGCGAACAACCCGGAGACAAAAGCCTCAGAGATTCTTGTAGAATATTAGACTTTGGCAAATCTAGTTAATGGTAATGAGATATGTTATGGGATAAGCAATCCGAGTCCATGTTACCCGGTAGGCACGTAACTTGACAAATTACAAAATACGAAATACGATAGCAGGGGTCAGTCACACACACAGCATATAAACATTACGTAGCATTTTTGTCGTTCCAACTGGGCTCTCTGCATCTCTATCCAAACTAGATAGCTACAAATGGTGTCTATAAGCAAGACAAACACCGTCACGTCAACCGCCTTCGATACACCCCCAGCATCCAGCTTGCCCTAAGCACAGCCAGCCCAATGGCCATCTTGACGCTGTCCTGTACCAGGTTCATCTTGCTCCCGTCCACCTCGTGCCACGCGATGGGCACCTCGGCCACCTTGATGCCGTAGCTGGTGCCGATGACGGAGCCGTCGCTCGCCATGACGGGCGTGGCGGGCGCCGACTCGGCCAGCATCAACATCTCAATGTCGAAGATCCAGCCCTCCGAGTGCATGTATGGGACGATGTCGGGCAGGGCGGCGCGCGAGAAGAGCTTGAAGCCGCACTGCGTGTCGCGGATGCGCGACGTCGCGGGCGGGGTCAGGATCATGAGGACGAAGTGGAAGGAGCGCATGAGGAAGTTGCGGATCATGGAGCGCTGGGGGTTGGTTAGCTGGGGTGATATCAGGGAGGTTTGGGGGAAAGGGGAAAACTTGCCTTCACCACGGCCTCGCTGCCGACCAGGTGCGCTCGGCTGCCGATCGCCACGCCCCGGTTGGAGCCGTCAACCACGTCCTCGCACCCCTCGAGCAGCTTGCCGAGGTCGCTGAACCGCGAGGCGCCATCGGCGTCGGCAAAGATGGCGTACTCGCCCCGAACGTGGCGCAGACCGTGGGTGACGCCGCCGCCCTTGCCTCGGTTTTTGGTGAGAGTTACTACCCGTATGATGTCGTGCAGCCCATGCTTGCGCGAGAACTCGAGCGCCACCTCGGCCGTCCGGTCCTTGCTGCCGTCGTTAACGATGATGATCTCATAGCCGGTAGCGGGCGGCCGAGCCGCCAGAGCTGTGGAACCACGGTTCTTGAAGAAGAGCCGGTGCGGCGTCGTTGTGCCGGAGGTGGGTGTGCCGGCGCGGGAGGGCAGCTTGCCTGCTTTTGTGGGTACGGCGGGCCGGCCGAAGCGCTCGTCGAGGTACTCGACCATCTCCTCGAGGGTCGGGATGATGCGGTCGGCCTCGTTGTAGGCTGGGATCACGACGCTCATGGCCACCTCGGCGGGCTCGATGGCGCCTGTGTCCGGCACAGGGAAGTCGGCGTGGATAGCCGGGTACGACTCCTTGAGGCGGCCTTCGGCGCGCCAGCGGTCGTACCAGCAAGGGAGCTGCCGCGGCTTGCTCGTAGTGCCATCGGGGTTTGTGGTTATGTAGGTCTTTTCAGAAGGGAGGGGCGCTCGAGGCTTGGGCGCGACCAGATGCAGGCCGGCGTAGAGCTACAATGAATGCCGGGAGCGGGTTAGCTAACTGGCCTTGCAAAAACGCACTGGGGGGACAAGGCGCATTCTTACAGCGACGAGGGCAAAAACAGCAAGAAAGACAAATATCAGCAAGAGCAAATAGGCGGGCGTTGCCCATGCGGTGTTGTAGAGAAGCCAGAACAGCTGCATCGGGGCGCTGAGGATATGCTCAGCCGACGCCATTGCCGTGCGCGTTGGGCGAACAGGCAAATAGCAATGAAGGAACGGCGGCAGCTAGACCGCAAAGAAGCCGGTTTCAGGGACACATGGAAGCTAGATACCAATGCGCATGGACGGGCACTGGGAGTTCGTCGCCGCTGTGTCAATAGGAATCACGGAATCATAGCATGGGAAATGTCGCGAGAAGCATGCGGGAAGATGACAAGGCTTACGTCCTTCGCAAATGCCACGACAACATTTACGAAATGTGGCGTGCAAGGCTGGCGAATAGCTTGCTGCGGACCCCTGTCGGTCGTGCAGCCTCTTCGTGGGGACTGGGGTCCAGGTCACCCCCGCTCTGTTTCGCATGCCGCTTGCCGCCAGCTGCGGGCCGTCTCTGGCTTGGCTGCTGGGCTCCGCGAGCCGAACAGGAAATTCGTCGTAACGCGAGGCGCTGCCAATGTCTGAGGTATTTCCCACTATACGGGTTTAAGATATGGCGATCAAGAGTCTACGGTGCACCAAGCCGACCTCAATATGTACCATGCGACAAAGGCATCTGCAATAGACCTGAGAGTACTGTTAGTCCACTTTCGCTGGGCGAAAACGGACACCTGTCAAACAGCGCACTAAAAAGAAACGGCGCCATCGACGCTTTTCTAAACATGGAAGAGTCCCCCACGAACCAGCAAGGCGCTCAGGTTCCAAATACCTAGCACTCACCTCCTATCATCACGTCCCTTGACGGCCCTTGACTCTCGATCTCTTGGTTCTGACCAGATCTAGCTCTCGCTTACCTTGCAGACCAAACACCCCGAAGCAACCACATGCGAGCCAATGAAGTCAGGGGTGCTTGCCTCCATTGCTGGTTCAGCGGGACGCGGTAAACTTCAGCCCGCAGTCTGTCCGATGTCAGGTCGGGGCCCGAGTCCTGATGCGGCCCACCGTTGTGCCGTGTTTGCTTGGTCTCGATGACCGAAAATTGGTATACCCTGCCAGACAAGTGGCTTGGTGGCGCCTGCAGGCCTCGCTGGGGTCGCTGGGTTCCCCGCAGGGCAGCTGAGAACTCTCTTTAGTTTCCATGCCATGCATGGGGGCACAGTAAGCCGCTGAGCATAAGGAGCAAAAGTTGGCAGCGTAACCACGCAGACATGATACACTGCCTCTGTCAATTGGGGACATCAGAACCAGTAGAGATATATCATGCTCCTCCACCCAGCCAATGCGAGTCGGTGGACTTGGGAACGCGGCTAGCCATTTGCAACGCTGTATCCAAATAGGGGCACGGTCTGCAATGGTAATATATGTATGCCCAACTGCACGCCGCAGGAGCGAGGATAAACACAAGATGCTCAGCTGACCCCAACGTGGGAAGGGCACTGGGCAAAGATTGGATCCCTGGTGAGATACCAAACAACACATGGTAAAAAGCCTGGACCCTAGGAGGGCCTTACCAGCAACCCTTTTGGAGATAGGATATCGCGGCCTTTCGCTTGTCGGCGATAGAAGGTCAAATACCCTTCCGTTGAGTCCTTTCCCTAGATACCGTGACCAAACCTAGTCCAAGTCTAGTGATAACCAAAAACATTATGCCCACACAATAACTCCAGAAACTTTAACGCCATCATGACTAAATCAAGAACTAGGCAATGCTAGAACCTGCTTCGCATTATACCATTTCCTGTGCCTCCGCATATCCTGATTACCAACACCCGCAACCCACTCACACCGCGGCGGCGGCGGGACGTTTACTACTCCTAAGCGACCACCGATTTGTCTTTGCAGCCATTACGCTTGGCTTCTTGAAGAGCTTTCCCGTCTTTGGCGGGGGGAGAACCTGCCCCTTTGGCGTGGGAAAACTGGATTGATCAAAGTCTGTCGGCAGGGCGGGCACGACAGAAGTTGCTCGCGTTTTCTCCCTGGTCTCCTTCATCGTTGAGATGGGAGCTGTGGACATGATAGTCTCCAACTCGACGAGCCGGGCAGTATCTGATGATACCCGGCTCTTCTGTCTAGGGAGTGGTATCGTACCTTGGTATGGGGTTTCGGAAAGGTTGGTTGCATCTGAGGTCTCCTCCATGACAGTATGCGGGACTGAACTTGTAATTTTGGCAGTGAGGGGGGCAACTGATGCTGCTGAAGGGTTGAATGAAGTAGCTGAGCCATACTGCATGGGCAAGAGCGCAGGCACCGGCGGGATACCGGCGGCTAATGAAGCGCTGCTTATTCCTCTGCTCAGGATTCCCGGCCCGGGCGTCGACCCTGAGCCCCTGCGGGAGTGTCCAGGATGAAGACGGTGGAAATAGCCAGTCTCACCAGAGGGCTTAATCGAGGGAGTAATGTCTGTGGACGCAGCAGGCCCACTGGGCTTGACAGGGCGCCTTATTTCCAAGTCGTCCTGAGAGCTGGTTGAGCCGCCG
Source organism: Lasiosphaeria hispida (assembly GCA_033439745.1). Taxonomy (NCBI): domain Eukaryota; kingdom Fungi; phylum Ascomycota; class Sordariomycetes; order Sordariales; family Lasiosphaeriaceae; genus Lasiosphaeria; species Lasiosphaeria hispida. The sequence goes on from JAUIQD010000004.1 coordinate 2,541,834, forward strand.
GAGCTCTCCATCGGCGAGACGGCCCTGTCTTTGTTGCTAACAAAACCGTCAAGGGGCATGCGACTGAGGGATCCCTTGCTCGAAGACCGGCTAACGCAGCCAGAATCAATGAATCTCTCAACCTCTTTTCCTTTCCCCGATGTTGGGGCTGGGCTGAACCAGCCGGAAGCCATACTGTTGTAGCTGTAGTTCCGCGACAACCGAACAACCGGCGTCGCAGAGGCGGAGGGGTACGACACGCGTGAAAGAGCGCTGTGGGCCCGAGGCGCGCCATCGTGAACTAGCGTCGACATTCCCGACATGCTCGACATGCCAATGCCGCTCGCGGTCATGGCGCTTCGCCTCCGGTTTTTGTCGAGGATCGCTGGCCTATCGCCGTCCCTAAAGGAGGCAGGGCCACTTGAAAGGGCATCAATGGCGGCGTGCTTCGGGATGTGCCGATATGGCGTCTTGTCCTCTTCCTTCTTCTTCAGCTCCGCTTGCTTTGCGCGTTGCTCCTTTGCGGCTTGGCGACCTCGTCGGATCATGGAGAAGACTGACATGGCGAGCAGCTGAGGGGCGGCTTGGACCGGCCACGGCAGCCTGTATACTTCCAAATAGTGACAGAACCGGGAAACTGGAGAGCCGCAGGGTCGCTTGAGATACCGATGAAGGACTGCGATACGAAATCGCCGACGGGGAAGCGGGGGGGGCTCGAGTTACCGACCTGTACGACGTCACACGCCACGAGACTAGGTAGGCGGGCGAGCTCAAGTTTGTCCAAACGCCCAATCCAGACGGTCGGAGATGGGGTTGCGGTAGCAGATGCAGATGGATATTAGGCAGTATCAGGTTGCATGGAGTGGCGGGGGGGTAGCGAGACTTCGCCTGTCAAGGCAGATTGGGGCGGCCAAGACAAGATATAGATAGCTTGAAGGCCTCGGTGATCGGGGGTGAGTATTTGAGGCAGGTTCCCAAAGCCGTCGTTCAATTCGAGGCCCTTCAAGGATCGGACCGCACTCAATGCTTGGCAGGTAAAAAGGGGGATAGAAAATACTGCAGGGCTCCTCCTTAGAGAACAGAACAGCGGGTACTTATAGGTTGAGGGGTTAGATGCCTTCGACAAGTCCAAAGAAAAAAGATCCAACGAGAGCCAGAGTGGTGGCTCGCCAGGGGGCCGGGAGGTCTGCATTTAAGAGATGACTGCAGTTAGGTACGTATATCGAATCGGCGCCAACAATAAACGCCCCCTCCCCAGGGTCGTCGGCCTCGAGTGCAAGGAGATCGGAACACAACAGTAGGGGCTGCAAATACGTATAGGTACACTTGGCACAACGGTCCAGGCCGGTTCCGGGCAGTCGTTTGGGCCGCCAATGCATGCTCCAATGCACCAGTGGACTGCATCGGCGTTCTTGCTTGCTACCGTTGGACCGGACGAAGACCAATACGGAGGAGGGAAACCAGCACACCATGGATGTCAGCATGATCGGTTTCAGTGTCAGGGCTGGCCTTCATCAACCGAGCCGTCTAGGAACAAGCGGGATAAGGCGGGCGGCTTCTGTCGCCCTTGCCTTTCTGTCGCCCTTGCCTTTGCGACAAAAGCCTTTCTGTCTTCCCTCCCTTTGGCCTGGGAGCCAGCAGGAGCTAAACAAGTGGGAGCAGTGCACCCTGGCCGGCCAGATCTTGCGTTGGGTTCCATCATGGAAGCGATGGAAGATGTGGACTGTCTAAATGCCTGGCTTTGCGTACGCAAGCAACAAGAAAACCCAAACAGTGCGGGGGAAAAGGTGGGTTTATTTGATACGAGATTTTTGCAAGGTCGCTGCCCGGTGTGCTAGGCCCTTGCGGGGTGTTCCCCACTGTTGCGACAGATGTTGTACCGCCAGCGCGGCGCGGTTCAGTGTCGAGGTACCGAGGTGCGCAATGCCGCATCATCAGGCCGTCCCACCTTAACGGAGCTAAAACGGAGGCCGAGACGTCTGGATCAGGGTTAAGACCAATGCTGTTTGCGAAGGCGATCAAGTCAACGCAGCCGCTCTGCTGATCCACGTGTAGTAGGTCTGTAAGGCAAGTCAGTCGCGGGTGGACATACGAATGTCCTAATCAGAACGCCTCTGCTGGAAAAATTATGACCCCATTCAATCGGTGCACAACATGCTGTGTTGAAGTATCTACTCCCAGGTTCCCGGTTGGCCCGCTCTTAGATCCGAAGAAATATCACCGGTTCGCCGCCGCAGTGGGGCCCGGTGGACCCTTTCCCTGACGCAGCAGCCCTGTTGACTTTGTGCACTATGATTGTTATAATAATCTCTTCGTGCGTATATACTACGAGGCTGATAAACCCTTGTAGGTAAACCCCCTGGAGCTAGTTTTCAAGGCTGTAGCGACATTGTGTTCTGTTCGAGGCAGAATACTACCAAAATGCAATTGGAGTATGGATAACTCCAACTTCCGTATGCTATTACCGGATGAGGAAAGTTGATGGCGATTGGTGTCGCTCCCTAGCTGCTGCTGGGGCCTGCATCTCGATTTTTTTCTGTTCCTGGGGCCCCAGCAATCCAAAGTCTCACTTTCAGCCTCCTGCAGCCTGCATCAGCATTCGGATGTTTCCTTGTCACTTGTCACTTTCTCGTCTCGGCGGGCGACGTGTGGCGTTGACAACCGGAAGAGAAAATATTTACTCTACGACCAAGTGCAATATCGAGCTCGGAAACCAGCATACGGGTAGAGCCTGACGAAGCAGCTATGCGAGATCCGCCATAAAAACCCACACACAGCATCTCGTATGCGTGACGACACATGCCTTCCGTTTAGCTACCTATGGGCACTTTACTCAACTATGAGGAAGACCCGGCTTGCCTCTACGATGGTGTGCAATATATCAAGCATAGTGCGCTACACTCATATACCCCCAATACCAAGCTCCGTATTGTGCGCCTCCAGTTAGGTTGATATATCACAGGCAGGTATGGCTGTTTGCGAGGGCGCTCATGTGGCATCGGAACGGAATTTTGCTTGCTACGGCGTTGGCGCAACCATGTGTAATTGATATCGACAACTACTGTGACTTCCATAGACTTGAAGCGAAAAGCTTCAGCTCGAGTCCATGAAACTGGCTGCTGTTTTTTGTTCTCGAAGAAAGAGGCAGCACCGTCGATACTCCATCCATCATTGTCCGTCAACCGACTGTATAGGGTAAGAGACCCTTTCGCGGTTAGGCTTGACAACGACGAAATGTATTTTGACTGCTGGAGACATATACACACTGTAATTCAATCCGTGGAAAATGGAATGAACCCATGGTATCTAGGCAAGAAAGGGGTGACATGTTATAACATGAGGTAGCGGAACGTTAGCCTAATTGCTCGAAAAGGCCAGAACCGTTGATGTCAGAATGGCAGCGAGACATAGACATTAGACAAAACTTGATAAAAATAAGTAGCAACCGGCTAATCAAGAGCGCTTATGGCAGGGTGCTACTAGCAATTTATATAACAGTTTCAGTAGTCGTCTATTGTCTATGTTAACTAATCAACAAGTGCCGGAGACCAAGCATTTCGGCAGGCACCGGCTGGCCGGTCCGTGAGGTGAGTTGGGGGTTCTGTCCTGATTAGTATCTCGGGGAACTGGCGATAGCGCCGGTTGGGCGTTTGGAACGGCCTGGCGGACTGTTTGACGTTCTCCTCTTATCGTCTCCCATGGGGCCGCGCAAGCCAAGGTCGATCCCGGTAGTGGGGATGAACGGCTACGGTGGAGAGACGGTTGTCAACCATGCCGGGGTCGCGTGTTGGGGGCGAATATAATAGATAGCGATATGTGGGGGCGGGCGACGTCAGCGCCGTCAGCGATCGTACAAGCGTGTGCAGCAATGGGGACCGAGGCATGCATGTGTGAGATACAATTGTGCCAGAATTTGCGAGGACAGAACGCAAGAGGAGCCCAGGATGGAGTAGGTCGCGCTTATTTAAGCCTCTGCCAAAAGAGCCGGCGCTTCGACGCACTGACGCACACCAAAATTCGGTAGCAAGGGGTGGCTAGCGCTAGGCTTTTCTGGGCCCGACCAAGCGGAAAAGCGATCACGCCTCCGCCCCCCTTCACCCATCGCAACCTTGCGCCTGCAGAGTTGACCGACAGCCTAAAGATTTCATCGCCATTCATCGCTCCGCGACCGCATCGACACTGCCGTGCGTCGCGCATCTTCGTGCAATAGCCACCCGGTCCTGGTGTGTTTGTCGGCCTCCGACGATTTGTTTTTGCTGCGCCGAGTCTCACTCGTTCTGCCTGATCGCAAATCGGACCAGGCACACACGGTGTTCCGAAACCTGATGGCTCCCTGATCGGTCGAGACATCGGATTATTTTTTCTTCTTTGACATCACAAAATTTTCGAGCTGCGACAGGACGAACCGCTGAGCGATAGCGAAATAAACGACCGACTCGACTTCTACCGTTCCTCAAAACACACGCCGTCCCCTCCGACTGGCACGCCATTCACAGAAAAGAGCGCGCTTCATCACGAGCGCGCGCGACGAGGGCCTTCGATAAGGTGGCGGCTCTTGTTCTCCTCACCCCGTCCACGCCCGATCTCTCTCTCCGGCAGTACATAGATCCTACGCCAGACTTTCCCAACTGCAACGGCTGCGTCGTCCCAGAGGGGGCCCTCGAATCGTCGATGATGGCACAATCCGTGCCTCATCAGACAACCGACAAGAAGCGTGTCAAGGTCTACGAGCTCCGTAACAATGACTGGTTTGATCGAGGCACTGGCTTCTGCACCGCATCCTTCGTTCAGGTACGTCGCCCCCCTCTGGCCCTCCGTCATCGCGGTTACCGGCGTCGGCAAGTGACAATTTGCCGCGCCTCACCGCTTGCCTACCAAGCACCTTTTGCTAACGCGATCATCATTTGCTCTCCGTCGCATAGCTCGAAGAGGGTCAACCAAAAGAACCTCGGGTAGTCGTTGAGTCCGAAGAAGACGAAGAGAGGCTGCTACTCGAAACCAAAATTGTTAAGGACGACGGCTTCCAGAAACAGCAAGGCGCGTGACACAGTGTCGCGATTTTCTTTGGCTAGCAATGTCTAACTGGTCCAACAGATACCCTCATTGTATGGACGGATAATGGCGTCGATATGGCCTTGAGTTTCCAGGAGGCCGAGGGTTGCGCGCTAATATGGTTGGCTTGCCCCCCGCTTTTGACCGAGGCAGACTTGGTGGCACACAGACACAGCTAATCATGTGCTCGTTAGGAGATTTATCGACGGTGTGCAACAGACTTTCCAGGGTATCAACGGTGGCCCCGGTATGAATAGCGCTGGTCTTGTGGGGGAGGAGGCACCAGCTGACTCGCTGTTTGCAGATGACGGCCTTTCTGACGACCTGGCCATAGATATCCCGACCGCCATCCAACTCCCTCCCGCCGAACTTGGGACGCTGCTCGAGCTGGAAAACAACATGCGAGTTATGAGTTCGACCGCGAACGGCCGGGACGCTCTTGCCAAGGCGATCATGCGGGACGACTATATCAGCAAGCTCATCCCCTTGGTGGAAATGGCTGAGGACCTCGAGAGTCTGCAGGACCTTCACCGGTTATGCAATATCATGAAGGTTGTCCTCCTCCTGAACGACACAAGTATTATCGAGCACGCCGTATCCGACGCCTGCGTGTTGGGTGTTGTGGGGGCGTTGGAATACGATCCCGATTTCCCGAGTCACAAGGCCAACCACCGGCTATGGCTCAACAGCCAGGGCCGCTATAAGGAAGTGGTGAGGATTGAGGACGAGCAGATTCGCCGCAAGATCCACCAGACATACCGGCTGCAGTACCTCAAAGATGTCGTGCTGGCACGGATTCTGGATGATCCAACCTTTTCGGTTCTCAACTCGCTCATTTTCTTCAACCAAGTCGATATCGTTCAGCACCTACAATCTAATGGCGGCTTTTTGAACGACCTCTTTGGCATATTTGCTGATCCGAACGAGGAGCAACTGCGGAAGAAGGAGGCCGTTCTCTTTATTCAGCAATGCTGCGCGATTGCGAAAAATCTCCAGCCGCCGGCACGACAGACCTTGTATAACAATTTCCTCTCTCACGGCCTTCTTCGGGTCATTAATTTCGGATTGAGGAACATCGATGTGACAGTCCGGGTGGGTGCGACTGATATCTTGGTCTCGATGATCGATCACGATCCGCAGATGATCCGCCACACAATCTACCGACAGATTCAGGAGAAGCAACCGCCGCTGACGGACACCCTAATTGACCTTCTCCTAGTCGAGGTAGACCTGGGAATCAAGTCCCAGATCTCAGATGCGCTCAAGGTCCTTCTTGATCCAACCCCGCCCGGACCGCCAGAAGCCAGGGGAGAGTTTATCGTAGGCCAGCCCAGGGGCAGGAGTCAGCCGACTATCGACCCGCAGCAGGATCTATTCTTGAATCACTTCTATGAGCATTCTGCCGTACGACTTTTCAAGCCTCTAATCGACCTTGAAAAACGGGTCGAGATGAAGTTCAGCGTCGTAAACGACGGCGTCTTTGGCTATCTAAACGACATTCTCTGCTTTTACATCCGACAGCACCAGCATCGCAGCAAGTTTTTTGTGCTGCAACATAACTTGGCTCAGCGCTTCAACCAGCTGCTTGCTTGCAAAGAGAAGCATCTGCAGCTAGGTAATTATTCCCATGACTCCCCCTCGACTGCACGCCGGCTAACCAAGTGTCATCCAGTCGCCATTCGATTTTTTCGGCAACTTGTGGTGCTGCAAGACGATTTTTACATCAAGCACATAGCTGACAAACAAATCCTCGGACCCGTTCTGGATGTCCTACTCCGGACAATGCCCCGGGACAATTTATTGTGTTCTGCGTGCCTTGATCTTTTCGCGCTCATCAACAAGGAGAGTATCAAGGACCTAATCAAGCACCTGGTGGAGAACTACCGTGAGAAGATTATGGCTCTCGCATACATGGATACGTTCCGCGAGATCGTAAACCGCTACGACAACACGCAGGGCTACACAGCCCAAGTAGACCCCTACTTCCTTGAATCCGAGGATGAAGTGGGGAGGAGGCCGAATAACTCGGGCTCGAGAGGTATGATGGAGCACCTGGCCGTTGATCCCGCCCAGGAAGAGTACTGGAACGCGTCGGACGACGAGGACGAGAACCCCGTAAGGCCAACTCCCGACCAGACCGCTACAACGAACGGCAGCAGCACACCGAAACCGCTCGTCGAGTACACGTCCGACGAAGAGGGAGATGACAACGGAGACGCGGTGATGACGCCTGCGGCATCTCTCTCGTCGGAGGAGAACTCGAAGGAGAACCAGGAGCCGGTCAGCAGTGGTAGCGCCCCTGCAGTCGGCCCACCGCCCGAGCGACTATCGGAGAAACGGCGCCGGGAAGAGGACGAGGACGACGTGATGGACAAGCTGGTGCATCACAAGCGCCGAAACAGCAGCGCCTCGGCGAGCAATTCCGCCGGCAACCACAGCGCCGCAGCCCTTCGTAAGAAGAAGAGTTTCGGTGGCAGTCGGGACGCGAGTCCGAACGGGCCCGGGCAAAAGAAAATTGCCATCAGCATCTCGCCGTCGATAAAAAATTCTGCGGCAGTCAAGTCTTCGGCAGGCGGCGAGGAGGACAGCAAATAGTGTGTTCAACAGCGGTTCTTGGGGAAAGGAGGGGCATGCTTTGTTTTTTTTCCGGATGAAGGCTGCACATGATATCTTCTCTTTCGCGGCGCATGGCAGAGAGCACAGCAACTTGTCCCTGTGAACTTTAAGGGTGACGAAGGATGGCGGAAAGGGGGTAGGGTCGGCGTTCCTGAGGCTCTGGGCTTTTTTATTAGCCTTGGGAGCTTTCTTTTCAATTTCCGGGTGGGGGGGGGGGAGTGGCGATTATTGCGGGATTCCTCGAGGAGGGTCCCCTCATCTCGGTCCATCGTCATGCCACACGTGCCCCCAAGTGCCATGGCGCGCTGCGTCCGTGGCATAAACAGCCACCCTCCGCATTTTGACCACCTTTTTCGACAGGCGGGAAGCGAGCAAATGACTGGCATGCGTGGTGCCAAACTGGCACCTAGTTGGAAAGGATGGAGAGCTTTGCCATGATGGAGGCAGAGGGGCAATAAGGAAGTCATGAGCAATGGAGACGCTGGAGGAGAGATTACGTGACCAGCGTAGCTTGGTTTGGCTCGGATGAGTTGAGCCTCCGAGCGGAACATATCTCTGCCATCCAGGAAACCAGCCATGCATCGTTGGGGAGTAGGGGATAGGATGAACGATGGGGATGGTGCGCGCGCGGCGATGGCGCAAAACATGCCCCGTGTTGTATGGAGTACTGGTCTGGTGCCTTGCCTTACCTACCGTGTATAACAACCAACCAACCAAACCGACTGACCGGCCATCCGTCTGATTTTCGAGACCAGGGGCGAAAAGAGAGGTCGCCTTGTTCTGGAAGATGCAGAGCAAGCACCCGGTTGTGATCCGGGTAGGAAGGTGGCAATGAATGATATGAAGGGACCTTAATGAAAATGAGATATGGGATCCGACTCGGTGTGTGCTGCATGATACATGTGTTGGCTTTTCTCATCATAGCACCATGTCTGTCATATTTTGCTGTCCGGCTCTAATTGATAAAGTCACCGAACACGGGCAAACACATGCAACTGCTGTTTGTCTGGTTGCATGTTCGGTTGGGTAAGTGGACGTAGTTTGCCTCCAACTTTCCTGGACGTCCCCAAAGCAGGAACGTTCCTGTGAATGTATTCTCAAGTGCCAAAATAGCGGTGCATCGTGCTTGTTTTCCTACCGACACCTGCTTGCTCGATCACCGATCACCGCACCCTAATGTCTCCTAAACCGCCTCTCCCAAGCCTCAAACCCCTCAATCATCTCTACCGTAATCTGCCTCTTCTGACTCGCAATAGCCTTCTCCAGATCCTCCATGATAATCCCGTCGTCATTGACCCACTCATCCTCAGCACCGGAGACGTCGGCAATGTACCGGTCGTACGCCGCGACGCCAGCCACGGCGCATATCCCCTTGATCTCGGCGCCGGAGTAGCCGTCGGTGTCGCGCGCCAACTTGGCAATGTCGACGTCGGGATGCATCTTGCGCTTGGTGGCCACGCCCTGAAAGATGGCCCTGCGCGCCGCCTCGTCGGGCGGGCTGACGTAGATCATCTCGTCGAAGCGGCCGGGGCGGAGGAGCGCGGGGTCTAGCGCCTGAGGACGGTTAGTCGCGGCGAGGACGACGACGCCCTGGAGCGCTTCGAACCCGTCCATCTCATTGAGCAGGGTCGTGAGGACGTTGAGCCCGCCGTGGCTGGTGGAGCCGCCGCTCCCGCCCTTGCTGGGCCCGCCGCCGCCGCCGCCACCGCCGAACCCGTGCCGCTGGCCCGCGATCGAGTCGATCTCGTCAAAGAAGATCATGCTGGGGGCGACCTCGCGCGCACGCTGGAACAGGCGCCGCACCGCCCGCTCCGACTCGCCCACGTACATGTTGAGCAGCTCGGCACCCTTGACGGCGAAGAAGTTGAGCCCGGACTCGGTCGCCATGGCCTGCGCCGCCATCGTCTTGGAGCACCCCGGCGGGCCGTACAGCAGGAAGCCCTTGGGGGGGCGCTCAAAGTAGCGCGCGAGCGTGTCGGCGGACTCGGTCGACAGGCGCACCGCGCGCCGCAGCGACGTCTTGACCGAGTCTTGGCCGCCGATGTCGTCCCAGCGGATCGGGGGTGGCTTAAGGTTGATGTCGTGCATGGCGCTTGGGCGGACGGTTTTCAGGGCTTCTTCGTAGTCAGAGGGCTGGTAATAGGGGAAGGGTTTGGAGAGGGCTGTGCTGTCCTTGGGTGCAGTGTCTTCTGTTGTAGTTGCCTCTCTTGTGGTTTCTTCTGTGGCAGGTTTTTCGGCGGCAGTCTCCTCTGTTACATCTTCTATTTTCAAGCTTTCCAGGTGTGTCTCGCTTACCCGAATCGACCCAAAGATACGCGCCTCGTTGACCAAGCGCTTGAGATCGCTTCCGTTGTAGGCGTGAGTGCGCTCGCTCAGTTGGCGGAGGAGGTTTTCCTCCAGATCGGGCTGTACGTGCAAGTTTAGAGAAGCCAAAATTTCTCTCCGGCCGTCAACATCCGGAAGCGGGAGGTATATCTCGCTGGTAAAACGGCCTGGTTTCTTAAGCTCTTCGGGCATGTCGGTGGTGTAGTCCAAACATGCGGCAATCACCACGACATTCGGGGCCTCTCCCTTTGTTAAATAGTCTGCCTCGAAAGCGTCTAGGGCTTCAGAGATAGCTAGGATGACCGCACTTCGGTTATTCCGTTCCTTGTCAATGAGCCTTTCGAACTCGTCAATGACTATGATACTTGGTTGCTGAAGTGTGGCTCTTTGGAAAACGTCGTGGATTTCCGAAAGCTTGTCCTTGAACTGAATGCGGAAGACGGTACCCCAGCCCGTGCTAGCAATGCTGTTCAACAGCATAGTCTTGCCGGTGCCATGGCCGCCGTGAATGGCGATGGGTGGCTTGGGCGGTTTTATGCCAAAGGGGAAGTCTGCAGTGAAACAGCGGAGGAGCCTATTGAGCTTTTTGATCTGCAGGCCAAGCCCACGGATTCCCGTGACTTCGAGTTTCCCTTGAGCAACGGCATTGTCTTTGTCGGCGTCATCAGTAGGTTGCACAATCCTGAGGGCTGTCTTTCGATCCGAATAGCGACCGTTACCCGTAGACCGGCCGTTGACGGACGCGACGATAAACGACCTCTCGAGACCCCTGACAAAAAGGTTCTTGAAAACCAGGCCTGCATGTACATGCTCGAGGAGTGAAAGACGTCCAGCGAGAAAGATCTCCCACCCAGGTAAATCCTCGGCAGGCATGGGGGCGAGGGGTTGGGGAGCCTCCTGGCCAGGGGCGGCTTCCTTTGCGATCTCCTCCATGACAACCTCATCTGCATCGAGCAGGCCTTCTCCAAGAGTGGTTATCTTAACATGCTCGCCTAGACGGTAGCCACAGGCGTCCCTGAAGGCATCGTACATCTGGGTGACGGTCTTGTCAAGCCTTTCAGGGGCTTTCCAGAGGGTGGCCTCGCGGCGTAAGGGCGGTTCGCTTGGCGAAGACGAAGCCTTCTCAATACACACAGCCCAGCCGCCATCTTTGGAACCGGTGAGCTCGATGAGAGCCTCCTCGTTCACATAGACGCGAGAGGGCTGTCTCTTCTGGAGGCGTTTCTCAGTGTCGGTGTTGACATGGAGCTTCCGAATGCGGAACGCTAATGTCTTCATGGCGGCGACGAATCAAGCGCTAGGCGCTACCTGGTTGGAAATCTAGACATGGTGAGATGAAGTGGATGTGAGACAAGAAATAGGGGGGAGCTACCTCTTGGTTCACACTCAACGCCCCTTTCATAGGGCCTGCCTAGTTGTCCTTGGCGCCGCAGCTCACAGTCGGATCACTAGACTGCCAGTCAAGCAATCGAGTAATATGTTGTGCTCTTGGTGGAGCGTGCAGCATTTCTTGGGGAAGCTGTGATTTGGCTGGGCTGCGGACAACTGCCAGGGGCATATTGAAGTGACTCGAATTAAGCGAAAAAGTCGTTGAAAATGAACGGATCGCCACCAAATCCATGCAGAACCTAAACTTCAGATTCCAAAAAGCCTTGTTCCTCTAATTTGTTGGACAACTTTTTGTGAGTGGAATCGTGGTTCTTGGAGTGAAGAAGTGGGGCTGCGCTCTGGGGTTAGTTAGGTATAGGGTTGCAAATTTCAAGACAGGGGTGGTGACCTCTTTTCCCCAGCGAAGACTGAAAATCATCAAACATCACCATCTCCGCGCCGAGTCCATCGCCCCAACTCACGTCTCCCATGGTTCCCAAACGGCGTCTACCTGCTTGATTGAATGCTTTCGAGGGGTCTTCGCTTGCCGCAGTCTCTGGCTCGGCAATGGCAGCACCAACAGCAACCGTGGAGAGCCGTCGCTCCCATGGCCGTCACTGCCGTCACTGCTCTCGCTGCTCCCACTGCCACTCGCTCCGTGACGATGAAGCCGCGCTCGTTAGGCAACCCGGCCCCGGCTGAGGAGGACGAGTTGGACGAAGACCCATTTGCAGAGATGGCGGGCCGGATCAGGGATCCGTTCTCAGTGCCCAAAAAGAGGAGCACCCAACGGCGCACCGCCGGACGGCAGACTCACCCACACCAGGAGGGAGAGCAAAAGCTCACCCCCAAAGAGCTCAAGGCTGCTCAACAGAGGGCCAAGCGTCAAGAGAGGGCCCGTAAGGAGCTGGCCCGCCAAGGGAAGCCATGGGTACCGAAAGACGTGGTCGCCGTCGACCCCGCGACCGAGGCCCTAGGGCCGACTGTGCTCGTCTTCAGCTCGGCCTGCACCGCCCTGCTCGAATCCGACTTCTTTCGCCTCGCCCGCCAGGGCCAGCACGTTGACGGCTGGGCCGCCGGCATGGACAAGGTCCTCCAGGTCCGCTCTCCCACCACCCGGGAGCCCCAGGGGCAGTACTTTGTCTTCTTCGACACCCGCGCCGCCGCCGAGGAGTACGGCTGCGAGATCATCGCCCGGCACAACTTGACGCGCAACGCCCACCCGCAACATGATCTCTTCGAGCCGCTGCCCAACCCAACCAAGCTGCCCCCCTCCACCGACCCAACCACCACCGTCAAGGGCTACACCCTCCTCCCCCCCAGCCTCTCCCCCTCCTTCACCCTCTACTCTCGCACGGAGATCCAGCAAGCCCTGCTTGCGCACCGCGGTGCGCGGCCGCGCGGCTACGAAGACCTGTGGGCCAGCCTCGCCCGCGACAACAACAGCAACCGCGTGCTCGTCAAGCTCGACGGCCCCCTCACCACGTGCGACGCCGTGCGCACCGCCATCGTCGCCGACGGCTACGAGCGCAATCTCCTCTGGTGTCTGCGCGAGGGCCGGAGCGGGGCCGTCCGTCCGGTTGGGGAGCCTGTCGCCATCAAGCGGAGTGTGTTCAACGAGGACGAGGAAGCCGTGGGGGTTTCGGCCTCGGACTCGGAGGAGACGGGCTTGAAGCGGTTCATAGTGTATTTTGCCGATGCGATCGAGGCTAAGCGGTTTGCGAGGGAGTGGCATAAGCGCGAGCTTTTGGATGCAAGGACGGAGAGGCCCATGACTGTCGATGCGACGTGGTTGTGGTAGACGAGTTAGTACTCGAGGCTAGTCATAGAATACCATTTGTACCTGTATATTAGGATGGTTTGTGAAAGATGCAACATGCTCTCAAAAACATTCCCTGGTGGTATTTATGCCACATAGATAGATCTCAGTCCCATGACTTATGGCATTGTTTTCTATCCGAGTCCAGATGGATAGCTTGTACGTGATAGTATTCCTCCGTCATCGCTCTGTCCAATCTACCCCCCAAAATTGCATATCCCTTCCCCGACTGAAGTTCCCGGCCCGCATAGGTATCTCTCAAAGTTGGTATCACACAAATATTGACTGCCTTCAAGGTTGGTCTCTTTTGAATAAAGTCCCTGCCAGTCCCAGTTCCCGCCCCAAGCCATACAAATGAAACGAGCTAGTTAGTGTATCGCGCCTTGTAAGAAAGAAAACCCCTAGCCAAACACCAGTATGTCTATCATGCCACTAACGCTCAAGCAACACGGACCTAGCCACCAAAGAAAGAAGAAAACATATATATATATATATATATATATATATATATACAACAGGCGTCTGGTAAAACCACTCCCAAACCGCCTGCTGTAAGAGAAAATCGACGAGAGAAAAGTCTTCAATCCACTCCTTCGCCAATTACGAATAGAAATTAAAAGGTTGCAGCTCTGGTATCCCAGCCGCCAAGAAGAGAAACAGACAGGTTTTTGCGGCGCTCTCAGATGGCCTCCAGAACAACCCGCTCGCTCTTGCGGTGCTGTAAAAACTGCGAATCAACCAGCCTCGGCATCGCCAGCTTAGTCTCGGCAACACGCCCAACGACGGGATTGCCGGCGAGCGGGTTCATGGCCATTTTGACACTGGCACTGCGCATCGCCCTAGCGGCGCCCGCCGCCGCCGCCGTTGTGGTTGTCGTCCGCAGCAGGTTGCGCTGCTGTCGCGAGATGCTGATCTGCCGCGCGATGCTAATCTCCACGGCTGCCTTGAGCGCCGCGTCGTCCTCGTCCACATCAAGCGAAGGACGTGTAATTTGCGTTTGCACTGTTTGGACCGACGATGCACTGGACGACGCCGATGACGCCGTGCGCTTTGTTATCGTGCTTGAGGCTTCGCTCGACGCCGACGTCACTGCTGGAGGTGAGACCATCTGCCATTCCGGTTCCTCGACCCGGGGCTTGGGTGGCAGCGGGCCATTTGGGATCTCTTCGTTCTCAATGTCGGGGATGCTCTGGGGCGAGTCGAGAATTAAAGCCGATTCTTCGGGGCCGAAGATGTATTGTGCCTGCTGGGCCTGCTGTGCCTTTTGCATTTGGACTTGCTGCTCGCGGAGTTTTTCGACTTGAGCTGCCCGGTTGCGTTCGTCCATTGTCCGCGGTGAGACAATAGTAACCGTTTTCCTCTCCCTGCGTGGCGCCGGCTCTGGCATTGCTGGACGCTCGGGCTCAGGATTTGTCCTTGACGGCGAGGGTAGAAGAGCTGGTGATGTGTAGGATCGCGAGCGAGGGGTTCCAGGTCCGTGTGGACGCCCCTGGGGAGGAGGAAATAAGGAGAAGGCTGGCGATTTGGTTGGCTGAGGCGAGGTTCCTCTTCGTTGAAGGCCTCTGTCCTTCACCGTTTCTTCGTCCACAATCCGGTCGTTTATAGTCTTGAGCTTCTCCAGTGTTGCTTGCCGCCTTGCAAGGAGGGAAGATGTCGTGTTATTGCTGTTGCCGCCCTCGGGATTCAGCACCCCACTGAACATGATGCTGTACCGCTCTAGCCTGATGTCCGGAATCTCGATGTCCAAAAGTCCTGGACCGCTCAGGGAGAGACTCGGGACCTGGGCCGGGGCCGGGGCCGGGGCCGGGGCTAGGGACTGAACAGGACTTGCCCAAGGATCTACCGATCTGGGTTCCTCCTTTCTCCTGACCTCTTGGACTGCCTCCTCCACTCGAGGCTCCGTCCTCGATCTTGTCATGGGCCTGAACATTCCGGACCTTTTGCTGCCGACAGTGTTACTTCGGATCGGAGTGGCTTCTTCGGATTTAGTTAAGCTAGTGGTTGATGGTGGCATAGAGAACACTGGGGGGGTGTTCATGTCGATGATTTCAGCTGCCTTTGATGGCTCAGGATGCTTCCTGCTTCCAAACAATGATCCAAAGATCCTCCTCTTCTGTGTCTTTTGCCTTTGAACGGGAGCCTGAGGTTCTGGCGTCCGTCTTGGAGGCAGTGGAGAATAAACGTCTCGAGGTGGCGTTAATGCCTGGGGTTGCCAGATGGGCTGAGGGCTGGGTGCGTAGGTAGTAGGACTTCCTATGGCCATTCCAATCTGTATCTCCCCCGAGCTCAGAGTATCGGGCGTAGCCATTCTGGAGGGTATTGCTGATATTGGAAGGGGAGACGGCACCCTGTTAGGGCTGGGCTCAGGGGTGGGAAGTCCACCGCCTCTGGCACCTGTCCAAAACGGCTGTAAGCCCTTTTGCCTCCTTGCGCTCATGCTCATCTGGTCAGTCAAGAACATGTCGTCTTTGGAAAGCCTCTTCTCAAAATTCGGTCTGGCGTTGGCCGATTTGCCGGATCCAGGTCCGGAAGATGTACTTGGCCTCGCAAACATGATGGGCGCTGCGGGAGGGCCAACGGCGTGGACGGGGGCGGATGTCTTGGGCGTCTTGGGCGGAGGCGGCGGAGGGAGTGGGCGGTTGAGATATGGGTTCTCCCCTTCGGGGAAAACCACGGGGGGGACAACGGCGTTTTGAGGTCCATATCTGCTGGCCTGGTGTCCGCTTGCGGTGTGCAGGCGCATGGGAGTGCCTGACACAGGGCCTGGTCCTTGGTCCAGGGGGGCTATTGAACCGTGCGTGTCCTCGTCCTCGACTCCTGCGTTGTGCCGTCCAACCACGCCCGCCGCCCCCAATCTCAGCGATCTGGAGCGCTTAACCGCTTTCAACATGGCGACCACTGTCCGTCAACGGGAGAACCAGTCAGGGAGCCGCAGGGTTCCTCTGGCACGGGGGCCCACTGCAAGCCACGTCTGCACTCCAGCGAGGGTTCACTGCAACTCTGTGAGTGCGGGGGGACCCTTGGGATGGTTTCGAAGTATCGTCT
Organism: Lasiosphaeria hispida; assembly: GCA_033439745.1. Classification (NCBI taxonomy): domain Eukaryota; kingdom Fungi; phylum Ascomycota; class Sordariomycetes; order Sordariales; family Lasiosphaeriaceae; genus Lasiosphaeria; species Lasiosphaeria hispida. Next base: position 2,558,038 of record JAUIQD010000004.1, read on the forward strand.
AATCACGGTGATAAAACAGCTGAGCGAATCGAGAGCGAGCGACCATATTTCCAAATGAAGGCAACCGCAAAACCAGAAAATGAAAGGGCAGCCCGAAATAAAGGCTCCAGACCAAACAGAAGGATAAGATGAAGAGAGGCGGGAGATTGTCACCTACATATCCTACGGCACTCATCTTAGTCGGGAGCTCATCGCGTCGCCGATTCTTGAGCCTGAAGTCGTCTCAATCGCAATGTGCTTCCAGAACGGCCCCGGTCTGAGAGAGACGGCAAACGGTTATTTGGAGTGAGGTTGATCAGCAACAGGGGTTTGCAACCCTCGTCATCCTTCCCCATTGCCTCAAACCGGCGGAGGAGGGAGGGCTTGAGGGTTGGGAGGGGAGGGGCAAATTTTCCCCCGTCGCGACTCGCCCAGAAAGCCTTGCAAGTCTTGTACGGCCTTGTCCGCAGCCAACGTTGGAAGAGACGGGGGGCCCTGCCACGGGCCCACTCGCCAGCAGATCCTGACGAGACGGGAGGGGGGATATTTGCGGGTCGCTGTCTCAGATGGCGAGAAGCTCGCCATCTTCCAACGGGAGGCGGCGCGCGATGTTGTCATCCGAATGCAGGACCGAAGAATCGCACCACACAACAGTCCAGGACGACACCCAATCTTGCGGGCCGCTGCACACGCTCTGAACAGGCTCAGTTTTTCTCGAGCCTCCAGGTGCCATTTCCCGGAAACAGTGCCCATCGCGCAGCTCGCAGCCGTACCACAGCGGCTTTGCTGCAGGTGGTCAGTCCTCCCCCCGACTGCAGGCGAGCCGCACGCCTCAGGAGAACCCGGATGGGACGTGCTGCAGGTACCAGATAGGTAGGTCGGTAGCGGCAGCACGGCGCGCTCGCATCCAGTCTCCTGCCCGTGTCGACATGCTTCACCTGCTAAGTCGAGCCATACACAGAGCTCGTGTATTTTGCCTGGTGGCAAGAGACTCTGCAAGGGCGCCTCTCATCAAACCAACGATATCAACATTGGTATGATTACTCCGCTGTTATGACCAGAGAGCCAGTGAACGCTGTCCTGGCTGATTTCGCATGTAACACTGCGTCTATTGTCTGTGGGGTCTGAGGTGCAGCACTGTTTGGAGATTAAGATTGAAGGACTCTTTGGCCACCCTTCACCGCAGCAGCGGGCAAACCAGTATTGGAGCAGCGCTGTATCGAGACAAACATGATATAAAACCTTCTGGAAGGGAACACGGTGCTAATGCCACCGATAGGGACCGGAGTTTCCTTGTTTTCATCGCCGATGTCTCCCGTTGTCACCGGTCAGTCTGGTCTGATGTTTCCACTGAGGGTCCGCCGAGTGCCAAGATGTTGGGACCGAGGGGCCAGGACCGCAAGATGGCGTCTCAGGAACACAAATCTGGCCCAGCATCAGAACGGTTCTCGGTGCCTGTGGTTCGGCCTGCGTGGCAATGAGAAATCAGACGAGGGATTGCGAGTCAGGCCCCGTGTGACCCCGTGTGATGCAGATCCCATGCTACGAGATGTGTGGGCCTCATTATCCGCTTGAACGGCGACGACGGGTAAATAGTGAGCTGAAGTCAAGATTCTTCTAGAAACCTTTGATCTGAGCAGCGCCGCTCTTATGGGATTCTGGTCTGGTCGGACAATCCTCCGCTCAACCTTGTTCCCCCAGGTGAACCCCATGGCAGCTCCTGTGGTAAGCGAGTGAGGAGTTGAGGATGCGCCGGATCTGCACCGGATCCAACAACTGTCTCAGACGTGTGCCAGCGGCATGATTTTTTCAAGTCTCGTCGCGTCGCATGGATAAATAGGAAAGCATCTGGCGAAGTCGATCTTCTCACCTGCTTACATTCCGCTGAATGGCATCACCGGGTGCCGAAGTGGCCTTTTCGCTCAATGGGTATGTCTGACAAAGTCGGATGGTGACTTGGGATTTATGTCTTCGAGCTCCGATACCAACAACTCGAAGCAATTGCCGATCATCGGCAAAGATCATCAAATGAGTAAACCAGAAGGTTCTGCTGTGCGCTGCGGAACTAGATGAGGAGTTAGAATACCTACATAACCTGTCGAAGACGTTGGCGTTCCGCTCAATATCGAGGAGCTTTGTGTAGGAAGGTCTGTTGGCGAGGGGAGGTGCCGGGGCAGTTTTTCGATGCCTTTTATAACCCCTATTCTCAGGTCTCAAATGTGCAGCCTGATTGATAAGTTTAATCACAAAGAATCAATGTACTGTACAGAGCAAATAAAGAGGAGCTGATGATTGGGGATCTGCAGGCAGCAGAAAAGTGCAGAAGGAGCAAACGCCGTGCAGGAAGGCTGTCAACTGAAGCTCTCAAGGCTGCCTGCATCAAGGCATCAAAAAAGCACGCCTCGGATCCTCCCGTGCTTGCGCGATTGCCGTCAGACCGCTCCAGGCGGTCAGCAAGGTTCCTCCCTAACAGGCTCTGCCGGAATGCTAGCGGCGTTTTGCTTCGGCAGAACACGCTTATGTAAGTCTCGCAGAACCCCTCCGTCGTCAAGAAGCAATCCCAGCGCTGGCGGGGTACTGAGGGGGAGAGGGACCAAAACTTCCACTTATCGCCCGCTGACCACTGTTCTTCACCACACCTGTCAACTGCCCACCGCGCCCAGCAGCTCTGCACCTCCACGACTCCTACTCGCAGCTCGACCTCTGAGCCCGACTCTTTCGGTTTGCTATCTTGCTTCTTTTTTATCGCGAAATCACACATCACCACCCAATATGTCCTGGCAAGGTAAGTGGTGCATCTCCAGAGTAACCCCACCTTTTGACCTGGAAACGGGAGCTAACTCAGAGCTTCAGCCTATGTTGACTCCAGGTATGCTTCGAGGCGGAACTCTACCCGCAGCTCTGCAGCCCGCAGAAATTGAGAAGTTTGGTTGCTGATATTCGAGCATAGCCTTGTTGGCAGCGGCCACATCGACAAGGCCGCCATCGTCAGTGCTGCTGGCGACAGCACCTGGGCTTCCACCCCTGGCTTTGCCGTACGAACCCACCTCCCCACCCACCACGCCTTCACATCGAGGGCTGCACCAGAACCTAGCAGTCTCGAATCCCGACCATTCGTCCACCCAAACGGATATGGAACTGCTTTTTTAACATACGTTTTTTATAGGTGAAACCTGAGGAGCTGAAGAACATCGTCGCCATCCTCGCTGAAAAGGGTACAGGTCCCTCAGTGGACAAGTCATTCTCCGAGGGTCTCCACGTCGCGGGAGAACGTTACGTCGCTTTCAATATTGCCGACCGACACGTTTATGGCCGTCATGTACCCACTCCTTTTCAACCCCCTTTTTCGAGGTAAACAGCCATAACCAACTAACTCTGATGCGCTTATAGGGCAGGACAGGAGTCATCATTGTCAAGACGGTCCAGGCCATCATCATCGGGCACTACGGCGAAAACGCCCAGGCCGGCAACTCCACCCAGACTGTCGAGGCGCTGGCAGACTATCTGATTAAGGTCGGTTACTGATGCGGGTGCCGGTGGCAGAATTGGTGATGGCGCCGTTGCCCCCCTTGAGGCAGCGTAGGGTTGGTGGCATGACGGAACGACTGATAGATGATGGAGAGTGGGCAGAGCGAGTTTGACGAGCCCCGTGCGCTGATGAGGTAGATAAGAGCCTCGGGGGTGCTTTGATCTGACACGGCAGGTTGTTCCTTTCAGCTGGGCCATAGGACCATGCTTTGACCTGGGTTTCTGCATAGGTGGTTTAACCTTACACAAATGAATGCCCTTCTCTTTTGACGCCGCAACTGTACATCCTGTCAATGCCGCCCCCCTTGAGCCTGAGCCGAGTTCCCTTCCCGGCGCATCACTCGTCCTCCTGTCTATCGATACCCCATATTCCTACACAAACACATCTTTATTAAAACACGGGTATAATGTTGACCAACGCCGGTACATTCCATATAACTCGACCCGAAGTCCGGTATGAACCTTTCCAATGTTCCCAAAGCTCACCTTTCACCACCCCACTAGTCTGGTTGTACCAAGGTTGTGGCATCAGGGGCTATATCGAGAGTCTACTCGAAACGTTCCCAGATCAATGCGGCAGCGCAAACTCCACTCTCCAGGTATCTTATACTGGCAGCTCAGCGTTGCGCCTACCTAGGCCAACCTTATCGATCGCCAGTCCGATGTAGGGGCCCACAACTGGGACGTTCCTCGCGAAGCCCGCTATCGTGCCAAGGAAGTCGCCGAACAGAACCATGATGCCATATAGCTCAACAAGAAAGCCGATAAGTGGCCACTTAAAGAGGATGAGCGTTAGGCCGGCGAAGAAGGCCGCCGTGCCCTTGGCCTTTTGTTTGCGTGCAAAGAAGAGGAGTGTTTTTGCTGGTCCGATGATGATGGTGAGGCCGATCAGGAAGAGGATCTACGAGATTGGCGGCGCATTAGAAGAAGTTCACTAGCAGACTTGGTTCAGGGGAAAGGGGGAGGAATAGGGGCAAGATTTACATTTCCCATGGCAAGCATGGCGCGATCAAAGAAGAGCACCACTCCTCCGATGAGGAAGAAGCCGCCTGTTATTGCCCGACTTGTCAGCTTTGACTATTCGCTTAGCTGTTGACAATAGCTATCCAACCCCCCATCGCGACCAATCTTCGAATCTTGCGACAAAGGCTAACATCGACCGAGCCGCTAGACGGGGGAGCGGGCGCGGCGCATTTACGTAGAAGGATGCCTAGTATCACGTACCACCGGTGCAGAAAGCGACTCCGACCTCTAAACAAAAGGCGCGAGTTGTTAGCTTGTTTCTTGTTTTTGCCCCTTATCGCAGGCGAGCGCGGGAGAGTCAAGTGCCAGGGGGCTTACTCTGCGTGTCGGATAACCACATGGTAGGCATTGTGAGAAAAAGGTGGCGCTGTGAGGCTCGAGAAGTGGAGCAAAAGACAAGTATCTGGCACGTCGGGAGAAAGAGTTGGTGGTTGTGTTGAGGCAAGAATTTCACAAAACGCAAATATTCCGCTGCGTCGAACGCGCTCAATTGGAGATGATTGCATCAGCACACTGTGGAGTAGTCGTAGAGACCACGAAGGCCAGAAAGCCCATCTTGTCCAGACAGGGGCTAGTTATTGCGGGTGCCATTCCGGGCCGTTGGGGTCAACTGCCAGCCGAACCGAGGAACCCAGAATGAAACGGCTGTACGCCAACTGCCAGCCAAAGCAGCTGCTGTCCTAGCCCCCGCATTGACTGTCCAATCAAGGTACTCTAAGTGGGGCGTTGTACTCTTGGGAGCCGCTAACCTCTCAAGCTAAACACATTTCCTCATTTAAAACGGTGCGAGATTGATTTACTCATCTTTCCTCCTTCCTTTCGGCATTTGCTAGAGAAGTCGATGGCCTCAAACCTGGTAACAGCGACCCCGGACGTTTTGAAACGGCGGTTCAGGCATATTCCAGAACATGGACCGCGCTCGTCGAGATTGAATGAGAGCAGCAGATGATTCTCCACACCATCATGGACAACCTTCCTAGGCCCAAGTTGCCATCTCGAAGTGTTAAGAAGATGAAGGCTAGCCACTCTGGCATATGGTAGGTGTCCCTTTGATACTCCTTCTACAATGACAATTCATTGCCACGACGGCTCTAGCATCTGCTAGAGCAACTGAGAACGGCTCCCCGTCCGTCCTTGGTGGTCTGTCGCACAATCATTTGGCATAGAGCAAATTCCATCGCGATTAAGCCGGAGCGTTTACTTTCACCTCGCTGTTGAAAAGCAGCGAGTGCATAGTTTGGGCTTGACTTTGTCGGTTGTACATATACACCCTTCAACATGCATTTTCCCTCTCTGAAGCCGAATTAATACATGGTCGTGCGTGCTCCATCTAAAAAGGGTGCCTTTTGAATGGGGCTGCCTTCAATGATCCCATTTTCAACGCCGTGGTGCGGTGTCCTCCCATAACCAGCGTCCATGAGCAACTTACACATAGTGAGAAAAATCGACCTAGTAACCTTTATAAAACGCTGAATCCTGCTCATTGCCTTTGCCTGCCGGCCCCAACACCTTGTAAATCCCACACAAAGCTCTCACTTTATTTGAGCACTGTATGTGCCCCTCTCGCCTCCAGGAACTGCTCTGCCACGCCTTGCGGAAGGCTTCTGATCGTAGCGAATATCTCCCGGTTGTGGTAGCGCATCCTCGTCTTAGGGTCGACGTACGGCGCCGACAGGCCCGTGAGATCGCAGTAGTGCCTTTGCGGTGCCAGGCTCGGCGCGCTCTCGATATTAGTGTAGGTTGCGCTAGGCGCCGTCGAGGGTAAAAGCAGGCCACCGCCGTTTGCGGGCCGTGAATTACTGAGGCTCTTCTCGAGCACTAGTTTGGATAGACTGCGTGAGGCTTGCGCGAGGTTGGGCTGGAGTGTGCTGCTCCCATTGGCATTACCGTTGGCTGAGGGGATGGCGGGCGTTGAGGTGCCGCTCGTCGATAGACCGTCATCTTGGGCTGGAGTTGCGGCGCCGCTGTTGTCTTGGGGCGTGGCGATAAGCGAGGCCTCCTTGCGCGAGGCATCGCCGAGGATCGTTTTGATATTCTTGTTGCGCCGCTGGTTCGGCCGCCAGTGCGGGTTGCGGAACGTCTTATGGATTGAGTGGATGTCGAGCTGCTCAATGAGCTCGAGGTGCGCAGCTTGCGCTGCGAGTGCCTCGGGATTGGACATCGCGCTCGTGGGGATTTCGCCGGGTCCGGCGTTGGTGTGCTGTTGTCTGGACTTTCGAAAGTGGGAGTTTGGGAGCTTGAGCGGCACGATCTCTACTCTGGGGCTCCGATAAGGATAAACGCGCAGGGGTAACATATTCTGCCGTGCCTCACCGCCCAATTTGACTCGCACTGTAGACGCGCTCCGCTGTAGTCCCGGCAAGTGTTTGTTGTATGAATGAATCAATAACAGAGATCCGACAAATGCAACTCGTGTGAAGCAAGGCTCCCACCAATCTGTGTCCGACTCAGCAAACATGGTTTGTAGTCTCAATCTATGAGCCACATCGATTTGCTCTAAGCACTGGAGCAGGAGAGCCCTCACGAGCACCAGCAGAACTTGCTTCTGTCGCGTATCATCACCAACGTGGTAAGTCCCAGCAAAAGACCTTCTTTCCTCTCTTTGGTGCTGATGTTGCGTTCTCGTGCGCAGGAAAAGCTCAACGAAGCTATCGTGATCATGAACAAGACTCTCCAGGTAAATTCTATCTTCCAGTCCCCGATAACCTCTTTACTCATCAGATGTGCAGGACATCAACATCCAGAACATGAACATCGAGTTGGTTGCGCAGATGTTCAAGAACTACCAGTCTAATGTGCTATTTCATCTCGAGGGTATGTGATCAGCTGCATTTTTTAGACCGGGGCGTTCATTAACATAATCCAGCTACGGATAACCTTCAGGAGCCAATCTGAAGCTGCGGGTTTAGTCATTTGTCTGAGAGATGGCAATGGTAACGATGAGGACGTCAAGTGCGGTATATGAGAGATGTCCAGGGATTTTACCGTACCTCCACTAAGCGTGGCTGGGCGCAGAACGGCGCACAAATTTCATTGTTTACAGTCACTGTGTACTCTGTGTCTGAACTGGGAAACTGAGACTTCCTAGCTGGGCATCGGAGGCGAAGAGGAACTTGGGCTACCAGTAGTACCTTGATGTGATATGTACTGACTCAGGAGTGCCGTTCCGTATCGTTATACATGAAGTGCCTTACTAGGAATAGCGATGATACAGATAACTGTGAGCACCTCGATCCAAATATATTTACATCGCGCCTGATGGTAAGTCAAGGTACTTTATCTGACTCTAGTGCTTTCTCGCGGAATCTCAAAATCCATTTTTAGCAGTGCTCAACCCCCCCTCCCCTCCCCGCTTAGCGCCCCACCGTGCTGGATTGACAGCGTTGTTTGATATGCACTGTGGAATACAGCTCAACCCTGAATTCCAACTGAGCTTCAACAAGTCGCCGGGCTGGATGGCGATTCCCCATTTCTTCAACTACCACCACGGACTAAACGCCCCGACAACTTTACCATTCATCAACGCAACAAACCCACCGCTTCTTGCAAAATGCAATACTCAATGCTTCGGTCTTAGAACAACAACCAGCAGCAAACAGTCGAGAGCTGCACGCGTCTGAGTGCGCATCGCCCTTCCTTTTCAATGGCGCCTTCGGCCATTGATGACATGGCTGCGCGCCGCGAGGCATGGAGAACCCTTCCTCCACCGAATCTCTATCCTGTAAAAGAAGCCAAATTTGAGAAGTACCTGCCGCCGCAGGTGGACGGCCATGAGCGTGCCCTCGCCCAGCCGGAGGGACAGGCGACCATCATCATCGACAATGGTATGAGTGCCTCTCTCACTGCCGTTCCGCCGCACAATGCCTTGGACGCAGAAAAACTAACGAGACTGATTGCGCACTGTAGGTTCCTCCTCCGTCCGAGCAGGATGGTCCTTCGAGTCTAAACCCCGACTGGCGATTCCCCCGGTTATGGCAAAGTACCGTGAACGGAAGCTCGGAAAGACCTTCTCGTTTGCAGGCCAGGACTGCTATGCTGATACGACCGCGCGCGGGCATATTCGCAACGCCTTCGAGGCCGGCACAGGAATCGTGAGCAATTGGGATGTCATGGAACATGTCCTGGACCACGTATTCATCAAGCTGGGCATGAATGGTGTGGATGGTGGCATCGACATGCCTGTCGTCATGACCGAGGCTGTTGCGAATCTTCCATATTCGAGAAAATGTGTGTTACTCTGAAGATCCTCTCTTGCGTCGCTATGGCAGCTGATAACTGACTCTCACAAAGCAATGACCGAAATCATTTTCGAGTGCTACGGAGCTCCCAGTCTCGCTTACGGCATTGACTCGCTATTTTCGTACCGCCACAACAAGGGCAAGACCGGTCTGGTGGTGTCCTCATCATACAGCGCGACACATCTTATACCCGTCTACAATTCCAAGCCAATGCTTGCCCAGGCGATACGACTGAATTGGGGCGGCTGGCATTCAGCAGAATACCTTTTGAAGCTGATCAAACTCAAGTACCACACAGGATTCCCCGGGAAATTGAATACTTCACAAGCAGAGAACATGGTCCGGGACTTTTGCTATCTCTCCAAAGATTACGACCATGAGATCGCCCACTACATGGACTGGACAGGCTTAGAAGATCGAGAGCGCATTATCCAATACCCATATACCGAGGAGGTGATCATTCAAAAAACAGAAGAAGAGCTGGCTCGGGTTGCCGAGAGGAAAAAGGAGAGCGGCCGCAGACTTCAGGAGCAGGCTGCCAAAATGCGACTGGAAAGACTAATGAAGAAGGAGCAAGAACTGGATTACTATAAAGATGTGCAGCGCAAAATCGTCGACCAGAACAAAAAAGAAATCAAGCGACTTTTGGATGACGCCGAGGTCAAGGACGAAGCTGCACTAGACCGTCTCGTCAAGGACCTCGAGCGAACTATCAAGAAAGCTCGAACAAAGGATCTAGGAGGTGAGCAGGAAGAGACACACGAGGCACCTGACTTCAGTCTTCTTGATGTTCCAGATGACCAGCTAGATGAGGCTGGCATAAAGCAGAAGCGGCAACAGCGCCTCCTCAAGTCAAATCACGACGCACGAGCGCGTGCCAAGGCTGAGAAGGAAGCCGAAAAAGCCAGAATAGCAGAGGAGGCCAGGTTGGACGAGGAGCGGCGAGTAAACGATCTCGAGGACTGGCTTGAAGACAAGCGTCAAGCGAGACTAACGAAGCTCGCCTTGATCAAAGAGCGTGACCGCCTCAAGGCCGATCTCGGCAACCGCAAGTCGCTTGCCAGCCAAATCCGCATGAAGAATATTGCGAATCTGGCATCGGACACTCCAACAACCGGACCGGGTAGTCGCAAGCGCCGTCGCGGTGGAGATGATGATGATTTCGGTGCCGACGACAACGACTGGGGCGTTTACCGCAGTGTGGCTATGGGCGCTAACAAGGGCGACAGCGATGACGAAGAGGAGGGCGAAGAGGACCTCGAAGCGGCCGTCAGGACACTCGAGGCTGACCTCCTCGAGTACGACAAGGACTTTACCTACGAGCACACGCTCGAGGCGCAAAAGGACTGGACCAAGTCGCTGCTACACGCGTTCCGCTACGGCCCGCGCCCGTTCGACGCAGGCTCGCCCGCCGAGACGCACCGCATCCACCTCAATGTAGAGCGCATCCGCGTACCCGAGGTGCTTTTCCAGCCGAGTGCCATCGCCGGCATCGACCAGGCTGGCATTATTGAAATTGCCGGCGACATTCTCACGCAGCGGCTACCCGGCATCGGGGGCCTCAACCGTGATGACTTCCTGCGCGACATCTTCCTCACGGGCGGCAACACGCTCTTCCAAAACTTTGACGAGCGCTTACGCTCTGGGCTCACATCTCTCTTGCCGGCCGGGTCACCGCTTGTCATCCGTCGCGCCCAGGATGCTATCCTCGACGCATGGAAGGGCGCCGCTGGCTGGGCGGGCACGCCCGAGGCAAGACGTGCCATGATCACCCGCGAGGAGTACCAGGAGAAGGGGGCTGACTACATCAAGGTACGTCATTGTTGCTACTAATATGCTCGTTGCTGTTATCCATGTTGCGGTTTGGATATCCTACTGACTAATGATCATAGGAACACGATATGGGCAATGCGTTTAGCTGAGCTGCTTCCTGGAAAGGGAGGACAGTCGATCTTTGGAGTGGCGGTAGTTAGATACCTTCCCTCGTTGAGGATCCTTTGGATTGGTATTTGGTGGAAACGGAGTCTGGTGGGTGGATGGACGGGTGAATATCGGGCTGGTGATGGTTTTAAAAGGCGAAGGGTATTTGTTTGGGCCCGGTCTTCCCTCCGGGCTTTCTTATTAGGGATTCAGACCAAAGAAGAGAGCGAATACCGAAAAATCTTAGACGCTTGTGGACGTCCTGATTGCCCTTAATGCATGCCTTTTTTTCCCATGCCCCCTGGATAACCCAGTAACCATATTTGCACAATGTGGTCTCCTTTGCTTGGTAGAAGCTCCTCTGGGAGACAAGTACAGTTTTAGACACTCGCCCACCAAAGGGGAACATAATAACATTCAATAAAAGCAGCAAACCCTGTCCCACCTCTGCCCTTATAGGCCGCTCCGCTCTCCGTGATGAAGCCGCGCCCTAACATACACAAGTTTGAAGACAGACATGACAGTGACCGTAGTCGTCATGGCTGTACTTTACCGCCCCCATCCCAGAGAACGCCGGAAAGCAAAAGCAAAACAACACATACATTTTCCCTCTGAAGTACAGGGAAAGGAAAAAAAAAAAACCCCCCATGGCATCATGACAGATCCCGTGGATCGAGTGTTTGTTCTCGCGCCTATTCGTATAACACCCGCAACCATTCGACCAAAGCCGTATCTATTCTCTCCTGTCCCACTTCCCTACATGGACGCTGTTGATAAAGCATCAGGGGCGCCATCGGCAAGCTGCCGAGTGATTTCCTCTGCTGTCCTCGCATCCTCCTCCGCTCGCACCTGCTCGTAGACCTTGGCGGCATAGCTTTCGCGGCTGGCGGCGAGGTGCTCACTCCGGCTCAGGCCTGCCACGGCTTGAGCGGCGACTTCCAGGGGGTTGCTCCCAGCAGACCCGTGCTGAGACTCGGACACGGGTGCTGGCGGGGCCTGGCTGTGGGGGTGCGCCAGGTTGATGTTTGGAGGCGGTTGTGGATATTCGCCTTGGGTATCCAGTAGTCGCGACTGTAGGTGAATGACGTATTCTCGGAGTGCGTAGTTCTCGGTTTGTATCGTCTTGTATCCGTTCTCCATTTCCCCGTACTCGCGCACCTGCTGTTCCAGCTTCTTGATATAGTGTTCTTTTCGTTGGCGGAATGCTCTCTGTGGTTTGAAACGCATCAGTCAGTCAGTTATCTAAGATATTAGTCATGGGTGTATCCCCGTAACGCCGCATGTCCCCTGGTCACAACTTGGGAATATTTTGTCATGGGGAATACCGTTTACTTCGCGGCTTGCACAGTACGGATCGCCCGGATAGGCATTTTATGCGACACCATCCCCATTGCACCCCATTCGACATCAACACACACAACACCAAAGCAAGACACTCTGCTTGCCATGCAGCAATCAATTGGCCCAGCCGAGGGAATGGGCAACTGCCTACTAACCTGTGCGGCTCTGTTTTGCGCGGCGCGCTTGGATTGCGATAGTTCGCGCTTGGCTTTTCGGCCATCTGCCGTGTTGTCCGAGTCCATCCCTCCCATACTAGGGGCGCCGACTGGCGAAAGAGGACTAGACATCATGTGGTGGCCAGACGGTGATAAAGCGGCCGTCATCATACTCGGCGCAGGGACAGGCGGGTATCCAGGGCTCGGCGACACCGACTCGTTACTCGATCGCAATTCGGGATGGATGTGCGATTCGTTTTGGACAGGCGTCGTGTGATTATATCCATGTGGCAGAGGTTGCGGAGCGGGAATGGGCGAATCCTGACTGCCCCCCTGCCCGTCAGAAGGTGAAGGTCCGTGGCTTGCGTAGCCAGTGGTTGGGTAGACGGTATGTTCAGTGTGGTTGTTCACCAACGCCGATGTAGCGGGATCTCGAGCAGACGGCTCTACGCGTGGGCACAAAGGGTTAGGTCGGTTTTAGCGAAGAATGAATGTGCGGCGGAAGCTTCCAACGGAGAAAGGAGGGGGTAGCGAGACGCGCTAGAGGATGCGCGAGGAAAGGGATGAGTGCAAGCCAGCATGGCTCCTGCTCTAGGGCAGGAGTGCTGTGACTTTAATAGGCGGTATTCAGACTGCAGTTGGCAGACCTCTGAAATGGAGGGGTAAGGAGTATGTCCTGGCAAGAGGAAGAGAAAGAAGGAACGTCTTTATGAAAGCAAGGTGGGTAAGGTAATAAGGTCATTGGGCATACGGCAGAAAAGGTGGGTGTAGGTGCGGAAACTGAACTAGGTTCGAGATATAAACCCGAGAGCTCCAACGCGCCGCAGACTCCCCCTCCTGAGCAGCGGCACAGTGGGCAGCAAAAAAGCGGTCTCAAGTCTAAGCCAACAGCCTTGTCTAGCCCGGTGGGGGTGCGAGGAGGATATGGCAAGACAGCAGGAAGCTAGAGGGGGGATGGAGGGATGGGAACTATTGCATCTTATGGTGTGAGAGCTTGGTGAGAGCTTGGCCAGAGCCGTGACTTACAAGATGCGGGAGAATGATGCGCCTCCACTAATAATGAGAGCTGACTTGGCTCAGCAGATGATTAGGTAAGGGGAACAACACAGGGCGTTGGAAAGGGTGTGCAAGGATGGGGGGTTTGCAACAAGTGCACTGACATCGTATCGTGTTGTACGAGCCTGTGGTTAGTGCTTTGGAGCGCAACACTGCGCGAGCGGAGGGGAGGGTTGTCGAAATGGATCTGAGGCAGTGGGGAGGGAGACGGGGACGGGGCGGTTGATAAGCAAGCCAAGATCTTGTCTTGGACCACATTTATAGCCCATCCATGTCGAGGAGCGCAGAGGCTGACAAAAAAAAAAAGTCCTCGGCGATATGGCCCTGGTTCGCGGCTGTTGGAGCCATGTTGGAGCCAACATGCCCTGGGTCGAGGTACCGGCAGACAGGTGCATCTCAGTCGCTGGCAGCCGACGTCTCCGCATCCAGTTGGGGACTTGGGGAACTTCGGGCCCTGAGGCTCATGGCTTTCTCATGGCTTTCTCTTGGCTGTCCGGGAACCAATCTACCGTCCACTTGGAGGTGGCAGTCTGATAGCAAGGGCGAGCGAGCTGCACGCATCGTCTGCGTCTACATCTGCGAGCAACGGAGGTGCACCGCAGGCGGAACGCCATATCCACGCCGACTCCATGTATGGGGAAAAGGGGGGGGGTGGGCGGGAGGGGGGGAGGCACGAAAGCGAGCGGCGCTGCAGGATCCAGAGAGAGAGTCGAGAAAAAACCACACGCACCGATCTTGTTAAGGTTGGTTGACATGTTTCTGCGACGCCGTCCTGACTCAGCAGAGAGAGGGCGCGCGGCGGTTCAAGTTGAGCCGGACTTGGATTGCTGCAGCCCACCCAGACGACCGCCGGAACCAAACAACACCTCAAGTTCTGTCCCCGACGACAGGACAGGCGCTGCTGACGACACTTCACTTGCACTCAGCCTTGTGAGCCCGCCAGGGTTAGCTTCGTGCTTCATTGCAGATGACTGAACATGGTCACCGCCCGTTTCTTGCCGTCCAATCTAGAAAGACTGACCTGCAAACAGCGATGAGCGAAAGGCAGCAATTCGTGCGACTAGAATCGGGCAATGCGATGCGATGGACGCGTGCTGGGGTAGCTTGAGAGGCGCTTCTCCGCAATCTGCGTAGCGTTGACTAAACAGCGCGAGGCTCGGAATCTGCTGTATAACACAATGTTGGCTGGGTTCGCGAAGTTGACTCAGCAAAAATATAAGGTATGATGTGGGTAGGTTGAGGGCGCGGGATAGCTCGGAAATAGCTTGGAAGCTTGAGGACCTGGAGCATTGGGGGGAACACTGCGGGTCGGGCTTGGGCCAACGTGGCAATGGAATGGAAATGGCACGGCCCCAAGGCACCGAGGACGACTTGAGTACCTCACTCACCTTCAAGAGATCTTTTGAGATCCAAGCATACATGAATTGGCCGTCGGGATCGCAACCGTGGGGCCTAGGCTTGCCAGGCTCGTTCGCGCCAAGGTGTTTTGTCGGGACTTTTTGTTAAGTGTCGGATGCTTTGTCAGCACCAAATCTGAGTTTCAAGAGGAAATCTTGCGTGATACGCGGGGCGGCGGAATTATCTGGGCGAGTTTTTTTTCTCCGGGCACCGCCATTCCAGCTCTCGCCAAGACTGCCAGGCTCGGGTCGCTCTGGTAGGTACGTACCTTTTGACCTGGGGGTTTTTTTTGTTTGCGCCTGCTCGGCTCATTCCATCGCATCGCTTGGCAGGCGCCACTGGTTGGCAGTGATTGCCGTCCGTTAATTGCCACCGATTCACCAGCTGCCCTGCTCGCACAAAACCTTCAACAACCAAAGCGGAACGAGATTGCCAGTCTGTTTTGCAATCCCCCAAGTGATGGGCATCCAAGGTGAGGGTCACGGTACACTACAATATGTCAGTGATTACCGTATGTGTTCTGCCTCTAAAGCCTTCGTCGGTTAACGTTCTGCTTTGCAATAGCAGGCTGCAGCACACTCCATGTTTCAATTAACTATACCTAGATCCAGCTCTCCCTCGCACGCTGCCGTGCGGTGTGCAACCCAATTTGCCCTCGTTCTCATCTCGTCCGCGACCTGAGGCTCGAAACAGCACAGCACGCATCACGTGGTCGATGAAATGGGACCTCGGATTCGGATTCAGGAGTTGATTTGTAATCTGTTAACTAATATCCAGATGCGCACTGGCTCATGCCTCAAGGTTGTCCTGTTGCCCGGTCTCGATGCAGCGTGGGACGAGTGCTCAGAGGCTGTCGTACGTAATCCGCTCGGTCTCCGGGTCTATCGAGCAGCCCCGAACCGGCAATACAAGTCTCCGAACCCTCTGGGACAGGCGGGTCGGATGATGCCGTCGCTGTCTATCTTGCGTGGCCGCAGTTTCGAGATGTGATAATTACGATGTGGCCGCTGTATTCTCACTTTCGCCAGCCGCTTACATACGCCCGGTGGCATGCTGGAGTGTATGGTGCTGTAAGGTAGCTTAAATGGCGATTGATGGAGCTGATGTAAGTTGCCATATCCTACGCGACCACCCAATCTAGCACAATCCCCACCTTAGAAGTCTGATGCCACGGCACTCGATCATATCCTGCATCTATATCGAGTTATCGCATCGTAGGACTAGTACCTCGCGGCGCTGCGGTGTAACTCTAGCCAAAACGCGGTACTCGTAACGCCCTGCCCCTCGTCTTCTGCTTTGGGCCACCAAGTCAATCGGCATTACAGCACATTCTCGGACTTTGGACCTGTTACACCACCCCGGATCCATCCGCCATCCGCCCCGCCTTGCTGGCGTTACTGACCATGGGAAGTACAGGTGTAAATATATGCGAGCCCAAGCAGGAGCGGCCGCCTCAACCAACATCGCGCCCTTTCTCAAGTTCGCTGTTTCCCGTCGACAGCGTTCCCGAAGATACCCCCCTGCGCCACATGTTGACGGGATTGAAAAAGAAAAAGAAAAAGAAAAAGAAAAAGAAAGAAAAGAGAGCATTTGAGAGGGGACCTGATGGGGGCGCACTACCCATTTGATGCGTACGCACTATGCGCGCGCACACTAGGTGAATACTGCCGGTCGCGTGCTTTAGATAACTATACCCCTCCAACATTTTAGCCATCAAAATTACCATACTAAAAGTGTCGAAACTGGTGCATCAATTGGCTTTGCAAAACAACGAAACCAACAACAACGTCGACGCGCCGAATCTGCACTCCTTGCAGTGCCGCGCAATTGAACTAAAAGGCCCTGGGCCCTGAAAACCCCAAATCCGCGGTCTTTGAAGTGCTAACCATTATAACTACATAAGCCCTGGGCTCTGAAAACGCCGAATCCGCGGTATTTGGAGTGCCAAAGCGATAAAACTACACTATCCTGGGCCCAGGATCAATTCAATCCACTTGCCTTGGCAATCGGCCGTACTACCCGACCGCTCTGAGTAGTCTTTTTGACAACAGGAGGCTCCAAGGGGTCAGTTGCCTGCCGTTTTTTTGGTGGCGGCTGGCTCCTGTGAGCCTCCACAGATCAACAGCCCGGGCTTGGGCTTGTCCTTAATGACAAGCCTGGTCCTGGGCCCCGCGACCACGATCGCAGGCTCCATGGGTTCCACGATCATGATCATGGCCTTGGTGTTGCTGTTGTTCTTGTTCCTAGACCCGCGTGGGCGGCCCCTGGGCTTCTTGGCTGACTGGACTTCCTGGGCCTGAACCCCCTGATCCTCCCGGACCTCCCGGACCTCCTGGATATTATCCTCCTCTTCTGGTATCTATATTGGGCCTTCCTGCGTACTAGATCCGGGAATACCCTCGTCTTCACTGAGGTTCAGCTCCCAGTTTGATAGCCGGCGCCGCGCACTCTGTTGCAAAGGCCTGGGAGCATTCTGCTTCGCTAGCTTTAGCGTGGAGCGCTTCAGCTTGGCGCTAGCATTCTTGGGTGTAGATCTTTGCGGCGTGTGTATATTCGGAGGGTTTGAATTTGGAATACTCGGGTCTGGCGTAGGCAATGTCATGGCAACTGGTATGGCGGCTGGAGTGTTCTTCAGCCTGCCGCGCTACCGTTATGCGATCTTGGGGTTGCGGATTCGGAGGTATGGATCTTCTTCATCCTACAAGAAGCAGCTAGGGATGCAGGTATTCACAAAGTGATCCCTTCACAGATCTCGGAGCACTTACAAGTCTAGTCTCCAAGTGCCAGTGGTGGTGGACGTCCCATAAGAATCTTATGACGGCAAGGCATGCCGTACTGGAAAAAAACAGTGCAATCTGCTCCACAGACGCCGATATCCTTGTCCGGCCTTCTCGGCGTTGGAATAGCCGCCTTCGCATGACGGTATTCCCAGTTGATCCGTTCCAACGCAGTCCAGCTAATCTCCACCGGCAACTTCGCGAGCGCGGATGCTGTGGTGCTTTGAAGCGCCGGTAATAACCTCCATGACTTTGTCATTTATCTGGCGGTGTTGTGCATGAGGAGAAGGGTCAAGAGATGGACCATGGTTGTGGGTTCGTCGTTCTTGTTCGGAGTGGTTGTGGAAGAGCCAGCCTTCAGGAGTCCTGACTGCATATGCCTGCCACTTGCAGCCACACTTGCGGGTGGGCATGTTGCAAAGGCCGGCTGGTCGATAGGGCTTTGGCGGCCGAATCTATCGCAAAGGAGCTCATAACGCGTGTAGAGATCCTCCTTCTTGCTGCGGCCGTTAAAGCGATTGACACCGAATCCATGGCTCCTTGCCCATCGGTTAATGCCAGCCTGAAGCTCTCCTGGATCGTGGCTGCAGGGCCAACGCTTCCATCAGTGTGTTATTCCACCATCCGGAGGATTGGGAATAGCATCCTCATCCTCATCGTCGGAATCGGTGAGGTCTTCTTGTTCTTCCTCCTCTTGATCTTCATCATCTTGTTCTTCTTCCTCCTTCATCTTCCTCATCTTGATCTTGACTGTCGGAATCGCTGGTGTCGGGATGGCTGGTGTCAGGGTCGCTAGAGCTGGAGATGCCGCTCCAATCCGGATATTGAAGATCAGCGCGCGCGGGGGTCAGGTCCTTGCATCGCGATCCTTGCGCTCATGCATCGGAGTCCTAGCTCTCATGCAGGTCTCAGCTCTCCTGCAAGCGCGCGTAGCGGTGTTTCGGTTAGAAAAGGTCGAATTCGAGACTTTTGAGGACGGATAACTGATCTATAACGGCGATGTTAGCGTTGAACGATGTGGTGGGTAGATATCGCAGACCGTTGTTGTTGTTGTTGTAGATGGAAACGATTGAAGATGTTGAAGTTGGCAGGTGGAAGACTTGAAGAATTTGATGGTGCAGTGGTTGGGTGGCACCTGGGGTGCAGCTCAATTGGCATACCCCCTCCGTATGGACTTTTGAAGGCGGTGAAGAAAGGGGCTGGACTTTTGGGATTTTCCCATACATAACCCTAACCCTGTAGCCTAGTGCGCGCGCATAGTGTGAGCATCATGCTATCAGGTCCCTTTGAGAGGCCGACGGCGGAACTTCAAACTAGCACACTGTTCCAATTCGACTGCGTCAATGTTCTGATTGGCGAAAGATAGCCACATTGGCTCCACGATCCGCCTGCGTAAGCAATATAGAGCAATGGGCGTATTTCCCTTGGTTGCTTCTCGGCATCCACTTCCCCAGGGCTTAGCTTCAGAAGATTAGAAGCTGCCGAGTTGAGGTTCTTCGGCCCTGAGCGTTGGATCCGAAAGCGCCCAAAGACACGGGGGTCGCCCATGACAGCCCCAGCACTATCAGTTCAGGCCTCGATGGGCCGGAGACACAAAACGACATACTACTACGCGGTAGCGGCCTCTGCCAGTGGGATGTAACCAAGTGCTCCAGTCGCTCATTGACTTGAAGAAGGTCTGCACCGAACAAGATATTCCAGCTCAGCCCCCACCAGCCATTATATGTATTATACTGGATGGTGGTGCCAACAGCCTCAAAAGAACTTGTTAGCGGTTAGCTTCAAGGTTGAGGTTGAGGTGAGTGAACCACTGGGCCCAGGAAAGTAAAATGACATAAAACGCATGTCCATCTCGAGCTTTGACACAATGTAATTTCCTAGCTCCCCTTACGAATTTAACAGATTTGAGTTCCTCTCCAACTTCTTGCAGGAATCATTGCTCGAAAAGTTAGCGGACGGCAATTTTAAACAGGGAAGGTCTTTAACAGCAGGACCGTCGGCCACCCTCGCCGCCGAAAAGAGCCGTACTGGCGCCAACCGGCTTACCAAATTCTAACAATACTCCTTAGATTACTTGGCAGCCATGACTGGCCTCCTATAAACACCACCATCGCGACATTAAGCCTCAGCAAAATTACAGAGCCCTGCTTGTAAATGCTGGCATGGTCGTCAGTCATGCATAAAAGACCTACCGGTGGATCAGCCCTTGCCGACCCTGGGCTGGGAGTGAGATTTGTTTGGAGCATCCTATCTCGCCACTGTCTTCGTGATTTCTTCAAAGTCCGTTATTTACGAAACGTCATGCTGACCAGGCATGCAGGGCGGATCTTGGTGGCCGTAGACCCCCCGTCCCCCCCCCGTAGCGGCCCGATAGATGGTCTGACGGACAGCAGCCAGCGGGGAAAGCTGAGCATGCCGGGGCCCCACCCCGTTATCACTACGGCGATGTGATGCGATTCGCCGGCGGGGACTCGAAGTTGGACAATTACGATACGGCCAGACCACTCAGGGGGCGAGAGACACGAGCTAAATGCTACCGTGCCCTGTACTGATTATGTCGGGCGGTATCGTACATGAGGCGGGCGACTTGAGCCACACAAAGTCGGCATGCTCATGCTTTGTCATCGGAGTCAGCATGTGTCAGAATGTTCAGAGTATGGGGCCTGTGGCTCGCTAAACCTGCCGGAAAAGATACCCCCTGGCGTGGTATCTCATGACCTGACGAAGACCAAGTTGAGAAAAAGCTCAACGAGGAAGGCTATGTGCGCTAGCAGTACGAACCGTCCCTTGCTTCGAACTATATGAACAAATTGATCGTTCCCAGAGGCTCTCAGATGCTTGGATTCACAGTCTGGGAACTTTGATGAGGGGGTTCATAGAATGCAGCCAGTACTATTAGTACTACTTGTCAAACTACCAACTCCACAGTAAGGTATCCTACAATGAAACTCGTGAAAGAGCGACATATAGCCACGCGTAGCTATACTTATGCTGGCAATTTGGTACTTGGAGGCTTGTCTGCAGTTGTTGTGTAACTTGTGGTGCTGAACTTTGCCGCCTGGATCTTAGCACACGGTACCGCTCCCCTTAAATCCCAACATTTACCTTGGGAATCTGACATTGTACCACCCTTGTCTTCAACTTCAAGACTCGCTACGTTATGCGGCCTATCCGTAGTTTTCTCCTGGTTATTGACCTGCAGTTTGCAGGCGAGAACTGCACTTGCTGTTGGGCAAGAAATCGGAAATCCTCCCTAGCCTAGACGTGATGCTACTAATATGGTTCCTCGGGGATTATCTGGTGTGCCGTCGTGCCTGTAATCTTCACAAGCATACCAGCCAATTACTTTCTAGGAAATGTTGCATACTTGTCTTTTGGTTGGCATCTCAGGGTAGTCGAAATAGGGCTGTGGACATGAGCTGTGCGAGGTTCCTTTAGGTACCCAGTAAGGAAGTACCCTGAAGAGTTACTTTACCTAAGAACTTGGCAGGTACGAGGATATCCGGAGTGGCCCGATTGATTTGATGCGCGTCTAACTCTTCAAACTGGGTTACATACCTCCCTGGAGTTTACAGGTTTCGAGCGAGAGATGACGGGAAGTCCTTTGACTTCAAACTCATCTTGGGCCGAGTGTTTAGGGCTTGTTGGTCCGAGCTTGCCAGGGCAGTGCACGGTTCTGCTTCTGGTAACAACCCTAACCCATCTCAATCGCGAACCGTTCAAGTTGTCTGCAACTTGGCGTTTCTCGCCAGAGCAACAAACGACTCCAACAGCCATGATGATTCTCCCATTCGTAAAGCCCCGGGCCTTGCCTTGCCTCTCTGGGGTCTCACGACGGCTGGATCAACTGAACCCCAGCGGCGTGCTCGTACCAAAAGGCACATGGGTCTCCCAGAATCGCTTTCGACCCATCTCTGACGAGAGCAGACCCAACAAGATAGGGGAGAGCCGCTTCAGATTGTATCTGCCGCGCCAAGCCACACCCCCATCCACCTCTACCGCCTTCGCCCACCTCGAGGAGCAGAAACCGGACCTCTCAAAGGATGTGTTACCATTGCTGGTGGGAACTGGTGGCCGGTGGCGGCTCAGTGACGATGGGCACGCGCTCGAGCGGTCGTTCAGATTCCTCACCTTTGCGAAGGCATGGGTAAGTCGGTCGCATTTCTCTACTCCATACTGTGCTCATACCTTCGGCCTCACCAAAACATGCTGCAGGCCAACGAAGATACAACAAATTTTGTTGCATTTTGGACAACAATGGTGTGGTCATCTCAACAAACAACGTAGCTAGATCAGAGTCCAATGAACAACAGATTGAAGACAGATCCAGATGAAATGCCATTTGGTCAACCCGCAACCACACATTCAATCATCTCAACGTTTCCTTACTCCTGCCCATTAGACGACAAAAGGTTTCATGCTCTGCCACACTCTTGATGGGTAACCCACTGACACCGTCTACCAGGATTTCATGACCGGTGTCTCCCTCGAATGCAAGTACTTGAACCACCACCCTGAATGGTCCAATGTAAGCCAGCCATAACCCTCAACAGATTTGACGACTATGACATTTGGATTATCACACAAACGCTTCAATTTGGTCGGCCGTGTCGCCGCCGCGGTTATCAGCAGCCCCCATAGACCACACACCATCTCCGTCCCATCACTCATCACGAGCCACTACAGCTACTGACTCTGTACTCCCCGTAGTGCTACAACAAGGTGACTGTTCGGTTGACGACGCACCAACCGAAGGGGCTGTCCAGAATGGATGTCAATCTGGCCCGGGTGTGTGACATAATTGCATTACGTTGCAAGGAGGTAGTGCCCGGACCGGGCCCAAAACCGCCTGGGCGGCAAAATGATTCTGAGGTCTCCACTGAGGTCTCCACCAAAGACTCTACAGAGCTGCCCGCAGGGACTCACAAAGAGACTCCCACAGAAACATCCACAGAGACTCCCGCGTAAGCCTCCAAAAAGTCTGGTATGGAAGTCCCGTGAGATACTCCGAGACTCCTTGTGGAGTTGCTTTATGGGCACTTCGGACTATTTTCAGAGGCTTTTCATTGGAGGTAGCGAAAGCATAGGGACATAGCCTGATTAGTATTACTAGGTAAATTTGTTATATTATAAATCATCTAGGGAAGTGTATTTGTACAAGAATTAAGATCATATACTGTCAACGCCTTTCTTTGGTTGCGCCCCTGTCCAACGTCATGAGGTAGTCCGGCCCAGCTTCTCAGAGTCTCGGTTCGTCCTCTCATTCACCATCCACACGTGACAGCCGCCGCATCGTCCGACGCGAAACGTTGCAGTGCTGCTTGATCTCGTCAAGGAACCTGTTTGGTTCACGAGAGCCATGGCTACAAATCATTTTGATAGGGACATGGCCAGGGTTGCATATTTCCTTGCAAAGAGCAGAAAATGGGCTTGGTCCCATTTACTGAGCCTTCTTGCCCTTGATCTGCGCGAGCTTCCTCTCCCGGCGCGCCTTGGTTGCCTCGAGACCGGCCTCAGTGTCGAGGCAGTAGTCCCACCAGCGGAAGCTAGAGGCGTAGTTGCCAATGAACTTCTCGTGGTGGAGGTCGTGGTGATCCGCACCAGCCCAGAAAGGAACGATGTGCCTCAAGCTCCAGGGAAAGTCATAACCGCTGTGTGCATCGATGGCCTGGAAGAGACGGAGGATGATCCATACGTACATGGTCAATAAGTGCAAGTCGCCAAACACCGAGACCCAGATGATGGGAGACCCGACAATCCCGAAGCCCAAAAGCATGGCCTCGATCGGGGAGGCGTACTCGGCAGCGAGACCGAAGGGTGCGCTGTAGGTGTGATGCAGCTTGTGGATATTCTTGTATAGAGGACCGTAGTGTAATGCGCGGTGGAACCAGTAATGCCAAGCATCCTCAAAGACGAAGAAGATAGAGATCTGCATCGCCATGGTCCAGATGCTCGGGAAGGGGACGCCGTAGTCCATGCCGAAGTAGGCGGCGACGGGGTGGAACAGCCAGATCTGGGGGAGCTCGACGGTGCAGTGGCTCAATAAGACGAGGGCGGCGCATTCCCACTGCTCCTTCCATGAGGGCAGTTTTTGCTACGCGGATGTTAGCAACGTCGGGTCAGGTGTGCGCTGCAACGGGATTTGCCACTGACATTTTGTAGCTTGTACTTGTTGAAGTAGGGAATCGTGTCGACGACCATCCAGGGGATTGACCGCCCGAAGTAGACGATCTCGTGCATGACGAAGCTCATAATTCCTGTCGCCAGGACATCGTTCTGCATCCAGAGATACCAAGCCTGTTTAGGGGGTTAGGATCTCTTCTATCTGTGTGATGGGGGACGAGATGCGCATACAGCCCAAAGGCGCTCGGCAATGTTGAGCTGGACATTGTACTTGGAGACCTCCTCAAAGACGTCGAAGAGTGTATTCGTGGAGTTCAGACCACTGATGGTCGCGTTCCTATATAACCTGAGTTAGCTTCAACAGCGACCGCTCGCGAGAGGTAGCTCTAGGGCACATACATTACCGCGCTGGCCATGGCGGGCACGATAAGGCGGCGCAAAGAAGCGGCGCTGGTGGATGTCGAGGTCGAGAAAGGTAAATGATAGCAACCACACCAGAGGAAGAAAGGACCCCGAGGGAAAAAAAGCGACAAAGTTGCCGCCAGGAGAAGGGGGAATGAGGAATGGGTTCTCTGGGGCAATGCCAGTCGCGATCGATGGGTGAGGAGGGCGGACTGGAGAATGCCTGGGATGGGATGGATTTTTCTTATGAGAAAGACGGCAGCCCCCACGAGCGTCCAATTCAACCAATGGATAACGGAGCAGCAAAGTGACACCAGAAATCGAACCAGAACCAAAAGCCCCTTTCCGTCTTCCGGGCCACGCTGTTGGCCCACCTTTCCCGCCAATGGATCGCCTATTGGCCAGCTGTTTCGACCCATCGAACGAGCCCGTTCGGAAACCACGGCCATCTGCATCCACAATCCTTCCCCGCAGGCCTGGGACCTGCCAAGACCGCCAAAAACCGATACAAGGATCCCGAATACGATAACACCCTCTTGAGGATACTTGGCTCGAGTCACAAGCTCAAACACCTGCTTGACATTTGTGTCTTGTATTGTAATTGCATCATATTCATTTCCGCACCAAATGCTTCTCCCATTCTGTAAACCTTTAATGGCGCATTAAGGCGCGAATGGCGGAGCACCGCGGTCTCCAGGTTTATTTCACGTCGGCAAGGATCACAACGAGCGGCATGGGGTACGAGCTAAAGCACCGGGTATATCGGTATACTGTTTAAACAGCTAGCGTGTCTGTCATTGGGCCAAGCTGGCTTAGTCTATGCATATAGGCAGAAGCTTGAGATGAACCTATGAGACGATGAAATCATTGCGCAGCTTCCGGGCTACGGTGTTTTTTTTTGTTTTTTGTTTTTTTGGACAGCACCCTGCGTGTTGTCGAATCGAGACGGGACCTGACAACAAACACTGGCAGTCTCCTTCCACTCGCGCACTGGGCATGGGCATAGACCTTGCTTTGCACTTAGCTCTCCCTTCTCAGTCTCCCTTTGGCCGAGCAGCAGCTTCCCTAGCTTGGTGTGATTCGACGTCATCTTAGGCCTGAGGTCCCCGCCAACGAAATTCACCGGCATGATTCTATCCAAATCTCTGGCCATAACCCACAAATCCAAACATCCCGGCTTGCCCGTTGTCCGCTGAACGAAAAAAAGACAGGCCCTAGAACTCGCTCTGCAACACTGCTGATCAACGGCTACCTTTCGGGCAGCTTCCCATCCGGGCGCAATTGAATGGCCTGATCTGGCCTGCCCTCTCCCACCCAAACTCGCCACCTTTTACGCGTCTTCCGGGCGAAGCATCGCCCCCCGTCACAAGGCTGAGCTCACCGCCACAGACCTGCTTGCTCCCGAGAGCTGGTAGCTCCTAGCTTTTAGCTCCGGAACCCGCCTAACCTCGTTTGAAGCATCATCATGTCGATTGTGGCCGAGTTAGTATTCTTCCGGGGTTCCAACGCCTTTTTATCTCCTCTTTTCATTTACCTGTTGTTAACATTGCTGTTTGTTTCCAGCCAAGTGCGTCGCTTAGACGCGCAGATTGACCGCATCTCTCTGGTGCCCCTCATTAGCCCCGACAATGATGTTGAAGACCCGGGGGCCTACTCGGCTGCCACTGCGCTGTCTTCGCCCCGTGTCAGTGAGCTTTTGCGCATAGTAAAGTCCCTTACCTCCAGCTCAACGTCCGGGGCCCCATTGCAGTCGGCTCGGATTCAGAGGTTGCTCTTGCAGTCTGGCTTGGCCGGCGACAGACCACCGCTTGATCAACTTGAAGTCAAGAGTCAGTATGAGACTGAAATTGAGTGGCTCTTAGTCGGCAAAGCAACTGTTCAGACCTATGGTTTGCTTTTGAGCACCCTTCTGGACCAGATTATTCCCCTCAGCGATGACATTTGGTATTGGGATGATGTCCTGGGCTCGTACTCAAGCAGCACCCTGTACACGGTGCAAACGTCACCGTTGCGCATGTGGGCATGGTCCCAAGACATATACCACGAGAGTCTCTACCGGTTTCGACGCCTAAGACAGAAAGCATCAGTCAGGGTCGATGCAGAAGACCAGGATCAGGAAGCTTCACTGCAGAAGTCCAATCTATCCACACAGTGGCGCCAATTCTACTCAATTGTGAGAGAGAGTATTGCCGAACGGTCTATCACCGACCTCCGCCGTAGGGTTTTCTCGCATGTTGGAGTCGGGCGATCTGAAGCTCGTCGAAAACAGGCGCACCTACGGAAACTTCGAGAGATGACTGCAACTGGCCTAGGCATTCTTATGGTGGAAGGACTCAGCTTTGGCGCAACGGAAGAGTCAGACAATGATCACGAGTGGAAAGGTCTGTTGGAGCGAAGCGTCGCCCTGATGGATATGATTTTGCGAAACACGCACGTTCTCGACGTTGGGCTCTCGGAGTACGAGGATAAGGTCTTTGCGGGTGTTGAGGAGGACCCGGAACTGTCGATACACGCTGAGGATACCGTTGAAGGAGAGCGGCCAGCGATCCTCGCGCGCCGCATCCTCGACATACTTCAGGCGGGGCTTCCAGGCCACGTGGACTCAATGGCAAAGGTTTCAAGCGAAAGCGGACGGCCCTCGAAGCTAGTCAGATACTGGCTCCCAGCCCTGGCACTGGTCATATCATCCTCGACGATTCTACGCATCTTGGTTAACAGACAGGACGACATCATCAACTGGGTTCGTGATATCGGTGCTACCACTCGTGACTTTTGGTTCAACTGGGTCGTTGAGCCGGTCCGCAAGATCGTTGGCACGATCCGGCATGATTCGACCAGCGAGATTGCCATCATGAGCCGGGACAGCCTAAAAGCGGACAGGGATAGCTTGGAACGGATGGTAGTGGATTTTGCCTTGGACAAACCCGACATTGCGATCGGAAGCTCCTCCATCACAGAGAGTCAGATCGCTACGATCCGGTCCAAGGTAAGAGAGGGTGACGTGACGCCGGTTCTCAAGGCCTATGAGAGAGACCTGAGGCGTCCGTTTGTTGGCGCCGTGACTGGAGACTTGGTTCGATCGCTCCTCATCCAAGTGCAAAAGACAAAAGTCGACCTCGAGGTGGCAATCAGCGGCATCGATGCGCTGCTAAAGAGCCAGGAATTGGTTTTTGGGTTTGTTGGGCTGACCCCCGGCGTGCTTGGTGAGTCTTTGGCATTCGGCAGCTCTCGGCAGCCACCCTCCCTATGGTTTAGACTGACTTTCTACAGTAACGATTGGTATATTCCAATATCTCAAAGCCATTTTCTGGACTCGCGATGGCAACCGGCGAGGTAGGAAGGCGCGACGTAGCGTTCGGGTGCTGCGGAAGATCGACAAGATTCTGTCCGAGGCCACACCGACTCAGAACAACCTGATATCATACAAAGATCACGGGCTGCTGGTTTGCGAGGTGCATGTATTACGAAGGTTGGCACATGGGGTGCTCCCCGGCGACGTCGAGAAGGAGTTTATTGAGGATCTCGACGAACTGGCAAACCTCAAGGGGATTCAGGTCCAAATGAGGGCACTAGACAGGATCCGCTGGGCTTATGCTGAGTGGTTGAACAGAATGAGGTAGACGGAAGAAGTTGTGTGATTTAGCGAGCAGCGGATCATTTGGAGAATTACCTAGACGCATAGCAGGTAGACATACATGAGCAGGATGCAAAATCCTATGGTTGTAACGAAGGATGGATGGCACATGGACACCTTTCTATTTTGTTTCCTGTCCCATTTTGTTTCCTGTCAGCTACTTAGTATTGCGATGAGCGTATTAGATAAGGTAGGGTAGCCCGGGGCCGCGTATTGCTGATGTATGGTAGGTACCTCGGGCTTGGAGTGGATTCAGGGGCAGATTGCATCTAGTTCAGCGTTTGGATGATAGGTACCCATGCATGCTGTCAAAGAAATACGTAGGATGTAAATCGGACTGAACAAGATATAGGTTTTCCTGAGCAAGTAAACTCTGAGGATAGAGCCCCAGACGGTAGATGTAAAAACCAAGCCGGTGCTCCTTCGCAAACGCCTTTGGGGGTTGGATTGACTGTTTTTTTTGGTTTTTTTTTTTTTGCTGCACATGAAACATGAAACAGATGAATCCAGATTGCCAGGGCTGATGAGAAGGGTCACGGTGGCGCAAAGTGGGCCTTTTATGCCGCATCTCGAGGCTAGTCTTTTGCAGCCTATCATGTCAGGCCAACACCACTTGCCGCCCTGGGGCACTGGGTGTCACTGTCCAACCCGAGCCCCAAGCCTGTGCACCTGCCAGCATCCCACCAACCAGAATCCTGAGACAAGACAACCCGCCGCATATTAATCTTTGACGTGTTGAGGCTCACCTTCGGTCAAACCTAGGACGTCACAGCTGACTTTGCAAAGGACGAGACGACCGACAACTGTTGCTGTTACCTAGGTAGTCTGAGCCCTCGATCCAGCAACTACCTAACTCTCTGACTACTCTCTACCCCATCGGCTTAGCGGTTTACTGCCAGCACCCACCGTCGATTGCTGTTGACCTAGCCAAACCTGCAGTCGCAGCTAATCCCCCCAGGCCCCTTTCTGGTCCTTCTGCGCAGGTGCGTCAGCTCCCGTCTCGTGGTCCTCGGTCCCGTTCGAAAGTCCAACTCCACTGCCCATCCATCGACTGTCATCACCGTCCACCAATCTGTGCTCTGGGTGCCTCCGTCCCTCCGTCGCTGCCAAATTCCGCTTGCCCTGCCCCCCCTTTCCGCCTCGCTGCAGCAACACTCAGCAGTCGTCCAGCCGTTCCATGATTGTCTGACTGACCCGCTTGGCCCCCCTTCCAGTTCGAACGTCGCACCGAGAACCGCACCAGAACCTCGCCGAGAACATACGCACGCCACACACGTCCGGCCGGCTGCCAAATAATTTTGCTGCGCATCGCGACAACCAACCCATCCTCCCTTTCCGACCCACATACCTTCCTACTCGATCTGCGTTGTCCTCCTGGAAACTTGTCGTCGTGCTTTCTCCGTAATCCAGCACTCACCTACGAGACCACAAACGGACTACAAGAACCCTACATCTACACAGGCGGTGGTCTCAACCGGTCCCTCAAAATGTCTAGTAACCGAAATTACGACTTCCTGGTAATGAGCTCCCCCCTCCTCATTTTCGTCCGCGGCCGCGAGGCGATGCGCTTATGGCATTGTTGTCTTGATCGCGAGGTTGCCCTCTATATACAACGTGCTTACACTCATCGCTTCGGATTTAGATCAAGCTGTTGCTGATTGGAGACTCGGGCGTCGGTAAATCATGCTGTCTTCTCCGCTTCAGCGAGGACTCGTTCACACCTTCATTCATCACGACGATTGGCATCGACTTTAAGATCCGGACCATCGAGCTCGACGGCAAGCGCGTGAAGCTACAGATCTGGGACACGGCCGGCCAAGAGCGCTTCCGCACAATCACGACAGCGTACTACCGCGGCGCCATGGGCATCCTGCTCGTCTACGATGTGACTGACGAGCGGTCTTTCAATAGTATGTTTTATTGGTTACGTCGAAAATGGATTGGCAGGCGGGGAAGAAGGCGCTGGTTAAGCTGGGTGTCAGGAGTTGCATTTATACTGACAAATTCGTGTTACCAATAGACATCCGCACATGGTTCGCCAATGTGGAGCAGCATGCAACAGAGGGCGTCAACAAGATCCTCATCGGAAACAAGTGCGACTGGGAGGAGAAGCGAGCTGTGTCGACAGAACGGGGTCAGGAGCTGGCCGACGAGCTGGGCATTCCCTTCCTCGAGGTCTCGGCCAAAACCAACAAGAACATCGAGGAGGCCTTCTATAGCCTCGCTGCCGACATCAAGAAGCGCATTATCGACACATCCAAGACCGAACAGGCCGCGGGCCCGGCAGTAAATGTCGGCGACAACAGTGGATCGGGGTCGGGTGGCAAGTGCTGTTGATGTGGTATGGGTTTGTTGCTGGTTGGAAACATCGACATGAGAAGCAGATTTGACGAGGTGGAAATCACGAACGACATGAGAATTCGGGTGCGCCGATGGCTGGGGTCACTACGACAGCAACGGTTCCGCGGTGGCTGCCTTGTTACTCTAGGGGAGTATCCTATGGTGCAACTCGATGATGGGCAGGGGAGAAGAGGAAGATGAGGGAACCGCCATGCGTGGCAGAAGAGTGGAAAAGTATCAACATCCACCCGTTCCGCTGCCATAGCTCACATACCCACTCATAGATATCTCACTGGATGGGGATAATGTAGGGACACTTACTACAAGTGTGGGCACGTGTCCCACGCTGAACCTCTGTCCTTTTTGTAGTCTTTTTTTTTTTTTTTTTTTTTTTGTAGAGGGGGGCGAAACTTTACGGGATGATGCGGTAGGCAGGCTTGGCTGGCAGGCAGAGAGCAAAGTATCTGGTCACGGAGTTTCGGGTTTGATAATATGATGTTGGCTCTTTTTAATAACATTCCGTGTCACCTGCTTGTTCGTGATAATGCTGCTGGTCATGTCTGCTCCAAGGCGTATTCTATGGTCTATTACCTACCAGCTGTGAAAGTCATGGTTCAGTTTCCAAACCTGAAAAATGGTGAACCTGCCATCTTGTCCGTCTAGCATACACCTTGTCTTGTCTTGTTAACGCCTACCTTTACTTGGAAGGAATCAGGCTTCTGACGGAACGATGATGATTGTTCGGTTACCCTGGCGGTGAGTGGTTCGTAGTTCTGCTATTAGTAGAAAGCCTTGCGCAGAACAAGAACTCAAAGGTACAGTCTTGAACACAGACAAGGCTGCTCCATTTCAAATGGAGGCAAAGCCACTTGGTTTCAGTGGAATGCACTGCTAGTGGGTGCGGATCGGTTCGCTGTCTCCCAGCAGACACCCTGTATATTTAGCCAGAAATACGCGATGGAAGCACTGATATTTGTCAAATGGGAGTGACGGGATGCAGCTTCCCGTCCCGCATCTTGAAGGCGCTCTAGTGGCTGGCACTTCTGCACCTACTGACATTCCTCATGAGTCAACCGGCCTGAGGTGAACGGCCTGACTTTCATACCGAGAGAACTCTCTCACACAAAACGACAAGCCCCTCCCTCATTCGAGGCGTCGCCAAGTAATACAAAATAAAAAGGAAACCTCAACTCCTTACTGAACCCTTTAATCTCCAACCAAATCCAGGCAGCTATTTCCATCGTCACAAACGCAGCCATGCCGGCCCCCTCACCAACCCTCGCCGAATGGCGAGCCCAAGTATCAGCCATGAAATCCGCCGTTACCGGCCTTAAACCCCCGCCAGACGCCAACACTACTACTAGCGACTGGGACGACGACGAGATCGACCGCGCCTACGGGCCGCGCGGCAGCCCCCGCGACGTGTGGGACTTTATCTCGGAGGACGAGGTTGACGAGATTGAGTTTGACGACAGCGCGGCGGCGGACGAGGCGGACGGTGTCGATGGGTTCGGCCTACCGTGGCTCGCGGGGCAATGCACCGAGATTGCGAACCGGAGGTCGGGGTTGGATCCGGCGGCGCTGCAGGACAAAGTGGTCGATGTTCTGGGGGGAGGTGGCGGCGAAGAGCAGGTGCAGAGCGCCCTCACGGATCTGGTGGGGTTTGATGATCTGGACTTTGTTATCGAGCTGCTCTCCCACCGGGACGAGATTATTGCGTCCGTCGTGGCGGGCCAGGGCCGTGAAGAGGGGCTGGAACTGGAGCCTGGCATGAGGTTATTGACCAAGGCACAGAGGCAGGAAGCGTTGAGGCGGAGAGATCAGGAGCACAAAGCGCAGCCCTTGGCGGCCGCGTTGTCCAAGGGGGAGGAGTATCCCCATGTTTATCGGGCCTTTAGCGCGGGAAATACGCTCAGCCATTTAGGGAAGAGGTTCGCACTGCCTGTAGGTAGCGAGCGGAAGGAGTTTGAGAAGTATGAGGAGTACTCGATTCCCGCTGGGAGGGTTGGTACGCTTGGAGTGGGCCGGAAGCTTGTGCGCATCGCCGACTTGGACGGCTTGGGTAGGAATACCTTCAAGGGCTACACGGAGCTGAATCGCATGCAGAGTCTGGTCTATCCCGTGGCCTACAAGACCAGCGAGAACATGCTTATCTGTGCCCCTACCGGTGCTGTGAGTACGCCTTCGCGAGGGCAATACGAAGATTAGGTAGCTGACTAATGAATAATAGGGTAAAACGGACGCCGCCATGTTGACTATCCTCCATACGATAAGTCAGTACTTGACGCCGAATCCGTTTGAAGATCACGAGGCGACAGACTTTGCGGTGCGGGCAGACGACTTCAAAATCGTCTACGTCGCTCCCATGAAGGCACTTGCAGCCGAAATCACGGGAAAGATTAGCAAGCGGCTTGCCTGGCTGGGACTTAAGTGCCGCGAGTACACGGGTGACATGCACTTGACCAAGTCTGAGATTGTTCAGACACAGGTCATCGTGACGACCCCTGAGAAGTGGGATGTTGTCACTAGAAAGGGGACGGGAGACACAGAACTCGTTCAGAAAGTGCGCCTCCTGATTATCGATGAGGTGCATATGCTTCACGACGAGAGAGGTGCCGTCCTCGAGTCTCTAGTAGCGAGGACGCAGAGACAAGTTGAAAGCACCCAGTCACTCATCCGAATCGTGGGCCTCAGCGCTACCCTACCCAACTACACTGACGTTGCTGACTTTCTGGGTGTCAACAAATACGCCGGCCTGTTTTACTTTGATGCATCTTTCAGACCTGTGCCACTGGAGCAGCACTTCATTGGTGTCAAGGGAAAGGCCGGCAGCAAACAATCCAGGGATAACATCGACCAAGTTGCCTTCGACAAGGTAGTCGAGATGTTGGAGGAAGGTCACCAGGTCATGGTTTTTGTGCATTCGCGGAGAGACACGCAGGCAACGGCGAAGATGCTTTACGAGAAGGCCGTGGACCAGGCCTGCGTTGGTCTGTTCGACCCTAGCGGGCACGAAAAGTTCGAGTCGGCGATGAGGGACATCAGATCCACCAAGGCTCGGGAGATTCGGGAGCTCGTCCCCAAGGGCATGGGCATTCACCATGCCGGCATGGCGCGGTCAGATCGGAATGTCATGGAGCGGTTGTTCGAAGAAGGCGTGCTCAAGGTCCTCTGCTGTACGGCTACCCTCGCGTGGGGTGTCAACTTGCCCGCGGCAGCCGTGGTGATCAAGGGAACGCAGGTCTACAGCGCCCAAGAGGGTAAATTCGTCGATCTTGGGATTCTTGACGTCTTGCAGATCTTTGGTCGCGCTGGTCGTCCTCAGTTTGAAGACGTCGGTATCGGCATGATTTGTACCACTCAAGACAAGCTCGCTCACTACCTCACCGCGGTGACGGATCAACTACCCATTGAGTCAAAGTTCTTGGCAAAACTTGTCGACAACTTGAACGCCGAGATTGCTCTGGGCACCGTTACTTCCATTCCCGAGGCCGTTAAGTGGATCAGCTACTCGTACCTCTTCGTCCGGATGAAGCGCAATCTGACGGCGTATTCGTCCGAGTACAACGACGACCGCCAACTCGTTCAAAGACGGCGAAAGCTAGCGATAGAGGCTGCCAGGACGCTACAAAGAAACCAGATGATCATCTTTAACGAGGCCACCGAGGATCTTCGCAGCAAAGACATTGGACGCATCGCCAGTCAGTTCTACATTCAACATGGAAGCATTCAAATATTCAATGCAAAGATGGGCCCGGTAACGACTGTCGAGGGAATCCTGGAAATGATCGCGATGAGTGGCGAGTTCGACAACATCCAATCGAGGAACAGTGAGGCTACTGAGCTCTCGCTGATGAAAAACAACCGCAACTGGGTACCCCACGAGATAAAGGGCGAGATCGACACTCCGCAGGCCAAAACAAACATCCTGTTGCAGTCCTACATCTCGAGGAGACAGCCCGAGGACTTCGCTCTGGGCAACGACTTGAATTACGTCGCCCAGCAAGCTGGGCGTATTTGCAGGGCGTTGTTCATGATCGCGCTCAACCGGCGTTGGGGTACACAGTGCCTTGTTTTGTTGACCCTCGCCAAGTCAATCGAGAAGCGGCTTTGGTCCTCGCAACATCCCTTCCACCAGTTTGACCTCCCCAAATCGGTGCTCAATAACCTCGATTCAAAGGATTCTCTGATCATCGAGTCAATGCGGGAGATGGAACCTGCAGAAATCGGCGAGTTGGTTAACAATTTCCGCATGGGCACCAAGATCGCAAAGTTGCTCGACAATTTCCCAACTCTCAGTGTAGAGGCGGAGATTGCGCCCCTGAACCGCGACGTGCTCAGGATCAAGTTGTACATCACGCCCGACTTTCGCTGGAATGACTTCCTACACGGCAACTCCGAATCGTACTACATTTGGGTCGAGAATTCGGAGACATCCGAGATTTACCACCACGAGTTCTTCCTGCTCAGCAGAAGGAAACTCGGCGATCCTCACGAGCTCAACTTCACGATACCCCTATCAGACCCCCTCCCCACACAGATCTACGTGCGAGCGGTCTCCGATCGGTGGCTGGGCGCCGAGACGGTGACCGCTGTATCATTTCAGCACCTCATCCGGCCAGATACGGAGAGCGTTTACACGGATCTACTCAACCTGCAACCGCTCCCCATCAAGGCGCTTCAGAATTCTGCACTGGAAGAGATCTACGCACAGCGATTCGAGTACTTCAACCCGATGCAGACCCAAATCTTCCATACGCTGTATCACAGACCGGTCAACGTCCTCCTCGGCTCGCCGACCGGCAGCGGCAAAACAGTCGCGGCTGAGTTGGCCATGTGGTGGGCATTCCGTGAGCGACCGGGCTCCAAAGTCGTGTATATCGCACCCATGAAGGCGCTCGTGCGCGAGCGTGTCAAGGACTGGGGAGCCCGTCTTGCCCGGCCACTGGGCCTCAAGCTGGTGGAGCTAACAGGTGACAACACACCTGACACGCGGACTATTCAGGATGCCGACATTATAATCACTACGCCAGAGAAGTGGGATGGTATATCGCGTAGTTGGCAGACGAGAGGCTACGTGCGGAAGGTCAGTCTCGTCATCATCGACGAGATCCATCTTCTCGCAGGTGACCGTGGTCCCATTCTCGAGATCATCGTCTCCCGCATGAACTACATCGCGGAGTCCACGAAGAACGCGGTCCGCCTCCTTGGTATGTCAACAGCATGCGCGAACGCTACGGATTTGGCGAATTGGCTTGGTGTCAAGGAAGGCCTGTTCAACTTCCGGCATTCGGTGCGCCCTGTGCCTCTGGAGTTGTACATCGATGGCTTTCCCGAGGTCAGGGGCTTCTGCCCCATGATGCAGTCGATGAATCGTCCTACTTTCTTGGGCATCCTCAACCACAGTCCCGAGAAGCCTGTCATTGTGTTCGTCCCTTCCCGTCGACAGACTCGTTTGACCGCCAAGGATCTTATCAATCTGTGCGGAATGGAGGACAACCCCAGACGATTCCTGCACATGGATGAAGACGACCTCCAGCTCAACCTGTCGCGCGCCAAGGACGACGCGCTCAAGGAAGCCGTCAGCTTTGGAATTGGTCTCCATCATGCGGGTCTCGTCGAGTCAGATCGCCAGTTGGCAGAGGAGCTCTTCCTAAACAACAAGATCCAAATCCTGATCGCTACAAGCACGCTGGCCTGGGGTGTCAATTTGCCAGCTCACCTTGTCATCGTCAAGGGCACCCAGTACTACGACGCAAAGATTGAGGCCTACAAGGACATGGACTTGACAGATGTGCTGCAGATGCTCGGACGGGCTGGACGGCCGCAGTTCGATAACTCGGGCGTAGCTCGCATCTTCACGCAAGATGCCAAGAAGGATTTCTACAAGCATTTCTTACATACCGGTTTCCCCGTCGAGTCCTCGCTGCACACCGTGCTGGACAACCATCTATGTGCTGAGGTTTGCGCCGAGACTGTCCTGACGAAGCAGGATGCTCTTGACTACCTGACGTGGACCTTCTTCTTCCGGAGGCTGCACAAGAACCCGTCGTACTACGGCCTCGAGATCTCTGCCGAGGAGCATAACAGCATGACAGCCCAGCAACTTGCCAACGAGTTCATGATTGAGATGGTCAACGGCTCTCTCAATGAACTGGCCCTGTCCAAGTGCGTCGAGGTCTTCCCTAATGGCGACGTGGATCCAACACCCATGGGCAAGATTATGAGTTATTACTACCTCTCCCACAAAACGATCCGCCACCTTGTGAGCAAGGCCAAGGCGCAAGCATCTTTCGCAGACGTCCTCTCATTGATGTGCCGCGCAACCGAGTATGACGAGTTGCCTGTGCGGCACAACGAAGACCTCATCAACGCTGAGCTCTCGCGCAGCCTGGCCTTCCCTGGAGCGTCGTTCGGCCTCCCCATGTGGGACCCCCACGTCAAGGCCTTCCTGCTGCTTCAGGCACACATGTCTCGCATCACGCTGCCTATCACCGACTACGTCGGCGACCAGACGAGTGTGCTCGACCAGGCCGTGCGTATCATCCAAGCCTCAATCGACGTCTTCACCGAGCTAGGCCACCTCTCCAGCGCGCTGGAGTTTATCAAGCTTCTCCAGTCTACCAAAAGCGCCCGCTGGCCAACCGAGCCCCCGCTGTCCATCCTCCCCGGCGTCGAGGAAACGACGACAAACAAACTCACACTTCAAGACATGAGCAAGCTCCACAAAACCCCGCAGCAGCTTCAAAAGCTCGCCCGAGACCTCGGGATATCAGCCGCCGGCGGGCCGCAGCCATCGATGGCCGCGCGCTTCATCAAGGCAGCACAGGCGATTCCCAATGTCGAGGTCGCCGTCGAAAACGTCACGACGAGCGGGCTGACGGTCGTGCTCAAGCGGCTCAACCCCGTCACGGAGCGTGAGGCACGCATCTACGCGCCCAAGTTCCCCAAGCCGCAGACCGAGGGCTGGTTTGTTGTTGTGGGCGACCTGGCTAGGGATGAGGTTGTGGCGGTCAAGAGGGTCGGGTGGAAGGCTGCGGGTCAGGGACGCGGTGGTGGCGGCGGGAGTGTAGGTGTCGGAGCGAGGCCCATGGCGAGGGCAGTGATTAGGCTGCCGACGGATGGGCAGCTGAATGGGAGGAAGCTAGATGTGTTGGTGGTCAGTGATGGATATATAGGCATGGAGTATCGCGTGCGTGGGATTGAGGTGCCTGTAGCACCGGTAGTGGATGGTGATGAGAAGAAGGAGGATGGGGGTAGGGAAGTCGAGGGTAGCAGCTCTGGGGAGCGGGCTGGAGCGAGTTGAAGAAGGGGGCCTTGGGCCGGTTGGTTTTGTTGGCTGCGGAAGAAAAGGGGTGAAGTTTATGGTTGTGGCTGTCGGCCATGAACTGCAGATGCTTACTTACTACAAAGGAGTAGTAGGCCCGAATCTGTGAATATGATTTGAATTCACTGTCAAGTTCACAGGTGCCTTGATTTACCTTGTATTGAAGGGGTTCTGTGCTGACATCTATCACGGTTCATGTTGAATTTGAGATACATCCATGCAGTATTGTTGGCCCTCCATGCCATGCCCAAGACCGATGCTACTGATTTCATGTTGTATCATCGTCTTTTCATCTGCCTATGTGCCATGGCCCCATGGTGGTGTGCCTGCCGTCGAGGTACCTGCCCGACCTCTAGCCGCCCTCCAGCCGCACCTCAACACCACACCGGCCACAGATGGCCCGGGCATAGAACCTTCCGTGCCCTTCCGGACCCTTCCGAAACACCCATCCTGCTGGCACAAGCGGGGCCCTTCGTTTTAACGCCCTATAGTTTCGTTCGGTGCCTGCAGCTTTCAACA
The DNA here is from genome assembly GCA_033439745.1 of Lasiosphaeria hispida. Lineage (NCBI taxonomy): Eukaryota > Fungi > Ascomycota > Sordariomycetes > Sordariales > Lasiosphaeriaceae > Lasiosphaeria > Lasiosphaeria hispida. Next base: position 2,595,798 of record JAUIQD010000004.1, read on the forward strand.
AAATCTGCAATGGCTTGGTTGGTAATGGCTTCACCTCCAAGAACACTAGCTGACAGCGAAACAGAGAGCATGGGTTGAACTCCATCTCGTACTCCCTCTCATGTTTCAATTATTTGTCAGATTAGTCTTGGTCGAAGTTCTTGGTCCTGGGTCTCTTGGAGAACTTGGAGAACTTGGAGAAGGCCCAAATCCCACCAACAAACAAACAAGGGGGGCGCCACAAAGGGCAACGAAACTGCAATCCCAATCCTATCTCGGAGTCAACACCGGTCAGACGTCCAACATCCAAACTCCCGACGTAAGTAGTCCCCTACTTCCTGATCGACCCTCCAATACCAACTAGGCCAAAATATTTTTTTGGTGGAGTATTTTTTTGTCAGGGGGTATATGGCATTTGCGTGTCTCCCGCTCCTATCCTATCTTGGTGTTTCCTATCTGCGTACCCCGTGACACTCCCACATCTAGCCTTGCAGTGATGTACGTGTTATATGTCATCGGTATACCGCTTCCCTTGGTGGAGTTGTCCGCTTGCGCTAGCTTTATCCTTTATCTCTTCATTCCTCGATTGAGCTATCTTGTGTGTTTATTCCCATGCCACCACATGGTATGATGCAGGCAATATGCTCATCTCAAGCTAGCCTTCACATGTCTAAATTTATTTACCTGACACCACGTCAGGGGTTTTTTTTTTTTTTTAGCAGCTTGCTGGTCCTGGGGAGATTTGGCCGGCAGGATTCCTTGCCTGGCATGCTGCCTTACGCCGATCCGGCTTTGTCGCCCGTGACTTTAACTTCACCTTGGAAGAGCATCAGGTCCGCGTCTCTGGTCAAGTAGCGCGCCCTGAACCTTGGGCATTCATAATTAGCTCGACTCTTGTGTCCAGGCCTCAGCCCGCCGCCCCAGGCCCGAGATACTTTTCGAGATCCTGCCCCCTCCCAAACAGCTGCTGCCGAATCCTCTCGCCCCTGCGCTTCTCCTTGGCCACGAGCTTCCTGACCCGACCCGCGTCCAGCGTCTTGGCCTTCTCCTTCTTGGGCGGCAGGTTCTTGGGAACGGCCAGCCCGAGCCCGAGCTTGTCCTCCTTCCCCTTGGGCTTGATGGGGTACTGGATGCCCTGCTGCGCGGCGCCGAGTCCCTTCCTCGCATCGGGATCCCACCCGTGCGACGACAGGTACGACAGGCCCATGCGCGACCGGTCCAGGGCAGAGGGGGGGTGCGAGTGTGGGAGACATACTTGATGAGCGAATGAGTTCTCGTGCGCCGTCGCGGTCCGCGAGGGGCCTTCGTCGGCGCGCATGGCCGGAGGGACGAGGGAGGCGAGGGGCAGGTTGCAGACTTCGCAGACCTGGATGGGGGGTTCGGTGGTTGGGTTTCTGGACCCGGCGCTCTGTCCTGTAGATGTGCGCGGTTTCGTGTCAGTGGGGAGAACCATGCTCAGGTACAGATCGGCCACGTCTGGGCGGGGTTTTGCTGTGGCCGCGGAAATGGTCGAGTTGGTTGAGTTGAGCCGGCCATCGCCGGATGCTGGGATGAAGGCGATCGCCTTCTTGTGCAGACCACTTCCAAAGGGACGCTGGTACTGCAGCGGGATGTCGTCGTAATCATCGTCGTCGTTGCCGTCGACTACTTTTTGTGGGGCATCCATGTTGAGCTTATTCCGAGTCGAAAATCGCCTCGTGCCTTCTCCTTTGCATGTGTACAAACATCGCTATTGGATCGCAAGACGGGACATTGAAAAGTCAAAGGTGGCCATAGGATGAGGTACCGAAGGAAAATGTAGCTGTTGCTGTTGTAGCCTTGGGAAAGAAGTCAGTCGGCCTCAAAGATATCTTATGTAAGCAGCGCCTTTTGCCCCTCGGATATATAACCCTAACCCTGCGTTTTCTATTCCAGGATGCTCTCGTCCTGGCGTTCAGCATAGTCTAATCTTTAAGACGGTGTGAACCCTGATGAATGAGACTGCTAAATTCACTGTGTCGCCAAAATGCCGGGTGTTTGAGACGTTGAGACACTCGGCAGGAATAGAAAGCGTTACAGGGCTAGGGTGAACGGACCACACTACGGAGCACCTCCCCTTGACAAAAAACAGGACCTCAGCCTCTTGCTGTTCTTTGCACTGTTTCCGAATTAGTTGGGAAGTGACCGATCTCGCATATCAAGCTCACCTTCGACTGTCATTGACCGAGAAATGCTACTTGATGCCCCCCTCGTTTGGGTCGCAGTGGGCAGCGAGACATGCATGTTTGCTCCAATTGGAGGCCCTACCCAGGAATACCTCCGCACTCAGTCGTATCCTTCATTTCAATATTCCTCACAATCCTCATCGCTCAAGTTGCTGTCCTGGACCCCTGCTGACGATCTTGGACGAGAAAAAGACGTTGCTTGCTTCGAACCTACGGACGGCAGCAGCGGAGCCAGAACCCCCCCAGGACACGGGGCACCGCTGCTAAGTTATCCCACCGGTATCCCTCCCTCTCTACACTGAAAACGAAAAAGAATTTTGAACCAATAACTAGGAGGGCCGTCAGCATAGTCCATCCATGACCTTCCATGTCAGCATCGCCTGAGTTCAAGTGGGGTCTTACACTAGAGGGGGTTTAGAATCTGGACCAAGAGAGCCCCTGCGGCCGAGAGCGGAGCAAATGGGTCCCTCGCTCTTTCCCAGTCTTGAATGCAAGGGACGATCGGTAGGTATTCATTAACGGGAATGCTTAAATTCACGTCAGCCCCACATGGTTGTACAAGCACCTTGTACTGCACAACAACACGACGACACAACAACACGACGACATGACAACCACGAATTCTTTTCTTGGCTTTGAGCCACCCCTCTGCCACCGCCACCCCAGCAATGTGAAGACGTCTCGAGTTCTGGGGATCTAGGAAAACAGTGCTGGAGTCCCTAGCGCTGAATGAGAGAGCGCTGAGTTGGCAAGCAGTGGCGAGGAGTCACGCTCTGCGTTTGGAGGCAACTCTGAACTTGCCCATCTCATCGTGCTTGACAGGTGTCGCATGGAGATGTGGTACACTTGTTCGCACTCTCCTCTTCTGTATCTGAAACTCCATCCGGCCATCCAATCGAGAGTCTGTCAAGCGGCATTCTCATGTCCTTCATATAATTCCGCGTCGACAATGGGATCTCTGTCTTCGACCTAGCATTTCGGGATGGCATGCGCATAGCCTGTGCAAGGTGGGTCCCGATACACCGCAAATAGTTCGAGTGGACCGAAGTCAAGTTATGCCCCATCGCATTTCGGTACAGCGAAGCCGAGTCGGTGTGTTGTCTGGCCATGGTATTCACCTGAAAACTTATCAGCTGTGGGATGATGGTCAGGTGATCTGAACCGGTTCCTTGTGTGTATTTTCCACCTACTTACCCATTCATGTCTATGGCGCGTGTATTGACTATTTTGGGAACACCCAGGTTAGCCAAGGCCACCTCGGTCTGTTGAGGGTGAGGATTCATTGTAGCATCTGCTCTCTGCCGAAACACTCGAACCCCTCTTCTCAACACCCAGCAAGTGTATTGTTGCTCCCCTTGGGTACGCTAGTCCTCTCTTGTTGCTGACAATAGCTCATGTTCAACCGAGTTGGTTTGGTATATGAGGAAGGGTATATGTGTGAGAAGGAAATTGCCAGGCACGCTAAAATCGGCTTCCGGCTTGCAAATCCAGCGAGCCTTGCCAACAAAACTCGCCCCTCTCTAGCGGGCTCAATCAGTTCGCACAATTCCGCCGCATTGAAATAGAGAATTGCAAAACCGGCAATTATTACCAGCCGAGGGCAGTCTAGGCAGTCACGTGGCAGGCAGTCAGTCCTGCGGTCAGTCCTGCAGGCCCGGGAGTAGCAACGACAATGTGTGTTCCAACGCCTAAGCAGCACAGCCCTTGTGGCCCATAGGGAAGCTGCCAACCATTTGGGACACGACTGAAAGCGCTAGGCCCAAGGTCAGATTTACAATTCCCCGAAGCAGCTCATCTCAGGTCTATCATGTTCCGAAAGCTTTGATCTAACCCACAAGATCCCAGCCGACCCTGTCAGGACAGGCGCCCAACGGTCAGGCGGGGGTTTGGTGTCTTCAGTCTTTTGTTGTTGAACTCAGCTACAGTGACATTCTCGGCTTGCACTACCAATCGATCGAGCCAACGCATTGATCATAGCCCCGCTCACCGCGGGCGGTAGGGATAGTGGCAACATCACATGGGGCAGATCAGCGCTTGAGGGCAAGGACTCGGACTTGAGCTCAACTGCGGTGTCATGGATGCCATTCAGCACCCGAGTTTTGCCCTTCATGTAAGTGCTTTGTTGAATGGCGTGTGGATCCTGTGCCCTCAGAGTGGCATTTCGTGTTTGTCAGCCCAAGTGGAACCGTATTGATGTCCAGAGTGGCGGCAAGCGTATATTGACGTTCGGAGTGGCGACAGGAGTATGCAGGCCCACCTGGCCTGAGCCGACAAAAGTAGGTCTTTTGTCGGCTCTGGTATTTGAACCACCGCCATCTGACTCTTGGTGTTGTTTCTCGCTTTGTCGTGCACCATTCTCCCCAAAGCCCTTCGGCCCGCATCCCCTTCGTGACGACCGTTCCGATCCCAATCTGCACAACGACCTTGCCCGCATGCTCTCTGCAACGACTACATCCGCATCAACGCCGAAAATATGTCGCCACCACAGCAACCTCCTCTCCGTCCGACCCCGGTGACTCAGGAGTCGCGCCAACGATCCATGGTCGCCAACCGGCACCGCGGCCAGCAAGACGGGCCCCGTCCCGTTTTGCCTCCCCCGAACAGGGAGAAATTGAGCTTCGTTGTCGTTATGAGGCCCAAAAAGTGACGGTCTCTCAAGAGGGGCTAGCAACAAGATAGGTGCGAACGCTCCTTGGCACCGAACTTTTGATGTCCCGAACGACCGACATGGTGGCTACAGGAATGTACTCCGTGGGAACGATGGATGGTGTCGGGTCGAATGCAGTGTCAATCCACCCGTCCAAGTACCGCATCATCGACGGCACAAGGCTGACCATTCGGATTTAATTTGAGCACGTCTGTTTGCATTTTGGTTGGCTTCTAGAGAGATTTCAGCTTATCTGGCACTTCAATGGGAAATAGACAAAAAAGACCGATACGCACTGTTGTGTATACTTTCCTCGGAGATGACTCGGGTTGGCAAAGAAGATGGAAGCTGGGGAAGTTGTCGACGCAGCTGGGAAGGCTCTCTAATATACCTGCCCCGTCTATCATTGCTGCGACCCCGCTGCCCCTGCCCGCATACCTCATGCTGATTGTAGTGGTGTAGGAGCTGCACTCACAGCCTCCATCTTCTGTTGCCAGCCTTGCCCTCTAACCATTCCAAGATGTCTGCAGCCGCCATCGAGCTCCTAGATGCCGCACCTTTTGACGATATCTCCAATTTCGCTAATATGCCGCCCACCTCATTCGACGCATGCACGCCTTCAACCGCTGAACTCGTCCATACCGCAATCCCCAATGCCACCCATCCCTTTCTCTGGCCAATTGTCGACCGCCCGAGACTGCATACGAACGGTGGCAGAGGGTACCGACTCTTGGGTGCAGCATCGTCTGGGACAAGCCGGGCAAAAGCAACATACGCTAGTCGCGCGCCCGCTTCCAGCTCAGCGAGAGAATGGCGACGAGGCTCTGTACAAGGCAGCCCGGGGCCAGGCTCCCGACAGAATTGCCAGGGTTAAAAGGCACTCACTCCCGAAAACGCTAGACAAGAAGAGTAATCGCCACCTCTCCTTTGCTAACTACTCATGGCGGAGAACCTCGAAAAGGAGTTGCAACTGGAACGTGGGGAATCCGCTGCATCTACAAATACCGAGGGGCCCCCCTCACCCACCTCCACCGCAGTCCCGAACACAGAGGAGCACATAAGTAAGCGTGACATGCACCCGGCAACCCTGACTGGTCCCCATGCTGATGACCCCTTTGTAGATGACGTGACTGGCCAAACTGGTAGTGCTCGTCGAAAGCAGCATACGCGGGAATGGCAATTCTTCCCAGCATGCGAGGGACCGACTTCGATGGCTCTCGAATACCTGGCTGCCAACCTGTGGAACACGTTCAAAGATATCGAGGACTTGGAGCGGCAGAACCGAGAGGACGGCCGGCATGACTACAAAGAACATAGGCCCGAGAACAAATTTGGGGAGCAGAAAGGGAGACTGATGGAGAAGATGATTACCGACATTGAGAGATATCGTACGCCTCACCTACCGAATGCATGGTGCCAGTAAACTAACAATGGCGGCACCCAGTCCGCATCTTCAGCAGCTCGGTCACCGTCATGAACCAGTCCGCCCCCACCCATCGAACTGTCAGTGATTTCCGGTGGTGGGCTTTGGGCAACACTGTCCCCTACCCCTCAGAGCACGACTTATGTGCCAACAACTACAGGCTGCTGGGCCCGCGGCCGAGCGTCATTGATAGCTTGATGCACTCGACGTTCCAGGTGGTGACGGATCGTTATTACAAGGTATCTTGACCATGCATCCAAACTCACTCACCCCACAACTAACATCCTCAGTACTTTCCCCCTCCCGCAGACACAACCACGGAGGGACTCGTGATCTTTAACTGGAGCTACACCACGCTTAGCAACATTGCCCACCTGGTCATCATCTCGTTTGCTCTCGCTTTCCTGCTGCTCCCCATGACCCTGGTGTACCTCCTCGATCTCGGCAAGGGTCTCGCTGTTCTACTAGTTGTCGTCTTCTGTCTGTGCTTCTGCGTTGTCTTCTTCGTTCTCGGGCGGCTGAACACAGACCACAAATTCATCCTTTTGTTTGCCTACACTGGGGTCATGGCGACACTGCTTTCCAACATGACCGCGGGCTGTCGCGCTGGCGGTGACTGAACCCGATGCGGTCGCAGAGTGGTAACTGACTGGGGTGATGATAGGATTATGTTTACGATATGATGATTTTCTCGCCACTGGGGTGGTGGTGGTTGTGGTTGTGACACTGTTGAAGATGCGGTCACAGGTTATGGCCCGACATCATTTTCTCTTCTCGCTTGTCGGGTTTGGTCTTACATCTTCTAATTCTGTTTTCTTTTTCTGGCGATGGACAGCCTCGCACAAAAGACATATACAATCAGGTCTCGCCATTATTGGCAAAATCCAGATAGAAAGAGATACCGCCGTTACGAAATAGGGGTCCGGGGTTGGCCACGATGACCGTGCGCGGTTTGTCTGTGTTTTTGTTGACAACCAAATGGAAAGGGGTTGCTGCACAGCCTGCTAATCCCGCACCTACCAGCACCGGGCCCCAGGTGGATGCATCGAATCTACGAGGGTAGAAAAGAAGCTTTGACGTTGCGCTACCTGCCTCGGTGCATATCCTAATGTGTAGGGTCAGTGCGATAGCTTCCTCTCGCCGGGATGCGTGTCCGCGGCGGGGAGTACTGCACCGATCTGTTCCGCGACGACCGCGGAGCAGTCGAAATTGACTGTGACGGCAATTGGAAGTATGATACATTTGACGTTAGGCACGAGAGGCATGGAGCGGAGGGACTGCGTGAAGGGGGGCCAGTAGCGCTCTAGGTTGGTGTCGGCTGACGAGTCAAGACACCCTTCTCGGTGTGCCCTGTTTGAAGACACAGCTCCTAAATCATGTTGGCATGCTCCGTCTTCTGCTGCACCACAATCTGACTTTTGACGGAGCCTGACTGACCTCTCGAATCGGGAACTCGACGGTTGCTGGAACGTCATCCCCCTGAGAGGGCAGTGGGCGGGTTGTCTTCATCTGCATATTCCGCTTCGTCCAGCCCGTCAATAAAGATGTACGACATGGGTAGCTCGGATATCGTAGCATGTATCAAGCTCTCTATCGCAGACGAACCCTTCATGTTGATGCGGGTGAAGGGCTGTCGCGAAGGAGGGAACGCCTCGGGAGTCATGTGAAGCAGACACAACAGCTGGCTGGCGATGTTGCGGAGGAGCTGGTTCCTGGTGACCGGCTGACGAGTCTCGACCAGGCCTTCCAGAGTCGCATCCACTTCACGTTCAAGTACAAGGTGCTGAGCAACGAGGCGCGCCTGGCCATCTAGAACAAATTCGTGGACAAGGCGAGGGCAGCGCCGAACGTCAAGGTCGAGCTGGACGACGAGGCCATCCGAAAGCTGACATCGCTAGATCTCAATAGCCGCCAGGTCGGAAATTGCATGAGGCGGTGGCCTCGACAAAGGGTGTGCCTCTAGATTTGAGCTGCATTCGCTTGACCGTGAGCTTTGTAGGAACGGCATGGGGAAATGATGACGACGACGTCGAAGAAGTCGACTCAATTCGTATGGTATGGATTACATTTATGAGAAGTGACGCGGCCAAATTGTATTGAAGTTGCGACGCAAGATGAGAAGTGTGCATGTGCCATGGAAAAGATAAGACAAATACTGTTGGGAACGAAGGAGCAGTCTTGCGGCTCTTCCCTAGCGGCCCCTAATTAGAAGCGCCACCGCCCCACATGAAAGGTGGGTACGGATACCCTAGCTCGACTCCAAGTCGCGACAGGGGGCGACGTAAGAGTTCAGCTGTGCCTGGAACTGGCCAAAATTCCACCTCGCAATGTCTCCGGGCCTGGATCGGGACATTTTCATGTCCCCAGATTCCGCTTCACCACAACACAGCACTCCCCAAAGGCCTCAGCCTGGAACAATCTGAGTACAGATATGCTGTGATAGTATCTTACACTCCCAATCTCAACACCACCAAGATGCCTATCCCCTTTATCGTCAGTCTCATATACGACGGCATTCCGCCATGGATGCCCGACCCCTGGCGCATCGCTAAAGTCGGCGGCACCTTGGGCGCCCTCGCTATCACGAAGCGGTACATGTCGGGCGCCGAGACCCTGGCCGAGCGGGACATGCACGGCCGCGTCGTCATCATTACGGGCGGCACCTCGGGCATTGGCGCCGTCACCGCCTTTGAGATGGCCAAGCGCGGCGCCCAGGTCGTTTTGCTCACCCGCCAGGCGCCCTCCGACCCCTATGTCTCCGACTTTATCGGTGACATGCGTGAGCGCACCGGCAACGACCTGGTTTACGCCGAACAGGTCGACCTGACGTCTTTACACAGCATCCGCAAGTTCGCCACTCGTTGGATCGATAACTCCCCACCCCGCCGTCTCGACATGATCATCCTGTGCGCTGCGACCATGACGCCGCCCGGAGGGACAAGGACCGAGACCGAGGAGGGCATTGAGAGCACGTGGATGGTCAACTACCTGGCAAACTTCCATCTGCTGGGTATTCTCAGCCCAGCCATTCGCGCCCAACCTTTCGACCGCGATGTGCGTATTGTTCTGGCAACATGCTCTTCCTATATTGGCTCCCCGCCGCTGGATGCGCCGCTGGATAAGAAGGACTGGTCGCCGAGAAAAGCGTATGCCCGGAGTAAGCTGGCGTTGATGGTATTTGGCCAGGCATACCAGAAGCATCTTGATGCCTACAAGAGGCCAGACCAGCTACCCATGAACGCCCGCGTCTTCATGGTGGATCCCGGCTTCGCGAGGACTCCCGGCATGAGGCTCTGGCTATCCCGGGGCTCCATATGGGGTCTGCTTGTCTACGTAATCATGTACGCATTTGCGTGGCTATTCCTCAAAAACGAGAGCATGGCTGCACAGTCTGTTTTACACGCAGTCTTGGACGAGAGCCTCATCCGTGGCGAAGGAGGCAAGTTGATCAAGGAGTGCATGGTGGTTGACTGCGCGAGGAAAGATGTAAAAGACGAGGAGGTTGCCAAGAAGCTCTGGGAGTCCAGCGACAGCCTCATAGAGCGCGCCGAGAAGGAGCAAGCTGTGGTGCGGGCCAAGGCAAAGAAGGAGCAAGAGAAAAGGGACTTAGAGGCCAAGAAGGAACAGGAGAAGCGCGACCAGGAGGCCAAGAATTCCCAGCAGGTTGAAGAAATTGAATCCCTCCTCGGGGCCATCAAAAAGGGTAAACAAATGGAGGCCCAGAAGGCCAAAGGTGGCAAGAAGTCGAAGAACAACGGGAAAAATGCGACAGTGTCTGACAGCTAGTTTCGGACCTGCCAGCACCTCTTCGAATTTATCTCAGTCGGCCATGTCAATTCTGGAGAGAATTTGGTCTGTCAACCTTTCAGGGGCAAGTGCGTCTTTAACGGCCCGGGGGCGGTTGCTGTCCGGGCAGGCACACCATCAGCCGCCGATAGTTTTAGCGGGGTCCAATGCCAAACTGGGTGACACTTCACGTGTTGAATCGCCAATGACGACAACTGCCTCGGGAACAATTTTCCTTCCAACAACCAACCCCGAAACTCACAATTACGCTGTTTGGAGTGCGATTAAATACCCCAGTCTATCTGATATCGACACTCGCAACGCCAATATCATCTTATCTGATCACCCGAATCCGTCGCATTGTCAAGGCCACACAAACGCTCCCGGCCCCTCTAGCCGAGGCACTATGGCGACCCTACAACCACCACTCCCCGCCTTATTGCCAATCTCACCACCAAATATTGCGCCGCTTCAAAGCGCGTGGAGGACATCTCACAACTCAGCGCATTGTCACCCAGTCTTCTTCACGGAAAAGCTACGGCGACTTCCGCCATCATTTAGTACGGCATCCGCCCAGCAGGCCAGCCCTGTAGCCCACGGTTATGTCTATCAAGACGCTCAACGTAGCAATGGTGGGAAGGGGGCGATGTTATGATTGAGGTGGCTAGGGTGATAGGGGGTGGCCAAAAACCGAAAGTTGTCCAGCTCAAGGGCATGAAGCGGGATGTTGTAATAGAAGTATAATCACAAGTGTGTCACAAGACAGGAAGGATTACACCCCTTGCGGCGAAATTCGATGAGTTCATAATCCGTGTATCAGTAAGTAATAGCACACGTTAACCCCGGAAACAGGCAATGTCAATCCGTGGTTTTTGTTTGTCTTCTCTGTCCTAATGATTTCGTTTCCTTCAAACCCAATTATCAATTCATAACCAGTAATACAGGGGTCTCAATGAGTATGTACACCGTAAAGTAACGCCAGAAAGCCAAACCGACAGCTAGTAGGAGAAGCGGCAAAAGCGAAAGTGGTTGGGGCCTTGCACCCTTTTACAAACTGTTCTTGATCGATAAAACTATCGTCAAAATGATTAAGACCAACACCAGCCCTAGCAGAGCCATAAGCTTTACATTCTTCCACCACATCTGGCGCTTCAGGCCACGGCTGCGCACGCGGAACTCACGAGCGCTGCCACCGAGACGGTCCGTCTTATCAACAAGCAAGTCGATGCGCTCGCCACGCTCGAGCAGGCCCTCAATGTTGCGCGTCATGATTCCGCGCACGTCGTCAATCTCGCGCTGCACGTTGGTCAGGGCGTCGTCGCGGCCGTGGCCCGTCGTGCCGAACTCCACCATGAGCTTCTTCAGGTCGGCGTTGAAGCTGCCGGCGCCGTAGTTGGGCAGGTCGCCAAATTCGGTCGCGTCCGTCGGGTACTGCGCGAAGAAGCGGTTGCGCACCTCGACCAGGAAGCCGAAGCTGATGCGCCGCCCCAGCGAGCTGTCTGCCACCACCAGGAACGTCAGGCCGCCGGCCGACGGTGCTCCGCTGTGCTCTGACGGCGCCTCGGCGATGTAGTGGATGTGGTATGTGCCGTGCGTGTATGTCAGCTTCTGCGGCGTCGCGTGGTCAATCTTAGGGAGGATGAGCGAGGCGAGCGAGGAGGTTTGGCTCGAGGCCGAGGTTGTGCATTCGGCGAGGATGGTCGTGTTGTGTGCGATGCACGAGCTGTAGGTTGCAAGCAAGGAGCCGCAATCAGCGTCATGTCGTGGGATGGAATACTGGGTAATGAAGGAGGGTTTTGGGGCTTACTAGAGCAACGGAGTTGCCGGCGTCGATGATGAGGCCATCTTGGGCGGGTGTGAAAAGGGGGGGGCTTTCTCAGTTGTGGTTTTTGTCTATTTGGATGGGTTCATCCGTATGTAGTAGGCAGACCTAGGTGGGGGATTATAATGCGGTCGCAGTCGTCGGTGTCTAGTGTGCGGTTGTCTGAGGTCGAGGCCCAGGGAATGGGCTGCAGATCGGAATGATGATGGCGGATGGGCAACAGGTGGCCAGGTTACCGAATCGCAACGCGAGCTGCGAGATGACGAAGCCTAGCAGCTGAGGTCAAAGCCCCACTTAAGCCTGGGGAAATGGTAGGGCCTAGGCGCCAGCTGGTGGAGGCGCTACCGCCCATCGGGTCGGAATTGGGTGGACTCCGACTTGGGCAAAAAGTTTTTGGTCTGTCTGCGACACGCTCTGCGCAGAGCAGCGTTTCCGCACTCGATAGTCACCAGCATGACGGTGGCTTCACCCCAAGTACCGCCATGATATCGCTATGTCGGGCTGCTTGGAAACGCCCCGAGAGTGCAATCCGGGCTCCTCGCCTCCGCTGCGCTGCCTTATCGTACTCGACGTCCTCGACAGCCTTTGACGATCTTACTCAAATTCCGGCTCCCCTTTCTCGACACGGCGAGCTTTTCGTTCCCTTCGACAGAAAAAAAATCCAACAACTCAATCCCCTTGCTTTGCGCGATGCTTTTGAGGGGGATCCGTCCAGGCCGGTGGACAAGTCAAAACCGCCGACCGGCATCACCAAGCGTAACTACGAGCTCTTCCAAGCACTCACCTTGAGCCGCTTCAACAATGTATACCGTCAAATGGGCGAGTGGCACCCCGGGAACACCGGGTATGCCTCTTTCGGAATAGGCAGCCAGCAGCAGTTGGACCGCGAGGCGGCTCAATTCCTCAATGCCGTCAAAAAGGCCTTCACTCTGGCCAGCCTTCGCGGGCAGATCTCTCGCAAAGTCAACCCATTGTTCTGGAACTTGCGGAATGCCTTTGTCAAGGGCGACTCGCGCGCTCTCAGCAACGAGCTCAAGTACTCGTTCCAGGCCTTCGTCATGCGCTCGCAACTCCCCAAGTCGACTACCGACCTCCACGCCCAACTTGCCGATCTACGTCACCCGTGGGAGTGGTACCCAGCCACTCGATTAATGAAGCGGACCATTCATCTTCACGTCGGCCCCACCAACTCGGGCAAGACATACAACGCTCTGAAGGCTCTAGAAAACGCGGAGACGGGCATCTATGCTGGACCGCTACGCCTGTTGGCCCACGAGGTCTATTCCCGCTTCACGGCCAAGGGGAAGCCGTGTGCGCTGATCACTGGCGAGGAACAGAGGATACCCGAGGGCATCGACCAGTTCTTCTCAAGCTGCACCGTTGAAATGGCGCCGCTGAACACCAAGGTTGATGTTGCCGTCATTGACGAGATCCAGATGATCCAAAGCCCAGACCGCGGCTGGGCCTGGACTCAGGCATTCCTCGGTATGCAAGCCAAAGAGGTGCATCTTTGTGGGGAGGAGCGAGCCGTGGATCTTATTCAGGCAATCTGTGCCAGGTTGGGAGAAGAGTGCATCGTCCATCGCTACGAACGTCTCAACGCTCTGCAGACCATGGACGAGAGCTTAGACAACGATTTCAAGCAGCTTCAAAAGGGCGATGCCGTCGTGTCTTTCAGCCGAGTTAACTTATACAGGCTCAAGACAGGTATCGAGAAGGCGACAGGACGCAGATGCGCCATCGTCTACGGCTCGTTGCCGCCTGAGACCAGAGCCCATCAGGCTGCATTATTTAACGACCCGAATAACGACTACGATTTCCTTGTTGCCAGTGACGCCATTGGCATGGGCCTGAATCTGGAGATAAAGCGTGTCGTATTTGAAACCGGCTTCAAGTTCGACGGCTCGACACATCGCGAGCTGACTGTATCTGAAATCAAACAGATTGGTGGCCGTGCGGGACGTTACAAGACGGCAACCCAAGCGATTGCCGCAACGGTGAACCTGCCGGCTACTGGCAACCCAAGCCCCACCACTCCGATACCCTCGCTTGAGCCAATCGCGGCGACGGGGGAAACGTCGCCGCCCGTGGGAAAGAAGTGGGGATTGCCGGGTTTTGTGACTGCACTGGACGATGCAGACATTCCGATCATCAAGCAAGCCTTCAAGACAGATGTCGTTCCCATCAAAACCGCAGGCATACTCCCCCCATCCTTCATCATCGAGAGGGTTGCTTCATATTTTCCTCCACATACCCCCCTTAGTTTTGTCCTCTCGCGGCTCCGCGAAATGTCTAGGCTGTCAGAGCAATTCCAGCTATGCACTTTCGACACCCAGATAGAAATCGCGGATGCCATCCAAGAATATCCTCTAAGCATCTTTGACCGGATGTTGTTTATAAGCGCTCCTGCCACTCTCCAAGATCCGAACCAGGTCGAAGCAATCAAATCGATGGCAGAAGCTGTTGCATACATGAAAACGGGCCATCTCTTGGATATCAAGGGCCTCGATTTCGAGGTTCTTGACACTGATCGCAAAAGCGGGGACCAAAATTACCTGCTCAGGCTCGAATCGCTCCACAAGGGGATCACAATGTACCTTTGGCTCAGCTACCGTTACGAGGGGGTCTTTTCGAGTCAGCCCCTCGCTTTTCACGCCAAGGAGCTAGTTGAGGACAAGATTGCCGACTACCTCGAGCACCTTGATTTCTCGGCCGAAGATGCGCAGAAAAAACGAGAATGGGCGAGGAAGATGGCGAAGAGCTCTCAGTCGTCGAGGAAGACTATTACTGGGGAAGAGGCATGGGAAGCACTTGACCAGGCGTCGATATTTGAAACTGATGAGCCCGTGGGAGATATCGTGGAGGAAGGTTTAGCGTGATGTCCCGGCTGCTTTCCACAAAAGTGAGGGTTTTGTATGCATATAGCGTGTTGCCATCCATGATGCGCATGAGCTAGGGTAACCTGTTGTATATTATGTTGTATAATATTTAGAGCTGATGTATTTAAAAGTGTTTGACTAAACAAATAGGGGGTACAGGGAACACTATACCACAGGCAGAAATTTTGAGTACGTTTTAACAAATCCTCTCATGATGTGGAAATGCGTATGGATTATCTAGAACTTGGAATGGCGTCGGAGGGTCAGCTCGGGCTGACATGCGTCGGGTGTGACGCGTCGTGTCTAGCAGGTGCTTTAACGCGTTGCGGGGTTTGACCCTCAAGTGCCTTTAGAGGGTGAGGGGTTATGAGGGTGGCTGATGACATCATTACGTTGTCGATAGGCTGCAGCTTAATCATCACTTCTCAACTCTACAACCTAGCAGCCTTCTTGACCCAATTCTCGAATTGCTTGAGAGAGCCAGTATTATTGGTGCTCAACCCTAGGATATTTCCCGCCAAAACTCGAGTGTGGTATCGAACACCGATTCCGTCCCCAAGCCATTTCCGATTTAATTCCGACGGACCAAATCTGCAAACAGCAGCCCAACGAAGCAGACGGACCACACCCAAAAACCCAAACCACCCCTCGCCCGCCTCGCCGAGAAAGAAATTCAAGAGAGAAAAATGGCGTCCACATCCATCGACACCCATGGCGGCAGCGGCCCCGACCCCGCCGCCTCCCAGCCCGCCTTCATCCCCCTCGAGGCCAACCCGGAGCTGATGACGACCTTGCTGCACACGCTCGGCCTCTCGCCGGCCCTGCAGATCCACGACGTCTACAGCCTCACGGACCCCGACATGCTCGCCTTCATCCCGCGCCCCGCCCTCGCCCTCCTCCTCGTCTTCCCCGTGTCCGCCGCGTACGAGTCGCACCGCCTGGCCGAGGATTCGCTGGCGACGCCCTACCAGGGGAAGGGCGCCGACGAGCCCGTGCTGTGGTTCCGCCAGACGATTCGCAACGCGTGCGGGCTCATGGGGCTGCTGCATGCCGCGGCGAACGGGCCCGCGAGGGGGTTAATCAAGGAGGGGAGTGATTTGGAGAGGATTATCAAGGAGGCCACGCCCCTGGGCCCCGAGGAGAGGGCAAGATTGCTAGAGAGGGAGAAGTCGCTGGCGAAGGCGCACCAGACCGCGGCTGAGAGGGGAGATACGGCGGCGCCAGATGCGGCGGATGATGTTGAGTTGCACTACGTGTGTTTTGTCAAGACGGAGGATGGGCGGTTGTGGGAGCTGGACGGGCGGAGAAAGGGGCCGCTGGAGCGGGGGACGTTGGGCGACAGTGAGGATGTGCTGAGCCAGAAGGCGTTGATGCTAGGGCCGTTGAAATTTTTGGAGCGGGAGGGGGCGGATTTGCGGTTTAGCTGTGTCGCGCTGGCGTCGAGCTTGGAGTAGGGTGATGACCTAGGGCGGTGGGAACTTGACACAGAGTCTTTAGAAGCAATGGAAGATACTCCAGTTATTAAAAGTAGTGCTATCGCTGGCTCTTCGACCCTGTTCTCAAGCTCCTAGCCACGTCTAATAACTACCTAAGCTAATTCACCCATCACACCATTGGTTATCCTCTAACCGCTCATTGGCAAATCGAGTCACAATACAGAGTGCCCGAATAATACCAATCTATTCTGGGTTCTCGTTGACCTCACTCCCATCCGTGTGCTTCTTCTCAGGGGTATCATCCGCGTTTTCCTTTTTCCTGGAGTCTTGATATGGTCCCTGTGGGCGTTTTGGGATCGCTTGACTGCTCCAAGTGCTACTCAAAAGATTCCTGACAGCCTCGCGGTGCTTTGTGACCACATTCAACACTCTGATGAGCACTGTAGTTGTATTAGCGAGGTCTCTACCTGATATTCGGAGTTCAATTACGATTGTTCCGTGGGTCGTCATCGCCGGTGCCTCCACCGGGGCTACTGGGGAAGCCGAGGATTGGCCTTGGCCGAATGAATTCTGCGTGTCTTTGTGGCATCGCCATCTTGTGTTGAAATCAGGAGACTACACAGGAAGGTTGCTGTCCCCTAGCAAGTAACTATAAATGAAAGAGATGCAATACCAATACGCCGAATTGCTTCACGAGGTCATGCGGAGGATAAGAGAGCAGTTCTCATTGATGCTTACTCAATATTTGACAGGCCTTTTTACACCACCTGCTTGTTGGGTTTGATCTGAAGGTTCCTCCCCATTGTTGAAACTTTATTCAATAAGCTTCCAGTAGGCCGCGGTTTCCCTCCAGACAGCAATGGAGCCTCGGTGGCGTACTGGCGAGTGTAGAACAACAGAGCAAGGCATCAGGTAGTCAGTCCGTGCTGAGCGTCGCAAGTCGCATTTTCGGCGTTCTCCTATCACCCCCTTTTCTCGTCACAAGAAAGCTAAAGAAAGGGTTAAAGTACACAGCAAAGAGATGGTTTGATAGCAATCACTTTAGATATGTTTCACCATGTCTCTCTTGCCGTGCAGACACCCCTTCCGCACACACTCCACAAAAGAAAAAAGGCCAAGCCAAGACCTACAGCGCGCTCGGGCTCGAGTTGTGTTGTCAAAGACGAAGTAGATGGCAGCTTCCCCGCAAATGGGACCCTGCCCGCTCTGCTCGCGCCAGCACAAAGCGTCGCCGGAATGGAGGAATCCGTTCGTCCTTGGCCGCCGAGTTCAGCTTGGGGTGGAAAGTTCTGTTCAGGCTCTGTCCCGTTCGTACCAAGCGGCCTACATTGCAGCTTGCAGGCAGACAGGCGTGGCCGCAGGCGCAGGCGCGGGACGCTGCTTGCAATAGGGAAGGTCGGCATGCGACCCAGTGTCAGTGCAAACGGAGGTTGGGAAAACAAAGCCGTGATAATCAATTCCCACCAATCCTGAATTTTGACACAATCAGGTCGCCGTAACCCGTCTAGAGCCTTTTAGGAGATCATTTGCCATCTCGCCCGTGATCAAGATCTCATCATCAAAGCTGCGATGGCGGTGATAGCAACGGTGGTATCGCAACTGGTCGGTTATCGCAGGATATATGCACCTCTTGAATGCTGGGACCACTCCGTGATCGAGGTTATCTGTCACTCTGGAGTCTCTAGTAGACTTTGGGTTTCACAGCCGCGTTTATTGCGGCGTTTCATCGTTGCGAAGGATGGGGAAGAGGGTGTGGGTGCCCCCGCGGACTTCTAGGACCAGTTAGAACAGCTGGTTGCCACGGCTGCGTCCAGATCAGCATAGCAGACGGTGAGGGCTCGATATCCTACATCATGCTGCAAATGAAAAAGAAAGGTGGTGTGTGGTCACTGGCACTGTTGGGATGGTGGATGCCCCCCCTGTTGTGTTGCCGTCGTGTAAATTTCTTGCAGCATTATTAGCCCCATTATTTAGCAGCAAGCAAGCCTTTTTTTGGTTGGCTGTTCGTCCAATACGTTTGGCTATTTCTTCGACGGCAGACGGGAGAGACTCGGTACCTGCAGATTTCCACAGATTTCCCAATGGCCGTAAATTGGGACGGGAAAGGTGCGACGACCCTTTCGCTCTCCCCGGTGCAGCCATCTGGGGGGCTGCGATGCGATAATTTGATGACACAGCTAGACACTCCGACCGACTCGCGCAGCTTGAGTCGGAGCTGCCGCTAATGCGGCTTGTGTGGCCGAGCGAAGGTTGTGAGAGTGGTTGTGCGACGGATACACTACGCGTCGCGAATTTTTCTCGAGTGCCACAGCTTCGGAGTCAGCCTTCGCTCTGCGCGGGTCTCGACAAGCCGAAGAATAAGAGCAATAATACCAATAACAATAAAATTTGAGCTGATGAATTGTTGCACGTTCCTCCAATACTCTGGAATACTCCCCGCCTTTTGTCGGGAAACCCTAGGGACAACCCTGAGGAATGATCAACAAGTCTACCCTGGGTGATCTGCCTCCAGGATCGCTGCTCCAGTGGGGATGTAACGTGGTCGGGGTGACCCTTGAGAAAGCGAAAGGCAAGCCAGGCGCCTGCCATTTTCAAGCCAAGCCCGATGCCCGCCACCCGCAAGCGATCATTTTTGGAAGACGCCAGAAGGAAGAAGCAAGCACCGCCATGTTTGGTTTTTCTGGCAAGCATCCGGCGCCGGATTCCGAGCGATCGATCTGTTGGAGCTGTCGACGGTGTTGTGCATGATTCGTGCGATTTTTAGCTTGTCAACTTGCTATTTTTCTCTAACCTCCAACTTGTCATGGCGGGCATCGCGACCATTTCAGTGCAAGAAGAGTACATAGCAGCGACTCTGTGGTACTGTTCATATGGTTTCATTGCGGACTTCCAGCCACAACCATTTGACTCTGGCCTTGCTCGCGCGCACACAGGCGCCGTATGTGGGGAGTTGCATGGATGGCAAGGCGGTGACCTCAATTCGGAGAGGATCAGACCTGTGAGCGGCTCGACCGCAGACCGCGCACACGCACACACACCTCGTTGCGGACTTGCAGACTTGCAGACTGGCGTGCAGACACTGACAGTTCAGCAGAGGGGAGAGGGAGGAGGAGCAAACGCACGCCGCGCACGAACACTTGAACGGACAGGCGCACGGCCAGACCAGTTTGTTGATTTTTCCCACTCCACCACACAACCAAATCACACACGGCAGATAGACGCCCTGGCCATCTCGGGCTCCCAATTCCAGGCTCAAGCCAGGCCAGCGACACAAATGATTTTAGCCGCTCCTGGTGATGCGTTTTGTCAAACCCTTTCACCGTCAGAGACTGAGATAGGCACATGCACGATACCCCGGTCCCCTGTCGAACCAGCTATCACAGGCGGTACGTACCTCCCCAATACTCCCAACCTTAGTTTCTGCAACCACGACCCGCAGCCCTTCCCCTCCACCCCCTCCACCCCTGGATCTCCCTTGCTCCCCCTCGGTCTGCATATGCCGTGCCGTGCAGCTGGCCCCTCGTCCCTCGTCGTCCACTGGGCCACGATGGCCCACGATAGGTTGGGGACAACCAAAGAGAAGGCACCGCGCATCGCGCATCGCCGCAGACATTTGCTCGGGCAGCAGCGTTTCCTTGATCCCCACCTGCCCGCTTGCCCACAAGAGCTAGCCAAGCGTGCCAGAGAAACCAGTTCCGACTAAAGACAGGCGTGGCAGGCGAAGTGAAACTGACTTCCCCATCACTTCTTCCATCACCCTATGTTTTCGCTGCTGGTTTTTCTGTTGTTTGACCAAGTGACGCCCGCATGCAGGCGGCTTATCGTCTATTCTCACATCGCCCAGGTACCGATTCGGTAGTACTCTGCGCCGTCTGCATCCTCCCCTCCCCAAACGGGACCCCAGATACCCTGTTCGCCCAGTTCTGCTTGCCTCTCTGCCTTACGCAATACGCCCCCCCCCCGGGATGTCCCTCGCTCCAAGATTGTCAGATCGCTTCTGACCCTTGGTACCCCAAATCCACGGCGTCATCTAGCGTCCCAGCCCGCTTGCCATCCCATATCCGCCCAGATCCCGTATTTCTATACAGCTATGTATTAGCTCTTCCCGTCCGACCCTCCCGTTCCTGTTTGTCTATCCTATCCCCCCCTAGCTGATACCCGTCTTTGTCATTGCCCCAGGTCCCAGGACCCAAGGTGCTCCCTACTTCCCGGGTTATTATCATCTGACTTACACCTCCCTCTCGTCCACACCTCCGTCCTGCTTCACTCCTCATTACTTCTCATTGCTGCTCGTGGCTTCTCGGTCTTGCTTTGGTCTCACATCTCCCGAACCGTACTTGTCTCCCAGAAACCCTCTGCGGCCCAGCCCCACAGATACCTGCTCTTGTAGAATAAAGGGACGGCTCGGCCGCTGATGGCAGCTGCTGCCCGCCACTATGGGCTTCTTGAGCTTTTTCTCTAAGAAACCGGGTAGCAAGGCCAAAGCCGACCAATCCCTCAAGTCGCGCGCCTATGATGCTTCTCCGGCCGGCTCACCCCTCATCCAAGGTTAGTTGTTGCCGTAATCCATAATATAGAGGTGGTTTCTCACATAAACATGCAGGCGCATACCCGGTGGCCGGCAATGGTCCCAGTGCGCTCGAGACCCTCGCCAGGGGACGGTCTAAGTTCAGCCAGACCCAGCTCTCACTGGATACTGCTCCCGTCGTCGGACAGCCTGCACCAGCTCCCGCAATACCGACATACCGTGAGGAGAGTCTTGAGAGGCCCAGCACAGCGCCCAATGGGAACTCTTCGACCACCGTATGGGCAAGCTCTAGCTCTCGCTTGCGAAAGAACCCCCTGAGAGGACCGCCCCCTGTGTCTTTTCGCATGTTGCGGCCCAGCACTGCGAACCCGACAACCCGACCTGATTCACGTTGCAAAGGAGACTCGGTCGCACCAGTAGGGCCTCAATCTGTTCACGGTCACTCGCGGAGCAACTCCATACGCAGCGATAATGGAAAGGGATTTAAGGATCTTCTCGATGCCCAGTCCGAGATTAGGCCGGCTGACTTCAAGATGAGAGTCAAGGCAGCTGGCGCGAGGGACTATGGCGAGGACGTCGCCGACAGAAATTTAGGAGAGAACGGCTTCAATCTTGAGTCACCACACGTCCGGGCATTCTACGCCCACACTTCGAGTACACCTAGACAATCTAAGGACCACGACATCTTGACGCACCACGATACACAATCTAGTGTGAATGTGGCGAGCATCAGGACAAAATCATTGAACTCATCGAGCAGTTACCCGCTGTCACTGCAGCCTTCCGCTCATGTGCTACAAGTGCCTCGAGAGAATACCTCGTTCCCAAAGCTAAGGGTGTCCAACGAGACTCTATTGAAACGACGTCAATCGGTGAACACATATATGCCGATGGCTTCGGCTGGAAGTGGGAGTGATCAGGCGCCAATTCGAAAGTCAGGTCTGCGCTACGTCAGCAACCCCCGAGATGCCAACCCCGAAGCTGGGAAGCCGGCGTGGGACCTTCCGACGCCCCCGGGGCTCGGGCTGGGCTCCCCGGTTGTTCTTGATCCACCCAAGATGGCCCGTCTCGCTGCTCTCCGCTCACCACGGTTACCTCGAGACTCGGTCATTCTAGCCAAGCGGAAAGCAGGAGCTATGATAGCACAGCATCTCGCTGACGACGCCATATCTATCAATCATCTTCCGAGCGAGACGTCGTTCCCTCTCCGTCCATCCACTCACTCCCAGCGTGGGTTCGTTATTAGTCCTGCAATCACAGCACTCCCTCGCAAGCGCCATAGCTTGCATACTCTGCAGCCGTCTACCTCATTGTCCCTTGCGAATCGCGAGTCCGTTTTTGATTCCGCCCCTTTGGCTTATCCACGGACCAAGCCCCGCCACCCCTCCAAGCAGCAAGCACTACAAGAAGTCCTCGCCGGCTCGCATTACAATATGGCTGCTGCCGACTCTGACACTGCTGCTTCTCCCACAAATCCTGCGGATTCCGCACCCTTGCCTAGTTAGTGCTTCTTCTTCTTGAATATTGCTGCCTTCGAGAGCTATTTTAATCGCTCCCAAATGCTAACGTGCTTATTACAGACCTGAGAGCTCCTTTTACGATCCATGAGGCATTGGAAACCGAAGCAGGTGCATGGAACCTCGGCGTAGACTCGCTCAAGGATAGCGATTTGGGAGACATCGCAGAGCTTGACCCACCAAGAACTCGCAGTATGCGTGGATGGTCCACGTCATCCGCCACTCCCACGACTTCTGATACCAGCTCTAATCCCTTCCAACGCCCCCAATCACGTCACACTGCCAACACATCCGTTGACTTGAGCAATGATTTTGCTTCCATCACTAAGATGCCGAGTCACGGCTCATTAGATAGCGGCACAGCTATGTCGCCTCAGACAGCCAAGTCGAGCAACTTCAACATTGATGACTATCTGTCTTCTGACGAAGACTCGGTAACGGCGGGCAACCGGCTGCGCGCCGAGGGCGAGGAAGAATTGCTTTTTAGCGATAGCGGCTATGGGCTCAGCGGTGCCCAGCTTCCCGGGCTCTTTGACTCACTCACAATGGAGGGCGCCACCAAACCGCCCGTACCGCTGCAGCGCGCGCGGTCTAGCCTATCGTTACCACCGATCTACGATACTGACTCGTTTGGCCGGGCTGGAGGACGGCGCTTCATTCTTGACACAGCAGCTGATTCAGACGAAGATGATGCGCAGAGCTCTTACAGTGTCGGAGTAGACATGTCACCAATGAGGGGGCTACGGGGAACTAAGAGGCTGTCTGCCATTTGTGGCTCACCTGGAAAGCTACGAGGGTACACACACGAGGTGATCGAGGAGGAGCGCGAAGGCAAGATCGACGTGGCAGCGGCGGTGAAGCTAAGAAAGGAGATGAAGGCACGAAAGCGGGCGGCAGGGGCTTCATCGACGAGGCCGAGAAAGGCGAGGTCTGCCCTTCCGTTGGGGGCGACGGACGCTATGTGCGACGATGAGGCTAATCATGCCGATGAGGAATGAAGAAAGAGTTGGATCTTTTTTGTTCTGGACTACTAATAAAGAATTGCCGGGAGAGGAGGACGGCTGTCGTCTGCATGGGACGAGGGTTCAAGATGAGTTGGAAGCATAGTATTTAGCGCGGCGTTTTCAAGAGGCAAGGGTATGGTTTAGTATTGATTACATGTCGGATGGGAATACCTCTTTTCTTTGTTGACATTTGCCGGGGGCAATTAGGGGCATACAGGGGTTGACGCGGTTTGGCTCGGGTCGGTTCAGGTCGGCAGGTTAAATGACGATGGATGAAGATGAACCAGAGCCCAATACCCCTGCCCTACTTAATACAGGGTATATCAAGAATGGGGCAGGAATAACAGGGCTACGAACAAGGGGGGTAAGGGATATGACGGATGAATATATATTCATTTCCCTGTAACTACCTAGCGTGTCAATATTTGACAGACTAGACTTGTAATAATACTTTTGGATGTCAAAAAATGACGGAATTACTATCAACTTCCCCAGGACCAAGCCCTGACTGTTGATTGGTTTGATCCATGTGCTCGGTGTGCTTTCTACTTAATGCTATATCCCTATCAATAGATAATTGAAGCTATAGGAGTTGCTTGGCCAAAGTAGCTTTGTTCACATTGAAGTACCACGTGGGTCGGATTCAACAACCGCGCGTACACTACCTTCTACATATATCTCAGAATCATAGCTGTCACTAAAATTAAATAGGAAAGTTGGCTCTTTGTAAAGATCCTCAAGAGCTTTAAGAAATGGATGGCTAAGCAAATCTTGTTAGTGGGGGTAGAGAGACGACCGTCGAAGTAGTTGTTGATCTCCCAACCAACTGGATGGGCACTGAGATTCCTAAGGGTTTAATTAAAAAGCAACAACCCATCAACAAACATGGTCCGCTGGCTCAATGGTAGAGCGTCTGACTACGAATCAGGAGGTTCCAGGTTCGAGACCTGGGTGGATCGTTTTTTGCTATTTGGTGGGTTGATAGATCTCCCTGAGCCATGTAAGATGTCATTTTCGTTTTGGCGATTTTGTATCGTTTTGGTATTCGGAAGCCGGCAGACTACTTACTGTAAGTTTGATGGCAACTTCAGAAAGTTGGCACCATCCGGCGCATTCATTGAAATGGCCCAAGAGACCATCATCCATCACCTTATCCCGAATTAAGTCTCCACGTAACGAGTCTCGAAAGGAAGTCTGGGGTATATCGCTCTCAACGAAGCATTTCCTAAGTAGAACTAATCACTAGTCCTAAATAGCCAGTATCTAGGCGCGCAATCCTATCTTGGTAGCTAGCTATGCTTCCGTCACGTCAAAACGCACCGCAACTACCCCTTTTCCTCTCCCCTACCAGCACCACCCAAAGGTATCAAATCGCGGATCCATGATGCGCCTCCAGCAACCCCTCTACCTCGGCCACACACTGGCAGCCATACGCCGCCTTAAACTCCCCGACTCCCATCTTGCCAAGGATCTTGATCGCCTCCTTCGCCGCCGCAATCTTGCCGTAGTGACTACTCGATGATACGGCATGCGCCAGCATCTTCCCATGCACCCAGACGGCACACACAACCTGCTGCGACTTCGCCGGGCCACCCCCGATTAGTCCAAGCGCTCCGCCGCCCTCGGCATCCGCTTCATCCACAGCCACGACACCCGCTCCCTTGACCAGCAATCTCCAGTCATGGCAGTGGAGCTGAGTCTGCATCATAGCCCCCAAGAATGTCACGGGGTGCTTGTTCGCAAAGGTGTCGTACAGTTGCATATCCTCGAACCAGGGACGCACGTGTTTCTCAAAGAAGGCCTGTACCTCGCCGTAGTCGTACTCGCTGTCGACAAAGACGGCGCCGATATACGCCTCGAGCACATCAGGTAGGCACTTTGGCGGGCGGGCGCAGTCGACCCAGAAGCTGCGCTTGAAGTTGTCTTCGGTGCCGCCCTCATGGCTAGCAGCCTCTTCCTTTGCGGCACGCAGCGCCTCGCCTATCTCGGCCGTGTAATCGGCTAGGTCGCGCTGGATGGCGGCCGAGTTGGCGAGGATGGACTTGTGGAAGCCAAGGGTGTAGGCGAGACAGCCGAGAAACCGGTTCGAAACCATGGCCATCTTGTGCTCCGTGAGCCAATGCGGGTCGGCTGCCGGGAACCTGTAGAAGAGGTAATCAACGCACACCATGTCGAGGAGGGCGTCACCGAGGAACTCGAGCCGTTGGTAGCTTGGGAGGTTTTCGTAGCTCAACGGGTAGGTCGGGTGGTGAAAAGCTGAGCGCAGCAGCTGCGGGTGCTTGAAGGTGTAGCCCATACGCAGAGAGAACCTCTCAGCCATGTCGGTCTGCGTGACGCTTGGGGTAGTGGTCTGCCATTTCGGTTTTTCGTAGGCTGCGTAATAGTCGGAATAGGTCTTCATCTTGTGTTTCGGGTCTTTCACAACGGCCGTCACTGCTTGAATTGCCATGTCAAAGTCGTTCTTCTCCCGCGTCGTGAGGTAAGCGGCGCCGATCAATGCCTCGCAGACATCGGCGATAGACTTGTCTGCTAGGACGTGCCGCCGGCTAACATCAATCCGCTTTCCCCTTATTAGGGTCAGGTTTTCCGGGTACCAAGTCCGCCGGTTGAACGCCATGGAGCGAATGTATTCCTCTAGTTTCACCTCGAGGGCATTGTTGAAGAGGTTGCGGTTGCAGATTAGCAACATACGCTCGACGTGGTACTCAAACTCGCTCTTGTCTGGGACGAGGGTGTATATAGATATCGTCGTGGCCATCTTCAGGAATGTATCGCCGAGGAACTCCAGTCGTTCATAGTTACTACCCATTCCCACCCGGAAATTGACCTTCTCTGCGTCGTGCTCATCTGAGTTGTCACTATCCTTTGTGAATGCCTCTAGGGCCAACTTTGGGTTTATGCGGCCTAGACCTAGCATCTTGCACGCGTCTAGGGCAACAAGGGCCGAATCAATCCGATGGATAATGGCGGGGAAGTTGGAAGCCATGGCCACCACATCTACTGGCAACTGTACCGCTGTTAGTTGTATTTTTTCTTGGCCGATCACCTAACATGTTTTATCCCAAGACTTACCGAGGAAATCCTGAGTGGTTCAAGAACCAGGAAGCACTTCTTCAGTTCCGTATCCTCGTCATCGATGTTTTCGTCCAAGAGGTTTCGCCGGATGGGCAAAAGCCCTGCCTCCACGACAGGCTGGTCGGCGGAAAAGTCAAAAAGAGATCTTGCATTAGACCATAGACTGTTGCTGTAGTTCAAAATATCATGGCTTTTGCAAACGGTCCTCCATGCCCGGTGCCGCGGCGCTACGACTCCCTCTGGGACAGTGTCGGTTGGCTTTAGATCGTAGCGACGACCACGAAGATAAAACTTGCGCGATCCGTCCCAGGGATCGCTAACAAACTTTGCATGGAAGAAGTCATCTGGCTTGTCAAATGAATATTTGATGGCCTCGTTCTCCCGGACGAAGTCCAACGTCTCCCACTTAATTATGCCGTTCGCATCTTTAGCGGAAGAGAAGTCGAACGTGTGGCTGTTGCGTGATGGGGCCAGAAAGTAGGGCAGATCTTCGGCCTTTGGCTCATACTCCTTGCTGAACACGTCCTTGAATATTCTAAAGGTGAACGCGGCTAGAGAGTCCAGCTCCCGTTGACGAAGCTTGACCGACTCGGCCACGGGGGTGCAGAGAACCTGTGAAGAACGATCCGTTCCGAAGAATAGATAAAACGGCGTGATCTCGGGAATCGGCTGCCGAGTTAGGAGTAACAATGGCGAAGACGGTCGGCTAAGTGCGGTCGGGTTTGCTAGAACTAAGGCCACCACATAAAGCTCTGACGGCGTGCCAAGTGTAGACCAAATCTCTGGCTTGAGGCGCATGTCATAATAACCTCTCTTGCGCGAACTGATTGCGAGTCGGGCATTGCGCATGGCAGGAAGCTGCTTGGTGAAAATGGGCTGAAGATGATCGTCGAGATATTTGCCCTTCAAGAGGGCGAGACACATCTCAAATGCCGCCGAGCACTTGGCCACCGCTTTGGTCGTATGAATCTTGCCCACAGCATTACTGATTGGGGATGTGCTAGGCATCATCACCTCGCACTGGAACCCTCCGACAACCGGAGATACCACGTACTCGGGGGCGATGATGACCTCTGGGGGATGCGGAAGGGAGGCAGTAAAGGTTACAAGACAAATCAGACTCCGTGTGTAGTTGAGCTTCGCCCCTGTCCCCGGAACTGTATACTGTTTCTGGTCCCTCTCCTTCCGTAGGAGGTACTCCATGTTGTAGTTGTTCCCGGCCAACTTTCTGTCCTCTGGCATGGCCGCACAGAATTTCCGCAGGGCGTCTTCGTGCTGCTTGTTTTGGGCGATCTTGCCGAGGTGGAGACCGTTTCCTCGCTCGATCAAATGGATATACTCAGACCCAGCTTGACGAGCTCGACCCCGCGACTGGATGTACTGGATCAAGGTATCGTACAGATCGAATCTGATAATGGCATTGCAATCTGGAATGTCGAGGCCTTCTTCAGCAACAGAAGTTGCGAAGATGCAATTGAGTTCACCTCGTCGAAACTTGAGAATCGTCAAGACCTGATCGCGGAAGCTGACCTTACTCTCATAGCCAGATCCACCTGTTCCGCCACCCATCTATTCCTTTAAGTTAGCGTATGTTCGCTATCTTGTTTGGCGCATAGGCAATAAACTTACCAAGACGCCAACCTGAAGCCCAGGCATCTGTATTTCCGGTTGCTGAAACAGGTCCGCGAGGAGCAGCGCCGTATTTCTCTGATTGACAAAAACGATGCATTTTCGATCGCTGTCGGCATCCATGTACTGCTCCTGGAGGATCTCAACGAGTTTGATGACCTTGCCCGACAATGAACTTTGATCTAGGCTCGGCGATAGAAAGGTATGATCGTTAACAAGGCGGCGAGCTTCCCGCAACTGGTTGATATGCTGCTCCGAAACATTGTCCAGGTCACCTCTTTTGCGAGAGTTTCTGATCGTTTTAGCCTCCATCGCCGCAGTGTCTCCTTCCTTAAAGTAGAGCTGCCAGAAACGGTCAGCAATCCAGAAACCGAGCTCAGAAGCGGCGTAGCTAGTGAAAGCAAACGGCTTCCGGAACATCTCATGACCACCAACCAAAGCCTTTAAGGACCTCTGAAGCTCTGCCTCGCAATTAGCCGGACTGCGGTCATATTCAAACACAATCTCTTTCCTTGGCTTGGATATTGTGCCCTGCAGAACGGTTGGGTCAGCCACCGTGGCGATGCGGCTGTGGAGGAGAGCCTCAAGTTCGGCAGCGGCCTTCTCTGGCTCGATCCTCGCATCGACAGGGGATGCCGTCATGCCCAGAATACGGGGTCTCTTTTCAACGTTCTCGGCTTGGAGATAGAAGTCTTTGATGATGCGGGCATATGGATGACTCTTCTTGGTATGGTGGGCCTCGTCAAACACCAGCAGGTTAATCTGGTCCATCCTGATCCACGAGTGGGACAGGCAGTTGTTGAGGATCTCAGCAGTGCAAACGATGACCATATTGTCGTCAAACATCTTGGCCCAAAACTCCTTTGACTCGGAACCGTCAATCATCTCGCCGCAGAGTTTCTCGATGGGGTAGTCCAGGTTGCATGCCAGGACAGCATGCTGCTGGAAGACGAGGGCGACCTTGTCGACGAGAAAGAAGGCGGTCCGTTTCGGGGCGCCCTTGGCCCGGTCCTCCAACTCATTCTGAAGAGTCCAGCGGAGGAGCAGGGCAGCAATTAGAGTCTTGCCAGATCCTAGCCGTACATGTCAGCGAAGAGAGCCTAGACGGGCGGAGCTGTGTGCTGATATCTCACCAGTATCCAGGACAGCAATAGTGTTTTGCGTCTTGGCTCGCTCAAATAGCTCGAGTTGGTAGTCGCGAGGGCTCGTGATGATTTTTCTGTTCTCGAAGTCTCTTAGCAGCGCACTGGCAGACTCGGCATCGCCTATCTCGAGTTTTCGAACGCGCTTGGAGAGATCATGCTGATTCTCTTCGATCCACAGCTGGAATGCGGCATTATCTGCGCGTCTCTTCTCTGAGATCTTGTGCGGCTTGGGCTCCGGGTTTACCACCCATCTCTTGACCCCATCGACATCGTCGTCGACATCACTATCGCCGTTGCCATCGCCATCCGCAGTGCTCGCCTTGGCCTCGCTTCCCTGATTATGTTTATCGATAGATTGGGGCCCGTCGACGGCACCTTGCGCGAGCTCGGTCAGGTTTCCGTCGCTGGGAGCAACTTCCTGCTGCGTATGCAGTGAGGCCAACGGTAGGGGCGGGGGCTGAGCCATTGTATGGCTGCCCGCTTGGGGTTCTTGACGGTATAAATGGCTCCTAAGTGTATTGATTAAGAATGATGAAGATACTTGAGCATGTTTGCTTTACTGGAGGATGGAGGGAGAGATGGCCCGGAGAGGAAGCTACGAGGAGGTATTGCGTGTGGTTGGGCACACTTGGTTGATTGATGCTGGAACTGCCTTACAATTTAATTGAGCGGGGTACCGCAGGAGCCGAAATGTGAAGCTAAAGAACGGTGGCCGGGGTTGTTGTCTCGATAATTGCTCGGCAGAATGTGCTCGTGCGGTTGCCGGTGCCTGTCGAGGGTGCAAGATGGACCCCCGAGCTCACAGTTTTGGCGGGTTGATGTTTTGGGAGATGTGAGCTGCCGAGTTTGCCCTCACAGCAGCGTGAAATGCCCCTCCTTCGCTCTTTCTTTTTTTTCGAAGCAAACTTGCACTCGATTCTATTTTATTCTTATTTTCGCACAGTAAAAGAAGCAAGTCAGAAGATGAGGCCTGTCTATGGGCTCAGCCTCTCCAGCGTCCACTTGTCCTCACCCCCATCCTCCCCTTCACCGTGCACCACCCCATCGTAGACAAAGCGGTCATGCAGCCGATTTTGCCTTCCCTGCCAGAATTCAACCCTCTCGGGCACAATCCTGAGCCCTCCCCAGAAGTCCGGCACAGGGACCTGCTCCACGCCCTCAAACCTCTCCTCAGCTTCCTTCACCCACCGCTCCAACTCAGCCCTGCCATCATCCTCCCCCTCCCCCGGCTTCAGCACCTGACTCTGCCTACTCGCCCACGCGCCGACCCGGCTCCCCCGCACTCTCGTATCAAAATACGTCTGACTCTCCTCCCTCGTCAACCTCTCCGCCCGCCCCTCCACCCTGACCTGCCTCTCGAGGGGCTCCCACCAAAAGACCAACGACGCCCACGGGTTCCCTTCGAGGTCCCGCCCCTTGCCGCTCGTCCCAAAGTTGCTGTACACGACGAACCCCCGCTGGTCCAGCTCTTTCATGTACACCATGCGCGCCGACACCCGGCCCGACGGCAGCTGCGCCGTCGCGAGGGTGCACGTCTCCGGGTGGGCGACGCCGGCCTCGGGCCGCGATGCCGCTGTGAACCACGTGTGGAACTGCGCGATCGGGCTCGACGGGTCGAGGTCGCGCCGGCGGAGGCCGCCGCGCTGCTCGGCCTTGACGAACTGCGCGGCTTGGCCGGGCCCATTCTCGCCCGAGGAGGGTGACGGGGCGGTGGGGTGGATTGTGGTGCCGGTTGGGGCAACTGGGCAGAGTTAGTGGGAAGAGGTGAGAAGCGGTTTGGCTTTTAGGGAGGCGGGAGGGAGGGGGGAGAGAGGGAGGTGAGTATACTCATTGTGGGTTCGGGATCAAGACGTGAGAAATATATGAGTCCGTCGTGGAAATGTACTTACATATGAGCTTGGCGCCGTCCTGAGCGGGATGCAGAGCCATTCTTTTGAGCTTTGGGGTCAACCGAGTGATTGGAGACGCTGAGAGCAGGCGGTAGCAACTGGCCCTCATGGGCCTGCTATTTAATGAGGGGGGGCTAGTAGGTTTTCTGACGTTTGGACGTTCTGACGTCGCTGTCCTTCTCCGCGCTATATGGTTTGAAGGGATGCCCACAAGCAGCGAGGTCGGGTGGCTTGACGTCTGCTGGCCGTCAAGACCCCACTGCAATGTAACCAATCAGCACCGAGTATCTGTGTAAGAGCCCCTGAGTCCCTTCCAGTTCCAAAGTCCTACTAGTACTGACCTGCCCATCGAGATGGAACGTCACAGAGATAGATCACTGCAAGAAACTTTGCAGTGTGGAATCGTACATTTAGCTGTCCCAAGTTCTGAAAAAGGGCATGAAATGGTCTAGACTAGTGGGGGAGAAAAAAGAGCAATGCTTGTGCAGATTTACCAATCCCGTCTCAAACCGAGGATATCCTTGAGCCCAGCCCACCTATTTCACACCCTTCATATCGTCATCGCTTCAAAAAGAGGCATATGTCGTAAGGCAGCCTTGCCAGCCATATGCCCAAACCAGAAATCACAAAAAGTAATCGGCCACCGGCTTCTTGGCTGGCATGCCCCTCGAATCCTGCGGCGCCGCCTGGAACACGCGATACCGCCGCGCTGGTCCGCTCTTAGGCTCAGACGGATCGTTCTCCATCAATACCCCCCTTGGCCCGTTACCACCGTTCCCGTCGCTCCGGCCGACGTCACCGTTGCTCCGCGCAAAGATGCCCAGCCCCGAGTCGTCCTCGGACAGCTCCAGCAGCGCCGCCACGTTGCCACACCGGTAGCAATAGTTGGGTGCTGACCACACCGTCACGATGCTTGCTGAAAACATTTCCTTAAAACCCTCCATGACCAGCTGGTGGGCGCGTGCGATCAGACTGAGGTCGTTGCGGTGGTTGAACACCCTGACAATATCGGCGCCGAAGAGGAACCCCGCACCACGGGGCGACAGGCCCCATCCGTCAATCTCATCTGGATCCGACCATAACAGGTCACACATGGCGCCCTCGTGTGGAACCTCCTGCTTGCGATCGAGCAGCCGGATCTTATCGACCGTGTCGATCAGCGGACTCAGCCCTCCGTGCACGCACAGCACGGCCCCCGCCGGGTTGCCCACCGAGCCGCCGCTGTAGCCTGATGCCCCAGAGCCTGGGGGACCCGAGTTCATGGGTCCTCCTGGTACCGCTGGCCCGATACCGTTGCTGATCGCCGATGTGGCTGCACCGTTGGGGCTCCTTCCTCTGCCTCCCCTTCCCCTTGGTTGCCGTGAGAACTGCGTCATGATCTGGCCATCCGCATTACAGACTTCGATTTCGACATCTTGGTCGCTTTCTGTCTCTGATGAGTCCGGGTTGGGTGACATGGTATTTGAGGCACCGAGGACGATGGCTCCGAGGGCGAGGTAGTCGAAGACGTCGCAGCAGTAGCGCCAGACATTTGCGCTACCATACTTGCGCAGACACTCATCGTAGAAACCATATACTGTCGTGATTTGCCGTGATTCGTGGTTGCCCCGGATAAGCGTCATCCGGTCGGGGTATCGAACCTTTAGACAAAGGAGAAGGAGGAAGGACTCGAGTGAATAGAAGCCACGGTCGACGAAGTCGCCTGCGATGGGGGTAAGTGGTTAGTTCAGCATTCGGGTGTGTGCACAGGCGCAAAGGGGAACGCTTGCATACCCATGAATAGATAGTTGGTGTCGGGGACGTCGCCGCCGACGCGGAACAGTTCCATGAGGTCGTGGAACTGGCCATGGATGTCTCCGCATATCTACCATCAAGTATTAGATGCAGGCCCGCCATGGGATTTGCGCTGCGTTGACGTACCGTTACCGGCGCAGTGACTGTCACGACATTGCCCTCCTCAATCAAGAGTTCCCTGGCCTTGTGGCAGAGCTCGCGGACCTGAGCCTCAGGGATCGGCCGGCATGCCCGAAGCTGAGCAATCGCCCTGGATTAGGAAGTCAGGTTTGAGTTCTAGACACGATTTGGAGCCAAGGGGGCGCAAACAAGCGAAGAATGCGAGGGCGGTGGGGTGTCACCTACTTGTCGAGATCGCTCATTTTCGCGACCAGAATGTTGGCGCGTGGGCTGCTCAGAGGTCGGGATCGACGTGCGCTTAACCCAAGAAATCGTGTGTTCTCGAT
This sequence comes from Lasiosphaeria hispida, assembly GCA_033439745.1. NCBI lineage: Eukaryota > Fungi > Ascomycota > Sordariomycetes > Sordariales > Lasiosphaeriaceae > Lasiosphaeria > Lasiosphaeria hispida. The sequence continues at coordinate 2,629,001 of JAUIQD010000004.1, forward strand.
GTTGTCGGCGTCAACTCGCTGTCATGGTCTTCTGTCGAGATCGGCTGTGTGGATGGATTGTTTCGCCGTCGCAATCCGCACCACAAAAAAAGGATGGCTGAAGGTGTTTCACCGTTTGCGAGGCGCGGGCTGCGACCTGAACTCCCAGCAATTTGGAACGGCGCACGCAGGAGTGCATGGCCCGTGCTTCACAGTGGGGGCCAAGCGGATTGGCCTCGGTAATCCGTACGGGACTGTGGCTGACTTGGACACATCCACCCTGCCCGCTGCTACCACCGCGTCAAAATTTCCCAAGCTGTCTGCGGAGAGCAACCGATCAACCCAGTGACGCTCAACACCACACCGCATTCCAGCTCCTAACTTGGCCTTCCTCGGACATAACAAGGCCAACCTCGGTCGCATCATGATCTGCCAGGTACTGGAATAAGCTGGAATAAAGCATTGGTGAGTTTGGGGGCTCAATGGCAGTTGGAAGGAGCTGTCCTTTTTTTCCCCGAAGTCTTTTCAAGTGTTAATTGACGCAGTGTCTCTCCCTAACGTGATCACGTCACCAATACCTCCTCGTCATGCCACCGCCCCATCTCCACCCGCGGTCGCGGATGACCTCGTCTCTTTTCGCAACGACAGTCGTCGCCAGCTTCTTCGTGGTGACGCTTCCTCACATACTACCATGCCCCGCGCCACGGGTTGTGTATGCTGACGGCGAAATGCCCGACGGGTCTACAAAGAGGAGGCGGCGGCGACCCGAGGTCGCAGAAGCCGCAGATGGCATTGTTCAATTTGAGGCCAACAGCGAGAGCAGCGAAGACGGCACAACAACCAAAACAAGGATACCCAAGAGAGAGTGCCCCGTGCCCAAGCCGAAAGGCATGTTGGGTGAGCTTCTCGGTTTCACGAAGGACCCCGACCACGATAAGAAGTCACAGCCTGATAGATGATAATGGAAACATTTTCGGAAAGGAGGCAGCATGCGAGGGTTATACGATGCCAGGAAAACGGTTAGGGGGTCACGTTGATGCAGGAACCCCATCACCCCAGCTCGAGGTCTCCGGGTGGAAAATACCCTGGATTGGACCCGGCACATTTGCTCAAAGAGCACGGAGAGCGAGCTTCTCGTCACGGCCAAAAACTGCTTTTGGGGATGGGCAAAACAGCAAGACGAGGCTGCTGTGAACCAATATCTCACCCTCTTATATTTGGTTGATGATGAGAAATCGACCAGGAATGGCCACAACATGTGGCTTGGCGGAGGTGCTCACCTGTAGCAGATGCGCCTGCACCTCTATTTTACCGTACCGCACAACAAGAAGAGTGATCAGCCCACGTTCGAGAAGTTTGCAAAAAGTATCCCGAAATTGGAACATGCACATCGGACCGCCGTTCTTGGCTGGGAGACTAAGCATTGAACTCAGTCCCCGGAACGCTGTCGATCTTGCATGACGATATGCAGGCATACGTATGCCCTACAAGATATCTGATTGTGACTGTGCTATCATCTCACCTTGGCTCATCCGACTGTCTCTGGTAGGCTCCCGCAGCTTTGCCTATCGCGTGTCGACCTATTTATGCATAACTTGGGCCGTCTTGGCAGGGTGAAACAGTTGATGAGGGATGCTGAGCCACACCTATTCAACAGCAGCCCACCCAACAAACGTGCTCGCCGGAGAGTAATGACTACCTACCCAATCTGATGCTCGCAGGGAGGTCTTCCGCATTAGGTTCTAGGTTGATCGCCATCATGTCCAGCAGCCTTTGCCAAGGCATCGCGATATTGTGGGCTGGGCTCTCGCCCATCGATCGACCAACTTTCCATGGGTCGTTTCATCGACGACTGCCTGCCAAGATTATCGCCGGATGTGCTTGTTTAAGCACCCAAGGGGTGAGCACCGCAGGCCCTACACATCCTCAACTGCCAATGGTATAACATGTTGCTCATCCTGCGTGATGTTTCCCTCCTGCTGCTTAATGTTCCTCTGGCCTAATGCTCCTGTTTTTCCCTTTCCACTCCTTAAACATTTTATTATTGGAGGTACGTCAAGGTGCCAAATCGTCTTTTGGTTGAAAATATACTTACTAACGGATCCTTCAAGCTGCGCTCCTCTCTATAATACGATTAATTCATATCCGAAGCCGGCATCTTCGTCAACACTCACTATCATGAAGTCTCTCACTCTTCTGTACTCGGCCGGCTTGGCGTCGGCCCTCAACCTTGCGAACCTCGCGGGCGGTCTCGCGGGCAACCCGTTTCTTCAGGGGGGTGGAAACTTAAACTTGGGTGCAAACCTCTTCAATGGATCCTCTGTCTTCAATAGCAGTGCCGCCGACTTCGACCTCGGGAACTTGGATGGGCTGAACCTGAACGACCTGAATGTTGATGGACTCGACCTCCAGAACGTTGATTTTAGCAGCCAAGACTCGGTTGCGCAGGCCATTCAGTCGTTGCTAGCAAACCTATGCCTGAACAATGCCCTCGACCTCAACAGCATTCTGGGTCTCGGTCTGAACAACGACTTGGATCTATTCCTACAACTCGCGCAGCTGCAGCAGCTGCAGCAGCTAGGCTTTGTAAGCCTTGGCGGTATTTCAAGCCTTATCAACAGCGGTCGTGCCTTCGGTGGCGGGTTCAACTTTGGTATGTTATGGTTGGTCGAGTATCCCCCAAATAAATACTAACACGACATCCAGGTCTCTTCAAGCGCGAAGTGAAGAAGGCGAAGAAGTCGATGAAGCGGACCGTCCTAAGACGAAACTTGAAGGGGAAGCGGCAGTGCGAGGCCTTCAGCGAGGAGCTGGGAGCCGTCGAGGGTGCCGCCGAGGGTGCCGCCGAGGGTGTCGCCGAGGGTGCCGCTGTTGGAGACGAAGAAGATTCGTTCAGCATCGCCACGGCAGACCCATCAGCTTTTGCATCCGAGGCCGCATTCACAATTGCCACGGCAGACCCATCCGCCGCTTCTGCTACCGTTGCATCGGTTGCTTCCGTGGCGCCCGCAGCTATCGGCACGAGCCCCGCCGAAGCCTCCGCGGCCCCGGCCGTTGCCAGCGCCGTCCCCGCTGCTGCGCCCGCTGCTGCGCCCGCTGCTGCGCCTGCCGCTGCTGCAAGTGTTGCGCCCGCCGCGGCCAGCGCTGCTCCTGCTGCCGCTGTCCCAGCTGCCGAACCCGAGGCCGAGCCAGTCGTCGAGACAGGCGACAACGGCGGCGAGAATCTGTCCGACTTCACACGCTAGGTGGATGTCTCTAGAGGATGGGAGTCCTCTGCGACAGACAAAACCCCTCCCCCTTTTCAGACTTAGTCTCCCACAAGGGCTTGTTTTGGTTCAGCCAAGACTACGGAGACCGGACCATGTTAGGCAATAAAGTCTCAAAACTCTCCAACGGAAGCCCGGAAGCAATATCTGGGTCGATATAAGGTTATCACTTTGCAGGGGGGGAAGGGGGTCTAAAAAAGAAAGAAAGTTGGACGGAGTTCGGGCCACCACTCACATCTCATCACACGGCGACCTTGTGCTTGGGCCGGGGTGTCGACAGGAGTGTGTGACAGCGACCCTGGGGCTGGGACTCCACAGCAGCCGCAACATCAGAAGGCTATTTTTCTACCCGTATATTCCTTACCTTTACCTTATCCTTATTCTTTACCTTTGGTGTTCCCTCGCTTACATGGGTTGTTATATGGGCTGTTTGGGTTACGTAGGCCGGCCCGCGACACCCCGTATGTCGGGCGCTGTCGCTGTACTTGTATTGTACATAGCACTTGAAATCTGAGCTTTACTGTTCGGTCGCTAGATGCGACGGCAATCTTGGGATGAACGACAGGATGAAATGGCAATAGCTGGGACTTGGAAACTTGGCAAGCGATGCTAATTTTAGGGCCGGACATTTTCTTCAGGCGATCAGCAGCAGACAGACAGGCGAGACGCATGGAAGGCTGCCCAAAGGGATCAAGGAAAGCGCGCAGCACCTGGTAGTTTGAATGACACGGGAATCCTTTACCTGCAGTGCTACTTTGTAGAAAGCTGAAGATCAGGCCAAACACGTCTGTGGCATAATCGTACTGGCCATGGCGGTGGAGGCGGGCGGGATTGCAACAATGACGCAATCACCAGAGGCACGAAGTAGACAAAGTGGACGCAGGTAGGACTCCAGGAGGCGAGTAGGTGAGGTTGCAGCGTCCCGGGAAGACTGCAGTTCCGGTGGCACAGGCAAAATAGACATTAGGTGAGGCGAGCCTGAGATGCTGCAGAAGGTGTAAAAGCTGCCGCTTTGATAGCAATGGCATGGATCGGACTTGCTTCACGTCTGTCATCTGCGACAAGTCGGGGGGTACGAAGCGGAGCCTGAAGAGAGGGGCTTGGACGCTGGGGCCGCGTGCCGGACAGGGAGCCCAATCAGCGCGCTCAATCCGCATCTCCAGTGGGCCCCCAGGCTACCCCAACACCCCCGGAATTACAGGGGTCCCTCCCGCTAATCGGCATCACGGTTTTCAGCCTCCCGCAGCTGCAGCGCACCACACATTTAGCCACAGCACGTCCAACGCTCTTGGCAGGCACCAGACAGGAGTTTGAAACAGACCTCCAGCTGGCACGCGCACGCTGATTCGCTTCGATGACTTCGGCAGTCGGTTGGCTGCGGTAAGCTTAATTGAGGCCAAGACATGGCAGTGTAAAGGAAGGGTCGCGGTGCCAACCCTCACCCACTGACCCTCCATCTCGAACCACGCCCGACCACGCCCGACCGGACTGTTGGCGCGACAGGTGCACCTCAACTCTCGAGCCTCAATTGTCGACCCCCCAATCTCCCCCCATCCTGTCCCTCTGACTGCCTTGCGTACCCACCCCTGGCCCACCGTCACCTGTCGCCCCCTGTCAAGGTCGCCTGTTTAGCTCGCCTTCTCACCTCCAAGCAGGCGACCAGCTGCCATCCCACCTAGGCTCGCATCTCTTTTTGCCTATCACAGCCAACGACGTCTGGGCCTCTGGGCATCTGGCTGGGCATCTGCAGCTCGCATCACATCGTTGCTGGGTGCGCTTTGCTCCATCGAAACACTGCGAAACAGGCTGCCCATCCTCGACGTCGATCAGGGAAGACACTACTATTGAAGCACTTTGGTCTCGCCGTGTGCGGCCACTTTTCTCTTGGCACCGCACTTCAGACATCAGACGGTACCTGCGTTTACCAGCATCGCCGTCCCCAGAAACAATGTCTCCCCTAAACCTCCGACACCCCCATCCCCACTCTGGCCAAGGAGGCAGCGACAGCACCCGTGGCTTGGCCAAACGACACTAGAACATAGCTATCCTTGACTAAGGTTAACCTCTGCCAGGCCAGCTCCCCCCCCCCCCCAAATCGTCTTGTTTCTCTGTGAGCTGCCAGAACTGCCAGGTCCCCCCCGCCGACTCCCCCCTACCTCGACCCAAATTTGGGTCCGGCCGCTGAGCCTTCCGTGCATGACGTCGCAGCAGTCTCGGGTTTTTCACACGATGCCCATACTACCCAACGCTCTGTCTCTATCTGTAGCCTCTCTCTAGGCCAAGAGCCCGTGCCAAGATGGCTACCCTGGTCTCGGCGGTCGATGTTCCTCTCTCCTCGTCTTGTCGGGACCCCATGCCCCATGGCCCAGCCTCGGCCGAAGGCTGGCTGCTCGCCTCTGCCCTGCCCTGCCTGCAGCTGGACTCTCGGTCCTCTGTTTTCCGCCACTCTCTTCTCGCCCCTCGACCTGGGCCCATGGTCTGTTTTACCCGCTCCGTTTCGGTCCAGTCACGCTTGACAGCCTGGCATCTGATACGCTCCGGATGCTTGCTCGCCCTCCCTTCCGAATAGACTCTTGCGTCCCTGAAATTCTTGGCAGACGGCTGCTGCTCATGCCTTGGCCGTGTCACTGCATGCCGCCACGGCCGGTCAGGACTGTATATAACACAGACTGGAGGACGGCATCTTCTGTCTTTTGTTTCCTCATCTCATCACCACCAGTCCCATCATCTTCTTTCAGTCATTCATTCTTCAGAGGTGAGCATCCCTTCCATCCATACACTAACACTCGGGAGCAAGACACTGACAATCAACTCAACAACAGCTGTGCTCGTTGTTCTCTTCACTCCTTCATTTTTGAACATTTCTGAGGTTTGTGTCTGCCATCCACCTTCGGATTGCCATCTTCTCTAACACAGGCCGTCTACAGCTGTGCTCTTATCTCTAATTCTTTAATCTTCTTCGTTTGACCAAGTCATTCACTTCCACACCACCAGCAAAATGAAGTTCTCCACTGTCATCGTTTCGGCTCTTGCCACCATCGTCTCTGCCGCTCCCACCGAGAAGCGCGCCGCCTTCGACCTCGCCCAGCTCAATGGCCTCAACAACTTCAACCAGGTCAACCTGAACTACCTGCTCGGCATCAACTCGCTGGACCTCAACCTCCTCGGCACTCTCGGCCAGGTCAACAACTTTGACATCCTCAAGTTCTCGGGTCTGTTCCAACAGAACCAGTTCGATGTCCAGGCCCTGCTCCAGCTCCAGCAGCTCCAGACCGTCCTCGCTTTCGGCCAGCAAGGCCTCTTCAACGGCTTCGACCTCGGTGGCCTGAACCTCGATGTCCTCCAGCTTGGTCTCCTCCAGCAGAACGTCGGCGTCCTCGATCTCCAGCAATTCATTGCTCCCCAGATCGTGACCCAGGTCCAGACGGTGGCCTCGCAGAGTAAGTGATATCTCTCCTAGCTTCGATTGCACGTGCCTGCCTGTTCCCGAGAAAGAGTCAGAAAACATCGCCCTCCTTTGATTTCCAAGTGTGTGTTCACACACCCCAGTCTTGCCTTTCGGTGGCGGTATCAACAACGGTGTCTTCGGGTCTGGCCTCTCAGGGGGTTTTTCGTCTGGCCTCTCCTCGGGCCTTTCGGGAGACGTCCTCTCGGGAGCTGCTGCGCCTGGCGTCGTCTCCGATGTCTCCGACGGCGCCGCTGTCACCTCTGCGCCCGACACTGGCGTCGTCACTGCCGCCGAGCAGGATGCTCAGGAGGGTGCCAGCTCCCTCCCTTAAGGGGGCTGACAGCCGACACCTCTCCGCTTCGACCCGACACGGACGCCGCCGCCCGCCGCCAATCGCCAACACTATTGCTTTCTTTCTCTCTCTCTCGGGAAACACTCATGCGCAAGACACTTTTTTCTTCCGCCGGACGCAGACTAATCCTGGGGTTTTCTTCTTCAAAGTCTTCGTTGTCAAGGAGTAAATTGACACGCCACCTACCAATCGACCGACTCGACTACGACTACCACCATCACTCATCATCATCATGACTTTCCCGACAATACCCGACAAACCATGAAGACGACTGAGAGACAAAAAAAGAAAAATTATGTGCTGAGAGGGGATTGATTCGTGAGATAGAGGCAAACTAATAGCTTTGCTTTTGGGGCTCGGGTTTCTGGAATAGGGGTTGGTTATTGGGGGAGATCCAGGGGCTACCCAAAGCACTTTGGCGAAAGGGTTGTTCATACTTTTTGCTGCTTACACATCTATCTCACGAGTTTCTTTTTTTCCAGCACATAACACTCTCATGGTACCGGGACTTCATTTTTTCTATTATCTATTTCCTTCATATCGATAAGCTGGTGTTCATTTTACTCGGGTAGACTAAAGAAGAATTTGAGAGACATGTATGGGCTTTAGTGTCTTGTGTTTTTTTTTTTTTTTTTGTATGGGCGGCGGCGAAAGAGGATGGATGGGACTGGAGAGGCCAAAGTTGTTTCCTTATTTTTCGCACTTCCTCTGTCAAATGAGCAAATAACGAGAATGGATACTTTTTTTCTGAGTTTGCTAAGGAAGATGCGGGAAATTGTTTCGTGGTGGACATGTTTGTTTCCATAATCCGCTCATGATTTTAACACCATGGGCGATAGGACTACATTAGGAATTAAGAAAAGAAAACCCCAAAAACACGAACCACTGTGCCCAGACTCGGAAAAGAAATTGTGAGACTGGAGAGGGTTGCTGAGTCGGGGGGTTGAGTTGAGTCTGTGAACGGGTTGGGGTGAGTAGGTGGGAAGAAAAAAAAAACCGGGTGTAAGTGAGTGTAAGCGGCTGTTTGGACGTCAGACCGGGTGTGTAGCTCCCGGCCACGTTCCGACAAAGGGGTAAGAGAGGGAGGGTGTGATGGAGACGGGACGGCAGCATGCATTTGCGACAAAACTTGCATGTCGATCAGGTCCGGTGCACACCTACCTCTCCTACTTTGGGTATGTAGCATACTTTTCTACACGAAATGCTACCCTAGATGGAGGGGAATTGGTATGCATATATTTGCGGCCTGGAGGTTATACTCGCAGGTCTCCTCAGGCATTGCCCTTTTGAGAATTGCAAAATCTGACTGATTGGTCGTGTGCAAACAGAAACCTGTATGTAGTCTAAGGTACGTACCTGGGTTTCGGCAAACTCGGAAGTCTAGACCGGCAGCCAGACAGGAGGATGGCAACCCTTGATCTGGCAGGCACCCGACTGGCGGGTGGGTATATTTACGACTCTCGTACGGATTAACGCAGAGCGAGTTTGTAGCGGAGCCTCAAGTAACAGCCGAGAAAAACAGAGAGGGCCACGCACCATCTCCTGTTTTTTTCTTCTCCAATGTTGATTTGGCTTACCTCATGTCGTTACCATGTGCTATGCGGCAGGCAATCTATGGGGTGATTGCGCTTAATAAGAGAGTCAACCCGGAGAGACGGGGCTTGGGAGCTGTATACATATTGAAAAATAGCATGCCATGTACCCCAGAAAAAACTGGCCCTCGAGTTAATTTGGCAATCAGCAGAAAAGCAAAAAGACAAGCAACGCCATGAATTGCAAGCGGTCTGGGCAAGTCTGGGGAAAGACGGGGGGAGGGGAGGGAGGGAGGCTCATTCATCTGCCGCCCGCCTCCCCCTCCACACCACATTCCTCACCTCAACACCCATTCGGTCAGCCGGGAGGTGGAAGAGTGAAAGGCAGCTCAGAAACCCCCTCAATATGGCTGGAGTCCCGACTTGCCGGAAGAAGAGCCGCAGGGTCTAGATCGCCGCAAATTCAGGTTTGAAGAGCCCTGCGAGTACTGTCTTGGGGTAAGATATGGAATCGATCGGTCTTTGTGGTGAAGGGACGAGAGGAGTATCGTCTGAGTCAGTCGTGGATCGGCCGCGGTAGTAGGGGAAGCCAAAATTTCGGGCTCCAAGGCCGCGTCACAGTCCGGGTCTCCGACGCGCCGCTTTCTAACAGGGAAGAAGAGACGGCTATCGACGGAAGTAAAGGGGAAAAGGGTGGGGGGGTTACGGGCCGGCTGCAAGCAAACGGATCCGGGTATCAGCTGTCATGAAGGTTGCGTCCCACCAGTTGGCAGTTATGCTCGAGGAGCGAGAACTGCAGGTGTCGGCGCAAGTTGCCCGCTGTGGCGACCGTGTGGGCACACGTGAACTGGCCACCTTGCCAGCTCGCCGGCCGCTACCGATCGTCAGCTTTTGCTCTAGTTTGTTACCAGCGGCATCCTTAAATCGGACATATGGAACGAAGTCTTGAGCGACTGCAAACAAGTTGAAATTTTATAGTGGTTATGGCACAAAATGCCAGGGTCATTATGCAAGAGAAGACACAGACGAACCCGGAAAGCAGCCGACCACACTTTCCAGATTGCACCAATTGCTTTGCTGTCTTTCCTGTGCATCCCCCCATGCCCCGGCCGCTCCCCACATTCCCATATCCCGTCTTGTTTTCCCATCTCGGCCGCCTTTGGAGTCGCTCCAATTCCCGTCCGACGCTGGTGACGTGAACGTGCGGTTGACCTTTTCATCCAGATTGAGCAGTCGTCAGCGTAGTCCTTTAGCCAGTTCTTCCATTCCACTTTACACCACCTCGTCTGCCGCGACCGGCAACTGCTGCTGTCATCTGCTGTTAGGCCCTTTTCTAGCATGCTGTGCAGACGCCTCGTCTCTCTTCAATGCCCCACAGATGCCCTATTCTAGGTCAGGGCACACCGCCCGCACGCCTGAGAAAACCTGGCTCCAGTGGCTGCATCCGCCGTGCTGCCGCCCTCTGCCATGGGCGCGAAGAGGCGCGGAAAGGCGCACCGAACCCCACCACCTTAGGCGTTCTCGAGACGGGGCCCTCCTGTCCGACCCTTTGTCCACGTCGCCCTCGTGCCTCGAGTCCTGGAAGCAGCCAGAATGAAAGGCTCCCATGCGATACGGGTTCGGGTTCAGCCTCACGGATGCCTCCCTGCTGAGCTAGGGTCTAGCCTCCGCTTCTTGTCTTCTTGAAGAAAGGGACCCTCATCGGCGGATCGAGAATCGTGTCGATGGACGGCACGTCGATCAAGAGCAGAATCTGGCCTAGGGACACTCGATAGGCAGGGGCACTAGGGCCCGGACCAGGAGGTCTGACGCCAGAGCGGCCAGCGCCCAGTCGTGCTAGGCGGCTGGCATCCACACGCCCGCAGTCGGAAACATCTGACAAAACGCCTGCCGAGCCAGCCCTCCAGTGCACTCTCTGCCAACCGCCAGCGGTACCCTGGCCTCATCTCGAGCTCCCCCTCGCTCAGCTTATGAAGGTGCCTTAGGTGCATACAAAGTCCCTCGCTCTACTACTATTATTACCTTGCCACTCCCCGTCTCTTAGTCCGTCTTCGCTCGTTTGCTTCGACCAGCAGCCAGTTTTCTTTTCTTGCCCACCTCCGCCTTGTTGGCTGCTCTGTTGCGTGCGACTCGAGATCTCGTGTTCGGTGGCTCCCTCCCCCCCAACCAGTGTCCAGTGTCCAGCGTCTAGGACCTAGCAACCAAAGCCGTACTATCAAACCCGGCCCCACGCCATCGCCGAGTTCCTTGTGAGACGGCCAAAGTCTGGCCTGCAGCAGCACACCGCGTGATTCGATCAACACGAACAACATTGTTGCCAGCATCAACCTTTTCTGGTGAATATGAGCAGCTCTCCGAACTGCTCTCCTCAGCTGTGCCCTCTTGGAAGCACTGGCAACCGGCAACCCTGAATCACCCCGACCGAAATATAAGAGACCAGAGACCAAGCAAAACAAAGAGAAACGAGAAACACGACGCCCTCCCTGCCTGAGATCTGGAAGCCATGGCGAGACGACTCGAGCCCGACTATTCGGACGACGAGGACTTCGATATCGACGAGGAGTACTTTGCCCGCACCTACCGCCCCTTGTCGAACCTCCCTACCCCCCCGCCCTCGTCCCACGACTCGTCAGCCACGCAGAGTCCAAGGAGCTTCCTGGAAGATGGAGGTCTCCTGGACTCAGCCCTGCTAGGTTTGTCTCTTCCATGCTGCAAAAAGAAACAGAAAGCAGCTACCTACGTCACTATTGGCCCGGAACTCTACTGACGATGTTTCTCGCAATAGGCCCGGCGGTTCATCTGGTCAATCTCGTCCCGCCCGCTGCCTCCTTGGCACCCCCCTCCGTTGCCCTCGTCCACGAGATACTCACCCGCGCCGACCTCCCATTGGGCACCATTGCCCTCGCCGTGTGCATCCTCGACTCGCTCAGCTCAAAGTTCTCGCTCAATTGGCGCCTGCTTTGCCCCCTAGCACAGCGTGAGGGTTCCATCACCGAGCATTCCAAGCGTCGCACCTTTTCAATTAGCCCGGTAGTGGGGGCGAGTTGCAGCCAGTTACACATCGACTGTGTTAACCCCGAGGTCATTATCCTGGCCTCGGTCGTCATCGCTGTCAAGTTCCTCGAGGATCACCATTCGCCCACGCAGTTCTACCAGTCGGTCTGGGGCAAGAACATATGGACATGCGAGCAAATCAATGTTACGGAGCGATGCATCATGGAGAATCTGGGCTACCGGATTCTCCCCTTATGGGATCCCCGTCTCATTGCAGACGCCCTCGACGATATGAACCGTGCCGGAAGGCAGGCTCTACTCCCGTTGCACTGCGGTAACGCCAACGCCAACGCCCACACTCGATCCCACGCCACCCCTGTCCATGGTCGATCGGTCAGTTCGGGGGGCAAGGCTGTCTACGGCCTCGGCCTTCAGATAACGCCGGCGGAAACGCCAGTGTTAGAGAATGGACCAGCCCGAACCCACAGCCTCGCTGTTGGCGACAGCGATCTTACGGCGGCATTTCAGCTTCCTAGGAGTGAATCACCTGCGACCATCTGTGAATCTCTCCACTTACCACCGAGAACGAAGCGGAAGAAGGACTTTTGCAACTAAGTGAGCGGCCAATGGTCGGATGAAAATGCCTTATACCCTAACGTTTTTTTATTTATTCCGTCACCGGCCCATATCCTCTCTGGGACTATGGAGCATCATTGACACCATCGGCGGGCAGGTCTTTCTTGCATTGTTTTTGGTTCCTTTCGGCATTGCGAAGGGGGGTTTTGGCTGGTTTTATCTTTTTTTTCTTCTTCTTTCTTTGCGGGTTATTGTTCGATAATACCACTCACGCGCCGGCTTCCTCTCTCTCTAGTATATCCCCTGCATGTCTCTCTTGGGGGTCAGCTAGGAATCAAGGGCGTTGGGCGACTGGGATGGGATCGGAGTTCTTCTTTTGCATTGCGAGGAATCCCAATTTCCTTGCCGGATCGGAGAGGAGAATGAGGGGATGGAGGATTTGTGTACAGACAGAGGGTTTCTTGGCTACCACGGCCAAACCTCCCAACCCGAAGGAAGGAATTACTGGGTTGATCACTCTCGGACAAGAGAAGCAGAAGGGCGGCCTGTAACTTGTAGCCTTAGTAAATACTTTATCCATGGTGTTTTCCGCCACCTGTATTATCTGGACCTACGGATTAAACTGTGACCATACCCATGCGCAGCGACATTCCAATGGATCTCAACCGCGGTTTTCTTCACTCTCATGGAATGTGTGTATCTATGTGAACGATCTAGCTAAAAGGTTACAAGCAACTATACATGTACACAAATACACATATGATTAAACTATATAAGGTACATCTATATACACACACAACCCTGAAGAAAAATGAAAATACGCAGGTACGCAACGCATACAACGCCAAGCATGCAACATACATATAATATACCTTAAAGATGCAATCCCAAGTCACAGGTACGCCAGTTTTAACAGCGCGAGCTGTGTAATGCATGTCTACGGTGCAGTTGTTCATTACGGGAGAAAAAACCCAACTTCTATCTCTTCGCCTTGCAACCAGCAGTCTCCTCTGACCAACTATGAAAGCAAGACGAAAAAAGCAAATTACCACACATCTAGCCGACCACATGGCCCCTGAAAGAAAGTCTCAACCAGACATGACCAGCGCCAGTAGGGCCATGCGGCAGTAGAGACCGTACCTCATCTGTGTATTTGTTAGTATGGCAACACAACAAGCAACCCCAATTGTGATGCGAAGACTTACCTGTCTGAAGTATGCAGCCCTCTGGTCAAAGTCGACCTCCTCAGCCACCTCATCATTTCTCGGCAACGGGTGCAGCACGACCATGTTGCTCTTGGCATGCTTCAGCGTGCTGTTGTCGATGCGGTAAGAGTTCTTTACTCTCTCAAACTCCTCGAGGTCGGAGAACCTCTCTTTCTGCACGCGAGTGCAGTACAAGACATCGCTCCTAGCCAGGATCTCCTCCGTTAGCGTCTCCGACTCGCAGAGCAGCTGGTCTCCTTCAATCAACACAGCGCGAACAGCAGCCGGCAGAGAAAGTGACTTTGGCGAAACGAGCTGCACCTTCACCTGGTAATGACGGAGCAGGTAGACGAGCGAGTGAACCGGCCGTCCGTAGAGGAGGTCACCAACAAAAGTGATGGTGAGACCCTGGACTGTTCCTAGCTCTTCTCTGATCGTGAAAAGATCAAGGAAGGCCTGTGTTGGGTGCTCCTTGCTTCCGTTGCCGCCGTTGATGACCGGGACAGGGCTGAATTGACGAGCAATGTCAACGGATTTCTCATCAGGGTGGCGGAGAACAATGGCATCACCGTAGCAAGCGAGAGTTCGCAGTGTATCCTGGAGGGTCTCGCCCTTCTTGACGGATGAGCTTGCGGTTGAAATGGCAACCGTCTTGCCGCCAAGGCGCTGCATCGCCGCGTCGAACGAAGCCGAAGTCCGGGTGGACGGCTCATAAAACAAAGTACAGAGCAGACGTCCGCGGAGGACGTTCAGGACGCCCTCCCGCTGTACGCCAAGACGCATCTCTTGTGCCACGGTGAAAAGGAGATGCAAGTCGTTCCGCGTGTATTGCTTGACGGATAGGACATGAGCCCGCTTAAATGGGGAAGCAGCCGAAAGCAAGCTCTGGAGTTGCGTACTCATTGAGGGCTGCATCGCAAGAGGGGCATACTCGTCAATGACGGGACCTCTGGTAGACAAAGGCAAGTCAGTGAGAGCACCGTCAAGATTTCTCGGTCTTGTGGGTGCCGGTCGGGATACCAGTGTCGACCGTCCATCATACAGGCTGTCAGACAGGGGTGACATGGCCTGGTGCACAAGGCCGGCAGGGGGCGATGCCACAACAGCGGGCGGCGGCATGGCTCCATGAGTTGACATATCGCTGCCCTTAGGAGGAACCGGCTGGATAGCGCCATCGAGACAGACGACATGACCCTGGAAAGTCACGCGCTGAACCGCACCCCTCATAACCCTTCCAGTAAAGGGGGACCAGGAGTCCGTGGCGGCGACGGTGTACGGCCGGTCGATCTCGACCTCCAAGGTGGTGCCGATTTGGTCATGCAGTTCGAAAATCTCCATGGGCTTGTCGTGGAGTCTAGTCTTGATATCGTCAAGCGTCAACTTACCCTCCGTGATCGAAGTCAGAAGAAGAGGGAGAGCCTCCGAGATGCCAATTGCTACATCCGTCGGCTTCTGGAGGAAGTGGCCAAGCTGGTAAGGCAAGCTTCCAATAGAGAAGACATCAATCGTTGCCAAGTGCTCCCACAGAGCAGCCTGGTCCTCCGCCGTGGGCAAGAACTGATAACCTGGGTAGTCATTTTGAGAGAGATAGAGCGAGTAGATGGACACATCGCATGTGACCTTGAGGCCCTTCTCTTTCCCGAGTGCGATGAGCTTGATATCATCCTTGGTTGTAACCGCGGTGACGTGAATGCGGCGATTGTGCAAACTAGCCAAAAGAAGGATGGATGCCAGGTCGGTCGTCCTTGCATCCGTGATAATGGGCTTGTGCGTCGGCCAGGCATCGAAGTGAGCCTCGACGGCGGCAACCTTGCTGATATTATCCGACAGATGATTAAACGGGATGAACAGAGAGCCGACCTCGCCGGCAACGTGGCTGATTTGGTTGGCGTTGGTAGATGTAGCAGTGACCGAGAAATTGTAATCACAGTATCCTCCGCGCTTGCTATTCAGCTGAGCAACCTTGAGTGTGATAGCGTCCGTGATCGAGCCATCCCTACCGAGGGGCATAACACGGATCATGCTGAAACCAGCGGCGATAGAGGCCTTAGTAATAGCTTGCAGGTCATTGCTTCCGCTAGAAACAAGCCCGGGCACAAACGCAGCGATATTAATGAGTCCGGGAAGCTGGACGGTGCGATGGCTTGTCTGGAAGTCGCGGACACTGACGTCAAGATCGAAGTGCCTCGCGATGGCTTCTACCAAAATCTTGGCGTTTTTTACGTTTGTAACCAAGGGGATCTGATAGTCGACAGCCATGCGCCGGGTTTGGTAGCCCTTGCTCATATAATTGGCCGGTCGCCTGTACTTGTTGTTCGACGGCAGGTTGATGTACAGGTCAATCATGTTCTTGGCGAGATGCTGTGTGAGAGAGTACTCGGACTTTTGGTCATCTTCTTCCTGGCCGAGGACCTCGAGATACTGCACAGGAATATCGTGTTCCTGGAGAAAATCCGCAGTTCCAGCAGTCGCGAAAAGCTTGTATCCAAGCTTTTGCAATTTTGCTACAGAGGGAAGCATCTCCTTCTTGTCCTTGTAACTTCCAATGGAAAGGAGGATGTTGTTCTTGGGAATCTTGAAGCCGGTAGAGATCAAGGCCTTGAGGTAGGCCTCGTACTTGTCACTACCGAAAGAAGCAACCTCACCAGTTGAAGCCATCTCAACACCAAGAACAGGGTCGGCTCCAGACAAGCGCGAGAAACTAAACTGAGGAACCTTCACGCCGACGCAATTTGCGGGCCGGTCGATCGGGGGATATTCCTCAAAAGGAATACCCATGATAGCCTTCGTAGCCATCTCAATCAGATCAACGCCCATGACCTTGGAAACGAATGGAAACGACCGTGACGCCCGAACGTTACATTCGATGACCTTGATGTCGTTATCCTTGGCGATGAACTGAATATTATAGGGTCCAGTGACGTTGAGAGCGGCTCCAATCTTTCGAGTGGCTTCCTCGATGCGCTGGATAGTTGTCTTCTCGAGGTCTTGCGGAGGAAGGATGAGGGTAGCATCTCCCGAGTGGACACCAGCGTTCTCGACATGCTCGGAGATGAAGTGGCCCACCATTTTTCCGTCCTTGGCAACAGCATCCATCTCGATCTCCTTTGCGTTCTCGATGTACTTGGTGATGACGACTGGGTGCTCCCGGGATACCTCTGCGGCTTGCTGCAAGTACGCCTCCAGATCCGCCTCGGAGTAGACGGTGTTCATCGCAGCACCGGATAGGACATATGACGGTCGGACCAGCACCGGATATGAAACATTGTTGCAAAAGATCTTTGCTTCTTCGAAGCTCGTCAGCTCCTTCCAGGTTGGCTGATCGACACCGATTCTATCGAGCATGCGAGAGAACTTGTACCGGTTCTCGGCTGTGTCAATCATCTCGGGAGAGGTACCGAGGACATGGACCCCTGAGCGGAGAAGGGGGAGAGCGATGTTGTTAGGTGTCTGACCACCCATGGCACCCAGGACTCCGCACGAAGACTCCAGCTCGTAGATGTCGAGCACCGTCTCCAAGTTGATGTTCTCAAAATAAAGCTTGTCTGCCTCGTCGTAATCTGTGCTTACCGTCTCGGGGTTATAATTCACCATGATTGTCTTGAAGCCGGATTCGCGGAGTGTGCGGATGGCTCTGACAGAGCACCAGTCGAATTCGACAGATGATCCAATACGGTACACACCCGACCCGAGTACCATGACACCATGATCGTCGAACGAAATGTCGTGATCGCTGGCGTTGTACGTGAGGTAGAGATAGTTGGTGAAGGCGGGGAACTCGGCGGCCACCGTGTCAATTTGCTTCACGAAGGGGATGATGCCGGCCTCGAGGCGCATGCGACGGACAGCGAGTTCATTGGAGTCCCAGAATTTGGCAAGCTGACGATCGCAAAAGCCGAGCTGCTTAGCCTGGCGAAGGATATCGGGCTGGTTGATGATGTCGGTCGTCGTGTAGTTGGACATTTTCCCGCCGAAGTCACTCAAGCCCTTGAGCTTGTGCAAGAACCACTTGTCAATCTTGGTCAGCTCCCAGATCCTGTCTACCGAATACCCAGCACGCATAGCGTTGGCGATTGCGAACAGACGTTGGTCCGAGGGAGTCTGAAGCTCGTCATCAATTGACATGAGCGCCTTGGTCTCATTAAAGCCGAGATTGTGGAAGTCAATGGCCCTTATGGCCTTTTGGATAGCCTCTTCGAAAGTTCTACCGATGCTCATGACCTCACCAATACTCTTCATCGAGGAGCCAAGCTGGGTAGAGACACGGGTGAACTTCTTCAAGTCCCATCGAGGCATCTTTACCACAACGTAGTCCAGCGAAGGCTCGAAGCAGGCGCATGTGACCTTTGTAACCGAGTTAGAGATCTCCTTCAAGGGGATGCCAAGACCTAGTTTAGCAGCAATGAATGCCAGCGGGTACCCGGTAGCCTTGGATGCCAGGGCCGAGGATCTCGACAGTCTGGCATTAACTTCGATAATGCAGTACTCCTTCGAGAATGGGTTCAGCGCGTACTGAATGTTGCACTCTCCGACGACTCCGAGATGACGAATGACGTTGACAGCTGTTGTGCGAAGCATGTTGTAATCTTCATCGGAGAGAGTCTGAGAAGGGGCGACGACGATAGAGTCTCCAGTATGAATGCCGAGGGGATCGAAGTTCTCCATGTTGCACACCGTGATGCAGTTGTCCTGGGCGTCTCTGACGACTTCATATTCGATCTCCTTCCAGCCTTTCATACTGCGCTCGATAAGTACCTGGGGGCTCGCCGCCAGAGCCTTGTTGCACAGATCTTCGAGCTCAGGCTCATTGTATGCGAATCCACTGCCGAGTCCTCCTAGCGCATAGGCTGCGCGAACAATGACAGGGAAGCCGATGTCCTTGACCACTCGCATGGCCTCTTCAACGCTGCTAGCCGTGGCTGACTTGGCGCACTTTTCCCCAATCGACTCCATGCTCCGAGCGAAGAGCTCGCGGTCTTCTGTGGTGATGATGGTGTCGATTGGCGTTCCGAGAACCTCAACTCCAAGCGCCTCAAACTCGTCCTTGAGCTGTATTCCCACCTGCAAGGCTGTCTGTCCACCGAAAGTGCAGTATATGGCATCTGGGCGCTCATAGATGATGACCTTGCGAACGAACTCGGCGTTGACCGGAAGGAAAAAGACCTTGTCAGCCAGGCCCTTTGAGGTTTGGATCGTGGCAATATTCGGGTTGATAAGGACGGTATAGATGCCTTCCTCTTTTAGTGCCTTGATTGCTTGACTGCCCGAGTAATCAAACTCTCCGGCCTGGCCAATACTGAGACCACCACTTCCGAGGACCAGAACCTTCTTGACATGGACACGAGGGCTGAGCGCATTATTTTGTTCAACTGTGCCACCAGGAAACGCAACGCCCTTCTTGAGGAAGCTGCTGTCTTCGGCGCATTTGGTGACGGTGTTGATGAAGACATCAAACAAGTATTCGGTATCCCGGGGTCCCGGCGTGCTTTCGGGGTGGAACTGGACACTGAAGTAGGGTCTGCAGACATGGTGGATACCCTCGTTGCTGCCATCGTTGGCATTCACAAAAAGCTCTCGCCAGCTAGAGGGGAGGGTAGCAGTCTCGACAGCGAAGCCATGATTCTGCGAAGTAATGTGGCACTTTCCGGTCACTAGGCTCGTACAGGGGATGTTATGTCCGCGGTTACCGAACTTCATCTTGGTGGTCTTGGCACCGGCAGCACGGGCGAGAAGCTGGTGGCCTAAGCAGATACCAAAGATAGGGGTGCGGTTCTGCTCCAGCGCTGCAGAGATGCGTGCCACAGTTGCCTCTACGACGGCCGGATCACCGGGACCGTTGGAGATAAACAGACCATCATA
Organism: Lasiosphaeria hispida; assembly: GCA_033439745.1. Taxonomy (NCBI): domain Eukaryota; kingdom Fungi; phylum Ascomycota; class Sordariomycetes; order Sordariales; family Lasiosphaeriaceae; genus Lasiosphaeria; species Lasiosphaeria hispida. Next base: position 2,648,212 of record JAUIQD010000004.1, read on the forward strand.
GTCTGTAGCAACCAAGGCTGGAAAATCATAGTCCCAGGGGCAAACTAGGACCTCGACTCCGCGCTTGAGGAAGCACCTCAGCTGGTTATACTTCATACCGACATCGAGGCATAGGATACGGATTGGACGCCCAGAAGGGTGCTTGAGGGCGAATTCTTGTGGTGGGCGGTAAAGCTTGGGGGCCTTTATGGAGACTAAGCGGATATGAGCATGAATTTGACTTAGGGTCTCTTCGGAACTCACCCTCTGCTACGAGATTCTGCTTGTTAGGGTTGACCCAATCGATGGTGTCGAAGTAGGGCTTCCAGTCCCCTGACTTTCCAAGAAGGTCGCTGCCGCTGGCGGCTCCATTGGCTGTGCCATTGGTGAGACATTGCTTCTGGAGCAGCATGCGGCCGAGCATGCTTCCCTTCTCCCGGATTCGCTTTGTCAGAGCGCGTGTGTCGACACCGTACATGGCAGGAATTCCCTGCTCCTTGAGCCATATTCCGAGGGAGGAAGCTGCGAGGTAGTGCGAAAAGTCTTCGCCAGCATAGGAGGCGGTTATGAGGCCAGCGATATGGATTTGGGAGGATTCGAAGTGGGCGGGGAGGTCGCCAAGGAGCTCGTCGAGAGTGTCTCTAGAGGGCACGCCGTAGTTTCCGACGAGCGGGAAGGTGATGACGAGGATTTGTCCTCGGTACGAGGGGTCGGTGACGGACTCGGAGTACCCAACCATGCCCGTCTGAAAGACGAGCTCGCCGGCGATGCTCTTGGGAGCGCCGAAGCTGTAGCCCTGGTACGCCGAGCCGTCTTCGAGCTCGAGGCAGACCATGCCCTCATTTTCGGTATCGGCGATGCGCGCCGTAGCGGGGCGATGGGTAATAGAGGCCATTGCGACGGGCATGTTGCGCAAAGAGAGGAAAGGGAGGGTGAGGGAGAGCAACAAGCAAGAGGAATGCGGGGCAACCTCGAAGAAGAGCTTATCAAGAGCTCACAGGGGCACGCTGCCTCCAAGGAAGGTGTAGTGATGGCTTGGATTTTGCCGGAATAAAAGTTCACCTGGTAATCCTCATGGTCTGAGTTTGGAAGGTCCAATATCTGCGCAAAATAGCAGGACGAGAGGGAGAGGGAGGGAAGTGTCGGCTCCGATGAAAGATTTTGAGGAGCCCCGCCATCCCGCCACAGCGCAGCGCCCGCCAAAAAGTTTTCCGGGCTGTGAAAGTTACTGCGGGGTCCCCTGCAAGAAGTAGCGTCGGCTTAGGACGGTGAGCGCGCATCGCCTGCCAAGTTCGTCTGGCTTTCTTTACATTGGCCAATCATCACACTGGACCACCAACTGGTGGGGAGGCCGCGGGGGTTGAATGTGGCTTGCAGATGCACCCTGGCAGTTCTCCAGCGGTTTCAATGGCCCAAGCGAGACCGCCTCGAATCGGGGGTTTCAGCTCCAGATTTTCGGTGCGACAGCCCCTCGACACAGGCCTTTGTTACAAGCCAATGAGCCTCTTTACAGTTCAACACACTCACTGAATATTTTGAATTGGTTGGATTTGTACGTTCCTATTTGCACAATAGTTTTCATATCTCGTGAGAATAGCCTTTTCTTTTTCACCTCTTCTCAGCGTATTCGCAGTGGAGTTTCTCCAGGTCAGCATCGCTAAAGGGTTCGGCGGAGCTAAGGGATATATGCCTTTAGAAAAATTTTCATCTTCAACGAACTATTGCATTGTCCCCGTCGTGCTAACACATGGAAAATCGAATTTCTATCACCGTAAATTGCATTTCAATCTTAGTTGGTCCCGTGGTGGCTGCCTTTCGCACTGAGTGGGTGCCGGAGCTCTGCCAGCAAACGGCTCCGTGTGGGTCCGATTTTCGGAGGAGTTCCGGGATTAGCGCCCCACGGGCACATATTGGAATCAAACTATTTTTCATCAATTGGGAGCGGCTTACCAACCTAAACACCCACTTCCATTTAAGACTTCGCCTCACTGGTGGAACAATTGTCCTTGTTGAATAAGAATGGCAATGAATGGACAACCGTCAATATACGGAATAGGAGAACGCTGGATCAGTGTTCTTGTTTCTTGCTGCTCTGCTGTTAAAGTATTTACGGTATTTTGAGCAACGTCGATGAACGGGTAGGTTAGTTTAGCAAAGGGAGGCTAGCCGTGGAGACGATTCTGCCTCCTGGTCTGGACCCCGATATTCCGGGCCACAAGCGCTGCATATGCAGGTCAAATACCACCAACGTAACTGCAAGATGGTGTACCTTATTGGCGCAGCTGGGAATAATACGCCAGTAGATGTTCAGGAGGCTCTCGAACAAGATGCTCGACAAGTCTTTCTCATTTGCTGCCGCTTTTGTCAGCTTGCATACTACCTACATGTCAGACAGGACGGCTGGCGAGTCAGAAGTGATTATTCTGATGTCGTGGTGGGTATCGCCGCGGAGGCATGATGCGCGGGGATTGAACTAGAGCAACTAAAAGACTGGCTGCATGCGTCTCGCAGCAAATACCACTGAACCGAACCCGTCCACCGAAAAGGCGGTCATAAGACCTCCACTCGGGAAGCTCATCGAGATGGCGACATTGATGGGTTGACGGGTCATTCTATTCAAGTAAGGAGGGGCACGATAGGTTGGTTGACAGGATTCTAGACCGCTTTGACGACGACCTCCACTGAGGGTTTTACGATATATGAGGTACCTATGCTGTCGGTATCTGCGGCACACCTGCAAAACAAAAGGGAGCCGGCTGGACACTTATTTTGGTCAGGACGCTACCAAGAGCCAAGTCGGCTTTGGTGGTGTAGGCGATGTTGGTAGAAAAAGGCAAGCCGAAGGTGCATTAGTGTGTGAGTTTAGCTTGCGGTAGCTCCTTAGGCCTCCGAAGAGGAGCTCTTGCCGTGTCAGTGGTCAATTACAGGGGACTACCCCAGCCGCTCACACAGGCCCTCAGTTCGACGCTAAGGGAATTTCGACACCTCCTTTTCCACCTCATCATAAGCACGGCCCATCCATCGCCTGCCTGCCTCCGCGATTCCCAATCGCAGCTTCTACTTCGCAGGTCTCAGGTCTCAGGCTCTCGGTGCAGTCGCGCTTCACGCGCGTCATTCCGTGCCGCCTAAGTAGCAGGATCTGGGCAGAATTCGGGTTCTTAAAGCTGTTCGACGTACCCAGGCGTCCAAGCTGATCGTGCAACCCTCACGGACGGCTATTTCTGCCTTTTTGCGCTGTAGGGCACCCCCTGTCACAGCCTCGGCGCGACACCTCCCTCGCTCTTGGCTACGACGACTCGACTCGACTCCATTGACCTCCTCCGAGAGCAACTCGAGAACGGCTCCTCCTCCACCCGCAGTATCTCGCCTTTCATGGCGCTCTGACGCCGCGAACGAAGCTCTACGGGAGGATGTTGTCCGCCCTATTGCGGCCCTTCAAGGGCATCCCCCAGCACGAAGGCCAGGACGATGTGGAAGACGTGTTGCAACATCCGCCTCGCCCTCTGGCACCGGACTACCGCCAACATCGCCATGCCACGGCAGATTTTACCGAGGCCGATGACGACGATGATGAAGAAGAATCCAATGATGGAGCGCGGCAGCGATATCCTGTTGGGAACCGCAATGAGGAGGACGAGGATGGTGTGACCCAGTCTATTGGTGTCTTGCCTATGTTCGCCGCCGGCCACCTTGGTAATTACCCAAAATCCGTTTGCCATCTCTGTACATTGTTTTTCCTGCCTTGCTAACAGCGGTACTCTAGACTCGTTGCCGATTTACAGCATGACGCATGCAATCCGAATCATCGTACAAGCGAGAACCGAGACGACATTGACTTGGGATCAGCTGAGATCACCACAGGTTTCCCAATTCCTGGTGAAGCCTATGCAGCAACAGATTCGCAACCAGCACTTTTCAAGGGGTACGTTATACGCACTGATGGCCAACTGTCTTCAGTTCCAGAAAGAAGGTCAGATGTATCCTGGGAACGCGGGCACGAGCAGCACAAGGGCAAAGGTGTGCGAGCTGCTGGCGATCAAGTTGCTCAAGGAGTACGCAACTCGCGAACTCATCGATGCCTTATCCTACGACTTCTACCCTCTTCAAGGCATACCAGGCTCGCAGACGCCGCCGAAGCCTGCCACCTTGAGGACTTCCACCCTGGAGGTTGCCATCCGAGCCTCTGCCAAACATTTCCTCGCACATCCCCTTGTGGTGCAGCAGCTTGAGGCAATCTGGAATGGTGCCATTAGCTTCTACTCCGCGGCAGACCAGCTGCACCGTCAGGACTCTGTCTCTTCTGCTGCCGGAAGAAACCAGTCTCGACACCAGAGTGATGCGCGGACACCACTATTGGGTAGCCAGCAAGCCAAGGAGGAGCAAATCCGCTCTCTGGCATCAGCCCCTGGGAGGCGCTCGGTGGCTTTGTATGATCCCCGGAATGCGTCCCTCTTCAAGCTGTCCAGGCTCCGAGTCCCACGCTATCGCCAAATTCTCTCTACTTGCTCCCTGGCCATCTTGATCTGCCTATTCCTCGCTGTGCTGGTCGACAGGTCTCACAAAATCACCACGCTGGAGCTGGTCTTTTGGTTCTGGAGTTCCGGCTTCATGCTTGATGAGCTCATTGGGTTCAACGAACAAGGCTTCTCGCTCTACATCATGAGCTTTTGGAACATATTTGATCTCGCCATTCTGGTGCTTCTGATCGTATACTACTGCATGCGTATCTATGGCGTATTCCTTCTTGATCCCCACAAGTGGAATGAAATGGCCTATGATGTTCTCGCCGCAAATGCGATTCTCTTACTACCGAGAGTATTCAGCGTTCTGGAAAATTACCAGTACTTCTCACAGCTGCTGATAGCATTTAGGCTGATGGCCATTGACCTCGCCGCCGTCTTTATTCTCATCCTCGTCTGCTGCAGCGGCTTCTTCGTCTTCTTTATCTTCTCCAAGAATGAGAACGATCCTGCCGTGGTGGCCTATAAGATTTTCCAGATTCTCATGGGTTTCACCCCAGCGGCCTGGGAAGTGTAAGTAGAAACATCCAACCACTACACGCTCGACACAGACTAACTTTGTCTATCAGCTGGGCTGGTTATAGCTGGATGGGGAAGGCATTGATGGGATTGTTTCTCATCATTTGTCACTTCGTCGTCGTGTAAGCTTATTTGCATTCGTGTTCTCGCACAGGGGGCTAATACCGATTTCAGGACAATTCTCATCACGGTTCTGACAAATTCGTTCATGTCAATCGCATCAAATGCGAATCAAGAGCACCAGTACGTCTATTAAATATATTAGGACGGCAATTCACTAACTCGGACATCAAGGTTTCTCTTTGCTATCAATACCATCTCGATGGTGAAAAACGATGCTCTATTCTCCTACGTGGCGCCTGCCAACATCTTTGCCTGGGTATGCATGCCCTTGCGGTACTGCATGTCCTTGAAACAGTTCGTCTGGCTCAACCGCTTGGTAATCAAAATCACTCATTTTCCGCTGCTATTCTGCATATATGTCTACGAGAAGTATCACCTGGCACCATCCATGTACGAGCTCACAGACCTGGTGGAAAATCCAGGCCGTGGCCGTCATCGGAGCATGTCGTTCGGAGACCCGACGAGCAGGACGGCTCTCTTCAGTCCCAGCCTCCGAGTTCGTGAAGAATCGGTGGTGGGGTATCAGAAAGACCGTGCCTTGGAAGAGGTATTTCGACGGGTGCCAGATATTGCGACTTTGAAGACGCAGAGACGCAATGAAAGACGAAAGACACAAAATGCTATCCGGTCCTGGATGGACCAGCATGATGGTGGATTCCATTCGCCCCAGAACTATTCGACGATTGATAGCCGGATAGGGAATGAGTGGCAGAAAAGGCTAAGCATGAGTCGCGACTGGCCGCCGAAAAGACATCCAAGACAGTTTTCAGACATGAGATCTGCAGCCAGCGACCCGGCGGATCTCATTTCCGACGTTCCGTATCAATTTCGACGCGATTTCTATAATGACGGCGTTGCTCGTCGGGATTACGCTACCGGGGTCAAAGCCGACAACACTGACGGGGATGCTGACGGGGATGATGAGCTCGTTACGAATGACGAGGATGAGGAAGACAATGTGACCAATAATATGGGTGATGAACGAGGTGATCAGGCCATTGAGGAAGATTACTTTACTACACCTATTGCGACACGATTCAACAGCTCTGAGCTACAGATGACCCCAGCATCCCCTCGCCCCAGCGTCCCGCGACGCGGAACCCTCCACAGTCGCACTCTCTCAACAAACACCATCCTGTATGCCCCACCGGATGGGCGGCGACAGCACAGTTCCTCCCCAGCCTCAGTCGGCCCATCATCTCAACCTCGGTCGCGTCCTGTTAGTCACACAGCAACTCCCATTCGCTCCCCTCGACGCTCACTGTACATGTCATCGTCCCGGCCGCGGTCGATGTTGGCACCGCGGGATCTGGCCCGTACTGTACCAAATCGCATGCCTTTGGCGCTCGATATCCCCGCAGGGAAGGCTCCCGCTCGGCGCCGCTCCTCGGTCGATATGGACGCTTCGTCCGAGCTCAACGCAGCCATGGCTGCGGACGAGATCAGGGGAGTCCCGTCGAGTTTCACGACTCAGATGGCACTGGCGACGGCGATGGTGGGTAAGAGCCACCAGGACGACGACAGCAGCCGGATGGGCCGGCTCATGCTTGCCAAGATGAAAACATTGGAGGAAAGCCTGGGTGATGTGGTTCGCGAAATGCGAGGTCTACGGAGTACCGTGCCAAGCACCGCGCAAAACTCTGATGGAAGTGGCGGCGGCAGAGGACCGAAAAAGGAGTCGACTCAAGGACCGGCCAGCTGGGCCGGCCAGGCGCTGATCGAGGTTGCAAATCGAGAGCGTGGGGGGGCCAGAAAAGCCAGGATCATAGTAAGGGGAACGCCGGAGCGAGGCACGCCGGAGCGTACACCATTAAGTCGGCGGAACACGAGAGAATTGGTTGGCCTCAACCCTAGCCCCGTTGTGGAACCCGGGAGGATAAAAGGAAAGGCGAGGGCGGCCCGGAAGGCTGGTGGGTCGGGCAGCTCTGGGTCTTCGGAGGATGAACGTGGGGGGTTCGCAAAACTGGGGTGCTCGTTTTGAGGAAGCTTCATCTGCATGTTGTAGCGGGCGTTTGCGGGGGATCGGCATCATGTGCATCTCGTGCATTTGGAGTGGCGTTCATCATTGAATGGGGCATATGGTTTTTGTCTTCGGGTTTTGTATTAGCTGTGTTTTTATATCATGGTGTACGGCATAGTACGGTATGGGCATGTGGAAAGCTTACGTCCATCTGGGATGGGAAGTCGACTTTCTTGGTTTGTCAAGAGGTGATAATTTGAGCAGTCGTCTGGCCGTTGCAATGTTTTGTCCCCACGTGTGATTTTTTGTATCAAACCGGCATGTATTGAATGTAAAAAGTCTCTCGAATGGCATGTCGCCAGAGACCTCGCCCAAAACCCCATAACCTCCGCCAACGTACCCCGAGTCCCTCATAAATCTCATCTAAGACATGCTTGCAGCCAACCAGCTCGATTCCGACCTTGGTATCACCATCATTAGCCCGGGCCCATGCCACAACCAGCTCCTAAGCCGGCCATCGCCGTGCGAACTCATCGGGTCGCGGAGGTGAAGCCCGTCCACCTATGTGTACTTTTATGTTTTTATTTTTTTGCTCTGGTATGTTTAACCAACCCTCTTTGTTGTTTTTCAATATCCCTGTTTGAGACGGCCGCCGCATCGAATCAGGAGCGGCCTAGATGCCACCGCCGCTCCGGTCGACGCTGACGTAGAAGCTGCTAGCTTCCGAGTTTTTTTGGGCCAGCTCGTTCTCGCGCATCTTGGCCGCGACCATGTTGAAGCCGACGCCGGCGCCAATGACGGCGAGGCCTGCGAGGGCGAGGCCAGGGCGGCGGCTGGCAAGGTGGAGTGGTGAGATGGGGTTCTTGTTCATGGGGGTGGTTTGGGGGTTTGGTTTTGTGCAGGTGATGATGAAGAGGGAGAGGTTTAGGACTTACGAGAGGGGTCGGGGGCGGACTTTTGATGGGGATGGGGAGGACGTTCCCGTGGTGGATGAAGTTCGGAGGGGGTCCATGATGAGACGGTGAGCTGTGGCGGGTTGTTTGGTTTTACAATGTAGAAACAAGGGCGGTGAGAGTGGCGAGTTGGAGTGGGTGATGGATTTTTGTATTGAATGTCTCCCCGTTCGGATGGGATGGCATGAGTTAAGCAAGAGACATGAATCGGGAACGACTGGGCTCTAGTTGGCACAGAAAGAGTGAGGAAGGGCACGATTAAGAGTTGGCAGACTAGGTCCTACCTGGCTATTCATATGCTGGCTGCTGTATCTCGACGACCTAGGAATTACAAAATAAAACCGGACTGATGGATGGCACGCGACCACGGAACACACCACGGAACGCACCGGGCGATACCCGACTAGCCTCTCCCCTGTGCTTCCCCGACCAGAGCTAGGCCTGATGAGATCTGGAGCCAGTTTCGGCTTCTGCACCCAGTTGTTGTACCTGTACCTCCAGCTGTGCAGTTCGCCGGGTGCGGGGTCCTTTCCATCTGCTATTTCATGACTCGGACGCACCCCTTCGTGTAAGCTACAGGGCACAACGCTATCTTGCTGATCGTCTGTCTGAGGTTGTCGACGTTTAGTGTAAGGCATCGAACAAGGCATCTGGGACGATGGGACGACAACACAATCAACAGGACTGGCTGGACCTGACCTGGCGCTTTGGTGAAGCCCCACTTAAATGGTGGTCCTCTTGGTGATGTGGGGTAGATCGGCCATCCCTGTAACTTTTTGCTGGTCCAGCCCTGACCCACGGAACAGGTACCTCGAGAGATAGGATCGGGTCTGACGCGTGCATGGATAGCCTACAAGGTACCTGAGCCCAACAACTCCTCCCAGCCAAGCCCGTGTGGCAGAACCCGGCGGGGCATAAACGACATGACCCAACCGTTCCCCGCACCCGCTACTGCTGACCAGCTTTCAACTTTCCCATCAGGTGGTGCTGTTGCCTGAAGGTACAGACATGCATCCGTTGCTGGAGTACCTCCATACCTACTCCCTTTACGTCAACCGCTCAATCACTCCTGTCAGTCGACCTGCCGTGTATGCCGTTTGCCTCGCACCACACGCCTCCATCCACGCAGCTCGCTCTCTTGGTAACGCGTAACGTGGAAGCCCCTTGTTTGTCGTGGTGGTCTATATGGACTCTCACATATATCCTCTCAGTGATGACTGCATTTGCCTGCCACATCTGCGCCATTACCTCGGGTTGATAGGCCTTGGCCTGCCAGAGCGATAGTGTCATTCCATGCATCGAATAACAAACCGGGCGAATTCCACCGTGGTAGAGGCCCACGACTCCTTGTCCCCAGAGTTGTCCTGCGTGAGCTTCTTGGCCGCGAATTCCTTGGCTAGCAAGAGAGCCGCATCGGCAGAGGTACATATCGAATATGTATGGACATAGATTCCGCACACACTCGAGCCACCCTCGCATGCATCCAGGCTGAGGCACTGGCGGCATCTCTCAACCAACCGATCGATGCCCCGCATGCCACTTTATACTCCTCCTGCGAACAGCAAGGCTGACCTCCCGCGAACCTCCCCCCCTTTTGACTGGAATCCATTTTCACCAAAACATCCCCTTATTCTTACTCGAGACCGCTCAAATACCCAGGCACCCCTGATCACTATTCTTGTCAGGCAGGTCCAGACTGTGGTGTGTTGACTGGCACTGTCAGTCCGCGTTCCCGCCTGTTTTATATCCGCGGCTGGTCAACACTGTCCCAGGCAGCAGCCGGCGGCCACCTCAGTTCTCGGTCAAAATTCTCAGCCATAGCTCTTTATTGTGGTGAACATCTCGGAACGACAGTGAATTGGAGAGGGCAACATATCATTCGCAAGTGTTCAGTCAATTTCTATTCGGCCCGCTTTATTGACTCCGAACAATTATTGTCCCCCGAACCTGGTTCTCCTGTTTGGCCTGCTCCTATCTCTCACCCGGTGGTCTCACCCGGTGGTTTAATCGATTGACTACAACCTATATTTGTTACCTCTTCGTCGAAACTACATTTGCCCATCCACATCCTGTTTTCGCCATCTCAGCCCAGTCTTCCCTCACGCACTCATGACTACCAGATCTTGAGTCCAACACAAAACTCAGGAACACACAGTCAACATGAGCTCCGAAGCCGTAGTCAATACGGAAGGCGACTTTGGGTTCTTTCGATGGAATACAAACATCCTGGACACAGACCGCTCTACCGTCAACGCCGCCGATAGTCACCTAGCCGAGATTTCGAGCCTCTTTGAGACAGACAGCGGTAGAGGCAATGTCTTGGCTATTATCAAGTTTCCCGGAGACTTTGAACGAGGCCGGTCTTGCGATGGGAAGCGGTGGCAGACCATGTCGATCCGCATGAGTTACGACAAACTCATGGCTCTTGGCTCTTCCAAGATCACCGAGATGTTCGACCCGAAACGTCAAGCCCGCACCCGCCGCCGAAACAACTTTGCAACCCTCCCTCCTGGTATCGAATATGTTCTTGACTTCACGCCGCCCACAGAGGGAGCTGAACTTGCTGATCTCACCGCTGCACTCTGGCTGCCTCGGATGATGAAGCTCTGGTTTCTGGCCGGACAATACCTGCCCGAGACCATCATCGGATCTGGCCCTGCCCCGACGGTATATAACAAACGCCCGCTGGGCGATAAGGCAGTCGGTGCTACAATGGTGCTCGGCCATGACGATGTGTGTAAGAGCGAGTCATGTATGTCCCCCCTCTTCCTTCTGCATGTTATCGTTGGTTCCCGATGACCAGGAACACATCCATGTCAATTAAGAGAGTGGATGTACCAGGAAGACCTCCTCTTCCGTTCTGTCCACTCCCTTGCTTTGATCCTGTACGGTGTTTCTCGGAAGCCGGAAGGCGACCGTTTCGACTGGCAGAGGCATTGCTCAACATTCATATAGGCATTATAGGCTAACAGTTACTCGGCAGGCCTTGTCGACTTAACTACGTGGCAAGTTAAGTCAAGCGTCCCCGGAATTGTTGATGAGGACACCTACAATGACGCCCAGAAGCACATTCCAGCGTTTCGCCGGGTCGAGGACTATTGTCCCATTCGGCATCGGGTTGCCATCATGCGGGTTCTTCGGGCTATCGAAGGCCATGATCTGCTCCTCAACTCGGCCCCTCGTTTGTGGACAGTTGCTCGGGTGGCCATCCACCTCGAGGTCCCCCGGGTCGTTGTCGACCCTGTCACCCAATGGCTTATTGCCCCTCCCAACACAAAGTTCATCGAGATCTGCCCAGAGCGGGCCTTTCAGCTCGCCTACTCTCTCAAGATCCCGAGTGTACTTATTGCCGCATTCAAGATTCTTGTGAACGAAGTTGCAATCGACGCCGCTGCTCTCGATGCCTCACCTCGTCGACCCCCACTCACCTGGGCTCAGCGAAAGCGAGACGACTACGGTGACTTCCCGTCAGACCCGATAGAGTACGCTAGTCGCCTATTCTCCGAGCGTATGGCTGGATACGTCGACATGCTCAAATCGGAGACGGTCTTTGACCTCCTTTCCGTCAAGATCCCCCAGTGGACCAAGCTTCAGCACCTCGGCCCACTCATCAGCATCAGTGACGGAATCCAGCAGAGTGAGCTCCAGATAGCACATGAAAAGCTAGTCCGCGGATTGGTGGCTGTATTTCATAGAAAGGTGGCAGAGGCTTTCGAAGCTGGCTATCCCGAGGGCCACGGCTCTACGCTGATCGAGGCGCAGCGAATGCACTACATTCCGGACAGGGAGCGGACCCCCTTGTCGCACATATACAAGTCCCGGCTCAATGACTGGCAGAAGGCCCTGACACCCTTTTTCTGGGGCAAGCTCAAGCAATTGGCAATCGACAAAGATAACATAATAGGCCTCCAAGAGTCGACGTTTCAGGGAAAGCAGCTATGGCGACTAGTCAGCAATTTCAACGACCTCTTGAAACGGGAGGCTCAGTCGCACCATATTGACATCGGGCAAGCTACCACCGAGAGATGGGGCAACGATATCAACTACGACGCCGCCGCCGACTTCTCTCTGAACGAATTCTCGGAGCAAATGCGGTATTCCGTCCAGAACCTATGCACCACGGCGCTCGACCGCGGGATGCACGATAACAGCGTGCCCTTCTTCCTGTCAGAGCACCTCCTCCTCAGCCTCAACGAGCGCGAGCTCGACTTCCTCCCCATCTGGGCCGGCGGTCTCGACGACGGCTCCGGCGGCGTCTTCCAGGAGCCCATTCCTCCGACCGACATGGGCCCCTCCGAGCCGGGCCCCGCCTACCACACGGGTCACACGGTCGGCACGGGGACCAACACGGCGACCATGACGGACCAGACCTCGACCGTCGCCCCCTCGGACCTCGGCATCGCCGAGCTCGCCATCTACAGCGACGATGGCACCGTTGCGCGCAGTATGGACGCCGAGCAGAGCGTCACCACCACGGGAGGCCTCGCCCGCAGCCGCCGCATCGTGGCGTCGGGCTCGACGGTGCTCTCGGAGCAGTTCTCGGACGCCGACGCCGACGACGAGTACGCCGACGCCATGTTTGCGCACCCGGCGGCGCACCAGGCCAAAGGGCGCGCGCTGGCGCACTATGCCGAAGCCCCGAGCGAGGACGGCACGGGCGGGACGCTGGGGCGGTCGGACGACGAGGGCGACTACGATATGGCGCAGAGCGAGGTCGTGTCCAAGGCCGACAAGTCGAGCAGGGGGGCCGATGGCGACGACGGCGGGGAGGAGCTGGACGGGTTCGGGCTTGTGGGGGTGGAGAGTGATATGGATCTGGACGACTTTGATGATGGGACTTCGACCGTCGATGGGTGGTCCGAGTTTGATCTCATCTAGTGTAGGTTAGGTTTCCTGCCGGTTTTGCGTTTCGAGCGTGGTTAGGTCTTGGGCTTCTTGTTTTTGGGATTTGCAGATATTTTGAAGCTCTGAGGATATGAGATTGGGATCCTTCATAGCAGAGTCTTGGTAAAAGAGATAGGTTTGAGAGAAGGTGAGTTGATCTGGCTCGTTTGACGGAGCGGGGATATCCAGTCCATTTGTTTAGCGCGTCTCATACCCTATCTGACAATGAGTACTACGGCCCGTCGGGTAGGCTGCTTGCGGGCACATCCCTTCTATGCAAATGGCATTTCGGGTCTTTAGGTGTCAAAGACAAGTAAGCCGTGGCTAAACGGCACTTCCTGTTATTCCACACAGGTATTGAGACCCAAGTGGATGTGGTGTATGGGCTACCTTGATCTGGATAGCCATAAAGCCTGATATTTTGTGTATTCATACATCTGGACGCCCTACAATTACCCAATCAGCCCCTATTTAACGTATTCCCACTCCCCTTGGGATTCGCCTCGACATACTCATCCCACTCCCTCGCCTTATACGTCTCGGCATCCGCCTTTTCGTAATTATCCTCGTCCGGCTCCGGCCGGACCCCACTCGCCTCACCCCCGCCCTCGATGATACCGCCCTGCCGCCTCTCCTCATCCAGATACTCATCAATCGTCATCGTCGGCAAGTTATGCCCCGGTCGGAACACGCCCGCAGCCAGCTCCTGGCGATTCCCCAGCAACGTAAACGGCTGCAGCGGCTTGCCCTGCTTGGTGAGAAGTGGGCCGCCCATGACACTCTGTAGTCTCCGCAGCGGCTGGTCCAGCCGGTCGCTAAACCCATCCTCGCCGCCGGCCCTGCGCCGCCGCGCATCCTCCTCGGCCCCTGGGGCGGCGGGCCCCGCACCACCCGCCACGCCCTGCGGCAGCAGCGGCTCGGGCGCCTGCGCGAGCACGTCCCACTCGCGCACGAGCGACTCGAGGGCCTGGAAAGCCATGTGGGTGCTGAAGTCGAGGTGGGCGAGGTGGACGGCGCGTACGGCCTCGTCGTCGCCGGTGCCGGCGCCGGTGCCGTCGGGGTCGACGTACTCAGGGCGGCGGCGGAGGAAGTCGAGCTTAGTGCGCAGCTCCTTCTCGGCACGGAAGTTGTTGATCTTGCCGTCGCGGCGCGCGCCGGGGTCCGAGGTGGCGGCTACGGCGAAGGTGGTCGGGCTGTCGGTGTAGCGGTCGAGGAGCTTCTTGTAGGGCGGGGCGAGCAGGCCGTAGCTGTCGAGCTGGTGTAGGTAGCGCTCGTAGGCGTCGCGGGCGGTCGAGAGCAGCCGTTGGCGGTCGCGCGGTGTGGTGGAGGGGAGCCGTTGGGTCAGCTCGGCGAGGTTGTAGTGGGTCAGGAGGTAGGGCAGGTCTGAGGTCGAGATGTCCTCGAGGCTCTCATTGGGGCTGAAGAGGGCCAGGGCTGAGATTAGGCGAAGACACTCTTGGTAGGCGTCGACGGCTGTGATGACGGCTTCGAGGTGGGCGGCCGAGGTGGGGTCGCGTGAGGATTCGAGCGCCACGCGCTGCTCCTCAGCCGAGGCGAAGAGCGACTTGAGGGAGCGGGGCTCATCGTCCATGGCTGGAGATGTGTTTTCGGTGAAACCGGGTTCTAGGGGACGTTTTACGTGTAGCTTGTTTGTTTTGGCTTCGTTTGTTCACCTGGCTGTTTGTGGAATTCGTCTGGATAGAGGGAGCTGTTCTAGCGAGGGGCAGCTAGTCTGGTAAATTTGCCCCACTCCCTGAGCTTATCGTTCATCTTATCTAAAAAGATCGCGACGAGGATCTCTTGGTTCCACCTTGGGTAGAGAGTTAAGTCTCAATGCAATTACCTCTGAAGCCAAGCTTAAGATGGCTCACAAATATATCTGTTGTGGGACTCGAAGTCGCAGGTGTATTTCCCACACCCTCTATTGATCTAATCGAAGAGTCCCTTGTTCCTGTATCAAGCACCTGGGCTCATTGTCCAGGCCGGAGTGTGCAAGACAAATACAAACAAACCCCTTTTCCGTTTGCCCACTATACTTCTCCACGCCAGCACCTGTTCTAGGATCGCGCTTTTTCAATTCTTGTCGCGCTTTTCTTCTCGTGTTGGCCGCTAGTGTAATTGTTAGAGTCGCTGTCGGAAACTGGTTTCTGTTTGCGATGTTGCTATCCTTGTTCGTCAACATTACGCATGTACCGGGTCAACACTACTTTCGCTGCGCTTTTTAACACCCTTTCACCAGATGATACCTTCTCCCCTCATCTCAAAACCCCACCGCCGCTCTTCCTTCTTTGCCTCTCGAAATTTGTTCCATTATTTCCGATTGGCATTGAGCACCGCATGCTTGTGCACATTCAGTCACCCCTCCAAACCCCTCTGGCCTCCAATCCCCAAGCCCACCCAGATCCTTTTTCAGCATCAGCTGAGGGGGATTCACCCTGCAAAAACAAATCCAGCTCCATCATAAGCCCGAAGACAACCTGCGCCAAGTGGTCGGCTTGCTTGATGAGAAGGCTGCCCTCTCCGAGCTTACACTCCTTGATTTCGCATGAGTGTGCGCGGATCGCAATATCACGTAGTTGACGGAGCACCTTGAGTGACTTCTTGACGATGTGTTTGGAAGGAGTTGACGGTGGCACTAGAGTTGCGTCTTTATCTTCGGCGTCGTTGAGACTGTTTTCATCTCGCTCGTGTTGCCGGATGATCGCCCGGATCCAGTTCTTGGAGATAGTGGCGGCGTTGTAGAGGCGCCGGAGCTCTCGGTCTTCAACATTTGTCCTTAGGACGACAATGCTTTCCTTGGTCATGTTAAATTTTGATAATATTTTGTCTGTGGTTGTTCAGAAAGTTGACCATGTTGATTGTTTTCTGGGAGAGGTGTGCTCAGCAAGTGTTTTGGGTATCAGTTGTTTCAGTATCTGGAGAGCATAGGAACAGAGAATAGTTGACTAAATAGTAACCAATTGTTTTTGTTTGCAGCGGCTCATAGCATGAGCTATGAAAGTTGCACCGCACGTGGCCGGATGCGGGACAACGCCTTCGCGATGCACTGGTGATTGACACAAATAAGTAAGAGAAATAAAAGAAAGTATTGTCTAGGTAGCATATAAGAAGAAGAAAAAACCCGACCTAGAACTAAACCGGGACCTTCCGCTACCAGACGGTGAGGACCAACCGCTGTGGCCATTGGTTAGACGGCATAAACCCCCGAAGGGGCAGCAGTACCGGGCTGAAATTGCAGGTTAGAAAATACATTTATATGGCCTAGGTCCAGGTGGCTGCACACTCTGCCAGGGGCTCAATCCCAATTCACAAACCTACTTTATCAAACTCCTTTTTCACGCCAACTTTTTATTATTTTCAAGCTTACTTACCTCACCCGACCTATCTCATGAGTGCATGATCAAACCCGTCCAGGTTCCATGAGCACCCACTCCGTTACTTACCTTCTCTCCCAAGGAAACTGTCAGGACCAAGGCTCCTGGGCTTACCACTGTCTTGGCCGTGGGCCCATGGTCTGCTCAACAACCTCATCCATCAGCTTCCTTATGTCCTCGACATGGCGCCTGCAGGCCTCTGTTCCCAGTGGGTTATTGGGGTCACAGCATGACAGCCGATACTCCGCTTGGGCAAGCACCTGAACGAGACTATCCCACCGCTGTCTGGCGACATTGTGTTTGGTCCCCTCGAGGCAGATCTCGCAAGAGGCGTTAATCTCACCACCCTCGGGGATTGTCTTGGGGACGTGGAAGATTGTGTCCTCGTAGAGCGGCCGGGACTGGATGTTATGACCGCATACGGGGTACACTAGGGCAATCTTACATGCTGGACATGCGGGATTGGGGTTGTCAAGCCAGTTCTCCAGGCACGCCTGACCAAAAACGTGGCCACACGGGAGCAACACTGGAATCGAATCATCGCTGTCATCGCAAGCTCGCATTTCTGTTTGGAATACCAGTTCATTCTCTTTGCAAATGATACAGGCCATCCGTTTCTTGGCGTACAAAAAGGTGTACCTGGGGTCTGGGACAAAGCAGTCATCCCACGAACTCGTGTTCGGGGCGGGTGCTTGCGATTGCGCCATGCTTCGTACCTAATGGTTCGTTGACTAAGATACCGACTTCTGTAATATCACTGGAGTTGTTTTCCGCAGGTGATGAGAGGTCCGATGATGCCGAAGCTGTTGATGAGCAGTGAGTGAGTAGCGGTAAGGTGTTTTATATAAGTGACACAAAGGGGTAGCACTATGGCTTTGTTTTTAGGACAAAGCCAACAAATACAGTCAGGCGCTGCAAAGGGAGTTGACAGAGCTGCTGGGCATGTACAACACTACCATGTCAGAACACGAAGCAATCGGGTCTATCCGAATCATGTGCCGTTGTTGATAGCCCCCAAAAATATTTACAGTACACGGCCGAAACCCGTAGCAGCCGACTAGTTGTGGTATCAAGACGGCTTCTCTGCCGTCTTCTCCTTTGCCGCCTTCAACTCCCTCTGCTCCTTCTCGTACTCGATAATTTGCCTGCTCCAGCTGCAGAGAAATCCTGTTAGCAAATGCCACTCTGATCGAGGGTTTTCCTAGCGGGCTGCGGCACATACTATCGGCTGGGGAAAAAGCGATCGGGCTCGGGCATCTTGTGTCGGTACTCCAGCTCAGCGCTCAGCTTCCATGCGCACGCCGTGATGCCAAACATGACGAGACCAGCGATGGCCGTGTTGGCCTTCCAGTTCACCGGCTGGGAGTACCAGCCACCAGACGGTGACCAGACATGCTTGGGATAGCTGTGAAGCGTTCGGTCAGGATTGGAGCGGAAGGAGAGGTCGTTGCTCGGGCTTTGCGGGAAGCTGGAACTCACGGAATCTTGGGACCGCCACCCTGCACGATTATTAGCAATTGGCCCCATCAGATTGATTAATTGAGGAGGAAGCACATACCATTGTGATGTAGATTGGGACGAGCGATGTGGACTGGCCTCGGGTGGGAGTCTCGAACAGCGACAGCAGAGCTCGAATCTGTCGGTTGTCAACGAAGTCGTGAGGTCAAACAGAACCACCTGCCCGATTGCCCAGTGACGAGTGAGTGGCCTAACGGGACCTGGGCTGCGGGCACTCAACTGTTCTGGGCGCTCGGACCATGCTGGCGGTCCTGTCCTGGGAAAACGCGCCAGCATGAGGATTAGGTCAGCCGTATTTTTTTTCGTGATCCCTATACAGGTAGGAACAACGCCTGAGCTTCACGTTTGGAGAACTTTTTTCTCCCTTCTAGACTTCGACAGCGGCCTTGGTCAGATTGACCAGCGCAACAACCGACGACTCGCATCCAACACCAATTCCTTTCTGCGCAGGACAGAGGGCTCCCACACCCGGGCAGCGGGCAATTTCTCCCCAAAATACCGTCGATGAAGAGGTTACGAGCCGACAGATGGACGGGCCAGCTGCTCGTGGCCCGTTCAAGCCAGAGAGGATGCTGTCCAGCCGCCGCTGGAGCTCTTCGATCCGCCAGATCCGACCAGCACTACCTCCCGGTGCGATCGCAGTGGACGGCTGTCTCGTCCCCCTTCTCTGAGGCCACCGAGACCACATTCGCGACAACCCTCCAGGCGCCGCGGGACCCGAGCGAGCTGCCCTCGCCCATACCAGAGCGGGCTCTGCACTCGGCCAAACTGGCTTCTCTGCACGCCCGGCTATCGTTGCCCAAGAAGCTCCCTATCCAGACGCTGGCCAGGACACTGGTAGACGCCTCGGCGGACGAAAACCCCCTGTTCAACAACGTCAACCTCGCCTTTGTCGGCCAAACCGTCATCAATTACCATGTCTCAGAATACCTCATGGCCCGCTACCCACGCCTACCCATGGAGATTGTGTGGGCCTCAATGCGAGGATTTGCTGGTGTCGCTCCTCTCTTCCAGATTGCACGGTCGTGGGGTGTGGAAAGCGCCGCTGTACCGGGCGGCGAGGTTGACCCGGGTCTACTACAGTTTACCACCGAGAGCCCGGGCGTCTCGCTCACCAAATTCGGTTACAGACGCACAGAGGCAATGTACTTGGAGAAGTACAAGTGGCGGCGTGGTATCAGTAACCGTGTCGTGTTTGACGACGACTTTGGCGAGTCGGTCAACGTCACGCCAGGAACCGAGCAAACCGCGCACGAGGCTGAGATGCAAAAGAAGGAGCGGGAGAATGATGAAGAAGAGGAAGAAAACGAGTACTCCATGAGGCGGTACGGCGATGACGTGACACGCAGCCTCGCTGAGAAGGCACACGCCCACTTTGTGCGCGCAGTCGTCGGCGCCGTCTACATGCACTGCGGTCGCGATGCCGCCCACAACTTCATCAAGGCACACATTTTGTCGCGGACGCTCGATTTCGGGCGCCTGTTCAGCTTCAAGAAGCCGACCATGGAGCTCGCCCTGCTCTGCGACCGCGAGGACTTTGACCCCCCCGTCGCCCGCCTACTGTCCGAGACCGGTCGCCAATCACGCACCCCCGTCTACGTCGTCGGCATCTTCAGCGGCAAGGACAAGCTCGGCGAGGCCGCCGGCCCTAATCTTGACCACGCTCGCCTGAAGGCGGCCATGAACGCCCTCAAGGCGTGGTACCTCTACAGCCCCGGCGAGCACGTCCGCGTACCGAGCGACATGCTAGCTGACAGCGCCAAGAAGTGGGAGCCAGCGTATATCGACATCGGAGAGATCATCTCCCGTTAACGGGATCTATTTTCGTGGTGGGCCTGTTTCGATAGTAATCTTACCTACCTCAACTCTAACCTAGGACTTATGGGTAGTGTAGGTTGGATGTACGCCGGAGGCCGGCTGTGTATGTATGTACGAACAGAGACGCTGGGACGTGTGTAGGTGAAATAAACAGTGGTGAAAGGAGAGAAAGAAGCAAACAGCGGCATCGGGAAATCTCGTCTATTTCCCACACCATCTCCCCGAACGAGTTGTTGTCCCTGTATTCGGACGGGAGGGTTGTATATCTAGCATACCAAGGAGAAACAATCATATCATCAAGGCCAAGGTGACCAACTGACTGGCGAGCCAATCCGGACTCGGTGGAGAACGGGGAAGCTCAGGTCAACACCCTGTTCCACCTTTTTTAAGCCTGACGGCAACCGCATATTTCAATGTACAATTAAAATATATACTCTTTACTGCAAACGGGCCACCGACGTAGCAAGACGCATTTGACGAAACACCACTGGTGTAACATTAGATGACTGTTTAAGAAAACATAGCACTGTTATTATCTATGTTACCATTGTCAAACCGGCACCCATGCTGGTGCCGCCTGTCTGTCTATCCCAGGGGTATCTATACGCCTATCTTCTCCCCTTGAGCCCTTTCCTAATCCACCTGCCCAAACCCAATTCCCACGGTCTAACTAAAATGGTCCCCCTCTCCCAACCTACCCAACTGCCCCAGTCTCGCCAGCCGCCTCTTCCGCTCTCGCTTAACCGCGGCCTCGGCCTCGACCCGCCGCTTGCGCTTGCGCTCGTACACGGCCCGGACCGTGGCGCGGATCTGGTCCCTGCCCTCAGCGTAATTGGCCCGCGCGAGCGCGACCGACCGGTCGATCTCATCGGGCGTGTACACAAAGTTCCACGTGCTCATGTAGTCGCTGCTGGCGGGGTCGACATCGGCGACCTTATTGTTGGCGAGGAAGGGCAGATAAACGACGGCGATACCCGCGTCGGGATCCGTGAGGCGCCAAGACGAAGTATCGTCGACGGGGGGCGG
The DNA here is from genome assembly GCA_033439745.1 of Lasiosphaeria hispida. Lineage (NCBI taxonomy): Eukaryota > Fungi > Ascomycota > Sordariomycetes > Sordariales > Lasiosphaeriaceae > Lasiosphaeria > Lasiosphaeria hispida. The sequence goes on from JAUIQD010000004.1 coordinate 2,668,886, forward strand.
CGGCGGCTCTGACGAGCGCTCCTCCGTGCGGCCGACCCACACAGTGCAGTAGCCCAGCTCGCGAGCGGCTTCGTCGGCTTTTCGGGCTTCGCCCTTAGCCTCGGGCGGGGGGTTTGCGGCGCTGTTGTTACGGCGGGCGGTTTGGTCGTTTTGGGCGTCGGCTAGCTTCCTGTCTGCGTCGGCGTGCGAGTCGGCTTGTGCCTCGTCAAGCTCGTGGGCTGTCTTGGAGGCCGAGGCGTTCGGCCTGGGCCAGCCTGCACCGATGGGCCAGCCTTTTATTCCTCTCTGGCGGGCGTAGCCCTCGACGACGGAGAGCCAATTGTCGGTTTTAATATCGGCGGAAGCGTCAAATGCCACAACAATCTCAACTTCCCGGCCTGGTCGTAGAAGTGGGTATATCGGGAGGTTGTTTGACATGCCAGCATCCATCAACTGGATATGCTCATTATCATAGATCGTATTGGGCACCGTATTTGGGAGTTTGTCTTGCATTCCATACACAAAGTTTGGGAGGGTGGCTGGCTCGATGGGGTGTACTTTACTGAGGTTGTCGTTGTGTCCCCAGATCAGCTCATCAACCACCTGGAGGCCAATAAGACTTTTTACGAGCGGCCGAATCTCACGATAATAGTGAGACAGGGTTGCGCAAAAAGCGCTGCCCCATATCCCGAGAAGCGAGGTCATACGAACTTCAGGGAGGCGGCACCCTTCCACCGTGGGCTTATCAATGCCGTTCTCGAATCGTCTTCCCATCGCCCAGGTTGGAATACCAGCCCCAAACTCTTCGCAAAAGAACTCGTATGGGGTCATCTCGAACCACTGAAACCAGGCCTCTTTTTTCGCGATAGCCTTTTCTGCTTCCGAAGCAGTGTCTGGGTCGGAATTATGGGCATCCAGTCTCGGGATTTCATGGCGAACTGCGGTGTAAATGGGAAGCGGGTTTTGCCCATATCTGATGTACTCTTGCTGGCTTGACAACTTGAAGTCTTTTTCATTGATCTCCAGCTCACCCCTGGGCACTAGCAGTCTTGCCGCCAGGAGTAACCCATAAGCATCCACAAGACCGAATTCCGCGCCGGGATCACCCTTCATCTTCTCGACAACACCACTTAGCAGGTATTTGTTTGTCGGTGCGAAGGTTAAGGAGGCGAAGGCCGCTGGTGGGTAGGCAATATGAACTCCCAGTCGTGCCTTTAAATATTCAATGGCGCGATTCAAGTCCCTCCCGGCGATGGAGGAAAAGTAGAGTGACTGAAGCCAACAAGAGCCACTGACGCCTGATATGTAGGTAGTACAGTCAAATAGACCGTCTTCGGCCGAAGATAAGAAGGAGCCTGTACCGGCTACCAATGCTCGAAGGCCGCCTCCTGATCCGCACATGGCGATGACGGGCACGTCGTCAGGGTGGACATCCTCCTCCCTAAGTCCCAGATATCGTGCCAAAGCAGCTGCTACCACCTTCTTCCGGCGTGAAAGAAATGTCTTTTCTTCATCGCAGAGTTGCTCCGACACACGAACCTCTGCCGCATACTGGATTTCTGGATGAATATTGGGATCGTGAGCTTCCTGCCATATTTCGTCCGCTAGCGACCCTGGGGCCATGCTCAACTCTCTTTGCAACTTTCTGACATAGCCCGGTATGCTCTTGGACCATTCTGGCAATATCAAGCCAACAACTGCATCGGCAAGCTTGCCCGTCTCGGCAGGGCTCGCGATTGAAAGCCCTTCGAAACTGCTGGAAAACTTGGACCAGGCAGTCTGGTCGGCAGTTTGGTCGGCTTGGCTTGCGGGTTCATCAGGCGTGGCCGGGGGTTGTGCACTCAACTTTGCGCTATGGTCGGATCGCTGGAATGAATCAGTCGGGTAGAGCGTATATGTAAGCCAAGTGCCGAGGACTATCACCGCTATCGATCTGGGAGCAGGGCTCTTTGGCCGTGTCCTTTGACGGGACGAGAAGAAAGCGTGGCGCGTTGGCTGGCGGGGTAGAAAGGATCTCCAGGTGGCATTTGTTGCCGTTTGCGGTCTCGAGTCGGGAATTAATGTGGTGAAGGTCTGGGTTTGCTGAGGTATGACCGCGGAGCCCCGCCAGGCTCGCCTCGCAATGTTTCTGGCGAACGGCATTGTGATGGCGAGCAGGTATCGCGGGATGTTGACTTGTCGTGGCCCTAGCAGCCAAGTGATGTGCACTCTCCTCAATTGCGCCTTTCATTACCATCGTCGCAACCGGGCGTAGGCTAGGTGTATGCTGCGAGTATGCATGCTCCTAAATTACTTTGCGGAAAACCGAGGTGGACCATTTGCGGTCGAGTTCGAAAATGAGAATCAAGGCGGTCGCGATGCTGAGGGGGACGGGTGGGCTCTTACATCATTGCAATGGGGTCCACTGCCAGCTTGCATGAGTGGAGGAGCTTTCCGCAAGGATCAAGATTGACAGGCACGGCCGCCAAAATGGCATCTAGGAAGATTCCGTCTCAAAGTCTAGGGTACCTTTCCTAACTTCTATTTACGCCCACCGCCCTACATCGATTCGGCCCTAGCTGCGATTGATCTTCGTATTTGATTTTACCTGATTTATAAGCATGGCCATCTCTGTTTCGTATACGCTGTATAGATGAAGCTGTCGACATTCTGGCTTCGGCTTCGATAGGCCAAGCTCCAACACGACATGCCGTGTGCCTCCTGCTCGTACATGTAACTATACATTGCAACTCTTTGGTAGGGGAATACTCCTGCTATTTCGGGCAAATTGACCTGCAGGTTTCAGTCACCAAATTTCAAGTTATACCACAACCCCATCAATCAATTGACGAGCCAGTTGGCATCCCGTCTAACCAAGGAGAACGAAAGTCCTTTCGAAAACTTTTCGATTTTTTCTTCCTTCCTTCCCTCCCACTCCTCCCTCTCACTTCCCCAAGCGCTGTGTCCTCCTCACTGCACAGCTGCAGGCGGGCCGAGTAAATTGACGGTGTCCAACCCGATCCGGCAAGTAGCTCGATGATTTCAGCCACAGCATTTGCTTTTGCGGTGCTCACAGTTTCCCTCCTCAGTCTATTCTCAATAACGCGCGGCTTTGGACTATGTAGTGTAGCACAGGAGGGGTATATATTTATGCCCGAGTGAGGTATGTATGTGTATTAGTATAGGCAGCAATCCGTACGCTGTATCCACGTACAAGCGAATCGACTTGGCTACGGTGCTGCAAGATTTGGGCCGTTGATGTTTGCGCCGCAAGATTAAGGTGCAGATGCATCGCATCGAGGAGGCTGGCCGTCAAACTGGGCTAGACACTGTTGGGATACCACACAACCACAGTCCATTTACCACCACTCGGTTCGGCTGCAAGTCAGAGGCCAATGCGCAGATGCCACATCAGGAATGGTGACACACATGATGGGGTTCGGCTGAAGGACGGCTTGGAACATCCCGTCCATGCAAATCCATTGGGTGGTGAGGGTGCTTCACGCACTAAGCACAATTCTCAGTTGGTTTGATCAGTGATTGAAGGATCACTCGGGTACTGAGGCAGGAACTGAGAATGGAAAGCATCCATCCATGTTGGGTTCCTTGACAATCCTGGCTGGGGCGGGATTGCTCGCGCAAGGTTACGGAGGATTTGCTTGAAACAGTGCTTCCAATCAAGGGCTCGTCCCGAGTTATAACAGATGGAGAGCGACATGACAGAGCCTGTTGTAGAGAGCCCCAATGCTCGAAACAAGACGTTGGAAATCACTAGGGTCCTCTGAGGGTTCTCTTTCGGTTGCGATTTAACGCAGCTCGCAGATTGGCCCGTTCCTGACCAAGCCCACGCCAGCAGTTTGACGGCAGAGAGGTGGAGAGTGATGTGTCTGTCCCCAGTGTCTTCAGTGTCTCCAGCGTTCCACTTGGTGAGGTATCGCAGCAATTGCGCACGACATGGCATCCGTGTCGGATGCTCGAGATGGATAGCGAGAACCTTTGGACGGTGCCCGGCCGGCGGTAAAAAGTGTTGCACGCTCGAAGCGAGTCAACGGGTGATGAGAGGGTTCCATTCGCACCCCAGCTTTTGCAGAGAACGCGCGACAAGAAAGCCATAGCTTCCTCAGGCCGAGATTTCGTCGAATTCCTTCGTCTGGCTTTGGGGTAATGCCCAGCCAATGGCAGCATCGCAGCGAATCACAAGCTGGCACATCCCGGCCCCCTGGTCATTAATTCTCCTCCACATACCAACTACCCCTGGTGCTTGTGCTTGTCGGGGAGGGCCCACACCTCCCCTTGCTCTCCCACCCCCAAGTCGGCTGCCAAAAAGCCACCTGCCTTGTCCCGTTTCCTAGCCCAGCCAGACGAGAGACCAGCCCAGCACGGAAGCACAGCAACCCCTTTTGCTCCAGCACAGGCAGGGAGACGGGAAATCTTCCCACCCAAAGCCACCCAGGCGCACCTAAATTTTTCCTTTCTGACCGCGACAACTCAACACCTCCCATTCCTCTCCCATCTCTACATTTCGTACCTTTTGAGCACTCATTTCGTATTCCTACGCGATCCAGCGTTACCTTTCAGAATCACCGGCCAATTGCCTTAAACACTTGCGCTGCACAGCGCCATTGACACGCGACCACGTCCTGGGCTCGCCGTCTTTTTTCTGGTACGTGATGCATCCACCCAGCCTCCTCCCGGCCTGCCTTCCATGCTCGTGCCCGCCTGCCACCAGCTCCAGCCCGCGCAATATGCATCGGCCGACACGATCCCGTCTGCTGTGAGCGGCCGTCAGAGACCCAGCCGCATCCAGAGGTGTCGGGCGACAACTGCGGTTGTCTACCTGTGGAGTGCCGTTGAGCTTGCCTGCAACGGCTGGCGTAGTGTTGTGGAGGAACGCCCTTATGAAACCTACCTACCTACTTCACCTCGGATCTGGAGCTCTGCTGACAACAACCCTCTTTTCTCCTTCTCTGCAGACTTCGTACCTTCCCTCAAATCCTCTCTTCTCAGTCCGTCGTACGGTCTCCTGTCATAATGGGTAAGCACTTGCTTTCTGTTTTCTCGTTGGAGATGGCCGTGTTTGGGGACCAGACTGCAGGAAGCACCGCCGCCAAATCGCCCATAACCTCGTCCTATCGTCCTGTTCGATCCTCTTTTCCCCCTCCGCTCGAACATCACAGCTCGTTCTTTCGACAATAGCCACCGCATTCGTTCTGTGCCATCTACCGTTTCTTGGGAATCCCCTTTTTTGGAAGAGAAGCATCCTACCACCAGAATACATCCTGCACACATTTCGTCAAGATGCACTTCGCTACCATGGTCCATCATGCCACCAAGGCCCGCACCAAGAGCGTGCAATTCGAAAAGAGTCTGATCAGCCTCGACACGGCTGATGGGGCTTCCTCTCGGGAAGGAGCTTCGTCGCCCCCCGTGCCTGGGACAAGGACCAGCAGCCTGCCTATGGGCGAGAACAAGGAGAATACCAGCACCATACGCCACTATCGGAGTCTCCTCGACATTGAGGATGTTCCAAAACTTCCCGTGGCCAAACCCCTGTCCTACGAGGAGCTGTATCCGAAACCCACCGAGTCAATGGCCTTTCACAAGTTCCCGCTGAGGAAGCCCTTCGCTAGTTAGGCTCCGCCCGCCCTTTCAGCAGGATATCCATCATAGCTTATCATAACCATCTGTTCACGAAGAGAAGCTAATCAATTTCTTCAACAGCTGCAAACGGTATTCCCACCAATCTTTCCGCCCCTGCAAGGGCGTCCCCTGTTCCTCCTGGACCGAGTGGCAAGGCCTCTTCGTCTGAATCGGAGGACTCCCAAGATGGATTCGCTTCTGACACCATCGCTGCAGCTCCTCAAGTTTCTGGCGACAACAGAAACATTGTCCGAAGGAAGCTGACAGGCTACGTTGGCTTTGCCAATCTGCCCAACCAATGGCACCGCAAGAGTGTCCGCAAGGGCTTTAACTTCAATGTCATGGTTGTTGGTATGTGTTGGTCTCCTGGCTGCCGAGATTGGTGCTAATATCTTCATCTCATAGGCGAATCCGGGCTTGGAAAGTCTACTTTAGTCAACACTCTTTTCAACACCTCTCTGTACCCGCCAAAGGAGCGCAAGGGCCCTAGCCTCGACATTATCCCGAAGACGGTTACCATCCAGTCCATCAGCGCAGACATCGAGGAGGCTGGTGTCCGTCTACGGTTGACTGTCGTTGACACACCGGGTTTTGGTGACTTTGTCAACAACGACGAGTCATGGAGGCCCATTGTCGACAACATTGAGCAGCGCTTCGATGCCTACCTTGATGCTGAGAATAAGGTGAACCGCATGAATATTGTGGACAACCGCATTCATGCTTGCGTCTTCTTCATCCAGCCAACTGGCCACTCCCTCAAGCCTCTCGACATCGAGGTCATGAAGCGTTTGCACACCAAGGTCAATCTGATTCCGGTCATCGCCAAATCAGATACCCTGACGGACGAGGAGATCACGGCTTTCAAGCAGAGAGTGAGTGCTCTCTTGGTGCATTCCATAATGATTTCAGCTAACCAACAATAAATAGATTCTCGCGGACATCAAGTTCCACAAGGTGCAGATCTTTGAGGGCCCCCGGTACGAGCTTGACGATGAGGAGACGATCGCAGAGAACAACGAGATCCTGTCCAAGGTTCCCTTCGCTGTTGTCGGTGCTACCAACGAGATCACCAACGCCGATGGTCGCAAGGTCCGTGGCCGTCGCTATCCTTGGGGTGTCATCGAGGTGGACAACGAAGAGCACTGCGATTTCGTCAAGCTGCGCCAGATGCTTATCCGCACCCACATGGAAGAGCTCAAGGAGCACACCAACAACATCCTGTACGAGAACTATCGCACGGACAAGCTTATCGACATGGGCGTCTCGCAAGACCCAAGTGTCTTCAAGGAAGTCAACCCCGCTGTCAAGCAAGAGGAGGAGCGCACACTACACGAACAGAAGCTTGCCAAGATGGAAGCCGAGATGAAGATGGTCTTCCAACAGAAGGTCGCCGAGAAGGAGTCCAAATTGAAACAGAGCGAGGAGGAGCTGTATGCTCGTCATCGGGAGATGAAGGAGCAACTAGAGCGGCAACGGCTGGAGTTAGAGGAGAAGAAGGCACGGGTGGAGAGTGGGCGGCCGCTGGAGAAGGAGCCGAAGAGGAAGGGGTTCTCGCTCCGATAAGCTTGCGGCACAGCTCCTCTGCAAACTCCACGACCATTCCCCAATAACATGATGCCCTCGCAATACCAGCCTGCCGCCTCTTTCTTTCGCTTCTTTGTTTTCATTTGTCTCCCTTCTTTTTTTTAATCACAAACTCCTAATAGTCACGGGAAAGATTGTCTGGAAGGCGGCCAAACATCGTCCGGACGCACTCTGTAACGGGCTCAGGGTGCAAAAAGGTGCTTTACTCTTAACAAAAGGGTTGGGCTTCCCGCGAAGCTAGGTGTTTTCATTTGGTGTGGGATGTGAAGGTCTGGTCGGCTGTTCTTGAACACTTTACGCAGATATAATTGGTTTTGAGGGTTTCTTGAGAATCACTTTTTTCCTCCAGGGCTTGAGCATGATCAGACCGGACGTATGACATCTACTTTGTACAGACAGAAAGGCGCCAACTTAAATCGTTGAGTGCGAGAGAAAGGGGCAGAGTTTGCGTTAGGTGGTGGCGTCCAGGGACGAAAACACGCACATTGGCCTTCATCTGACCTGATCATCTCTCACAGAGCTTGGTCACACAAATCGATCGGCGACAACAAGACATATATCTCTCTCAGTACCTGTCCCGGTCCTCCTGACATCTGCCGATTTGCCGGTGTTGGCTGGATATCTGACTGGTTCGGTGATGAGGAGGGGGAATATACCTGGAGGAAAGTGATTGAAGATATCAGTATTAAAGGGGAGGAAAAGAAAAGGAACTTGGACGAGACGCACGACCAGATATCCACCTGTATTTGTACGGCTGACGGGGCACAGGTTTTGGAGGTGCTTTCTTGCTGTAACGGAAAATTATCTCATCATACCCCTCGCCTTTTGCCCGCGGCTTCTTCACCATAACCCAGCCTGTCTTGGGCTTGTCGACCTTGTTGTTTCCTATGGTAGTTTTCCCCTAGCTATTCTCCCTCGTTTGTTTTTAGCTTAGTGCGTCTGTCTGAATTAAGTGGATTTCATTCGTGTCTCATTATGGCAATGGTGACTGGTGAGGCTGATCTAGTGTGCTTTGGATCTTTGGATTGCCTCGAAAATAGCGAGGCCAATCAAGCAAACCCATTATTTACGTAGGCACTCGATTATAATGCGAGCAAGCTCGTATTCTTCTTTTATTTGCGAGGGCGGGAAGTATGACCATGATGGTGGGTTTCAAGATATTGGTACCGTACAGTTTACATAGAATACACAGCATGAATGGCACATGCTGGAGATAGACCCCTATCCCGCCGCTTTATATACATAAGGACCCAGGCAACATCCACCATCTGCTCAAACCTTTCCGTAAACACCTCGGCTTCCCCACTTAACCTCTTCGCAAGTACCAGTTGAAGGCCAACTGGTTGACCGTCTCTGAGAATGGAGTCGGTACCTCGGCCAGACCCGGGCGTGCGACGGGGTGGCGCAGGTAGACGGCAGCACAAATCTTCTGGTTGACCTCGAGATATCGCGGGATGAAGGCGAAAGCGGGCATGTAGGGCCGCGGCTTCCACGGCGTCCTGTACGGCTTGCTGTAGTCCAGGGGGTTTTCCATTTCCTCCTGCAGCTCTTTCTCGACTATTTCGCGCTCGCGCTCGTTGAGCCGGAGGAGCGGTTTGACGAATCTGTCGCCGGTCCTGGCAGCCTCGGCGTCCTCCACCGCCTTCTGGGTGAGGTCTTCCTTGCTCAGCTCGAGCTTGGAGACTAGGACGCCCAGGTCATGGACCGCGTCTCCGGTCTGCTGCACGTCACTATCGCGCCTGGCCGCCCTGCTGATGGTATCCTTGATGTCCCTAACCAGGGCGCGCACCTCCACAATCTTCTTCTTGGATTTGCCATGGTGGGCCTCGACGACGGCTTTGGCGCGCAGCACGAGGGCCTTGAGATCCCTTTGATTCTTTGCCTTGAGGGCCGCCTCGCTAATGCCGCCTTGCTTTTTTCCTCGCGTACCTGCAGTCTGCTCGGACAGCTCTTTCTGGCGCAGCTCTCTCCGGCGCTTAGCTTCTGCGATTAGCTCCTCTACCTTGGCTAAATTCCGCATCTTCCTCTCGTAAGGCGTTTTTTCGTGGCGAATCCGCGGCTTCCCTGTTGAGGTCATCACCCGCTCGGGGTTAACCTGGAAGAGATCGCCAGGGTTTAGGAGGTAGCCTGGATGAACCATCTGAATCGCAAGGTGTATCATTAGCAAAGAGTTGCATGGATGACCCGGAAGTACAACACGGGTCGTACCTTTTTCCCGTTGACCTTAACAGCTCCGTGCACCACCATCTGGCGGGCTTGTCTCGCACTACTAGCAAAGAGGGCGCGGAAGACGGCGATATCGAGACGACGTTCCATAGGAGCAAACGTCATTTGCATATACGGGGTCGGCTTGTTTACGGATTTCGGTTGTCCTGTGCTGAGGCCGGAGCCGCGACCGGCGGCCTGTTCGCTACCATCATTGGTAGCCATGTACTGAGGCTTCATGTCGACAACGGATAGGAGGCGGCGACTAAACATGCGGTCCCACTGGCGCTCCTTGATGTGCTCGCCGTGGTAGCCACGGGTCAGGGCCTTTGCCGTCCATTTCTGCTGGAAGAAGGTTCGGCTGATGTTCCGCGGGTCTTTGAGGGACATGAGATTATATAGGTTGTACTTGTTCCATGTTTGGCGGACACGCTGGAAAGGTGATGAAGTCAGCTTGGATGGGGGGAGACAGCGGACGGTATACAGCAGACAGGAAGCGCGGAGGCGCTGGATCAAGGTCAAGCTGCTTCATGGTCACAGCAAGGCGCCATACGTACCGGTCGCCTCAGACCGTGATACCTTAGTATCCTACGGTACTTCATGGTGGCGTAAGGGGCTCTATCGAGCAATTGAGGCACCTGGATGTGGTTGTGTTGGCCCTGCAAATGTCGCGGTGCGGGCACCTGGCAGCTGCGAACGTCTTCGGCTTCTCTGGGACCGATGGGGTAGCAATCGAAAATATTTCCTAAACTGCCCCTGGCTGCCACCGCCCTCACGTGAGCGCGCTCTGCCAAGCCCCCAGCTGTCTGTGTTGAGACGGGAGCGCTAGTGCCAATTAGGCCTAGTCTCTGGGGCACCTGTTCGGCGGGGAAGACTCAGCACGCAGGGCCGGGCGGTGAGTCGCTGCAAGAAAAATCCAATTGACTGCCAGGTGGGGTTGGGGGTTGGGTTGATGTTTTTTTTCCTTCGCGCGCCTTGGTGCACCCCACTCTGGAGCTTGTTACAATAGGTACCAACTCTGATGAATAGCCCCCAGCATTCAACAATAGCACCGCCTAGTCCTTGATAGATGCAAAGCTAATTGAGCTTTCCGGTATTCATCTCTATTGTGCGATCTCCTGTTATTCGGAAAAAGGCCGAGCCTCCTCTTCAACTATTTATTGAGTCCTCGCCGCACCTAGCGCAGCTTGTGACTCTTTTGCAAGCGACTCACAAGGTTCCGACTTGACCTACCCCACCACAAAGTCTTCTTCGTCGCACTTTTCTTTGCCTTTAACTTTTTTCTACAACCATCTCAGCTCATCCCACACCCCCGTAGGATTGAGCGCAGACTTTCTTTTGCTGGCAGAATCGACACATCAGCGACATCATCAATCTCTCATCCCCAATTCAGCCAATCCCCTCTGGCGCAAACGGCCCCCACACAAACTTACAGCGAGAAAATGAGCGACGCTAGTATGAACGGCCAGGCTGAAGCCTCAGCTCCTGTTGCTGAGGTTCAGGCGCCCGCGGACAATACCACCACTACCGCCGAGGTTACTGCCGAGGTTCCAGCTGTCGAGGACAAGGCCGCCGAGACGACCGATGCCACCAAGGCCGAGTCGGATGAGAAGGCGCAAGCAGTCAAGGCTGAAGAGGCCAAGGCTGCCGCCCTCCTGAAGACGACTGCCAAGATTGACCGAACCGACTTCAAGAACAACCGGAAGTACGATCCTTCCACCCAACCAGTGACCGACGACCCCGACAAGATTCGCGCTCAGGTATGATCACTCTCTTTTCCTTCAGCCACACGCCACTTTTGGCTGACGCTTTCCCAGGTTGAGTTTTACTTCAACGACAGCAATCTCCCTGCGGATAAGTTCATGTGGGAGCAAACCGGTGGCATCGAGAACAAGCCCGTGCCTATCAAGACAATCTGCGCCTTCAAGCGCATGCGCAACTTCCAGCCTTACAGCGCCGTCGTTGCCGCCCTCAAAGAGAGCCGCTTTCTCGAGGTCTCTGGGGAAGAGGGTGAGGAGCTGGTCAAGCGCAAGAAGGCCTACGTCATCTCGACAGATGCCCAGAAGGCGCGCCTCGCCGCCAGCGTCTATGTCAAGGGCTTCGGCGACGAGGAATCGTCTACACAGTTCGACCTCGAAGCTTTCTTCAACAAATTTGGGGATATCAACATTGTTAAGCTCCGCCGCACCCCGGAGAACCTTTTCAAGGGTTCCGTTTTTGTTGAGTTCGCCACCGAGGAGGGCGCCAACAGGTTCCTTGCCCTCAGCCCTGCCCCAACCTGGAAGGGCCATGAGCTCCTCATCAAAAAGAAGATCGAATATTTGGAAGAGAAGAACGCCCTGATCAAGGCGGGCGAGCTTGAGCCGACCAACAGCCGCCGACCAACATTCTTCGAGGGCAAGGAGAGAGGCGGCAGTCGCGGCCGTGGCCGTGGTGGACGCGGGGGAGAGCACTCCAACGGAAAGGACGACTCGAATGACTGGAAGAAGCGCCGGGACGATGACCAAAAGAACGGCTTTAGGGGCGGGCGCGGCGGCCGTGGTGGGCGCGGCAGAGGTCGGGGTGGACGTGGCCGCGGTGGTCGGGGTGGTCGCGACAACGACCGCAGAGGAGGTGCTGCTGCTCCCCAGAGCACCAATGATGTCAAGGCGCCCATGATCCAGTCCAGCAATAAGTATGTCTCGCCAATCTCCATTGCCCAAGCTTGTACTAACAGTCCCTGTAGTGTCAAGCTACCAGCAATTCAGGCTACAAATGATAAGGGGGAGCCTGTCAAGAATGGGGAGAGTAATGGTAAGCGGGCCCGTGAGGACACTGGCGGTGAACCTCCGGCAAAGAAGGTGGATGTCAAGGCCTAGGGGGCGAAGCATAAACTAAGGTGAAATACCCATTTGGTTCTCGCATGGAACTATTGGGAGGGGGGTTTTCGACATGGTCATGACTTACACCCGTCTACGCTGTAAATTAGTCAGGTTGGCGTTATACGGCTGCTTTTTTCTACTAGATGAAACATGGCATATGTTCTTTATCAAGACGACGGCGAACGGGGGACGAGAGGGTGCTGGCTTTTGGTTTCTATTCTAGCCTCTGGCTACGTAGGCATGGCGTTTATGTGCCGGCCTGGCTCTCCTGTTGAGGGTCTGATGAGTAACCTCGTAGCTTACAGGACATAGTCGCATTATTAATCGTCGACGAGCAGCCGCGTCACGTAGCTGACTAGGACATACATAGTATGAATGGCATTCTTCAATTCTCATCAACTCTCACCAAGCTAGTGTCTGAACCTTATCGAACAGAGCGACGGCAAAAAGTAAAATGATAAATCAAGCACACTCGGTGGGGGAGCGAAGAGCAAAGAGGAGGGTGCAAGAAAAGAGCATGCTTGGAGCAAGAAAAGAGCATGGGGTTGCTTGGAGCTAGCCCCCACAGCCATGTCTTGGAACCAAGCGAATCGCGTGTCAAGTGAGGACGGGAAATGTGGAGTCGCCAATGCAACAGGCAGGGAGGGGATAGAGGAGAGATTTTATACAAGTGCCATGTGCCATTGGATTTCTGCTCAGGGCCTGTAAATCCGACTTCGGGGCGGACAGCTGGATACTCCCCTTCTTCCTTCTAATTCCAAGACGATGAGTAAGGGGTGACTCCGGCGTTTCTTTACTCCCACCCGGCGCTATGTCGTCCCTGTAAACGGCCCGGGCGAGACCGGCCAGGAGAATAAGAGCTGGCTCTTCTCAGCGAACAAGCCCATTTTCACATCTCATTGTGCCAGCCCTGGCTTATCTCGTTTCGATGCCCATGAAACACAGTTCGAGGGTCCAGAACGTGCCTTGGGGGTCACCAATTGGATCTGCAGAAATACTTTCTTCTTTTCATCCTAGTGCGGGTCTTCACTGGGTCGGCAATCCGGGACTCCAGCAAAACCCCCCCCTCCCCCCGCCAATACCCCTCGACTACCCCAAGGGCCAAGACAAGGCACCGCAGTCGCCGCAATCACAGCTGTTGCACGCATATCAAATGCCGCCTCTCTGATCCGCCCGGTGTTTGGGTAGATTTCTTTCGCTGCGTCAACTCGCATCTTTTTGCCGCCATTCTCCTTCTTCCTCCGGCTTAGTCGGCCTGCAGCCCAGGCACTGTACAGGAGCCGAAAGGTACCGACGGAACGCTTTCGTCAGCGGATGCGACTGCGACCTCGACTGCGACTGCCGCGACGACGCTGAGCGAGACGCTGAGCGAGACGCTGGCCCGCCGGGAGCCTGAGCCCTGAACTTGCGAGAGATCGCCGTGTTATTTCCCACATGCACGACGTCGAAGACGGATCCGGCCCACTGAAGGCATTATCTCGTATCTCGCTCCTGCGTCCATAACTCGCACCTGATTGACGCCACCTATCCGCCCCCCCAGGCAGCCCTACAAGAGGCACTGCGTCCTGCGGACTGGCTCTGTCCATACAATTACCCCTCCTGGCCCCGCCGTTTTTCTTGGTTCTGGGCCTTGTACCTTGGAGATTTGCTTTGCGCCGGCACCCCACCATATCTGTCGGATCCAGCATCCTGACTAGGGCCGCTAATTCTCCACAGTGAGTGCCCGGTCATCGCCGCCCCGGCTCCGATCCAGCATTCCTGCCTCGCGCCGAGTTGGTATTCACTCTCACGTGGCTACCATGGACGACCACGACGCCCAACTCCCTCTCACCCTCGATGGCACGTCGCCGCCGTCCAAGAAGAAGGCACGCCGCGGCGCCGACTCCGCCAGCCAGAAGCGCCGGTGCGTGAGCACTGCCTGCATCGCCTGCCGGAAGAGAAAGTCCAAGTGCGATGGCGCCCTTCCGAGCTGCGCCGCCTGCGCCAGCGTCTACGGGACTGAGTGTGTCTATGATCCCAACTCAGACCACCGCCGGAAGGGCGTGTATCGTGAGAAGATCGACAGCATGAAGGCCCGGAACTCGACTCTTCAGGTTCTGATCGAGGCCATATTAAATGCTAACGAGGACGACGTGCCGGAAATTGTAAAACAGATCCGCACTTGTGACAGCCTCGACACCGTCGCCGAGTCTATCCTCAAGAATGAGTTTGTAGGCGGCGCAGACGACGACGAGGCCGACGATGACAACGAGATAGTCGAGGAATGCCCCGGAACTGACCTACCTGTCGAGGGCGAGAGGGACCTGGCTCGCAAGATGGGCGAGCTCCGTCTCGAAAACGGCTCGGTCCGCTTCATCGGAGGCACCTCGCATTTGATATACCTAGGGGAACCAGCCAACATCCCAGACGAGCCAGAGTCGGATAACAGGTATTTATCGGGCGAGGATCCCATCATCAGCTGGTCCGAGGTCGCCAAGGACACCCAACTAGTCATCCACCTAATCAACATGTATTTCGCTTGGCATTACCCTTATTTCACCACGCTTTCCAAGACCCTATTTTATCGCGACTTTCTGAAAGGGAAGCCGGCAGGCCAGCCGCGGTCCACCGTGTACTGCTCTTCGCTTCTCGTCAATGCCATGCTCGCCTTGGGATGTCACTTTACGAGCGTCAGCGGCGCCTTTGCAGCCCCCGGTGACAGCAGGACCAAGGGCGATCACTTCTTCGCCGAAGCAAAGAGGCTAATCGTCGAAAATGACGAGTATGAAAAGCCGAAACTCACCACCGTTCAGGCTTTAGCGCTCATGTCGGTTCGCGAGGCGGGGTGTGGACGTGAGGCGAAGGGTTGGGTGTACAGTGGAATGAGCTTCCGGATGGCCCAGGATATGGGTCTTAATCTCGACATCGGAGGTGTTGGGAGGGGGAAAGGCTCGCTCGATGAGAAGGAAATCGACGCCCGCAGAATCACGTTCTGGGGTTGCTTCCTATTCGACAAATGCTGGTCCAATTACCTCGGCCGGTTACCACAACTTCCCAAGAACAGTTACAATGTTCCCAAATATGATGTGTTCCCCGACGAGGATTCCGAGCTGTGGTCGCCCTATACCGACGGCGGCTTTGACCAGTCGTCAAAGCAGCCTTCCCGGACGAGAGCCGCCAGCCTGCAGCTGTCTAAACTCTGCGAGATCAGCAGCGATCTGCTACTCTTCTTCTACCACCCCAATCACATCGGTCGGTCTAGTGGCAAATCCGTTGAGCTCAAGAAGCTCAGCGAACTCCATCGTCGTCTAGAGGATTGGAAAAAAGAGCTGCCGAAAGAGTTTGAGCCAAGGGAAGGGCAGCTGCCGAATGTGATTTTAACACAGTATGTATAACGTGTTGTCTCGCAGCGCGTAACGGTACACGACTCTGACCAAGCAATAGTATGTTTTACCACCTGCAGTATATCCACCTATTCCGGCCATTCCTCAAATACGCGCCGGCGTCCTCGCCCTTGCCGGCCCACGTCTCGCCTCGACGAATCTGTACAGCGAATGCCGGCGCAATCTCTAAGCTTATGCGACTTTACAAGAAGACTTACAATCTGAGGCAGATTTGCAACATTGCCGTATACATGGTTCACTCGGCCTGTACGATACATATGCTTAACTTGCCGGAAAAAACGGCGAAGCGGGATGTTATCCACGGCGTTAAACACCTCGAAGAAATAGCCGAGGATTGGCCCTGCGCACGGAGGACACTGTCCATCGTGAGTGTCCTCGCTCGCAAGTGGAACGTCGAGATGCCCGAAGAAGCCTCGGCCGTGTTACAACGGACCGATGAAAAGTATGGTACATTCAGTACATCTGATGTGCCATCGCCAAATCGATCAGGGACATCCTTGACGCCGCCGTCGTTCCCCGGGTCACCACACCCTCTCTCAAAAGCAGAACAATACAGTCAGTACAGCCAACCGACCTCCCCACAACTCAACTTCGACGCACCAGCGCCGAGCATGTCGCCCGACATTCTCGGCGGTCTCGCCCTGTCAGGCGCGCCCTCGCAGAGTATAGGGAATGTGCAACCTCAGCTCTCGGACCAGCAAATGTCGCAACTCGTCAGCGGGCCGCCCATGTCCATGAGCGATGCCCTGTCGGCCTGGGCTGCCATACCAACAGTAACGCAGCAGCCAATGGGGGGCTATACGCAATCCTTCAGCCCTCTCCACCAAAACAGCAATACAAACGGCCTGTCGCCACAAGGAGCCGCATCCCGGCCGTCAGCAACGGGACCGCGCCAGGTCAGCCCCAGCTCCAACTCGCTGTATGCCATTGACGGCCAGGACTGGTACCTCAAGGATGGCGTCAACTGGCAGCAGCACTTTGAGACGTGGAACAACTTGCCCTCGGCGGGGACGGGAAATCATAACTCGCCCAGTGTCAGTTCTGCCGGTGGTGGCATGGCGAACCCGGCCTCGTCTATGTTCATGTTCCAGGGGCTGAGGGGGGATGCGATTGATACGACGTTTGATTCGTTTGGGTCGATGGGGAATTTGGACAACCTCCCGGGGCTTGATTAGTTCGTCCGGCGCGAGGGCGGGTGTGTAATGTGGTTCTTGGATGGCTTCGGAGGGAGTCTTGGGTAGGTTCCTACCTAGGGTTGGTCGTGATTTTTTGGAAACCAAAAACAATCGGGAGGGGGGTGGGGTTCTGACTTGTATTTTTTTCTGCCCTTGCCGCACATATTCAGGGGGCAACTTGCGTTAGCATGTCTTGAGATATCATGATTTGACCTGAGCGAAAGCTGTTTACTTTGTAGCATTCGTGATTACCCTGACAGAGCTGGATAGAGTTAATGATGGGGAGGGGGGTGGATGAGAGAAACTCGCAACACAACAACGCTTCTCACAATTGTTTGGTGCCATGTGGTTACTCCCTCGGTGGTGACAAAAGGTGATTATCGACTTGACGGACTGTCACCCGAGTGTTGAATGGGTATCAAAAAGCCGATTCATGATGCTATCATGAATGGAGCACTCCCGGTGGGACTCGAACCCACAACCTTATGATGAATTCAAGACAGAATATTCTATAGAAGTCAACCGCTCTCCCATTGAGTTACGGGAGCTGATGCACTGAAGAGACTCGGGGTAGATATTCCCATCTATCTAGAGGACAGATCCCCTTCGCCACCACCGTGCCCATCCCCCTCAACCCAACGGAACACACAAACAATCCATACAAATCCCCTCCCCCTCCCCCTTCACCCCCCCTCCTCGGCCTCCATAGCCCTCAACACCCCCCTAAACACCTCGGCTTCCCTCTCCATCTCCTCCATCGACCTTGGCCTCCTCTCGGCATCCTCAATGCGCGGGAACTCGCCCCCGGGCCGCGGCCGCTCCCCTCCTACTACCTTCCTCTCGGCATCCCACAGCCACCCGCCCACGTTCCCATCCTCGTCCGCCATGCGCTCATACAGCTCGTCGGAGGGCGTCTCGGCGTCCTTGGCAGTCGACCCGCGAATGCGCGGGATCACGTGCACGTGGACGTGGGGCACGGTCTGGCCGGCCTCGGGGCCGTCCTGGAGGGCGATGTTGAAGGATCCGGCGCTGCCATTGTCGGGTGGCGGAGAGGAGGGGAAGTAATGCCGGGCTAGCATGCGCTGCACGCGCTGCACGGCGCAGAAGAGGTCTGTCAGCTCGGGCGGGGAGAGCTCGGTGAGGCGGCGGTGCGGGCGTGTGGGGCACACGAGGACGTGACCTGGCAGGAGGGGTTTGAGGTTGACGAGGGCGAAGGAGTGCGGGGTGGTGAGGAAGACCTTTGGGGGGGGGGGGGGGGGGTTGGTTATTTGTCGTGGGTAAGGTTAGGATGGGGGCAGGGAGGGTTACTTGGTTTGTGACTTCAAAGGGCCCAAAGTAGACGGGCGGCGTTGCTGTTGAGCTGCTCATTCTCCGCCCGACGCTTTTTGAGGTTGTGGACGCGGAAGCGATGGTGGTGTTGCTGATTCTGCGTGTGCTAGTCTTGAGCATGCTTTTTGATTTGGGTGGTGATGAATATTGTGAGATTTGGTAGATCTTTTTCCTAGACTAAGTTGCCGTGTATATGCGACCCAAAGAGACTGGGTGACGTCGGGAGCAAACCGTCCGTTGTCCTGCAACAATCGTCCCATGCCCCACTAGCTGCCTACACAGTCCAAGAGAGCGTCTCAGTGCTATCTTACTCTTACCTCCGACAACCATCTTCACCCAACATGCGATTCTCGTGGATCAATAGCGATTTGATACCAAGCTGTTTAATTTCTGTCTGTGTTGACCATTTGGTTCCTGCCCTGAAATATCCGATCATTTGAGAATGAGCGCATATTCCATATTCGTCATAACCCGTCCTGACATAGCTACCTCGCGCTTCGAGAGATCATCCGTTTCGATGGGCCATATGAACCTCTCACCTATACTCAAGATATTCTCCAACCTTGCAACAGCCTCTAAACACGGTATAAACACCCTTCAATGCTCTTGCGCCCCCCCACCAATGCCGGCCGCTATCTTGGCAAACACCTTATGACAAACGAAAAAATCACCCCAACCCCTATCCTATGACTGTATTGTCTAGCTCTAGTAGCACAACATCTAACCGGATATATACGAGCAGGTATATACTCAAACACACGGGTGGATTCATCCGCCACCCTTCGGTCGTCACCCTTCGATCGTCACACTCGTGGGGCGGCTTTTAGCTGGGAACAAGCTCATCGTCCTCCAGCGCGCTCTGTCGCGCATGGTTTGACCCGCGGTCCGGGTCAGCATTTGACCCTGGCACTTCATCCTCGGTCATGTACACTACAAAAGATTAGCACAATCCCCATCCCATACACCACAAAACGACTACACATACCATGAGGTCTGACGAAAAACGACGCCAGTGTTGCCACCATGAAGATGCTCGCGAGAAGTACGAAAAACGCTTGGGGAAACGTCGACACAGTAAGGGCAAAAAGCCCGTTAAAAAGCATGGGCGCAACAACCCTCGCCAGCGAGTGCAGCAACCCAATCGCCCCGAGCAGCTGCCCAACCTGCTCAGCCGGCACATGTTTGCTCAGCGACGCCTGAATCGTTGCCGACCCGAGTCCTCCAAACGCCGCGATGATAGCGCAGAGGACGAAGAGCGGGCTCGTGCGCACAAAGATGTAGCCGATCATGCCGACGACGTCTGACATGAGGGCCGTTCTCATAATCCAGACATCGAGATCGTCGGCACCCGCGTTCTTCTCAACTAGCGCCACGCCTGATTCACGCCTCCGGCGTGCTGCCGGACGCGTGCGGAATATGTAGTTGATGACGGGGAAGATGCCCATGAGGACAAAGACGCGAACCGTCGAGACTAACGAGAGGAAGCGCGAGCTCTCAAAGTTGCCCCAGTGGAAAACCTTCTCCGTGTATAAAATGATCACCGTACCGGAGCTCATGCCCGCCCCCAGGATGGCTGTATCGATCAAGGCCAGCACCAGCAGGTTTCGTCTCAGGCGCTTAGTGCCGGGGCCCTTGGGGAATAAAATAGTAAGGGGTGCAAGGGGATTCGCCGTCCTGACAGAATGTATCACTTTGCCAAGGTACTTGCCGCCTGGAATGCCTGATGGGGACCATTCAGGGGCGGGGGCAAGGGCCGCTTGCTCGGTAGCGTGTTTCTCGCGCGCGATGAGCTGTCGCTTCCTCGACAGGGACTCGGGTGTCACAAAGAGCATGACGAAGATGAAAAAGATGTGGCAGCCGAGGGTCACGTAGAAGATGGACAAAAGTGAGCCGGTCCATTCTACAAAGTATCCCGCGAGGAGTGGGCCGAAGGCAAGGCTGGTGAAAAGGCAGGAGTGGAGATATCCAATGGCAACGGAGCGCTTCGATGGTGGTGTGCAATCGGCCGCATAGGCGTGGCTCAAGACAGTGCCAGCAGTGAAAGAGCCGGTAAGACCGTCAAAAAATGCCCCGAAGATGAGCCAGTTGTAGTGGATGGACTCGGGATAAGTAGCAGCCGCGATGGTGATAATCTCGCTCACAACGCCGCCAGCGGAGCAGAGGGCCATCATGTGTTTGCGTCCGTACCGGTCCGAGAGAGCGCCGAGCTTCGGCGCGCTGAGGGAGCTCAGTATGCCGATCAGAATGTTGAGCACCATGGTGAAGGCGGCCACCAAACGCAGCACTTCGGGGGTTTCAGTACACTGCGGATTATTGCCACCGGGGATGACGGGCTGGAAAGCGAAGGCGGGATCGGCAGCCGACCTATCGGTAAAGTACCGTTTGCAGATGAGGGCGATAATGCTGGCACACGCTGGGTATCAGCAACGCAAAGATAGCATCAGAGTCACTCGCTCCTAGGGCTGGGAATGAGCCAGGCTGGCCGTACAGATTCAGCTTCGGCACCATCGAGCCTCCCAGGGCCAACGTAAAAAGGGCATATGGAAACAGAAGCCACCAGACCTGCCACGCACACACATAACAGTGTTAGCTCTTCGGAATCCAGCAGTGGTATCCATGAGGGTGAACGGCCGCTGCCAGACGTACAGATGGCTTATTCCACCACGGCACTCCTTCAAAGTCCGCATAGCCTGCCCAGCTATCTTTCCTTGGGTGACCGTCGTGTGCCCCTCCATTGGCATCTTCAGAGTCCGCACCCAACAGAGTAGTTATCTCCGAAGCATCCACCACAGTCCTGTCGTGCGACGACTCGTTCCACGAGACCCCCGGCGCACCAGGCCTCTGCCTAACGTCCGTCATCGTATCGCAATCGGCAGTCGCGTGTGTAACCCGTGCGGTTCGGGATGGTCCTCGGGAACCCGGTGGTCCGTGAATACAGTTCGCCGCTGCTCGAACGTCGACACCGAAATAAAAGTTGTAAACAGAAAAGAATTAGACTATTTTTTTGAGTCCATTGATGACTTGCGACATGGGGCTACCAAAAAGGTGCTGTGCTCGGATATGCGATTCCCGGTCCGCCCAACAACGCGGATTGCTGTAAGCTTTTAGGCGTCTCAGGGGCCGGGGCCGGTGCTTGGAAAACCCTTTTGGTCAATGATCGCGTGGACATGGGACAAGTTTAAAGGAGACGATGACGGCAAAGCAGCAAGTATGAGAAGCTTATACTAGGCAAAGATGAGGCAGAAAGTTGGACATGTCAAAGAGGAAGGAGGCGGGGAGGGAGGCCTGGAGTTTGGGGGGGGGGGGGAGGTGAACATCGATGTCATTCTAAGCTATGCTTCAGATAAGATATATGGGGGGGGGGGGTGGTGTATTATTAATGTGGGGATGTTAGCTCACTGGCGCAATGGAGGTCAAGATGATACCACGATATGCCCCTTCGAGATAAGCGCACAAAGTCAACATTGGGATGGAGGAAGGCGCAAGCCTGTCTTTCCTATTCGCAAGCGGACAAAGCCACTCCTGCGAAGCCCGCCGCGAAGAGTAAAATCGCTCCCGAGGTCCTGCGCCAGCAGCGCCCCAACAAGAGTCCGAGTCGTGAGCGAGCGGCGTTGAAGACCGTTATCCGCATATCCGTCCCAATGGCACTAGTCCAGCGCATAAGGACGAAACTCGCCCCAGTGACAAATTGATCTGTTGCACGGATCTGTACACCCGTCACCCGTCAGGGCTGGCAAGCGGGTTCCCATGGTGTACCTTTGCGCCAGGGACCAGGGACACAACGAATCGATGACGCAAACCCACCTAAGCCGCCCAACCAACCAAGCCACGTACCTGCCCAAAATCGATAGTGTAAGGGCGGATCCTTCAGTTGGGCGCGCATCCTCCCGACCAGACACGTGGTGAGCGAAAATCTCTTGCCCTTCTTGCAGCATGACTACGGCCCTGAAATTGAAGCCGGTCAATTGCCGCTCAAGCCAGTACTTCTTAGGTCTTTTTCTTTTGCCCTTTGTATTGAGTAAGGGGTATTGTCAGTGCATTGTTTGTTACATTGCAAAATGTTGGTGCAATGCAATAAAAAAAGGGAAGACATTTCGCTCACCATGTGCCAGACCAGCAGTTCGTGGCCCACCAACGTTTAACACGTGGACCGTACCAAAGGGTTTAGATGATCAGCGTCGTATCTACACTTGCCAAGCCGCGGGTTATAGTGTAGACAGAAGGAGAATTTTATCGAGTTATGTGCTCTCCTGGCTCAGTGCCCCAATTCTTCCCCTGCGTTCACTTGGGGCTCTTGAATGGCTGGCAAGACTTGCCGAAGCCTGCAGCTTGATCATATTGTTAGCATCAACAAATGCGCCTGCAAGCCAACTGTAAGTCCATTGTCTAGCGGCATATGGTATATTGCCCAAACATATACTACACTAATTTTTGCCTAATAGTTGAGTAATAATATTCATCGTTCCAACGACAACTGCTGCCCAGCAAAGAACTTCTTCGACTCTGCACACCGCTGGCTCTTGCACCCTGGGCACCGCAGTCCCATCTGTTGCGAGCAGACGGTACCACTATCCAGGTGTGATTTGGCCAGGTCTGCGAGCGCCTGGATGAAGATGGGATTGCCGTTCAGACTCTCGACGCGCTTCACCGTTTCCGGATGGCCCGAATCGCCAATCACTTCCTCGTCGAGTTCGTAGAGAGTCTCGATGTGGTCTGAAGTGAAGGCAATGGGAATCAAGACCAGGTCCTTTTGTCCCTTGGCGACATACTCCTCGACAGAAGTTGACGTCTGCGGGCCCAGCCACGGTTGAGGTCCGACTTGCGACTGCCAGCATAGCCTGTACTGGTTGGCAAAGTTGAGCCGCTGCATTACCGCGTAGACGGTTGCGGCCACTTCCGCAGGATAGGGGTCGCCTTTGTCGGTTAGTTTAGTACGATGCTGTTGGGAATAGGGGGTTGGGCCATATGGTACACACCTCGGTTTACCACCGTCATCGGCAGGCTGTGCGCTGAGAATAGCAGCACAACATCCTTCCTGCGCTCCTCTGGATACTCGGCAAGCTTCTCCTCGATGTTCTTGGCGAACACCTCAACAAGCCCAGGGTGAGCGGGCCACCGGTCAATCACACTCCACTTGATGGTTCCATCTTTACCACCTGCCAGGGCCCCAGTCTTGCCCTCCAGTCTTTGCCGCCACTTCCAGAGCTCATTGAGACTGCTGCCCGTCGTGGAGCACGAGTACTGGGGATACTGTGTGAAAGCAACAGCGCGACCTCCTTTGCCGTTGCCGAACCCGTCGGCCAATAACTGCTTGTACATGTCCTCGGTGAGCGGGTTTGCGTACCGGAACGCAACGTACGGCTTATGAGGTGCCGTCTCGGGGGACAATTGGTCCAGCAGTTTGCACATCTCGGCGCATTGATGTTCAGACCACTTGCGAATTGGCGACCCGCCGCCGATCGCGGCGTACTGTTTTTGGATCTTGGGCGTCCGCCGTTTCGCGATGAAGGCTCCGAGGTAGGATTGCAGACGGCCCAAGGGAATGAGATCACCATCGGCCTGCGGGGGGGGTCTGTCAGCAGTTGCGGCAAGCAGGGTGGGAATAAGGAGAGCAGCACTGACAAACAGTCTGCCTAGGAAGTCCCCAACTTCGTCAACTGTGGACGGCCCGCCCATGTTCAGGAATACCATAGCTGTTGGCCCCTTTGAGCCTATGCTGCCCTGGGTCGCTGGGGGTGATGGTGTCGCTAGCCATCGCAACTGTTGTGCCGTCTGTTTTGAGAGTTGCAGAGAGGTGAGGGGCCGGGTTGCAGAGGAAGCCGGGGTTGCCGCAGCTCTGTAGAGGTGGGATGCTGGAAGACGGAACGCCATGATTGGAGATCACCAGCACAATTGAAATTGAGCGGCCTTGGGGGCAAAAGGGGGTTCAACTCCCCAGGGAAGAATTTGGGGGGTGGGCGGTGGTATAGACACGTCAGGGAGCAAGGCAATTGACCTAACAGCAATCTAGCAGCAGCTCGTAGTGCAGCGGTTCGTGCGATGTTACTTTCAGGTTTGGGCTATTAGCCCATCAGGTCTGACGAAACGCAGCAAGCACAGGCCAGATCAAGAAACGGTGATTAACAGCCAATCAGGGGGCCCCCATTTGCTCCTAAGCACCATGCCCTTGGGGTCGCTGCGTCACATGCTCTGGCGTTTAGGCAGTCACGCTCATCTTTGCCGCATCGCGTCCCCCACAATTCATCATCGATTTCTGTGCATTTTGTGGTTGTGCGTTTCATCGAACTCCCCAAACCACCAAACTACCTCAACAACTTATTCCCTCATAAGAGAGAGCCACTGCTATTTCCAGTCCCTGAAAATGGCCTGGGGAGGCGATGAGGAGAGGCGCGCTGATGGGGACGAAGAAGAGGAGCTTGATGAAACAGTCGGTTTGCCCATTTCTCTGTAGCTGCAGCCTGGGTGAATCGCCTGCTAATATGGCCGCTAGGACTACAAAACGCAAAAAGATGCCGTTCTCTTTGCCATTGATGTCAGTGACTCTATGCTGCTGCCGCCACCGGCTGGCGATCAGAAGAAGGCCGACAAGGACACGGCCGTTTCAGCAGCCCTGAAATGCGCATACCGAATCATGCAGCAGCGCATCATCTCCCAACCGAAGGATATGATGGGTATCCTCCTTTTCGGCACTGAGAAGTCCAAGTTCCGCGACGACTCCAATTCTCGTAGCGGCACCGGCTATCCCCACTGCTATCTTCTCACCGACCTCGACGTACCTGCTGCCGACGACGTCAAGCGGCTGAAGGCCATGGTGGAGGAAGGGGAAGACCTAGACGAGCTTCTCGTTCCGTCAAACGAGCCCGCCTTGATGTCCAATTTGCTGTTCTGCGCCAACCAGGTCTTTACCACCAGTGCTGCCAACTTTGGCTCTCGAAGGCTCTTCATCATCACAGATAATGACAACCCACACGGCGGGGATAAGAACATCAAGTCCTCTGCGGCAGTCCGGGCAAAAGATCTTTACGATCTGGGTGTTGTCATTGAGCTCTTCCCCATTAGTCGTGGAGGAAAGAAGTTTGACATGACCAAATTCTACGATGTAAGAGCCCATGACACACACAAGCATGTTCTGCGGACGAAGGCTAATCCGATACAGGACATCATCTATCGTGATCCAGCGGCCGAGGCAGGCGTGTCGGATGAGATCAAGGCCTCCAAGTCGGGCGACGGCTTGACGCTTTTGAGTTCTTTGATCTCGAACATCAGCTCGAAGCAAACGCCGAAGAGGTCGTATTTCTCTAACCTGCCGCTTGAGCTGGCTCCGGGTCTCACAATAACCATCAAGGGTTATATTCCCCTTCACAGACAGCAACCTGCCCGCACTTGCTATGTCTGGCTGGACGGCGAGCAACCCCAACTCGCCCAGTCGGAAACGACAAAGGTAGATTCGTCTACCCGTACTGTCCAGAAGTCCGAGGTGAAGAAGGCCTACAAGTTTGGCGGCGAGTATGTTTACTTTAAGCCTGAAGAAACAGATGCGCTGAAGAGGCTCGGTCCCAAAGGCCTCCGAGTCATTGGATTTAAGCCTCGCTCGATGCTCCCAATGTGGGCATCAGTGAAGAAGTCGGTTTTCATATTCCCCAGCGAGGAGGGATATGTCGGATCGACCCGCGTTTTTTCTGCTTTGTGGCAGAAGTTACTCAAAGACAACAAGATGGGACTTGGCTGGTTCATCGCTCGCGACAATGGTAATCCAGTCATGGTCGCCATCCTGCCGTCGAGGAGCTCGGGCGGCGACACTTCGGCGACGAATTTTCTGCCGGCAGGGCTTTGGCTCTATCCCCTGCCTTTCGCAGACGATGTCAGGAACGTGGACTTACCGTCCGCACCAAGATGTCCTGATGAGCTTACGGATGGGATGAGACACATTGTGCAAAACCTACAGCTACCTAGGGCAATGTACAACCCGCTCAAGTATCCGAACCCCTCGCTCCAGTGGCATTACAAGATCCTCCAGGCTATGGCTTTGGAGGAAGATGTTCCCGAAAAGCTCGATGACCCAACCATTCCAAAGTACAGGCAGATGGATAAGAGGATAGGGGAGTATCTGGGCGAGTGGAAGGAGCAGGTGGCAAAGAAGGCTAAGGAGGTCATGCATAGCAAGGCAACGAAGAGAGAATCAGATTTTGACGATGAAGACCGGCCAGCCAAGCGCGCGAAATCTGCTGCTGCGAAGAAGGCTACGGGTTCGATGAGTAACGCCCAGCTCAAGCTGGCTCTTGAAAACGACACACTCAAGAAGATGACGGTGGCAGAGCTCAAGGATGTGCTGGCTGGCAAGGGGATAAGTACGACGGGCAAAAAGGCAGAGCTGCTCGAGAAACTGGAGCAGTGGATTGAGGATAACGCATGATGCCAGCTAACTGGGAGCGTATGGTTTGTGATGAATGGAGATGGGGTGTACGATGAATGCAAGGACTCGACCCAGGCATGGCGTTGGAGTTTGGCGATGCATCTTAGCAGTGTTATTAATGAATATTGGCAGAAATAAAAATGTTTTTGCTGTAATAGACACTTGTTTGCCTTGACCCCTGTGAAATGGTGCTTCCTCATGTGGCCGGCCACATGTATTTTTTTTTGCATGATTCGATCTTAAAAGTTGAAATTTCTTTGAGCAACAACTGGCTGCATGGACACCTGCACAAACCCTAACCCTGAGGGCCGAACTCAGCTGGCTGGCGCCTTTTTCTTGACTTTTTGCCGTGTCTCGCTGCAACACCAAAAACACGTGCACTATTCCAGAGAAACGCCTCCATTCATGCTGCCCGTCTCCACCTAGATCTGGCAATACCAACGGAGTTCGCGATTGCCACAATTGCCAGCCCCCACACGCTGCGCAATCTGTGGCCTCTCGACAAATGCCCTATGCGACCATAGTTCACAGACGGGAACGATTTCGCCTTCTGAATTGTAACGGCGTTCGGCGCTCGGCAGCGCATCCACACCTGGGCTTGCATCTGCGCAGAACACGCCGGCGTCCCCGCCATGGAGGCTCTACTGAGCGCATCCAAGTCGAACCAGCAGTGCAGCTCAGTCGCCGACCTCCAAGACCAGCTGCGCGGCGTCTTCAGCACCAGGGTCACCGAGACCACCGCCAACCACATCGAGCTAACCTTTGAACTTCGACCGACCACTGTCTTTCACGTGCCTGTCTCCGAAAACGGGAATGAAGCCCTCGAAAATGCGTCAAATATCGGCCCTCAGCTGGAAGGAGCGCGATCAAGCGTCGCGCCTTCCTCTGCCGCCGACG
The DNA here is from genome assembly GCA_033439745.1 of Lasiosphaeria hispida. Taxonomy (NCBI): domain Eukaryota; kingdom Fungi; phylum Ascomycota; class Sordariomycetes; order Sordariales; family Lasiosphaeriaceae; genus Lasiosphaeria; species Lasiosphaeria hispida. The sequence goes on from JAUIQD010000004.1 coordinate 2,696,331, forward strand.
CCAACGGTGGCCAGGCTACCCGTAGAATAAATGCCATCGACACAGTCCTGAACCAGCCGCAGGACGATCACGTCCTCCAGAAATCGGTCGCTAAGCACATCATTTCTTCCTTGAGCAAGGTCGACAGCAGCAACTGGGTAGTGCGACAGGTCTCGAGAGACGAGCAGGGCTGGACATTTACACATGTGTGCAAAGACTCTAAACAAGCATGGGACCGCCACGCGTCCAAGAACCCCGCGAAAACACCCATCGGCGCATGGAGCAACAAGGACGGACAGGACCCGGTTAATCTTGGTAAACACCCATCTTGAATATGGAACTGCACACCAACTAACTAGCCGCTTCAAGGTCGTCCGGCCTTTGATTGCCGGGGTAGTGTAAGAATCACTTTCGTCGAGTCGACAAGGATGATCAGTGTCAAGTATGACCACACCCCAATGCACAAGACAGTTGCTCAACTGCTAGAACTCATGGCACCGCCGCCACCAGAACCTGTCCCCGTCCCTCCCACGGCCCCGAAGCTGCCCAAAGAAAAGGCACCCAGGGCCCCTAAGGCACCCAAGGAGCCGAGGCCCCCGAAAACGCCAAGATCCAGTAAAAAAAGGCAGGCAGAGAATGGTGCTCCGGATGGTGAGGGCTCTCAGCCGAAGAAACGGCGCAAGAAAAAGGATTCGGCAGTTCCTACTGCAGACGGTAGCGTCGTCCCACCTGAGATGCCTGGCGCCTTGCCTGTAGGCGATTCTTCCGAGCGCCAGTATTACAACACTCAGCAGCCGGGGGGCGCGAATGGAACCGAGTCAGGCGGCACAAATAGCTACCCCGAGAGTTTGGTGGATACTGCCGGCGCCGATGCTGATGCCCGCTCAGAGTCACAAGGTGTACTGTCTGCCAATGAGAGTGTGCACAGTCAATCGATTCTCAACCTTCCTCCGGGAGAGGCAGCAAGGCGACGAGATGTGGCAATCAACCTCCTGAGCTCCGGGGGCATCGATCCACAGTCCCTTTCTTTTGAGCAGTTCAACATATTTGCCAATCAGTTCCCAGAGCTGCAGCAAGAATCTCTAGATATGCTCGCTAAGTACGGAGCGGAGCGGTTGCGTATTGTTCACCCCAGCAAGGATGTGGTGAACCCCGACCAACGTGCTCCAACAGATGGACACGATGGACTCTCACAGCCGGCGGGGGATAGCAATCAGTCACAGCCTTCCACTCCTAGCTCCACGAAGTCCAAGAATGCCCGGAAAGACAAGATTCCAGGAGTGGCTAGGCTGAAGGGCCTAGCGGACGCCAGCATCGCTACTGCTAAGGCAGACGCCGTTTCTCTCGCGGCTGTAGTTGCAGGTGTCGCTGGGTCTGGCAAAACGCCGAAGGCGGTCGAAGGGCTCAATCGAGGGGCTTGCGAAGCTTGCCGCTTGAGCAAGAAGCAAAAGGTGAGTCCATCATTTACGTCTTGTTTGCATCACTGCCAATTTGGAGAAAAGAAGACTGACAGTTTGTGCAGTGCAACAAGGGGAAACCAAATTGCTCACAATGCATTGCGTCGAAGGTTGAGTGCCGGTATCCAACTGCGAAACCAAGAGCGTCCCCAAGCTCAAAAGTAGCCTCCAATACTCCCGAGCCCTCGGAAGTCGCAGAGGCCCCGGAGGCCCCAGAGGTCCCAGAGATCCCAGCAGCCATAGAAGAGGCAGTACCTATTGGCATTGAGCAACACGATGAGCCTGATGACCTGGGATCCCCAGGTTTTCACCATAGTCACTCCGAGTTGGTTTCACACCCAATTGATCTGCCTTCCACGTCCGCACAGAACTCTGGGATATATCATCACGCTTCCGACTTGTCATACCCCAAACATGAGTACACCACAGCTTCGGAAGTCCCACGCCAGCCTACTGCTGCTTCGCTGGAGTATATGAATACAGTCTCGGCATCGGCACTGCATGAATTCGCCTACCCTCTGCCAGCCCAGGAGCCGACACTTTCTTATCCAGAGCCAGCTTCTACAATAGTTCACCCAGAGCAAGTTCAGCCGACACAGCAGCCGTCTAGGACACGACGTAGCCTTCCCTCCACCCAGCCGGCTCAAAAGAACACAACGAATAGCGATTTGTCAAACGCACAGGTGAATAATACCTGTCAAACCATGTCGAATTCACCTGCTCTACCGGCTACCAGCAAACCGTCTCCGAGACAAGCACAAACTAGGCAGCCTGTGCGGAATACAACTTCCTTGGAATATGACGATCTACGGCAGCAGCAGTCGTCGACCTGGGAAACCGCGGCTCAGCATTCAGCTCGGCCTTTGATTACGCCGCCATTTCAGGCTGCTGCCCCAGCGACTCGTGCCGAATTCCAGCAGGCGAACCGAGCACAAGGCCGTACTCCTGTCCAAAACCCCACTCAGGCCCAGGGAACTCCCTCCCATTCAGGAAATACAGCCTTTTCCTCCACTACAGCGGTGTCAACCACCCTGAGTTATGAATACAGTCTTTGCTCAACCACCCAGGCAGAACCGACGAGTAGCCGTGTGGCATATGAGCCATACGCCGATCAGCCATCCTCAGCCGCCGCGTCGAACTCGTACTCACCCTACGATAACTACAGTTCGCGGTCCGCAAATGGCAGTTCGCCGGCAGGACTTGCTCACCCGGCTTCCCAGACTGTAGCTTCGTCTTATTCTACAACTACTGGAAAGGCTCCGAGTGCGACGCAATGGGGGACAACCACTCCTACTTCTCAGCCACGCAACACGATCTCCTACAACGCGAACCAGGCTGCAGCTACGGGCACGTCATATAACATTTCCTCGTCCAGCAACCAGCCGTCGCAGTCCCTGCAGGGATTCAGTGTGCGCCCGCAGCCGGTAGCTCAAGTTAGGAGCTTCTCGAGCACTTATGGCCAGCAGGCGCATCAGCAGCAGGCGCAGGCGCAGCACCGCTCCCCCACCCCCCAGCAGTCGCAGCAGCAGCAGGGCTACGGCAACTATTCGACCCAGCCCCATGCTGGCAACAGCCAGCAAAATCAGCAAGGCCGGTATGGGTTCAACATGCCCAGCAATTCCTCCTCCGGCTACAACTCTCCTGCAGTAAGTGGTAATAACGCGTATTCCAATGTTGGGTCGCATGCCCACGGGAGTGCGGCAGCAGCAGCGTATAGCCAACAGCAACAGTCGCTTCACCAGTCGATGAACCTGTCAAGCCATACGTACAGCAGTAGTATCGACCGGGGGAAGCAAGCAACGTTGGAGCTACTGAGACAAAATAACCAGTCTGGCTAAGGGGGAATGGACATTACTGACTGTGGTTTGCTCTATTTACTAAAGGGGACGAGGGCAACGTATTTGCCAGGCGTTTGGGGGGGACCGGGGGGAAGGGGGTGATAGTCAGGCTCATGAGACCTTCGGTCTGGGCTGTACACCACTATGTATCGCATATCATGGCATTTGAGCTTGCGTTTGAGGCTGGGGACGCAAAGAATATAGGGTCTTACGGCATAAGTTCACCTTAGAGCATTAGGGAGAGGGCGTAACGTTAGCGGCCTAGCAGCTTAACAGCGCGATGAATCGAAATACTTTAAGTATCTAATATTTCCACATTTGTGATGTGTGATGAAGAGATTGCTGGGCTGACTTGGACATGGCTAGTCCTGGCAAGTGAAATATGAACTAACCATATTAGTGCTCATGGCATTATCTCAAAATTTGGGTTCATATGGGCTGATGGTTTTGTCAGCCCTCTTTTCAAGTAGTGAGTCCTGCACCGCTTTCCAAGCATCCGCCTCTGGCTCATCCGCCCTTGGCTTGGGCACCGGAAACGGCCTCTTCTTGGACACTTCGGTCTTGAGCATCTCCAGAAGCATAGCCTCAAACTCCCAATTAACATCGGCATATCTCTTCTTGGCCTCGTCAATGAGATCCCAAGCCTGCGGGTCCTGCTCCCGGAAAGAGCGCTCGATGAGGGCGGTCAGGGTCCGCTTGCTCAACCACGGCGAGGTGGCGGCCCGGTCGATCATGGACATGTGGGCGAAGGCCTCCTTCAGACTGCCGTCGGTGGCGCAGCAGCGGACCATGGATTCATACATGGTCTCGGAGGGCTTGATGGAGAGCAGCTTGGCTTCGGAGAAGATCAGGGCAGCGTCGTGGTTGGTGGTCGCCGCGGCGAGGAGGATCTCAAAGGTGCGGGTGTTCGGGCCCGCGATGCACAGCGCGTCGATGCCGTAGTAGATGCTCAGGGCCTTGGGAAGGTCGTCGTGGGCGCAGAGCGCCTCGATCACGACGTTTACGCTGGCCGTGGGGACGACTTCGTTCTTTGCGAGTTCGGTTAGGAGATTAAGGCAGCTGTCCGTCAGGTCCCGGGACCGCTTGAGCAGCGCGAAGAGTGACCGGGTGCTGGCCGCCTCGGGCTGGATGCCTGTGCTCGCCATGATGCAGAGAACCTGGAGGGCGTTCTGCAAGTCTTCGCAACGCGTATATGTCTCGACCAGGGCTTCGTAATGGTGGATGCCGAGCTTCACCCCTCTCGCCGAGAGGACTTGAATGGCTTGGTTGGCCAGGTCCGGGTCCCCTTTGCGCGCCGCGGTGTAGAGGACATTTGTCGCCGTCCCATCGCATGGGTTCAGATTCCCAGACTCGACCATATAGTTCCAGACAAATTTGGTTCCTTCATAGTGCAGTACCTTGCCGCACTCCTCAAGGAGAAAGTTCCAAATGCTCAGCGACTTGGGAGTGTCGTCATGTTTGGTGATCTGAGCTCGGTGCCACGCTAGATGAAACGCCTCATCAATGAAGTTCATTTCCCCCAGCTGATATATAAAGATATCAAAGACCCAGGCCGGAATTTCCAGCTTGTCACGGATCATTTGATCCATGTAATCCATGGCCATCTCAAACTGCCTGTCGCGCAGCATTCCCAGGGCGACGCTACACCTCCCAGATTCCGAGAGTTCAACCCCCCCCTTCTTCATGTAGCCCAATATCTCGTTCCTCATTATATAGTTCGGGTGGATAGCGAGCGCCCGCAGTGCGGTATGGCAAAACTGGCGCGTCGGCTCGATGCCTAGCCGCAGCATCTCGTCAATGATGACGCTCAGCTCGACCGCCGAGCCGCCGACGCCCCAATTCGCCGCGACCAGGGCGTCGGCCTGGAAAATGTTGGGCCGCTCGCCGCGGTCGTGGACTAGATGGCGCACTAGCTCGCGCGCCGTTGCCCCCCGCCCATCGTACCTGCGCAGGGCTTTTAACGTCTCGTAGATGGCCGACGTTATGGACCGGCGCATGGTCTCCTCGGTTACTAGCGGGGGCGTATGGTCTTCGGGGGCTGAGGGAGCTGCTTTTCCTAGGGGAGTATCCTGGGATTGAGGCCGGTTCTTAGTGTAAGCCGCGCGGACCTGGTAGCCCCGGTGCGAGGGACGATGGCCACGGAGAGCATTTTTGCGGCCGGTTGCCTGTCGTGTTGGGTGGAAAGGGGTGCTGACGGGTTTTGCAGAAAAAGCGACATCAATTGAGGGGCAAAGACAGCGCCAGAGCCCGTCAGCTACGATGCGAGGTGGCGTCGGCATGGGAGGCTCTGGGCGACCCCGAAGATGGCTTCAAGAGAAAGCATGAACGAGGGTCTTATTGGACTTGGAAGTAGGGAACTTGAAGCTCGCCAGCTGCAGCGTGGTTCAAATCTCTTGGCAACAGTCTGCCGCCGGCAACTTCGACACGCGTCACGCGCAAGGTCACGTGCGCAACATCACTCTTGGGTATTCTTTTGGTTGCTTCAGGGCCCTGTCTAGTCTCATTCCGGCTCAGAGACATCCAGTAGTCCAGAGCAGAGGCCATAGGTGACACATGGTAGAGTGCCATCCCGTCGCTAGCCATTTTTGCAGCCCTCGAACCACTGCTCGACTGATATCCTAATACTCCAACACGAGGTCGCTCGCTACCTTTCGCCGAGATCGGATCCTACTTGGCTCCTACACCAAGACGCTCCTGTTTTGACAGAGGTCTGGTCTCAGTGTGCCCGGGTCGTATCATCGGTAGCAAATACTCGATCCAACTGCCCACAGCAAACCTCCCTCCCTCATGCGCCCCGACCGCGCCCTCTCCCCCTTCCTTGACCGCGCCCTCCACGACCCCTATCACCGCCACGGCTACCATGGTCTCCCCTTCCTGACCCTCCACGTCCGCCCCGGTATCCGCCCTGCTGGTTCTGTTGTTGGTCCTTGGCGATGTCGATGATCTCGTCGGGGACCCTTAGGTACTTGATCTAACACCCCCCATCGTCAGCACGCTTCACTCCCCAGCAGCCCCCGATTTCAGAAACGTACATTATTTCCCTTGACGTAAACTTCCGGTAACCTCACAAACTTGTCGCCCTCCTATTTCCACAGCCTTCTGTCAGCCATTCCCTTCCTGTTTTGAAAGCAGAGGGGCGAGCGGGCGCTGCTTACCGGACTCGTCTGCACAACCTCCCTCAAGGTCAAGTTCATCCACGTATCGCACAGCACCAGGTGCCCGTTGAGTGTCTCGCCATTCTTGAGCTCTACCAGCATGGGGTGGCCTTGCGCCGCGTTCAAAAGACCGAGGGGCAGCTGCGGACCATTGTCAGTCTCCCAATGCACGATATACTGCAAGGGCAAGGGCGAAATAAAAAGATGACATACCATTTTGGGGGTATTGAGGTTGGCTGCTCTGTGTTCCGGACAAGACGCATGCGTGTGGGCGCTCGGTCAACTTTGGTTTCGCGGGAGTGGTTTGGAAGGCGGGAAGCTGCTGGCTGCTGGCAACTGCGCGAAAGCTCCCCACTGTGATCGGTCGCGACCAGTGAGTGCGTCTGGGACTAGTGCCGATGTTTAGCCGACCGGAAGCTCAGGTGGGGCACACAGAGAATATTCGGGGGTGGCCTGAGCGAGGGCAACTGCAGATGGCAACTAGTGCAAGCTCCACCACTTCAAGGAAAAGAAAAAGGGAGACAATCCTTGAAGAAGAAAACCACAACAAGTCCATAAGGATCCGAACTCTCAAGGAGAGAGTGGCAAAATAGAATTGGACGAGCTGGGAATCGAACCCAGGACCTTTCGCATACAGTGCGAGTATGCTAAGCGAACGCTCTACCAACTGAGCCACACGCCCCGCGAACAAGCAAGTTGCTTGATTGGATGGGAGACCCGGAGGGTTGCGGAGTTAATGTCTGACGGTTGGAGCCAATTTTTATGACAGACCCAAATACCTACCGTTCTTTTGACTTACACATCGAAAGACCCACAGCCATACTTGTGAGAAAACACACCCATGATGACTAGGCAGTCCAGACACCAATGAGTTCAAGGGACATGTAATCTGACCAGAGACAGAGACGTTGAGTTGGTTCTAATAGACCGAAGAAAAACCCAGCCAAAGCAAAACTACACAGCCATAGAAACAAACAGAGCGAGCCCGACACATCAAGGGAACAGAGAAAAAAAAGGGAGACAACCAGAAATATCCGGTATCCCTCCTGCCTACCTAAACATGAGGGATCTAATCCCCTCAACTTAGCCACCCATCAATACACCGCCACCCTTATCCCACCCTATCCCACTTGCTGAAGCAACAGCAAGCATAACTCACAAAGAGGGAACCAGCCATGTGAGCGTACCCCCGCCACATGTCATACCCAACCGTCTCCCATCCCCCATCTTAATTTTCCCAGACTTTGATACCTAGCATCTTACGAGGCGCTCTCGCGGCTCTTGCGGTAGCTCGCCTGTAACAGGACAAGAAAGGGCTCGAGTCAGCAATATGAAATGGGGGAAGGGGGAAGCAGCTCTTTTTCTTCCAACGCGAAGGGAGTTCACTGAAAAGAGAAACCCGAAGCGCGACTTGCCTCCTGTTCGACTTGCAGCCCATCAATAATAGGTGCAAGCTCGCTCAGAATCTCGTGGGCCTTCTTGTGATATTCCATTTGGGCGGCGATCAGCTCGGCCAAGTTACGGAGGGGCTCCGGGGTATCCAGAACCTTGGCGAATATATCAGTTAACATCGTGCCTAGCTCGCCAAGCTTTGGTGGGGTCACTAATGGGTGGCTCACATTCTTCATGACACCAACAGCCTCCTCGGTCTGCGTGACAAACTCGTCCTCGGCCTTCTCAATCTCCTCCTGAGCATCGTTGCTGAGCTCGTGGTCATCGTGGATCTCGGTGCGAGGAGAAGTCGCGCCAAGCTTCCAGGTGGTGCCCTTGACGCGGGCCTTGACGGCATCGAGTGTCAGGCGGGCCTTCTCAACGCTCTTGCGGGCGCGTGTGGCGAAATGAATGTTGGTATTGAGTGTAGTGTTCCATCCGGCCAGGAAGCGGCTCTGGATCTGGGCGTCTTGGGCGAGACGGGCCTCACCCACGCGCTCCTGGGCGAGGGCGTACTTCTCAAGGGCAGTGGCCAGAGGATCCTCGCCGGCACCGGTGTGCTGCTGGTGCAGGGTCTGGCTGGCAGATATACTGGCACGGGCTATGGCATGAGAGAAGGTCTTCGGCTGCGGTTTGGCGGTAGGCGGTGCCGTCAGTGCGGCCTGCGCTTCAGCGGGGGAGGTTGCGGATGAGAGAAGCGTAACTATCTCGCTGACTGTTCGACCCAGGTCCTGGAACGTCTCCTTGATATTGGGGGGGTAGTCATAGGGCTCGTGTGAGTACTGATTGCTATTGGACAAAGAGCGCGATCGTGTTAGCAAGACGATAGCGACAGGGCAACCTTGTTCGACAGAGCGCAAACATACGTGACGGCAAGCATCTTTTGGTGAACCACCTTCAAGGCATCGACGCGCTTCTCGAGATCAATGTAGTCGGGCGGGAGCTGGGTCTGTCATCGCCGTTGTTACCACGGTCAGTCATCCTGAACATCAAAGATGGGGCATTCAAGGATGCAGCTGTCAACGAACCTTGTCCTCAGACTGGCCCAATTGCTCCTTGGTGTACTGCAAGGTGCGAGAGGCGAAGGGCGTGATCTGGCCGCCCAGCGAGCTGTGTATGTCTTCATGTCAGCTTTCCAGGCCGCAGCTCAGCTGCTTTGCGGGGCCGATCGCAAGCGAGTGCACAGGGGGCTCGTACGTCACGCTCTTCTGTAAGCCCTTGAACATATCCATTTTTGCTTCTGGGAGTACGCCGGGATCGGAATAATGTGCGCGATGCTGACGTCTTTGCGCAGATAGGTTCGGTAGGGAGGTTGTATTGAAGTGCTTGAACGGTTGAAGAAGCTACGTGATGAGCGTTGCAGGTGTTGTTACGGGGACGCAGCAGAGCCACTGCTGACCCCCCGCTAACCCCTGTCGTTTTGGAGCTGCAAAGGCTGCCTACCTTACGTGCGCCCGCTGCGTCTGATTGGCTACGCCTATCGCTCTTCCACTCAGGCATGTGCTTCAAGACCTGCCACATTCGCCCTTGACAACTGATTGACAAGTGACTGACACCGTCCAACGCCTCGGAATACGTAATCATTCAGCTCTATATCATTAGGCTGCGAAGCATCAAACACCACGCGAGCCACACATGCCACGCCGCCAGACAAGCTTTTAATATCAATCCAGTGTAAGTATGCAGAATGCAGAATGCGGAAAAGAAAGGTGCAGCATATCACTTTTCAGTCCGCTTGCTTGTCATCCGCCCAGGACGGCACCACATTCCGACATACGTCTTCGTAGGCCCTCATTGAGTCCTCGTCCAACGAGATGTTGGGATTCGTCCAGAACATAGCCCAGTTGCTCTCGCGAAGCTTGCGCACTCCCGCCGACCGTTCAAAGTACCACTTGTTGACCGGGTTGTTCTTCCTGCTCCTCCAGCAAACACCCCCAGGGAAACAGTCGCGTACCATGGCGTTGAAGACTATGTCTGCCACACCCCCCGCGCCTTGGCTCTTTTTCAACACTGCAAATTTATCCAGATACGGTACCAGGCGGTTGGCGTCGTACGCTGCCCCCTCGTCCATCCCATAGGGCTTTTCCCATGTGAGGATGGCGCCACCTTCATACTCCCCAGCTATGATAATCCCCGCCAAACTATCTTCGACCCTGTTGAGATAATGTTCGACGTCGAGCTTTCTGCTGAATGAGTCGTTGATGAGATGAATCAGTCGAGGCAGGTCAACGCAGGTGTCTGTCAACCTCAGCCGGGGTGCCCCAGGCTTCGGCGGTAGCCACGGTGCTGGTCGAGGGTCAGGAAAGATGGTTACTGGCAAGCCTTTCTTCGCTAGTGTTGTGGTTGGCATGCGGGGCTTCGCAACCTCGGTGCTATAGGCAGGTTTTATCCTCCCGATAGGCAGGGAAGCTGAATAGATCGGCCTATCGGTGAGGAGGTTGTGAATGAGTGGGTTTTGCCATCTACGCGTTCCTACCTCGCCCGCAACCCGATCCATGACGGTGTTGTCGGTGTAGCTGTTTTGTATCCTGGAGTTCGCAGCCTCTACCGGGCTGGTGATCACCGCGGAGGCTGTTGATGGCAGGATGGCTAGGGTCGACTTAACGAGCCTCAGGTTCTCCAAGTGTTTTGCCTTCAAGTCGCCGCCAGCGGCGCCACCTAGCCCGGTCGGCGCGTCTTTGGCAGGGGTGGTGAGAGCGCCTTGGACATGCTCGAATTCCTCTTCCAAGTTGATGAAGACCCGCGCTCCGTGCCTCTGCTCGCTGAGTGGAATGCCACCCAGAGGATCGATGACAATAACTCTATCTACCAAAGCCCTTCGTAATAGGCGGCCTCCGGCATTATCCACCAGTGTTTCGTCCCCCAAGACCTGGCCGTTGAATTGTAGCCCAGAGAAGAAGCGAGCAAGAGCAAGGACGATTTCGTTTGAATCTGACTCTTTGAAGCTGAGAGCGCTTTGGGAATAAGCGCGAGGTGGGACTACGAGGATGTGACCGTGTTTGAGCGGTGTCGTGAAGGCCTTCTTAAAGCCCACGAAAAGAGTGGCAGGGGTGATAGATGAGAGGTTCTGCGGCTCTTCACCGGCCCTCCATATTCCCGAATCCACCACCCGTGCTCCTGGCGAGCCATGCCGCCCAATGGCGCTGAGAATGCGGTCTGTTTGCTGAAAGACTAATTGATTCCAGTCCTCGGGGCTCGCTTGGCCCATAGGACAGTCGAGGACAATGACACTGAGGAGGCCAAGGTCTCGCAGTTGGGTAAGCGTCTTTGTAACACCGTCGAGAAGAGCATCATCCCAGGCCTGTGGCTCTCGTAGTTTGACAATGGCAATGTGTGGTGCCTCGTCAACCTCGTCCACGGGCTCCTTCGCCAGGCCTTGCACGAACTGGGGCGTCTCGGTCACAGCCCGGATCCCATCGTGCTTGGGAGGTAATTTTGCTGATGCGCTCGCCAGCGATGAGCCAAAAGTCTGAAGGTATGCTTTAGCATCGCGCCTCGTGGCCGACGATTCAAGCACAGATATCAAGAACTCCTAAAGAGGTGTCAGCGAGGGGCATTGAGGTCAATCGCAGCGAGTTGAACAATGAGCGATGAGATGTTTACCCTGTCCAGTTCCCTTTTCTGCTTTGCCTCAGCGGAAGAGGGATTAGGGGCTCGGTGACCGTTGCCATTTGTCTTGCCCGCCGGGGCTCCGTTCTCGGCCGAGGACAGGCGGCGGCGCTGAGACACGGCCGTGCGGGAATGGCACTTTAGCGATTTCTGATCTCGAAAAATTGAAGCCTGGCCCCACTATGTTAGATTCTTCGGTTTGTAAGACCACCTCAAAGTGACATAAAATGTGAATGGTTCCAGAAAGGGAAATCGTCAAAATACCTGTGCTGCCGAAGGCGCCTTCTTCCACACACTACTGCTTCGCACAAACATGGTTTGAATGGTCTGTATCGTATGCCCTGCCAAAAAATGACAGGGCCCATCCAAGGTGGCCCAGTGAAGGACCCAACGAGGGAAGTCGCTATATGAGCCTCGGCTGTTTTCTGGGAGCGCTCCGTGTTTTTTTTGGTTTTCGTTTTGTAAGCCGCGTGACTCGAAGAAGAGGCAGGCCGGGCGGTCAAGACACTGCCGGACGGAGGTCGTTAAGTCATCAAGCTCTTGTGGGGCACACAGCATGCTGCAGCTCCGAAACAGGCATAGCAGATGCCGGGTAGCGATAACTCAGTATCACATGCACCCCACAAAACGAAGGGGGGACAAAGAACATTGTGTAAATCCCAGGATGATGCGACATAGCAAGATCGCCCTCCGACGATTGGACAATTGATTAACACAAATACGGAGCCTAAGCTGTAAATATCTACTTCGTAGACGGCGCTAGCGCTATTAAATAAGCTAGGCGTCGTTGGACCTTGGCCGCGGGGAAGATATGTGAGGGGTCTAATTAGAAACTGGAGGGGGTTGTTCTCCAAAGATGGCGACTCGGCGGATGAGCCAGACAAGGCATAATAAATACTAGACATCCGTTTTTTATGTTAGAGAAGCCTTTTCGAGGCTTCAGTATCCCCCTTTGATGTAGGCACGAACAAACAAACTTCAATTGGGCTGGAGTATACGGAGACGGTCCTTGAAAGGGGGTTGCGCAAAGCCTGCAGGATGGTCTACTTGCTAGTCGGCATTCTGCAGAGCGGTGACCCCCGGGTCGCCGCCCCATTGACGCCCCGATCTGTGATGATGAGCTGCCGATCGAATTCTTCAATTAGTAGGGCAAGATTTGCGGTTAGGAGGAGTTCACGGCGGAGTGTATAACATGCCGCCATGGCGGGGACGTCGGGAAATTCGCTCTGCTGAATTGTGGCGGCAATCCCGGTCGGCCCGAAACAGCCGCAGCTGCTAAATCGGAGGCTTTGAATGCGACATGGTTGTTTGTGTTGGGGGGTTGTTTGGATTTAGGGAGTGATTGTAGTGGTGGAAGTTGTAATGGGATGTTTCGGTCACGGTTCAGTGTGGCTCATGCCCTATGTAGCCGATAAGCGGCTGACAGAAGGAGATCCGTCCTCCGATTTCCGACCAAAGAAGGGGGAGCTGCCAGAGGGATGGGGCTAGAGTCGCACGTCTCTTTAGGGACTGAACAATGGAACCACAGTGCTTCGACACCAGCTGAAAAAAGCCGGGCCTTAGTAAGGATTAATGCAGTCTTGTAAAACCTAAATATACATCGCAATAGGCCTTTCTTACTGCAAAGTCATTGGTCATCCATCCAGACCGGACAGAACCTCAGGCCGGGTCTAATTGTCAAGAGGGGAAATGTTTCTCCAGGCTGCCCAGACACCAGGACCACCTCCACCGCGGAGCACTGGGAGGTAGTACTACTACTTATAAGTCGGGTTTCGGGTATATGTAGTCGTGGTTGGGTCAATTATATAGATAGCTGCCCGCTCCAGGAACTTGTCTTCAAGCTTGCATACCTTACTCCCTCAACCCCAAAGACCCGACCTCTCTGAAACAATATTCTGCCAACAACTAGCTTCACAAGATGGCTCCGAGGCTTCTTTGGATTGGGCTAGGAAACATGGGAAGGGTAAGTTCAGAGCGGCGGACCTCTGACCAACACGATTGATCTAACTTTAAGGCAGGGCATGGTGAAGAACATTGCAGAGAAGGCAAACCTAGACCAGCCTTTGCTGCTTTACAACCGTACTAAGCAGCGCTCCGTCGATTTAAGCGCCGAACTAGGCCCAGGCAAAACAGAGGTCATCGGCTCAGTTGCCGAGGGCGCCGCCAAAGCCGACATCATCTTCATCATCCTGGCCAATGATAAAATTGTCGAGGATGCAATTGATGAGATTCTTCGAGGCGATGTCCAGGGCAAGCTCATTGTTGAGTGCTCGACGATCCATCCCGACACGACCGAGAGGCTTGCCAAGGCTGTCGTGGCCAAGGGCGCTGAGTTCGTTGCCGCTCCTGTCTTCGGAGCCCCTGCAATGGCCGATGCCGGGCAGCTCGTTGTTGTGCTTGCTGGTCCTAAGAGCTCTATCGACAGAGCTAAGCAATACTTCAAGGGTGTCATGGCCAGGGGCGAGATCGACATGAGTGACGAGCCATACAGCAAGGCATTGACGCTCAAGCTTGTGGGAAACACCTTCATCCTCAACATGGTTGAGCAGCTCGCTGAGGGCCACGTCCTTGCCGAGAAGACCGGGCTCGGGACCAAATACTTGCACCAATGGGTCGAGAACATTTTCCCAGGGCCTTACGCAGCGTACTCGGAGAGAATGCTTTCTGGTGATTACTTCCAGCGAGAGTATCCCCTCTTCGCTGTCGATTTAGCCAGGAAGGATGCCCGCCATGCCTTGAACCTGGCTGAAGCTGCAGGAGCAACGCTGCACAACGTCGAGACTGCCAACGCGCATCTGGCCAAGGTCAGGGAGCATGTCGGGGAATTGGGAGATATAGCTGGAATCTACGGGGCAGTGAGGAAGGAGGCGGGTTTGAAATTCGAAAACAAATAGTAGCTTCCGAAAATGATAGTAGGCGTCACCGTTGTGGAGGTATTTCAGTCCGGAACCGAGATCCAGAACCAAGGGCCAATGAAAGAAACGGATCGAGCGAAAGCTTTGTGCTTCTAGCCAGATTACATAATACAAAAGGTTGCACCAACAACCCTTTGATGACTCAGCAGCTTCTCCCCAAGGTTGCTGTGTGGGGTCCACCAGCTCCCAGCTAGCTCACTGGAGCACTGACCTTGGGCGCCAGGCGGCAACAGCGTCGCGTACCAGTGGGAGGTGCTTGCCTCGTCGGCGAATTTGCTAAGCTTGATTCCATTTCTAACATCTCAACCCAACCCAAGCGAATCCTCACCCGACTCTCGTCTCCTGCGCCCGACCACGAGCAGTTCTCGCGGCCAAAACTTGTAATTGCTGACGACGGTCCGCCAACCCTAGCCATCGAACCTCGACGCTAACCCATCCCACCAGAGTGAGCTTCGGCACCAGCCCACCACTACCCACCATGGCGCAAGACAGCGAGCTTCCCAAGGCCGCCGACAAGGGAAAGGGAAAGGCCGTTGACACGGACAAGAAGGAAGACGAAGCGCAGAAGGACAGCGCCGCCCAGCCGGCGGCCAACGGAAAGAAGGATGACGACAAGGCTGATTGTGTGTTTGCCCTGCGCATGTCGAACCCTTGCGGTGTTGCTGACTGCCATTACAGCCTCCGAGGATCTCAGCGAAGAGGACCAGCAGCTCAAGAATGAGCTCGATATGCTTGTTGAGCGCCTGACGGTGAGTACCTATCTCGAGATGGAGACAGGCGGGGCTCTGACCATTTCTTCTAGGAGTCCGACACGTCGCTCTACAAGCCGGCCCTCGAGGCCATGAAGAACTTCATTAAGACGTCAACATCCTCGATGACGGCGGTCCCAAAGCCCCTGAAGTTTCTGCGGCCACACCATGAAAATCTGATAAAGCTGCATGAGGAGTGGGTGGCCAGCGAAGACAAGACATCACTAGCAGATGTGCTGTCTGTCATCGGCATGACCTTCTCAGATGAAGACCGCCAGGATACTCTCAAGTACAGGCTTCTTGCGCCGACCCAAGACATCGGGTCCTGGGGCCACGAATACGTGCGACACCTGGCGCTCGAGATTGGAGAAGTGTACGGCAAGCGCATATCGGCCGATGAGCCGACCGCCGAGCTGGTGGACCTCGCCCACAGCCTCGTGCCTCTGTTTCTCAAGAGCAATGCCGAAGCTGACGCTGTCGATCTGATGAGTGAGCTAGAGATAATCGACGAGCTTCCCAAGTTTGTTGATGACGACACCTACGCCCGGGTCTGTTTGTACATGGTCTCCATGGTCAACCTGCTCACGTATCCCGACAACGACCAGTTTCTCCGTGTCGCACACGACATCTACAAGAAATACAACCAGTACACCCAGGCTATGGTGATTGCTATTCGGCTTAATGATATGGAGCTCATCGAGACCGATTTTGCCGACGCAGAGGATCCGGCTCTGAAGAAGCAACTAGCCTTCCTCATTGCGCGCCAGAGAATCTTCCTCAATCACCCTAGAGAAAGCTCCGATGATGAGGAGATCAACGACTGCCTCTGCAACGTTCGGATGCCTGAACACTTCAAGGCTCTGGGCAAGGAGCTTAACATTTTGGAGCCCAAGACAACTGAGGATATCTACAAGAGCCATCTCGAGAGCAGCCGTGTTGCCGGCATGACCAACTTCGACTCGGCCCGACACAACCTGGCCGCTGCATTCGTAAACGCCTTTGTGAATGCGGGTTTCGGAAACGACAAGATGATGCTGGTAGAGAAGGACAAGGAGAGCTGGGTGTGGAAGACTAAGGACGAGGGTATGATGTCGACGGTTGCCTCCATGGGCACGCTGCTGATGTGGGATATCGAGAATGGCCTGGACCAGATCGACAAATACACCTACGTCGATGAGGAGCAGATCCAAGCTGGTGCCTACCTTGCGATTGGCATCATGAACTCTGGTGTTCGTCTTGACTCTGAGCCTGCCATGGCTTTGCTGGCAGACTCAGACAAGCTCAACCACAAAAACCCGCTTATCCGGGTGGCCGCCATCATGGGTTTGGGATTG
Source organism: Lasiosphaeria hispida (assembly GCA_033439745.1). Taxonomy (NCBI): domain Eukaryota; kingdom Fungi; phylum Ascomycota; class Sordariomycetes; order Sordariales; family Lasiosphaeriaceae; genus Lasiosphaeria; species Lasiosphaeria hispida. Next base: position 2,712,798 of record JAUIQD010000004.1, read on the forward strand.
TCGTACGCCGGCTCCAACAGGGAGGAGATTCTAACACATCTCCTGCCCATTATTACCGACACAACACAAGACATGCAGATTTCAGCTATGGCTGCTCTGACATGTGGAATGGTATTTGTGGGATCGTCGCACCCGGAGGTCAGTGAAGCGATTATCACGACTTTGCTCGAAGACGATCGCAAAAGCCAGTTGACTGATAAGTGGACGCGCTTCCTGGCTCTTGGCTTGGGTCTCCTCTTTTTCGGCCGGCAAGAAGAGGTGGATGTCATTCTGGAGACTCTCAAGGCGGTTGAACATCCCATGGCGAAGCCGACCGCGGTGCTCGCTTCGATCTGTGCTTGGGCTGGTACTGGCGCTGTGCTCAAAATCCAAGAACTCCTTCACATTTGCAATGAGCATATTGAGGAGTCCGACGAGAAGAAGGGAGACGAATTGTTGCAGGCCTATGCGGTACTTGGTATCGGACTTGTTGCCATGGGTGAGGATGTTGGTCAGGAGATGGTTCTCCGCCAATTTGGCCATCTGATGCACTATGGTGAGGCCAACATTCGGCGAGCGGTGCCGCTGGCCATGGGCCTCATTAGCCCAAGTAACCCACAGATGAAGGTCTACGACACTTTGTCAAGGTACAGCCACGACAACGATAATGAGGTCGCACTCAACGCCATCTTTGCCATGGGCCTTTTGGGTGCAGGTACGAACAATGCCAGACTGGCGCAACTCCTCCGCCAGCTGGCCAGCTACTATCACCGCGACCAGGAATCACTGTTCATGGTGCGCATTGCTCAAGGTCTTCTACACATGGGCAAGGGCACCCTTACCATCAGCCCCTTCCACACCGACCGCCAGATTCTTTCGCGGGTATCTGCCGCCGGTCTTCTTGCTGTTTTGGTAGCTATGATCGACGCGAAGCAGTTCATCACCTCGAGTTCGCACTACCTGCTCTACTTCCTCGTTACGGCCATGCACCCCCGCTTCCTAGTAACACTCGACGAGGACCTCAAGCCGCTGACGGTCAATGTCCGCGTTGGACAGGCTGTCGACGTCGTCGGCCAGGCCGGTCGGCCCAAGACCATTACGGGCTGGCAGACTCAGAGCACGCCCGTTCTTCTGGCGCATGGCGAACGCGCGGAGCTCGAGGATGAGGAGTACATCAGCCTGAGCAACACCCTGGAGGGCCTCGTTATTCTCCGCAAGGTATGTAATCCCGTCATACTTGCCTATCTGTCACATCAGATGTACTAACTCTCACTAGAATCCGGATTGGGATAGCGGTAAATAGAGGTCTATCGAGCGGTGTTGTATGGAGTACGTGCGGGATGAAGTGACTGGGAAGATGCGAAGCATCGTCGTCGTCTTGGGAATACAATACAAGGCAGATATAGAAACTACCAGGAATGCACAGTGTAACAATATACCTTTGAAACCGGAAAGTGAATAGCCCCGCGCAGTGATGGTGGGCTCGGCGGCTTTGGAATTGCGTTTCGTTTTGAGATAGGTGAGAAAAGCGGTAGAGTAGAGTGGGCTTTCATGCTTTATCTTGGTGTCTATGATTCTTGTGGCTCTCCTCAACGTTGTAAGTTTCGCAAGGACTAACTTCATGGCCATTAAGTCATACTGTGTAAACCAAACAACCTCGACTCCCAAATAATAAAATCTTCCAAAGTCTATGCCTTGGCGTAGGAATCTAGACCGCCTGTCACTATATAAGCAAAAGACACATCCATATCAACCATGATAAAACAATGAATATATGTTCTGCTTGGTTCAATGCCCCAAAACGCCATGCTCTCTCATCAAAAATACCTCCAGCCATGGCACAGCAGCTATCTAGACATGGGGTTTTGTTTGTTATCTGTGCAACTTTTACAAAATCATATCCTATCCAGCTACCCTATTTAACAACTGTTCCTGGCATGCTGCGACATCTGCTCCCACCATACCCCGCTATATGAGGAACGGGAGCATATCCTGTCTAAGCGAAGCGCTACTTCTTAAGACCGAATATATTCCTCTTCTTCTTGTCCTTATCCTTGCTCAACCTCCCCGACCTGTCGTCCCCGGCGGCCCCGATTGGCGGCGTGGATGACGACGAGCCCCCACTGTTAAGTGTCATCGCGCCCAGCGCTTTCGTTGGCGGCCTCACGCTGCTTGCTGTCGACCCGGTACTACCCGCTGACGGGGGCGGGGCAGGCCTTTGCAGGGGTGGCGGCTGCGGTGGTGCGGGGCGCTCAAACAAATGTGCTGGTGCGCGAGGCTTGGGCCGGTCCATGGGCAGGTCAAGTCGGCGACGGTCGACAGACAGATCGCCAACCTGGCGGATGAAGAGGGCCGGCGAGACCATGTGTGTGGTGGCGAGGAAGACGTCGCGATTCTGCTTCTCTGAGATTTCGTAACAGGCGCGGGCCTCGGAGAAGGTGGCACCGCCAGCCATGAAGACGATGACTCGTTGGCGGTTCTCGGCCTGGCGGCGGTTGGCCGAGGCCCACCGAGGCGCCCCGGCAGTGCGGAGCGACCCCTGAATCACGGCATCTTCGTTCGGGTTTGCTGGTGGGACTGTGTACGGGAACACGGTCTGGTTAAGTTGGCCTTGGCATAATTCTTCGAGCATGTGCTTGACCGCAGGCTCAAACCGGGATAGGGAGTATTCCTCGTCTTGGGCTGCGGTCTTGGTATTGACGGGGAAGAGCGGGGGAGGTGGTTGCCGGAACCCCTTGAGTGGGCGAGTTGGCTGGGCTCCAAGCACTGCCAGGTTTGTGATAATCTTTTCGTCGGATGGTGGCAGGGAGGCGTGGGCTAGAAGTCTCCTGATGTCTTCCTCGATGACGCCGTCGCGGTACAACACGTACAAGGCGATTAGCCGTAGTCTATCCGACTTGGTTATGGCCTCGTCATCCAGGAGCCGGACAACCTGATCTAACACGTTCTTCGGTTTCCTAAAGTCCTCGTCCACGCCGGTTGCCAATGTTTGCTCGGTGGATGCAATATCTGGGAGTTTATGACGTTGAAAGACGTTCATCGCCTCCTGTGCCATGGTGAGGTGTAGCGAGTAGGCTTCCTTCATCTGCTGGAATTGTGGCAGTCCCGCCATCATGTCTCTGATGGCGTTCAGGCTTGTTGTGTCTTGGTTTTGGTCGGTGAAGTTGGGGTTCTGCTGGAGAAACCTCTGAAAGTCGCCCATGAGCTTATCGATCGTGTCCTTCATATGCCTGTGTCGGTTTTCGACCCACACCTTGTCCGTCTCGGTGATTTCCATGTCCTTTTCTTCAGCGGTTGCAGTACCCTCGTTGATGGTCATATGGAATGTAACCTTGGGCAGTTCGTTCAGGGGGAGCAGGTCATGGGCCATGGCCTGATATGTGAACTCGTGGATTAGGGGCGCCATCAAGTCCATGGACCTGTCGGTGATGAGCAGAACTCCCTGGGGCCTTCCGGTCTGTCGGGGAAATTCAGGGTCCCATTCCTTGTACCCATCGAGCTCCTTTTGAACAAACCTAGCCAAATGTCCGCACAGCACACTCGCTTCATGAATGGGCTGACTTGGCTTATAGTACCGGACCTTGGGGTACTCTCCCAACGTTATGCAAGCGGCGGCAATCTAGGCAAGATGATTAGCTTAAAAAATGACATGGGGTTTGCTAAGCCCGGCTTTTTCATACCTTTTGCGCCAGCTGCTTCATGTGGGCGGCTATCAAGTCGTTGCAGCCTGGATGGTAGAGGACGGGAAAACTCCATGGGTCTCGGAAAGTGAGCAGATGTGACTCGCGGGGGAAGAAATCGACGAGCAGGGTTTCAACGGCTATAGATTCCTGGTGAGCGAGCAGCAACAACAGGTAGTTGGGGTCACATACCTGCTATTTGCTGCCTGACGGGCTGGAGGCGGCGGCCCAGCTCGGGGTTCAGGATCCCGGCCCAGACGATAAAGGCTTTCCTATAGCGACGACGCTCAAAGTCGGCCAAGAGACACTCAAGGATGTGTGGCTGCGGCGACAGGAAGTAGATAGCATCCATAGTCGGGTTCGGCTCCCTCCGGTCCTCGATCAGCTCGATATCTATTGGCGCTTTAGCGGTTGGCAGCGACTCTCCGGGGTGGGATGGGCCATACTGGCAATGTTTTGGTTGAGGATGTCATCTTCCTTGACGGTGTTATCGATGATCTGTTTCGTTGTTGCGTCGACAACCAGTACCTTCCACTGTCGCGATATGTAGATCAGCATAGGCGCTCCTCTTTCTCGCCCTCGAACGTCGACTTACATCGCCTCGGGTTATATTTTTTATCGTGTCGATAATCACTTTCCCGAGATATTAGCATAGCTGGCTAGGCTTGGCATGTCTGCAGCGACACGTACCCTTCCGGTGCTCCCTGATGATGGAGAGCCCGTTGTCCGGTTTGTCCATGACGGCGGTTGGGGGCTGAGCCAGCTCGCGCCCTCGGGTTGCAACGACACGGACTAGAAAAGAGGAGGCTATCGTCAACTGTGGCTTCCACTCCGACTTCGATTTTGCGTTCAAGGCCAAATATGTACGTAGGTCCGAGTCTTGGTGTTGTAAGCTGCGAAACGCGAGGGTGACAGCTACCGCGACATGGTGGGGCACAACCTCATTGTTGGGACCCTGTAGCTGGAACTGCCCGGTTTCACTTGACGACAACCCCGCTGAGCCGCAGTCCAGGCCCGCAGAGGCGCACCAGCCACCTTGCGGGGCCGAGGTGGCGGGGCACAAGGATGGGCCCTAACCCGTGGCTTGCATGCATCAGGCACGGTTGCAAGCCGAACCGAATCGGGGGGGGCTCTTGTCCAACAGAACCTGCCTGTTTCACCTATTACACAAGTCCCGTAACCAATTCTTACACTATTTTAACAGGTTAAAACGAGAAAGCGCTGTTCTGACCGCCGAATCCGGCTGACGCGCATCGCTATTTTTAGCGTCCTCGATAGCGAGGAGTAGGTGGTCACAAATTTACCCCTCCAGTTAGGCTTAGCGGGTTCCGAAATCCATGTGACGCCCCACAAAAAAATAACCTACCTTGGCTTCAAACTTTTCCTACGAGCAACTCCGACAACTCCTGCATCGTCCTCCCTGCCTCAGAAAGGTGTTGAGAACTTGCCTATCAGCCGTTTACTTTGGTCTATTTACCTGTACCTGCCAACCCACGTTATTCGTCGACTTTTCGCTGCCCGTCACCGCTGCCGCTGCCACCGCCATGTCCAGCGATACCAGCGCTGATCTGCTCGGCCAGTACACGGATTTCCTGACGAGCAACCCAAGTCGGAGCGATCGGAAGATCCTCAAGGCGACGCTCTATTTTATCAAGCGAGAGTAGCTAGAGCTAGACCGCCAGACCCTCAGCGGCTTTCTAGACAGCGATCCGCCGAGGGAGAGCTCCAAAGGCATCCTGCCGCTAGATGAGCTTACCGAACGGCTAGAGCTGATTGCGAAGATTGAAAGATAGGATTCGGGTAAGGGACGAAGATTACGAACGACCATGGTTTCGCCGCTTTGCTTATTGCTCCGTTGGAAGTCTTACGATCAGCAAATGATCTATCTTGGAACGGGAAAACGGCGATGACGGCCATAAGAGTAGCCCTTAACAATGTTCATGATTTTGTCCTCTTATGTATGTTTATCCGACATTCTCTCAAGCTTATCTAACCTGTTATAGTCCGTACACGAGAGGACAAGGCCAAGACTAGCATTGCTGCGTCTGTGCCAGCTTCTAGAAAACGTAAAAACACAGCCAAGTCTACCACTCCGTCCCAAAAGCGACCTAAGAAGGACAGGGATCCTAAGTATATTCCGGGGACGGCCGATGTGACTGGTAAACAGAACCGGTATGAGAAGCAAGCTTCGATTCGGCGGGAGCTTGATGGTGGACGATGTGTAATTACAAGTACCACCGATCCGGACGTCTGCCACATTATCCCACATTCTCCATGTGCACGGCCTAAAACACTCTCCCGATTCAGGCAATGTTTCGACGATACGAGCACGATGATCTTTGATTGCGATGTACCCAGCTTGAACGAATGGAATGGATGGTTTACAGCACGGCTTGGAGTTTCCGATCAGGCTTGGAACATGATCAATCTGAACACCCAGCTTCATAGGTGGTGGGGAAAGGTATACCTTGGGTTCAAGTGCCAAGGCATTCTTACCGGGCCTACAGATGAGCAACGGCTTGTTCGCCTACAGTTTCACTGGTTGCCAGGAGCTTTATCAGGCGTACGAGATGAGCAGGATCTTCAGACACACCTAACAAATACTTGGAACCTGCGCGAAGGAGTTGCCGCCTTCAGGACTACCGCACGGCCTGTCGCAACAGGCGACATCTTGGATGTTGTTGTGGCGGCTGAGGACGCTTTCAAGATGAAGCGGGCATTCGACCTTCAATGGCCTTGGATCCGGATCGCCGCTTTAACCGGCGCTGCCGATGTTGATGACGATGTTGTCGATACTGATGACTCCGGCCCACCTGAAGAAGGGCTGATCGAGGAATTAATTGATATACGAAGCTGGCTTGATGGTATTGTGCCTAGTAACGGCGATGACGACAACGACGACGATGATGATGACAATGGCGTCCACGACGACGACGACGACGATGACGATGGTGTCCACGACAATACCAGCAAGCTCCCCATTACATTGATTATGCAGGTCACAGGCCCGCTTGAGCAGCAAGATCATTTACCAGCATCGATCCCAGCCAGCAACCCAGCTTTGAAGGAGAACCAGCCGCCCATGCCGGCCCCGAACCCAGTACCCGGAAGTACAGAGGAGACGCAGGAACGTGTACTAGACTTGATGGACACGGTTTTCGGGAATCAATTCCTACCATAATTGTACATATGCACGTAACATAATTAGCTAGGCCTAACCCGCTTTATCTTAACTGGGGGCGAAACTTACCGTATCACCCGTTCTTCTGTCCCACTTGAGACTGTGTACGGATGAGGACGTCAACCGAAGTTTGGGTCGGGGGTCTGGACGCGACGGGGAGTGTGCGACCAATCAGGGTGAAGCGGCGAGATAAAATGGAGAAGGGCGCTAAACCCGGTGCGACAGTGACTGCTCGATTATGGAAGAAATGCACCGGCGGGATGCTCCGTCTTATCGCCGGCTATCCCTGGTGGGACCTGGACGACTCCAGAAATCTCGATCCCCATAACGTTGACCTCGATGGCTGGAAGGACTCAGACGGCGTGACTGGGTCTAGGGAAGCACAAATATACTTTCAAGCCTGCAGTCACTTCACCACGTGAAAAATTCCCTTGTTGATCAGAGAAGGTCAATAGGTCAAACGGCGGTCAACTGTGCAGATAAACGCTGGCAGCTACAGAGCTGCATGGTGGCACAAAAACGCCCCCGGTATTGGGAAGGGGAAAGGCGAAATGCCCTCGTTGCCCCCACACTCACCCCGTTTCCCTTGATTTGGTTTCCTTGTCGTGCAACATGTTACACAGGCATCCCTGTTGTTGACTCTGACGCACAGCTGACGTTTTTTCTGCTTGCAGCAGCTCCCCTGTTGCAAGCAAAAGATCTTGCTTTCGGCCCTCAACCTCCACCCCGCAGCAGTTGCTGTCCTAGGGCAGTTTGCACTGTGTCACTCTGCCGTGAACCTGCCAATTGGTCTAGCTTTTCTTCTTTTTCGACTCCTGTTTCCCGACAGTCTGGATCCAACGCGCGGGCCGCATGTCGCATGAACAACTGGAAAGGGAATAAGGAACCAAACTGCCTCATCTCAACTCCTGTAAACGGCAGCGCGGTGTATAGTATACACTACCTCGCAACCAACGGCCCACAGCGCACCCCGGAGAGGACGCCGGAGATCATGGGTATCTAGTCGAGGGGATCTCACGTCATGTAACACGATGGATGGGTGATCTGATGAACACGCCGACGGGACAGACGAGGTGAGACCGGAAGCACCGAACAGATCAGATATCGACTTTAGTTCAACCCGGATGTCTTCTGAGCAGTGTAACCTCCGCCTTACTAAGCAAATCCCGTCCTAAAACCAAACCCCTCGGCTCAACTATCACCCATTCAACTAGTCCGCCTGTTCTCAAGTCATGGAGTACAATGGCACACAGCGCAGCACAAGACACGCATCGCAGCACGATAGCACGATAGCACGATAGCACGATAGCACGATAGTACGACGATGTCTCTCTCTACCGAGCCACTCACAGGTGCATCCTCGACTAACCCCCAATAACCCAACCCAATCCAACAATGGCTGCCTCCAACCGGGCCTCCACGGACTGCATTATTTTCCTATCAAGGCGGGGCTAGTCAACACTGTCGGGCCTGGTCTGCTTCTTTCCCATGATCAAAACATGCATGGAAACCTCGAAAGGCCTACGAAAACCATCGAAGCCATCCCTAAATTCCCTGATTTTGACTTCTCCTCGGCTTGGCTGGATAATAGATATAACCCCCGGTGGACCCAGCGAATTTGAGGGGGGGCACACGGTCCCGCAGATCGTCCCCCCTCGCCTTTCCCCCCACATCCTCACCGTCCTTACTGGTAGTCTACTGGCTTCACCCCTTGCTATTTGTAGCAGTCCCTTTTACAAGAAAACTCAGCCGTTTCATCCCCACATATTTTCACTCCCTGTTCGGACGCACCACAATGTCTTCCGCCAACCTCCCCTCTAGGGCGGGAAACAGCGCCGTTCACGATGTTGAGAAGCAGGGTGTGGACGACACCACCGAGGAAACCAGCGAGGCGGTCCTAGGAAGACACACTTTCGGAGCCGACTTCATCTCCAGGCTAGCAGTCAAAGACGGCGAGGTCTATGAGCTCCACCCTGAGAAGAACTCTAAATGGTACCAGCGACTTATAGACGCCGGCGTGGAAGAGAATGGCATCAAGCCTGTGCCCCTTGAGCAGCGCACCTCGACCCAGTACAACAACCTCTTCACCGTTTTCTTCACCTGTCTCCTGAATATCCTCCCGTGAGTCAACTCTATGCCATCCTTACCATTGCCCCTGCGCTGAATACCTGCCCAGGATCCCCACCGGCTTGTTAGCTACCCTAGCGTTCGGCATGGGCCTGAGAGATGCCTCTTTGGTCATCTTGTTCTTCGCCATGCTCACAAGTCTCCCGCCTGCCTTCATGGGCATTGGCGGGATGCAGACGGGCCTCAGACAGCTTGTGCAAGCTAGATACTCGTTTGGGTGCGTGCCCGTGACTCACCACATACACTATCCCCCCCCCCCCCTCCTACTAACGCAACTACCCCTGAATAAAGTAAATATCTCGTCATTATCCCCCTCCTCCTGAACGCCGCGACTGTGACCGGCTTCTGCCTCCTCTCCGCCATCGTCGGCGGCCAGACGCTCTCGTCGTTGAGCCCCGACGGGGTAAGCGTCAAAGTCGGCATCGTTATCACCTGCCTGGTGTCCTTCAGTGTTTCCCTCCTGGGCTTCAATTCCGTCCACTTCTGGGAGCGGTGGACCTGGATCCCGAACCTAATCGCTCTCGTCATCGCCGTTGGCTGCGGCGGCCACCACCTCTCCCACCAGAGCGTCCTGGAGCCGGCAACACCCGCCCAGGCTCTATCCTACGGCGGCTTGATCGCTGGTTACTTTATCACCTTTAGTGGCACGGCTTCAGATTACTCCATCTATCACAAACCCAAGGGCGTGTCCAAGTACGGATAACTCTGATTCTATTTTGTGAACTCACCCCCACGCTGACACTGATACGACAACAGGGTCAAAATCTTCATGTACATCTATCTCGGGCTGCTTCTGCCGTCCGTCCCCCTTTTGATCCTGGGCGCCGCTATCGGCGGCGCAGTGCCCAACGTGCCATCATGGAACGCGGCGTACCAAGTCACCGGGGTCGGCGGAGTCCTGTATGAGATGCTAACACCTGCCGGCGGCTTCGGCAAGTTTATCATCGTGCTCCTGGCGCTTAGCGTCATTGGAAACATCGCCATCTCCATGTACAGTGTGTCGCTCAACCTGCAAATGCTGCTGCCCCCCTTCACCAAAGTCCCCCGCTTCGTCTTCATCCTCGCCACCATGGCCATCATGATACCCCTGGCAATCAAGGCGGCCGAGGAGTGGGAGGAGAGCTTGACGAATTTCCTCGCTGTCATTGGTTACTGGGCCGGATGCTTCGCCGCCGTCAGCATCCTGGAGCTGGTTGTCTTTCGCAGGATGGATTACAGCACCTACGAGCATTCCATCTGGAATGTTGGCCGGAAGCTGCCACCGGGCGTTGCGGCTCTTGGGGCGTCTTTGTGCAGTATGGGGCTTGTTGTTCCGGGCATGGCAGAGCCCTGGTTTACAGGGCCTATCGCCAAGACCACAGGGGATATTGGGTTCGAAATGGCGTTCGCAGTGACGGCTTTGTGCTACCTGCCTTTCCGCTGGCTGGAGATAAGGTTGCGGGGCCACTTGTGAATAGATACTTGGTGGTGTCTCCATGCTGTGCCAATGAACTTCCTTATGAATACCTGCCAGGGTAGCCGGCTGGAAACGGCAGGGAGAAATTCTTTCTCCCTTGTTTCACCGTGATATCTTGCCACACATCACTACATCCTCACCAAGCGGGTGCCAGGAGACGTTTGTTAGACGCAAGGGCGCGGTAGGCTTTCCATCTGCGGCAGTTGTCCGCGGCGGGGAGACGACGACGCCGCCCTGCCCTAGCCACGTCGGGGCTATTGTGACAATGACCGAGTCAACCAGCTCGTTGTCGGGCGCCGCCAGCAGTGAGTTGATAACGTGCCCGCCGCCCTCAATCATGATACTGTCCAGCCCCTCGCACTTGACGGCCGCGAGGACATCGGCCCATCGGAGCCGGGCACCCCCCGCCCCGTCCGCGGCGTCCGGCTCTGCCGCGACGTAGATAAACTTTCCCCCGCACCCCTCCAATAACCGCACCCTCTCCTCTGGCGGCTCTCTTGCTGCCGTCACGACAAACGGCGCAAGCCCCCGCCCGGCCCGCGCCAGCTGGAGGACTTTGGCCTCGGCCGTGAAGTCCCAGCGGCAGCGCGGGTCGATGACGATGGGCCGGGGGTGGTGCGCGGGCTGGCTCGGCGGGGAGGAGAGCCGGCAGTTGAGCCCCGGGTCGTCAGCCACGGCGGTACCGACGCCCACGCAGATGGCCGCGTGCCGGCTGCGCAGGTAGTGCGTCATGGCCTTGGACTCGGCGCCCGAGAGGACGGTGCGGACGCCGGGGGCGAGCGCGAGAGATGAGTCGAGCGAGATGGCGAAGGTGAGGGTTACGAAGGGACGGTGTGTTGCGGGAGGGCTGCCATGGCTAGCGGTGGTGGTGGGTTGGATGGGTGGTAAATGCGGCTCGAGCTGGAGGGCGTGTTCGGGCGGGAAGGTGAGCGTCTCGGCCGAGGGGTCCATGTCCGATTTGCGAGTGCGAATTCAGGGGAGGTGATGTGTGATAGGGTGGGAGAGATGGTGGGCGGGGGCTGTGCTGGGCAGATACTGAGAGGGGTCGGTCTGCCTTGTCGCTGACGACGGCAATGCTGATGATGGCCTTCCTGGCTTGGGCTCGATGGCGAGGGGCTATGAGCTGGGACCCCGCGAATTCTGGTAGTTTCTTGCCAACTGAGGCTTGATGATAGGCGGGTTCTAAAGGTTGACTGAGGTTAAATTTCCTTCTCTGTTGAATGCCGCTTGGCTTGGTTGGCCAGAGACGCCCTTTGGGTGCAAGCTTGTTTGTTGTGGTTCTAAATGAACAAGTCCAGGGTTCGGAGTTGATCATGGTTTGAAGATACGAGCCATCCTGGCGTCGTACGGACTGCTCGTGGCACCCTCATGTGGGGAATGTGGGCCTGACTAAGTTGACCCGGAAGGGACACGGTGCCGGCATGACCGATTAGTTGTCTCTGAGCCTGTTTTTGTCTTTTATCTTAGCCATCATATAACTGGGTAGCCGAAAAGCGCCCTTGTATCACGGCTCTCGATTGAAGCCATTCGGAAAGCTCGCGCTCGCCACGTGAATTGATTCAATTGTAGAGCCAAAGTCGGGTGTGGCGCAGCTTACACGCAATGGGTCGTCCCGCACGTGCCCCCCATCCTTCATACTGTGCAAGTCGTCGAAACTATCAAATGACAGCAGCCGCCCAAACTCCATCGCAGCGCAGCACGCAGGCACGCAAGGGACGCATGCGTGAGTTGTCCATTCAGCCAAGAGTTCCTAAGACATGGTTCTTTTCAAAGGCAGCACACCGTACACGAAGCCGAGGTTCTGCGTCCACCGGACTTGGCAGTGGGAAGTAATGTCGTTTAGGAAGGCAAGTGTTCTTTGTGCCGACTTCCGGAGTGAAGAGGCCAAGAGGCCTCCGTCTTGTCGTGGCCTCCGGGCTTTGTTTCATTGCTGTTTTGCCTGACAGCTTGTGTATGTGTAACGGGACGATGACAGTGCTCAGAAACCATCGACTCAGCTTCTGTAATACCCAAAAGCCCGCGTAATAGCATTCGGGGCCATACAAGTAGGCTCGCTCATTGCTCGGGATATCGCAAAGGTAGTGGGTGATTCAGTGATGCCAGCGCTCGCCGCAGAACCCGCCGCAGGAGTTGAGCCCGGCCGTAGGTAATCTGCCACCGCGCACTGGGCACCAACGCTGCAACGAAACGGCGGCAATAGACGGACACCCCTCGGCCAACTAAGTCACTGGGCACACCCGACCGCGCAGCATCTCCCGGTAATAAACTTCCCGCCATCTGCAACACTCGGTTCCTCCAGCTGAGCAGCGTGCCAAAACTCTCTCCACCAGTCAACCAAAGTAAGTCAGCCAGCCTTGCCCATACCACGGCGCCCCTTTTCATTCTGGGTTCCCCCTTCCACTCATTTCCCTCGCCAATTCACGCGACAACTTCGAACAACCTCACAACGAAAGGAAAAAACCGGTCGAATCCACAACTAATCCCGACCGCAGACCGCAATTCCGCTCATTTCGCTCAACGAAACAAAACAAAAAACCCAACCAGCCCACAACAATGTCGCAAAAGCCCGCCGACCCTCCCGCCTATGGCAACTACCCCCAGCAGCCGCAAGCGGCCTACGGCAGCCCGCCCCCCGGCGCCGCTCCGTACGGCGCGCCCCCCCAAGGCGACTACTACCAGCAGAACCCGCAGATGGGCTACGGCCAGCAGCCGCCCCAGGGCTACGCAGGATATCCCCCGCAACAGGGCGGCTACCCCCCGCAGCAGTATCCACAGCAGGGCCAGCAGGGCTACGCGCCGCAACAGCAACAGCAGAGTAGCGGGTCGGGCGTGAGTTTTTCTTCTTCTGTTCCCCTTGAGTTGGGTGGGTTGGGATGCTAATGTCTGGTGTGATAGAACTGTCTGACGGCATTGCTTGCTGGTATGGCATGCTGCTGCTGCTTGGACTGCTTATTCTAAGGGCCAGGGGCATTGTTGAGATAGGGGGATGGGAATCGAAGCCGATGGACGAAAGAGGGATATATCAATCGATCAATTTCTTGAGTAGGGGGGGAAGCGATTCGCCATCCATTACAGCGTGGACCGACTGGATGAGAGAGGACCAATTGGGGCGCGACCGAAGCCTTCCTCGCCTGTGCCCATACTACGGGATAATTGTCAAGGGAGAGAGAGTGGTGGTTTATAAGACGGGATGACAGGGGCGAATACCGGCTTAGCAAAGCCTTTTCTTTTCTGTTTTTTCCTCTGGGGACTTGTCTGTATGAGGGCTGGCGTCTGCTATCGCATGGCATGGGCAACACTTATGGTGGCTCATATGGCCGGAATAGATTTATCATGGATTTCGTAGTCTCCTAGTATTCTGTGCTGCTGATTACATATTGTAATTTGGACCTATCCTCCCCGCCAGGCATATAGGATGCCCGGGGGTAAGCAAATACTGTGTATGAAGTAAACACCCAAATGGTACGCTAAGTTAGTGATGTGAAGGGTCAGGGAGAGAGGCACCATTATATGTATTTCCTATGTTTTTACATTAACCCCACGTTCTTCCTTAGGACGCCAACACCAATATTACTGCTAATAAGTTATAGCGGGCTGGAGGTCTCAACGCTCGCAAAAAGCTCTTCAAAACGCTCCACGGCTTCCTTGACGCAGTCATGCGAGTAAATCATCTTTTGCACATCGGGACTCGCCCACTTGTCGGGCACAGAGCCAGTCTTGCCGTTCTCGCTGAACTGGCGGTCCCGCTCTTCCTTAGCCTTGCCCTCGCCGAGATGCAGAGTCCGGCCTGAGAACGACGCGAGGTCGACGAGCTTCGACGTATACGGCTTGCGCAGCAGCTCATACACCTTGAGCGCCTTGCTTATGGCCTCGGGGTCGCTCAGCTTGCCGGCCGGGATCCGGCTCACGCACTCGGCTAGAACCGCGCCGTCCTCGATAGCCATGGCCGCGCCCTGGCTGAGATGGGGCAGCGTTGGGTGGCACGCGTCACCGACCAGGGCTACGCTACCGTGCACCCACGTCAACAGCGCCTTGTGCACGCGCAGCTTCCACTCGCACACCTCGCCGTCGGGCACGAGGTTAAGCATACGGTGGACGAGCGGGCAGAAGGTGGAGAAGACGTCGAGCATGGCTGCCTTGGACCCCTTGGTCGTGTACGTGGCATTGGTGGCGCCAGCGAAGTTGCTGTCGGGATGCGCCGTCGAGAGGTTGTAAATCTCGTGGTTGCTGACGGCGTAGGCGATAATGTGCCGCCGCTCACCGATCCACCGCACTACTGTGTCGCTGTCGAGGAGCGCCAACATCTCGGGGTCATCGGCCATCTCGGACCGCTTCAGCATGATCCGGTACGCCGCCTGACCTGTGTCCTCCTCCTCTGACTCCAGGCCCAACAGGCCGAGCATCTGCGTGCGCGTTACCGATTTGATGCCGTCAGCTGCGAGAACCACGTCTGCCTCGACCTTGTACTCGTCACCGTCGCGCGGCTTTAGTGTGATGGTCGGCTTCGCCGTGAAAGAGTCGACGCCGACAAGTGCTGTGGAAAAGTGGAAGGTGACGGCGCTCTCCTTCTTGCAGCCGTTGTACAGACCGCCGGCAAGGGAGGATCGGTGACCGGTGCAGTGGGGATAGCCGTACTTTTCCTCCATGTCCGGCATGCTTACATATGCCAGCTGAACATCTGTGCTACCCTCTATGCAATGTTAGCCCGATTGTCCAAGGGGGAAAGCGTCCAGACAAGATGCCTACGCCTAATGGTTGTGTCTTTGACATTTGTGGCCTCAGCCAGAATCTCTTCCCAGCACCCCCACTGGTCAAGTACACGGGCAACGTTAGGGGGTAGTTGGATACCAGCGCCAACAAATCCCAGGTTTGATGCTGTCTCGTAGACGTCAATGTGCTTGAACCCCTTTTTCGCAAAGGCCAAGGCGGTGCCTAGCCCTCCCATGCCTACATAACTCATCAGCGATCACCTCACCCCCTAGAGGTCAAGGGGGATGGAAGGTCTTACCAGAGCCAATGATGGCAATGCGCAATTCACGGAAGTCCGCCATTCTCACAGTGGGGAGTGATCTGGCTTTGGGATCTGATTGCCTTCGTTCCGTTATGACAGGTCTCTTGATTCGGGGCCTTGGGTCACAGAAGGGTCATATAACCAGTGAAGAGGTGGTGTAAGTGGAATCAGGCACCCCGCGATCGTCCCCATAGACATGTATTTATACGGCGCAATGGTCTAGGCCTCGGCAACTGTTCCCACTCAGGCCATCGCGATTTTGCATGGATGCCGCGCCGGATACTCGCGGTGGGGATAGTAGACCCGCTCCCCCGGCTTTAGAAGATCTCCAAGGGGGCATGATGGGATCCAGGTCAGGGTGGGGTGAAGACGGTGGGTGGTGCGGGGAACTGCCGGGAGAAAGTCAGAACAGTTCTTGGCCTTGAGCCGTTAGGTCAGCGCGGGATTCGCATCGACCCTGGGAAAATATATTTGCCGGTCGAAGTGCCCACCCTTGAAGCTCCAGGTCTCATTTTTGTATGAAGCCATGACGCTTGTCCTCCATCGTCCTACCCGCACCTCGACCCCGATCCAACCTCGACTAAGGTGAGCTGCGTGGGTAACCAGGACTAAGGTAAACAACAAGATAAGGAGCATTTTGTTGCGATGGCCAACGGTCGGAAGTCGGGTCATCTTTGACAAATAACCCGGCGTTCCCCGTCTTTCTTCTTTCGGGACTTGAAATAGACCCGGCAGCCCAGCTCCGGCATCAGGGGAAATGTTGGCCCAGTCTCCGCCACTGGCCTGAGCTCACTTGACTGCAGATAGTAAACCACCGGTGACGAGAATTGAATAGCTGCACATTGTCATCAATTGCGGTCACATGGTTGCAGTCAATGACAGCAGCAGTTGGGGAGAATACCAACTCGACATTCAAGGTCGACTCTGGTGTCACATTCTCCAAGTGTTCGTTGTCGCTTGAAACATGGCTCAAAGAGACAACGGACGGGAGGGCGAGCATCGAACCGCGAAACATGTTTTGACACGGCAGACCAAGCCCGTAGAAGGTTAGAAGAACAAACAACTAGACAAACGCAATACAACAGTCAATCATGAAAAGACAAAGGCAGCTTGCGGTAAAATAAACATCCCGATACAAATTGCAAAGGCTGGTCTATAATAGGAACAAGCGCGTGTCAATTTCCCAACCTGGGCATCATTGAATTGTTTGGTGGAGAAGTGACCTGGGACTTTGCGCGAAGAAAGCGTTGCGTTGCAGCAGGCGCTTGTGACCAGATTCCAGGCTCGGCCTGGACCAATGCGATCTCCCTCAGGGCGGAGTGGCAGGCTGCCATTGGCCACCAGTTGTGCTACCCCGGGAATCGGAGCCGCAGACGTCAATGGGACGCCATGACGCAACCAATGAAGGCTTGTGCATGCTCGCTTCCCCCGTTCTAGACGAAACTCTTCATCCAGGTTGCGTAGCCACTGAACCAGGTAAAAAGAGACCCCTCATCAGCTTCCAGGCCCAGACTGTTGGGGTGAGAATGCCAATTTTCCAAGTATTTTGTCGATGCCAGCCATCATAAGGCTTGCTTGAAGTATAGTTGGCTTCGAGACGATGCGCGTTTTTCTTTCCCATTATCCCTAGAGGTACATTGGTGCCATTCACTGGTAAACACCGACCTGCATTATCTTTGTTGTCTCTGCTTCCCCTACCTTAGCCAGGTCACTAGCTCATTTGACCATCTTTCTTTGCCTTCGTCTGTGCACACTGACGTCGATCAAAACCTAGGACAATCCCCCACCCCCCATTGTCCCGCGGGAGGACTTGTCCAACCTAATAACTTTACTTCATAACTTTACTTCTTCTCGGGCGATTTGCTCACTGGAGCTTCGCATTTCCCTCATCATACATATGCCGATTTCTTCGCGCGCGCCGCGGTAGATTATCACCTACGCAAACACGATGAGTACAACAACAACAACATCGACGTCGCCGGCGACGACGACGAGCAGCGCACCGACTACTACAAGTTCGGAGAGCGGAACTGGGTCCGCTCAGGGATTAACGGGTATTAGTCTGGTGGCCTTCGTCACCGCCTTGGCGGCTTCGTTGATCGTCTTTGGTGTCCAGATGGGCTTCTTCCTGCTCCTACGGAACAAGCTCGCGAGAATATTGTTCGTCCCCACCCTAAAATCCACCGACCGATGTTGTGCTAACACACCTCTCTGTTTACAGTAAACCCAAGACCTACCTTGTGCCCGAACGTGAACGGACGGATCCGCCTCCCGCGAGCCCCTGGAACCTGGTTTTTGCTCTTATGAAGTTCGAGGATCGGGAGATAATTAAGAAATGTGGGCTTGATGCGTACTTTTTCTTGCGGTATCTACAAACCCTTCTGGTCATATTCGTCCCAATCGCCTTCGTCGTCATCCCTATATTGGTTCCCCTCAACTACGTCGGCGGTTTGGGACGCTCCTTTGTCAACACCACAACCGACGAAGTCAAATCCAAGGTTCCTTCGGGGCTGGACACCTTGGCGTGGGGAAATATTGCCCCTAAGTATCAAACCCGGCGCTGGGCTCACCTTGTTCTCGCCCTTCTCGTCATTGCATGGGTCTGTGGTGTCTTCTTCGCCGAACTGCGCGTCTATGTCAAGGTTCGCCAGGATTACTTGACGAGCGCCGAGCACCGATTGCGCGCATCGGCCAACACCGTGCTTGTTAGTTCGATACCCGAGAAGTGGCTCAGCGAGGAAGCCCTAAGGGGATTGTTTGACGTGTTTCCCGGAGGCATTAGAAATGTCTGGCTGACGCGGGACTTCACCAAACTGCTCGACAAGATCCACAAACGTGATGCCATTCATCAGCAACTGGAGTCTGCCGAAAGTGATCTTATCCGCGAGGCGAAGAGGCGGCAGCTTAAACAGAAGGCTGACGATGACAAGAAGAGGCGAGCCGCCGAGGAAAAGAAGGCAGAGAGCAAGACTGAAAAGGCAGAACGTGAGAAGCACGAGGATGAAGAGGCCATGAGACGAGCGGAAGGCCCTGGAGGCTTAAGCGTGGGCCATCATGAAGAAGTCCCCCACGACGTCGGAGCGGCTGTTGATGAGGTCAACGATAGGTTTGACGAGACCGATCTAACCGACGTTCAAGAGGGGGAAGTCGAAGAGACTGGCGGCCCTGGCTCTAGTGTCGGTGTCGGCGCCAAAGTTGGGGAGGGTATCCTCAAAATAGGACAAGGGCTGGGAATGGGTTTTAAGAAGGGAGTGGCTGCCGTAGGGGGTGGTGCTAAAAACCTTACCAAAGGGGTGGATGAGGAATTGGAAAGGACTGGTGGCTTTGATTTCATCAATCAGAACAGCCAATCCACCCCTGCACCTCCTGCACGGGGCCTGGACCGTCCCCGGAGAGTCCAGGTGCTCGATGATTCCGAAAAGCCGAAGACCTCGTTCGCGTCCGAAACGCCACTACACAGCCCACAAAGCCACCACGCACACACTCCATCGGCCGCTTCCCAGTATTCGGAATACAAGAAGGAGAAGGCACAAGATCCGAGAAGCTATGGCAACACCACACGTAAAGCTAGTAACTTGGATGAGATGCTGGTTACCAAAAAAACGAGGTGGTTCCAATTCTGGAAACCTCCCACTGGAAGCTACGCCTCCCCTATTCCCCAGGGTACTGAAGACGACGAGTATCCCTGGAACAACAAGGAGAAAAAGCCATTCTTACAGAAGGTCAAGTCTGTGTTTGTCGGTGATGAGGAGGAGAAAGTAGAGTACCCGTCAGCTTACACCCTCGACTATGACCAACAATTGGAGGAGCATGCTGAATGGGAGAAATGGCTGAAGCCAAAGGATCGCCCTCATCACCGCCTGCCCATTTTCACCTGGACGCCTTCTTTCCTTCCCGCCATACAAGGGATCAACAAAAAGGTCGACACTATTTACTGGTGCCGCGCTGAGCTGGCCAGGCTCAATCTCGAAATTGAAGAAGACCAACAGCAGCCAGAGCGGTACCCTATTATGAACTCGGCCTTCATTCAGTTCAACAACCAAGTCTCGGCCCATATGGCCTGCCAATCCGTCACGCACCACGTACCCAAGCACATGGCACCTCGAATGGTCGAGATATCGCCCAACGATGTCATCTGGGACAACATGGCTATCAAGTGGTGGGACGAGTGGGCACGGTGCGCAGTTGTGTTTGGCTTTGTTGTCGGCATGATCATTCTCTGGGCTTTTCCGGTTGCTTGGACAGCCTCGCTGGCGCAGATTGGTGACCTGATCAAAAAGTATAGCTGGCTCAGCTTCCTCCAGACGAACGCAACAGTCTATAGCGCAGTCAAGGCTGTCGCCGGTATTCTGCCCGCCATTGTCCTGGCGATTTTACTAGCACTGGTGCCACTTATTCTTGACTTCCTAGCAGGATTTCAGGGATCTAAAACGGGTGCCCAGAAGTCGGAGGTCGTTCAAGTCTACTACTTCATATTCCTATTCGTCCAGGTCTTTTTGGTCGTGTCCATCGCCACCGGTACTATCCAGACGATTGCAAATCTGTCCAACGACATCACCAGCACGCCCAACCTCCTAGCCGAAAACCTACCCAAGGCCGCCAATTACTTCTTTACCTACATGTTACTACAGGCTCTGTCAACGAGCTCGGGAACCTTACTCCAGATTGGTACTTTATTCGTCTGGTATATTCTCGCCAGAATACTGGACAATACGGCACGAGCAAAATGGCACCGCAATACACAACTTCCTAACGTGACCTGGGGCTCCTTCTTCCCAGTGTACACCAACTTCGCATGCATTGCGCTGATCTACTCCATTGTGGCCCCTTTAATTTCCATCTTCGCCATCATCACATTCAGCTTACTCTGGGTCGCGAACCGTTACAATATGCTGTACGTCACGCGATTCCGGTCAGATACCGGCGGCGTGCTATACCCACGCGCCATCAACCAGACATTTACTGGGCTTTACGTCATGGAGCTGTGCCTCATTGGCCTCTTCTTCCTCGCCGAGGACGAGGAAGGGGTCAACGTCTGCTTCCCGCAAGCCATTATCATGATCGTGGCCTTGATTTTGACAGCGCTGTACCAGTTTCTGCTCAACTCAGCCTTCGGGCCTCTTCTTCGCTACCTTCCCATTACCTTTGAGGATGAGGCAGTCCTCCGAGACGAAGCATTCCAGCGTGCTCAAGACCGGCGGCTCGGGTTCATTCCAGACGATGACGAGTCGACGGCACTTATGAGTAATCAAGATGGAACAGCTGAGGGCGACATAGAGCTGCATCAGATGCGCCGCGGCAAGGGAGAAACCGGATCAAGACTTGGTCGGCTGAACCCAGTCAAGGGCATCGTACATGCGGGCAACTGGGCGGCACGTGGGGGCAAGAAAGTTCGGACTGCAACTCTTGGTAAGGCCGAGGACAATCTACGAACTGCGACCTTGTACCGCAAACAACGGCGACAAAAGGACCTAGAGGCACAGCGCGCGATAGGAGACGCGCTGTACGGGGGGTACCACGACGAAATCGAGGACTTGACGCCCGAGGAGCGTGACGCGTTGGTTCGTAAGGCGTTCCAGCACTACGCGATGCGTGCTCGCCGACCAACAGTGTGGATCCCACGCGACGACCTTGGTGTGAGCGACGACGAGATCATCAAGACCAGAGACTTTAGCGAGCACATTTGGATCAGCAACGAGGGCACTGCCTTGGACAGCAAGGTGCGCGTTGTGTATGGGCGGAACCCGCCGGATTTCTCCGAGGTGGATATTATCAATTTGTAAAATGGGAGAGGTCTGACAATTGATAAGGGGGAAGGGAAAGGGGTGGTTGTATTTGGGGTCAATGGCGTCGTTGAGTTTCAGCACACATACACGCTCGGTATGCATACATGCATTCGCAACGAGGGAATACCCAGGGAGGTTTTGCTTTCAGACTGGAGTTTGACATTGCGTAGACATCCCAGAGACCCTTATGTTTTAATGGGCAACTCGTCAAATATTTTGACTGCAATGTTATCGAGCGGTCTAAACTTGAGGTTCTATCTTGATTCCGCTCTTAGCATATGTACGCCCCGTACAAATGATCGACACGCGACTCTCGGCCGACTTGTTAACCCACTTGCCAGCCGGTGCAACCGGCGGTGCCGACACGGGACGCGCAGCGGCAGGGGCTTTGACAGTTTCCGCTGCCTTGGCAGTGGCCTTTTTGCTTTCTGCCGCTCACGGCAGGCGTTGTATTTCTCCTAGGAAGCATGCATTAGTTCCTGAAGTACATCGCCTGGTGTTCACACATGTTACCTTTTTGCTGACCTTGCCAGCCCCACCCCTCCTCCCCGGGCTATCGGGGCACTCTGTTAGATCGTCAGCTACATCAAAATATAGATAAACTTGTCAGGCGACGCGTAAACTCACGGTGCTGCCGCTCTGGACCCAGGCCCGGACGGCGGCGGCGGCGGCTACAGCAGCAGCCCTGGGCGTCATGCCCGCCGCAAGACTGATGATGCCGCTAGGAGCATTTGGCGACACTGAAAATGTTAATAGAAAGAGAATCACGCGGTCCAAGTAATAGAACATTCAGCTTGGGGGCTGCTGCTTATCGTGGACTTACATTGGTCGAAGCCGCGTGCGTGATTCTGTGATATACTGTATCATAGTCTCAGAGACTGACTATATTTATGGAAGGCGGCATGCTCGACTGATATACATACAAATGTGGCATGGTGTGACTGTGAGTGGTGTTAGGGTTGACATACTATTGCCTCGTCGTGGCATCACGGGGCAAGGAGGTAGATAAGTATACATACAGACAGCGGCCAAAGCCGCTGGGGAGCTTGATAGTGATGAACTCTGTGGTTCTGTGGTTCTGTTAGAAGCATCTCCAAGTCACATGTTGAGAGGCAGATAGCCTAGAGCAAGGCGTACGTTGGAGGCAATATCAACCCAGCGAGCAAACGATATATACATACCACCACCAAGCCTAAGGCAGACCACAGAATTCTCGGTTTTCCAGAGAACAAGAGAAGAGAACGGCAGAATTCACAACAGGAAGCTCCACTTCAGCAACTGCCTGGGCATCGGTGTGTCTGGCCTGAGGCTCGAACAACCCAAACCCCCAAGTAGGGAAGGAGCCGGCCAGCTCCCTCAGCCGGCATATGGTGCGCCTGACTTACGTCATGGTCAGACCATCTGCCAGTCGGGCTGCTAAGCTTTCCAGTTTTTGGCAGGCCTTGCGTGTTTTGTGTTTCCTGGAAAACATAAGTCTTATGGGTATCATCAACCTGCCTATTCGAATGCCCTCGCGGCTCTAAGGGAGAAGTGCCCTTATAAGATAACATTCAAGATAGCCGACCTCTTCTTCCGTTACAGTTTCCCAGGCCTAACTGAGTGTATCAGCTTTCGTGAGGTGCGTGTATCGTTCTGCGCCTCATGTAGACCTTCGAAAACATGAGTGTTTGTCAACCAAGATAGCTATGACCACTGCAACCGGTCACGCTGAACGCCAGGCCACATCTAACATGGGTACGGCCCCTGATCCCGCCCATGGTGGTGCCTTCCCAGAGTATCCCGCCCCTTGGTCACGCCAAGCCCCAAATCTTGTGTTGAAAGTGCCGAAGATTGTGTCTTTTCTTTTGGAAAGCCAAGGAAAGGACAGACATCATTAATCCGAACTCGGGCATATCGACATCTTACTAACACCTGTCCGTGGAAGGACATTTTCCCGCAAAGACCTTAGGCTTGCCTGTTTGGAAGCAATGATCGAAAGGACTCAAAACAGGCGTTATCATTCCCCCTTAGTGGGTCACGTTCCAGATAGAGGTATATCCAGAAGGACCCTCGACCATTTCGCAGAGATCATGAATGTAGAGCAACACCACGAAAATACACCCAAGACAACAGGTACTCAGGCTAGACCCCAGACAATCGTCGTACGAGCTCAGAGCTATGAACACCCGTTATCACCGAAGAAAAAGCGCCTTACTGGACCCACTCGCCCCTTAACAAGGTTCAACAAGGTCTTATTTCGCAAGATAAGACTCATCCCCAATTCTATGCCCCCTTTTTCCAATTCTAGTTATGCCTTGTTAAATACTAAATATATCTTTTCAGATACCGAAAAGGTAGATTCAAGACCTCAAAATATATTTCAGGACCAGACGGCGGCATATTCCTAGGTGTCTTGCGCCAACATACAAACAGGGACTGGACTGTATGTCTCCAGCCAAGACTGGGGCACAGTTCAGGTGACTGGCCCACCACCAGGTCAAGCAAGCTCAGCAGCACTGAAAAGGTCGCGACATCAAAATCCCACCATTCAGCAGCACATTTTCTATGTTGCCAGGTAGGCAGCCAGGACCCTCTGCGTTCTATAGGAACAATCGAGCTTCGCGGCATGCAATACCACGCTGCTAATTTGATGTCGTTGAAGCAGCTGCTTAACCGCTCACTACTGAATCACCGGCACAAGGCCGCCGGCTGTTGCTAAGGTAGCTCGGGGGACAGCCACTCAACTCAGAGAGAAGACTCTCATATCATGGCAACGTGGCCGAGCGGTTTAAGGCGATTGACTCGGGCGACCCGGATAGAGTACTCACTTGAAATCAATTCTCTTCGGGGGCACATGTTCAAATCATGCCGTTATCGATCAAATACGACTCAATCGAGAGATTGAGTCTTTCCTTTTGCATATTCTGCAGTGTGACTCCGCTCGGTATCCACATGGGTTTGCGGCCGGCCTCAGCAGACAAGTTGGGACTAGGAACTCCCTGTCCGTCAATTGCGAGAAATATTTTTGTGTTCAGCCTTTTAGAGGTCGAAACCCTCAGAGACCAGTTACGAAAGCTCGTGGTTGCGTTCAAGAACGCGGTTGGCTGGAGCCCAGACAGTGTTGTGTAAGTGTCTTACCGAGAACCAGAAGGGTGGATGGGTTAGAAACGGGAATACCGCAAAGCCCTGCCGATGGAGCCGAGAGAGATACAGCAGCCAATCGCAGAGTGAGTTTTGATCACATTGGCACCAAGTTAAGCGGCGCTGAGCAGGGAAATGGTGAGAACCAAGATGGGCAAACTGGAGATGCCGGAATTGCGAAGTATCCGCTGTTCTGGATTCACTTGACGACAAGACGTTGAGGTGTCGATTGACGTCAACTTCGCCAAGGGATGCCAAGATATGGCCAAGAACGCGGATGCTGTCGCTGGGTTTCGGCGTTGGAATGCATTTCCCAATACCGCAACCTATCACGCGACACGAGGCAGAATGTTTTTTTTTCCTGCAGTTGCTTGCCGCGATAGCGAGCCAAGAAGCCGATTTTCAGCGAGCGTCGAGGTGCTCGCGTGCTGTATATCCAGACTGGAGCGACATTGGTTGCTAGGCGAACTTGGCATGCCTCAAAACCCAATGAATCCCCCAGCGTTGCGATGGGCGAATCTTGGAAGACTCCAAAAGGGGCAGACTCGATGCCAAGACGAAAGAAAACAATCAGGTCAGAATGGGACGAACCACAGCACCAAGAACAGAAACGTGCCCCCTCCAGCCATGCGATTTGTGGGGAAAGCCCCTGAAAAACGCGGTTCAACAGCTTCCCTTGTTGGCAAGGGGTTCCTGGCCCGAGGTCTGCACGCCACTGCATGAAATCTGACGAACATAACGGAGCTTTAACAATGGAGAGGGGTGGGCTATGTCCCGGGCACGGTATTGTATATGTCCGATACCTGCGTATGGTCGGGGCCCTTCTTGGTAGGTGCCTCTCGACCTTTGTATCGGCAGTGTATGCCCACTAAAAACATAGGTATGTATTTGCAGCACAGAAACACGATAGGGCCATCGGGATACGACCTTAAAACCTTCACCGAGGCACTGGACTACCTGTCTGTTTCTGTCTGTCTTCTCGATACAAGGTGGAGGGCTGGGGGCAGCGGGCCTTCCAAGACTCGGGTCGCATCTAAGTTTCCCTTGAGGGCTCCGCAGATGCCGCCCAGAACCTGTGGATCTGAGCCCATTCAGACACCCTCCACTTAAAAGCTACAAGCGGCCACAATGCTGTGCATGTCAATACAAGGACCCTAAGGCCCACTAGCTATGCGTCCTGCACACCCCTCCTGATGCTCCGTCTCGAGGACTTGGCTGTTGGAGCTCAGCTTGCGATACAGACCCTTTCGCAACATGGTGGACGGCAACTCGGCATCAGATCGGGGCTGCTCATGACTGCCATCCCCCATCAGTTAATGGAATACATAATCCCCTCGAGCTTTTCATTATGTCACTCCTCTCATCTCTCAAGGCTACAATTCCCACAAGTATCTTTCCTCATACTCACTCCAGCCCCTGGCCTATACATCCGAACTTGGCCCGGCATCATCCCGCTGCTCACTCATTGAGCAACGACAACCATGGCTGCCGCCCCAAAAACAGCAGGAGGAAATAGTGCGTATCACAATACGCACAATGATTTTCTACACATCAGAGACCCCAATGAGCGCAGGCGGCTCGCCCTCGCTGAGATCGACAAGGCCCCGTTCGGCTGGTACCATGTCCGCGCCATCACTGTTGCCGGCATAGGCTTCTTCACCGACTCCTACGACATCTTTACAGCCTCCCTGTTGACCATCATGTTGGGCATTGTCTACTACCCCGGCGTCGGTACCATGCCAACAACTTCAGACACAGCTATCAAGCTAGCTACCTCAGCCGGTACCGTCATCGGACAGCTTGGGTTCGGCACCCTCGCCGATATTGTCGGCCGCAAGCGAATGTATGGTTTGGAATTGATTTTGATCATCTTCGCGACCTTTGGCCAAGCCCTGGCTTCTTCATCTCTGTCGATGAACATCATCGGTCTTATTATATTCTGGCGTGTACTCATGGTAAGTGCTTTTCCCTAGAATTACCCCTGAATCGGCGGCAACTAACACAATGGACCAATAGGGCATAGGCATAGGAGGAGATTACCCCTTGAGCAGTATCATCACTTCGGAGTTTGCGACAACCAAATGGAGAGGCGCCATGATGGGGGCTGTTTTTGCTATGCAGGGCTTTGGCCAGCTTGCCGCTGCCTTCGTCATGCTCTTCGTCACTCTTGGCTTCAAAGAGTCTCTCTCCACCTCGACCAATCCGTCCAACTGTGTAGGCCAATGCGCCGTCGCCGTCGACAAGATGTGGCGAACATTGATCGGATTCGGTGCTGTTCCGGGCTGCATTGCTCTTTACTACCGTCTTACTATTCCCGAGACGCCGCGTTACACTTTTGATGTCGAAATGGACGTCGAAAAGGCCGCGGACGACGTCAAGGCTTACATTGAGGGCAAGCCTGAAGGCGCCCCTGACGAGCTCACCCGCATTGCAACCAAGAGACAAGCTGTCGAGCAGTTGAGGGTGCCGAAAGCTAGCTGGCGTGACTTTTTCCGCCATTATTTTATCCCCAAAAACGCTAAGCTCCTTGCAGGGTACGCTCAACCCCTTCCCCTTTTCTCACCCAACCACCACACCCCCTGAGTCCAAAATATTGCACAACACACAACTAACTAAAAAACACAGAACCACCCTCTCGTGGTGCTTTCTCGATATCGCCTTCTACGGGCTGTCTTTAAATAACGCCACCATCCTCAACGCGATCGGCTACTCCACCGCCAACGCTCACTCCACCTACCAAATCCTCCACAACACGGCGGTCGGCAACCTAATCATCGTCCTCGCCGGTGCGGTGCCAGGGTACTGGATAGCCGTCTTCACCGTCGACACCGTCGGTCGCAAGCCGATCCAGTTCATGGGCTTCATCATCCTGACCATCCTCTTCGCCGTCATGGGTTTCCTCTACTTCAAACTGTCGCCCAACGCCCTGCTCGCCATATACGTGCTCGCCCAGTTCTTCTTCAACTTTGGCCCCAACTCGACCACCTTCATCGTCCCAGGCGAATGCTTCCCCACCCGCTACAGGTCCACGTCACACGGCCTCTCGGCTGCTGCCGGCAAGATTGGCTCTATCATTGGACAAGGCGCCATCGCGCCCCTGCGCACGCGTGGTGCTGTTCCGGGCGGGAATTCCAACCCGTGGATGGACCATGTGCTACAGATTTACGCGCTGTTTATGTTGCTGGGCATTGGGTCGACGGCGCTGATTGTCGAGACGAAGAGGAAGACACTCGAGGAGCTGTCGGGCGATGATGACTACACTACGCAGCCGAGCGGGAGGGAGGTCGCGGCGGGGGCGAGTGGGAATGAATCTGCCAGTGGGCAGGATGGGGTTCTCGTCGGCGAGAACAAAAATATTGGCGGGGATTAGGTTGTTCAAAGGGAGCATGCTGGCGCGCTGCTGGGTAAGCTGGAGTTGGGATGGCATTAGCGTTTTGTTTCTAGAGGTCAATGAATATATTTCTTTTTGAGTTCGGTTTAACTTTGGTTTCCTGACTTGATTTAAGAACTGAGCTGCTTCAACCTGATGTGGTCAGTTTCTCGTGTCTCGACATGAGCCCCTTCAATTTATATAGGTTTTCGCTGCAACTTGTAGACCTTGCATTGAACCGGTGCTGCAAAGTCCAGCAGAACAAGAATGAATAAATAAAAACACAGGATCACACCCACCATACACGGGAAGGATTGCACATACCGCACAAGAGCTGTATCTTCAACCGATCAAAGGGAGGTGGTGGTTTTTGGTTTTGAACTGAGTAGAGACAACCGTAGTAAAGGAACATCCATTCCACCATTTGTTTATTGTTTGTGAAGCCTAGGCATATACGACTCTACTTATTGACCTAGAACACATCTAAAGCCCTAGAAAACACCATTCTAGCATCTAAAAAGGCATAGCTAACATATCAAAAGCTCATTCTAATATTTGAAAGGGCCTTCTGATGTAAAAGTGACTATCGAAAGATAACAAGAGCTTCGAAGTAACACACTAATACACAAACAGGAGCTAATGGTGAAGCAATAAGGGGCGAAAAGGGGTGGAGGGGCTAGTGCCTAAAAAGTAACCAAGAAAATTAAACCTCTCTGTCACCTTCAAATCACGATATGTTTCGTGGCTCCTATGAAAGATCAAAATGACAACTGAATTTTCATTTGTAAAACCGGAAAAGCATAGAACTTTTCTGATGAGGTAAAAAGGAAACTTGCAAAATGCATCTATTTCGACAGTGGCATGATTTGAACATGCGCCTCCGAAGAGAATTGATTTCAAGTGAAAACTCATTTACGAGTCATTCGAGTCAATCGCCTTAGACCGCTCGGCCACACTGCCATGATATTATTGTTGTAAATAATCCACTATTAACATGCCCAGGTTGCCAAGTTAAAGTAACCCCTAATTCGCAGCCAGCCCAATCAAGAGCTTCAAAATCACGAGTCGACATATACATGGGCATCAACTATATGAAAAATCACTTTGATGGGGTTTGTATTTTTTTTCTTTTAGTATTCATCTTTATTTAGACTTCAACTATTTGATCATCCTCATCCTCATCCTCCTCCACCTCTTCTACGCCGCTTTCTGTTTTCTTGGTATCTGGCTCCTCATCCATCATCAGCACCTGCACCAGCCGGTCACAAGCCTCCTGGACGTTCGCATCATCGACGCGCAGATGTGTTTCACGGATGATGGGGTACACGTTGACGCTCCGCATCAAATCACGACCTTCTCTTGTACTTGTGAACAGCATGAGCGTCTCCACGTGTGTCTGGATAATGTGGTTATCCGTGTCCCTCTGCTTGTCAGGGGGCAGAAGTTGAAGATCCGGCAACATGGCCAACATCTCATCCTCGTCGTATTGCTCGTTGCCCGCAATAGGTAGCAAAATGTACGGCAAGATATTGATGCCATCCTCGTCCAGAAATGCCGGGTGCGACGGCACATCAAACGCCACATTCTTGATCGCGCTCGCCACCCCTTTCCTCCTCACATCCGACTTATGCTCGGTGAAAACTTTGATCTTGTTGAGAGGAATGACGTCATCATACTCCTGTTTTTGCACGAAATACTGCCGGATCTCAGGGTGCTTGGCTAGGTCGGCGAACAGGTACGCGAGATAGTTAAAGTCGGCTTTCTTGTTATACGAACCATCGGCACCCTTGACGAAGAGGTCTATTAGCTGGTTGAGCACGTTTTCGTCCGAGCCAAGAGTTGCGGGCGGGCTCTGTTTTTGTGTCGCGATGCCCTTGAGGCCATCCCATTTTGCCATATTCGCAAGCAGCATAGAGAGGAGATTCGCATTTGGCTCCTCCGGGTCCTATCGAGTAAAATATTTTTGTCAGCTACTGCTCCTTGACCGCGTTCTAGGCCGGGCGCATAGGGGTTGCCCAAGGCTGACATACCGCTATGTTGGTAAGAACGATGCCGAGGAATTTTTCGTCCGTCGCCACAGCCTCCAGGACCTCCCGGTCGCCGGAAAGGTTGATCAGGATCGTCAGCGCATGTTCAGAGATTTTCTGTCCGCTCCTTCAGTTCGTGTTTCTTTCGCTAGTCGAGATCGTAAATCTTACCGGGTCGTCGCGAACTAAGAATTTAAGGTGCTTGACAGGCAGCAGTTCCTCGGTCTTAAATATTGAGGACTGCGCAGTCGAGTATGGTACAAGGTTCTCGATGGCAAGCTGTCGAACTTTGGGATTTGGGTGGGCAATAAACCCCACAAGCTACGAGCATGTTAAAAGCCAGCTTCTAGCGATGGGTACAGTGGGGGGTGGTACCTCCTCGAGTTCTGAAGGCATAGCTGTCCTGGAAGTTGAGCAAAACACAATTTTGCTGAACACGACTTTGAAAATTCACGGCAAAGCTCTGTTAAAGCTATCTGTGTAAGTCTTGGAGGGGCAGTGAGGGGCACTCCGATAAGCACTGATAAGATATCGATAGGGACCCCAGGGTCGAGCCCCTGGAACTTCGGCAGGATGTAGATCCGTAATTGTGGAAGCTGGCCAATCATTTGTGCAGCGCATGTGAGGTGTTACCCCCGGTGGGAACTTTTTTATTTTTTGAGAGTGCACCACCAAAAAAGTACCCAGTAATGCAGTAGGACGTCGACGAAAGCCTCACAGCCGAGCCACGACATCGACCTCAGAATACGGCGCACACACCAAAATGCCAAAAGCCCATACCCCAACGTCGTCTCACCGGAGACGACACAACCCCCTAGAGGATGACCTCTTAGCGAATGGCGCCCTCAAGAACAAGACGGGGCAATCTTCCAAGCGCGCCGCAACTGGCGACGGCGATGAGCAGGGCTACGTTGACGCCAAGGCCTCGCGCCAGATTCTGGCCATGAGCCGCAGCCTCATAGATGAAGACGAGAAGGAACAGGCAAAGAGCAAGCCCGCGACCGGCCCATCACCCTTTGATTTCGATCCCTCCCGTTTCGACGTCGACCAGGACAGCGACCGCGAAGAGGATGGATATGGAAACGAAGATGCTTGGGGCGACGAGGATGATGTCGTTGAGGAGATTGAGGTTGACGCAGATGATCTCGAGACGTTCAACAAGTTTATTGCACCCACGATGCACGACGACCCTCTTCTCGAGTCTGGCTGGGACGGCAAGCCTTCAGAGCGCGTCGCAGGCGATGAGGGACAACAACCAACGAACCTGGCAGATCTCATCCTCGCCAAGATTGCCGAGAAGGAGTCTGGTATTCAGGGTGGGCAAGAATATGGAGCAGAGCCTATTGAGGAGGACTTTGTGCTGCACCCAAAGGTCATTGAGGTTTACACAAAGTACGCCTTGTACCTTCTTGGTGTCTCTTTTCTGTGCAAAGATGCTGACAACTCTTAGAATCGGAATGATCCTTCAACGGTACAAGTCTGGACCGTTGCCCAAGCCCTTCAAGATTTTGCCCACGATACCACACTGGGAGGAGATCCTACAGCTCACAAGGCCTGAACACTGGACCCCGAACGCATGGTAAGCTGGCAGTGAAAGCAATAGGAAGTCGTGCAATGCTGACAGAAACACAGCTACGCAGCAACACGAATCTTTGTGTCTGCAAAGCCATTCGTTGTCCAGCGGTTTGTTGAGATGGTTGTTTTGGATCGCGTCCGCGATGACATTAACGAGACCAAAAAACTCAATGTCCATCTTTTCAACTCTCTCAAGAAGGCCCTTTACAAGCCTGCAGGCTTTTTCAAGGGTAAGAATCTTTCAGCCACCCCCGAGAAGAGCACATACTGACTGTCTTGAAATAGGGTTTTTGTTTCCGTTGGTTGGATCTGGTAAGTGAAATTACTCTGGCTCTACCAATGGCCAGCCATCACGTTGAACAGAACGCTGACAGCTAGGATAATAGGCACATGCACATTGCGTGAAGCCCAAATCATTTCCGCAGTCTTGGCGCGTGTCTCGATTCCAGTCCTTCATTCGGCCGCGGCTATCAAGACGTTGTGCGACATTGCAGCAGAGCAGGCGTCGCAGAACTCAGAATGCGTCAGCTCCACTAACCTCTTCCTTAAGGTCCTATTGGAGAAGCGGTACGCTTTGCGTAAGTTACAAAAACTCATCTCAAAGTCTAGATCTAAGTGTGCTGACAAAAAAACAGCATGGCAGTGTGTTGACTCCCTCGTGTTCCACTTCATCCGATATGCTGCAACGGTCAGAGAAATCCAGGGTACAGGCCCGAACTCGCTGCCCGTTATCTTCCACCAGTGCATGCTTGTGTTTGCGGAACGTTACAAGAATGACAGTAGGTTATCCATTCGAGGAGGTAGACGAGATGTTAATGCTAACCCCTATAGTTACTGAGGATCAGAGAGAGGCTCTGCTGGATCTTCTTCTCTCGCATGGCCATAGCCAGATTGCACCCGAGATTAGAAGGGAGCTCGTTGCAGGGCGTGGGCGAGGTGTCCCAATTGAGCCAGATGGACCTGCGTTTGATGGTGACGATACCATGCTGATGGACTGAAGCACTATGCTACATCATCAGCATAGAACAAGATTACCGAACCCCGGGCGTAAGGCCGACCGGTTGTCAGGGCGTAGGAAGTTCGGCAAGGTTTTCAAACGACCTCGACCGAAGAGTCATCAAAGACCAATATCTTGGTCTAGCAGGGAGCCATGAGAGATACCCTGGGCCTCTTGCATTTATGATTCACGCCGATTGAGCGATGGAGCGCCAATCTCTCCGAGGAGAACGGCTGGTTGGGCCGAGACGAGCCTAAGTAGCCAATTTTATGACCGCCAATGTCACAGGCAATGAATACAGGCCCGAGAAGGCCAGCGTTGTTCTGGTTGTCAACTTCCATATCAAGGAAAGCTGGCGGATATTTGAGGCAAGGCCCTGTTCGCTTGACAAGACTTCATGATAGACAGCCATGCCTCGAGTCGATTTCACTGACTTTTGTTGTCAATTGTGAAAGCCCCTGGTTACGATGCGTTTCGGGTGGGCTGTAAGTGGGACACGTCACATTGCTGCTTCCATTGTTTTGAGGAATTGGGGAATGAACGACTGAGACTGACCCATCTTCTATGCTCCTGATGCAGCGCGGCTGCGCAGCCTCGGCCTACTAAACCATCGAAATTTGCCCTATCTGCCTTGCCTTGCATAAGTAACCTCAATCTTGAAGTGTGGGATTCATTGGATTATTTCTGTATACCTAAGTTTTCTATTTCTCTTTCTACCTACGCGCTCTCTCCTTGAGCCCGTTTCGGGCGGCCATACGTCTCATTTGCGTTGGACAAAGCAGTTCTGGAACTCCATCGTAGTCTTGGCCGAGCAAGTATTACAAACCAACCCTCCAGCCTGCATGGTCGCCACCGGTTTGCGAGACAAGAACTTCGCTGACGGTCGGATAGTCTGATTCAGGTACTGGAGCCACCACCGAGTATAATTTCATCGTCAGTAGTGATAGCCGTCGCACCTAAGCGATTGCAGAAGAGCTAGAATAACGAGCACCCCTTACCGGCCATGCTGACCGTGGCATGGACGGTTTGACAAGCCAAGCGCCTAGCAGCGGCGTATCAGTATCGAGCCGGAGCAACCACCCCCCCATCTCCATATACGGCGTTGACCCCCCGCGCCCCCCCAAGGAAGGCTACGAATGGGTCTGGTTCCCTGATGGATACTGGGCCGAGCGGGAGATTCGTCAGGTAGAAAGCCCAACGAGCAAGACACTCGACCTCAAGCGGTGGAAGCGGAGAAGGCGGTCAGCCAAGAGCCAGAGCGGCGGCGGAGGCAGCAGCCAGGAAGGCGACCAGCCCCAGACAATCTCGCCCAAGACCATACTCTCGGGGCAATGGGAGGGCAGGCCCTCTATTCCTCAGCCGCCGCAAAGCCCCTATCTTACAGAAGAAGCCCACGTCCAGTCTCTCCAGAACCCACCACCGCTCTCGCCGGATCAGGACGAGAGAGAGAGGGAGTGGCTCACGCCCAAACACCGAGCCGCTTCCATCCCGGCCATGCTACTTTCGAGTGATACGACGCCCACAAAACCAATCACCAGCGCCTCTTCCGAATCACACCACCAGTTCCCAACGACATTATGGAAGGGTCTGGGGGTCTCGCGTCAGAGGACCAAGGAGGTGAACATGATCCGCGTGCTGAAGCTCGGCTGTTGCTAATTAGTGGAATGCGACAGAAGAAGAAGAGCGCGACATTCGAGGTTGGTCCCCTAACAGATGCGGCACTTGATGCCGTAAACAACTATCTCGACCAGATTCCGGATGCCAAACCCGAGGAGGCCAAGCCAGAAACCACGGCCAATACGGGCTACCAAGGAGCCCCGAAAGGCCGCCGTATCCGATTCACTAGGCGTTCATGGCATCACCACAAGGAGCCAATCGCGAGCGCTCCCATTCCCGCTGAAGCGACAGGGAAACCGCGAGGTGAAGCCACGTCCATGGGCGCGCTTTTAGGTATGAGCGGACTGGTGCTAAGCTAGACGGTCCGTTATTTTGTCCGAAGTTGACCAAGACCACCAGCTCATCCGTTGATGTGGTCCTCTCAGTTCCCTAGTGGGGTAAGGCTCCCAGGGACAAAATAAAAGATCGCCATGGGGCTAACAAGAGCCTTCTAGGAAGCCACACGAGTCCACACACCTCCGCTCAAGGAGGACACGGCCGACGGCAAGCCGCGCGGGCTCTTCTTTGACGTGAGCGGCCCCAACGACCAGCATGGCAGCTCCGAGTCGACGTCATCCACTCGCGGCACCCGAAGTTCGCAGCAACAGCACCGCAAGGACAAGGCGAGCAGCAGCAAGGGTGGCGGCAGCAGCAAGGGCGGCAGCAGTACGGGCGGCGGCAGCAGCGAGCCCAAGAAATCGAGGGAGTGGTGGGACACGCCCTCCAAGGCGTCGACGACGGCGGCGGCGCAGGCGGCGGCGCGGCGGAACAGCCCGATGCGCAAGGCGGCCCTGTTTGAGTTTGATTTGCCAGAACACCTGCCCAACAGCCCTATGTGCCCGGCGAACGTGAAGAACAAGTCGGAGGGGAAGGGGATTTGCGTTGTGAGTCTGCCTGTTGCTGGTTGTTGCCCGTTTTTATCGGGGCATCGGGGGAAGATATGGTGCTGGTGCTGGTGCTGATACTGGAAACAGTACCATGGGAGACGAAAGAGCGCCCACCGTTCGTACAGCACGGGCGACTCGCCCGGGTTCTCGAGTCAGGTTGGCGGGAGGGAGTATGTGATGTGGGGAGGGCCAAGAGAGGATGGGGCTTGAGTACGCTGGTGCTACAAAGAGTGTGCGAGTGGGTGTGGGATAAAGAGGGTATTGATGGGAGAATATTAGGGAAATAGCTAGTTTTAAAGTCTTGATGTGTGGATGAGAATGAAGATGAGCAAAAAGATACAAGAATATTCCGGCCTATTTCATTCATCCCTTGAATAGAGAATGCCTGAACCTATGAGTTATACATTTTGCAGAAACTGATCGGGATCGTGTTCTCACGGTCTACTATGTAAGGGACTTTTTCAGTGATGAGTGGAGATCAACTGCACTGGGATGAAATAGCCCGTGCACAGAAATGCAGCCTATTCATTGAAGGGGAAGTGGGTCCGCGGCTGGTAACATTCAACAATTGAACCACCCTCCTCAGCCTCGCCCGGACCTTGAACATCACGAACCTTCCACGCAAACTTTCTCGATCTGCCTGCCCGCGCACACTCCATCGCCAGTTCTGAGCATTCCTCCACAAAGTCACTACCCGAACACTAGAGCGCGCATTTCGCGACAAAGATGGCCACCCCCGAGGTCGATCCGCTCTTGCTGCTGCGGCAGTCGATCGCGTCCGGCAGCGCTATCATCGCAACTACGTCGGCCGACACCTCCACCCCGACCGCCGAAGTCCCTCTCTTCCAGGCCACCCATCTGCACTTTACCCACCCGACGCGCGTCGCCGTGCCCATTGACGCCCCCACGCGCTTTGTCTCCAATGAACGCCCCGTGGATCTCCGCAGCATCTACTTTGCCTGGCTCAACCGCGAAGTCGCCATTCCCGAGTACAATGCCCTGGCCACCAAGCTTAATGGCGAGCTGGCCGGGGCCGCCGAGGTGCACAAGTTTGCCTTTGTGGAGCGCCTCGATCTCATCACCTGGCTCGAGGGCGCTAGCGAGGAGTCCGACCATATCAAGCCGCTGACGGGCGAGAAGGACGGAGCCACTGCTGGCGCTGCGGCTGTGACCGCGACCAGCAAGACTGTGCTCGTGTCGGCGTCGGCGAGGGCTGGCCGGGGGACTCTGGACCCCAGGCTGGCGCAGATCTACAATGGGGAGCGGAAGATGGGCGATCGGAATACCGCGCTCAGAGGGACCAAGCCTGTGGTATGGGGGGGTTTTTTTTTTTGGGTGTTTTTATTTTTATTTTACCGAGACGACGCGCATCGATGAGTGTTCGCTGACAGCCCAAACTAGGACTTTTCCGGCGTACGCAAGGCTGCCGCGCCCTTTATGTCGCGCAAGCCGGCCCCCACCACGAATAGCATCATCAAGAACCCCTCTCTAGCCCTCAACCAGAAGCCGCAGCGACGGCCGGACCCGATCATCCTCCTCTCGCCCTCGGCCTCGTCGCTGCTTCGCATGTCCAACGTCAAGGCCTTCCTCGAGGGCGGCCGGTACACGCCGGCGGACCACAACTCGACGGCGTCGATGCTGCAGGTGCAGCGTAAGATGAAGGACATTGACCCGGCGCACGCCATGCGTTTCATCGTGGTCGAGGGCCCCGAGCAGTTCAAGCCCGAGTACTGGAACCGCGTCGTGGCCGTCTTCACGACTGGTCAGGCCTGGCAGTTCAAGAACTACCGCTGGAGCAACCCGTCGGACCTGTTCAAGCACGTCATGGGTGTATATCTGGGCTGGCGCGGCGAGCAGCCCCCCGACGCGGTCCGCTCGTTTGGCCATCGGGTCGTGGCCTGCTCGGTGGAGAAGTGGCGCGATCCGGGCGTCCCTGGTGCGGAGGCGAGTCGGTGGAGGGACCGCGAGGTGGTGGAGCAGATTTGGAAGGCCATCGAGGCGAATATGAGGGCGAAGGGGTGGCGTAAGGATGCCGCCCCCACCTCTATTTAGTCGGGGTTTGGTTGAATATCTTGGGGGCTCTCATGGTGGGCGGAGTTGTGGGTGTGCATGTTATATACGTGTTCCTGATCTTGGAGAGAGCAGAGAGGAGAGGATAGGGAGAGACTGAGTGCACATTTTTAGGGCGTTCTGGGATTAGGAGGGATGGGCTGGCGTTTCTTACTTTGGCAGGCGGAATATGGCATTCGGAGTCTTTTAAGGGCTGCTGGTTTTCAGTGTCCCGTGGTGTTTGTTTTTCACTGAGCGAGATGCAAAAAAGAGGGGCATGGTTCCGAGGCGAAAAAGAATGATATCCCATAGAATCTTTTCCGTGTGTTGATTGCATGTTACGAAGCTGTTCTGCAATGGTTACCGGTGCTTGGGAAATATAGGCAAGGCAAATTGATGAAGCAACCTTGTCTAACACCCTTGCTGCTAGAGCTTCTTTCAACATACGACAGAGGATGGAGATGGGCGCGCGAAAGGGCACAATAGCCGGCAGTATGTACAACTAGTCAATCCGTACTTCTCGTTGTGGTCATTCACGGCGACTTAGAGGACCCAGGTTTGGTTCCCGGCAATTCAACACTGCTCATTTTGTCTTGGGCTTCCTCTCTTTTAGTAATTCGATGAGATTTTGGTCTTTTTTCGCGCATGGGAAACCTTGAATTGCTACGACATATCTGTGTATAAAGAAGAGTCTCAAGAAAAGGTCTCCAGCGGTATTATACAAGTACAGATGTTTGGACCGTCACAAGTGGATATGGATATGTTTGCTGGAGTCTTCTACGGGGCCCTGCGGAGTCCAATATGGAGACTCCCGTCAGGACAACCTCGGCATGCGGCATGCGAGCCCGAGCCGGGCATCCATAGCAGTCCCACCTCACAATGGGCCGTAACCTTGATCCTCTCAACAGCATCCAGGCATTGTGGCAGAGTGGTCTAATGCGATTGACTCGAAATCAATTCTCTTCGGAGGCGCATGTTCGAATCATGCCAATGTCGAACCAAAAGAGTATCTGGCCGATTCTCTTCTTTTTTGGTGTTTTGGTGGACTCAGTGTCTTGGACTGGGTGGAGGGCAGTTGGGTCCAAATGTTCGAGCCGTCACAGTCTGGTCAAAATCTCGGAGGTTTTTTCTTTTTTGTGTGGAACACAGCCCGTTGACTTTTCTCGCTCTGCTATCAGTCATGTCATGGTTGAAAATGTACAGGGTATCTTTCAATGGTCGGTTTGTTTCAGTCTCTTTGGCGCTTCAGAAACCAGCCTCGAGACTATACCAAGCGAAACAGTTCGCATAACTACCTATCAATACCTACTGGAAAAGTCTTGGCCGTGTTTGCACATATGTGGGGTTTCATTGACTTCAACCAACCCTTTTCTTATTTTGGCGCTGAGCACTTGGTCTTTGGCCGCCCTTTTCAGGGGACCTTTATATGGGCACCAAAGCACCAAAGCAAACGAAAGGCCCGTGCGCACTTTTCTTCCTGGTCCCGACCCGCATACCTGCATATGCTTCCGGATGGGCAAGAGACGCGCTTGGCAAGTCAAGACGCGACTGCAGCAAAGCGACCAAAAACTGCACACCTCATATTGAGACTCGCCTTGAAGCACCAGACAACACAATGCACATGTCTTGACCTCTCATCAACATGCCAAGCCGCAACAACACCCCCAAAGGGATAAAGCGGCCGCGAGCACAAAATGATGACTCGCCCTCCGTGCCCGCTGTCGTCAAGCGGCGGCGCTTGAAGGGAGCCGATGAAAAATCCGGCTCAACCCCCAACGAAACCTCAACTGCGGGCAAGCGAGTGGTATCGACGGCAGGCCGTCCATCACCAACAACGCGCAGTGCAACCAAGGCCGGCGGCGACCCCTGGGAGATCCCCGACTCGGCGGATGAGGCCACTAAGGATGAGCTACCTCCACCCAAGGCCCAACCCCAGCCCAACAAAACGCGGGGCTCAACCGAGAGCAGCAAGAATGCCATTTATGAAGTCCCCGACTCGGGCGATGAGCTGGGCGGCACAGCGGTGACCCCGCGGGTATCGCGGCAGCGGATGACCATCGGCGCGGCAAACGAGGCCAAGGCTGAGCCTGCTGCCAAAGCCAGCGAGCCGGGGCGGAGGACGCGAGCGCCCTCGGCGAAGCAAGCCGTCAACGAAGCCGGGGGAACGGCCAAGAAAGCCGATGCGGTGACGAAGCCCCGCTCTGCAAGGAAACAGAGTCGTCCCGAGGTCGACAACGTGGCCGACCGGGAGGCCGATGACGAGGTCGTGTCGGACTCACCTACATCCAAACACCGACCAAGGAAGGCTGCTGTCGATGCTTTGCGGGCTGAGAATGCCCATAAGCCGAAGGGGATTCTGACCCCCTCGCGGCCGAATGGGGACCGAGGACGCAAGACGGTTGCGTTTAACAGAGCGTCGGCCAAAAAGCCGGCCGGGGAGACGCTTGAGGATGCCCTGTCGAAGGCGGCTGGGTCGACCTCTGGCTCCGTCAAAAAACCGAGACAGAAGGCACTGGTGAAAACCAAGGCTACAGCCGACGCTGAAGTCCTGGACAGCGAATCGGCGGCTGCGTTGAAAGACGAAGAAGACAAGGACGAAGACGACGACGAGGAAGAAGATGACGAGGTGTGCGCCATCTGCTCCAAGCCCGATTCGAAGCGCGGTAACGAGATTGTCTTTTGCGACAATTGCGACTTGGCCTACCACCAGAAGTGCTATGATCTTCCTATCATTCCAGAAGGAGATTGGATCTGCCGCAACTGCTCGCAGGAGGAGGCGACCTCGCTCGCCGCGGGTCGCATGGGGGTAGGGCAGGGAAAGACGGCTACAGTGGTAGCCCAGGACGAAACGCCGAGCATCCCCAACTTTGAGCAGCACCTTCGCTCGATGCAGCGCGTCTTACTTGATCGGTGTGCGGGGAGGCGTTGCATCAAGCTCTGTGGGCAGGACGAGACGTACGAGAAGGCGTCTCAGCTGGTGGAGCAGACGATTACGGCTGGAGAGGGTAACTCGATGCTGGTGATAGGCGCCCGTGGGTGTGGCAAGACAACGGTAAGCACTTGGTGTTTTCCCTCCTTCCGTCAAGTCAAACTAAAAGTCTTTATAGCTGGTTGAGTCGATTGTGTCAGATATGTCGAAGGAGTACAAGAACCAATTTCACGTGGTAAGACTGAATGGGTTCATCCACACGGACGATAAGCTGGCCCTGAGAGAGATATGGCGCCAGCTCGGTAAGGAGATGGAGGTTGAAGACGAACTCATCAACAAGGTTTGCACCCGCCCCCTGGATCCGAAACCCAAGTCGAAGCCTTCTAACTGGGAACAGACTAACAACTATGCCGATACAATGGCCTCTCTACTTGCTTTGCTATCCCATCCTTCAGAGATTGCAGCAGCCCAGGACGGGGTAACGTCCAAGTCGGTCGTTTTTCTGATTGACGAGTTTGACCTTTTTGCGACACACGCCAGGCAGACGCTTCTCTACAACCTCTTTGACATTGCCCAAGCCAGAAAGGCGCCGATCGCTGTGCTCGGCCTGACTACGAGGATCGATGTGGTAGAGAGCCTGGAGAAAAGAGTCAAGAGCAGATTTAGTCACCGATATGTCTATCTATCACTGCCGAAGAGCCTGCCTGCATTCTGGGATGTCTGCAAGCAAGGACTGACTCTCGATGAAGACGATATGGAGGCGTGGGGTATTGATCTGTCGCTGAAAGGTCATGATGAGTTCTGGAATTGGTGGAATGGGAAGATCGAGGTGAGTTTACCGTGTCACTTTGTACTGGTGATGATCCCTGTCGACTGACACTGCACAGGCACTCCGCAAAACGAGCGGATTCCAAGACCTGCTCGAGTCCCATTTCTGCAGCACCAAGTCCGTCTCGGCCTTCCTCACGTCCTGCGTGTTACCACTGGCAGCGCTCTCCCCCGCGGCGCCGTCGCTGCAGATACCCGGGCCCGGGATGTCGCTCGAGCCGGCCGACTCGAAGCTGCACGTGCTCGAGTCGCTGTCGGACCTGGACCTGTCGATGCTCATCGCGGCGGCGCGGCTCGACATTGTGGCGCACACGGACACGGTCAACTTCGCCATGGCGTACGACGAGTACACGTCGCTCATGGGGCGGCAGCGGGTGCAGTCGGCCAGCTCGGGAATGCTGGCGCTGGGCGGCGGCGCGAGGGTGTGGGGCCGCGGGATCGCGGGCATGGCGTGGGAGCGGCTCGTCACGCTGGGCATGCTGATTCCCGCAGCGACTGTGGGCAGGGCCGGCGCGGGCCAGAGCGGGCTGGATGCCAAGATGTGGAAGGTCGATGTGGCGCTCGAGGAGATCCCGTCGGTGGTCAAGCTGAACCAGGTGCTGGGACGGTGGTGCAGGGAGATATAGGATGCCATAGATGCTTTGGTTGCACCTCGTAGACAATGACAAACAGCAACTGTCAACCCTCCATGATGAAAGCGACACGAGAATGCTGCATTCGTAGCAGCGGGCGCTAGGGACCTGGGGCGGCCGAGTGGCTGCATGCACTCCTGGACTGATGATCGGATCCTCGACATCCCGCCTGCAGCTCTCGTGGCTGGGTGGTCAGCGCCTTGGCATCACGCTGGGGTGTCTGATGGCGGGGGACGAGGAACTTTGGCGCGTTCCAAAATGCTTCCATCGTGATGGCATTTTCCCGCTCGGCGCAAAAAGCATCGGATGAGGCCTGATAACATGGTTGCAGCCTGAACACCATCACGCAGTCAAATCAATTGTCCCGGCGCCCCAGTATCGAGTGTGAAGCAAAAGTACGAATGCGCCGCCAAGTTCCCGGCGGGTTGGATCAGTGGGTGAATGGTGTGCATCCCGTGGCTATTTTCAGTTACTTGTGCAGTTACACAGCCCGCTGCCCAACTGGGGGTCGATGCAAGTGGTGAGGTAGGCGCGCGGAAGATGCTGTGCAGATGGGTAAGGTAGAGTGCAGTTGCAGGTTGCTAAATCAAGTCAGCGACAACTGCTCGGTTTTTTTGTTCTCTTAAATGCCCGACTGCCCAAGCCAGCAGTCGTCTCGACTCAGCTACTCCAGCTTGGACTTCCGAAGTTGGCAGTCGTCTTCCAGCTCCTTTGTCTCGCAACGCCGCATACGTATCGTGTTACGCAATCCTACACCTCTGATTAGTCTTCTCCTATGGTTCCGTCTCTTTTCCTAGTTATCGATCGACATATCACCGGACATACACCTGTGATACTCTAGCTTTCTGCTTGTCTCACCTCGCCCTTCTTATATTGGACCCCCTTAGCCCCCCAGTCGCATCCGCTGTTGTCTTTGTCGTACAACCCAAGACGCCACAATGTCGAAGCGTACGGTATTCACCACTATCAGCCCACTCCCCCCTGGAATCCCTCGCAATGTCGTCGTCGACTTCCTGCACGACCACCAGGAGATGATTGACCTGAACCCGCTCGTCAAGGAACGACACCCCATCAAGCCGCCTCCGCACTCCGAGCCCGAAGAGCTGCATTGCGTGTGGTACTCGCTCACTGATAAGATCTCGTACCTGCCTGGCGGATTGGCCACGGGGGAAGTCACCTACACATGTGCTTTCAACGACCTCCCTACGGGGCTGCAGACCCATTGCTACGCGCCCGCTGGACTGAGTACGTCGGGTTCCTTTATTGATTCTGGGTCATGGATGCTAACGCCGTCCAGCCATCCGTGACAAATGGACCGTCAACGGCTCCCTGCTGGGCGAGCCTAGGGAGGCCGTCGAGTTGGGTATTGGTGCGCCGGCCGCTGGGCTATATATCCGCGAGGATGTCGATATGCGGTGCAACGTCTTCATGGCCGGCTTCGTCAAGAAGACGCTCAAAAAGTCGCATGGCGCGCTGGTCGAGCGACTCAAGGAAAAAGCGCAGATAATGATGGCGAAAGTTCCCGAGGGTGGCGCTAATGGTGCTACGAGCAAGTTTGGCCCAAACACATTGGGTGTAGCTGCGGGGGTTGCGGCTGGGAGGCCGATGAGCGCCAGATCGGTTGCATCTTCGGGGGGCAATGCGGGTGTCGCAAAGTGGCAGGGGGGTCTGGTCAGTAGTCGACCGGCGTCGAGGAACACTAGCAGCCCGCCGCCGGGGCTATCGCATGGCTTGGGAGCACCGCCCGGGGGACACGCCCCGTCGTCG
Source organism: Lasiosphaeria hispida (assembly GCA_033439745.1). NCBI lineage: Eukaryota > Fungi > Ascomycota > Sordariomycetes > Sordariales > Lasiosphaeriaceae > Lasiosphaeria > Lasiosphaeria hispida. The sequence goes on from JAUIQD010000004.1 coordinate 2,755,855, forward strand.
TTTGCGATGAGGTATCAACGGACGGGGAGTCCATCCGGTGGTGTGTTAGTAGCGCCGCCACCTTATCAACACCCGACTCACCAGAAACAACAAGACATCGCCGGACACCAGCCCTGCCCCCCCTACTCACCACCCGTCACCCAGCAGCAGCAACACCAACATCCACAGCACCCACAACCACAACAACCATCACAGCCACAATCCAAACAACAAAACCCCTACCCGCAATACGAACCCCTCCCCTCGCAGCGGAAAAAATCCCCCCAACCCCAACCCTACCACAACCGCGCCCCCTCACACAGCCCCGACTCCCAAACCCAACCCAAACCACAGCCCTCCCTCCATCGAACCCCAACACCCCCACGCGAGGGCCGCGATCTCGTCCCAGAGCCGCTGCGGATCCCGGGCTCGCGCGGGTCGAGCCCGGGGCGCGGGTGGCACGAGATCCCCAAGGCGGCGGCGGCGGATCGGGAGGAGGAGCAGCGGCTGGATCGGAGGGGGGTTCAGAGCCCGCCGATGAACTTGCACGGGGATGGAAATAAGGTGCAGGAGTTGGAGGCGCCGGGGCATAGGGTGCAGGTGCAGGTGCAGGTGGATTCGCCGGTGCAGATGGGGGCGACATTGAGGGGGCCGTTTGTTTTTGAGCTGCAATGAGTTGGGTTGTTTTTGGATGGGCGGTGGATTGCAGGGTTGATTGGATGGGGGGCTGTTTTTGGTTGTTGATTGATTGATTGATACCCTATGAGGTGGATGAAGCCTCAAAATTGAATATACTACAGGTATAATTTATTGAACAATTATGGATTGAATGAGGTTGACGAAATCCTGTGGGTGTGGTTGTTGACTCTCAGTGGTGATGGCGGGTAGTGTCAAGCAATTATTAAGCGAGGAAACTAAACTGGCAGGTGCGACTTCCATGTGTTGAATGCAGCGGACTGAAGAAAGAAGGAACGGGATACTATAACTAATCTTTTTCCATTCAACAATCCTTCTCATTCCCGAAAGCACAAGCGCGCGGTAAAGCAAGCGTTTCCGGTCATCTCCTCCAACAAAGCAATATCTCGATGTCAGGCAATGCGGCCGAGTGGTTAAGGCGCTGTGTTTGGGTTTTTGGATTCGGTATAATACCGCAGTGGGAAACCGCGCGAGTTCGAATCTCGTCATTGTCAAATCATCTTTTTGGAGCCTGCAAGTTGGTGCGATCCACCAAGCGTTTTGCTTGTTGGTCGTCCCAGGAACAGTTCAGGGGCAAATTGCAACTCCAGGGCGGCGCCATCTCCAAGTTGATGACGTAACGACTACCAACACTACTACACTACTACGATGGGATGAAGTGTTTCACCTCTTTTACTCGGCGGGCGGAACAGTTAATTTGTACCAGGGAACTCAAATCGACTTGCCTTGGGCTTGCGGGCACTTGATGGGCCAGAGTATCAAAAACGGCAACGAATTCATTCCCTACGGCACGGACTCACAGCAGGAGCGTGTTTGACACACAACATACACTGTATGTACCGGAAAACAAGACGGTTAGGAAAGGGGGGGGGGGGGGGGGGGGGGGCAGGAGACTGTATAAGGAATCCAGACTTTCGACATGGTAAGGAAAAAGGGGCAGTGACAAGATGTCCGTATACGATCCCCTCCTGAAGTCTATGCCGAACTACACTTCGGTGACTGCGACACAAAACATATAATCTGACCTGGCAGTCACTTGTAGTAAATCCCTAACAAAACTACCAAAACCCTATCAAAGAAATCTCATAGCGCTGCAAACCCACCCATAACGACAGCACCAACCCCCACCGCGATGGCAATCCCGCCCGCCACGGAAGCCAGCCCCTGGTGGCCAGCGAACCCAGCAGCCGGCGCAGCGCCCGAGACGATGACATGGGACGTCTTGGTCGGTCTTGCGGGCGCCGTGGGCGTCTTGTGGTGGTCCGGGGGCGGTTCGTGGGTCGTCCTGTGGCAATCGTGGCACGGCTTGCGGGTCTGTTCACCCATCGACACTCATTAGCATCACCTCCTCGTCCTCCAGAGAAAAGAAAACTTACCGTCGTGATGGTGCACGGACAATCCGTGATCGTCAGCGTCGTCGGCTCCGTGACGCAGTACGTCTTGGTGCCCCAAGTCCATGTGGTCGGCTCGGAGCAGACAGTGGTGAAGCGCGAGACGACCGTGGTGACGGTCGTCGTGTTGCCGTCGCCGCCGTGGGAGCCTGTCGTGTTGGGGCGGAGGTACTCGGGGCCGGGCCGCTCGAAGCGCTGGGCCGAGGCCAGCGGGGCCGAGACGAGAGCGGCGGCGATGAGCTGCGCGAGGGCCTTGAAGTGCATCTTTCCGTCCTTATTGGGGTGATGAGAATCGAGAAGCGGGTGACTACGGCGAGTACGAGGTGGTGATGGAGAGAGTGGATGGACTAGGCCGACGAGAGGAAACGAGGGAACAAATGAGTGACTGGGCGGTGCCTAATGAGTGACTGGACGTGGGAGGATGACGGGGAGAGCAAGCCGTTCGCGGTTCAGGGGCAAGATGGACTCCCATCTTTATGGACGTCTCCGGACCGCCGAGATCACTCTAGGGAGAAACCTCAACGGCCGAGATGGTGCTGAGCTCGCCAGCTCTACTGTGTTTTCAGCAAGCTGAAATTAAATCTGTCCAATGAAATCTCCTCACCAGACAGAAACAAAAACAAAAGCTGGATATGGCCATCCCCAAGAATGCCCTGGAAGCTGCACCACGGCCCGTCTCATTCCAGCACTCGTGCTGATGACGCCCGCCGCCGAGCAGTCCCCGAACCGTGCCGGCCTCAGCATTCCTCGCTTCACGCTCACCCATTTCGTTTGGTTTCGTTTGGTCTAGCCGACTTCCATGTCATTTGATGAATTTCTTGTCCATTGCTCCGCTGCCCATGCATGTGATGGCTGTGTTGTGCCCGCTGGGCCAACATTATGTACAAGCCGATATCTCATCACCTCCCAGTTTTCCTTCTCCTGTAACCGGCCCCCCACCTCCCCAGTCCATTCAAATGCTCCGGGATAATATCGAACTGTAAAAATGTGTCCAAGTGTGGCCTTGATCGGGATGCTTGGAGTGTGAGGCTTGCCCTCCACCCAGCCATCGCCGCTCCTCCATCTCTTCCCTTACCGGGGCTTCACCCCGACCACAATCCTCCCCCAAATGCCGTATAACGAGGCTATGCGCCTGTGACCGGCTCTTCCATCTATATCACGAGCTGACCTCTGAACGCCGTATATCTTTGAGACGCGCACCATGAAAAACAAAGCAGGGCAATGACGGCATTAGTAGACGGTAGGCGCCGAAGGCCGTAAAAAGAAGGCGACGTATTCAACCTCCGGTATGCACAAAGACAGGTTCCACCATTGTTTTGGCGGCAGAGAAAAAAAAAAAAAGTTTTCCGCAATCGTCGCCAACAGAAGATTCACCAGACCAAAGCCATGGCGTGTATGTTCAAAATCTGCTGGGCATGGCCGACGCAATCCTCCTCTTCATTTGTTCAACCCCTTTCCTCGTGCAAATTTTTCACTTGCGATTCGACCTGCTCTGGCTGCGCTCAGGCATACGACCCGGCACACCTACCGGGGTGATGGAGTCGAAGTCGTAGTTCTTTAGGGTCTGCTCATATTTGGGACTGCGAAGAAACTTGGGCACCGAGTCCTGAGCGGGTTGTTAGCATGCATGTCCACAAAATTGATTCTCTTGAACAAATAAACTTACGCTGGCCATCAACTTAAAAACGGCGTTTTGAGCGTCCTCAAAAAGAGCAGTGACTTCCTGCAGCGTATCAATCATGGCGACGTCCTGTCCCACGGCCTTGGTCATGCGAGTCGCCAAATTGTTCCGCAATTGATGGTCAATATTGAGCTCGCATGGAGAACCGGGTGCCAAAAAGGCGTTGTAGATGCCGTATGCCTGTGCCATAATTTCCTTGATGCCGTCCATCGACGAGGTGTTGCTCGGGTTCTTCTGGGCTGCCCTGGTCGCTTGCTTGCACTGACGAACAAACTCATCGACGTCGAGGTAAAAAGAGAGATTCTCTTCGCAATGAGTCTCACGGAGGTTCTCACGGAAGAGGAGTCGCAGAGCCGGGTCGTTGAGAATCTTATCCAGGCGCTGCGTGTTTGAATCCCGCGCGATTCCCGCAGATCGCGAGGACGATACACCTTCGCTCTCCGACGGACGTCCTCTAGGCAACGCTCCATTCACCAGGTCTCTGCCTTTTGCCGTAACCTGGTAGATGGCATGCTTAGTCGGCTGAAAGAGGTTGTGGCCTGGGTTTTGAATCATGTGGGATCTGTCTTGTTGGACCGCCTCCATCAAGTCGTATTCAACAAAAAGGGAGGCGATTTCTACCGTCTCCCTCCGATCAACAGTAGTCGAGCAGTCCATGAGCCAGTCCGTCGCAGCCCTGCCGGTGAACGTGTCCTTAAATGTCTTGCCACCCACTTTGCGCTCCGCTGCCATTTTGACGCCCGTGAGACCATCCCGGTAGTCGTTAAGAGAGTCCGAGTCGGCTGAGCTCACACTCGACTTCACGTTCGGTCCGTTAGCGCCAACAAATCTCCGGAAAATGACCTCGATCGTGCCCCGATCTGTGAGAAGCTTGTCGGACTGTCCATCACGCTCGAGACTGACTAGCTGAGGCAGGGAATTGCCGATAAGCTCGGCCACCTGCTTTTGCTGAATACCGTTTCTCGAGCAGAACCGGTCGAGGATGGAAATTCCCTTGGGCGTCAATTGCCAAACCGACCCCTTCATGGTGTAAACCGTCTGGTATCTCCCATCCGCAGACTCGATAAACCTCGCCTCAAGAAACCTTTGGCATATCGACCTTGCCATGTCCTTAGCCATGGAGAAGGTTGTCGTCGTAGTGGTAGTTACGATCCGCGACGGGTCCTTGGGATCGGGCATGCGGTTTGACTGGGAGAACTTGAGCGACCCCAGATTGTTGATAGCATCTTCTGAGAGAAACGTATGTTCAACCTTGGTCAGGCGGACACGATGGGCCGAGAGCGGTAGCAAGCTGACGATCAAAGTAGCAAAGAGATCTTTGAAATCCTGAGCGTTGGTTAGGGCATGATACACGGCGCATTAAGGGGAAAATCGCAGAGCAACGACACTCGGAGCAGGAAGTTAAGGGGTGAGTGGCGAGTGGTAAGGGGTAGTTGTAAGGGGCGATACTAACCTTTGTGAATGGACGGTCGTCATCCGTCATTCGTAATAGTCTGGACGATGTTTGGTGCATCTTGTTGTCGAGTCTCGAGAGACGAATTGGGAGGGGGTGTGTTGGGTCGGCCTCGGAATACGGTTTCGAGGGTGGGTCGTTGAGTCGCGTGGGCAGACCCGAACTCTTACCGTCACCTAGAAGCGTCGACGACGAGGCCGTGTAGTTGGGCGCCGGCCTGGTGCGAGCGGGCTTGTCGGGACTGGGCTGCTGCGCAAAGAGAAAATCGGGGCCGGTGGAAAGGCGACTGAGGGATTGGCGTGGTCGGATTCGGGGCTCGGCAATACCAGCTATGGTCTTGTCGAGGGCGGCTGCTGCGAGGGCGAGGAAGCCTCCTGACCTCTGCGAAGAACTGATGGAGGGGTTACTTAGATGGTTGTACCGCTGGCCGGCCGGGGCGGCAGCAATAGTAGTGGTAGCGGCGGGGGCAGCACCCGAACTCGCCGAGGAGGACGACGAGGGAGACGCCAGGGGCGACGGCTTCTTCTGCTGGGCGATGCTCGCGCGAGAGGGTTGCGACGAGGTATCAAGTGAGCTGGACTGCGGATTGCTATTAGAGAACGGCGCTTGGCGGGACAATGGCGACGAGGACGAAGGCTGTGACGACTTGGACGACTGTGAGACCGCGGCCATCTAACAGCGAGGCAGGTCAGCGGGTGTAGCTAATAAGTAGCAATGGTAATGCTGTGAAAGGGCGTGCGCTACTGGGATGGGCAAGCAGCGGTTCAAATAAAAGAGACAAGCCGACTGGAGCACTTGAACAAGAAGGTGGAGCGAGCGGGCCCGTAGTGGACGAGGGTCAGTCGCGAGTTGGATGGAGGGACAGGGACGACAGGGAGCCCCAGCGAGTGCAAGGAGTCCAGGGCCACCAGGGCCACACAGAGAGCAGAGACAATGAACTGCGGCCAGGGGAGGGCGTGGGAAAAATGTGGGTGCATGGAAACGGAACTTGGGAGCCTGGCTCATCTGCCAAGTACTGGTACCCCCGACCAGTACTTGGTCTTCGTACTGCGTTATGCTACACAGCGCAACCCTCCGCGCCCCCAGGGGAACGGCCAATTCCCGAGATGGATCACGCAGTGGAACTGCTACTTGCCGTCTGACGAAACTCGGTCACCCACGCCCAATCGGCCGGCTGCACACAAAGACCAAGCAAAACCCTCCAAGACAAGCAAGCACCTGCGCAGCAACGTGAATCTGGAGGCCGTGGACCGCGAACTGATGCGCAAAACGGGACGGGTTAGTTACCGCGTAACTGGCGCGACGGCGGCGGGGACGGCGACTGCAACGTGAGACCGTGATGCCCAAGTGAACAAAAAAAAAAAAAAAAGGGCGGCGGTAGGGCTGGGAGAAGAATGCAGGAGGAAAAAGAGGAGAAATGAAGTCACAAATGGAAATCGTAATTAGAAATGGAGAGAGCAAGGATACCTGTGTAGGCCTAGATAGGTAAGGAAGGCAAGGAAGGCGCACTCAATCAAATGGGGAGCCTCGTGACTGCAGCTGGGCCCCTCACTTTCTACTCTTCTGCAGCCCGTCGAAGTTGCAGAAAGAGCCCCTCCTTGCCAAAGCACGACGTCGAATCCCCTGACCGATATAATCGTACTGCGTGCTGCGCGATGTATCTATCTTACACCAAGTGCGATAATGATTGATGCCTGCCGCTGAGAAGGTCTGTCCAGCTTCCATTCACAGTGGCAGATCCGCTGACTGAAAGACACTCAGACGGCGGCTAAAAGTTATAGATCAGAAGTACCTCTCCCCCTGAGCGCAACGCTCTACGGCTTCAATCTTGCGCACCCTGGTGGCTCGCCTCGGCAGCGGCGGCAGTCCCAGCAAAGCAGCTAGACGCTGGGTTCGAGGCTGGGGGCCAGCACAGTTCACTGGAACGCAGCGACTGCTGTGGGTGCATGGGCTCGCCAGCTTTTTTGGGCCTCCCTCCCCGCTGAAACAGCTATATGGCTGTTATCCCCCTTCCGTCGGGTCGTCACGCAGCGTGGCCGTGGGTGTGCGGGCGTCTGCGCGCGGATTGGCATGTGGGCACCTGGCACCAAGCGATGACGAGCACAAGCAGGCGCGAAACGGCGTTGCAACGAGAGACACGCTGAAAGCAACCCCAACGATAGGTAGGACAGAAGAAACCCCTCCTTGGCGATCCGCCGCTACGATGCTCAAGCAAATCGGCGACAAGAAGTTGCTTTGTGAGCATCGTCTGCCGCCGCAGCAGCCTCTGCCAGGCTCCAGGCTCTGAGCTCCAGGCAGAGATGGCAGTGGCCCAGCCAGATGTTTTCTGCGCCCAAAACACGGGTGATGAGAAAGAAAGAAAAAAGAAAAAAGGCGGTCAGGTCATGGCTTGCAACGGAGCGGTTCCCGCCATGTGGTAGGGCAAAGCTACGAAGGGTGCGGGACGGGCGGGAAGGCGATTGGAGGGAAGCGGGCGTGGCAGAAAAAGGACAATGCTGGGAAATGGCTGCGGTTGCTGCATGGCTCGAGCATGGACTCAGGGAGCATGGCAGGCATGGACGCCCTTTTCAGACTGCACAGCAGCAAGTCTCACAACAGGGGAGCCAGGAGCCCAGGGAGCAAGATCTGCGCGTGGACTTCAGGGATGTTTCCCACCAGGCTGAGCAGGCCAAGCTGTTTTGGGCTGCGGGCTCCCCTGCCAGCCCACGCTTCGAGAGGGTCTGGCTGTGGGCCCGCAGGTGCGCCGTCCCACTTGGGGTGGGGTCCATTGGCTTGCCGGCCTCCCATTCGGCCCCCCATTTTGCTGTGAGTGTTCTGGCGTCCTGTTCGTCAGTTGCTCGCATTGCTCTTTTGTGCACTTGGCCCACAGGCTGCAGAATGCCAGAAATGCAGAAACACGGCTCATGCTCCCTCCTTTCATCCTCCTCCCATCCTGTCCCCATCCTCTTGGGTCTGGTCTCTCACCATTCTCCATGCCGCCGTTGTTCTGGACGTTGTAGGGGATCTGATCGCCGCCTTGGCGACACTCCTTAGGCATAATGTGACGAGTGAGTGTGATGTTGGGGCTCGAGGAAAATCAAAAGTCTGGATCGGGACCACGAGCGTTCATGTGCATGTCAGAAGTGCCATGACGGCCATCGCAGCCATGTTTCCATGCCTGAATGGAGGGGCCATCATACCAAACGAACCAAAATCCAAGCCGCACACTGACAGCACGTTCCATAGGTTCCACACACCGCTGGGTCGAGTTCCGCGGGCGGCCACCAGCGGATGAGATCCACGAGCATTCCTCGCGCTCCTCGGTGCTAGGTGCCCGACCCCACACTTCTGGCGGCAACGACCTCATGGAGCCCACTCGGCTGTCGGCTCGAGATGCCATGAATATCCCAAACAGTCCGATAGTCGGATCGGATGGAGTCGGGCGAGGGGGTCACTCACTGATAGCTGACATTCACTACATGGCCTGACCGCCCCGGAGCGGAAGCTAGTCACGGGCAAGAATGACGAGGGGGGCCAAGACTTGAGTGTTAACGTAGCAGCAGTAGCAGCACCAGCGAAGGGCACTCACTGAAACGCTCGATCAAGGTCGCGCAGGTGTAACACGGAGGGGAGCAATGCAACCACCGTCTTTTGCTGCCGGCCCATCAATAAACCCACCAATAGAGGCGGAGGGGGGCTTCAGGAGGGAAGAACCCCGATGTCTTCGCCGTCACACTGACCGCTCCCGCGGCCCTGAAAGACGTTGGACGCTGCCGTAAGACGGAACACGGATAGGATGGTCGGGAGCCGAGATTTGGCCCTCTCTTGCCGGCGATTGGCGGGGACCTCAACATCGGGTATGCCGCTCGGGTCCTACGATCCCAGGAGGGGAAGGGGCCGCGAACAAGGTCGAAGACTAAGAAGAACCCTGGAAAGAAAGGAAAAGAGGTCCCTGTGGTCCCTGTGGGAACTACCTACCCGCTCATGCTCGAGGTACTACTACTACCCAGACCTGGAGACGACTGCCAGCGGATGGTAACCTCATGACACAGACAGACCGCTGTTCCCTCCTGTGGGGAGAAAGGAATCGAGATCTCTCGAGTCTCGGGCAGCATCCCACGCGCCTGACGTGCCTAATAAGCAGCCTTGTATAGGGCATTCGTAGTGTTTGTGGGCAGAACAGTTGCTGTGACATCAGCAAACTACAAAAAAAAGCTGCCCCTTTCCCGTCCCTCCCCACCCTACAGTTTCTATGACAAGGGATAGACACCCGCATCCACGTATCGGGGATGGGATGACGGGGAGACTCCCGGGTATGTGGAGATTGGAAGGAAATGAAAGAGCTTCTAGAAGGAGGGGGGCCGAAAAAAGATTGAATTCGTAGCGTGCCCCGTCGTGCGCATGAATTGGCAGACAAGAAAAACGCGACACCAACCTGTACGGATATCATGGGACATGTCGAGACCCCAGCGGTGGAAACTCGGCTCTTGCCCAAGCCTTTGTTCGGGATCCTGGTCAACGCTGACGTTTCGGACGTTTGGCGTTTCGCTGGCCTCCTCCCTCTCACGTCGCGCGCGGACGGCGGTCGCGCATCAGTTTATTTTTAGGAACCACACAGTGACAGATCAATCTGATCACACACGTCAAGGATTTTACCACCTGTGGTTTCAGGGATTAAATGGTGAAGAGGGCGGGCTCAAGGACGAGGCAAACGTCTTTTGCAAATTCTGAAAAGAGAAGGCTCCTGGGCCTGTCATACAAACTCTCTTGCCTCAATTCCTGGATTCTCAAACCAGCCTAACCGATACCGCGCGCAGCAGTGCCATCATTCAGGGTGAAGAGGGCGGAAAGCCCCGTCCAGACCGCGCAGGGTGCTCCGTAGCGCCCTGGCGCTCAACACCTGCCCGAACGAACCAAGGACGGAGCAGCGAACTCCATCTGCTGTGAACGGAACTCCAGGTGAATTGCTGAATGAGATGCGATGCGATTGGCGCCCTGGATGTGAATCACCAGGCTTGCAGTTGTGTTTTGCTTCTTGCAGGGGATTCCTCGCTGCTGCTTGCTTCTTTTGTTTTTTTTTCTTCTCAATATCCACTGCAGCATCGCTCCGCAAAGTGCCTGCACGTATCCTTCCTCCACACGTGTTCATCAGATCGTGATGACACCATTGGGTGGGTGGGCGCATGTGCGGCGAGCGCAGCAAGGCGAAGAAAGCTTTCCCCACATCACCGCCTGTACTCCGTCCGGAGCTATGGTATCACCGTTTGTTGACATGGAAGCCCCAGTGTCGCGAAATGCTTTTCCCAACAAAGTGCTGACCAACCTCATGTTTTCGGTCTGCAAAGCCGTCCCCGCGAACCATGGGACGGAGAGAGGCTCAACCTTTTTATTTTTGCGCGGCCTGGGTTGGCCGCCAAAGTGCTCCCGCCAAGACGCGAAGGGAGGGGCATTCGAGGCCCAGCCTGCCTGCCATTCGCCCGCCACTTATCAGCAAGCGGCCAAGCAGCACCTCAAGCACACAACAGCGGAAGCGAGAAAGAGGAACGATTTCTACCCGACAAAGGTGACGGGCTGACGGCGGATTGTCCCCACGTTTTCGGGAATATTCCCACGTTTCCACACGTGGCAGTGTGTATCCGTCCAGCCTCTTCCTTCTCATGCTTCCCCACGTGAGATTGATTTTCGCAGAAGTCCCTTGGTGGGGGGTTCCGGTTCCTCGTTAAACCCCCTCTACCTTATATTAATGCTCCTTTGTTCAGTCGGTTTCATTAGCACCACAAACAGGAATTTACACTCTAAAAAGGTGAGCCTAGTCAAGCCAGCTCTAGTCCCGTGAGCAAGCGCCCCCATGTCTAGTGCGCTTTGTATGGCAATACTTGAGGTTGATTTCGCCGTTTGTCTAAAATTGTCGATATCGCAAGACGGGTTGGAGAGCACCCTATAAACGCCTAGCGCCCCAGTGATCGCCTTGTGAGAACGTCGCAATTTTGCGCGGGGCGTTCAGGGGGGGGGGGGATGGGGGCGTTGTCCTGAACCGCCGAAATCCGTCGGTGGTTTTGGCCTTGCCCCCAAGATTTTATCCCCGAAGCAACTACGTATCTGTAACGGCAAGGAGGAGAGGTTTGGGTTTAGGTACTGTGCGAGTACACCGTGTTTTATGGTGAATCATACTTATTATACTGTGTGCGCAGTGAAAAAAAGATCGCGGCTCGGAAGGCTGGCAGCGAAAGCGCGCTCAGGTTTCTTGGACTTGGCTAAGTACCGGTACCGCAGCACTCAGGTGCGGGTTCGTCGCCACGTGAGGAGCAGCCCACTCACAATTTTCCTAGAGGGGAAACGATAACGCCCAAAGGCTTGGCTAGGGTGGAGAGACGCCACGTGGATTTGAGTGGCAGCCACATGGTATGCGGGAACCAGAACAATTGAAGAAGGCAAGGAAAGCGCGAAACGCCGAGCAAGGAAGAAGAAAAAAAGCAACGAAAAAGGAAAGGCAAGAGCGAACAAAGACTGGGGTATAGTGGCAAAAGATGCGTGGGTTTCGTGAGGTGGTACGCCCGCAGATCAGTCTTGATCCACATAACCACGCAGCAGCGTTTCCGTGTGCTGAAACAACGGTGGCTACACCCCGCGAAACTCTGTTTTTTAGGTCGCGCTCTCTTCAGGTCCCATCCATTGATGAACTTCCTGGGCTGCCTAACTGGGCAACGGGACTCAGCCCAGCGACAAGTGTCGCCGACTAGCTGCGAGCTACCAATAGCGCAGGTTGCTGTTGGTGGTGGTCAATGCCAATTGCGTCTGCTCGCGCCTGCTCTCTCGAGTGAGATAGGGAGTCACGACCAGCTCGCATCGAGCGATCACTCATCCTCTCATCTCACCCGAGTCACCACGTTCAGCCGGCGGCGCCCCCCCAGCCCAGCCAGGGGAATTGGATCTCCTCGGGACACGCGGTACGGGGCACCACATGGCATTGGGACCGGGAGTTCCCTTGCCGCATGGTTTCCGATTCATCCAGCCAGTGCTAGCCGACCAGGCGTGCAGGCCCGTCATAAGGGAAGGACCTGCGTGGATCACCGGGCTGGATAAAAGGCGCGATCGTCTTTGATTCACTTTTTCGCTTTCCAGCCGCAATATTGCCCAGCAGCGGCCCCCCTTGCTTCTAGTGAGATATTCGAGGTTGCGGCGCTTCCATGGCGCCAGCGTCGAGGCTTCCAAACCAGTGGAATAGCCACGCGGATACGGTATGCAAGAGATATGGAACAAAAGACACACATGCTTAAAAGCTTGCAGCATGCAACTACTTGCAACTCGCAAAATATGTTGCACTGCGTCCTCCAATCCGGCCACAACCCAAGACATGTACGAATTATGTTGCAAGGCGGCGGCGGGCAGTGATCACTGATCGAGTTATGAGACACAACTCAACCCACCAAGAGCCATCATCCATGGTGTTGGTGGTGGTGGTGGATGAGTGCCCGCCGCTTATTGGCTGCCGGCCAGCTTCACCCGCCGTTTCGAGTCGTTGGGGCCACAAGCTTGCCCGTTTAAGTGTTTACTCCGGGGGTGTGTAAACAGGGGGAGAGGGGGGGGGGGGCCGAAGGGGGCGCGCGAGAGGTGTGCGGGAATTCGACAAGAAGCCCTCCGCAAACTCCGGATGCCGGGCTGATTGGCCAACACAACACTGCCCGCAGCGACTCGTCCCTGCGCCGCCATCTCACTGGCCTAGCATCTAGAAGGCTCGTAGGCGAGGCAGCTGAGGCCGAACCTAGTAAGGTGCGCTATCCGGCTTGAGCAGAAACGAGGGCAAAATACTTGCAGAATTTCAAGATGCTTCGCTGGGCAAAGGAGTTAGGGGTTAGGGAGGGCAGGAGAATCTGTCTTCCCCCCCCCCGCCCGATTGTGGTAGCCCGTACTAATCGCATTGGTCACTGCTGATATTGACTTGGCCGTTGCAGGATTTGCCCGGAATTACGGCTGGAGTTGACCGGGCTGATTATCAACATTTGACCAAAAGCGCGAAAGTGAGGCATGACTGGTCATCAACAAGTCGCGGTGTGGTGGTTACACCCTGAAAGGGCATTTTCAGGGGGTGGGGGGCTGGTTTGGGCTGGTTGGGGAACCGGCAGCCTCTGTGAATGGCTGCCTCTGGGCTCCCCCAAGCCTTCCCCAAGGTCCCCCGGCAGAACCAACGACATCAAAAGACGCGCCAATCTTTCCGCCCTCGTTGTGTTTGAGGTTGAGCAGGATCAGGCCCCAGCCAAGTGCCCCAGAAGGTGCCCCAATATGCAAGCCCGGCGGCTTGCATCATCTGGCCACGCGAGCCCCCTCGTCCCCATTGGCCCGTCCTCCCCCCATTACACGACAGTTCCTCTCGTGGCTCGGGACAGGTTCCATCAAGGGCGGACCTCGGCCGGCGGCGTGCGGCGCTGTCATGTTTCCTTTGCTACCTCGTACGGTACCTTCAGTTCCCAGGCGAAAGCCGTGAACCCGTCTCCCCAACTCCCAAGGTAGCACTCCCTGCCGTCCTGTGACTGCGCAGACATCTCAACTGCCGGACGGCACAGTATGGGCATGGGGAAGGGGTAGTACAATACTTTTTTACTCCGCCGCGCGCATCTCGAGGAGAGGGGAGCACCGCCTGCGAGTTTGCTCCGTCAATACCACCACGTTTGCTGTCTTGTGTCTCTTGTGGTGTGAGTGTGCGTGCTGTGCTAGTCCCACTGCCGACACTACCGAGACCCACGCGGCGGCGGGCGGCATTTCTTGCCAGAGGTGTAACTCGATCGTGTAAACCATGTGTCGACGGTAGCGCACAGTGGCGTCGACGGCCACGTGCGATAGCACTGCAGGTCCGTCGACGGGTATCGGCGCAAGGAGAAGTGAGACACTAGCTCTTGGCCAGATGGTGCGACGATCCTCCGCCGTCTCTATTTCCGTCTCCTCCCGATGGCACTGCGGTGGCATCGTGGTTTGGTTGGCCTCTGCTGGGTGGTTGCCGAGCTGCATTATTGTTGTTTGTGCCGGCTACGGTACCTCGGTATGAGACCGCAGACGACCACAGAGCCCAACTCAGACAGTCAGTCCGAGAGCAGTCGATGCCCCGTTACTCCATCCTCCTCCCAGAAGGTCAAGAGACAGACGGATAACTACTCTAATAGGACACCGACTCTTTGCATCGCGCGGTGCTAGGGGGCAGATGCCGTGTCGGTGGCGGTTGTTATCTTGATCTCTCCCTCGGCTCCCAGGGGGTATCATGGAACTTGCATCCACCACGTCCGCCTCGGCCTTGGGGTCACACCCGAGTCTTGGCCATGGCTACACAAGCGTTACCAAGGTGGAGGAGATGCGGCGCTCCGAGTCTGGGACGAGGTTCTAGCCCGGGGGGGGAGGGGTTGTGTTCCCCCGTCCCGTCGTCGCCTGTGTCGTCTAAAACGTCTCCGAGCAGAGGCGGCATACAGGAAATATGGGTTGCGGCGGAGTTCTGCAAGAATTCTTTTGTGCTATTGGAGCCGAGTGTTTTCCTGTTTCGGACGGCGTGCATAGTGTCTTGTTAGTAATAGCCCATTTGACGCTGCCGAGGGAGACTGCGTTCCTCGCCTGCCGGCCTGAGTGGGCAGAACCCGGGAATGAGGTCGCTTGCCAACGCATCCGGCGACAAACAGATAACAATACTGGGGAGGTTGTAGACTGGAGATGAGGTACCTGAAGAAAGTGACGGCTTCCTGTGTGATAGCTTCATAAGGGGGCTACTGGCCTCACGAACTGTCCTCGGGGGCAGGTGAAGACTTGTAGCTTTCCGTTTCCCGACCAGGGACCGAGAGAGATAGAGAGAGGCGGCAATTGATGCCAGTACCTTTCTAGTAGGTGGTTAATTCTCGAGACCCTACAAGTGTTCAAGTTACTCCCTGGATAAACATTCAGGTTCAGTACACCGAAAGCTTTCGGAGTCAACACAACTGCCTGCTGGAGCCGTACCATCCTCCCGCTGCTCTCTGCAGTCAGCGCATCCACTTATGCTATCAGTCAACCACAACTGGCTAGCGATATTGAAGACGATAAACCCCGGCCGTTCCGAGTTGGCCAGCTGATGGCTATGGATAGCTAAGCTGGGGCAGCCATGATGCACAGGTTCCGTAAAGAATACCACCCACGGCATTCAGCTGCGCCCTTGCAGCAACGGCTGGTCAGAAGCAAGCCTACCTTCTGAAGGGATGACAATGAAAAGGCGCACACTGCTACCCCAAGTCTTGCCTGGCCTTGTTATCGAAACGAATCTTGCACCGGCTTTGGCTCTACCATGGGGATAATACCGTCCTGCCGCCGGCTTGCATGCCTCTAGCCTCTTTCATGCTTCGTCTGGAGTAAGGAGGTTGTGTTGATAAACAGGAGATAAGGGGGTGTAAATAGCTCGAGGGCTGATAAGTAAACGACACGCAGACCACGTATATTGGCATTCCAAACGGACCATGGGAACTTAATCAAGCCTTACTCACACTCTTACCGACAGCAGTATAGATTCGCTTTGGATCTGAGCGACTGTGTGATGGTCATGGTCTTAATAACATCCGCTGCGGGATGTCTAGATGCTATAGTCGTAGAGGGCACGAGAGAGATAGCACCGCGACGTTCCTGCTTGCCGATGGTTGGGGCTAGTCTTGGTCGTGCATCTCCAGTCTGACTTTGGTTTACCACGGTGAGTCCAGCAGTGTGACATAACCTATGTTTAGCTAGTTGCTCGTGGGTGATTGATTATCCTTAGATTCTAATAGATATTCTCCAAGTATAGCATGGAGCTGTCAGGGGTCTGGCTGCGAATATAAGAGCGCTTGCAGCGCTCTGGATTGCAAGCGCTCTGGATCTTGCAAAACAGACTCTCTCCAATATAGCAACTATGTTCCTACCCGTGTGCGAGCCTCCACCTGAATAGTGTCATATCTCCTCTCGAGGGGCTTCCAGCGAGACAGCACGCGCTCGGCTTCGCGGTGAATGGTTTTGATCTTGCGTCTGGAAGAATTTTTGCATATGAATCTTGAAAGGAAGCGTTAAATTTGACAGCCAAACTACGCCAGTTTTCGACGGGACGGAAGCAGGTGGTCTGCGAGATGACTCAACTCTCGGCCAGCAAGCCGCTGAGGTTTGACTCGAATCGATGCGATGGCAATGGTGTTCGGCTGGGAATGCGTGTCTCACGCCTGCCGTGTGCCCCATACCGTAGATACTTGCCTTCTGCCAGTCCTGACGAGAGCCTACCGTTGGCTTGGTGGGTGTCTGGTGTATAATCGCCTGGCTTCAGACCCTCAACATCAAACATCTGTCCTCCTCGCTCCTACCAAACGTGTGTGTTGCGTTGCCGACACTGATGATGGGCGGCCGGGCGCATTGCGGCTGGCTAGGGTCCCAACTGGTGGCTCTATTCTACTGTCGTGTGTCTCGGTGGACGGCTTCTCGTTCTCCTTGCTTGTGGCGGAAACCTCCCTTGACGTCTCTTCCGTCAAGGCAAAAGGGGGCGCATTCTTGGCGACATTCCGCATGTCAGCGAGGAGAGTGCTAACTGCCATTCGTCCACATCTTCCAACGCTTCGGCCCCGCCGGCCATCGCGAGGATGCTGATCAAGGCCCATTGCAAGATCAAAAAGCGATCTTCATCTTGGTGGCATCCGTCGCCTTGACATTCACATGGAAAATGTCCCCGGTTTGGACATTGCGTCCAGAGTGCCCATAAGCATCGTGGACCCACGAATGGGTCGCTGGATTCCCATAAGTCTCGCCAAAGATAGACTCAATCTCATCTCTCGTCCTCTCAATTGGCTCCAAGGGGTTTTGCCGAACAGGCGTCTAGTGAAACTGGATCTTTACCTGCTTCTCCCCATCCTCCTCACCATCTACGATTCCGAGGCATTTAAAGGCAAAGTAAGCCTCTCCCCACCAGCAATGCAATCTCTTGTTCAAAAGAACCATGTTCACGCTTCGTCACCGGCACCGAGCGACCCAGCAAACATATCCGAGATACGGAAATGATCCACACCCTCCAGCAAATGAAAGGCCCAGAACCTGAAGACTTTACGGGCCCTGCGCCTATTCTCTTCAGATTTGCTGAAGGAATATGGAATAATATGGCAGGCGTCAACGTCACCATTTGTCCGCTGGATCAGGCACATATTGCCTCCCAGTTTCCGCCGGGAGTCTCTCTCCCCCATATCGCGGTTGACCTGGAGTGGTGCGGGCTCTTGTGCGATCTGCTCGGCGCTACCTCCCGCTGACTCCATCTCGGCTGACTCCACCTCCGCTTTAGCTTTACCCTTTGTTCCGCCCCGAGCTTTCTTCTGTCGGGATTTAGGGGCTATGGGTATGGAAGCTAGACGTTTTGAAGAGGGTGTGGAGGAGGCCGAGGTGCTGAGGATAGGGGTATCGTCCCCCGAGGCAGCTGAGGTGGAGGTAGAAGAACCAACTTTTGTCTGGACTAAGAATTATGATAAGTTAGTATCATGCGTATGGGTTGACGGGATAATAATCAGCTTACAGAACTGGAGGGTGGCTTGCAGTCCACACAGCTGTTCAACGAGGGGCTCCAGATCTGTCATGCCGCGATGTGCACTGTCGGCGGGGGCTAAGTCCGCTGCCAAGCTCCTGAGGTTTGACATCGGCATGACCAAGAACAAACAAAGCTGGTGGTTGTTCAAATATCCGATCTTGGCATCGGGATTGTCGGGCGTGTATTTGGCCAGCTTTCGTTCGATCTTCGCGGCGAGCTCAATTCGCTCGTCTATCTCGGGCCCAGACAGGATGGGTTCTACCTCTTCGCGCTCAGGCAGCTCATTGAAAAACCTCTCCAATTGTTGATAATCGATCTCCGAATTATCAGTACTCCCGCAGAAGGAGAGGAACTTGTCCTCCAAGCGCTTTCGGAGGCGTTCTCTCAGCGCTGCATCCGACATGGCGGGCTTGGTCTGTCTGTGCTCAATGTTCGTCCGTGTGATATGCGGCAAATTGGGTAGAAAGAGGTGGGCTTTACAGTGGGAGGCAATGAGACTCTTAGTGGTGCGATGCCACGTGTTGGTAGGTGCGAATAAACTTCGACATCTCCGTAACGGGCTGGGCTCCTGGTCCTGCAAAAATGTCTTTGGCAGGTGCAACTTTCCATGCATGCCAGGGGAGGAAATCACCTGAGGGTTCCCCCAAACAAGGAAGAGCGTTTGTGTTTAGAATACCAAGACCATGTCAGGGGTGCTGAGGCGGGAGACATTGTAGTATGTAGTGGAATAGATCAAAAGCCGTGGCTCTGTTTGTATTTCAGCTCGATAGGAAGCTGAGACCAAGGTGCTTCAAGACACCTGAAGTATTGATTATGGTTGTTACAGCTGACTCCTCCCAACATTCGATCCCATCTGAAGCCAGACACCATCGCCCTCGGCCATGAGGTTTCCTGCATCATTGGACGGTCAGTTTGGGATCAAGGCTCGAGAGGTAACGAGACAAAATTACCGTCCTTATCCTCAATCGTCCCCTTTACGAAGATCTTGCGCTTGTCTTTCTTGACGACACGGCCCCTCACAAGTACGACCTGGGGCGTCTTAACCGCCCTGTGGAAGTTTGTGTTGAATTGCACCGTATATGCCCCATGCTCTACCCTGATCGTCAGCATAATGCAAAACCCACACACCTAGCCCCCAGCATCGAGGCAAAAAAGGGGCACATCAAAGGGGCACATCACTTACGACTCTGAAAATTTGCCGCCGTGCCCATAACCTCATCCATTAAAACCGCAAACAGCCCGCCATGCAAGGTACCCTGGAACGAGCACAAATCCTCGCCCAGCTCCAACAGCGCGTTAAACAACAAGAACGGATTCCCCCGATCCTCCCCGTCCATTTCCCCACCCCCCATCAACAACGCCTTACTCTTCGACAACTCCCTCCCAGCGACCACCACTTTACCAGCCTCACTCGAGCGGTGGGGCTCCACCATCCGGAAGAAGGTCACGCACGCCCGCACCGTCGTCGGCCCGTTCATGACGCGCCGCACAAATTCGGACTCGCCTGTGGCTAGCGGCCGCCGGTCGACGACGATGGTGTCGATCACGGCCGGGTCCGCGAGCAGCGCGGCGCACCACGGGGTCGCCTTGAAGTGCGCCACCGGTTCCTTGATGAACTGGTTGTGTTCGCCGGGGGCCGTGTGCGGCTTGGCGGCCGGGCCGATGGCCGGGCTGGCGGTGGTGGCTTGGGCTGCCATGTTTGGGAGGAGGGCGTTGGGGTGGGGATGAGATGGCAGAGACCAAAAGCAGCTTCACAAAGAAGGGGAATCGGGGGTGCGGACATCGAGGCCTTTATGGGTGTGTGGAAGGCTGGTGTCTGAGCCAAGTGAGACTCAGGGGACTGTTGCGCGAGTTGTTAGATGCTATTATATCGTTCTCGAATAAGCGTAGCTAGAACGCCAAAGACTTAGAACCGTGTCTGGAATACGTTAGTTGGCGATCGCCCCGTTCTAGTATTGCGCTTGACTTACCTGTCTTCAAGTTTCGGGGGAAAGTTGGGTGCTGTACGCTAGTCAGCTTTAACCCGGGAAACGGTCGACCAATGTAAACAACACAGATAAAAGAATGTCACGTCTGGGAACTAGTTGCTGACCATTCGGGGGCGATCAAGCAGGGAAAAGGAGATCGTGGAGCAACGGCACAGAAGGGCGGCGGAATACTCCTAGTTTCAAGCCCATGTTTTCCAAAGCCCCATGGCCTATGCATACAAGCCTCCATATGTCCATCCGCTCAGCACATACGACCTCCCTATGATGTAAATACCGATACGCCGTATGTTTAAACCCTCAAAGCCAGGCCTCTCTAGGTAGCCCACCCAGAAGCAAGCAGACAAGCAGCACGATGCAATGCCTATGCCCACACGTAGTAAACACAAAAAACGCGCCCAACGCCCAATGATGACAACCTCAACACAAAAGAACTTCTAAACACCAAGCAACATTTTTAACCTCTCATATGTAAAGAACGCCGCCGCCGCCATCGGAACCACCTTGACGTAGCCGATAGTTAGGCCGACAAAGAACCCTCTTGTTCCACGCTCGCGCATAATGAGTGCCGCTGTCTCGCCGATGCGCATCCTGTGGCCATCGCCGACGGCGCCGCCAACCTGCATTCGCCTCCGGATAACTTCCAGGGGGTATGACGCCGTCTGCGAGACCAGTCCCGCGATACCGCCAGCGAACAGCTCGGCCCAGGACCGTAGGGGCGCAGCCTTTCCGGGCGGCGCGTTCTCGGGTTGCGGGAGGGTCGTCCACTTTGCTAGCTTTGGGTGTCGGAGGACATCGCCTGCGGTGTCGTGTGTGAGGAAGGACATGCCGGCGTAGGGCAGCATGCCAAGGAGCGTGGGCGAGAAGCCGCGGTAGAAGTTGACAAGGCCAGTACGAGGAGCGACCGTGTTCACAGCGGCAGCAGCAGCTGAGGCTGTGCCGCTGGTCAGGTCAGTAGCCAGGGGCTTTTGGTGAGACTTTTCGGAGTATATCCGCCTGCATATGGACCGTAGGGACGATCGGCTGTCCTTCTTGGTCTCAAACGCAAGCCGGACTCGGATGAGCTCGAGTGGATATGTGAAAAAGACGGACGTCACACCAGCCATTGACCCACTGATGAGACGGCGGAAAGGGGTCTCGTGCTCCTTTTTGCTGATGACGACGGCGCGGATCTGCTCATAGGCGAGGAACTTGATGGCGGCGTATGGAAATATCCTCAACAGGGTGGCCGAGTGTCCTCTAAACAACCCCATCGGCCCGTCCTGGCGGTAAATGTCCTTCATGGCCTCTGCGACTCCGAACCATGACCCCGTATACTTGAGAAAGTGCGGGTTATGCGCCTGGAAGAGGATCTTGACTCGATCGAGCGGCGCGACCACCGTCTTGGCCTAAGACACGGAACATGTTGTCAGTGACACGGTGCCAAGTAGATGAGAGCGCGAGGGGGGGACTGCATACCGCGCACCCGGCCAGCCCGCCGGCGACACCGGTTCTCCAGACATAGTCGAGGCTTCGCTTGTTATCCGACTTGTTGCGTGGCACGGCGGCCTCGTTGTCGGTCGGGCACACTGCGGGGTTCTGCTGGCCTCTCGCGGAGCGCTGCGCATCGGCTACCTGTCGTGATTCATGTGGCGAAACGGCGGACATGGAAGCATGGCTTATGAGGGCCTGAGCCGGGGGCATTCCCGCTCCGGATCCGCCGGCGGACTCGCTCCGTCGCGGCGCACGGGGGGCGTTTGATGCGACTGCGGCGTCCTACAGGGGCATCGCAGGACGTTGCGAAAAGGGCGACAATTTTTGTGTGCTATCTACAATGGGTAGACCGGAGGACGACTAGAGGAGGCGTCGATGCGTGTTTGTGGACGGGGGGTGGTGGTGGTGGTGGTGGAGAGGGTCGTGACCGAGTCAAGCTGAATGACCTTAGATTTCCGGAATGCGACACGAAACTGGACGTCATTTGCTTGCCGTCGGTTGCGGAGGGAGAGACTTTTTTAGTTTTCTGGCCTGCCTTTCCCGCGAGCCGAGGGTTGCCGAGCGCAGGCTAGCGCTGATGCGAGCCGAATGCGGGCCAGACCACCGCCCCTGAATGGCATTCCACATGCCCCGGAAGCTTCAATTGCACGCCGCAACGTCGATGCATGAGGAAAATGATCGCTAATTGATTTGGCACCCGCCCGTTGTTCTCAATTCCTATAATCCAGCCACACGACATACACATGGCTTCATCCATCCTCTACCAAAATGCTGCCAAAACGGTCGTCCTTCTCGACCTCCCCCGATCAATTGAGGAATCGCAAGTCTTGTCCAGCACGCTAACACCAAATGTGGAAACACCGCCCCCGAGGCTCAGGAAGCTTGTCTCGGCACTGCCGCCGGCATCTCCCTTCCCGACCCCGGAGCCAAAGGACGGCAGCAGCGCCCAGCAGCTTCAATCGCCCTCCGCCCAGCTAGCCGAGCTGATGACACTCGCCGCCGCCGAATCCGCTCTCCACGACATCAACAAGTCATATGACGGCCCTTGGTACCTGCCACGTGCAACCTCGCCAGGGGCCGAGCCCCCTGCATCTCCTCCCTCCCCAGCAAGCCTCCCTTCCCCAGACCTCTCCGCCTGCCACATCCCCCCAGACTCCCACCCCCTCCACGGCACAATCGCTACCCACCGCAGCACCCTTCTCTCCACCACCACCCCGGCCTCTTTCGACCTAATCCTCCTCGACCCGCCCTGGCCCAACCGCTCCGCAAAGCGCAAGCGCCGCGACGTCGGCTCCTACCACACCCAGGACTTCACCCGCCTGCGCGCGACCCTCTCCCTCGTCCCGGTGGCGTCGCGGCTCGCCGACGACGGCCTCGTCGCCGTGTGGCTAACCAACTCGGCGCGGGCGGCCGACCTGCTGGTTGCGCCGTCGGGTGGGCTCTTTGCCGAGTGGGGGGTCGAGGTCGTGGGCGAGTGGACGTGGCTGAAGGTGACGGCACAAGGCGAGCCGGTGGTTGATTTGCACGACGCGACGTGGCGCCGGCCCTGGGAGCGGCTGGTTATTGCGAGGAAGAAGGGGACCCGGCGGGCGCCGCTGGGGCCCAAGGTTCTTGTTACGGTTCCCGACGTGCACTCGAGGAAGCCTAGTCTGAGGGGGTTGTTCGAGGAGTTGCTGCCGCCGGGGTACAGGGGGCTGGAGGTGTTTGCGAGACACTTAACGGCTGGTTGGCATTGTTGGGGGGACCAAGTGCTGCTATTCCAGCATCGGCATCACTGGGTCTAGATTGATGGGACGCCGACCGGGGAGGACACCATTTCCTCGGCCACCCGAGGTACTGTCTTGTGATGTGTATTGTACTGTATTCTACATGTAGTATTTAGCGTCTCTATAACATCATACAGTCCTACCGGCCATTGTCCTTGGCAGACTGGGCATCGCCGCTATCATAGCCATTGATATACCGCGTATTGACTAACACCGTGCCATAGCAACTCGCAAGCTCTCCAACCTGCTCTCTCTCTCTCTCATCTCTTTTTGTCAAGCTTGACATCAACCTCCACTTCCCTCCACTTTTCCGTCGACCTGAGGCCGCCAAAGGCCCACGAGGCTGGGTCTTCCATAAACAGCTTCGCCTGCTTCCTCATGAGTGAGACATCCTGTGTGACTGCGAGGTCCCTTGGCTTGATCCTGCCCCATTTCCGCAAATCGCTCTCGTCATTCATTTTGTCTTGTTCGGTCTCCATTGTGTAGAACTGCTTGTAGTCGAATTCTTCGCGTTCCGTCACCCCCAATAGTTGGGGCCACACAAAAGGCTTTACCAGCTCGGCGATCATCATCTTTCCCGCCTGCGGGCGGTACCAAGCGTGTATCCTGAATTTTTTCTGCAGACGTCGCTGGTTGACGAAAGAGCGAACGGCAGTGACCTCGACATTGTACACGTGGAAGAGGTAGTCGCGGATGTCGAATTTGTTGAACGTGAGCGGCACGGAGAACGTAGCTAGGTTTGGCGGCTGGTTATCCTTCGGTCGGACCATCTTGATGATATGTTCCGGTCTGAAAATAGAGCACAAATGTCAGCATCTTTTCTGCTTCATCCAGGGGTTTCTAGTGTCTAGGGTGGGCGGTCCGTCGTGTCTTACAAGAAAATCTGCTTCCCGCCTATAGGCCTAAGGGCCTTGACGGCTGCCTTTGCGGCTGGTGTCGCCATAGCTTCTGAGCACAATGGGAAAAAAGAGCGCGGCGATAGAGGCGAGTTTCGGGCGGAATTGGTCGATTGCTGGGCCGCTTTTACTGACCTGGATTGAGCGTAAAGTTCAACGTTCCACAAGCTTGCGTCGGAATTTCGGACTGGGGTGCCAAGCAACACGCGTGCCCGCGCCAGCTGACGTACCAGGGCGCCAGCTGTCAAGCCCGGGACACCCCTACACCTAACAGGGTGGGTCGTTTTTAGGGCTTTTCGAAATCCACATTTTTAGACCTCTTCTTTTAGAAAGTGATTTAAAATACAGAGAGAAAAGTCTACCAGTCAAATCTCGTACTCAGGGTATCTGGCTGGTAATAGAGTGTTCTCTTTTCTCTACACATTTTATACCTTACTTATAGTCATAGAACTCACGCTTTAGTAAACTGTTGGACCATTGTGGGGTTGAAACCATTGTTGGGCACAGGGGTGCAAGCTATCTCTTGAGCCGCCCAGCAAAACGATCCATCCGCTCAACTCAAATGGGCCCAATACGTACTCCTTACATCTTCTTCTTCTAAACTATCTTCTAAACTATCTTCTAAACTATCTTCTAAACTATCTTCTAAACTATATTGCACGACGGACCCAAAAACACGGTTAGACCATTACCACACTTGCCTGCCATTTTTGCTGTGCGCGCGGGCCGCAGCACTAACAGCCTGTTAGTGAGCCCTGCAAATCCCCGTATTGGTCTTAACTGATTTAACGGCTTGGCAGTTAGTCAGCTACCGCTGACTCCTTTGCGGTCCTTGCGGTCCTAGCCGGCCCACCTCCGATCCACTTCTCCGGCCATCTGTTGATCCGTGATGCGGCGATATATTATTTTGCGCGCCGTTTTCTTCTCTGCTTTCTTTTTTCCTCTGTTTTCTCATGTTGTTGATCCCGCAACGCCCCGTTGAAGGAGCGCCGTTCTGGTGTCTCCTTGGTGTTGATCCCGTAGCACCCCGTAGAATGGTTTGTTTTCTCTTCAGTCTTTTTCCAATATGTCTCCTTCGTTTCCGGGTTTTCCGGTTTGTCCGCAACTTTTCCTCGGTTGCGGCTTCGTTATTTTTTGCGGTCTGTTTCCATTCTGCCGATATGCCCCGCGGCCGGCAACCCCGGGCCCGTGTCCCTGTTGCAACCCCTGAGCAGTATTATACGGGTTGTGGGCGAATGCTGGCCACCGCATTGTTCGAAACCAACCGCGCCGGCCCCTTTCAGGGCTTACCGGGTATGTAGGGTCCGTGGGCTGGCGGCGCGTGTGGTCGATGTCGCCGGAGGTGGCCGCGTCACCCGGGGCCATAATGCACGGGCGGCTACGGAGATGGCTACGCTCAACAACTTCCCACGGCAAGAGGGCGCGCCCCTTTCCTTCTGGGTTTTCGCCTGTAACACCCAGATACACCGGAAGACTAGATACCTAACAACGGGGTTGAGAGCGTGGAGTCGTATGAGGTCGTGCTCGCAATCCAGGCCGAATATGAGGGCAGGTGCTTTTGGGAAATTGTCCTGGCGGAGCGCCATGAAGACGGATGGTTACACGCCTCTACTTGCTTCACCCACACAGTCCCACATAAATCCATCCCTCTGGCATGCCCTCTCATGTTCCTGTATGGCGATATGGTTTCACTGGGCTATACCGCTTCACCAAGACGCCGACGAACACAGGGAAAACCAGGCCCGAAGAGCTCGCCGCGTGCAGGTGGGGGAGGATGGGGAGGCGGTTGCGGGCGATGACGACTTTGGCAGCGCTGCTGAGGCGAAGTGGAACCAGTATTGCCATTATATCCTGTACCCTCGCCGCGGCCAGCAGAACGTGCCGTTCCGGTTTGGCCCATTGTTTCAACAGTTCATAGTTGATACGGCGGGATTGACGGGCATTCGCGAGGCTACGGCGGGGATGTTAGCACCGTCAACTCCAGTGGGGGCAGCAATTTCGGGCTGGGTGCACGTCCCCTAGTATTTCGTATCCCATGGACCGATTACTATCAGGAGTACCTAACTTTCTGCTTGCAACATCAATTCATCGCGCATACATCGAATTCTTTGTTCGTATTGTACCCTTGTAAATCAGACGCTATATTCCCCACACAGGTTGGAGATAAACACTGTGACCTTTTTTCTATACCTTTTTAGACATCGAGACCGTCAACGACAACACCCTTGTTCCAGGTCACCTGCATGACCCTCGACACCTCGGCGGCAGAGTCCTCGGAAACCATAACGCTGACAAGATACAGGGCAGCATCTATGCCAGCGGCCACTCCCCCACTTGTGATGACACGGAGGCCACCGAGGCGCATCGCCGCGCGGCGAGCAATCGACTCGCGGCGCGAGTTGGAGCCCTTCCAAGACATGGACCCCTTTCTGTAGACAGTGTCTTAGCTTCCGTCATGCCAGTGGCGAGGGGTTCTTATCAGGATGTTGCTATTTTAGACTTACCGTGCATTGGAAGGACGACGAGCGTCCGACTTGCGGCGGATATAAGGGTTCTCGTCCTCGTCTCCGAGGTCAAATCGCAGGTTGTTGACGACATATCGAGCATCGTCGATGACGTCGGTGCGCTCAGCCAAGTCACGAGTGGCTGCCTGGCTGCAGGCATTCTCAAACTTGGTTAAGTAGTCGGGGTGGGTGGTGGCCGACAAGCCGGCGAGGATGCCTTGGTGAGCCAGCAAGAGGGATCCGGTGCAGATGGACAACAGCGTGCGCTCTCGGCTGGGATCGCCCTTCTGAATCTCAGAGAAGGCCGAGATGAGGTCGAGGGGCTCGGCCTTTTGTTTCAGCACCTCGTCAACACCGCCTCCGAGGACGACGAGGACGTCGAAATCGGACAGGCGATCGTGGGCCTCCTTCCACGAGACCTGGGAGCCGATCACAACACCCTGATCGGAGATCACCTTGGGCTCGCCGGCGGCGATGGTGACCTCGAAAGCCCTGGAAGCTGTCGGGCAACAAGTGGTCAGTCTGCTGAATCACCCCAAAAGGACTCGCGGCGACCTACTCGAATCGCTAGCATCGTGCAGGGCAGTTGTCAAGACCTCAAGGGGGCCAGCAAAATCCAGGAGGTTGAACTTGGGATGCAGTGCAAACAAAACGTCAACCGGTTCGTCAGACACCGCAGACGTCTTGTGGGCCATCTTGGGCAACTGGAAGGTGGGGTTATTGGGTGTGATGGTGGGAGGAGGTAGCCTGAGTTGATCGAAGGTCACGATGGAATGCTTGTTTGCTATCAATTGATAGGCTAGGTAGGGAGCAGAGGACAATGATGGAGGAGAAGCGGGAAAGCTCTGAGATGTGGTTTGGGGGGTGGTCTTTGTTGATGAGACGGAAATGCCCAATCTGTTTTGTGCACCGCACCTTGATCTGCGGAGGAGGCCAGTCACGAGAACGGACTTGAAGATTACCACCCCGCTGCCCTCCTGCCTTGGTCTTCCCTCTGCCCCTCTGCCCACCTCTACCCCGTTGAGGGGGGTTCCACCCATAGCTCATACCACGGCTGCAGGTCAGCCCATTCGGTCAGCTGTGGCCCACTCATTTTACCCCAGGCTTCCCAACTGGCATTGGCAAAATGCGGGGTTAAGTGACAGTCCCCTCCCCTGTCCTTCCAAGGTCACGCAGGTCACAGCCGACAGGGCCCAGGGAACTGCACGGGAGCACGGGTCACATGTCCCGGTGGGTCTGCATTAGCTAGCTTGTCTAGGTTTGAAAGCAGCTAAATGGCGATGTCAATTGAGCTTTGGGAAAGCTGCGCAAGTTCCGTGCAAAAAAGCTGCGTTCTGAATTCCAATTTACACCGGACACCCATGCTACCACAGCCGATATGATCCAGATGTCGCTTTCCGTCTGACACTAACCTCTCGCTCCCCTCACTATTTTGTGGTACCGCTAGCTAGCAAGTAGACTCGTGAGATCGCCTTCCGCCCCGCCTCTTGATCCAAAGTCGAGCTTTTGCTGGGTGCTGCTACCGCGAGCAGCATTCCGATGTGCTATTCTCCTCGCCGATCAGAATGGCATCGTCCGGGTAAGTCGCCTCATACTCCGTCTTCAGACAGGCTGCGGATCGATGTGGTGAACGTGAACGCAGACTTGGTTGCCTCGCACGCAACCGTTCCACATCGCGGCCAACTGAACGACTTTTTGCAATGGAAAGCAACCTGCCGTCTCTAACCGCTGCATCCTCAACACAGGTCTACCAGGGATCTCATCAAAGCCCTCAATGGCTTCCTCCAAGCGCCCGCTCTCCCCCTCCCCGCCGAACTCGTCACCGTGATCAGCAGCTATCTGGAGAAGCACGCAAAATTTGACGAAGGCGCAGCGGAGCGTTTGAATGATGAGCTTCTTTCCGTGTATGAGAAAACCGTACAGGAGCGCCCTGAGAAATATGCTACATTTCTCGTCATCTTACGAGAGCTTCGGCCGGCATTTCGGACAGCAGCGAGGACCTTTGAGTGGTGGGATCGGTTGCTTGACCCCGTCCTCGAATTTGTTGAGCAGGAGAAAGGGCTGGCTCGCGAGGTTCTGAATCACACCCTCGATCTGCTGCTAATAGACGAGAGCGATGGCCCGGCACCTTGGAACGAGCCCGGCCTGGCCCCCTTTACAGACCGACTGTTGAGCCGATACATGTCTGTACGAGAGGAGGCACAGGCGCATGCTATGTCCTCATCGGTCGAACTTAAGGAAAGAATGATCAAGGAGACCCTCCTCATCTTCGGCAAGAAGGACCCCAAAGTGAGTTGTAGCTTGTTCCCTCTTTACCGCTTCCCTAACAGCTTTTAGGGCTTCATGACCTCCTTGGATAGCTTCGTGCTCAGACGAGACTACCGAAACAATGCTCTGAGCCTCCTGTGTGACTTCGTTGCCAGCCAGCCCCCGCATCTCCATCTCATCTTGCAAACTCCGCTCTTCATCAACATCCTTCACTCGTTGCAGAAAGACGAATCAACCTCAACAGTTACCCTCGCTTTGGTATCTCTGATTATGCTCTTACCGTTTATGCCAAGCTCGTTGGTTCCCTCTCTGCCAACACTTTTCAACATCTATGCAAGGCTCTTGTTTTGGGATAGGGATACGTATTTCGCACAGGCACATACTGAGATTGGTATAGAGGATGAGAGCGCCGACCCTGGAATGGCCTGGGAAAAATGCCTACTTGATCCAGATCACGACGGGAGCTCAATCCACTATCTCTCTACTTACTTCACGATACTATATGGATTGTACCCCATAAACTTCGTGGACTACATACGGAAGCCTCAAAGGTACCTTCGTCACGCAAACAACGATGAAGACATTGACGTACAAGCCATGGAAATCCGGGACAGATCAGAACGCTTCAGGAAGCAACATCTTCTACACCCGAATTTCTATAATCTGACAATCGAGTCCGAAAAGACCGACCTGAGTCGCTGGATCAAGAGCGAGGCCGACGAGGTTCTCGCTGATTGCATGGCTCTATCCATACCGGTCGAGATCAAATCAATAGATGCCCACGGCACCACGCGACACCCCGGGGCGGCTCATTCGTCCTCGGTGGCAGAGGAAGCTGATCGGGAGGGCTTCGAAGCGGCTCTGCTGAATGGTTCTAGCTATGCCGACACACCGTCACTACGAGCCGCCTCTTCGTCAGTCAACCTGCCTCAGCAAGCCGTGTCTGTCGAGTTCTCGATGGGCGGCCGCGAAAGCATCAAGTCGGGCCGCAGAGGATCGCAGTCAAGTCACCCGTCGGCTCGTGATTCCCTGGATAATAGGCCGCGGGAGATAGGGGGCGACAGCCCAACTCTGCCGCCACACTTCATTCACACTTCATCGCCGCAGGTTCAACTCCAGGATATGATTCACTCAAACAAGGCTATCAAGTCTGGGCTTCATCAGTCACTGGCTAATGACAGCGTGGTGTCGCTGGTCTTGAGTCCCCAGGAGCCAGCCACTGAGAATGCCTTGCTGCGAGCTCCTCAGCAGCCCTTGGGGAATCTTGAAAAGGCGAGCGCCGAGCCAGGTGATCGCACCAGTCTTCTCTACCGCCAGAGCTTGCTTCTGCAGAATGACCTGCAATTTGAAAGGTACATTAAGCAACAGCACATGACACATATGGGAGAGCTCCGTCGGAAACAGATCAGAGAAGCGGCCACGGAAGCCGAGACGCAAAATCTTGTAATGGCCAATCGAAGTCTCAAGCAACGGTTGGATGAAGCGAAGAGAGGAGAGGCTCAAACTAGGAAAGAGTTTGAGCATCGTCGCAACATGGCACAGAAGCGGGAAAATGATCTGTCGACCAAGCTACGAAGTTTACGCGAGGAGCAGAAGAAATGGAGCGCGGAAGGCATCCAACTAAGACAGCAGCTGGAAAAAGCTCAAGGGGAGTGTGAGAGGCTGCGGCGGATTATCGATGAGGCCGAGGAAAAGATACTCGTCTCGGAGCAAAGCCTCGAGGCAGTGGACATAAGCACTGGTGAAATCGAGAGGCTCAGGGCAGAAATCGCACGGCTGTCAGCTTCGGAGCACGCGTTCCAAGGTAAGGAAATGAAGATGCAAATTGCGATACGGGAGGCAGAGGCAGAGAGGAGTAGAGCAGAGCAATGGCGGATGGAGCTTGTAGCGCGGGAGGACCAGCTAAGGGAGGCAAGGAAGCACTACGATGTGCAGATCGCGGCTTTAAGCAACAAGCTCACGGAAGCCCTGAGGGACAATCAGCGAAACCGAGCCGGCGAAGCTTCAGCGGTATTCGAACATGCGCTCGCGGCAAGCCGCGCGAAGCAGGCTGAGCTCCAGAAGCAGTACAGCGCACTCATGAGGAAGTACATAGTTATGCAATCGTCAGTCTTGGATATTCAATGCGACACCAGCGAGAGGAGGGGGGCTGGGTATGATGGCGGCCCGTCCTCGTTTGGGGTTGAGACAGAGTCAATTCCCATGGCGGGGAGTCCCATTGCACCCCGGAACCGGGTGCAGCGCGGGTTCTCCGATCCCGAAGCGTTTGAGGGCATCTCACACAACGCGACTTCGCCGTTGGAACCGGTATCAACCTCTCTCGGATCTGCGACGCAGCGGCCGACAACTCCGCTGGAGCCGGGCCTGGCCGAGGCTTCTCAGGGCGGAATTGCGGCCGGAGGGAAGACAAGCCCGCAGATCGAGAGGTATTTTGGAAGGGGTAAGTCGTTGCCTTGCTCTTGCAACAGGGTTATTTGCTGACATGGGTGTTACAGGTGGTGTTCAAAACGCCATTCGGAAGGACAAGAAGGATGATAAAGCGGAGAGGAAGGAGAAGAAGGAAAAGAAGTCGGGGACTGGGCTGAGAGGAATCCGAAATTTTGTTTAAGTGGACAGCATAAGCATTTTCACGTTTTGGCACTGTTATACCAACAAGTATTTAACTAGTTGGGCTTAGAGTCGTGTGTAGAGGACTTATTTGTGTCTACCCCTTATCTAATTGAACTTTCCACTCTACAGATTCGATGAAATAGAGGGATGTGGTGGGTTTAAATCGCCTCTATTAATCAGTGCTGGCGGCGTTTCAACTGGGTTGCCTCCTTTCTGATTGCAGAGGACGCCTTTCCTCTATTGGGAAGTCAAGGTAACGTCGTCGTTGAAGAAACAACCGAACCGCAGGGGTGGGGGGGTGAAAGCCGTCAAAGTTGGGGGTTCGAAGACCGCCAAAACCCCAACCCCCCGCCAACCAGATCCCCCAAAACCCAATCCCATCCCGACTGCCCCTCCCCGACGATCACCTCTCCCGCGCAAATCATGTTTCCTAGTGGATGAGTGAAGCATCCCCTTTTTGACGCCCACCACACTACTCTTGACGGAACGGGTTACGGCAAAAGGGGCGAGGCGACAATATACGGAACTGCGGTATACTTTCTTTTCGGGGGGTTACTTGGTGTCCCGTTTCGTCGCAACGCTTTGCGCTGGAGCCTTGCGACACGACCGCCATCATCTGATAATCACCTGGCGCAAGGCGTGTGTGACCTTGTGCCGCCGCGATTCCATGCGGTTTCGATTCGACTCCCGCGCGCATCGCTGTCAACTCGCCCATCGCCTTCTTTCCTTCATTCGGGCGCATACGCAGCTTGTCCCGCGATTTGCTGAGCTGCAATCCGGCCTTGGCTGTCCGCGCGATCGCAAAAAGGGGCAGGATACTTAGAACGCAACCCGGCGGCGCTTACGTCGGTCCCCCGCCATTGCGCTCACCTCTCTCACCTTCCGAACGCCCCGCGATTCGACCCCCCCCCATCACCGACGACACATTGCGCCAATCGCGAGAGTGACTCCTGAAGGGAGCCACTGAGAGGCCTCTCCTGCGCAACGCGAGTCGCGCACGCGCAATTGTATCCTATTCTTCCACCGCTCGCGATCGATCTCTGTAACCCCTACCTTCATCTCTCATAAACACGTATACATCTCAACACCGGCGCAATGCCGCCAATGGCCCTTCTAACCCGGCGTAACGCCCCGCCGCCCCTCGACGCCCTCCTCTCAGCACGCTCGAGCGACGCGTCCGAACACCCCGTCCTCCCCTTTCATCTCCACACCTCCCCGCCCACACCCACCATCCTGCCCCGCCAGGCCACGCAGACACCCGCAATTCCTGCCTTCTATGGCTCCCTCGACGGCCCCAGCCCCGGGATGATAGTCGGCATCACCCTCGGTTCTGTGGCCGGCTTCATCCTCGTCCTCTGGCTGATCTACCTGTGCATCAACCTCGGCAACCCGGGGATCACCGAGTCCTCGTCGGTCGGCTCCGCCGTCCGCAGCAGCAAACACCACCACCACCGCCACTCGCACCGCCGGTCGCGGCACGGCGGCAGCGGGTCAGCGACGGTGGAGGTGCGCCGGACGACGACGACACACCCGGCGACGATCATCGTCGAGGACAGGGTGCGGCCCATGGCGGAGAGGGTGGTTGTGGAGGAGAGCAGGCGGAGGCGGAGCAGTGTGAGTCGCGGGGCGGGACCGAGGATTGTGGATGCCACGGATGATGACGACGAGGTGGTGGTTATTGAGGAGCACAGCCCGCCGCGGCGGCAGAGGAGTCGGATCCGGAGCGCGGAGAGGAGGAGTAGCGGGTATCGAGAGGTTGATCCGGACCAGTTCGCGGGCGGGGAGGCGGAGATTCGGGAGGTCAGGCCGCCGAGGCGGAGGCCATAGGTTAATCAATCAGGGGGAGGCCGGGAGGGGAGGGGGTGGGAGGGGGCGTAGGGAAGGGGTATGGGATGAAGGGGGCATGGTATTGTTATGGTTCGGGCATGTGCGACGATTAGGCTTGGTCTGGGTTGGTATGACCTGGAGCGATTATGGAGCGATGATGTGACAATGGGATGGGCAGCGCAGGAGGAGCGCAGGGTAGTGCAGGAATTTTATGTAGCATAGGATACCTTGGGCTGAGGGAGGCAATGGAGATACTGGGCCGAAACCTTTTTTAGATGAAACGGGGAATTTGGTAAAGAGTGTGACTAATCGAGCCAGGAATCAAACGACGATAGACATCAGCGTTGCGTCTCCCACAGTATGTGCGCTTGCCATGCTCCTGGTGAAACTGCGCAGTAGCCTTCTTGGCGCAATCGCACATGTCGGGCATGTTCTGCAGAAGACATGCATGGATGGCATGCTGCATTCCTCCGCCGTCAGCCATCTGCGTGTGTGCTGTGTGCTGTGTGCTGTGTGCTGTGCTGTGTGCGCGTGTGTGTGCTGTCTGGTCCGTTGATTGGAGTGCTGTCGACAATAGACGCCTGGCGTCAGGCGTTGCCTATGTTTTGTGGGTGGTTCCGGCAAGTTGGGACTTGGGCTGGAGGAGTGGAGGTTTGGCGGCGACGAGACGAGGATGTCTGATGCAATGCTGTGATGCAATCGACGCTTGGCGATCTCGCAGGGGGGAAAAGGAACCTAGGAAGGGACCCTACACTGCCTAGAACTAGAGCGACTGCAGCTAAGCTTCAATCCCCTCCCGTCCCGCGTCCTTCACATGCTTCGCGGTACGACTTCACACCACAATGACATCACCAATGTCAAGGTGGCATTTGGCTTGTTTACTAGCCCCCGTGTATAAATGCCAATCATATACCATGCGTACCTTTCCGGCTTCGATGCGAGTTGGTTGCACAATTCAACCAAATTTCCCGCGACCGAGACCATAACACGATGGAACACCCAGGTACGGCTTGCCAATAGCAACTCCATGTCCCGTACTGACAGCTCGCAGTTAAGGATATCCGCGGCGTCATCCGCTCGCTCTGCCAGGGTGGCTTCGAAGAGCAGCAGGAGGCTGTCTTCAAGTACTTCACGCCCTCCGCATCTTTTGTGCACCCCTACTGCCGCGTTCCTTCCTTTGAGGCCGTCCGCATTCCCGGCGTCGGCGAGGTCGACTCACGGACGCTGGTCTTGGCCATCTACAGATGGTGTAAGAGTACCCTTTGTACATCTCCCCATGCCTTGATACTGACCTCAGAATCCCAGATAAAATCCTCAGCCCAAAAATCGACATCGAGATAGAATCATCCGGTAAGAGTCCCCTTTCCACCACACCCTCCTTCAAGCACTAACCACCCTCCAGTCTTCGACCAACGTGCAAACCTCCTCTACGTCACCCTCACCCAGACTTTTTCCATCTGGCTCATCCCCTTCCACAGGGCCCCGGTCCGGCTCGTGAGCGTACTGCACCTAGTCCCTGATAACCAGTTGGACCCCAGAAACTCTCTCCTCAAGACCAACTACGCCGGAAATGGCAACACCCTCCTGGACGGCGACGCCCACAACAACGAGCCAGACACCCCGCTCGGCGAAGCCGACGACGAGCCCTCCTTCGCCGAGGTTGCCTCAACCGTGGTCCCGACCCCCCACGCGGCCGAGATGAGCAAGGAGCGCCGCGTCAACCACACGACCACCCAGCACGGCGGATCGCGGTCGAGCTCGTCGTCGGGCACCCCCAGGCGGCAGACGCCGACGCGCTACCGCATCAAGAGGCAGGAAGATCTGTACCAGGTCAATGACTCGCTCAAGTTCCTCTTCATGGCGCCGGGCGCGGCCGTGTACGCCGGCTGGCAGCTGTTCAGCACGTTTCTTTGCCTGCTGGGCGTCATCTTCCTGGGGCCTGTGGTCAGGATGCTGGCGGGGCTGGACGCGCGGTGGCAAGCGGTAGGCGGCCATGCGCAGGCACGGCGGCGCCTGAACGGCGGTGCGGGTGGTGGGAGGCAGAGATGAAGTGTGCCCCAAGTGCTGGTCGGTTATGAGTTTGTATGACGGTATGATTGACAAAAAGCAGCCATTGGTGTAGATAAAGTTTTTTAAAAGTTTTTTTTTTTAAAAGTTTTTTTTTTCAGCTTGAGGGGTATGCATAAACCACAAGCACTTATTAGAGTAGTTCGAAAAGCGGTCGGTGACTAGACCAGGGGTAAACAAACAAATACACCTACCACTGGGACCGATTTCTTTCCCACTAGGTGGGCGCTCCTTGCGCGTTGAACAAGCCCACTGACAGCAAACAAACGCCTACGCATGAGAGTGATAGAGGGTATACCATACAATCCAGCCAACAGCCAAGTCCAGCCACAAAGGAGCAGCACGCGAACGGAACAACCCGGATACAGGTGACCACGTCCATCCAGCCTTTGCACCCGCCCACCCCCAATTCTTCCAGTTTTCAATCCCTTCCCCGAGGAACCTCCGTGTACAAGTCGACGAAATCACAGCCGACAAAAGCAACAAGACAAAATAATCCTCCGATACACTCAACCGAGATCATGCCAAATATTACCGCCCTCCCATTTTCGGGAATGCCCTCATGATATTCGTTGCTTACAAGTCTCACATCCCATTCCCATTCCCACCGCCGCCACCACCACCACCACCAACCCCGCCATTGCCCATCTGCTGCCCTCCGAAAAAAAAGCCATCAAACAGGTCCACCTGTTGCCCATCACTAAAGTCATGATGCAACCCCTCCCACCCAAACCCGAACCCCAGGTCCACCTGCGTGTCCATCATCGCAAGGTCGCCAGCCCCGTCCAGCCCGGACCCAGCCGACTCCAGCCCCTGCAAGAACTCCATGCCCTGCAGGTCGTTGTACCCCATCACTGCCGGGCTGTATGCCTGCTGCGGCTGGAACCCCGCGACCGGCGAGCTCATGGCCGAGCGCGCCTGCGCCATCGTTGGCGAGCCCATCAGCGACGGGTCGATGGCCGACCCGGCCTCGGGCGTGCCGGGGTTGTTGGTGTTAGTGTTGTGGTCCGACGACGCGTTGCTCCGCGGTTGCGGGGGGAGGTTGCGCATGTGCGAGAATCCGTCCGACTCCGTCTTGAGGCGGAACTGTTGTGTTTTTTGGAACACCCCAAGTTGCGACGTCGGCGACGCGCTGTTGGCGTAACTGTCAGGCGCCGATGCCGACGCAAGGTCGGAGAGCTGTGGAGCGCGAGACGAGCCGTGTTCCATGGATGGGCGGTGTGGACGCCGGCTGCTCAGGGATGAGGACACGCCACCATCGCTCCGAGAGTTCCAGTCGAGCTGCTGATGGGGGTGGTGGTGCCGATG
Source organism: Lasiosphaeria hispida (assembly GCA_033439745.1). Taxonomy (NCBI): domain Eukaryota; kingdom Fungi; phylum Ascomycota; class Sordariomycetes; order Sordariales; family Lasiosphaeriaceae; genus Lasiosphaeria; species Lasiosphaeria hispida. Next base: position 2,792,267 of record JAUIQD010000004.1, read on the forward strand.
GTCGATGCTGTTCCGGGAGCTCCCTTGCCCGGGTAGTGTCTGGCCGAAGCCGCCGGTTGAGTTGGCCATCTTGATCGTGGCCTTTACCGTTCGGTCAAAAGCGTCCCGGCAGGCCTCGGCCGGTGGGCACTTCTCCATCAGATCCGTAAAGACGGAGGTTGCGGCAAGGACTGTAAAGTCGACTTCGTCCATGGTCTACAAGCACGTTAGCCATCCGAGACAAGCAACAGAATCCAAGTTTCCTTACCAACCGACTCCTCACAATCGGGGAGTGCCATATCGCATACAGATACGATATCCCCGCCACGAAGAGATGATGCGTCGCCAGATACGTATAGTTGACCAAGCCCACGAGATGCAGCTGTCGATACAGCCGCAGTATCTTCTGGCCAGCCTCGGCAACCTTGAGGTAGACACGGTCTTCGTCCTCGCGCAGCTCTATGTTATAGATGGTTGGGCTATTCACCTCCTTCGCCGTGTGGTACTCTCCCTCGAACATGGCCGGGACGCTCAGGCTCTGCCGGTAGAGCATGATGATGGCCTGCCAGTAATTGAGATCGAAAAACTCGGTTGAGAAGGCGACCCCGGTGTCGTGCTTGTTGGGCGCCGAGTTCTTCCAATCGTAAAGCCTCTTGTCAATGTCGATCCGCCACGACCGGAAGGAATCGAACTGCGACAGGAACGGCGACGGCAGCGAGGTGTGCATGTGTGGGTTCTTCTGGTTGAGCCCGCCCGCCCGGGCGATCTGCGCCTGCTGGAACTGTAGTACCTGGAGAATCTCGGACTGGAGAAGCCTCAGGCGGAAGTAATGATGTGCGACGAGCTTGTACGTCGGCTTGAGCATCTCAGATGGCGGTTCCCTCAAGCCATTTTGGCTTATGTACCGGTCCTCCAACAGCGAGGGGAACTCGGTCGTGATGACCTGGTCCGAGATGCCAAACGGCCGGCCGACACAAACACTGACGAGACGGTCAAACGAGTAGGTGCACCACCACAGGCGCCGCCTCAGGTCCCGTACATACTCCCGCCTACCTCGTTCCCGGGCCAAAGTTTCGCTCTGTTGTGTTGCTGCGTCTCCCAGGCCAGTCTCGATATCTTTTCCGTCCTCATAATGCAAGCCCAAATCAACCGCGAGCCTTACCGCAACGCCAATGATATACCTAGCGAGAAACGGGTTAGAATACCGCACCACGGACCCTCGCGCGTTTCGTCTTGCCATATGAAAGAAACAAGACTCACCATAGTCCCGGCGGCACCGGCCTCAAAAGCGCAAAATTCGCCAGTAGCAAAACGGCCTGCAGCTCCTCCAACCCGCCGCCACTGCCCAGACACGCCTCCAGGTGAACAATGGCACTGGCATGATACTCCTCGGGCTGGCTCTGCTTCGGCTCTTGCGACGACTCCTCGTGCTTGCCATCGCCAAAAATAATGCCCCCGCCAATAGCAAACACCATGTTGAGCACATACAGCTCTCGAGGGCCCCGCACGCGGCCCGTCTCAGCGTAAGCCTGCTCAAACATGTCCATAAACTCGCCCTTGTGCAGCACGGGGATCTGGGGGTTTGCGTGCTCAAAATACAGCGTCACAAGCTTGGTGCCAACCGACTTATCCGGGAAGGGCGCGGGGTGGATCGACGGCTTCGTGTGGAGCCCGAAGAAGGAGTCGCGCATCGAGGCCCCGCCCATACCCAGGCCCGCACCTGCGCCAGTCGCGGCCGGGCCGTTGCCGGCAATAGACTTATACGGCCGTACGCCCCCCTTCTCGGACGATGTTGATCGTTGGTCTGAGACGGATGACTGCACGGCGGCGAAGACGACGCGCGCGAAGGACACACCCGATGCGGAGCCCAGGTACCGTGGGTTGGCAGCGCCGGGTATCCCGGAAAAGCCCGACTTGGTCACGAGCTTCTGTAACCTGCTCGTGTCGTCGCCGTGGCCGCCTTCAGCGCCGGCCTTGGCGCTGCTGGCGGCTTCCGTCACGTCCGAGATGGACGAGTTGCCGGCCTCGGTGGGCGATCGAACGCTACTACTGGCGCCATTGCCCCGCTTGGAGCAGTACTCGAGGTTCTCGGCGGGCGGGAAGGTGATGTTGTTGGACGATAAGAGCGCTTCGAGTTGTTCGACCCTCGTTTCGAGATAAAATATATAACTTGAGAATCCCACATGTTAGTAAGAAAGCCCAGGCCCCCGTTGTCCATCCACAACTCCGACCCATACCCCTATTCTCATGGGGTTTGAATATAAAGGGGGCGACCAACCTCCGGGGGATCTCCCTTTTGGTGATGGGATCATAGCCGACACAGGCGACGCTTGCTTTTTCGCAGCTCGCGCAGCTCGGCAGCTTCTGATCACAACGGTTCTTGCGCAGGCGGCAGCGGTTGCAGGCACTGACGTTGCGGAAGCTGCTGCTCTGGCCGACCTTGCCCACAGCCCCCGCAGCACCACCACCGTGGCCGGCCGAGAGGGGGGGGCCATCCTGCAAGTGGTGCTCGTCGGTGGGGGAACCGGCGCCTCCGGAGGGGGGCGAGACCGGCGGCGAGTCCTTGTCGGGGCCGGGCGACGACGCGCGGGGGCGCTTGGAAGGGTGGAGATCCGGCGACGGGGGGGAGTGCGCCAGGACCGGCATCTCGTCGGGGGCCGGGACCTGGGCCCGCCTGTGGGACGGGGGGGTAAGCTGTGGAACACGAGATCACGGGGTTGTTGGTCGCCGAGACACGCACGCCAGCAGCACGACAGTCACGCAATGGCCTTGCCTTGCCGTTCGATGGCGGCGCGGCTGGACCCGCTGGCGCAAGGGCAGGCGCAGGCACTGCCGTTGTCGCTGTCACTTGGTTGCTGTCGAGGTCGAGGATCGGCTCGACTGGCTTCGGCCTGACTCGAGCGAGACACTGGGATGCGGGGGGGAGGCGTCGGCGTTCTGTCAGTTTGTCTCTCTATCTGCGTGTCTGGCTGGCTGTCTGTCTGTCTGTCTGTCTGTCTGTCTGTCTGGCTGACTCCTTGCTCTACGCTGCCTCTTCTCGGACGCAGTGCGCCGGCCCCATCTCCCGCTTCTCCTTCTACCTTGCGACGGCTAGCGACAGCGAGATAGGCCGGGGAGGGGGGGAAAGGCAGGCAGGCGAGTGGGCAAGGTGCGCGCGCGCGTGTCGTATCTCGTCCACTCAACCATGCGCGGGCTCAGCAGCGGGCAGCGGGAAGCACGGCAGCAGGGCAGCAGGGAGGTCGGCGATGGGCAGAGCTGCTGGGCGACGTCGATTTATCCAGTCTCGTTCGTGATGCTGCTGCAAGTGAAGCTGCACAGGCTCATTGCGTGAAAATAGACGGCGAGGCCATGCAGGATACTGCGCTCCATTGCGGAGCTTTTTGCGTAAAAATACCGTGCCTGCTCCTCGAATTCGTCCCCTGCGACAGAGAGCCCACTCCCCTCTCCCCCCCCCCCCCCCAAGCTTCCCCCAGCTCGCCCCAGCTCGTCTCGGCAGCACCTTCAGCATAAGCCAGCACCACCCAGACCACCCGGCAGCAGCGCCCCCAAAGCACCACAGATAAGGACCAGCAGCCGGCGAATCAGAAATCGCCGCCTGCCCGTTCGAATCGAGTAAGTCCAAACCCCCACCTTTTCTAGAGCTGTAGCTCCATCCTTCGGCGTCCGCAGCTGTCGTCCATTCTCCAATCATGCTCCAATCGCCGCCAATCGCTGCCAATTGCTGTCAATTGGCGCCAATCGACGCTGTCTTCCCAGCAAACCACCTCGCACAGATGAGAACAGCAACCCAGCAACGTGAAGAGAAAAAAAAATTACAAGCAGCCCGCCGAGTCAACAGAGCCCACATGATTGATCGATCTTTTCCCTGAGGCGGTACGTCTGCTACTAACTCTATACAAGGCCACGAGGTAGCATGTATTAACCCATCTGACATGGCATTACAAAAATCCTCAAAGTGTGTGCTTGCACGCAAAGCAACTGCAGTGACGTCCCACGTATGCCCTCATCCCAGCGTCTGTGTTTGTGCATCACGAGAAATAAGGCATCGAGTAGCTAGGATCAGAAGAGAAAATATTTGCCCCAGGACTTTTTTGCTATGACCCCCACAGGCTCGCCTGCCTCAAACGTCGAGGTAGCCAGGCATCTGTCTTCCTCTCCAGGCCGTAGGTATACTGCCCCTTTATCTCCTTCTTAGCCTCCCTCTGGCTAGTATCAAACTGCCTTCCCTATGGTATCTCGGCTCTGTGACAAGAGTAATGATATGAAATGTCCTCCGCCAGCACTGAAACCCCCTTTCATATCCGAGTCCAATGAGAAAAGTCGATTAAAAAAATAAAAGCAAAAAGCAGAAAAACAGCCAACACAGCTTACAGGGCTCGCTTGGAAGCCATGCATCGTCCGGTCCCATAACTCGCCCTTGTTTATGTATCCTTCCTTGCCAATAAAACAGTATTAGTAGTCTATCCCGATGTGAATGAGTCCCCCATTAAAAATACTCCTGCCCAAACGCCGCTCTGCAATTCTGGCAACGCCGCTTAAGCGATTGACGACTCCCAGTATCCATCTGCTGTAACCCTTACCGTCTACCTATTCGCGTCATCATTATTCGTCAAGCTGGGGGCGACCATAGTCCAACGGGATGGCTGTAGACACCGCTACGCCATGCCCGCCGGCTATTGATTCGCCTCCGTCGAAGCTCGCGGTTCTGGCGATATAGGATCCGATTCGGCGTCTTCCTTCTCGTCCAATCGGCCCCTCGGCTCCGAAATGTCAAAACTAATCCAGGCCCCAGCAATCGTTACCAGACCAGTAGCCCACCATACCAAGCCCGAGTAGCCGCTTTCCAAGCCCATCGAATAGAGCAGTCCAGAGACAGCGGGTCCGAAAGCACGGCTCAGACTTGCCGTCATGGCTGCCACCCCGTTGATTGTTCCGAGGGATAATGTCGTCGGGGCCGAGTTGGTCAGGAGGATGGCATTGCTCGGATATGCAAGCGTCGAAAAAGTGCACTTCCAGACCACAATTCCGTAAATTCCCGCCATCCGTAGGTTGTCGGGAAGCAGAACCAGGTACGGCGTGGCGAAGTAAAGCAATGGGTACGACATCGAGATGAACCTGAACAGACGGAGAGCTCCCATCCTCTTCACGACGGTCGGGAAGAGGAAGAAGGTCGAGATCATGGAATACACGCCCTGGATAGACAGAATAAAGCCGATTGTCTTGGTGTCGTATCCAAACCCATCTGCAAACCTGAAAGGCAGTGAGGTCGGTATGCGGTGCTCTGGTGGGTCGGTACTCAAAAAGACAGGTAGAAGCGCATCAAATGTCATTGTATGGCTAAAGCTCATGTTAGCCTCCCTCCCACAATATCGTCCTGTCCAACACCACTTACAAGGCAAGAATTCCATAGGTAATAATGATGAGCACAATGGTCCGGTTGAAAATGCCCGTGGGCCGAGTCGCCCTCTCGGGCCTCGGGACATCCATCTGTCCATTCTCTGCAAGACTGAGTGGCTCCTGCAAAACGGGGCCCTGTGTCGTCGCTAGTTGCGGGGAGTTCTCAGACGTGCGATATCCAGGCAGTGGCTCGTCTGAATCGCCTAGCAGCGGTTGCTCCTCGGGGCATTTGGATTTCCGCGCCCGGTTCCATTTCATCTTCGAGATGCAAGAGACCAAGGAGTTTCCTAGCTCGACGCCACGATCCCGCTTCCACCTCTTCTCCTCGTGGGTTTCCTCGAGGAACAGCACACCAATGATCACACCAATGAAGACGCAGACGGCGCTGAACAAATTCGGCAAGAGGTACGGAAATCGGTCCCATATGCTGCCGGGCAAGAACACGGACGGGATGTTTTTGACAGGCTTGGCGAGAGCGCCTCCAATCATAGGTCCGACAATCGAGCTGCGAGTGAAGTTAGCTTCATGGCGCACCACTCGTGAACATGCGGTGATAACCATACCCTAAGCACCAAACCATTGGCATCACCGAGTATGCCCGAGCTACCAATCACAGTTTAGCTCCAGTCCCTTGTCGCACAAGGGGGTTTCGGTGGCAAACTCACGTTGGTGTTCCTTGACAGTGACCAATTCCGCAACGGTTGTCTGCAAGACACCGATATTGCTTCAACCTATTAGCCCAATAACCACCACAATCACAAGCGAGCTAAACACGAACCCATTAAGAAAGCCACCCAGAGCGCGGGCGAACAGCGCAACTGGCAGGCTCAGTGAGAAGCCAAAGAGGAGAACGCTGAGACCAGTGCCCCCCAATCCCATCAGCAAGACCGGCTTTCGGCCAATTTTGTCACTCAGTCTGCCCCAGAAAACGCTGGTAGAGAACTCGGCAAAGGTAAACGAAGACGTGACCAAGCCGGCGTAAAACGAGATTTGACTTTCATCATTGGTGATGTTGAAGTCTCTTATCATATAGTAAATATATGGAAAGATGGACATGAAAGCCACAGGCTCGCATATCCGGCAGAGGGCTGGTCACGGTTAGACGTCTTTCTTGATAGAACACGCGGCCCGGCTTTCCACATGCCGGGCGGCCGAGATGGCGGGCTGAAGCCACGGACATCGCGGCCATGACCAAGCCTCGGTACATGCAAGACTTACCGAGAATAAGTAGCTGCCTCCGCGGGAACGGCGGGAGCTGCTTCTTGGGCGCCGCGCCCCTTCCAGTGGCAGACATGGTGCTGGGACGCTTTGGCCTCATACGTAGTCAAGCCCTGGGATTATTGGTTCCTCGGACCTTCAGAGATAGCTACACTGGGGAAGGCTCAAGCGAGAGCAACTTGGTAGGCCAGTATGGAGCCGGGGTGCTTGTGGGTGGCCGACGACGACGATAGTGACGAATACGGGACTTGTCTTGCTCTTTTCCTTGTCCAGCGCAAGACAGAACTGGGCTGGTTCAAGGGCACGGAGGATCTCCCGTGGCCCACGTCGAGGTGTAGCTCTGATAGCTTGTCAAGAAAGAGCAGATAGGAGGACGTAGAGCAGCAAGCTGGGCAGAGGTGCTATAGAGGTGGTATGCAAGCAGATGAGAAGGCCAAAAGATGAGGATGGTAGGGAGAGTAGAAGGGGGGCGAGAAGCGGTATTGTATATAATACACAGAACAGAGACGCAGTCGACCAAGAGCGGGATACCCAGCAGAGCAATGAAAGCAGCCAGGGGGGGGGGGGGGGGGGGGGTGAGAGGGCTGAACGCAGAGGTCACCGGATCATCCATCTGACTGTGGGGATGGGGCCGCCCCGAGAAGCCGGGCATAAAATTATCTTGGTGTGGAAAAAAAAATAAAAGTGAGCCAAACAGCGGTGACAAGTTACGACTCTGCCACCAGGAGAAGACGAGAGACGATCCTGCCTGGGGAGCACTAGGTCAGTTCAGGCAGTAGCAAGGTTGCAAGGTCGGACGTGAATTGTGGCCGTGGTCGAGAAGGCGACCCTGGGCCTGGACAGGGGCACAGGAGCCTTGGCGCCACGACCTGGCCTTTCCCGACCCTGATGGATCCCATGTCAAAAGATCCATGTTCTTGCAGTTCTTGCAGGGGGAGGGGGGTTTCTGCACGCAGCGTTGACGGTTCAATGGGTTCGTTCGTCACCGTTTCTCAGGGATGCGGGACTGGGTGAGTCTATCCTCCGTCCGTTGGGAATCCGAGCCAGACAGGCTTGACGGCATTCCGTCTCTTGGGCTCGCTCCTGCCCCCTTTGCCCCTCTCCTGTTTCTTCGCCAGCGCCTGCCTTGTCCGGTGTGTCGTGCGTTCCCCATCCGCGATAGGACGAGGCCTTGCAGGAAGCTGGGAGTGCGAGCGAACCATGGCTAACCTCCGCTCAAAGGCAGTCAGTCGGTGGTGTCAGACGGGGCGCCTCACCAGGGGCCGCCGTTGACGGCCGTCTGCTGCGCTGCACCACGAGAATGCTTGTTTGTCCCGCCCGGTGAGAGACCCAGGGAGAGGAGCAGGGAGAGGGGGAGGGGCCTTCACGAGGGCCATGTTTGACAAGAGCGTTGAACCCATTGCACAACAGCGGGTCGGCAGACCGCCTTCCCGGGACATGGACACCGGCCAGTCAGATGGGGCGCCGCATCACCATCGGGTGAAGGTTCGATATGGCGACGGCGGGTCGGCGGCTGCTCCGGCCAGTAGCCATCCGATTCGCTGGGGCAATACATGGCGGGTGCTGGGCGAGCGAGATACTTGGCCTGTGAGAGAGAGACATACACAATCGCGAGATGCGACGGCCTTACGTGATTGAAGCAGCGGGGTGTGTTGTCTGCGAACCCGGCACTTGACCGTGCGGCTTTTTGATGGGACGCAGTGAACCAAGGGCGGGAGGGGGCATGGAAAGAAATCTCAGCCAAGCACTCGAGCGAGTGAGGCGTCATGGGCCTTCTACAGCACTTAGCGCGGTTCTAGTAGTCTCAAAAAGAAAACCTCCGTCCAAGACCTTGTTAGTGTGTGCAGTAGAGGCAACCGGATGAGAGACGTGCAGCATCACGCCGTCTCGCTCTCAAGGGTTACTTAGGTTTGCTAGCCCAAGCTGCCAAGCTCCCTACGCAGTAGGTCGCCGCACGATGATGGAAGGGCTGTGTGAGCTGTGTGAGCTGTGTGAGCTGGGTCCCCTTCGATGAAAAAAAAAAAAAACCGCGTTGGGTGTTAATTGTGGGCCAAAAGGAAGGAGGCGCTGAGTGGGTTTCTCTAAGGCGATGCTGCTGACCGACGAAGGCCACACTGTATGTACTGAGAAGCGGTGAATGAATAACTGTTGAATGAATGACCGCGTGAGTGCGAGGCCATGACGAAACGGGGACCTCGGAGGATGGGAGACACACGATAGACTTGGACGCCTCAATCACCGCCAGCCGAGGGCTGGGGGAAAAGGGTAGGGAGGGGCAGCGGGAGAGCGCCCAGGTCGGAGAGCAGCAACATGGAGGCAAGGCAGAGCAAAACGGGCAGAGAGAGTAAACACAGGCATCCAGGATGGAAGGCACGCAGTTCTTGCACGCAGTGCTGGAAATCACCAAGCGACAGCGGTGCTCCGATATCTGAAAGCCCATCCCGTCTCTGCCCTGGGTAGTACAGCTACAAGGGACGATAAGTACATACGGTACAAACGGTACGGCAGGGCCTCCGGCGAGCCCAGGTATAATCGCCGCCAAGTGCGCTTACCCTGGTTTTTCTCTTCGAAGGGTGCAAGACGGCAGAAAGGCGGGGCTATTGGGGAGATATCACTGAGAAGGTACTGTACGTAGTACTTGCAACTGCATGTCTCCTTACCTGCCTCACGCTTTTGGATTTTGTTGTGGTGAGGCAACAGGTACATGAACCTGTGAACTTGTATTGGACAGAAGTACCTACCGCCATAGGGCAGGGCGGGCAGGGCTGTCCGTCGACCACACCTCGGCCGGCAGCTTCCTTTTTTTTTTTTTTTTCTCTTTCCCCTTCCGATTGCACGAAAGGGAAGCGCGATCACACAACCCGCTGCTGCTTGTCAAATTTCTTCCGTAAATCCGTAAAATCCGGGGCAGAGACGATTCAATGACAATCCTGCTGGTATTATTATTAATCGTGGAAAAAGTAGCATGACTCCAGGCGAGCCAGGGCCGATCGGGGCGGAAAGGGTTTGCCCAGGGCCGTTTGTTTCGTACACAAGGGTAAGGGGCCAAGAAGGAACCAGGCTCACAGACGAATCCGTGGCATGAGATTGGATGCTCAAAAGATGCGGCCGATCATTGATGGGGGCGTTTTCTGGGGTCCGGCTGAAAGGCGTCGTTCTTCTCCACTGGCCCTGGTCGTTAGCACCGCCCGGAGAATCTGGTGCGTATCTAAGATCAGAAGCAAGCGCGAGCTGCAGAGCCCGGACAGTGCAGACGGCTCATGTATGCACTTAAGCCAACGACGACAAGAGGTAAAACTGGAGGCAGGGAGGCGGCATGGTCGCACAGCCAAGTACAGTACGGGGCGACGCACACGCGCGATACAACACACCACACTCTGCCTTAGGGTGCAGCAGGTCTAAGGTAAGGCAGCCTTAGGTATTCGTAGACATGAAAAGCTTGGCCGCCAGACGAGCCGAACCGCTCTTGGTTGCGAGCGATATGTGATGACGGGCGGGGACAACCTGCCGCCGGCTGGCCAACCACAGCCCCTATCTTCATCGACAACTATTGTTTGCCTCGTCCCCTTACTCGCCAGGGCGGTGGGCTGCGGGTTCTAATGGATGCATGGCATGGGTGGTTTTAGTGTATAAATACTCTAGTGCTATTGATGCGGTCTGCGACTTCGCAGCCCCTATTTTCGGACTTGCTCATCAGTGGAACGAGATGCTGGGAATGTTGGTCAAGTTAGATATGGATATTGTAAATTCCCGTTGTCGCGAAATGCCGACAGCCGGCCGCGGCCTACCCGCTGTCCACAAAGACACCCCTCGCACGGAAATCGAAACGCTCTGGTCACCATAAGGCAACGGTGACATTGGCCGACACTACAAATGTCAACGTGCTGTTCCCGGTGTTGATTTCGCGTAGCGGCCTTATCCAGGGAATAGGTATGGCGACTGAGAACGATCGCGGAGGCTGGAGCTTCCATGGAAATTGGTTGGTCGGTTGGTTCGAGGGCTATCTTCTACTCGTCGCTCAAGGAACACAGCCTTGCTCTCTCCACCCCCGTGGGCGCTGATCCCCCCTGGAATGTTCAAATCGCTTGGCCAGAGATCGGATGATGTTGTCAGTTTCGGTGACTTCTGCTCGCCCGGCCTGACGGTGATGGCCGCAAAAAGCAACCGTGATCCTGTGTTACGCCAATCGACTCGCTGACTGACACGGAAGTCGGCCTCGGATCCCCGGTTACACACAATGTGGATTGCAGTAAGGCGTCCCGGCCTCATGAAAATTAAGTCTTGTGTGGGGCGGGCACTTGCTGCTAAGGCGTCCAGTCGCTGTAGCGCGGTGTGTCAAAAATGGATGGAATATAGCGTCGGTACGATGTAGCATTGGGATATCTGTTCCGACTCCCAGGAGCGCAACCTTGCCCATCGCTGCAACTTTTGCCCTCGCCAATTGGAGGCGTCAACAGCAGCCAGCGTCAGCCCAGAAGGGTGACAGGCGGGCACGCGGGGTCGGGGCAGGAATAGGTCAGCGTTTTCAGCTCCCGACACCAACAGCTCAACACCAGGTTTCAATATCGGGATGCCAATGCCGTTGCCTTCTCGGCAATCGAGACTCGGGCAAGATGGCACCGAATCAGGTGCCAATTGGCGGCACTGGGCGACAATGAATCTACAAATTGCACTAGAAGCTGGCCTCCGCGGAGAACCGCAACATACGTCATTCTGGTTGCTCCTGGCTCCTGGGTCCCAGGTGTGTGGCTTAGTAGTAGGTTGCTGGTAAGACGTTTTGCGTATGGCAAGCGACGTAAGCGACAAAGTCGGTCGGTGACTAGTTAGAGTGGACAAGGTGGGCAGGCGCGGCAGGTGTGGCAGACACGGCAGACCAACCGGAGAGGCCCCTGAGGAGCGATCTCAATCCCCAACTGGGATGGTCCCTGTGGTTGTCGCAGTCTTTGGGTTGAAAAAGCCATGTGGCATTGATGGATGTAGCATGGCCGACATCGTCCGTGTGACGGCATGTGGGCATTTGCTAGTGATCCGCATTGGTGGCTTTAGGGTCGGGATCGTGGCCGTTTCTCTCCTTTCTGATCGCCCAAACTGTCTTGAGCACCGTTTTTGCAAGAAATTTCCCAGGGGTGCTGCGTGGACGCCCGCGTGCGCACTTGAGTCTTGATTAGCATAGCACGCCACACTAATGTGCGTCGAACTGTCGATATCGGGTAGACCTGGTCCGTTGCATTTCTTTTCTCAAGTTTTCTTTCCTTCTTTCTCACCTTTATGGATACATCATTCCTTGTCGATGGGGGCCGGCCAACCGCGAGCTGCCAATCTCAGCGCGCAAAAAGTCATCGGAGCCGGCAGAGCAGGGAAAAGCAAGGGGTGAGGGTTCCCGCTTTGGCCTACGTCCGGTGCATGTACTACGGCGTAGCGCGAGCGAGGAAGATGAGGTGAAAATGAGGTGAAATCTAATTTTCACTTCGTCGTCGGTGTGCAATGTTTCAGGTGGCGATTGGGGGTAGGGCCTACGAATCCTCATGCAACGAAATTCGGTTTACTATTGTCAGTGATTTCTTTTTACTCATAGCTGGGGGGAGGCTGGCTGTATCCCGGTGCCTTCCGAGTCGCTTCGAGGAGGTTTTCGGTGCGGGTTCTCGTGATTCTGGGGAAGATAAAAATGCCAGAGAAACAGGGAACTGTGGCGTCGTGCTGGTGACAAGGGCCCCTGCTCGCAAGCTCGCTTCCAGAGGAATGGCTTCCCCATAAAACCAGCAAACCAAACTGTCGGGCCGGGGGGAGGGCGGGGCAGCCTCAGCACATCTAATTACTTCCCAAACAGGCTAAGACTACCACACATATGGATCACACGTGTGCAGAGACATTCCTGTCTTACAATAACTTTCACGTTTTCCTCGTTGTTCGACCCCGACCTCGATCCTTCGTTCTATGCAGAGGACTTTCGATGAGAAGACTCCCCTAGCTTGGTTCATTGCTCACAGTTTCTCATTGGGAAAGATCGGCCTGCAGCACGCGGCACAGCACGGCATGCACAGCGACCACACCAAAACGGGGTGGCCAAAGAGGCGGGAACTGCCAGTGAGGAATTGCTATGTACTACTGCCGTCGTGCCGCCTCCACCCTCCAAGTCTAGTACTAGTAGCAGTAGTATCGAAAGGTACCCTCTGGTTCCGGGACGCGGCACTTGGCCCTCATTGGTCAAACCAGAAAACGATTTCAAGGCACGCATACCACATTAATCATGTGCTCTGGACTCTCATTTGTGCACCCGTCGCATTCCCCTTTCCCGCCCATCTCATTGCGGAGTAGCCCGCGTGCCAATTTAGTCTTGTGAGAAGTCCAATGTGTTGTGGTTGCGGTTGCAGTTGCGGCTCCGTTCCGGCTAGTATCGTTGTACGTGTTTGTTTGATGTATGTATGTCATGCATTTAGCATTGAGGGCAAAATTCCAAAAAGGGCCAACAGACGCCGCCAGAGATCTCTTCTGACGGCTCGTGTGTGTTTTGAGCGGCTTGCCTAGTGTAGGATTAGGTACCTCCGGAACGCATTGTCGATTGCCGCGCCGATTGGAAAGGTGCACGCCACCTTGCATTCATCGAGGCCCTCGCTCGCGCTTAGGGCTTGCTGTCTGCTATTGGCGCGAAGTATGTACGCGGTCCGCAGTCGCTGTCCGTAGTTGTAGTGTATACTCGTGATCCCCTGACTGCCCCTATTGTGGACGGGATGTGCGCGGAAATGGCCAAGGCTATCCGGCCTGTTTCCTACTACTATGTAGTACTCCGTACGTGTACGTACTACATACAACCCTGCCTGCTCGGTCTGATGGCAATTTGCATGCCATGGAAGAGGACATTGGCGGCTGGCTCGCGCCAACTGGGTTATCGTCATCTAGTGGCATCAACTAAAGCTGAAACCGCACGTGGGATGGATGGATCCGATGTTCCACACCACACCTGCGCTGGAATTCCTAAGCAGTGGAAACTGGCTCATCTTGGGCAGGGCAATCCACACCTAGCGCAATGGATTGGGTGGGACACTACAACGCTGACCGCTCGCCTCGACCTTCCTCGGGACCTTGGCGTCCCATTGAAAGGGGAGGAGCCGAATGGCTGGGTGGTTCAAGTATTTGGATCCCCGCTAATCTCTATTCCTGCTAGTGCATGAGATATGTGGGGAGAGCAGCTATCCGATGGGGTGGGAGGCGTGTCAATGGCTGGATCATGCAGCAGGCTGGACTTTTTGTCACAGCGTGAACACAGCCTTTTTCTTATTACCACGACCTCGGGACCTTTTGTCGCGCACAAGAGCCAAGGAGGTCAGCCACACCTGGTGTTCGAAAACAGCACTACGTACTACGTAGTAGTATCTAAGAAACATCTAATCATCTCAAACTCCAAGCTCATTGAGCTAGTAGCCTCGTACGGGGCGCCCGGTATCCTACCACCTCGGTAGGCACCATCTTAGCGCTCACGCTTCAGGTTCCCGCCTGCGTGGATCCGATGGCCCGAAAGCATGCAGGGCACCAGTCAGCTCCAGTATCCAATCTCCGACCACTCGGCGACTTCGATTTGGCTTCTGCGAACCTAAGTGTTCTCCCGCGCTTCGTTGGTGTTCCTCTTTAGGTGATCCGGAGAGTGCTCCGCGTGGGTTTGCGGCGGGGCATGAGGCCACAGATGACCACAGCTGGCCATGGATGCCATGACGTGGGTAAAAAGAAAGTAGAAGTAGACGTCAGTACCGTATCAATCGTACGGCACTAGGGTAACTCTTAGTCGACCAATTGACAACGAGAGCACGTCTTTCGGCAGTCTCCCCCCACGCGATAGCGAGCTGATGGGCTGACTGCGTTGCCCGCCTGCTTGCTTGTCCATCGTAAAGGCTTGGTGTCCGAGAGTTTATGAGAATGCAATCACATTTTTGCGTGAACAACCAACACCCAATGCCTGCTCTGTGTGACGCAGGGAGCCGCGCAGTACGAGATGCTGGCTCTATCCGTCGAAGCAACTGCAACTCACAGCAAGCGTCAAGGCAAGGTGGAGCTCCGCAGAGCCAGGCACCAACTTAGGGGACTGCGCATAGATTGTTGGCAGGGGGAGTAGCACGAGTAGGATCGAATGCAGGTAATTTTCAAGGTCAAGCGATGACCGATGAGCGAGGGGTCAATGCTGCAACAACCCCAAACCTGAATTTGCGCTGCCCCGGGGTTTTGCCGGCCAGAACAGCAGCCAATCGTTTCCTCGATTCGTCTCAATCGGCTCGCATCCACATCCAACGTCCTTCAAGGTTCCTTGTCGTTAGCCCGATTACACAACGCAGAACCACATTCCGTAACCTCCTTCTATAGCACAGATCCGTCCGTACATGCTTGGAGCGTGCTCATGCCCGCTGATGCCGGCACCAATTTTGACAATTTGACAACATTGACAACCAGGACCCAGCGGCGCGGTACTTCTGCTGCGCGTGCTGCTGTTGCCGCCGTGCCACGCCGCTCACCTGCTTTGGTAGGCAAAAACCCTGGCAGACTCACAGCAGTCACTACTGTCACTGCATTCACAGCAGTTGCCGCAGCCACCGCAGCCACCGCAGTCACCGCAGTCATTGCGACCACAGCAGACTTTTTCAAGCACAACTCCGCAGCTTGATGGCAGCTTAATGCGGAATAGACCTACACTTGCCGCATGCCGTCGCCCGGCACTGCTCTCTCGCTGCCACCGGATACGTCCGGATACGACTTGTACCGGGACGTCTTTCATGGTTGCGGGAATATGCACCGTAAGCCAATGCGCAGAGGCTGTCGCATCGGCAGCATGGACACTGTGCGGTAAGACATCATGATGTCTGCAAGAATGGCGGGGGGTGGATGGGGGCGCGGCGCCAGATGCATGTGTCTTGGCATGGAAGTCCAACAGGACGGAGTAGCAGAAGCAAAAGCACCAGCGGCGGCCCCTTCACACGCGCATCATCTCGCCGCATCCCGTCTCCGAGCGTACGGCTCCAGCGTCTACGCCCTCGCCCACAAACCGCCGATTTCTTGATTGCGCAACCGTTTACCACAGTGGCACACACGACACACAGGACTCGGCGAGGCCACGCAGGGCGACAGGGGCCGCTGCGCGTGCTCGTGCGCGTGCTCGTGCGCGTGCGCGTGGCATCCCGGGCCGGCTAAGACTCCCTTCCCCCGAGCTGGGCGCCCCGCGGCACCGACCGTGTCACGGTGCCATAGTAGCAGCATTCACCACGCAAACCCTTCGAGGACGTCATATTTTGCGACCCCAAACCCCAACCGCGCGCAGACGGCTTGATGATCTGACCCAGGATCGTGGTTGGGGCTGAGTTGGATGCGCCCGCCGTCTGCACCTCTCCAGACCAGACGTTCCCCGTGCCTCCTCCATGCAACTGTATAGCCCCCGCTCTTCACCCCCAGAAGGGAGTCGTGCTCCCTTACACCACCCTCCATCCTGCTTGGCGTGGCGTCCCCAGTGGTGCCCCTTTGCCGCGCAAGTCAGCAGGCTACTGCGCGGTTGCTGTTGGATGCACAATGCGAGCCTCTGCCCTCGGATTTTTAACTTACCATAACCTGCTCTTCTCCTTCCTTACACCCCGCTGCTTCGGTATGCACCTGCCTGGATGCGGTCCTGACGCCCCGGTTGATTGGTGCAGCATGTTGTTGGCGCTTCTGAGCAATAGCCCGCATACCCATTATACCCCATCCACGCCGAGCTCTTCGCCATCTCCCCTCTCATTCGCTGCCACGTTGGGGAGGGGAGATCGGTCAGTTCGCCCGGGCGAACGCCTTGTGGTGACGGCGCCGTTCCAAGGAACCCAGGACGGGCGGACGATCGGCCTGACCAAGTGGCCGAAACTCGGCCATCAGATCGTCCCCAACTTTCGCCTTCACCATCCGGCATCTTTCTCCAACCGCTGCACCCATCCAAAAGCCGCAAAGTCTCAACTCATTGACAGGCATGCTAGCCCAGCAAGTCAAGTCCCGTCCCGTCCCGCCGCGCCGCCGTCTCGCTGCAACGGGGTCTGACTGCATCAGCCCCAAAAAAGGAGAGTATCTGCTTGGGGCCCTCTCGCTCACCTCGAGCCAGTCACTGTGCAGGTTCAATGCGTGCATGCTGGGCTCTCTTTTGATTGCTCTTGTTTTTCGCCAGCCTGGTGTTGAAATGCCGCAGTGAGGCGCGTGCGACCCCCAGTCTCCCCTTCCCCCCCCCCCCCCCCCCCCCAGTCCCCCAGTCCCTGAGCGCCTGTAACGAAGGCTCGGATGACGAAATGCGGCCATTGACAACCCAGACACGCAGGATACGCTGGACTGTGAGCTTCAACGGAACTGATGGACAGGAAGCACCTTGTCTCGCAAGCTGATCGCCATGGGTCTGGTCTAAGCCTGACTGAGGAATCCGTTTTTTGCGGTCTTGCATCTTGACCGGTCTTAGGAGGCGCGCTTCTGGAGAAACATGCAGTTTGCCTGACGAGACAGCACCTCTGGCTGGTGGGGTGGCGTCGATTTTGGGAGCAAATGCATTGCCAGTTGCTCGACACGGCCGGCAGCGCACTCTAATCCTGTCTCATGTCACACAATGGAAATGACATATCATTTCCTCCCTCACTCCAGAGAAGCGCAACCGCTCCTTGTTGCATGAAGCTGTCGAACATCTCATTTTCCCTCGGGCCGCCGTTTGGGAGACGTGGCCTGCGCAGACGATGTGGCCAGCCGCCGCCGCCATGTCTCGGGAGCGCCAATTTTGATGGTAAAGTTACCAGCTGCCGCTCCGCGTGTCCCTCCACGTCAACGACATGCTAGCATGCTCAGCTCGTTAGATATCAACACGGAGAGCAGCTCGAAACGGTAACCCCAGCCAGGAACAAGGAAGCTAACTGGGGGGGGGGTGGCTTTGATCACAGGTTCAATATTCCCGTTTCATGAACCACATCGCAGTGATTCAGGGCTGACGGCATCCAAAGCGTCCAAGAAATTTCACAATCGATCATTTGAGATCGCCGTCCAAGAGCCGGCAAGTCATCCCACAAGGGTAACGACACGAAGTTCCCATGGAGTGAGCTTATCCATAGTCGCATGGGGCGTTAACGTCGTCGTGTTGGTGTTACCGTTGGACCTTTTCCTGTGTCGTGTTTGTCATCCTACGTGCATGGTGAGCCTTGAGTCCTGGCGCGGCGATGCGTTCAAGGTCTGCTTCTCACTGGCCATGAACCAACACGATATTGTCGAAAAGCGCGTCACTGGCTTGTGTCCCCTCCTAGTACACGCTGCCGGCCCTCTCGGACGATAATGGCATTAAAGTACCCCTGAGATAAGGAGAGGCAGTTATCTGAAGTTGCTCTTTGGCCACAGTGGCGGTCGATCGTGATGTATCCTGAGGTGCAGAGCTGTGGTTTAGCTATGGCTCGCGAGGGGATAGTCGGTGAAATCCCTTCGCTACTTGACGTTACGGGGCAAATGACCTTCCGAACCCTGGCTGAAGCTTGTCGAAGATGGCCTATATATTGATACGGGGGGTATAAAAGAGAGAAGGCGGTCAGACAGGGCTGTGGTGTCAAAAGCGGAACAACCCGCTCACCGACCACAGTCTCCCAAATATTGACCACCCCAATGCCCCAGAAAAAATCGGTGAGCGAGAAGGGGGCATCGATCTCCTATGCCACCTCACGAGAGGTTCTTCTTTTGAGCTGAAGAGGGCGTTGCTGACAGATTGTCCACACGAGGATTGGTGGAACGCACTCTCAGCAAATACACAACAATGTCTCCCCTTCCCCCCCCCCCCCTCCCGCCCCAATCACGGCTAGTCCCAAGGGCTGAGCCAAAACGATGAACATGCGGTTCCGACCCCAATGTCGGGGGGTAGGGGGGTACAAGACGCCAAGAATACACACATATCTTAAGTTGTCATTGGGGGGCAGGAGTCCCCCTAACTGTTGATTGGCGGCTGTTTTCCGTGTGCGACATTGACTGACTGTCAGGATCTTGAGGCATGTTGGCCCAGCGGGTGCGGCATGTCAGGGCATTTGGGGATCTTCGTAGTTCGGGATGTCGAGGAAGGTTAGACCCTAGTGAGTCGAGGAATGTCGGATCACGAAGTTTCTAGCTGCCTGGTGGAGCAGGTCAGCTGGTAACATCCTTCTCGACAGTCAAAACAGCTTGCAGTCTCTTCTCGCATTGGTGTGCCAGCACATATTTTGACGCCGCATACTGCTTCCCCCCACATTTAGTTCTTCCTCCCCCTGGGATATTGACGTTAGGAGCGCTGTTTTGTCTCGGGGCTAGCAGCTGTCGCGATGACAGGAGTATGTGGTTGGTTGCGATGTGTCTGTTTTTCTCCTGGATCGAGATTCCCCCACGAGACTCGGCGTCTTTGACTGCCCGCATTCGACGCCGCTCTGACGCCGCAGGACGCCCGGGCGTGGCCACGGGTTCATCGAGTCTTGTAGTATGTATGATGAAGTGAAAACGGAAAGGGGCCCGGCTGCAACCAAGTAGTCAGGCTGGTCTCCCCTGGGGGCCGGACAGGGCTGGCTGATCATCCTATTCTGGATATCCCTGATTTTTTTTTTTTGCCTTACTCTATTTATCTTTCAGCGTCGGGGGGGGGGAGGGAGAAGATGGTTACACTGAGGCTTGTTGCCGTGCCGCAACTCGGTGCGACGGCCGAACGGAGAGCTCGCAAGAGTTCGCCGTGCAGTATGTACGGGGACAAAGCCTCTGTCGCCGAATGCTGAGGTAGTACAGCTGCAAGAAGCAGCGAGTGCAGCAAGCAGCAGCAAGGAGCAAGCAGAAACGAGCAAAGTGCAAGGCGCGGCAGGAAGGCAAGGCGGCCGAAGCGGAAGCACGCATCAAGCAGCAAGCATATAGCATCAAGCATGAGGCGTCGAGATCGCAGCGTCGAGATCGAATGGCAAGGAAGAAGATCAAGAAAAACCAGTTGGTCTCGATGCTCGACCGATGCTCAAGCAACTTCAGTCTCGCCTCTTGGCGGCCGGCTATGAGACACGAATACAGTAAAATGCCGCAAATCGCGGTTGTATCGCGCTTGTGCACGACGACTACGTGGGTTTGGAAATGGCTTGTCGCGCGCAAAAAGAGGGGGGGGTTCTTGGAGCGTCGCCGTGCTGTGAAAACGGGCGGAGCCCGCGCCGGTCGGTCTGGAATTTCTCCAAAAATATTATTCTGCCCGGTAGAGATGGCAAAACGGTGAGGGGGGCGCGAGGGGAACAACAAGGGGCCAGACGAGGGGGAGTTTGGTACATCTCGACCCCACCTTTTAGTGGTTATATCTGGTTAACGTCACCCCTCAGTGCACCCCGCCTCTGACGCACTTCCAGTGACACGGCGTCGTTGCTTGTCGGCGCACGCGCCGATTTCAGATTCTCAGACTGTTACACGCACCACTCACCATCCATCATCCAACACCTGCCAACTACAGTACCACCACTGCGACGACGGAACAACAGGAGAAGCCATTCTGCGCCGCAAACCCCAGATTTCTTTTCATTGTATCGCCGCTCGGGGTGACTAATTGACAAGAATCAGCTGATTGCACCTCCCCTTTCGCTGAGCCGCACCCAAAAAAAAAAAAAAACGACCCCTCACTTCGCAGCCAGGCGCATCGGGCAGCAAAGCAACACCTAGCAGCGGGGCAACGGCACAGCAAGAGAACGGCCGACAACGACACATCAAGACAACGACCTAAGCAAAATTCAAGCACCAGGACCAGGACCAGGCCTGATCAGCGACTAGCCACCGAGAAAGCCAGCACATCAGAATAGCATTCCAAACATGGCAGGCGGCAAGAAGGGCAACTCGGGCTCGGGCGAGACCAGCAAGAAGGCGTCAGGCCAGGCACGCAAGGCCGAAGCTGCAGCCGCAAAGCTCGCCGCGGAGGAAGCAAAGAAGGAGGCCGTCGAGGCCGACGAGTGGACCAAGGGCGTGAAGAGCAGCGCCAAAAAGTGAGTATCATCTTTTTCTCCCTCTTCCATATTGTTCTCGCCCATGTTGTGGAGGCCTCGCCAGGCCTGGCTGGCATAGCTCCGCGCTATCTCATGTCCAGTCCGCGCTGCGTAACGGGAGAGGACAGAGGACATGGGAGATGCCCATCCATTCATACCCCCGGGTTGGTTTTCTTCCACCTTATAGGTGGTCCTGGGAAGGGGGACCTGAGGGAGCATCTCGCCGCCCATGGACATGGATAGGATCTTCGCATTCCCTCTCCCGTCCCGCCGCGCGCAAATCAAGACGTGCTTCTACTTCCTGCTGCTACAACTGTTCCTGTGCGCGGCCGGGGGTGCTTGTTGCAGCCGGGAATGCAATCCGGCTCGCCTCTCGAAAGCCAGGGCTTGCCGGGTGGGATTGGCCAGCAAGGGCCTGTTATGTGCGACTCTATTGTCGTGCTGTGGTAGTGGCGAGACGCGGGTGGTTCAAAAGCAAGCATGGGTGCCATCATTTGTCGTGGGCACCGACATCTGGACCTGGCTGGAACTAGGTTTCGGGGCGCGATTTGAGTGTCTGTTCCCTTATTGCGCAAGTCTCGCAGCTGGGCCCCAGTCCAACCGGCTCAAGCCCCCTCTCCTCCCGAGCCAGCCAGCACAAGGCTTTTCCAGCCAGTGGACGGGAAAAACCCCGGCGGACGCGTGCACATGCAGTACAGGGGATCGGGCGGGCGACAGGCAGGGGTTCTGGCAGGCAATTTTGTTTGATGTTTTTTTTTTTTTTTTTTGGCTCTAGCTGACGCATTTTTGCACCACCAAGGGAAGCCGAGGCAGCGAAAAAGGCTGAGCTGGCCCGGAAGAAGGCCGAAAAGGAGGCCTTGTTAGTTGAGGAGGAGAAGAGCCTGCTAACGAAGCCTGCACCTAAGAAGTCTAAGGCACCAGTCAAGAAGCCCGCCAAGGGCCTTGACTTGGCGCAGCTTGGCAGCGACGACGAGGATGACAAGAAGAAGCCTGGCATCGCAGCATCCAACATTGATGATGCGCTCGACGCGCTCGACCTGGACGCTGGAGCAGGTACCAAGATTGACCGGCACCCAGAGCGGAGACGCAAGGCTGCGTATGCGGCCTTTGAAGAGCGGCGTCTCACCGAGATGGACACGGACGGCAGCGGGCAGGGTCTGCGCCTGAACCAGAAGAAGGAGCGGATTCGCAAGGAGTTTGAGAAGAGTCCCGAGAACCCGTTCAACCAGGTGAGCGTCGACTACGATGCGACCAAGGACGAGGTGGCGCAGCTCCGGGAGGCAGAGCGGATCAAGACCGAGGCCCGCTTGACAGCGCGGGACTGACTTTACAGGCCCTAGCAGCATTCATTGTATCAGCGTATCTTTGGGGTTGGTATAGAGAAGGCGGGTACTAGTTGGGAAAGGCAGGGGACGGTGACTTGTCATCGGTTCGGCTGTCTGTGACGGGAAGGTGCGAAGGTCTGTCTGCAGCACCGTGCATATTGGTATAATAGGGCGGCGAGAAACGAGGAGGAGAAGCAAATGAAACGAGCAGCGATACGCTCTCTTCTGTCTCTGTGATGGCTCGGAACTAGTTCGCCCTGGTCGAGGGATCTGCTCTCGATGCAATGCGTGTATGTGTGTGTATGGGCAGTGAGACAATACGAGAAAAGACGACACTGGTCCAGGAAGCCAGCAAGCCAGCACGCCCGCAAACCAGGCTGCAGAATAAAGGAGGGTGGTTGTTTGCGGTGGCTTTCTGTATGTATGTATGTATGTACGTGTAAGTCGGGGAGGCAAGTGTGGGTGGATGTGGACATGTACGGATATGTATACCTAAGTGTGTGTTAGCGGGCGTCTGCGTGCCGGGGCCAGGTCAAATCAGAGGTGCCGGTAAACGGGCCGGAGGCCGAAGTGCGAGCTAGCCAGGCGGAAAGGCAAGCCCCCAACCAGCCTTCCGGAAAACTGGACTTATTGTTTCCTCTTTGGATTTTGCCTGGATCCTGCTTGGCTGGCTCGTGCTGGTTGGGTCAGTCCGTAACCCTAACCCTTTGCATTTCCAGTTCCACCACCGAGCGGGTCGAGCGGGAGCGCTGGATCATGGCAACGCCTAGGCCCATGGGGCCCATGCAGCAGCTCCCATTCGGCCCTGCTGGTGCATAGGGTCCCTGAAACCTGAGACCTCTTCATCCTGGCCCCGTCATGCACGCATCCACCAACCCTACACAACAACCCTCCACGATTCGCCCTATTATTGATAGCCTGAGACCTTACAGATTCGTACGTACTTTGGCGACGACTGCGTGAAACTGCGCGCGACTACATCTTGACCACGTCACTGACGAGACCATGGCCTCGTCGTTAACTGCGGCAAAGCTGGCCAGCCTGCCATCGCTGAGGCGCCAGCACCTGCTGGCTGAGTTGTGCGTTTACCCTAACACTGCTGTCATGCATCGCCAGGAACTGACCATCACGCAGTGCTGGCCTCAAACAGGCCTGCCCCAGCGGCGTCTTCGTCAGTCTGACCCCGGGCGACCCAAGCCTGTGGTCAGGCGTCATATTCGTGCGCAGAGGTGGGCTTACACCTCCCAACCCCTGACAGGGTTATGTGTGTACATGCGCCCAAGTTCCAACATCACTGACCAACAGCTGCCCGGGAATTCCCAGGCCCGTACGCCACCGCCGTGCTCCGCTTCCAGATATCCTTCCCGGACACCTTTCCTGGTCTCCCGCCGTTGGTCACTTTCTCCACCGACATGTTCCACCCCTTAATCACCCCCCTCACGACCTACATGTACACCACCGATATCCACGACTCGGGCACTGTCTCCGCCACTGACGACGAGCGCCTGCCCCCGGGGGGGTTCAGCCTGCGCCACGGCTTCCCGCACTGGTTCGGCCGGCGCAGCCGCCAAGTGTCGGCCCAGTCCGCCGCGACATCCACGCCGCCCCGCCCCGGAGCCAGCAGCACCACCACCCCGAACTCGGCCGTCTCCTCCCTGTCGGCGGCATCCCCAACCACTTTACTGAATACGGGTCGCCACAAAGACGTCTCCGCCTACGAAGTCCTCCGCTACCTCCGCTCCGCCTTTGACGACGCCGACGTCCTGGATTCCATCCCCCTCGAGGCTGCGGGAAACCCCGGCGCTTGGCATGCCTGGCGGACGCACCGGCGCGGCGTGGCCGGGAAGGCTTTGCCAGCGACGCCGGAGCCCCCCGGGGCCGGGACTGCCCCTGCCCCTCCTGGAAGGAGCACCGAGGCGACGCGCCGGCCGGGCGAGTGGAATTGGGAGGGCGTGTGGGAGGAGAGGACAAAGCGGGGGATTGCGGCGAGCATCTCAGAGGCGGTACTGTACGGGAACGCGGGGGGTTCGGATGAGGTGGTGAGTTATCCTTAGGTTTTATTTAGTTTTATGGTTACTGACTGTGGTAGATCAACTTCCTTAACATGGATGAGGCGGATGTGGAGGGGGCGAAGAAGAATCTGCTGAGGACAATGGGCGCGACTGTTTAGCATTTGGGCTAGGGGCTGGGGTGGTGGTTCTTTCCTCGTTCAGGCATCTAATGCACTCCCGTACCTGCCTTCTCAAGGGGAATTGCAGGTAGAGATGGAAGGGTCAGGCTGGACCGCCCTTGCCAGAGGAGAACCGAAACAACCTACTTGTCGTGTTTACAGCGCAGGAGTCGGGCTAGCTTTACCACAGAACATACTATCCGCATTGCTTCGTCGGCATGGTTAGCGACATCAACGCGGTTTAAATAAAAGGGCCTTCATGTCAACCATTTCGTTATCCCAAGCGCCTTTTTATCCTATCTCGACCAGTTAGTTGACCCTCAGTTTCATCAATTAATCTCTAGACCTGAGGGACAGGGTTTGTGTCTATCGAAGAACCGGAAATTTGATTCGAGAAGTCTCACGAAAGAATAGTATATTCGACTACCGGCACTCCAACTGGACACGAACTTCTCTTCACAGAACATGGCAGCCAGTAGCCCTAACCCATTCGATACGCCACGCCCCCCCGGCGCTAGCCGGCCCGAGATGGACGTCCCCAAGCCCCTGCATATCATCAAGCGACCCTCGAGCCAGTGGGGCCAGAAGACCTACCCCGAGCGGCGGGGCAGCTTCGAGAGCGCCGAGTCGGACGCAAGCGTGGGCAGCATACCGGAACCGCCCGGCGGCGACAAGCCCCTGACGGTAGCCAAGAGGAGAGGGGGAGCCAGAAACGCCGGGAGCCAGCTCACCCCGCGGCCGCGGCGGTCTACTTCCTGCACCGATCCGCGCCAGGCAGAGGACCAGGCGGGGCCGCCGCCACGACCGCCTCCCTTGTCGAATAAGGCGAGCTTGCTGTTCCTCCGGCGGAAGGAGGGCGCTGATGGGGTCGTTTTGGACCGAGATGGGCTGGGGGGGCAGAGAGGAGTTCCCGCTTTGGGTTTGTCGAGCCCGCCGGGCACTCAGGGGCGGCGGCAAGGGGGTTCGTGGCTGAGGAGCTCGAGGAGTATGCACCATCTGGCCACGGCTCCGCGGGAGCTGGATGGTCGGATGCGCTCGCCATATACCGCGGTGGAGTCTGATACCCTGAGCGACAGTGGGCCCGAGGACACTTGCCACCCTGACCCTTTCATTCTGGTGCCCCGAATAGTTGTGACACCGGAGAGCAAGGTTCTGGAAGACGGTGTTGCAACCCTGTGGGCAGCTGTCCAGCTGTCGACGCGTATATGCCGGGCCAACAACGGTGTTGAGCACACCCGGCAGAATGAGGATTGCTCATGGAGTTCCACCAGCAGCTATTATAGCGATCATGGTTCCTCTCAATCAGGTACGTGCGAATCCTACCTGGAGGAAATGCTACACAGCCATATCTGACATCCAGGCCCAAGACATTTTTCAATATGGTTGCCTGTATGACGTTTCAGTCCAGGTCTTACCCACCACCAACAGTGAGATCATCGAAGTGCTTGACGACAGAGAGTCACATACCAAGTAAGCTTTCCTTGAGCCTCATCGCTAAGTTCGTCTACTTCGATGCTGACAAGAACTCCAAAAAGAAGCACTCTCTACCCGGGCTCCCGCCTTCTTCTCATGGCCCACGTCCGCTTTCTCCCATCCCTGCCTCCCCGCCACCCAGCCCGGGGCGGCCATATACGTCAGAGCTCCGAGGACCTGATGCAAGACCTCGAGCACCACCTCGGCAGCATGATGACCGAGTACCTCCAAGTGCGTCTGACCTACCGGCATTCGGGATTTCCCCGGACCGCGTCCCCCTCCAGTCTCGCCAGCTCTGAAGGCACACCCATTGCAAGACCAGTCGACGGGATTGTCGACGTGCAAACAACCCTCGAGACAACCGCCCGCGCTGTCATCAAGCGACACAACTCTGCCTCGATGTGGTCACCACGCCCCACGCCACAGCCAAACCCCCTGTTCGAAATCATTGCCTCGCATTGGGGCCCCGTGAGCGCGAGCGAGGTGATGCGGCGGGTTGTGAGCTCGCGGACACCGTCCCGAAGGGGAATGTCGAACCTCCCAACGGTCCAAGGATCAACGACCGCGACAGTCACTGCATCGGCACGGGGAAGCGGGAGTGAAGACACGATGCGACCTAGCCCAAGTGTGCCAGCCCCGGCTGCCCCCGTCCCGGCTCCTGCCCTCCCACGCACAGCTCCGCCCATCCCACAGAGGCAGACGAGCTTACATAAGGCATCGATACCTCGGCCATCGCCGTATGGTAGTCGGGAAGAGGCGGAGGGGACTGCGTCATCGTCATGGCCTACCACTGTCGACGACATCGCTGAAGATGACGATCCTGGACACGATCGGGCGCGCCAGATCTGGACTGAGATTCACCGGGCGACCACTGGCATCGACAGTAGCCCAAGCGGAGGCACCAGGTCGAGTTACCACGTCAGCCGCGTGAGAAAGGTGCCGTCGTCGATGGCTATACCCGCGAACGGGGCACAGAACGGAGGAGTAGGGGGGGCGGGGTCTGCGGTCAGCCACCGAGCGCCCGATCGCGACTAGAAGTCGAATGCCAAAAACGGCACGCCCTCATCACCAGCAAAGAACACTCCTACCACCGTCTCGGCCAGGAGTAGTGTAAGTCGGAGCCGGAGCAGAACGGCCGGCGAGAGCGAAAGGCGGCGCGAGGGCATCAGGACGCGGAGGTCAGTCGGCGGAGAAGGCCAGGCACATACGCTAAGAGGACTAGGACAGGGCACGGCTGCGGCTTTGAGGGCTGAGGAAAGGGACGAGGGGAGGACAAGAAGGTTGGACAGGGGTTTCGGCGGTAATGGTATGGCTGGAGCGGGAGCGGGGGCAGGGCCGGTTGGGGTTGGGATTGGGACTGGAGCGAGGATGACGGTTGGCGGGGCTCATCATTATGATGCTGCTGGAAAGGGAGGGAAGAAGGATGCGGGACGATGGGGGTGGTCGGGTTGGTGGCCGTAAATAGTTTGAGCAAAGTAGTGGTTTGAATGTGAATGAACAGGGGATGCTCAAGTCACCGGTAAAGGGGGGGGGGGGCGATATTTGGTTTTGGTCGTCATTGATTCTTTTGTCCCTGTGTCGGAACGGAATTCCCATCGTCATTAAACTCAGCCCATTGGAAGAACGCACAGCCATCCTTCCCGGGGACATTTCCCGCATGGCACATCCAGAAATACCGCCCCCAGTTCTCTTTCTTCCTCTGAACCACCCGCAAGACGCACGCGATGTTGCAGCTGCAGCGGGGCGTGTGGCGGGGGTGGAACTCGGCGCGGTAGTCGCGGTACGTGATGTTGATGCGCCGCACGCCGGCGATGGGGTGCGGGTCTACGGTTGTGGTGGGCGCGACGCTGTGCTTCCACTCCTCTTGCATCTCGGCGTGCATGACGACGAGGGAGTTGTGCGGGAGGTGGAGGGCGATCTGGCCCGCGGCGTCGGGGTTGGTCTCGGCCAAGGTGGAGTCGGTCGGGAGGATCCGCCGGACGCGGAATTCTCGCGTGACGCCGAGGGAGAGGGAGCCGATTACCGCGCGCGGGCCGAGGTAGGTTAGTTGGTCGCTGTGCTGCGGGAGGGGGTTAGTTGGAGTTTGGATTCGGACTTGGGTGATGTTTATGCAAGGAGAAGAGATGGGGGGTTTGGTGTGATGTTACGTACCCAGCCAACGCTCTCCTGGGGACCGTTGTAGCAATTCACAAAGGCTGCATTGGGAGACCATGGGGACGGCGACTGGTATTTGAGTTTCTTGCCGCCGTAGTGCGTTCGGATCCGCTCTTGGATCTCGCGATTGACAGCCTCCTGGACCCGGGCCTTGACTCTGTCAAGCTGAGGTGTGATTTTGCGGACATCCTGGCGGCGTCCCGTCAGCACTGGTACCGGTCAGGGGTGGCTTGTATGATCACTCTCACCGTTAACCTTGCACCGTTGTATACGTATTCATGCTTCTGCTGGTCCAGCTCATCGTAACTCCCAACATAAAAGCTCGATGTGTGGGGACTCGAGACGACGGTGTCAAACAGCTTGAAAGTGATTTTCTCAAAAGTCTTGGACTCTTCCAGGAGTTCTTCCAAGAGCTTGTTTGCTTCGTCAGGGGGCAGGAAGTTGTGGATGATGGTGCAGGGAGTATGCTCGCTGATGTCCTGGGGGTCATAGAGGTGCAATGTTGCCCCCTTTTTCGACAGAAGCTTGGCTTTCTTGTTGGGGGCGGGAGACTGGTCAGTGGTGACCGCGAAGGAGCGCAGCGACGTCTGCGAAACTACGGCACTCGTCGACTTCTTCACCAAAGGAGACGCCCGGAGAGTCTGCGATGTGGCATGGACAGACCCGTCATGTGCTAGCAGAAGGTCTAGGAGAGTATCCTGATCGAAGCCCGGGTGGAGTGATGACAGCATAGCAAGCTTGACGTCGGTAGACTCTTCTTCGTCGTCTCCATTTTGTTGCGGTGGAGATTGTGTAGTATCTAGTCCGGGACTGGACTTTCTCTTCTTTCGTGTTACGAATGCGTCCATTCCGACTCTGCTTGCCAGTTCGGCCTCTCGATATTCATCTGGGTGGGAGCCATGCAGATTGTGTAAGTCCTGCTGGTCATGGCAAAAAAGCGCGGTGGAAACAGGAACGGTGTTGAATGCACAGCGTTGGGGTTGACGCGGCAGGTGAGCAATGGCGATCTAGGTGGGGGCCGGATCGCGCGGGAGGTGCGCCATCACATGACCCAACTACTATCCGTGTCAATGGAGGGAGGGGTGCGGGGTTGTTGCATTGGTTGTCATGTCTGGGTGGTTAGTAGGAAAGGAGCCTAGAAGAACAGCCGAGGCCCAGCACATCCACAGCCAACCATTAAAGGAGCTTAAGTCGTCATCGCCCGCTGGCGCGTCAATGGGCGACAGACGACCGCATCCGAGGCCATGGCGTCCATGCTCGAGTTCCGCACGCCGGGCTTCAATCCCTACGCGGTAAAGTACTCGCCCTACTACGATTCGCGCCTCGCCGTCGCCGCCTCGGCCAACTACGGCATCGTCGGAAACGGCCGCCTCTTCTGCCTGGGCCTGGGCGCTGCGGGCGTCCAGCTCGAGAAGACCTTTGACACCAACGACGCCCTCTACGACCTCGCCTGGTCCGAGATCAACGAGAACCAGCTCATCGTCGCCTGCGGCGATGGCTCCATCAAGCTGTTTGACATGGGTGTTCACGACTTCCCCGTCATGAACTTCCACGAGCACAAGCGCGAGGCCTTTTCCGTCTGCTGGAACCCCGTTTCCAAGGACAACTTCATCTCGAGCTCCTGGGACGGCACCGTCAAACTGGTACACACCCCCTTCACACCCCTATCCCCTCCCCTCCCTCTCACACACACTAACCCCCCTGCCCGCAGTGGTCCCCCACCCGCACCGGCTCCCTCACCACCCTCCCCATCGGCTGCTGCACCTACAGCACCGCCTTCAGCCCCTCCAACCCGGCCCTGATCTCGGCCGTCTCGGCCGACTCCCAGATCCGCCTCTTCGACTTGCGCACGCCCGTCTCGGCCAAGTACCACCTCGTCTCCGTCATCCCGGTGCACGCGCCCCCCTCGGGCCCGATCCTCCCGCGCCTGGCGCCCAGCGCCGGCGGCGCCGGCCCGCCCGGCCCGACCTACGCGGGTGCCGTGCCCGCCGAGGTGCTCACGCACGACTGGAACAAGTACAACACCAACGTGGTCGCGGCCGCGGGCGTTGACCGCGTGATCCGCACCTTTGACGTGCGCAACCCCACGGGCGGTCCGCGCTCGGTCCTGATGGGCCACGAGTACGCGGTGCGCCGGCTCGCGTGGAGCCCGCACGCCAGCGACATCCTGGCCAGCGCCAGCTACGACATGACGGTGCGCGTGTGGACCGACGGGTCGACGATGCCGCCGGTCATGGGGCCCGGCGGACCACAACTGCCGCCGCAGCAGCCGCAGGACAACACGGTGCGCATGGGCACCCAGCTCGGGCTGATGAACCGACACACCGAGTTTGCCACGGGCGTGGACTGGTGTCTGTTTGGCACCGGGGGCTGGGTCGCGTCGGTGGGCTGGGACGAGAGGGTGCTGCTGTGGGACGCGCACACGCTGCTGCGCGGGTGAAGGGTCCTTTGTTCTTTTTGGCGGCGTGTATGAGAGCGAAATGATTGATACCCACCTAGGCCAGAGTCAGTGTATCTTTTACCAAAAAAGAGTGGACGATGAGAAATGTAGCCAAGTTGGAGAGAGAAAATGATGGGTAGAAAGTAGCACTGATAAGGAGTGCTTGAGTCGGATGTGCGATAGGAAGAGTACAAGGCGTTACTGGAGATGACACGGTTGGCTTCTCCCCGGTAGACCTTCTAGAACAACATTTTATACCTAGTAGTCCCTTCCCGTATGCCCCGATACACGCTTGCTTTCCTTCTACCCTCATCCACACATGTTGATCGCACGAGGTATAAGTGAAGTTCCAGATTCGTTCTGAAATATGGTAACAATATATGTACAACTAAATCTACAAGCAGAGAAAGAAAATCTAAAAGTAGTGGAGATGATGCTTCGCTCCATCCCAAGTATACAAGCTTTCCCAAAATAAAAAAAGATGCCCACGCTGCCCCCTTTTTAACCATTCCTCTCACCCATTCCCATTATCTGACATTTTATAACGCAACGTAGCAAATGCTGGCCCAACTCCTGACGAAGAACCTTTTGAGAGACTTGGGCCACCGGAACGCCTATTATCTTGCACCATCCTGTCAAGACATGCTACAGTTACACCTGCGTATGCACACCATCTTTGGGGGAGGGGGACCCAACGCCAGCGACACTGGGGGGGACGGACGCTTCTGATAGAGACACCATCCAAACTCCTTAAAAGCTGGACGACTGGCCACCGTAGCCGCCGCCGCCGCCGCCGCCGCCACCTCGTCCACCATCGCGGCCGCCGCTCCGTCCGCCGTAGCCACCGCGCCCACCAAAGCCGCCACCACCGCGTCCACCGCCAAAACCACCTGATCCTGATTGCGCACCAAACACATCAAACTCGTCGCCACCGCCGCGACCTCCATATCCACCGCCGCGACCTCCGTATCCACTGCCGCGACCGCCTCCGCGACCGCCATAGCGGCCATTGCTGTCATCCCGGAAAGCCCGGTCATCGACCCTCAACCCCGTCACTCGGGGATGGCGAGAAGCGACAGAGGAAGGAACACCGGGTGTTTGCTCCAAGCCCCAGCCGTGTGTGGCCAAGTCATTGGCCGAGTCAACGATTGTCTGGAAATCGTAACCCTTCATGGCGCCTCCGAGCAAAGATTTGTAAGCCTCACCAGTAACCTGATGCGGCAGACGCGCGACAGCATCCCTGATTACTTGAAACTGGCTCGGAAGCTCACCACCGCGCTGGACATCGATGGAAGCGCACTGAAGATCTGTGCTCCGCTTGATGGGGAGACCTGGAAGACGCTTTCTCGCCATGGGAACCTCCATGTCCGAGACGAACAACCAGCCTTGGCCGCTCTTCTCAGCTCTTCCGGTGCGGCCGAGTCTGTGAATGTACTGATCTCTGTCGGGGGGAGCGTGCATCTGGATAACATGGGTGACGCCAGGGAAGTCCATGCCTCTGGCGGTAACGTCCGAGGAGAAGAGGATAGCGGACCGGGCACGTCTGAAGTTCTCCGCGGCAAGGGTCCTGGAACCTTGTGTGAGCTTGGAGTGGATATCGATAATGGCAGGGAGGGATTTGTCGTGGTATCCAATGCGGCTGAACATAGCACGAGTGAACACTACCATGGCGGTTGTTGGCAAGAAGACGATTGCCTTGAAGGGATCCACTTCCGGGTTGCTCGTGGCGTTTGCGACCTCGCGTTGAACCAGCTCTAGAAGGGCTGGTGCCAAGTTCTCGAAGCCCTTGCAGGGCACGATATACTGGGGAACCTTGTCGTGCGTGGCGACTTCATCTGCCTTGATGGTCTGGACGAACTCAAAGTTGCGGGGGTCGATATAGCTGCGGGCCAGCCCAACGACGTCCTTGGGAATGGTCGCAGAGAAGAGCAGGGTTTGGCGAGGCTTGTCGGACCGGCTAGGAAGGTACTGGAGAATCTGCTTGAGTTCGGCATCGAAGCCGACGTCGAGCATTCTGTCGGCCTCATCCAGCACAAGGGCCTCGAGGTTAGGGGCCGCAATGCCGCTGTCAGGGTCCGAGAGCAGATCCATCAGGCGACCGGGGGTGGCAACCAGCAAATGGCATCCCTGGCGGCGCGTCATTTGCAACATCAACCGTTTTTGGGTGCCTCCCACAGCGGCCTGGACCACAATGCCGGTGCCCTGGACGAGCTTGGAGGCTTCAACAGCAATTTGTTCAGCAAGCTCGCGAGTAGGCGAGACGATGATGGCGCGGATGTCGTCGGAACGAGCGCGGGTGGCAGCGCGGACTGCCAAATCAGGTTGCTGGGCGAGGATCCTCTGAAGGACGGGAACCAGGAAAGCTAGCGTCTTGCCTGTACCTGTCTTTGCTTGAGCAACACTGGTAGGGTTAGCGGTCTGCACATCAATTGTACAAGGATAGGCAATGCTCACAGATCCTTTCCGACGAGGGCGGGGCTGATTGTCATCGACTGAACTTCCGTCATATTTTCGTAACCCATGCCGTCAACGATGGAGCTGACCAGCTTCGGATGAACGTTGAGGGTAGAGAGGTCGGCGAACCTGGTGATCAGGCCGGCCGCTGATGGGAGCTGGTCATCGGAAGCGGTAGCTTCGCTGGAGTAGTAGCGAAGAAGGGGGCTGAAGGAGCGCTGCGATACCGCGAGAGCTCGGGGGGTCGACGTGAGAGCAGAGGAGGATAGGAATGGCCTTGATGCAGTCTGCACACTCCTGGTTGTGTTGAGGGCGACGCGGCTTGCGGCCAAACGCGCCTGGCGCATTACGCTCGTCTTCAACATGGTGGGCGATTGTGTCCGCCTGTCTCAACGAGATCGATGTGCCGGTCCTGCCTTTGGATGGGAAAGAAAGTGGGTGGGCAGGGAGAGATCGTCGTTGATGCGAATTCTCTGCTCAGCGTCAAAGAAATTTGCAACGCGAGAATAGAGTGATGCAGAGATAACAGAGGGACGGGTGGAAAATTTACGCTTCGTCGAACTTTGAAATCCTTATCTTATCAGGAGGTGTGGGTCTACCGACTGGGTCGAGGATGCAGCCAAGACCAGGGGTTGCGACTGGGATTTCAGTTGGCTGCACGCACTGGGCTGTCATTATCAATTCTTCTTCCTGGATGTCAAAAGTTCATGCGACTTGACTCGTGCTGGTTCAGAATTGGAGACTGCGAGTGGAGATCGCCGTCAAGCATTCTCTTTCTCTCCTTTCATTCCATGTCGAAATGGTCTATTCTATCCGAATGGCTGGTCTGGTATCTACGTCTAGGTGGCAACATGTAACGGCGAGTCGGTCAGCTACCTCAGCCGCAAAATTTGAACTCAACACACCCCATTACCCTAGCCAAGCAAAACCCAATGGAAGAAAGCTAGGAACTGCCGCCATGCGCCTATATGGAATTGCCAATGTAGCCATCACCCCCCATTCCATATAAATCCTCATCACCGCGTCTTCCCAGGCTCTGATTTCTCCTGGGCAAACTCCTTTAGCGCTCCCGAGATGCCCTGGGCCATGTATTCACACACGTCCGAGATAACCTGACCTGCAATGCCGTCACCAATCCTGCGAAGTGCATTGACCGCCGTCACGACGGCTGACAGCACATGCTCCGTGATCTTGTTCGCACGCTCAAACCGCATCAGCTCGCCCGCCAGGTACAGGGCGTGCGGCATCGCCCAGCAGATCCAGACGTGCAGGAACATCAGTATGTTGAATAGTAAGTTGTGCACAAAGTTCCCCTCGCGCAACGGCCGTCGCTTGTGCTCTCGAGGCATGGAGCTCCCTGGGAGCGCATCTGCCAGCGGCTCGGGCATAGAGCGCCGTAGCACTGCCACCTCCGTCTCGTCCAAGTCGCGCGGGAGCCCCCGCAGCATGTATGATACGCCGTCGACATACGCTGTCCGCTCGAATGGGCTGTTGTATTCGGCACCTATCCCACACCTGGACTCTCGACCTGCATTCGTGATGAGGTCGACGCCTGGAGAAGCCGTTAGATCAACTGCCGAGATGAAATCTCAGAAGTGGAGGCCCTACCTTGGCCACCGCATCTCCAATCCACCCCCGATGCGCCGTTCACCCCCAGAGCTGGCAGCGTGCTAATCATTGACGAGAAGCTGTTTGTTGTCGAAAAGGTGAGACCGTCCGAGACGGAAACCTGGTGCGTGCCTTCGGCATCCATCACTTCTGTTTCGGCCTCGGACAGGGGCGTCGTGGTGCCGGATGAGAATACATGTCTGATATGCCTGATGGAGCCTATCGAGACGGTCTTGCGGATCGATGGAATCCGGTTAAGTTTGTTCTGAAGCATGGATGGCAGGACCGAGAACATGATGGATACACTCTCTGCTTCCTCTACTCTGAGGTTCTTCCGATGAAGGACTGTCTTCTTGAGAGGGGGCATCCGATCCCATGCCTGGGTTGTCGTTGGCGCCACAGATTTCGCTCCTTGAAGTCTGGCACCCCCTATTGCGAGGTAGTCCATTTTTCGAGAGTCGCCCATCGGATACCACAGCAGAATAGGTTAGGGTTGTGGGAGAGGTTGTCTGGTAGGCTGGCTTGAGCTGGAAGGAAGAGGAACGGCAGCGGGAATGGCCGGTCTAGCCGCACAACCCCCCGGGTTATCCCTGTGGACAGAACTCTTACTCCAAGGCAAGTCAAACAAGCAAAACCGAGGGGGAGAAGAGGTGTGTGTGTGTGTGTGTGTACAGCTCGGCAGTAGCGGTACGAGAGTTGAGTTGCCTGAGGGCTGTCAAACCGCCGAGCGAGGAGGGGACGAGGGATGAGAACATGGAGAGAGGTCCTCAGCAACATGCAGCTAACTAGGGTTTGCTAGATATATACCCCCAAGATAAAAATGGCTAGGCCAAACCGGAAGCAGCTGTGAAGTACGCAGATGCATACCTCAAGCAGGTGGCGTCCCACTTGCGACTGGTAAGAGGCGGCAATCTGTGGCAGCAAAAGCATGTGAAAGAGATAAACTCTTCTGGTCCTTGAACCCCTTGTTGATTTTCCTATCTTTATCAGCTATTTTGTGGGGCGATCCTCCTAGTCGCCAAGGTTTTTCAAATGCTTCCCACAGCCGCTCGAGAGCGCCGACCAATTCTTTGTGTGAGGCATGTGCTTCAAAATGGACAACGTGTCCATAGGCTAGCGACTGAAATATGAGTGTCAAACGCATGAACATTCCAAAGCCCATAAATCAAACCCGCACCGGAATTTCTGCCTCACTAGCGATGCCAAAGCCGTTCAAGGCCGTCTGTTTCAACTGGCGAAGTGACATGGAAGCTGCAGCCAACTGACATGCTGCATAAGCACTCAAATATACGCTGGAACTTGGCTATGGCTGACAGCGTAGAGTGAGATACTTTCGCAATTTGAGGCGATTTGCGAGTGTGCCAATTGTCGAGTATGTATACTGCGCTATCCGTGTGTAAACGCTGTTGATTAATATGCTTCCGTTGGTTCCGATCATGGCCTCTGCCAACATCATCATCAGACATCACCGACACCGTGTCCGTCCTTAGCGGTACATCTCATCCTTGCCCTTCCGGTCGGCCAGCCTAACCCTCCTAGGAGACGGCCTTCTCAGCGGCCATTTTCGCCTCCATCTTCCTCCGCGCCTCAAGAATCATCTGGTCTCTCCTCTTCTGCAGCAGCGACTGCCTTTCCTCCCGGTTCGAGCTCCACGCCTTGCCTTTCCCTGATCCCGACCCAGATCCAGTCCCGGCACTACTCGCGACCTCGCTTGCGGGGCTCTCCGCCGAACCCGGGGTAATCTTGTCCTTGAGGTTATATCTTGTAATAAGGTCCGGCTGCGCCGGTTTCTCAGGCGTCTTGGCCGCCGACTGCGACTGCGCGGCCGAAGCTCCGTTGGCGGCGCCCGGCGGCGGCGCCGGCTGAAAGGTTATCGGGGGCTGCAATCATATTTTTCCGTCAGCAAACTGGCCTCAGAACAAACCCTCCTCAAATCCCCCCCTCACAAAGACAAAGACAAAAACAAAAAACTCACCGTCTCCATCCTCCCTGCCAGAATCCTCTCCGTCGTCGCCGCCACATTGCCCCCGTTCCGCTGCAAGTCCCACAGCACGGTGCGCCGATCCGCCTGCGGGAACATCTGCTGTATCCGGTCGACCTGTGCCTCCCTAACCCGCAGCGTCGCCGCCAGCTGGCTCGCGCCCCCGCCGCGCCTGCCCGACGCGGCGCTCGCCCCCGCGCCCGCCGGCGACGTGAAGAAGAGGTAGCGTATTATCAGGCCCGAGAGGACGAGTATGACGAGCAGCGACGGCACGTTGACCTGTTCGTTGGCCATGGCAAGCGGCCGAAGGGGGGCGGGTTCACGCCGAACCGAGCCGAGAGCCAGGGGGTCTTGGTAGAGTGTGTATTTTTTTTTTGCGTGTGCTCGCCAAAAACAAAAAAAAAGAAGGTGCAATGTGTGTGTGTGCGTGTCAAGTGTTGGTCGCGATAGGGCTTTGGGTTGATGACGCTGCGGTTTTTCGCGGCCGGAATCCGGAATCGGCGATGGGCGATGCAAAAGTGATCGAGGTCGCTCAACTCAGGAGTAGCTGCACTGATGACAAATGCGCAAAGCTGAAGTTTGCCGTAGCGCTGGTGTTCGAATGCAAAGCGATCAGCTGGATATCACACGTGTCTCGATGGATGGTAGAGCCCCGGGAAGGTTGATGGAGTCTGACAGATAAAGCCCCAGAACCTCAGAACCTCAGAACCCCAGAACCGCCCCTCCCCCCCCCCCCCCCCCCCTAGACACCTAATCCGCGTTGTTCATTGTCCATCCATGAGTCGCGCATGGGTGCATAGGTGGGTGGGTGCATGGGTGCCGCTAATCTCGCCAAGAGGGCGAATTTATCAGATTGCCACTGCACTAAAATGCGATTGAGCAGCCACAAATGACACTGTGGCTTTGAAAAAGCGTACCTATTATTTAGACTAACTAGCGCAGCACAAGCTAGGTCTAGTCTAGGTACCTATCGCAAAGTCATCGCAAGGCCACTAAAGAACTTCTTGCATGAAAACAAAACCGCTCGTGTCGATTCTTCGATTGTCTTCACGTCGAGAGTTTGTTTCCGCTTGTCCTCATCCACTTGGCGCCATCTTGCCAATTATGAGTCCCCTTGCGTGCCTGATACACTAAAACAAACATGTATGATAGAAGTCCCCTACTTTATCCCTCAAGAGGAGTCAAATACGCCGCCTGTCCTGTCCGGTCCAATCCTGTCCGCCCTCCATAAAATCATGCAAATGGAAGCCGTACTGCCATCTGACTTTAGGCTGCCGCTCTCTAGACTGCCACCTCTAGATCTAGGCCGCCGTTCCCGGCACCTGGGGTCCTCCGGGACCACTCTCAAGATCCGCATAGTAAAGGGTAAGCTCGCGCTACAAAACAAGTCAGTAAAGATTAGATGTCGGAAAGGGACGGCTTGTCTCATACCCGCTCCTTGTGCCAGCTAGTTGTGTCCCACACGATGTAGTAGCCGCGTTCATGTGCCGGGCTCAACGCCTGGGGGACCATCAGGTCATCCTTCGTGAGCCACAGCTGCAGCTTCTTGTGCCATCTCCAGTTGCGGTTGGTGCTATCAAAGGTGTTAGCAAACCAGTTCGATGTCATCGCACATGAACGCCAAAAGAAACTTACAGCTCAATCGCTGCCATTTGCTGCTTCATATCTCCAGGGCAACTGTAGAAGATCCACATCAAAGTCTCCTCGTTGAAGCTTTGGATCTTGGCTTCAATGGGCTGCACGTTCTTGACCTGGTAGCAGTCCGGGAGGCGGAATTTCGGCACGGCAGGGCGCGGAGGCTCGTCGTCAAACAGCGAGTAGATTTGAGTCGAGATCATTCTAAAAAGGTGTCAGTCCGTCTTTCGGATGGAATTGCAAGCAGCAAGACATACTCGGGCGAGTTCAGGTTCAAGCCCAAACCCGAAGGGTCAATGCCACAGGTCAAGGCGTTGTAGTCGGGGAAATTGTTCATCAAAGTCCGCAGGCCCTTCAAACCCCATCTGTCGATCTCTGCCATTCCCTCAAGCGGATCCTGCACCTCGTTGGCACGCGGCTTCTCTTCCTCTTTCCCTTTGCCTGTCGGCGGGTCATTGCCAATTGCGCCGAGTGGGTTTCGGTTTCCCGACAGCTGGGATTGGGTATCGCCCACTGACGAGTGCGATGTCATGCTGCCCTCACGGTAACCAGCTGGTTTCTGGCGAGCCTCTTCCTCAACAGGGCTTCTGGGGTCAGGGCGCGTAATGGTGGTGGGGGAGCGCGCCTCAACGGCGCGCGTATTGGCGGAAAGCGCGTTCAGTAGGCCGTTGCCGGCTCTGCTGGGGTGGATCGGGGCTGCGGGCGCGGCGGCCTGCGAGCCAAAACCCAAGCTGGACATAATGCTGTTTCCTCGCTCCTGCCCGCCAATTTCACCGTTTGGATTGCGGTTGAGAGGCGGGAACTCTTCTGCGATGCTGCTTTGCGCTTGCGAGGTCTGAGTGGTGGTTGCCTGGCTACCAAAGCGGAAAGAAGAGCCTTGGGTTGATGACAGGCGAGTGGCAGAAAACAAATCTTCCTGCTGAGATTGTTGCGAGGAGATGGGCGTTCCAGTGCCCCGGTGCACCCCGCCACCACCGAGGTTTCGAGAAGTTCCAGATGACCACATTGAGGCTTGACTTGCTGTGCTTAATTGTGCCTGTGCGGTATTTGAGAGAGTCGGGAACTCGCTAAATCACAAGAGTTAGCACGTCTCGTCCCACGGAGGAACTGTCGTGGCAGGGTAGCTTTGCAAAAGAAATAAATTTCACTTGGGCGAGGAGGGGTAGAAAAGGCAGTCGCATAGGATTATTGTAAATACCCCTTCACCACGGAAGCATACGGAACTGCGCGGTCGACTTTCTTGGGCGCGGGCTCCTCTTCTTCCTCGGCGCCGAGCGGCTGGTGCTTGACAAACTTGAGCTTCTTCTTGTGGCGGCCCATGCTGTCCGCAAAATCTCGGCAAGGGCCGATCAAAAGAGGAAAGACAAGGTCGCCGGTTGGCAGGAGGGGGACTCGGCGGTGCCGAGAAATGGTATGCGAAGGAAGTTGGGACGCGGAGCCTCCGACAAGAAAAGCGGAGAACGATATGTTGGCTTCCGTGACGGAAATATCGGCGGATAGAAAGAAAGAACAAGGAAAGTGAAAGAGCGTTTGCCGGCGAGACGGCGAGAGCGGTGATAGGACCAGCACGAGGACGCACCGGCAAACGCGCTTCACAACGCGACTTCCCCCCACTTTAAACAGAAAAAGAGCTGCCAACTTACGAAAGGTCCAGCGGCGTTGCTGGTTGCGATCCACTCAGACTTTGAGCAAAACTGACATTCCCCCCTAATTGCCTTGCAGAGGCTGGAGGCACATTGGCGCTGGCACCCATGGGCATTCCTGCACCAAACCCCCATCCAGACCCATTGCTTACTGGTGCTGCTACTCAGGTTAGCGAGTGGTCAATAACCCGTCCGATCTTCCACCTCAAGATCCCTCACCAAGCTTGCCGTTTGGTAATCTACCCGACACCGCGCGGCCCTGCTGGGGCTGCTGTTGCTGCCCGCCAAACCCAGGCATGCCGCGTAGCGACTGCGGTACTGTCCCTATCAATCGAAGCTTGTCAGCGAAACCTGTTCGCCGCATATAGGAACCCTCAATGAAACTAAGAAAAATTGCGACAAAAAGGAGGCCGTATGGGGTGAGCTGGCAATATAGTCTCCTGCCTCGCCAGACATGACAACGCGCGCTTGCGCACCAGACCACATCGACAGCGACGTCCATGCCTCAACCTAGACGTTGCAACGAACATATACCCGCCAGCCAGGGCTTCAAGTAGCCTCCCCAATACAGTACTGAAGCCATTTTTGAAGCGCCCGCCAACGCCTAGGCGCAATCCCAGCCTTCATGCCGCGGGCCCTCGCCGCCCCTTTCCAGATCACAGCCAAGCCGTCAATGTAGGCAGCAAACGGCGAGGGCGTCCATGCAAAGCTGCTCGGATTCGAGGCAGGGGGTAGGCAGCAAGGGGACGGTTCGAGGAGTGTATTCGGGGGGTGTTCGAGGGGGGCAGTTCGAAGAGGGAGAGCGGTCCGCCACCATACCTGGCCGATTCATCATCGAAACTGTATAGGCGGCCAGTCTAATCTCGTCCACGGATCCAAGTGCTCGGGCGCTGTGTTGTGGCGGCTGTTGGTCGACTTGGGGAGCTCAGGGGCTAGGCGTTGACGTCGGCTGCTAGATGCTTAGCTTTCTTTTTCGATGTCGCGTTTGGAGCTGCGAAAGCAGTTGACCGGGACGGCGTTGAGAAGGCTCCGCAAAGCAAAAGCCAATGCGACCGACATGGTCCGTGCTCCCCCGCTGAGTCTCACCATTCACTAATGGACGGGCCCCCAGCAGCCAAGACCTTGTAATTCCAGGTTCCCTTCTCCAATTTAGCTCCAGTTGCCTCAAGCAACATCCCGACAACACATTTCTCTTGATACACAACCCGACGTCCTCTCGCGTTTCTTTACGATTACCTCCCAATAGATCAGTACTACCCTATACAAAAAGCTCAAATACATAGGTGAATACTGCCAACCCATCCTCCTAGCCTGACGCTGGTAAACTTATTTAATTCTATTATCCATCAAACCAGTGTGGTCGGGTCCCTGTTCATGTGGGTAAACTCCAAAACCTGGCACTATGAACTTCCAGTTTGAAGTATAGAATATGGCAAAGAAAGGACCTATGTAACCCCTGTCTGAGAGCTCACTTACAGGCACCAAGATTGCCAGTGAGAACTGCCCCGCCTACACCAGCCATTCGCCGCTGAGTGGGATGCACAGGCGAGCCAACCCCCCCATTCATTTCAAGGTAGCGTATCCCCAGACACTGGCTCTAGATCAGTCATTACAGGCAATCATGCGGCCACCCTAGGGATACGCTACCTTGAAATAAATGTACGCCATGCTGGCAGAGGAATGTGTGACAGCGTCAGGTTCCTCACTGGCTTCTGCTGAGGAAAAAGAAGAAAAATAGACATTAAATGCTTCAGGTTACTAGTATACCCTTACGATAAGGCAAGTCTACCATCATTCCTTGGGTTTGAATGAAAACGGCTTCAGCGGTGAGCTCGGAGTAAATGTGCACCCCGTGCCCTTCATCGGCGAAGATTCGACAACCACTCCAATACAGATCACATCAAGTAGCTTCCCCGGATACGCCGCTCCGGGTGAGTTATTTGTTTTTTTTAAAGCAATCATCCTGCTAGCTAGCCTTGCTAATTGCATTTAGGAGACTTTTCTCAAAACCAAAGTCATCTAGAAACCGCCCGATCAATACCATCTTCCCTGCTCCCTTCCTCTCCTCTGCCGATGCCGCTGCCGCAGTGGGATTCGGGCTGTCAAAAATCTCAAAGAGCTCCCTCACCCCCTGGACCATCTTCTCACCACCATCCTCTATGACCAGCCGACCCTTCAGTCGATGGATCTCAAACCCGGCATCTTTCTGACCTTCCGCGACCCCCGGGAGTACGTTTTCCCACAACAACGAGCGCAGCCAGGCATCTACTGCCTTGATGTGGCCGGTCCCCAACGAAGGGACCGGGATTGATAGCGTCGATATTGTCTGGCATCCTGTCAGTCAGAGCCCCGGAAACAAAGCAAAACACACCGACCTTATCAAGATGGCTATGCCCCTTTCCCGCGCGGTCGAGCTCATCCACCTGATCATAGGCATGTAAGTCCAGGAGAACCCCCTCGAGCTGCGGCACGACGCTCTGCTCAGTGACGTGGATCTTAGCAAGCCCATTAATAGACTCGATCCGGGCCTTGACTGCCCCTAGCTCGGCTGGGCTGACTAGGTCGGCCTTGTTGATGACAACAACATCAGCGTGCGAGATTTGGACGTGGGCGGTCGTCATGACCGGTCCCGAACCGTGGTCGCGATGCTCATCCCCATCCTCGTGTCCCTCGACCTTGCCGGCCGGGTCGTCGAGGCTGCGGAGGATGTTCTTGGCGTCGACCAGGGTCACGATGCCGTCTAGGTAGATGGTGCTGCCGAGGCCGTCATCCATCCAAAATAGGGGGGCGAGGTTTCCCGGGTCGGCTAGGCCGGTGGTCTCGAGCAGGATGTAGTCGAATTTGCCCTTCTTGTCCATCAGAGACTCTATGGCGTTGACGCCAGTGTCTCTACAAGTGACCGTAAACTCCGTGTTAGCAATAGTTTTGAACATCTCAAGTTTACGTCGAGAAGGATGACGAAGGCAAACACCTCACTTCACCGAGCAGCAGATGCATCCGTTGCCGACTTCCAGCCATTCTTCGACGGACTCGCCGTTTTTAGTGACAGTCAAGGACTTTTCGATGTCCAAAGCTAGGTACCAAGAAAGTCAACATCCAGCTCGCATCAAACTTGGAAACCAAGGGATCCGGCATACAATCACCAAACTCTAGTATGGTTAGCACACATGGTGCCTCGGCATTTAGCGGATGATTGCTATTCTCACCATTCATAATCACAGCTACTTTTTTCCCGTGCTGAGCCGTAAGTATGTAGTTCAAGAGGGTGGTCTTCCCCGCCCCGAGATAGCCTGTAAGAGCCGTGTTTAGTAAAGAGTCGTTGTGGAAGAATGAGAGGTTATTGACGGCTATCATACACACCTGTCACGATGGTGATAGGGACCTTGGCGACCTTCTCCTCGGCGTCGACATCTACGCCGATCTCAACGAGATCCGGCGGGCCATCTTGGTCGCCCCAGTCCATTTTATGGTCCTGTGACCTGGGTAAGGGACAAACAAGAAATATAACCAAATGTGGATTGAATTCGGCGAGTCTTCTGTAGGTGCTTCTGTCCGTTGAGGTTTCGAGGAGAGAATGCAAGTCAGGTGGGTAGTGGGGATCATGTCAGCTCGACTTCCAGATTCATGGCAGTGGGTTCGTATGACACGCCCTTGCACAAACAAGGTCCAGGGTTGGGTTTGAGGGGCAAAGAAGGCTTAGGGTTACGTAAGGCTGACTGGGGTCATCGGTTGCTGGGAAAATGTGGCACGTGCAGCAACTTAATCAGGTAAAAGTGGGAATGGAAGTTTTATTGCAGCCGAATGTTTCTCTGGAATATGCAACTGACCCCGACTCGAGCTTAGAGGAACCCGCTATTTGCTGTTTTGTTGTTAAATGGCGACGCAAAGCTACTCCAAGCTAGTTAGGTCGAAGGCGTTTTGGAAGCCCTGACGAATAGCAGTGGGATCCTCAACGCGGCTGTCGGAGCATCAGGTAGAAAAGTGGACTTTGGTGGACTGGAGCAAACAACCTGAACTGTCAAAACAGTTGGAAATTGTCTGACACTGTTGGGCATGTTTCCACAATTCGTGTTGACGAGTACTTCGAAGGTTTCAAGAACTACATAAGAATCGAAAGTCGTACTTTGGCAATCTGAGGGCCCTGTACGTAGTCGAACTACGCGAAATTATCAGCCATCAACTGCTTAACGATAGAAGACTTAATGTCTTGATCATCACCCGGCTAAGCAACGTTTGCAAGTTGAATGTGCATGTTCAAAATGATTCCCGGGGCTCCAATCATGCAGCTTGCGGCATGCTACTTTCTACCTTCCACACTTTTGATGCGGGTAGAAGATAATGCTCTGAACGCGTCTATTGCAGATCGAAGAGGCACTCTTTGCTTTGTATCTCAGATTGAACGCGCGAACTTTCTCAGAGGAAAGTGACGTTGGTTGATGAAGGACGGGAACGGCAGGCGGCTGCAATCGATTTGCCAAGAATTAAAACCAGCCTTAAGAGCATGGGGGTCTGATTGGATAGGGCGGGCCGCGCTCGCCCGCTGAGCAAATCAGTTGTGCAGCGACCCTCAACAGCTTTGGGGAAACGACGCTTTGGTGAGCTCGCAAGCGCCCGAACCCCAAATCTCGATTCAAACTTCAATATCTTTTTCCTCGACCACTGCTCCCCGCCTTCTCTACGCCTCGCTGCTCAACAAACGCCCCACTTTCGCGCCGCGAGCCGAACCTTTTCTTCCAGCCAAAGGCGAAATTTACATAAATAAGACACGTACCCGGCCATATCGACTCGCTTCGCTGCGAACTGAGCAAGGCTGCGGATCCACGAACAAACCGGGGTTCCACCACCGTCGTTGACCGAGTGCATCAACATGTCGATGGCGCCGAGCTCGCCGAGGCTTCCCAGCCCACCACCTCCCGCCGAGATACAGGTTGGGCCCAAATCACCATCGATGGGTCCTGCCGCCGACCGGCGGGCGCAGCAGCACCTGGAGCAGGCCCTTGACGCGAACGCGAAGCGGCGCATCCACCCCGGCACAAGGTCCGCCGACATGGCTGCCGGCCCCCCGTTGGTTCCTCTGCAAGAGGTCGGTTGTTTGCCTTTTGTTTTGATATCATCTCATGTTATGAAAGCCAAGCTGACATGACTCGTTGGATGCAGCTCGACTCTGCCTTCCAGCTCCAGGAGCACCTAGCGGCGCTCCACTACTACCATACGGCCTGCAACACGACGCCCATGACACGCGACACAGCCAGGACGTTG
The DNA here is from genome assembly GCA_033439745.1 of Lasiosphaeria hispida. Classification (NCBI taxonomy): domain Eukaryota; kingdom Fungi; phylum Ascomycota; class Sordariomycetes; order Sordariales; family Lasiosphaeriaceae; genus Lasiosphaeria; species Lasiosphaeria hispida. Next base: position 2,836,973 of record JAUIQD010000004.1, read on the forward strand.
GGGACACCGCCCCCGGGAATCGATAAGACGCTTTGGCTCTACGAGCTGTGCCGCTTTCTCATCGCGCAATGCAATAGTCTGATTGTCGGCTTCCTCTTCGACACACCCCCTTGTAGCGCTGCCACGTGTCCCGAGATGCGCGCAAGCGAGTGGCAGTTTTTGTGCGCCGTGCATGATTCTCCCAAGAGTTGCTGCGCCATCGACTACTGCTGCCATACCCTCGACTGGGCTGCCAACGTCGTCACCAACCCCAAAATCTTCCCCAGCCGCTTTGTTGTTGACGCTCACGACAAGACGACGGCTCAGAAGAACCTTGTCAATGTGTTTCGGCGTCTGCATCGCATCTTTGCACATGCTTGGTTCCAGCACCGCGGCGTGTTCTGGTCTGTCGAGGGCCAGACAGGTCTTTACGTCTTCTTCAAGACCGTCTGCGATGTCTACGACCTTCTACCCGCTGAGAACTACAAGCTGCCACCTGAGGCGGAGGGCCTTGAAAGTCCTCCTACGCTCAGCGTGAGCGGTTCTGACGCCGAGAGGAAGCTCATGCTCCAGCAGCAGCACCAGCTAACAGCCGTTGCCGCCGCCAAACAGCTTGCCCAGCGGGGTGCAGATCCCAGCACAGGCGAGGACGACGGCCTTGCGCCTGTCAGCCGTACCAATACGAGGCGACATATTAAGAGCAGTCCCTCGACTGGGATCGCTATCACGACCGTTCCCGAAGCAGACGAGGATGACAATGTTGCGAACGATGTGACCAACAGGCTGCGCGAGATGCACATATCCATGTCATCAGCAGCGGCGGCGGCACTGGCGGCTGGAGTATCGAACGATGATGTTGAGGAGGAGTTGGCGAGTATACCCGTCATTGTGGAACACCGGGTGACGGAGCAGCCCCCGATGCGACCATCTAGTGTTGTACCAATCTCGGGGCCGGGGAGCATAGCATCGATGAGAGAACTTGAAGATGCGCTGCCGGAAATAGAGGAACCGACTATGTTCGCAGTTCCGGAGGTCCCGGAAGCTCCGGAGGCCCCATCTGTTGAACCCGAGGTAACGGCCAAACCGGAGTCAAAGCCCGAGCCCGAGGTTGACATAGAACCTGCGAAACCCAAGACCGAGACCGCACCATTGCCGGAGGTTCCAGACGCGCCATCACCCAGATCTGCGATTGAGATCAAGGCACAAAAACTGGAGGAAGAAAAGGAGGAGCTTGACAAGGAAACAGAGCAGGAGAAGGAGGCGGAGGCGGAGGCGGAGGCGGAAGCGGAGCAGGAGAAACAGGAACAAGAAACAGAGCCGGTAAAGGAACCTTCCAAGCCAACAGAGGCCGAGGTTCACGCACCTCAAAGCGAAGTCGTCCCCGCCGAGGAGGAAGAGACGACCAAAGACGAAGAAGAAACTCAGACCGCAGACGATACATCGGTCGACGTCAAGCTAGATGAAGCCATGGATTCCGCATCCGAGCCCCTTATTGTCGAGAAGGCGGCGTCGGACAGTGGCAGTGGCATATTGGTCTCAGCTGTCAGCGGTTCCGACGCAAGCCCGGAGGGATCTATAATAGTAGTTGATTCCTCCATGATTGACGTCAAGGACGAGGAAGACGAGGACGGGGTGGAGGAGGAGAAGCCTGGGGCTGCGAGTGATAAGACCAAAGCGGAGACGACAGCGGAAGATGGGTTAAAGTAATGTCTGGTGAGCTGTGTAAGTGGTAGTGTGGTCGGTGCCTTATACGAAAGAAGCAGCGTTTATGAGCCGTTATGTTGAAACATGAGGTGCTATTATTGTATGAATTGAGATCAATGTGTATGAGCGAACCCCTTTTGTCCGTTCATTGACCCCAAGTGCAAACTCTGAAAGTAAACGAGTGTGAGGAAGAAAAATTCGCAAATATGATTTGTGGTATGCAAACAAGATAGATTATAGTGTTATACAATGCTAAGTCAAGTGTCTTGCCCGAATGTCCTCCCCCAGCCAACCACGTTATTTGTGTTGTCCGCCCCTGAATAACCCTGATCATGCAAACAACCCTCAGCCCAGCCTCCTTTTTTCGTATGTACCCATTCCCCAGTAACACCCATATGAAGTCAAACCATCTCTCCCTGGTATATTTCCGATCGTCTCTTTTCCCAGACGGAAAGCGCCCAAGCCGGCGATGCCCAAAATCTTCGACACCCCATTTCATGCGCGTATGCCCGCAATGTTTAGGCCCCCCAAGCGCTGTTTCTCCCGGCCATTATTATTTTCCATCGTCGATGTTGTTGTGTTTGTTATTCGTCCTTGGTGCAATACTTTTCCCCGCCCAATGATGCCCTTAATCAATGTATATGCATAGTGATGGACCAATCCCCGAGATAGCAAAACTGACAACGGCGACAACCCAAGAAATCCCAGAGAAAAAAGCAGAGCAAAACAGACACCAAAGCACTAAATTCAGAATAATGCGACTCCCAGCGAAAAAAAAAAAAAAGGACTAAAATAGGAATGATGAAAGTGAACTGAAACCCCGGCACCGCAGCTAAAACACAACAGGCAGCACCCAAGGTCCTCCCCCTCCCGATAAAACCAAATAATGCAGAAGAGGTAATGCGGTATTGAAAGCCAAGGAGGTGAAGCCATCCAAGACCGGTCGCCATAGGGGGAGTTGAGGAGATTGCAGGATGAAGGTACCCGGTGTGTTGATGAAGTAAGGTATTATGAAGCGCCAGTGTCTTTGATAGCCGCAGCTGGGTTAATGCGAACCGAGGCAGATCCGGTTCGGGTTGTGTGTGGAGATGGCTGGCCTTCTACCTCTGGATCAGGCGTCCTTTCTGCCAAAATTGACCCGGGTTGGACCTGAGGCACGAGCGGCGGGTAGGCTGGTCAGTGCTGGGTGATCGCAGCAAGGTTCTCGTCGTCCGATCTTTCGTTTTTGGTCTGCCGGTACTTGGTGCATATGCAAGCAGAAGGGAGAGAATTAAGAACAGGGATCTTGGAGTCGTGGAGATGGTCGTGGATCTGAGCGGCGGGACCTGGCCGAGTGCCGAGGGCGTGTTTCAGGAGGGCAAAAAAAGGGTGTGAAGGCGATCAAAGCGCTGCCTGCCCTTGCATCAACATCAAGATCTCTCGTCGCAGGGCCGCATGATCGGGTCCAGGAAATTTGCGTCCCCCAAGTAGCCGCTCGGACGCTTGCGGCAGACAAGAGCCGCATCGTGATCAACCGCCAACCTCCAAACCACCACCGCGCTGTTCCCAGGCGCGGTGCTCATCGAGTTCGCCGGATCTCCAATCAGCTCCAGGGTCGAAACGTCAAGTCCCACATGAGCTCTTCTCCTCTGTGATCCTGCTAATCGGTGGGGTGTGGCCGTTTTGGGGATCCCGGGCCCAGGCAAATAGTCAAGGTATCATGCAAGCCAATCGAGATGGTCCAGGCCGCTCATCGTCCCCTCACTTCCCACCCCTTGGTCCAACGCCGCTGCTTTCGAGCTTGCCCCCCGCTGGTCCGATCTGCATCTTTGAGAAGACATGTCGGATCTGTCGAACGTTGTCGCTTTGCGCGGAAACTGCCGTGGCATTGCGTTCGTCGGCAAAGGCGCGGATGTTTTGTATCATGGGTGTGAACCCTTCGTCGTTCGGCAGCCACCAGCGGACGCAGCTTTCGTCACGAAAAAGTTCCGCCATCCGTTTTCGCATTGTAACGGGAGATATGTATCTATGCAGGTCGGGCAGACGGGCCCGTGTTAGCTTCGGAGTTTCCCTTGGTTACTCGAAATGAAATGAGGCCGGTTCAGGGGGGAGGAAGGAAACTTACCCCATCGCCTCGAGCAAGGCAAGCTTCTTCCTAATCCACATGTGGTGTTTCGAATCTCCCTCGACAAAGAGTGCTGCAATGGCAAGACACGGGTGCAGTATGATCAAGCTACCCCCGGGACTCAGTGGCCAAGCTTCCACGGTTGCGCAAACCTGGCATATCGCATACGCGTGCTCCATGAGATCTGTCCGAGCCTCTTCCGAGGCCTCGAAGGCGGACTGGCTTCCGTGCATGAGTGAAACCGAGTGCCATTCGCAGTCGAGGATCGTGGCAGCGAAGAGTGGAGGCCTGAACAGCACGCCGGGCGCGTATGGATCGACAATGTCATCGAGCTCGGCAGTGCGGTCGCCCGCAAAGTCTGTGACAAGATATGTCGGCTTTCTTAGCGTGGCGTCCCAGCCGTCCTTCCATGTTTCCAGTGCGTCTGTCAACCGGTGGTGCTCGGCGGTGTACTCATCCTCCGAGACCTCCTCCCTTGCTCCCTTTCCGAACAACAGGGACATCTCCATCGAGATGAGCCGCAGTCGTGCGGCGCACACCTCAACTTTCCAGCTAAGGTTTCTTGGGTCCCGTACGACCTGGGCATCGCAATATTCGATCATCGTCGTAAACCACTCTCGGGGAAGGGTGGTCTGGAAACTTCCCATGATGCCAATGAATACGTCGAAACGTGAATACCACCTCATTACCATGCGGCCTAGCGGTGTTTGCACGATCGTCTGTGGCGTGAAGAGCTGCGTAAGCAATTCGAAAGCGGCCCTCTGGTGGCCCATGAGGTTGACCCAGTCGCCCAAATATTCCTTTTCCTGCGTCAGAGCCACTTATTGCCACACTGAGTAAAAAGTTGAACTTACCTCAATCGTGGCAAGTTGCAGTATCGTCAGCAACGTTGCCACAGTATTTCTCTCCTTCTTTTTCAGAAACGCCAATAGTAGCGTTACACTGCGATTGTAGTATTGCAAAAACTCATTGATTTGCCCCTTTGGGTTCTTCAAGGTGTGGTGGTATGCGGCGAAGCCTACCACGGCATAAAGAAGGGCATCGTTGCGAGTTGCCATGGTGGTTAGGATCGTCCGAAAGAAATCGTCCGAGTCGCTCACAATGCAATAGTGGTAGTTTGTGATATTCTCGCAGTAGTAGTTGAGGTAGAACTGGAGCTCATGTGGAAGAAACGACCAGTCCGGGCGTGAGCCCGAGGCAGGAAACGAAGAGTCGGAAAGCTGCAGCGTGGTAGGCGTAAGTCCAGCGTTCGTGCCGGCTGAAATTGATGGCGACGATGAGCTTATGTTACCATCAAATGAAGGCGTTTCCGAATCCTGGCGGTACCCCCTTACAACGCGCTGGGGACCAAAAGAAGATGTTGTACTCGATCTTCGAAGTGGAAATGGCATCGAAGACTGAGTCGTTGCACTTTCAGGCTCCTCTTCATCCTCATCCATGATGGGGTCTAGTTTGGCGTCCTGTTCGATGTCGTCGTCGTCGTCGTCGCCACGCGAAGAACTTGGGCTTGTCTGCTGGCTAGGGCCCGACGAATCCTTCGACGAGCTGCCAGACCCTTTCGCCAGTGCCGGCTCGGGGTAGACGCACTCTCGTTTTCCCTTCCTGCATCCTATCCAAAGTTAGCACTAGCGTTTTTGGCGGCTAGGGTGTACGATGTAGCGTACTTTCACAGGTGGGATGGTTCTCGTCGCACTGCGGATGAGTTAGAGGCTGCATACTAGGTAGATAGCTTTACCGCGCGTTACCTTGACTCGCCGGCTCCGGCACGTATAGCAACCGGACCTTGTGCGGCGATGCTTTATGTGATCTAGGCCAGGCGCCGACTTCCTTCTGCTTCTCTGCGCCTTCGGTGCGCTAAACATGATCGGTTCGGGGAATCCTGTAAAATACCCAAGGCTTTGGTATGGATTAGAAATGGGAGGAGCACCCATAGCCATGGGTGAAGGCTGCGGCATTGACTGAGAGCCCTCGAGTTGGTTTGCATTTGGCTGGCCACCAACACCTGCCATCGAGGACAGGAAGTGATGGTAGTATTCACTCATGGCGGTCTTGGCAGTCTCTGAAGTCGACAATGATGTTAAAGGAATCCTGCCGGCTGTATCTCCTTGTCTGAGATGCGTTGGAGGATGCGGACTATCAGCAACATTTATGTCTGACTAAATTGTGCTGGAGAGGGCCGATAAGATCTCCGATCCCCCCCACTTGCGGACTGAGCGGTGCGGTCTCGTCTTGGGGTCGGTCCTGCTGTATGCTGCGGAGGGAAGGAACAAGACTCTCTTGCAAGAGGACCAAAATAAGTCGGGGTACTTGTCGGTATGTGAGGTCTCAGGACAGCGGAGCAACTCCTGGAAGAGGCTGCCGTCAACAGTCGAGCAGGCCTTTTGCGATAGAGTGTGTCTCGGTGATGGCGAAGAGGAAAGAGAGTCGGCCGAATCTAGGCTTGAGGAGAGAGAGAAAAAAAAGAACCCGGCCAATTGGTGGCTTTTAAAAATGCACCCTACCCTTCCACGCAAACAACATTATGGCGTATCCCCAGTCAATAGCACCAATAGCACCCGCTTTAACTGTTGTGATGACGATGCGCCTGCTCAAGATGGATAATGGGGAGTATCAGAAACCCCGGCGGATGATGACTAGCAGGACGCCTTGAGATGCCAGAGGGGGTTAAAAGAATAGCTTTAATAACGAAGGGGAAGTACCGCAGGGTTAGGTGGTTCTCCACACACTCTGGGAAAGAGAAGCCCAGACAAGCTACGAGCGGCAATCTCCTTGTTCAACCGGGGGACCGAGAATATCTTGTGTAAAAATAGGGGATGTGTATCGACCGCTGGATAGGATAGCCTCTCTTGCGCCCGCTGGACCACCGAGATGTCAAAGAGCTCAGTGATGCCGTTTCAACAAGGGGAATTCCCTTTCTGGGAGGGATGTGATCTGCCTGAGCCCGATGATATCTTGGTAGGAGGGGAGGGGGTGTGCGTGCAGGTGGGCTCCCGTAGACAATCTCTAGCGGAAGAAAACTAAGGAGGGTAGGCACCCCTGTGTTTTCCCTCAGAGTTTTCGTTCGAGAGGGGGGTGGGAGCAGCTGGCATCAACTCTTGAACGGGGACAGCCGCGGGGAGCCAGTGATCTCAGTCCAGGGGTAACAAAGCCAGGTGTCTTGAAGTACTGAAGCCTGTGAGCGAGGTCTTTCGAGGCAAGGCAAGGAGTGGCGGGTGGCGGCGCACGTGTGCTCAGGCTGCCAAGGACAGGTCGACAGCCCCAGTATGCGATGTTATGGTTTGGGAATAGATGGGAAGGCGAGGCAATTTGACATGCGAGCGCCGGATAAGCAGTATGTGCGGTAGAGGGCCACATACATGGTCTGTTACTAGTACGGTGCGTACAGTGCTGTTGGTGGGAAACGGTGAGCTGTGTGTGGGCAAGCCTAGCAAGTTGACAGAGGTACTTGGATCGCACACCCCGGGGCGGGAGAAGAAACCGAATATGACCTCGAAGGAACGAGGTGATGCGACCGGCAGTGGGTGAATGCAACGACGACCGGGCTTGCTAGTGCAGTAGTAGCAGCGGCCAAGTAGCGCCCACGAGATGGCAGAAGTTAATGCCCCCGTAGTCGACGGCCGAGTGTGGCATGAGCGGACTTGCTCGTGCGCTTGTGGGCCTGATCTTATTAGTCGATCAGTCGATACCAGAGAAGAAGTCCACTGTCAAGGGTGAGCCGTCTAGGATCAGTCTGGCCCAGGGACGGCCAAGGAGGCATGCGCGGGGGCTGTCAGTCTTGGGATGACCCTGGCTCAGCCCGCAACCCATGCGCATCAAGCTGCCACAAGCCAATTGAGCCCTTTCCCCCGGGTCATTGCTTGTGTCTCGGAAGCCTTTAGAGCGATATCCTCATCAGGAGCACCGCGCCTCGAGCTCGGGCACCCGAAGCCGAGGCAAGCAAGATCCCTGGGCCCACGCTGGATTGGGACCGTGGATTCTCGAGATGACGGTGTTTTCGGCCAACCTGGCGAGAACAATCCCCCCCCCCCCCTGCGAGGCTGGAATCTGCGATCTCCTGCTGCATGATGCAATCTGAGAGAGATATTGTTGTTGATGGAATATGATCATCCGTATAGAGAAGCCTTTGGCGCTCTCGCTTTGGTTTGGTCTGCCTGCTTTGCCGCTCCTCCTTCTACACCGGGAAGGCCCGTGGCCATGGCTGCTCCCTATCTGGTCCTAGCCACGCCTGACCGAGGGAGCACTCGGTCAGTCTTCCTATCAACAAGTTGCGAAACACATGGTAGAGAAGGTACAGTGGCAGCAAAGGTCTTGTTCCCTCCCTGGCTTCTGGCAGAAAACGGCAGAAGTGTCTTCAAATACCGGCTAGCGTGATGAATATGGCGACAGGGGAGAAGGGAGGAGGTAGGGGAAAGAGATGTTGTCATCAGATGGGTGCCACAAAGTGCCAGGGCTGCCGGCCAACCCAGGCCTTGTCGAGGGCAGTGTAACGGTATCGAGCTAGCAAGCACACAATTGCGCTACAGAACCCACAGACAAACCCGCGTGGGCCGGTGGTGGGGGATGAACGGGGGTGGAAGAGCTGTGTACTAGTAGCAATGGCGTGTCTTAGGTGAGGTAGGGTGAGGCGAGTCTGTATGTACTTGATACATAGATGGATGCCCTAGGTATCATACCCCCCCTGAGCGCACCCGAGACATGTCAATGGAGGCAGTATCGGGCCTGCAGATTAGGAAGTTGTTGCGCGCCGCAGCACGATACAATACCTTAGTTCACCCTAGAGGCGTCACAGGCCTTCGCATATTCCGGTCTAAGACGTAGCTCGTGCTGCAAACAAGGGCGGGGAGAGGAACAACAAGCAGATGGGCGGTTGTGAGGGGAGGGCAGTCGTAGGTTGTGGGTTTGATCACCCGCGGCTAGCAGTGAAATGCAGCAACCGCTTCTACCGCTCTGACCGTTGCGGTTCGGATTCGATGCGTCTCTCGGGATCCTTTGGACCCTAGGCCATCCGTGGGTGGTGGTGCAGTGCTGGGCCCCCTTGCAATCCGCGAGAACCCTTGGCTGGCTTCCCACACGGCGGCGCCATGGCGGTGGATCCCTGACACCCGCACTTTGGGATCGTGCTTCTGTGCTAGGTGTGCGAGGGCGACCACGCGCGCGTGTGGTTTTGGTGTGTTTGTGGCAACACCCAGGTGTACGTTACGTCTTGTCGGGTTGCACGATATACTGCCGCAGTCACTGTGACCTGTCTAGCCGCCATAGCTGGTAGCTTTAGATCCATGATTTTTTGTGGGAGTCGAATTTCGGCTTGGAGCACCCCCGCATGGATGGATTACGGGGTGCAGACGGAAGCGAGTGGCCGCCAACCTGCTGCCAGCTGCTATCGCGAGCTTCGGGCTTGCGCTCCCAAACTCGGAAGTTCTGGTGACCTCTTAGCCCTATCCGTAGCTGGTGTTCGATAGGCGAAGTCCGCTGCGTCAGGAATCGAGGAACGAAGGGCGAAAGGTCAGAATGCAGGAGGTGTGCAGGAACTGTAGATGCAGCTCGAGCAATGTGTTCAGAGTGCCCCATCGACCCGGCATACCTTACAGGAGGGGCACAGGCCTGCAGAAGCATGTGAGAACTGCAGAAAGGGACACGGGGGTGTGGAAGTGTGGAAGACGGATCGAGGCAAAAAGACGGGCAGCCCCCGGCCCTAGGACACCCAGCGCAGGTGGCTCCCCGACCTGGTCTTGCCTGGGTCGAGACGGGAGCACGGGCCAGCGGCGGGTAAATCAAAAGGGAGTGGACGAAGCTGCCATTTCTGGCTCCAGAGATCTGGAACTTGCCCTGGAACCTGCCTGGACTACCTAACCCAACAGAGAAAAGGGTGTACGAGTACCAACCTTGTTCCTTGAAGTCGCCGGCTGCTGCTGAATGCTACGCCGCAGGAAAGCTCCGTGATATTACCCAGTTGAAGGTACCGCCAAGTTCTAGTATAGGTGCTCCAAGCTTTGACGATGATCTCGATACCTAACTGGGAAGCAAATACATGTCTGGATTGGCTACGTCGGGGGCCGAGCACACCGGCGTGGTTCCTGATCCAGCCACACTATAATATCAGCTATAACGCCTGTACCCTGCTGATAGTTTAGCATCTTGTCTTCTCGTCAGAGAGGTAGCCGGCGTTGGCGGGCGCTGTTGAGAAGAGATGGGGTTTTTGGCCCAGAAAAGGAGATGGCCGACTTCTTCGGTGCAGCCCCGCGCATCAACCCCGGACCAAAAGACCTGCCGCCCTACAATATGCACTTCTAACAAGACACAGGTTAGGGACAAAAGAGCTCAGACGAAAATCACGTGCAGCGCACCATTTAACGGATTCTGAAGATTTTTTTTAACCTCCCCAAAGGGACCTTGGTCGTGCTGGTGGGAGCTTGCGGTTTGGACCTTCACCTCGGCGCAATAATTCAAGACTCATGCTGAGCTGATAGCACTGCAATGGAAGTTCCGGACGCACTTGGGCTCCACTTGGACTCTGCCTCGAACACATGAAAATGCCGAAAAGTACGATCTCGAGATGCAATGCTTTGGTAGGAGGGTAGAATAACCGTACGCCTGCTTGCATGTGGTGTACTGTAGGGTCTCTTTGGCGTATGCTGGGAAGCGACGCCAGGCCATCTGGCTTGAGTGTCGAAGTGGATTTTGTAGTGGATAATTATTGGGCTTCGCGGCTCTCTCATTTCTAGAAGACTTCACTAGTGATGAAGAGGTGGCCATGTTCCCACATGGCTTCAAGAATGAAAAGTAGGGTCGAGTAAAGGCCACTTTTGATCACATTGGGTTAACTTTGGTGCTGAAATGAGTATTGCCTCTGGAGCAAAGCCAAACTCATGCGACAACTGCTCAAGCGAGAGTTTACCTAATCATCCCTTCTACCTTGGGACGTGATATCGTCAGGGAACACTAAAAAGATAGTAAAGGGGGCGCAGAAGGGCAAGCATTGACTGTGGCTTCGACTCTCCTCTGGGTGTGATATTGGCAGTCCCCTTCCGTGTGCCGGAAGTCCAAGTCCATCCGAGCTTTGCCTCTGCCATTGAGTAATATCGTGGATTTGTGTGGTGACGCGGCAGCGTCAACGGGCTCGGGCCTGGTGAGGCAAGTCTGGTAGCTGGGCCTTCATTCGTGTTGACATTGTTTTAAGACGTTGTTTTAGGAGCGGATGGCCTTTGCCGTCCTCAAACAGGCAGAATCTCGTGTTATCTCGAGGCGCTTCGAGACACTCTGCAAAGCCCCACGGTGCGCCGTGGTTTCTCAGCCCGTCTACCCCGTACATACCTGGGTACAGGTCCTGCGTAAATCGACCGGAAAGCGGGGGCGCCTCGACCGTTCGTCCCATCTTTGCCCGGCCCCCATGGAACCGGCCCGGCTGCTGCTGCTGCAGGGGAAATGTTGGGCCTAGTCGCGTCACCCCTGGCACATATCCCCTGGCGCGCCCTTAGCCGGTTTTCGGGAGACAGGTTGTGGAACTACTCCATGATGCTCCAAGAGCCCAAGACGCTGCACGAGTTCAGGCTCTCTAGGCAGTCAGGTAGTTGGGAACATGGAGAACTCTGGCTTACCGCAGAGCTGTGCTCCCGGTATTGCCGGCAACCCAACCGCACGGACTTTCATCTTGGTCTTTTCCCAATTCTTCAGACGAACCGGATCCGCGCTTGAATGGTTTCAGTGGGCCATTTTCAGAGGAGGACGGGAACTCTGCATCTCACTGACTGCTGAGACGCTAAGCTGAACCACGGGAAGGATCATCTAAGCTGGCAGGCAGGAAACGCGGGATGACCTCCGGCAGTGTTCTGCTCACGACCAAAGGGACCAAAGACCTAAAGACCGAACGCTGCGAATGCGCACGGCTTCACTTGAGTTGAGTCAAGTCCAGCCGCACAGGGCGGCAGTGGCGCTTCGAGTCGACAGGGCTAGAGGTCGGTAATCTGCGTCACAATAACAGCCAGCAATGCGCCTGGCTGACTCCCCGACTGATTTCCCGCCCCGACCTGCTGGCCTGACCGCCTCGTACAGAACCACCATCCTCGTGTTGGCGTGTTGGCATACAGAGAACCTACCTCAACGAGGTCCATACGCAATAACTTACCCAACACGCGCTAGGTAGGGACCCACTGTGCACGGGCACCCCAGGTGGGCAGACACGACAGATTTCAAGTTCCCTCGGCAGCCAGGGCAGTAGCACGAAACCTTAACTCGCCCAGGAGACACCGTTTGCCGCGGCAGTCGCACACGATAGGAGCACCTCAGTTGGAGGTCGTATGCACACTGCAGCCCCGGGCACTGCAGCACTGCATGTACCTTGGGACGGGCAGGCGAGAATGGTCAAACCATGGAAGGCGGCCCCCGCTGGGACCTTCGAACCCCCAGTCCCAGAATTCTGCCCGCCTTCTCTGCGTTCCATTGTTCACACACAGCAATCTCTCGAAATTAACTGCGCGACCGGTCCCCACAAAAGCCCAATATCACCGGCTTTTATACCAGCCCCGGTCTATGACGCCTGTGTTCTTCAACGCCATGCAGCCTCGGTCCTCAGCGCTGCTCAGCTGTCCCCGTCTAGCACAGACGCAGTACAGCGGCGGCCATGTATATTCGGTGATGCCTGCTACTGAAAGCTTTGACTTTATCCCTCCTGTGACAAGTGTCCTTACCTCCCTTAGCCTAGTTGGGTTATTCCACTGTTCGCTGTTTGGTGTGCGCTCTCTGTTGCCCTGACTCTTGGTTTCTAACATGTCTTCCGATACGACCGGACCAGGCTCACTTGGTTTATGAAGTCATAGGTGGCCAATCGCGTCTGGTGGGCGCTCCTGCCCCCTTTGGTGTTGACTGCTTTGGTTCTCTGGTGAAGGGCAGAGCACATTTTGCTCAGTGTGGACGCCAGCCGAACCGGAATCACGGCTTTGGATGCGCGAAAACAGGACACAGGCCAAGTAGCTCGCTGGAGTGGCCTTGTGTTTCTAACACAGGCCAGCTAGAGATACCTTCCCAGAGCGGAACATGGACTTGCCTCCAGCGTCCTCTCTTTGGTTACCTTGATCCCCATTCGGTGCGCAAGAGCAGACGGGAGACGGCCAAGCGACACAGTCGGGCCAAGCAGAGGACTCATTCCCACCGAGAAGACCTTTGCAGAAAGGTCTGCAGCAGTGAGGGTCTGTTTAAAACACAGCCGGCGTGGCCTTCGTGAGCTGTGCCGAATGTATTCCCGCAGGCAACGCTACCTTCCCCGTGGGTTACCAAACTGTTCCGTTCTTTGCCGCTGCAGGTTGCCTTCGTCCTGCTCTCCAACCTCCTTTCCGGCCTGCTTGCTTGGGGTGCACTATAGCAGAGCAGACATACTGGGCAGTCCGGGTTGCTAGAATGTGCGTCACCTCAATCACGGCAGGGTTTCATCTGATGCGACGGCGATGGCGCGATAAGGGAAGGCGTCCCGTCGCCAAAGCGCCACGAACGTCGAGCGCATTTGAGCCATGGGCCATGGCAGGATTGTGATTTGGCAAAAGCGGTGGACAATACACACCATGTATCGACCCGCATCACCCAGCCATTCTTCCTCTCCGGCAGCTGCAGCTGCATGGTGCTGACGCCGGACGCTCGATTTCGGGGCGCAATCCCGTCTCTCCGGGAAATATGCAAAGTCTGGCACCGCCGGCGGGGGTAGATGTGGCGATGGCGTTGGGCTCAGACCCGGTTGAGATGGCACAAAGTACCGAAGCCCAATCGCGGCAGCTCTTCAAGGCAAGACATAATGAACAAATCGGGTCGGTGGGGCTAAAGGCGATTTCGCACTACTGGCGTACAGCCCTACGCCAAATTGCCGGGAACATTGAGGTCATCATCCGCCGGGAGATCTGGAGTTCAATTACTCATTGCACTCGGGCATCAACAACAGAGAGAAACGCGCGTACTTGCTCGACTTCATTAATATCGTGCCCCAGGTTTCAAGTTTACAAAAGCCGCCTCTTGTCCCGGCGCGGGCCACCGTTCTATTTTGGTCGTTTCTTTCATCAAGATTGATATCGATCCCGCAGCACAAGTCTAATGATAGAAGCCGGCAACTTTGTGTGCAGAACCGGGACCCAAGGCATCCTGGGTCGATCGATGAGGGGGCGATATAGAGATATGTCGCAAAGGCCCACCGCATTGTGTTGCACAAGGGCGTGTTACACAGACTACCTACTCGGTATCTGCTTACCTACTATTACCGCCTAGGAAGAAGCTCACGTTTCGAGTCGATCGGGTCGTGGAGTCGTGGTATGGCATGCGCTCTGCAATGCGCTAACTGTGAGACCTGGAATAAGATTTCGGGCGAGCGATACTGGACTTGCCTGTCTGCTTACCTAATCAGACTTAGACCAGGTACTGGTGCCGCTGAATTGTGAGACACGGGGCAATTGGCGAATGGAAGAAGCCACGGCGATGGTAGCCAATTCATTTAATTCCCGTCCTGCCATAACGGCATCGGCAGGAGCAAAGGAAAACATCGGCGGAAAATCGGCACACGAATGGACGGTTTTACAGACACGGCGCCGCAGAGCGGCCCGGCCGTTGATGCCGCTGGTATCTTCCTCGTTTTCATCACCATTATTGTTTTTATGCTGCCCGTACTCATCTACTTTCCACCCGTGCCACCCTCCAAGAGCGAAGCCCTTCTCCAGACGCACACTCCGGTTGGCCTCGCATCCTCCAAATCCGGGCTACGAGGCCATCGTGGCCGCCATGCGCCCTTGGCTCCGGAGGTTCCGGCCAAGATCCGCAGCCTTTGGATCTACCCCGTGAAGTCATGCAAGGGCATCGAGGTCAGCCAGAGCAAGGTCTTGCCCACCGGCCTTGAGTTTGACCGCCTCTACACCTTTGCCCAGCTCAAGAGCCCCTTCCCGGTTGCGCTCGACGCGTCGGACGAGGAGAAGAGCCAGCACAAGTGGGAGTTCATCACGCAGCGCCACTTCCCCCTTCTCGCCACCGTTGAGGTCGATCTCTATGTCCCCGACATCGCCAAGGCCCAGGACAAGTCCGCGACGTCTGGGGAAGCCTTCATCATCGTCCGCTTTCCCTGGCAGGAGCGGGGCGCGCTCGGCGCGCTCGGCTGGCTCCTTGCGAAACTCACGCGGGGTTGGCGTGCCTTGCCCGAGATGGAGATTGTGCTCCCCGTCGAATTCCCTTCGCCGGACGAGATTGACCAGCAAGGCTATTCGTACGACAAGGTCAAGGTCTGGAAAGAGACAGTCACGGCCCTCAATCTGGAGCCGGAGCTACCTCGGGAGCTACGACTGTACCTGGGCGTGAGCAACAGGCTCGGCATTTTTCGAATCGACCCGGCCCGATTACGCCCCGTCTACCGGTGCGCTCCGACAGAGGCCGATGCGGCCTACCAGCCTGTCATAGGCTTCCAAGACGCCGTGAGTAACCCTCCGTCAAAGTTCCCCGCAATGGGCCCGATTGTTGTGTTGACGCGACGCAACCCAGTATCCGCTGCACCTCTTGAACCTGTTTAGCGTGCGAGATTTGGATGCTAGGATTGATAAGGACACCGAGTTCCATCATCTCGACCCTAGGAGGTTCCGCGCAAACATCATCGGTGGGTTTGGCCTGTAGGGTTTCAACGTCGCCCCCAGTCCCTAGTCCCTTGTCCCATGCTTCCCGCAACGACTGACACTCCTTTTTTTATTTTTACGCAGTGGATGGCGTCGCTGCTTATGACGAAGACAATTGGAAGACGATACGCTTCAACCCCGAGCCCTCCAGCACCCGCGAGTGCGCGGCGTTTCACGTATCCTGTCGAACAGTTCGGTATGTGGCCCTTGTTGACATTTTGCCTCGTTGCTATGGACACAAATAGGAACGAGCTCCCAATCAGGCGTTTGACTAACCATCCCCCCCCGTCTTGCCCCGCCGCTAGGTGCAAGATGCCCAATGTCGACCCGGACACGGGTTGCCGGCATGCCGTTGAGCCCGATCGCTCCTTGAGGAAATTCAGAGACGTCGACGAAGGCGCCAAGAAGAAAGGATGCCTAGGCATGCAGCTGACCCCCTTGTTTGACGACACTGACTCGATGGAGAGCTGGGTCGAGGTGGGCATGTCTCTCGAAGTCATGGACCGCGGAAGCCACCGTTACATTGCCCAGTGATGGCGCAAATCGATGGCTAAACGGCGCAGTGGGGACACGCTTGTGTAGATTCGTAGATTTCTGACCAGGCAGCAAAAAGTGTACAAGCTTAGAGACCAGATGTACAAGGAACCAATAAATAGACCACTCCGCGAGCCGGAATTCCATAACCAAAAGAAAAGCAAGCAACCCTTCCGCCCGTCCCAGTGACTAGACCATGTCATATCGTAAAAGAAAACAAGCTGAAAGCGAAACCTATTGCCAACCCAGGGGAGAGGGGGAGACCTCCCCTCCGTGTCCCTAATTGCCTTCCTTTCCCAACACCAACTCCAAACAGCTGAACAACCAGAACCGCTGGCTTGCTTTTTTTCCCTAGTGTGCCAGATTATACCCATGCATTCCACGTTACATTACAGAGAACATGTCACTCATACCCCCGTACCGCACCGCCCACGATCACCTAAGATCAGCCGGCGTCAAAGCCTGGACCATACTCGTGCCCTCGCTGAAGCGGGTGCGGAAGATGCGGTTGGCGTTCTGGAACATGCCGTCCTTGAGACTGACGACGATGAATTGTGAGCCCTTGAAGCGCGTCTTGATCAGACGGCCAATGTTCTGCGTGTGCGACAGATCCAGGGCCGCGTCCACCTCGTCGAGGATGTACATGGGCGCGGGCTTGAACTGGAGGAGAGCCATGATGAGAGAGAGGGCGATGAGTGATCTTTAGTTGGGGTGTCAGTATTTGGGGAAGGGGGGGGTGAAAGAGGGTTGGGGGAAGAGAGAACATACCGTTGTCCACCGCTCAACTCGGTCAGACTCTGCTTCCACACCTTGCCGAGACATACCTTGACCTCGAGGCCATCGCTGATGGTCTTTCCCTCGGGCGGGTCCAGCTTGGCGAAGCTGCCGGGCAGCAGCTCGGCAAAGATCTGGCCAAAGTCGCCGTTGACCTTGGTCCACGTCTCGTGCAGCGCCTTTTTCTTGTAGTCGTCGAGGCTGAGAATAGTCTCCTCGATCTTGCGCTTGTCACGAATCACAGTCCTCATCATATGCTTGAGCGCAGCCTCCTGCTTCTCCACCCTCTCGATCGTGTTCATGACCTTCGGGTTGATCTTCTTGCGCAGGCCCTCGCGGCGCTCCGTCAGGTTGCGCAACGTCACCTTGCATTCAGTCATATTCTGCCCCTTGAAGTCATACGGCGTGCCCTGGCGCCCAAACTGCTCTTTGGCGTCGGCAATCCACTCGTGTTCCTTCTCCATGTGTGCCACCGTCTGCACCGCTGTCTGCTGCTCCTTGTGGAACCGCTCAACCTGGTGTCCTAGCTTCTGCATCTCGAGGCTCTCCTCGGCGATCCGGGCGTTCTTGGATCGTGTCGCCTCCTCAAGTGCGCGCAACTCGTCATCAAAGACATGCAGCTTGGTCCGCTCGTCGTCTAGCTGCGCTTGCGCCGCGTCGTGTGTGTCCTTGACTTTTGCTTGCTGCTTTACGAGCTCTTCGATCTCTTCCTGCTGCGCCTTGATGGCGAGATCGATCTCCTGCAGCTGCTCACGCGCGGAAGCGAGGTCGCCAGAGACTTGCTCCGAGTCGAGCTGGGCACCCTGCAGCTCTTTTTGTAGCGCCTTGTTAGAAGTCACTATCTTCTCAAGCGATGCACGCAGCCTATCAAGCGAAGTTTGAAGCTCAACCAGTTTGCCGTCCTTGTTATTGTCAAAGTCCTTCATGTCCTTCT
The DNA here is from genome assembly GCA_033439745.1 of Lasiosphaeria hispida. Taxonomy (NCBI): domain Eukaryota; kingdom Fungi; phylum Ascomycota; class Sordariomycetes; order Sordariales; family Lasiosphaeriaceae; genus Lasiosphaeria; species Lasiosphaeria hispida. Next base: position 2,854,626 of record JAUIQD010000004.1, read on the forward strand.
CGATTCTCTTGACATCGGCATTAGCTTCTGCCTGCCGCTTCTTGGCTTCAACAACCGACTCCTTCAGCTGTGTAATCGTCTCCTTCATATTTGCCACCTCTTGAATGATGGACGATGACGAGTTGCCACTGATCTGCTCTTCGGCTAGCTTGATCTCATGTGACTTGAGATCAAGTTCCTGCTTGATTTTCTTTGCCTGATCGAGCTTTGACTTCTCTCGGGAGATCTGGGCGCGCAGAGTGTTGAGCGATGCCTCAGCCTCGTTGAGATTTCTTGTAATCTCGTTTAGCTTTTGCAGGGTGACCAGGACGCCGCTCGAGTTGGGGGCACTGCCGCCAGAGAGTGTTCCCGAAGGATCATAAGCATCGCCTTCGAGTGTGATGCTTCGCATCCTCACGTTGGGGTCAAAGGTCACCCTCTTGGCTGTGTCTGCGTCGGCGCAGATAAGCGTGTTCCCAAACACATATTCCATAGCTGCCGAAACCTCATCGTCATACCCGACGAGGGAGAGAGCCAAGTCGACCTTGCCTGGAGCGATCTTTTGTGCCGTTGCGATAGTCTGCGCTGAGGCCTTGAAGGCTGCAATCTTGTTGAGAGGAATGATTGTAACTCTCTTGCGGAGCTTTCCCCCCTGCAGCAGGTTTGTGCCGGTCACCTCAGTGTCAACAACAACGTTGTACAACCGACCGCCGGCACATATCTCGAGTGCGGTACCGGCCTGGGTATGTTCCTTGTTGAGAGTGAAGAGCTGAGCTACTAGACCCTTCACCTTCGAACGATCGAAATTTGGGGTTGGGTCCGAGTAGTTGAAGTCGATATTGGCAACCTTGCGCTTGAGGCCATCGGATTCTTGTCGCAGATTCCGGACAGTCTGCTGAAGGGAGCTTTCTTGTCCGTACATCTCCTCTTCCGTTCCGGGCTGGAACCCAAGTTTTCCCAGCTCCTTTTCGAGTCTTTGCGCCTGGGATTTGAGGCCCTCGATGTCTTTGAGAAGGCCGGCGTTTTGCTCCTTGGCCTTCTTTGCACGGGGCTCCTCTTCCTTGACACGCTTCTCGAGATGGGCAATCTTGATCTTGGCCTGTTCTTGCTCAGTGATGGCGGCGGTGGCGCGGTTCCTGGCGTCTTGCAGCTGCCCTTGATAGCCGTTTTCTTGGCCTTCTTTGGATGCCACGCCGGTTTGCAGGGTCTGGAGCAGTTCTTCCTTTGACTCGGCATCCGCGCTCTGCTTTTCCATGGCTTCTTTCGCTGTGTCGTACTTGGCCTTGATTTTCTCGTACGCTTTGGTCTTGTCCTTTAGAGCGGCTTCCAGTTCGGCTACAGTCTTCTCGCCGGCTATCCTCCGCTCCTGCTCCTCGGTCATACTGCTGCGCTTTAAATCTACAACAGTGGCCAGGCGGACGATCTCGTTAGAGTGCTTCTTGACAGCCTCCTCAAGGGCCTGTGCCTTGCCGCCCTTTCGTAGTTCTTTGTCGCGTTGCGCCTTAACCCTTTGCACGTCTTCCTCTAGGTGAGATATCTCGCTCTTGAGCCGTATGGCCGACTCTTCGAGGTCTGTTTGTCGCTGCTTCTTCGCCTCGAGATCCGAGGCGGACTGGTGGAGCTTCTCCTGACACCTGACGTAGTCGTGAGCCACCACAACCCTCGTTAAACGCTCCAGGTCGTTTTGCGTCTGCTGGAAGTCGAGAAAGGCGCGCTTCTCGGTGCGCAGCTTCTCAAGTTTCGGCTCGATCTCATCACGGAGCAGTTCGGTGATTTCCTGCAGCTTCAGGTCCTTCTTCGCCATAGTCTTGAATGCCTTGTCCCTTCTGTCCTCGAACATCCTTGTCCCAGCGGCCTCCTCGATCATGGCTAGAATCTCGACAGCCTTCATGTTGAGCACCTTGGTGATACGACCCTGCATAATGAGGAAGTTTGGGTTGTTGATGTTGAGTTGTACTGATTGGAACAGGTTCTGCACAGTCTGCTGCTGGGCGCGGTGGCCGTTGATGAGGTACTTGGAGGTGCCGCCGAGCACAATCTGGCGCGTCACGCTGATGGTAGCATACTCCTCGAAGCCTATGGGCGAACGCTTCTTATCCCTGTTGTCAAAGACGATTGTGACGCTGGCTTTGGTGACACCAGCTTGCCCGCGCTTATAGATGAGATCCTGTAGGGGTGGGCGCGAGTTAGCTGGCACTCGCGGCGCAGTGGGCGCAAAGATATAAAGGGGCAACACATACCTGAAGATTCTGGGCGCGAACAGTGGACATGTTGGTGATGCCCAGCACGAAGCAGATGGCGTCCAGGATGTTGGACTTACCACTGCCATTGAGGCCGGTGATGGAGTTGAAGCTTTCGTCCCTGTGTCGATCAACATATCAGCACCCGCGCGCGATTGTAGTCGTTCGGTGATGCGAGTGTGTTTTTACCATCCTGAGATCACCGTACGCACAGCGTACGATTTAAAACCCTGTCGCAACTGTCAGTCGCAAAGCCCATGATACGCCGCGCCAAACCCCAAACTACATCACGGTCCCAGAGACTTACGTCGATGATTACCTCTATAACCCTCATTTCGGCGTCGCTATTGTTGTTGCTGTCGTTGGCGCTGTCGTTAGAGTTGCCGTCGTCGTCGTCGAAATGTTGGCGATGTTGCTGTTGGGTTAGTCGTCGACTCTCCAAGAGGTGCAAACCACGACACGGCCACGCTTGCGCTTCCCCAAAATTTGTTTTTGTTTACTTCCCAGTCAGAAGCCGCCGCCCCCGCACCACCACCCACGTCAGCACGTGCTGACCTCTCCGGTATGGCCCGTGCAGCTACCCCCCTGTGCGTCAAATGTGTCAAGGCTTCAACTTTGATGTGGCCGAATCAAAGAATCACCTTGGCTCGTCTATTCAACTCCAGTTCCAGTGTAGCTGCCGACATTCTCCACATATCATCTTCATTTGCTATATAAATTTGAACACCCCGCAACCAATAAGAAAGAAGGCTGCCATGTGCTTCCACAATCGGTGCAGTATCTAGAGACGGCGAGAGAACACACTCGCAAAGGCTTGAAACACTGTCAAGGCTCGTAATTCGTTATTGAGATGTTACACTAGGATTCTGGACACTTGGCCATCGTCTTCGTCAATGGTAAAAGCCGTCCGGAGTAGGGCTACCAGTGAACATGTTCTCATTGACTTGAAGACAATCGAGCATCCCTCACTGCATAGCTTGAGCCCGCGGAGAAGTGTGGGCGGCACGGAGCGTCCCAAGAATGGCGCAGCGGATACAGAACCTTGACTTCCGTGTTCCAAGTGAAATAAAAAAAAAAGAAAATAGACGTTGTGTACGTAACAACTGCTCTGAAGAAGCCGGCTCACTCCACATCCACCCTTGGCGGAGTTTCCTGTGTTAGGCAGACTTACATGGATTATATGAAGGCTTCAGTATTTCAACTCTGGGCCTCAGGGCAACCAAAACAGTGTTCTCATATTGGTATAATGTTGTAAGTTTTCCACGAGGTGACGAAAACCGTGCTTGCGTTCGGCCGCCTCGATGCAGCGCGGCACATGGCCAAGGTTGCCGACAATGTGGTCTTGGCGTTCGTTGGACACACTTGGCTCGAACTCACGAGGGGTGACGTGCCATTCAACAGGGCCCCCAACCTGGGAGCCAGCGTCCCGCAGCCGCCAAAAAGCGGTAGCCGACTGGAACACAGTGGCTCCGAGTAGGAAACGTCGTCCCCTTCATTCCTCACTCATCAACATCCCAAACCTACCACCAGTGACCCAATGTATCCATAATAATTTCGACGGGCCTTTCTTTGATGCCTCGCAATTCAGCCCACTACCCACGACATCTACACCACAATTCAATTTCTCCATGAGAAGCTGGCTCGAAGCCCTGGCGGAATCTACCTGATGGGTGCTACAGCGTTTTAACTGACCAAGGTCTCCCGATCGTCGGCTCTCAGTCGCATATCGCACCACCAACCATCACCTGTTCTCTACGCTCGCTATCTTCGTTCGTTTTCTGGAACACCTTCAAGCCGCCTCGGCTTAACTATCGATACAGGCTTCGCGCCGATCTTGCCAATCTCCCTTGTCTTGGGCCATCCAAACCCCCAGCCTCCCTACTGCTTAAATGATTGCATCAACCACGATCTGATGCCCACTCCTCTACAAAGCCGCTGCCATCGCTGCGCCCCGAGGTTTGCGACCTCATCGCGAGCATGCCAGACGCAATGATACCTTCGAATCGCTCGTCGTCGAGCACGCTCGTGCCCTCCTCCGCCCGAGACCCAGATGCCTCCGTCGCCGTCCGACCCCGCAACCGCCGCCTCGTCAGCACTAGGAACGAGACTGGTTCATCGGCCTTCTCGAGCCCCGGCCAGTCCCCAACCCGTGGCGCCTCGCCCATCCCGGCTGCATGCATAGGGTCAGTCACGGGGAGGAACGATTCGAGCACCGAGATTGCACGAAGCGCTATGCGCGGGAAGAGCCCCGCCGTCGGTCGCGGCAGTGGGGGTGGCGGCCTGTTTGAAAGCTCATGGGTCCCGAGCTGGGCATCCGTACAGGGGCTCGCCTCGTCGTTTCTAAGCGGAGGCGAGCCTGGATTTGGCAGTGAGTCGGACCGGACCGGGAGCAGGGATGCGAGTCGAGCCGGAAGACCGAGGAAGCAAGCTAGCCACAGCAACATATCGAAGAAGGCAGGAAATTGGGGGCCCGAACCCCCCAACGAGCCGAGGCCGCGGTTAAACGATGTCGCCGCAGGGTCTATGGCTAAGCGCGAGGCTGCGTTGAAAGCTATGAGGACAGCAAGCGTACTTGAGAGTCACGAGGGCGTCAATGGTGGGTTGGATGCCGCAGGCCACCACAAGAAACGGAACTCGGATGAGGAGCCCCGAGGCTCAGCACAGCAAGAGGAGAGCGAGGAACATCTCGTCTACATTCACCACGTGCAGCCGAGTGACACGTACGCGGGAATCGTACTAAAGTACAAGTGCCGCGAGGATGCCTTCCGAAAGGCCAACGGCTTATGGTCACGAGACGGCATACAGGTGCGAAAATGGCTGACATTACCTGTCGACGCCTGTGAGGTGAGAGGCCGCCCCTGCGAGGGCCCTTCGACGCCATCCGCCAGGGTTGACCTCCTTGCCCGGACACCTGAAGAAACGGATCCATTCGGGGGAAGGGATAGTCGCGGCGACTTTTTCGCTAGCAATACAGACGGACATTCATCAGACCACCCAAAACCAAGTGGCGACGAGGAACGGCCCTGGACACACGTGCGATGGGTTTCGATCGACTCGTGCCCGCATCCCGTCGAGATCGCGCGCGTGCCACGGAAAGCTTTGGGATACTTTCCCCCACGCAGGAAGAAGAGCATTCACACAGCCTCGACGACCCTCTCCACGCCGCGGGGCTCCTTCGACGTCCCCAGTATCACGCTCGGTTCGGAAGCCGGCGGGGGTCTAGGCAGTCCAGGCAGCGCTTCGTCTCGCCGCCAAAGCCTCCTTTCCGGCCGCCCACAACTCAACACGCTCTCCTCAAACCAGTTCGCTACTGGCCGCCGCAGTCGCGTTAATAGCATTGGCATCAACGATGACCTCAGCCTTGACCCTCGCCCGGCCTGGATGCGCCGTCCCGGCGGCGTTGGGTCCCTAGGAAAGAGCGTGCGGGCTCCCGGCCCGGAGCGTGACTACTTCAACTCGTGGACCAAACGACATCTCCCTGGTCTCATTAATGTTGATTCCATGTCTTCCATGTCGGTCATGGGATCCGAGTCCGCACGATTCGGGTTCGGCAATGCTGCGGAGAATGGCCCTGCGGCGGCGGCACTCGTCGAGGGCCTGTTCGAGGGTGGGCGCGACGAGACAGGGGCCTCGGAGGTAGTGAATCACCAAGGATCCGGTCTGGACAAGGCGGCACTCGCATTAGAGATATGGTTGCGCGGGGCTTTTGCTAAAAGGGGGCCAGCAACGCCGGTCTTGGGGCCACGCGGCCGACCAGGTGCCCCGGCAATGGAGGGCGATGGGGATTTGATTGAGCTGGCGGATACTAACAGTGACGATGGAAGGGGGTTTAATCTTGCCCTGGCTGCCGGGGGGGATCTAAGCGGGCTGTTGAGTTCTGTCGTATCGGGGCCGACGGGGTGGAGTGCTGGGGATGGAGGCGGCACGATGCGAGGCCGAAACGCCAGTACTGTATCAGGCGGGAGTGGCGGCGCAGATAAGAGTAAGAAGACAGATTAACGGCTTGGTGGAACTACTGCACAACACTGAGGAAACAGACACCCAGTTCCGGCAAGGGCAAAACAGGAAGAAAGGGGCTTGGTAAACGGGACTGCCGTTGAATGGGAGACTGGGAGGTTGGCATGTGCTTGTTTTAGGCGTTTAAGGGGCGGTTGGGCTTTTGAACGGCAGGCACAAAGAGTTCCTGTCTTTTGTATATTCGCAGACGCAATGGTATGCCGCAGCAGAGCAGAACAGACACATTACAGCATAAGGAGGCGGTCAAAGTACACTCACTGTACCATGCGCACTCCAATGTAGTCTGTAATTACGCATATTGAGCCGTTTACCAGCAAGAGACGTTACATGCTCCTAAGCAGCGCTGTGTTGTTGATATGCTGCTTCTAAACGTATCAATTGCCGAGTTGTGGTTGGAAGAGGTGAAATAAGGGGGGCATGTAACCGATAAGCTTATCTCCGGGATGCATGCGAACGAACACGGACACGGATCTGCACGTCAATGCCATCGGCGACAGAAAGTGACGGTCCCAGCCCCACCGCCCAAATCCGAAATCCAACATCCCATTTTCACCCGTCGCCCATTCTTGCCGCTTTGAAGAAAACGCAGCTCTGGCAGCTCTGTGGTCACCACGTAATCAATGCCCATCTGCATCGAGTGCCGCCACCCAGTCAAGACTTTATGGAGGGAGGGCGGCGGCGACAAGGCGGGAGGCCACAACATTCGCCTGACGGTGTGCAAGAACTGCGGCCGCTTCTGCGACAAATATGTTGAGCACGACTTTGTCGTGCTATTCATCGATCTAGTCTTGATCAAGCCTCAGGTAAATATTCCTTTTAAGTTCCTATATGCAGGAGTGCGCCATACACGGACTAATGCTGTGTCGATCAGGTCTATCGGCATCTGCTGCACAACACGTTGATGAAAGACGAGGACGAGTTCGCGGTAGGTCCCACCTAAACCACGACCCGGGAAAACACACAAAAAATGCTAACGCCAGGCCGCGACCCAGCCCTCCATCATCCGCCTCGGCGTGCTCCTCCTCCTCTTCGACGTCTACCTGACCTGGGCGCGCATCGAGCGCCAGTCGCTCCCCGACGACGAGTCGGACGGCAGCGGCCCGAGTAACTTTGGCCGCCTGACCCAGCAGCCCATCGTGTACCAGTACCTCTTCTTCCTGCTGCTCTGCACGCTCTCCACCATCGCCTTCCACGGGTCGATCCGCTTCCTCACGTCGAGCCGCTACTCGCCCCTGTCGGCCCTCGGCATCCTGCCGCAGTACTCGCGCCCCAACTCGGTTTCGACCGCCCTGCTCGTCTCGTCCTCGACCAAGCTGTTCCCCATCCTCATGGTCATCTGGGAGTACGACGTGCCAGCCGCCGCGCGGTCGCTCGGCTGGGCCGTCGTCGCCAACAACGTCGAGGCGCTCAAGATCCTGCTGGACTGTGGCTACGGCGTCGCGGCGCTGCTCGCGACTGCCGGCGCGCTGAGTCGGTGGGCTATGGGCCGCGCGGTCCTGTGGGCTGCGGGGCTGGAGGGGGTTGATTCGGCTGGGGAGAGCAGCGTTGCGGAGGACGGGCGAGCGCTGGGCGCGTTGCTGGTGTATGTGAGGGACTGGGCCGGACGATTGGCTGTTGGGTAGGGTGAAGCTTGTTTGTTTGATGATTTGATTTAGCGATGCATAAACAGAACAGAAGCATTTGGTCTGTCATGAGCGGTAATTGCCTCTATAAACCGCCTATGTCCCATACAACAGCTCGCCTGTCTCCTTTCAGCACTCGATCCTTAAACTACATCTGCCTTGGCCATACACACAGGGCTCGGCACCCCTGCACCACCTCAACCCCTCAGATACACAATGCAGTAACATAAGGCTTGTCGCTAAAACAGCAAGGTCCTATCTAAGACCGAACAGCAAACAAAAGCCGCAATCCCCAGCCCAAAAACGCCGACCCTTGTTTGTAAATATTTATGCCATAGGCAAAGGTGAGAGAGTATCCGTACAATGTAATATCGGTCCCTCGCTCCATCCACTCAGACATTTGATTAACCTCGTTTCCTCCGTCGTCGTTGTACAGCGCTTCCTACTCTTGCCGTGTTGCACCCCCTATTATGCCCCTCTCGGGTTTGTCGACTCAATGATGGATGAACTCCTTGCGCAGGTCGGACCGCCTCGGCTCGATCAGGGGATGGAGCTGGGCCAAAAATGTGATGGCCCACATAAGGTAGCAGCTGACGAAGGTGAGGATGAGGGAGGAGCGCCAGAGTCTAGACGAGGAGTGTTAGCTCATTGGCGTTCTTGAGACAAGGGGGGGGGGGGGGGAGGGTAAGGGATGGATAGCCCATACACTTGGTTCTCGCCCTTTGGCGAAAAGAACCAGGCGGCAGTCGACATGGCGACAATGACCACCAGGCCAATGATGATGCTCCAGCTGCGGCGGGAAGGGTTAGCTATCTTGGACTAGGAGCTCCCGATGCGGAGGTCGGGGGGGGATTAAAGCCGTACCCGTTGGCCATGTTTTGCGTCTTTTATGGATGTGAGTTGAGGGTGTTTCTATCGCCCTTGTACGATCTGATTGCGCTATCCGGGTCGTAGGCGGGAGTCTGGTGGGGGCGGGCGATCGCGAAGGTCTGGGGAGGTTGTTCTTCGGGGTCGTTTGATGGCGACGCGGCGCGGGCACCAGGAATCATCGTCCTAGGTCAAGACCCAGTCAGCTCAATTGCTCCTCGCCTACTTTGCCAGCTTTTGCCAGCTGGCAGATACCCTGCTCGGCCGATACAAATTCCGGTCCCCTGTTGCCTGCCGACTCGGCTTATCTTATCAAAAAGATCTTATCAGTTGACAGGGGCGGTAGTTTTTCGAGCCAAACCCAAATACTGGTGGGGTTATAAGACATCATCCACCGCGAAGGGGAATCAAATGCGCCGGTCTAGACCGACCTTATTAACAACCAACTTACACCCAGCATCCAAATCCCCAAGTATACGCCAAACTCACGAATCTGCTCCCGACAGCCTTGCCACCATGTTGCTCGACACGAGGGCTCTACGCCATCTCGCCGCGGAGGACTGGAAAGTCCTGGCTGCGGTTTGTCAACCCCTTTTGACGAAACATATGGTCCCCCCCCCTGCTAACTAACCGCAACCCGTAGGTAGAAGCGGGCACCAAGAACCACGAGCTAGTCCCGACGACCCTGATCGAGCGGCTCTCGCGGCTCAAGGGCGGCGCCAGCGGTGTGCACCGAAGCATATCGACGCTGGCCAAGGCCAACCTGATCGGGCGCATGAAGGAGGCCAAGTACGACGGGTACCGCCTCACGTACGGCGGGCTCGACTACCTGGCCCTGCACTCGCACTCGCAACGTAAGCATGTCTACAGCGTCGGCAGTCGCATCGGCGTCGGCAAGGAAAGCGACATCATGATCGTCGCCGACGATACGGGCACCCAGCTCGTGCTCAAGATCCACCGCCTCGGCCGCATCTCGTTCCGCACCGTCAAGTCGAACCGCGACTACCTTAAGAAGAACAAGACGGGCTCCTGGATGCACCTCTCGCGCCTCGCCGCCATGAAGGAATTCGCCTTCATGCAGGTCCTCGAGGCCGAAGGCTTCCCCGTCCCCCACCCCATCGCCAACTCGCGTCACACCATCGTCATGGCCCTCATTGACGCCCCACCCCTACGTCAGATCTCCGCTGTCCCGGACCCGGCCGCCCTCTACGCTGACCTCATCGGCCTCATCCTCCGTCTCGCCCAGCACGGCCTGATCCACGGCGACTTCAACGAATTCAACGTCCTGATTAAAGAGTCCAAAACCACCACCGAAGACGGCGAAGAAGTCATCACCATGACCCCCGTCCTCATCGATTTCCCCCAGATGGTCTCCATGGACCACCTCAATGCCGAAATGTACTTTGACCGCGACGTCCACTGCGTCAAGCACTTCTTCGAGCGCCGCTTCCACTTCATCCCCACGCGCCCGGGCCCCTTCTTCAAGGACGCCTACAAGACGGTCGGCCGGGACGGCGCCCGCCGGCTCGACGCCGCCGTCGAGGCCTCAGGCTTTACCAAGAAGATGGCCAAGGAGCTCGAAGCCGCTATCCATGTGCAGGAGGCCGAGGCCCTGGCCAAGCGGGAAGCCCGTGGAGGCGCCGCCAGTGAAGATGAGGATGAGGATGAGGATGAGGATGAGGATGAGGATGAGGATGAGGATGAGGATGAGGATGAGGATGAGGATGAGGATGAGGATGAGGATGAGGATGAGAATGAGAATGAGAATGAGAATGAGCATGGGCATGAGCATGAGCATGAGCATGAGCATGAGCATGAGCATGAGGACGAAGCAGAATCAGAGGGTCCCCCAAAAGGAGAAGAGGGGTTAGAAGACGACAAATCTAAAGATGGTAAAGCGGGTTTGCAGGGTGCCAGCACAGTTGCATTGCTGGCGAGCGAGCGAGCAATGGAAAAGCTTGGGATAAGTGGTGGCACTTGATCCCAAAACAAAACAAATACAAATAACGCTTCCACAACTAACTTGTTCATCCAGCCCTTCAAAGACTACAGTTTTACATCGAACGCTAATTTTTAGCTAATGCTTCGCCTCCGTTCAAAAACACCAACAAAGCCAGACACGTTCTTAGTAATCCGCATCATTGGCTATATTATCTGAAGCCACCATGGCCATCCATTTTCCCAACATGACTTTACATACTTACAAAGCATGGCGCGAGACGGTTGGCAAACACTTGTCATTTTATTCATTATCCTCTTGAGCCAAACCGATACTATGCTCGGCGCTCCTCATCAAAGCACCAATTACCAGACAATATTGGCGAAAGTACAACAAACAAGAATTCCAGAGTAGTCCATGCCCATTCTGCACCACCATCAACTGCCAGACCATCTTGAGAAATGCCTCTCTGAAACAACCATAGTAGAGACTTAATTATGTGAGCTGGCAAAGACTTTTTGTGGAGAAACTGTGTCCGACCGACAATGGCCATGGGCAAGAAAAAGATGACGATAGCGCTGTATATCATGCCAGAACCGCCAAAATGAGACAAAGCCGTAATGTACATGTACAATGCAGAAGGTTGGCAGAGGTTAGAACTGCCGCCCGGTGCATCTGCAATCAGTTCGCCTTTTCCTTCTTGATGGTTGGCGACGATTGGGTGCTGCCGTTCGCAACGGTGGGCGAGTCAACGACGGTCACACCCTCGTCCACAGAGCCATCCTCGGAAACCGTAGCACCGGATGTCAACATACTCTGTCTGCGAGGCTGTTAGTGACCACGTGATGCGTAAGTTGCATATCTCTGGGGCTGGCCATACTTGATGGCCCGACCCAAAGCCGGAGATACCGTAGGCACTCCACCACTGGTGACACTGTTCCGCGATGAGAATGCGCGAGGCGCGAAAGAACTACTCGAGTCAGCGTCTCCCTGGCGGTGGAAATGAGAACCACCATACGTGTTAGGTCCAACAGCACGGCGTGTCCACGAAGTCTGCTGGTAGATGCTCGGGTGGATCCCGACGTCAGCGGTGCCATAAGCGCCAATGTTGTACTCGTTTGTCCGGAATTGACGGCGCTCTGCAGTAATTCTCTTCAACTCTTTTTGTGCCGGCGTATCGGCATAACGGACCTGCATCAGTAGGCCCTCCTCACCGATGGAAGCACCGTGGTACTTCCTGATGACGTCCTCACATTCGTCGCGACTCTCGAAACTGAAGTGACAGTTAGAATGAACCTTGTGAGACCAAACACAGCAAATTGTGGCAACTTACCGGGCAAATCCCACACCTCGGCTGTTACCCATGCTGTCTCGAAGGATCTTGCTCGATACGACATGATAGCCGGCAAAGATGGCGTTGAGCTCCTAAAAGATGTTAGATACCACTGCTGCAAGATAACTATGGACCACTTACAGCCTCATTGAGACTCTTGGGAAGGTTCGACAAGTAAAGGTTTGTCGACCCCTCATCACCCTCTGCCTTGAGTCTGGCGTTGAAGCTCTCTCGGGCAAAGCCAACCTCATACCCAAGCTGATAGAAACCGCGAATGCACTTCTCAGAATCGCGAACATCGGCGAACTTGGCAAATCCAAATCTGAAAGCTGGTCAGCGGGGAGGTGGCACGGTCAGCATCAATCAACGTACCCCTTGCAGGCGCCAGTGGCAGTGTCAATGATTGCCTTGCTCTGCTCCACCTTACCGAAGCGCGAGGCATACTTGTGCAACAGCTCGTCATCTGTTGTCGGATGAAGCCCACGGATGTAGACGTTGCGATTTCCATTGATACGGTTCTCCAGGCATTGCTCAATGGATTTGGTATGCGTGGGCGGTGTGAATACCGCGGGAACAGCATCGGGGATCGGAGGATCCTGCTTGATCAATGCAGTAAGCTCCTCATCGACTGGCTGCGGAGTCTTGGGGACGACCATGCCCGTAGAAGCAACTTGCTCCGGTGAAGGTGTCGTGTAGCTGGAGCGAATCACAGCAATGCGAGAGTTGCCGCCGCGCTCAGAGGCACTGCCAAAAAAGGGGGTGGCCGGAGTCGACTCGTTTGTCGAGTACGAGCCACGGCGATTCTCCAGACCAGGTACTTCGCTGCTGCGCTCGATATAAGAACCGACACGACCTGGTGTATATGGGACAGCGTGGTAAGGGACCGGCAAGGGTGCAAAGCCGCTCTGGACGGGAAACTGGCCCGACACACTGAACGGATACGCCGCTTCAGGTGTCATTCCGACATGCAAGGGGACATGATAGCCCTGGTACGCCACGGGCTGCTCCTGGGCGCCGCAGTACGCGTGGTGATGTTGGTTCTGCGACATAGGGGAATTGCCCGACATGGCGGGACCACCGGGAAGGCTGAGAGAGCTGAATTGGTTCAACACGGCGCCCATTCCATCGTTTGCGTGTCCCATCTGCTGGCCGTGGGCAGCAGCAGCATCGTGATGGTGGCCGTTGTTCACCTGCGCGCTGAGGTATGCAGGGTAGCTGACATGGCGGCCGGTGCCGCTGTCCGAAGACATGTTGCCAGTCGTGCGATAATGCGTCATTGTTCTACAGTCTGTGCCGCCATTTAATTAGCCCTCCCGTTGATGGTCTCAAGTATCCCATTGGAGAGATCTTCACCGAGCAAGCTGGGACGGTGGTAAGGGTTTGGACTGGGGGGGGACGATGCCACATTGAGCTGGCCGCGCGGTATATCTGCTAGAGGATGGAGAATTTGAGGGTGTTTGGGACATGTAAATGACTGTAGTGGGTTTGCTGAGATACGCACCTGGAGTTCGTGAAAGGAGGATGGCCAATGGGTCACTAAAAATAGAGAAATGTTAGCATGCCATTGGTGAGGCGCGAATCGCGCTTTCTTTGGGGGGGGCTGAGTGAGGGATATTTGATTTATAAAAATGGAGGTATCTGGGGGCAAAAGGCTGGCCGGGCAGGTCTCTGGATGTCTGATTGTTGCGTAGAGTCCGCAAGCCCCGAGCAAGGTGATTGGGGATCTGGGCGATGGTGTTCATGTCAGGGGTATGCAGAAAACTCACCTCCAAAATGGTATGACGAGTTCAGGCTGCAGGATTGGAGAATGCTTGGATCGTCAAGAAACCAGTTGGCTTAACGAGGATGTTAGGACCAAAGACTCTGATGCAAGCGAGTGCCGAAGGAAGTAAGAAGATAGATCGAGCTATCGAGCAAGATGAATGGAAGAGACTGTGGTGGGTGCTGGGATGGATGTGTTGATGCTGTAATGATCGGAAGAAGAGCTCGCGGGACAAAAGGGCAGAATTGGGTGCTGCAAAGGGAGGAGTTGGTCTTTAAACCAAGGTGGAAACCCGCATTGACGCAAGGAGGAGTACTCACACAAAGGCAGGAGCGAAGTAAATCAGCGCTGGGGTAGAGGAAGGAAGCTGGGGTCGTTTGCTTCTCCGATACGAGGGGCGAGGGAAGCCGTGGGAATGGTGAAAGCTTCCTCGCTCCCGCTGCTACAGATCGCCAGGTCAGCACTAGAGGGCCAAGATAGAAAGTGGAGGCACTGCCAAACGCTGAGAAGAGGAGGAAGGACAGTACCTGGCAAGAATATGGAGATATTTGGCAGCACCAAGAGTGATACGGCAGGTGTCTGAAAAGACAGATGTGGCCTTGCTCCAAAGAAATAAAGCTACACCAAACGATGCTTGGAGCTAACTTTTTTTTTTTAAAAAAAAAAAACCCCCCCCCTTCAAGGCATGAACCACCTTCCCTCTCTGTATTGTTCGGCTCAAATCAATGGAGAGGGTGATGTGGGAGCTCGGTTGAGGTAGCGTGAATTGGTGTTCGTGGGTTGCTGAGTGGGAAGGAGCGAAGGTAGTGAGGTGGATAGAAGTTGGTCAAATAATCGGATGGCGATAATCCCAAATTTGGCTGGCACGATCAAAAGACCCAGCTTCTCCTCCCAAACAGGCGGCAGGCGGGTCCTCAAGCCAGCTGTCAGTGACGGCAGTGATGCAAGGCAGGCGACCTTGCGCGGGAGCAGAACTCCTGCCGCTCATGGAGCCCCTTTGACAACTCGCAACCTCTGTTTGCGCTGCAGCAAGCTTGCCCCTATTGAACTCTCGCACTCTGTTGTTCGGCCGTCAACCAACTCTTGCAGCGAGGACGTGGGCAGTTTGCTTCGCTATGCCAATCAAATATGACGACCGGCTTTGTTTAGCCTTGCGAATCTCCGGTGCAGATCAGAATGAGGCGAGATGCGTTGCAAAGACTACCTGGGCTTCAACATCACTCTGTGTGTATCCATCTGTCAACAGCCGAGAATTCCTGGCCGAGATGTCTTGATACTCAGTTAGCCTCTCTCAGGGGCTACCAATAGGTCGCAAGAGCAGCTGCCCACCTGTAACCTCCGGGCACCTTGTGCCGCTCAAAACTCAGGGTCCAATGAACGGTCCTGTGGTGGTATCAGTGAGTATTCTACCTGTGCCTTGAAGACGAGAAAGACGTACTAACTAGCTGGTGTCTTTGCAGTGGTACGCCACGCACATACGCAACTTGCAGATGCGTAAAAAGCACACGGACACCCGCCCCGTAGACAAGTTTATACTACCCAGCAACAAATTCGAATAAAGATATACGGAGAGAAAACAAGGAGGTAGACGCAACTACATGTGTGGGGAGTGAAATATACCCCCCCTTTATCGGCCGGATGATGGCAGTCTAAAAGGACTACCAACAATGCACAAACGAAAAGCCACAGCCAACGAGGGGGTCCATATAAGTAGGTAAACGGCCGGCCCAGGCAGTCCCTTTCCATCTGCTCTCCACTCCGGAGGCAGGATCGGATGTCAGAGGCTTAAGGGCGGCGGGCAGCGACATGGTACATGAGCGCCATCGATGGCCCACCCACTCAGGACGTTTTCGCATTTTCCTTGATTGGTCTCCGAGAAAAGCCACCCTTCCCCTCAGCACTCTGGATCTGAATTGCGATTTCGAGTCACGCACTTGCATACTGGATGGCAGACTTGATCTAGAAGGAGGGGGGGGCGGACTTGGCCGGTACGCAAAAGCAAAAAGGCAAGGGTTAAGGGGCGGACAGGGTGTACTTGGGAACTCGCCAGCTCTGAACGATTGGCCAGCACGACCCAAGCCCTTTTGCCCCAAATGTTCGCTATGTCTTAGATGTGTTGATTCTTTTTCCCCCGGCGTGGCGTTCCCATCCCACCGACGCAGTCCTGATCCGGTGAGACCCGGGGCTGTGGGAGATGCCCCAAGTCCAAACAATCCGCCGCCACTTTGGGTCGATTCCGTCGGCCGCTGGCAATTTGCTTCCGGGGTGGCCATAGCATGTGTATTAGGCCTGTTCCCGACCTAGCTAGCTGGCTGTTTGCTCTTTAAATTTGTTGTGGTGTGGAGTGTGAGTTTGGGAGGTGAGTGACCGAGATCCCATCGACATCGATCTTGCATCTCTCTCCCTTTCCCCTACATAATGGTCCTGCCCCTGCGTGACTCCAAACTGGAAGGTCGATTGCAAAAAGAAAAAGAGGCCCATTGTCTGCACCCAGAAAAAGCAAGAACTAAGAAAACCGCTGGGCTGAATTGCAGGTACCTTACATGTACGTTTGCAAGTATGTCTATGCTGATTCCTTACCACAGCGCTACTGTACCCACATGTACATACAGCCGCAGCATATTGTGTACTACACTGCTTCAGCCGACGTCGCCATGCACCTTGCTATGCAGTGTGCTCTGAGGTAGGTAGGCTTGGTTTGACAAAAAAAGACGCCTTGGGGACGGGGGAGGCAGCCCTAGCTCCGAGACACGGAAACCGTCCAGCAGCCAATCCGGAGCAAAAGACGGCAGAGATCCCGAGGGGCCATTATGACGGAGGGTGACAACTCAAGTTTCTAGGTTGCCTTCTATTCGTGGGCAATGGCCATCTCCACGGAAGCATCTGCTCTCGCAGACTAGGGGGGGTGATGGGGGAATTGAACGAACAAGCACGCAATTGGGAGCGAACGGGGACGGGAACACAAACAGGAAGTTCAGGATGGCGGAACGAAATATGAGAACAACCGTATTTTCATAGATCTCGTGCCTTTTCTTCTCCCTTCATTTTCCCACTCTGCTTGGTGCTCTTCCCTGGGTTTTAAGGCTTGATTGACCTGTCGTGGCCTGGCGGCGATTGCTGCGTCCGCGTCTGCATCCTTTCCTGCACGTCGAGGCTGTTATCAAATCGGAATCCAAAGATCGCGGGCCCGTCCCTCGGGCCGCAGATCGCCATCGTCGATTTGTCGATTTCAAGTGGTCAATGATCCAATCTGCCGACTTTGCCCTTAAAGCATGCCTGCGTTGTTCAGGGAGGTTCGAAAATGCACGCCCTGGCGTCTTGAAATGGAGCCTATTGACCCCCACAAATGCAAATCGTACCCCGCAGCCGCCAACCCAGGTAACTGGCAAGCAACCCCAACCATTCCAACCAATTCCCATCGTCATCACAGAAATGGCATCACCCGACACAATCATGTCGGTGTCGGCATCGACATCGACATCGATATCTGCGGCATCGCCCGCATTGACAAATCATTCGACAGCACCCTCGCTAGGCGAAAAGACGACAACCATCAGATTTGTCGGCACCAAGGCCTTCTGGGACCTCATCAACTCTACTGACCAAGAGATCTTGGCATTTCACAGTAACTGACTACTACATTTAACCTCTATATTACATACTAATATGAATAGATGTTTCCCCCCAAGACTTTATTAGACTTGACCAAGAGAGAGAGCTCCGCCGACGGGCAATTCGGTTTCGGCGATATGAGGCCGAGGAGCGAATTCTCATCGTCGTCATACCGGGAAGGCCTCACGAACAACTTCACCTTGAGCTCTATCATGAAGCGAGGGACGAAATTTTCTTGATGGGTCTAAGGGATGCTTGGGGTAATGTTGGTGCCACAACATTTCCCGAGCGACCAGGTGGTAACCGTGGGGAAGGAGATTCGAGCGGTGGCCCAAGCTCACAACCAAATGGCAGGAGCTGGCCAACATTAGTTATAGAGGCTGGAGACTCGTCGTCCTTACAAAAGTTACGGGAGGATATGAGATGGTGGTTTTCGGCATCTGACCACCAGGTTCAGATTGTTCTCTTGGCTAAGCTGGATCGACCTGGAAGGAGAAACATTTTGGAGAAGTGGGTAGAAACGACACCGCCTCCTCGCCCAGGACCGACCACCAGAGCCGCCAGCATACGTCGACCAGACTGTGTCCAAGAAATTACTATCGATTGGACCGATAATACACCGGCCGAGATTCCAGCATCGCATGTGGTCACTAGAGGTGACCTGCGACTCGAATTCGACCTCCTCTTCCTTCGGCCACCCGAAACCCCAAGAGAACATGACATTCTCATCACCGTTCCGAGACTGCAGGTATGGACATCTAAGGTTTGGAAGGCTGTGGTTAGGCTGCAGGCGTGATGGACAAGGGGTTTGACTTGCAGATGGTACACTGTACCTCAGGGGGGCAGCTTGGCGTTTGGGAGGCGGTGGGGCGATTAAGTAGATTAGTCATAAAAACATGAATAGCTAAGCGATGATTTTGCTTTTCTCTCCTTTAGAACACATGCACGTAAAAACCCATCCGGCAATACAGCGGCTGCGCTTGACGTGAGAAGAGAAAAGGCGATTAGCTTGCATGGTGGGCGGGTTTCAGACTGTCATGACATGCTTCAATTATCTCATCGGAGTCGAGTAGGCCAAAAAGAAATGTATCAAGAAGCCCACACAATCGAGCCAGCAATGATAAATGGAACATCATAAAAACAGCTAGTCCAAGAGCGACAAGCCCGATACAATATAGACATACCTCTGACTCCTCTATATTCCATGATCCCGCCTGCATGCATCGTTATACTAGATCCATTAAACCTAGCGCCCTGCTTGCCCAGGCTCTCGCATCGTAGCAACGGACCCTTTCATGACCACACATCCTCCTAGGTAAGAACGTTAGTTGATGCATTCATTCCGAAGATGAATAAGAAATCATACCTGGTACTGGTTGGCAGCTCTCATATTCTTGACAATCTCCTCGGCCTTCGTGTCCGGGATTCCACGTTGCTCCGACAGAATCTGCGCCAAAACTGTGTTGACTTCACGAGCCATGTTGGCGGCATCGCCGCAAACATAGAAGTAAGCCTTCTTCTCGAGCAGCTCATTAATCTCCTTGGATCGCTCCTTGAGGCGGTGCTGCACATAGACCTTCTTGGGGCCGTCGCGGGAAAAGGCAAGGACGAGTTCAAAGTTGTCACCGAGGACCTCCTTGGCTTCCTGTATCTCTTGTTAGACACAACACTTTGCGGATGTGTGGACATATTTTTCACATACCTGCCACTCCTTGTCGTATAAAAAGTCCTCGGTCCGTTTCCGGCAGCCGAAGAAGAGAATTGTCTTTCCAACCGTTTCGCCATTCTTGACCTGGTTCACTCGCTCACGGACAAATCCTCTGAACGGCGCAACACCGGTGCCGGGGCCAATTAGAATAATGGGCTTGGTGGGATCTGAGGGAAGCTTGAAGTTGGAGTGGCGGACGTGCACGGGAACATGGACGCCGTCGTAGCGGTTCCGGGGGCCTGTAATCTCATAGCTAAGACCAAAGGGCGTGGGGTTGGGCTCGCCATTCTGCTTCTCCTTTAGGGCCAACAAGTAGTTTGTCGCAACACCGTGGAAAGGATCGTCGCGGCCGGGGATTGTTTGACGCTCAACCACAGCGGTGATGGAAATCATCTTGGGCTGCTCCAGTGAAGAGGACGAGATTGAGTAATAGCGAGGCTGGAGCTTGGTAACACCTTCGATAAGCGCAGAGAAGGGCACGCTGATCCATGGTTGACCCTTGCTGACTGACTTAAGAATCCTGGCGATATTGAGATGGTGAACATTGACCTTTTGGTGGAAGTAGTCCTTGTCACCGCCAAGCTTGGTCATCTCAGCCTTGGACTCCTCATTAGGGGCGAAAGCAGCAAGGGTGGCAATGAACTGGCGAGACACAGGGGCGCAGATTTCCATGTGGTAGCGGACAATGGCGTCAAAGGTCGTCGGGGTCGGGAATGGTACCTTTGCAGTAGGCTCTAGAGCCTTGACGCTGATAACCTGGTGGCGCTTGTCGGTGAGACCAAAAGTGTTCAAAAAGCGGTCCACTTCCTCACCCGGATTCGTCGGCCATACGGCGATGTGGTCACCGGTTTGGTATGTCAGGTTAGATCCGCTGATGTCAACCTCCATGTGCAGGCAGTTTCGGTCCTTGACGGAGAAAAGCTCAAAAGACTTGGCAATCGGGGCAATATACGGGTTGTGGGCGTTGAAGGGTCCTTTGGGAGTTCCGTCGAGGTGCATCTTGTTGGGTTCTCCGACGTAGACCTCGGGGGAATCCTTGGTGAGGGTTTCCCTCTCAACAATGCCAAAGATGGGTTCGTAGACGGCCTCGCGTTCATCCAAGCCCATCTTCTCCTGGAGGGCCTTCCACATGGGGTCCTTCCAAGCCAGGAAATCTTCTTCCATGGTTCCGGCTCCATCGTCGCCCTCACCAGCCTCTCCAATGCGGTGGGCACCGTGCTTCTCGAGTGCCTTGGTAACGTTGCGGACCATCGAGTTGTAATGCTCGTATGTGTTGTTGCCAAGCCCAAATGCGACAAAGTTGAGGTTGCTGAGAGGGGGATCGTTACCCTCGTTGAAGGACACGTCCTCTCCGGTGACGAACTCGTAGAAGTCGACGGCGTTATCGGTCGGCTCGCCTTCGCCATAGGTAGCCAAAACGAACATGACAACTTTGTCATTGGGGATAGCATCGAGGTTATCGTAGTCAAACTCCTCGAGGTCGGCCACCATAGTTTCGAGGCCAAAGCGGCTCTTGCCCTCCTTTGCGAGTCTGGAAGCGTAGTCCTCGGCGGTGCCGGTCTGGGATCCGTAAAAAATGATGCAGTTTTTGCCCGACTCCTCCAGCTTCTCTACAATGTTTCTTGTTTTGCCAGCCTTGCCATTGGCGCCGGCGAAGGAGCTCGCGTAGGGATCCTTGGTGACGCCCCATAGCTTTCCCTTTGTGAAGTATGCAGCGGTTCCGAGCAGGATGGCCGCCAGGACAATGATGTCCAGCGTGTCGAGTTCGGTCATGATGGGGGAAGGGCGACTTGCTCGCGTGCGCTGACCTAGTTGGCTATCTACAACCTCCTAACCCTCAGGCGAGTGACTTTCTCACCGATGCGTGTGCGACCGATCTCGGATGCACTCGTGGGCTACGGCTGTGTCGATTTATACGATGCTAGAATGCAACTTGCAGAAAAAAGCCGTCGGCGGGAAAGGTGTGGACTTCGGGGCCCAATCGGCGAGGCGGCTCCCGGGGGCCAGTGGTAAACAGGAGCCGACGACAAAAGGGCGCTGCAAGGCAAAGAAACCACCTGGCAAGAAGCACGCCGACCGTCGCAGGGAACCCGCGGCTGGAAGCGAAGAGAACGACACGCCCGCAGATGGATCGCGCACCAAAAATTAAATAAAAAATGGCAAAGGGGCGAAGGGGCGAGGAACAAGAGGGGAAGCGGAGAGGTTGAGGTAAAGGAGTAAGGTCGTGGAGAAGGTGAAGAGGTCGGCAGGCGTAGGTAGGCGGAATTTCAATGCGGCGGTCTAACTTATCGACAGATAACACATGCCGGGAGTGCGAAGGGTCCCCGGTGCCCGGGTTTTACACTCCACCCGTCAACTGGCCTCTGGCCTCTGGACCTCACTGGGCCTTGGGTCTTCTATCCGCCCCAGGGCTTGGGACTGGGCAACTCACCTGTCGGCCATACCTGCCTGCGCACATCCACGTCAATTGGGTGGCTGTGGTGGCAGCAGGGGTCCGGACATTCCCACCCAAAAGGCACCCAACAACGGCCCATTTCCTGTCAGACCGGCAGAAATTGGCTTGAGAGCTGTCCCGTCCTGGCGATACACGGCACTTTATTTAGTGTAGACAGCCATGATTTAATCGCAATCGCAGAGGTGCCCCATCCTAGGTACTTAGCTTCTTACCCCCCTCCCCCAACTTGTTGCAACAGCAAATGGATTCTTGTTGAGACACCTCTGAGGGCACAACATTGATTGCCATCATGGAAGCAAAGGGACGGCAAAGGGGCCAATTGATGTTCTAAATCCTGCCCCACCCCCATCCAGTTCAGGAGATCCGAGTCAAGCAGCCGCTCTCGCACAACACCCGAGCAGGAAGGCGCAAACGACCGAGTCGGGGCTAGAACATGTCCGGTTGGAGATGCCTTGTACTGCGAATCGCCCCGTTCGGTAGGTGGCATGAACTCACTGACGAGCTGGCCATGATCAGGTGGACTGGCAGTTGGAAGACTCTGGGGAGTTGGCAGGCCCTTTCTCTGCCGAACGCCGTGGAGACTCCCCCGCTCCCCAAGATGCAATGGCGGATCCGATACAGAGGTGAAGAAACAGGGGATCTCGCCTCCTCATCCTCTAGTTCAGTGGTTAGGTAAGGCGAGGTATGGTACCCCGTCTTTCCGTCCTTTTCCAGGTCTCTTCCCCCAGTGCCCCCACACGTGTCCGGATCGGAAACCTGGCGAAAACGTCCCCGAGGAACTGGCCACATTTTCCTCCCGCCACCTCATCGGTCCGTCAGCTCGAGACCAAGTTGCTCAAGGCCAGCGTTCCTGTCGCACCCGCGTTTCAACAACGAGAAATGCGCGCGAACATGACAGGGCGTCTTCGTGCCTCTCGAGCTATATACTAGTACTCTACAGCCAAAGTTGCTTTAGGTCCATATGTACGTATAACATCATCCTCGGCGTCTTGGGAGTTTGCCGATGTCACTGCGAGCTGGTCCCGGCTCTGCAAAGTGGGGCAGTAGCCACCACTATTACAGGTCGATTGATGGCGCCAATTCCCTAGGCATTGTCTCGGTCCTCGACGGCAAGTTCAGCGATTCATCGGGAGCGATGCACCTCTTCACATGGACCCTAATCGCCCATTGAATCCCCATGCAATAAGTCCTGCTTGGAGAAATCTATGGGGGCTGCGCGACTCAGAAGCCGTTGTCCTTACCATGTTATGGTGAATATAGGTCTCTAAATTTTCTCTGTATGGATATGCGTATACTCAGACGACGCACGACTTCATGTCATTATTTCTTGCCGTGTATTGCTGTCCATTGGATTCCATTTGTTG
This sequence comes from Lasiosphaeria hispida, assembly GCA_033439745.1. Classification (NCBI taxonomy): domain Eukaryota; kingdom Fungi; phylum Ascomycota; class Sordariomycetes; order Sordariales; family Lasiosphaeriaceae; genus Lasiosphaeria; species Lasiosphaeria hispida. The sequence goes on from JAUIQD010000004.1 coordinate 2,877,524, forward strand.
CTAGATTCTGTCAACATGGGGCCAGTGTGGGGCGGTCATTTTTTGTAGCCGATATCTCGATCGAATCTGTCGGACTTGGGCAAACGGACAAATAGTACCTTGCAACACACCTCCCGCCTTACCGCGCGCTGCAGGTGATGCCAATGTTGGTAAGACACAAAGGACACGTGCGATGTGCTGATAGCCGGCCGACGATGGTTCATACTGCGTACTGTGGTGCACTCTACTGAGTTTGTGCGAAAGCGAATCCGAGGGACAGGAAGACGAATCCGCCCCTTGAAACGGAGGACCCGGTGACATACTGCGGCTGGGTATAATTCCTCAGGCTCAGCCCTGTATTGTTTGTTAATGCGCCGTTTCTGCATGACGATCGCGTCTATTGCGAAAACGAAGGCTTGTTGTCTATCCCGAGGGCTTGGGTCTGACGCTAATGAACAAAACTTCGAAGCCCCAATGGGAGCCTGGTATTGAGGACTTTTGACTAGGGATGAAATAGCCTTCAATTCCAAAAATACCCCCCCACCTTTTGTCCGGGAATGCTAGTACATAGCAGGCCACTGAGCGGATGATGTGAGGCTGGCGTTTATTTGGACATCTGGGAGCTTGGCCTCATTGTGATGACCTTAGCTTAACCATGGGCTGAATTGGTCCGGCGGGAAAATAGAGCGACAAGACCATCGAAACTATCGAAACTGCGTTTGACTTTTGCTAGATCATGTGCAATCTAGGTAATTGACGACATATTGGGTTTGCAGGTCCTGGTGCTCTGTTGGCCACCAAGGAACTTTTGGGGGTATGTCTACCGTTTGATACTTTGAGCAACGTTTGAGGGTATGAGGGTTGAAGGCGGAGGGTTGGGTCTAAGACGGGTTGGATGAGTTTGGACAGGAGACTGCCCCTCATTGGCGGCGTTCAAGCCCCTGACAGGTGCCTTGCAGCCCGTGCAGGCTGGCAGAAGTCATTCCTGAAGTGGACCCGTGCAGGCTGGGCTCTGTCGCGGCCACATCAACCCCCGTCTCGTCTTCGTTGAACGCCTCTTGTCGAACGTGGAAGCGCCCTGAAATCCCGACTTCCGATTGATAATTGCATACCTAAGACAGCCGCCGCAGCCTGCAATATATCGCCTCGTCGTCAGATACACTGCATGCGGCTGAGCGTATCATGAGAGATGCAGGTGCAGCATCTGGAAAATGGGTGAGTTTGAGTCTTTGGCGCCGCCACAAGGCGTGGACGTGACTGGCCTTGTCTTGGGGCTAGAGTTTCGGCCGCCGTCGCCTTTCTCGACGCTCGACTCGAACACTTCCCGTGGGGCAGGCAAATGCTTGCCGCCTGTCGGCTCCTTTTCTGCCCTTTCCTGTTTCAGCAGCCCGGGTCGGGTGGAGAGTCTACGTAAAGATGCGTTCTCATGCTGACCGCTACACCTAAGCAGCTCCGTCTCAGACGCTGCCAGACCACGAGCCGTTGAAGTTCTCGCCCCGAGCCGTATCAAGACTAGACGAGGAGGATGAAGACTGGCAACGAACCCTGAGGCCCGTCGCCCTCGACTCCAGCAGCGTCGCCCATTCCCGCGAGCCGTCCATCGAGAAGCTTCAGCGGCCCGACAACTCTGCCCGAGCCCATGCCCCGCAATCGAGGAGTGGCATTGGGGGCGTCATTGAACGCGTCGTCGACCCGAAGGCATTGTCGTACGGACACCATCGACAGACCTCCATCGTCCATGGCATAGGAATCCAGCACTCGAGAAACGGGAGCCACGCCAGTTCGGCGTCAAGTCCCCTGAGCCCCCAGATGATAGCTGCGGCTGGCGCATCTCTCATACCCGACAGACCAGATATGCATAGCAGCTTCTCGCGGTTGGAGGGCGACGGACCCCTGGGGTCGAGACCTCCTACGGCCCTCTCAGGCTCAACAGCTGTACCCTATGTCCCGGAGCGAACATTGTCTGCCACGGCGATGGAAACAAGTTCTCAGTTGGCTCCGCGAGGAAAACTGGAAAGAATGCACAGCGGGAAATTCCGGCGGGACCATGCCCCTCAGCACTCACACTCCTCGAGACACTACAAGGATGAGCAAAAGACGGTGGGCGAGTATGCACTGCATGTGCTATTCACCTCCTTTATCGCCCAGGCCGAGGAGAAGTTGAACGAGTGCATCACTGTTCCTTTCGACCCGGAACCCCAGGTTGAGCAAATATGTGGTCCCGGCGTGGACCTTGCATTTGACCAGCTTATTGTTGCCCTTGGCCACATTGCCAAACAGAAGCCTAAGCCTTTGATCGACTCCATGATGCTGTGGAGGAAGAGCAAAAGCGATGCTGCCAACGAGGCTCGCACGCAGCTCCAACATACACGCAACTACCCCCTAGCAGGACCATTGCAACGGCGAAATACCGAACCTTTACAGCCTTCAGCTGCTGGCGGTGGCGCCCCGGGTACGCAAGCAGCTGGCGAACAGACATCCCTGGCTGCGAAGCAAGAGTATGTTGCTCAAGCAGAACGCCGCTCCACTGTCTCCATCTACATCCTCTGCCGTGTCCTTATAGAAGTGATGAGCCAAAGTACCTTGTCCTCTATCACCCCAGAAATGGAAGATAAGCTTGAGAATATCATATTTGGCCAACTCAAGATTTCGGAAACAGAACAGCTACTGGTGTCGCCCCTGAAACTAGCCAATTGGAACCTCTTTGCTCAGTTGTTAGGGGTTATGAGTGAGCTCAACTTTACCAGCGTGTCGGACCGCTTTGTTGCCGACCTAGACCGATCCTTGCAAGATCTCACTTCCAAGAGCCCAACATCGGTCTCTCGGGACACGGAGAGCAAGATGGAACTCGTGCTAGGGGGTATGAAGCATCTACGGATTAAGACATCGCCCGAAGAGGCTTGGGACCAGTCCTGTGAGTTCATGGCCTCACTGGGGAAGCTATTCAGTCGCTCGCATGGCCTGAAGGTCAAATCGGCATTTTGCCAGGTACTCGAGATGCTGTTACTCCCTATAGCGGCTCAAGTTACCAACAAAGACCTTGCGCACCCGAGATGGAACGAAGTCCTGGCTACAATCGGACCTCGACTGGCCCAAATGTTTGTCAAACCTCGGCATTGGTCGTACACCTTCCCCTTGACAGCCACAATGCTGTGCGTCTCTCAGCCAGAAACCTTTGCCAGCCAATGGCTCCAGTTGATATACCCGCTGCAGCCTCGGCTCAAAGATCGCTATACAAAGCCGCTTTGCTTGCAGGTCATCTCTAGGCTTCTGTGGACGTATCTGTATCGAACCAACGATAACATGACGGGAATCAACAGAAAGCTAGATGAAGTATTGAAGTCGGTCCTCCCTAATACGAAGAGGACATTTAGCGCTACAGACACAGCTGTTACCGAACCCCTCATCCAGATCATCAGAATTGTTGGGTACAAGCATCCAGAATATTGCTTTCGAAACATTATATTTCCCCTCGTCAACGCTGAACACTTCACCTCCAATAAGGAGTCGAAAATTGAACAACTAGATCCTGATAAAATGGTTGTTGGGATCCGCGCATTTTTGGCGGTTATGTCGGATTTAGAGAAGGGTGATCAGGGGCGACCGCCTTTCCCTCAAGCCTACACGGCCCCTTCCTTCGCCGATCGAGCCCCTACCTCTCCTGTGCTGGGCTCCCCGCGTATTGCTTCGATGGCCGGCTCAACGGCCAGTTCAGTCGAGGACCGACTCTCGCGACCTGTGCTGGTCTCCTCTCTTACGGACTCTGTACGAGACTACTATCTCAAGTTTTGTGAAATCCTTGGCAAAATCACAATAATATGCGACAACACCTTTGGCGGCCAAGCGGCCTTGGATGAGAAGTTCAACAGCCCAGGCCCAAAAACGCCGATCACTGAATCTTTCAACTTTTCCAGAAGAGACGATCACCCAAGCTCGCAAGACCAAAAACAAGCGTTCTACGAGCTGTTTCATGTAGCTGTCCAGGCTTTACCCCGATGCCTGTCGGTGGATATCCCCTTCAACACGCTGATCAACCTTCTTTGCACAGGGACTGCGCATGTTCAGTCCAACATTGCTGAGTCGTCAGCACAGTCTTTAAAGGCCATCGCCCGCCAGTCGCACGCGCAACAGGTTACGATGGGCTTCGCACGCTTCATCTTCAATTTCGACGACCGATACTCTACCATGTCTGACGGTGGCATGCTGGGCCCAGGGCACATTGAGAAGACTTTGAAGTTATATGTGGAGCTTCTCCATATCTGGATTGACGAGATTCGGCAAAAGACTAGGGATGCGGCCGGTGAAATCGGCGAGCCTGGTAGCAGCTCTGACAAACGAGGCATGAAGCTTGATCTGTCTGGTATCTGGGCAGAAGTTGACCAAGTTGAGGCGCATGGACTATTTTTCCTCTGCTCACAGTCACGACGGGTTCGATACTACGCCATCAACGTACTGCGACTGATAACCGAATTCGACACGGCTTTGAGGAAGTCAAGTGGTCGTGAAAAGGACACGCTAAGGCTCATAGATATCCTTGAGAACGACTCTATACAAGTCATGAGCTTCAAAGACGAACATTTGTCGGTGGCAGAACGAAGCCGGTTGCAGCGAGGCATGCAAAATTCCAACAACCAAGGTGCCTTGATCGATCTTTGCACTAGCGATGTGTCATATGATACAACACTTTGGTTCAAGATTTTCCCCAACTTTGTCCGAATAGCCTTCGACAAATGCCCTTTCACCATCACAATTGGCCGAGATCTCATCTGCAATAGAATCTTACAAATGTACAAGGCAATCACCATACTTTCCGAGCCCACGCGAGGGCTATACTATGGCTCTGACCCTGGCAGCGCTCGCCTTACTGGCAGGACGCCCACAACCCAGCCTGAAGTTCTTGTCGAGCAGTGGAAATTGTATCTTGTCTTCGCCTGTACGACTCTTGCAGACCCTGGGAGCGTGCAATTCAACGGAGCGCAGGATAGCCAGCACGGGCGGAAGGTGTCCAAGTCAGCTGCAGATAAGATCGTATCGGCGCGGACACTGTTCAAGTATTTGAACCCGCTTCTATCTGTTACGTCGCCTTCTGTCAGAGACGCTGTTGTGGTTGCCATGGGTTCTATCAATATTCACATTTACCGCACGCTCCTCGAGGAGCTGCAAGGTCATGTCTCCCGCTGCAACGACGAAGCACGCGCTCGAATCCACCAACGAACTAATAGCACTCCACGCCGAAATCGCAAGATGGATCTGCTGCGGACCGAGATTACTCATGTGTACAAACTGACGTCGCATTTCCTCAAGCTGCCTGAAGTTTATCAAGACGATTGGATATTGGGCAACCTTGTCACGTACGCCAAGGACTTGAAGCTGTTTCTCATGGATGGTGAAGTCCAGATGGACTGGGAATTTCAACAATTGAGACGCCACTATTGTGGTCTCATGGAAGAACTCTGGGAAGGCATCAAGCGGGCCAAAGACCCGTCCAGGTGGATGACGTTTGAGTCTCGAAAGTCGTCATTTGCCTTGATGGAGGACTGGTGCGGTTTCTCCCCCAACCAGTCCCAGATTCGACAGAGAGAAGATAGTATGAGACAATCCCTCATCGACCAGCAGACTGCGGGAGAACGCGGCACATTGACGGCGGCAATGGAGATTGAAAAGAGGAACCTGCGCACAGCAGCCCTGAGTGCCATGGCAGCTCTTTGCGGCGGGCCTATCAGTGTGACTAACGAGAGTGGTTCATCCCTCCAGTTCGACGTGCGGCGGATGCTCGCCTGGGTCGAGGCTATCTTTAACTCGGGCAGCGATCGTATGAACGTCATTGGAAGAAGAGCACTGAAGAACCTGATTGTTCACAACCAGGAGTATCCGTACTTGCTCGAGCATTGCATCGCAAGGTGCTACGCGACCGAGGTCCCCAAAGTACTGGAAAGCTATTTCACCGTGGTGACTGATGTTCTTCTTGAGCATATTGATTACCCCTGCCCGTTTTGGAAGCTGCTCAGCATATGCCTCTTCACGTTAGGGAACGACCAGTGCGAGATTCGTTCCAAGTCCGCCCACGTTTTGAGGGCACTGGAGGAGCGACAGGGCCAGGCTCGGAGCTCCAAGATCCAAGACTTTGACATCAGCATTTCCGACAAGACAAAGGCTGTCTACAAGCTCGCCCAATTCGAGATATCCAAGCGACTCGCTAAGCAGCACACGGACATGGCATTCCACATCTTCTCTGAATTCACTCTCTTCTTCAAGGACATTCAGCCATCCGCACAGAGGAACGTCGTTGCTGTAATCCTGCCTTGGATTCAGTCAATCGAGCTGAAAGTCGACCCGAACGGTGGACCAATTGCCCAATCCTACGTTCTTCTGGCTAATTTGCTGGAACTCACCATCAAATCTAGCGCGGCGCTGCACAATGAGGTGCAAGCCCTCTGGCAGGCGCTCGCGACGGGGCCGCATCCAGGGAACGTGCGGCTTGTTTTGGACTTCATCATGTCCCTCTGTCTAGAACGGAGGGAGCAGAACTTTGTTGAATATGCCAAGCAAATTGTAGTTTTCTTGGCAAGCACCAACAGCACACCAGGCAACAAGGTGGTCGAGTTCCTCCTGCTCCAAATCACCCCGAAAGCAATGGTGCCCAACGAGAAGCGGGAGGCAGTCCCTCCTCCACCAGACATCGGTGTTTTGCCTTACTGCGCCGATCTTGCCGAGGCCCTTCCGGTCGGGACCAAGCAAGCTGGCTTCTCACTTGGCCAGCTCTCCCTCATATTGCTGGTGGATTTGATGGTGGCACCTGTCAGTCTTGTTCCCGATAATGTCCCTGTCCTCCTTCAGGTTGTAACGGTCCTGTGGGACCACTATACCGCCCTGGTCCAAGAACAGGCACGTGAAATGCTGGTTCATCTCATCCATGAGCTCGTTATTTCGAGACTGGACGATAACATTCCAATTTCGACAAAGCAGTCAATCGAGGGGCTCATTGATGCTATCCGCCAGCATGACCGATCTGTGGTGTGGAGATACGAGGACAGCAATGGAAAGGTTGATGATTGCGATAGCAAAGTTCCCCCCAGCATGGAGCACCTGACGGCCGAGGTGGTCAAAACGTTTGAGCTCACCTTTCCGGGCATCAAAGACCAATGGGGCAGGCTGTCACTTACGTGGGCCACATCGTGTCCGGTTCGCCACCTTGCCTGCCGTTCTTTCCAGATCTTTAGATGCATCCTGACATCCCCCGACCACCATATGCTCGGAGAAATGCTTGTCCGACTGTCCAACACATTCGCGGAAGAGGATACTGAGATCCAGACATTCTCCATGGAAATTCTCACCACCCTCAAGACATTGATTGCGAAACTCGATGCTGAAAGACTTTTGACGTTTCCTCAACTGTTCTGGACCGCATGTGCTTGTCTCGAGTCGATCAACGAGTGCGAATTTATAGAGGCTGTCGAGATGCTCAACGAGTTCCTAAACAAGCTCGACTTCCATTCGCCGAGTGTGCGAAGATTGTTGCTTGAGAGCCAACCATTGACCTGGGATGGATCGTTTGAAGGCCTACAGCCACTTCTGTACAAAGGTCTACGGTCATCTACATGCCTGGATCTGACGCTGAGCACTTTGGAAAAGCTCATACTGTTGCCTAGCGACAGCCTCGTTGGCGACAGCAATCGTCTCTTTTTTACAGTTCTAGCCAACTTCCCCCGTTTTTTGCAGGCTTTCGACCAGAGCGCACCTGACAACAGCACTACCCAAACAGCCGAGCTACTGTTTGCCGCGGCAGACGACCAGGGCCTTACCGGGCTTGCGATGGTTCTTGACAGCTATCTTGCCACCAAGTATTCGTCCGGTAACGAGTTTATCGTCTCGATGTTTGGGGCCTTGCGGGAATATTACCTTCCGGGGCTAGACTTTCAGATGATCACGACGTTGATGGGCTTCTTGACCAACAGCACTGCATGGGTCAAGATCAAGACCATGAGGATTCTGTGTGTGATCATCCCTGAAGTTGACATGAAGAAGCCGGAGATGGCGGGTCATGGGTCTGATATGATCTCGCCTCTTTTGCGATTGCTTCAGACAGAGTACTGCATGGAGGCATTGGAGGTTCTGGACAACATCATGACCATGTCGGGGTCATCCATGGACAAACACCACCTTCGTATGAGTATGACGCGCTCAACATCGAAGGCCATCCGGAAGGAGTATGAGCGAACGCAAAGCCTTTTCGGCATCCCGGAGGCATCGGGATGGGCGATACCGATGCCCGCAGACAAGGCTCGCTCGGCAAGAGCCAACATTCATGCAGCCTTCTACATGTGCCAGAGTGCTGAAGGTGTGATCGCCGAACCCACGCCAACGCCCGAAGTAGAGTTCCACGCGGACGAGTTTCCATACGGTTACTTCCCCGCGTCGGAGAGGGCCGACACTATGATGTCGGACGACATGCGCGGTGACGCGCCCATGGGGGACCTGGTATCTAAGCTGGATAGTCTTGACGACTTTTTCGACGACCTCTCGACAGGGACGCCAAGCGATGGCCGATCATCTAGGACTATCACCGAGTTCTCTCCAGATACCTTCGAGTCCGGGGCGCAATTGTACGACGAACAGATACTGCCCATTCTGCACCAGGCATCCAACAATACCTCGTCGTTCCAGAACGGCTTTGCGGACAGACCGCCGCTCATGCCACGAGATGGGTTGGCCAACACAATGAATCCAGGTGCCTTCAACGTCGGGGGTCCGCCCGTGTCTTCCCGACCGGGGTTGCACGCCAGATCCATTACATCTCCATCAGCACCATACCACGCACATATCGTCGATTTTACGTCGGACGATGAGTTTCCCGAGGACGTGTTTTCGGACGGAGACGATGAACGGCCAAATACGGGCAGCGGGGAGAGCTCATTCTTCCTCGAGAATATGATCCGGCCGCTGGCGCAAAGCACACTCGCGCAAAGTACCAGGTCACGAATGAGGCGGATGACGGGCGGGAGGTCGAGGGAGGAAGTGCGATTCCCGTTGTCGCCGCAGGTACCAAAGGTGCCGAATGCGTTCCTGGCACAGCAGCAGCAAAGGCCGCAGACGCCAGGGGATGGTGGTATGGTATGAGGCACAGCGGATGAGTAAGTGTCAGTAGATGAAGGGGACCTGCATGAGATGAAAGAAGGGTTGGGTAATCATGTAACATTATGTTTTGTGCTGCCAAGTTTTAATTCTTAATTGTGCCTCGCAGGAAAAGCAACATAGGGGAGAGTCGATTGGGATGTTTGAGGTGTTTGAGGTTGTATGTATGTATGCAGTCGTCAGGTGCGTTGATTGTGGTTGGAAGATCGGATTTGTGGGGCGGGAAGAGTTATTTAAAAAACTTTTGCGTGTACAGGGAGTATTTAGATACCAGAGTTGAATTTAATTGGCGATTTCTGAAGGCTGATTTCTTTGGTAATAATTAACCAACATCTGAATTGATGCAGAAATAACCCACGAGAGACCTCGCAGGGGCTCCATGATGAGAAACAAGTGGGGATCCGGCGGGGCTTATCAACATCCTTATCAGCAGACTAAACTGCGATTGGCAAGCGGTGAGCAGCGGCAGGACAATGCTCGAAACCGAAATTCTTGGATTCTCAATCGGCAGCGAGCAGCAGCATTGAAACTTGTCTGGTGGTGTTTTGGGAAAATTTAACACGAAAATTACCATGGGAAAGCGAGTTCCTCTTGGCCAGGAGGCCGACGGCCCCTCGCGAAAACGGCAAAAGATCATTCACGAAGCACCAACACACGAAGAAATCCACACAAGTCGGCAGTTGATGCAGCTGCTCTCCTTCGACTTGCACCAGGACGCCGTGCGCGCGAGACATGGTGCGCTTGTCCAGGCCTCTACACAGGCACGCAGACACGCAGACGCGCAGACACACAGCTAACCACCAGCCGCAGGTCTCCAGTCCCTCAAAGTCTTTCTCGATGCCTTGCTCCGGCCCGACCGCGACCAGGCGGACCGCCTTGCCATCCTCAAGGAGTACCTGCAGTCCGCAGGGCCCGAGGGCCGGTTCCAGACTGAGAGCGACGAAGGCCAGGTCTACTTACCCGACATCATGCAGATGTGGAGCCACGCCAGCACGAACGGAACCGAAAACGTCATGTCGGCCGTCCCCGTTGTCCTCGCCCTGCTGCTCAGGTTGCTCTCGCAGTCGCTCGACCTGGTACCCTTCGGTCTGGGCATCTGCAGGACTCTGCTGCAGAAACGCCAGCTGGAACTGATTTCCCGCAACCTGTCCGGCGAAAAGAGCAAGACCTTTATTATTTCCCCAACACTGCGCATGCTGACCGAGGTCATCTCGTTTGACGGCGGCGCCATCGCGAAGCCCCTATTCCGCGCCAGGGCCTCGACCTTCAAGTCGCTCTCCCGGAACATGCTCATCGTGCATATCGGGGATGAGGCCGAGGATGAAAAGAGGCCGTCGGCCCGCACTACCGCCGTGCTCTTCTTTCTGAGCACGCTCAAGTTCCTCCACCCCGAAGCCAAGAAGGAGCTGCTTTCCCAGAGAGATGTTGTGGCCGCTCTGACTAGAGAAATCAAGAACGACCCGACACACTTGACCTCGGCCATACTGAATGGGCTGCGGGATAATGTTATGCTGGATGACAAGGTTCCGCGGGAGGCCAAGGCAAACATGCTCAACGTGTCAACGCTCGTCCGCATATCATCACTTTATCAAGCGCGGCAGGGCGCGTCCGACGATAGCACTGCGGCTTCAATACCTGATGTTGCTCACAACTTCTTGACGATGGCCTGCACCAACCCGTCCTGCGGCGTGCTGAGACAAGACTCGGGGCTCTATCCCCGCGACGTAGACCCCAACGCCGCCATACCCGGCGCCGAACTCGACGAGCTCGGGCTTGAGGCCATTGTGTGGATGAACAAGTTTAAGACCGAGGTCCCAGTCCGCAATTCTGTCCTGTCAAATCTCCTGCAGAACTTACGCCCGTGGGCGAGCATCAAACAAAACGAGCTCGCCACATCCATCTTTCGGGTAGCGCCCGAGCTAGTTGCTAACTACTTCATCACCACCAAATCTTTCACCTTTGAGCCCAAGCTGTCGGCAACTTGGATGGGGTACGCGGCGTTCCTCTTCAACACGGTGTCACTGCCAATACCAGATTACTTCTGCCGCGGGCCCAGCTTCCCTCAGCTACCTCCCCCTACTTCGCTCGTCATCGACAACATTCTCCCACTTCCAATGAATCAAAAGGTCATGGTCCGCTGCCTCACAAACAAATCGAATTTGATATCCTTCTTCGCCACTCGCATTCTAGTCGTTGCGATCGAGAAGCTAGACACGGCCGTCCGGATGCACCAGGACCCTTCTCACGCCAACAGGGCGCTCTGGGGCGAAGCTGCGCGAAGGCTGGTCGACGAGTTTTGCCAGAGGAGTCCAGGCATCAAGGATATCATCAATGCTTACCGCTCGGTCCCGGAGCAAGACATCCTACACCGTGAGGCGGCAAGTCGGCTGCTGCGCCTATGCTATGAGGTGATACCGCAAGTCGCCCTGATAGCCAAGTTTGATGTCTCTCCGCTTCTCGAGATTGCGTTGGGACGCCTGGCGAAGCAGGAGCTAGAGGACCCGAGGGACTTTGCCCTCAGTCTGAAGGAGCTTGAGAACTTGCTTGCTATTGCGGGATATTCACCTGGCATGCGCTGGTTCTCGGCCTCGGAGGGGCTCACGCTCTCACCATTTACATTGCTCCTGAAGGTCTGTGTCGATGCGCCACGGGGTGTTTCGTTGGACGAGATACGCCAGGTGCTCAATTTCGTGGCTGTGGAGCAGCAGCTGGTCCCTGCGCCTACGGGACATCCTGGGCTGCTGCCGCTACTTGAGACATTGCAGGGCTTGGACCAAAAGAAGACTGGCTCGGTTGCTCATATTTGGTCGTTCCTGGATAACTGCCTGACGCGTTGCGCTACGACGCCAATCAAGTATATCGAGTTGATGAAGGATTTGATCCAGGATGTGACTGAAGGGTCAGACAAAGACGTTGTGGGGGCGGTTATCAGCCCCGTGACGGTCGCGATATTGGAGCAAATGCCGTTTGTTGTCAACGCAGCTGACCCCGATGTTTTGGGTGTACTGGGCCGTTTCCTGCCCAAATTTCTTGGGTTCTCGGTTACGGTTGGGGAGTGTAAACCTCTGCTGGACGTCATCTATTCCAAAATCTCAGAACTCTACAAGGACGCGCCAGCCAAGCTTTCCCATAGGCGCATTTCGGATAGACTAGCCTTCCAATATAGCCCGTGGCCGCCAGCTGGGGACACAACAGCCCAACCTGCAAACGACCCGGTCACAGGGCGTGAGAGCAAGACGTCGGAGACAGATATCAATGAGGAGGGGTTGCGGAGGATACTCGAAGTCCCCGACGGTCTGACGACAGACAATTCGGCCCTGGTAAAATGGACAAACAAGACAGTTGATGAGCTCATCGACGAAGGGTATGCCATATCTCTGGTGACCCTGCTTGCGTCCGGACACACCAGCATCCGAAAAGAAGCACTTGTTAACATTCTAAAAATGGCGGCCAAAATCCGCCAGTCGGAATACGAAGAAAAGGAACAAGTATGGCTCCTTCTATCAGAAATCGCAGAAACAGCTCGCGGTCACATCGAAACGGACCCGCTGCCGAGCCCGGCGGTAGCGTTTGCGTGCCACGCGCTCAGTGTGGTCCGCGACCCGCTCTCGACCCTGTACCCCAAGGTTAACCAGTTCCTGGCGCGCGGCCCCGTGTGGAACCTCGACCGGCTGCCGCTCGTCGACGAGGTCTTGCTCGAGGATCCCGAGGTTGGTGACTCGTTCTACGCCCAGCTCAACTGGTTCCTGCAGTACCTCGTTGACGGCCTGCGCACACCACGCGACCTCGAGCTGTTCCACAAGCGCCGCGCGCGCGGCCCCGTGCTGGAGAGGTTGCTGTCTTTGGTGAGCAACCCATACATGCGGCTGCCGCTGCGCACGCAAGTCTTGAGGATACTGTACCGCGCCACAGTGATCGAGGGCGGGAGTACGACGTTGACGACTAGGTTTGGGGTGGTGAGCTGGTTGGAGGCGCAGGGGAAAGCTTGTGCCGGAGGCGCGAAGGGGAGTGACGAGGAGAGACTGGGGATGATTTATAAGGCACTCCGGGCGAGGGTTTGGAGGACGTGTGATCGGGAGAGGGTTGGGGTGTGGAGTAAGGGAGGGATTGAAGAGCTTTGTGGGGAGGTTGGGACGAAATCGGGGGGAGTCGAGCCAAAGCTAGATGGAGCGGATGTGGTCATGGGATAGGATGTGTACTTGCCATTATTAGTATGGTGTGGTGTGGGGGGGAGTTGACACTTGAACTTGTTCAACAACACATGGGAACAACACATGGGCGGGAAGAGGCCAAACAGCAGCTCTGACGGCCAGGAAACATCTGGCAGATAGATAGTTAGCTGGTAGTCCCAATCCAGGCCAAGACAAAAAAGACTCATGGCAGCAAGTTGGACATGCACTAAGCAATTCGATCGCCAAAGCAATAGAACAAAGAAAAAAGAAAGAAAAGAAAAAAGAAAAAAACAATAAGCTAAACACCCGCTGCGAATGTAAGGCTAAGTAGTTGAAACTGGCTGTGATGGTTCAGCAGTCCAGTGACGTGGCACGGCTGCTGGGAGTAGACGCTGGGCTGGGATTGACACTAAGGAGGATCAATCTATTATGGACGCTTGGACCAGCCGCCACAAACCACAAACCCACTCGAGCCACTCTCGGTCTCCACACCGACACCTGCCACCACACCTCGCCGCCCCCCAGCTGTTCCAGGTTTGGATGCTTGCGAGCAGACCCCGTTTTATCGATCTTTCATCTGGCTCAGCTGGCCCTCGCACCTCCAACACACAGCGCCGCCAGCAACCACGCATCCATTCGTCCCACAAAGAAGCCGAGCTGCGCGCTGCAATCCCTCCATTCCCGCCGCCGTCGCCTTATTATTGTGGTGAACGAGGCCACAACGTTGCAGGCCAAAGTCGAACTCAAAAATCAAGGCAGCCCTTGCAGTCCCCAGTCACCGCACCAACCTCCCATCACCACCGCCGCCAACCTCACCTCACCTCACCTCCTCTGCCCGCTCCTACTTCTTCTCCTCCCTAGTATCCAGATCGCTCCCAACGTCGCCTGCCCGTACTTTTTGTCGGTGAATGCTGCGCCGAATCCCTTGGGCCCCTCCCGCGGCTGACGCTACATGACCTGATCATGGCGGGTCGATACTCGGCAGAGTTCCTGCTGCATCTACGCCAGTCTCCATTATGCATCAAGCCACCCGCTCTGCCCCCGGCCGACGAGTGGATGGGGTATGTTTGTTGTCTTTTTTCCTTTTTTCCCTCCGAACCCCCCTTTCTGGAGGACCGGACTGCACCCCCAACTTCCTTCCAACTGACACATGTACCTCCCCAACAGGCCACCCCCAGAGGCATTTCGCAATCAACCCAAACCAACCAGCGATCGCAAGAGTGCCACCGCCGAAGGTCTGCTCTTGAACCAGGAAAATCGACGCCCACCGCTCGACCGTAATGGCTCGCGGAGCGCCGCAAGTATGCATCCCTTTCCAGACCTGACTGCGGGGTGAGGGGACAGCCGCGTGGGTTTCTGCCCGTATTTTCCCTTGTACTGACCAAACCAGACCCCGACGAGATCATCCTTGGCCCACCTCGAACAAGTTTCGCATCGGCTACATCCGCGCGGACGAATAGAGTCGGTGGCGAGCCCGAAAAAGCATTGAAAGACCCGGAGCGACAGGATCGGTCCGATCGCTTCAACTTCAGGACTCGTGCAAACGACTCGGACCCCGCCACAAATGACCGCTTCCGGGACGGCAGGGATGGCCGCAACAGCGCATTCCGTCGCCGGGGCGACCAGGACCAAGATAGCGAAGGCTGGAGCACCGTAAAACCGCGGAAGAGCTTTGGTGCCGAAGGCGCCGAGCGCTTCCACGGGCGCATGGGTGCCGCCGGAGAGCGCTTCACCATTCGAGACGACCGCCGAGTGCGAGATCGCGATGACCGAGAGGTCAACGACCGTCGCTCCCGCAACCTAGTTGACCCCAATGCCAGAGATACTGAGGCCGAAGAGCTGGAAGTGCCGCGCAACAGAAATAGCTTGGCACGGGCTAAGCCCGAGCCATGGTCCAGGGAGAACCCGAACAACGGAACAACTAGCGAGGCACCGGTCTCCCAACGGGAGCGCATTGACAAGGCCAAGAGCTGGCGGGACCGTGATCCGAATGCAAATGAAAGGCATAGCGACCGCACCAATGAACGAACCAACGAACGAGCCAATGACAGAAACTATGACCGGCGCTGGGACCGCGAGCGCGACCAGCGTGTCGAGCGCGATCCCGAATGGCTCGACGAGCCCTTGGAAGAGAAGTCGCATGGGCACACCGAGGAAGACTTCAAGAAATTCATGGAATCGATGAAAGCAAAACAAGGAGGCGCCCCCAAGCATGAGGGAAAGACCCCTATGGTTCTGGATAGGCCAAACACGGAAAATCTGTTGGAGCCGGAGCAAAAGGTTGCGTCTGCGCCTGCGATCGAGTCGGGCCCGGACAAGTTTTTTGTTGCTTTTGGTGGTGGAAGCCTCGATGCTGCCACGCCTGCAGCGTCTGCCGCCGCCGCCGCTACTGAGAACAAGGAAGCCGCGCGATCCAAAAACAAAAAATCGTCAAGGTTCATGACCTTCCTAACTCCCCAGGAAGACACCCGGGCGAGAACAGAGCCACCGACACCTGCGGCTACAGTTCAGCACAGCGGTCCATCACATGAGCCCCCCGCCCAAGGGGAAACTGAGAAAGAAGCCTTCGCGATGCTCATCCAGAAGCTGCAGAGATCGAGGATGGAACCGGGCATGCAAGCCAATGCCCCGCCGCAGCAGCTCCTCGCTAGGCTTATGGAGCAATCTCCAGCTCAGGATCACCGTCCAAACAGCGCAGTTGCCTCTCCCGAGCCGCTCCAGGGGTACGGCGGCGATCATCGCGAAGACCCCCGCTTCCGTGGGCAGCACGATGACCCTCGGCTCCGACAACAGCTACCGGTTCACACTATGGTCTCGCCACGTCCCGTGGCACCCCCGGTGCAGCCTCCTCCCGCGATGCGGCCCGAACAGGTTCTGCAAGATCTGCTAGCTCAGCGTCACAGCTTTGCCAACCAGGCGAATCCGCGTGCCGTGCAGAACAATCCGCCGATTAATAGCAATACTGAATTCCTGATGAAATTGATGCAAAACCACCGCGCCGATGTGCCGGAGCCTCTACCAAGGATGGAGGTTAGGATGCCGCAGCCGACCAAGCAGGTATCGCTTGCGAATATCCCTGACCGCGACCTAGATTATCAGAGAGAACGGACCATCCTGCAACGTCAGCAACAAATGCGAGGACAGCAGGGACCACCACCAGGTTTCCTCGAAGACCAGTTCCACCCATCCGAGGTTGATAGCCGTCCGCAGCCGACGCAGATTCTACAGCGACCGCCGCCTCCAGGCCTAGACCACCACGGTATCCACCAGTTCCAGATGGGTGGCCCTGGTACCGGCGGCGGCCCGCTTCCGCCTCCGCCGCAGCGGCCCATGATCCCGCCCCCGGGACTCGTCAATGGACCCCGTAACGTGCCGCTGCCGGGCATGTATCCTAACTTCCCACCCCCGCCGGTCTTCCCGCCGGAGGGTGTTATGGGGGTGCCGCCGCCCGGCCCACCAAATCAGCAGCAAAGAGGCATGCAGCCACCGCCTGGGTTTTTTGGTGGATTGCCGCCACCGGGATTCATGCAACAACCCCCGCCAGGGATGGGTGGAGGTTTCCAGGTGCAGGGAGGCCTGGACGGACCAGGTGGTTTCCCTGGGGCAGTACCGCCGTACGATCGGAGGGGGATGATGCCACCAGGGTATCGGGGGCCATGATTTCCTTGGGATCGATTTTTTTGGGAGGTTTACGTCTTGGAGGAACGGGTCACTTTGGGGTTCAGACCGTCATGTTGCAAGTCAGAGAGGTGCACTGTAGCGTGGCATGACGTGTAAGCCTTGATACTAAGTGTGACTGTGTGGAAATATATGTCAAGGTCGGGGGGGGGGGTAGGGGGCAGAGATAAATCGCTGGGACATAAAAAAAATGGAATGGCAGGGATAGGTCAGGGGGAAAGAGAGTGATTGCGTTTGGGGGATAAAGTGCAAAGGTCTCGCTACTATCAAACTACTTTTGCTGCTAGTACTACTACCACCTATACTACCTTACCTTCTACCACCTTTACCACCTCATGGCTGCTTCGTAGGGTGGTATTTGACCTGTATGTTTTTTCTTTGCGGCTGCCGAGGCTGTTTGCTTGTCTTAAATTGCGTAGCCTGTTAAGTAGAGTAAGGATTATGCCAATATAGTTATGTTTGCCTGCTAGTTTGTTAGGGGATGTTAGCGCGTATAGTCTTCTCCTCTAGAGGAGCATCGTGTATCGAATTAGTTAGTGGCAGCTCAACCTAGCAGACTTCAAGAGACGAGACGCATATGGCACTCTGATACTAGTTAGCTCTTACTGCGGTGCTGGCTAACGAAGCATACTATGAATTCCCTAGCTAGCATAAAAATTATAAATGTGCCTTTTCAGCAGTAGCAGCTAGAGCGCCAGCATGTTATTTGGCTCGGTGCTCCCACCGTCGCACACCTATGGAAATTTACCAACTGGACTGTCTTAAAATTGTGTTATACGTAGAAAGGTCTACTAGACATTTTTTTTTCTAGTGCATTATATCGCCTTGGTGTCCATAAGCAGTCTTCATGGAGGTGGAGACGCCAAAAAAAAAAAACCAAAAAAAAAGGGAATAGAGAACTAGAACTTCTCTCAACAACATCCCTAAACTGAGTTTAGGGCAATGTACGTCGATCCACCCAGGTCTCGAACTTGAAACCTCCTAATTCGTAGTCAGACGCTCTACCATTAAGCCAGTGAACTTCAATATTGCTAAGATGCAGTTGTGGTGGAACCAGTGTTCTCCACGGTGTTTTCCGTGCCCAGGGGTGTTTTATACCTACAGCGTCTACATAGTCGAATCGAGAGGCCCACTTGTTTATTAACGTCTTCTTCCTCATAAGTACACTAATAAAATGTATTCCAACAGTTTCTTTTTTAGCATAGTTACGTTATCTCGGACAAAAGCTTATTAAGAAAAAAACCCTACCCCCATCCTCTCTTTATGGGGAAGAGAGGGCAGCTAAAAAGCTGCCGATGCCCACACCAGGGATCGAACCTGGGACCTGTCGCGTTCCAAATTCCGAAGATATGTGAGGCGAACGTCATACCACTAGACCATACGGGCTTTCAATGTAAGAGGGTGTAACTAGGGTGTAACTAGTGCCCCCTATGCTGGAATGTTGAGTCGGTGTGGTGGGTTGGAAAACGGAAAGGGGCTTACACATGACCGCCAATGAACGGCAGTAGGTTGCTCCTTCTGGGGCTTGGAGATGAAAACAAGGTATAACTAGTAGGTATGGCTGCAAAAGATAAACATGAACGCCAGGCTTTGTAAAGCCACTGCCTGCCAGCAGATACTTTGCCAGACTAGCATCGCTCAAACACTCGGTACAACCCCTTTAGATTCGCCACCTCCAACACACCTGCTTGCATCAACGAGTTGGTTGCCACCAGCCTCGCCTTAAACGCCGGAAAGAAGACGTGCTCAACGGCCCAGCGAACATGGTCTCGCCGGGCCTTCAGCTCATCGTCAATAGCTAGTCCCTCGCCTCCCTCCTGCTGATCATCATCGCCTGTGCTTGTGGGGCCCGACGTTGCTGGTAACTGCTCAGGCACATAAAACGTAGCCAGCTCTTTGAGGAAGGTCTCAAAACAGCCGCGCTCGTCGGACCAATTGACATGCGGCCCCAGTCTCAGAAGGAACCGCGGAAGCTTGACCATAGCGGGCGTGTAACCTTTGACGAGAAGTGGAATGCTCAGTAACTCGCCGTTGGGCGATATCTCAAAGGAGAAGTACTCAAGCAGCATCTCACGCCGCTCAATGAGCTGGCCGGCAACTAGCTCGACGATTTCTTCTACATCAATCTCACCTCCATCTCCGTTTTCTTCGCCCCGAGAAGACGAGGCAGCCTTCTTCTCCTGCTCGGCCGCAATTTGGAGTAGCTCCTTTAGGTCCAGCGGCGGACTAAATCGGATAACGCCAAAATTACCAAAGTCAGTCAGCCCGACCTGGTAGAAATACTCAAAGCAAACCCGCCCGTAGTCAACTAGGAACAGCCGGACACCTCCTTGAATCGCAGCAAGGCGGCGACGCTCGTCGACGACACCGACGAATGTGTGAGTCGCAAAAACTTCGGTCAGTTCGTGATGCATCTCGTCACGCACCGCAGCGCGCAGCTCACGGACGCTGACAAGACGGCAGGCTGTCATATCACGATCTACCGTCTCGTATTCGATCGCCTGGACCTGCGAATCTGAGTTGGCGTTCTTGGCCGCGGCGTCGGCGGCCCGGGAGCCTGATCCTTGGGTGGTCGCCGAACCGGCCGCAGGCGGAAGCATACTTGTGATTTTGCGTAGGTTGGTATCTGTCCGCACAAGACTGGTCTCGTTGCGAGCGGGGGTCCTGCGGTTACTGCCACCACCACTGGCCCCCTTGGAGGGGATGGCTGTGGTTGTTGGTTGGGTGTCCTTTGTCGACGACCAGACGCCACCGGGCAAAAGGGTCTGGGTCAGAAAGGTCCGACTGGTATCTACGGCGGCTAACTTTGACCGAATATATTCGCAGACGGCTTGGATAATCTCGTCTTCGTTGAGAAAGTTAACTTCACGCTTTGTGGGGTGTACGTTGACGTCGACCCTCTGCGGGTCAATCTCAAGATTGAGGTAAACAAAGGGGTGGCCATTCTTGGGGAGAAAGGCGGCGTACATCTGTTCGACAGCTTTCCGTATATTCGACGATTCAACACACCGGTGATTGATGAACAGCAGCAGTGTTGTCTTCTTGATGCTGTAGTTTGCGTTGGTGGCAAGGCCTTTAGCCTTGAAGCCCCATCGGTCATCGGAGGTGGAAAACTCGATGAGCTCGTTGGCAACACTGCCCCCATAGATTTGGCGGATCCTGTCAACGGCGGATGCATTGGTTTGGATGGCCACGCTGGTCGATGACTCACCGTGCTTCTTGCAAGAGAAGGCAACGTGAGAGCAGTGAATAGCGTAGCGGCCAACCATGTCAATAATCTTGTTGTACTCGTCCGAGGCCGAGCGGAAGGCACGGCGGCGGTTAGGGACATTGTAGAAGAGATCCTCTACTGTAATTTGCGTGCCTGGCCGGCCTGCCACTGGCCTTGGGTCAGGCGACTGGCCGGGCTTTGCCGGGGCCAACCTGCCACTGTCATAGTAGGCACGCCATGCGCAGTTGGAGTCCTGTGTCTTAGTGGTCACGGTCAGATGGGCTATGTGGCTGATACTGGCCAGAGCCTCGCCTCGGAATCCGTACGTGGCGATAGACTGCAAGTCCTCAAACGTCTGCAGCTTGGACGTGGTGAAGCGCTCGCAGAGGATGGCCAGGTCTTCTTTCTATCTCTCGGTGAGCAAAGCGAGCATTGACGAGAATAGTGTGCGGGGGGGGGGACGGCGCACGTTTATGCCACAGCCGTTATCGGTGATCTGCAGCAGCTTGAGGCCACCCTCTTTTACAAGGACCTCGAGAGAAGTGGAGCCTGCATCGACGGCGTTCTCGATGAGCTCCTTCAAGGCGTGAACGGGGGCTACGATTATCTCGCCGGCAGCAATCTTGTTGACAACATCGGGATCGAGTGCCTGGTTTTCGACTTAGCGGAAGGAATTGAGGGCTGAATCATGCAACTCAAGCATGCAGACATACCCTGATGCGACGGGGAGCGTTGGTGTCGTCAAGTTCAAGTTCGCTGGCTTTTCGCTTGGCGCCCCGGGGCTCGTCGAGATCCATGACATCAGCCATCCTGGCGCTCTGGAGGCAGGAGACAGTAAATGACAGGCAAGCAAGATAAGAAAAGCTTGCAAATTATTCCACGACCGCTGCCTGCTCGGATAGGCAGCAGAATAGTTGAAGTAAAACAGAAATCGGCGAGCAAGCAGTTGTTCACCCCGGTGTGTCAGTGAGCATTGGGTGGCGACTTCCTTGAGATGAGCCTCTTCAGCCTTAGGAATATATCCATGCTGCACACCTAGTTATCTGTGACGTCGGCCAATCCGTGAGCCGTGCGTTTCCTTATCCTAGCGCCCAAGCCTGAGGCAGCCGATCGTAGCAACCAAACCCCACGGCGTCGAACCCCACCCCCATCCCCCACCTTTCTCGCAGAGTTGCGGAGTGGATGATAGTGCAAGGCACACTGCAGCCGTTCCGCGCTGCACTGCAACACAACTGCACAGGGCCTGCTGCAATCGTGCCGAACGGTACACACAGTACATGTTTATTGATGCGACCCTTTCCGTGGCCTCCTCTGAACCGCCACAATTCTTTTTCTTGCCGAATGCTCGCCATAGTCACACGTGAGCCTGCACGAGATTTGCTTGCAAGCCTGGGTCGTGGGTTGTGGTTGATGCCTCGAGGGCTGGCCTCAGCGCTGTGACTGTGCCACCCTCGACACGTACTCGCCCTTGCACTTACTCGCCAGGCGGCTGTATTTCTCTTGCATTCCAAATCTTCCCGAAACCAATTTTGCCGGCGAGTTAGAAAGGGAGACCTCCTAGCCCCAGGCACCATCTTTCCGTCTTCTTCCCTCCTCTCGGTCTCCCTTTCGACGCCATATCGTGGCCCCCAAACACCCCAAAGCGGGAGTTTCGGTGTGCTATTGCCATGTGGTATGGTCTTTACCAGCGCGACCCTGCCTGCCTGCCTGCCTCAGCTGAGGGGTGCAACCAACATGATTTTTCCTCCTCCCTGCCCGCCAACTGCAAGGACTGGCGATCGGGCCCGATTGACGATGCGGTTGAGGCTTGTTCATCAGCCTCGAGACCCCGGTACAGGGTGGTGACTGGCTTGACTGGGACGTGATAGGGCTACGACTTGCAGCCGATTCACAAACGGGCGAACGCCTCTCCCGCTCCAACACTCGACCCCTACCGCTGTTAGGTAGTCATTGCTACCCACTGGCTTGCCCGGGGTCAAGCTACCACAGCCCGGCTACTGTGCAATACTACACAGCTCACCTGGGACTGTTCTGTACTGCTGCGTTTCTCGAGGCTTTCTGAGGGCTCCCAAGGGCTCCCAACCACGTAGATTGCCCTTCTCTCCTTTCGGGCGTACGTACCGTGACCGCCAGCTTCACTTATAAGATTTTGCTGCACTTGATTGTACTAAAATGGCGAACCCACCTGCTTGGTCATTGTGTTTCTTGAGCACTGCCTTTCTTAAGACATCTCTCGGCCATGAACACCAGAAACATGCCAACCAACACCGACACGGGGTCATCCTCACGTGAGCCAAACATGGCGGGCGAACCCCCACACCTCGCTCGTCTCTCCAGCCCAGATGCCGCACACAGCGAAGCAAATTCATCTGTGCAGGTTCACCTGGATGCCGAGAGCAACAGGTATGCAAGGTAACCACCTCCTAAACCACAACTCTCTAATGCAGGGACAGGGCGGTGGTGCCACCCGCTTCGCGGTCAGCATCGAGACGCCGCTCGCCTCCCGGGCACTCTCAGTCGTCTGTAGCCTCATTGCACCAAGAACGCCCGGCTGCAGAGGACATGCTCCGGGATCTGATCGTCATCACCGACTCAAGCAACAACGCCATCAGCGACGCCTTGCAGAGCCTGAAACGGACGCACGATGGCGACTCGCCCGACGAGCCTCGCCCCAAGCGTGACAGGCTCGAGGAGGAGCTGGACCGCATATCGGCGATTCTGCGCGGCGAGGGCTCGGCTTCAGGGGCCGGAGCCGCACCACCACGACCCGAAGACGGACGTGGCTCTACGGCTACTACCGATGTCGGCACCCAGACACCCTCCAATCTGACTCTTTCGATACGGAGGCGGTCACACCGCCAGGGCAATGACGCCGCGGCGAGTGCGGCAACGGCGCCAACAGCGGTACCGGCGGCACCGGCGGCATCGGCGGCTCCGGCGGACGAAAGAGACCAGGACTTGTCCTCTGAAGTGTCAGAGCCCAGAACAGCCGGCAGCCGGGGTGCTGGGTAACCAGCTCCGGACTGGCGGTGGGCTTGGGCACCTAGGGGGGATTGTGACAGAGACATCCCGCCTCCCCCCGCCGGAGACTTACACACGGTAGCTGGTTATTGGGCAGTTACCGCGTTGGAGAGAACTCACGTTCCTGCATTTTGGGTTTTTTTTTAGTCTGGCGCGCGCGACTCGTCTGGTTCATAGCAGACGGGGTCATCGAGGAGATCGGTGGCACCTTTCGTCCAGGCCGATCGACACGCGGCCGTTTTCTTCTCCTGTTCTTTTTTGTTTCCTTGGTGTTTCTTTGCGGGAGGATGGGGGGTGGAAGGGGGTGGGACTTGACTGTGGTTGGCAGTCTTCCGAGTTGTTGATGCCCAACGATTTGTTCTGTTGAAACAGGACAGGACCCGAAGCCGTTGGTGTTACTTCCCAATCCCGCGTTGTCACCCAAACCCGCAAACCCAACCGTCCACCCGGGTCTCCCCCGCAAAATCCTGATTTTTTTTTTCCTTTTTTTATTGGTGTCGCTCCTTTTGGCATATAGTAGTATTGGAATTTGTTGTCAAGCAGAAACGCCATGTGGATTGCCATGATGCATTTGCCAGCACCCTAGTGTAGCTCAAGTCCCTGAATGTTGTCCCGCATGCCCGACTTTCTTCTTTTCCTGTCTTGTCCCGGGCGGCAAGTTTTGGATGACGTGCGGCCTTGCATGCTAAACTCTGCATGCGCATCAAGAAAAAAGAATATTTTGCATGAAAAGAGAAGAAAGGGAAGAAAAAAATAAATTCCGACGATCGCGGCAAGGCAAACAGCTTGGCCCCGATCGATTGCAGGTGTGCGTGCGCGCCAATCTGTCTGCCGGTGACAAAATCTCCGACGGGAGGGCGTCATCTGTGCATAAGCTTGGTGTGCGCTGCTGCATGGTCCAACATGGTCGACCGTCACCCATTGGGGCAGCACCCGCCCAAACCGCCCGTCAGTAGTAAGCACCTTCCCAGTCGCAAGGAGGAATCGAAGGGATGGGACGCCAGCGTCCCAGGAAAGAGAAAGAGGGCACCTGAGCAAACGGGAGCACGGAGCACGGAAGGCACATTCATGTTACCGTACTTGCCAGACTTAAAACCGGCCATGACTGGCCTACAACCACATACACCGCACCCCCCAAACCCCCATACCCCAAATCCCAAATCCCAACTCGCGCCATCACCGCTTGGAATAGACAGCAACGTTGCCTGGCATATATGGAACGGCCGCCGTAGAAAGATTCCAACGTCCAGCCGGAGAGGCACCAGAGGCACCAGAGGCACTGAGCACCGCACACACGGAACACGGAAACACGGAAACATGGAATTCCCCCTTACGGTTGGACCGTCCTCTGCTGTCCACCACGGAGCAGAGGCAGATGATACGTGCCAGCAAACCGCGGTTAAACACAAAGAGGAACACACACCTCACCCACACTCACACCCAACTCCTACTACACTCACCAGCACAACAGAAAGGTAAAAAAGAGGTGAAGGCTAAGGTACCTAATCTAACCCAAAACCTAGCCGCCGTCACCGCCCGCTGCTTGCTCTCCTCCTCCCATCCATGCCCTCTCCTCCTCATCCCCTTGCCCGATTCGTTCGTTTCACCCTTCCATCATTTGCTTCTTCCTGTGCTTCCTCCTCCGCCTCTCCTCCCTCCCGCTACCCGTCCAATTCTCCCCCTACCCACCAGCACCACCACCAGCACCACCACCCATTACTACCTAAATAAGACATGCCGTCTTGTGATTAGCTAAGGTACTGGGAGCCTGGAGAACCGGGCTGTAAAATTTGCCGGTCCCCTCCCCTGTCTGCTTTATGTTTTGTC
Organism: Lasiosphaeria hispida; assembly: GCA_033439745.1. Lineage (NCBI taxonomy): Eukaryota > Fungi > Ascomycota > Sordariomycetes > Sordariales > Lasiosphaeriaceae > Lasiosphaeria > Lasiosphaeria hispida. Next base: position 2,902,544 of record JAUIQD010000004.1, read on the forward strand.
CTCCCCCCAATTCACACCCAGCCCAGTGACATTAACTTTAAACCAACGTCACCTCACCGCCCCCTTATTGTTGTTGCCACTGCCATTCCCGCCATCGACCCCTAGCCACCTCGACCCTCTGGGCACAAGCCTTCGACCTCTCCACCACCCGAGACTTAGGAAGCCACATATACCCTAAGATCAAGACGGAACGGTCATTGTCCATCGATTTTTGCCGGGCACCGAGGTGTTGGAGAAGCTGGCCCAGATTCGACAGACCGAGACAAAACAAGACGTGGTGATGGGACAAAACCATCCGTGCATCCATTCACCCACTCATCCGACATCCGACCCCCTTTTCCAGATGACCTTCGAACCAGTCACTTCGAGAGACGAGTATATTGGGACCGCAGAGAAGAGGGGACAGATGAAAAGAGATGGGTAACAGCCGCTCCCAAAGGAGGAGGGGGGGAGGCAGAGAGGGCTTTCCAACCAGGACGACACGCTTTGGACCGCGCCGTCCGGACCGAGAGGCAGTATGAGAAGGAACGAGACAATCAAGAAAACGCCAAACCGCCCCCATCCGTTCTCCTCATAAGGCAAACATCAATTGCAACCTCGAGCTCCAACTTTTCCGGCCCTCTGTCAACCCATCCGTCCATCCGTCCGATAGTCCCACCCGCCAATGCCACAAAAAAGAAAACTCCATTTTCAAGGACCCAGCGGTGCCACGGCGCGCGAACAGAAAAAAAAAAACACCATTGAAATGCCCCCGAAACGAATGCTTGTTTCTGTTTGCACTAAGCCGCTGAAAGCAATGTGTTCATCAGAGATCCAATATCCAAGCAACCCAGTCCGCTTGCTTGCCATTCATTTCATTGTTTTCCCTCTCCATCCCTCCGCCATGCCTATTCAAATCCAAATCCATATCCATATCCGTGTCCAGCCTAAAACCATCCATCCATCATACATACACGATAAATAAAAAGATCAGAACCCGGCATACTTCGCTTCGCTCCCGCTCAACGCCGCCGCAACAATCATCATCAAACCCTTCCGAAAAGAAGTGCCCTCACGGGCATGAATAAAAAGCTCCCTCCTATCGCAAAAGAGGTTTCCAGTAAGTATCGATCTCGATTGAATCAAAAATTGCCGGCAAATTCGAAGCGCCACCTCGCAGGGGGACGCAAATATTGAAAGAACCAACGCCGAATGATGCTCCGCTCCCCATTTCCCTATTTCTCGTCGCCCTTTTTTTTTGGTATGGTAACACACCAAGGTTTGGTGCCGGTGCTCGTGGAATTATGTGCGAGTTATACACTGGTATCATCGGGATGCGAGCCGGGGACCGTTGAAAAATTCGCTGTGCCATGTCATGCAGGTTTTGCACCCAACCCTCATCCCCTTCAACAAAGCCTTTGGCACAAGAGCACCTACAGTGTTTTCAAGGCGAGGAGTCGACCGCGTTATCTCTTCGTAAAGGAAATCGCACTGCCACTATTGTTGTGGTTTCTTTGACGAGCCTGGGCGTTCCAAAAGGCCCCCGATGTCTACCCGGGGCCGCTCCTCCCTGGACTGGTAAGACTGCTCCTGCTGCTGAGGCGCGCTCGATTGTTGATTTCTTATAGGTGGAAGTTGAAAGCTGGGCCCCTGAGATGGGCGGCCTGCTTGCAACTCGCTTCGAGGCGTCTGCGTTTGATACGGAGGGCCGAGGGAGTAGTCGGGTCGACTTGGAGATGAGGCATATGATGACGAGATGCCTGGACTCAACCCGGAAATCATCGGCGGCGGCGCACCGGCTGGCCCACCCTGCCTTGAACCATATCCGCTATCGCCTGGTCGGGACTGTCTTGGGTCAAAAGTAGCCGAAACAGGAGTGTGTTGAGAGAACGGAGACTGAGCCGGTTGATACGAGTATGTAACTTCTCTCGGATTAGGGGAGGGAGTTGGATACTGATACCGTCCGACTACGGGGTTTAGCACGAGCACGACGAAATAAATCGACTCGAGTTTAGCTAATCCCATGCGGAGTGAGAGATGTCGGGGTTGGCCATCCAGGCCCAGGAAGGTAAGGTATTCCTGCCACTCCAGTGAGTACTGCGATATCTCTTCCGCTGCGAATCCGAGTCCCTGCATCACTCTGTCTGCGTTTTCTTTGGCAAACATGGGCGGGAGGTATGTCGGGTCCTTTCTTTTCCTCTCGTCTTGAATTAATCGCTGGAAACTGTTCGTTTTTTCCCGATCAGCGGCCGCAACCAGATCAAGGAGTCTGAGCCCCTTGACGGACGGCCGCCCTACGGCATCGTGGAAAGTGTTTGACGCGTTGGCAAACTCCAGGTCGGTCGTCAAGAACGCAGCTGCCTCCGGGGCTCTTTGTGGGATCGACAGCGGCGCAGGAAATATATTCGCATCGGACGCTGAGGCGCGTTCCGGAAACCTTGGGACAATCGATTCGGCTGGTTGAGATTTCAGTACCCGGTACGACTGTGTTCGTCGGAGATTGTCATCGTAAGCCATACCCATCGAGGAACCTGGGCCGTACAGGGGCGGGACTGGCCGTCGCAAAGAGTCTGCGGCACTTCCAAACCTTGCGCCATCATATTTTGTCTCCCTGTCGTCCCTCAATCGAGGACGCCCGCGTTTCTTATGGACAACATCGACGCATGTCTCCTCCTTGCCATTGGTCATGCACCTCGAACATGGACGCTGTGCTGTGAAAAGTCAGCAAAATTACCCACACGGAGAAGGCCGCCATGCTGCGTATTAGCATTCTATAACGATAGGGATCATCGAGCTCAAAGGATGATGGACTCATATGACGGATTGCGACCATGCCAATGCACTTGCACGGCAAACGCCCTTCAATCTAAACCGCGACACAGGCGCAGTGGCCCGCGCCCATGGGCCTGGTGCTCTACCTGCTCGGTGGCTTTGGAGCGTTTTGCTGAGGATTCGCACCAAGTGGCTAAATTGGATGGCAAACAGGCTCGACCGGGCAGCCGAGTTGCGGGAATCCCACCACACCTCAAGAAGCAACGGGCCGGCTTCCCGTGGGACCTGGCGCCCGTCACGCAGTAGCGAGCCGGCTGAGCGTCGTCATCCCAATGGGCAGACAAACACTAGGCCCGGCCAGCATCTGCCGCATTCGGATCCAAGCAAGAGAAACCATGGAGCTCGCTTGAGAACCGCCTCCACCCGTTCCTGCATCTTTGATGGCTCAATGCCCAGCAGGCCAATGGGCCCGTCTCGAACTTGGGTTATTAGCAAAGGGGGGGGGGGGGGAGGGGGGGATTCCTGCGGCTTTATCGCGTGTCACACACTGGTGCTTGGCCCTGCTCAATGCCGCGCCTAAGGTCCCCGGAATTGTTTGACAATATGATGTCAATTAATTCCACTGGCCATAACCGCGGTGCCGCAGGATCAGTGCCGCACGCTCGCAGCCGGGTTTTCCTTCGTGCTTATAGTGCCACAAAATGGGAGGCAAGAGTGGGCTGCAGTACGTACCATCGCATCTGCCAATGGTTAGCGATTGCACTAGACAGTCTCTGGGAAGGCCGGCTGGGGTAAACAAACCGGAGATGGGCTCTTTTGCAAGGCACACAGGCGGATGCCACATGCCCCTTTGTCTTTCTCTGCGGTTTGGGAGAAGGTGGGCGTTGAGGGTTTTGCGCTCGCCGCTGCGAGTCCATATACGTGTGGAGAGCGGGCAACGTTCCTGCTATGGTTCCAGGTCCTCCGAGCGCGCCGGGTCCGCCAGCCCCTGGAATGGGCAAGTAAGATGGTTGAGGACCAAGTGAACCGTGCTGCTGGGGATAAGGCAAGCTTGAAGGCCTCGTCATCGGTCCGTCGGAACGTTGAAAGGGAAACGGCGTCCGTTCTGGCGTTTCCGATGGAAAATGCGTGGGCGGTACCTGGACAAGTGTTTGCACTCTGTCGTCGCCTTTGGTCGTAAGGCTTCCACGATAAACATCCTGCGTCGTCGCCTGATATGTTCCCTGACTCCTTTCGGCGGCCTCTTGGCTTGCTTTCGGGGGGAGCGGTGGAGACCCTGACATGGGCGGAGAAGGGTAGCTCCCCAAACGAGCAGCACTCTCAGAGTCTGCTCTGGCCCAGGTCAGGTCGAGAGCGAAACGTGCCAGGTCTGAGATGCCTCGGCGTTTGCCGAGAGAAATACACGATTTGTCGTCCTGATGGCCTATTTTCTGCATGGAGGGAGAGTCTTTCCCGCGATGAAGGGGACAACCAGGCCGTCCAGACGTCTCGATGTCGGAGATGCCGGCGCCACCCAAGTAAAAAAGATGGTCTCCGTAAAGGGAGACAAGCGACCAGACCGTACCCCGGGCGTGCGGGTGACGCCCGACATTACCCGATGCGACAAGACCGTGGCAGTGATGGGATGACGATGGCTAGTTGTCGTCGAGGCCGAGGAGGAGATGGGATGCTCCTGGATCAGCGCGCGGGGGGGGGGGGGGGGGGGTCTTCGTTGGGCTGTCTGTCAGGGCCAGAGCCAGGAGTCGCACCTGATCGGAGGAGGGTTGGCGGCCAGTGCGTGTGGTCTTCCCCGGAGGACGAGAGAAAGTCAAAGGGTTGGTCAAGACCCTCGAAGAAGTGCCCGGCACCTTTGCTCCCGGAGTGCCGTCCCTTTTCAGGACGGGAGGCAGAGAGATGCGGCCGAACGGCGCCTGGCTGGTGTTAGTGGTGAAGAATCGACACCCGATATAACTCGTCAAGTCGGACAAGATGCTGCAGCGGGCTGGTATCTCTATCGCATCAAAGGCAGCACTACAGGTATGCCGTGTTTCGTGCGATGGTATATTGTTGGAGGAGTTGGCGGAGAGCTGCAGAGCATCACCGGTCTCCCCAGACTGCAGGCGTGAACGAGTGGATTGACAACCCGGGGGTAGTCAAGGGCTGCCGGGGTGCCGTCTTGCGTCTTCCTCCACGATAGTCGGGAACTGGTTCTCGGGTTTTGCGGGCTGGGCGAGAGTCGGGTCGGTCGAGAGAGATTTGTGTCAGTGGCACTGGGTGCTTTTTGTGCGACTTAAAGGCAACGGTGCAATTGAGATGGGGCCCAGATGGAGCAAGGATGGCAAGGATGGTCGTAGGTCAGGGCACCCTGGCAGGTGTCCGGCCATGGATGACCGCTAATCGAAGGGTAGACCGCAATGCCAACAAGCCCCCCTTGTCATCTCATAGCTATTGCAGGGTACAGATGGCCACCTGGGGTCGAGGACGGGCCTGTCTCCGCAATGAAAGGGAAAGGGTACTTTGATCCGGGCGCCTCCTACCGCTACGGTTAATATGACTGACAGCTGGGAGGTGCGCCAGTGCCGGTGTGGGCACCCCAGTGTGCGTGGGCGGGTGTGGGCGCTGGGTGCTTGGTGCTGGGCAGACAGAGGCGAGCGAGCCCTTTGACGCACGACGATGCAGACAGTTTTAGGATGGCGTCTGGCGATTGGGCAACAGCGCCAATTCTCCGTACTGTTTCGTGGCCCCCTGGCGAGAGAGAGGGCAGAGAAATGCGTTCAGAGAGAACAATAAGACAAAGACAGTTCCAGCGCAATTTTGATTCGCGACGAAGGGTTGTGTGTGTGTCGCGCGTCCGTGGCCGAGTCCGTGGCCGTGTCAGCGTCAGTGTCAGTGCCAGACCCGGCACCGGCAACCAGGACGGATGCGCACCAGGGGGCCAGCCGCCGACATCAAGCTCTGTCCAAGGTCCAAAGTCCAAGGTGACCCCCTCCCCGCGAAGATGGGATGGTTGGTAGGCGATGCGAGCGGGAGATGGGTGTTGATCTCGATCCCCACGAAGCACCCAATGCCCAATGCCAGGCAGGGGTGATTCGAGGTGAGATGAAGGGGAGCCGGAGGCCAAATGTTCCTTGAGCCGCCGAGTCACAAGAGTCCGCAAGAGCCATCGCTACAAAGCTCTTGCAGCTCTGGAAGCTCCTACAGCTCGTAGCTCGCGCTGGCCCTGTCTGGGGTGCAAGCTCGATGACGTTTCCAGGGTGATGGGGACGCCGAGAGGGAAATGCGCCATGGCACCAAGTGCGGAATATCTGACTGCGTCCACACCCAGATTTGCTACGGCTGTCGAGCTGGGCGGATGGAAGTTGAACTTCCAATGGCTACCTTGGGCAAGGTGTCTTTTGATGGCTGGAGCTGGAGTTGTGTTTGCTGGGGGTGAGACCTGCTGGGTGATGTGTCGTGCAGGAAAACAGCACGAAGGCAAAGCTTGCTGAGCAGCAACGGCTTCAGCATAGCGTCAGGGTTTTTTTCTTTCAGTCTTGCTTCCTACTTTAACGGGCGTGCAGGCCCTCCTGCCCTCCTGTCCTCCTGCCTTCGCCCTTTCTCAGCACGGCTAGCAAGCACGTACCGCAGCATGGCTAACCGAGTGGTTTGTCCAAGCTTTCTTGAAGGGTGGGATGGATATGGGCAGAAGGGAAGGCTCCCCCCCCTCCCCCCCCCTCGAAGCCCTGGTGGGTAGGTAGGTGTCTGGAAGGATCATGCCGGCACGGGCAAGCCTTCCAACGTGGGATGTCGACGTTGCCACTGCGCTAGGTAGGTGCCCTGCACTAGGTACGCCTTAGCCAAGGGTAGCCTCTCTGGGCACAGCGACTTCTAGCACTCTACATGACAGATGCCCAAATTTGGGGGTGGCCGGCAACACCTGGCTGGGATGCCGCATTCACGATAAGAGCCAGCTGCAGAGCAGCTCCTTCGCGGGTACGAGAGGGCGCTGCTTTACGGTGCTGCTATGTGCGGTCTGCGGTCTGCGGTCTGCGGTCTGCGGGCTGCTGAAGACAATCCACTGGCTAGGTACGGTCGATGCATGTGTCGAGGGCGTGGATCCTCGACCTCTCCTTTCTTGCCTGCCCATCCCCACGGCGGACGGTCATCCTGCCCGTGCAGGCCGGATACATGGTCTCAGCCAGACTCTGGGGAAGAGGGATGGCGTGTCCGCCAGGCGGTCTGGAGCTCCGTTGTGCCAAGTGCGGGTATCTTCAAAGCAGGCCACGCTGCGGGCAAGGTACCGAGTACTTTGTTCGTCAGGTCGTCGACCGTTCGGCCGCAGTGTCTCTCGCCTGGATGTGGGGACAAGCTGTAGGTGAGGTCTGATGCATCAACCGCCTCCAAAAACGGCACGCTCACACACACACAGCTCACAGCTCACACACAGCTCGCAGCTCACAGCTGCCCAGGGTACCTCTACCTTGCTCCCGCGGCACCCTAACCTTGGCTATGCAAATCATGAGGGCAGTTGGCAGCCTGACAACGGGGCAATACATACCAATCATTTCCCCTTTCTATCGAGATGACCTCGCGGGGTTGGCGTCGTCCACAAGGGCTTGCCGGGAATGGCTATTGGCGCATCCGAAGGTCCCCCTCCCTTGGGTGCTCGTCGATAGGTGAGTTGACGCTCTGCTCCAAACTCAGCTTCAGCTGGCTTGCTGCGACTGGCGGGAGCCTGTCCCCCCTGTGTGAGGTTCCATGGCTGCCCGCGGTCGCGAGGAGCGGTTGTGAGCGCGGTGCTGCGAGCGGGGGGGCAGCTTTGTCTGAGCGTGTACGCAGCACGCCGTACGCTGCTCGGTCCGCCGATGTGAAAATCTCCTAAAGGTTGGACCCACCTGTCCGACCCTGGCGGGATCCTGAGTTGCAGGCGGGCTCAGCGGGACGATCCAGGCTTCGCTGCTTTTACGCAGCACGCACACAGTACACTATTTGCTGCGCTGCTTGGACCGCAGGGGCTGCACGCAGCAGACGATGCTCAAGGCGCTCCTCTGCCAGCATTAGCCGTCCGAGTCGAGCTGCACGCTTATCCATGTCTATTATGGAGAGCCCAACGGTATTGCGTCGTTTACTGGTTTTTGTCACAGGCATCACCTCTGCCGCACGAGCACAGGCAAACGAAAATGCAACAAGTACCAGTACCTCTGTTTTGTTCGCTACGTCGACTTGACGGACGCGGCCTGAGGGATGTATCCAAGTATGTACATACATGCGCACCCTGTCTTGGGAGAGGTGCCCACAGACAAAATTCCAATGGCGCGGCCCGAACTTGGAAGCGACATGCAGCGGCTGCATAATGTCGACCCAGCATGAAGGGCTCCAGTACCGAGTTTGTCGATGTTGAGTCGGCACAGGTGTGGTCTGGTGTTGTCCTGATGGAGAGAGCTGCGCACTGCTTGATTGAGCCATATTGCAAGACAGTACGATTAAGTCACTGCCTACCATACCTTTCCTACCGTTGCTGTTTGCTGCGAGAAAAGCACTCGAGCTCGGCCGTTGCAACAGGTCCACAAACTCACTCACGGAGGGAGGGGTTTCTACCGCTCGGGTGCAACACCAGCTGTAGACCCGGCGCAGAAAAGGTCTAACACATGGACGCCCGCCAGGCAACATCACCCGCATTTTCACGGCATTGCCCAACCTGTACTCGCTAATGATATGGATGCGTCCAAAGTTGTACGTACATACATGTTGCGTATGCAGGCACCGTGGCTCTCCATGCCTCACAGCAACACACCCCACGGCGAGGCGGGCACACCGTTACTTGCGCCCCTCAGTTGCTATCTCTGACAGGCTAGGGCGCCCGGGCTATCTACAACCCGCTGCTCTGGGAGCACAGGGGCCAGATGCCCTGGTGAAATCGCGTCGGGTACCCTCTATCAGGGAGTTTCCCTTTGCAGTAGAATGGAAACCGAGGCAGGTAAAGCGGTCAGGTGCAAATTTCGGCTCCTTCAATCTTCAACTTGTTACGCTTTGCCTGATCTTTCTCGGGCTACCACTTGTCTGATAGTTAGCTCCCACGTGCCTGTCCGTCCGATGTTGATGAAGGCATTGTATGATCGCCCTGGTGCCGTCAGGGGTTCAATGCTTCGAGGGACCTGACGTCGACAGCTTGACACAGTGGGAGGGGCAACCCTAGGCGGCTTCCATGGCGGAACTTGGGTATAATTCTGGTGTTATATGAGAGCAGAATCTGTTATAGGCCTTATCTCTTATGCCGCGCCGTTCCGCAAATCCTCCACATGGATGAGGCATATCGTGCGTCTCGTCTATCTGCGATACTCTGTCTGCCCCCGTTGTCGCGTCGAAAGAGGACTCCTGAGACGCAGCGTGCGGTTCTGCGCGCAAAAAGAGGCAGCATCGCCGACGACGGGGGTCCAGCAGCAAAAGAAATCACCCGATTGCCTCCAAACCTCGCACGGCAAGTTGGCGGCTAGAAACGCGGCTGGATCCTCGGCAGGGGCGGATCAGCCTTGTCCTTCAATGCCCTCAGCTCCATCTAGGCCGGCTCCAGCTCTCAGCTCTCGGCTCCAGCTCTTAGTTGAACGGAAGAGAGTCTAGGAGAATTTTGCGCGACGGGGTATTTTGACACGGTCTGTCCCCAATACCGCGGGCCACAGCCGCGGCACCAGCCTTCAGGTTGCCCATCTTTCTTCCTTTCCATATCTGGCCGAGACGTGCAATAGCTACCTTCCCCCGGCTTGTGTCACCTGTGTGAGCGCCTGCCCGCCCGTGCTTTCATGCGGTCGAGTGACGGTGTCGGCAGCATCCATGGATGTACCTTCCATTGGGAGTTGGGAGTTGTACCTACCCCACCGTAGTGGATTACGGAACCAGCCCTCCTCTCCAAAACTCTAACCGAGTCGTCTGAGCTTTGGCGTGTTGGTCGATCCCTTGTTCTGATCCGGCTGGAACCCCCAGTTACACCTCACACCTCACACATCACCGCGATCACGATCCCGCAACCTCTCTCTCTACCTTTCTTTCTTCCGCAGCTCGGAGCTCATGCGTCCTCCAGGAATTTCCAACCAATCTTGCGCCGGCCAGAGGATCGGAGGGCCGCGTAAGATGGGGGGGGGGAGCAAAGCCGCTGGCGCCTTGGAGCTCTGCACTTTGCTGCAATCATCAGCAGAAAAGGCTTGCCAGGGTCCAGAAGCCGACGGCTTCCTCGCGGATCCGCGTCCAAAGCTGTGGAGCTACCGCCAGGGGTACGTGATATGCTCAGGACCGTTCACCTCTTCAGAGCAGAGTTGTCATTTCTCCCCCAGTGCCCTGTGCAGTGCCCAGTGCCCAGTGCCCACCGTCCGTCGTCGCAAAAATCCCCGACCGCACACCAAGAGCGGGGTGGCTTCCGATAGACCCATGATGTCCGCGATGCCATCAATCGCCGGCCTCGGGGTTTACAGCATTTCCAGTCCATCATGTGCCTGACAGTCTCTTCGCCAGTACCTACCTCGGTCCCCTTCCTCAGCTACCAGCCTGCCTCTCAGCAATTGCCAATGTGGGCCAATTATAGCTGTGTCACTTTTCGTCAAGGCTTGCCGGGGATCCTCCGGGAGCAACTGCGCTGCAGTCTGCAGTCTGTCTGCACTGGTCTGCATCTGTCTGCAGGCCTCTCTGCTGTGGGATGAACCATCCTGGAGCGGAAATCTCGTCATCTCAACTCACGCGCATAAGTGCGGCAGGCGGCCATTCATGGATGTGATGAAATGGCGCCCACCCCCGTGGCCTCAGCGCTGATTTTGGCCCAGCTCGACGCCGCGAGCCCTGATACCCTGATACCTACCCTGATACCCTGATACCCTGATGCCGCCAACAAGGGACGGAAGATCGCCCTGGCAAGCACACACGCAAAAGATTACGGGCATGCTTTGCCGCTGCGGTGATCTCCTTGGCACCTCCAGCTTGCTCAAGCTGCTCCATCTTTGCTTTTTTCCTTTTTTTTTTTTTTTTCCCTTCTCCTTGCAACTACACTGCAACCCCCCGACTTCCCCGACTCCCGGCACGTGCCTGGCCAGAGCTCCAAGTTGGAGTTCGCGTCTCAGACGCGCTCTGACTGTACGGCGCTCTCGGAGAGCCGGGCTAGATTCTCAATTTCTACGGAGTAATCTTGTTTTCCCCATCCACCCCCATCCCCCCTTTCCTTCCGTGCCTGCATTCGTGCTCCTGAGACAAGTTCGTCTGATGGTGGAAGGTGACATCGCGCACTCGACCAGCTCGTTTTCCGGTCGATCCCTTTGGAAGCTTGCGAGCCTGAGTATGGACCAAGCCAAAGGTATCACGATATCCTACTTCCTGACCAAGATCCCACGTCGCATCCCACCTGGAACCCCGTTCAGCCCTTTAATTGAGGTAATATAAGTCAGGGGCTACAGGGAGCATCGTGCGAACCATGTCCTCCTTGGCTGGATGGGCACGCAGGCATGTTGTAGTATATCACAGAGTCGCGCACGAGTCGAGGCCAACAGATAGAATATTCTGTTCCGTATCGCAACCACCACCCGCCCCCCCTCCCCCCAAGATGGCACTGGTAGGGGCTCCGCCGCCGGTGCTTTCGCACTGGTGCTGGTGCTGGTGCTGGTGCTGGTGCTGGTGCTGGTGCTGGTGCTGGTGCTGGTGCTGCTGGTGCTTGCTGCCATCTCTTGCCTCGGCTGCAGGCGAGCAGCAGATAGCGTTTGTGGATGCGCAGCTCCCGGAGATATGACGTTCTCAGGCAGCGTTGAGCGTTTACGTTGCAATCTAGTGTACGGGTTACCTCCAGCCTTCCTGCTGGCTGGCCGAGCCGGATATGCCCAGGCGTGGCCCGGGCAGAGAAAGGAGTGCTGGACGCTCTGACATGGAGTTCGGCCGCCAACAAAAACATTGGGATTTCGCATTGCCCTTTTTTATGACAACGTGACTTCCAGCAGAAGCCCTCAGATGGACAGCGACAGGTTCTCGCACCTCCCACCTACTACATAAACTAATCGCAGGTCCGTCATTTGGCCTCGGTTAATAGGTAGCTCTCAGGCGCGGCGTAGCCAGTCAGGGCTCTCGCGCCGTTCCCTGCAGCCCATCTGCTTTCGGGCTGCCAGTTGTCAGTTGTCGACTTGTCAAGGCCCGGGCTCGGGCGACTGCCAGTGGTTCGCAATGATATCGCTCGGTGCCAATCAGGTCGCTTCCCGCTTCCTCAGAGGTCTCCCCCACTTTCCCACTTGGCCGCTTGCCCCAAGAGGCGGCGAGGTTGCGTTCGGGGAACGCAAGGACCACTCGGGTACCCTGGCGTACTAGGGTCTCCCTTGGCTCCCTTAGTTTCCTGGCCCGGTGGCCCCAAAAAGAAAGCAAGCACGCTTCGTCACTTGCAACAGGACTTCGGCGCTGTCGTCAAAAAAAATTTGCTTTTCCCTTCCGCACACACCACACACCGACAACAAAGCCCACCCTTGTGCAACGTGGAACCTCTCGTCTCAGAAAGATGATCGACCGGGCCTTGAGGCTCCCCTCCACCCCACCAGCCCACCACTCACGTAACCCCACTCCCCCCCCCCCCTCCCCCACCCCTTGGACCTCTTGATTGCCTATCATGGGCTTCCCTTTCCTGGTCGTTTCCCCCCTTCGCCCCGTCCGCGCTGCCGTTGAGGCCGGGGACTCAACGGCCACATCGGCCAGCTTCAGCGCCTTGTCTAAATCTGTCGTCAAGATATGCAATGACACTGGTCCGCCGTGAAGGGCAGGAGGGTGTGAGGGTCATCTCATCATCCTGATGTGCAGCACACCCACATGAACCACGAACCGTGACATGGAACCCTGCTGCCGCACCTGGCGCATGAATAAATTGACGTCCCCCAACGTCCTGTCTCTTTTCAGCACGCTTTCGGGATTTCTCTGCAGCACAGGATCAAAAGGAGAAGGCGCCTCGAGGACACCTCGTAGCTTCATGAACGATCGGCTACGTCCGCTGCGAGGGTCGGCGAATATTGGGGTCCGAGCCATGGACAGCATCATTTCCTGCATGCCGATTTGTGGTTTGGCTGCTCTGCGAAACCGCCTTCTCTCCTTCTGTCAGCTCTGAGCGGGTAGCAGTAAGTGTGTGAGTGAGTCGAGTGATGTGTGCACCAGAAGCAGACGGAAAGGACTGCTTCCAGTATGACCATCCAAAAACCATCATCTGCCCCCGCCCTTTCCCTCGTGGTCGGGAAATTTCCTCATCACGGACCGCACCGTGGTCCTGTCTCGTCACCACAAGCCCGTTTTGCTAACCTTGGTAACCTGACTTTTGCACTCCACTAACCGGGCCTCTCGTCATCCTTTGCGATTCATGCCGCAACGCCGTCGAAGAATGGAGGTAGTGCGTAACAAGTCACCCTTCCCCGCCTCCAGGCGCCAGGGCCTTCTCTTCTTCTTCCCCTCCTCTTCCTTCCCTCCCCCCCTCCCTTCGCAGAGAGTAAATAGGCGAGCAACTTGCGAGTGCGATCGACGTGTCGTTTCGTGGTGACAAGCGTATCATGGAGCTTGACGTGCGCCGTTGCGAACCAATTGGGTGCTTGCTGCAGCAGCTCTCTTGATTGTGCGCACCAGAATCTGATTAATTGTTCGCCAATCGAACGAGGCCCCGGCTCTTATTCGCCAGTGTGTGTGTCACCATCTCTGTTCGACTGCATTCCAATTCGTACACCTACTACCACATACTTTTACCAGCGAGCTGGGAGCTGCAGTTGTTTGCTAACTTGCAACTCCCCCGCTATGTTCATGCTCCCATCTCCAGCTTACGACACCACGTATGCACGGCGCCAGTGCCGAGGCGTCGCTTTGCTGCAGCCCAGACCTGTGGAACAGTCGACGACAAGAAGGGGATGCGAGACAACCTAGGTACTGTTTGTACATGCTTCGCCAACCCCCAACCCCCAACCCCCCCAACTGGAGGGAATACATACTCGGCAGGTTCTCTCGGTGTGCAGACAGACATACATGGCATGAAAAACTCCGGTATCCATCCATGTCAGATGAAAGGACGGGAAGTAGATATGGAGGCGGTTGGGTTGAGATGAGATGAGGGGACGGGAATGTCGACGCTGTAAGACGAAATCTCCAGCATCTGCCAACCGTGTACCGTGCTTTGGGGCTACACCACAGCAGGCACCGTGGACCATGGCCGCTAATAGCACCTCCCGCTGCCCACCACAGACTCCGCAATAAGGTACGCACGGAAGCACACCCCGGCCTGGCCACCGCAACAGGGTTCGCAACTCTGGTAGCGATTGCGCCCTGTCTGTCCCAGATTCGGTTCAGGCGGTAGGCCCGCAATGTGGCCGCACTGGCTGGGGGCCTCAATGCCGCCGCCGCTTTGGACCTGGGTTCTGGAGCCCTGTCTGTTATTGCGTGCGCAGTAATAGCTGAGCCAGCCTGCCACAGTTGCCGCCATGTCTATGAGTCCGTTGCTGTCCGCCACGCGGATCCCCATCCCTCGCCCAGCCCCGGAACGTTGGAAGCGGGGAGGACGAAGCTATCGAAGGTTTGATGTGGGATTTGGCCGAGCGGGACAACCTATGGTCGTGCCTCTATACCCACGGCTCGCTGGCTCGCGGTATTCCGTGGGCACGATTCTATAGGGCATGGGATCCGGGTCTCTGATCCGTCCTCTCCAGACCGAACAATCCTACCGCTCCCGCCCCCTTCCCACCCCTCCTGTTCCCTCGTTGCCATGCTTTGCGCCCGTACATGCAGCATCGGCCCACACGCCGCCGGTGTCAAAGACCTGGAGCAAGGCAATGGGGACGAGTGATTCGGATCTGTCGATCTGATCCACCCCCTCCTTCAGATGATGATGGGATCTCCCTCGGGTGACCCACAGTTGAGTCTCTCGAGAGATCAGAGCAGGTTTCAGACCTATAACGACTTTTTACACTATGCGGTTCCTGGAGATCTCGCCGAGTCCTGCCGAAAGGGTGCGCTCCCCTTCAATCTCGGTCGGTTCAAGACGCGTGTGGCGGTGGGAGAGTAGAATAATTATTCGGCTGAAGAGAACAGCCGGGTAAGTTGTTGGGATTCTCGCTTCCACCAGAACCCAAATCCCGTCTTGTCTTATCTAAGGCCAGGCACCGCCTGCATCTTGTCGAGACCAGATGAGATGACACCCACCATCCGACTTTACACGCGAAGCGGGCAACAAAACAAAGAGACAAAAATAGAGATCCACACCATCACCACGGTACTCAACTTAGCTTTGACGTCAGACGTGAGGATCGTTTTGGTCCAACTCAGGGGGCTTGACACGGCCGGGAACCGGCAGCCGGTCCGAGGCGCCATTCTCGCTGCGTCTTCGGCAGTATCAGTCTTTGAGGGGGGTCCGGGACCTTGGTTGCATAGCTTGTTGCATGGTGCTCTGGGTTTGTTGTGGCATCGATGTAGCTTTTCTGGCTGGCGCGGCGATGGCACGTTCAAGCTCGCGCTCGATGATGTGTTGTATACACTCTGCAGCACCACGTACGGAGCTTTACACCCCCTTTCCCACCCGAGGCAGTTCGAGCGTATCCGCCTGCAACGGACCGGGTCCCGAGAGCAACAGGGGCTCAACAAGATGGGCTGGATTTTACCGTCGGGGTCATGATTGCGAGGGAGCGTGCTCGGCAGCGGTATCTGTGATACCCTCTAAAGCTTTTAGCTTTTCCGCCATTTTCGTCGACGGCTAGGACAGCTTCAAAATGTGTCTGGTAAATGGGGCTCTTGTGGATCTGGGGGAGTTTTCGGTTGCCTGGCGGGCCTTTCTACCATGGCTTCACCCGTTTTGAACCAGGTTAATGCCTCGCCTAGGTGCGGCCCCTGGAAAGTTTTGGGGTCTCTCTACGTGTGGGACTTGACCGGCAACACCCTCGCTACGTCTGAAGTCGAACAGCCAAGGAGAACACAAGGATTCAGCTGCTATTGTGCCTCCTCAAGACCTGGTTTCTCCGGGCCTCCAGTTGTCAGCACTGGGTGAGGGATATGAAACGAAAGGTGTAGAGCGTAAGAGTGGTGTGCCTGTAAACATAAAGGCATATGCAACACACACACACAACAAACCGCTTGAGGTTTTTCTTTGGGACGAAACTAACGTGTCTTGCCGCGGGTTTTGCAAGTGTGTGTGTCTACGTCGCAGACAGAAAATAGAGGGATTACGGGGGGGATGGTAGTGTCCGGAACGACCCCGGCTCTGGCATCATCCATGATACCGGGATGGCAATATGGCGAGAGCTCTCTCACTTGACCCGGGCCGAGCAAAACCCACCAGCTTGTAGCCGCTGTCAGCTTCGGTAAAGGCGTATTCGAGGCGAGGCGGCATGTGCTAGGGGTCTGAAGGCTACTAGCACCGCCTCTCTCGGGAATTTTACAGAGATTTTCCTCCAATCTCTCTTGGAGGAAGCTTCAAGCGGCTCGTTATCCCAAAAATATAGGCCACTCCCTCAACATGAAACGCGGCCTACTACCAGACCTCTTTGGGGAGCAAGAGGTTTAGAAATCCGGTGTATATTTCCTCGGTGGGCCAGCCGCTGTCACCCCCTGTCAGATACATGTCAGATATCTCCGTGGCGATGCCCGAGACTTCTTTTTCTCAGTAACACCCTCCTCGGCTGGCTTCCTGAGCATGTCTTTGGCCTTCAGGCTATCGGCAAGATGAGGGTCATCTCAGTTCTCCTCTTCTCTCCCTCGTCCCAAAACATACATCACACACACCGGTTCCGTTTAGGCTGGGGATACTCGCCCCGTGGCTCTACCTTGGGTGGTGACCGAGCTAATTGGTGCTAGCCGTGGCGGCGAGGCATGTCCAGGTCTATCCGAGTCGACTGGCAGACGACACGCCTCTGCTCACATCAGCGGCGATGCGATATCTTCGGGTGTAAATTGAACAGCAACAAGGGGCCTAGGCTGGAGATACTGTACTGGTATCGTGGAATTGGTGTCACAGACTCGATCGTGTACGCATTCACCACTCGTTGTCACTATACCAACGCCTACGAACCATCTCGATGGGGCAGGACAAGATCGGGGTCGTGAGAAGCAGGACGGCTCATTGTGGCAAACATAGCAATGTGGTATTATCGACTGCTTTCGACCTTGTGTGTTGTCTTTCTATCATCGATCAAAACAAAGTCTCCTAACGGGCCCAGCCTCTCAGCATAAAGGGTTGCGAGTATCTGGAAGTATCCTGCCATATTTTTGTCTCAAACCCCCCAGCACAGATGTGCTGTGTCCCGTTTGCACCATGTCGTCGGTAAGGCGACAGTAACACCACCAGTCCGAAAGGGAAATGGCAATGTCCCGTTCCGGATCCAAGAGCATATGTAGGTTGCCGACGTGTCCTCACTTGTAACCCCTGAACAGCACCCGAGAATAATCCCCGAGGAAACAAGCTTTGGTCGATAGGGGCGGCTTCGTGTCATGTAGCACGTTGGCCTGTGTGCTGCCAGTAAAACACGAGATCTACACCCCGCAGAACGCCGATGGCAGATGTACCAAGAATTGGGGATGCGTGTACAGTCGGACTTCACGCCCCATGACGAGCTACACCAACAACTCCGGAGTACTGTCATGTCGCCATGAATGCCTTGGACAAGAGCCGATTTGGCAAGTAATCCTGCTAGTCAACGGCACGCTTACCCAGCCAATCTTGGTATTGTAGTGTTGCCAGTGATATGACGAGACCAAGACTCGGCACCTCGGTTGTTGGCAAAATAGGGGGTGCCCGACGCCAATGGCCACCCCAACACAATCCTCTCCAAGCATCAAAACAAAACAAACAAACCGTCACATCCGACGGCAAGGGCTGCACATGGGCAACAGGAGGGCGCCCCCGGAACCGAGGCGTCCCAACGATGCCCGGCTGTCGGATACCACGTGAGGAACTAAGCGGGTAGAGAACGAATGTCGCCGGCATGTTTACGACGTCTCGTCTTTCTTGACATTTGACAGCCCTCTCCCCCTAACCCCCCGGGGAGGAGGGGGGTCACGAGAAAAAAGATTAACATACCCTTCCTTGCCTTGTGCGACCGCGCATCAGCTAACACCGAACAGGGAGATGGATACATGTGCAACCAGCAGAGGGCAACACTTGCCGCGCCTATCTTGTTGACAGGAAAGCTCGGAGAAGTGCAAGACTCAAAAGGAGATGACCGGATTACTGTGTATCCAACCAAAAAAAAAAAAAAAAAAAAAAAAAAAAAAAAGAGAAACCTCCCGCATGCTGAGAGGACCCTGAAAGCTGGTTTTGCCGTGGCCGTGACAGCTCGTACTCGTCTCGCGCCTGTGTTCGCCCCTGGCATGTCTTGTCAATCTCGCCAGCATTGGTCGCCGAGAGGATAGCCAGCGGCATCGGAAGAGACACGCCGGTGGCCACACCTTGGCAGTCTAGATATCCTGGATGCCTTCACTGCCATCTCGCCACTGACTTTGGACGCCTCGTCATGCACTTTCTAGTTACCTAGGGAACTGGGTGTGTGTGAATACCCCGAGATCTCTCCGAGGCGTCACCATCGTCATAGTCACCTGAGCAGCCACGGTAGATAGTCACGGTCACAACCACAACCACAGCCGATCACGGTCACAGTATCGTAACCTCTGCCCTGTTTTTCATGAGCAAAATACCGACGTCACCACAACAGGTTTCCTCAACACCAACAACCGGCACCACAAGACCGAGCAAACCCAAAACTCACCACAGAAAAACACCGGATACATGATGATCATCCACAACTATCCCAGCTGCCTTCAACACATCAACACCGGGAGCTGTACAGCATACAACATCAAAAACGAGGCAAAGTCAGCACGTACCGACAAACATCCATCAGCTCGCCTCACCCCAAAACTCGCTTGTGTCCAACCCCCCCGCCCCCCTTTCCATCCATTGGTCCTAGCAAACTGAGACACTTCTGTCAACCCAAGAACAGCGAGGAGCTGGTCAGGGGGGAGGGGGGGATGTCACCTCATATATAAACATAGTATATATCTCTTACACGGGAGGCACAGCCTTAACACAAAACAAGCAGGCACAACCAACATGGCACAAGCTCGCCACCTCCCCCGGTTCTCATTCATTCCTGCGATTGATCTAATTACAAACTTGAAGACGCCACTCCCACGTTCGCTTCCTTGTTTTGCTTGCTTGGGGCCCATGCTGTCAAATATACTGCCCGAAAAAAAAAATAAGGGAAAAAAAAAAACACCACCAAAATGCTACAGAGAGCGATACCCAAAGAAGAGAAAAAATACAATGGAGTGGCGCCAATGCAATGATCACACGTCGTTGATCATCCTCGACCTGCAGGATGCGAGCTCACAGCCGGCTCTGGACGGGAGGGTACGCATCCTCGCCGGGCCAATGGCCATCGGGCCAGACGTGACGGATGGCCTCCCACATGTGGCTGGCAACCAGGGACAAGGCCGTTAGCGAAAGGGCGCACAGCTAGATGATAATAGGAAAAGAAACAGAACCGTGTCACAAGACCTGTCTCTGCCCGGCAAGCAGGAATCCAGAGACAAGACTCTCGGCAAGACACGCTCGTCGGGACAAGAACAGGGCGAGGCGAGACGAGACAACACAAAACGTACCTGACGTGAATAATCTCCAGCCCGTCCCGCACCTCCTGTGGCAGGTCCTTGACGTCCTTGCGGTTCTGCGCCGGAAGCAGCACCGTCTTGACGCCCGCGCGCAGTGCCCCAATCAGTTTCTCCTTGATTCCTCCGACGGCAGTCACACGTCCTCGAAGGGAAATCTCGCCCTGCAAGGTATCACAAAATGATGTCGTGTCAGCCCTCTCTTTTCCCGCGCATCA
The DNA here is from genome assembly GCA_033439745.1 of Lasiosphaeria hispida. NCBI lineage: Eukaryota > Fungi > Ascomycota > Sordariomycetes > Sordariales > Lasiosphaeriaceae > Lasiosphaeria > Lasiosphaeria hispida. The sequence goes on from JAUIQD010000004.1 coordinate 2,922,097, forward strand.
AGCGAAACGCACGTAAGATGAGTTTGCAAAGATCCTGACCCCAACAGCACCATCAAACAGAACAGCGATAGAAAAATGAACATACCGTCATGGCCATGGTGGGTGGCACCGCCTTGCCCGAGAACAGCGAGATCAAGGCAATCGCCTGTGCCATGCCGCTGCTGGGGCCGTCCTTGGGGATCGAGCCCGACGGGCAGTGCACATGGATGCTGCGGTCGCGCATGATGTTCTCGGCTGGCCCCTGGGTTAGGCCAAGCTCGAACGCATGCGCCTTGACCCAGGTCAGCGCTACCTCGACGCTCTCCTTCAGCACGTCGCCCAGCTTGCCCGTCAGCTGCACGCTGCCGGTACCCGGCATGTCGGCCACCTCGATGAACAGGATGCTCCCGTTGCCGCCCGAGCTATACGCCACCAGCCCGGTCACAATGCCGGGGCGGCTCGTCTTCTCGGCAATCTCCTCCTCAAACTTTTCGATGCCCAAGAATTTCTCCAGGTCGCCCACCGCCAGCTGCGGGATGTACTCCTCCGGGTGCCCTCGGTCCTTGGCGTCGGCAAACTCGACCGCCTTGCCGCGCAGGACCGATGAGATCTCGCGTTCGAGGTTGCGAACCCCTGACTCACGGGTGTACGACTCGATGATCTTGGACACGACATCCTGCGAGAAGATAACCTGGTCCTCACTGAGCCCGTTGACGCGGATCTGCTTAGGGATTAGATGTTGCGTGGCAATATGTCTCTTCTCGAGTGTTGTGTAGCCTGGGATGTAGATGGTCTCCATGCGGTCGAGCAGCGGGGGCGGAATTGTATCGAGACTGTTCGCCGTCGCGATGAACAGGACCTTGCTGAGGTCGATCGGAACATTGATGTAGTGGTCAGTGAATGTGTGGTTTTGCTCAGGATCGAGCACCTCAAGCATGGCTGCCGATGGGTCGCCATTCACGTTGGAGCCGCCAACCTTGTCGATCTCGTCCAGAAGGAAGACAGGGTTCGCCACGCCCACCTTTTTGAGACCTTGAACAACAAGACCAGGCATGGCGGCAACGTAGGTTCGCCTGTGTCCACGGATTTCGGCCTCATCCCTAACACCGCCCAGGGATATGCGGTGAAATTTCCGGCCCAGAGCGATTGCTACCGAGCGTGCGAGACTTGTCTTGCCGACTCCTGGTGGACCAACCAAGAGGAGAATAGGAGACCTGTCGACCATGCGCTTGCTCCTCAAGACCTCCAACTTGGCGCTGTTGGCTTTGAACCTTTCTTCCACATCGGGATCCGGGGTTGTCGGTTGAGCACCCTCCTCCTTGGCTGGCTCTGGCGCCCCAGCTTCCTGCTCGGTCTGCTTGATCTGCGCATCCACATCGTCGTTGATCGACTGCTTCAGTCTGAGGACGGCGAGGTACTCTAGCAGCCGCTTCTTAACCTTTTCCAGTCCGTAATGGTCGTCATCTAGCTGTTTCCTTGCCCTTGTCAGGGTCTCAGGGCCGAGGCGGTCATCTGTGGTAACCGACCAGGGGACATCGGCCAGCGTCTCGAGGTAGGTGCGTGCAACGGCATACTCGGCTTGGGCGGGGTGAATCTTCTTCAGTCGCTTGATTTCCCTGCCGGCAACCTTGGCGGCCTCAGCGGGTAGTTTGGCGGCCTCCAGTCTCTTCTCAAGTTCCTCAATCTCATTGGGCTCCTGGTCTTCTTCCGGGTTCCCCCCAGTCTGTCCCATGAAGCCGGGCGGGGGAGGGAAAGGCACACCCATGCCTGATGCAGGCACTTTGAAGGGACTATTCATGCTCGTGGGCTTCCGTTTCTTTTGAACTCCCTTCTGGGACGGATCCGGGTCGATGGAAAACGGTAGCGTCTCGGCTGTATATGTGGTGATGGTCATGCTGCTCTTGATATTCCCCACCTGTCTATCCAGTAGCTCAATGACCTTGGCAACACGTTCCTTGATATCCACCAAAGCTAGGACTTGAAGCTTTTCCTCGTATGAACACTCGACAATGTTGGCCATGAAGTCGGCCAGAGAACCGGGCACCTTCTGCTTCATGATGAACAGATCGAGGCGCCGAGCGAGGAGGGGTGACAAGCCAGGGACGCCGTGGGGTCGAGGTAGGATGGCCGAAAGCCTTAGAATGGCAACAAGCTCCCGAGATATGGTCTTCAGCTGGCTGAAAAGCTCCTCGAGAGCCGGATCCAGATCCAGGGACGACACCACCAAGTCGGTCAGCCGGAGGTCGGGCCACAGGATGCCAGGGAGCCAGGGGGGGGTACCATTGTCTTGATAGTACACCACCCTGCCCTCCAAGTACGCCTTGTCCGAGTAAATTTTATCCATGCGTACACGGCCGACGCCCTCGATGAGCAGTGTGAATTCGCCGGTGCCGCGGCCTTCGACCCCGGTTATCTTGGCTGCCACACCCCATGAGAAGAGGTCGGCCTTGCTAGCCTTGGCCGGGTCGACATCGGGGCGGTCCTGGTTGGCATTTGTGTCGGCGCTCTGGAGCAAAAGCTGGCCGTCTGAGCTAATGAGAGGGGATGAGAAGGGCACGCAGGCGATGGGGACGGCATCGATGCGGCCGTTAGGTGTCTTTGACGCTGCGCGCGTGTAGACTGCGGCCAGCAGCGAGGCAATGTCGGGACGGTTGGAAGAAACCGCAATGCGCTGGACGACACCGGGAAGGAGGACGCTGCCTCGTGGCAAAGCGATGAGGGGGAGAGTAGCCGTCTGTGTTTTCGCCATCGAAGCGCGGTGTCGGTGTTGAGCAAAGTCGACCCAGATCCTCGATGTTGTGTTTTGAGATTCTGTGGGGTTTTTATTGACGTCGCTTTTGCTTTGGCTTTTGTTATCAATATCCCTGTTTGCTATTGTTCCTCGAGGGTTTCATTGTCGCCATAGAAGCGGGCAAACGGTGTCGCAAACAGCTTGCACAAGGTTTGGTGATGGGCAGTTGGCGTACTTCGCAGGCGTCGGTGACGGATGGTGACGGTTGCTTACTGTGTGGTCTGGGAGTTGGGTTTGGGGAGCTCCCTTTGCTCGCATCAGCCGAGGCTCACGCGTGCACTGGGTCTTTAGTGGACAGTCGCGAAAACTAGCGTGTCGCTAGGGGGTCACCTCTGTACCTAGATATCCAATCGATTCGAATCCATGGCCGTGGCAGCAACCGGGCACAATTGGAGGGCTATTGACAAATGTCTGCAACCGGTTGCCCTGCTTTTCGCGCCACATTCTCCGTGTGCCAGTTGGTGCCATTTGCTGCATTTGCTGATGGCAATTTGCGGCCTCAGCATTGTCACTAACTAATCATTCTCTGGTCATCGCAACAACTCTCGACTTGTGCCGACGTCGGCCGCCGTCTCCCAACATCCTTGAGCTCATGCATCTAGCCCGCATCCTTCCCGCTCCATCCACCACTCACATTGCATCTTATTGGTCAGGGTTGGGGTTTATTACAAGGGATCACTCATCTCAATCACGGTCGCGCAAGATTTCAAACACAAATACAACAGCGCGGATATTTTGTTATCAGTTTCTGTTCATGATGGGTGTACAGTTTACAAGTCTCGATACTATCACGGATTTTGAATCCATGAGGCATTACACCCGTTTGACAAGGCCAGGAGATGTTTAACCTCCAAGAAGAAAATACGGGAGAGTTGAAAAGAGCAAAAGAGAGGGGGGGTTATACTCGCAGGAGGGTGGAACGTTGATGGCCTCGGTCATGTAGTTGGTAAAGAGCAAAGTATGCTGCTAAGTGCGAGTGAGTCCCTGTTGAAGTCTTGGTAAGTAAGGTATGTAAGGCAGGTACGCTCCGGTCCGAGTGCACGAGGCCAACTCTAGTCTCCCGGCCCCAGGCCTAAGAACTTGGGAAGTCGCTCGTAATTTTGGACAGGTAACCTGACGTTCCTACCTTCCTATGTTGGGAATGAAGTGATGGCAACTGCTATTTATTGTCTGTCCCCCAAAATCTCGCGGCGCTAAAGTTTGAATGCGAGACCACTGATGGTCTTCCATCGCATACTCGTGGTAGGCCATGCATAACGTCACCCTTGCTACCGCTACGGGCGCAGTGAAAGCTTCAAGTTCGAGTGTGTGGCTTTACCGGAGTAGTAATCGCATTGCTAACTACCTACCTTAGGTACCGCGATGATATCTTGGATCATCGGGATGGGAATATCTCCACGGAGTGTCAACCAACTGTCCGCCTCTATCTACACCACGAGGTGCTCTCTCAGGCTGTGTCTCCGCATCCACTACTACGGTCTGCATCTTGATACTCGTCGGCCATACGGGGCAGGTGAACCTGTCCTTGAAACTACCTTACCTGGCATATGCAGTCTTGCAGAGGCTGCTCGAGCATTCGAGATTGCTAGGTAACATCATGTATCGGCATGCTAGACACCTCTACTTCAATCTTTGCTGAAATCGAGTATATAAACAACGAGAATTACCCACTCCATACCTACCTCATAAGACCCGACAGCAACCATAACCAACATCGGAACTACCTTACCAAGCCGTCACAACGAAATCGCAAATCTCAAAATGTATTTCCCCAAATGGAAATGATAGTACTGGGTACCTTATATTATTCAGATAAATGAAGCAGTCACGCCGTCATCTAGAGGTTTAATAGCTCAAATCAGGTGAAAGATGCGACAGTAATCGATCTCTTTCAATTAGGTTAGTGTCAATGCCAGTTGAGCTCAGATTCCTCACAAAATCGGATTTTGTTAGTTTATGACGGGGAGAATAATCCCATTGAAAGACATGCCACCAGAGGAGGCAATATTGAAACCAGAAATCTTGAGATTTCGGGTCATATACCTAGACGGTCGGTTTTATGGCCATAACTTATGATGGGAGAATCACTAACAAGTTTTCATAAAGTACTACGGTAAAGGTACTTCTCGTTTCGATTGCAAAACCTGACAAATGGGGTGCCAGTGGTGCTTCAGACATTTGAATGTCCAGCTTTAGCTTAAATAGACAGCTCAATATTTTGCCAGGGTACATCAATACAAAAAATGATTTATTGCAAAAGACCACTAGCGGCACATAGTCAACTTGAAGATATGACGCCGGCTCGTCTCAGCTGATAATGTCAAAGTCCGAGACCTAACATAACCCTAACCCTAACCCTTAGGGCCTAGATCTCGGGTCGCGTTCCCGGATCGGAATGTTGCGCGGAGAAGAGGCGCTTTGTGAAACTTGAAGCCGGGATTCCAGAAGAGAAATGAAATCATGATTTACTTTTCCCGTCACTCCTCCTTCTCCTCTTGTTTGTTATCTTCCCGAATCGTATCCTGTTGCCAGAACCCCAGCAAGGAACGGGATATTGCAGGGCTCGCCTATATCGGCGGGGGCTCGCTGATCGTCGCTAGGGTTGTTGAGGAGGCAAGGTTCTCGAAAAGGCAAGGCACAGAGTATAAGCGATGCAACCCCCACCTAGCTGGACCAAAGACTCATTTATACGCTCTGTACAAAATAGCCCTGCTCTCTCCAGCTTTTCAATCACGGTCCGGTCCGAGTTGACGTTTGACTCAGTCGAACCCAACCCGGCCCATTCCCCACAAAGTGGAAATGTGCTAGCAAAGCTGTAAGATTAGAGATTAAGCTATCTAGTCTGCTCATCTCACCCTTCCCGCCTCTTCCCACTGTTTAAACTTACGCCGTTCCATTCTAGTCTCCGTACCTTGCATCACGAGTGCAGTCACGGGTGCAGCGTGTCACTGCGTCCCGCACGCTTCGCCAGCGTTAAGCTTTGTGCTCGGGCTACACTGGCTCAATTTTAAAAAGACGGCCGGATCTCCTTGGTAGCATGGCCTCCAACTCACGGAGTGGAAGTGGGACCGGTTCTCGTCCCATTCTCACCAACAAGACCACGACGGCGGGCGACTTCGCCTCGCCCTTCAGCAGCTCTTTTCGGGCCTCGTCGCCATTGGCGCATGAGTCTTTGGCCCGCGATCTCGCCGAGTTCTCCGACGACGAAGTCGACGTCGATGTCCAGGGGACTGGCGATGGGGGATCCGATTCCGACGTGGATGAGACGGTCGGTCCGATGCTGTATCGGCGACCCAGTCTCGTCCCCTTCGGATCAAGCCGACCGTCCTTGAACCTGGGGCCCTCTGGGCCGCATGACGACCCTGCTCTGCTCACTAGACTTGAGCGTGCTCGTAGCAGGGACGCCGAGCGTTCCCTTCTCCGGGACAACCACATACTGCCTCCCAAACACGCCATTTCACAGCAACAAAAAGGCCATGCGGGGCCTCTCACCTCCCTGTACAAGAGGGTTTTCAGCACGAAACTGCCTCGGGGATCTGGGGATGAGGAAGCGCCGCCCCGGATTGTTATCGGCCCCGCTGAGACGACACCCTTGCTCGGTGGTGAAGAGAGGGAGCGGGGCAGAGCTGTCACCCGCGAAGAGCATGAACATCTCAACGCGCGATGGGAGGCTGCCGTAGCAGCAGGCCAGATCAAGACGACGTGGCAACGCGAGGCCAAGACGATTGCCGTCTACTCGCGATCCCTGGTTATCACCTTTTTGCTGCAATACTCGCTGAATGCGACGTCCATCTTTGCCGTCAGCAGACTCGGCACTCTCGAGCTAGGCGCTGTCACACTGGCTTCTATGACGGCGAACATCACCTGTTACGCCCCCATCCAGGGACTAGCCACCAGTCTCGACACACTTTGTGCACAAGCTTATGGATCTGGGCATAAGCAGCTCGTAGGCTTGCAGCTTCAAAGAATGTTGTACTTCCTCGCGCTCTTGCTGTTTCCCATCGCCGCCATTTGGTGGAATGCTGAGCGCATCCTGGCCTCCATGATTGAGCCGGATAGCGCCGCACTTGCGGGCCAATACCTTCGCATTCTTGTGTTGGGTGCCCCAGCTTATGCCGCCTTTGAGGCCGGCAAGAGATTCGTCCAAGCCCAGGGCATATTCCATGCCACCACTTATGTGCTCCTTATCGCGGCCCCCACTAATGTTTTTCTGAACTGGCTGTTTGTCTGGCATCTCGGCTGGGGCTTCCGCGGCGCTCCGCTGGCCGTCGCCATCACTCAAAATATGCTCCCTCTGCTCCTGTTCTTATACGTTTGGCTAGTAGACGGTTCGCAGGCATGGGGTGGTTTCCGAAAGGCTGCACTCCGTAATTGGGGGCCCATGATCCGACTGGCGCTTCCAGGAATGGTCATGGTTCTTGCCGAGTGGTTTGCCTTTGAAGTCCTTACGCTGGCCTCGGGCAAATTTGGTGTTGCGACCCTCGCTGCCCAGAGTATTTTGGTGACAGTATCCTCGACAACGTTTCAAATTCCGTTCCCGCTCTCCATTGCTGGCTCGACGCGGGTTGCAAACCTTATCGGAGCCCAGCTTGTTGAGGCCGCAAAAACGTCTGCAAAAGTGGTATGTTTTGCATTGTCGTCCTTGAAGGTGCGAGGAACACGAGCTGACAAAAGAGTAGACTATTGTTGGCGGAGTGGTTGTCGGCCTCTTCAACGTGACTCTTCTCTCTATTTTCCGGTACAAAATTCCGATGTTGTTTACACAGGACCCCGAGGTCATTGAGTTGGTGGCTAGAACATTGCCGGTTTGTGTTGTGATGCAGTTGTTTGACGGCATGGCTGCTGTGTCTCACGGGCTTTTGCGAGGCATTGGGCGACAGGAGTTCGGCGGGTATGCTAACCTGGTCATCTACTACATTGTCGCGCTACCCATCTCATTTGGTCTCGGATTTGGCCTTGGATGGGGGCTTACCGGACTTTGGGTTGGAGTTACGTTCGGGCTGTTGCTGTAAGTTTCTCTGCGCCTTTTTGTGTGGGGAGTTGTTGGGTTCTCCGAACTGACGTGTGATAGTGTCTCGCTTGTTGAATACTGGTTTATGTGGTGGTCGGATTGGAATGTCGCTGCAAAGGAGGCTGAAAATAGAAATGCCGCGGGATAGAACGCCTTTCGGCTGGGTACATAGACAGGAGATGTGCCGAGAATGTGTATCGAAGTTGGAGACGGAGGCTTGGAAAAGATGGCGGGCCTACTGAGAGGAGGGTACGCTTTGCGTTGGTTTTGGGGTTATTGGTATATAGTATTGTAGGAAGAAGTATGGTGATGGAATTGTGACGTGTTTCCAGTTTCGAGCTGCTTCGATGCTGCCAGTGGGTGCAGTGCCTGGGTCAAATCCGATTTGAGCAATTGGTCTGTTCAGGTATCAATCAGAGCATGGCCTTAGGGTTTGGACGGATGGAGCTCCAATAGATTGGATGGAGCCCAACTTGGGTTCTTACATAGGTCAGTCTGGACCCTCAGCGATCTCTTCCAGCTCCCCGAGTCCTTGCCCGCGGCAGAGGCGGCGCCCCGCCAGGGCCGGAGTGGCAAACCCCTCAGTATCTGGTCCGTGCTTTGTGAGCAGGAACCCCCCCGTTTCGGGCTAACAATCCCAACATTTAATGATGATCGGGGGCGATTGCGGTGTCCAATTTTACTGATTTAATTACATACTCTGTACCGTCAAAGAAAGTCCGCGCTAGGCGCAAACAAATACATCGCTCCCGCTCGGCGAACGACCTGGTCAAACGTTGAACCGGGCAAGAAAATCGAGAAGAAAATGTCTACTACCACTACCGCTACCGAGACCCGCGCCGCAGCGCCGATCACGGCCGAGTCGATGCTGCGGTTATTCCCCGACATCGATACGAGGAGCGATGCGCTCGAGGGCCACGACGAGGAACAGATTCGTCTGATGGACGAGGTCTGCATCGTGATTGATGAGGACGACCTGCCAATTGGCACAGCCAGCAAGAAGCTTTGTAGGTGACAGGTGATGGCATGAAAAACATTGGCATGGTAATGGCGGTGGGCTGACCGACGACATCGCTGGTAGGCCATCTTATGACCAACATCGATAAGGGACTCCTCCACAGAGCCTTCTCCGTTTTCCTCTTCAACGATAAGAATGAGCTGCTCCTCCAGCAACGCGCCACCGAGAAGATCACCTTTCCTGATATGTGGACCAACACTTGCTGCTCGCATCCCCTAAACCTGGCGAACGAGACCGGCTCCAACCTACCCGACTCTGTCCTTGGCGTAAAGAACGCCGCGCAAAGAAAGCTCGACCACGAACTGGGCATCAAGAAGGAGCAGGTGCCCCTTGAGGACTTTCATTTCCTGACCCGCATCCACTACAAGGCGCCGAGCGATGGCAAATGGGGCGAGCATGAGAGTAAGCTAGGGCATCGCGTGCCGTGCTCTGGTGTTGATGTGCTGACATGTGTCCAGTCGACTACATTCTCTTTATCAAGGCCAATGTGGACATTGACCCCAACGTGAACGAGGTCCGGGATACGCAGTATGTATCGGCCGAGAAGCTGAAGGGCCTCTTCAACGACCCGAGTCTCAAGTTCACGCCGTGGTTCAAGCTCATTTGCGAATCGATGCTATTTGAGTGGTGGGAGCATCTCGACTCGGGACTTGAGAAGTACACGGACGAGCAGCACATCCGGCGGATGCTGTGAGCGCTAGACTGGGGTTCCGGTTCCGATGGGAATGAGGGTGGGCATTGAGACACACCAGCCGCTCGCCGGAGGAGGGAGATGGGGGATACTCCAATCGAATGACGCTGGTGGGTCTGCGGAACACAGCTGAAGGAGGGGGGCTGGCCGTTGTTTGTTTGGTCGGTGGTTCAAACCTGAGATATCCGCTCCTATGCGCTGCGGACGAGTGTGACGTCGTCACGCAAAGAGCCGCGTTGCTTCTGTTTTGAGTCTCTCGCATTCCGCCAGGAGAAGGTATTGGTCGTGGACAGGCTGTGACAAATGGGAGGACAATACTCGGAACACGGATAGAGCGGGAGGAAGTGCATATTGATGGGTTGAATAGGACGGAATGACATGCGTTGTGACATCCCCGGGCGCCAACCTGTCCATCCACGTCCACGTCCACGTCCTTGTCCACGCCCACGTCTTGGCTTGTTGGTGAACGAGAGGGCGAACATGCGCCACCAGCGACAGGGCTCGCTTCCTCTTATCTCGATGGGACTGCATGATGAGCCATGCTTGGACCAGCTGCCCGCTGCTCAGTCAGAGAAACTGATTGCAGGGCAAGAGCAGAGCGTCAATGGCTGCGTCACCTGATCGATGTGCATAACCTTCTGGGGCCAAGGCAAACCATGAATGGATCGCCCCGTTGCAGATGCCCCAGTGGTGCCGATTGTGCCAATTGACGTTGGCCGATTGCCCAGGGCCGGCATGCGATTGAGTACACTACGATAGTACACTTGAGGCAGGCGCTGTTTCCTAACACCTTTGGGACACCCATTGCACCCATGTAGCCTGCTTCTGCCTGCGGACCAGCTGCGGACCTGGGCCTGTGGTAGCCGCACGAGCACGCGCCGTTCGCCTCGCAGCTGCCCAAGAACCCTCTTGCCTTTCCTTCCTTGCTTAGGTTGTTGTCGCTTTGGGTACTTGCACCTCTCGCACACTGCGGTGCTCCACAGCCAACACAGCTCATTTCCCTGATGTCGAAGCCGGTGGCCCCGTCGACCACCCCCGTAACCTTCAGTTTGAAGCCGCCGCTGTCCAATCATCACGGTCAGCCCTGTTCGACCGCCCGGGGATTGCGCAGAAGCCCGGTCCTCGCTGCGTCTTGGCCCTCCGTCACGGCGCCTGGCTGGATGCCGTTGCGCGACGGACCACGGCCCTCCTCCTCACTGTCCGACGATGGGACAACCAAGTCCGGGCTGCAGTGACGCAGTACAGACGGCTGTGCATATGCGGCTCTCCTGGCCCAAATCAGCTTGTCGCATTCCCACTGAGCCCTTCCATCCTTCCATCCCTATCCCACTTCCTGGTTCACTCGTGCTGCCGCCGCCCCATCCTTGTCTCATACGTCTAAGACATGGCCTTGGCCGCCGCCTGCCTGCTGCCATGGAAATTGTTAGCCCGTCCTGCTGCTGGCTACATATCCAACACGAGGCCTGCTTTTGTTCCCCTTGCCATTCTCTCTCCCCCTCTCTTGATCTCCTCGCAGACCCTCAGCCCTGATTCCAGCATAAGCAACTCTCCGCTTATCACAGCCATTCCAAGTCCCCCATTCTGGGGGTCAACTCTCTTCAAGAGCACTCGCTGTCTGGTGTTCCTTCTTGCTATTCGCGCTCACCGCACCCAAGTACAAGCTACCTACCTGCAATCCCACAAAAGAAACAAACAGACAGCCCCCCTGACACTGCCCCGCTTCGTACTTGCCTTATTGCCTACCAGCGTGACAGCCTCTGATTGTCCTCGCCGACCTCTTGACTCGGATTCCGTTATCCTTCCAAGATATCTACACCTTCACGTTCAGGGTCCTTCCTCGCAAAGGCCTTATTGATGTCTTCTGACCTTCGTACCGCCCTCAACTGTCTGCGCCACCCCTCCAGGTTCATGCCCGTCTCGAGATCACAACTCTCGAGAGTCCATACAGGGGACAGTATACAAAATTTATTAAATTTATAAAGTGTGTCTTCTGCCTTGTCCCTTTGGTGCACGCCATCCTGCACCCTACCCCATCCCCTGTGTTTGAATAGGCTATTTACCATGTCTTCGTCTCGCAGGTGACCGGCTGTGCTTAAGATCGAGTAGATCAACTGCCCAGCATGGAGACCATGAGTACTACTAGTAGCACCACCAGTCACGTCACGAGCAGCAGCACCGTGACGCTTGTCGAGCTGCAGCGCTCCCTCGTCCCGCCCAAGTGGGAAGAGTGTGTGCGCAACGTTGGCATGTCGGAGCATCGGGAGGCGGCGCTATCACTCGCACACGCCTTTGCTGTTGACGATTACGCAAAGTACCTCGTCGACCCCGGCGATATGGCCGATGGCACGTCCATCTCGCCCGAGGATAAGTGGAGACTGCATGTCGACATTATGGCCGTCAGCGTCGCGGCTCACTGCCATAACGGCTTGGTGACCACGACGGGACCCGACTATGACAGCGTTGCGCTCTGGTATGGCCCCTCTTCCATACCCTTTAATACATCTGATTGTAAGCCGGGGAGGCTAACATGGCATTGCAACTTGCTGTTTCGTCCCGCAACAGGTTGCCCCCAGGAAAGCACTCAGACGGATGGTGGACTCTGTTCCGCAGTGGTATGTGGCGTCTGTACTTTCAGCTGTCGACTGAGGGCAAGAAGCGATACTTTGACGAGATCGTGCCGCTGCTGCACGACACCAAGGCTTCAGTCTTGGGCGACCGTGATGCCGATGCCTGGTATCTTGTATACCTGGGCACCAAGCCCAACTCGCAGGGACGCGGGTATGCGAAGCGGCTGCTGGAGGATGTTCTTCAGAGGGTGCGTTCCCCCCTTCTTTCCGCTTCCTTTTTTTCAACCCCCTATGCCATTCGGGTTACAAAATCAATGTGCTTTGCTGTGTTTCAACCTGGAAGGCTTATTGAAACGGAAACGAGCAGGCCGACGCGGAGAACCGTCCCGTATATCTGGAGTCGAGCTCTCTGGCCAACAACGCCTACTATGCCAAGTTTGGTTTTGAGATTAAGCGCGAGATATGCCTCACGCGCGGGCTGACGCCGATCCCTCTGTCTATCATGGTCCGTGAGCCCCGCGCTGCCCGTAAGGTGGCTCACCACCATCACATCCATGGACACCACCTCCCGCCTTCTGTCTCTGCCGGCCGTCCAGGCTCGATTCCTATGGTCGGCGTGAATAAGAAGGCCATGAGCGCGTTCCATGTCGCTGGTGGGAGCACCGGTGGCAAGATCGGATAACCTGGAGTACCTACCGTTGGAGCTGCGTACGTGCGTTTCTTCGTAAGATTGAAGACTGTTCTGCTTGGAGATGATGAGTGTGTATGTGGGTGATGCAATAAGGCCGAGTGTTTTGCTTTTATGATATTATGCCTATTTTGTTGTTTATGTTGACGGTTACCACATCCAACATGCGGTGGACGTATTTGCCAAACTGCTCAACCTTGTTACGGACAGACAGACCCTAGGCCATTCGCTTCTTCATGACTAGCTTTGTTACCTGCCCGCAGACCTTATCTTTTATCTACGTAGGTAGTATTAAGCACACCATTGTTTGGTAAATTTTACCGTAGTCAATCGTCCCTCCCATTGGCCATTCCCACATCGGATAAAGAAGATGTGTCCTGAAAGTCGTTTCCTCGTCATTGAGCAGAACCGGATATAAATCCACGCAAATGTGCTAAACCGGCGCCATGATTTCCGTCCCTGAAATGTTGTCTCTCTCGCCCCACGAGCTTCCCCGCTCGACAAACAGACAAATTGTTACCCCAGTATCAGTAGTCCAGGATAGCCCATGTCTCGTCGTCGATGGTGGTATAAATCAGCCCAGTTCCCAGCAGCTCGTCAGCTGCTGCTATCACCTCTCTTGTTGACAAGCCAGTGCCGGTTGCAATGGTGTTCAGGTTCACCCCATCGACCCCACCAACCGCCTCGGTGAGGTATTTGAAGAAGTTTTGTGCGCCACGCGAGCAAGCAGATACTCGAGACGGGACAGCACTACCGCCACCGCCGCCCCCACCGCCAGTCGTAGCGCCCCCTCCTCCGTACCCGCCGTCGACAAACATGTTATCATCGCCCGCCCCGCCGGCACCAGCCACACCGTCACCTCCCGCCGGCGCGCCCTTGGTCAGGGCCAGGTGCACGTAGGCGGCCTCGAGCAGGTGGTAGTTGACCTCGTTGAAATCGTCGATGGCGCGGATGAAGTGGGCGCCGACGTGCTTCTTGTTGTTGAAGGTGGTCAGGCGGCCAAAGACGCGCACGTACGTGTCGAGGGCAAAGCCCTTGGAGGCGCCGCCGGCCTCGTCGTCGTCGCCGCCCGCGTCCACCCACTTCTTGACGTCGGTGACTCCCGTCCCGTCGTCAACGCGGTACGTGATGTTGGTCGTCTGCGCGTTGACGGAGCGGATCTGGCCCACCAGGGTGATCTGGGTGACGCCGAGGCCATCGATCTTGAGCTCGCCGCCCGGGTAGTCTTCTTTGCTATCGACGAGTTGCTTGATGGTTACCGGCCGGAGGGTGTCGTTGTCGTACTGGAGGGGTTTGGGTTAGTTTGTATGTTTTGAGGAGGGCGGGGTAGATGAATGGGACATACCTTTGAGCCGCCCTGGCCCCCTTGGCTGCCTTGCTGTGATCCGCCCACGAAGCCGCCGCCATCCTCGCCGCCTTGGGCGCCATATGTTGTTGTTCGGGCGTAGCCGCCGCCGCCGCCATAGTTTGCTTCAGCGCCCATGAGAGTCAGTATGATGCGGGTGGAATGTGCGGGTTTTTGCTACAAAAAAGCAGAATCAGTTCGACGTACCCATGCCCTCGACCGTTTTGGTTTGCTGTGATAGAACTTCAAGTCGATCTGTCGACAACTTTACGATGCGGGGTGAAAAGATTCAGGAAGACGCGCAGCAACACGCGACGGCCACAACCACTAAACGCGAACCCCACCTCCAAACCCCAGTGCTGAGGCTGGATTACCTAAGGGGATCCCCGCAGTGTGCTCCTGCTGTGTGGTTGGCCCGTAGGTTCGAGAGAGGTGGGGCTTTTGATTGGATAATTGTTCAAGATCTCAGGTGAAAGAGCATCCGAGAACTCTGATGACGTGATAACCGCCGAGCAGAGCCAGCACCCGTTTTGCTAAATACACGAACTGGGTAAAACTATGTCATCAGGCCCATACCGAGTAGCTCATATCCCTGCGCCAGAATCACCTTCCCACAATGCCTCGCCGGATGCCGAAACGGACAGTCCGAGACATCTTCCCTAACGAGATTGACGAAGAGGACGGCACGACGTCATGCTGCACAACACTGACCCGACCGGTCCGGGTCAGCGATATGGGCCGGTACTAATACCATCTCACTTTCTCGTCTGAACTTGCGCCCTAGAAGGCTTTCAATAAGGACTACTAGATTTACTAACCCTCTTGTCTCCTTCTCAGTCTCGCCCCCAACACCAATGAATCCGCTTTCTGTCTCCCGCCCCTCTTCGGGCCCCTCATCTTTGACAATGAGTCGAGTGACTGTCGTGATCACTGCGCGAATGAGAGGAGTATGTTTCCGTCTTCAGTGAATGCCATGTATGTCCACCCAGGCTAACAGCCGCAGCCTTTCTCTCGTATTTGCGCCTCTCCATCTACATGGCCATTGTCTCAGTCGCCATCGTCCTGTCCTTCCATCTAAGGAAAACAGCGAGCGACATCGAGCTCCGGATGGCCATGCCTCTAGGCGGCATCTTCTGGGTGCTCTCGGTAGCCTGTCTAGGCGTCGGCGTTTCTAACTACATCAGTATGTACATACATATCTAATCTTTCCAGGATGGATAATGGCTGACTGGGGACCATTTTGCAGACACTGTCAACAAGTACAGCCGACGGGCAGCAATTGTCCAGACGGGATGGAAGACCCAGACCGTATTCCTCCCTTTCCAGGTCACATTTTCATCCGAAGCTAACTCTCTCCAGGTAATGGCCATCATAGCCCTTTGCATCATCGCCTCTTGCGTAACTCTGCTAGTAATCAACAGGATAAACGAAGGATCGGATTCAGGGGCAAACACACAGCGCTTCAACCCGTTTGCCTTGATCAACCCACGAAAAGGGGTGTCTCTTTAATTTCATGACAAAAAATAACCGGTTATGTACATAATACGACCGCGGTCCAGGCGATCAACTCATCAGAGTCAGCACATATACACTGCAGTAACACCGTATCATCTCATACCCAACGCCCACAGCGTTGATACCACTAATATCCTTACTAAAAAGGGTTAACCCCGGCCCCAAACGCCAACTCCTAGACTTCGCATCATTGCCAAAAACCTCCATCAACCCCTCGATTGCCGGCGGTCACTTAAATTTAATCTTCCCTAGAACAAAACAAGTCCTTTGTCGATCTCTTCGGAATCAACTCGGATGGCGTCAGCTCTCCACATCCCCCGACAGCCGCCCTAAACTCTTTCGTATAGCCCGCCGCAAATTCGTCCAGCTTCGTCAGCTCCGTCGCCACCCCATCCCACAACAATAACGGCATTTCATCAAAAGGCACCAACCCACCGCCCCCGGGCAAGCTATCGAGCAGCGGTGCCGTGGCCAGCGTCACTTCCCCCGCCTCAGCCGCCTGCTCAGGCAACTCGGCCTCGTACTCCTCGGGGGCGCGGTACAGCTCGCTGTGCACGGCGGCGAGGTTAGCGGCCGTCTGCTCGCTCGGATACAGCGTCCAGTAGCCGCGGGCGCGCGCCAGTTTGAGCGCGTGCTCAAGCCACGAGGGGTAGCGCTTGCTGACGAGCTTGTCGGTGAATAAGGGGTCTAGGGCGCTGGTATTGCGCTGGTGCTCGAGCAGGCGCGAAACAAAGGCGTGGAGTTCGACCCACTTGTTTCCAGCGTAGAGGGCGGCGTTGCTGTTGGGCGCTTGCCAGAGGAACGAGGTTGGGTCGCCGGGCGGGGTGGTGCTCTTTTTCAGGGGTGGGACGAAGGCCTCAGTGGCGTTAAGATGAGTTGCCGGGAGGTCAAGGCTGATGCCAAAGAGCCGGGTGTCCCACTGCTGCATTATGGCGGCGTTGGAGTGCATGTACTCAAGGGCGGTGTATTTGAGATCTATCACAAATGATAAGCATCGGGGGATATATCAGTATACTCGGCCAACATACAATGGTAAAACCGAGGCGACAGCTCGGCTTGGGACGATAGGACCACCACATGTGAGTGCTGAGGGTCGGTGGGCCAAAACGATTCAAGGAATCGGATGGAGCTCTCATGCTCAGTTACGCCACTGCGTTTAATGCGGTGTCTGAGAGTGAGTTGTCGGGCATGGGTCGGATTATAAGCGGCTGCTGGCGGCCACTGGAATGTCTCTAGGAACTGGGCTGTGGCGGCATCCACATGATTTGGTAGCTCAATGGTTAGATGGGGGACAGAGCAGGAGGCAAAGTCTGCTGCCGTTAACGACTTTAGCAGCCGGATCAGATTCCCCGAGGTCCCGGGCCCGGCATGGACCAATAGCTCCATATTGAGCTTATCCCATGCTGCATTTCTCGTCAGCATCATTACTATTCAAGCCATCACAAGTTGAGCATTCTTACTAGCCAACGATGAGCTATCTAGCTTTGTGATCCAAGCTAACTGGGTTGGGGCATCTTCGGGAAGCTCTATGAGTGGGACGTTCATCGAAGACACTTGAACTCTCATTGCCTCGAGAAAAATCCTGGTTTCGGCAGGTGAGGAATCAACAATGACTGCCTGGGGATGCATGTAGCTGTTGATATGATCTACCATCTGGTCAGCATATGGTAGCGAGAAGCCTTGAGAGGGGCAATTACACATAGCCCGGGTAACAGCATTTCCATGGCGTGTCTCAGTCGACGAAGCCGTGTAATCCGGACGAGCATCTACGCTTGTCAGTTCAAGGTCAAAGTATGCCAGGTAAGCGTGGAGCAAATCATACCATGGAATATGATTTGGCAAGATTCGTCAATGCCATTGATGGTACGCAGATCGTCCATGGCAATATCATTCCTACTCATTATTGCAAAATGAACGTAGCTCCGCAGCTCAGCACCCATCTGACAAGCCATTGGCAGCAAAAGTGCGGCACTCTTTAAACTGGAGGCAGCGAACAAGATATTTTTATTCTCAGCGAAGCCACCTCCAGTGCTGGAGATGGCATGCAACGAAACGGCAAGGTTCCGGAAAACAACAGGTCCATTGTAGTTGGAAGCCGGGACAGGCTCCGGGTCGCTTGCCTTTGGCTTTCCGCGATTGGGGCCACGGAGGGGCTTCAGCACCGGCATGGGTTTTGGTTGTGTCGGCGGTGGCTCGTCACCGGAGAGACTGTTGTGGTAGACGGGCCGACGGCGGTCCCTTATGGGCACATCTGTCGGAATATTCATAATGAAGATGTAGACGAAGAAGCCGACGGCCAGGGCAATGGCGACACGCTTCAGCGTTTTGCGCGGAGGAACTCGGACGGCATTCCATTGTGTGCGGATCGGGGTCATCTTGGTCGGTTTGTGGTCGTCGTCCTTCTTCCCCAGCTCCTCATTGCTTAGAAATATCGACCCCATGGTGTCCCCTAGGCGCATTCCCTTCGTTGAGAGGTAAGGTGCTTGAAAATCGGGGCTGCGCAAAACAGCATCGCTCGCTTTCTGTCACTCGTTCGCGGGAGAAATCGTGATCATGTACGGGCTATTGAATATAATTTTGCAGCCCTAATTCGCGCACTCGACGTGGGTGGCCATGTCCTCGAGCGAGTCGCGTGTGGGAGAGAGCTAGGTCATGGAAGTTGAGGCTGCCCTGGTCCTGGAGCCAAAAGATGGATGGCTTTTGCTGCTTGCGCGACAAGCTAACGTTAACGTGGCTTGAAGTGTCCGTGCACGGCTAGCGCCGATCCCCCCCACGCAACGAACCCCTGTCGTTTATGACCCCTGGGTTTTGCGACAAGTCCCGCTGTGAGTCCCGCTGTGAGTCCCGCTGCGGGACAGGTGGGGTTGGCGACGGTACTTTTTTTTTTTCCAGCTGCTTGCGAGCAGCCAATGCAATGCGCTCCACAGGCAGTAAAAACCAAGATAAAACTAAATATTCCACGGAGCAAAGACGAAAAGTGCCACAACTCGACCCCTATCAGAAACTAGCCTTGGTCTTCTGAAACTCGTACAACTGAAAGTAAACTAAAATGGGGAAACAACGGCGCAACAGGGCGCAACCCAACCGGGCGAATCCCATCGCAAAGCCAGTCAAGCCCCCAGCAGACCCTGAGCTCGCCGCTCTTCGCGAAGCCAAGATTCTGCCAGTCCTCAAAGACCTGCAGAGTCCTGACCCCAAGTCAAGGACAGCCGCCGCAGGAGCCATAGCCAACATTGTCCAGGACACAAAATGCCGAAAGCTGCTTCTCCGGGAACAGGTTGTGCCTATTGTTCTGACTGAGACGCTCACCGACAGCAGCATTGACAGCCGTGCAGCAGGATGGGAGATTCTCAGGGAGCTCGTGCAAGAGGAGGAGGCCGACTTCTGTGTCCACTTGTACAGGCTTGACATATTGACTGCCATCGAGCATGCAACCAAGTCGGTGAGTTTACGTTCATGCTCATGCTCATATGAGTAGCCCCTTAAACTGACTCCCGAGCCTAGATTATTGAGACTCTAACTGTATCTGAGCCCTCCTTCACAAAGCTGCTAAAGGCTCAGCAGCGCCTGGTATGGAACATGACCAGCTCTCTACTCTCGCTCCTCGGTGCTCTCTCCGTAGCCCGCGATGAGATCCTTGAAGCCATTGTCGCAAACCATACGATCCTGCGCTTCCTCTTCCGCCTCGTTTCCATCGAGTCCATCCCGCAGGAGGTCTTTGAGGAGGCGCTTTCTTGCCTCATGACCATGTCAGAGGAAAACCTCACACTTGGCCAGGCTATTACCGACGACCAAGAGACGCGGTGCTACGACCAACTGCTCAAGCTCCAGGCTGCCGGTGGTCCGAGATCAGTCCTGGCCTGCGGCGTGTTGCACAACGTCTTCTCCTCTCTACAGTGGCTCGACCATAGCCCTGGCAAGGACGGCGCGTGCGATGCTCTCTTGGTTCCCACCCTGTCTCGCGCTCTGGAGCCGGTCACATCCAGCGGTGGAAAGACCAGCGGCCACGACGCATCTAACGAAGCCGGCATCGCGCAGGTCGCTCTCGAGATCCTCGCATCTGTCGGCACAGACATGCAAGTCACCCTAGAAAAGGGTAACCGTCCCCAGCCCGGCGCTAAGATCGACGAGGAATGGAACGGCATCGACGAGGCCGATGCGATGGAAGTAGACGGCGGTTCCGACGACGACGACAAGGATGGCTCAGACAAGGACGACGACGACGATTTAGAGGGTGATGATGACGAAGAAGATGACGACGATGATGACGACATAGCCGATCTGGACGCCGATATGGAGCGCGTCACAGGTGCTGACGACGTCGCCTCTCCAGGTGACCTGAACGACCTGCCCACGATGCGCGAGCTCATCCGCCAGGCCGTCCCGCAGCTGATCCGACTCACCAAGCTGACCATCCACAACGAAGACGACATGGCTGTGCAAGCGCACGCCTTCTCTGCCCTCAACAACATCGCCTGGACACTGTCCTGCATTGAATTCGCCGAGGGCGAAAACGCAAACATCTTCGCCGTCTGGGCGCCCGCGGCCAAGAAGATCTGGCGCAAGACCATCGCGCCCATCCTCGAGGCCGACAGCGCCGATCTCAAGCTCGCCACCCTCGTGACCAGCCTGGCCTGGGCCGTGTCTCGCAGCCTCAACGGCGAAACCCCCACGGACGGAACCCAACACCGCCGCTTCATTGCCCTCTATGAGGCAGCCAAGCGCCACGATGCCGCCAGCGCCGCGGCTGGCAAGCCCGCGGCCAAGGTTGCTGGTGGCGAGGACGAAGAGCAGGAGGACCCGTTCCAGAGCCTCAGCATCAAGTGCATCGGCGTGCTGGGATCGCTGGCGCGCCCCCCGGCCGACCTGAGCGTCAACCGGGACGTGGGTGTGTTTTTGATGACGCTGCTGGGCCTTGTGGACACGCCGGCTGTTGATGTCATTGAGTCGTTGAACCAGATCTATGATATTTACGGAGATGAGGAGGCGCCCTGCGACAAGGTATTTTGGGACGACGGATTTCTGAAGCACCTTGAGGACTTGACGCCGAGGCTCAAGGCGATTGCCAAGGGGATTGATAAGAGGAAGATGGGGGAATTGAGGCTGAAGGCGGATGAAGCGGTGCTCAATCTCGTGAGGTTTATTCAGTACAAGAAGAAGCACGCGCCTTGCTGAGGAAATAGGAGGTGGGAGTGATGGGGGGATATGCTGTCTGACTGCCGTGTTGGTATGTCCAAAAGCTGATTGCATGAAGTGGGAGCGGACATTTGATCATCACTTGCCATGGCAATAAACGCATGTCAAGCCAAGCCGAAAGATACAAGCCGGGACTGAGCGAGCAGCCCAACCCCCTCTGGAGAGAGGGCGTATTGGCTATCAAAAACAGGAGTCAATAAAAGGGGGCCCGGTCACGATTTTTCGACTGGAATATGACAGACCGGTTTAGTTTGAGCGAGAATACTTTGTTCATTTAGAGACTTGACGAGTTTCCCAAGTGCTGCGGGTGGATACCCTTCTGGCATGCACAGCTAGGCTCCGCAAGTCTGAAGTTGCCTTTGAAGGCTGGTTAGGTTCAAACAAAGTCTCTCTCGATCTCAAGTTCAACTCACCGTGCTCGACGTTCATGGCCTCGGCTTCATGCGTTTTTCGCGAGCCTGAAACGGCTGCCTGTAACACTCCATGACCATCCCTCGTGACCCTTGTATCCTCCGCGGGGTCAGCCCAAGCCCTGTTACATACCTTGGGAAAGACATGTTTTGTTGGTTGGGTAAAACGACATCTGGTCCACTTCAACTCCTTCATCCGATCGGCTTGAGCTTCTTCTTCTTCTTCTTGTCTGACCCATCTCCGGTCTTGCCCTTTTGAAACTGGCGCCAGCTGCTGATGCGCTGGTCACGAGTGGCCTCCCAGTCCTCGTCGTGCTGGCGCTTGCGCTTGCGGACGTCGAGCTCCTCGTCGGCGCGGCGCTGCTCGCGGCCCTCCTCCTGCATTTGGGCCTTGACCTGGCGACGGCGGCGCTGCTCGTTGTCAATTAGGACCTCCTTGGTCTTGTCGGCCCACTTCCGCTCAAAGTCGGCGGTGCGCAGCTCGGGGCTGTCGACGGTCCACTTATTCTCGCGCATCAGCAGCATGCGGGCGTCGGCGATGGCCTCGTCGAGCGTCGTCCGGTGCTTCTCGTCCATCAGCTCTGTCTGTGCCTTCTTCAGCCGGTCAAAGGCATCGGGGGCCAGCGGGTTTTTGGTCTTGTCGGGATGGATGAGGAGCGACTTCTTGCGGTACATGTTCTTGATGTCTGACTCGGGCACGCCGGGCTTGAGGCCGAGGACGGCATAGCTGTTTGGGAATGGGCTTAGTATGCTTGTTTGGCCTTTCAGCGGGGTTGTATGTGCACATACGCGTCAAGCCGAAAGGCCTTCAGGATGCGATCGATCTCGGCATCTTTGTCCCACTCCTTGGCTTCAGACTCGAGCACTTCCAGCGCGTCCCGGGTGTCGGCTGGGGGCTCGTCTTTCGCCGCCATCTTTTCTGGTGCCTTGTCTCCCATTTTGCCTTCAGGGTTGGTGGCGTCGACAGATATCGGCGCGGCCGTTGTGATGCTAGTCCGGGCGCGAGGTAATATGGTCGGTAAAGTGTTGGGGCGAGCAACTCAGCCGCGCGAAGGGGCGACGTTGAATTGACCAGCGCAAGGCTGATGGCCATCAAACTGATAAAGCGATAAGATAAGGAGCGCCCCCACTAAAAAAAATCCCACTTCCAAAACTTCATTGCGGTTCGATCCTGCATTGGACTCGAATTGAACTTTGAAGGGACCAAACACCGCCACCATGCCGAGATTCCGCGCGCCCTCCCCCGCGCTTTCCGAGAACGAGGTCGACATTGCTGGCGCCCTCTTCGCCGACGAGCCAGAGGACGAGAGCATCGTCACCAAAAAGAAGGCAAAGATCGCAAAGACGCCTGCTGCCGACCTCGATTTCCACAACCTGCTCAACATCGCCGATGATGGCGCTTCCGACGATGGCGATGCCGACTATATCGCTTCGCGCCAGCGTGCCTCCAACAGGTCGGGAGCCAACGTGCAGAACAAGGCGTCAAAGAAGGGCGGCGGATTCCAGGCAATGGGTGCGTGTGCATGGCATCCCAGCAGCCTTGTCGAGAAACCAAGCTTACCATCCTCACCCCCATAGGTCTCAGCGCCAATGTCATGCGAGCCATCACCAAGAAGGGCTTCTCGATCCCTACCCCTATTCAACGCAAGACCATCCCCCTGATCCTGGAGCGGAGGGACGTGGTGGGCATGGCCCGGACTGGTTCCGGTAAAACGGCTGCCTTCGTCATCCCCATGATCGAGCGCCTCAAGGCACACAGCCCGAGGGTTGGCGCTCGCGCCATCGTCCTCTCGCCCTCGCGTGAACTCGCGCTGCAAACGCTGAAGGTTGTGAAGGAGTTTGGCAGGGGTACCGACCTGAAGACGATTTTGCTGGTTGGTGGAGACAGCCTGGAGGAGCAGTTCGGTCTCATGGCGAGTAACCCCGATATCATTATCGCTACACCCGGTCGTTTTTTGCACCTGAAGGTCGAGATGTCGCTCGACCTGTCCTCGGTCCGGTATGCCGTGTTTGACGAGGCTGATCGCCTCTTCGAGATGGGTTTCGCGACACAGCTTACCGAGATTCTGCACGCTCTGCCCCCATCCAGGCAGACCCTGCTGTTCTCAGCGACCCTGCCTTCTTCTCTCGTCGAGTTCGCTAGAGCCGGTCTGCAAGACCCAAGCCTGGTGAGACTGGATGCCGAGACCAAAGTGTCCCCTGATCTGGAGTGTGCCTTTTTCTCGGTAAAAGGCGGTGAAAAGGAGGCTGCACTTCTGCACATTCTTCATGACGTTATCAAGATGCCCATGGGATCTCCTGAAGGAGCCCCCACAGATGACACAGAAACGCAGTCCAGGAAACGCAAGCGCATGTCAGACAGGCCAAATCCGAGAGAAAAGCCGACCGAGCATTCGACCATTGTTTTCACGGCTACAAAGCATCACGTAGAGTATATCACCAACTTGCTCCGACTCGCCGGGTTTGCCGTGTCATATGCCTACGGTTCTCTCGACCAGACCGCCAGAAAGTTCCAAGTGGAAGACTTTCGCAGGGGTCGTTCCAACATCCTTGTCGTGACCGACGTGGCGGCCCGTGGTATTGATATTCCCGTCCTGGCAAACGTCATCAACTACGACTTCCCCCCCCAGCCCAAGATCTTCGTCCACAGAGTCGGAAGAACTGCCCGTGCCGGGCAGCGCGGTTGGGCCTATGGCATTATCGGAGAGAGGGACCTTCCGTACGTCCTTGACCTCCAGCTTTTCCTCGGAAGGAAACTACTCGTTGGGCAGGAGGAGAAGAAGCCGAATTTTGCTCAAGATGTTGTGATCGGTACTCTACAAAGAGCACAGGTAGAAGCCAACATCGAGTGGGTGGGCAAGGTCCTCAAGGAGCACGAGGACATCAAAATGCTTCGCGGAGTAACGGTAAAGGCCGAGAAGCTGTACGTAAAGACACGGAATTCGGCGTCGTCCCACAGCGCTAAGAGATCCAAGGAGATTATCTCGTCTAGGGGCTGGGGGCAACTACACCCCCTATTTGGGGTGGATGCCGCGGAAGCTGAAGAAGTCCGTGACGATTTGCTTGCCAAGATTAGCACGTTCAAGCCGAATGAAACGGTCTTTGAACTGGGACCGTCTGGCAAGTCGTACAAAAATAAGGCCGCCGAAGTTGTGCGTGCCATGAGGACGAAGATGAAGCCGCGCAAGCCAGCCGCGGCAGACGAGGGCGAGGTGACCACGGTTTACAACTCCGGTGACGAGAACGACGTTGACGGTCCTTCCGCTATCATGGCCGACAGCGACGACGAGGAACCCGAGAAGGAAGTGGCCGAAGAGATGGACTGGGAGGATGACGTCTCCGATAATGAGGAGCCCGAAGTCACAGTATCCAAGAATGCCCTCTCCAAGAAGGGCCAGACCTCGTTTGAGGACCCCGAGTTCTTCGTGTCGTACACGCCCCGCACCACCAACGCGGCTGAGGAGCGCGCCTACGGTGTGCACTCGGGCTCGCAGACGGTCAACTTCCTGTCCGCGGCGCGCGACGTCGCCATGGACCTGACCAACGACGACACATCCAAGTCGTTCGGCGCACCAGCGCGCTCCAAGATGCGCTGGGACAAGAAGCAGAGCAAGTACGTCGAGCGGGCCAATGACGAGGACGGCTCGCGCGGCGCCAAGATGATTCGCGGCGAGTCGGGCGTCAAGATCGCCGCCAGTTTCCAGAGCGGCCGCTTCGACCGGTGGCGCCGCGCCAACCGTGTGGGCGGCGCACCACGCGTGGGCGAGTTTGAGAAGGCCGGCCACGGCCACGGCAACGCCATCGGCGGTGCCCCCGGCGGCAGCGGCGTGCGGTACAAGCACAACATGGAGAAGGCGCCCAAGGACGCCGACAAGTACCGCGACGACTACGAGGTGCGCAAGAAGCGCGTGGCCGAGGCCAAGGAGAACCGCGTCGGCAAGTACAAGGACGGCGAGGGCAGCACGCGCGAGCTCAAGAGCGCGACCGACATCCGCAAGGCTAGGGAGATCAAGGAGCAGAAGAGGCTCAAAAACGCGCGGATGCCGTCTTCGAAGAGGGGTGGCAAGAGGTGAGTGGCCATATTGCGCGGCGCGGACGGGGCTGTTGTTGTCGAGCTGTGTTTGGGTCGTTTGGGAGATACCTAGTGCAAAAATATGTCATCTAATTTTATAACGATGAAAATTTGAAAATGTAAATTTCCATTGTAAAATCAACGTGTATCACTAAGCCATGGCACTTGATGCATCCTACTGCGAACATGCAGTTTAAAGAGTAACACAACATATTGAGAGCTACATCTGAGCTCAGCATCACTGCACCGGTCTATCCACCTCTATTAAACAACTCCGAAGTCAGCCAAGTGTTAGATAAGTGTGGCCCGAAATACCCCTTCCCACCTCCTTTTATTATGCAGAATCGGATGTTGCGCAGTTCCTAAGAAACCATCACCTTTTCCTCATACCCCTGAAGGGAAAACACAAGAAAAATATAAAAGAAAGTTATGTTATCGTCTATAGGCAAGCTAATCAGCCCCCTAAGCGCCTGGCGCCGACTCATACTAAAAGAGGGAAGGGGACCTTGCGACCCTGGATCTTGCTCAGCTCTTCCGATGGGTGATCCCATGGACGGCAGCAGCAGTAGTGCCATATGCATGCAAGGCGTTTGTGATTACAATAAAATACAACAAAATACGAACGCTCGAATGCATAGATGAAGCATCAAGCTGCGGCCTCACCCCCCTCCGTATCGGTCGGATACCCTAAAATATTATTAGCCGAGCCCAACAACAGAATTGGGATGTTTCAGACTTACACCACGAGCACACGGCAATGATTGCGTACAAGCAAATAAGCAGCATGCCTTCCAGCCAGTGTGATTTCCCATCGGCAATGAGATAGTTGACCAGCAGCACGGCAACAAACAGCACCGCGACCTGGAAGGGGTCAAAGCTGAGATTCATGTCGTCCATGCCCATTCCCCAGCCGATAATAACCAACAGAGGGATGATGAACAGGGCGACCTGCATACTCGAGCCAACGGCGACGCCAATGGCTAGGTCCATCTTGTCCTTGATGGCGACCGTGACAGCGGTAGCGTGCTCGGCGGCGTTTCCGACGATGGGGAGCAGGATGAGACCGACGAACTCGGCGCTGATAGTACCACCTGCCGTGACAGCACTGATGCCGTCGACCATGTACTCGGCGCAGAAGGCGATGATGATTGTGGAGATAGCAAGGGTGGCGATAGCGACGATAAAATGGAGCTGGGGCTCTTCGCCCTCCTCTTCTTCAGCCTCGGCCTTCCCTGGCGGAGTGGTCAGCAGATGCCGGAGCTTCTCGTTGTCAGTTTGTTGCGAGTTAAGGGCGTGGCCCCCCATGATGCCGGCTGATTGGACAAAGCCTTGCGCAATGGCGCCTTCCTTCAGGTTGCTGCCTTTGAAGGACCGCCGGAAGGGCCTTGCCTCCACCTTCTGGCTCTCTTCAGCAAAGACAGCCGAGTGGGTCTTCAGCTGGAACAGAAGGTAGCCTCCGTAGACGAAGAGAAGGATAAGCGAGGTGCCGCGGGAAAGTTTGGCGACATCCGCCTGTGGCGCAGGACTTGCCATGTCAAACACCGTCGGGACAATGACACCAGCAACAGCCAAAGCCAGCAGACTTGCCGCGGTCTGAGCAACAGTTGTGTTGAAGTACTGTTCTTGTCTCCTTAGACCCCCAAAGAAGAAGCACATGCCCATAACTAGAAGAAGGTTGGACAGGATACTTCCAATCAAGGATGTCTGAACAATTACGACTTCCTTGTGGACCAGGGCAATGACAGCAACAATCAACTCGACGGCATTTCTGCGCGAACAAGTCAGCATCTCTAATCCGTGGATTTTCAAAAAGTACATACCCAAATGTGGCGTTCAACAGTCCACCAAGCGTCTCGCCCGTTCGCAAGGCAATCTCCTCGGTAGCAAAGCTGAGCATGGCCGCGAGAGGGACAATCGCAATGAAGTTGATAATGAAGACGACGACGCGGCTGACAGACGGGATATAGTTCAGGGCAATTCCCGCCGGGGCTGCTACTAACAAAATATTGAGGTAGGAGTTAAAAATTGTCCGCTGAATTTGGTTTCGGACGGTGAAGGGCTCCTTAGGCTCGATATGCTTGAAGAAGGTCCGCTGCTTCTTCTGCTTCTTGCCGTCGGTCGCCGTCTCAGTGCCGTTTCTCGACGATGACTCCTTATCCTTGCCGGTCGCTCTCCTACGCAGCTGATCCCGGGCATCGGTACCCGACAGCTGCGGACCTCTCGAGCCGCCTCCGTTACTTAGGCGGCTATCCCCGGATTCCTGGCCAGAGCTTGGAGTGGCCCCATTTTCAGTTGCCGGGCGGTCCCTGTCAACACCGTTAGGCGAGTAGGTAGTTGGTGACTCGGCGAAGCTATCGCGGGGCCCAAATCCATCCTCTAGGCGGCCGGGGTCACTCCATGGCTCAGGCGGGGGGGTTCCCCGGAAGGTATGGCGGAAGAAGTTCTTCCAGTTTGAGTCCTTGGACTCGCTGCGGATTGCAGAGTGCGCCGCGCGCTTTATCTGGTAATTGTTGACTGCAGAGGACACTGTGTTAGAATGGTGTCCTCATGTTAATGAAATGACAAGCTTCCCAGGGCTGAAGCCATTGCAAATCTAGTTGCGCTTTAAGAGCTTATGAGCAATGAAAGGTCGCCTATCTAGGGGGTAAATGAGAATGTCACCAGTCCAATCTGGCGGCGGGGAGATATTAGGGACAAAGGGACAGATGAGCCACGTCGAGGAGAGCAACTGAGTGAGTGGATAACAATGAGGCATGGCGGCCTTTGGTCAGATTGGGCGCAGTGGGGGGATCTTACAGGACATTGTGCGAAATGGGCCGCAAAACTTAAATGGGTTGCAGCGGAGTGTCAGAGTGGGCGTTGTCGATGGCGGAGACGATGTGCGGTTTTAGTTTGGGCGTTCGCGCCACGAGAGGAATGTAGCCACGAGAGGAATGTACGAAGTAGAAGTACTGAGCGCTAAAAAATGGGCCGGTTGACTTGTGGTGTGATGGGTTGGAGAAGTACGTAGGGAAGGTGTGTAGGGAAGGTTTGTGCGACCGACGTGAATGAACGTTGGTGGCGTCACCAGTACCTTGGGTATGCTTGTTGTTGAGTGACGTTGAGCCAGAGCCGGTTGTTTGCTGCCCGGGCACCTGGTTGCAGTCACGGTGTAGAAAAAAACGCGGGAAAGAAAACGAATAGCAGGAAGCTTAGGCTGAGTGCCAAGGTAAGCAGCAAGACTGGTGGGGCCTTCTTGAATATTATACCGTGGTATTATTTTGTTTTGCCGAGACTGGGGCAAAGAGTGGGAGCGCGTGGCAACTGGTGAATAGACCTGTGCTGCTGTGACAGTTGGCGGGTCTTTCTAGACGGGATGAAAATGAAGAAAAAGTAATGGGCACACGATACCGGTTTTGCGGTCGCGGCCACAGGCATTCATTGTTTTGTCTTCGACTGCACAGTTGGATAGCAACCAAAGGAACAGTATGGACTCGAGGCAGGAAATAGTTAACTAAGGAGGCAGGTCCCGACTAGGTCTAGATAAAAAATATTTCCATGCTGCCACTCAATCCGCATGGCTGGGTCCCATGCCGGTCCTAACCCAAGAAAAACCTTCCAGGTGATCCTGTTGGCCAACAACAACAACACACATTCCAGTCTCTAAATAACAAACCAGCGAGCGATTGAACGGTGCTGTATGAAGCAGATACACACTTGTGCACACATCGCTCTCAGACACCGCAGCAATCACCAGATCTCACCGCATCGAGCTTGCCCGTGAATTTGAGCAGGATGACGTCTCCATTTATATCGGCCTGGATGCGCAAAAAGACACGCAGTGGTAGCGCGAACACATGTACACAGTCCATCACCAGGACCTCATACGTTGCTATGTGGAAGTTGGCCGCCAACTTATTTCATCTGGGGTAAGCTGTATTAAGCTTTCGCCAAGCAGCGCCCAGCAACGCCCAGGCAGCGCCCAGAGTGCTTGTGTCACAGCCACAATGCTTGTTTCGCTGCCTGCCTCAATACGAAACATAGCCCTTTGTTTCTGGCTGTCATCACAAGGTTTTATAACCCGCCGGGGCTGTCTCCAGACCCGAATCAAGCAGGTTGGTAATTCCCACCTTAGCTTGCTCAAACGCCGCCAACCGAATCTCGCATGTGTGGAGGCCTCCATCACTCCATCCGATGCGACGATGCGACGATGCGACGATGCGACGATGCGACGTCACCCCGCCAAGCCTGAAACGGCATTTCCAGACAAGCCTATCGACCTCTCCTCATGACCCAAGAGAGGCGGCAAATAGGATAATCGTGGCTGTTGAAATGCTCTAGAGTACTTCAATTGGCCATCGGAGAACCAAGCCTCCCGACATACATTTCTCAAATCCAACCTGCTGATATCTTTACACGCTTTTAGACACAAAGACAAATGTGCAATCACGTTACCTGTCTCTCTCCCTCTCCCTCTCTCCCCTCTCCCCTCCAAGCCCCCTCAACCCCAACATCCCATCCTGCACACTCCCCCTTCTCCCAAACATCTGCGAAGCCTGCATCATCGCGGGACTACTAACCCTCGGCGTGAAACTCGAGCTGCCTCCACCCTCGGCCCCCCACCCGCCCGACCCCGCGGGGGTTGTCCCCATCAACGTCGGCACACCCACATTTGCAGCCAATACCGCCGGCGGCAGTCCCAACGTAGGTATATTCGTCTCCAGCACGCCGCCGGGTGGCCTTGAAAGTCCCACGAAGCCGGGCGTCACGCCGGGTGTTACACCAGGCGTCGTGCTCGCCGACGGGGGTACCAACGTCAATACCGAGGCCGGAGCTGAAGGCGGGGCCGGCCCAACCACGAGGCGCGCCTGCTGCTGTAGCTGCTGCTGCTCTTTGTAAAACGCGTCGAGCGCCGGGCCGTCGAGACAAAAAGACTCGAGCTCGTCCTTGATTACCTCCGGCTCCTGCGTGTTGAGAACGACACCTCCGAGCCCGGGGCCGCCCGACTTCAGCTGTCCGGGGGTGCCAAAACCGCCCCCTCCGCCCCCGTCGGGGCCGCCGCCTGGGGTTGTCGCATAAGGTGATACTGTCGGACCTGGGACTTGGCCGGCAGAACTAGCGCGTACTACGGGTGACAGGAAGGCCGGTTTGAACGACGGCGACGAGATAGGCGTGGGCTCTGCGATGCCGTACGGTGTATATGGGCTCGTCACAATACGGCCTAGGCCCTGCCCTTGGTTCGGGCCGCGGTCTATCGACGATGGCGGTTGCGGTGGTGGGTGTTGATACTGCTCACTGGTGCTTCGCAGCTCCTTTTGCACCTCCCTCTCCCGCGCCGTCGCGGCTCGGTTGCTATACAGCCGGTTCGCCAGGAGCAGGATGTCCCCCTCGTCTGTGATCTCGGCCTGTACGACACCCGTGCGGTGTATGTACTGCGTGAACCTGAAGTCGGGTTTGCCCCATGAGTACGTCACGTCGACATCGGGCGGAAAGTTGGACGCCGCCTCGACGTCGAGCACATAGTCAAACTTGCGCAGAATAGCCTTTTGGTAAAAGTGCCGCCCCGGCTGCGCCTGTGGCACGAATGAGTGGGGGTCGTAGTACGTCACCGGCTGCTGGTCTGGCGGCGGCACCGCCAGCCGTATCACATACGGCCGCCGGAACGGATTGATATCGGTGATGGAACACGCTTCAGCGATCGGAACTTCGACGAGCCGCAGCCCGTAGGGCGCCGCTTCGCGCGCCCAATTCTCGACTGCATCCTCGATTAACTTGGCTGTCACATTCATCCAATCGACCCGAATGTGGTAGCAGTTGTCGGGGTTGTGCAACCTGTCGTAGTGCAACTCCACGATCTCGGGCCTGTAGGACCGCTTTCGGTGGTCTACGTCGTACTTCATAACTTTACTTAGTACGACTTTGGGCTTCTTGGTATTTAAGACGGCGGCCGTCGGCGTTGTGGTACCCGAAGTCGGCGAGCTTTCCTCGTGGATCGATGCTGGTCGTGAGCGCCCTGTTCGCGGCGAGTCTCGTGGCATGTGCTCCGACAGCGGCGTCGAAGGGATCGACATTTGGGTTCGCCTCGAGTTGAACCAACTCGGAGGATGTGGTTTCGCATACTCCCCGGTGATCTGATAAAAGTACTGACCATCTCGGAATGCGTGGCGCTTCTCAACGTGCACGAAAAGACCAGTACTCTCCTTCTTGTTTTCCTTGCTCCCGTCTTTATCCTTGTGCCTATCCTCGTCGGTGGCCATCAGCCGCTTACCCAGGGCTTCTGCCTCCTCTCGGTCCTCTAGATCCTCAAAATTCTCAAGGAGCCAGCTCGTCATGTCCGATCCGATGAAACAGTTGTAGTGGAGGAGAAGGTGCCATCTGCGGTTCTGCATCCGGACCCCTCCGTTCTCGACTGGTTGTTGAATGGCTTCTGCTAATGCAGCCAAGCTGAAATTCTTCTTTTGGAACTGCTCTCTGCTCCGCACAAGCTGTCCTCTACGGTTTCCGCCTTCGAGACCTTCGAGGAGTGGCAGGGTCTCAAGCTCGGCGGCTATCACCACGGAAGGATCATCGGTTTTATAGATTATGTCCAGTGGGTTCAAGTCTTTCTTGCGCTGCAACTTTAGGTTTTGATACCGCCGCTCGTTTGGCGGGATGTAGCGGAACTTTTGCCACATTTGGGCAAGTTTCCGAATACCTTCGATGCGGATCTCTTCCTCGCTGTCGCCAGTGTGAACCCTCGGGAAAGACGGGTGTCTGCCAGTCATGGGTATCAAAATAAATCTTGCCCGCCAAAAGCGCAGTTGCTCCGACAGGTCGGCGTTGTGCCCTGCGACAAAGGAGTCAATGTAATTCCAGTTTCTCTCGGGTTTTGGCGAAACTAGGTCAAACTCGCCCGTCTCGTAGCCGTTGTCTAGCAGTGTACGAATCGCTGGCCTGTACATCGGGTGGGTGTCGTAGTACTGTTGGAACGACTCCATGGGCTTCCGCACAAATATGTTGACTTCCACCTCACTACCGTTGACGCACGAGAGCTGGTGGATGGTGTTGCCGACTGACATGAACACGCTGGTTCCGTCCTCCAACGCGCTGTCGCGAGAGAAAACGTCCGCGGTCTTGAGCTGCTTTTGACCAAATGCCCTTGCAACAGCTGGGCCAACAACGATTTGGAAGCCCTGCGAAAACCTCAAGCTAATCAGCTCTCGCAAAAGCTCATCGCGCGATTTGGGCTCCTCGGTTAGCTCGTCGTCAACATTTTGCGATACGTTGTAAGGCTGTCGTTGATACTCAGACTCGAACGCCGCTTTGCTCGGGAAGTATTCTGTTGTGAGGGGGACGGCGGCGGGCGAGCACAGTGACTTCCATTTCATGACCTCCATCTCTGACGGCCTCGGAAAGACATGCTGCCAGCGGCTGAACAGAGTCGTGATGTCAGCATCATTGGCCATGGGATTTGACGGATTGAGAAGCGTTAGCCAAGGCGACATGGCTGTTTTCGGGGAGAGAGTCGACGGCAGCTCTGGCAACGCTCCAGCAAGGAGCTTGGAGTTGTAGACCTTCTTAGCATCTTCCGCCCTGATGGCATTCGAATATTGCAAATCAAGGTTGCTGCCAATGCGGTCGGCACGAAGCGTTGACGACAGCATAGATCCCGAAGAAAAACTTTCGGAAGCTTCATCCAGCAGCTGCTGCTGGCTTTTGATCACGATCGGCCTTGTTGGTGTGTTGGGTGGGAGCTGTTGGTTCTGATTCCCCTGGGCAAAAGGAAGGGGGGAAACGCGCCCCGCAGAAAATGTCGGTGTCCCAACGGACGTCCTCTGAGGTGAATCGGGCCGCTGGTTAGATTTGATCGGTGTCATCCTGGAGACCTGGGGCCGGGGGGCGGATGCTGGCGTCTTGGAAGCAGTCGCGCTCTCTACGCTTAGCGCAGCTGTAGCTGCCTTTGGAGCAGCAATGCCAAAGCCTCGGTTCCCAAGACTGATCTGCCGCATCACCTTTGGGGGTTTGGTGGGTGATATCCTCAAGTGCGGCTCGCCGTAGTCAATGGCATTACCTTTGATTCTAGGGACCTGTAGTCTATCGTTGCCTGGGTTGTACTCGGACGAAAGGCTGGACAGCCCCGGCTGCGAGCCAGAAGCTCGCCGCTCCGCGTACGACGTGCCGAGGAGACCCGTGTCCTCCAAGAGCTGCCGCCTGGAAGCATCGTCGTGGTCCCGTCCATATCTAAGGTGGACTGGAGCCCGTCGCGATGTCGGCAACCGCGCCCTCGAGTCATCGTAGTCCTGTAGCTGCTTCCAAAGCGACCTGCCGCCGCGCCCGCTGTTCTTATCGGGGGTGAACTTGTTGAAGCCCCAAACGTGATCAAAAAGCGTCTCCGGCAGCCTCAGGTTTTCGATGTGGACGCTCCCATCAAGACCAAGTTTTGGATTCGGAATGCGACTTGATTGTATAGCTCGCTGAGGGTATAGGGGGTCCATGTGCAGCGGTTTGGTCTCAATCTCGTTGGTCTCCATGACGCTTCGCATCTGAAGGTCGTACATGCGGCATCGTATCGGGAACTCTCCTCCTGTTTTGATCTGCAAACCACCCGATACGGACAGGGCGATGCCTTGGTATGACAAAGTCTCACCAGAACGGCCTGTCCAGTACGAAACGTGAAGCCATTGGGGCAATGCAAAACACCATTCATCCCGGACAGGGGTGAAGTTGGAAGGGTCGCCTCGGATCACGATACCAGTCCCTTTACTTGGGGAGAAGGAGCCACCCATGCTTGAGTAGCTTCCAAATATCGAAGCACCCTGCTTGGGGGTGTTGCCACGGCTGACGTTCGTTTTCCCTTTGCGCTGCGAGTGGGCGAGATACTGGGGGTTGCGGTATCGGAATAAGGGCACAGAATGTAGCGGTATCTTAGGGACACAAATCAGGTCAATGCCGATGCCCGTGCCCACCAGCGCCTCAGTTGTTCTGCGCAGGGACTCGTATTCAACTTCAAACACGCCAGGGCTGGGACTAATTACAACCACAGAGATGCCAGTCCGCATGAGATCCCGGTCAACGTAGTCGTGGGCGAACAGCGACGAGGCCATGTTGATTGCCTCAAGAAAGTTTCCGTATATTGCCTTGGAAGCCTCGGCCTTGATCCTGTTCAGCGAAGTTGCAGTGTCGGGAGGATCCTCCGAAGTTGAGAACAACGGGCCCATGGCTTTTAGGTGATGGGTACTGATGGCCTTGCGAAAGTAATTGAACTCGCGCTTCAGCTGGTAGAGGATCTTGGTCCACTCACCGCTGGCCATCTCACTGACGACGACACGGTAAAAGTCCTTGTAGGGGCGACGGTCTCCCGAGGGCTGAATGCCAGTAAAGTAGTCATTGTGAGCCGCAGTGTTGGCGAGCTCGGCCGATATGCCCATATCATACTCAACGCGGGCAAACAGCACGATGGTTACCAGATGTTTCACCTTGAGAGCCGCCCACTTCTTGAACAGGGCGGGCAGAAACCCATTCACAACCTTGTTGAAGATAATCTCGCCCGACCCGTCGGAATCAAAATCCCACATCTCGTGGGCCATCTGGATAAAAAGAACATAGCGGGCAGATTCGCTACGGAAGATGGGCTTGGTGTCGCTGCCAAAGAAGGCCGACTGGACTTTGCGCCCGTCAACATAGACGGTCGTGACCTGCGCCCTTATGGTACCCAGGAACAAGACGAACTGGCCCTTGTACACAGTCCTCTCGGATAGTTCCCTGACAGCCAGCCTCCACATGTCGGCCCGAGACAGGTACTGGTCCTTGAAGCTAAGCTCGACATGCGAGGCCTCGATAGCGGGGATGTTTACATCAATAGTTGTAAGGGTGATCTGGGTGCCCCTGCGCATGCCGAAGACATCTGCTATATGCTTGGCGACGTAGACCTCAACATTGGGGTGGCGAGTTTTGAGCTCCTTGGGCATGTCCTTGGCGACGCAGATGTAGCGCCTCTCGCCTTCGGGGGTTTTGGCAGTGCCACAGGAGGCAGCATCTCTGCCACGGTCGTGGGGATGCTGCTTGTGGTGAGCGGCCTGCGACTGCTTCTCGGCCTCGGTCTTGACCACGTCTAGAGCCACCAGGCTGCCAGGCTTGACGTCGTCGCCGATCAGGTCGAGGTTGAGGAGAACCTCGTCGCGGGCGAACGACTCGTTGACGGTGACGGTCCATCGTCGCTCGGGGCGCAACCTCGCCGATGAGGCGTGTTCACGGATGGTCGAGTTGCTGTGGCTCGAAACGGCGTCGGGAGACGGCGGCGGCTGTTGCTCCAGGGGTCTGTCGAGGCTGGTCCTGCTGAATTGGCGCAGGTGCGACGACCAATTCGGTGGCCTTGATGGCCCAGGCGTGGCCGCCAGGGCGTTGCGCGACGACATCAAGCCGGATCATCAAGCCGGATCATCAAGCCGGTGATGGTGGTATATTGATTGATGCAAGGCTGAACCTCCGAAATGCAAAGCGCAAAGCGCGGCGCGTCTGATGACGGCCGCAATTGAGCAGTTGACTGTGTGTGAGTATTCCTGTGCACTGTGGAAAGCTGAGAGCTTCCCAGCAGGCCCTCACGCTCTTCACGGTGCTGCAAGAGCAGTGAGGCCCGTGCGCCCCATGTTCTTCAGAAGTTGTCTCGACAGTGCGGGACGCCCCATAGGACTGTGTCAGGAACGACTGGTCCCACACAGCTCGAGTCCACTTCGGTCAGGCAGTTATAGCCGACGGAAAGCCACAAGCATTTCCATTTAGCTAAAAGCCATGGCCAGCCCTAACCCTATTGGCTCAGATTGATGGATCATCTGTTCACAAGCCGAAGCACGGATACAGTCGTCCTTGCTAAAGAGAACGGAGATTCGATACCAAGGAGACGGAGCCGCACGAGATCTCTTGTGACCATTCAAAGTCCTTGAGTCCCACCTCTGCTCCCCACGATCTACC
This sequence comes from Lasiosphaeria hispida, assembly GCA_033439745.1. Classification (NCBI taxonomy): domain Eukaryota; kingdom Fungi; phylum Ascomycota; class Sordariomycetes; order Sordariales; family Lasiosphaeriaceae; genus Lasiosphaeria; species Lasiosphaeria hispida. The sequence goes on from JAUIQD010000004.1 coordinate 2,958,306, forward strand.
CTGTAACCCAACATTACACTGCAACGAGTCACGAAAAACCCTCCTCTACTGGCTCCTCCACTGGCCATCAAGGTGTTGGCAGCAGATCGAGCTGAAGCTGGTGTTTTCTGATCTTCAACCAGACATCGACACGTTGTCCCAGTATCCTGGGAATAATCATCCACGACTCTAGAAGGTTCTTGGGTCCGCCCTCCGTAAACGGGAGCCGACGGCTGCCAGGACGGTCTCGGTGCATGTTTGCTTTCGCACTCACAGCCTACTTGCGTCTTGTACATACATGCATACTGTACACGTCTGGCTCTTGACGGCTAGCTACTATATCTCGAAAGGCACAAGACGCCGCTGTCCTCGCCGAGTGTTTCGCCGTCTCCTAACTTACAGCTGCCACGGCGGTAAGGCTATCGATAATGTTGGCCATCTCAAGTACAGGTCAGCACCCATTCGCCCGTCTTGAAAGGCCGGCTGGACTGGACTGTGACGCAGCATGCCCTCCCGCCGGGGCATGTGGTTTTCCGACGGCTTCCTGTGGCCTCCCTACTGCTGCTTCCCTGATCCCTATTTCCTAGCAAACTTCACCCTTCTCTGCTTGGCACTGCTGCAGAACCACATCTAGGAGGCTCTTGCGAACCCCAGCCGGGAACCTAGACAGCCGAAAAAAGTCATTATTTCACATGTCTCTGTTTACCCCAAGAGTATCACTGTTTTTCTTCTACACGCAAAGTTGAAATGAGCCAACGTCCTTATCGTCAACTATGGGTTTCAACCTCGGGGCCAGACAACGGCTCACGGCAACAATAGCCATATATTTTGCATTCTTTGCATCCGAACTTGCTGGTCAGTTATGCTATTAGAGTAGTTCCTTGCATATGCTGACCGTCTCTAGTTGGCTTACACACACGAAGTCTTGCTCTTACGGCCGATGCTTTTCACTATGTACGTCAGGCCTCAATACCCAAGGGCCGTTGCGAGTGTACTAATACTTGTGACATTTTAGATGAATGATCTAATCGGCCTTATTGTTGCCCTGGTTGCCCTGATAGCAAGTTATCCCATGCTTCACTGTTCTTTACACGAGACTCGCCGCTGACGGCTAACGAGCTGGCTAGGTCAGAGATCGTGGGAGGCCACTGCGAGGTCCGTTCAGTTTTGGATGGCAACGAGCGCCGGTAATCGGCGCATTTTTCAATGGTGCTTTTTTGCTCGCCCTTGGGGTCAGCATCTTCTTTCAGTCCGTTGAAAGGTTCATCGGAACCCCCCTAGCTCAAGTCGATGACACAAGATCAATGCTTATCATGGGATGTGTGGGCCTGGCACTCAATATCATCGCCATTACGCTACTGCACCGTGAGTTTACCGAGCAGTGATGCTTGTGGTCGAGTTGGGTACCTAACGAGATCACTCTAGAGCACCAAGGCCACGGTCACTGTCATGGCCATGCCCATCATAATGCTGGAGATCTTGCCCCGAGTGATAGTTCAAGTATCGAGCCTGAGGAGGCTCTTGCAAATGTAAGTTTCACTCATCGTCTTACAAAGCAGCCAAGCCCACTATCGCCCAACTAACCAACGCCTCCTTTCAGTCGCTATATCGCCACCTTCATGGGGAACACCGGCACTTCAAGCAACAACAAAACGCTGCCCCAAAGCGAGACTTGGGCATGCTTGGCGTCCTGATCCATGTGCTTTGCGATGCGCTCAATAACCTGGGTGTCATTCTTGCCGCCGTTTTAATGGCCTATACAACCTCGGCGTCCCGATTTTATGCAGATCCAGCCGTCAGCATGGGCATCTCGCTCATGATTCTACTTTCGGCGTATCCCCTGGTCAAAGACAGTGGAGCCATCCTTCTGCAGGGTGCACCCCGTGGGTTAGATGTCCAGGACGTTCAAGAGGACCTCGAAATGGTATGAAGCAAGATTGATGATATTTGGTTGATGCAATGATGCTAACCATCTACAGATTCCAGGAATCGAGTCCGTCCACGAACTCCACATCTGGCAGCTCACCGAAGAAAAAACCATTGCCACGGCACACCTCGTTATCACGGACCCGGACCTTTCCACGTTCATACTGAGAGCCAAGATTATCCAACAATGCCTCCATGCGCACGGAATTCACTCATCAACACTTCAACACGAGTTCCTCCCCGAAGAAAGAGCAGCCGTATGCAGGGGCCAAGGAAGACGGCCTCCTTGTCAGATGGTTTGCTCAACCGAGTGCGAGAATATGGGGTGCTGCGTCGGGATCTCCGACGCTGATGAAGTTCAGGAGGGGAGACCTTCTACGCCCGTGAAGGATGCTGCCCTAGAAAGCAGCAGCAGTCTGTATGATGATTCTAGCGTTTCCACTGATAGACTGAAAGACTTGACGAAATAGGGGGGATGAGGCGAAGGGGGCGGATCGCAGGAGCATCAGGCTTGCATACATCACCCACTATCGATACCATGAGGGAAAATGGAGGTGGCTGCATATAGTTGAGCAGGGAGATTCGCCTCCCCGGAGTCGTATTGCAGTTGTATTCTACGGAGCCAATTGGGGTAGGGGTTTTATCTTTTTAGGAACAGCAGCATAGCAGCAGAGCCCCATTTCTTATGACAAACCAGAATCTATCCCGAGGATCGCATTGGTTGCAAAATATGCACGGTGGGATATGGTCAAGCGATCGAGATATCACGGCACCCAGCGGTAAATAACACTGGAAAGCCGGGCCTGACGCGGAAACGGGAGTTCGTGACGCCATACCCGGATCCGTGGTACTGGGCAGTTGACCAGTGCTCAAGAGGGCTGGGAGCGTGGGGGTGCAATTGAGTGGAAGGGGGTTAGCTATGAATGATATCTTACGATATCTCACGAAACCAGACGCCCGCGCCTCTCCAGAACAACAAAGTGTCCAGCCGTTGGGCCCCCACCGAGAGTGAAGCATGAATGCCGAGTCCTAGTTGTCAAAACCCCTCCTTCGACCTTGATCATGCTTGCATCGAGATGAGGCCGAAAGATGAGGGGAAGCATCAACAGCGGGGGAGGGGTAACGGGTGAGGGGAGAAGGAGGCGTCCGCATGCCAGTAATGCTGGCGGAGCATGAGCAGCACAGCGGCGTCGCTGCATCGCATCGCCGGGTCAGCAAAAAGAAAGAAAAGAAAAACGATCAAGATGCAAATAATGGCAGAAAACAGAAGAATGTAACTCGTCAACTATACCTGCCGTCCGACTGCCCTGCAGCTGGAAAAGTATATGGGGCTGAAGGGTATACATCGGTCAGGCTGCGGTTTCCTCGTTGGGCCATATTCTCTCGGCAGCGAACAACGTCATTGGCTGGTGTGCCATTGGCACATGCATGGTGGCAAGGGCGCTCTTAATTTTTCCCTCGTTGAAGGTTCAAAATTTCTCTCTCCCCAAAAAGCCAGGTTGTGAGGCAGGTAAATCAAAGCCTCTGTATATCACGCAGCGAGAAAAGCGCTCGAGACGAGGAGATAATTTCACGCAAGCATGTTTACCCCGCAATATGCCAGCGACGATGCGATGCGATGTGATGCGTGTGGTTTGTGAATGGTGAGGAGAATCAAGTGATGAGGGTAATGCTTGGGTGTCACAGCGCCGACTGCGTCGAACACGGCAGCGGTCCTCATCTTGACTGGTTGGGCAAAACGGAGAGGCCCGACCCCTTTGCGGGACTCGCGGGAGGGGACGAGACGGACCAGGTGAACGGACAGGGAAGACGCCTCGAGTCCTCATGTAAATGCACGCAGTAATACTGCGTATGTGTGTGATGTGACCCGATGGCAACCACGACATCAAGACAAGGCCCGGTTGAAATCCGGCTGCGGCGCATTTCGCGGGCCGATGCTTGAACAGCCTATTCAGCCCCTATTTTTGCAACGTCGAGGAGGATCGGGCTACAACGCGAGCCAATAGTAGAATCCCGAAGTCGGGTTACACCTGCGAAAGGCGGTAACCAGTATTTCCATTTTCAAATAGATAGCCGATCGTTGCTTTGATAACAGGCTTTCGCTCTCAAGCAGCGAAAAAGCAGTCAGAGGCCCCCCGGTGGCCGGCGAGAAGCGGCCGAGAGCACCCTACGTATCGAGTTAGTTGCTTATTCTCTAGCGGTGAGATACTTACCGTCGGGACAAAGACAACACCCGCGATCCAGTCATTCGACGGATAGCTGTTGGACGGCTCGGAAGGGGATCCGATGACAGCAAGCTCACTACCGGTCTCCGCTTTGTTGGTAGGCGAGGCAGGGAAACAGCGAGCCAGGGTTGCGGTGAGGCAACGTAAGGGCAAGGTCAACGGTTGAGAATGAATCAGCCGCAGGTGGCATGAGTTATCAGAGATCCTCCGCCGTCAAAGCTTTTGGTAGAGCAGATAAAATTCAGAAATAGACAAAAATGCGCGTCGCACTGCGCAGGCTCAACGCCATTACGCCCGGGTGTTTGAAGCGTATTTGCAGTCGCACAAGGGTTGGCGAACGCAAAAACGGAGGCAGGAGCAGTCGAGGTTACGTACCTCAGTAACGCAGTGCCTGGGTTCGCAGAAGGGCGTCTTAATAAGTTGCATCCGCGTCCCAGCGGGTCTCCCCTGCGACCCAAGCACCTGCAACCAAACTAACCTACCAAAGCGCGAGCAGGCATCAACCACCATTTCCCTTCGTCACCGCCTTTCCGCTCCGAACTGACCTGGGACCATGGAAACAGGAACAAGCCGGGACCAAACCCTCGCCCCCGCCCGCGAGTGACAAACAGGAGACAACCCCATGGCTCATGAGGCATCTTGTCCAGTAGAGCCACCCAAGGTGGACGCTGCAAGCCTGCACAGCATTTTCTTTTTCCCCTCATCGCCTGCCCCCCACAGCTGTCTGCCCTGGCCGCAAGCGCAAGCACCGCAGCATTGAGCAAGCATCTCGTCCCAGTCTCAGTCTCGGCGCGTTTGCTTCGAGTCACAGTTCTCCACACACATGGTGAGGGCTGGACCGCAGAAAAAAACGACATTTTCAGGCCTGTCTGCGAAGCCGCAAGTGCCTGACCTGTCTTGACAACGCCGAAGGTACCGCGAGGAGTGGAACTGCGACTTGATAGCTACATCCCTTAGCCCAGTCGCAAACTCTCTCTCCGCTCGCCGCTCGCTTCTCGTCCCTCGCGTCCCCGGCCTCCCGCCTTGGGACTCCAGAATTGAGTTGCTAGTCGCCAGCATCACCCTCGCCCTCAGCCTAGGGAAGTTGGGAGCGACCGTCGAATGAGTGGGACCCCGCCTGGTGGACCTCTCGTTTGCCGCCGTCAGTTCCTGTAGCCCCAGGAGCCGGACAGGCGCCGCGTGTCTGTGTGTCTGCCACTCGATGAGCTGCCGCCCGCCCGCTGCCGCTGCTCCTCTTGCTGTCCTGGGATTTGCCTGCCATATAAACGGACCACTGCCTCACCGCCTAGCCTAGGAATCGAGGGGGAACGGGAAACGGTCGCTCTTATAGCCTCGCGCCCCTCCACCCTCTCGGTGCGTCTCACCCACGGCTCCCCGGTGGCCACGGCGACCAGCACGGCGGCACGGCGACCCTCGGCAGCGCCACAAAGAGCAACATGCCAGCCCCACGCCCGAGTGCCCGAAGCTGTTGTTGAGGACACCGCCGTCCCGCCTTTCCCAAGTGCTCCCTCACCCACCCTACCTAATCAAGTCGCAGCCGCTCACCTCGCGGGGATGCTCGGGAAGCTTTTCAATCTCGGCGCGGGCTCTGGCGCCGGGACTGCTCCCTTGACCCAGATTACGTCTCACAAGCCCATCTCATCCCTGGAATCCGTGCAGGAGGATATCCACACGCGAAACCTGCTGTTCCCCGATGCGCAGGACCTGTACGAGCACCGCCTAAACCAGGTCTTTCCGCTCGCCAGCGCCTCCTCCCTCGCCGCCGCCGCGTCGACCAACGCCTTTGACTACAATGGCGACATCGAGCTTGACGTGCGCGACGTGCGCATCATCGTCATGCAGGATGCCTTGAGCTCAGTCGCAGCCTCCCTCCTGTATGACAGCCAGTCCCCGCCGCCCGCCCCGGCCGCTGCAATGGATCGTCCTTCCACGACAGCCGGCTCCGTGTCGCACTACTCCGCGCAGGATGCGCGTCGGGCCCCTGCCTCGCCCCGAAAACCCAGCATCAGTCACGCCCAAGCCCAGCGTCCCATCGTCATCCAGCCTGACAGCCCAAAAGTCAGGCAGGGCGCCTTTGACAGGAGACCCTCGGTCCATGCACGCAATCAAGGCGGCAGCTATGTGGAAACCGACTCTCAGCGCACGTGGCGCGAGTACCGCGAGGAGCTGGCCACCTTCTCAAGTTGCATATTTGGCAACTCGGAGCTCATGGCGTACAAGGGGACTTCGACAAAAGTGCATGTCGTCCCGTCCGAGACCCGGGCGTCCGAGAACGCCTCGATACTGGGCGATGGCCGGGGCTCGATCGGCAGGTCTAGCATGCGATCGAGCAGACTATCACAGTCATTTTCCTCTGAAAATGTTCCTCCCGTCCCGACTGTCATAAGTCGCATTGCAGACCGAAAGAAAGTTCTTGTTACAAGGTTGTTTCCTGTGTCCCTACCTGTCGAGGAGGAAATTGCGGTATCTCCTCGTGGTCCGTCTCCCGAGGATGGCGGCGGTTATCCATTTCCGCAGTCCTCGGACGAGGGCAAATTGAAGAAGAAAAAGAACCAGCTCAAACAAAAGAGGACGCCGATGTACGCTGTTGCCCTAGTCATCAACCTCCCTCCACTCTCGTCTCAGCCCGCCCCAGCGGCCACGGTGCGATCGGGATTCCGTGGGCCGGGCTCATATACAGAGCAGGAATCATTCCCATCGTCCTTCAACTCTAACCGGCCCTCTGGCTGGACAGTAATCGGCCAGGGCGGCTATGGACTCGAGTCGTTTGAAACAACGTTCGGCAACGACATTGAAGACCAGATAGATGCCATTACACAGCACTGGGACATCATCATGCGGACATTGAATCATTTACAGTCTATTGTTGCTGCTACCCTGTTTACGATGCTCAAACAGGCCGATCTTTCGTCCCCGGACCCGTTCCCGGCTGCCATGGCTTCCCAAATGTCTCGAACCTCCTCCATGTCTGGTCGCCGAAATGATGACGGCTTCCCAGCGAAACCTCCCAAAACGAATGCAAAGCACATCACGCTATTCCCTAATTGTCTACAGGATCATCGCCAAATCGGTGCCGAGGCTGAGATCGCCAAGACCAGGATTGTGGCTGGCATCCGGGCTACTCGGGTCATCACCGGACAGAACCGTTGGCCGATATGGCGGGAAGAAGCTCGGTCGGTGGCCAAGTGGGCCGGGGGGAGAGAAGAGGGCTTCTTCTTTTATAACCTTCTGACCGGGTTCCTTGCGACACATACAGATTGGCTTCAAGCATTAAGCCCGCCGTCTTACCGTCGCCGATTCTTTTTGCAACAAAAAGGGAAAGTGGAGGAAGATACGTCTGTGCCCGCGCGGACAATAATCGTATCTCACGACAAGATCTCTGCGCGGCGGTTGATATTTCTGCTCTCTGCTTTCTTGCCAGCTTCCCAGCAGCTCCCTGGCATCCGGGCTCACCGGCCGAGCACGCCAGCATCGCTGGGAGCTTTGTCCCAATCGCCGCCCTCGTTTGTCGTACCAATTCTCAAAGAAGAGTCCCTCCGGCGGAAGATTAACCGCCGGGCTGGCCCTCGACGACAGTCGCATTCCCGTAATATAAGCCTACAGTCACAGCACGGACGTGCAAGTGCTGTCCCTTTGCCTCTGGCACATCTGAGCATGGACAGCAGACACGAGCGACGAGCATCCGATGCAGCATCAATCCGGACATCGCACCTACCTATCCGCGGAAGCGATCCAACTACCCGGAAGAGCAGCGCTGCTACGACCGCAACCATCACCCCTGAAACAAGCGTGCCGCATTTCTCCACCGCCCACCGAGCAGATGTTTTCTCCCACGGTCGGCCAAGCAGCAGCAACAGCACAGCCGCAGATGATCTGAAGCGCCTCACAAGGGAAGACGGCGTAGGATCACATAGCGGTGGCGAGCCGAGGCAAGGCTCCCGATGGGGAATTATAAGTGGCTTATGGGCTACCCGCAGGAGAGACTCTGGGGCCCCCTCCTTGAAAGCTCAGGGCTCGAACGATAGACAATATGGCAACTATGATTCGCCGACGAAGCTGGGCTTCAGCTCCCCCGCCCGTCCTTCCAAGGTAGTATTAGAAAATGAACAGCCAAGAACTGCTGGTGAGCAACCAGGGATTTCTCAGGGCTCCAGAGTCGGACAGGGGGGCGAAGCCCAACCACCTCCACGTGAGGTCGGCAATGGTTCGGGCTTTGCCGAGCCGACAGACTCAGTACCCAAGATACAACGGACCCCCGACCCGTCCGGGGCGTTTGAGTCCCCTGTAAAGACGTCAATCAACATCAGCGACGGTGTGATAGACGTTGATGTCCCCTTCCCCGACTACATCACATCGTTCGAGACGGCTGTCAGCTCGCCCTCCAGCAGCGGCTACCTCTCGACACCCGGCTTCGGCACTGGATTCGATGCCTTTGAGCAGTCGTGCCGCGTAGCCGTCGACGGCGACGTCCCCGTCAATGCTGCCGGCTGGCTGCAGCACTACCACCCAGACTTTGTACTGCAGGCCCTTCCCACGCCCCAGGACGACCTGATGGAGCAGATCAAAGCATCGATGCGCGCAGAGCCATCCCCCGCATGGCTACCCCACACAGCATCATCAGAGCACAATATAGAGCGCTGGGTGGATGTTAGTACTGCGGTCGTCGCCGACGCGACCACGTTCACCATCACAAGGATACGCCATCGCAGGCTGATGAAGCTGAAACTGATATCAAATCGCGCCACGCCGGTGGCTAGCCCCGCGGGGAGTGGCCACAGTACAGCGACGACGCCACCAACGTTCGAGGTGCAAATAAAAGAGGAGTTTTTAGAGGAGCCAGTGTTTGGACTCGATGATGTTCTCGCAGAAGCAGTAGAACGCGTGATCGCTACGAGCGCTGATATGGCGGGGAAGGACCCTCGCGGGTCGTCAGGGTGTTCATCGCGGTCAACTAGTAAGAGGAGGGAGAGGGAGAGAAGCAGCAGTGTGTCGACGTCGACGCAAGAGGAGGATCACAAGCACCACCAGCACCACTTAGGTCAGGGTCCGGGCCAAGGGTTGTCAGTCTCGATGGGGGCTGGAGTGGGAGGGGGGCTGGGCGGGTTGTTGGAGGTGCCAAGATCGCAGTGCAAGACGGTGCTGTTATCGGCGTTGGAGGAGGTGATTAGGGAGGTGATCGATGACCGAGATACGGAGAGGGGACACCACGAAGAGGGCGAGTCTAGAGGAAGGTTGCCAATGGAGAATATACTCAGGGAGACAGTGAGAGGATGGTTGGATGTGGTCGAGTTTGGTGGCGAGTAAGCGTTGTGGGATGAGTGAGTAAGGCTTTTCGTTATTTGATACCCCTCCCCCTTTCCCCAGGACATGCACCCACGACAAATACTGTACACCTAATAATACATGAGACGTTTGGTTTTTGATGGACTTCCATCTCTTTATTTTACCGAAGATGATGGGTTCATGTCTTTTTGCGTGCAATATTTGGTTATCGTATTACTATTGATCAAGAATTTACTGTACTCTACGGGGGTTCGGTTAAGGATTTGTACTAGTAATATGACAGGTAGCTTGGGTATTGAGTTGAGGAAAATAAGCGGGTAATGATGGGTTTCTTATGTGGGGAATTTAGGTCTCTATTGTCGATACTGCTTCTGGACTGTCTGTCGGTGAGTGTTGGTGGTTTGGGTTTCATCGGTGCAAGCATTCCATTTGCAGTACTTTCTGTCACTAGAAGCAAGGTCTATTGATAGCACTACAAGGAGTTGTGCGTGTCGAGAATTCGGTGCTAGGGCTCTTGATTCAGCCTTGGGGCTTATTCTTCTTCTATCGTGTGCCATGTTGAGTTTAAGCCACGGAAGGATTGGGCATGCTGCATCAGCCACCTCCCGGTCCTACAATACCGACCAACATAGAGCTACCTGCCATTGCACCGCTCGCTACCTAGCGAGGCTGGCCTGTGGTGCTACCTTGGGCAGGCCATTCTAGAAAATTGCCGGCAGGTCCAGGCAACGCCTTGGCAAGGAAGTGAAACCGTTGGGCAACGCACTTTGAAGTATTATGTTACACTACTATATGGTGGCATTGGAGTGCTGGACACCACTGCAGAATTTTTCTGACATATAATACAAAAGGACTGACAGCGGCAAGAGGGCTGGATTCGTGAGTTTAAGGCTGACTGGTTGGAACAAGAGCTGAAAGTCCCTCGCAAAGCACTGGTCAACCTTGTTGTCATGGTTATAGGAGGGATTGAGAAGAGAGGAGCCGATACAGGGCCGTGCGCCTCCAGAGTATCTCCTAAGCGTATTGTATGTTTTCCTGTCGGGTGGATGCCGAGCAGCTGTAATCGGGCCGCGAGCCATCGTAGACTGGCCGCCGGGGTTTCGGGGTTGGCAACGGCAAGCTCCGATTTTCGAATGGCCTTGCTGGCGATGGAGGCAGACCGAGTTGTGGATAGGGCCTTCCTAACTCGTCCCAGGAGGGAGTTGACTGTTGTCCGGATCAGGCCATGATTACAACCCAAGAGGCCGGAACCGACATGCCCGGCGGGCGCCCTGACGGCTGGCCTGGGTCGAGTTGAGGTATTCCAGCAGCGTTTCAGTGGAAGGTTGGGCAGCTGGGTAGTTGAGTAAGGTAAGTACCGTTGGTTACCTGTGGTAGCATTACATGTAACGGTAACCGATATACTTGGCTTTGTCATACATACATACCACGCACCTGTGATGCATATACCTGGGTGGGGAACCATCTGTCTATAACAGATGTTCCGCTCGCACATATTTTACCGGGCCCAGTCTCTTGGTTGTAGGCTTCTCTGTTTGTTGGGTGTCCAAGCCAAGTGAGCGCCTTCAATGGTGGAGACAAGTAAAATATGATGGTGGCACCCGCTATGGCGTAAAGGAGCAGGGAGTCAAGCTATTCTTAACGATGGATTGACGTGAGCAAACCGCCCAGGCTGGGCAACTCTTGGCAACCAACCAAATCGGCGCGCTTGGTCCCAGGGATGAATTTGCTGCGAAACGAGGCTCGGCTCATGCTCTTGCCTGTCATGCATTCCCGCACTTCTCTTGGTTCGATTAGTTGCCTCCAGGTTGGGATGAAGGCTCCTGAGCTCGGCGGTAAGGAAGGTAATTGTAGATGACTCATGGCAATGTTGCTTGCCCGTGGCCGGCAACGGTGTATCGGTTGGTGCGGAAATATGCGAGAATTAGGTCTGGGTCTGAGTCTGGGTCTGAGTCTGGGTCTGAGTCTGGGTTCGGGATAGGGCGAGGAAGAGGGAGGCTTCTGGAATGGAAATGGACCGGCTGCCGGGCCATGCCCCTCGACGGGTTTGCCCCGCCCCCCCCCCCCCCCCCCTGCCCGCCTCCCCGCGTCGGTGCAGGGCAGCAGCCCCTCATCGCAGATCGAACCCCCCAAGCGTCGCGGATTGGCTCTCCGCCTTCGATTCCTCCTGCACGCAAAGACTCCAGCTGACGGACGCTGAATGGTTGCCCAGCCCTCCGAGGACCAAGTGGCACAGCAGCGCGGCGCTGCATCATCTGGCGCTCTGTGCTCGGCAGCCATAGGCTCTAGCACTTTCTTGGAGCTTTCCTGTCTTTCTTGTCGTTGTGAACACAACCAATCGAACGTGCGTTCCTGAGCTCTGAGAGAGAGGGCCAAGGCGGCGGATAAATCTGGTCCAGTGGGTGGCCCCGACAGGCCTTGTCTTTGTCTCCCGAGCCATGCGGTAAAGACGTGCGGAACGAGGCAGCGCAGCTCCCGTTTGTTCCTGGTTGCCCTGATTGCTGCAGGGGGTTTTCCTCCATCACGGGTGCGGGTGCGCTCCCGGTCGAGGGCGGAGGATGGACAAGCAAAACATGATACTCGCTCAAAGATGGGACGGCCGTCAGCTGACAAGATGCCCCCTACTGCTAGGTCCCTTACCTTGGTTTGTCTGAGCCGTTGAGGCTGTCCTAGCTGATCTGCGTCACCTCCCCTGCCTCCGCCTGTCTTTTGTCGCAGTCGTCCCCTTCACTTCTCATCGCTCGCTCGACTACTAATACAGAGGCTGCCCGGTTGCTGCCGTCTCAACTTGGAAGAAACAAGTTTTAATTTTGCATCAGCACTCCCGACTAGAACTGATATCACCACTTCTCGCACCTACACACAGACCTCGCCATGCACATCACTACGGTAGTAGCTCCTGGGCTCGCTCTGCTGGGCGCGGCCTCTGCGTCGCTCATCCACATCACCTCATACGCCGGCACACTCACGACACTAAACCTGACACTTCCCTACGGTACCGACCCTGCAAGCTTCAAAAACCTCAGCGCGACCACAGAGTGCGGCGACAAGCCTTCGTGGCTGACCCTGGTCGACGATGTCCTCTACTGCGTCGACGAGGCCTGGGGCAAGGATAACGGCACCCTGGCCTCGTTCAAGATTGGCCCCGAGGGGACCCTGACTCTCCTCAACAAGGTCGACACCATTGGCGGCCCAGTGAGCGCCGTTGTCTACGGCGACGGCGGCAAGGGGCTGGCCGTTGCCGATTAGTGAGTTCTACCCCAAATCTGTCATATGCTAGGTCAGGTCTAGTGCAATCTGGAATCGGGAATCTGCAGTGTGTGCCGTCGTGCATGGGATTGTGAGATTTGGGGGCGTGTGGAGGGGTGAAGGCGGGGTGGAAGGGGGGGGGGGACGACCGGGAGCCGAAGCCGAAGCCGTTGGAACAGGAACACGAACTAACAGCACGTAGTGGTGGAGCGGGCCTCAACGTCTACAACATCGCCAATCCCTCGAGCTTGGCACCGGTCCAGGCCGATGTCTTCAAGCTTCCCCATGCGGGCGTCAATGCTGAACGCCAGGAGGCGCCCCATCCTCACCAGGCTATCCTTGATCCCACTGGCGCCTTTCTCGTCGTGCCCGACCTGGGCTCCGACTTTGTGCGTATCTTCGCCATTGACAAGAGCACGCTCAAGCACACCGAAGTAGCGCCGCTGGTGAGTGCTCCTGGAAGCGGGCCTCGCCATGCCGCCTTCGTCAAGGGCACGGCCAAGACCTTCCTCTACGTCGTTCACGAGCTCTCCAACACCCTAGTTGGGTACGATGTCACGTACACGGCCGACAACTCGCTCGGCGTCAAGAGCCTCGCTTTCGCCCAGTTCTGGTCAAGCACGACCCACGGCGACAACAAGACCGCCGCCATCCCCACCGGGACCGCCGCCGCTGAGATTCTCCTCTCTGTGAGTCTTGCCCCCCCCCCTTTGATGATGGCAGAAAGATCCTCCACCCGGTACTAACCCGCTCGCCAGCCCGACTCCAAGTTCCTCACCATCTCGTCCCGCTTTGAGCGGCTCCTAACGGTGCCCAACTACGACCGCACCAACACGACCCTGCTGCCCTCGGACCCGCTCATCACCCTCGCCATCGATGCCGACACGGGCGCCCTCAGGCACGTGCAGACGCGCGCCGCCGGCGGCGTCAACCCCCGCCAGTTCTCCTTCAACAAGGCCGGCACCCTCGCCGGGGTAGGTCTCCAAGCCGACGGGCGCGCCGTCATCATCCGGAGGGATCCCAAGACGGGGATACTGGGCGATATCATTGGGAATGTGGCGATTGAGGGCGAGGTCAATTGTGTCATTTTTAACGAGGACTAGGTGTGCCATCTTTTATGAGCATTAGGGAACTCGGGGAACCCCTATCATAATATGGGTTGGAGCAGTAGTTCACGCCTGGGGCGTGACTGCTACTATTATCATTATTCGTATTTATTATTATTGGGATGGCTTGGTCGGGAGGGGATATGAAAAGGAAGGGGGAGGAGATACCCAACGATGAGAGCGAAAAAGAAAAAAGTATTTTACACGCATTTATCTAGCGGAATAATAGAGTTCTGAGAACAACCCCTTCTGTTATTTTGTCATGAGATCAGCGGCAGAAAGAAGACAGTAAAAACGAGATAAGGCAAGAATATATACTGCGGTATGGATACCGGACGCGCGGTCGTCGGGCTCTCTACCGCGACCTCTTGTGTTGCGGTAACGACGATGGTATGGCGGGCTGCGGATAGCAGGGGCCAGGGCGACAAGGAGAATGGGTGTCGATGGGAGATCGCTGACTTGGCCTTTGGGACATGTGTTCACCGGCAGTATAGTATCTTGGTACCGCCGTACGGTATAGAATATCTGATGAAGCGCATATGAAATGTCCCTTTTGCTTCCCCACAATCTGCATTGTCTGATGGTGGCAAACATCCATATAGGGGTCGCCCCTCACGCCCTGTTGTCTAGATCTTATTGTGCATCGTCATGTGTCCACCAGTTGAGGCATCATCTGCCCGCGCCTGTCCGTGTGTTGCAGGTAATGTGGATGAGGCTCCCGAGGTAATGGGGATCAAAAGGGAAACTTCCTCCAAGCGAGGCTACTTACTGGGTTACGTCACGTCAGGAATTATATGTCGTAGCCCCATATGCATTCCCTTGCTTGCATGTACGCCTGGCCTAGACGCCTACGTCTTTTCACTACGAGCAACTTCGTACCCAGGCGGCTATCCCGCAGTACCGTGTTTACATGCAGCCGCATGCGTCCCTCCGAGAGATTTACATCACCAAGAAGGGCCGCAGGCCAGAGGCGTGTAGGATTGCCGCCTGTCTCGGCCTTACCATGTGTTACATCGTGAACTTGGTTGTTAGGAGAACTGGGAGATGACAGGTTCCAATATCACCCAATGACAGGAAATCTGGGCCGAGCGAAAAAGAGAACGGTAGGGGAAATGAAGAAAAAAAGCCTGATTCCTACTGGTATTAGGTTGGGGGTATGTATACCGGTTGCGTGGTGTTTGCCCCTGAAGTTTGGTCCATGGCTACAGGGCTGCTCAGTTCGTAGCATCAACGATACAAACCTCGCCCTACGTATCATTGGAGCTGATGAAGCACAAGGCGGCTGCAGACGGAAAGGGCTCTGCTGCAAGTTGGTACGAATCCGGGTTCGGAGATAGAGGACGGGGTGTAGGGACTTACTTATTGCGGCAAACGGCCGTCCGGGGGCATGCCAGATTCGTTGCGTCGAATCTGGTCCTACATTGAGCGCGTCAACCCAGTAGTCAACCAAACTTTGAGAGGGTTTGGTACCAGGGAATAGATCCAAAGAGGGGTACTTGCCAGCAGCAAAACAAACGTGATTCACGTTGTGGCCTGAGAGGGTAAAGAGAGCCGAGGTGGCCCGCCACTTTCGAAGCGAGATGCAAGACGCGGCCGCCTGGGGCGAAGGGGATCAAGGGTGACCAAAAGAGACCTTGCGCACCCTTCCCCTGATGGGGTCGGGGCGCAGGATGACTTGAGCAGGGCCTTGTGGGCGCAAAGGAGGGGAAAGAGGGAAGACAGGGCCGGCGCTGGACTCCAAATGTTCGGGGGTTGGCGGCGGCCGGGAAGAGGCGAGCCTGGTCAAGTCCGCGGTAGTAGTCGTCCCTTCGACAAGCCTCCCGCACTGGCAGCACGCTACCTTGGCTTCCCTCCCTTTGTCGCAGCCGTTGCTTGTACACTACGACTAGTGATGATCTGGGCCGGCGGATGCGAGCGACGGTCGAGATCCATGTTTGCGCGCAACAAGACAACGAGCGCGAGTATGGCAACAAGAAGCGAAGTTGGCCTCCCCCCAGCTGGATGCGTTTAGCACCTCTTTACACGTATTCGTGCGCATCTCCGCATCTCAGTCTCAGCGAACCCACACCGCGAAAGAGGCGCGGGCGCCGCCGTCGCAGGTTCGGCACCATCATACTTTTAGGCCAAGAGGCGTTCGGGGGTACGCTAGGGGAAGGACACTACCTAATTGTAACGGCAGGAAGGACGGACAGCGCCGTATGAGTTGCAGCGTCTTGAGATCCCGGACAATGGCAGATGATGGGTCAACTAGGGCGGCACTTGTACGGGACTTCGCGATATTGATCGAGGCTCTATGTCGAGGTCTAGAGCGGGTAGAGCCATGGCGCGGTCAAGGCCGGGCGTGTGCCGGTTAATATATCACGATGGGGCTCTCCATGCTCATATGACCACTTTGGCCGGTCCCAGGCGGGCGCGTCCCCTCAGCCGCCGGCGATCTTGCGTCGAGTTTTTGCCTTCAATATTGTCACTATTTTCTGGGGTCTTGTTGTGTTGTTATCTTATTAGGGTCACGGGGGTTCGAGATGTGCTGGGGGGGGGGGGGGGACGCTCTCAGCATGCAACGCACGCAGAGAACAGGCGAGTGCCATTGCCGGTGTGCATTCGCCCGATCACCGCAAGGTCGCAGAAACACACCAGGAAACGGGTCTCTGCTGTTGTGCTGTACCTCAGTCCTCGGTGCGGTCTGAGTCTCGACAAGCCGATATGCCTCTCAAGAGACATTCTTGAGAATTGTTCCAGAAAGGGCAAATGCTGTAAAAGCGCTGTAAAGGGCAGACAAGTCTGGGGCTGTGCAGGGTTTAATTGCCAGTAATCGGACCGACATCCCCTTTTCGCACCCAGTTGGAGTCGCTAGAATCGGCGGCGACGAGGACTCTCAGCGCTAACGAGCTCGCCTACGTATGCATGCACGTGCGTGGGACAGCTCTCTCCAACGGCCACTCACGGCTCGGGACTGTGTCCAGCTATCTGGTATCTGTGCGTGCTCAGGGCTTCGATGGGCCTTCCCTCGCACATCCATCACACCACGTCGCCCACATACCCACCGATCCATGCCGCCGCAACGCACGGCTGCACAACCGCCCCAAAGCATCAACAGTGAGAAGCTTCAACCTCTAAACCAAGACGCTGGAATATCCGGACCTGCTAGTGCGCGCGCAGTAAAATAATGCGCCGCTCCCTTTTTGCTGCACTTTCTGCAATATATTCGAGCAGAGCTTCTGCCCACTCCCATTCGTGGCGGGGAGTGGAGGCAGCAAGCACAGGCGATCCGAGCTCTTCATAAACTCGGTTCCCAATATAGAGAGTGACCACCACCCCTTCATCCCCCCCAACCACCTGCCGAAGTTCCAATATCCGTCATCTCTCGGCTACCTGAAAATAGGACTTGAGGTTCGCTGCTTGACGCTCCTCTTGGTGGCGAGTATGAGTACGTGCTCTGTCCGGATCCGCAAGGCACTTTATTACTTGGTCGGCCATGCCCGCGCCTGCTCACGAGACTCTCTCAGTCTTTGTCCTTCAGATACAAACGAAGGAGAGGGCATCTCGGGCCCGAGCAGCTCGTTTGCGGCTTCAGACTACATGACATTTGGGGTCCGCTTGAAGTGAGAAGAGGATGAAGGAGTAGGTAGTGGTCGATGTACTGTGTAAGTGGTAAGTGAGCAGATGCAGGTACGAATACATGGACCCGTTCGTCGCATGCTCCTTCGCCCAAGTCCTCGGCCTCACTCTGAGACCTCGGGGGACTAGTTCAGAGGGAAAACAAGAAAAGCTGGGTAGTCCGCGCTACCCACCTCGGGAAGTCACCAACCGCCGCCAGCGAGCGGGGAAGGTGACTCGGCCGTCGATGGCGTTGTGGTTAGTTGTCAGATGTATGGGGTCAGGTCAGACTAGGTAAGGAGAACACCGGCTTCTCGAAGACTTCTCCCCTCCCCCCCCCCGCAAGCGGGCCCGAGTCTGGAGTCGAAGGGATGGTGCGAGACCGTGCAGAGAGATTGCCAGGAGTAACGGGTGCTGGCGGTCGAGTTTATGCTAAATTGAAAAGGCCAAGGGTCATCCAAGCCTTATGGACTTGGAGTTTCCAATGACAGCGGTGGTCGTTATACCAAAGGCCGATATAGCCCGGGCTTGCCTCTCTGTGTAATAAAAGAAAATGGTGATGGTAGGAACCAACAGACCGATCGCAACTGATGAGGTCGCCAGGCACCGAACAGGCCCGCTCGGCCTATAGGTCCTGTGTTCGTACCTGCCTGTCTTTTGGTTGAGGTCGGTGATGGTGACTAACGGCAGAGCGGTGCACCAGAAAAGAGCTGACGAGACAGCTGAGACGCCGGACCCCAAGGCCCTAAGAGCATCGGGGAGATTGATGAGTGATGAGTCGGGTGTGAGAGCTCGTGGATATTGATCTGGTTGACACATGCAAGAAAGGTGCAGTTCCAAAATTGGAGAGAGCTCATGTAATCAGGTCAAATGGAACCGAGCCTCCAGCCAATGCGCGCCCTCGCATTTACAGTGCCAGTGGTCTTTTTGTCCTCGAGCATGCTTGAGTTCTGTGGAACGCCGGATGGCCTTTCCAAGGCACCTCTGCCTCGTACATACCTACTTCAGCGATGGCGTCCGTCCACACCCATAGGTATCACATCCTAGCTTCCCGAGTTCCCTTCATCCGGGCATCTCGGCGATGGGCGGCGATGGTGAAGGCAACAAGAGGACTGGGCTGGGCTGGCTGGCAGGAAACAGATAACTAAGTGTCCGAGTCAAGCTTATGCTCGCTGTTCTGTGTCTGTCACTGGTTCTATGTAGCTGCATGCGCACCTGGCACCTGGCATCCGGGGAAGGCAGAAAGCGGACTACAAGGCCGCTCGTCTATGCGAGATGGTCGCTCGCCTGCGCTCGCCTGGGACCTCGATTTTGGGATGGGATGAACATGCGCTGAGAAGCTTGGAGCTTGGGAGAGAAGTGGGCACTCAGCAGCATCGGCGCTGTGGGTGCTGCTTGCTGGCTGGCTGGGCCCACCCCCGCGTTTCTGATTTGCCTTTCCATTCGCCTTTACTCCTCGATTCTTTCTAGCGATTTATTCGTCTCCAAAAGTTCTCCATCCTCACTCCGCAAATCTCGGGATCCACACAACCCTACCCATCCGTGATGGGACGAGCGACTGGCATGCGCTTCCGTCGGGGCATGTGTGTAAGAGATCAGCAGAGGTATCAGGTCCTGCCCGTTCCGCCCTTACGATACCTTTTGGCGCCTGAGCTGGACGGCACAGTCTGCGGCTTCTGCGGCTTCGACGGCTTAGATGACATGCGAGAGCCTTCACAACCTCGTGGCTCATGCAGATGGGCGCCAGGCAAGCAAGCATCAAGGACTCCCGACTCGTGAGCCCGAGCGAAAAGGGCCGCGGGCTTGGTCGAGGGAGCCAGGCAACTTCGAATTCGGTCGAACTGGCAGCGCTAGGCCAACGCTGGGCAAGCCACACACACCATCACAAACCAACCCACAACAACCCACAACAACCCACATTGCGAAGCACTCCGCAATTCCCATGTCTTCCGCTCCAGCACGTCGATGCGACCCTCGACAGGGGGGGGAGCATCGACCGCCCCCTCCTCTCCCCTGCCCGCCCTCGCACATGGCCACCCCTGCCACATCCGTTATTGCACATCCTGGAGGCATCCTTTACCGATTATCGTTGAGAACCAGATCCAACCCGACTAGCGCGAACCCTGCCTTTCATGGCAAATCTCGACCGTGATGCATGTCGCGCAGTAACAACCCTAAGCACCGCTCCGTCCCCTCTGCGCTGTCCACCGAGCACGCCCTGTTAGTCGAGCTGACCCTGGGGCTCGTCGTTGCTTAGCTCACATCTAGCGATCAACTAGGCCCTCGACTAACCCTCCCTCTCCCCCCCTGTTGAGGTGCCTCCGCGTCCGTACCTGGGCCGGAGCTTACCTACTTACTGCGTACGGCCTGTGTCCCCAAGTCCCAAGTACAGACGATACGACCAGGCGCACTCCCCCCGTATGACGAGATATGAATCCTCCACCTCCCACGACTCCGGATAGACATTTCTCTCTCTTTCTTCCCCACTGCCACCCGTACTGTCGTGTCATACATATCGTGCGGTGCATAGCACTCCCCCCCCCCCCCCCCTCACCCCCCTTATCCGTCTCCATATCCATTCGTATACACCAACCTCTTGTTCACTCGGCCGGCCAGTCGCCCTATGATGCGAATCGACGACACACATCACCAACCACCGGTCCCTGCGTTCACGGTCTCTGACTCGTGAGCCCTCGACGCTGCAGTGGCTCCCGTCGCCAGCCGCGGCCTTATTGGGACGAGACGAGACCATCCGACCCAGCTGCTGCCCTACTCCCGCCCAGCGAGACCTTCGCTCCTCTCGGGAGCCCGTCCAACCGCCACCCTGTCTCTCGTCACTACCCAGCCTGCCCTGTACGAGCAATACGAGCTGTACGGGCAGTCTGAACGACGCAGCATGTCGCCGTCATCCAACGGCGACTCCCCCCTCTCCGCGACGGGCACCATGACGGCAACCTCCAACGCCCATCTTGTAAGGCAATTCCCCCTGCCGAACCGAGACTTCTCCATCGAGATCCCCTCGCCCCTGCTTGTCGCCTCCAACGGAGTGCACTCGCTCAAGTCACCTACTTCCCTCAAATCGGCCCGGACCCCGAGCTTCAGCCGGGAGGGCATCCTCGGTTCCGCTCAGAAGGCTCGGAATTTGTCACAGTCGTCCGAGAACCGCCCAGAGAACGTTTCTAACGGACTTCAGAAGGCCCCGAGCGACGAGGGCATCAATCCGTTAAAGAGGAGAAACACAGATGCAGGCGTCGACTATCCCAGGCGGAGGGCCACCATTGCGGTAGGTTGAGTCCGCAGAAACCCTGGCCCGGCCATGTGCCGACCAAGACACTGACTCGACTTTTATCATGTAGTGCGAGGTCTGCCGCTCGAGGAAGTCGCGGTGCGACGGGACAAAGCCCAAATGCAAGCTGTGCACTGAGCTAGGCGCCGAGTGTATCTACCGCGAACCCGGCATCAAGCTTGATGCCGGCGACAAGCTCATACTGGAGCGGCTCAACCGCATCGAGAGCTTGCTCCAGATGAACATGGTCGGCCACCAGTCCAACGGCCTAGCCTTATCTCACGACTCGCCAAACATGAGCAATGGGACCGGCCTGAGCGGGGATAACCTACTGATGCAGAATGCGACAGGCTTTACCTCCGTCATTCCCAGCGGCGGGCTGGGTACGTGGTCCGCAACGTCCAACAACATCTCGACCATGCCCAAGGTTCACACGAATGCGGCTCTGCATCTGCTGCAGTGGCCCATGATTCGAGACCTTGTGGCACGCCCGTACGACCCTCAGATCCTTCTGCAGCTCGAGATGGCACGTGAGCCGTTACACTCGCTCACAAAGACGCCTTGCGTTGACCTGTCCAACACGAACGCCTATATCGAAGCCTACTTTGAGCGCGTAAACATTTGGTACGCCTGCGTTAACCCATACACGTGGCGGAGTCACTATCGCATCGCTCTTTCCAACGGTTTCAGGGAAGGACCAGAGAGCTGCATTGTACTTCTCGTGCTGTCGCTCGGCCAGGCAAGTCTTCGGGGCAGCATATCTCGGATTGTGCCGCATGAGGACCCCCCAGGTCTACAGTACTTTACAGCCGCCTGGGCGCTACTGCCAGGAATGATGACGTCCAACAGCGTGCTTGCAGCCCAGTGCCACCTACTGGCAGCTGCCTATCTTTTCTATCTTGTTCGGCCTCTGGAGGCGTGGAACCTGCTTTGCACGACGAGCACCAAGCTGCAGCTGCTCCTGATGACACCCAATCGGGTCCCTACCGACCAGAGAGAGCTGAGCGAGAGAATATACTGGAATGCGCTCCTGTTTGAGAGCGACTTGTTGGCGGAGCTCGACCTGCCGCATTCGGGCGTTGTCGCATTCGAAGAGAACGTGGGTTTGCCTTGCGGGTTTGAAGGAGACGAGCAAGAGGCCGTTGGACGCGACGAGTTGTGGTACTTCTTGGCCGAAATCGCATTGCGGCGCCTCTTGAACCGCGTCAGCCAGCTTATCTACTCCAAGGACTCGATGGCATCTACGACCAGCCTCGAGCCCGTGGTCGCCGAGCTGGACTTTCAGCTGACACAATGGTACGAGAACCTGCCGCTTCCGCTGCAGTTTCCCTTCACTCGTGCCATGCTCCCGGATCCAGTTCAGACGGTGCTGCGGTTGCGATTCTTTGCGTGCCGAACCATTATTTACCGACCGTACATTCTCGCAGTTCTGGACAACGAGCAGGCGATCTTGGACCCCGCGGTACGGGACAGCTGCACCAAGTGCCTGGAAGCCTCCATCCGGCAACTGGAGCACATTCTTGCTCAGTAAGTTGTATCCTGCTCTTTTCATCAGCGCAACGCCGCCGTTTTCTACGTTGCAATATGCAAACCGTTTCCCAGTCCTAAGCTTCACCCAATCTAACGAATTGACCCGCAGTCACGCCGGACACATGCCGTACCTATGGCAAGGTGCCCTTTCTATCGTCTCACAAACTCTCTTAGTTATGGGTGCCACGATGTCGCCGTCATTGAATGGCATTCTATGCGGCTTGGTTCCGCGCCGTGAGATGATCGACCAGATCATCAACGACGTGGTCATGGAGATTGAGCGCTACTCCGTGCTTTCACCCAGTCTGAGTCTTTCGGCCGAGATTGTCAAGGAGGCTGAGGTTCGACGAAGGACGTTCCTGAGCGGTTGAGCGCCAACAAACGCCCGCCCAGGTCGCCAGCCTTCCGAATGCACGCGCATAGTTGCATCCTCTCGCCTAACTGACTGCACAGAGCCGCGGTTCAGGCCTTATGGGGTCGATCGAGATATGTTTTCTTTGCTACTTTGAGAAGAAGAAAATGGCATGCACTGCGACACCGCTTACTGTAACTGCATGTGGGCTGCTGCGGCGTACAAACATTGTCGACCGTTTCACCGGGACACACTTTGAGAAGCACTCACGCCGCCGCCACAAGTTCACCTTGGCTGACACCATCACAACATGCACTGAAGAGGCGGGCGACGCTTACTATGATTACTATGATACCCCCCCCGGAACAACCGATGCGAAATCAAATTGAAAAGGCGGCCTGGGCAATGGACCGAAAGTGCCCCCGAAAAAACCGATACGATGCGGTTATCATGGCGCAAACGTTCCCGGCCCGTTCCCACGTGTTCGGCTTTCTCACCCGGAAGTTTGTGACAGGCGCAGCGAGATAATGCACACTCGTTAACAGCCCCCGGCAATTTACTAACATTCCTCTCGACGACAAGTCGGTACTGAAGAAGGGATGGAAGGAGCACTAAGGCACTCCGCCAGAACAGCCTGCCTGCCGGGATTCTACTGCCGCCATCACTGGTGCTGGTGCAACGGTACCCTAATCAGGACAGAACTTGGGGGAGCTGGGGTAGCGCATTTTTTTTGTGCTCTCTGGTTCGGCAGCTCGGGGACGCGAGTTCAAATTTACCTTGGGGTTGGGGGCTGGGGAGTTGAGGGGGAGGGCTGGGGTCTGGGGGTAGAATGGCTGCAAATGTCCATGGGAGCGGACCAGCGGCCCGAAGTACCGCCTATCCCCTCTCTCCCCTCCTTCCTCCCCCACATCCGTCTTTCTTGAGCGACAACCATACTGGGTTGTGTGCACTTGATGTGTGTGCGTGCGTACCCGTGGAAAGAGGCACTCCGTCACCCTTGGGACCGTTTGCGGTTACTCGTCGACAGAAGGCGAGTGGAAAGGGGGATTGATTGAGGAACGAGTTACAGGGTTTCTTGTCTGTTACTACTGAAGAGAATCGGATGGTTCCCCTTTCCTCTTCCTCTTTATTCTTTATTTCTTGCATCGGCAGTCTTATTTTCATGAATGATTCTTGTCGCGTTCGGTTGAGTAGTGGCGTTGGAGTCTGTCATGTCATTAGCCGGTGGTTGGCGGTATCTTTGCTTTGGGCCTCTTCTTGGTTGGGTATCTAAAACTCGATTCTTTTCAACTGTATCATATTTGATTTGGCGGGTTTCTTGTCTCCATTACCTAGATTGGATGATGGCGTATTATTGGGATTGGGATTTGTATGCTTGCAACGCTGCCTACCTATCTACTAGGTGACTGATGAATGATCTTATGGACGGCATAGAAACTCCGGATACAACAACAGCAACGGGAAATGCCATTATGGGAGGGGAGGGGGGGTTGGTGATGGCAATGGAACAGTTTTCTTTACCCACTCCGACCTCTTCTCACAGTGTTGTGGTAACATGGTGTTAACCGCAGCAATCGAGATGACATATGATTCATCAGCGTCTATTGTTGGACTGAGTCTTTTTCTGCAGTGCAAGTAGTATATGTGTGTGTGTGTGTGCGCGCGCGCGCATGTAGAAAATTCGCGCTCCTTTCAGTTGGGTTGTCGAGATGGGATACCTGATGGTGATCTGGGGCCGATGGCCCGCTAACGCGCACACTACACTAACCACTAACCTCGCCTGGTAAACGTTCCAAGTATGTATGTACAGGTTCAACAAGGAGTACTTTGTGCAGTAGTAAAGAATACGGTAGCGTGCAAGTAGTACAAGGTATATACGGAGTGGCGGTATTGCCTGCGCCAACTAGGCGATAGTCTACCACTGCTGCGTGTCCTATCCACCCATCAACTTTGGAGTAACACAAAATGAGCTGGCTGTCTGGGGAAGGCCGGGAGGGTGGTGGGACTTTTCTTGGCGGCGCGGTCGGGTCGAGATCAAGTTTTCCAGTTCATTACAGAGGCAGGAGGACAGGGTACGGAGGAGACAAATGGGCTTGGCTGTCAACTTGTTCGAACTGTCTCCGGCCCAAGTCTCATATGAGGCATATGTCTCATTTGTGGGTGAATGAGATGTTGGAGATAAGGAGAGGGTTTCACCAATTAGGTGGCACACACTCGTGTGTGGAACGGCGAATAAGCTGATGGGTCTTCTAACAGGTTGGAGGATAGAAACGAGCGGAGCTGTAACCAAGTCGTTCATGTATGTACAGACAATAGGCGCAGGAAGCATACTCGCTTGCAGCCTGCCGGGCTGCGAGAGAAGACTGACACATTTCGTACTCGGGACTGGTCATGATCCTGGCGTATTTTTTTTTTCTTCCCCCGGCCCAGCATTTTTTTTTTGGCATCGTCTCTGTGTTGACCCTGCGGCTGGTTTTTGGGATCTTGACCTGGGCCATTTCGAGCCTGAATGGTTTTGTCTCCCCTGTTACATACAGTATATACATATGTGAGACGAGAGGTGCAAGCCATTTCATGCCTGCCGTCGTCCAAACTCAGGCAAGGTAATTAGCGTCTGTTGTACCTCGTACGACATTTTAGTAAATTGGGTAACCTGATCTAAGGCAGCCGTCTGTGTTCAAAATCAAGCCGTGACGCACTACATTTTGGAGGTGGGAATCGGGATCGCTTGGTTCTTGAACTCATGTATTGTACAGCATATCATGGGAAGGAACTTGAGGCGGCCCCTGATGTGACCCGGCGAACCGAGATTGGAGTCCCAGTTGGGACCCGATGCTCCCTCGAATGTCACCGGCTTGGCGAGACCCGGGGCACGGACCACCCGGTATCGAGGCCGGCGCCGGGTGTCGGGGCTATCCCGGGCTTGTTTTGTGAGAAGATGCAGTTGGGGGTCGACTGGCGATTTCGTGTCGTGGCACAGGCGCTGCGCCGGGGTTCCAAATGTTACCATACACTGTAGAACAGTCTCAGGTGCACGTGTGTAGTACGACACACACACACACACACACACACACGGGACACACGGGATACACGGATACATGGGATACACAAGGGGGCTGTCGTAGACACTGGAACCACGGATGGACAAGATCTGGATGTCCCAAGCACGGCCGTGTCGATCTGTGACATTTGAGGTTCTCGAAGGCACGGAAAATGCCGTTGAAGTGCCGTTCTGTCCCATGGCATCCCCTGCAGCTCAGCCGTTTGCTACCACGGCACCACGGCTACCTTTTGGCCCCCATATGCCGCCGTGCTTGCCGTTCCGTGGTCGCTGGTCGGGCCCACGCCCGCGCCCGATCTGCCGCCTCTCGCCAAGACCGATTACGGGGGTCTCCCTGCTGGGCGTCCCGTTCCCGTTGGCTCGTCATGTGCTCGCTGCCCGTGCCTGGTGCTGCTGCGCTCGTTTAAATACCTGGAGGCGCCTGGTTTGCCCTTCTGATCACGGGTGCGTGCGTCTATCGTGTTTATCGCGACGAAAGTATCTTATCGCCGTCGCTGTCGCTGTTGCTGCCCGTGTCACGTGGGTCGTCACATGG
This sequence comes from Lasiosphaeria hispida, assembly GCA_033439745.1. Taxonomy (NCBI): domain Eukaryota; kingdom Fungi; phylum Ascomycota; class Sordariomycetes; order Sordariales; family Lasiosphaeriaceae; genus Lasiosphaeria; species Lasiosphaeria hispida. Next base: position 2,984,435 of record JAUIQD010000004.1, read on the forward strand.
GCTGAACGTCTCAGATTCGTGCTCGCTTCGATTGGGATTGGGCTTCGCCGGCTTTGCCTGTTATCACCTGTCACCTGCAGTCCGTTTTTTAGCCAAGCATCCAAGGTCCAAGATTGTCGATTTGCGCCCTTTGACCGCTCCAGGCGCAGTCAGAGAGCTGCGCGGTGAGGAGGAAACAGATAAGTCTCGAGGGATTGTGCGACGGTCGAAGTGGGACAGGAACATCAGGAAACACTAGCCGAACCATTCAGGTCAGTGAGCCCGTCTCACCCTGTCCCATCGTGCCCATCCCCATGCTCCCATTCGCACCCTTCGAACCCTTCGCACCTGATGTGCACTTGGGACTTCTTCAGGCCGTCATCCGCTCCCGACCGCTCTTCGATGAGGTCCCGTCCAGGTCCAGGTCCCGTCCCTCTGCCGACGGAAGAACATTTCTGCCCTTGTCTCTTGCCCCTTACTCTCAGCCCTCAGCGCCCCCCCCCCCCACCCCCCCTCCCCGGGCTCCATCTCTGTCATTCAAGGCCCTCGCTGCTCAGGCTGCCCTGGCCGTCGCCCGATGCCCAAACCAATGCACTTTTTATCCTAAGGATTGCGGACTAGTCAGGTATTTATCGGGCTCCTGAAAACTTTTCCCGCCCGCATGCAGGGCGCACCGGGGCGAATCTGCTCGACGTCTGCTCGCAGAACGGTGCAGGCTTCGCAGTAGTGCTGGACCTGCTGGCATGCAGCCGATGCTCTGCAAGCCCAATCACGGCGGCGAGCCGCTGAGGCACTTGCAGGACTTGCAGAGGTTGCGGGCCCAGCCAAGGCGAGAGAGCCAGACAAAGCCAGACAGAGCCAGACAGATCAAGACGAGAATCAAGCCTGCTGCGTTGTGGCCAACCACGGGCAACCATCTGGCCGTCTCTCGACCCCCCGTCGCTGCACCGCTGCGTTGCTGCATCTCCCCTCCACCCCTCCACCCACCGGTCCACTACCGGTGACTGCTTGCCCGCTGTGATCCACTGCTGTCCGCTGCTCCAACACTCCCACGACGCTGCTCCACTGCTGTCAGTGGCCTCGAGGCTGACTAAGGGGCCAATAGCAACGGCGAACGGCTTCTAGGGCACCCGTCGGACCACCAGTCGCTCCCAGCACACTGCCAAATCGTCGTCCCGCCGACAAAACAATTGGCCACCAAGCCGCGAGCGACGCACCATCAGTCGCCTCATCGGGCAGGCGTTATGGAGATATAGAGTCTTCGCATGTCAAAGCGTCAAAGCGTCGTTTCCCCAGCATCAGCACCAGCATCACCAGCAATAACAACAACCACACCCCCCCTCTTCTCCCCTGCTGCCCCTGCCCCGCCTCGACGTCGAACAAAACCCCCAACGTCGTAGCACGGCCGACGAGACACGACAACGCCTTCGAGGCCGTCGTTCTCACCTTCGAGGCCGTCGTTCTCACCCTCGAAGCCGGAAATGCGTGTGCCCAACGCCTCCGTGCCCGTGCTGGGGAGGGCGAACACCGCGCCACACAACTACCCCCGCCCCACCTACGTCTACGAGGAAGAAGACGACGACGACGACGAACCACCGCCACGGACGAGGTCCGAAAGCCGCCGCAGCGGCTCGCGACGTGGCCTCAGCCCGAGGTCGGCATATCCCTACCGGTCCACGCCCGGCTCCAAGCGCTCTCCCAGAACATCCGTGTCCGAGTCCGAGTACGAGACCGACGTCACCGTCGATTCGGACGATGAGAGGGTCATCCATCCGCCTCACGGAAAAGGAGTTGCTGCTCCGCGCTCAATGCACGAACGCCTGAACCGGAACCGTGAAGGGGTCATATACGAGGAGGAGGATGTCGTCGAGCAGCGGGAATCAAAACACGGCCCCTCGTATAGCCGCCGCCGGTCACCCTCGCGTCCGCCCTCTCCACACCGCCAGCCGTCCCGCGCGCCGTCCCGCCAGCCGTCCCGTCAACATTCCCGCCAGCCGTCCCATCACTCCTCTCAGAAACGGGACCCCTATCGGCGACCCCCCGAGGACTATCGGGAAGAGAGTGTCGTCGAGGACGACCGACCTCGCTCCTCCAAAAGGTACGCGTCGGGTTGACCTGCTGCAGCAGTTTGGTACGCTAATGCGCCTGCTAGGCTGACGAGGGGCTACTACGAGCCCGAAGGTCCCGTCTCCAAAGCCCCCTCCATCCGGAGGGCAAACACCACGGGAGGATCCCACATGGCCTCAACCCATAGTTTGGGTTCGTCTCCCAGACGTTCCACATATGAGGCTTTTGGCTTCCCGCTCCAGTCGGCGCCGGATAAACCCCCTAGATTGTTCGTCTCCGCCGATTCTCGTGCAGCCAAGCATTGTCCTGACTGCCTGTGTAGTGTTGCGTGTGTCGTGTGTATGGAAGATGAGAAGCCGATCCACAAGACGGCCAAACTCAAGTGTGGACACCACATGTGCAACAAGTGTCTGAAGCGAAACTTTAGACTGTCCCTCACGGATCCTCAGCATATGCCCCCGAGCTGCTGCACTGAACATATCCCGGTCAAGCATGTCGAGAAGCTGTTCGACGGCGACTTCAAGCGGACCTGGAACAGGAAGTTTGCTGAGTACACGACCCGGAATCGCGTCTACTGCCCCTCGCGCCGCTGTGGCGAATGGATCAGACCCGAGAACATCCGTCACGAGGAGGGTAATGCTAGGTGTGGCAACTGCAAGACAAAGGTCTGCCTCGACTGCAACGGCAAGTGGCACTACCCGAGACCTTGCCCCCGCGATCCCGAGACCGACCAGTTCCTCGAGCAGGCCAAGCGTGAAGGCTGGCAACGATGCTACCGATGCAACGCCATGGTCGAACTCAAGGAAGGCTGTAATCACATGAAATGGTATGATCCCTTGCATACCGATTGTCGTGCTTCCGTCTTTGCTAACATGTGGCGCCCAAACAGCCGCTGCGGAGGCGAGTTTTGTATGATTTGCGGCTCCAAGTGGAGAACGTGTGACTGCGAGTGGTTCAATGAAACTGTCGACAGTGAAACGGCCGACTATATGGAGATGCCGAGAGATATCCCGACCAGAGAAATCACAGGGCAGAATCCCTTTTCCGGCGGGCCTCGTTTTGATGCTGGGCCGACATCGCCTCGCGACTTCCGTTCTGATGCCGCCCCCCCTCCCATAACCGGCTCGGTCCGCCCGCGCCCGTCAAGCTACGAGGAAGAGATAATGTTGCACCGATTGCAGGAACGGCGCGATGCCCAGCACCAGCACCCGCACCCGCACCCCCAAGCTGGCCCTGGCCGCAAGTCACGAACTTTCCCGGCGCTTCCCGCCGACCGGGAAAGGGGCGATGACTATGGCAGGGACAGGAGCCACCGAGACCTCGAAACGCAGAGTCATGCTCCTAGTCGTCCAGGCAGATCAACAGCTGATGAATACCGACGCCGGCCGGCAACAGTTATTGTACCCCCAGGACCCCAGATGCATCACCCGGCAGTACCACCGCCGCACTCCGCATTCGATGGGCCGATCTCCGGCCTGAACTATGTTTCCGGAGTGAGTCGTGCTCGAGGCATGCGCTATGTCTCCCCAGGTCCTTCACGGCCTCAGTCGCCAGACAGGTGGCATGCCCGCTCGCGGTCGCAGTCACGACCCGCACAATCGCGGCCTCAGTCACCTGAAGGATGGCACGCACGATCGCGGTCTCAGTCTAGGCCGGCTCAATCACGGCCTCAGTCACCAGAAAGGTGGCATATCCGCTCGCGGTCGCAGTCACGACCCGCACAATCTCGACCCGCACAATCTCGACCTCAGTCGCCTGACGGGTGGCAGATCCGGTCGCGATCGCAATCCCGGCCCGCCCAATCGCGGCCACAGTCACCGAGCGGGAGAGAGCTATGGCGTGCTCCTTCTCGGCCCCAGTCCCCTGAGATGGACGATAGATGGCGTGCCCGTTCCACGGAACGAAGGCCGCGCTCCCTCGAGAGGTGGCGCTCTCGCTCTCTCGGGAGACAATTGTATGCCTCACCCGAGAGGCACCGCAGTCCGTCGGCTGAGACCCGCCGAGTCCCTTCCCGATTTCCCTCGCGGGCGGCGTCACGTGCTGCCTCCAGGGCCGCCTCGCGTGCCCCGTCGCGAGCCCCTTCACCCCCTGACACACGACGAGCTCCGTCTCCCCCGGCGACACATCGTGCACCTTCACCCCCAGATACGCATCGAGGTGCCTCTCCCAGAAGACGACGGGCACATACACCCGATAGGAAGCGCGCCCAGACACCCGATAGACGGCGGAATCAGAGTCCGGACCCACGCCGCGCCACTTCGATGGAACGGCGGCTCGCAGACAGATTCAACGCAGAATCCCGACAGAATTCGCCCGCCATGATGGGCGCACTCGCCCCCGTGGCTCCGGTTGGACCGCTGAGCCCGATGAGAATGATGCCCCCGCAACAGCCACTTTCACATGCGGCTGCTCATGCGGCAATGGGCCCACCCATGCCGATGGCACCGGTACCGCCACCCGCGGCGGCACCCGTGATGAGGAGGCACATGATGGAGGAGGAGGTATACCCCCCCGCCAACAGAGGCCCAAGAACCTCCGAACGTCCTTTCACTTCCGGGCTGACCAGATACGACAAAGAGACGTCCGGCGCGGGATCGCCGCACGCACCGTCGGTCCGGCGAAGGCCGCCACCGCAGGCCACGCGTGAACATCGACACGAGCTACCAAGACCATCAGTACTGGCCGGATTGGCGGGGCCAGGCAGGGGCCTAAGCCGCGTGTTTGAGTGGCGCAACTATGTTGAGCCCGGTATTCCCGAGGGGGAGCAACCTCTGCATTCGATTGTTGTGTAGCCTGCCCCTGGCCTGCCACCCCCCCTTTCGCGATTGAGAGTGAGTGAGTGAGAGTGAAAGTTTGCGAGCTGAGAGAGAGATAGTACCAGAGAAAGTGCGAATGCGAATTCGACTAAGAGAGAGAGAGAGAGAGAGAGAGAGAGAGAGAGAGAGACTGCATGTGTGGTTTGTTGTGGGGCTGGAAGATGGTACCTTGTGGTGGTGTCGGATTTGGCGAGGCGAGGTACATCTCGGGAAGAAAACTTGTCATGGCTGTGATGATTCATTTGGCTGTTGTATATTGTTGGAGAGAAGGAACCGAAGGAATGATGGGGGACGTGTTGTTGGTGTCATAGTATGTCGTAGATTGACCTCTAGCCTTTTGTTCACGGAAGGAGGGGGTCTCTTGTTGTATGTAGCAATAGTTTGGAAAGTGGCGGGACGGGAACATATTGTGGTAATAATATTTATTACTAGGGGGCACTCGTTGACCTTGGGAAAGTTTTGTTGGAACATGTGAGACAACTAGCAAGTGCCGCGGCATTCTGTGTAAACCTTGTGAGAAACTTCCACGCATTACGATTATCTGATCTCCAACTAACCCATTTTCCCTTCTCCGCTGTAATGGCTCTGGTACCGCTTCCTCTATATGCAAACATACTCATACTCGTTTCATACATGTCGCTCAACCACAGTGCTGACAACCCCTCTATAATGAAAGAGGAAAAAAAAAAAAAGGCCCAAGTAATAATCATGTCATGACGACCCCAAAATCCTCGAATATGCATCCTCCACCTCGCCCGCCAGCTCCAGCAGCGACACAATAACAATCTGGTGCGTCAGGTTCGGGAGTCGGTCGCGGTGCAGACCGATCCACTCAAGCGGCGGCGTCGCCTCGCCCATGTCGCGCAGCTGCGGTGTCTCGATGATGGCGGGCTCGAGCGCCGTGTATTCGTATTTTGACTGGGGGACCTTGACCTCGGCCGTAATCTTCTGCTGCTTCTGGTCCCTCTGGTCTTTGTGGCCCCCGTGAGCGGCTGCGGTGGACGAGGAGGAGGATGACGCAGCAGCCCCCACATGGTCTAGAGTCTTCTGGTGTTCCTGCTCCGGACTCTCCGGGACACCCGTCACCCGGATCGCCGTGACCGGGGGCAGCTCGCGGCCCCACGTCTGCGCGAGCGACTTGGAGTGGTTGGCCCACATGCCGCGGATGTAGCTGATCCGACTATAGTTCCAGCCAACCTCCACTTTGCCCTCAAAGGCGCTTTTGAAGATGTAGTCAATATGCCTTGATTCCGGGCGCTGCCACGTTTGCATGACAGCCTCGACTTGCGGCACCTTGAGGATGGTGCCGCCGCGAGATCCCGTCGCGCTCTGTACTACGTCCTCGACCGACAACTCGCTGAGCGACTTCGGCGCGCCTGCCGTCCTGACGCCCGCCAGTCCGATGCGTAGCTGGCCGAGCGTCAGTCCGAGTATGCTGTGGATACGCCTGTCGTCTGTTATGCTCGCTGCGAACCGGGCTTGCGCGTTCAGCGCCTCCATCTTGAATACCTGGTGGTCTGAGAATGTGCTTGGGAACACCCCCAGGTTAAGTGCCTTGAGCGTCACCACAACATCCGTATCCAGGGAGATGGGTGATTTCGATAGTGCGTCGTCCTCTGAGCCGGTCTTGGCGATGCTGAGGCGCTGGATGACGGCCGCTGGAGCAGAGACAGATTTCCGTTTCATAAACTTTTCAATCTCCTTCAGCGATGTCTCAAAGTTGGCTCTTCGCTCCTGCACCAGCCTCTGGAAGGCTTGATACAGAGCAATACCCTGAGCCGCCGAACTTGTCGTCCCAAAGACCTGAACTGCCTCACCGTCGAATATCGCTACGAGTCGATCACCGCTTCCGTCTCGGCTGCGCCGGACGTTGTACATGAGGAACTCTAGAGACGTGATGTCTGCAACCAGGAAAGCCTGGTAGTCAAAGGCGGCCTTGACCCTGAACTGGCTGAACCCTACCGATGCCTGGATCATGGGAGTTTCGTTGAGTGCCTGTTCTCTCTCGGGCCACTCTATCGAAGTTCGGAGCTTAAAGTCCTGCAGAGCAACAAAACCGCTCATGCGGCCGGTGCTCTCGACACCAACCTTTTTGAAGCCGAGGCAAAGGTTCTGCTCCCAATCCGAAGTCTTCTTGGAAGATACCCAGAAGTCGGTGATGGCAAAGCTTGCTTTTCCAAGGGCCTGCCCAAGGTCAACATTGATCTTCAGCTCAGAAATCGATATGCTCGCCGTCCAAGGGAAGGCGGCCGTCGCCGCAACCTGCTGGTATCGCTGCACGAGGCGGCCCTGCGAAGTCTCGGTTGCCAACTTTGCAGCGGGACCGGTTGCGCTTTCAGTGACATCCCGAGGCAACCAGATCTCGCGGAACAGCATGAAGTCCTGCAGCTGCTTTGCGTTGGCAGATATCTCCATCGGGCTGACTTTAAGGATAGCAGATAACCCGCTGGTGCCGCTCACATGCTTGCTGTTCATCAGGGAGAGTACAATAGACTGAACCTTGAAGCTTCCCGTGGACTCCCTGGAGTAGACATGTTGTACTGAGGCCTGAAGATTCGTGAAGGCTCCGGAAATGGCAAAGAAGTTGCCCTGGTCCATTGATCGGACCGTGCTTGCGGTGAAGTAGACATCCTCAAAACTGGCCGTGGCTGCCACGCGGGCGATTGGCTGGCAGCTCAGCGAGAACTCCTGCCTGCAGACGCGCAAGCCGAGGTTCAGCTTCATCCGCCCTAGAACGGCGGTCGGGTCCGTCAGGATTTTGTCCTCTTCGGCTGTCTTGACCTTGGCCATGATCTCTTGCGGCTGGATGGGTGACTTGTTGGAATCTTTGTCGCGGCTGCTGACCACTGCCTTGACCCCGTTGCTAATGTCCACGATCAAGGGCACGACAGAGGGGTACAGGATGTTGCTCGAAGCATCAATCTTGACTTCGACATAAAGAGATGGATCTTCTTTTCCGCTGTCTCGGTATTCCACCTTGCAAGCCAGGCCCGGAGACCGCAATGCCGTGTTGTTTGTCGCGTCTTCCTGCCCAAGCTGGCCGGATCTTCCAGGTGCGCCCGACCGGGCAGGCCTGGGAGCGGTAGCGGACACCAGATCATCGGAGGCTTTCCTGCCTGCCAGGTGAACAACCGCTCCAGCAAAATCCGCGTCTATCAGCAGGGATTCTAGTCTTCGGCTTCCTAGTATGCTCCTCTGCCGGGCCTCTTGTGACTTTTCCCGAGTTGCTGTTGGTGTAGCAGTCACGACGGGATTCCAGTTCTGGGACGCCTGCCGGGCGTTCTTAACCGACAGTCCAATCGAGTCGCTCAAGTTGGCGGCGGGAACGACAAAGCCCGATGTGAGGCGTATATCCAACGATTTGCCCACGGCCTGGAACGCCAGCCGCCGGGCCTCGGCCGTGGATACGTAGGCGATATTGAAGATAACTTCAGGTAGTAAGGCCGAGTTCGGCGAACGCAGCTTCTTGTTTTGCAAAGGGGAGACTATTTGAAGCTGGAGGTTTTCGATCGTCAGCCTTGCTGAGTTTCGCGTTCGTGTGCCAAACTCAATCCTCTCCAGCGACAGGATCAGGTCTTCTTTGCCAGAGTCGGGCTCTTCACCTTGCTTGTTGACCAACCAAGCAAACTGTATGTCGCATATCTCAAACGTGTACGTAATGGACGACAAGAAAGTATCGATGATATCCGCTTCCTCCTCTTCCTCCGTGTCGTTGATGGCAATCCGCGGCCTGGACTGCCTAAGTTTTCTAAGATACTCAAGCTCTCGGGAAGTATCGAGGTCCTTGATCTTATCGCCCATATAGCCCAAGACATCCACGACGGTGGAGACAGTGTCGGGGGATAGATTCACCTCGAAGGCATCACTCTTGACGTCGAAAAACCTCATCTCCTTGCCATTCTCACTTGGTCTCGAAGATGCGGTGATAAGGGCTCCGAATTCGACATTGCCGCATGACTTCATGTCCCCAACACTGCCCTTTTGGATTTCAAACCCGATATGCCGAAGGTTGGCATGGAATTCCGGGTACGTCAAGGTAGGACCGTGCTGCTCAACACGATTGGCCATTCCAAAATGAATGCTGTCCAGTGCGAACGAAATGTGAGCTTGTGGCGCTTCCTCAGACTTCAGCGGGCTATTTCCGAATATCTCAAACCCGGCAAAGGTGAGATTCACCGCGTAAGCCAGAACTCCCGACTTCTCCTTTTTGGCAGGAGGGGCCACTGGGGTTGCTCCGCCGCCGGTGATATCCCTGACATGTTCTCGGACGATCTTGCCCTGCCGCTGTAACTCACTGATGGCGTTCGAGATTTCGGGACGGTTTAGAGCGGAAAGAAGACTGTACACAGCGGATGCGTCTAGTTGAACAAGTTCGAGAGATGCAAAGACGTCAATAGAGTGCTCCCCGTGGTCCATGTGACTCCTAACGCGCCCGTTGGTTGGTGGAATCTCAAGCAAAGAGATACTCCGGGCAACATTATTCATCCTGATCTGCATCTCGTGCGAGTTTTCCTTGATGTCAAAGTCGAGAATAATCTCCTTGCCAAAATTTGCCGCCATAGCTACTCTAGAAACTGTCCCGTTGATTGTGTATGTCAGAGACTGAAGCAAGGGTACGCTGACGGTGTATTGGTCCATAAACATGGCGACGTTCACTCTAAATGCGGACAGCCGGTCAACGATCTTCTTGCTCGCCAAGTTCGGTCCAGGCGACGATGGAAGTTGGTTCTTCAGCCTGTAGAGTTGTGCGACTTCGTCTCGAACCACGAGATCTAGAACCTCTGCCAGGTTGATCGGATCCTGCTTGACAACCAAGCTCAAATATCTGCTGCTAGCCGTTATCTTAATAATGTGGGAATCTGTAGTGTGCGTCGCTTGCATTTCATCAGAAAGGAAGATACTTGGCTTATCCAACACAAACTTTGCAAGTGCTTGAGAATGACTTCGAAGACCTGAAGTTACAGAGTCACAGCTGAGAATGAGGTTTGTGTCTGTGTGGTTGTTTGCCCCTGTCCTTGCTAGCAGCGAAGCCTTTATCCCATGGCCGGAAGAGGAGGCATGGAGATTGACGGCTTCTAACGCAACGGAACCCCGGCCAAGAGACAAAACACAGTGAATTGTCTGTTCTTCCGACTTCCTTGGGGTAGGCGAGGCCCTTGTACTGCCAGACTCGGGGGTTGGTGGAGGTTGTATCCTCTTGATCAGCCTCAGGATGTCGCCTGCCATTTCGCAAAGCTCCCAGTTGAGGTTCAAGGCAGCATCGCCACAGTCGAGGGTCAGAACCGCCGACGGAGCACCGGCCTCCATGCCTCCCCCGGTATCCCCGCCGGAGGCCGCCGGTCTGCTTTCTAGTCTTGTTGTGAGGTCCAGGAGACTGACCTCGTTTTGTTTTGGTCCTGGGTCGAGTGCGATCTGGAAGCGCTTCAATTTAATGACGGCTAGGGTTGGCCGGCTAGTGGCTGTCGATTTTGGCGTGCTGGTTGGCGGCCCGAAAATACGGTTCAAGAGTACGCTCTCCAAGAGATTTTCTAGATCCCAACTTCGCCATTTCTCAAAAGCTGCCACAACTTCCTGCCTGATCAGTTCAGCCTGAGGTTCTGGAGACCGACCGAGACACTCAAACTTGATTCGGTCTCTGTCACTGGGGTGCTGAATCGCCCACATTTGGCGAAGGCGCATGATAAGTTTCCAGGAATCGAACGTTCGTAGATGCTGATCCGCAGAACGAAGTACGGCAGAAGGACGAATGAGGAAGGATGGATCAGGAGCTTCTTGCCCACCCCCTACGAGCCGCTGAACTAAAGTCTGCATCATGACCTTTTCATTTGACGATGTGCTGGCGAAAAGATTTCCGAGATCGGATCCAAGGGTGGTAGTGCGATGAACCAAGGATGCGAGGTACTCGATTTTCTCGGAAGATGCGTTGCCTTGGATGTTGCCGATCCCGACATCGAAATAGCTCACGCCCTTGCTTCCGACAGAGATCATCACGTTCTCGACCAGTGCTAGGGCGGCTGCTTGGGGATTCTCCATGTCGTTGCATCTCTCAACTGCTGACATTTCGATTGAGGCTAGCCGGACATGAAATGACTTCCGGGTATCCTTGGATTCGGGCTTGAAAGCGTCTGTCCACTTCGTCTGAGATCGAGATGCAAGCGCAAGTCTGGTTATGGTCACATCGAACTGGTCTTGCTCTCCTGCTGGAGGATCAAATGAGCCCGACTCGGTGTTTATAAAACGGATATTGGCCCGTGGGAGCCTGATTAGTAGGTCTTCGATATGACCTTTCATCTTCTGGTCCTTCTGCATAGTGAAAATATCCTTCATTGAATCAACTTGGAGAGAGTCCAGAACATTGTCAGGATCGGTGGGCTGTAGAGCAGACAACAGTGCGGCTACATGTCGCAATGAGGTTGGATTGCAAAACGCCGTTACGCCTGCAGGGAACTCGATCAAAGTGCTCGAGTGTGCGCAATCTTCGCTTAGGAGGTCCGGATCAACATCCCCTAGATCGAAGTTGAGCGAGGGAGCTTGATCTCTATTTGTGTCGTCCTCCTCTATACTTTGCATCATTGCTTCTTTGTGGCTCGGCCTGGCATTCTCGAGCGGAAAGTATGGGGCAAAGAACGGGCTCGAAAACGCAACCGTGTTGTGGTGGACATCTTGACGTTCAGTATGATCCCCTAGCGCGCTGTAAAAAGCGGAATGGCGGGTAGACGCAGAAAGCTCCCGAGCGTGCACAGAGGAGCCTCTGTTCCGACCAGCTTGTTGTTCTGTGGAGCTCAGGGGATGAAGGCGATCACCGAGCCTCGTCCTAACACTTGATCGTCTGCTATAGGGCTTTAGTATGCTGCTCGTCCCAGAGCTCGCGAGTGACAAAAACGAGTTTTTATGGCGCAAGCCCTTGGATCGTCTCGAAGTTCCTTTGGAGTTCAAAGACGTCTTGTCATTGTCAACGTCCTCGGCGTTGACGGGCGAAGGGACTGGCGGGACACTCTGAGCAGGGAGGTCCACTAGCTCTGGTACAAATTCTTCCAAGAAGCTGGAATTCAGGAGGAAGGGTGTTCTCATCGTCCGCTGGTCCTCACGGCGAACCAACTCCTGCTGTAGCTTTCTCTCGGTCGAAAAGTTGAATTTCCGCCCTATTATTGCCACCCGCAGACTTGTCTCTACAAGGGCGTCTATCTCAACTGGGTGATGAGACCGCGCCTTGTGTCTCGTGGCGGAATCGGCGTTAACGCAAGACAGCTTGATGCCTGGTATTTTGATGTCGGCCCGTCTGGAGTAGTGTGAGCGTGCCCAGTCGTTGTAGTGGGCGCCGATAGATCCCGTAGAGATAAGGAATGCAGCTTCTTCAATGTGAAGCCATAGCCGAACCGACTGCACCGTCGCGCGAAGAAATGTGACGTCGTACAGGATAATAGACGAAAGAGATATTAGAGCATTTTCGTCATCGTCAAACGAAAATGCGAAGGCGTTCGCTCCGTTCATTAGGGTAGTCAGGAATTCGACCGTGCACTCGCCAGTGACTGCCCCTGTGGAGATGTCCCAATTGCACAGATACGTCGGTTCGGTGGGAGGCAGCCCAAAGAGGCGATGGCCATAGATGTTGAGGCCATCAACAAATAGCTGGGTGCTGGATGTTGAAGCAATGGGAGTCTCCGCGCCCGACTCAGTGTTGCCCAAAGACAGATTCAACGGGGCGACGACCAGGTCCAGGTCCATATAGTAGTTGGTAAAGCGCACATCGAGAGACAAGCATGCTGTGTCAAACTGAACATGCCGCTGGGAAGAGTAAAGGTTGGCCGGAAGGAGTACTTTTGGATCATCGGCTCTTATGCTGAGGATCACATCCAGATCATTGGATTTCTTAGATGGGGGCTTGTTGGAGAGCTCGGCCTCGGGATTACTGTCCTTTAAGCGCAATATTTCCTGGTACTCCTCAAGGGTTTTGAAATGAATGTCTTCGCCGAAGTAGTTGTCCTTGACCTTCATGAAATAACGTACGACGAAGCCGTAAAGGTGGACGATTGGTGATTGGCCGGCTACATTCAAAAGCAACGTGTCTGTGTTTGATGGCGATGTGGTTGCATTGTAATGGTAGCTGCCATCGACCACCAAATTTTCCAAACGGCCAACCTCTTTCGAAGCGAGGAAGGATGCCTGCGTGTTCCATGGCGGCATATGGAGATCAATCACCCCTAATTCTGCGCGAATATCGAATGGGATGGCGTTTCTCTTTGGTCTATAACTGTCAATCGGGATGCAAGTTGCTGATTGGAGAAGTGGGCTCTTGATGATGAGGTATGTGTTATCGTCAAGATCAGTAGGATTGTCGATAATGTTCGCATCGTTGAGGTTAAGATATAACCGCACGTTATGGAGTTGTAGATCAAGGTGGTACTTGAAAGGGATAAACACCAAATAATCGGCAGGCGGGCCGCTTGCCCAGTCATCAACCAGATCTATCAAAAGAAAGACGTGGTCCCGTAGAAGAAAAAGCTCGAGGTCTTCGCTGATGATATTAAAACGCCATTGACGGAGGGCATTCCACCGCAGCGGTGTCGAGAGATCGCACGATATTCTCTGCCGTCCAGATCTCCACAACAATTCATGATTGATACTGCTCGAGATTTCGGTGCTTGGGAAGTCTAGGTTCAGAGTGTTAGAATAGCCGGAGGCCCCTGTGACCATGTCCATAGAATAAGACATTGTCGCGTTAGCGGCTACTTTGATGTCCAACCAGCCGTAGGGCCTCTGATGTACTGGCGCTGGCATGTCCGTCTTTTTAGACCGACCCCGAGCTTTACGTCCTGCGGGACCCCGGGTCTCCTTTAGGCCCGGCTCTTTGCCTTTCCACCTCCAGTTTTTGGACGCCTCCCTCATCGGAATACGGAGGGTGACGGTATCCTCAAGCTCAACATAGAGCTTGAACTGGGTAGGGACACGATACGCGCCCAAGGGGAGGCGCGTTGCTGGGACTGCATCCTTGCAGAGGTTGGGAACAAATGTGCGCTGGAGGTCCGCTCGTTGTCTATCCGCCCAAGGTCCGTAGTTGAGAGAGCCGCCCTTGATGGAGAGATGGATAGCCCAAGCGGGCGGTTCCTCGCCATTTATGTTCGCCAGAAGCTCGGGTGTTTTCTCTCTGGAGGATCCGGTGCTGTGACGAACTCTTCCTGGCACATCCCAGAATATAGCTAAAGAAGCCTCTGGGCTATCTAGGACTGTCGTTACAGCAGCATATTCTGAGGATGCCCATCGGGCTTTTTGATCATCGCTATCGTCATAAAGATAGCGTGAAAGCCCCTGCCAGTGACTCGAACCTGGTACATGGCTTGCCGCAGTCCCAATGTCTCTACTTGAATTAACAGAGAGAGATTCGACAGACTTCCGCCAATAAGGAATCAAGTCTCGGAGGCGACCAAGCACTCTGCGCTTCTGTTGGTGAAGGAAAGACCGTCTTGGCATGGATGTTGAGCCCGGTGCGCTCTCCTTATCTCTGGCGGCCCGATCAACTTGTTCCTCTTTAAAATCCTGGTTCTCCTTCATCTCAATCACCGGATGCTTGAAGTTGAAACGGTAGAATTGGCGGTAGGGATCTGGTGTCTCGGTTTCCGCGGCATCTATCTCCCCTGACAAAGATTCCGTTTTTATGATGAGAATTGCCTTCGTATTTTCGTTCCCCATTACCAGGGCTGCCTTCCCGCACTGCAAGTTGATCGGATACAGTTGGAGCAAGAGAGGCAAGCCATCGCCCTCACCCGGGGCATTGCTCTCATGACCCGTGCTATCATTAGATCCAGAGGAATCCGAACTAGCAGAGCGCCTTCGGTTGAGCCCATCTTGCAAGGCATCGACCCCGTCTTGAACGGTGGCCCAAAACTGGGAGGGGTCGGAGGGACGACCTTGGGGAACATTATCCGACTTTTCGTATCGCCTTGACTGTCTCCTCCTCAACTGGGCTGGGGCTGCGGCCGGTGCCTTTTCACCGCCTCCTGTGCTGGGGGCAACATCGGGGGCTAGATCGTCTACCTCTTTCAGGCCAGCTAGAATCGAATCGTAGGCCGGGCTTCGGTTGTATATGAACCACTCTAACCCTGAGAGGGTGACGTTGACACGGCAGGGAAGCTTTGTAGAGAGCTCCTCTCCCGCCACGACGTCGGCACTGGCATCGACATTGTCATCGGCATTCTGCTTTGCTCTCTTCTTCTTCGAGATATCCACCTCGCGCACTCTCCACAGCCAGTATGCCCAGGTAATATGTCCGTTTTGCACAAGTATCGTCTCGTTGTTGCCATGGTATCGAAGGCCAGTAAAGAAGACACGTCCGGCGAGGAGTGATATTTGTATTGCTTGGATATCGATGTAGACGCGGTAGCGATGCCAGGTCCATGTTCTGAGTGCCCACGAGACAAGTGATGCGAATACTCTGTTAAAGTAAAGGAGAAAAAATACCGACCTAGTTCAATCAGTTTCAGCTTCGAGGGTAAATAACATTCGCCTTCCCGCACTTACAAGACACCGCAGGCAATGAGGGTCCCGAGGAACAAGCTGTAGGTGCCCGAATGGTTAGCCTTTAATGTAACTGTGAATTGGCTGCGACCATCATGCAAGACATACCTATTGAACCCCGATCCGATATCCGGCTCGGCAGCATCACTGCTCGACATGTCGGCCAACCTGTTGATTTCCCGAGCACTTGAGTCACCTCATCAACCATTGCACACAGCGCTATTGTCCCCCAATTGTACAAGTTGCGCGATACTCCATTCCGCCGTCCAGAATGGAATTCAGAACAACAAGGAGCCCAGTTTATGGATTTTTCTTTGGGAAGCGATGCTCAATGTGTGAATGGTAGGCAGTCACAGGCGAAAGTCAGGCTGCGCAGGCTATTTCTACCCAAAATGATGAGGCAAGAAAGTGCCTTGCACCTAAAAGGCCAGAATTTCAGGAAGCTTCAAAGAGCAGCTGCACCGCGTCACTCCTCCACCGCGTCTCAATAGGCCGTGCACCAACCTCAGCACCTGCAGCTGCTAAAACCCCGCGCGGGAAGCGCACTACCTTACGTAAGGGAGGGAAGTGGGGGCGACTTGGAAATGGAACGGCCTAGCCAAGTACCTTGGTATCTGGGGAATATGCCCCAGGCCCAAGCTCTGTTGTTTGCCAATCAAGGTCACGTCGTCATCACCAACCAAGCACGGGCCAGAACTTCATCTCAAGCGTCGTCGGGTCCTTGATTGCCTTCCACACCCGTTTTCTTCTCACATATCCGCCAAATATGCTCTAGCCTGACGGTACTCCCTCAAGCCACTCCAGACTCCCGCTGTGCGGAGATAGTCATCGAAATGGCAGGAGGCACAGGCCAGAAGTTCGCTGCCACGACAACCGTGATCGCGGGCGTTGCGTCCCTCGTCGCGACCTTGATGTCTATGGTGTAAGCATCTACGGTGTTGCTTTGCCCCTGCGATTTTGGGTTGTGCTGACATGTGTGTTGGACAGGTCAATATGGCTACAAACGTGAGAATTCTCTCCCCTGGTTATGATACGCTGGCTGCTGACGCGTTAACGCAGCAAGAACTACCGAAAACCGCTTCTACAGCGATATGTCGTGCGGATCCTCCTAATGTATGCTCCTATACTCGCCCTCCGTCTCCCGCCTTTGCTCAACAGCCTCTAGGGTCCCAATATACTCAATTTCCTCTTGGGTCAGCATGGTATCCTTGACCGCAGCTGCCTTTCTCGATCCCATTAGAGACATTTACGAGGCCTTTACAATCTATACGTTCTTCCAGCTGTTGATCAACTACCTCAGCGGCGAGCGAGCTCTCATTATCATGACGCATGGCCGAGAGCCTATGGACCATGTCTGGCCACTCAATCACGTCCTCCCTCGCGTTGACATATCCGATCCCCATACCTTCCTCGCCATAAAGCGCGGCATCTTGCAATACGCATGGCTGAAGCCAGTGCTGGCGCTGGCAGCTGTAATCATGAAGGCGACTGGCACATACAAGGAGGGATATATCGGCTTGGACTCGGGCTACCTTTGGAGCGGTATCATCTACAACCTCAGTGTCACCCTCAGCTTATACTCCCTCGGTTTATTCTGGATGTGCATGCACAACGACCTGATACCTTTCCGGCCAGTTCCAAAGTTCCTTTGCATCAAGCTCATCATCTTCGCCTCATACTGGCAAGGTTTCCTGCTGTCGATATTGGTATGGCTTGGGGCAATCCCCGACCAGGTTGAAGGGTACACCCCAGATAATCTTGCCGCCGCCATTCAAGACTTTCTCATCTGCATCGAGATGCCGGCGTTTGCTATCGCCCACTGGTATGCATTTTCCTGGCACGATTTCGCCGATAACAGGATCGCCTCGGCCAGAATGCCTGTGGGGTACGCTGCGAGAGACGCTTTTGGCATTCGTGACCTCATCCAAGACTCCAAGGAGACCTTTTCGGGCGACAAGTATGGTTACCGCATATTCGACTCTGGCGACAAAATAATGGCACATGAATCATCGCGGTCGAGACTAGCGCGACTGAAGGAGGGTATGAGGTATGAGCGAGGAGGCAAGGCGAAGTACTGGATTCCAAGGCCCGACGAGATTAACCAGACAACGCCTCTCCTAAATGGTGGAAATGGTGGTCCGAGTAGGAGCGACTCTCCATCACCGCATATGAATGCACTTGATGAGCCTATACTTGACTCCGATGAGGAACTGCTTTACGAGAACGCCAGAAAACTGGAGTTTGGAGATTGGAATGTGAGTTGCTACCTGAGGTGCATCCCTCAAGTCATAGTTGACTGACATTGGCTTCCAAGTACCCCGTCATTACGGCGAACGAACCTGCGAGTGAGCGGTATCTGTCGCCGCATCCCAGCATATATCAGCATACCCCCACTGGAAGCTTTTACAACCAATCATCGTCAAGCTCTGCCCCCTCCCTTAATCCAGATGCGCCGATGGGCAGGCGAAGAAAACGGGCACCAGAGGGGCCCCAAGCTGGAGTAAATGATAGGAAAGGGAAGAAGAAGGAGCGAGCCACAAAGGCTTCCAGTTCGACGCAAAGCCATGGCAAAGACCCCCTGGAAATCGCATATGGACCCATGGTAGGGACTAGCACAAAGCTTACGGAGGATGATTTCAAAGTCGATACTGATAGCGGCCCGCACAAGCCGCAGAAGACATCACAATGTGGGGGCCGACTAAGCCCAGGTCAGATGAACGAGAGCGATGAAAGCCCCGTTGGAGAAGAGGCCGCTCAATGGGAAAGAGATGGCGAGCCCGAGGAGCGGGAGAACATCCCATATACTGGTAACATCGGGGGGGCAGAAGAGTTCCAGAATGTGTGGGGGGGGTAGTCTAATCCGGCGTTACTGTTTTATACTGAGGAATGATTAAACTGTCAATTAGATACCCAAGCTGGAGGGAACATTTATCATGGTTTATGCACGCATTGCGCGGGAGTTGAAACGGCATTTTTCACTCACAGCTTCCTTTTCCTCGCTGTGCTATTTGCAGAACTACATGTGCGACTTGCTTAATATTGGCTGGATAGTTGGAGGATAAAAATGTTTTGTTTACTTGCCCCTGACTCGGGTCGAGCTCTCGGGCTCTGGGCACGACAAGCTTGAGGTTTGCTACGCCAAAGTTTTTGTTGCTGATTTACACATTACAGCTAAAATAACGATATAGAAATCCATGAGTTTACATCTACTGTGTAGTCGGAAACCAATGAACCCATAGTGAATATTTTCTATCCCAGCAGCGACCAAGTTGCAAGCCACTTTGCCGTCAATTATGGGGGTGCCACACCTCGAATGTATTTCTTGGCCAAGTTCTCCACAATTGTGCATGGGTAGGTCAATCAAAGCTTCGAGTCCAGCATTCCTCTACTTCATAGATAGGTAGCTCTTGACCGGCTTTAGAGGAAGCTGCCAAAGTCAGTTCGAGCGTGATTCATTATTTCAAACAGCCGCATTTCCGCTTCCAACTGGAAACGTGATGCCCTGTGGTATAAGTTCTCGGCGTATTTTTGTGGAGCACGCATCTCTTACTTGCAGATGAAGTCCAATCTGTGACGTACTATGCCTCGCATCCCTGCGATATGAATGGGGGCGGCCCGAGCTCCGAGACCTCGCCAGAACCCAGAGCTCAACTAAGCTAGGAAGAGTGCTGAGCTCGAAACGAGCAGGCAGCTCGCGCGGCACCGTAAAAGCTAAGATGATATCAAACATTCAACTTAGAAGGCTGTTGGGTCCTCCAGTCACGCCAAAAAGCCAAACTCTATTAGGCCCCAATGCTTGTTGCATCTGTCGAAGCGAGGAGGGGCAAAACAGGGCTTGACCCTCCCCTCATCGCAGTCGCATCAGCCGGGTGAGCGCACAACTTTGGACCAGGGCCAATGGAGGGGCACGAAATCGATATCGAGCTGCCCCACCATCCGCCTTTACCCCTCCTTCACCCCCAGCGCCGTTTGCACTTTTCTTTCCCCTCCCACCGCAATAAAGGCGACGGAGCAGGCTGTTGTAGATTCCACACGTCTTTGCCGCCCTCTTCACTCCGTTATCCACAGGTTATCTCGTTATCCGGTCTGCGGCCAGATAACCAGCTAATCGTCAAGGGACCCCTACCTGTTTTGTCAGCTGCCGGACCATTCACCCACCTCCCATCCACCAAGGAAAAAAAAATCTCTTCGCCCTTCAGAGGCATCACCACTTCTATTCATCACCCAACGAACCGTTTCTAGCAGTTCGTGCTCAATACCGCCAAGATGGTCAAGTAAGTCGCACCAGCTATGTCCTGTCATCGTCTTCATTACGAACATGTCTTATTCTTCACTCGCGATGCCTTTCCGAGCTCCCACCTCACTACCCCGCCCGGACTTGAGACAATGATGGCTCCGACCGATCATGATGCTGACCATGCCTCACCTTTAGCTTCACAACGGACGAGATCCGCGCCTTGATGGGTAAGTCGCTGAGAAGAACCGGGACGTCGCCGTCGGCGGCGCCCGTAGCTTATGACGATGGAGTTCTGACCCGCCTCTAGACAAACCCACGAATGTGCGCAACATGTCCGTCATTGCCCACGTCGATCACGGCAAATCCACCCTCACAGACTCTCTCCTCGCAAAGGCCGGTATCATCTCGTCCGGAAAGGCGGGTGACGCCCGAGCGACGGATACCCGTCCAGATGAGCAGGAGCGTGGCATCACCATCAAGTCTACCGCCATCTCGCTGTACGGCACCCTCCCCGATGAGGAAGATCTCAAGGATGTCGTCGGCCAGAAGTCCAACGGTAAATTATGCCCGCTTTATGTTATGAATGGTTGGAGGCTAATTTCGGGGCGCCAGGCAAGGATTTCTTGATCAACCTTATCGACTCGCCAGGTCACGTCGATTTCTCTTCCGAAGTCACTGCCGCTCTCCGTGTCACCGATGGCGCTCTCGTCGTCGTCGATACCGTCGAGGGTGTGTGCGTCCAGACGGAGACTGTGCTCCGTCAGGCTCTCGGTGAGCGCATCAAGCCTGTTATCATCATTAACAAGGTCGATCGCGCTCTTCTCGAACTCCAGGTCACCAAGGAGGACTTGTACCAGTCTTTCTCGCGTACCATCGAGTCCGTCAACGTCGTCATCTCCACCTACTTCGATGCCGCTATTGGTGACGTCCAGGTCTACCCCGAGAAGGGTACCGTCGCTTTCGGCTCCGGTCTCCATGGCTGGGCTTTCACCATCCGCCAGTTTGCTATCCGTTACGCCAAGAAGTTTGGTGTTGACCGCAACAAGATGATGGACCGTCTCTGGGTAAGTGATTCTGATTTTGTCTGGCTTGGTTCGATCGGAGCTGATTTTAGTGAAGGGAGACAACTACTTCAACCCCAAGACCAAGAAGTGGACCAAGACCGGCACACATGAGGGTCAGCAGCTCGAGCGCGCCTTCAACATGTTCATTCTGGACCCCATCTTCAAGATTTTCGCCGCTGTCATGAACTTCAAGAAGGACGAAGTTACCAGCCTCCTCGAGAAGCTCAATCTTAAGCTTACCCCCGAGGACCGCGAGAAGGAGGGCAAGCAGCTCCTCAAGGCCGTCATGCGGACTTTCCTGCCCGCTGCTGACTGTCTGCTGGAGATGATGATTCTTCACCTCCCTTCGCCTGTCACTGCGCAGAGATACCGTGTCGAGACCTTGTACGAGGGTCCGCTTGATGATGAGGCTGCTATTGCCATCAGGGACTGCGACCCCAAGGGTCCCCTCATGCTTTACGTCTCCAAGATGGTGCCGACTTCCGACAAGGGTCGCTTCTTCGCTTTCGGCCGTGTCTTCGCTGGTACCGTCCGCTCCGGTCTCAAGGTCCGCATCCAGGGTCCCAACTACACCCCTGGCAAGAAGGAGGATCTCTTCGTTAAGGCCATTCAGCGCACTGTTCTCATGATGGGCGGCAAGGTCGAGCCCATCGAGGATATGCCCGCCGGAAACATTGTTGGTCTGGTCGGTATCGATCAGTTCCTGCTCAAGTCGGGTACCCTCACCACCAGCGAGACCGCCCATAACCTGAAGGTCATGAAGTTCTCCGTGTCCCCCGTTGTCCAGCGCTCAGTCAAGGTCAAGAACGCCCAGGATCTCCCCAAGCTCGTCGAAGGTCTCAAGCGTCTGTCCAAGTCTGACCCTTGCGTCTTGGTCTTCAGCAACGACTCTGGTGAGCACGTCGTCGCCGGTGCTGGTGAGCTCCATCTCGAGATTTGCTTGAACGATCTCGAGAACGATCACGCCGGTGTTCCCCTCACCATCTCTGACCCCGTCGTCCAGTACCGTGAGACTGTCAGCGCCAAGTCCAGCATCACTGCCTTGTCCAAGTCCCCCAACAAGCACAACCGTCTGTACATGATTGCTGAGCCGTTGGACGAGGAACTTTCCAAGGCTATCGAGGCTGGCAAGATCAGCCCCCGTGACGATATAAAGGCTCGTGCCCGTATCCTCGCTGATGACTTCGGCTGGGATGTCACGGATGCCCGCAAGATTTGGGCGTTCGGCCCCGACACCAACGGTGCCAACTTGCTCGTCGACCAGACCAAGGCCGTCCAGTACCTCAGCGAAATCAAGGATTCCGTCGTTTCCGGCTTCCAGTGGGCCACCCGCGAGGGCCCCATTGGTGAGGAGCCCATGCGCTCTGTCCGCTTCAACATCATGGATGTTACCCTCCATGCTGATGCCATTCATCGCGGTGGTGGCCAGCTCATTCCTACTGCTCGTCGTGTGCTCTACGCCGCTACTCTGCTGGCTTCGCCTGCCCTTCTCGAGCCCGTCTTCCTGGTCGAGATCCAGGTCCCCGAGACTGCCATGGGTGGTGTCTATGGTGTCCTTACCCGCCGGAGAGGCCATGTCTTCGGCGAGGAGCAGCGACCCGGCACACCTCTCTTCACCATCAAGGCTTACCTTCCCGTCATGGAGTCTTTCGGCTTCAACGCCGATCTCCGCCAGGGAACTGGTGGCCAGGCCTTCCCCCAGTCCGTGTTCGACCACTGGCAACTTCTTCCCGGTGGCGATCCTCTGGACTCCACCTCCAAGGTTGGCCAAGTTGTCCAGGAGATGCGGAAGCGCAAGGGTCTCAAGGTCGAGGTTCCCGGTGTCGACAACGTAAGCAAAATTTCCCCTTTCCCCCCTATAATTTCGGGATGGTTTACTAACAATTGTTTTAGTACTACGACAAGTTGTAAGTGGCTTTTGGAAGTGGGGAATAATATTTGGTCTTCGTTTTCTTGCCATCAGGTTGGGACATATCCAGCGTTGTCCGGCAGTTGGCCATGAGACGTTGAAGGCAGGTCAAGATAGGAGGGGTAGGAGAAACAGGAAAGAGGATAGCGGCAGAAAAAGCCAAGGCTGATAGAAGCTCTGATGGCACTGAACTTTCACACTTTTCTTCCTATAGCCACTTGGCCTGCTTGCAGGAACGTGGATGTGATTTATTTGCATTGACCATGTGAGACCATGTGCGGCAATGTGAAAGATGGAGCTGTGATAAAGTGGATTCAGAATGACTCTGTTGTGATTCAAGAATATTGAGGGTACAAAGTACTAATGCTGAAATATTTGGTTCTAATCGGCTGACTGGGAAAGCTGGACTCATTACTAGCCACATGGTGGTACCGAACTCTGTCGGGAGCACTGTGTGGGCCTTGGCGCGCACTGTATGGACAGCAACCTTTCGTCTCGACGCGCCAAGCACGAGCACCCAACAACGAGTCGTAAGAAAAAAAGACCCGACGAACCTCGACTTCCTTTTTCTATTCCCGGAACAAGTCGGATGATTTTCGGCTGCCATTTTCTTAGCACGTCTACTTACTTCGATGACTACATTTCAGCTATATTTCTTTTGATCCGTTAAAGCAACATGTTGTTCACCGACGAGGAAGCACCGCACTTGAAGAAGTGGATCGTGAAGCGCATCGAGAACACGTTCGTCACCCCTGCCCCGCGCATTGCAGACCTGGTTGTCTGGCTGTTCCTTCCTCTTAGCTGACTTTATCATCTGCTGTAGCTCCGATGCTGATGCAGACGTGCTTGCCGACTATGTGCTAGCGCTCTTGCGACACGACGGCGATATCAGCGATATTCGCAAGCTCTGCGAGACGGAAATTCCTGATTTTCTCAAAGAGGGTGATTATTATAATCTTTCTACCCGACCGTAAGTTAGGAGTGCGTGTGAACTGATGGTAGACTCAACTAGATCCTTCCGCCTTTGTAAACGATGTATTCGAGACAGTCGACCACAGATCCTATCTTCCAGGAGCGCCCCCTCCGCCACCGAAGCAGGTCACCGTGCCCTTCCAGCCACCGCTCCCACCCGGCGCCTTATCATACGACGATGTGCCGATGTCACAGGCACCGCTTCTAGCGCCTCAGAATAAGGGAATAAGGAAAAGGTCGTTCAATGACCGTGGCGAGGTTGCCGACGCCCAGAATGGCAAGGACTCGGGACGGGGCGGTCGGGCGTTTAAGCAACCGCGACGGGGAGGGCGCGGGGGTAGGACGGACGATGTCGGTGGGCTGAGGGGGGCTACTGGGTTTAATGGTTCTAGTGGTCAGAATCCATCTCAGTTCCTGCCGACACCCACAGCCGTGGGACACTTTGATGCGAATGCCGCGATGGAGGCATTATTCTCCATGCCGATGACTCTGGGAGCCAATGGCATGCCAAATTTCCCTGCACAGGTGCCTCGCGGAAGGAGAAGACACAGGTGCCGTGACTACGATACAAAGGGCTATTGTGCCCGTGGGAATACCTGCATGTTTGAGCATGGCGACAGTTCCATCTACATGCCGCCCCCGCCTGGTGCGTTTGGCGCACAGTCCGGGCAGGTGGGAACCATCGAGGGTATGCCTAAGCCTGCCGAAACCGCTCTCCGCGTGAGGTTTTAGAAACCTAGCTAACATGGTGGCTAGAATACGATCCTGCCAATGCTCTCATGACTGGATCCTTTGATCCCCCAGGGTTTATGCAGGCCCAGCAGTCTTTTGCACCGGAGGGCGGCCACCAAGGGAGGTCGAGAGGAGGCAAGCAACAAGGCCCCCAGCAAAAACGCCGCGCCAAAGCACCATTTTCTGCGGATGGGCCAATCCACGACAGGACAAAGTCAACAATTGTGGTGGAGAACATTCCCGAAGAGAACTTTGATGAAGAACAAGTCCGAGAGTTCTTTACACAGTTCGGCATCATTACCGAGGTGTCGATGCAGCCATACAAGAGATTGGCCATTGTGAAGTTTGACAACTGGGGAGCTGCCAACGCAGCATACCAGTCACCGAAAGTCATTTTTGACAACCGCTTTGTCAAGGTCTTTTGGTACAAGGAGGAAGACGTCCCACCGTCAATGCCCTTGAACGGAGGTGGTCTCGCCAAGGGCGGTCCGGTGACCGGGCGATCCTCTGGTGGCGTGGAGAGCCCAGCAGCCATCGGGATAGACATGGACGAGTTTATGCGGAAACAGGAAGAGGCCCAAAAAGTGCACGACGAAAGGGCGCAAAAGCTACAAGAAGTAGAACGTCAGCGTCAAGAGCTTGACAGGCGGCAGCAAGAACTTCTTGCGAAACAGCGAGAAGAGAAAGCGAAGCTGATGGCAAAACTAACCCAAAAGACTAACGGTGCCCACAAAGGCGAAAACGGCGATGAGTCAAAACAGTCAAAACCAACGACGCAGACCGAGGCGCTTAGAGCCCAACTCGCGGCGTTGGAGGAGGAAGCCAAGCAACTGGGGATAGACTCTGATATCTCGAGTGAAAACTCGTCGTGGAATTCCAGAGGCGGGTTTGGACGGGGCAGAGGTGCACCTTTTCGGGCTCGGGGGTACGCCCCCCGAGGAGCCTTCCGTGGTGCACCTCGCGGCGGCCGTGGAAATCACCATGCCGCATACGCGGCTTATTCTCTTGACAACCGGCCAAAAAAGGTTGTTATTACTGGAGTTGATTTCACCGTGCCTGAGAAGGACGAGACTCTTCGGCAGTATCTTTTCGTAAGCACCTTTCCTCTCCTGCAGCAGCTATGCACGATTCCGGAGAGACTAACATATGTGACAGGGCATTGGAGAGTTCACCGACATCCAGACAACCGCCGCAGCCACAAAAATTGCATTTAAGGACCGTAAAACTGCCGAGAAGTTTTTCCACGGCCTACAACTTAACAACAAAGAGATTCCAGGCGTCGAGGGCCAGGTCGAACCCTCATGGAGCAGTGGCGGCGGCGGTTCCTCGGCCGGCTCGACCCCAACACCAACGCCTGGCACCCCAGCAGCGGCACCAAGTTTCGGTGGCGCTTCCGCTAAGAGTTGCTTGCCTAATTACAAGCCTCAGCAGCAGCAGCAGTATCACCAGACTGATCATGCTGATAACAACAAGGGCGGCGCCGGTAGTGTTGGTAGCGATAAGGACGTCCAAATCACGCTCGACCGCCCGACAGATCAGATGGACTATGATGTGGCGGATGATGAAAATGCGTGGTACTGAAAAGGAGGATGGCGCCTTCCCCTCTCTGGATGGAAGGGGGGAATACCCGGCGAACGACGGTAAATAAACGGCTGGGCGATGGCTAGGGATAACAACGAAGAGTTGCTTCGGAAGCAGGATTGCTATGCCCCTTGGACTGGGCTGGACGGGGCAAAAATAGTTGATCGCTGCTGTTGCTGTGTTGGGATAGGTTGTACCCGGAGTAATTGTTGAGGACTGTATAGCCGTGCAAGACATCGCGGGGAGGAAAACGTGGTTGGCGGTATAAAAGCAAATACGCGTCCCTATCACAATGATAGGATACACTGGCGCAAACCAAGGTCGTGTTTGGTATAGCGTAAATTTACCCAGCATGCCTGGGTTGTTTATCTTGCGGTGACCAAAACCTCAGATGGTGCCGTATATGCCTTTTCGGGAATATGTGCCTCGGTTGCTGCCGTTCCTTGTCCCGTTCCCCTTGTTCTCGGGGAACTCGGAAGCAGGGTTGGACGGCCTCAGACCGAAGCGTCACAGTTACAACATCAGCGGAAGCACGAGCGAATCATCCCAGTCCAGCTGGTTCCGGGACACAAACGATGTTGCGAGCCGGGAAAACACTGGGCCAGCCAACATTAGTGCAAGGCAGGGCAACCGAAAACTCGAGGGAACAAGCAGCCAACGCCATCATTCTTGATACGCAAGCACGGCAGAGAACTTAGTATAGGATAGGGCGCCATCAGCCACACCTTTCTGCTTCCTCACTTTACAACACCTATCACAAGCAACCCGACACCACAACCCACTGCCGGCCTTGTCACAACCATCCCTCAGGGTCCCCAAGGTGACCCACAGCCCCTTATTTCTGTCCATCCATCCGCCAACACTCACAAACACACACGGACACAGAGACGACACACAAACACCCTGCCATTCCAATCCTAGCCTCTTCCCCTCTATCTCTCTTGTGGCCTCTGTTGAAGTAAGCAAAGGCATTCGCCTGCCCCAGCTCAGCTGCGAAGCGCGTCTGCCTGCCTGGCCCCCATATTCGATATACCTGAGGCCTGCATGTGTTGAAAACACCGATGATGGCCAGTACAGCAAATAGAAACAAACTCCTGGAAACCAGATCCAAACCAAACCAGAATGAATATCATGCCTTTCCCCCAAGGGTATCGTTGAGATATGGTTATGCATGAACTGGCCGTATTTTCTTCCTCCGCCTCCCGCAATCTGGTGTCTTGCTTTTTGTTGAACCGACTCCCTTTGCCCCTTAATATCCGGGAGGATGGATTGCCCTCCAATGCACCAAACCCCACCGCTGCCTTCACCCGACCCCAACTTTTGTTGAAAAATCAGAACCATGATACTCCCGCTCCCCTATTTACCTGAGACTAAAAACGCCAGTTGGTATGCCTATGTATGCTCTTTGTGTGTGTCGTTAGAGTCGTGCCCCTGTTTGGCTCCCTGCAGTCCTGCGCAAGTTGGGAGGTTGAAAATATGAATACGGCCGTTGCGAAAATGTTGGAATGCTATAAAGCTTGCGAACAGGGGATGCCTATATCGCACAGTTGATTACTGAGGCGCTGTTGAAGCCTCGATGCCGTTAGCGGAGTGATGAACTCCGTTGGGGGCTCCCTCGACCTTGGGCTCTGGGACATTATCGAGGTCGGGGGCTTTGAGGTCGCCTAGGACCTCAAAGATTGTCCTTGGTGAGTGGAAGTCGTTGTTGACTAGGCATTTTTAAGCACTTTCCCCGAAGAGCCTCATTGTGACAGGATAAACTCACCGATATTTACTAGATACCATGTATCCATCATCTTCTGGACGACGAGACGACTGGGCGTGTTAGCTTCGTAGCACCGCGCCCAGTCCACACCAAGCCGGAAAGCTTCATCCTTCCAGGCGAGGAAGCTGATGCTTTCGACAATGGTGGGTTGGACAATCTCCTTGCCAGGGAAGACACCCCATGTGACAGCATTGGGACCCTCAGACGGCGCATTGGTGTGCAGGTTTCCGGATTTGGTAACCGCATGGTATGTCAGGTCGGGGTGGTTTTCTATGCGGCGCTGGATCTCTGGGAATATTTCTGGAGAAACAAGCAGCTCCAGGTAAGCCTTTTGGTAGACATAGCCGTTCGGGGGACCCCAGCCATGGACAGGGTGGTTGGACTTGACTCCGTTAACAGAGGGCTGCGAGTTAACGGTGATAAGCCCTCGCTGGTTGAGGTCGATCAAATCATCCTTGATGAGCTCAGCTTCGCTCGCAAGCGGCGCTTCACTCCATGGAAGGTATTCGATGTCCTTGTTCAGGTACCTGATGAACAAGTGCGCAATGTCCTTAATCGACTGTGGCTCACCCCACTTCTTACGGTTTTGTTCATTAGTACCCGTCAAACCAATACCGTAGGCGTCCAGCTCGCCAAAGGCAGGAGACCTTGAGTCACCCCAGCGGCCGTTGGGAAACTCGTCCCAGTCCTGAGTGCGCAGGACATACGACTTGTTACGGTTGCGCCAGAAGATTGGCCGCACATCCTCTTCGCGCCGCCCCAATCCGAGAGACTGCTTCCAGGGAAGGGGCTGCTTCAGAGGGCGGTCGGGCGAAGGCATCCAATCAAGCTCCTCCAGTACCATGCGAGTGGCCTGTGCCAGATTCATGGTGTAGAAGTGGAGATGGCGGACACCAGCAGCCAGGATCTTCCTGCACATTTCGGCAACCAGTGTCTTGCCAATTTCGCGGACCGCAACATCGTCGTTCTTAACAGGCTCGAGTGCCGTCATCCATGCGTCAGGCACCTTGCAGTTCATATGGTTTGCCCGGCGAATGAAGCTGCCATACGTGGCAATTGGCATAATTCCTGGTAGGATGGGGATGGTGATTCCCCGATCCCTCACCTTGCCAACCCAGCGAATGAAGTTGTCAACGTCATAGAACATCTGGGTGACAATGAAGGTGGCGCCCATGTCGACCTTTTCCTTGAGGTGGTCGAGCAGCAGGTCCTCGTCCTTGTTGTCGTCACAGCCCTCGGGATAGCCAGCCACGCCAATGTCGAAGTGGTTGCCGTAGATTTTGCGGATGTGGGCCACCAAATCCCGGGCGTACTGGAAACCGCCCTCGGTCGCCTCCCACTTCTCTTTCTCTCTCGGGGGGTCGCCACGTAGGGCCAGAATATTGGTGCAGCCGGCCTTGTAAGCCTTCCGCAATGCGTCGTTGACCTTCTCCTCGCCCATGTCTGTGCAGGTGAGATGCATACACGTCTCGAGCCCTAGGTAGGTCTGAGCCTGGACAACCATCTCGCAGGTGAGCTCAGCAATGCGGCCGCCGGCGCCCCAGGTGATGTCGATGAACTTGGGGCCAAAGTGGTACATGCGCTCCATGCGGTCGTAGAGATTCTGAACGCCCTGGGCGGTCTTGGGCGGGAAGTACTCGAAGGAGAAGGACGGATTGCCCGTCCTGTCGGCATCCGCCAGCATCTCGCGGACATGCATATTGGACGATTGGTGATGTGGCCGCTGGGAAAGCTTTTCAACGAGTGGGGCGGTGGGATATTATACCTTGACCGCTCGGGAATAACAATAGTTAGCCGACCCTGTCCGCAATGGAGCTCAAAGCAACAGTATAAAGGAAGGTAAGGGGTGGGTGTGTTGAAATGGATGACACGGGTAGGGCGTCAACTCGAGGTAGAAACTTTAAATTGAAAGGGAAAAAGGAAGCACGCATACTTAGCCAAACAGGAGCACTCGGCGCCTCCACTCTGCAATGCACCGTGGTGCCTCAAAAGCCGGCCGGGGGGCTCCCGAAGAAATGGGCGGCGACTAGAGTAGCAGTGACTAAGAGAAGAAAAGTTGGAGGTAAAGGTGATGGAGAGGGTCGGCAGTACAGGGACAAAAGAGACAAGACAGCAAGGTGTGTTGGGTCGAACGGGCAATGGGCAACGGCACACTGGCACAGTGGGGGGGTTCAAGGTTGAGAGACAAGACAAGAAATTGTCACTTGTCGCCGCACCCGGAGCTTGCCTTCAAGTTTCTCCATCTTTAGTCGCAGGTAAAAGGCACCGCACCTTCCATCGTTGAAGGATCCCACCCACCACTGATCACCGCGCATCCACGCAGTGCGTGCGAGCCAGCTGCAACCCCACCCTGCCCATCAAGAATGCCATTTTGCCCCGCCAAAACGATAGAGACTCGGGCCAGCAGAGCTTTGTTTGCAAATGACGAAACGAACTAGGATGGGCGTCGTGGAAGCGACCTCATCAAAAAGGAAGCTAGCTACCAGCACCTCATCCGATTTCAGCAGCCAGTTCAAGCCGTTAGGTAGCGCCAAGCACCTAGCCGTTGTGCGCCAGGGTTCAATGGCTCCCGAGGTACAATCTGCGAAAATAGCGGTCAACTCGCGAGAGAAAAACCCGTGAACCCCCAGACACAGGTATTGGACCACACTGGACAACGGCGCCAGGATCTGTGACTGCATGCTGCAGAGGAGGTGATAATATGTACGTCCACCTCACAGCTGCAGCGACACACCCTTTCGGAATTGAGTAATCCGTACACAGACAGACACCCGTCGCTGCCGCCCTCGGAACCCGGGAATCTGAGCAAAAAATGGCGGGGCACACCTTATCGATTTCGCTGCTGGAGCCCGGTTCTTGGTCCCGCTCCCCCCACCCGATATAGGAGCCCCCACTCGCGGGGCTGGTCCGTGTTCGCGAGAAACGATTGTGTAATCCGTATTCGTACTGTGTGATGGAGCTTTCCCATCCCCTAACCACACACAGGCTTCGAAACCACTTTGAGCAGAGGTGCCCATCGATAAATACAAGACGATATATGGACAGGCCTTAGTAAGAACCGAACTCGGGGCCTTTCGTATGGGAATACTGACTGAGCTGCATGCCCTGACTCAACGGGACGACGGCGCTTAAGACCACTCCTTGGTCGTCGACGTGAAAGCCGTAGGAGTTTGAGTAACAGCATATTTAACAGCATATTGCCTGCCGCAGTGTAAGCTGTTCTGACAGTATGTCCAAGCCTCAAGATCACCGGATGGCAGTTCCCGGAAAGGGTCAGTCGACTGAGGGAGTTCAAGATACTCCACTCCATCCTAACAGAATCCAAGCACGTCAGATGTCACATGTGTCTTAATTATTATACCCGGCAAGTACCCGAACTAAATGAAAGATTGTAGCTTGGTATCCTATACTTATTACTAAATATGCTTTATCCTGTCTCTTTACCGCATGCTACTTGAATGCTACTCTAAATCATCATGCCGGCGAGCTGGGAGCCGGGCTACCGAGCCGCCGGGAACCTGTCTCGGAAGGTGTCCTTGACGACCGCGGGCGATGGGCCGCCCCCCTGCCGACAATTTTCTCCGTCCAGTTCCACGACAAAGGACTTGAGGCCTGCTCCGCAGTCTTCGCCTTGTCGGAAGATCCTTGTTTCTTCGGCTCTGGGTTACGGTAGCTGCTGCTCGCTGTCTCCTCGCTGTCATCGCCGCTATCAGCCCAGTCGCGATCGCTCCACGTCATCGAATCAATGCGGTCAATATGCGGCCGGGCTGGTCGGGAAGACGAAGACGGGGCAAATACACCCAGTGGGTTCTGGTCCGGCCGTGGAGACTCCCCAGGGAGGCTGGGGACCGAATCCATCGCTTCACGGGCTTCACTCAAGTTCCTCGTCTTATCGTTTCCTATGCGGGGTTGTCCATGCGTCTCGGTACCGTGTTGATCGGGCGGCTCGGCGAGGTTCTTCGCACGCTCTCCTCCCTGCTCTTCGTCGTCGCGCAATCGGGATGCTGCCGAGTCGCTGAAATGCGCATCTACAAGATGGTTCACCACAGGCCAGCCAAAGGCATTGGCGAACATCCGACGCACGATTATGTTGTTGTGCGCGTCCGGCTCAACTTTGACCAACACCTTGCGCCAAGAAAGCTCACGGTGGTAAGCCCTAGCGATCTTTTCTTCTACCTTCATCTGAGAATTGTCCACCACATCAAACGGGTCTAGGTATGTGCTTGTTTGAGCTGCGTCGCTGCCATCCCGTGGCGGCACGGTTGAGCTCGCTTCTGGTGAGTTTGAGGACGGGAGAGGTGACGGAGATTCGCTGCCGCTTTTTTGTGAGGAAGCTATAGAAGCAACATGTGGCGTCGATTTCCGGCGGAGCGTCATTGTGCTGGTAGCCCTCTTCTTCAGGGGCGGCGGTGGAATGTCTGAGGGGTGGTACACCCGGTCATGGAAGATTGTGCGAGCGCGCTTGGATGGGTCGATGAGATACTCGATCGAAGGCATCTTTGGGTTGAGCAAGTCCCCGGCGGACTCGAAGAAAGTAGTCCTTGGAGGCGCCGACATGCCTTCAAAGTCATCCGTGAGCTCCTGGCCTGACGTTACTTTGAACTTGGATGACGCAGGAGAATCCGATGCAGACGAGGCATCGCTTTTTAAGGTTTGGCTTCGTTTATAGATTTTGATTTGTTTCGGGTTGGGTGGTGGTGGTGCCTTTGGGGCTTCGTTGTTCCGAAAGAGGCTGAAGAAGCCGGTGAAAGGGTTCGAGTGGTTATACGTTGTCGATGATGTTTGAAGGCTTTGCGTATCTAACGGCTCGGCTTCAACAAACGGACTTGCTGCAGACCGAAGACTATGCCGGTCGTCCTCCAACGTGGCATTGGTCGGGGGCAAAGGCACGTCATGCGCGTCAGTACCAGAAGGCGTCGTCTTCCCAGTGCTGTCCGACTCATCCTTAGCCTTACCTTCCTGGGGTAACCAAGGCCCAATTCTCGGAGAGGTAACAGTGGCTCCAGTCAGCTCTGCCCAGCCAAATCCTACAACAGTTTCCACGAGGCCGGCCTCTCGTCGAGCCTTGTCTACTCGTCCAAGGCCTTGCCAATCCAGAAAAAGGAGGCAGCTTGTCCGGAGGGGTACGATTCCGTCGTTGACCACATTCGAGTAGACCGTCCTATTCCGGAACTTCTTCAGCGCCCTATGCGCTGGTCCGGTTGGCAGAATCCGAAGGAGTGGTTTTGACTCTGCTTGGGTTTCTCCATAGACGTGCCTGTGCGCGTTCTCGCCCAGATTGCCCACGATCGCCCCCCACCCACTTCGCGCAATGGTTGGCGCTCTCCAGGTAAGTCCTAGGTCTTGGCCGGTCCTCCCAACAAGTCCAAAGTCCAAGGCAAATTTGACATATAGCGGATTTTCATGGTTAAGACCCAGTAATGGCGAGGCCATAGTAATGAAATTGATCGGTTCGATCAGATCAAAAAACTGCGGCGAATGCTTCTGGATGTAAGCAATGGCGTAGGTTTGGACCAGGCCGCCGAGGGAATGCGCGATGAAGCTGATTTTAGTGATCTTGTACAGCCTTTTTGGCTCCGCACCCGTTGCCCCATGCTTACTTGATCGTTTTTCTTCGCCATCCTGCTTTTGTGAGCTCAATTTTAGCGGATGGGCAATTACTTCGGAAGCGGCCTTGACGAGTGGAAGGCACGGTTGATCCGGGTAAGTCATGGACAATATGAAGTTTGCCAGTCGTTTCCCTAGGTATTTGATGCCCCTTTCTGTCTTTGTTGCGTTCCCAGAAAAGCCGCGAACCACAACCTCCTCGTCATCTTCCGAGTCCTCCTCCATGGATACATCATTTGCATTACTGTTGTTCTCAGTCCGGGTTTTGTCAGTCCTGATAGTTCCAGTAGCCGGCCGAACATCAGGATCGGCTACGGATCTAGATGTGTCTTGTTTCGCCGCTCTTTCCCTTGCTCTGCGTGCCCTTGCATCAACTTTGGCCTTTTTGACTCCTGCATCAATACTCTCCTTGAGGTAGAGCAAATCAGCGCCGAGGTTACTGTGCAGCCCGTGTGTCAGAACAACAAGGTGGAGCTTTTTTTGTTTCTTTGGCGCCCGCGATGCCTTGGGTTTCCCGCTGCCCACAACGGCTTCAACCGGGGCATCGGGCCCGTCATGCTTAGCGCGGAGGCGTCCGAACTCATCCCAACCAGGCAGCTGTGGTGTATTCCACAAGGTGGCCGTGTCCTCAACCTTTAACCGAATCGCCTTGGAGTAGACGCCTCTTGGCTGCGCGGCATGATCCTTGATGCTGCCTGCGCTCTGCTGGAAGTCGCACACCCGACCTGGCTGTGGGACTGGGGCCTGCCCCCCGACGACGGGGACAACCGAGCCAAGGTTCAGCGACTTCTCATCGCGCGCCATCAGGATCTCGTAGTGTACAGCGGCCGAAGAGGAAAATATGACTTGGGACGTCACCTCAACAATCCATGTGACGCTCTCCCCCTCGTGACTCGACCCGCTCCCAAAATGGCCATGTTTGCTGCTGCCCTCGCCGGCGCTCTGACGGATATGTTCGGGAACCACTAGATGGCAATTCCACACGGCGCCGGCCTTGAGCATCGGCTCAAATTCAGGAACGCCATATCGAACGGGATCTTCAAATTTCTCGTTGGGGTTGAAGTTTGATGGATATGCTGCGACTGAGAGCGTGTAAGGGCCATGGACGAATGCAGCGCGCAACGCAATAGCCGACGTGTTTTTGATGCGTAGGAACAGGAAGTCGGGGGATGGGAGAATGCGGTCGGATGAGGGGGTGTAGGTGATGGTATAGCGCACAACCTCGCCAATCTTGACGCTGCCGGCTTGGTGTAGAAGAAGCATCGTAGGGTCCGTGGACCGAAAGTTAGGCGGAATTTTCGGGGCAGTCGGGTTGCATCCGTAGCGGAGGAAGTGCAAGCGACAGGGCCTAGGGCTGGCGCCGCACAGCGTCTGTCTCCACGAATGCTTAAGAAGGCTGTCAATTATGCCGGTGCAGCATCCCTTGGGTTACCAGTCCATTGTGGAGTGAAAGGTGGTGGTATCTTGGATGTCTGGTTGTTCGACGCGGCAGGCTGGGAGAAATGGGCGAGACACACACAGAAAAACAAGTGGAACTGCGAACAGACATGCCAGGATGCCCAGGCCAAGTTAAGTCCAGATCCAAGGCTGTAACCAGACCGTTTGTCAAGACTCGGAGAGAAAGGGGCCTGAGATTGGGAGCCCAGCTACTAATGGAAGCTTGTGTTTTTAGCGGGGCATAATCGCGGCTCAGTGGTAGAGGGTGTGAAAAGCGAAAACGAGATAGCCCGAATGCCCCGGCTGGCGATGGGGAGCTGACCAAGTGAGGCTGAACAAGCGGCGGTGCGTTGGGCTCAGACTCAAGACTCACATGCCAAATGCACTGGCCCACTGCGGCGTCTTGATAGGCTCACACGTTGGTCAGCGCCTAGGATCTGAATGAATAAATGAGCTCTGGTCCGAAGCTGCCGCCCGGCATGCGAAACCGAAGATGACGGCAGACAGGAAGCTGGTGGATCCGCCGTCAAGATATCACAAGGCGTGAAGGTAAAGAATAGAAATCGGCGCATTGCAGTTTAGTAACAATAGGTAAGGTCTCGGAGTAACAGAGAGAACAAGGCTTGCAACAGCAACAGGGACTGCAAGGGCCATGTGTCGGAAATACTCCGTACTCGGATGAGAACTTACTCACCTGAAGCTGTGACTCGTAAAGCCATTGCACGTGATCACACAACCTCATACCCCACCTGGAATGTGTCCCACAAGTGCGCTTGCAAGGGACTGGTAACCAGGTTTCTTGACCGCCAACTTTTTAAGCCGGCAGTATTTTCACTCAATCTCAGACCCCTCGCCGTCAATCGCCAGACCTCGCGACCTCGGCGCCGATCGACCTCCTCGGGCATCTCAATGTGCTGATTTGGCCAATTGAAGACACAATGGGCAGACGGCCGAATGCTGTGATCCTGCAGTACTTTGAGCGAGGCCCAAAGCTGCAGGATCAGAGCAACCGCTACCCGCACACTTGCAAAGCGTAAGTTGCCCTCCTCGCCGCTCTTGTCCATCATCATCACTGCCCCTCCCACGCTGCCCGCGCCCGGTGCTGATGCGCCGGCTTGTTGCCGCATCACTTGGCACTGCAGGGATATTGCGATATCACCGCTGACTATCTATTGTTGCGAGTATAGATGCGGAGAGCACTTCCCCCGCGGCCGCCTTGACAGCTTGACGAGTCATCTAACGAGGAAATGCCCCGCTATCGCCGAAGCAGACCGAGTCAATGCACTCTTCACCTTGTCAGGAGTTAACCATACGTCCCAGAGGGCCCAGCAGAACCAGCAGAACCAGCAGGCACAGAACCAGGCCAATGGCGCTCCTGTGGATCTCCCCATGATGCAGCGCGAGATACAACGTGACTGGACCGCTCTCGGAGTCCTTGCTGAGGTCTCTCGCCAAATTGACGAGAATGATAGGAATGATGACCGCGTTAAGCCCAACGTTGCACCTTCTGGTTCATCAGTCTCCAATCCGCCATTATCTATCCCACATGGCGCGGAGCGCTTTGAGGTGCAGCAGCAGTTCACCTTGGAGACCCCCGCCCAGAGCCACGACAACCATATTACAAAGGATAAAAGAGGTAAACGATTGGCTACGTACCGAACTTGAATGAGCCATGGGCTAATTCTTTTTGTAGGTGATTTAGCATCCTCGCCTGAGGTCGAAAGAGGCCCAACTGCTGAGGAGCGACTTCAAGAAATATTGCGTGCAGAAAACGCGAGCTCTGAGCCCACCAATCTGTCGGTGGCCGCTGCTGCGACTGCTCGCCTACATCCCGCTCTTCTCGACCCTCAGCTGCTGGGCGAAGAAGCCGCCGCCGCCGCCGAGGCTGCCACAGCCAATGCTATTGTCACCGTCGACAATAATCTTCCTCTTGTCGAAGAGCACAGCTCCCCAGACGACTCCAGTGTCATCCCGACAACGAGCGCCGCCCAGCCATGGGGGGAAATCACGTATGCTACCGATGCCTTTCAGCCTGGGTTGATCAACGACTCGGCTGCCCACAATGCTCGGCCGATCGCAAAGGGCGGTTTCCGCTTGTCTCCAACCAACAGTGCCAAGTCACGACACTCCCGGGCCAGATTTAACCCAGATCGGAGAAAGGAAGTACAAGAAGTGCGTAAAATCGGTGCATGCATTCGCTGCAGGATTCTCAGGAAGACGTGCTCCAAAGGCCAGCCCTGCGATACCTGTCGCAAGGTCCTGTCCCCCAGAATATGGCGCTCAGGCTGCGTCCGCACTAAATTCTCGGATGAGCTTGACATCTATTCTGCCGGAGTTCAAATTGTCCTTGCCCAAGGACACATTAACGCCCTCAAGCAAGCCGTAACTCTCAGCAACAACGGCCTCGTTATCGAGGCCTGCCATTTCCCCGATCTCGAAGCCCGCCTTCAGCTTCAGGTCTTGCAGCGTGATGGTATCCAAGAGGGAGACACCAAGCCCGATACGAGTGGCTCCGATGATACACCTGCTCACCTTTCAATTACAATGCTGGACAGCGATAACCAGGACCTCCCTGCCAGAGTCGAAGCATATATGCGCGAGGTTTTGCCGGAACTGATCAGACGGGAACCCTCCCACTTTATCCGAATTACATTGCGTACTGCTCTTGATATTGCTAGCACAACGAACGACGAGCTGCTCAAAAAAGCCCTAGAGCTCTGGGGGCTGGTCGAGATACTGGACCGAGAGCGTCAGTGGCAGATTTGCATCAATCCCGGCGATCAGAATGCCCCAGCTCAGTACATCCGCGACGGGGACCACCCATTTCAAACTCTTTGTCTTCAGCTCGCAGCGGCCGGGGAGAGAAAAGCTGCAGCTACAAGCAAAAGCCTCTTAACTGGCATGCAGCGGGTCCTTCAGGATAGTAAGGTGAAGATCGACTTCAGCATGTACCTCTCGACAATGGTTCTCCTCAACTGCGTTGAGAAGTCAACCTGGGCCTTCAAGGCCTGGGACCAACCCAACCTGAGACAAATGTGGCCACTGGAAAAGGATCCAAATACCTTTGCCCAGCAAGGCTACATCATTGCTGACCTACTGCGTATGCTTCTTTCCATCAGAAAGGCCATCCCGCGTACAGCCTGCCGAGAGGCTGATGGAAAGCTGGTTACCGAAGAGGATGATCCTGTTATCAAGGGATATTTTGAGGCAATCGGTCTTGACTGTAAGCTTGCTCATTTACCAGCCCTGGAGAGACGTTTCGCGACTAACACTTCGATAACAGTTGCCCAAGTCAAGGCAAAGCAGGAGGACACGTTTTCCCCAACCGATCCGCGATCCTGCGAGCTGTTGTTCTGCTCGACACTTCTTCTTCCCTCCACCGACTAAGCATGACGCTGTCCATCCAATATCGCATAATCCTCCGCAGCATCTTGACGTCCACTCGAGCCCCACCATGTTTCGACTCCCCATGACTCCCCATGACTGCAATGTGTCATGTACATTTACTTGTCTCCCAGCCTTCTTTATTTTTCTTTCCCTACCACAGACTCAAAGCCAAGGGCGCTCCATAAAGTCCCTTTGGGACAAGAATCTGGATTCCTTTCCTTTCTTCAATTTCCCCACGGGGATATACGGAAAGCCCCCTTTTTGTTTGGGGGGCTAAGACGGGATGGGATATGACGATGAAGACCCCATACAAAAACGATTGGAATGACGGATTATGGAATGGAATTCAATGTTTTGATAGATAAAAAATACCCCTGTGAGATTTTCGGATATGGCTTGTCAAAACAATAAAACTACTTTTCTCTTAAACCTTGTGTCATTTGCTAGATCATGACTACCCGTGTATTGATGTAGTACTTTGGCCACCCTAAACTGATACTAAAGAGGTTGTGTTTGTAGCAGCATAAATCCGACGCTCAACGATATCATGTTCCGGCACACTTTTTCCTCATTCATTACTACCTACGCCACCAAGCCAAACCGCCATGACCGTCGCTCTGCATCCCAAATCCCTCCAAGAAGCGCTAGATGGCAGCCCCAAACTGAGTCGACAAAATTGAGCTATTGCCGTTGGTGCTACCACCACCACTCCCAACACTCCCAATACTACCCCCGGTATCCCTCCTCTCCGGGCCGCTGCCAGTTGGACCGGCGGCACGCTTGGGCTTCCTAAAGCACGCAAACTCACTCTTGCTCGCCTCGCGCAGACGCTTGAGCACGGCGCGCATCTCCGGAAGTTCGCTCTGGAGGCGGGCGCGTGCCTCGTTATCGGTGCGGCCGTCGAGCTCCTGGTAAATCTGGCTCTGCAGCTCGGATGCGCGGTCCGTCGTGTAGTGACTGAGAGTCTGAGCGACGAACTCGACGTCGAGGGTGGCCTGCATGAGCGCCTCAAGATTGTACTTGGGACGCGTCTTGAAGGCGTCGAGCAGCTCGCGCGATGTCTGTTCGAGGAGGTACGAGAGAACTTGGCTTGTGAGGGAGGATGCCGTTGTCGAGACTTGGGAGTGCACCAGTACGAGGGTTAGCAGGGCTTCGTAGACGTACGGCCGTACCTCGCGCGGCTTTTCCCCACGGGGCGGCACCCAGTCGGTGGCAGCTACGCCAGCGCGAATGATCTTGCGCATGTTTTCGATCGAGGGGCGCGTGTATGACTGGAAGAGACGGGCGTCGATCTGGCCGAGAACATCACGGATCGTCTTGGTCTCGTCTGTAAGCTTGACAGAGAAGGCATTTTCGAACTGGGTGTTGAGCCCCGGAACCACCTCGGAACGGAGGGCTTGGAGATTGCTTAGAGTTAACAGCATACGAACGTTCTACGATTCGGTTAGCACCCAGAAGAGCTCATATTTGTGAAAGAAACCTACTCTGTCCCCAGCATTAATGGTACCCCCTCCTAATGTAGAGGCCCGCGTCGTTGGCGGCGCATTCGGGGCCACATATCCCTCAGGATCTATTATTGTCCAGTCGTCATCCGTCTTCTTGAGAGGCCGCTCCGCGTTCTCCACCATTCCGCTGAGGGCCTTGTAGAGTGTCGTCACGTATTGACTTCGAACCATCTGCAGCAGCTTTGTCGGTGGAGGTAGAACGATATTCTCCGCTCCCGCCTTTGCCATTGCTTCAGATATGTAGAGAATCTTCTGCATCCCGGCCAAAAGCGCACCCTCAAATGCCGCGAAGCTTGAAGGCATCTTGGTGACGTCTTTGCGATCTGGCGACCGGTTCCAGTCTTCAACATACTTAATGTTCTCAGCATCCCTATTCCACGCCGCGCAGAGTGCAGTTACGCATCTCTCTCTTGCAATATTGACTAGCGTCTTTAACCGATCTACCTCAGCGGCATCGCCCTGGCTAACGGGGGCAATCAACGCCATATCTGAAGAGCCCGATCCTACAAGTGCCAGCATCTTGGTGAGAAAGTGAACACCGCTGATGGAATTGGACCATGGTGGCCAGAAGGCAAACTTTTCCCAAGCTTCCCCTCTTCTTGGCGAGGGTGGGGGGATGTTATTCGGATCAAGGTTGAAACGAGGATCTCTCGGGGTCAGATTCCCAGAAATTGATGCCGGATTCGGAGTTGTCGGTGTTTGAGGCAAAGGGGAAAATAGGAGAG
The DNA here is from genome assembly GCA_033439745.1 of Lasiosphaeria hispida. Classification (NCBI taxonomy): domain Eukaryota; kingdom Fungi; phylum Ascomycota; class Sordariomycetes; order Sordariales; family Lasiosphaeriaceae; genus Lasiosphaeria; species Lasiosphaeria hispida. The sequence continues at coordinate 3,024,730 of JAUIQD010000004.1, forward strand.
AGATATCCTCGGGTGGCGGCCCCGCGAAGAACATGAGAACGCTTTCCCGCAGCATGCTTACCAGTTCAACGGCCCCCTTTTGGAGGTCGCTTGTGCCCTGTGGCGACAGACGATGATGAACCTTGGATTCACCGTTGTAGCCGACTGGTAGAGTCCGTTGGGCCGTGCCTTCAATGAACCCCTGTACGGTTTGCCAGAACTCGAGCACTTCGCCCATGATGCCTTGTGGTGAAAGTAGGTTACTCATGAAGACAACCATGATCTCCCAGAGTTCTACAATATCGACTGAATCAAAGGTGGCGGTTTTGCTCTCGACAGACTGCCGTCCAAGTGTTCTCATATGAGACGCGATAGTCTGAGGGCTGGGTTTCTCGCCATTCGCGAGCCGCCGCCGAAGGATTTCGATTTCCACCTTAGACCGTTCCGCCGTCGACTGGATTTTGCTTTTCAGATAGTCATATCTGCTCAAAAGCCATACCCAAACCGGATTATCCACAACACCTAGCTCCAAGAGAAGATTGATCAGCTCCATATGCTGGTCTCCTGGCTGTCCCGGTGTGGTGTCTGATTTGGCTATGTTCTGGGGAGAAATAAGCCTTCTCCACACGTCACGCTTCAGCGACTGGATCTGCTCTTCAACATCGTGCCACATTCGGCCGGCCAAGAGAATCCGATAGACCTGCGAGTCGTCTGGCTGATCCGAACCGATCTCTTTGACCAGTTGCTTTACCTCATCAGCAAATCTCCTCGCCTTCGTATACTCCTCGACCAAAGCCTCGTAGTCTTTCCGTTTGATGCTGTCGGCTATTGCTGCGCTCGCCTCGACGTACTCTTTGTACCCATCGAGAGACACGGCAACCGTCTTCAGGTTTTCCTCCTTCTCACGTCCACCTAGGGCAGGGCCCCAGACATCTTCAGCCTTGGCTGAGACATCAAGCAACGGGGCTTTGATACCCATGACACCATACTCGCTTTCTTTAGCCAGGGCATTCTTCTTGCGGGCCTCGGTAACTGGAGTAGAGGGTGTAGTTACGCCAACACCACCGCTGCCACTTCGGAAGCTATTCCTACTAGCGTGGCGAGAATGGCCCCTCGCCCGAGGGGTTGTGGCATCGGCACCACGGTACTTCATTTCCTTGTACACATTGTCGATAGTGGCCTTTGCTCGAACGAAGCGCTCAAAATTGGATTCGACAAGGACTTTGAGGGATGCGGACTTTTGGTCAATTGACTTGGATAGCACATCGAGCCCATCAATCAAAGATCTCGTGTCGGCGTTGGCATGCATTTGCGACAGAAAGAGCGCCGGCGAGAATGTTGTTGAGGAGAGGAGGAATCGATTCCCTATCAATGTATGGTCAGCAACAGCTTCCAGCCCAGAACTTGCAAACAGGTGCTCAAGAACCAGACTCACGGAGCCTTGCATCATCTTGTAGTGGCAGCCCCAGCTGCTTCAATGACCTCACAACGCTCTCAGTTGTGCCAAGAGGGTCTGGCTCGTCTCTCTGCACGAGGTTGCCCACGCCGCTGCCCGAGTTTTCTGATCCCGGGATCACACTGCCCCTGTTACTCACAGCGCGCTCCAGAGCCTGGTAGCGAGACTTCCTCCGGTTAATTTTTTTCTTGGTGTCATCCTTGTCGGACTCATCGCTGGCATTGTTCTTCTCGGGAGGCCACTCTGTAGGGTATGGCGTGTTGACCTGGTAGAAGTCGAGCACCGTCCGCTCGAGGTCGCCAGCCATTGCACTGCGTTCCCAATCAATAAGGGCTGGGTATCCGGGCTTGTGACTGAGCCCGCCCTGTGACTCTATCAAAGAGGTACCGCTCCCAACAAATCCGGTAGGTTGTGAGCGTTGTGACCTGAGCTTCAATGATGAAGTTGCGGGGCACAGCTACCAGTGCCACAGCTTAGGTGTTTAAACTCTCCAGGGATTAGATCGTCTGTACACAGTACGGATTCGTGCGCTTGGCGGGCGCGCAAGGAGCGATCCACTGCACCCAAACGGGAATTTATGAAACTCCGTTCGTGTGTCGAATGCGGGTCTCTGATTCGTCCTCTCTTGCCACAACAGCAAAACTTCTTCATCTAAAACAAACATCCCAATGACTTTCAGCAGTCATGGCAGAGAATAACCCTCAACGTTTACCTAGATAAACCGACTATCCGGTGCTTAGGCAACCCGCATCCTTCAAGGCGCTACAAATGCCTATACCGGGTACTCTAGGAGCAAAGAGGACCGCTGTTCAGCAGCTGTTCACTATCACCCGTTAGATGTTTTGCTGCTGCAGGCAGGAGGGTCTAGCCTGCCAAAACCGGCGACCCAAACTCTGTCAAGACCAATGTTGATTCGACCTAGGGGGCGCTTTCCTAGGTGGCGTCCGTTACACTAATTATAGCTTGGCAGCGTGCTGGCCTGCTCACCGCCCTGCTCGATAATAGTCAATCCAACCCAGTTCTGCCGGATCTATTAGGCGGTGAGCTATTTCTTGCTCTGTGGCAGCCAGACAAGGTGGTACGCACGGTCCAGTTTGTGCAGGAAAACTTGCATCAGTGATGTGGGCTGGTTAGCGCAGAATCCTCATTCTCTTCTTACCTCCTGCCAACCTCTTCCTCCGCTGTGATTCCTTATCGCCGGATTTCCTACGCCGTCTTAGACACTTCTAAGAGAGGGATCACTCCGAAACACCACGAAGATGTTCGCCCTCCGATCAATTGCTGCCCCGGCGCAGCGCCAGTGCCTGCGCGTCGCTCCCCGTGCTGCCGCCCCCTTCGCCCTCCAAGTAGGTCAACACCGCCGATCGCGAACCCCTCGCCAGCCCACCTCAACGGTCAAATACCTCGCTGACGCACATCTGTACAGAACCAGCGACAATACTCCTCCAAGGGCGAGCGCGTCGCCAAGTTCAATGGAGTGAAGGACGCCAACGTAAGCTATTTTCTCTAGGCCTCGCTGCGAGCCGTTCCGAGCGCCGGCCCGTAAATCACTCAAACCTCGTTGAAGTCCCCCTGCTTCGCGACACAAACACAGCCGCTAAACGCATACTGTAGGGCAACTACCCCGTCAGCTTGATCGAGGGTGATGGCATTGGCCCCGAGATCGCCGTGGCTGTAAAGGACATTTTCGCCGCCGCCAAGGTACGACTCCAGCTTCCGCTCATCCGACGATATCGTCACGTTGCCTTGTGGATGGATAGCTAACACAGTGTAGACACCGATTACATGGGAGCCGATCAGCGTCGACCCTATCATCAAAGACGGCAGGACTGCCATCCCTGATGCTGCTATTGAGAGCATCAAGCGCAACAAGATTGCCCTCAAAGGCCCCCTCGCCGTATGAATATCACGACCCGATCTTGAAACCCAGTTCCCTCTCTAACCATATTTCTAGACGCCAATTGGAAAGGGCCACGTCTCCCTCAACCTTACTCTCCGCCGCACATTCAACCTTTTCGCCAATCTGCGCCCCTGCCGGTCAGTGGCTGGCTACAAGACGCCTTACGACGATGTCGACACGGTGTTGATCCGCGAGAATACCGAGGGCGAGTACTCTGGCATCGAGCATGTTGTGGTGGATGGCGTTGTACAGAGCATCAAGCTCATCACTCGCGATGCCAGTGAGCGTGTTCTCCGGTACGCCTTCCAGCACGCCCAGTCGATTGGCCGCAAGAAGGTGCGCGTCGTCCACAAGGCTACCATCATGAAAATGAGCGATGGTCTCTTCCTCAACGTTGCCCGTGAGATCGCCAGGGAGTATCCCGATATCGAGTTCGACGCCGAGCTTCTCGACAACACGTGCCTGAAGATGACCACGGACCCGCTCCCGTACAACGACAAGGTTCTGGTTATGCCTAACCTTTACGGCGACATTCTCTCCGACATGTGCGCCGGTCTCATTGGTGGTCTCGGCCTGACCCCCTCTGGAAACATTGGCGACGAGTGCTCTATCTTCGAGGCCGTCCACGGTTCGGCTCCAGATATTGCGGGCAAGAACCTCGCCAACCCCACGGCGCTCCTGCTCAGCTCCATGATGATGTTGAGGCACATGAGCCTTGGCGAGTACGCCGACAGGATCGAGAAGGCGGCTTTCGCTACCCTGGCTGAGGGCAAGGTTCTGACGGGCGATCTAGGCGGCAAGTCGACGACAACCGACTTCGCTTCAGCCATCATCAACAAGCTGTGATACCTCTAAATGTTCTCTTGTATGCATCCATCCGACCCACGACCTCCCTTTAGACTGTACTACAACCAGTATATCCCGCATTTATGACTTTTTTCTAAGAACCAATAATGATTCATGGTGAATTCTTTCGTTCCCTCTCCTGACGGCTGTTGTTGGGTTATTAATGGGGTGTGGTGGTTTGGTTTTCAGGGCATTGGAAACATTTTGGGCGTGGAACAGGAGACAGGACTGTTTCTAGCAAGCCGAAGCGATCTGCAGATGACTTCAGGCCCAAGGCGGCTCGTAATCAGCTCCATACCACATTTTTTTCATGTTCCACCGGCGTCCCTTGCAGTGAGACGCGAGTGGGCAGGGTATATACCGAATGCGATGATGTTATGCCGTGACAGTCCATCGACAGCAGGAGTGAGGCATGCCTCAATTTAGGGCGGCAATATTTGTCAGTAACACCATCGTTTCAATATCGTAGCCAGTCACCGTGCGCCAAGTAGGTGATGCCCGGTAAGCAAGCAACACGTCGTGCAGGCGGTTGGTGGTGCGGGTGAGAGGTACTCAAGCTAGAAGGCGTTCGCGTGTGCGAAATAGCCCCATATTCCCGCTCCGGCCGTCCCCGGTGGCAACCCTCGACCCGACTCTTAGGTTGCGTTACATGCAGCTCCCACGAGGGCGTGGATGCCACCATGCGTAGAAGGGCCCAGTTCTTTGACGGCATATTGTCGAGTAGTGGCTAGATATAGATAGGTTTGATAAAGCACCCAACAGCGCAGCGTTGTCGGGCATTTTTCTTGGTGATGTGGTCTAGTGGCGGTATTTTTTCGGGGAGGCGGCGTTCAGTTTTCTTTTAGAACGAAGTCTCAAATGAGTGTGGAAGGCGATTGGAAGGGATGGAACCCTCGCTGTTTTTGGGAACCTATTGCTTGAAGCTTCCTCTCGCATGAAATTCCCCGTTGCTGGTGACTTATGCCTTCGGGCCCTGCCAATGGGAATGTCCGGCCCGTCTTGAGCAGGTGGGATGTGGGGATACTACCGAGTCCCGAGTTTCGAGTCTTTTTTCCCTTCCGCTGCCCTTGAATTCGGAGCAACACAGCTGAATACGGAGCTCGCTGGAATGAAGCTCCTGTTTGGGTAATTTGTCGTCGAGGCCTGGACTGTCTAACTACCCAGATACTAGGTAGTAGACCACCGATTGTGACTCTGAAGGTCAATGTATGATTCGTATAGGTACGCGGCAAATATTTAGTAGTAATCTACGCCCACCCACCACGTCATGCAAGTTCCGGGTAAGGTAGCCATGCGCAAGCATTGCCCCTTGATTAAAAGATAACCAACTGCTACTATATGGCTACTACCTTAGCTGACAGGCGTTGGTCACGACCTGACGCTCGGGGCGCGTCTGGGGACCGTACGTGGTGCGGCGTAGATGGAGTTTACCAGAAATATGTATAATAAGCTCCAGCCCAGGCTATGCAAGGGGAAGAAGGCTAGAAGCATTGTGGAATTGGCTAAATGACTCGCAGTGTGTTCCGTCATGAAACTAGAGACAGAAGCGAACATGCCGAGCAAACTTTCAGGTGAGGACCCCTATTCGGTTCTTATTGGGTATGTCCTGGACGAAGAGACGAGTGTGGGTGGGTGGCATTCGCGGGAATGGCGTCTGGGCCAAGACAGATCTTATTTGTGTATCATTCTTACTGGTGGGAATCTGAAGTGAACCTCATGGACGGCACAAGCATCCTCGACATCAAAATGCACAAAGTTCTTAAAAAATCCATGTCGTGTGCACCCCAGGGTCAGGGTAGGTACGAAGGCTTGGAAGGGTACTTCGGTAGGTACTTATGGAAAGTACCTGACCCCTCCACCTCACCGCCACTTGCCGAATTGGGATAAGGGTAATAAGACCGACGGCCCCTCAACCGAGCCATTGGACTGGAAACTGTCGGTTCGTCGGTTCGTCAGTTCTCGATTTCCTCTTTGAACCTCTATTCGCCCCGGTCATCAGCAGCAACTCGCAAGCCGGCACATGCTGATGCAAGCCCATTAAGCAATGACCAGCTGCTCTTCCCCACCGTATCCCCGTGGAAGTGAAGATGAGGGAAGGAGGGCGCGCAAAAAACCTTTCAGCCAACGGCCGTTGATCCTGCACAGATTGACAGACCCGGTTTGACTCTCCCGCGGAATCTCGAGGGGATCCGTTGGGGGACCTGGGGGTCTTGCGGCTCGCGACTAAATGCCAAGCCCTACTCCTACAGCCAGCCTGCGTGGAAGCATCTGCGTTACCAGCTGGGCATCGTAGAAGACTGATCGGCCCTAGGTTCATATCGGGGGAAGGTGAGGGATAGCCCGCCTCCGCGTCTTGGCTTGCGAGACGACGAGCGCCAGACGTTCAAAACCGGAAGGCTTGGCGACGGAGGGAAGTACGCACGTAACCAAACCCAAACCGCGCACTCCACGAGATGCACGAAATGCACGGGATGGAGTACCGGGGGTGATATTGTGCGCGCGCGGGCTAGCGTTTGCGACTCGCACGGCTGGTCATGGTGATTTGCGAGCCCTCCCCAACTTGCAACCGTTCGGCGCGGGATCGGGTTCTGGATGTCGACACCAGGCCGGCTAGGGCAAATCGGTGTGATGGCTGTTGTTTTGCCTTGCCTTATACCCTGCCCTGCAGAATGCAGAATGCAGAAAGCAGATGTATAATGGATTGGGGTGCTGCCAGGTTACAGTACCTGAGACCCAGCAGTGTCCCCCTATCCCCGTTTGACTACGGGAGAGGCTATGCACTGATATCACCCTTATAACTTTCAGTGGGTACCCAAGGTAGTGTTAAGGTCTCCCTCGACCCAGACAAGGCGGCCCCAATAACACTCTTTCCGTGTACCAGCAAAGGTACCTGTCCTACTAACCGTGTCAAGGCGGCCCCAGAAGATAACACCAGATGAATAATGCATGGAATCAACACGACCGAAATCCTGGAGCGCCGGGGTTACTTTCAGATGTCGCGGGACCTTTGGCGTTGGGACAAGGATGTATCTGCCAACAAAATGGCTCATGGCCCTTCCCCTACATGCCTTGCCTTGCAAGTTGCGGTCCACATACAAGGTACATAGGTACCCCGAAGTCCTGAGCCCTCGCTCCTACCGCGTGTCTAGTGACACCGACGGGTGGGACGGAACAAGACGACTCGACAGTATTGCATGCTCGCCTATATAATCGATCCTGCTTCCCCAAGTTGACCGTCTGTACTCTCTGCTCTCGCCGAGTATTCCTGTCTTCCTTCCTCGCCCATCCTTCGTCTGTTCGACATACCCAACCGCTGCTCTTCATCTGTTTCACACACTAGACCAAAGCTCGATACACAAATCTCCACTCCAATATCAAGATGCCTTCCAAAGCTGCTCCGACTGCTGCTTCCGCCAAGGAGGAGAACCGCCTCCGCGCTCTTCTTGAGCAGGATGGACTCAAGTTCCACATCAAGACAAGCGGAGCCAAGTGGCGGTGCACCATTCTCGACCGGAACACCCAGTAAGGTTCTTCCTATAACCGAGGTCTGGTGTCCTGGATACCGGTCACGGAATTAACATATCCACAGCGAGAAGAGACAAGAGGCCCTCCGGACCACATCTTCCTCGTCCACGGATTCTGATGCGAGTAGCAGCGTCTCCAAGTAGAGAGAAATCCTTTTAACAGCATGAGGCCTTCGAGGTCCACCGGGCAATGGCCATGGCTATCCTAATACGCCATAACGAAACATGACGGAGCAACAGGACTTTCTTGGGTGCCTGAGATACCGGGCGAGAGATAAGTGGAGAGAGGGAGTAGCAAAGTTAGCTGCGCGACCGCACGGCTTCAAGCTGTGGACTCTGCCTGCTCTTATTTTTCCCTTGTTGCTACCCAACACCGGCACTGGGCTTCTCTCTTTCTCACAAACCCTTTTCATACTTAACCTTTTCACATTTTTCGACGAGATCCATATCATTTTGCGGGGGGCTTCAGCGTTTATTGTCTTTATCATACCTAACATAGATTACTAGTACCATCTAAACCCTCTAGTTACTGCTGAAGGGCACGGGGACGGAGGTTTTCGGGAAAAAACAATACCAAATCATATCAAACACCACATGTCCTTGACCATGCGCCTCCGAGGCTCGGAGTTAGCCAGGTGAGGAGCCGAGTGCTTTTTCTTTTGACTTCTCCGGGTGCTCCGGCCAGGCGAAACCCGAGTCGGGTGGAGTCGAGAATCGCTTGCCAAACTCGCGAAGACCGAGCTCGGCCTAAGTTATATTGAGTCGCCTTGCGCGGCGCATACGGCGCTTGTTTAGTTTTGATGGGGAACTTTGTGCCGGGTCGGCCGAATATGACGTGCAAGGGGCCCTGCTAGATACATTAGCGGAAAGGCAGTCGGTCAGGTAGCCGAATTCCGGTTTAATCAGCCCTTTTGCCCCTTTGAACATGCGTATCATTGTACATGTTTAGGGATAAGGCGAATCGGTAGGTCCCATGAGTTATGCCGAGCCTGGAAATTGCCTTACAACATTAGCATCATGTTGGCCTGAGGGGAACTCAATCGAGTCCTGTGAGAGGGCTAAAAATTGTTGATGACCTGCTAGAAAACGGTATGACGACATTGGCACTCCGCCGGCAATGGCTTGCCCGGAACTCTATCCAGCTCCACACAAAAAAGGCTTTACAACAGAACCAAGATACGGTCCATCCCGCTACGGCCTGAAGAACAAAGACTAGTTTCTGGCTTTTCCGTATCTTTACGGAGCGGTCCTCGGCCATGGATATGGCCACTTTTGAGAATTTGTCGTTTTGACCCAGGAATCCAGTTTGATGGGCAAAAGGAACGACCTCGGAGTTCGATTATTATTGTGAGAGGTAGAATGCTGGCAGGCTACTTCCAGCCCCTATTTAACGCGAGTGACATATCCCGCCAAACAAGTACTTCGTATCTTCACATGTTTCCCTTTTCTGCCCCTTTACCCTCTGCCCCTTTCTTTGTCCTTTTGGAAATCTACACAATGTGAGACTTCCTAGTTGCTTAGCCGAGTTCTGGTTGTTTCAAAGCTTATGTAACCGGTTGTCGGTCCTGTTCACGTTATCATCTCGTCCTGCGGTGGAACAGCGGAGGAGAACAGCGGAGGGTGAAGAGACAAAAGAATTTGCCCGAGGGTTGGATAGTTCTGTCCCGCAGGAACTAATGCCGCCAAACTTTGACCGCTCTCAACAATCAACAGCCAAAGGCTTCCCATCAGTCATTCAGTTTAGCAGTATTGCACAATCGTTGACCCCGATTGAGGTGTGCACCCCTAACCATACGATTGTAACTAGTGTTTCAGGGAGAGGTACGGCTTGATACCAACGGCTGTTCAAGTTTTGTCCCTGGGTACATCGGGCAAGGAACTATTGATTGACGTTCGATTGTGATCTCTTGATAGATGGTAGGCGCTAGGAGGCTGTTTAAACGGCACTTCCGCGTCTCTTTGTTCGCTTGTGCCCACACCGGGGGGGGGGGGTCTCAGGGTAAGTGTACATGGAAGAAACATATTTTGTACCTGTTGGATATATGTTGTATTCAGGCAAACGCTTTTGGGCCACCACCAATCGTTTGTGGACTTGTCAGTTTCCCCTTTCAACTGTTGAATGGCAACCTTTGGGGGTTGAGTCGAAGGGACTCAAGAGGCTGCGCGCTGATGACAAAACCAACCATGATAGGGTGGATGCAGTCTTTGGGAAGGCCAAAGTGAGCCACTCGGAGGACAACAGGAAAATGCGCCACTCGGACATCTTCCCACAATCACACCCGACAGGCTGCCGATTGAAGGAAGTCAACAGTATGCCAGATTGGCGGCTGACGAGGTCGAGGCCGGGCTTGGCTTGCCTGCAGGTCGGTGGCCACCTGGCCCATCTGGCCAAGGTTGAGCTCAGGGCTCGAGCTTTTTGTGGTGGCAAGGTGTGTTGTCGCTGCCGGCTTTTGCTGACCTCAAAACATCAGATGCCCGTGCATAGGAGGTAATTAGTAAATTGCAAGTATTGTTGAATTTGGCTGCCTGTTGTGTGTCTATTGTGGGATCGCAAAAAGGACTGGGGTGTGGTATTGAATGGTGTTGAATTGCGTGGGCGAGACGTCACCCTTCCGGGTCGGTTGGTCAGGAATACGTGGGCGGTCCATGCTTTTGTAAGCTCCTTATCATTAGAGGAACTAGATCGAGTTACCAGGTATTGATGCATTTGAGGCAACCCCCCATTGCGCATCCCGCTGCAGGCGGACTCAAAGCTACAGGGCGGAAACGCACGTTAGAGAGAGGGGACAAGACGACGACGCCAGGCGCGTGTGTGTGGACCGCCGGTTTTGGCTAGTTTGGGCCGCCGGTTTTGGCAGGCTAGACCCTCCTACCTACAGCAACAAAACATCCTCTCGTGCCACAGCAGCAAAGCTCCTTCTCCCACAACACAAACATCCCAATGACATTCAGCTGTTATGGCAGAGAATAGCTATCCCAATAACACTCCTCCCGACTTTGAAAACATCGCCACTCTCGCTACTGACCTGGGTACTGAGCTATCCAGTTTTGTAACCTTCCAGGTGCCCAGGGTACCCAAGCAATTCTTGACGCACTCGCAGAGCTCAAGACCGAAGTAACAGAACACAGGACTGAAGCAGCAGAACACAGGACCGAATTCAGGACTCAATTGACCAGGATTGAAAACACACAGCGCCGGCTACAGAACTCGCAGCAGCTCTTCACCCATTCTACAACTGCTCTTCTCCCACTTCTAAATACTGAAACTGGGGTTGAGATACCAAATTGCCCAGGAACATTAGCCCAGATAAATCGACTATCCAGGGCTGGGGCAATTCGCATCCTTGAGGCGCTGCAAGTGCCTGTACCAGATAATCTAGGAGCAAAAAGGACCGCTGTTCAGCGGCAATTTACAGTCACCTGTTGACGAATCAGAACCTATCATTCATTCCTTTTCTTCCCCGCCTTCTTGAACAGACCCTCCCCCGTCACCATCTCCTACCACACGAAACCGTTTGTCCGCCGTTGAGTAAGGATAGAAGAGACAGTCTTGTGCTTCAACGCAAAAGATGCCCGTGCCAGTCGCGGCGAAAGGTGAGAAACAACTTTCCTTACTGCTGCCAATCTATTCTCCTTTGTGCTCCCATGACCCATGTCAACCCCGCGCAAATCATTGCGAATCAACCAGGCATGTCTGGGACCGCGACTCCTTGGTGGTGCTGTGGCGAACATCCCCGCAAACGACCACGCAATCCTCCGCCACCCACCTAATTGCCCTGCTAGCTGCGACGAGTCGAGCGCTTTGCCTCGATGGCTCTTCGTAGCTTTTTCTTCATTCAAGCCAGCCAGCATATCAATAATCGACAGCACATTTTCCCACTCAGATCTGACTGCGCTGCGTTGCTCTTGGTTCCTGAAGTACCCCACATTGCCCTGCTTTCCCACTGCCAATCACACCCAACTTGAAGAATGCCCCCCGTTAACCAAGCTGCTGTCGCTTCAGCCGGCATCATTGTCGCATCGGTAGCCGTTGCTGCCGCCATCGCACTCTACGAGTCTCCAGAGTTCCGCCGCGTGGCCGAGAATCTTCGTCGACGTATCGCTATCACCCTCCACGCTCTGGGCGACAACTTCGACCCCGCACCAGCCAGCCGAGATCCCCTATTCAATCGCCCCGAAGATGCTGAGGGGTTCTTGCAGTCTCGAGGTGCTGTTGGTGCGGATGCGGACATAGTCGCCGACGACGAGACCCGGAGGAGGCAGCGGGAGGAGCTCATGTACTGGAATGCGATCCGCGAGTCGAAGCAGCTAGAGGAGGAACGTAGCGAGGTATCCCAGCAAGCATTGGGTGATCGACTGGCCTCGGGCTCGACCTTTGACGACTTTCTTCGGGAGGACAAGTCGGCCGACCGCGGTACTTTCGTTTACAACACTGGCGCGAGCGTCTGGGCCAACGAACAGCAACAAGGCGTAGTCCGACGTCGCGGCCCGGAGGGCGTGCGCGGTCTCAACGCTTCCGTGATTGCGAACCCCTTCAGCGACGAGTATGGCATCGAGCTTGATGAGCACCCCGGGATGGAGATTGAAGAGAAGCACGCATTGTCACCCGGCCGCGACGAAATCATGTCCGACATCTACAACGCCACGGTGAAGGATGAGGAAGCTACCACACACTCCCTATCCCCGCAATCCAAGCCAGTTGTGCCCGATGTGCTGTTCGACTTCGACACACACTCGCGCACCACTGAATCCGCCACAGTCGACCACGACACGTTGAAGTTTAAGACACCTGCGGCGTCGGAGACCCGCAGCGTGACACTAGAACGTGACCTTGCCGAAGATGAGTACATGACGGCTGGTCAAGACGACCACGATCACGAATCGGACCGGGGTGCCTACGCCTCAATCCAGGCTTGGGCACAGAATTCGAACCCGAGCTTTTACTCCCCTCTACCCGTCTCCCCAGCAGCACCACTTTCTGAGACCGAGGTCATCAGCACCGGCGATTTGACGCCGACGGACTCGGCCTCGCTGGCCGGATCGGGTGAGGACATTGGCAACGACGCTGCCTCGTCTAAGGACGGCGACTACGACGTCTTGAGCGACGACGGGACCGGTATCGCGACGCCTAACAGCTGGAGCGAGATCGGGAGTGTCATTAGCGAGAGCGAAGGCGCCATGCATGCTTAGATTTGTCTTGCTCCGTGTTTTCGTTTCTGTGATGTTCATATTGTTTGCTTTTCATCATGCGAGATATCACCCCATCCCCCTTGGCATCACGGTAATGGCGTCACTGGAAGTCATCGAGGCTGCTTTATTGGGAAGGAAGGAAAGGAAGATGAGCGTCTGAAATGGGATTGCTGGGATTGGGGACCGGTATCAGATCCGGGGCAACAGGATGTTGAGCTGTGTAGGCCTATATCGGTGCCCTAAACAGGAATGCATCGATGCGACAGCCCTGAAATATGTGGCAACTGTTGAAGTTGGAGCCGCTTTGGCACGGTATGGTAGACCAGAAGGTATTGTGAACTAGAAACCCACGTTTGCATATGATATATGGTGTCTTTGTTCAAGTAACGTTCCACGTGATAGTTCTTTATGGGGAGTGATCATGTTTTAGTACATTCGTCGACCGTGCTGCCGCTGTTGCGTTGAGACTTACCCCTCCCCTGCGCTGGCGTAGTCACTCCATAACTGCTCGACCGGACGACCCAACAGCTCTGTCCAGAACGGCTTGGCCTCGTACCTACGCCGACGAAGCTTCTCGTTGATCTCACGAACCGTCCCCTCCCCGAACCGGTCCACTAGGTACTGCAGAAAGTAAGCCGTATGCTGGTAGCCCCTGTCCCAGCCTTTTTTTCACCCCTGGAGTTAGTCTCTGGTTCTCCCGCATCCCTTAAGGGGCGATGGTGGTAGGGGGCAACTCACCCCCGTCAATCTCACGCTTCCAGTGTGGCGGGCTGAGGTCGCAGTTGAGACGCACCCAGTCGGCGATGCCCTCGACCAGCCCGCCCGGACAGCTGTTGAGGGCGTCCCACTGGTAGCAATGGACCAGCTCGTGGGTCAGGACACCCGTGATCTCGGCGGTGAGGCGCGGGGCCGGGATGCCGTTGATGTAGGACAGGGAGAAGTGGATTTCTTTGTGGTCGGAGTCCAGGTCGGTCTTTTGGTGGAGGGGAGAGGGGGGAAGGGGTCAGTTATGCGATGTCTTTTTTTGCCCCCTTTATGGAGGTGGAGGGGGGCGGTTTAGGGGAGGTTGTTTACCCCCGTTGTGTAGGCCACACCACCCATGTCACGCAGAATCAGGGTCACGGAGCGCGTCGGCGGGACGTGGGTGTGCGGGTCGCCCGGCGAGCGGTAGAGACAGCGCTGAACATTGGCAACTGCTACAGAGAAGATGGAGCCGATGTTGACGGCGCCGAGAAACTTAGCTGCGCCGGGGTGGCAGACGTCGCGGATCTCGAAACGGAGTTTGGGCTGAGGGAAATGGGCACTCCCTCCCCCCCTGTGGTTCGCGCGGGAATCGCGTTCCTCGGGGGCTGGCGGGGCCCGTGTTGGGGAGGGTGGCTTATCAGGGCCGGTGGGCTTCGTTGCTGTCAGGTCGGGGAGAGGGATGGCAGATGGGGTAGGGTCAGAGGGATTCTTCTCATCGTCCGTGCTGGAGGTCGGGAGAGTGAATACGGCGCCGGGCTTGGGCGCCCGCGTAGTTAGGGGGAGGAGCGTCATGGCGGTGTGCAAAAGACAAAGGGGTCAACAGAAACTATGTAGCAAAGTGACGCGTTTTCAAGTTATGTATGGGGACGTGGATGTCGGTGCTTCCTTTAGTCTTTGAGGCTTCTTACTGAGTAGTGTAGGAGACTAGGTTAGCAGCGGGGATCGTGCGGTAGGTGACGGTGAGAACCATCTGGCTGGGTTTCTGGCGCTTCCGCGGTCAGGATAAGATTGGGGAAACTGGGTGATGCGACACTGCACCTCGTCCCTAACTTGAGCTGAGCTTCATAAGGTGGGGGACCCCTTCTCAATCTCGGCGGGGTAGGGGATTCCCGGGTCCATGCGCGCTGCGTCTGCGGGGGAGGAAGATAACCCCTGACGCTATTTTGCGTCCAGACACTTGTACCTCCACACGCCAATTACGGCGAGGAATACATCAGCCAACCGTTGACAGGGGTGACGCGGTCCTGTTCCGCAATTGCTGAGAAACTCAACGTGGGCGGGTTCTCGCTCCTCCGCCACATCCCAGGTCCTAGGCGACCAACAATCTGCCACCTTCAGCCATCAATCCACGGTCAACACCATTGTCGCTATCCCCTAGCTATCGCCTTCGCATATATTCTTTCTGCACCCACAGTGAATGCGACTGCTCCCACATCCTACATTGTGCGTATTCCTCTCGTCTCGCAATCCGAACCCGATTTCTTGCTGCGTCGCCGACGAATCTTTTTCCTTCGCTTGTTTTTGTTTTCTTTGACTTTTTTTTTTTTTTTGTTTTTTTGGTCATATGATTTTGTCGCGACTGCCACCAATCGACTGACCAACTCACCGCGCTCAAGTCAATTGTGACGCACCACCGCCCGAATCCTCACTCTAGGAGGACATGGCGGACAAAATGACGGAAAAGCAGGTCACCGACATGCTCGCGATGCTGCGCACCGACGCCTCGATTGATGCCAAGGTCAACCATGTTACGTTCCTCAAGTCCAGCATCAAACAACACAACGTCCCCGATGCCTGCGTCGCTCCCCTCTTCGACGCCCTCCGCGTTGCCTCGGGCTCCCAACACGCCGTGCTCGTCAATGCCGGGTTCACGGCTCTCAACCACTTGCTCACTCGCTTATCGCGCCAAGAACCCAAATATCTAGCAAAAGAGGCGGTGCGCACTCTGCCGCTCATCATCGACAAACTTGGCGACCAGAAGGAGAAGTTCCGCTCCATTGCTCTCCAGTCCCTTGTCACCCTGTATGCGGCAGCGCCCATCGAGGTAGAACGATCGGTGCGAAATACGGCAATGGTGGGCAAGAACCCGAGGGCGAAAGAGGCAAGCTTGCAGTGGCTGCTCCAGATGCATCAAGAGAACGGGCTGCAGTTCCGTGGCTACGTCCCGATTTTGATGGAGCTGCTCGAGGACGCTGACGGCATGGTCCGCGATGCCGCTAAACTAACCGTCATTGAACTCTTCCGGTAAGTGCAAATAGCCAAAGCCCGTGATATGTTGTCGATCGTGGCTAACGACTGGACAGAGGCGCCCCAAATGCTGCCAAGTCAGATCTGAAGAGACAGTTGAAGACCTTCAAGGTCAGAGCAGCAATTGAGCAGGCTATTGTCAAAGAGCTTATCCCGACATCTTCTGCGACCACTTCACAGTCCGGCACCCAAGATGAGCCATCCCAGCCATCTCAGCCAACCCGATCTTTTGCAGCCAGCGTGTCGTCCCTTTCTGAGCGCCCTGTTACTCCATTACTCGACACTCGGCCCGAGCAGGTTGAGCCCACATATGTGAATACGCAGCGCGAACTGGACGATATATTTAGGGATATGGCGTTCCACTTTGAAGGCAGAGAGACGGAACAAAACTGGCTGAAGCGCGAAGAGAGCATTATCAAATTACGAAGGCTCATGGTTGGAAATGCCGCGACAGATTTCCAGGATTCATTCCTTGCCGGACTCCGAGGGCTTCTCGACGGCATCATCAAGGCTGTTACCTCCCTGAGGACAAGTCTCTCCAAGGAGGGGTGCAATCTTGTCCAGGAGATGGCGAGAGTGTACGGTCCGCAAATGGATCCGATGGTCGAACTTCTCATGCAGACCTTCATCAAGCTCTGCGCTGCGACGAAAAAGATTGCTTCCCAACAGGCCAACATCACAGTGGACACCATTATCGGGAGGGTCACGTACAACGCCCGCATCATGCAGCATGTTTGGGGGGCCTGCCAGGACAAGAATGTCCAGCCGAGGCTCTACGCAACCGGATGGCTCAAAACGCTGCTCAACAAGGAAGCTCATCATAAGAATCATATGGAGCATTCCGGCAGTTTAGATCTGGTTGATAAGTGCATAAAGAAGGGCCTTGCTGACCCGAACCCCGGTGTCAGGGAAAAGATGCGGGCGACCTACTGGACATTTTCAGGCATCTGGCCGGCAAGGGCCGAGGCCATCTTGAATGGGCTGGATGCGACGGCGCAGAAACTGCTACGGAACGACACACACAACCCCAACTCTCCTAAGAAGCCCGAAGGGGGTGTTCGTCCTGGCCTGGGTTTGTCGAAGAGCACTATGGGGTCTTCTAAGCCTAGTTTGCGCGAGACTATGCTGGCACAGAAGAAGGCTGCCGCTGCATCCAAGAATCTCCCAGCTCGGCCGGGCTCCGCCATGTCCCATTTCTCGCCTGTAAGGACGGTATCGGGCTCGTCTCATGCCTCGGTTGCCTCGGCTGCTACCACCGGCACAGTGCGCACTCGGCCAGAGCCAACCATTGGAAGCACGACAGGTGGGCTGTCTGGTGCTCCGATGAGGCCGACAAAAAGAAGACCAGAAGTAGCCGCCCGACCAGCAACGGCGGGGCCGTACTCTATGCGCGGTCACGACGGGCACTCGGCGGAACAAACTAGCCCCCCTGAAACCCGGAGAACCAAGGCGGTCACTCCCAAAGCCATCACAGCATCGCCAAAACGGACGGCACCTAGAACGAGACCGGGCCATGTCGCAACCGCTAGTGAAGGAAGCCTCCCAACTCCGTCCAAGACAGCTGTCATCAAGGCAACTTCGTCTCCTCGCACCACCCCTTCAAGAACAGCGGCGAGCCCCCATGTAAACTTTAGCCCGTCGAAGGAGCATGAGGATTTCACCTTGCTAGTGCCCTCGGTTCTAAGTCATAGGAAGCCCCCCGTCACGGAATCTCCGCTTTCACCCATACCACCCTCGCCAGTGCCGGCATCTCCTGTAGTACCCTCGGCCCCCGCGGTCGAGGTTGTTCCAGTAACAGTAGAAGTTGGAACACCTTCAAAACCAGTGAAGGTATATGAGGACCCATTTACCGACGACCAGGCAACGCCAAAACCAACCTTCACGGGGCCGGTGCTTGAGGACAAGCCGGTTAACGAGGATGCGGCCAATCTTCAAAGGTTGCACCGATCAGAAGATGACAACGGCAGTCCTGGTGCGCCCATCTTCTCTCCTGAGAAAGCTAAGCAAAACACGCGCCTGCTAGACAGCGGAATCTCAAAGGTCAAGCAAAAGGCGCTTGACGTGCACGGATTCCGCAAGCTGCAGAGCATCATCCGCGACAGCAAGGCCGGATTTACCGATGATAAGTTCGACGCGCTGCTCTCGGGCCTCTTCGAGTACCTCGAGTCGCCGCTCGTGCAGATCCCACCCGAGAAGGTTCAGGACGTCAAGGCACAGATCCTGGCCACCATCAAGCTCCTGCTCAAGAAAATGCGCGGCAGCTTCCAGCCACACGTCTCACGTGGCCTCGAGAGCCTCCTGCGTGCCCGTGCGGGTTATGACGGCCGCACGCACATTGTTAGTGGGCTCGAGTTGCTCGCCGACGAGCTGGTGACTCTTGGCGACGCATCTGAGATCGCCATCGTCTTGTCACGCATGCTTGGCGGCATGGACATTGACGCCGCGGCCAGCCGCTCGCTGAGCATGGGGCTGCACGTTCTGAAGGAGATGATCGACGTCAGGACGACGTTTATCCCCTCCGACTCGGAGCTCGATACCTTGGCCGGCCTGACGGCGCGTTGTCTCGAGAGTCTAGAGTCAGCCGTGCGGATGGATGCCGTGCTGTTGTGTGTCGCGCTGCACGCGAGGGTGGGCGATGCTAGGTTCTGGGAGGCGATGAAGGGGGTGAAGGACGACCCGAAAAGTCTGATTACGTACTATATTGTCAAGAAGCAGAGAGAGGTAGGTGGGACGGCAACGCCCGGGAGCGTGTCAGTTGGCAGTGGCAGTATTAATGGGGGACATACAGGCGCGGTTGCGACGGCGGGGTGAGGTAGGGTGAGGTAATGGGTGACAGGACGGTGCACGGAGATTGTTTTGCTATTCCCAAGGTCTGGTTACTGTGTGGTCACTCGAGGACTTTCTGGTTTGGGGTTACTTGGCTGTTGGTCTAGGGAAACCATAGCGCGGCGTTATCGTGAGTCTTTTGGCAGGATGGCAGTGGTTCATATCTGGTATTTTCTCTTGGGCGGGAGGGCTGAGGCTAAAGGGGGAGAGTGATGGGGAAAGCAGACAGGCTATTACCCACTTGTTGTTTTTGTTTTTATCTGTCTGTATTTCTTCATTTTTTTCCCTCGGTATTGTCAGAGTGGGTGTGGGTTTGTTTGGGTCTGTACGCTGGTGAAGGCTTTGGGAAGTATGGTACGCATCGTGCTATTGTAATTATGCCACCGTCATAGTGGGTTTGATTTGATTCTTCGGATCCCTTGGTGGACTGTGTGTTCGCCTTTTGCAAGAGGCCGCAGGTGTCACGCGCGTGTATGTATGTCCATGCAGTGTTGTCGGTCTTGCGAGGGGGGGATGATGTGGGTGATTTATTTCGGCTGTTGATGGGCGGGCGGGTAAGCACAGTAGAGTAGAGTACGGTTACGGCCCGGAGTCTGCATGCTCGGGGAATTTCCTGTTGAATACCTGTGAGTGAACCCGTTGTCTGTGGTTTTGTGGGGTTGATGCCGGGAGTAAGTGGGCGGTTGCATGCGGATTTAAGGGGGGCGGGGAGGAAACATGAAAAAAGGGGTATGCGTGTGTTGTCCCTTTGCAAGTGCCCCCCACCCCCCCTGACTTAGGAACTAGCTGCTGAGTGGTTGCTGTACATACTAAATATTTGGATCGTAATAAACATCACGACATTTTTATGTTCAAAGGTTTTTTTTTTGTGCCCTGGGCATGGTTCTGCGGCCTTGCTTTCGCGCTGGGCGCTGGACCCTGGAGATCGCACGGATACGAGTGAGGTAGGCGTGTTGCAACGCTGCGGGGCTTTCGCAGCCCAAAAGGGCGGGGTTGCTTCGTTCGGCTCGCATTGCCTGGCAAGTATGCCTGGGTATGCCGGGTGGTGGTGGTAAGGGGTCTCAGGGGTGTGGTGATCTCCCGAGGGCTCAAATGAGAAGAAGCAGAGTCGAAGTTCAATTGTTGACAGACGTTTCCTTACCGTACATCACCTAATGGGTTTTATCCTAGTCAAGACCCCTACGACCGAGTAGGTACTGCTACTACAACATGGCGCGATGTCGATTACCCCTTTTTGCGTGGTTTTGGTTGACTGTGGGAGCTGACCTTAATGTCGGGCAAGTCGGGAAGGGAGATGCATCGAGTGACAAGCGAATTCGCTCGACATATCATCAATTATTATACCCACCAGCAGCTACTGCGTCGCCTTGGAATTTCCAGGTCGCCCTGCGCGAACAGACATTCCTGTGAGATATTAGGCAGCTTCCGCCGTGCCCTTGCAGCGGCATGTGGTGGTGCAATGGCACCTGAATGAGATGCTATCGTTTGCTCGAGAAGCATGTGCCGCCTCAACCAAGACACAGAGCCTTTTCTTGCATCTGGGAGGTGTTATACGGCAAGTATAGACGTTGAAGGATTGCGGCACTGTGTCGATGCAGACACCAGATGGCTCCCAAGGGCTGGAACGACACGTGGCGGCAGCACAACGTCAAAAGGAAGGAGAGCACAAGTCGCAGCGGCTATCTGTGGATTCTGCGGGAGAAGCAATTCCTTCAAGGCTGGCTGACTTGGTGGGCGTTCGGTCTCGACTTTCGACGGCGACAATGCCCCTTTTCTCTCGGCGACGCATACAACCACCCACCTGCATGCGCCGGACTGGCAATAAGGCATGCTTTGGCAACAAGGGAAGAAGCGGGAGCAACAAGTGCTCATCCCGCTGCCCCCGTCTCCGAGTGCCTGTCGCCTGTCGCTTGTCAGCTGCCAGCAAACCAGTTGTCTCGATATCTGTGTCCTGGTGAGGAATCGTGGTGTGAGGGGGTGGCCCATCTGCAAGGCCAGGGCTGGCAAGGGAACTGTTGGCTGTGGCCAGGATCATGGCTCACCCCTGAGCCAGCCTGCAGCAGACAGTTTTCTGAAACACCGACCGCGAAGTGGTCGCCGTGGCTAGGATGGAATCTTTTGGAGAATCGATCACAATGGCCATCCGCAACCAAAATGACAGGCGGCGACGATAAATGATTGCGTCACACCGTTAGTATTACATTATCTATCTCGCCCTTCCCAACGGCCAGCAATTTGCTGACTCTGGCAGCCGTGAAGCCCTGGCCCGTGCCCGGCAGGGGAGAGATCGCCGCCATGGGTTCCGTCATGCGGATAATTCTTTAGCCTGACAGAGCCTCGGAGGATCCTGTTTCGGTGGCGTGTTTGGGCGACCTCTGGAGGTCTCACAGGCCTGCCCACCCTCGCCCGCTGTACATGAAACATATGCTTCCATCGCGTTTGCTTCCAATTTCGCGGAGTTTTGATGCTTTGTTGGCTGTTCACAAGAGAATGAGGGAGGAGGGTCTCATCTCGTCCCGCTCGCCAACCGGGGAACCCAAGTATTGCGCGTCTGTACCTTAATTAACTCGCCCGAGTCCGCAGTCTTAGCGAACGACGGTGGCGCTTTGCAGGTACGGGAACCACACAGACAGGCCCCCAGCTGCTCCACCTCGACCTCACGATAGAGAGTGGGAGATGGAAGGAGGCCCAACAAACATGCCGCACGTTGCAGTCACTGAGCCGCACCCTGCTGGTGTAAACATGGCATCACCAGATGTTTGCCATCCCGCCGTCGTCCAATATCTCTGGGATGCGTGTCCCAGCGTGGATTCCCAGCGTGGATCTGCTGGTGATCCGCAATGACCATGTGCATGGTCTTTCGATTACCGAAGCCTGAGGCGATCGAATTGAATGGCGCACAAGTCTCGCGCGTCAGGTGGCGGGCAGCTGGGCGAACAGCCGACGTTTGGAGAACCAGCTCGGACTGTTTCTATTCCTGCTCCGTCAGAATAGCTGCGATTCCCCCGCATGGTCGTCGATGCCACTGGCGCCCGCCACGCTCAGGGCGGATTCCGACGGGGATTTTGTTGGCGGGCTGCGCTTCCTGCGAGTGTCTGACGCAGGACGGCTCCCTGTTGTCATTCGCTGCCCCTTCTCCCCTACTCCCCTTGCCCAGAGGCTGTATGCGGGCCCTCAGCCAACGGCCCAGGCCTCGAGGGCTGCGAGGGCTTCAACCCTCCCATCGGTTCGGGTGGGTGAGTGGCAGGTAGTGAGATGTATCGTACTATGTGGGTGCGAGGCACCACGCCCATTTTAGATGTCATCAATCAATTCGTCCTGCAGTCAGTTAGGCTCGCGAGCCAGTCAACGGCCTGCGCTTCCTCGCCGTGTGATTTGCCGGATCGGACACTAGTCAGCAGGTGGGGATAAGCAGGAAAAAGACGCTTCGGATTAGTTTGAATCTTGGGATCTCAAGCATGATAACCGAAAGGTAGGCGCTGTCCAGAAAGCTGGATGCCTCACGCAATACTGCTGCGAACAACCACGACAAAGATCTCACGAGGAAAAGCCCCAAAAGCAAGGCAGCTCACCGCTGCTCAACACTGACATCTAGAAGAATACCAGGATGTGCTGCAGATGTCGTGCGTATGTATGTATGTATGTATGTAACCGCGCCGTGTGGTGCGCATTTCAGCTTTGGACAAGTACTCCGCAACATAATAAGCATCAAAGTACACAGGTATTTGGCCAGCTTGGGCAATGGATGGAGTCCGCCATGCCTTCCGCCTGCCACCTTCCGCCTTCCACTTTCCCATCAACAACACATGTGAGGCGTAAGTGGGCCTCTTCAGTTTAGGAAGGTTCAGGCCGGGGCAGTGAGTTCACAGCTGCCGAAGGTACTGAGACGTCGAGCTGGAGTGAGGTGAAGTGTGTCTCTCCCGCAGGGACCAGGCCATTGGCCAGTGTCTCCAACCCCTGTGAGCTGCCCCTGGTTGGACCCTCGCTAGCCCCCCATCCCTCCCCCCTGTTCTTGGCTGGGTAACTGAAGGCTGTCCGCAAGGACCGGTCCCGTCGCCTGGATTGCTGAGCGGAGAAGCAGCCAGCCAAATGCACATCCAAGGGCCCGCGCGTCAAACTTGTCTTTTCCACCTCCTCGACGTCGACGAGCTCGGTCAGAAGTCCAGCACGATCGGGCAGACGTGCCTCGCCTCAAGTCCCCCCTTTCCGCTTTTCAGCATCTGCGTATTGCCCACAGCTTGCGTATCGCCATCTGATTAACCAGCTCGTTTGTGCTTTTGTGCCTTCTCAATCAGGTCAGCGTGGTTGTATTTTTTTTTCGTCCCTGCGATCCATCAGTTGTGCCATTCACGATTCACCTGGACGGCCAACTCTCCCCTGAGCGTCCGCCTCCCATCAGCTCCTGACTCTCGAATATAAAGAGACGTCTGCTGTCGCCGCACCTCTCCCCAATTCAATACCTCTCCCCTGGTATCAGGCCGCCTGCGTCCACGAGTCGGATCCGGTCCGGTGCTTTTCGAACGACAGCATTCGCACCTGCGGTCACCGGCGGCAGACAGGTCGCGATACGGCCCCTCCGATCTTTGTCCTCCCTCACTCCTTCCCGAATTCGCCTTCCCCGGCGCCCCTCGGCATTGAACACAGACCGCCTTGCAGGCTGCGTGTAATTGGGCGCCTTTTCGATGTGATAGAACCCCTCGCCTTGTCCTTCCCGCAACCACCACCTTTCATGCGGTCCTGTTCTTTGCAATCCACATCCTGAACCGCTTCTCTGTGGCTGGCAGAACAAACACACCTCACAAAGTTCCCTCGGGCGTTTGACAAACATGGATGACTATCTAGATAGTCCCATGGACCCGGAGGATGTCTTTCCTTGCAAGGGCTGTGGAGAGGTACGTCTTGGTGTCCCGTCTTGCGTCTCTCTTTGATTTGCCCTAACAATGTCTTTCTTGCAGATCCTTGAAGAGGGCAAGGCGTTCGAGCTTGGTAGGTCTCCCAAACAACCTCATAATCCCCAGCCCGCCGTTTGTGTGTCGCGTAGCATCAACCCGCGAGTCGCGCCGCTGTCCGACCGATTGCGGCGGATTTGTCGAAAGCGAGCTTCGTCACCGCGGAAAGTATGGATGCGATGTCTCCTGCTAACATTGGCGCAGCTGGAAACCGCTGGCATCTTGATTGCTTCCGTTGCAATACCTGCAACACCCTTCTCGACTCGGACGCGAATCTCCTCTTGCTTGGCGATGGCTCCCTCATCTGCAACAACTGCACCTACAGCTGCAGTGCCTGCGGAAACAAGATTGAAGACCTGGCCATCCTCACAGGAGAACAGGCCTTCTGCGCGACATGTTTCCGCTGCCGCAACTGCAAGCGAAAAATCGAGAATCTTCGCTATGCCCGAACATCCCATGGCATATTCTGCATGAACTGCCACGAGTCCCTAATGGCGAGACGGCGCAAGAAATCCAAGGCGGCGGCACAGGCGAAGTCGCGTGACAAGGATGGATCGCCCATGATAACAGATAAGTCATTGCCTGCGCTGCCGCCGAATGCCGTTCCTCCGAATACTGGCTTCTCAACGGAGCGGGTGACACCCGACTCGGATACTCCGACCGAGCTGTCTCCCCGGCCACGGGCTGCTTATGGTGGGAGAAATGAATCGTCCTCGCGCAGCAGCTCCAGACCCGACCGTTCTCCGGAGAGGTCGGCAGAGCAGCCCAAGGATCTGACGTTGGCCCCTCCGGCACAGAGCTATCGGAACAACCGTAACTCGACCATCATCTCGGGTGACCTTAACAATGGTGACTCGGATGGCTTCTTCATCCCTGTTGCGCTAGATTCCGGCCCCGTGCCCGCCTTTGTGCCCGGCCCCGTGCCGCCGCCATCAGTAACGTCGTCGTCGGTGGCGGGTCAACAGGGCTCGGCCACAGACGGCTATACAGACTCAGACCTTAACACGGAAAAGTCGTACCTTGGTTCGTCGTCGAGGTCGACCATTACCGACAAGAAGCCAGATTCGCAAGCTTCCACGCCCCATATTGCGTTCCAGGAGAAGGGAAGACAGGTGTCGTCGGACTACGAAAGCCCGCCGGTCGAGCGGCCTGCTCGTAAGTTGTCGAAGAGAACGGATCGGAATGGAAACGTGAGGGCATCGCCGAGTGTTGGAGAAGAGAGAAAGGCTGTGAATGGGAAGGCGCAAAGCAACAACGACGACTTCAAGCTGCAAGATGCGCCGAGGAGCAAGAAACTGGTCAGCACGAGGAGCAGCTCGCAGGGAAGCAACGTGCTTGACAGCAGTGCTGCGGGCAAGGGCAGCAACGGACCGCAACGTAAGAATGTGGTGCCGGGCGCTGGACTCACCGAATCGCCGCCGCTGCTGAGCGCAGCAGATCGGAATGCGACGCCGAGATCGTCACAGGATTTGCGTTCAAGAGACGAGGAAGAGATTCGGCCGTCACTAGAATCAGCGGCATCGGGCCGTTCGTCGGAAACGTCGGGGGCCAAACACATTGCGCGGAAGGAGCTCCCCCCCAGCGCGTCTCGAAATCGTGAGTTTGATGGCCCTGGCACACCACAAGGTACTCGTATCCTAACGCACCGCTCGCCAGTCAACGGAAAGCCTCCAGGCTCTGCTGCACAGCAAGCTGCTTCTGACGATCTTGCGCCGCCTCGACCCAGCTTGCCCGAGGCCAAGATGAGTGACACTTACATGCAGCCGCGGGCACCACCCCCACCCCCCATCCAGGTCGCCAGCCAGGGCACCAACCAAGCTGGTAACCAGGTCACCCACCAAGTCGCCAACCAAGCTGCCAAGGACGCGGCAGGCTCCAACAACGAGCTGGCCGAGCCGAAGCAGTCGCCCAAGCTGCCTCGTTGGAGTGCAGGCGGAGACTTTAGCATGGATGAGGACATGGCTCGGATCCTGGGTACGGATGAGGGTTCTTCGTCCATTCTGCGCCGTGTGTCCAATGCTGTGCGTCACGGGCGCAACAATAGTATGGAGGCCGGCAACAGCCACAGCAGAATTGGCCATAGCAGAAGTGTGAGCGAGACGACTAGAGGCACGACGTCGCCCCGCTGGCCCAGAACCCCCATTGCAGAAGATCCCACTGGCAGCCACGGCCACGAAATCAGCAGCCCCATTTCCATTTCTAGCACCGTGCAAGACGACCCAGCTTTCCTAAAACGCCAACTCAGGAACTCTGAGAATCGCGTCGCAGAACTTGAACGTCACTACAATACTGAAAAGGATCTGAAAAATCTTAACAAGAGGCTGATCGAAAAGCGAAAGACGGTTTCTGTGCTTGACACTCAAACCGAAATCATGATTCGCCAGCTCGAGGTTTTGGCCGGCTATGTCGAACGTGCCAAAAAGACCAACGAGCCCTTTGACCCCCACGAGCTCGAGGACTCGGCCATCAAAGACTTTGTCCAAAAGCTCGACAGTGTCAAGCACACCTTGGGCGCTCAGCTCGAGCAAATGCACGCCGAGCGGAATGAGCTGATGGAGGAGAAGATGCAAATCATCGCCGACCGAGACCGCGCACTCCTCGAGTTCGAGCAGCTCTCATCTAAGAATGCACAGCTGGCCGACCTCAACAACGACTTGACCCACCAAATCCAAGAGCGGTTCAAGCAGCAAATCAATACCTCCGATCTTCGGTCACCCAACGGCCTAGGTATTTACAGCCACACCAAGGGCGTGTCGAGCGCCTCTGTCAACAACCTGGACTCGTCCAGCATGCAGACCGGCACAACCATGATCGGCACGGACGGAGAAGAGCCCATTGTCGAGGGCCCCACTGTTGTCAACATTCGGAAGGGCCAAGTCAAGAAATTCAATTGGAAGAAGGGATCCAGCAAGGTTGCCCACAACATCACCAAGGGCATCAACCGCGCAGCTGTCGCCTTTGCCCAGCAAGACCAGAACCAGAACCGCCCCCAGGGATACCAAGGACTGACTGGTGAGAGCATTGGACTGCCCTACAATATGACGGTCTCCCAGGTGGAGGCTCCGGTGCTTCCGCAGGCCCCACCTGGCCTCAGCGGCCCGAACCGTGTCAACACGGAAAACCAGCGTCAAGGCTTTGGCTTCTTCAGCAAGAAGGGCACCATGCCCAAGTCTATGTCTGTCCCCAATGTCTCGACTCCCACCATTGCCGAGGCACCGACCACCCTCTTCGGCTCGGACCTAGTTGAGCGAGCCGACTATGAGCGTCGTCAAATTCCTAGTGTCGTCACTCGCTGCATCGAAGAGGTGGAGTTGCGCGGCATGGATGTTGAGGGTATCTACAGAAAAACAGGCGGCAACTCGCAGGTCAGGATGATCCAGGACGGTTTTGACAAGAACGAGGATTTCGATATTTCGGATCCAGTTCTCGACATCACAGCGGTTACCAGCGTGCTGAAGCAGTACTTCCGCAAGCTTCCAATCCCGCTGCTTACCTATGACGTCTATGAGCGGGTTCTAGAGTCCAACAGTGAGCTAACCGCGTGTACCTCCTGCTGTGCAGCCCTTGCTAATCTTACTCAGCAGTGATTCAAAGCGACCAGGAACGATGCGCCCACCTCAGCAGAACTGTCAACATGCTCCCTCCTAAGCACCGTGACTGTCTCGAATTCCTCATGTTCCACCTGGCGCGGGTGGCTAGCAGAGAGCGGGAGAACTTGGTTTGTCATCACCCTTCATGCCTAGCTGGCCTCGAGATATCTAACCGGTGTTTTTGAATAGATGTCTCCGAAGAACCTGGCCGTGGTTTTTGCGCCCACCATTATGCGAGACCACAGCCTCGAAAAGGAAATGACAGACATGCACGCGAAGAATATCGCGGTCCAGTTCCTCATCGAGAACAGTCACACCATCTTCGGTGAGGCGTGATTTGGCCTTGACCCAACCCCTTGATCTCTGCTTTTATTTCTTTTTCTTTTTGCCATGGGAGCGATTTACATCTCTCAAGGACAACCCAATTCGGCAGGAGGTTCACTCAAAACGACTGTTGTACATAGCTCACCCGGCTCATATGGCTCATCCGGTTCATCCACACCACAAAGGAGTGGCGGCGAGGAAAGAAGGAAGGTGGGAGGGGACTTATTAGTCGGCGTTTTTTATCTTCTTGCTTCTGGCCTGGCATGATGAGCGTCTGTGGGATTCTACTTGTACGGGAATGGGATAGTCCCCATCTTCTTCCACTTTGAAACGGTTCGGGACGATTCCTATTTTTTTTTTAACTTTTTTCTACTTATTCATTGCGGGATCTGCTGGCGTCGCTGGCCTGGTCTGCATTTTCCGAGTTAGACCGGACTGGACGGTCACATCAAATCGGATCGCTTAGGACATGAAATCACATTCGCCTAGCTTGTTGCCATGGCGTAGCTCTCATACGGAGCGTTTCGTGTGTTTATTTGACGAGGGTGGTTTTGATTGACTTGCGTGCCTTTCTGCATTGACATTTTCGTTCCTTCTGTTCTTAGTCTTTGAAGTTGAGAGGGGTGGGTTTACGGTGTCTGTGAAACGGCAGACCAATTGCTGTCTGCAAGCTCACGATATCCTCACTTCCTTGATCTTGCTATCATTCTTTTCGGAGTTTGATTCGACCGGAGAGGTCTCGGTCACGGTCAGTTCCTCCAGGGGGTAATGGGAGGAGTCGGAGGGTGTTGCAGGGAGATGGTGGATGGGTTTGATAATTCGTAATAGGTGTCCCTGTTCGACAAAAGGGGAGCTGAAATCACTTGGAAGCAATGTCTTGTGTCTCAGTATCCGCGAAACATAAGCTGTGTATAAACAGTTCCATTACCCCTCTTGGTGATCCTTTTGTGACATCAACGCCCTTCTTGGTCGACAAGTAGGCGTATTCTCTTTAGGTGAAGGTTTCTTGTTCCCCTCTCACCCCCACCAAAGCCCATAAGCCTTGTTCGGGCCGCTGAGGCCTGGATATCATCAAAACGCATCCCGCATTCCCTCAACCCCCTTTTAGCCTCACCACCATAGCTAACAAGCCAACACATGGCAGATAACCATCCCCTCCTACGCCCCATTCCCCACAATCCTCATGACCCGATCCAACAAAACCCGGCTCTCCTTGCCAACCTTGCGCTTGCCGTCCCGCCCCGGCTCCTTGGCCTTGGCCATGGCCCGCCGGTACCGCTCGCGGTCGGCGATGGCGGCCGCCCGCTCGGCGTTGCGCCGCGCAATCTCGGCCTCTCGCGCCTCGGCGTCGGCCTTCTTCTGCTCGGCCAGCGCGAGCTCCTTCTCGTAGTAGTCGGGGCGGTTGTGGCGGTGCTGCTGCTTTTGCTTCTGCCGGCGCGGCGGCGGGCGGTCCTCGCCGGTTTGCGTCGGGGGGTTGAGGGTGTCTGGAATGGAGGGGTCTTCGATCATGGCTTGCCGGGCGGGGTGCATCGTCTCGGGGATGGGTTCCGGCGCGGCCTCGGCCTCGGCTGGGGCGGCGGTGGGAGCATCGAGCTCGTCGGCGGGGAGGGGGAGGGCGGGGGTGGGTTGGTGCTGCTTGAGTTCGGCCTTGACTTTGGCGTATTGCTTCTTCACTTTGGCCTTGACGATGAGGTTCTTCTTGATCTTGTCGACTTTGGGGCTGGGTTAGTTGTTGTTGTTGTTGTTGTTGTTGTTGGGACGGTGTGTGAGGGGGGGAGGGAGGGCGCAAACCTTTGCGCCGCCAGGGGCCGTCGGGGAGGTTCTCAGGGCCAACGCGGAAGCCGTGGCGAGCCTTCTTTTGCCTTGCGTCACCATCGCCGCCATCGCCGTGTGGTGTTGTCCCCTTGGGGTCATCTTCGCGGGGGCGTTTTGATGGCATTTTGGGATTTGGTCGGTTGGTGGTGATTGCGGAATTATCATGCAGCAGGGGTTGCAGGTGAAAGTTTTCCGATAAGAGGGGATTCTGCCGCGTTATCGCAACAAGGCGGTGGGCATTCGAGTAACGGCTTGAGGTTAGGATGGAGCTAATCTGCAGGGTTTCGCCAGATGCTTCACGCTAGTGGAGCAGACGTTGAGTCAACGCTCCAACTCGTGTAGATTGAAACAGTTGGCCATGGTCACCGCCCACTGTGTCTGGACTTCTGGCGGTACGGCTTACGACATTGTTTGGTTGTCAAACAGGAACCCCGAGCTCGCTTGCGGGAAATAAAACTGCCCTGGCAAGCTTGGCCTGGCCCAGAGTGGCGTGAATGGGGTGGTCGCACGAGAATGTCGGGAGTGCTCACGAGTGATCAGGTGCCACTGCAGCAGCTGTGGATGCAATCCTTGCACTGCAGAGACTAAGTGCGCACAGGAGTGGCTTTCACAGGCTGTGAGCTTGTACAAATGCCAGCTGGTCCTGCATGCGACCCTTTTCAATGGAATTTGGGATAGCTTGATTGCCTCAAGGAGCCATCGGCAGACAATGCGATGACGCACATTGGCTCTGGACGAGAGAGGCGAGGCTAGCGCACAACTTGGCACCACGATAATGCCGCGCGATAACCGGCGCTGGCACGACACTCCCAGCGGCCACTGACAGGCATTGGTGCCTTGCCCTCAGCCCCTGTGCATTGGCACACAGACAGTACATGTGCCACTGTGCGGAGTACACCGAGTCCCAGGTACTGTGCCGTGCGCCATCTACCGTCACCATGAGTACGACGTCTTTGTTCTTCCTCCTGTTCTCAACCTCAGCTCCGGAACAAAGTCCAGTCGTCTCCTCAATCGTCTGGTCATAGTTTTCTATTTTGATATTTCCCCTGGCTCCTCCGCAGCCTTTGTTAGCTGTGCAGCCGCAGACAACCTAAGGGCAAGCAAGTGCCGATTGACGGTCAAGTCAATGATGTGATTGTGCCCAGTCATCCGCATACCTAGCCGCCACGCCGAATAATTGCGAGCCCATGCCGAGACCTGAGATCATTGTAAAGGCTGCTTCTTGGAGCTTTCATCCATTTTACTGCGTCCTCCCCGGGATTTACCGCGCCGGAAGCAACAGCAAAACAAAGGGCGGGTCCAGCTCCGTCATGGGAGGCTTCCCGACCTAACGTGATTGTGAAGCTTGTGCTCAAGGCGAATTTAATACCCTGAAGTCCCCTCTCAGCACCAGCACCTGCGATCAACCCATTGCCGACGAGCTGCAGCCAGGAAGCCAAGATGCCTATGTTCCAGGAAAACCTTGGACCACCCGAGGCCGGCCAGACGGATCCGAATGAGTTTAAGGCACATGTCGACCCCGTCCCCATCCCAGTGCAGCCTCCAGAGGGCCACAGAACCCTGAGCCGCCGGGTCTCGGAGGAAAGCATCCGCACCGAGTTGTGTGAGGGGCCCATCCCCGACAGTCCCCCGAAGCCGGCGACCCCTGGGCAGGCTGTCAGTAACGCCGTCTCGGACCGAGCAGAACTCATCGAGCGTTTGAAGAGAGGAGAGAGTCCAACATGGATACCGAACCGCCACGTACGTCTTGGCCTTCTGGACATTCCAGCGAGCGGTCGAGGTCGCTTTTTACTAACCGGGAAACAGCTGGAGTCTCTCTTCCATCAGCACAAGCCCTCAAACTCTCCCCCTCGTACTCCTCAGCTCCCCACGTCCCCCAGCCTACTCCCTCCCGCCAACATCACGCCAGAGAAACAAGATGGGGGGCCGGACGAATTGGTGCCCGAAACTCGGTTACAGGAGGGCTTGAATATTGAGCGTCCGCGCTCGGCCCTACACAGCGGCAACTTCACCCCCGAAGAGTCGTCTCCCCACATCTCTAGCAGCCAAGATGTTGTCCCGCAGGACGGGAGGACCGGCTTCGGTTCGGCTGCCACTCCGTGGGCGACGTCACCGCCAAGAGACTTTGGTCCGTTTAGCTTTGCACGAGGCTCGGGTGACTACAGGAGGGAGGCTTTCAATCCTTCCGGCACCTCCTCCCTGTCTTCGTCCCTCTCGTCAAGCTTCGCCTACAAGGCGCCAACAAGCCCCCTCGTTCAGTCAGAGAGCAACGACGACATTGACTTGGCATTGCCCTTGAACAGCATCAATATTGCCGCCAATAGTCCCTATAGCTTTCGGCGGCACACGCACAACTTCAACTTTACGCAGCCTTCACCTCACGGCAGGCAGGTGCCAGTACGCCGCGAGGGTGTCCACCACTACCAGGCCCATCAACCCCGCCGGTCATTGAACTCGACGCCCAACTTTTCCTTTGTCGGCTCTTCCCCCCAAACCCCGGCATACCTCCGATCCAGGCGGCCGTCGTTCAGCTCAGAGGCATCCCCCCTACAGCATGCATCCATGGTTGGGTCCTACGAGGAGAGTATTTTGCGGGGCCGCATGTCAACAAATCCATCTAAACCGTTAGATTTCATGGCTCAAATCGGAGTTCTGGGCCTCGGCAAGTGCAAAGCTAGCCTGCGGTGCCCCTCCCATGTTACCCTTCCTTTCTCGGCCGTCTTTTATAGCTACGCCAGCACCTCTCACGGAAGAATGAAGACGGAGGACGGACCAAGTCCTTATGTGGGCCAAATTGACTTGGAAAACGGTCTTCCAACCCCAGATGAGGGGCAACGGCTGAAGCGGAAAGTTCAGACGAGATACTCGGAACGCAGAGTTGCGGATGAGGGCCCATGTGTGGCGGACCTCCCCGCCGGGTTCTCCGAGGACGAGACTCGGAAATCTATCAAGCATAAAAGGAGATCCAAGTCGCCCAAGGCTCCACCGGGTGGCCGGTACCGCATTCCCGAAAAGGGGCAGCTTCAAATCATCATAAAGAACCAAAACAAGACGGCCGTCAAGCTGTTTCTCATCCCCTACGACCTAGCGGGTATGGAGCCCGGATCAAAGACATTTATAAGACAGAGGAGCTATTCCGCGGGACCCATCATCGAGAACATTCCGGACGCCAAGGACGCCGGCACCGAGGACCGTCCCATCCTTCGCTACCTCGTCCACCTACACATATGCTGCCCTTCCAAAGGCCGCTTCTACCTTTACAAAAGCATCCGCGTCGTCTTTGCCAACCGCGTTCCCGATGGCAAGGAGCGCCTCCGCAACGAGATCACGTACCCGGAACCGCGCTTCACACCCTACAAGCCGGTGCGTGTCATGCACCAGACCAGCGGGCACGGCGCCACACTAGCTGCTGAGCAAGCTTTCCGGAGGCGGAGTTCTGGCTTCTCATTTGCGCACCTCACACAGCCTTTCGACGGGCTTGACGGCATCCCAAGCCTCTCGGCCGCCATTCCCAGCATATCAGCATACGGGTCGCTCACGGATGGGTCCGGGGGCAATGCCCCCATCGAGGCGATTCCGTATGGGCCGTCGCGGGTGAACGGCTCCGGCGGGGGCGGAAGCAGCGATAATACCGACTCGACGACGGCGGCGCAGCCAGCTGAGGACAGGATGCGAGGGCTTGAGATGACAGGGCTGACCGCAAACCACATGGCCAAATACGACAAGCTGAACAAGGGGGATGTGGGCTACGGCGGGAATGCCTTCGCCTCGAGCACCATACCCGGCACCGCCGAGGGCCTGCTGTCGAAGCGGCTGCGGTCGCTGGGTGTCCAAGGATATCTCTCGGATGACAGTACCGGGGATAAAATGTGAAATAAGAACCGTGATTTGTTGTGGGGAAGAGGGGTGTGGGGGAGTGCTGCTCAAACTATTGTGTGTGAGGTTTGCATATAAGAATGGAACTAGGATATCCAGTGGATAATCCAGTATGTTTTGTTTTGTGTGTATGACAAGAAAGCATTTGTGGCGTTTTGAGTTCCGCGGGGTTTGGGGGCGGGTTCTCAATACAGGTCAAAGTGATACCATACATATCATATCATAATCCCATCCCATGGCTCGTCCCATTGGGGGTGGTGTATTTACAATCAACAAGCATGCTCAAGTCCCTCGGGGTGTTGTTGTGCTGGCTGGGTTTGGGCCGTTGAACTGTTCCCGAAGGCTCTGTTCCTCGCGATAGATTACTGGAGAATATCGTCAAATGACATCTAGCAAGAAATAAACGACCTCTGCAATGCTCATCACGATATGGCCACTACACACAACGCGGTTACAAACAAGACCCCTTCCATATACACAACTTACCCACTACACGTCTACATATATTTACACCATCCAAAACAATTGCTCCACCCATGCGGATCAAGCCTCGTATATAGGTACACGTCGCGATGCCGTGCGTTTCGTTGTGTTCAACCAAGATAATTCAAAGTCGAGAGATTATGTACAGCAGTGCGTCATATCCTACATCTTCCCTATCCCGCCACCCGAAGCCTCATCGCCCTTTCTCATCCGATTTCCCACCAAGTAAGGCTTGCCTGATCAACTCCCCCGGATCATCGACCTCATTTGGCCCTGGCACTCGATTCTGAGCACTCACAAGGAAGCCGTCTTCAGTGAACTCGTCGTCTCCCGCCGGTACAGCTATCCGTCTTACGCGGGCGGGGTGTTTCTCGGCTCTTGGCTTTCTCTCGGGAATATCTTCCCAGTCCCCATCCGCCCCGCACCTGATCAACTCTGCCGGATCCCCGGCCTCCTGGGGTGTTGGTGTCCGACTCTTAGCGCTCACAGGGAGGCCGTCTTCAGTGACCTCGTCTCCCGGCGACACAGCTGTCCGTTTTACGCGGACGTGACGCCGCCTGGCCGACGCCTCTTCCTTGGGCACGTCTTCCCAACCCTGACCCGCCGCTGAGGAAAACGACTGCTTAATGTCATAAGCATTGATTGTCTTATCTCGAGAATCGAAATTACGATCGGGAGCATATAAAAACCTCAGGGGCGGCCCCCCGGTTAGTTTATTCTCCAAGAATGCCCTAGCACCACGTGGCTCATCAGGGGGGTTCCCCAAGCCTGCTTTGGAGATCTTCTTGCCCGGGCTTACGCTGCTGGGTGAGATCAGTATGTCACGGATACTGCTGCTGGGTTCCACGCTGGCGCCCGGCGCGAGGGCTGGTGTGTCTGTGTCTAGAATGAAATCCTGGTCGGCTCCTGCGGGGCCATTTGCCGCAATGATACTCAAATAGTCGACGTCGGCTATATCCCAAACCATAGTGGTGATGGCCTTGACCGTGAGCGGGCACTCTTCCTCGAGCGTGTGCACGACCTTGGCGAGGTCATTGGACCACAGTTTTTTCCGTTCCAGGTCGAGATACTCGCGTGAGAGGAGGAGCAGGGTGTACGAGATGGGCCGGGGACGGTGCGGGTCGGCACAAAGTCTGCGTATCTCAAGCGGCAGACGTTTTTTTATGTTCGTGCCGGGAACCAGCCGAGCCCAACCCACCCAATTCGGCATAAGCATCTCCTCACAGGTTCTGAATGCCTCCTTCCATTTCTTCAACCGAGCGAGGGATTGAACATAATAATTCCAGTTCTTGCTGTCAAGGCTGAAGCCTGCGGCAGTGACCTGGGTGACCAGGGCCACGAGCCCCTCTGCGTCGCTCTCGGCAACGTAGATACGTTGCATCGTCCTGCACGGGTTGACTACGTCGTAGCGTTTCCCTGGCGCAATCCCCGGCAATAGAACTTGCTCTCCCGAAGCACGTGCCCTCTCAAAAACAAGTTCCCACGTCTTTTTGGCCCGGCGGTAGTTCCCGTCGTAAAAGTCCGCCAGCATGATGGTTTCCAACAATTTTATCGGAGTTTCGTAGCTACCAACCGAGCGGGGGAAATTATTGCAATAAATCTCAAGAAGGTAGTCGATCCTTGCCGAATCCCGCATCTGCGTCAGAATGAAAATCATCTTGGCGTACATGTTCGTGGTTGCGAAAGCCTGTGAGTTGGTATCGTTGCTGTATGCGGCCCGGAGGAATAAACTGATAGCTTTTTCGACCTGCTCATCACCGTTGCCAAGTTTTCTCTCTCCCAGGACCGAAAGGACGTTGGTGACACTCTGAGCAGATTCAGGTAAACCCATCTTAGCCATCTCTTGCTTGACATGTATAGCCATCATGGGCTCGCGGGTTTTGATGAAAGCACCGAGGAGCAGAACGTAATGTTCCATAGTGGGCTGGAAGACCTGCTCTCGTCGTGAGACTTTGACGAAATGCAGTGCGTGATGAGCCTGCCGACAGTTCACCAGCGCCAACAGAAGAAAGCGATATGTGGCGTTATTATAGACAACCTTCTGCGCTGTCATGATGGCCAGAATGCGATTCACTGCTGTCAAATCTCGGCGATTTGCGAAATGACTTATTAACGTATTCCAGTACTCCGCACGATCGCCGTCCCCCGTATGATTCTTGCTCAACCTGTGACAAAGTTGCTCAGCCTCTTCGAAGCGATCATTCTGACAATACGCCTCCACTAGACTGTCAGCCATAGCAACATTCCACTGGATACCTTCGTCCGCAGCCAGCTTGAACAACTCCAGCGTAAATTGGAGCTCTCCGCGGCGGGCGGCCTGAAGCATAATCGTCCCAAAGCTTATAGCGTCTGCTTTGCCATCCTGTAGTACACGGCTGAAAGTATCGACAGATTTCTGGTACTTATCAGCCTTGACATAGGCATCCAGCAAGATATTCCAAAGGACGGTGGAACAATAAGCATCCCCCCATTCTGCCCTACACGTGTCCAACACCTCGAGGGCGCCTTTGGCATCCCCACGCACGGCGTAGGCATGCATCCGACTGGCAATCGTGAATTCATCCCACGGGGGCTGAGCAGCTGCGCAGAGGACGTAATCCTCGTACTCCCGGACCAGGCGATCTACTTCCTTGATATTGCCGCGTTCAGCATAGAAAGTTGTGTATTTCTGATAGCCCTCCCGGGTCAAGTATTGGCGAACTTCGTACCAGTCTCGCAACGCTTCTTCCATGCCACGAGCATCATCCTGGTATACATCCGTCATACTGCGAATGATATCGAAGGGGATATGCAGTCCAGGGAGTCCGCGATAGACGCGGTACAGGGCTCCCGCAACCTTCCAGTGGCCTGCAGTTATGCAGTGTCGAATATATGCTTCATAGGACGACGCGTCCTTGGCGCGTGTGAGGATGTAACAGGCATCCCCTTGTCCGAAAACAGCCAGTGAGTTTGTTGCGAGGTACGTGACGAAGTCATTGAGAATGTCTGAAGATCCTAGAGCGTGCCGAGGGTTGTACGACGTCATCTTCTGGATGTAAAGATACAGACGCTTCAGCGTGTGTTTGAAATTGGCCACTCTGGCCAACAGTCCAAACTGGACTACACATCCCGAGGCCTGCGTTGAAGGCACGAACAGCTCCAAGATTTCGAGTACAAGATTGAAGTCTGTGGTCCTGAAAGCGAAGGCCATCAGATGGTCGGCTCCAGCGACAATAGCTTTTTTGCCCACTGCCGCCTTCCATATCGAACAAGCACCTATGAGGTCAAGCTCCAGCAATTTAGCCTTGACGGCCGCGCCGACGAACAAGTCCGTCCACTGCGCGGGCTTGAGCATGGCAAAGAGTCTGGATATCCTCGGCGCATCTACTAGTCGTGCCGACGGGGCGAGATGGTTTAGAACGCACAGCCTGAAGTAATCATCTTGCAGGCTCGGCTCAAGATCCGAGTACAGCTGCCAGATAGCGTCGTTGGCTTGACCGGGTTCCATGTTTAGAAGCCTCTGGAGCTCTGCGGCTTTCGAAGAGTTCGGTTCACTGTAAGTGTTCGCTGAATCGCGCTCCGGTGGCGGTGGCAGTGCTGGGTCCGTCCTAGCCGGAACGTTCCCGGCATCTCGGGACTCTTCGCTGGCCGGGGTGGCAGAGAGTGAGCCGGTCTCTGGGCCAAAGGAGGTGTAGAATCGGGGGGGGAGACTCGCGACACGGTAGCCTAGCTCGAGACGCTTGGAGAGGGGGTCTGGACGGAACTTCCGGAGCAGGGCGGTAGCTCCGTGTGGATAGAGGAAATCCAGCAGAGAGGCGGATGCGATCATTGTGCCAGCCCCGTTGGGAGACTCTGGCCCAGTCGAAGCTCCATCGGAGCATCGGAACGACGGCGGCAGACGGTCGAGGGCGCGGCAGGCGTCGTCGAGCTCGAGGGCGGTGGCGCCATGGTACCAGAAGGTGTTGTGCAGGCGGGCGCGGCTTCTCAGGGACGACCTCGTAGCCGTGGGGAGAACCCGATGGAGGCTGCAGGGCTCGATGCTCGCAGCTGTCCTCTCCAGCATCGCGGAAACGATGCTGAGGGCCTGACCAGGCGTCGCGTGATGGCCAGTAATCGAGGCTCGACCTGGTGCTCGACTCCGGGTTGAATTGGCTCGAGAGTGCCGTTCGAGAAGCTCTACCTTTCGCGAGATATGAGAACTGGTCGAGTGCGGGAAGTTCGCATCTCGGGCTTTGTTGCGGCTTGGGATTCGGGATTCGAGAGTCGAGATTCGCAATTCAAGATTCCACATCGAGACAAATCTACAAAATTTCCTAGTTCAAGCCTTCAAGCGATCTTAAGGGTTAGGGTACACTGCGAGGAGTTTCAGGGGTGAGATAACCTGGGGTTATGAGGTAGAGGAGCTTGGACCTCACCGCCCTCGACCCACTGAAGTTCCTTTCTGCGCGGGGCACAATTGCGGCCAGAGAGATGTCGAAAAATGTGCCCCACCTCGTGGTTGACAGGCCGCATCGCGCGAGAGCTTCAAGTGGTCAAGTCGCCTCCTCGCTGCCAAACCGCAACAACCCCGAATTGATCCACAACAAGAGACATGGACATCACCAAGTTCGTCGTCTCCTCCAGAGAGAAAGCGCTTCTCTATGGCGACTACGCTTCGTACCGCACCCAGCTCGCCGGCAAGCTGCTCAACTGTCGCAAGAAGCTCAATATTGCGACCAAAAACAGGGGCAAGTTCCACCCCAAGGCTCAGGTCACAGCCGAGCAGATCTCAGAGAACCGCGAGTACGTCAAACCGTAATCCTTCCCTTACGGACCACCCGCTGACCTGCCCCTCCAGATACCTCCATCTCCAACTCCTGACCGCTGACCGAGCCTGGGCCCACGCTATGGCCATGAAGGCCGCCCACTCGGCTGACACAAAGGGCATGACTGGCAAGACTAGATCGCACATTGTTTCGAGGCTTGAGAAGGGAGCCGGCGTCGCCGAGAAGCTGGCGAAGGCGCTCTCCGGCGATGGCAGTGGTGCGAGTTCTACCGACGTCCTCGAGGCTCTCGCCTATGCCGCCCTGCTGAGGGGCGCCGCCCAGTTTGAGAAGCAGAGCTGGGAAAGCTGTCTGAAGAGCTACTCTGTGTCTCGCATTATTTATAGCGCTCTCAGTACCTCGGCAAAAGGCGACATTTTCAAGGACCTGCTCTCCGAGACCATCGACCCCTCGATCCGCTACGCTGCCTACCAGGCCAAGATCCCCCGGACTCAGCCCATCCCCGCCATTGCCCTCAAGGCTTTCTCGAATGCCGACCCAGGGCTAGTAGACCGCGTCAAAGAGCTTAACCCGGATGTTTTGAGCCAAGCAGACCAGGATGATAGGCAGGGATCATCCGGACCCTCAGGCGCGCCAACTAGCCTCTCGTGGCGAGGACGGGAAGTCAAGATTGAAGATGCCGCCATTGCTGTGGCCTGGGCTTCTGTCGCGGCGGCGAAATCCCGGCTGGCTGAGAGGCTGTCATCAGCCGGCTCCTTGCTTCCAAAGGACATGGCCGCCGCCTACGATGACATCCTGATTGCTAGCCAAGATGCCGTTGACGCAACGAAGCAGGCCATCGACGAACTCAAGGGCGAAAGTGTGGCGCAAGGTGATCAGCGCATGCAGAGCCTCCAGATTACCCGGACGGCCGTAAACTACGAGATGATTAGCTGGCGTATCGGTCGTAATAGGGTGCTGATAGGCAAGGACGATGGGGCTCATCTAGAATTTGGTGAAACGGCAAAGAGGAGGAAGAAGGTCGAAGATGAATCAAAGCTTGACGAACAAACCGACGAAGCCCCTGGAAGGCAGATCGCAAAGCTAAAGGAGAAGGCCGTTCTTTACGATGGAATCCTGCAGAGCATCGAGTCCATCACCGAATTGCCAGGTGTAGCCAACGACCACCAACTCTCAGCCCGCCTTGAAGCTACAACAGGGTATTTCACTGCCCTCAAGTACGTCCCCAAACCTCTACAGCACCCCGTCGTGAAGACTAACCCCCCATTACCAGGTGCCTAGCCCTCGCCCGCTCTCACGCAATAGCGGGCAACGCCTCCAACACCCTCGCCCTCATCGATCACGCGCTCGACGAGGTCAAGGAGGCCCTCCCCGTCCTCTCGACCGACGACGACCCCTCCCCGCTCAACATCCAAGTCGACAAGCGCGACGTCCACCTCCTCGTCCGCCTCCTCAGCGGCGAGCTCCAGCGGTCCCGCGCCCTGGCCGAGATCCTCAGCCCGAAAAAGACGAAACCGGCAACCCCCTCGTCGACAGACATATCCAAGCCGCTCATCAGTCAGCTCTCAAACTACCCCGTCGGCGGCGTCGACCTCGACAACATTGTCGAATACCCCCCGCGTGTCGAGTCCGTCCCTGTTAAGCCGCTCTTCCTCGACGTCGCGTGGAACTATATTAGCTACCAGGATAACAGCGTCAAGGCATCTCCTAATGAGACAGCCAAGGGCCATGAGAAGACCGCAGCGGCGGGGCAGGAGGCCAAGCCCGCGCAGAAGAGAGGTTGGTTTGGCTTTGGGAGATAGGTTCTCACTGTGGCTTAGGAGGCTGGAAAATGAATGGCTTGAGTTTTGTCGATGTGGCGACGATCGTATGGTGGCTACAGTTTGCAAGTCATGGTTGATGTCATCACTCGCCTTTTGGAAGGTCAAAGCACACCGCAGCTGTTCCATGAGGCGGATATTCTATTGTGTGGAAGACCCACCAAGTCATGGATTAGACCAATGATGAACCTGATTTATGATACTATTGTCTCTGTAGCACTACACATCACAAGCATTGAGGAATCTGAGGTTGGTTGTAATGCTGCCAGACATGCTGGGCCTCGCTGAGGGGGGAGTCTGTATTATCTTTGCGTCGTGGCCGTGTGCCCACATATATACATGCGACCTATCCTGCTCCCTTCCCAAACCCCGCCCATCTTCTCATTGAAAATCGTCAAGATGATTTCCCTGTGAAAGCAGAAGTTTTGATGCTCAGAACGCCTTCCGCCATCTGCTAAATTAAACACAGGACTAGCCCCATCGGCTCCGGAAACATGATATGAGTACAAAAGAATACAGTGGAGAACCGCTCCCAACTAGTCAGACATTCGGTAGAAAGTAGAGGGGTATATGAGTGAGGTAGGTTGTTTAAGGCTTCTTCTCGCCCTCGGAGCCAGCATCTTGGCTGTTGTTCTGGCTCTGCTCGCCCGACTCGGCGCGCGCCTTGTGCATCTTGTCAAAGAGGTTCAGACTGGCAACCTGCAACTCATCGGTCTTCTCCTTAATCTCAGCGGCGGTGGCACTGCCCTCGCCAGACTGACTCTTGGCAACGAACTCGCGGAGGCTGGCAAGCTTCTCACGAATTTGGTCAACCTCGGTCTTGTCAAGCTTGTCGGCATACTCGTTCAACGCCTTCTCGGTATCATTGAGAACGCTGTCGGCGCGATTGGCAGACTCGATGGCGGACTTGCGTTCCTTGTCTGACTCAGCGTACTTCTCAGATTCCTCAACCATAGAGGCGATCTCAGAGTCAGAGAGACCCGAGCCGGAAGCGATAGTGATGGACTGGTCCTTGTTGGTGGACTTGTCCTTGGCGTGGACGTGCACGATAGAATCGGCATCAATGTCGAAGGTGACCTCAATTTGGGGGACGCCACGATGGGCAGGAGGGATACCGACGAGCTGGAAGTTTCCGAGGAGCTTGTTATCGCGAACAAGCTCACGCTCGCCCTGGTAGACCTTGATTTCGACAGCTGTCTGGAAGTCGGCAGCGGTAGAGAAAACCTGTGACTTCTTGGTGGGGATAGTGGTGTTGCGGTTGATCAACCGGGTGAAGACACCACCGAGGGTCTCGATACCGAGCGACAGGGGGGTGACGTCGAGGAGGAGGAGATCCTTGACCTCACCAGACAGGACGGCACCCTGAATAGCGGCGCCGATGGCGACGGCCTCGTCAGGGTTGACGGACTTGGCGGGATCACGGCCGAAGATGCCCTTGACGGACTCGGCAACCTTGGGCATACGGGTCATGCCACCGACCAGGATAACCTCCTGGATATCCTTGGCCTGGAGACCGGCATCCTTCAGGGCCTTGCGGACGGGCTCAATAGTCTTCTGGATAAGAGGATCCATCATCTTCTCGAGCTGAGCGCGGGTCATCTTCTGGTTGATGTGCTTAGGTCCAGAAGAATCGGCAGTGATGAAGGGAAGGTTGATGTCGGTCTGGAGCGATGACGACAGCTCAATCTTGGCCTTCTCAGCAGCCTCACGAATTCTCTGGATAGCCATACGGTCACCAGACAGATCGATGCCAGACTCCTTCTTAAACTGCTGAACGAGATAGCGGACAAGGTGAATATCGAAATCCTCGCCACCCAGGTGGGTATCACCGTTGGTCGACTTGACCTCGAAGACACCGTTCTGGATCTCAAGAACAGAGATATCGAAGGTACCACCACCGAGATCGTAGACAGCGACGATGCGGTCAGCCTCCTTCTCAAGTCCATAGGCCAGAGCAGCAGCGGTGGGCTCGTTGACGACACGGAGGACGTTGAGTCCCGAGATTTGACCGGCGTCCTTGGTGGCCTGGCGCTGAGAGTCGTTGAAGTATGCGGGGACGGTAACAACGGCGTTCTTGACAGGCTTGCTGAGGTATGCCTCGGCAGTCTCCTTCATCTTGTTGAGAACGAAGCCACCGATCTGCGACGGCGAGTACTTCTGGCCGCGGGACTCAACCCAGGCGTCACCGTTGGTGTGCTGGACGATCTTGTACGGCACCTCCTTGATATCTCTCTGGACCTCAGCATCGGTGAACTTGCGTCCAATTAACCGCTTGGTGGCGAAGAGGGTATTCTCTGGGTTGACGACGGCTTGACGCTTGGCGGCAACACCGACCAACCGCTCTCCATCCTCGGCGAACGCAACCACAGACGGTGTTGTGCGGGCGCCCTCGGAGTTCTCGATAATCTTGGGAACCTTGCCCTCCATGATGGCAACGGCGGAGTTTGTGGTGCCTATTCGATTAATACGGTTAATTTGTGATCGGATTGTTGACATATCCGCGCTGCGGATCGGCCGGAAGGTCACGTACCAAGGTCAATTCCGATAACAGAACCCTTCACCTTCTCATCACCTCCCGTAGACTCATAGCGGCGGTAGGAAGGGACCATGGGCTTGCGCAGCATACCCGCAGCGCGGGAAGCAGCCGTCGCCCTCGGGAGCTGTGCGCGATCAATGTTAGCTAGATGCTAGAGCTTGAGCTCGCGAACGAGCGGTGATGCGCGAGCATTACTACTTACAGCTCGGGAAAGCCGCATCGGCATCATCTTGAAGGATGTGATTAGAAAGTATTAGAAAACAGACACCCTTCGTAATTAGGGAGGATGAGAAAATTCGGGGCTGGAAATGGGTCGCGGTTGGACGGGCTCGAGGGTTCGAGGATGTATGGGTGTATGATAGGAAAAAAGCGAAGAATTGGACAAGCTCCTTTTGTACCGAGAGAAAAAATTTACAGCACGGTCATCGAAGGCGTTGGAAATTTCGCTGCTGGCCACTGGCTTGTCATTAAGTGGAGCCGCCGCATGCACAGGCCATAAGGCTGTCCGCGTAGAACCGGAAGGTCTCGGCAGCACGTGACCTGACACCCGAGTTCTTTTGAGTCCTGATTCACTCGTTGGACAGCAGCCCTGGCTGAGAGCCGCATTCATCAATTGGGCCAGGTCCCCCCAGGGATAGCTGGAGGTGTGGAGGCTGCACGCGGCGGCGGCATGCAGATGCCAACTGCTTGAGCTTGGGAGGATGGAGATGAACACCGCGCAGCACAATGCACATCGATATCCCCTAGACAATTGGACGATCAAAACCACCAATTTGAAATTTGCCTCGAAATTAGATAAGCAAACAGTGATTGTGAAGGAAGTGCTTTGTGGGGACGCCGTGGACGCCTATCAAAGCTGGTGGCGAGGGGCTTTATGGTTCGCCTGGTGCTGTCTGCAATAATCGCAGTGGATGGTTGATGGCCAGAGGAGTGTTCTACTCCGCCCTCCCACCAACGATGACGATTATTTGGCGGACCTCCCCATCGTGCCATCCAGCATTCACCCGTAACCATAACCTTTCACCACAACCCTCCCGTCTGCTGCCTGTCGTCTGGGACTGTCTTTTAGAACAAAACAAAAACGCTATCAAAGCAGCAGCTCAACCGCGCATCCGCTCGATGGTTACATCCCAGTAGCTTTCCGGCGCCAAACCCACGGTACAATGGCCGTTGAGCACGACGAGTAAGAATTCCTACACGCAGACCGATCCTAGTGCCACCAAATGCCGGCAACTGACGGAATTTGGATCAATAGCTATGTTCCGACCGAGGACCTCATTCTCTCGAAACCCCGGCGACACTTCCGCACCACAGTTCATGCCATGTACGTGCTGGCTTGTGCGACTCGCGCAAGCCCACCTTAGGCGTGGTGCTGCGAAGACGCGTTGCGGCTAACACTTCTCATATAGACATTGGCAGTTGCGATCCATCATCGGCGTCGAGAACCAGAACCTAGTGTACTACCCGACTGGCGACCAGAACAAGAACATCCAACGACTGAACACGACCACTCGTGAGACCGAAACGATCAAGCGCTTGCCCTTCTCGCCGAGGTGCTTGGTTGCCGAACGGGGCTGGGTCTGCTGTGGCGGGGAGTCGGGCGAGTTTGCCGTCATCAAAGTCGGCGAGGACGGCCCTCAACAAGGCAACACACTCGAGGCCAGGCTATCCCTGGATCCGGACGAGCGGCTCCCACTCGACTTGGGCTCTTCCCGTACAGAGGATGTCATTTTTCTGTCGCT
Organism: Lasiosphaeria hispida; assembly: GCA_033439745.1. NCBI lineage: Eukaryota > Fungi > Ascomycota > Sordariomycetes > Sordariales > Lasiosphaeriaceae > Lasiosphaeria > Lasiosphaeria hispida. The sequence goes on from JAUIQD010000004.1 coordinate 3,069,319, forward strand.
AGCCCGCGCTCGCTCAAACAAGAACCTGCTGGCTGAGAGCAAGAAGTTTGGCAAAGAGCTGGTCAACTGCATCACGCTGTGGTTTCTTCCCACGTTGAATCAGCCGCATGTCGGCGCATACGCCGAGCCAACGGCAGTTTTGTCAAACAATGACAGAACCGTAACCCTAATTCGGCTTCACGACCAGGAAATTCTAGATGAGCTCACCTACCCTGACTGCGTCAACCGTGCCGTCATCTCTCCAGATGGCCAACTACTGATTGCCATCACCGACGACCCCTACCTCTACGTCCACAAAAGAATTGAGAAGGCTTCGAGTCCGTTCCGACCAGCAGACCGGCCGTCATACCAGTGGAGTTCGTGCGGCCGAGTCCATCTGAAGAGCCAGAGAAAGGACGACCAGTCCAACCACAGGTTCAGGTCACCTCGGCATTGTCTCGTGCATTGTACAAACTGCTGACTAGTGAAATAGGGGAAGTTTTGCGGCATGTTTTTCTGGTACAGGAAAGTATCTTGCAGTCGGGACCCAGTATGGAAGCATCTCGATATTTAGCGTCGCGGCCCTGACCATGCCCGGGTTGGATCCCTTGCTCACCTGCTTCGCCTCAACGCGGCCGAGTGCCGACCATGGCGCTGTGCGAGATATGGCCTTCGCCCCTGGTTCTATGGATTTGCTTGCCTGGACTGAAGACCGCGCTCGCATAGGAATTGCTGATCTACGAAACGGATTCATTTCTCGGCAGATTGTTAGCCTGGACAAAACCGAAGAATACGAGCACATCTCGGTTGGCGATAGGAGCACAATCGATCCAAGGCTGCTGGAGCAGCGGGGGGAAGACAACCTTTCGGCCACCTTGGGCGGCTCGCTGGACCTGTCTCCGTCGGATTTGTCGTTGGTCCGGCAAACCCATCGAGAATCACTAGCACGGTACTACACCCCCCTCACCCCTGACGAGACCCTTGTTTTGGAGGCTTTGCAGGAGCATCGTAGACGGCAGGAGCAGCGTGAGCAGCGCGAGCAGCGGGCCGCAGCCCAGGCTGGCAATGCCACAGGCCCGAGATCACCCTGGGCGGAGAGATCCACACGGTCGGGCTTGCCACCTGATACCAGCGCCCGGTCCCGTGAGCGCAGCGCAAGCGTGTCTCGCGTCGTCAACGACATTATGGGCAGCAGCATTCGCAGCCAGCGCGACCAATTTCGCGACCAATCAGAACGGCTTCGCGATCAACCAGAACGGTTGCGCGGCCCGATGCGGGAGGACAATGCCACGGCAGAGAGGCGGCGGGCACCAGTCCCGCCATCGTCGTCAGCCTCGTTGTTAGGCCAGTACGTAGTGGGCATTGATATAGACTCGATCAACGCACGCGTCGCCCTTCTTCCCTTGACGGCTGACACATTGAACAGCGAACGCCGAGGACTGGCCGCGCGCCTGGCCGCAGCGGACAACGCGAGCCCTACGAGTCCGGCACCTATACCGGCACAGGCACCCGCTCCCCTGGGCGCCTTGAGCGGCTGGGAGTCGGGCGAGGCTGCATTCAACCCCTCCTCGTTCACCCGTCGCAATACCGGCACCACCAACACTAACACCAACGAGGCCGAAAACAGCAACAACGCTAGCGACAGTGGACGCGGCAGCGGAGCCGGCGGTTACCGCCCCCTGACCGCCGCTGAGCGACGCGAGAACTTCACAGCGGCACAGCTACGCAGCGAGTTCGGACCCGGAGATGCCAGCCTGCGTCGCCGCGATCGGGCCGCGTACCTGATGCGCGAGTGGGAGGAGAACCCGACGCGAAGGATCGAGCGCTTCTTTGCGCGTGAGACGGCGCCGCCGGACCCGCATGACACGTCGGGGTTGGCCTGGGGTGGGGGAGGTCAGGCTTTGCAAGTTCTCCCTGATTTTGACGTTTTTGCTGCGGTTAAAGTGATTGGAGTGCTGACTAGCCCTTGTGTAGGTTCGTTGGTGCTGACGATGGAATTTACGAACTTCATGTGAACTTGCTGGGGAGGAAGCTCTTCCCGAGCACTGAGTTACGATAAGGCGCTACATATTGATTTTAGTTTGGTTTTCCGGGCATGGGTTTGTTGATGCGCTGATGCATACAAATTGGGTTGGCTTTGGGTGGGCGTTTTTGCGCGTTGCAGGGGTTGCGTTGGAAGCTTTGGGGATAATTTAACTGTTTAGTAAGTACAGGTACGCCCAAGAGCTAGATCAAATGTTGCGGAAGCAGCAGACCACAGGCTGCTATTGCTTGTTCGTATTTTGAATCTCAGGGGCTGCGTCCAAGTACATGGGCTTAGTGAGCAGCATGCTGTCAGATCGGAGGCTTAAGTTGTCACTGTCTGAATCTACCATAAAAAAAGCAACATTTCACGAGCTCGGCTCGAGTTGAATGCCAGTGGATTGCGAGTTATCATCTCTATTGCGGACTAAGCCCACCGGGTATGTTTTAAAAGGAATGACACCAAGCGCGCTCGCTCCTAAGACAGAACCTTGGAAACACTACCAAGCTGGACTATGTACTAATAAAACGGATATCCCGGCCTTGGTACATAGGGATACAGCAGCCGCCTAACCGCTTGCGCTATCTCCAGGGAGCTTGTGAGCCCAGGGCTCTCGATATTGAGCAAGTTGACCCAGCCCTCGTATCCCGCCTCCTTCTGAATGACAAAGTCGACGAACCCCTTGCCATGCGCTACGGCAGCTTTCTTACTCAGCTTGGGACGGATGCCGGCGTAATCGGGTTGGAGCTGCGTCTCGTCGAGCCCAGGGAGGTACTTTTTCACTTCTTTGATCGTCTGTGGGAGCCTAGACGTGTTGACGGCGAGGTCATCGGCAGAATCAACCCACTCGACGTCGGGGCCCAACTTGATGCGGCCCGCCATGTCGAGCGTGAGGTGAGTACCGAGACCGCCATGACCCGGCTCGGGGGCCGGGTAGATTAGGGTGTTGATATTGTGGGCGGAGACAGGATAGGAAAAGTAGTTGCCCTTGGCGTAGTACATTTTCTTGCGCTGGGCCTTGGGCACGATCATGTTGTGCACGTCGACGGCACCTAGACCGGCCGAGTTTATGATGGCTTCGGCCGTGATGGTTGAAATTTCACCCGACACGGCGTCACGGACCCGAAGCTCCCAACCGGCGCTCCCAGGGAGCGCCGATGGACCGCCTAGGGGGGTGATGGCCTCGACCGCACTGCTGAGCGCCAGCGTACCGCCAGCCTCTTCGAAGAGACCCAAAAGACAGAGCATCAGAGCGTGGCTATCTATGATTCCCGTGGTCGGGCTTTCGAGGATCCCTTTCTCGGCCCTTACGGCAGGCTCGCGTCGCGCGGCCTCCTCACGGCCGACCCAGCGGACGGGCACGCTGATTTCATTCACGCAAAAGTCATGGATACGTTGCAACGCATCCAGCTGCACATCGTTTTGCGCGACGATCCACTTGCCGGTGCGGCGGTGAGGAATGCCGTACTTTTCACATAGGCCGTAGAGCCTCTCACGGCCGGAAATGCACATCTTCGTCTTGAGGCTGCCAGCGCCGTAGTAAATGCCGGCATGAATGACCTCGCTGTTGCGGCTTGACGTCTCGGTCCCGACGGCGCCATGCCGCTCGAGGAGCACAGTCGAGGTGCTCGGTCCGGGTGGGCACGCGAGCGCCTGAGCGATGGCCAGGCCGACGACACCGCCGCCGATTACAGCGTGGGTGAAGTCGGCGGTCTGGGGGCGCGAAAGGGTTTGGCTGCGACTGTAACACCGTTTAACCAGGCTCCCTATCGCCATTGCTGGCTTCGGAGGTCTGATTCGAAGCATGTTGGCGAAAATGGGCTGTGAATTGACGGACGGAGGTGCTCAGACTCCTTTTCGAAGTTGTGGTCGGCATTCGGGGTCGGCTCCGATAAGACGGCCGGGCACTTGCATCATCGTCATCTTCTTTGGGTAAGAAACGGGTCCCCACAAACTGTTATCTAGGCCACAAACCGGCTAGCGGGCTTTTTCCCCAAAAGACCGTGATGGCGATCAGTTGCTGCGCGCAATAATATAGTTAGGCCAAGATCCTGGTTCATCTGGTGCTCCGAGGTGCCAAGCAAAGCCCTTGTTTCTTTGTTAGCATGCGCCTTTCACTAAACATTTACTGTGACTTGAAGAGGTTCAAAACGCAGCATGAGATTCTTCCTTATTTTCTTTGGTCTCTTTCCCAGATGCTGGATGCGACTTTTGGAAGCAAGAATTGTCCTGCATTTCCAGGGCTTCAAATGTTTGTTTCTGGATCACTCGACATCTTGGACAACAAACAAACAGGTATTGGATGATAACACTAATCGACATCATCTTCGGCGCTAGAAACCTGATTGATTTGTGCTGTTTGTCGACTTCTTCCTCCGCTACCATGGCCCGCTCCTCATCTGAGGGACTTAGTTCCTCTGGTGTTGTCCTCTCCCTTCTCTGTAACTTTGATGTTGGGTAACTGGAGTTACCCTGCTCCCGCTTCCGCTTCCGCTTCCCCTCCTTCATTCTCTATACGAAAGCATCGCTTTTCTGTACTATATCATACAGCTGAGTAAAGGAGATGGTGATCTCTCCTGAGATATCATCAATCCCGGGACAATCGTACTGGTTCCCAAAGTCCTTCAGCCCGATACGGAGGATCTTTTCACCATTCACTAAACTCCCACCCGAAAGATGCCTTCTTCTGTTTGAGCCACTTCGAGTAGGTCTTCCGCGATATATCTCGGCCGCTATACCATAACTCTTGCTTCCTTCTCCTTGTTCTGCTGGTATTCGAGGTTAATTCCGATAACAAGCTGGTTCAGCCTATCAAAACCCAGAATGTAGTCGTCTACTAGGTACTTTGGATCATTTCTCTTTTGCGAATCTGAGACCTCCACAACGACACCGAGCTCTGTCACATTGTCGTGCGTAAATGATGCGTTCGGGTAATGGGTTCCTGGTTCTTCACCGGTAATCTTAGGGCTTCCCCTTGATTCTAACCCCCGAGCGAATTCAGCAGCGACTTGGTCCTCACTTTGTTCGATAATATCTAACTGTCGTGTGATATATCCCTTGAACTTCTCAAGAACGGCTTCATGTCGAATACCCGGCATACGTAAGGCGAACTTGGCGAGATGAGGGAAGTAGTCGTACCTAATTAGACTAAGAGTAGGTAGATCACCTACCTTGACTGACCGGCGGAGGTCTTTTTCCGCCTTGATGCGTGCCTCAAGAGTGTTGAATTGGGTAGGGCTGAGGCTGATGCACCACCACTCCTCTTCCACTTGGGGCCGGCCACGGCTGCGATTGCGAAGCTCGGCGATGACTATGTCGACGTTAGACACGGGCAAACTCGCAGATGGTGTGGGAGAGTCGGGGATGTCTTTGTAGGCGTTGGCGGGTAGAGCAACAGGCAATCGAGTTGGGTGATTGTTCTCTTGTCGAGCCAGTCGAGCTGGGCGATCGCTCTCTTGCCAGTCGGCCATGTAGACGGATGGCTTTTGATGGATGGTGGTGCAAAGTAGGTTGTGTGTATGCGCAGGGCGATTGGAAGGGGGTTGACAATGAAGAATTACCGGTGGTGGGCAAACCGTTGTGCCTGGTGATCGACTGGAATGCGTCACGCGCCAGGGATTATTTTCAGCCGCTGAAAGGAAAGCATACAAGGGGCAGTGCGGGGGGCGCCAGCACCCCACCTTCCCCGTCTCTCGTTGCCGACTGATCTCCAGTCCAGGCTGACATGCACACATCCTACATCCCTTACGACGACGGCCTCGACACGCAAGTCTCTTGAAGGCGTCTGTTGCTGGCATGGGAGAAGAATGACTACACGTGTACAACAAGCCACAGCACCGCAGTATCAAAGCGCGCCATAGCACATAAATCTAGCCACATGCATACACCACGCACCTAGCAACATCCTGAGCAGTCTCCCCACTGGTTTTTGGCCGTCTGCATGTTCCCGAACATCTTGCCCCACAAGTGGATCGTCCGTTCAGCCTGTGACGTGCTTCCACCCAGCGCCATCAGCCGTCTGCTGGCCATCTGCTTGCCCAGGCCCATTTGCTGCCGCTTGCCGCCTGTAGGGTGGGCTGTTCGACAGAGCCAGCCTAGGACGCACTATCAGCCTCCCACTCTTGCTCGCACGTCCCCAGATCGCAGCTTGCAGCACGACTCCACGTCCCCAGACCGTATTAAGACTGCCGCACCATGGCTCCCGACCTCAACTCTCTCTCTCCTACAACTCCTGATATTGGGAGACCATCGAGCACCATGTCGTCACTCACCATCGATCCGCCCCGGGGCATCAATCTGGATGGCCCGTCATCTCCATCTCCGCGATCAACCCACACTCTTCAAGCCGCTGCTACACTGAATGCCGGCCTCCAGCGAGAGGAGCCATCTCGACGTAAGGCACCTGTGATCGCAGTCCTGGCTTGACGTGGCGCACGCCTCGCTAACCTCTACTTAGGGTCTTCGAGTGGCTCGCTGTCCCGGAACCGACAATCCCCTAGCACTGGCCGCCGTCGCTCCCAAGTCCTCATGAACCTCCAGATTGCTGACCCGGGCATGCCCGGACCCGGAGAGATGGTTTCTGAGACACCATCCAGCAGCTTTCGAGGGATCAGTCCTCACCTCTCTGCGTCTCCCCAGCCGCTCTACTCGGGGGAGCCGCAGCATTTCCGCGCGCCGAGTCTGGGCGAGCTACACCAGGAGCTTGAGAACGAGCAGGAGTTTAGGGTCAACCGTTTACTCGGAGAGATAAACCGGCTCCAGCAACAAGTCCAGCGGCAGCAGCAGATCACCCCGCCGTCGGCTACTACGGGGGACGAGTCAGCACCCCCGTCAGCACATCCTACCTCGGGCAGCTCGCTGCCAAGATCGCCTGGATTCATGAACCACCCTCGCAGTTCTTTTGATCTGGCGCGGGCTGACCTTTCACGCCGCTCCAGGACGCCTAGCCGTGGCGCTTCGCCGAGACTGCGCGCCACGTCGATTGCGGCCTCAATTGGTGACAGCGCCGAGCAGATGTCTCTTGGCGGCCGTGACGAAAGTGCCTTTTACCAAGCCGAGACACAGATGCTAGTCAGGGAGAACCAGATGCTGCGTCATCGAATCCGTGAACTCGGTGAGCCCAAGCCCCCTTTTAATTATATTCAAAAGACACCAATAGGCCCGTATTAATCCCCTTAGCAGAGAAACAGTTATCCGAGGTGACGGGCACCGCAAGCAACTCGGCCATCACACATGAACCACCGCTAGCCTCACACCTGAACCGGTCAACATCTGTTTCTGAAGAGGGTCCGTCAACACAGCCGTCTGTGCAACTACCAACACAGCTGTCAACGGTGGCGGATGCCACGAAGGAGGAATAGAATGGGAACAAAGAGGGCTCGCTATGGTAGTGAGTGGCCGATACGATATTGTAGAGACGGACTCGCGGGAACATTATTAATGTGTTTGGAGTTTGGGGCGGGTTTCGGCGTTTTTGCCCAGCATTTGTATGATTGTTTTGTTGTCGCCGCTGCTATGAGTTGTGGAGTGTTTACAACCTGGTTCGATGAGTGGGAGGGTGTCAGGGATTTGACTGCAGTTTGGCGGCGGTTGTACAAAGCCCAACTTCCCACTTTACAAAAGACCTAAAAGCCAAGAGACTTGATGAGTTGTTATCACATGTATGATCAGATGATGCGATTGCGTCCCGATTGAGGTTCCGCCGCTAAACGACCCGAAGTCGGCCAGATGTCTGCTGCTATTCGGGCCTTTGACGGCTCATCAGCGAGGGTCAGGGGGTCATCAGCTGGGTTAGAGACCGGACGCGCTATGCACTTTAAGCCCTAACCCTGCGCCAAGGTATTCGACAACCCCGTCAATCGTAACAGCCAAAGGTGCTGGATCACCTTCACGAGTTCCAAGGTATCGTCGGGCGAGCTATCTGAAGCACCAATACCAACTCCTGATGATCCACACTCTAAAGACGCTGCCTCGGTGGCCATGTCTTGGCGCTACATTCAACGAAAACGCGTGCGGCTCTGGTGGCCCGCTTCTTCATTCATCTCGTTCATCTCGTCCAATGTCCTGCTTTTCCCCAACGCTTCCACGAGATCCAGCGAAAAGCTTCGGCGTGAAGGCAGCCACGGAATCGGACCGCTGGGAGGGCGTTGCGCTATATCTCGTGCCTTATACTACACCCCGTAGGCCCGTCCGGCGGTTATATAGCCGTCCATGGGTTCACCCGCTTGCCATGCCGCCCGGTGCAACGGTCCGACGATTGGGGGGGGGGGGGGGGGGGCTAGAGATCCTGGGGTAAGGTAACCTTCCCCAACCGAGCTCCCACGTACAACCTGCACTTTGCGCCGAGTGGCCGTCCGTTGTGTTGTAGTGAGATGTCGTGGATGGGCACATGGCCATCGCGTTTTCCATGAAGGTGCCAAGGAGCTTGTCGATCGCCTTGACTCGGAGAAAGTAGTCCAAGACATGAGGGCTATATAACACGGGGACGAGTCTGCATTCACGGACAAATGGTGCCAGAAGTCTGCCCAACAGCCTCTCGTTCTTTCGCTACCCTGTCTCTTTCGACCATAGCTTCACTCGTTCGGTATCTGGAAGTTAGTAGATAATGTTTCGCGCCTCGTCTGTTCTCTTGTTGGCAGGCGTTTGGGTGGGCTCGACCGTTGCAGAGTGGCCTCAAGGCGTGCCATTGGGCGAGTTCATCTTACAAGGTAAATAAATACACTCGGAATGGCATACATACAGCCACAAGCTAACCCTGAACAGAGCGAGAAATCGCACTTCAAGGAGTCCTCGACAACATCGGCCCCAGTGGGACAAAAGTCCCCGGAGCGGCCGCTGGCATCGTCATTGCCAGTCCGTCCAAGGAAAACCCAGACTACTTCTATACCTGGACCCGCGATGCCTCCCTAACGTTCAAGACCATCGTCGACGAGTTCGTTGATGGAAACGCCGATCTCCAGCCGTACATCGACGACTTTGTACGTGCCCAAGCCATCCTTCAAACCGTCAGCAACCCATCTGGTACCTTGCTGCCTTCAGGTACTGGCCTAGGCGAGCCAAAGTACAAGGCCGACGGTACGAGGTTTAACGGAAACTGGGGCCGCCCGCAACGTGATGGCCCGGCTTTGCGAGCAACTGCCCTGATCGGGTACGCCAACTGGCTGATCCAGCACGGTGAGACAGAGAGGGTGAAGACGGTTATATGGCCGGTCATCGCCAACGACCTGTCCTATGTTGGTCAGTATTGGAACTCGACGGGATTCGACCTCTGGGAGGAAGTCATGGGCTCGAGCTTCTTTACGACGCAGGCACAGTACCGCTCCTTAGTCGAGGGCGGTGCCTTGGCCGGAACTCTTGGGGTTCCCTGCACAGCATGCTCAGAGGCGCCACAGGTGCTCTGCCTCCTGCAGACGTACTGGAACGGCAAATACTTCACGGCTAACATCAACGACAACAGTGGCCGGGGCGGCGTTGATGCTAACACCATCCTTGGACCCATCGCTGCCTTCGACCTCCAAGCCGCGTGCGACAGCCCGTCCCTCCAGCCATGCCACAGCCGCGTACTGGCCAACTTCAAGGTCTTCGTCGACACCTTCCGCAACTCTTCCCTGTACCCGATCAACGCCGGGATCTCCTCGACAGACGGCATCGCGGTTGGCCGGTACCCAGAAGACTTCTACCTCAACGGCAATCCCTGGTACCTGATCACGCTCGGCGCGGCCGAGTTCCTCTACGACGCCGTCGCCCAATGGACTACTCAGGGCTCCATCACCATCACGCCTACCTCCCTCCCCTTCTACCTCGACCTCTACCCCAACGCCACCGCCAACGGCACCTACAAACGCTGCAACGAAATCTCCCCCTTCCACACCATCGTCACCGCCGCCACCGCCTACGCCGACTCCTTTGTCTCGGTTGCCCAAAGGTATACCCCTTCCACCGGCTCCCTGGCCGAGCAATTTCTCAAGTCCCCGCCGGGCACCCCTCTCAGCGCCGCGGCCCTCACCTGGTCCTTCGCGTCCTTCGTCAGCATGTCAGCCCGCCGCACGGGCCGCTTCCCCCCAAGCTGGCTCCCCTCGTTCTCCCTCACCGTCCCGCCCACCTGCACCGCGAGCTCCGCCACGGGGACGTACTCGCCAGCGACAGCAGCCGGGGCGCCCGAGGTGACGGTGCCGTGCACTACAACGGTGCGGTTCGAAGTCAACGCGACGACGTACTACGGCGAGAATGTCTACGTGGTGGGCAACATCACGGACCTGGGGGATTGGGATCCCGAGAATGCGCAGACGATGCGCTCGGATCGGTACACGGAGGAGTGGCCGCTGTGGCATGCCGAGGTGCCGTTGGATGTGGGGCCCGACGGGGCCATAGTCGCGTACAAGTACATCAGGCAACAGGATTGCGGGCAGGCGTGGGTGTGGGAGGAGAGGAATCGGACGGTGGTAGTTCCTGGGTGTGGTGGGGAGGGGGTTATTGGGGAGGAGGGGGTCTGGGTTGGGAAGGGGGGAGTCAGTGGGGGGTGTTAGTTCTGTGAAGAACGAATGATGGAGGAGGGGTTGTATTATAAAGCTCTTGTATAAATGGTGCTGGGATGTGCATGATATAAAGCCCTGGACATGTATTCAGGTCAGCACGGGACGGTGGAATCCCTCCCATCGGGTCGGGCTAGTAGACGCTGTCGTGTAAGTACAGACGGCCCTGATAAATAGGTATGTACATGTATATAAGATTCCCATAAGACATTCCTTTTGAAAACCGAGTTATCTCCTTTCCCCTGGATAAGCCACGCGGATAAGAAAGTGTTTTGCATTCCATTCGGCCCCAATGAAATCGATATTACATTGGCACGAGCATGATCTGACCGTGTGTGCCCCTTGCTACCGCAGCAAGGGATAGATAGGTGCCCTGAATCTGGGCAAATGTTGTTAGAAATGGTCTTCGTATAACTTCTTACCTATCCCATCTCTCACCACAGGCAGGATGGGCTTATTCCACAAACACGATGGAAAATGGGTGCGTTGCTCAATGTCCTTTTAAGCCGGCGAAAGTTTGTCCTCGCTGGCCTCGGCCTGGTTTTCGTCTGGGCCCTGGTCCTGGCCTCGCCCATGACACAACTGGACTGGAGCTGTGAGGATACTGCCAGCAGCGGTATGCTATGTTCATCCCTTGCTCGGTCAGGCTCAGCAATTTCGTCCTCGACAGCCGCTGTTCACGGCCTCCCGTCCGAGTATCGAGCCGTCTCTCCAGACCAACAACAATGCGACGAGCTTTGGGGTCATGGGTATCTTCGGCAGTTGGCGACCCATCAGCAGGCATACTGCAAAGCGGGCTCCGAGTCTCGCCTCCAGTGCTTCAAGGCGGAGAGGCTGCCCAAGCCATGGCCGGGTTCCGACTGGGGTGTTGACTCCATCTGCCTGGCCCAGGGCGTCCGCTACAAGCCCCTCGACCAAGAGCAGGAGGGGGCCGAGGGCTCGGAAGAACAGAAGAAGGCATTTCGAATGCAGTGCCGCCCTCGAAACTTCACAGCCGAGTCCCTCGCCTCAGAACAAGCCGCGGCTTCGCTCCACGGCTTCCAGGCCATCGACAGCTTCAACACGTACTGGTTCGAAACCGGCGTCGGGCCCCAGATCAGCGAGTTCGACTTCACCGCGTCCCCAGACCCGTCGTGCACCGCGTCGTCCAACACCTCCTCGTGGACGCTCCTCGTGCGACGCGAGTACACGGGCAACATTTGGCACAAGCTAATGGAGCTCTGGCAAGCCATGCTAACCCTCGACGCCCTGCGCCTCGCCATCAACCCCTCCACCAACGCCCCCTGGCTCTCCGCCCCAGACCTCACCGCCAACCTGCAAATCGTCCTCGAGGACGACCGCCCCGAACAGCTCGACCCCTGGTGGTCCCTGCTCAACGCCCGCCCGCCCCTCCGCCGCAGCGCCCTCGCCCCGCACACCTGCCTCGGCAACGTCATCCTCCCGCTCGCCGGGTCCGCCAGCCCCTTCTGGTCGGCGCTGCTGACCGCCGTCCCGCACGCGGCGTGCCGTGCCGCGCCGAGCCTCGCCGACGCCTTCGTCGACCGCGTGCTCCGCTTCCTGGAGCTCGATGCCCGCCCCGTGAGCGACGTCCACGCCGGGGAGGAGGGTAATCCGGTCGTGGTCACGGTCATCGACCGCCAGGTCAACCGCAAGATTTTCGGGCTGCCCAAGATGATGGCGACGCTGCGGGCGCGGTGGGGGGGCAGGGTGCGGTTTCATGTGGTGGATTTTGCGGCTATCGAGCTGAGGGAGCAGGTGCGGTTGGTGCTGGGGAGTGATGTACTTGTTGGGCATCACGGGGCCGGACTGACCCATGTCTTGTGGTTGCCGACTGAGTCGGCGGTTGTGGAGATTCTGCCGCCGGTGTTTTCGAACCTGGGGTTTCGCTACCTCTCGAGGGATCGCGGGCATGTCCATCTCACCATGCATGAGATGTGGCCCGAGGAGTGGAACAAGACGGTGAATGCGTTGGAGTACCCCCAAGGCTGGAAGGCGCCTACGTCGGATGGAGGGTGGCAGGAATTTGAGTGGAGTTACATGACCGAGGACGAGTTTGTTGGGACCGTCGAGGCTGCGATTAGGAGTCAGGTGGGGAGAAAGATGGTGGCATAGCGTGTTGTATTCGGGCACATCCATTAGAGAAAAAAGAAGGGAATAATAAAAGCTGGAAAATATCAAAAACAAAGATCAATTTGGGAGTCGAAACTCTTGGAGTGAACTGCATATTTTATAGGCAGCACCACAACTGGTCTTTTTTTTTTTTTTTTTTTTTTGTTTGTTTGTTTGAAAACTGGGTCTGGAAAACTTGCATTTGTAGGTGGCAGAGTTAACGAGAAATTGGGCAGGCGCATTCGTCAGCTCGGGGTGACCCCCATTTGTTTACACCAACCCCATTCCATGCCGTGACAACGCCCTAATTCCACCAAAAGCTAACGCTAAAACTCACACTCAACCCCCTCACATAATGCCACCACCCAATTGGTATATACAGCGTATCCCCCGGCTCCAGGATACACTCGAGAAACGGCACCTCTCTAAACTCTCCCTCTTCCTCCCCACCGCCTCCCTTATCCCACCCCTCCACAACCCCCACGTCGACCTCACTCGTATTCCCCATCTCCACGCCCCCCTCCCGGCCCCTGGCCCTCATCCTCCCCGTCTCCCACGGCGCATACAGCCGCACATACTTCCTCCCCACCACCTGCACTAGCAGGTTGTGGTACGGATCCGTATGCAGCGGCGTGATGGTCCCGGGCGGGCCAAACCAGACATTCAGCCGCGGCGAGTCCAGCTCGGGCTGGTCCTGCGCCGGGTCCGTCGGGTGGCCGGGGGGCGCCGAGTAGCAGTAGTCGGGGATCAGGATGTCGGCGCGGAAGGCGGGCAGCTGGGTCAGCAGCGGGTGCTGGGCGAGGTAGGCCGTCTTGGTGCCGCCGGGGGCCGGGTCGATGTGGGAGCGCAGGAAGTCGCCAAAGGGCATGATCTTCTGGCCCCAGCCCTCGTCGACGTAGCTGCGCCCGACCTCGACGGGCACCAGGCGGCGGCCGCTGAAGGTGCGGGAGAGGAGGTAGGCCGGTTTGGACCACGGGTGCGTGGTGCGGGCGGGCCATGAGGTTGGGACGCCCGAGAGGACGAGGGGGGAGGGGCCGGGGTTGACTGGGTTCGTTTTGCGCGTCATGTAGGCTTGGAAGGCTTCGAGGGAGATGGCCTGGGCGCGCTGGACGGGGTGCTTGATGGGTGGTGTGAAGGGCTCGTGGGGGGAGAAGGAGGGCAGGTCTTCCCAGAGCTTGGCCTCACGCTCTTCGTCGTTAGACATCCCCTTCCTCCTCTTATGTGGCCTGTCGCCTATTACGTGTTCGCCATCTGGAGATAGTTTCCGTGCTTGTAAAACACCCTCGAGCAGCGCAAAGGCCTCGTCAATCCACCGCCTCCCCCTTCGTTCCCCAGCGCCCCCGGCAAGTATCAGCGCCAGGTCCAGCGTCTTGACCATCTCATCCAACCCGGACTCCATTTCTTCGGCCCCTTTCCGTAACCCGGTCTCGCCAGAATAGGAGAGATACAAGACAGCAAACTTGAGAATGCTGGCATTCGTGTACATCAGCCGCCAGCACACGGGTAGTTCCCCAAAGAGGTACGCATAGAAGCGCGCATATGAAGCCGTGATGATGTCTTCGAGTCGTTTGAGGATTAAAGCCGTCTTTTCATCTTTTCCATTGCCCTCCGCCGATGGTTCCGAGGACAAGGTAAGAAGCTGTGAGGCTTGCCGTCCAAGCAACCGCACCAAGGGCTCCCCACAGCCTTGGAGGCTTTCATTGCCTGGCTGTGAGTTTGGGGTAGATGAGGCGCCTCCCGATGTAGCGCTGCTGCATTCACCATGAATTTCCTTCGCTGCTGACAGACATGCCGTCTCCAACTTGCTATGAGAGTCCGTCATAGGTTCAGTTGTGCATCACGCCGATTGAATGTGGTGTGCCTTTCTGAGATGTGGGTAGATAAATGACTGCAAATCATTACCATTGAAAAGTACCTTTGAGGTCGCAGAAACAGGTAGAACAAACTGAACCTGAAAAAGTGGTCGTCGTGGGAGAGGCGAGGAAAACATTTTCAGATCGTGTGCGGTCGGAGGTGCTCAGGAGATGCCTATAATACAGGGCTCTTCTTGTACTGGAAGCGTCAGGCAGTACCGCCCATGTGCTCCGCTCCACCACCGTCGCTCTCCTGTTTGGGTGGCTCAGACAGACTTGGGACTTTCCCTCGTAAACTTTCTCTGAGCAGCATCAAGGTTGTCTTCAGAACTCGACCATGACAGCTTTTACCAAGTTTCAGTGTATCTATTGCAGTGCTATTTATTTGTATACGCGGCAGAGTTTTCTTTCTAGAAGTACTTCAAGTTGATTTCGTTAATCTTGCTTCGGTACTGGACATTCTCAGAGCTCTACCATTTCTTCCGACACAACACTTGTATGCTTCCCAATCTAACTAACCATCTCAGAAAAACAGCACACTCCCGTTTTTATCCGTAGAAAGCATCCGTTTGCCTCGCCCAGTCTTTATAGCTGGGAATCAACAGCCAGTGAGCCGGAGCGACGGTATACTGTCAAGGTCCGTCAATGTGGACGCCAACAAGACACTCCTCTCGGTAGGCCCGCCGCGAAGGCGGCCAGTTAATTGCTTTGGTTAACCCCCCCTGAAATTGAGATGCTGGTGAGATGTCCATGGAAGGCGGCAGTTGAGCCCTGGACTGGCGCCTGTTCCGAGGGCTTTCTCAAGTTGGTGGTTTCTGAGCCCAAATATAGTGCATCGGCAAGGAGGCGTGAACACGCTTGTCGAACAGAGCCTCCTTCAACGCTGTCATCAGATCGTGTATCTCCCCCCTATCCATGCCAAACTCCACAAAAGGTCGCGTCGCCATGGCGTTGGCAAAGCTCAAAAAGACCTCACGGAAGCATCCGCCGATCGCTCTGAGCTCGGGGTCCTTGGGCCACTCGCCGAAGGGGAGATGGTATATACGGCTTTGTACATTGATGAAGCCCCAGCTCTCCAAGTCTTCCGGGAGAGTCTGGACATATGAGAGATTGAAGCCGTATTGTGTCTTGAACACTTCGATACTCAGCTTGTAAAAGTCATGAAAAGGGTGATCCGATGGAAGTGTGTCGTCATCAGATGCCGGTTTTGGGCTAATATCTTGAATCTCGATCCAGCCGCCGGGCTTAAGGTTCCTAGAAAAATTATGTCAATTCGAGCTATATGCTGGAACGCGAACGAGAACGGGATCCTACTGAAAGATGGTGCGCGCGAGCTTTCCGTTGTCCCGGACGGAATTCCCAATGCATCGGAGATGTGCAAAATCGAAGTCGCTAGCGTGTACCCATTCATCTTCAATGTCGTCGACGAGGAACTCGACATTCGCGGGAATCCAGACCGGTTGTATAGGGGACAGGTCGACCCCTACTACCTTGGCGCTAGGAAACTTCTCACCAACTGATAAACGGACCGTCAGAATGTATCACGGTTCAGACAAGAGCAGCATGTACCTTCGATCGCCCAGTCGCCGAATCCAGTCCCGAGATCAATGATCTTCTGCGGGTTGTCTCCGATGGGTGAGAGGTAGAGTTCGCCACCCAAGACTTCCTTTAGCATTATGTGCCGTAGTGATTCTCGCTTGTACTCTTCTTCGTCGTTTGGCATCGGGTACCTTCCGTACCGGAAGGTATGGTATCGTCTGTAGGGTCTTAGCTTGGAGCCCTCCATGGAAACAGGGGAGTTGGCGTTTCTCCATACCTTCCGTACTCCCAGACATGATCCTTGATGCTGGAGCTGAGGGAACCAAAAGCCGATTCGTCCACGCTCGGCTCATAGTCAGACGTCACTTCTCGACCGCCCTCTGCCCGAGTGCGGCCGGGGGGTGACTCGGTAGGCCCCTCGTCAGCCATCCTGTCAGAAGCTCGAGCTGGTGGTTTCGAACCAGTGGTTCTGTTGCACACCGCACCCCTTTCAGTCCAGAGAAGACAAATTTGAGGTAGTTGACTTAGGGGCATACATCTTTGGTGTGGTTTGGCGGGGTGATGATGTGTTGCTGGGAGACAAAACTCTGGTGGCTTTAAAACTGGGGCACACGGGAAGGAGTCGCTAGTGCCACTTGGGTTTTAACAACTATTCCTGCGTATCAGGGCTGGCAGAATGGCTGTGGCAGTGATGGGATACTGGGCCTCGGTAATAATAGACAGTAAAAGACTGGTGGAAATAAGTGTGGGAGTAGTGTGGGCAGCTACAAGAAGATAGGGGCTATTGAGCGAGACCCGAGAGTCCTGGCATCACTGATTGGGCAGTATGTATTAAGGCCGAAGCCCGCGTTCCCCCCGTGTGTTGTCAATGGGCAGAAATCATGTAAACTATTACAAGAGGGGGTGAGGTGATGTGTGTGAAGCCGCAGAGAGAGTGAGTGCAAAGGCTGCTCGGCGCTCACGAAACACTGATCACGCTAACGAATAAAGATTAAGCAGAGCAGGCGGCCCCGGAGGAGAGGAGACGCAGTAGCACTAAATACACGTCTAGCTCCAAAGAACCAAGTCGACTCCAAGACGCAAAGAGAAAGGCACTTGAGCACTTGGCTCATGAGGGGGGTGGAGTCCACGGATATGGTATACTGGGGTAGGAGACCAATCAAGGACGAAGAAGTTCAAGAGACAGGGCGTTATGCATGAGGAAAACGCCATTTCTGCATCTCGACCCTTTGCTGGGGATGCTGCCGCAAGGTGCCGCACGACATCAGGGCGGTGCGGAAGTGGTCTGTCTCCCACGGGAGGGGATCCTCCCCCTCTTCTCCTCACCCACAGTGCTGGGACTTGGCGACAATACTCGGCTTGCTGTGAGATGTGAGCTGCGTTGTCGAGTGCCGTACGGAGTGCGGCTTGCAGAGGTAGGTTACCGTTGTGTCGGGAAAGGCCTTGCGTCAACTGCCTGTGAACTAGAACCCCAAGAGGCAAGGAACCACTCGCAGGTAAGAATTCCAAATCTCCCACCTGACTGGGTGCGACATTGGCGGGAGCTGGGGATGACGAGATGCGCCAACACCTCAGGCCACAGATCTGGTGTCTGAATGTTGGCTGCATTGCTAGGCAGAGGCAGGAAACGATGGATGATTTGCAACCCCGCTGTCCCACTCACCACCTACCCTCCAGCCTGGGTTGCATCAAACCCACGATAGAAGCGCCTGTGAAATGGAGGCCTCCTTCTTCAGAAGAGCAGGCATGGTCGCATGCAGAAAGCGAAGCGATAGAGCCTTGCCGCCAACCCAGAAACCAAATAAGCGGTCACCTCGTTGAGGAGCCTGTAAGTGAATGTGTGTGAATTGATGTGAGTGTCAAGTGGAGGAAGGGACGGGACTAAGGTGGGAGTAGGAATGTACACCCCGCCGTTGGCGACGTGGCAGGCAGTCCGCAGGGTGGGTGTAAGCAACTCGAACTGCTGCCGAACTGCTGCAGCTGCCCGATAAGAGACGGCAGCTGGCAGCTGGCAGGCCCAAAAAAAGCATTGTGCTGCCCCCACACTCCCCAGGCGCGTCTTAGACCGCGTCGTGGTTCTCGCTTTGGCTCGCTTTGGCTGCGGCCCAGGTTGACATAAACATCCTCCACCGCAACAACACTTCTGACAACCGCCTCTGCCAGTCTTTCGGACGAGAATACGGCATCGTTTTCATCTCTAGCCCAGGCATTGACTCTGATTTTCGCACCCCCCCTTTACAATTGGGGACAATCTCTTTCGTTACTGAAGCTGGCGGGGCCGCCGCGTTTTGCAGCCACTTTATTTCCTTGTGACGACCATCCCATCCATCCCCCAGAGTGGTGTGCAGCAAAAGAAATCTATCTCACAGTCACCTGCACTCCATGAATCCTCAAAGCCTTGCTGCAGACGCGTCCAGATCCTCTTAGCCATGTATCTTCCGCGTTCCCTCGTCTCGAAACTCTACCTGCACTTGCAGAACACCCGCCATCCCCTATCGCCGCCGGTACTCATTCTTGTCGCCCTCGAGCCTGATGCTCTCTGCGCCTGCCGCATCCTTACGCGTCTGTTCAAGCATGACTACATCCCACACAAGATCCAGCCCGTGGCAGGCTATGCCGACCTCGAGCGTGTCGGCAGGGAGCTTGTCAGCCCCATGATGGAGACGCGTGGCGGCGCCGGCGGTCTCGTCGTGTGTCTAGGAGTGGGCGGAATGGCCGACCTGGGAACAGTACTGGGGCTAGAACCCGAGGGCGAGGACAACACATATGGCGGCGTGGAGGTTTGGGTGGTCGACGCACATCGCCCATGGAACCTGAGCAACATTTTTGGCGGGTTTCCCCTCGAGCCCGAGACTGAGGACGCCACCACCTTCACAGCTCGCTCCCCAGTCGGTGTACGGGGAGGCCGAATTGATCGGGCATACAAGCCTGGAAAGGGCGGCATTGTGGTTATGGACGACGGCGATATCGAAGACGAACTCACTAAGGAGCGAGACGCGTACCTGGCATTGGTTGACATGCCCGACATTGAGGACAACGGCGAGGACCTCGACGGGAGTGATGATGAGAGTGATAACGACGATGAACCTGGGGAAGCATCGGTCCATGCCGGCCAGAAGCGCAAGTCATGGTCTGACTTTGACGACGAAGACAGTGATGATGACGATCGGCCAAGGCAGCGGAGGAGGAGCAATTCGGTATGCACAACTTTCTCGGATGCGTATACCATTTCTGACCCTATTTTAGTCAAGCCCGATTCCCGACTCCCCAAGGCGGCCGGTACAGAGGGGTCTTCTTTCCTTAAGAGACGACGCCATATTTTCATCCAGCGACTCGGCAGACCCCCCAACAGCAGCTCAACCCCCCAAGATTTCAACAAGAGTATTAAGGCGGAGGCTTCTTCGGCTACGGCGCGAGAACGAGGGGATCCTGCGAGAATATTACCGACTAGGCACTTCGTACTCCGAGCCCATCTCTTCGATGATGTACTCCCTTGCGTCCGAGCTCGGCCGCGAAGACAACGATCTGCTCTGGCTCGCTATTGTCGGTGTATCGTCGATGGAGCTGTACGGACGTTCGTCTGCTGGCGTTGCAGTGACAGCTCGAAGCTCGGAAGCCCGGCCGACTTCAGGTTGGCTTGGGATGCGCGGCGCGAGGATACGGCAGCTCTTGCGAGATGAAGTGCGCCGATTGAACCCTCCTGAAGTAGGAAACGGCAGGGTTCTACCAGAATCGGTAGGAATAATACCCACCTCGGCGCGCAGCCCCGAAGATACGAGCATCCGCTTGTCGCCGGAGCCCAGATTTCTTCTCATTAGACACTGGAGCTTGTACGACAGCATGTTACACTCGCCCTACCTCTTTTCTCGTCTCAAGACATGGAGCGAGACAGGTCTGAAACGTCTGCACAAGCTACTGGCCAAAATGGGCGTCAGTCTAGTCCAGTGCAAACAGAGCTATACACACATGGACATGATGCTCAAACGCGAGCTCCGGACCAAGTTACTCAAGTACGCCTCGTTATATAACCTGGACGACCTTGTTCCCACAATAGACACGGACGGTGCAGATCGTGGGGGTGCAAAGGACGGATGGGGGTTTGTCCGTAGTTGGGGATGGCGGGCAACCCTAAGCGCACAAGACGTTGGTGTGGTGGTGGGCGCTCTCCTTGAAGTTGGTAAGAATACCACAGCTTCCCCAGAACCTATTCCTGGTGGCCCGTCCCAGGAGATTGTCGAGATCGACGATGATCAGTTGCAAAGCGAGGAGTGGCTCCCTAGGTTCTGGGACGCCTACGATGCCTTGGAAGAGTAATACTCCCCCAGTACCCCATCTCACTCGCAATCAGCTAATAATTTGCGTAGCATCGAATCCCTCAAAGCGGGCCTCCCCACTGCACAGTTCCTCCACAAGGCCATCTTCACTACGGGGACCGCGATCCTCAAGAAGAAGCAAATCTCGCATCTCCGCGCGTTCCGCATGTGTATCGTCAAGGACTCGCCCGACGTCACCCTATTCAACCACCCCGGGGCGCTAACCAAGCTCGCCTTGTGGATTGGCGAGGCGCTTGCTGAGCAGGAAAAGGATGCAATGGGTAAGCTCGCGCTCGGCGGCCGCGGCACGCCGCTGGTAGTTGCCAGCCTTGACGAGAAGCGCGGTGTGTATGTCATTGTGGGCACGGGCGGTGGCGGCGGGCCTGATAGCAGCTTTGTCGACCGCGAGGCGGCGAGGAAGCGGGAAGAGGCTAAGGAAGCAAAAGCCAAGGCCAAGGAAGAGCACAGGAAGAATAAGGAGAAGGTGAGGGCGGAGAAGAGGGCAGCAAAGAGGGCGTCAAAGGGTGATGCGGACGGGGAGGAAGAAGAGACAGAGAGCGAGGCGTCAGACGATGATGACGACGACGACGACTCGGAGGACGATGACGGCGAGGGCGATGACGAGGCTGCGAGGGAGAGGGGCTATGGACTGAACAAGTTTGGCACAGCGTTCCAGGACGTGGTGGCCGAGACGAGCGCGAGGGTGCGTATCGACAGCTTTGAGCACTGTGTTGTGGAAGTCAAGAAGGAAGACCTACAGGGGTTCCTGGAGAGTCTGAGCATGAAAGCTGTTGTTGGTTAAGGGAGGGGTCATTGATGGGTTCACATGGAAGCATTGGCGGTGGTGTATGGTTGTTGTTTTCTGTTGGTCTGTCTAGATAGAACCCGCTTGTTTCGGGGGTGGAATGGCGTCCTTCGTGTTGGGCAGGGGGGCGGCATTCATCCATGAGCGAGTTCTAGTCTTTTTCCAGGTTTTGCGGGTAGGGTAGGGTACGAAATGATGGAATGAGCAGGGCATGGCAAGGCAGGTCGGATCGCGTCTCCTGTGCATATCTATATCTATATCCTATTCCAATCGAGCAGACAGCTGCTTGAGTTGATATGGTAATGGTGAATGAATTGGCGTTTTTGTTTACCTGGGCCCGCAAGGCTAGCTCAAGTGTATTCACCTCACCTTCCGGAGCGGGGCTGGCTGTACCCCGTCTCGAGCCCGTATTGCACATGATGACATATGGGTGGGACTAATTTTTGCATTTTCATACGCTTCGGATTCAGTGAAAACCAGGTCATTGCCGGGAGGCGGAGGGACTGGAAACCTGGTAGGCTCGGGCGAGACGGAGACGGAAGCTGAGTGATTAACCGTCGATGCTGTTCGACAACGTGCCGCCAAGTGCTCAGGCACCACTCCGACACAGCCCCTTGACGGCAGCCAAAGACGGTCACGAAGCGCACAAAAGTCGAGATGGTGGTGGTTGACTTGATCAGCACCGCCGCAAGCCCGCCTAGGCAGCTCCCGCTAAATTGCCAACTTGATCGATTGTTGCAGTCGCAGTCGAACCCATGGCTTGTCGAGAGCAGCGTGATAATCTCGCGGCGATATAACTCGCGTGGTCTGAGTGGACAGCTCCAAGCTGTGCCCTGGATGCCGCGCTGCAGCACCTTGGCGGTTGCACAGCCCCCCTTTGCCGTTATGTAATCACTGCTATTGCTGTGTTCCGATTGTCCAGTTGCGGCATGGGGGGAAAGGACTGTGGTTAGGTAGGTACTTTTGCAACCGCGAGCTCTGGCTGCGACACGCTGCAAAGATTCCAATGACAGCGCTTAGTTATTCGTGCAGGGCCGGAACTTGAAGCGGCTCTCAACGGACAACCTAATAGGAAGAGGCAGCCCCAGCCACAACAGCCCCTCGAGATCCCGTCCTGCCCGACAGCACGGACCAGGGCCTGGTTGCCTGTCGCATCCATGCGCAGTGACTTTCCAAGGCAAGACATCGGAAACCTATGGCCTAGCACTGACCCTGGCCCCCCCCGCCAATGGACCTACTATCTCCATTGCCCCTCATGGATGCCATGGATGCCCCGCATCTATGGGTTCCATGCCACCCGAGCCTCATTCCATATTCAGACAACCCAGGTTCTCCATGCCCCATACCCTCGCAGTAGGCGGTCCCCAAGAGAGCCTGGGCTCACACAGGTGTAGCCGAGTCTTTATAGACCAGAAGAGGACGGGGGCACACACGGCTTATGTGCTGCGCACCTGAGAGTCAAACATGGCCAGGCTACAGAGAGCGGATAGCGCCTTGTTCGCCACTGCCGCCGAGCAAAGCAACTCGGGTTTCATAGTGCTAGCGATGAGCTGATCCAACACCTTTTTTCCCCAAGAGGACCTTGATGTGAGGCGCATGTGTTTGTGTGTGGGTAGTTGGGAAAGAAAGGAATCCACAATCCATACAGTGCCATCCGCTAGGTAGGTGAGTGTGTAACTTTTGTATCGTGCTGCGGTGCTGCTCCCTCCCCAGGACTGCCGTCGTCGTCACTCGTCACTCGGACTCCCACTGCCTTACCAACCCACCTGCTCAACTCCTCTCATTTTACCATCACCTCAAAAGCCATCGGCCCTAGAGCGCCGCCCCCCAATTCCCTCGACTCCCCTGACAAGATATTTTGTCCAGCTCCCGACAGCCGATCGCCGCCGACATTTGACCTAAACGACGGCCCACCAATACAAGACATCCAAAGACAATTTGAACCCCTCCGCGCGCGACCCCCGAGAGCCAGAGCAATTGACAAAACACACGGCAACCTCGTCGCAAACCCCCCCTCCTCGGCGCCAGCCACCTACATCCAGTAGCACCCCCAATCCGGACGGAGAAGTTGTCGACACCGTCGCACCCAGCCGGTCGACATGGGCAAATCGTGAGTCTGCTTTCTCGTCAACTGCCATCGCCGCCATCGCCTCCCCCTTCACATGTATATAGCTCTCTTGCGCTTGGGAGGGAGATCTAGGCGGGCTTTTGCTCCGCGCCTATGACACCTCGCCCTTTTTTTCGTGCCCTCCGCACCGTAATCCAGTCGGATACCGTGGAGCTCCAAACTTTGAAGTCGCGCATTGTGTTGTGTTGTCCATCGCTTACCTGTTTTCGCTCATCGCCATGTAGACAGTCCAAGCTCTCCCAGGAGCAACTGGCCGAGCTCCAGAACTCGACGCATTTTGACAAGAAGGAGCTGCAGCAATGGTACAAGGGTGCGTGGGACCGTTCCCCCCCCCCCCCCCCGCCTTTCTCTCCCACCCAGGCTGTATCTAATAAGAAGGGGCATACAGGCTTCCTCAAGGACTGCCCGTCGGGCATGCTCACTAAGGAGGAGTTCCAGAAGATTTACCGACAGTTCTTCCCGTTCGGCGACCCGTCGTCGTTTGCCGACTACGTCTTCAACGTCTTCGACACGGACAAATCGGGCACCATTGACTTCAAGGAGTTCATCTGCGCCCTGAGCGTCACTAGTCGTGGCAAGATGGAGGACAAGCTCGACTGGGCCTTCCAGCTCTACGACATTGACGGCGACGGCAAGATCAGCTACGACGAGATGCTCAAGATTGTCGAGGCGATTTACAAGATGGTAAACCTCTCTCAAGACAACCCCCACTCACTCGCGAATATGGCTAATCATACGCGTACCTAGGTCGGCTCAATGGTCAAGCTACCCGACGACGAGGACACCCCCGAGAAGCGCGTCAGCAAGATCTTCCGCATGATGGACAAGGACGAGAACGGCAGCCTCGACATGGAGGAGTTCAAGGAAGGCAGCCAACGCGACGCCACAATCGTATCCGCCCTGTCGCTCTACGACGGTCTTGTGTAATAATATCCCTCGCCCTCAAAACACAGGGTCTCTGGGGGGATCTTTGCGACACGAGATAGAGTGGGAGGAGAGCACGGAGGTATCTTGTCGGCTTGCGAGGAGTCTGGTCTGGTCTGGTCTGGTCTAGGGGGAAACCGTTTCTGCGGGGGAGGGGGGGAAGCTTTCTAGATGGGAAAGACAAGGGATAGCGGGGAAACACAACAAATGAGCGAAAAAAAGAAAGGGAAACTTCTCCCATCCGTGTACCTAGGCCGCTCCTCCTGGAGTGGCCGAACCCTCACCTCTGGTGAGGGAAGAGGGAGACAAAGGAAGCGCGGGGAATAGCGGTAGCGGGATGAAGATGGGAGGACAGGAGACGCAAGGGAGCAACTAAAGCTAAAGGGTGAGGGAGGGTGTCCGGCGATGTCTCTATTGCGCGTGTCCGAAATTCGGCGAAATGGCTGGCGGGTGATTTGGCAAAGTGGGTAGGAAATGGCTAAACCTTCTGCAACTCGCGTTTTTGTTTAGCAACCTTGCTTTTGCGTTTTTTTAAACTAGCAGTCTTGGGAATTGCATTTGATTTTTTTCTTGGCCCTGACGTTTTATTTCTGATTAACACCTCTCTATGTTGTAAAACTAGTGTTTTATCTTGTTCTGGTTAGTGGTAGTAAACCCAATGAGTTTGTCAAGACCGGGGTATCTAAGCTACCTCTCGAGTAGACAGCCTGAGCTCACCTCAACGATCACCCCCAAATCTAGTCACCCCATTGCTCTCTGGAAGACTTCGGACAAAGTGTTGTCATTAACTAGTTACACAGCCCAACCAACCCATATACACCAACCATCCATCCATCCATCCCAGCCAGAAACCTAAGACATGGCACACACAGACAGTAAGGGCATTGGTATTCTCGATCCACACACAGCTATAAAATAAGACACATACGATAACATGGCTTAGTGAACCAAAGGAAAAATCAAAACCCCAATAACCTAAGCCACAGAGAAAGGGGCTAAAGGCTTTCTCGATCAAGACCTAGCTCGAAGAGCTATACGCCTCGGCCACCTCCTTCTTGTACTTGCTGAGGATGCCCTTGCGGTTCAGCTTTTGCGCGGCAGTCACCAAGTTCTGTCGGAATGTGTTAGCTCTGATGTCATCCTGACAGGTGGGAAAAGGGCTTCAATCTTACGTTCTGCGGTGTCCACTCCTCATCTGACACAACAACACCCTCAATAATCTCGATACCCGACAACCCGCCCGAACGGCCTGCAGCCTGCAGCTCCCGTAGCACAGCGGCCTGGAGCTTCTTCTCATGCACTAGCTCCTCGATACTTTCGCCGCCGATGCCGAGCTCCTCGGCAATCTTCTTGAGGTGGGGCTCGGCGGGAACGATAATGGCAATGGGCTTTGCCTTAGAGTCATCGGCGTACACGCAGATGTTGGCCACGATAGGGGCCGAACGGTAAATGGACTCGAGCTTCTCGAGCGCAATATACTCGCCGTTGAGCGTCTTGATCAGGTTCTTCTTGCGGTCAATGATCTTGAGATGGCCGTTCTTGTCCCACTCGCCAACATCGCCAGTCTTGAACCAGCCGTCTTCGGTCACGGCCTCAGCCGTTTCCTTAGGGTTCTCGTAGTAACCATCCAAGACGGTAGGACCACGGAGCCAGATCTCACCTTGCGCGTTCGGCTTGTTGGTCGCGAAATAACCTGCCTCGGCAAAGTCAACGAGCTTGGCTTCGACGGAGGCCGGCATGGCTCCGATAGATTCGGAAGTCCACTCAAGCGGGTTTTGCAGAGTGCCCATGGCTGCGGTTTCGGTGAGACCGTAGCCAATGATCATGGGGCAGATAGCCATGCTAATGAACTTTTGGGTGTCCTTAGCGACAGGGCCGCCGCCGTTCATGCAGAGCTTCATACGCCCGCCCGTGGCTTCCTTGATCTTCTTGAACACGATGGCATCCAGAATACCGCTGCCGGGGATACCCGAAGCCAACAGGCGTTCCTTGAGTGCCAGCGCTCCCCAGAAGAGCCCACGCACAACAGGACTACCGGCATTGACCTTAGCAATGATACCCTTCTTGACAGATTCCCAGACGGCAGGGACGCCGACGAGGACAGCCGGCTTGAACTCCTTGATGTCGCCTAAGCAGTTACGGACCGAGCTGTCAGACAAGGTCTTAGGGTTGCCGTATCCCATGGTAGAACCCCAGTGAAGCGATGCATTCTCGAAAACGTATTCGAGGATGTGAGCCAGTGGCAGATAAGTCAAGACACCATCGCCAGGCCCAATAAAGGGTTGGACAATAACACTCACTCCAGCAACTGTGAACAAGGGGTATCAGCTACCTGCATAAGTCTGATGTCAGGCGGCGCAGAATCACGTACCTGCGGCAACAACGGCCTTGTGCTTCAGTGGTACACCCTTGGGAGTTCCTGTCGACCCAGAGGTATACATAATACAGCATAGATCTTCAGGTTTCGGAGGAACCGGCTCGACCGGGTTATCCTCGCCCAATTTCCGCAACTCCTCGTAGCTGAGGATGGTGATGTGCGAGTAGGCTGCCTTGAGCTTATCGACGTGGTCCTGGTTGAGCTTGTGCTGATTGTTCCAGATGACAGCCTTAACGTCGGTAGCAGCCTTGAGAACATTTGTCAAGGTCGGCAGCAGGTGGGGGTCCAGGAAGATGGCCTTGGCCTTGGTGGCTACCATTGAGTGCTTCAAGCCCTCCTCGCCCAGGGTGTCGTAGGCGGTCACGATCGGAATGCTCTGCGAGGCGGCACCGTGAGACAGGGATAGCCAGTTTTGACTCGTCGCGGCGAAGATGTGGAGACGGTTGTCCTTTTCTAGGCCCAGCTTGCGCAGACCGGCTCCAAGCTGAAGGGTCAGCTGCTCGTACTCGTTGAATGTGATATACTCATAGGCGCTGAGCTCGAAGAAGGTCCATTGCTTGTCGACAAGTTGCTCCTCGCCATCTACAATCTTCTTGACTTTCTTGGTCTCCTGGTGCGTCTTGACCAGCTTGCGGGACCCCATACACTTTGCATTGCCATATTTTTCCACGCTCACGCGGACCAGCTCGTGAACGGTAGAGATATTGTCGGAAGGCTTAGAAACCAGCTCCTTTATTGAGCCCGGAATACGGCGGACCGGTGTCTCACCCTCGATGGGCTCCTGGCCGGGCACCTCGAGCGTGAAGGGCGGCTTGTTGGAGAGCCGAGGCACTAGAACTGTGGGTTTCGCAGCCATAATGGGAAGTTTTGATGGCTAACGTCTCGAAATCGGGATGGAGATGGACCTGGGAAGGGCGTCGTCTTATGCGGCGCAAGTATGAGGGGGATTTGCTGTTGAAGGCGAAGCTGCACGTCACCGACGAATCGCTTGTGGCAAAGGAGACAGGAGCAAGGATGGCGGGGATGCTGCAGCTGTCAATTCGTCCAGGAATACCGATCACAAAAAGTCCAGTGGCCAAGGCGATGATGGGATGGGATCAGTGCTCGAGAATCGAAGTGGAAGAGGGTTTGAAAGTGGAAGGAGGGAGGGAGGCGTCTAGGCGTCGAGAAAGCTCAACGACGCGAAGAAGTAAGTGATTTGGGGAAGCTTCTTGGCTCAAGCTCCCTGCCCAAGTTTGCCTGGCAGGTTGCCGTCTGACCCCTGTCTGGGGGCTACCGCACGTTAGTGGCTAACTAGTGGTGTCTGAAAGTCTGGGCAGCTCCACTCGCAAGAAATGTCCAAGAAATGTCCAAGAAATGTGGCACTGGTCACGTTGGAGGCCCTGGCCCGCAGTGACCATGGAAACTATGTACGGCTACCATCATTGCGACGACCCGCCGGCCGCTGTCATCCAACCGGCCATCTCAGTCCAGCAAGTACGACGCATACACTGGCAACTGCTCTCCAAAAGGTGGCCTATTCAAACAACAACGCATACCTACAGCTCGGAGAAGACGACCCGGCCGCCCGACTCCTCACAGAGCTCGACTACGGTAAACAAAATCAAGCAAAATATATGAAAGTCTACCACGCCTTGGAGGTCACACACCTCACCGAGCGCCCACATTCGTTGGTAGGTAGCAGCCAAGCGGGCTGTTCATTTAACGTCTCGACCGGGAGGCAATAGAAATGCATGTTGCCGCAAATGCGGTAATGGCAACTGGTTGCGACATTGGCCTCGGCCATATTTGTTCATCGTTGGCATGCGGCCCTCGTGATTCCATATTTATCACAGTTGAGCAAAGAGGTTCAATTCCGAAAGTTCAGCCCCGAATGCCGGCCTTCCAAGCCCTCCCAAGCATTCCCAAGCATTGGCAGTCCATAGTTGCCTTTTTCCTCCCCCCTCATCGAGGGATTAGTGCTGGGCCTCTCTTGGCACCCCGGTTGAGACTGAGGACGGTATCTGGACCCTGGAGACCAGCGAACTGAAGCAGTGGTTCACCCCACCTCTTGTTGTCTGAGATGCTCGTCCATGTATGTCCCTCTCCACTCCTGCACGCATCAAAGCACGATCCGGGCAGCGGTGTCGCCGTCATTGCGACGGCACTGTCACAGTTTGCCCTCGTATATATCAACCTCGGATGGTGTTTTAAACTCTCATAAATTTATGATTGATGCGACCCAATTGAAGCGAGGCAATCCTTCCGCCCTGGGATAGACACCGCTAGGAGTCCCCCAAATCGCCTAGCGAGGGCGAGAAAGCCGAGACAATCCACTTCAACTTTTCACTATTGCCTTCGCATTATTTCGATTACGTGCACGAGAACCGCGCAGGCCTCTGCTTGTCCCTTTGTGTCTTGCGATGCGTCCGCAATAGCTGCAAGTGTTTGAAGGCGTGCACCAGTCTCAAAGAATACGTTCTTCCTTCGATCGACTATGAAGCTCGAGGGCCTCTTGCGAATGCTTGGCGACACAATCCAAGCCCCTGACGAAGGTCGGCATTGAAAAACATCACTCTCGGGAAGACATTCCTAGCTCTTGAAAACGCCCTGTCACTAACGCCGCTGGGCGACTAGAGACCTATGATCTCTTCTCAAAAAATGTACCCTCGCATCTCGCATTAGGGTACATCGACCCGAAGTCGACAATCCTTGAGCTCACCATTGGTGACCGGGACTTGACTATCCATCAGTCACCCGGCATCCTCGAATCGAACCGCGCCGGTGGCACGACCGGAGCTGGTTTGTTCTCACTCTGGCCACTGGCATCTCTATCCTTACTAAAGAAAGAAAAAAGTCGTCTGGAAAATCACCCCCCTTTTCGCCGAATGGATCACCACCACCGCCAACCCCCTCTTCGCCCACGGCCTCCTCTCCCCCTCCTCCCTGGTAATAGAACTCGGCTGCGGCATCTCGAGCCTCGTGGGACTTCTCCTCGCACCTCTGATCTCGCACTACGTCGTCACCGACATGGGCTACGTAGCCAAGCTCGTCGAGCAAAACATCGCCGAGAACACTAAGCCCCCGACCCCCAAGAAACCCTCCAAAGGGTCACGGTCCAAACCCTCCAAGTCTTTCCCCTCACCATCCACAAGCCAAGGCCGGATCCATTTCGCCCCCCTCGACTGGGAGACCGACGAGGTGACCCCCTCCCTGACAGGGTCGCCATCAGCCAAAAGCTTCGACGCCGTCGTCGCCTGCGATTGCATCTACAACGAGGCACTGATCGAGCCGTTTGTAGCCACATGCGTGGATATCTGCCGGCTGAGGACGTCCGAGGCGGCGGCGCATGCCGGTGAGGCCGACCTGGGGCCGGAGCCTTGTGTGTGTGTCGTCGGGCAACAGCTGCGGGATCCGGCCATTTTCGAAGCCTGGCTGGCTTGTTTCTCGGAGTCGTTTGAGACCTGGCGGGTGCCGGATGGGATGCTACTTGAGGGCTTGCGGGCGAACTCTGGGTTTGTGGTGCATATTGGGGTGTTGAAGGGGTCGAGGCTAAAGAGATGTGACAGTAAGGAAAACTAGAATACCCCTTTTAGATGTTTTGGCATCAGAGAGATAGAACGTGACCCCGTGTTTACATTATCTACATAAGCCTCCTCTAAAAACAGAGGACATACCGACATCTCCACTTCCCAACATGCCATGGGATCCTCCTCATCGTCACACCTATTAACACACTTAAACACACTTGACACGCTCAAACCAGCTCCCACAATGCTATCCCACACATATTACACCCAGCCCGCCCCTTCTTCCTCAACCACTCCTCCTTGGTAACACCCCTCGCGTCAGCGTCACCAATCTTTTCAAAGCCGTACATCGACACAGTCTGCCCTGGCCTCCCAAGATCTGCTGCGCGAATATCTGCCCACCACCAAAAACCATCATTATCTAGCGTGACTAAATCATCCTTATCCCCGCCCGCTCCATGGATGCTAATGACGAAGAGCATCTGCTTGCCAGGCCCGTTCCTCTCGGGCGTCCAGTGCTCACACAGCTTCGAAAACTGAAACCTGACGACCTTGGACCCGTCCCGGACCGAGATGCGCTTGGCCCGCGGCTCAAACGTGAACTCGCTCAGGCCCTCCTCAGTACCCCGACCATACCACATAGCAGGCTCGCCGTCACAGCCACCAAGGATGTATTCTTCCCAGGTAGGGATGCGGCCGTCTTCGCGGAAGAAATGTGCCGGGTTGGAGGGAAAGTGCTCGGCGCCAATCTGCTCGTTGGTCATCCAGAACTGTTGCGGCTTGAAGCCCTTGATGTATTCGCTCCCCGAAACCGCGCCGGCGCCCCAGCAGGGATCAATCACCTTCCACTTCCTCCCGTCGATGCGCACTGCGTTCCACGCGTGCCCCGTCGGGTCGGGCGGAGGGGGGCGCTCGCCGGGGCCAAGCGGCTTGTAGCCGAAGCCCTTGCCGTGGCCGCCGACTACGATGCACTCGAGCCCAGCGCGCAGGGCGATGGCCTCATATATGCGCGCGTAGCCCTCGCAGACGGCTTTCCCAGTGAAAATAGACTCGGAGGGGCTCTGGCCTCGAGGAATACAACCGCCGAAGAAGCCGGCCACGTCGTAAGCGATGTTGTGGTGACACCAGGCAAAAATTGCACGAGCCTTGTCAGTGAGTGACGGGAAGGGGTCGCAGAGCACATGTGCGAGGTAATCAACGGTGCCTTGACGCGGTAGCGAGGAGACGGGGTACTGGGCTGCTACCCTATCGGGCCTCGAGTAGTCGCGGCATATAAGGCAACTGTCCGCGCTCGGTGTGGATGGTGAGCGGTTAGCCTCCGCTTTGGACGCAATGGCATCGATTTGTGCGGCACTCGGGCGAGAACTGAGGGGCACCGGGGGCGGGACAACATCTCTTGAGCCCCTGCTGAACCCGTTCTCCAAAGCAGGTCGGGGTTGGTAGTTCGTTGGAGGCGGAGGAATACGGCGAACTGGTAGGGCTGGTGAGCGTTCTTCGCCCTGTGGAACTGTCGGCGACTTGGCTGGCCTTGATGGGAGCCGGGGGGGGAGTGAGGGGATGGGGGGGTTTGCACTACGTGCTGTCGACGTCCTGGGCGGGAGCGAGGGTGACTTCACCTCATCCTCGGAGGTTCCTCTTGCTGCTTCAAGCTCACGGCGAGTTGGTGGGAGAGGAGGCAGCTTTGCTTGTTCAAGAGGCGGAGGTAACCGCCTTGTAGTAGTGCCCTGGTTATGGCTCTGGTTATCGTTCAGAGACAAATTCGATACAGTGGATATGTACGAAATGTCTGAAGAATTTGAGTTCCTCCGACCAGGGACTGACCGGCCTGAAGGGCGCCTTGAAGGGAGGGCAGGAGGGGGCGCCTGGCCTTGCTGTTGCGAGTTCCGGGAGACTAAAGGGGGCGGCGCCAACGTGCGACCCGAAGGCAGTTGTAGCTCCCCGCTTACAGGCACCTGCTCGGTATTACGGCGGGGAAGCGGGGGCGCCTGATCAGCAGCGGCTCGTCCTAGACGCGGAGGAATTGAGGGGCTCTTCGGGGCCGAGACAGCATTGTATGACGATGTCTGGCTCGTTGGCTCGGTCACGGTACGGACGGGCCCGGGGGGAGGGGGTGGGGCTCGTTTGCCGACCGTCGATGGCGGGGCTTGGAAGTTTTTTTGCCTGTTCAGAGCAGCGATGCGCTCGGCTAGGGTCGTGAACTGCTGCTCTTCCACCTCAGCCATTTTAAAACGTGTTGATTGAAGCACTTGTGGCGATCAACAAAAGACAAGGAAAAGAAGGAAGAAAAGGGGTCTGTGGTTGGGGTGATCCAACACACTTATCCAATCCACGCTGTTCACAGGAATGGCGCAGCCGGGGCCGGTTGATGAAAAGGAGCCTCTCAGGAGTGAGCGAGTGGCGGGTGTTGGCCGCAGCCCCAGCACATCTATCTGTCCACTGGACGGCACGACCACTGCCGTGCCCCTCTGCTTGCAGGGATGGTGTGGTGGAGCAAAGGGTGGTGAATCACAGCTGGGCGGACTAAGGTGTAGTACGTGTGTGTACGTGTGTGAACATAGTGTAGTTCTTGGGCCGGGCCAAGAATGGGGTGGCAATCGTGAATGCCAATGAAACCCAGAACCGAAATGTAAAGGGCGACTTGTTGAACCGATATGCCAAACATCTCGGGAACCTTGGCCTAGATGGGAAAGCGGGATAATCCATGTCTTGCGCCCACCAAGGCTTGTGCAGGTCCAGCAATTGGTTGGTTCCTGAAGTCCCTCTGCCTCTGGGTCTCCACCCCCACCTATGGAGAAGAATATGCCCCAAACTCTGAAATTTCTTTTCTGTGCATGGTCGGACAGACACGCTGAGGCGCAATTTCTAACAATTATAGGTAATATGGAAGAGGGCATACTTTGCCAATGTAAACAAGACTCAGACCTAACAGCAAGCAAGATATCGCGGGCAAAAAGAGAAGGAAAGAAGCAAGAAACCGTTGAATAGATGCAAACTGACCCTGCAACTACGTTCACTGCATGATTTCTTTTCGGCCTAGCTTGCGTCATCTGAGCAGGACAACTGCACAGTGTGTTTTGTCCCTGGCTTCAAGTCTACAACTAGATTTTATATTTCGGCTTTCACCTTGATGCGCCTTGATGAAGGGAATCTAGCAGCTGACATTCACCGAACGGCAGGCGTAGATGTAGATAAATGGCAGATAGCTTGCTATTTACCTTATAGTCCGTATTAAACCGAAATTGACGCAGTCAACAACCGACCTTCTATCCAGACTACATCACTGTCAAGTGCACGGGCATCTACAGTGTTTGAAAGCCGCGACCTCGATCAAGCACGTTTGCGAGACGGGCCAATCGAGTGGATCCTTCCCCAAATCCAAAATTTCAGCCTCGCCCGATCGACCCCCCCCGCACTGTGGTGTGGCCAGCGCTAGCAACCACAATCCCCCTGGTCCCGGCTTTTTCTGACACCAGGCGCTTTGCCCAGGACCCAAGACCCATCCATGTGCGTGTTGGACGTTGCACACTTCGCGCCTCTCCTCGGCTTGTCCATCCCAAGAAAAGCGAACAGGAATCGCGAGAAGCAAGCCAGAGCCGCCATCGACGCCCTTTGCTTGTTGCTGTTCTCTCCTTATCGCCCAATCTGCACGCCTTTGCTGTCTTGAGAGCGATCAGGTCTGCGCGCAACCCGTCGCGCCGATTATCGCATCATCAGCCTGTCCACATATTAGTGGCGCTTCCGCCGCAACTTCGCAGAACAACTCTATCAAAGCCATTCGCTTCATTGCGCCGCCCAACCATGGCCTCCACTCTTGCAGATGAGGCACCTTCTGGGCCTTCTCTTTCCTTGGCCGAATTGCCCAGAGAGGTACAGAAGGAGATCTTCAGCCATTGCTCACAGGGCGACCTCATCTGCCTCTCGCTGGTCTCGAAACACTTCCGAGAACTCGCCGCCGCTCAACTCTACCGCAACTTCCACATCGTTTTCCCCGATGAAGATGACCCCTCCTTCGACTGTCCCATAGATGGCTTGGCCGGCGGTTTGGACACCTTCGTCACGAGCGACTACGACTACGCCAAGCATCTCAGAGATCTTTCACTCGACACCCTCAGCGCCGGCGATAAAGCCGAGTCAGCGTATAAGCCGTACCTTTATAACGTCAGTTGTGGAAAGTTTATGAATACACTGTTGCTATTGACTCTGCGCAAGGCAAAGGCGCTCGAATCTTTCAGGTATGTGCACCGCTTCGAGCGTGCCTGCGTGGCTTCCTGTAGAATGCTAATCTCCGCCCCTCAAGGTGGAACATTCGGGTTGAACTGAGCCGACCAGTTTACCAGGCGCTCCATCAGATCGACAGCCTTGCGCATGTTCACATACGTCTACAGGCGGGCCCGTCATTGTACGAGGCTCCGCCCCCACTGCCGTACAACAGCTCACAGCCCATCGCGTCCTCGTCATCCGTAACGCTGGCTCACCTACCGGGGCTGGCTCCTCCCCCGACACAACAGCCAGCTTTGGCAATTCTTAATCCCCCATCGGTCTTCTACGTCCCCACGTCGAGCGCGCCGCCGCCTTCTCTGCCCAAGCCGGTAGCTAGAGCCAAGGCTCCGAAGAAGAGCCCCTTGTCCAACGAGCCGTCGACATTATCAGGCTTCAAGAAGCTCAAGACTCTTGCCGTACTCGACATGGATACGCTTGACTTGGTCAATGAGATCAAGACATGCGTTAAAAACTCGGCCGGTACTCTCCAGAAACTCAAGCTCTCTTTTTCAGAACACCTCGCCTGGCAAGCTAGGAAGCCTCCGCCGGATATGGACCCGGAGGACTCGGACCCAGACGATGAGTTCCAGGTCGTTCCTATCCCCCCCCCTGGGCCACACTGGAATGATGATGTGAGCGGTCCTGCCAAAGCATTTCGCGCTCAAGAGGAGCGGAAAAACCAAGAGTCGGTTTTGGGTCGGATTTTCGAAGTAGAGCCCTCCACCGTCAAGAAGGCACCGAAAAAGCCTCGTGAAAAGGAAAAAGAAGTCAAGGAGGAGCCAAGTGCAAACCCGGGTCGAGACTTCATCAACGCTATCAAGGTCGTCTCGGCGAAGCTCATGAAAGACCTCAATGGCGCAGGCGATTTTACGGCTTCTCAACAGGAGATCCTCTCTGCCATAGAGTATGCTGCTCGGAAGTATGTCGCTTCGGAAGAGGCCAAGTCCCGCGACGAGAAGCAAAAGGAGAAGACGAGCGAGTCAAGTTCGGATGCGAGCACAACCCAGCCGAAGCCGGAGCCCACGGTCACCACCGAAGCAGCGTCCTCATCGAGTGATCCTTCGGTCAGTCTGTTCAGCGAGTCTACGCCTACCAAAGTGAAGGACGCAAATCAGGATGCAGACCCTGAAGACATCAACATTGAAGAGCCGGAGGAACAGCTCGTGATCGAGCCCCAAGATGCGCCCGCGAACGAAATCTCGACTCCGATCCCATCAGTAGAGCCGCCCGCCTCAAGCGCGCCTCCTCTATCCGACGACACGCCAGTGCCGGCCATTCCCGGGCCAGCCACCACACCGGACGCCCAGCATGTGCATTTGCAGACGTTAGTGGAGAAGCTCGCGATCCACGAGTCGCGGAATGACGCTTTATGCAGGGAACTTCAGCAGCTGGGTGCCAGTGACGATGCTCGCGCCTACGACCGTATTTTGGAAACAGCGACTAAGGCTCAGGCGATCGGCCAGGGAATCCGAGACCACCACCAGGCGATGGTTGCTATCAAGGCTGAGATAGCTGATGTCAAAAAGCAGATTTCGTCTCCCGATGCAAACACGCAAATGTCGTCTCCTGATGCAAACGCTGACTCCCAAAGCCAAAGTATGAGCGACTACCTACGGTCTACGAGGGGCCTGGCGCTTCAGTCGTTCAGCGTCTACCTTATTCCTGTCAAGGCATCGGTATTGACGCGGGCGCTTGATCTTCGCGTACTCCGCCGCATCACTCTGCTCAACGTCGGGTCGCAGGCGCCCATCTGGCTGCAGTTGCAAAAGGAAAACAAGGAATCGCCGTTGCCGCTGCGCAAGATTTTCACGGACAATGTCTCGGGAACTTTCCTGACTTTTGTAAACCAGCTCGAGGAGCTGCACGAGTTCTTCATCCTCGAGAGGGATTCCAAGTACAAGCCTGAAAGCTTTGCTCCCAAAACGACAACAACCATTGACCAAATCCGCCGGCTCGTCCTCAAGAAGCATATGCCTACTCTCAGGAGACTTATGATCAAGAACCAATCCGATACTAGCTGGGACATCAGTGAGAAGGCGGTGCTTCTCATTTGCAGGCGTGGCAAGCAACTTCAGGAGCTGGCATGCAGCATGGGGATTAAAGTTATTGTAGGTACTGTTCGCACTGTCAATCAAACTTGTACTAATGTAGCTTCACAGCACACCTTCATGCAACACCTTGCCGGCCTCATCAGCCTGCGCGCTCTTCACATCATACAACTCCGCAATGACGACACGTGCGTCTGGGTTATGCGAGAGACCAAGCGTTTCCTCATTGATAACCTCTCCCACCACCCACACCTGAAGCTGGAGTGGATTTCGGTTGATGACGACGATCGGGTGGAGCGGCTCATTCGCCCTTCGGAGTTCCCGAGGAAGGAGAAGAGGACCAAAAAATCGAAGGGGAAGCAGAAGGCTGGTGCTCTTGGCGGCGGGAGCGACTTGTTTCCCGTGCTGCCGCCATTGGAAAGCTGGGATGTTAGCAGCGACAGCGACGACGATGAGGATCTCCCGGACTCCAAGATCGAGACGGTCGACAACATCCACTTCTATGATGTCTGGGGCGTCAGAATCTTCAAGAAGGAGGTCGTCCATGGCTGGCTCTGAGCTTGGCGTGGGAAGCGGGCGGGATTCGGATGGGAAAATGGGGCCCGGAAGGATGGCGTGGGCACGGCGGGTTATGTCAGGATGTTAGGGTATTTACGGAAAAGGGGTATAGGTCTTGGCAGGCCACAGGAAGGGCACTGCCTTGGGTTAGGTATGGAAGGACGATGGAGCCAGGCCCCGGGCTGTTGAGTCTTTCAGAAGTCTTTTGGACTTTGAGCGTTAGAGCACTCGAGCGAAATACCCCTTATATTATTGTTGTTGTATGATTACTTGATTAGAAGTTACGTACATAGGTAACTTAGGTGGCTCTGGTTTGAGGAATCAAACCAAAACGGTCGCGCTTCACTGTAGTTGGTTGTGCTATCGGTTGATAGTACTGCTCGCCTCGTATCGATTCCGAGACGTCAGTTGCATGCGAGTTCCGTATTCGGAACAAAGCAGGTTGGTTTCTTCTATTTACCTCTCTACTCAGACTCGAACTAACGCAAGCCCAGTCTAAGCAACTCAAGGATAACAGCTTGCGAATCCAATTTGATGCCCAACTCAGGGGTGGTACCTCTAACCCGACCCAACCAAACGCCGATCTAGCACCAAGAAGTCTCTACATATACGTCCCATACCCACACACCCATCACACCCGAATCACAACACAACGGACCCCAACCACCCCAGCTCCTCCAAGCCCAGATCAATCTCGCCATTCAACTCGAACTCCCCCTCCCACCCCATCATCCCGGCCGCCACCACGTCTACCAGCGCATCATACACGCCGCCGGGCAAACACCCCAGCCCCGTCAGCGCCCGCGGCATCATCTCCCTTCCCCCCCACCACCTAGGTCCCCCGCTGCCGCTGCCGCTGCCGCTGCCGTGCCGCCGCCCCAAAGAAGAAGACACAACAACCCCCTCCAGCCGCCCCACGGCCCGCGCCAACAGCGCGGGATACCCGTCGCTGAGCCCGAGGCTGTGGCCGAGCGCGTCCTCGACCAGGAGCCGCAGGGCCTGGGTCCGGAGGGCTGGGGAGGGCGTGTGGAGGGCGACGAGGTAGAGGGGGCCGGCCAGGCCGGTGTCTTCGATGCGGGAGGAGGCGGTGATGGAGATGGGGCGGGGGTGGGACGCCGGGTTGGGCGGTGGGAGGGAGGTGTGCAGGGCGGCGGCGAGGCGGAGGATGTCGAGGTGGAGGGGGTGGGGGTCGATGGCGGGGGAGGGCAGGAGGAGCTGGGCGCAGCGGAAGTAGACGAGGTCGAGCCGGAGCGAGGTGGTGGGGGGGAGGAAGGGGGTCAGGAGGTGGTCGAGGCGGGCGGCGCGCGCGTGCAGGCAGGCGAGCTGGCGGTCGGGCGAGGTGCAGGTGGATGATGGGTCGGGCTGGGGTTGGGTGGACGAGTACGTCCAGGCCACCATGTCGCGCTGGAAGGCGCTCAGGGCGCGCCGCGCGTCCGAGGCCGAGGCGAAGGGGGCCTCGGCTGCGCCGTCGTCGAGGTGGCGGTAGCTGTAGCCGCGCTCGGCGACGACGGGCCGGATGCCGTTAGGCAGGAAGCACGCGCCGACCTCGAGCCGGCCGAAGAGCCGGATTATGTCGGCCATGGCGAACGACGAGGTGCTCCCGCCGCCGGGGGAGGGGCTCCGCCCGCCGTTCCGGTCGGCGAGGAAGTCAAACGTCGCTGACGGCAGCGTCTGCAGGATGCGCAACCCGTTCATCAGGTGCGTGACGGCCGCCCCGTGGTTCGCCCGCAGCGTCTCGAGGCAGACGAAGGCCAGACAGCAGATGAGGGTCACGCGCACACTCTCGGCGCTCGACGAGCCGACGTGGCGTTGCAGCTTGGAGATGGACTTGTTGTACTGCTGGATGGTGAAGACGTCCAACCCCTCACGGGTAAAGCCATCGCCCTCGAGCGACAGCTCCCCCTGGCTCCCCTCGGGCCCACACCGGAAATGCATAAAGTAGGCCGCCCCCAGCGCGACGACGGCGTGCTTGACGGCCTCGTCCTGCTGCCCGATCTGGCGCGCCGCCCGGTTCCAGAAGGCCGAGAAGATGCGGCCGCCGTCGCCGACGGCCCCGACATGCACGGCGGCGATCTCGGCGGTGATGATGGGGAGGATCCGGTGGAAGAAGCGCTTCTCGGCCTCGGTGCCGTCGATGCCGGGGGCTATTGGGCGCATGTAGCGCAGGGCCTCGTTCCAGCGGCATGCGAGCAGGAACTCGGACTTGGCGAGTTCCGAAGCTTGGAGAGAGCCGGGGCGGATCCGGCTGTATCCGTAGCTGGACGGGGCTTGGTTCCGGTTGTTGTTGGGGTCCTGCTCGTACCCGTCGCAGGTCCGGCCGGTGGAGGTACAGCGCACGCACGACGGCTTCTCTTCACCACATTTTACACGCCGGATTCTAGAAGGGAGGGAGGATTAGTCCGAGTACGTACACTACCAAACGGCGATGGCAAGGTTAAGGGTGGGGTTGGCGCTGGGCGGTTCCTTGCACAGAAGGAAGCAGGCAGCAGCAGCACATGGCGAGACGAGACGCAGCGGACTTGCTGTCCCTGACTTATTGTCCCTGACTTACTTGCTGTTGGCCGGGTGTCAGCGGGTCTGAGATAGGGCTGAACGGGAACCACCAACCAATCCCATGCATACGGGACTACCTTGGGGAAGTAGCCGACATACCAAGTTATGCAGCCGGTGCGCACCTTGGGCTTGCTGGCCCGGGTGCGCTTCTTGGCCGCCGTCTGGCTCGCTGCCGACGTGGTCGAGGTCGCCGGCGACGGACTCTTGGAGTATGTTCTCGAGTGGTAGCTGTGGCTCTCGGCCATTGCGAGCTGAGTCTCGGGGGTGGGGCTGGCTTCGAAGCTAAGCTGATTGGGGGGGGGGGGGGACACAGGGTGTGGACGAGACGCTGCCACACTTGTGGGACCGGAGAGATGACCAAGAAGCCCGCAGGTAAGGCAAGGCATCCAAAAACCTCGGGAGGCAGGGGCTGTTTATTTCTCTTCTTCGCCGTTGTCTTCCTGGCACGTTCCCAGCCCACGGCCATAGATAGGTTCCGATGTAGACCAGAC
This sequence comes from Lasiosphaeria hispida, assembly GCA_033439745.1. Lineage (NCBI taxonomy): Eukaryota > Fungi > Ascomycota > Sordariomycetes > Sordariales > Lasiosphaeriaceae > Lasiosphaeria > Lasiosphaeria hispida. The sequence goes on from JAUIQD010000004.1 coordinate 3,109,319, forward strand.
ATGGGCCAGAGCCACATGGCGACGCCGTGTGCTCACTCGCGCGGGGCGGCTGGCCGAGTCTTGGCTCTCACCCCGCGCCCGACTCTTCTCGGGAAGGGGAAACGAGATGTCGAGGGAGAACTGGACTGGATTCAGCAGGTCTTGGCCTGAATCTCTCCCCTGGGCGCAGGCGCGCATCCGCCATTTCGCCCGCCCGGTACAGACAGAAAGCTTGCATGGGCACCAGTGCGAATCAAGGCGGCGGTCTCGCTGGGGGGGTAGCGAGACAACGGCGAGCCAAGGGGGGGGGGGGGGGGGGAGACTCTGCTGTCTTAGTAAGAAACGAGAGTGGCAGCGAATCAATGCCGGCCGTCCGACGGCGGCGCTGTATAATAATAGTGGTGCTATGGCTCTCTACTACATCGCAGCAAAGTTGCCGTTGTCTAGCCCCTTTTTATCAGATCAGGGTACCTACCTAGGTCTAATCCCACACCCCGTGCACCACTCCCTATTCTGCTGCTCGGGATATTGCGACGCTGTGGCTTGTTTGTGCATATCTTCTGCAGTCTTCTATTTTGTCTTCTTCTGCTGTCTGTCTGCACGGTTCTTGGTCTGTTTGGTCTGAATATGATCTGTTTGCGACCAAGGCACTGCCCGAGCCGGCACCGGTGAAGGAGAAATGCAGCGCAACCCGCCAGCGATGCAAACGCCATGCAGAGTCCTTCTCGATATCGAGCCATCATCAGCCAAAGGCGAATGTGTGTGTGTGTGTGTGTGTGTGGGTGGGTGGGTGCGCGCACGGGTAAGGTATATAGATATCTGCCCAGTTTATTTATTCTGCTTTCTTTGTAATCGCCAAGAACCGCCATGCATATCCATTGTCAGCCTCATCAACGGGTGCCGCCCTAGGGCTCTCTAACTACCTCCACGCGACTCGGGCCCCGAAAGGTGCTGGCCCAATGCAAGCCAGTGGCACGCCCGCCCCGTACTCAGACCACCGCGGCGGGTCGTCAAACCCGCCTGTCCCGCCCTCTGCCCTACGCCTTACGGTATGCTGTACGTGTAGTATAGTGGGAATGGCAATGCTTCAAAATCGAACCATTCGGCGAGCGTGCCGGCCAAGGACAGTGTCAGATGCGGGGAGGCAACTCATCACTCCCACGTGTGCGCCATGGCACAGATGCCATTGGGTTGGAGGAACTCTGTGTGTAACTAGCCATCGGTACTCGGTATCAGTGGCACGACTGCGAGCCACAGGGGCTGTTTTGTTGTCGTCTTGTCTTGCTGGGATAACACTTACACCAGTATCACCCATCTGTCAACTGCCTACTACTCGGTACAAAACTCACAATGGCATCCTCCCAACAAAGTACACCCTCCCGCCTTTGGCCGCCCCCAAGAGCCAAGACCATGGGTAAGCATAATCAGCGCTGCGGTGTGACTCGAGAACGCCTGCGACGGTAAGCCAGCCGGCCGACCACACATGAACTCCGACCTCGCCCAGCAAAACTGCCTTGCCTCCGCCCTACCTTAGGTACCTTACACATACACATACACCACGGCTTCAATACCCCAACCCGCCACATGTGATGCTCACGTACTACCAGAACTTTGATACATTGCTCGGTCTGGCACTTTCCTCTTGGGCACCCTAATCCCGAAATTCGGGGCTATACGGTATTCACTTTGTAATACTAGTATTCAATCTCACTGCTCTTGTGGTTGGACCACGAGCGAGCCGCCCACCCCCCTTTTCCAACTGCGGTTTCAATATCCCGTTAGGGCTGCTGATCGTGGCGTTCCCGCCCTGTCCACTCATAAATGGTATGGTCCCAAGTAATGGGGTATGGACTCTGCATGCACCAGAGCCAAAGCAGCAAGAGAAAGACGGTAATAGACAGCAAAACAAAACGAGAGGGAAAAATGTTCCGTCGACAAACAAACCCAATCCCCCCCCCCCCCCCGCTAGAAATTTCCCATGATAGAAAGCCATCCCATTTTTTCCGCCCAACTCTCCACAAGCTTGCAGCCTTCGTTTTCTGTCGTCATTTTTGTGTCGTTGTTGTCGTAAATATGGCCTATCGACGCTCCCAGTGTTACACCCTGCAATGCAAAACGAACAAAAAAAAAAAAAAAAAAAAACCAAATCACCACTCCAACGGCTCCTTCTTGGTCTCGCCACGGTTCGTCTTGGGCACCGGCGCCGCCTTGACCGCCAGCTTGCCGCCCTGGCCCTTGCGCTTCAGGTACCCCTTTCCATCGAGCCACGGCGTGTCGCGCGACATCTTCTTCTCAAACTCGGCGATCTTATCGTCGAGCTGCATTGTGAGGCCAATGTCATCAAGCCCATTGATCAAACAGTGCTTGCGGAACTCTTCCACGTCAAAGCTGCAGAGAACCTTGCCCTCGGCATCCTTGATCACTTGGTTCGGCAGGTCAATCTCAATCTCGCGTCCGGCCACCGCCTCAGCATGCACAGCATCGATATCGACCTTGTCCTTGATCGGGATCATCAGCATCCCGTTCTTGAACGAGTTGTTGAAGAAGATGTCGGCAAAGGACGGCGCGATGACACTCTTGATACCAAAGTCGTTGAGCGCCCAGGGGGCATGCTCTCTCGAGCTGCCACACCCAAAGTTCTCGCCCGTGCACACAATGATCTTGGCGTTGCGGTACGGCTCCTTGTTCAGCACGAAGTCCTGGTTCTCCTGGCCGTCCTTGAACCGCCACTCATAGAAGAGAGCTGTTCCGAGACCTGTACGCTTGATGGTCTTGAGGAACTGCTTCGGGATAATGGCGTCCGTGTCGACGTTGGCCTTCTCCATTGGTGCCGCAATACCCTTGAGGATCTCATACTTGGGCAGTCCGGCGCTGGTCTTGGGAACCGACGTGTTGACCTGCGGGGGAGAGTCCAGGGGCTGGTCGCCAATCATCTCCTTCTCAACGTCGTCCGTCTCAACCCTCTCGTCAACGTGGGCTTTCGCCGTTGTCGTTTCGGGGGCGATGGCAGCCTCAATGTGGGGGCTGCCTGTGTACTCTGACAGTGTTCTCACGTCTGCCAGCTTGCCCACGATGGCAGCAGCGGCCGCCATGACGGGGGACATGAGGTGAGTCCGGCCCTGGAAACCCTGGCGGCCCTCGAAGTTCCGGTTGCTGGTGCTGGCACATCTCTCCTTGGGGGCGAGAATATCGGGGTTCATGCCGAGACACATGCTGCAGCCAGCCTCGCGCCACTCAAATCCGGCCGCGGTAAAGATCTTGTCGAGGCCTTCCTCCTCAGCCTGATCCTTGACGAGGCCAGAACCGGGCACAATGAGAGCACGCTTGATGTTCGAGGCAACCTTCTTGCCCTTCACAACGTGAGCAGCGGCACGGAGGTCTTCGATTCTGGAATTAGTGCAAGAGCCGATAAAGACCTTGTCAACCACAATATCATGCATGGGCGTCCCCGGGGTGAGTCCCATGTACTCGAGCATGCGCCGGCCGGCGGCCCTCTTGCCCTCTGTGGCAAAGGTCTCCGGGTCAGGCACAACGCCAGTGATGGGGACCACGTCCTCCGGACTAGTGCCCCAGGTGATGGTGGGGATGATATCCTTGCCGTCAATAAAGACGTCGACATCATACTTGGCGTTAGGGTCCGAGGCGAGCGACGTCCAGTAGGCAACGGCCTTGTTCCACTCGTCAGAGCCATACTTGGGAGCCAGTGGCTTGCCCTTGAGGTACTCAAAGGTGATATCGTCAGGAGCGACCATGCCAGCACGGGCACCAGCCTCGATGGCCATGTTGCAGATGGACATACGAGCCTCCATGCTGAGGCTGCGGATTACAGAGCCTAGAGACCGGTTAGCGCATGCACAACATCGTGGTGCTAGGGTTTTCCTCTGATCCTCCCAAGACCACTTCTTTCGCTCCCTTTTCAGGGCTATCCGATGCCTCTTCAAGGTCTTTCATGGGACGAAAAGCGAGCATAAAAGAAAAGAGAGACTTGCCTGAGAACTCAATAACTGACTGAGTGCCACCAGCAGTTCCTATCTGCCCGATAACATGGAGGATGACATCTTTAGAGCTAACACCAGGGGCTAGCTCGCCATCGACCTGTATCCGCATGTTCTTGCTCCGCTTGGTGATGAGGCATTGTGTGGCGAGAACGTGCTCGACTTCGCTGGTGCCAATGCCGAAGGCCAGAGCACCAAAGGCGCCATGAGTAGATGTGTGGCTGTCGCCGCAGACGACAGTGGTACCAGGGAGGGTGAAACCCTGCTCGGGGCCGATGACGTGGACAATCCCTTGTCGCTTGTCGCTCAGGCCAAAGTATGTGATACCGAACTCCTTCACGTTCTCTTCCAGCGTTACGCACTGCGTGCGGGAGTCGTCCTCCTTGATGAAGCTCGCAATGTCCTTGAGGGCTTTGCGGGTCGTTGTGGGCACGTTCTAAAGCTGGTCAGCCCCTTTGGTTCCTTCGGGTAGGCGGAAGCTTTTCTTACGTGGTCAGTCGTGGCCAGCGTGCAGTCTGGCCTCCGAACTTTGCGGTCGGCATTCTTCAGTCCCTCAAAGGCTTGCTGGGAAGAGTCAGCTGGAGAGCAATATATCGGATGGATGGGGTGTTACGAACCGGCGAGGTGACCTCGTGGACGAGATGGCGGTCGATGTACAGCAGGATGGTGCCATCCAGCTTCTCATCGACAATGTGGTCCTGGAAGACCTTGTCGTAGAGGGTCTGGGGGGTGCTCTCGGCGACGGGCATCTTGGCTTGGCGGTCCCTTTCGAGGGTCAATTGGACTTGTGGACGGTTGTTGGGAATGTGCAAGATTGGAAAATGAATTAACGGGAAGACGCGGCCCCGGTGTGAAGGATGTGAGAGTGTGGGGAAGAAAGAAGAAAGAGAGAGGAAAAATATTATATGGAGGTGAAGTTAAAGGGTTGGGGGTGTGGCAATGGCAGGGAGCCTCGGGTTATTCGTCTCAACTTGGAAATATTAATGCGCACACACGATGGCCTAGACGAGTGCTATCTCTTGTACGTAGACCGGGAAGGAGGAGGAAGGCTGACCACCCGATTTTAATACCATTCAATCCTCAGCGTGTTGCGGCGATTCAGGCCTCAGACGGGAAGGTACCTTGCTCTCCAATTCAATGGCATGGGGAAAGGCGGGTAGCCGAGATCGGAAGTCTGCTGCAGCCCTCCGGTTCACGGAATGCGGGGTGGCCAACCTGAATTTATAAAGGCCGCTGGGGGATTGGCTGGTGAAGGGGCGCGCTGGGGGGGGAGGGGGGAGGCCCCTCAAACAAAAAAACACGCCGGGGGCCCATTACGGGTCCATCACGGTGGGGTAAAGGGCCAGACGGGCCCTAGAGGGAATTGAAAGGAAGTGCCCACCTGGTCCGGCAATGAACGGCAGAAGACCGCGCGGTGGGTATTCCCGTTGACAAACCACAAACGCCCCTCTCAGAAACTGGTTTCGACTAAGCAAAACCTCACGATTACTCTCCCCTTCCAATTCCGCAAAACGGAGCATCAATTGCCAGATGTCTTCCACGTGCAGTTTGTAAAACCGAACCCCCACTCGAAGAAGCCCTCTCACGGCCCTTTGAGTGCCTTCGTCATCCTCATCTTTTTCGTTACTCCTCATCGAAGCACAATCTCCGCAGCTGGACTCTGCATTGCACGGCAGCCATCTGCACGCGACAGCCAGTGGTTGGGATAATGTGGCTTGCTGATCTGTGTCTTCAGTGGTGTCCAGTGGTACCTCATCCCACACACGGCATGCCGACTCCCTCATGTGCCCTCTTGCCCGACTCGCCTCGCCGTCATTTGCCCAAACAGCAACGCGTGTGGTGGCACAGACGGCACATACATCTGGCGGTGACGGGCTTTATCGTCTGCCGCGCAAAAATCCTGTGCTTTTCAGCATCGATAACATGTCAATTGCCGATTCCCGATTACTGGATACTCAATCAGAGATACATCTCGGGCAGCAGCAGGACCATGACCAAGCACCCCCCTCCCCATCTGGCCAACCAGCCGAAGTCTTCAACCTGGGTCCATCAAAAGCCCGCCAAGAGCATACACCCCCGTCCAACAACCCTAACCCCTCTTACCATCCACACCACGCCCCTACCCACCCACAGCCCTATCGTCAATGCCAGAAACAGAAATGCGACGGCAAGTGCACACATGGCAAAGTCACCCCACGTTGCCTGCTGTTTTCCAACCCTCTTGCGCAGCTTTGAGTCCCCATCGAAGACGGGCTGCACAAGCTTCCAGTAGGCAAACACAGCCTGTCCTACCATCGACAGAGCCGCCCTGATCCACACGGCAGCTACAGCAGCTACGGCAGCAAGCCGCTCAAGCTCAGGGGTTATCCCCGCCCTGTCGGAACGACCTTCGATGTCTTCGCTGCCGCTTTCCGAACCGCTCTTGCTGATCTCCACTAGCTTCCCGGGGGTGGCATGAGCTTCGTTGCCGCCCTCCTGCTGGCTCACAGCTTCTTCCCCTGGGGGACTCCTCGCCGGCTTGACTAGTATTGCCCCCAGCACCCGGTGTGCGAAGGCTGTCCGTGCCGCTCCCTTTGCCATCGCCCGACCTAGGTCTGTTTTTTCCAGCACTGGCGATTTCAGCCTCGTGCTCGGCGGGCTTGGCCGGTACGTAGACGTGTATATTGGTGATGATGTGCCCCGCTGGTGTTCTGTGGCGCTGTTCCCCTTTCTCATCGTCTTGCGCATCTCTCTCTGATGGTAGTCGCCCAGGGATACATGACGAGAGGACCTCTCGTAGTCCGGCGTGGGCACCTCCTGGGACCCCGATATAGTATCGCTGCGTTGACCAGTTATAGGCGCTGTGCTGTCCACCGGCGTGACGATAGCCACCAAGCGGTTGCCCATCATTATATGGAGAGTTGGGCCGAGACCCGGGCATGAGATCCTGTTTAGGCTGGCGAGACTCGGCCAGCTGCTCCATCGTTTTTGTTTCGGGGAAACCTGCCGCCCTGAACAAGCGTTCTTGAGTGTCGAGGTCGACAATGTGGGTGGTGTCTGCTGCGGTGCCGCCGTTATCATCAGTGGAGCTACTTCTCTTGACCTTTCGATACTCTCGCCGTAGCCGTGGCCGGCATCTGTGCGGTGAAACCGACCGCGCTCGTAACCAATAGTGGTGGTGGTGGGTGTGGAGGCATATGCCAGCATTTTTTGCTCCTTCACATTGTGCTGCCGCACAAGCGAGTCCCAGGCCCGTACCATTTGCGTGCTGCTCGTCTCCTCCATGCTGTCTCCGAGATGATTCAGGTCCCGGAGCAGTGTGGTTGCCCACAGCTCCGCCGGGTTCTGGTTTTCCAGCTCCAGCTTGAGCACTTGCTCCGGAGCCTGACAATTTTCGCCTTGGGAGGTCGGCGAGTTCGCCCCAGACCGATGATGTTCCGCCGGGAGAGGGCTCGCCCCCTATGAACAGTGTCTCAACCGGCGGGGTATCAGCGGCGGGAACTGCAGCCGCAGCGTTTTTGTCTTGGGCGGCGGCGATGGGGTGACTGGGGAGGCTGAGGAGTCCTCGTCTGATCCGCTCGTGCTGGCTCCATGCTGATGCTCTGGCAATTCGCTCACGCTGCTCAGGGGTTCGGTGGCGGCGACGATGCGGCGGCGGCGGCGGCGGCCATTTAGTGACGGCGGCAGCGCGTTCATCGCCGTCGTCGCTGCCGCCCCCATCCCTAAAAAAGACAATGAGTCCGGGCTGCGGTGGATCGTGGTGGACTCGCTCTCGCACGCGGCGACGGCGCTCCGCTGCGACTGCGTTGACTGTGCGATGGGGCTCAGCTGGGGCTCGGCAACTGACGACCACTGTCCGGGCTCATGTCGCCATTGAATCCGCTGCTGTGCCAGCCGGATGGCCTCCTTTTTCCTAGCTACCTTGTCGAGCCGCTCCTGCTCACGCTTAAATTGTGCCTCGCGCTTGGCAAGCTCATACTCGGAGCGCGCGTCTTGTATCTTTTGCGCCAGCTCTGCCAAGTGCGGGTTATTCACAGCCGCTGACGAAGAGCCCGCGGCCTCCTCGGAGCTGGTAGTTGGCGTGATGACGTCCATCTCACCTGTATAGGGGTTCACGCCAGTGACACCAAGGAAGTCCCCGCTCTCTTTCAGTGAGCGGCGCTGCCGCCGGGCTTCTTGCTTAGCAAGGAATAGCTCGCGCGCACGGCTTGACACGGTGGCAGTATGTTCTTGGGTCTTTTGGGTGCATACAGTCAAGGGAACCGGCTTCCGACGACGTCTCAGCTGTGGCGTATTAACAGCAGAAAGGGGGACCGTATTCTCAGTTTCCGTAGAGGCTGCCGCGGCACGTAATGCTCGGCTACCCGGGAGCTTGGTGGCCGTCGCCAGCGGTCTTGCCACTGTCCTAGCATTAAGGCTTTTTGCTCTCTGCGGGATCGATATAGGAGTTCGCCAGCGTCCGGCGGGGATGGTATCTGAGTCCCGGTTATCAAGCGAGCCCGTGCTTATTCTTCGTTCCCCCCTGGCTGTCCCAGGTGCTGATTGCTGAAGGGTCAATGACTCGTGTTGCTCCTGGTAATCCCAGGAGACACTAGCGGGCACGACGTTACGAACGGTACAACCACGCTCGGGTCGCTTGCTTGGCCGGAGCTTGGAGAAGAAGCTTGTAACGGATACGGCGAGGGCTTTTCGGCCTGGGGATGGGGGGCTGTCTAAGTCTTTACCTTTGGGGGCCTGGGGGCTTTTGGGGGCTTTCCCGGGGGAAGTTTGAAGGTTGTCATGGGGTGTTCTGGGTGGCCGCGAGAGGGGAAACGAGGTGGTTGTTGCCATGTCCTCAAATGGGTCCAAAAATCAGCGGCAGCGGTGTCCGGAGGGAGTCGTTGACGAGCCGGGGAGCTCGGCTCTCTTTGCCGTACGCCGTTGGGACAATGTCTGAGGAGGAAAGGGGTGGGTAAAGGAGGTGTTGTGGAATGTAAAGAGGGATATGATCGGGGACAGAGCAGCAAGTCTTACCTATTCAAGATTTCTTGGGCAAGTGAATGTGAGCTGAGGCGCATATCCTCTTGGGAAGGAGTGTGCCTGCCATAGTAGTCTTCAAGTGGAAGGAGTGTTCACGAACGCCGGCTCGTGGGTGGGTCAGTCGCGCCACTGCCTTTCGTACTCTGGTAATGGCATGCACAGTTGATGCAAATACGTTACCTGGTCAGCCAACCCGGGCGGGAGTAAGGTACGGGAGATATTGCTGCTGGGTTTGATTTTGATTATAAAGCAGGTATGGCCCCCAGAACTGGATGCCTCATTTTGCCCACTGAAATAGAACAGCTGGCAATTGAAAAAGCTTCAACTTCCCTCAGCCCCGATACTCCAGCGTAAGGTAGCCAAGTGGCGTTCACAGCCGCAGGGAGCAAGTTCTATTGAAACCGTAAGATACCAAGGTGCTAAAAGCAAGACGTGAGCAGAACGATTCAATATTCCTATTAGAGGTCAGCCATAAGACTAGCAAATTGGCCAATCCAGTCAGCTCCTTCAAGAAGTTTCCTACTAGAATACCACTTGTAAATGCGTGTTGAACTAAACACCCACGAGCTGGTAGCCCCACTAGGTAAAAATGAGCAGCAACTCCTTTGGTCAGCGGTGTGCGACGTAACAGGTACTGCGCGGTGGGATCACCGTCGCGGATTTAGGGGTCAAGTGTTTGATTCGCTCGCCCTCGACGAGCTCTGGGCTCGGTACCCATTGCGGCTCAAGTCGAATTCGCATGGTCCTGGTCCATTGAAGCCTGCATTATCCCGGACTTTTACTAGTCTCGGCTTCATCCCAACTTGGAAGATTAGCTACTTTTAAGAGGCTTCCTTTAGTTCGACTCGTTGGTTTCCTAGATAGCTCCTGTTATCGTCTGCTCTGTTTATCTCCAAGTGGAACGAATTGGACACCAACATGTATCTTGGGTGAGATCCCCGATTTTGCCTCCGGAAGGGCACCCATGGAAGAACAAAAATATCGCGGTGCGAGTAAGATGCCGGTAGTCTTGGTAGTGGAACAACTGAATAAAGGACGTCGTTTGAAAAAGAACCCCCCCCCCCCAAGACAGTGTTGTAGTGCTGGACAGACGGTCTGCCCTTTGGGATGTGCGTCAAGTTGTTACCTGCATGCCATGCTTCAACGTGGGCTGTTCCAAGACCGAAGGCAAGTTTCAACCAAGGAAGGCCTAGACCGGGCGGCGTTGTTGTATTTTTACAGCAACAGCCAAAGATGAACTTCATGGATTCTTGATAAGCATGTCTAGCTTGTCTAGGAGAGCTAGGTACGATGAGCGGGGTCCACGCTCGAGTAATAAGGCCGAAGCGTAGGTCGCGACTGCCAACACCGCCAAATTTGTAATACGCTGGAATTGTCGGGGGCCACATGTTCATGCAAGTCGACCTGCGGAAGCTGGAGATGCTGCTCGACGCATCCAATCGTGGGCCAACAGAGCCAGCCACTCGACCCCTAATGCATCGAAATGCACTGGTGATTACTCAGGCCCTTTCATATCTGTCAGGTACTATTGCTCCGGGATAGCTTGTCCCAGCTGTCGGGATAGCTCCCCGCGCTGGACTCGAGTTTCATGATAGCATTATTTAGGTAGGTAAGGCAGCCTTTTGGCATCACCGACCGAAATATCATAGTATTATACTGTGCATCTCACCGCGAGTCCTTGAATACTGAACGGTGACACGCCGGCTCGGAACACCATGGACGACGTCCTCGCCGCCATCCTGGCCTTCTCAATAATCAGCGTGGTGGTCCTCATCTGCCGTCTGACGGCGCGCGCACTGCAGAAAGTCAGGTTCGACACGGGCGATTACCTGGCTCTGCTGGGTATACTTGTCTGGGGCTGTTTCCTCGGCGTTGTCCCGGGAGTGATCCTGCTGGGAACCAACAACATGACAGCCGCAGCTAGGGGCGCGCTTGTGCCCGGGTCGGACGAGGTCGGCCGTAGGGAGATGGGAAGCAAGCTCCTGCTCGCCGACCGTGTTATGTACATCTCCACGTGAGTGCTTGCCGCTGCGACACCCTCCGGTCCGCGATCCCCTTGGTCTGAGTCGTCCGCAGACATCTTGGCGCCCGTTAATATGCCCAACGCTGACCCGGCATGAAACAACGCTACTAGTCTTTGGGTTTCCAAAGGCATTATCTGGGCCTTTTACGCCAACCTCATCACCCAGTTTTACAGCCTCCGAATCCTGCGAATCTCTTCTGCGGGCCTTGTTGTTACCTACCTCGCAACAATAATTGCGACCCTTCTCGAATGCAAGCCCCTGAGGCTGTACTGGCAGGTTATTCCGGATCCAGGTGAGTCTAGGCGTGATGTCCTTACTAAACCCCTCAACATCTCCTTGCTGACGTCTCCTCCGAGGTACCTGCGTTCGGGCACTGATTCAGCTGTGGTGTGTCGGTAAGCTGCCCACATCGCAACTTGGCCCAGCGCCCGTTATCAGAGCTAACCTCGACGCCGGACCAGGAGGTCTAAACATCGGCACCGACCTCCTGCTCATGGGCCTCCTTATCCCCGTTCTGGTCAAGGTCCAGCTGCCCTGGTACAAGTACGGCCCTCAAGATCCCCACACCGCACTTCCTCCCCCCTCCAGCTAACTGACCCACCAACCACAGAAAGCTTGGCCTATCTTTCCTCTTCTGCATGGGCACCTTCCTCGTCGCCATCACAGCTGTCCGGATCGCCATGACAGTAAGCCAGAGTCACTCGCAAAAGGTGCGGTCTCTTTGGGGAACGGCCGAGATGCTATGTGCAACCTGCGTGGCTAATGCCCCTGCCTTTTACGCCAGCATGAGGAAATGGTACATGTCGAGTGCGTGTCGGAGACGGGCGGTGAACCCCCCGGGCGGGGCGGACCTCGAGCCAGGCGGCGTCCCTGCCGCCTCGCCACCGACGCCCAGCAGTACTGGGTTATGGAAATGGTCGAGCTCGAATAAAAGTCCAGGCTTCACCTTGACGGCCGGGACCGGCATGAGCGGGCAGACTCAGCCAAGGGCCCAACCAGAGGCCCAAGGGGCACCGGCGCAAACTTGATTTGGATTGAATAATGATACCCATACACGAGCTGCAATAGCACAACCTAAGAAAGCGAATAATGGCCCTGCAATATCCCACAAGGGTTATAACCCAGGTGAGGATAAGCCATTGTTCCCAAGTATCTCCCGTAGACGATGCGTCACAAAATCCACCTACCACCAAATCTTGGGCACGCCGACAGAAACAGAGCACTGACAAACCAACGCAAACAAACCGAGAACTAGATATGACAGGAAGCGAATACCGAACTGCTCTTGGCCCTGCCCTTTGTTGAATGCCGGGAATGACTACCTCAAGGTAAACTTTGCTCCCACCGCTCAAAGCCAGCCACACAAACGCCCGAGTATGCAATAGAAATTCTCCTGCACCCCCCTCCGCCCTTCCCATGTTTAGCGCCTATCCCTTTACTTAGTATCCATATACACATGATGCACTCTGGAACTCAAAGCAACCACTCATGACCAAGGGGTCTGGGGGGGGAGGGGCACACTAAAACAACACAATTAAGGTATACGTTTCCGAGCCTCTTGGGTATGATTGGGGTTTTACCGATCGCCATGCCTATGTAGCTGGGCCGGAGACAAACTTTGGCAACTCAAAACCGCCGTGAAGGAAACCGCTCCTGATTCCAGCGGTTTGCCCTTGCAGTTGCCAACGTGTTGGGTGAATGGCCCTGCGCCGGCTCAAACTGCGTCGTAACCCGCCGACTCTCCTTGAGCGGGCTGCTCTGCCGTACCATACGCTCCGCCAAATTCCTCTGCTCTAGCGCTGCCATCTCACGCGAATTCCGCGGCGAGAATGCGTTGTTCATGTCTCCCAGGCTCGTTGCCTTCTTCAGCGGCGAGTTAATATGCGAATAGACCCCTAAGTTACCCCCAAGGCCGGCGCCAAGCTGAGTCTGGGTCAGCCCTGTTTTCGTAATTATGGCCGGTGATGGTGTCACCACTGGCTGGGGACGGGGGGACGGGGAAGGCAGGCTTTGGCGAAGACCGGCTGCTCGGCTGACTTGGGCTGAGAATGAGCCCTCCAATCCTCTGGGCTTAGCCGCGGGGGTGAATATGCTTGGGGACATGGTGTTCCTGGGTTGTGGTTGCGGATGTGACTGGCCAGCGTCCGGGTCGACATACCTAGCGTAGTTGGGATTCGGGTGCGTCTGGAAACCGCGTCGGATTAGAGTCGCAGGTGTGCCGGTCTCAACGCACTCCTGCTCAACACCGTCTTCACTGACGGATACCTGGGTCCCCACCTCCCGGACAATAGGATGAAGCCGTGGGTGCACAAACTTGGTATCGTATTCATGCAAAACCTCCTTTTGGATGATGGCCGTGTCCTTGGCCTGCTGAGAAAATCCTCTATGTAGAAGCAATAGCTGGGCCGAGAGGATAACCTGGAGGATTAGACACTTGAACACGGTGACGCTTGGTCGCGGATCCAAGGGCGCCAGAGGCAGAAAGAGCATGTGGATTAGAATATGCCCAGGGCTGAAGAGGCAAAAGATGCGCAGAGTCGCCGGGTACGGATCCCAGACCGCGATTTCCCACACATCCCGTGTCTTGTCCGGGTGAGCTCTAGACTCGGCCGACTGAGGTCCCATTATATCCTGGATGAACCGCAGCGGGGACGAGGAAACAGGCGAGGAATCAACTCGAACGCGGTGTGCGGAGGGCGTCGACGGCCCGGTTGTTTCAACATTTGCCTCAAAGAGCCGATACTGACGTGATCGTGTCATCGTGTAGAATGCGTTGAGACAGGCGGTGGGGAGGAGAGTCCAGACGAGGAAGTTGACCTGAAAGCGACCCGGTTTAGCAGGCCTTCTGATCATTTCAGCACACTCTGAAACTCACCACGACTGTGACCCAGCTGCTAGATGGGCCATCTCCAAATACATCATCGGCTGCTTGTCTGCCACCCGAGTTTGCTCTCGCAAGAAGAAAAGCGAAGTTGGCGATGAGCCCAAAGCGGGTCCCAAACGTCTTGGAGTCCCAATCTAGTGTCTGAATCTCCTCGGAAAGCCATAGGTAGAGGTCCAAGGGGTTTAACATGGCCTGGATGCGCTCGGAAAATGGCCGGCGGCGCACCAGCCGCTGCGGTCGTGGAGGCATGGTGAGTGAGTGCGCGCTCGATTTCTGTGGCGAGAAGCCCGATTACATCCCTCCCGTCCCACGTCTTTCAGCACCTTTTTGTTGCAGTGTGCAAACTTAAATGTCGACGACTGCGAGAGGGAAGAAAAAAGTTCCGTGGGCGACGGGTCGCCGGAAACGGCGACCAAACCTGAATTGCAGGCGATAGAGCGCGGTGTGGAATGGCAGAAGAAAAGTTGTTTACTTTGCATGCAAAGTTCTGGTCAAGAAGCTGCAACGCAGTTGGCTAGAGCGTTCATGGACAAGGGCTGACGATGGGAAAAGTCCGGGAGCAGGGGAGGCAGTGGAGGCAGCAGTCAGCCGAGCCAGTCAGGAGAGAGCAGGCAGAGGGAGGGGTGTGGCTGCCTAGGTAAGCTTAAGTGGGGCCTTTGGTGGGGGACGGTGACTGTCAGTGGTCTGCTGGTTCGTCCTGTTGGTCAGAGCTTCGAGCCGCAGCGCTGGAGAAGGCCACAAGCCGACCACTGACTGTCATGGATAGAGCTGCCGCGACATTTATCAAGACCAAGACATCCTACAACAAGCGTTTGCCCGCTCATCGTATCGCATCCACCGCGTTTTTACCCCCCTCCCCTTATCCCCGCCACGGGCTGCGACGCCCTCCCGAATAGATCATCATGGCGTCCCAAGCAGATTACAAAGATAGGCAATTCTTGGCCGTAATTGGCGACGAGGTGAGAGGGGAGATTCTCTGTTGACGAGGTTGCGCTGATTACCCTGAACAGGACTCCGTCACGGGTCTCCTTCTCGCGGGCATTGGCGTGAGTGTTTGACCAATTCCTAGCTACGATCCACATCTAATGCGACCGCGCAGCATGTTACGGCCCCTCCAGACTCGCAGAAGAACTTCCTCGTTGTCGATGCCAAGACAGACAATGCCACCATCGAAGCCGTCTTTGAGCAATTTACGACCGAAAGAAAAGACATTGGGATAGTCTTGATTAACCAACATGTGCGTTATCTTGATCCGCCCCGCCTAAGAGACTAGGCCGCTCGCCCTGTTCTAGCTAAAACTTAAAAGATTGCCGACCGGATACGGCATCGGGTTGACACCTACACTGCGGCATTCCCGGCCCTCCTTGAGATTCCGAGCAAAGATCACCCTTACGACCCCGAGAAGGACAGTGTCCTGCGGAGAGTCCGCCGTCTTTTCGGCGAGTAGACAAGTGGCGAGGAGATAGGCCAGGGTTGCAACTCAGAGTGGGTTATTGCTTCGCTCTGCGAGGTGGTATGGCTGAATGGTGCTCGAGTTAAATAGAGTCAGAACGGCAGATGCGCACGGATACGAGTACGTTTATTGGAAGCATTGAAAGAACTGCCTACGCCTTGGTGATGCCGAGAAACACACAGGAGGGAATAAATGCATAAAACCCAGAGAATCCTCAGCAAGCAATGCTCACCACTAAACATTCAACACCATTCTGTGCCCGGTACCATCTTACATGCCCTCAAACATTAATCCCTCTCGCTGTAGTCGCTGAAGCGGCCGCACTCTCTCTACAGATCGCCGAAGAAGGAAATGGCTTTCCTGCTAAACACAACGGTAGCTGTCAGGCAGGTAATGTGCTCGTCGTCCTTGCTGTATACATCGGCATTCACAATGTACTTGCCCTGTAGCTTCATGTCAGCATATCCCTCATATTGATGCACTCCGGCAAAACTTACAGGTGGGATTTCCTTGGGCAGTTCAACATCCTTGGTGATAGAAATCGGACCCTTCTCGATGGGGCAGTCGAGGTCAACGTTCTTGATCTCCTTGCACAGATCGGCCTGGGTGTCGAGCAGCTTGATGTAACCGTATTTCACTTGCAGATTCACATATGCGCCGTCCTCAATGGTCTCCTTGACAAATCCGCTGGCTTTGATGGTGAGGGTGGTGCCTCTGCATAAGTGGCAGTTAGCGTTAGCTCACATGACAGTGAGACCCGAGGTTACACATACGCTTGCGGGGGGTTTGGCGTTAAGACAACCTCCCCGATTGTGATGATGTCGTTGGCGCGGTCAGCCTCGCAAAACTTGAGAGGAGACTGGCCGGGGACGTCGAGGTCATCGCTAATTACAGCCGACTGGTCATCGCTGCGGGCGATGCTGAGGGCGTTGACGCTTGCCGAGAGTAGGGCGATGACGGTTGCGGAGAACTTCATCGCGGCGACAGCTTCGGAATCGGTAAATGCGGGGGTTGGAGAGTTGTCGGTCCGCTTCGGGCAATTGATGTTGTTTGTCGGGCCCTCTTTGAAAGTGGAAGGCTGTTGTTGGCACCGAGGCGGCCGGGTCTGGATCGATGACTCGATTTGAAAGAAGGAAGAGAAAAGCAAACAGTTGAGATTGCGGCGAGATAAGTAAAGGTAGGTACCAGCTGCAGATGTGACAACCAGGGAAGCGAGGCGGCTGGCTCGACCTCGTGCCTTGCCTCGCTCAGCAGTGTTACTGGTTGGCCCGCGCGACCTCCTACAGAGCGCACGTCATGGGGCGACAGGGAATCGGCTGTGGACGGCTGGGACGACTCCACACTCGCTGCCACTCGCTCGCCAGCTGTTGCCAGTGCCACGCTGCACTTCCTGCAGTAGCCTACACAAGGCCAAGCAGTAAGCAGTCCCGGTGGCACTGCACAGAGCGTTACTACAACCCCCCGTACCTCCTTCGCCGCCGCTCGCCATTCCTCCAATCCTCGCTCGCTTCGAGCTAAAACGCCCACCGCTTTTCTCTCCACCTTCCGCCCACATCTGAATCTTTGCCTCAGGCCACCATGCATCTGGCGAGGTTGCACTGTTGAACTTGCTCAGGTCACCATTTCCCTCGCTGGGCAAAGCTCGTGCACACCCGCCTGGGCCATTTGGGCCAAAGAGAGCCAAGAAGATGCCCAGGCAAAAAAAGCACACTGGAGCCATGCAGGCCATACAATCCAGGCAATCCAGGCAGCGCAGGCAGTCCAGCCAAGGTCAAGTTCCATCGTTCCGTCGCAAAAAAAAATCCAGCCCGCGCTGCCCCCTCGCCTGCCTCTGTGCCTCTCCCTCCTCCCAGCGAGGCAGGGACCCTCCAGTCTTGGATTCAAGCTTTGATTGGCCCGTGCTTCTCACGCTTCCCTGTGAGCCTGTGAGAGGCACGCCCCCAGTCCCAGTGCAGCGCGCTGCCAGCCGTGTGCCAAAAGAATGGGACTGCTGCTGCACTGCTGCGCTGCTGCACTGAGCGAGGGTGCGCTTCGCTCCCATGCTCTGCTCCCAGGTCTCGTCTTCTCGTGTGGGCCCCCTCCCTCTTTCCTTCCCACTCCTCTCCTTCAAACTCTTCCTCTCTTTATTCGATCCCAGTTTTCGCGTTGCCCATTCACCTTTCCGCCCTGGCTTTACTGAAACCCTAGTCGGACTCGTCGTTCTCGCGCTTCGAATCTCCAATCCGACCAATTCCAACTCCCCTTTGTCCTCGAGGCGCATTCTCGTTTCCCTCCCCGGTCACCCCATTGTGTCCCGTCGAGGCCCCCGTCGTGACAATCGTCCACATCCTGCGAAGCCACCACGATTTCTTGTCTTCCTTTGTAACCACACCTTGACGACAGAGACACCACCTCGCTCTGGCCTGCACTTCCCGACTGCCGCGACACCGTTCCCCTCTGAATCTGCGGCGCCGAACCTCCTCGACGTGTCCTTCGCCTCCCGAGCCGACCGAATCTTCCGCAACACCAGACTCTTTTCTGCACCCCTAACAACAACACAGCAGGGCACTTCAAGGTAGCCAACGCGCATCGACGACTCAAACGGATGACACTCTCAGTGGTGCCGCTGTTTCCTGCACCACCCTCTGCTCGAAATCAATCGCGTCGAACAGCGCGCCAGTATGCCACTCAGGCCGGAGAGATAACCAACTCGCACAATCCCTCCGAGCCCCATAACGCCATCGCGAGGCTGCACTTAGATTATGACAGACAAGCTACCGCCGCTGTCGACGCCGATCGTGCCTAGCCAGCATTCCAACTCTCTGCCAGCCCTCGCTCCCGCCCAGCATGTCGGTCGGAAGCAAGAGACAGTAGAGGAAGAGCCGTACACGATCAAGTGTATATGTGGCTTTGCTGACGATGACGGAAACACGATCTATTGCGAGAGGTGCGATACATGGCAGCACATCGAGTGTTATTACCCGAATAACATCGAGGACGCCCTCACTGTGGACTTTGCTCACTCATGCGTCGACTGTGAGCCGAGGTCGCTGGACCGCCAAAAGGCTGCCGAGCGACAACGAGCTCGCACAAAAAATGTCCCAGTGGTTGAAGAGGAGGCGACAGACAAGAAGCCGAAACGGCCGCCGTCCAAGAGCCACAAGAAAAAGCCAAAGCCCACCGAATTGCAATTAAACGGCCACCACCCGGTCACAGAGCACACGAAACACCCGAGCCCTCACGACCACCCTCCCACACATACCAAAAAGACGAAGACTTCACATAAGTCGAGTCAGTCAATGAGCTCCCAGGCACCGAAGCGCAGTCCTTCCTATGGGAACGGTAGAACCAACCACGGCCACCCACCGAGCCCTGCGACAACTCCCCCCGACCTACCGGACGATTTAGAAATACACAGTTACTCGGATGGGTTTCTTTCGCTTTATAATGACCAAACTGTACCGATCGTTCGGGTCAACAGCTTCGCTGGGCTCCAGGTCTCTAACACCATGTCGGACTGGTTACGAGACCCAGAAAAGCTGCAGAAGGAGACGGGTTGTTCGCACCACGATGTCTTCCCAAAGTCGCCAGCCAATATCGAATCCCTCAAGGTAAACTTGGACGTGGAACAGACTAAAAAGGCGCTGGCTCCGAGCACTCTGCTTCAGTGGCAGTGTTTGAAGGCGCCAACAACCATTGCTAAGGACATTCCACTCATAGAATTGAACGGGCAGATAGGATTTCAAGCGAGCTACTCCAAAGATCCAGAAAATCGCTGGGTCGAATTGTCATCGCCGCTGCCCTTTGTCCTATTTCACCCTATGCTCCCGATTTATATCGACACGAGAAGGGAAGGCTCCGAGGCCCGTTTTGTCCGAAGAAGTTGCAGGCCTAACGCTGTACTCGAAACATACCTTTCCGATGGTCGAGAATACCATTTCTGGCTTGTGAGCGACCGACAAATAACAGCGAAAGAGGAGATTACCATCCCGTGGGATTTCCGGCTTCCCAATCACAGAAAACCCCGGATGCTGCGGATTCTTGGACTCGGCGACGATGAGATAGGCGCACTTGCAGAGCCTATTATTGATGAGATGGAATACCAAGATATCGCTGCCTGGGTCCATCTGGTCCTCTCCGAACACGGCGGCTGTGCTTGTAATCTCGGAACAGATTGCGCTTTTGCCCGGTTTCACAGGAACTATTACGGGAAGACACAGATGCGGACGAATCCGACAGTTCCAAACGCGCCAAATGGGGCACCGAAAAGCAAGAAACGCAAGCCAAAGACACAGCACGCGATCTCACCGACCAGCACCGGGCATGCGACAAACAGTCGGGCCGCTAGCGAAGGCCACATGGACGATGTTATCGAGCATGACGGCAGGTCGGTGTCTGGGTCCTCACGCAGCAAGCCGCCAAGTCGAGACATGACTCCCACAGCGCGACAGGGTTCCTTCGACACTCTTGGGATATTAACTGAACCCACTGACAGGGATAAGCGCAAAGTCACAATGATTGAGGATTCATTTCGCCGCATGGAGCAACAGCAACACCATCCACAACCACCACGCAAGAGAAAGCGCGTGTCGGACGGCACAACCACTTCGACTTCCAAGACGAAAACCTCAAAAACCAATTCCGCCGTCCAAACTCCGACTCTGCCCAACGGATTCACCGAGCGACATTACGTGGACGCCGGAACATCTAGGAGTAAATCCGGGTCCCCAGCAAGCACAGAATCTCCCCACAGTACTCACGCTCCGAGGAAACCTGGGCTGGAAGAGATTGAGTTAGCGGCGATGGCTTCTCGACGACTCTCAGGTGGCCCGCGCGCCACTTACTGCGACGCCTCAGTTCAGACTGACCCAGAGGAGGGAGCATGGTATGGAGATCTTACCCTGCCGCCTAGTCCCCGTCGAAAGTATGTATCATTAGCAAAGAGGCTCATGGATAACCGGCATCGACTCCGCTCGGAGGCCGAACAAAAGCGCAAGCTGCTGGAGGAGCAGGTTTCGGCCCTGCATATTGACAGCCCCACGGATGCCAAGACGCCAATCCCTTCACCAAATCCAGGGAAGGAGCCAGATTTGACGGAATCGAATGTGTTGCCGAGTGTAAGCGAAACAAACGACATACCAATGCCCGATGCACCAGCGGTCTCGCCCACCGTTTTGAAACCCAACGGAGTTTCTATGACGGCGAACCCGATAAAGATCAAGTCACCCGATCTCCGGGTACAGATGCCGCCAGTCCCCGCATTTGGAAGCCCCACGATGTCAGCTCCTTCGACCGCGTCAACACCGCTTTCTGCCGGGGCCTCGATGGTGCAATCGCCGTTTTCGGTCAATCCTTTCGCCAACCCATTCGCCCCGTCCCCGGTCAATGGCTCCGTGGCAGCTCCAAGCCCAGTCAAAAAGAAGTTGAGTCTCAGAGACTACACCAAAAGCAGGATGAATAAGGGGGCGGCAAGTCGGCCGTCAATAGGGACGACCATATTAAAACCGATATCCAACTCTGACGACCCAAAATCCGCAACGAGTGTTGAGAACAGTGGAGCACTGGATTCCCCTACAGCGGAAAGGCTTGATGAGGTGACGAGCTCAGCAGCCCCGTCTATTGTGACGATGGCGACGGCTACGGCGAATGAACCTGTATAAAAAAGATATAGACGAAACGTCTTCCTTGTATGTTTTCTAATACGGGGGTAGGTTTCCAAAGTGCTTGGTTGCCGCCGGCCCCCTTCTTCACTCGACATAACTCGTCGTCACATCATTACCTAGCTTGGCGTTTGGCTGCGATGCGGCCCTTTTTGGGAGTCTCGGGGGCTTTTTTTTTTTTTTGGTTTGCGTATATGGGACTCGGATTTCCCGCAAAATGGTGGCTGGAGGCACTATTTGTTTTTATATTGTAGGCGTTGTGGGAAATGGCACCCTGGTTGGGGAGGGCCAAGAGCGAATATCACCAAAGGGGTCTGGTTGAAAAGGGGGTTGGTACGGTCTTTGGTCTCGGTTACCCGTACGCGGGGCCCCCCTTTTTCTGTCTTATTATTATTGACGTGGAAATGAAAGGGGGTGGTTGTTGGGTTTGCAGGAAATGGGATTCCTGAGGTTTATTGTACTTGATGGGTAGCTTGATTCCCACTTTCGATTCTTTTCTTTCTCGCTGGTTTTGACCCCTTCCTCTCATCCTATGTTACGTTAAGACATGGGGCTTGGTTAGCTTGGTCTTGATGAAGCCTTTGCTTTCAGCGATCTCCTCATCTCTCTCTCTTTCTCGCACGGTTGTTTAGCGGGCGTTGCAAAGCAAAACAAAGTTCCGCTAAAGGTTGGAGGAGGGGGATGGGAGAGAAGGCCCGTGAAAGCACCAGCGACATGTTGTCGCTGAGCAGAATAAACGTACTGTACGAAACTGCTTCTTTTGTGATGGCCGAGTGTATGTGTGTGTTGTACGATGGTTTGGTTGTCTGGCCTGCCTTTCAGGTGGTTACTTCACCCCCCGGTATGAAATGAATTAATGATGAAGGACTTGTGAGCATTTTGTGGGATTGCAAAAGAAGAAGCAGATGTAAAGCTTACAGGTGCTGTCAACCCTACCATGCGTGTTAGATCCAACCACATGAGACTCGGTGAAGTGTGGTTGAATTGAAGACTGGTGTCATGGGAGCTTTGGGTTTAGGGTTGATGTGATGTGATATGAGAATGAGTGAGTAGAGTCGGCAGACATAGTTGTTGAGAGGTAGCGTCGGGGTGGGATGCAGATTCTTTGGTGAGAGGGCTCTGGCTCTGGGCAGAAGAAAAGTGAGGTCATCAAAGTCGGAGCCGGGTTTACACGTTCGCGTGCATACATGCTAGTAGTACGCAGACAGCTACCCAACTAATAGAGCAATGGTGTCGTCCTACATCTTATCCTGCCGGACACTGTGGAGCTGTAGTGGTTCCATAGGAAAGGCTTGGAGGCTAGAGAAGGTTTATATTGGCAGGAAGGGACCCGGGTCCTCAGGTTTGGCGACAACGCCTATGAGGAATCCGACGAGGCCCCTAAGGATTTATTTGACAGGCCTGTGAGAAATCTGTGAAGACCCAGCGGGCATGGCGCTCATGTGGTTGTCGGTAAGATGAGGCCCGCAAAGAAGAGCTTGGGACCTACCTGTGCTGTTCATACTTGGCCGAGGAGCTGGGTCTTGCAACACAACCTCCGTATCGCAATACTAGCTGCGACAGATGTCGATAGCGGACATCTCACTACTGTACGACCGGCTTTACTGCTAGCGGAAAAGCGGGTTGTGTTGCTCTGGTTGAATGGTTCTGGCACCGCGCAACTTGAACATCATGATTGCCTTTTCGGTGCCAGCAACGTAAGGTACTGCAGATGTTGAGGAAGGAGCTGGCACTGGTGGTTTGATGACAGCAACTGCCCCATTTTCTGCTGTTAGTAACTAGCTCAGCAAGGACGTCCGTAAGTTTCTATGTAAGTCACACTCTGTTGATGAAGAGCTCACTGATCATGCTCCGCGGTGGCGCTCCACACATGGCGTGGTTCGTGGGGACCTTGCTGGGTAACATATCGCCGAGGTGAAGGAAATGTGTGCTGCAATACTGGGTGGGCCAGTTTGTGCCTGCCGTATTTTTGATATTTATCGTGTCATTAGATCAAACACCAGCATAGCGCCTGGAGATTAGTCACACGAGCCTAATTTGCCTTGCTGGATCGACTAGGCCAGGATTGTGACTCTTCGGGGCGAAAGCTTTTGTTCTGTCTTGGCCACTAGCATGAGACAGACGGAAATTTAGAATTATTCAGAGGAAGGAACTTAATGAATCCATAGAGACCAGCAGGAGGCTGCAATTATCCTGACGGCAGCTGCAACTGTGTATGTCAGTGGGTCACCGATCCGAACAGGAAGGAATGAAAAACTATAGCCCCCCCTCTTTCAACTCCAACTCCAAAGCGGGCCGTCATGGAATCTTGAAGTTGGTGAGAACCCACAGCAATCCCAAATCCCAACTGATAGTTCGGTAATGCACGGTGTATAGTTGACTTGATCAGCTCGGTAGGTGGTTGGCTCGTCGAGGAAGAGCTGAGATATGTTAGCTCAAGGAACAGAACAGCAGGGATATTGCGAAGATAAAAAGTGCCTGAAGGAAGAGAAGATAATCTGGGTCTCGTTTCTTGAAGCTATCTGGCCGCTGCTGTATACATTTGTTCCATTCCGCGGCATGAGTGTGTGGTTGAGTTGCGGCGTAATCTGGGTACCTTATTCCATGGCATGGAAATGGTTAGAACTCTTGCAAGACACCGTAACCAGGGCCGCGGTTCCGGAGAAGACCTGCACGTGCACAGATACCGGCGGTATGCGTGTCTTAGACCAGGCCGGTGGGACCTCGGGTGCCAACTGGCAACTGTGAGCCGGACACTCAACGACAACGAATCAAGCGGGAGAGTGAGGCAGAGGGCGGGAACGTGATAGGACAAAGTGCCGCGACAGACATCCCATGGTTCTAGCCGGGAACAAGGTGGCGGTGAGGGTGCGACACACAGAGCATAATAAGGTGTGGTCTACTCTTATACAAAGTCATGCGGCATGAAAGGCTTAGCCCTTCAGCCTGAACTCTACCAGAGACACGACGCAACCCTGCACCCGTTGCCCACGAGAACGGGCACAGGGCGATAAAGCCAGGACGATCATCAATTGAGCCACCGTCGAGGACAGACAGAAGAAGAAAGATGGAAAATCGGCAAAGCTAGAGAGCAAGAAGACTATGCGCATGGAGGCAACTCTCGGATCTCGTGGCGCCCGGTTGGCGCAGTTCGGCCTTTTTCGACAACCTCCGATCCCCCGATCCTCCTACTATTCTATGTATAAACCTACAAGCAGATTTATCAGCCACGCTTGTACACCTTGTCTCGTCTCATCTCACGCCCAACTTGGACGGTAACGTACTCTATTCGCAGCACCCAAACTCCCGACATCCCGATCCCCGATTTTACATACGCGGCTAGGGCCCCCACAGATCAACTTATACTATTCTGCAGCAAGACCTCAGCGCAATTACACATTACGTACATGTACTATACTTACCCGCCAAGGCACGCATGGGGCCCAGCCAAAAGCTTACACAGTATCTACCTCACTCACCCAACTTTATCTGCACCTCAACCTCACCTCTACACTCCATCCTGTCTGTGTGTATCCCCCCCCCCCCCTAAATTCTACCGAACAACCGACCCCCCCCCCCCCCGAACCAACAATCTGTGTTGGGTCCCCCCCCTTCCGACTCCCGATACCCCGATCCCGCCTCCAAATAGAAGCCACGGGAGAAAAAGGAACAACGCGGCGAGCGTGCGGCGTAGAGAAAAGGAGAGAGAAAAAGAATAAGCAAGAACAGCCTGGTACTGCAGGCGCCAAACCGACCACCCGCACGCGTCGCGAAAGCACCCTCATTTATTCCCATATATTGTCCCCCTGACGTTATCAATTCTCCGCCGGGGTCCCCATTTACCCTCTCCAAACCCTTGCCCCTCCGCCTCCTCGCCTGTGTCGCAGACAGTGGGATAGTCTCTCTTGGCCCGGACCCAAGTACCGACCGACATCTCCGCATCTTGCATCCTCACATCACAAAATGATAGCTGTCAATAAATGAATTACCATTCTTTTCCCTCTGCTCCTCCACGACCTCTCCCAGGCATGACCACTGACCTTGCTGTTCATGAGGAGGAAAAAGTTATTTGTCCACACGGAGGGGTATAGGACGAGCAAGCCAAAAAGTGCAAAAAGAAAACAAGTCAGACACCCCCCCCCCCCCCCCCCCCCCCAATAATAACAGACAACGAACAAAACAGAGACAGGTACAGGTACAGATTGAATGGTGATGGTGAGGGGGGGGGGGGCAAGTAAATTCCGACACTGTTGCTCCGCCGATCAGAGACTCACAGCCAGCACCTAAGCCCAACCGTCCTCCGCTCACTCTTAGGTGTGGCTCCGTTCCCGTTCCCGTTCCCATTCCCATTCCCACCACCAGCCGTCCTATTCACCCGCCCATCCGTGAAAAGCCAAAGCCAGCCCAGCCCAATAACCCTTAAACGCCATGCAAGTCCGTGCATTATTTTGCCCCGGTCCCAGTTCCGTTCCATACTTCGTCAACGTATTGCTGCGCTCGTTTTTCTCGCATATTCCTCTTCATGGCATGCTTGGCTGGCTCCAATCCACCGGGTAGGCCGTCTTTCGTAAATAAATTTCCGCAAATGAAACTCGCTTCTCTTTGTCGTTTTTGGAGAACCCCCCTCTCTTCCTTTCCCGCCCAGACCTCCCTGACCGGTCTTTCTGGATAATGGGGTAGGCCACCTCTCGTTATTGCGATCCCGCCCCCTGCTGCTGTGAGTAAATGTTGGGATTGAACCCCCCAAACGAGCTGTACTGCACCAGGTAATTCCAGTCCATTTGCCCAAAGTCCACCTCTTGCGCCCCCGGACCTGCTGCAAACATCGGGTGCGCAGCTGCTCCGTCGAACCCCCCAAACATCATCGAGTCGTCCAACACTAGGCCCGGGTGATTGCCGCCCATGTGAGCCGGCCCCCCTTCCGACATCGGCTTACTGCCCCCGGCATACATTCCTGCGGGTGGACCTGCGCTGCCGCTGGCCTCACCGGGCGCGACACCTGCAGCAGCCGGGCCAGCTGAGCCGGGCACTTGCGTGTTGGATGGTGCGCCGGGGGCTCCGCTACTGGCCGCTAGAGGCCGCTTCCACCGAGACATGGTGTTACGAAGCAAGGCGACGATCTTGGGTGTCTGCAATGTGCGACCCATGGACAGCTCAGCAGCCTCGCGCGCATCCCACGCCTTGACGAAGAAATGCCCAAAGGCAATGTGCATCGGAGAACTTAGGTTACGTGTCAGGCCGCGGTGCTCGTGGTTCTGGATCATGGCGCCCCAGGCGCGCTCGCACAGCTCGCCCGTGGTGCGGTGGCGTAGTTCCGAGACCAAAAAGATGTAAGCCGGAAAGGGGAAATGTTGATAGGTATACCACCGGAATCCCTGTATCGAGTCATGAGTCTGGATAATGTTGTCGTATTCTACCATCCGGATGGCTTCAATAAAGAGTGCGTCGCGCTCGGCCTGCTCTATTGTATCGCTCGAGACGCCTCGACAGAGGAAATCGATGACGCGGAGCTTACACAGGGCTTGGCGCGTCATCATCATCGTGAAAAAGTGTAGGGGGACCTTGGCGTCACAGTGCTTGAGATACATGCTTTCGATATAAGTGCAGAAGCTTTCCAAGTCGTGAGGTAGACTCTGGTTGGCCACATGCGTGACAACGTCGGGTGAAGAAGGTGAGGGACTATATTGCACACGCGGCTTGGTCACGGTGTTGCCGCCGGGGGTGGTGACATTTTGTCGGATACCATTCGGCGCCGCAGCTACGGTGAGCTCTATCCGGGTGAGGCAGAAAAGCATTTCTGTGGGGCCGGAGTATGGAGATGGGGGGTCTTTGGCGTGTATGTTTAGGTCTGAATCATTGATATTGAGAGGGAACCTGCAGTCACCCCCACAGGTCGATAGTGCTGTGATAGAGGATCCCGTGATCTCGGCAACGCGCTTATCGAAGATGACGAGCTGCCACCATAGCCGCCGTCGCTGCTCCGTTTCAAACGGCGGAAGGCCGAACTGTGCCCCGTCACGGTGTATGCCCAACCGGGTAGCAATCCTAAGTGCGATCCCTATCAGACAGAACAGGGACCGGGGGTCCACATAGGGCCGGACGCAGAGCTAGATACCGTCAGGGTCACCAAGCGATACACAAATAAATGCTCGTTGATGCTTACCAGATACAACAGCAGAGCTTGCAAGACCATCAAATCTGTTGAGCGCATAAAACCCGCATTGACCAGAGCCTGCTGCGTGGCGTTGTGATACTTGGTCAGGAGGACGGCCTTATCGTCGTCCAAGGTGGTGTGGACCTCGTCGTCTGTCATGGAAGTGATGGCTGAGAAGTAGATGGAAAACATCAAGGCCTCAAGGGGTTTTGGGATCTTGGCCGGGTTGGCGCTCCCGCTGATGATATTACCCTGTAGCGTTGCGGTGTGGGTGAGTTTAAGCAACGGGTTGACATTCATAATGTATATCTGCCACAATTGGAATATCTGGACGGCCGACGGGTGGGCGTTGGTTACGCTGACGGTGATGCCGCCAACAACGAAGGGAAAGCCGTCATTGTTCTCGAACATGGTGTCAAAGGCATGGTGAAGTGTTGGGCCTTCATACTCCTCATCTGAGGAGTCGTGGATCATTTCATCCTGAGCCCGGTACTGTTGAGCCTTGTTAGATACATAGAGAGGCAGATGGCTCTTGATACTGGCACCCGCTGGCTGCCAGGAAAAATCGCGAACGGCACACTCGTGGAAGGGGAGAAGAAGCACAAGTAGGACAGAGGCACAGTTTGGTCGGTGGTGGAAAGGGGGACGAAGAAAGATAGAGATAGGGACATATTCAACCGGCCGGCCGGAGACGGCAGCCACTTACCTCCTTGTAGTAGGGAAACCATTTTTGCCTGATAATAGAGTCAGCGGTGGCCGAATAGGCAGGCTAACAAGCTGCAAGAGCAAGGACAAACACACTTGTCGTGACTTTGGTCGGGCGAGCCATGGTCGGCAGCGCTAGAAGGGGACGTCTTGAGGCCGCTGAGGTCCTGCTCCAGGTCGGCAACATCGTCGGCGTTGTCTGAGGGTTTGAGGTCATGGGCGATAGGGTCGAAGTTGACACCGTGCTGGGATAGGAGAGATTCGTACTTGCGGAGGCGATCTATCAAGTCTCGCTCGTGGGGCTTCTTCTTGCGACGACGGGGAGGTTGCGGCGGAACAACTTTACACTCAACCTGGGCCTTGACACAGTTTGCGCAGGGCTTCTGCTTGTCGCAACGGACCTTACGCTGCTGACACAAGACGCACGAGTGGCCCCGCGTCAGCTTCATCGCCGATGGTTCAGGGACGGGGAGCCGCTGCGGCGACGGAGGCTGCTCGGGGGGCTGCTCGGAAGCCATTGCCAATATGTACGGAGGGACCTGGCGAGATGCCGGATGCCTAGGCCAGCCCCTCGGGTCCGAATGAGGAAACCAACCAGCAGGACGTTGTCTGCTGGGGGGCTGCTGGGGGGGGCAGAGCCAATCCAGGCGGGGGAACGCGAGGGGGAGGGGTGGGAGTGCCGTTTGCAGCGCGCAGAGGAGTGAGGAACCAGGGCAGCGCGTGTGTGAACCAGGACCAGAACCAGAACCAGGGCCAGAGCCAGCGCAAGGCGTATGCGTTGGGCGAGGGCGTGTGCGCCGAAGGCGCGTGTGATGTGTGGTGTGTGGTGTGAGTGTCTGCGGTGCGGGCTGAGAGGGGCAGAGCCGCAACGAACCAGATTGAAAGACCAGACGAACCAGGGCGGCCAGGCGGGTTCAGAAGCGCGACCGGCAGCGGGGGGGAGCAGCCTGAGCCTGGGAAAGCGAACAGGGGAAAGCCTAGCTGGTCAGGCTAAAAGACACGAGACCTCGCACGGATTACTGGCTCCCGTCTACTGAGGTGGCGCACAAGCTGGAACAATGGGAGAGCCCGCGTCAAGCCGTGCGATGGAACGATGGAACCGAGCTCGCAGCTGTCCAGGAATGCCAGAACAGGAAGACCAGACAATCGCCGCATGTCCACCAGGACACACCCGCCCCAGATCCACGAGCCCAGCCGGGACCTCGAGCCCCAAGAAACCTGCAAAACCACCAGACTTGATCCCGGCCTGACCCAGAATCCAGAATCTAGAAATCCAGCAGTCAGAAATCTCGACACCAGATAGCCAAGACGCCACACGCACGACACGTCCGACACGCACGCAGCCGAATGGAACACGCAGGACGTGCAGGCGAGTGAGGCACCTAAGCTGCACGAGTCGGCGAGCAAAAATCAATACGCCGACGCTTCGGCCAGTCTGGGGAAGCAGTCGGCACCTGGGCAGTCTGGTGAGTCGGCGAGTCTGAAGCCCCGAACGGTTTAGTAGTGGAGTATATGATGTACTGCTGTGCTAATAGAGCAGCATCTGGCATCTGAAGTGGGGTGTGATGTGTTGCTTTGATGCCTGCTTATGTTGGATCGCCCAAGTCCCGGTTTGACAGCTGCCAGGCTGCCGGTCTGTGCCAGAGTTACCAGAGTGACAGAGGCAAGATGTGGCGTGGGCCAGACAGACACCAGACAGCGATGATGCGGTCTCGGGTCTCATATGCGACGTCGTGAAAGAAAAAAAAGTTGCACACTTTTTCCTCGGTATGAGCCTGAGAGCTGGGAGCCAAGAGCCAAGAGCCACTGGAGGATACGGTGTGCGGCGGCGGAGACCACAAGCGACACAAAAACAACACGATCAATGCTCTGAGGGTGAGGTGGGTGAGGAGAAAGCAGGGCAGCAATCCAGGCAATCACGACAGGTCTGCGCCGCAATGGAACTGTCAGGGCAGGGCAGCCGGAACAGGCCAGAGCCCTACGACGCATCCGTACATAACTAGCATGCAGCAGACACAGCAGACTGTGTGTGGGAGGAGCGGCAGCCTTGCGCGACGAGATAAAAAAAGAACAGCCCAGACGAGCTCACTGCACCGTTAACCCACTGCTAACCCTGACAGCTATGGAGTACGTCTGGGCGAACATGGGGGCTTGCTGACGGGCTGCTGGCCCTCTGTCTTAGGGTCAACAGCGGCGGAGGGCAGTGCAAGACCCTGGAAGAATCTATGGAAGGGGGCGGCTCCTGCTGTTTGGCTACTGTCTGCTCGGGACCGACCGCAAAGCTGTGTCCGAGGGTGCCAAGAGGAGCCAAAAGTGGTAAGCAGCTCCAAAAAGAGAGCAAAAAGAGAGAAGCAGCAGCCAAGAAGCTGCGGCAGCGCATGACGGGCAGGGGCGTTCAACCGCTAGGCTCAGTTGGGACGATCGACAGCGGTCCGTACAGGCTACGAGCAGGGTAATCCAGGGCCGCCCAGGCCCCGCGAGCCACAAGATATTCGCGGGGCAGCAACAGCCGCGGCTGTGGGAGATGGCGAAAGACAGCAGCAATGCGGTAGCGGCTGCCCCTTTTTGTGTAGTCATAGCCAGCAGAGCACGGCTTACACCTGCGTGATGGAAATGGCGCCTGTCATCATTGGCCAGCCGTTCGACCGCAACAGCCCGCTATTGGACGCCCCTTTGACGGGCGTGCAGGGGAGCAGGGGAACTTTGCAGGGGCAGACACCGCGGATCCGATGGGGAAACTCCACCACCCCCCAAATAACCCATCCCCATCTCACATCACAATAATATCAGACGCTCAGAATGTCGTCCAGCCAGGTACTCCCCTGGCCATACCTTCCCCCCCATGCTCCTGCTCCTGCTTCTGCTCCCGTTGTGCACAGTGGCACACCCAGGAAGCCAGCACCGACACCCGCCGACACTTCGTCAAAGTCCGAACCGACGCAGCTAAATTTGAGGCGGGCCGTAGATTGCTCGATTACTAGATTGCTAGATAGACTGCGCAGCACACACTCTGCCCCTCTGTCCTGCCCTGCGCCTGCCGCAAGTAAGACCAAAGTGGCCCATAGTTAGACGCAGGAGCCAAAGAGCGACGAGAGCGAGCACGCAGCACTGCGCTGCCACGGTACGTCGCGAGCCGTGAGCACCGGCCAGGGCCATGTCGGTAGGTCGGTATGTCAGTTAAGGCCGGTTGCTCTCGGTATCCATCCTCACCAAGATTCATCTATCCTATAAGACGGCCCCAACGCCTGCCTTTTTAAATAAGAGGGTGTTTACAAGCCCATGCACCCCATTCATGCCCCCGTCATCTTATGTTCGCCTGTTCCGTCTTTCCTGTTCGTGTCTTCTGCATCGTCTGCACCGTCCTGGTTCGTTCAGTTCCCGGGATTCAGTAAGTGGCCGTCGCCGTTCCCAGCTGCTCCCAAGAGAGACCCTCGACCCAACTCGGATCCCAAGGCGCGCCCAGCCCCAATACTACAATAGCAGGCCCACACGCATCCTCCAGACGCACCACACACACACAACGCCCGCACCCAGGGGATTTCCGGACCTCTGTTCTTGTCTCTCCACATCTCTTGGCGAGGCGCACCCCCCCAGTCTCTCACGTCCCTCCCAGGCCAGCCAGGTTCTTCTCCTATAGGGGCCGATCCTCGCTCTTTCCTCTCTCTTTTCTTCGTCCAGCCAGTTCCATTTCCAGCAGCCCGGTCTTCGTTCCTATTTACCTGGCCAGCTGCCTGTCTCCCACCTTCGTTTTCCTTATTACCTCTTCCTCGCTTGCCGCTCATCGCCTCTGAGTGGACAAGTAAGAAGGTCCGGCCACCCTTAGGTCGCCCGCTCGCCGAGTCCGTCGACGACTATGGCATCGATGTCGCAATCGACGACAACACTAAACAGCGGCTTCCTCCGGACAGGACACTCGTCGGTAATGTCTACCGATCTCGAAAAGATACAGGCTCAGGCCGCCGTCCAACAACAGCCCGGCGCCCAAGGGCCAGGTCCCCTCGCCGGACCACCAGGTCCTCCCGGCGCTCCTGGTGGCCCGCGTGGTGCGCCCCTTGGTCCCGATGAGCTATTCAGGCCTAAGAGCGTCAAGTTTTGGCTCACACTTGTCTGCAACTTTTTGGCACTGTTCCTTGTCGCCCTTGACCGCACTATTATCGCTACTGCTGTACCGCGTATCTCGGATGAGTTTCAAGCACTGGGCGACATTGGTTGGTATGGCTCCGCCTATATGTTGACGACGGCGTGCGCCCAGCTCGTTTATGGGCGCATTTACAAGTTTTACGATATGAAGTGGTGAGTTGACTATATGAGCCCCATTTCACGTTACAGGCGGCTAACACAATGCAAAGGACGTTCATTGTGAGCATCGTTGTCTTCGAGATTGGCTCTGCGATCTGCGGTGCCGCTCCCAGCTCAACTGTCTTTATTATTGGTCGTGCCATCGCCGGCCTGGCCTCGGCCGGCATTTTCTCGGGTACTATGCTCATCATGATTCCCATGATCCCGCTGCATCGTCGCCCGGCTTTCCAGGGTCTATTTGGTATGGTGTTCGGCCTCGCTTCCGTTATGGGACCTCTCATCGGTGGTGGTTTTACCGACGGTGCCACATGGCGCTGGTGCTTCTACATCAACTTACCAATCGGCGCCGTCTCGCTCGTCTTCATGGTGTTCTTCTGGAACCCGCCCAAGGAGCACCACCCGCCTGTGCCCTTCATGCAACACGTCAAGCGTCTCGATCCCATCGGAATGCTTTTCTTCCTCCCTGGATGTGTTTGCCTACTTCTCGCGCTGCAGTGGGGTGGCTCGACTTACGACTGGGGTAACTGGCGCATCGTCATGTTGTTCGGCGTCTGTGTCGCTGCAACCATCGCCTTTATTTCGGTCCAAATCATGAAACCGGATACCGCCATGGTACCCCCGAAGATTATCACACAGCGCAGTGTTGCCTTCGGTGTCTCATTTACCTTTTTCTTGGCTGGTTCTATGTTGATGATGGTGTACTTCGTGCCCATTTGGTGTAAGTTCTGACATCATCCGCGTGTGTCTCGGCCCGAACCCACTTGCTGACGTTGACCAATCCAGTCCAAACCGTTAAACAGACCAGTGCCATCAACTCGGGTATTTACAACTTGCCTCTTGTGCTTAGTCTCGTTGTTTCGAGTATCGCCGCCGGTATCATCACGCAGAAGATTGGCTACTATGTGCCGTCTATGCTTATCTCGCCCGCCATCATGTCGATCGGTGAGGGCCTCATGACCACTTTCAACCGTGACACACCACCGGCGCAGTGGATTGCATACCAATTTATTGCTGGTTTCGGCCTCGGTTTCGGTATGCAGACTTCAGGTCTCGCCATTCAGACGGTGCTACCAAGGGAGGATGTCAGCATTGGTATCGCCATCAACTTTTTTGTGCAGCAGCTCGGCGGTGCGATTTCAACATCAATTGGCCAAACGATTCTGAGTAACTTGCTCGCCGCGCAGTTGAAGCAGATTCCCGGGTTTTCTGGCGACGTGGTTGTCACAGAGGGTGCAACGCATCTCATTGACACTGTGCCGGAGGAGTTCCGCCATCTGATCATCGACGCATACAACTTTGCCTGTCAGCGGATCTTTTTGTCGGCCACATGCATGGCATTTGCTGCACTTCTTTGCGCCCTCGGTATGGAATGGAAGAGCATCAAGAAGGGCGCTCCTGGACAGGGTGGCCCACCAGGTGCTGGTGGCCCCGGTAAGCCCGTCGGACCTGGTGGACTCAATAACCCATCCAACCTGGAGGTCGGAAACATGGCAGAGGGCAGGCGCTCCACGGCCTCCGGCAAGCCTACATCCTCGGGTGCGGATACTTCGGGCGGCACCCTCATCCCGGACAACCAGACGAACTCGCACTATAGCATGACGGGAATGCCGATGCAGAACCTCGACCCTAATAATCCCTATGGCCAGCAGGTGGTCTACATCAATCCTCAATACAGCGCGTCTGGATCCGTCGACCCAAATAACCCTTACGGCATGGGCACACCCATGGTGTATGCAAACTCGCCCTACAACTCTGGCATGATTCCGGTGCCGGTGGTTTATGTCAACCCACAGGCATACAATGCCATTGCTGCTGGCTCCGTTCCCGACCTTAATGCGGCGGTAGCAGCAGCGGGAGTCGGCACAGGGGAGGTATGCCAGAACTGCCGGTGCAGCATGGTTGGTGCACCACACCCTTTGGCAATGGAATCTACGACTAGCCTGGCTCTGCCGTTGGATGAGAAGAAGGGAGGTCGGAGTAGATCTGGGTCGGCTTCAGATGACCACCGGTGATTAATACAGAGTTACGTGAAGCATCAGGCGGTGACGAATCTCATTAGCTACGGCGTCGGTGGCGTTTGTTGATTTTGAGGAGGAACTATTTTGGGGCATTGAATCATTGCTGATTTCGGAATAAAATACATACAGACAGTCATCATGGAGAGAAGAGTGTATGATGAAAGAGTTCAGACTAGGGGTTGGTGAGGGCGGTTCACTCCACAGCTTCAGAAGCATGTGTTGAGTGTGGGATACAGGACTTGGGTTAGGGAATTAGGTCGGTGTTTATTTACAAGGTAGCCCTTTTGTAATTGTTTAACCAATCATGCAAACCAACGCAACTGATAGTGTAATTGAAATGCAACTTTACTTCGAGAAGCCATTGCGTGAGTCTTGCTAGTGCGAAGGGTTTCGGTGCGCTGTTCGGTGTCGGAAGGAATGCGATGAGGTCGGTCGGAGTAAGCACGAGTCTAAGAAAAGCACCACGGAGTGCCGTATCCAATCGCAACGGTTTCGGTGGGTGCCCGTGCTATACCGGCTTGGCGGTGCAAGACGTCGGGACCTGACTGACGAGCCCCGTTTCTGTTCTTTTTTTTCTTTTTTTTTTATACCTTCGGCTTGGGGCTTGGCAGATAAAAGGATGGCTCAGGTGGGTACTGAGGTTCGAAGTGGGGTCCCCGCAAGGCTAATAGAGTCTCCAGGGTTCGCAGTGGGCATTTTCGTCATTTTGGAGATCTGGCTTTTAAACCCTTCAGCCTCGTGCCTCACGTAATTATGGCGCCCTCCGTTCAATCGATCCACGAGTAATCCGTAAGCATTCTCGACAATCATTCTGCCAGACGCCGCAGTGGTTCCGTGATTTGACTTCCTCTCTTTCCTGCTAAATCGATATGATGAACTAGCCGAGCGACCGCACCCAGGCCATGACCACCAAAGGTCCCTCTTCACCTGAAAAAAAGAAGCCTCCGCAGCACCCGAAGACGACGAAAAGATGACAGCGCAACCGTCGTCCTCCTCCCCAAGCTCCCCGCAGACCCCCTCCGCCCTGTCTAGCACCGAGGCCCTCAGCCTGTTTACTCTGGCGGCCGCCTGCGTAGCCGTCCTCGCCAACACCTTCCAGGGCGATGGCGAGCCGCTGATCGCGTCGCTCGCGCTGAGCGGGCTCGCGTTTGCGGCGACCTTTTCCATGATCCGCTGGCTCGGCCCGGCATTTGTGCGTGCCGGGCTCAAGGGCGTGGACATGAGCAAGGCGACGCGGCGGGAGCTGCCCGAGTGCATGGGGGCGGTGGCGGCGGTGGTGTACCTATTTGTGGTCATTGTGTTTGTGCCGTTTCCGTTCTACAAGGACATTGTAGCGGCGACGAGCGGCGGCGGAAACCGCGATGTGGTGGTGAGGGTGGAAGAGGCGCAGCAAGGGAGGTTTCTGCATCGGTTTCCACATGGCAAGGTATTTTTTTTTCTTCCTTTCCCCTTTTGGTCTTGATGGATTCGAGGTTTTTTAAGATTGGAAAGTGGCTGTGTGCGGTGTTGGCGAGCTAGCGCTGACGTTTTGTTTCGTTCCCAGCTGGCGTCTTACCTGTCGGCCATTATCTCTCTCCAGTCGATCGCCATCCTGGGCATTGGTGACGACCTCTTCGACATCCGCTGGCGGCACAAATTTTTCATCCCGGCGTTTGCATCGATACCCCTGTTGGTGGTCTACTTTGTCGACTTTGGCGTCACGTCGATCGTGATCCCGGTCCCGTTGCAGCCATACCTGGGCGAGCTCTTCGACCTGGGTGCGCTCTACTATGTCTACATGGCGGGCGTAGCCATCTTTAGCCCGAATAGTATCAACATTTTAGCGGGGATCAACGGCATTGAGGTGACACAGTCGATTGTCATTGCGTCACTGCTGGCCTTCAACGACTGTCTGTACCTGCTTACGCCGTACCCGCACCCGGCGACCGACTCGCACTTGTTTTCGCTCTACTTCCTGCTCCCCTTTTTGGGCGTCTCGCTCGCGCTGCTGGGGCACAACTGGTACCCAGCACGCGTATTCGTGGGCGACACGTACTGCTACTTTGCGGGCATGGTCTTTGTGGTCGTCAGCATTCTTGGCCACTTCAGCAAAACGCTGGTGCTGCTTCTGATCCCGCAGATCGCCAATTTCGTTTATTCGACGCCGCAGCTCTTTGGGCTCGTGCCTTGTCCACGCCACCGGCTGCCACGGTTCAACGCACGCACTGGCGCGCTCGAGCCCAGCGTGACGCCGTGGGGCGAGCATCGGCAGCCCCGGCCGCCGGTTGCGTGGGCGCTGAGGCTGCTGGGCAAGGTAGGGTTGCTGAGGGTGACGCTCGACGGTGAGGGGCGGTTCGTCGAGACGAGTAATTTCACAATTCTGAACCTGTGGTTGGTCTGGCGCGGGCCGCTGCGCGAGGACCGGCTGGCAAAGGAAATTACGGCGATGCAGGTGGTGGTGGGGCTGTTTGGGCTTTTTGTCAGGCACCGGCTTGCGCTGCTGATTTTTAAGGAGGACAACTGGGGGTTATAGAAGTGACCTCTTGCACTTCGTATATGCGCGCGGTGCGCTTTGCGGACGGTGCAAGGTTGTATTGTAGCTGGATATATACTAGACTGCACATAATTGCCTATGATACTCTGTCAGGTTATACAAACATGATGCGAACATGATCCGCCCCAGACCGAACACTGACCAGGGCAGCCCCCCTTAAAACACTCCTCAGTCTCCGTCGGGGTTCCCTGGGTCCGGCCCTGCCAAGACGGGTAGGATGCGACCCCAACAAGCTTGGGCCCAGGGGTTTCTCGTTGGCTGGGGTTAGGTCTTGGCTGGCCCTGGCGGGGGAGGGGGTGTGCTAACTCGACCCAATTCCAACGTCTGACGTCGGCCGCTCGCGTCCATGTCGATTGAACCAACAGAGACACGGACAGAAATGGCCGGCATGGCGCCCTACCTGAATGACCCGCCCGCCGTCGACGAGGTGTCAAGTTTCGACCTGCTACTCAAGCACGGACACCAGGACCTCGTGCAGGCTGTGGCCTTTAACAGCTACGGCGACCGCTGCGCGACGGGCTCGGTCGACGGCAAGATCCGCGTCTTCAACCGGCACAAGGACGGAATCTGGCGCCACTGCGACAACTGGAGCGCCCACGGGGGAGAGATCCTCGAGGTATGATCTGCATCTGGTTTGTCGCGGGTGACTTGCTGCTGACCAACTGCCCAGCTGCAATGGCTGCCACCAACCATCTATCCCAATCTGCTCGCCTCGCTCGGCATCGAGGGCCGTTTCAAGCTGTGGGCTGAGGACCCGTCCGCTGCGCCGGGCCGCCGCTTCAGCAACGCCACACGGGGGTCCTCTTCCCAGTCCAACTCCCGGAACACCGGCCCCGGGGCCAACCCGAACAGCTCCTTCGGCAGCATGAGCGGTGACCCCACCACCTCCAATCTCGGCAGCGGGGGCAACAAACCCCAGGCTGCCTTTGAAACCCGCAACGCCCGCTCGCCCTACCGCTCCTTCTCCATGAAGCACGTCGACGACACCCGCCACACCTACCTGGCCCTCGTCTCCGCCGACGGCGGCCTGACCGTCTACGAGAATGAAACCCCCGAGGATCTCGCCGACTACAGCCTCCTCGACGAGCTCTCCGTGGTCCCCCCGCCAGGGGTAAGTCCCGGCCCCGGGACCGGACGGGGTCCCGCCCGCGGCGAGGAGACGGCGTTCCGCGTGCGGTTTGATCCCAACGCCGAGGTGTGCTACTCTGCGTTGCGCGCCGGGGTGCCTGGGGACGCGCTGGCGGTGGTGGTGGCCGCGATGGACTGTGTGCGGATATACCGGACGAGGGATGTAGTGCAGCAGACGATGGGGGTGGCCACGGCGGGGCGCGAGTTCTATCTAGCGGCGGAGATTGGGGCGGGGGTGCATCGGGGCTTGGTTCGTGATGTGGCGTGGGCGCCGGGGAATATTAGAGGCTTTGATCTCATCGCGACGGCCTGCCAGGATGGATTTGTCAGGGTCTTTCGCGTGGAGACGCCGCTGGGTGGACACCAAGAGAGCGAGGGGAGGGGGTGGTCGGTGGGTGAGGTTAGGAGGCACTCAAGGCGGAGTGGAGGAGGGGGCGGAGCGCCAGCAGCCGCCCCCGCGGATGAAGATGTCGGGGGCAGCAGGAGGGCATCGACGTCGGCTGGTGCTTCGGCCGAGCTAATGCAGGCGCTACCAAAGTCGGGGATACGCGCTGGGTTTGACCAATTACGTACTAGCTCGGAGCGGCGTAGCGGAGGCAACACGGCTCAGTCACAGGTTAGGCATATCGTCACGGAGATGGCGAGGCTCGACAGTCACCGGACGCCGGTGTGGCGCGTCGGGTTTGACGACGATGGGCAGATCCTGGGGAGCGTTGGTGATGAGGGTAAACTTATGTGCTACCGGCAGACCCCGGATGGGTCGTGGGCGAAGAGTGCCGAGCTGGGGATGATGAAGATGAGGATGGCGGCGGTATGAAGGGTAACTAGGATAGCGTTACT
Organism: Lasiosphaeria hispida; assembly: GCA_033439745.1. Lineage (NCBI taxonomy): Eukaryota > Fungi > Ascomycota > Sordariomycetes > Sordariales > Lasiosphaeriaceae > Lasiosphaeria > Lasiosphaeria hispida. Next base: position 3,147,968 of record JAUIQD010000004.1, read on the forward strand.
CCTGGTCGCGGCGAGCTGCGACTTGTCATGTTGCAAGATGCGTAATACTGCCATGTGATAGCAGCTATGTGCATGTTATATATCTTCCTGAGAGCCTGGGTCAGTATGTTTTCGGTTCATCCCCCCTTCGAGCCAATCAGATGTGGCTGTTCGACCCAAGGGTTTTTATACCTTGGCTACATAGTCGCTGCTTCCTCTGCTCGATGTCTTGGTGTGGCCCCTTCCGATAGCAAGCCTGGAGCTGCCGAGCGGAAGGGGCTACAACCGAAGAAGGAGGCATTATCTAAAACAGGCAGGCAGACCCAACAAGGCACTCCCAGAAACAAATATCACGGCTGTTTGGGGAGTTGGTTTTTGGATGCCAGCAAAGCTTTTCATCGACATCCCACCAGCTTTACAAGTTATTCTAGCGGCCGTGTCATCATTACGCCAGACGCAGAAAACAGAAATGCCAGCCCTTACTCTGCCCAGCCGGGCCTTGCGTCGCGATCCTGCCACCGCCTCAGAGCCCCCCAGCCAGAACCAAGCGTTCAGCGGTGTTATTGACCGTCAGGACACCGGCCCCTTTGCCCGCCGTCGCTTGAATGTCCCCAATACATTTGCCGGTCTCTAGGAGAAAGACCCCAATCGGGGTGACATTCGGCGTCACCACCATCACGAGCCCGGATCTGGCTCCCAAGATGCCTCTACCGCTTTTGGCAGTACTCGTGAGAACGAGCGGCCCTCCTCGCCCGAGCTTCAGGACTCCATCACAGAATCGGAGACCGCCCTCCATTCTGTCACATCAGAGCATCGGTCCAGCTTGAACACACACCTGCTGTCCAGCATCTTTCCGCGATACGGGAACGACAACAGCTTCGTCGCTCGTCCGCCACCAGCCGCTACTCGGCAGCCGAGAGGCGGTTTCCCGTTTTACTACAACCGTAGCCTCACCGGGTCGTCAGTCCCTTCTCGAGGAGGAGCAACACCCACGGCAGAGGGCAGCGTTGGAACTACGCTCAGATCGTCATCCTCGTACCGGCTCAAGACATTCTCATTCGAGGAGGCCGACGGAGCCGTAGTGAGCCCGCCGGACTCGCCTCCCCCTGAACTGGTCCTGATGCCCAACAAGGGCGGGCTTGAGCTAGCCAAGTCTCTGGATCACAGCATCCCGGAACACCAACACTTGCGAAGTGTCTCATCGTCGTACCCATCTGAGGCCGGGGGCGCACGCAGCCCCGAGTTGACGGTATCGCCGCCTGTGACGTTCGGCCGGCGCATTCTATCAAGCCTAGAGGCGTATGGATTTCCGAATCCCCATCTGGCATTTCTGCAGAGCAGCAGCGGATCGTCGGAGCGTGTCGTTGGTGCTGCTGGCAAAGAGGCGGATGTGGAGGGGACCAGTGTAGAGGAGGTGGAAGGGGAAAAGCTCGACAGCAGCCAGACTAAAACCCCTTCTCCTCTCCCGGAAACCGTCGACATCCCAATCCCTGAGCGATCACCCCTCCGAGCCCGCGAAATTTCAACCGAGTCCCCCATACCAATCCATGTCGATGCCGAGAAAGACATCGAGTCCCATTCCGTGCCAACCGACATCGGCGCCGATGAAGACACCGACCCAAACCCCGCCAGCCCATCTACCATCCGCCGACACCTACTCCCACCCTCGTCCACTTCCACCTCCCTCTCCTCCTCGGACAAGGAAAACACCAACATATCCACGCAGTGTCTCCCACGCGTCTCGACTGACCCCGACCGCGGCGCCTTCGCCCTCGATAGTGGCAGCGACGGCGACGTCAGCCCGTTTCAGAGCGCCCGCGGCGGTGGCGGCTACTACGATACGAAGCCCCCCTTTCCGCGCCGTGCCGTCTCGGGCCTCAAGAGGCGCATCAGCAAGCTCCACCTGCGGCCCAAGGTCAAGAAGTGGATTGTGCGCCAGTTCCACGCCAGCAGGAAGGGGTCGAGGGTCATTGTCACCAAGGTGCGGGGGCGGAGAGGGAGGGCGGCGGCGGCGAGCCGGAGCGGTGGTGCCACTGGGACTGGGGGCGAGGGGAACGGTGTCGGGAGTGGCAAGATGAAGGGGGTTGGGGATGCGTTCAAGAGGAGGGTGAAGAGGGGGGCTGCCGCGAGAGCTAAGGCCAAGGGTAGTAACGGGGCTGCCAAGAAGAGGGCGGAAAGATCGATAAGGGTGTTGGGGGCGGCCGGGCTGTTGTCGATTTTCAAGGTGGCGTCGGTTGGGAAAGGGGGACAAGGGCGCTGATGGTGGTCTGTGGATTGTGGGTGGGTGTGAGACCCCGGTGGGCTCTTTGCTGAAGTGGGTTTGCCACTTGTACGGGAATGAGACACGGTTCTGAGGTGGTGTATATAGAGTATTGTTTGATGGCCGGTGGAATGACATTGCTACGGGAACCGACATGTGCAATTCAACGTTTGAGCAAGGGCGGTCTGTGATAGCACTATGAGGTTACTTGCTATCGAATTCTGGCGTCTAGTTGAAGCCGCCTAACTTATCTGGGTACCTAGGGGAGGTGCCCAGTGTGTTCGTGACAGGGAATATTGTTGTTGGTTGTTATGATGGGAGGAGGATGGTAGGAACCCGCAACAAGGTCCGTCAGGAGTATTATTATTTGAATTGAATTCATCATGCCTATTTTCACGATCTTCCGCCATGACGACATGAACCCGGAATCACAGGCTGATAGATACCAAGCTCCCGGACCAACACATTGCAGAACCTTGAACATGAAATAGAGAACCACGAAAAAATGTCATTTTTATAATATATGTACGATGACGACCGCGATGCAGATTTTGATAAGAGAGAAATAGAAGCCAGCAGATTACCATGAGTGATAAAATCCCCAACAATAACCCAAACCCCGCCAGCAGACCTGAAAAGTCTTTTTAACCAAAATGCGATAATAACAATAATAATAAAATACCGTCTTTCCCTAGCCCCCGATTCTATTAAATTACATGTTCGCCAGCTCATTGTCAATCTGCCTGTCCATAAACGTCCGCCGCTCGCCGACCAGCTCCGTCTGCAGCCGCTGCTCGACGAGGGCGCGCACCTGCTTCTTGGTGACGGTGTCGAGGTCGACCTCGCGCAGCACCGACTGGATGCTCTCGATAATGGACGCGTCGTCGGGACCCATGTTGCCGCGCTGGAAGTCAAACGACGGGGTGCTCGTGTGGCCCATGTTGCTACCGCCGCCGAGGCCGAGACTCAGGCCCGTGGCGGTTGAGTAACGCGGGCTAAGGGTGGGCGGCGTGTTGGACATGCCGCGCAGGTTGGCGATGCTGGGGCGGTGGCTGGCCATGCCGCCGCCGTCCTGGTACGGGCTCGTGCGGCGCTGCATGTCAGCCATGGTGCCCATCGACATCATGCTCTGACGGTGCGCGAGCGGATTGTCTGAATAGGGCTGCTGCTGCTGCTGCTGCTGCTGCGCGCCGTTGAAGGTGCTCGAGCGCGCCATGTTGCTGTTGTAGCCGAGCGGGGTGCCGGGGCTGTGGGGGGGCAGATAGGCGCCGCGCCCGCCGAGACCCATCATCACCGAGGGCTGGCGGACCGACGAGTAGATGGACTTCATGTCGTCCATCTCGTAGTTCTCGTCGTACATGCCCATGCCACTGTCCATCTTCTCGCCGACGACACCACGACGGCCAGGGAGGTTGTTGACGGTGGCGTAGTCGTCCCATCGCTGGAGGGGGATGGAACGCGGGTCAAAGCTCTCTTCGTCGACGGCGACAACCTGCTTTTTGCCGGACTCTCCAATCACGATACGGGTGTTGCCCCACGTGAAGTTGTCCTGGTTCCAGAAGGAGTAGATTGGCAGGACAAACGAGTAGATGGGGAAGGCGATGATGTAGATGATCATCCAGCCCACGTGCTGCCACTGGCGTTTAAGGATGAAGATAAGTGCCTGCAGACCGTACACGGCCGCAATCATGATAATCGAGATCAACGGGAATTGCCCTGTGCGCGTCGCGATCATGTAGATGAGATAGCCGAGATAGACGCAGGTGGCCGGGAGGATGATGGTACCAGCGAGATCGATAAAAACAACGAATCTCATGGAGAAGCAGCAGAAGCCGCACATCTCTGGGAGCCACATGAGTTCTACTAGATTGTGGATAGTAGAGTTGATCCAACGACGGCGCTGAGAGAGCAGGACGCTCCAGGTCTCGGGCGCGGCGGTCTGGCAGTAGGCATCCGGGATAAACTTATATGACATGTACGGGAAGTACTTGGTCATGAGAGTCGTGAGGAAACGATCTTCACCAAGAGACAGAAGGTTCTTCTTGTGAAGTGTGTCCACGTGGCAATCACTGTACTCGCGGATGACATCGTCGGAAATGATGAGCGGCTTTCCGCGGTCGGCAGTCCGGAGGCGATACATGGAGAAACTGAGAATGGTTAGCAGTGCTCGAGGGGTGAATCAGGGGTGAAACTTACCATCCGGGCAAACAGGTGACGCTGCCGAAGAGCGACTCGAAGGCCTTGGACAGATGATGGGAGATAAAGTACTCGTAAACTTGAATCATTGTCCACCATGAGCGTTCCTCATTCTGCAAGCTCGTCTCACCGCAGATGCCAGCAATCTTGGCGTTGTTGGCGCAGGCGGCGACGAGTCTGTTGAGAGAATCCTCACGAACGTTGGTATCGGCATCGACCATCAAGAGGTATTCGTACAGCTCGGGATCCACACCAATGATATTGTTGATTTGGTGGAACATTTCCAGCTCGAGCGGGCTCATGGGAGCACGGTGGTGGACGCGGTTGAGGAAGCTCATGAGCAGAATCTGCGAGTCACGCTTGCCACGATTGCCAGGCTTGGACTTGGCCTGTTCCGACTCCTTGCCCACCTTGACGACAACCAGGTAAGGTACCACATTTCCTTCGAATTCATAGAGGCCTGAGTAGACCTTACCGTAGTTGAGCTGATCGCTGCCTGCACCGACCGACTTGAATGGCAACGCAGGAGGGTCAACCTTGGGGTCGACGCCAAGAATATCCAACACAATCTTGGGCGTGGGACGATCATTACCGGCACCGACAATGACACCATCGCAAATGACGCAGATCAGCTTGCGCTTGTTATCATACTGTAGAGCCGTGAGCGAGTCGAGGGCTTTGCGCAATGAATCCTCGCCTTCGGTGTACGCTGGCACCTGGCAAATAACAAACTTGTCTTGAGGCGCAGGCCGTCTCTTGGAGCCGAATTGCAGAGCCGAGACGAACTTGATGACGATGACGGAGCACACCATAATGGTGAAGACGAGAAGGATGTAGTTGTTGACCTGGCATTTCGCCGAGTACCGGAAGTCTGGGATACCGATAAAGAAGGTCTGCTTGACGCAGTTGAGACTGTTCAAAACGCGAGCGGTATCAGTCTCGTTTCCAGACACGCTCCTGATATATTTGTTGAACTTGTCCGTCAAGTCCTGTCCGGGATTATTCTTGACGATATCGATCAGTTGTGTGTCAAGGAATGCATAAGAGGGCGTGTTCCTATAGATCTTTTGCGTGTACATGTAGTCGGTCAGATCGTAGAGCCTGTCTTCGTAGAGGAACCAAGCGTGGTTGTTGGTTGCACCGTCCGCCTTGACCTCATTGACATCCCAGACCACAGAGCCCTTGTAGTACTGTTCGATTCTCTTCTGGAAGGTATCGCGGTACCAAGTGTCGGACCTCAACTTGCTGACCACGTTGGCCTGGTAGTAACCCGAAGTATGAACGCCCTCGGGGAACTCGACCGTGTTGTTGAGCTGGAGCTGAATCGTGTCGCTAATGTCGAGCCCTGGGCAGGTCAAGGGAAGAGGCGGAACAAAGTATCCGTCTAGGTTCAAGCCCGCAAACGGCATCATGAGGTCGGAAGTCGTGTCGATTCCGTTGTCGCTGTGCTGCAGCCTCCAGAAACTTGAGATATCATAAACGTTACCGCGGAGGCTGACCCAGAAGTCATCTTCGCCCTGGTGGGTAGCAACCTCTTTCTGTGTCCAAGCCTTGTCAAAGTTGGGACAGATGATTCGGCCAAAGAAGATAATCCAAAAGACGATCATGGCATTAAGGAAGACGATGAGGGCGCAGAGGACGAACTTTTCGCGCCATGCCATGCGCACGTCCGGCCGCTTCATACGACCAATGTAGTGCAGTAGCGGCGAGGGGATCCAGAAGGTCAGAGCCCAGACAAAGGCAACCCAGATTCTTCTCGAGGCCGTCGCAGTCTGCTGCTCGAGCTTTTTGCCCTTGGCAAGGTCCGGCTCCAGGCTATTGATGAACTCGCCCTCGCCGCCATAGAAGACTTCACCCTTGTAGGTATCACCCTTGTGACCAAGACCGTAGTCTCCCGGGTTCATCTGGCGCATCCCGGTCATGGCGGTGGGGGCGACGGAGGGGGCAGTCATAGGATGGTGACCACCGCTGAGCCCACCTTGGCTCGTGTTTCTCTGGTGCTGGTTGACAAGCTGTTCGCGACTACCGTTCGGCGTATTGTCTGCAAAAGCCTGCGGAGGGAAGAATCCGCTGCCAGTATGAGAGTATCCCGAGTCTAGGGTGCCAAGAGGCAGCATGCCCGGCATGCTCCCGAGCCTGTCTCCCCCCATGGGCTTCAAGTCGAGCATGCTCTCAGCCTCCCACCATGCAATCTCGCGCATCCAGACTCGCTCGCTGCCAACCACGACCTCGCCATTACTCCAGCCACGCTCTAGAACCCAGCTTTCAATGCCGTCGCGGCCATCCAAACACCCCAGGGGACGATATCGCTGAACGAATTCGTCGAGGTCGAAGTCGGCGGTAAAATCAAGGTGCTTATTTCTCCGGTTGGCCCATTCAGGGAGTCTCCATGCGCGTAGCTGGCGCGACACTGTGCCTGCAGACCAAGCCGACGTCACCGAAGGCAGAGAGGCCAGGCTTGCCGGCGACTCGTCTGTCGGGTGTATAGAGAGATGATACCAAACACGGCTGCTGCTAAGGATGGCCGGGATATCGATACGCCCGTTGCGGCCCAAGTTGATACCCTCAGCAGGAACGGGGAAAAGAAGCTTCTTCAAGAAAACGTCATCTTCCGCGGACAGCGCAATCTTCTCCAAAACTTCTTCGCGCTTCTCTAGGATGCGTTGCCGCTCTCTTCCTACAGTCCCAACCATTATTCCCAATTCAGGGCCGCATTCGGCTACCGCGTTCTGCATCTCCCGAACGATGGAGCTTCCAGCCGAGTTCACTTCCACTCCATCTTGCTTCATCTCCAAGTTGATACCTTGGCTGTCGTCGAAGATACCACGCATAGCGACGGCCTTTCCTAGGTTGGCGTCGGGGATTTCGAGTATGGTGAGACAGACGGTGTCGCCCGTGTCCGCATTTGAGAGGGGTGTTCGGTCACCTCCACGTCCGCTTATGGATTCGTCTCCATCTCTGATCCGTCCCATTTGAGCCGCGATGGCGTCGTTCGCCTTACTAATGACCCAGTCCACCAGTGCCTCATAAAGCCCTCCGATAAACGTCCGGCGATCTTCGGTGGTACACTTCTTGGCAAGAATTTCAGGTTCCATTCCGAGAAGTCCGCCAACATCTTCGCAGATGTCGTCCAGCACCTCCTCATCGATATGATAGTCGATTGTGTTACCGAGCTTCAGCAGGCCCGCTAGTGTAGAAATGAAATTGCGATGCGAAGACCCTTTGATGCCAATCTCCTTCAGGGCGGACCGAAAATCGTCGGCGGCGGCGCCATCGTCGGCAGTAGGGAGGTAGGATGGAGGATCGTACGTCCCAGACCGGGTCAAAAGGCTGTAGTGGGAGGCGCCCTTGAGCCCGAGGAACTCCCTCTCCGCCGGGGTAGAGGCAGAGGTGAGCAGATAGTAGAAGACGTCGAAAGCACGGTAGCCAGATTCCGCCGGAATGCTCAACAGCCCTTTGTCCGTGTCGATACCCCCCTGGGAGAGGGCAATCGAAGCCGCGGTCAAGTTCCCTGCTAGATTAAGGGTTAAGGTAACACCGAGAGCTGTCTGCCTAGGCGCCGAGGGGTTGTATGGGGTCACACAGCGAATGAAGGGCTCAACGGCCTCGAGTGCCTTGAAGAGGGTTGTCGGGGTCGAGATAGGGAGAGAAGCGAGAAACGGGCGCAAAATCGATGGCGTTGACTGGTGTAGAGATCTAATGATGGTTAATACAGGGTGCTACAGGACGTAACTACGTCAAAACTGACCCTAATATGATGCAGCCGTCTTCAGCACGACGTCGAGCATGTTCCCATGCCCTCGCCGCCAAGGCACTGTCGACTGTCCCACCGGTATTACCGTCTAGACCGGCTTGAGCTGCTGTGAGCCATGTATTCACCACTACACTTGTTCCAGCATCAAGGTGGTAGGACTGGGCCGAGAGATAGATATTGTGGACGGCGTTTAGGAGGGTGGTGGTGGAAACCTGTGTTGACTGCTGTCCAGCACCCCGAGGTCCACCCATACCGGCCTCAGAGCCCATCGAGTACATAGACATGCGATTCGCCATCTTGTCGATAGGGTAGTCGCTGTGCCCCTACAGGGACACGGGCGAAAGGGGGTTTGTTCTTCAGTTGGTTTGGCGGCTCAGGGGCCTTTTTCACCCAGGCGTATTTTTGTCGATACCGGATTTTCAGATGCTTCAATACTCGTCAGAGAGTGCCAAAATGACCAAAAAGTGTTGATTGACTGGAACAGCTCAAGACGAGGGGTCCAAAGCGAGTGTTGGTTGTCAATGGGTGTGGCTTGGGGTGATGCTGCGTGTTGGTCGCGGAGCAACGAGGTGATGGTGCAGCCTCCGAGCCTGAATTCCTTCCCACACAGCAAAGTGATGGAAGAACCAAAGCGCTCGGCAGACGGAGGGAGAATGGTCAACGATGGGGACGAATAAAACCACCAAAGCGAATGAGGCGGCGGCTGGGAAGCCAGCCGAGGAGAATAAGGGTTACGAGGAAAAAGCGAAGGTCTAGAAACGACACCCACAAGAGCAAACGTTGTAAACAGCAGTCGAAAGTCGGGAATCGGAATGGGAGCAGCAGCAAAGCACCAACAACAGCAAAGAGCGGCAGACCAGGCGGGCTTGGGACCCCAGAAAAGATCACCACCCCCTAACCTAAGGTACAAGTGTGCTAGTGTACGGCGAGGGACAAGGCGCATTTGTGCAGATACGCCAAGGCTTGGTCGCCAGGGTGGAGGCCGATGTGCATGATGTGCCGTGAAAAATTCAAGGCCTCCCCGGTTCTGGGTGGCCGATCTGGCATGGCGTCCCCCAAGTTACCGCCGCGTTGTGCCACTTTGTTGCAAGCCAAATATCGCAGTAAGGGGGAGGACGCCGTGGCGCAAGGTCAAGTATCTTGGTACCGCGTCGCCAGGAATCCCGTCCCGCTCCGCATTCCCAATTGCGTCTTCCCTATACCAACTGGTTGGCCCTTCGAGTTCCGGCCCTTTGACACAAGCAGACACAGACAGAAACAGACCGGAACCTGCGCGGCCAAATGACAGCCGTGGCGTTGCTCCCGCATCGGACTGCTTGGGCTGTTTGGAAGTTGTCGCCACCTGGCTGGCTGCCGTGTTGGCCCCGCGGTCTGCTTTTGGCAGGTTGGCATGCCAGGATCCGAGGGGCGCAATTCGCTGTTATGGATTGGACGCTGCATCGCATTGTCCGGCCAAAGCCCACTGGAGCTGCTGCTGCTGGCTGCAGTACCGTGCTGCAGGCCTAAAACAGGCTTTTCGACGGCGGGGTTTGACAGCCTGATGGTCGAATACGAGGCTTGGAGGACGACGAAAGAAGCTTTTGGTGAAGAGATGGCATGCTGCTAGCAACTGTGTGTATATGTGTGGGCAATACCTATGTATTCAGTAATTGCGAATGCGACTGGATGGGTCGTGTTGCAGAGGGGAAGAAATGGGGCTCTTCTCTGTGCAGCCGGTGGCTATACTGTGCCATATTGCCGGTGCATGAGGGACGGTACCTAAGTGAAGTGGAAGGCCCGATGCAGTGGTCACTCACCACCTACCATCCCATCTAGGAAACAATTGGGAAGGCACGAATACCCGTGATTCGTAGTTGCAACCTGTTGCACACCACACGAGCCACACCACACACCATACCCCACCACACCACACGGGTCCAGCTTGAAGTCACATAAATGAATATACCAGTATCCAGACTCTCGGTCCACAGGGGAGACAGGAACGAGGTTCAACCCCGTGAAACCGTGCCACCACCACCGCGAGCAATCTTTTTTTAGTGGCTTCCCCTCTTTGCGCTCCCATTCCCGAAGCAAACACGAACTTAAGTATTGTCTCCACCCGCCGCTTTGCTACGCCTATCTTTGCCACGAGTGTAATTCTCACATGACCTCCGTCATCGCAATCGTTTCCCGCTATCCGATTCACCTATGCAGATGAAGACAGCCTTGGTGGGATGCCCCAATGCGACATAGAATCACGGATCGAATGAGTTGCGAACCCTCGCTAGAGGTGGGCCAATGGGTGCGGACATTTCTAGATCATGTTTCAAAGATCCAGGCACAGAAGGGAACGCAGCGATAATTGTCTGCATGCCAAAGTTGGGTTCGCCTCCCGCAAAGACCCCGCGCCCCATCGCGATACAGCTCAAGGCTTGAGAGGGCTCGCGGATCCCGCCGCTCCTGTTTCCGGGCGGCCAGCACACGATGTAGGGTTCACTAGGTGGCGGTCGCCTTGGAATACTTTGCGACAACCAACGAACCTTCTCTATCACCCTGTAGTTTCCGAAGCTGTCGGCCAGGAGCTGGGGCAACACAAGGCAAGGGACCATTGCAACAGCCCGATCGCACAAGCAGCTGTAGCAGAGAAAACTCAAGGGATTTGGGGGCTCAGCTGGCTCGGTCGGCGGCACTTAACAGTGTTTGAAGGGAAGCTCTGGCTGTACGAGAAGTTGCCACGCAGCACCAATGCGGGTCTGACCGACCGAGAATTTGTACCCCAGCATTCTTCTTGACGCGTGTCTAGCTGCTGCGCGTTTCACTGGATAACGGCGAGGTTCCTGCTGTGCCGGACTGCAAGATGTCCGGGGGATGCAAAAAGTCACCACTGTGAGGTGCTTTGGGAATGCCATTCCATCCTCCCCGAACCCAGAGGCCCCCAGATGGAGCACCGAAAGCGCAGCGTCAGACCAACTGGCGATATTCCTGGGCGCAATACGGTGTCGCCCGGGGTGTGCTGCCAAATGGTTTACCAATAAATAGTAGCCCTGCGATACGGGGTATGGCTACCACATGTTCTCGATTACCCTTATATCCGGGCTCGGGCTGTATATCACACTTTCTATTGCGATTCCATGCCAAGACCCTTGACGCCCCTGACCCCCTGAGCAGATTGCTGTCATGACGCGCTAGCCACCCTCCTGGGCCGGGATACTCCCGGCCGACTGGCCCCCAGTCCCAAGTCGGCAGCAGCATCGAAAAAGCATCGAGAGAAAAAAAAAAATAAGCAGCGACAACTCTAGCAATGCGTAACACAGTTGGGAAGTTCAGTCGAGATATGCAGGACAGCAGCAGCATCCTGTGAGTTCCTAGTTGCCAAGCGAACGCCGGCCGGGGACTTTTGCGCACATCGTCTTGTTTGTTTTGAAGTGCAGCACCCAGGCAGGAAAGCCAGATCAGACAGGCTTAGACCCAAGGTCTCACTTCCCAGCCAATCAAGTGGCACCCGTCGGGGTACTTCGTATGAGGAACCTGCGCGGAAGCTCCGTATGGCCCGCCGTAGCGACAACAATCCAGGAAGAAAACAGTCGAGTCCCTTTTCCAGTCGCCCGCCCCATTGAGCGACGAAGTGCGGCCGTTGGAGCACGCTGTTGGATCACTGGCTCCAAGGAAACCTTCAGGCGACTTGGTGCTGTTTTGTGTTTCGCTCTCCACCTGCCGTCCCTCTTCAGACGCTCGTTTAGACCCTTTGTACATGACGTTCGTTCTGTTTACCTTGCCCCTTCGACCACTCTCCGATCTCTAGTTTGCCTGCTGGCCGAGAGTCCCGACTGCCACCACCTTGTTGTCGCCAAACCAGGCGCGCCGAACAACGTCGTGGCCATCCAAGAGCATCCCATCGTCCCGAGATCTCGAATTGTCACCACCACCCACCGAGGGCCGCATTGACTGGTATTCAGAGTCGCTGCCATATCCAGATCTCACTGCCAGGTCCTGGTACCGCCGCCATCATGGCTCTCAACCTCCCCCCGCTCGGTGGAAGCGGCGGAGGGGCCCATACCCAACCTTCGCTGCCGTCGCTACCTGCCCATCTTCAGTCCGATACGCACTTGACGGCACACCTTGCCAGTCGATTCCATGTATCCCTTCCCACTGCGCGCCTTTCCTCCCACGCACTCGTATGTATCAACACATATACAACCTCAACCAAGGGAGATGGCACCAAGGACTCGAGCGCCATGGCCGCTGCCGAGGACATGGCTGACAGAGCCTTTGTCCGGCTGGGCCACCGGTCCGAAAACCAGGCAGTCTTGTTCTTGTGAGCAATTGAGCAACCCAGGGTTCATTCGTTGAAGCCGATGCTAACTTGGTAAATAGGGGTGAATCAGGCTCAGGCAAGACGACCGTTCGATCACATCTCCTAACATCTATCCTAAATCGATCATCTACACCCCTCTCCGGCAAGGTATCTCTCGCAGCCTTTGTCTTCGACACACTCACTACGACCAAGACAGCAACAACACCAACAGCGTCCAAAGCTGGTCTTTTTTACGAATTGCAGTATGACACGGCGTCCACCACCAGCCCTATCCTCATTGGTGCCAAACTGCTTGATCATCGGCTAGAGAGGAGCAGGATAGCAGACGTCCCAACGGGAGAGCGTAACTTCCACGTGCTGTACTACCTCTTGGCGGGCACAAGTGCAGCCGAAAAGGCGCATCTCGGCTTCGAGCAGCCCGCTGGCACGACGGCAAAGAGATGGAAGTATCTTGGCCACCCCACACAGCTCAAGGTGGGAATTAACGACACCGAGGGTTTCCAGCTGTTCAAGACAGCCCTGCGCAAGCTAGAGTTCCCCCGGAGCGAAATCGCCGAGATCTGCCAGATCCTGGCCAGCATTTTGCACATCGGCCAGCTGGAGTTCGAGACATCATCCAGCACATTGGTGGGAGGAGATGACAGCGGCGGCTTCTCCCACGAGGGCGGCCAGACTATCACAGCCGTGAAGAACAAGGAAGTGCTGGGTATAATCGCCGCGTTCCTCGGTGTTGGTGCGCCGGATCTCCAGACAACATTCGGCTACAAGACCAAGATGATTCACAAGGAGAGGGTAACAGTCATGCTAGACCCCGCAGGTGCGCGATCCAACGCCAACGAACTGGCGCGGACACTATACTCGCTCCTTGTGGCATACGTCGTCGAGACCATCAACCAGAAGTTGTGCGCAGCGGAGGAGAACATTGTGAACACCTTCTCTGTCATTGACTTCCCGGGCTTCCAGCAGCAATCTTCTACGGGTTCGACGCTCGATCAGCTCCTAAACAATGCCGCCACCGAGTCCATTTACAACTTGACACTGCAGAACTTCTTCGACCGGAAAGCGGATATGCTCGAGACCGAGGAGGTAGCGGTGCCTGCGACCAGCTATTTTGATAACTCGGACGCCGTCAAGGGGATGCTCAAGTCAGGCAACGGCCTACTCAGCATTCTCGACGACCAGACACGTCGTCATCGGACCGATATCCAGCTACTCGAGAGTCTGCGTAAGCGGTTCGAGGGCAAGAACCCAGCCATTCAGGTGGGCTCCTCAACAGCCAAGTTGCCCGGCAGTAACTTCTTCACCGAGAACACGGCGGCCACCTTCACTGTCAAGCACTACGCCGGTGAGGTAGAGTACCCGATTAAGGGACTAGTGGAGGAGAATGGCGAGGTTATTTCGGGTGACCTCCTGAACCTCATTAACTCGAGCAAGAGTACATTTCTAGCACGTCTGTTTGGCCAGGAGATCCTACAGACGGTTGTTCACCCGCAAGAACGAACGACCGTCATGCAGGCATCCGTGAGCTCGAAGCCGATGCGCGCGCCAAGCATCATGTCGCGCCAGGGGCGACCAGCAACGGCCCGAACGGCCCGTCCCAAACCCGAGAGGGAGGCGTCGGTCGATCAATACAGTGACGCAGGAGACGCTCGGCCATCAACGAACGCCGGCAGGGGGGCAACGGAGCAAGGCGCGTCCGGCCAGTTCCTCGCAGCGCTTGACAATGTCACGCGGTCCTTCACGGCGCCCAACACCAACTGCTATTTCGTCTTCTGTCTGAAGCCCAACGATAGGCGTATTGCGAACCAGTTCGATAGCAAGTGTGTACGATCGCAGGTGCAGACGTTCGGCATCGCTGAGATCAGCCAGCGGCTTCGCGCCGCCGATTTCAGCCTATTCTTGCCCTTTGGTGAGTTCTTGGGCCTGGCCGACGCTGAAACCGTTTTGGTGGGCAGCGAGCGTGAAAAGGTCGAGATGGTGGTCGAGGACAAGCGTTGGCCGAGCAACGAGGTGGCCATCGGCTCGACAGGTGTTTTCCTCAGCGAGCGCTGCTGGATGGAGATCGCACAGCTGGGCGAAAACATGTCAATGTCGGGCCGCTTCGGTGTGTCATCAGAGGTCGGGGACGGCATGACGCCCCAAGATCCGTTTGGCATGTCCAAGGAGCGATTGCTTATGTCGTCGACCACTACACCACAGTTTGGTGACAAGAAGGGGGCTGGTTACTTCGGCAGCAACGAGCTGGACGCCCGCTCCGAAGCCGGGACGGCGTTAGGAGGCGGCGATATGTTCAAAAACCTCGATACCCGGGAGCAGATGGCGGAGCGTGGCAACAAGAAAGCCATGGTCGAAGTTGAGGAGTACAAGGACAGCCCCAGCCGAAAGCGCTGGGTGTTCTTGGTGTATCTGCTGACCTTCTTCGTCCCCGACTTCCTCATCAGGCTCCTCGGCCGAATGCCGCGCAAAGATGTGCGTATGGCATGGCGAGAGAAGCTGGCCATCAACATGATTATCTGGTTCAGCTGTCTCAGTGCGGCCTTTTTCATGGTCGTCTTCCCCATGTTGATTTGCCCCAAGCAAAACGTCTTCAGTTCCGATGAACTTACCAGCAAGAACGGTAAAGACGGCGCCCCCGCATACGCTGCCATCCGAGGCCAGGTTTTCGATATCGGTGCATTCTCGACAAGGCATTATCCCCCTTACATGCCTACTAAGCAGATACGACAGTATGGCGGCCTCGACATCACCTCCCTCTTCCCTGTCCAAGTATCCGCCATGTGCCAGGGCGTTGATGGCCAGATCGCACCGTCGGTCACACTCGACTACAAGTCGACCAATATCTCCGGCGCAGCCAACATCATCAGCAGTCAGGATCTTAACTCCAAGTATCACGACTTCCGCCATTTCACCAACGACAGCCGACCTGATTGGTTCACGGAACAAATGATCATGCTCAAGGCCAACTACAAGGTCGGCAACATTGGCTTCTCTGCCGAGTTTGTCAAGACGCTCGCCAGCAAGCAAAACTCCATCGCTATCCTCAACGGCCGCGTCTACGACATGACCATGTACATCGCCGGTGGCCGGCACCAGCGCAATCCCGTTGGTGAGCCAGGGCCGACGGATGCCAATGCAGCCAACTTTATGAACCAGCTCGTCGTCGATCTGTTCCAGCAGAAATCCGGCGAGGATGTCACCAAGCTGTGGGAGGCCCTGGGCCTCGACGCTGGCCAGAAAAGCTCTATGCAGCTCTGCCTCGACAATTTGTTCTACATTGGCGACGTCGATACCCGTAACTCGGTCCGCTGTCAGTTCGCTGAATATCTAGTGCTGTCGATTTCCATCCTGCTGGCTAGTGTCATCGGTTTCAAGTTCTTCGCCGCGCTCCAGTTTGGGACCAAGACGTGTCCCGAAAATCTCGACAAATTTGTCATGTGCCAGATCCCGGCTTATACAGAAGACGAGGACTCACTGCGCCGTGCTATCGATTCGGCGGCGCGCATGAAGTACGACGACAAGCGCAAACTTCTCGTTGTTATCTGTGATGGTATGATTATCGGCCAGGGCAACGATCGCCCAACGCCGCGCATCGTGCTTGACATCTTGGGCGTGTCAGACACGGTTGATCCCGAGCCGCTCAGCTTTGAGTCCCTCGGTGAGGGCCAGAAACAGCACAACATGGGCAAGGTCTACTCTGGTCTGTACGAAGTTCAGGGCCACATTGTACCGTTCCTCGTCATCGTCAAGGTTGGTAAGCCGTCTGAGGTCTCACGCCCGGGCAACCGTGGCAAGCGTGATTCGCAAATGATCCTCATGCGCTTCCTCAACCGCGTGCACTACAACATGGCCATGAGCCCGCTCGAGCTCGAGATGTACCACCAAATCCGCAATATTATCGGTGTGAACCCGACCTTTTACGAGTTTATGTTCCAGATCGATGCCGATACTGTTGTTGCCCCAGACTCGGCTACTCGCATGGTCTCGGCCTTCCTGGACGACACGCGCCTGATCGCTGTGTGCGGCGAAACAGCTCTTACCAACGCCAAGGCTTCGTTCGTGACCATGATCCAGGTCTACGAATACTACATCTCGCACAACCTGTCCAAGGCCTTTGAGTCTCTGTTCGGCTCCGTCACCTGTCTTCCCGGTTGTTTTTCCATGTACCGCATCCGCGCGGCTGAATCCGGCAAGCCCCTATTCGTCAGCCGTGAGGTCGTCGACTCGTACGCTACGATCCGTGTCGACACGCTACACATGAAGAACCTACTTCACCTAGGCGAGGATCGTTACCTGACGACTCTGCTGCTCAAGTATCACTCACAGTACAAGACCAAATACATCTTTAGCGCGCACGCATGGACTATTGCGCCAGATTCGTGGTCTATCTTCCTCTCGCAGCGCCGTCGCTGGATCAACTCGACCGTACACAACTTGATGGAACTCATCCCCTTGGCACAACTCTGCGGGTTCTGCTGCTTCAGCATGCGATTCATTGTCTTTATCGACTTGCTCTCGACTATTGTTCAGCCCGTGACCATCGCGTACATTGTCTACCTGGTCGTCATGGTCGTTGAAAAGACTACCGTTATTCCCATTACGGCCTTCGTCCTACTGGGTGCCATCTATGGTTTACAGGCCATCATTTTCATCATGCGCCGCAAGTGGGAGATGATCGGTTGGATGATTCTTTACGTGCTGGCGATCCCAGTCTTCAGCTTCGGCCTACCGCTGTACGCCTTCTGGCATATGGATGACTTTAACTGGGGTAACACACGTGTTGTCGCCGGCGAGTCGGGCAAGAAGATTGTCATCTCGGACGAGGGCAAGTTTGACCCGGCCAGCATCCCGCGCAAGAAGTGGGAGGAATATCAGGCCGAGCTGTGGGACGCACAGACGCAGCGCGACGATGCCCGCTCCGAGATCTCAGGCTTCTCGTATGCCACCAAGCAGGGCATGCAGGGCCACCCCATGCAGTCTGAGTACGGCTTTCCCGTCAGCAGGCCTGCATCCACCACCGGGTATCCCCTCAACCAGGGCTATTACTCGGACAAGTCGCCCGCGGTTAACAACAGCGCGAGCCGCATGTCATTTGCCGCATCTGAGATGCTTATGGCGGGCAACAATGGGAGCAATAATCGGATCGGCCAGTTCGGCGGGTCGCAGTTCTTCTCGCCGTCGCCGTCATCGCAAGAGCACGAGATGATGAACTTGGCGGGCATGCCAAGCGATGATGCCCTCCTGGCAGAGATCCGTGAGATCTTGAGGACGGCAGATCTTATGACGGTGACCAAGAAGGGAATCAAGTTGGAGCTTGAGAAGCGGTTCGGCGTGCCGCTCGACTCAAGGAGGGCGTATATCAATAGTGGTATGTTTTCTCTTCTCGGCGCATGACCTATGCATCAAATGCTAACAGAATGAAATAGTGACCGAGGCCCTCTTGTCAGGACAGTTGTAAGGATTGGATCTCTGGATTTTGTGCGGAGCATGATGAATCATAAGAAAAAGCTGATTGGTTTTCTGCCTATTCTGTGGCTAACTAAGAATGGCTGTTTTTGTTTTATTTTGGGTTTCTGGTCTCAGGGGTAACAACATCTCGCAAAAATCTATACTTTAATACATTGCATCCGACCCGGAGAAGCGCATAGGGGGTACTGGGCGGGGTTTTCGTAACTCGAACAAAATTAACACTCTGTTGCAATTACCAAGGCATCATCGCTCGGAGCGGTATAGGTTTGTGTTTCCATACCTCGTTTACTTTGTGTATACAGTTCCTGTTTTCTGGTGGGCAGGGACACAGCATAGAAGGCATAGACGAGATGAATTTGTTACCTACATAACGTTGAACATTTTCAAGTATGAGCAACGAGTCCAGTTGTGAGTGGAGGAGACAGTGTATTCACCGAAGCTTAAAGATCGTTTGTATGTGTGACTCCGAAGCTCTTGGGTAAGTCGAAGGTTGTGTTGTCGTGCGCATAACTTGAAATGGTTGTTGGAGGGCTTGAGAAAACCTAAACTATATGCTACTCTATGCTTTCGTTGATCGTCTCGGCTACCAAGTACGAGTATGTTAAACTTGGACGCCACGGGTTGATGGATAATCTTGTCTTGATATTCTTATTGCTCCCCCCTGAGTATTATCCTGTGTGGGGACAGTTCGCTCTTCATTTACGTACTTCTTAGCTTCCTTCCAATCCCCCCATCAATACAGCAACATCAAACTACTACATGACCTAGGCATCCAAAGGCATAATGTTGGGGAGCGGGCCCAGCGGCGTGATGGACAGGGGGTTGATCTGCGTGTGAGACTTGGTATAATGACTCTTGATGTGCAAGAAGTTCGTTGTCTCGCGGAAGGCCGGGACGTTCCAGTATAGAGTACGCAGCCACTTGTGAATGGCCGGGTAGCCGGAGCGGATATCGCGGATGTTGCACTTGAAGTGCTGGACGTACACGGGCTGGTATCACTGTTAGTATATGCATGGAAGGGGGTGTCGGATGGGGCGGGGACTCACATCAAACCGGATGATGGTGACAAAGCTGTGCCCAGAAACGTTAGTAAGTACATCGACAAAAGCTAGAGTGCAGTGTCAACTTACAGTCTGATATCGACCTCGGTGATATCCTTCCCAAACCAATACGGCCCCTCGCTCCCAGCAAGGTGCTTCTCGGCCCGATCCAGCGCCTCAAACAAGGCAACCACATTGCGCTCGTAGGCCGCCTGCGTGGTGGCGAAGCCCGACTTGTACACGCCGTTGTTGATCAGGTCGTACTGCCACTCGTGCGCGGCGTCGATGTCGGCGCGCAGGGCCGCGGGGTACAGATCGACGCCGCGGTACTGCTCCTCGATGATATCGTCAAACTCGGTGCCAAACATGCGCAGGATCTCGCTGCTCTCGTTGTTGACAATCGTCCGCGCCACCTTGTCGTACAGCACCGGCACCGTGAAGCGCCCCGCGTACTCGGGGTTCACGTCAAAGTACACCTCGCGTAGGTGCGCAAAGGCCTCGTGGCCCTCGAGCGGGTCTGGGACCACGTTCTCGCCCTCGGCGTCCGTGTCCGAGGCGGTCGGGAAGCGCCAGCCTGCCCCGGGCGGTTAGTGCTTTCTTGTTAGGGGGTGGGGGGGGAGGGGGGACGGACCTTTGGCGCCCATGTGCCAGTGCACGACGGAGAAGGAGACAATGTCCTCAAGGCCTTTGAGCTTGCGCGCGATGAGGGTGCGGTTGGCCTGGGAGTTTGTTAGTTTAGGGGATTGGAATCCGTGTATAGGGAGGGGTAATGGGGGGCGGGGGGACAAACCCAGGGGCACGCATAGCTGACGTAGAGGTGGTAGCGCCCCTTTTCAGGAGGGAACTGGGCGCCCGCCTCTCTTGAGATCCAGTTGCGGAAGGAGCTCTGCTGACGTTTGAACTCGCCAGACGGGTCACCGGGCTTCACCCAGTGGGTGATGTTCTCTTTGGAAGCCTGTGGCGATCGTGTTAGCCATCTCCGTACCATTCGTAGTCCCGAAATTACGAGACAGGACTCACCATGGTCGTTTGGAACCCTCTAACAGGGGTAGCAGGGTATAAGTTTTGACCTGTGTTGCGCGTAACGACCCGAGGTGGTGAGCTCGGCGATGGAGTTGCGATATGTCGGACACTCAAAAACGGAAGCTTCAAAGCGATACCCGGTAATACAATCTTCTGTCTCGTCGGAAACAAACAAAGTCTTGAATTCATGTGAATGAAGAGGCTGGAAGAACCCCTCCCCTTTTGCTCTCGGACTGAAGTCTCTTTATATACTAATATAACCTACCCATATCGTACATGGCGCCAGCATCAAACGGGATGGACTGGCTGCGGATTGCGTACTAAGCAGCTAGAAGGACCTGCCCGTCGACAATTGCGGAGAAAGCACAATCGTCGCTGACAAAGGAAAGTCCAATCAATTCATCAGCTATTCTCGCACTCTCTTATTGGCTTAAACTCCCCTGGGGATTGTCCATCTCGTCTGCCCCATCTAGGCTCGTATTCGAGAGAAATGGAATCAACCGAATCGTCGCTATCGACTTATCAATTCGTGACAAAAGGAACACTGAGGAGAAGGGAGCCAAAACAGCCCGCGCACATGCCCCTCCTACTTGACAAATGGTGACGTAACTATGCCAAGCCGAGATTGCCGAGCCCCTCCCTCTTCTGGCTTTGGTCTTCTGATTATGTAAACACATCAGGGGTGCCAAGCACTTTCTCCCAAGACAGAAAGAAGTCGATAACCTCATTGGATACTCCAGCAACCCACTCCTGGTTCGTTCAAACGCTGCCATCACAGGGCACATCGCACAGAATAGCAACAAAACCAAGTGTTGATAAAAGTCTATTTCCTATTTCCCACTATTTAGACAGACAGACATAACCCACTCGATCCATCATACCCGTTCCATCTGCCTTGTGGCCGTGAAAACTCCCGTTCCTCTCCCAGAACAGAGAAATCTAGCCCACCTTGACCTTGATATACGGCACCTCAACATCCTCTCCCTCGGCATCCTCCGTCACCACCTCAAAGATGACCTCTTTCTGGTGTAGTGGGATCGGCTTCTTAGATACAAGCGTCACCAGCTCGCTGAGGCGCATGTTGTACTTGTCCTTCCGCTTCGCGAGCGGGAAGAAAGCAGCATACAACAGACTGACACCCGAGCTCAGCATCGAAATGGACAGGCCCCTCTTGGAAAAGTCGTCAATCAGCTCCTGCAGCGTGATATCCTCAACCTCAAATCTGTCCCATATCTTGTCCAGGCTGACCTTTCCGTTCGGTCCGTTGTACTCGACCTTGGGGCTGGCAATCGGCTCGCTGAAGCCAAAAAAGGGCAGCGCCAGGTTGATGAAGCCGTTCTTGTACTGTTCAATGTCGTCCTTGCCGTCAATGATCTTGTACAGCTCCAGCACCACCAGGCCCGTCACAAGCGCCGTTGTGGTAGCAATCGCCGGGATGATCTTGCCCGCAATGAACTTGGTCTTGTGCCGGTCCGCCTGTTCGATCTTGTAGTTCTCGGCACGCAGGTTGCTGGCCGCCGTGATGAAGTCGATGTGGTAGTTGGTGTCGTCATCCTTTTCAAACTCGACCGGCGTGAGTTTAAACCCGGCTAGCGACTTGGGATCTGGCAACTCGCGTACGATGTTGCCCAGCTCCGCGTCGTCATCAAACGCGCTACCTCCCGCGTTCGGGTCCTAACTCTCACGTTAGCCAACGAAAACCACCGGGAAAGAGATGTTCGCAAGTACTCACGGGGTCTTTGTCGTCAGCCTGGATCTTGACCTTGGAATCGGGCGAGAAGTCGGGGATGATCATGGAATCGAGAGCATTCTTGTAGTCCTGCTTTGTCTTGCCCTTAACGTTGATACTGTAGTTGAAGGCGTGCAGGTTGGTGGCAGACTCAAGGAACGCAAGGTGAGTGGGGTTCTCCACGTCGAACTTGAGCGGGTCTGGTGCGCGCTTCGGCCCGGACCAGAACAAGGCACCGCTCGACGACGTCGAGTCCTTGGGGAAGTTATACAGCAGCTGCTGGATTGCGTTGTTGTACTGCTTCTCGAACAGCACACGGCCCCACTGCACGCAGTCCTCGAAGGTGAGGGCTCGTTCGTTCTTGAGATAATCCACAAGCATCTCGAGCGTAGCCTTCTCATTTCCACCCTGCTTCAAAGTTGTCTCGAGATAGTTAGGCTGCTGAAGGTACAGATTGACCGTCTCCGCCGGCTTGACGAAGGAGCTCTCAAACAGCTCGCGGGCCCAGGCAATAGTGTGCTCGATCTTGTTCGGGAAACTCTTCAGTGTGCACATGGGGAACGACTGCTCCGGGGGATCCTGAGAAGATGAGTAAGACTCGGTGATCCGGGGAAGAACCACCTGAGTGTTACCCTTTGTTCCAAGGGTGCCACTCTCGAGGAGCGGCTTGTGGAAGAAGACACATCTCCTATCGACGTAGGTTCTTGCCTCAACGTTGTCCAGAGCATTGGTAACGCCATCTAGGGCTCCCCAAAAATCCTCGTTGAAGATGTGCTCCGTATCAGCGCTGACACGGTCCTTTAGTGAGACAATTTTGCCGATGAGATCGGGGTTCATTTGCTGCACCGCCTTGGCCGCGCAGTCGCTCTTCATCTGGCCGACGTCCTTCGGCCGGAACAGAAATTGCCTATTCAGGTTGCTCTTTTCGATCGAATCCATATCAGTAACGGTGATCTGACCATTGGGGCCAGTTCCAAGGCCAATCATTGCCCAGTTCTTCAGCATCTCACACCCAATGGCTCCGGCACCAACCAGGAACTCCTTCACATTCGAAATCTTTTCCTGGAATTCCCTGCCAAACACCGCGATTTGGCCGTCGTACCGTCCCCCAAGAGGCTTGCATAGCTCCTCCGAGCGGTTAGATCCAGAGGGAAGTGACTCGAGCGAGTCAAAGTAGAGATACTGCTTCACTGGGTGGAACTTGCCGGACACAGCCTTGAGAACTTCCTGGGCAGTGAGACCGCCAAAGAATGCGGCCATAGGGCTGAGGTCACCCATGGCTTGGTAAGCCAGCTCCTTGATGAGCTTATCGTCGAACTCGACGTCAAGTCCTTGGGTCTTGGCAAACTCCTTCGCAGAGTTCAGAACAACAAGCGCATCCTCCTCATTCTTCGGCCGGGGGAGGCGGCTGTGGGTTTGCGCAAAGGCGTGCAATGCCTGGAAGCCGACATGGAGCTGGCCAGGGCGGTCGAACTTGGCAAAGTCAGAGACGACGTACTCGGGGTCATTGATGGCTTCCGAGATGCTCTTGAAGTCGACAAACTTGGGCATCTTGACTTGTTGGTAAAGACCGCCGCTCTTGTACTGGCCAAGCCCGGACACGCCGCCGATGGAGAAGGTGTAAGGCCCCTTAACCGTCACCTTCCGAGGTTCGCAGCCATTTAGGCCTTCCATACCCTCGACCTCGGTGAATGTCACATAATCTCCATCCTCGAGTCCGTGTCGAGTCTCGTCCAAAGCAGAAACAAGGCCCTCCTCGTCGATCCCCGCAACGATACCGCTAACGGGGTTTTCGCCAGTCGCATCGATAACGGTAAAGTTCTTGCCGAAGTCGCAGAAGATAGATCCGAAGAGGCCGAATGTATCGGCAACAACGACGTAGATACCTTTCTGGTGGAGGTAGTCGCCAACGGTGAGTTGAATGTGGAGGGGCGTGTTGGTGAGGACGACGACTTGGTATTTGTCGAATTGCGACAAGTTCTCACCCAGGCTGTCATGGCTGTCAGTTAGCCGAAGTGTACCCAAACTGCGTTCCTTGGGCTGAGACATACCCGGTCGAATTGTGAATCTGGACGGGGGTGTATGCGTTGAGCTCGGCAACACGGGGGGCCGTAACCTGGTCGCGAGGCTGGCCGACGTCTTCGGCGTGGAGAAAGAACTGAGAAGAGAGATCGGCGATAGCGACGGGCGCGGGATCGTAGAGGGTGAGGCTCTTGACACCAGCTAACGCAATGTTTTTTGCGATCTCAACACCGAGACCCTTGAGACCAACAATGAGCACGTTGGACGCACTCATGCGCTTCATGGCCTCATGGCCAAGCACATAGAGCTGGCGACTGTAGAGGGACTCGTCGATCTCGGTCGAGCCCGCGACCGACTCGTCAACTTGCATCCTGGTGACGAGGTCAACCTCGGGGAGCGTCTTGTCCTGCAGAACAGGGGATCCGAGGTCAGCATGCCTCGGCCGGCTGCGAAAGAACGTTGGGCGCATGCCGTGATCACGGAGCGCAATGGCGGGTTCTTGGGGGAGGCTTTCCCGGAATGGCGGGGCTAACTCACAGTCATGGTTCGTTTGAGGGAAATAGGCAGATCGCCGTCAGAGATTTTGCGCTTCCCCAGCTTGACTTGATTTTGGTGGTATTTTGCTTCTCGAAGCGGGTTGTGTAGAATGGGCGGGAGGATGGGGAGGGCGTGGAGGATGTCTCTGGGGGGAGGTTAAAGTTGTAGGCAGAGGCAGCCCCGCCACCAGCTGTTGAGAGGAACTGCGGGGGTGCTGAGCGAAGGGAGCGAGGGGCAGGCAGGCAGGCAGGCAGAGCTGGGGCTTGCGGTGGAGATATACCTGAGAAGAAAGATTTACAAGCTGAAATTGTAATTTCGAAGCAAGATGCACTTCACTTCCCATGGAGGAGAGAGGCAGTAAAGAACTGAGAAGTCGTTCGTTAACTGCAGTATGACGAGAACAAACTTCGGCTTCTATGGAGCTCTGCCGTGATTTCTAAACAAGTCCATCAGTGCAGCACAGGCATACCTGGATCCCGCCCAGGTGTGCCCGGCCTGGCCAGGCGAACCAGGTGGAGAATCTGGCAGCCCGATGACCCACACCGCACCACCCTTGCTGGCCAATAATGTGACGCTGCCCCTCCACCTCAAACGGCGCGTGAGGCCCATCCCGAATTTCTGACAGCTCTGACAGCTTCAACATAACCCCCGGCATTGCCTCATCGCTCAGCGCCCCTGATTTATAAGCCCAGCCGATGGCCTCATCTGCTCAATATGGGATGCGTGATCTCAAAGAATATTCCAAACCGGGTCATCGGCGAGACAGTCTAAGGTTGTATCTGGCCGTTGCCGTAGTTTTGCGACTCCCTTGACCAGGACTTCTAGGGTTGAGCTTTCAAGAGCTTGGGCCATCCACGCCTCCATCATTTGCTTCACCCGTTGTCAACGCTCAACACCAACCATTTTCAGCTCCCAGGACACACGCCATATAGCGACGACGGTGTCACATCGAACACCAAACTGCCACGCCCATCATAGCTTTGGGACTCTTGATTGTCATGTATATGATCGTGCAGGGAATGCTATCCTCGGCTGCAGAGGTTCAGAGTGTTGACTTTTTGGCGAATAGCCTCTACCTAGCGTGACTTTGTTGCCCTATGCTGGGCGGTATATGCCTCCTAGTCTTCCTCTTCCGATAGTCGGGGTCAGAGGCAGGCATGCCCAATTACAGGATTTGGGCATTGTGCCACTGGTCTTCCAGATGAGTTCGACAGAGATGCCTCTCACAGAGCACGTAGTCGCCAACTCTACGGATGGCGGGTTCTGAGCACCTCTCCCAATCACACAATGACAGACAGCGCCATCGGTTGTGTCATCTCTGTGATTGGGTGTTGCTCAGAGGTGTTGGTTAGAGGTTGGCGGTCGGGCTTTCGAGGTTGCCAACAAGACATCCTCGTCCAGACTATAATCTTGGCCATGCTATGAGTCTACATATACAGAAATATTGCATCCTGTATCTGAATGGGACTCGAGGGCCAAGCACACGCACGTACACAGTTCACATTCCGCAGCATTGGACACCGACAAATTCTTAGAGAAATCACCATTGTTACGTTATTACGCGAGTACTAACAGTTCCCCCATTTATCAACGTCAACCTTCCCGACTCAAAACTCCATGCCAACTGGCTACCTGGCTATCCATGTGTGCTAACCTCTCCCATAATGAACTCCGCAGTCCTTTCCGCTTGTCCCAAGAATGGACGTTTATACCAAACTCCCAAACACCTAGCTTAACCCCGCATATTTCCTTTATACCAACCAAGTGACCGACTCAACGCACACCCTTTAGGTAGACATCACTCCACCCGATATGTCAGAATACTGTTCTCAGCACGGGCGTAAAGAACTCACAAAATCAGATCCGCGTTCGGGGGGATATGGCCACGAAAGCCCCTGTATACCCATATTCGTTTAGCCACTTCCTCGAACTCGACATGCAACAGGCAACGCCAGTCTTAACGTACCTCTGTCCATAGGCATAGTCACTGCTCTCAAAAAGGCTCTCATCAGTCACCAAAGCAGCAAGAGGGTGCCTTGGGTCCACGGCGTGGTTCATTCTCACCTGGTGATATCTAGCGTCGCCTTCTCACCTACACTCATCTGGAGGATGGCTTCATCCCAGCCTGACCAGGGAGAACAGAAACGTCAGCCAACCCGTTTCCCGCTCGATAATGGGCGTGGTGGACAAACCTCGGATGAGCCACCCCACACCAATCTGAGTGACAACATCGCCACGGTCGCGAGAGCTGTCGAATCTGTAAGGGGGGGATGGAAACCTTGGTCAGTCGTGCTAGAAATTTCCTAAGATAAAGGAGGGGGGGGGGGGGGGGGGGGGGCGGAAGCGTACTCGGCCCCCTTGTTGTCGGGCTGCGAGGTGTCCTTGATCCAGCCCGTGTACTCGATGGTGACGGTCTGCCCGCTGAGCGGCCGGGTGCCGTTCCCGTAGGCGTGGGTCGTCTTTGATACTCCCATGGTAACAAGCCGCGGCTTGTGTTCTGCGCTAGGCTGGGGTGGCCTGGACACGGGTGGTGAGCACGTTGGCCGAGGCTTGGTTGGCTATGTGATGTGGCAGCCCGTACCAGATGGAAAAGGGGGGTGGGGGGGTTGGGTGGGTGGCGACGCAAGGGTTGTGAGGCAGGGGGCAAGGCTTGCTGGGGGGGTTGCTCGGCCGTCGGGGAGAGGAACTGGGGGATCGAGAGCTGGGAGATATATACATGGGAACGGGGGTGTCGATTATCTACAGCCGAAGAACTGAAGGGGAGGAGAGTGAGGCAGGAAGGCAAGCAAGGCGTCAAGCAGGTGGGATGGAGACACCCCGAGAGCCTTCGGTGTGCCGTAGGTATGTGCGTGCGCGTGTGTGTGTAAGTGAGTGTGTGTTGGCGCTGCCGGTCATTGCGTCTCCGCGAACATGTGCACATCTAGACGCCCTGAGACGGGCTCTACGCGAGGCATTACCAAGAGATGCCAGAGCTGGCCGTGTGTCGATCACTTCCCAAGGCCGGAGAGGCAACCCTGACGAGGCTTACAGAAAAAAGAAGGCGGCTTAGTTCGGGCTGCGAGTAGAGCACCTTGTCGTCGTGGCCCTGCGGCTGTGGAAGGAAGGATGGCGGATGTGAGAACTCTCGGGCGGCAGTGGTCGAGTTGGGTTGGCCAGCAAGCAACAAGCGCCATGAACCCTGCAGATCTGTTGGTTGATGCGCGAAGCAACGATCTGGCAGCAGCGCGGGGTTGAGTCCGTGGGGTGGAGGGATTCTTCGATTGTTCCTTTTTTCTTCCCTGTTTCCCATCTTCTGCCGTTCATCGCCCTCCATAGCCTTCGCTCCCAGTCTGAGCTGTCCCCCCATCCCCCCGTCCCTCCAACACTACACCCCCATGCTAGCCATCGATGATCCACCGCAGATTACAGCTTCCCTGCAGCGAGGGCCTGCATGGCGCTAGCCAGCCATCTTCGCGCAGGAATTGGCTGCGGGTTCTAGCACGCGGATGAGGACATGCTGTTGTGGGACAAAGGCAGGCAGAGGAGGAAGGCCATGATGAAGAGGCACGCGGCTCCTCTGTCTGACCGCTCCGGCAGACTAAGTCCCCGGCAGTTTTCGGTGAAGGAGATTAGACATGCATAGCAGGCAGGCCTCTCGACCATCCGTAACTTGGTTACGAAGCACCTGACACCTGCCCGGAGCTACAGTATTCTACGGATAGGAAGAGAGGTGAAGGGCAGCTAAGCACCACCATCACCACCGACACCCGAGCCGAGATCGTCCCGACCCTCAGGAACGGGCGGAGAGCAGAAGAGACGAAAAGGGGCAGTTAGGGAACACGAACAAGGAGACGGGGGGGGGGGGGGGGGGGGGGGAGACAGAAAAGAGTGCGGAGCGGGAAACACTCGGTCCTCGCGCGGCATTTCCCGTCTCCCAAGCGCGTTGGTTCGAGCTATGCTTGCGATATCGCATGCGCCGCATATCACCACATCGGTTCCCAGGCAAGCCGCGCCACTGCTCACCTAGGGTTATTGGCCGTCCGCAAACTGGAGATGATGCACATGTGTGAGGTATGTAATGCGCAATGGGCAAGAGGTAGCATCCCACCGTCGAGAAGACGCAGGAAGGAAGAAAAAAAACTAGGCAGAGAGGAACAAAGTACCTTCCGAAGAAAAGGAAGCTAGCAGCGAACTTGCCGCCGCGGCCTCCGGCACGGATCCAGATCGCCCGAAAGGACGGGTTGGGCGCAAACAGATGTCTCGGCACGGCAACCCAACGGGAGGCAAGGAGTAAGTAAGAAATTTGCTTTTCCTTCCCTCTTCGTTCGCATCGGATGCAAGGCCAAGGCCGGTGAGGGGGGAGGGCACGCTGCGTCCCATCCCGCATGGTGCTCGACCCCTCCCCCTCTCTTCCTCCATCCCCGGCCACAGCCAAGCTTAATCTTCATATCAGATCTCAGCTTTTGTTCCCTCCCTTCTTACCTGGCGCGCCGCCCTGGATTGAGATCGTGGGGGATATCATCGTCACATGGCTATGAGCTGGGCGACAGCGCTGTCATGACCAACGCATCTCCTTGCCCCCCTTCCCTAGAGTTCAGGTCGTCAAGTCTAGAAGGGCCGAGAGACACAACCCCGCAGCAAGCAGTAGATATCTGCATCCCAGACGAGACTGGTGGACGGACAGGAGAGACAGGACAAAAGAAAGACCCCGAACAAACCCCATCTGTAAGACAGTGAAGAGGGTTCATCGCCACCGATGGCAGGCAGAGATGTCTCGATCCGCGAAGCCGTCTGCCTTGCAGCACCTGTCACATCTGCAAGCAGCGTTGAACTTTTTATGCCAGATAGATTGATGTGACAGCGCGCAGGACTGGCTGCGAAGAAATCGACATTGCATCAAGCAAGGCGTACATAGTATAGGTTCAGAGTACCCAATGACGTCGAAGCTGACGGGGAAAAAGGGGGCAGGAGAGCCTTTCACTTGGTAGACAGGAAGCCCCTGACCCCCCTTAGCCCTTCCATTCCGTGTCCTCGTGGTTGTTCCCTGTTTCTTTTTGACGTCCCCTCTGGCTGCCGCGTCTTCCCCATCGCACTGCATACGACATACCCAAGGCGTAACCCACCGCCCCTCGAGCAACTTGAACTCGACATCGCCAAGGTAAGCCGTGAATAACCCCCGTCGCCGGCTCGACGAGACTTTCGTCACCGCTGATATGCCTGCCCACAAACGACTTTAGCGGTCGCGGAGGGGGGTCTCTCTGTCGTCTCGTTGGTTCTCCGTTGCATCGGGACCACTTGCATCCAGCAGCAGCACAAGACCAGGGTTAGAAGCATCTTATCCACTTTCTCCCCAGACCAAGTTGCTGTTCCCGTCACGGGGGCCGTGTAGCCTGTGAGAGGGGAAAGTCCAACCCACTTGAACGACTCCACGTGTTTCCAGTCTACAGATTTTGTCCTTTCTCGATCTCCGATCCTGCCTCCCGCCCAGCTAGCCCGGTAAGCCAATGATGGCGGAGAGAAATTCCCGGCTTGCCCCAATGAGCTTTACCGCCACTTGGCTCCATATGCAAAGATTGGTCCTCTGTGTGCTCCCTGGTGCTGCTCCGCAAGCAGGGTCCAATCGAAGGCGGTCACGACATTCCAGGAGACAGAGAGGCACCGGTCTAGGGCCGAAGATTCCTTCACATTGCGTCCAACACAACAGAAGCGAGCAGCGGAACTTGCCATTGCCTTGGATCTTATGCCCGCTCTGGATCGGGAGCATAGATATGCAGAGGCAATGTGAGTAGACATCACGCTTGTGATTCCCCATGGTCTCTTGAGCCCCTCGAGGTTGTCCGATGTCTTTCGGGGAGGCTTTTCCATGACAGGGCGGCGAGTAGGAGAGTCTTGGTATCTACGGCGGTAGTGGCGGGGAGATCTTCCCATGCTGTTGTTGCTATACAACCTAGCCCTGATGTGGTTGTTAGCAACCTTTGTTGGCGGAAGCATTTTGATGTTGAGATATCGGATCTTGACGAATGAGAGCTCAATATACGCAAGAAAGGAAACATGCAGGTTGCAGCAGCCTTGTGCTAATACCACTCACTGGTGGAAGACATTTGTTCAATCAGGGAAGGCCAAAAATCCAAATTTCTGCCCCAAAGACTCGGCAGTCCAACTGCCAACAAACGATAGTTACGAACTGTTAGCCTGGCAAGAGGCCAATGTTCCCAAGCCCAAAGATCGCCATCGGGCTCGAGTGCGGTTTGAGATCTAGGTATCATGGTTATTCAGCCACGCGAGCCTAGGTAAAAGGGCTGGGAGAAAATGAGCGGGGGAAAGGGCTGGGCTGCTCGCCAACACGTACCGTAGCATTGTTAGCAGCGTATCGATGGTGTGCGCCGTTGCGGCTAGTGACCCCTAGCAATCCCACGAGGAAGCCGAAGGGAAAAAAGCACCACCACTACATCGAGTTCAAGACTGGGATCCAAAGGAGAAGCCAAGAAACGCTTATCCCGAGCCTGGCTCGGCTGCAACAAAAGTTGAAAGGCACGACAATACTGCCGCATTCTAATGAACTTCCTTCTCGGTGCAGTACTATGCAATGCCCACTATCTTTTCTGTAACCACCATGGTTGAAACGAAACAAGGAAGAGGGGGAAAACGACAAAATAAACGAAATGTAAAGATGAAACACACCCAATGCCGGGCTAGCCGTAACCTACTCCAGCGTCCAAACACCAAGTTCGGGCACGCGACCGCTCAGGCTGCTGCTGTCAATGGCGCTGCCAATGGTGCAGCTCCCAATGGATTAGCTCAGTGGGTGAGGGAGAGGGGGGAACAGAGTTCATCTCATATCTCATCTCCATCCGTCATGCCCAACCGCCGATGTTCCTGCAGCAGCGCTTACTCGAGCGGTGCAGCAATTTTATACGTGTACCCGTTTGGACCAAACAAACAATAGCGGCACAGAACTTGAACTGGTCAGCCGCGAAGTGCGGATGCGTAATACCTGCTACACAGTGAACTCTGCCTCCAAACACCGACCGGCAGAACACAAGGTATCGGTCGTGTTGCGCTTTCGACCTGAGGCAAACGTCGAGCTGATGCAATTCCTCTCACCTGAGGCAGTTTCTCAGGGCGGCTCCTGAATGAAATACGCGTGACCAGACCAGGGTCAATGTGTGCAAGGCCCAGCTGCAAGCCTGGGCTGTGTGCGACTAATTTAATTAGCAAGCTGACAGCGCCAGCGATCCTTCCCGTGGCGGCCGCGGTCGCCGACAAGGCCAGGTCGGTCGGTTGAGATATTGGCTGGGAAAGGTGCCGCGGTCGCATGAAGACGCGAATTTGACTTCAATTGAACAATTCAATGACAACACAAGCCGTTCAAGGGTTCATATTAAGAGGCGAGGCGAGATCTTCACCTGAGACATGGGGGAGCGCCTCCCCGCAATTGCCCTGGGTGCCTGGCATGCCTGCCTCGCGCGAGCCCCCGTCGCCTTAAAGGGCCCGGATGATGTGTGCTGGGTGAGGTGACCAGAAAGGTTAAAGATCTTCAATTCCAGACTTGATGCCCCCCTGCAGTGCTCAACGGCGGGCTGCAAATGCGCTCGCAAGTTTGCCGAGGATTCCAGAACCCGAATCTCGACCTTTATGCCTTGTGATGGCACTGTGGAGATAAACTTGTTTAACTCGAGCATCCATCCAAATTCCAGCCAGCACGAGCCCGTGTCTGTGCATTGGGCATGTGCGGAAAACTGAGAGCTTGACAAGGTCGTTTGAGATATCGCTCATGTCCCGTTTCGTTGACGATAAACGGAGCGTTCCGGCCTCTAAAATGCAGCGTGCAGCTCGAATTCCAATCGTGCTGCTCGGTGGCCTATATTATGACTGTCATATGCTGGTGCGCTGCAGCAGAGGGCGGGACATAAGAGGCTTGAATATATTAACTTGATTAATTCATATTCGGGTCATCAACAGAGACCTCGGATCCACCAAGCGGAGTGAGGGGTTCGAGGTCTTGGGCGATCTTTTGACGACACCCACATTCTGCCGACTCTTTTCTCTTTCCCGTCACCGGCAGAATCCACCGGGGACACGAGCTGGTATCTTAGCAGTTGCTGGCATTCACCACCGCTTCACCAGCGAGGCTGTGCCGGGCTGGGAGCGAGCCTGGGATATCCCTGGGTGCGCCGAAGTACGTAAGCTCGCTGCATCCATCGTGGCATGTAACGGAGAAGGCAGCAACGTGGGCGGGGGCTCGACGGATGGGGGCAGAGGAGGACGAGAGAACGCGACGCTCTACCGGGGGCCGGGGACCGGGCGGCCGATGTTTGCATGGCGATTGCAGTAATGGCGGCGATGGGCAGAGATTCTCGGCAGCGACTGCAGCAGTGGCAGCAATTGCAGCAATGACAGGGCGACCTGAGGTTTCGGTGCATGCTGCGTATGTACGGCATCAATAGAGCGCCCTGGCAGCTCGCTGCGCTATCCCGTAGGCCCGTGTAACACACGTGTCGGGCTGTCTTGGTTCATTTTTCTTTCTTTCTTCAGCGGCGCCGCACCAAGATCCACGATCTCTCTTTGGGAACCGGGAGCGAATTGCGGGCATAGTGGCGCCGTCGTGTAGGCAGAGCGTCTGAACGCCAGCGCGCGATGGCGGCTGGCGTTTTCCTGTTTCAATTTGGTGTGGAGGAGGAAGCAGGGAAACTGAACGGGTTCGACACGACAGGCCTGAGTGTTTCGTGCGATGAAATATCCACACCTGGGGGGTACGTAGTAGGATTGAGAAATTGCCCGTCGCGGTAGCACAAGCGTGAGCTGGCCAATTGCATCCTTGACAGCCCCCGTTCTGGTGGGTCCGCTCCTTAATTCCTGCTTACGAAGTTTAGGGAACCTGCAAAATGTGGCATCACTGGGGTTAGAAACAGGTACCAGCTACACTACGATGAAGTGCCATATTTAGGCTCCGGACCGTGCGCCACCGATTGCTTTCTTAAGCACTTGCCCCTTTCGATGGCACCGTAATCTTAAACACGCCCTCCCCCCAGGTTTGTAGCCCCGATCCACCCACTCACGGCCGCTCGTGCGAGGTGGGCAGGTGGGAGGAGGGCTCGGCGGCTCAGGGCAGAGGCTCATGTGCAGAAGTGCCTGGCTGAGGCCGTCATCTCATCCCGCTCAGCGTCCAATTCAGTCCATTCTACCCATCGCGCCGGTTGCAGGGCTGGGCTGGCCACTGTGGTCGAAAACTCCGCTCATTCTTTGCCATGGTCAGAGGAAGCGTCGATACGCCGTACGGATACTCCGTAGACGAGATAGAACAAGAAAATGCGCAATTGTCGCGACATAGCGAGCCAAGAGAAGCCATCAATTATTGATTTTACCCCCCCCCCAGGCCCGCATCTGTGCGGTTCACCTGAGTGTCTAGGTGCCACGGTCGCCCCTCAATCCTCCGCTTTTTGTTGTTAGACCCCAGGTTGTGTTGCACACACTTTTGGGCCACGAATACTCGGTAATCTAACGGCCCCCAGGGACCGGGCTTCCAGCACGCGAGAGGTTCAAGCTGGGCGGGCTGCCCTGGCTCGTGTAATATCCTGCGGCGTCGTTCAATCGCACGCATCACTGCTCTCACACCCTTGCAGAACTCCGCCCCGTTCCCCTTCCATTTCCAACCTCCCCTGTCCGTTCTTGTTCGTTCCCTGTTCGTCCCTGTTCGTCCCTGTTCGTCCCTGGGCTGCCCTGGGCTTGTTTCTGCTCCTTTGTGCTGCCACTCGTTCACACCTCGACCCGTCTTTGACCTCTCACACCTCTCTCTCCTTTTTCCCTTCCTCCGCGCCCATTGCCATCCCATCCCGGCAATCCTCTTCGTTGGCGACGTCGTCCTTTGAACGCCATCACGACTCGTCTCCCGTTGATATCTTCGGCTTTTTTCTTCGACCACTCGCTATTTCATCCGACAGGACCTCAGGAGGGTCTGCGCAGATCCCGATGCTCGCCTGGAGGACATGATATCGTGGACGCCAACCTCCGACACACAAAGTGAAGGACCCTTGGCCGCTTTTTAGCTGACGATTTTTCGTCGCGTCGCTCATTTAAACAACAACCAAAACTAGAGTTTCTACTCAATTGTGAGTAATGGCCGGATCTGCATTGGGGTTTGACGGGCGACGATGGAGTCGCGGGGAGGGAAAACGGCTCGCAAATGGCACGGAAAAGGGTGCCTCGCCGTGGGCCAGGTCCACCTTTCCGCCTACTCAGCCGATCGTGTGGATCATTCATGCGCGCAAGAACAGGACTCAAGGTCGAGGTGGAGTGACCGTTGGACTTCACTGACTTTGGCCGTCATTCGTAGACCACGCTCGTTGACATCTCTGTCAAGTACATTCGTTACAAACATTTCCTGACAAAGTAAGTCGCTTGCTTCCACATCGCCGTCGCTCGCAGAGGCGCTGACGCCGAGTCTAGCCAGATCTACTACCCTCCCTCCGTGATTCGATTTCGACTTCAACCATCTAGCAGTGCTTTTTAATACCATTCGACCAGCCAAGAACGCATGCCGAATACCGATTAAAGAGAAGAATGCGCACGACCTCATTTGTGGTCGCCGCTCTTGTGGCGGCCTCGTCTGTGGCTGGCCAGGAAGATGGAGAAGGAAGGAGGATCTATTACCCGCGACAGGTCAAACGTCAATACTCGAACACCACAATAACGTCGGCGGCAGTGAGCTCTGCTGTTCCTTCGACGGTATTCGACCCGAGCAAGACAGACAAGAGACAGGACTCGGTATCTCAGCTGAGCCAGTTGCTCTCGAGTCTCGCACCGATCGTTTCCGACATTACCAATGCCCTCGATATTACCACCATCGTGATCTCGAGCACCATTTTCGTGCCGCCTTCAAGCCCCAGTTCCAAACCGACTCCAGGCGTGTCAAGTGCCCCTGACGATGAACTCGTCTCGACTCCCGCCTCGAATCCGCCGACCTCTGCCACGCCAAGCTCGAAGCCTGGCTTGATTTCCAGTATCCTGCCCAGTGTCTTGCCCAGCATCTTGCCCAGCACCCTGCCCAGCATCTTGCCCAGCATCTTGCCCAGCACCCTGCCCAGCATCTTGCCCAGCATCCTGCCCAGCGTTGTGCCCAGCTTAATCCCTAGCTTGATACCCAGCTTGGTGCCCAGCCCTGAACCCAGCACGGAACCTATCGTGTCGGAAACGGGAGGAGTTGCGTCATCTGGAACGATTCCGTCAATCGTTGTCTCACCCACATCCCGCGTTGTCAGTGGCACGGGCGCCCCAACATCGGAGCCGCCGTTCGAGACCAAGCCTGAGCCGACCCCGAGTGCCGTGCCTACGACCTCTGATATCGTTGTGTCCGAGGCCCCAACGGTACCCATCAGCTCTACAGGCATCGTAATTGCGCCTACCGGTATCGTTACATCTTCCACTCCCGCTCCTCAGCCGACCACAACCGACATCCTCGACCCGATTACCTCCATCTTAAGCGATGTTGTTTCCATCGTCACAAGCGTTGCTGGGACAGGAACAGGAACAGGGGATGTGACAATCCCTGGCACATCGGTCCCAGGCACAGCTCCCGTGACGAGTACGCCCCCGGTCGATACCCCGACAGTAACCTCGGAGCCTGTAGGAGCCTCGACAAGCCAGCCGCCACCGGTTGAAAGCGAATCTCAGCCGCCCGTTGCAACGCCTTCGGGGACGGTCTCAACGCCTCCCGGCGTGTCATCTACCTTGGAGCCGCCGCCCCCCGTTGGAAATAGCACAACCAGCACGCCCCCGGGGAGCACCCCGACTGATAGCCCAACCGTCTCGCAGCCCACCTCAACCCCCACGGCGCAACCTCCTCAGTCGACGATCCCGACTACCATTGGAAATGTCACCGAGCCTACTGGCAATGCAACCCTGCCAGACCCGACTAGCACGATTGAGCCCACCGGCACTGACACGGCTCTCTCAGCTACAGGCACTGTCACTAACTCGAATTCATGGCTGCCCACGACCATCCTTGTAGATCCCACCTCCACGACAGTAGGGGGCGGCTTGGCGCCAACCACCGCAACTGGTATTCCCACAGCCCTTCCCAAGGCCA
Organism: Lasiosphaeria hispida; assembly: GCA_033439745.1. Classification (NCBI taxonomy): domain Eukaryota; kingdom Fungi; phylum Ascomycota; class Sordariomycetes; order Sordariales; family Lasiosphaeriaceae; genus Lasiosphaeria; species Lasiosphaeria hispida. The sequence continues at coordinate 3,184,332 of JAUIQD010000004.1, forward strand.
TTACTCCTGACACGGGACTGGAGCCACCGCCTGAGGATACGATCATGATTCAGATTGGATTGCTCGAAGGGTTCAATTACCCATTTGTAGTCAACAATGCAAAGGCTGCAGCCCAAATTTTCCGGTTGCTTCCAGAAGCGCTGGGCTATCCGCTAGGTTATCCGGATGGAATTGACGAGAAGAAGATCCAGATGCGAAAGCTGGTTCCGTTGGATACCACATCGTCGATGGGCTATATCTCAACTCTCGCCATTGTCACGTACCCGGCCAGCATGGTGGAGACTCTGCGAATGGACATCAAAATGCCAAGCTCGGCGCTGTACAACAACCCAGAGCAGATCATCTACAACCTCACCAAGCAGATCAACCCGGCTATCGACATCACAATTGGCTCGTATCCGGATGATGGCACAGGAACGGGTGGCAATGGAGGGGCGACGACGCCGGGAGGAAATGCCCCCAATGGTGATCCGTTTTCCAACGATGGATCCAACACCAAGAGCTCAAGCCAGCAGGGTACCACGGCAGGGATTGTCAGCGGGGCTGTCGTTGTGGCAGCCGCTTATGGCGCCGCCATGTTCGTTCTTGCTCGGCGTTACAAGAGGAAGAAGCAAGCACACCGACGGGCCAGCTCGCTCAGCAACCCATCAGACATGCAGCAAACCGCACGGAGCAGCCCAGCTCTAATGGGAGGAAGCGCAGTAGGAGGAGGCGCAATGGGAGGCGCGTTACTGAGCAGGGACTTCACCAGCAGCTATGGAGGAGTGGCAGGTGGGCGAGACAGCCATGGTAGCGGTAGGAGCGGCATGAACAACTCGTCGCGGACGCAGTACATCTCGGCACCAGTGGCTGCGGAGAACTCCCTCGGCTGGAACTGATGACGACTTTTTCATGGCGACGTTTTCTCTCTGACTCTCCCCACGACTCTTTTTATGCTTCGATACCCTTCGGGTGGTCTATCTTGTTCTACTCGAAACACCCCGCTGTTTTTCCTGTTGGGGTTGACCCGCCGACTAACGAAACCCATTCAACCGACCAAATCAAGCCGAAATCCAACCAACATCTCCCATCAAGCCGACGACGGGGCCCGCCTCGTCGATCTAGCCAACTTACCTTTTTGATTTTCCTTTTACCTTTCTGCTTGTCTTAAATAATCTTCTTTTGGCGGACTTGGCTTGCTGTAAAGCGCCTTGCCGTGCTATTACCTACCCTGGACACCAACAACAGAGACTGGCGGCCCACCTTTTGCTGGCCGCGGTCTGGCGACCGGGTATTTTATTATTAATTATCTTGTTTGCGAAAACCGGGAGCAAGAGTGGAGCGTTCTTGCTTGCGTTGTTTGCGGTGCGACGCGAGCGTTTGAAGAAGGGGGTGATGGTTTGCATGATGTGGCAGCAAAAGGAAGAAGGAAAAGATGAGCGGTGATGAGTGGGGAGGGACTTGGATCCGCTGGCAGAGGGCTTCTACGGGATTTGGACGATCTAGAGGCTCCGAGAAGGAAATAAAGGGAGATGTGTCAGCCCAGGTCTACTTAGATTTTCCGCGCCATCTTTTTCTTTGTTTATCTGGCGGATCTAAGAATGCCTTAGCTATGCGAAACCCATTAAAAGACCATTTACAGGGACTTCACCATGTGACTTTGTTGTCTAATGTTTAGGAGCATATCGCAACGTGGGAAATGGAGAAAGCAGACCTGGACTTGAAATTAAATGGATTTCATCTAATATTTTCTGACGACCTTGTGAGTTGAGATGAAGCGTACTCGTATAGTAGTTTGAGAGTGTCAAACCCCCTTCAGGTCACTCCCTTAACTCAATTCCATTCTGGCATGAAATGTGGCTTTCCATTAGCATGGTGGCATGGAAGCAGACTACACTAACGCTTGGCATCAGATGGCGTATTGTTAGCCGGCCCCACTCCCGTGCCGTGCCCCAGACCCGTTAAGGTAAGGTACGCCACCTCGCTAGGCGGCGCCTCTTTTCCTGCTAGTGTGTAGCACTAGCGTGATTGGCCCTGGACCTGGGCAGCGGGGCTACCGCGGATATTCACTACCTCGACATTTTTCTGGTTTCTCACCCATGAGAGCGGTCTGTGGTTTAGATTTTGCTTGGTGATTCGATACGTTATCTTTGCCCTTCCTTCCGTCGTGCTACTCCAGTATCGACCGAGCCCGATCGACCGCTGAGCCGTTAGCTTGGCTTTAGTTCGGTGCACCGCGGGTCCTTTCATGCGACCGCACCACTAAAATCGTCGGACGAACCAGCCCGGATACTCCAATCATGCCGCCATGATCTCCCACGATACCACCAGCGGCCTCCTCGGTGGGATGAGCGCCGCCTCTTGCCCCGGCTCTCAATGGCAAGAAACTACACCGTCGTCTTCGGCGCAGACGAGCGACCGCATGACGCCCAACAGCGATTCGGACGACGACGAAGACGACGACGACGACGATCTAAGTGTTTTTGACGGGCCAGAGGCTCATGTTGGAGGGCATACGGAGGTGTATGAGATGCAGGATAGGAGCATTGGGGGCTTGGAGAAGGGGTATCGGCAGCCGGGAGATCAGACGGTGTTCGGGTCTGACGACGAGGACGAATCCGAGGAGGATGTGACGGTGAAGCAACAACGGGGCTCCGGGAGTACGAGGAGGGGGCGGAGGAGGAGGCGGGGTTCCGCGTCGACGGCGGCGAGCTTTCAGCTGTATACTCCCGACGAGGAGAAGGCGGTGGTGCGCAAGTTTGACAAGAGGTTGGTTGTGTTTCTGGCGGTGTTGTACATGCTGAGTTTCTTGGACCGGTCGAGTATGTTTGGTCCCTCTCTGAACCGTATGTGTCTGGGTGGTATGCTGATTTGGACTGACTGCTCTAGATATCGGGAATGCGCGCATCGCGGGCATGGAGGACGACCTGCACACGGGGCCCGGGCGGGAGAGTGCATTGTACGAGTGGGCTCTGACAGCCTTCTACATCACCTACATCACATTTGAGTGGATGGCGCTGCTGTGGAGAACCATCCCTGCACATATATACGTCTCGGTCCTTGTGCTCTCGTGGGGTTTGACGGCGTCGCTGCAGGCGGTTGCTGTGAACTACCCCATGCTCATATTCTTGCGAGCGCTGCTGGGCATAGGGGAAGCCGGCTTCACCGGAGTTCCGTTCTACCTGTCCTTCTTTTTCAAACGGAATGAGCTTGCGTTTCGAACAGCCATTTTTATATCCGCCGCTCCCCTCGCCACAACGTTTGCATCCTCGCTAGCTTGGCTCATCATGAAGCTAGGCGAGGCGGGTCCCATCGCCCCCTGGCGTCTACTCTTCCTCGTCGAGGGCTTTCCCTCCGTTCTTGTCGCCGCTATCGCATGGCACATGATCCCCGACTCCCCGCAGACGGCCTCGTACCTCACCTCGCGTGAGAAAAAGGTCGCCCGCCTCCGCCTCCGCCGCGAGCAACCGGCACCACCACACGGCAGCTACAAGACGCCCCCATCCACCGCGCTCAAAATTCGCGACACCCTTGCCGTCTTTGCCGATCCCGTCGCCTGGCTCACAGCCGCTATCTTCTTCTTAACCAACATGGCCTACTCCTCCTTACCCGTCTTCCTCCCGACCATCCTCACCGCCATGGGCCACACCCCCCTCTCCGCGCAAGCTCTCGCCGCCCCGCCCTACTTTGCCTCCTTCCTCATCGTCCTCGCGACCGCCCACGCCAGCGACGTCATGGGCGCCCGCTCTCTGCTCCTCCTGGGCCACGCCGCTGCCTCGGCTGCTGGGTATGCCGTCCTCGCCTTCTCGCAGTGGCTGCGCCTCGCACCCGGGAGCTGGGTCCGCTATGTCGCCGTGTACCCGGCGGCGATTGGGTTTTTTAACGTCGTGGTGCTGACGATTGCGTGGAGCATCAATAACCAGAGGGGAGAGGCAAGGCAGGGGGGTGGGTTTGCGTTGTTGCAGGCGGTCGGACAGTGTGGGCCCCTGGTTGGGACGAGGTTGTACCCTGATAGAGAAGGACCGTATTATACCAGAGGTATGACGGTTTGCACGGCAGCCATGTTGGGGGTGGTCGTGCTCGCTGGGGGGTTGAGGTGGTATTTGAGAAGGTTGAATAAGGGGTTCGAAGAGAGTGAGGGGGATTCCGGAGGTGGGGAGGAAGGCGTCTCGCTGGTTGGGACGGGAGGGGCGAAGGAGCCAGGGTTTAGGTATATGTTATGATGGATGGTTTGCTACACGGAGGGTAAGGGTACTCGGATGGAATGGAGGGTTCATATCAGTATGCCACTATTGTTAACTATTGTTTTGGCGCGCGGAATGGGGTGTCATTTGCCGTGGTATGGGGGCTTGGGTTACGCCTGTCGGCACGCATAACTTCCTTCAGAGGTAGGCACACTCATGTGAGCGAAAATAGAGGCTGAAGTCCAAAAAGAACATACAACACCAGGAATTCGCTGGTCGTCACCGACCCAACTACTAGTCTGGCGGTCACTGACTTATCTATGGGAGAGCAGACGGGATCCCGAGTTTTTCAGTACCTATGGTCGTATGTGATATCTCTACTGGGCGTTGCCGTCTACATAGCGGGTGCGGTTGGCCCAAGTTCTCTAGGGGGTGAACTAGTCCGCCTATCGCACTTACAGTAAAAAGTATGTCTCCAGGGTTTCCATCACGGCAAAGGACATAAAGGGATTTCAACTGATAGGAAATCCCTGCTTTCAGCGTAACCCATTGGTGTGTGGTTGGCAATACCTACTGGTAGATGTGGAAGGCTCTGGTGATAGAGGTGCGTTTGACTCCGGAGTTTTGTTAAAATTTTGTCGATTTCCTGTTATGGCTGCAAGCCGAAACAGCATACTCTTATTTATGAACCGCTAAATATAACCGAGTAACACAATCGCTGTACTCTTGGCTTCCTTTTCGAGTGCCTGCATCATGATATGTATGTACCCCTGATACCGAATAACCACACCCTGAGCACTTACCAAAGTACAGAAATAACCTCACGTCTGCTCGTGATGATCAGAGTCCTACTCAATCTTACCGATCCCCTTCAGCCTCAGATATACATCTGTTCCCCACCCATATAAACTCTGCACCGCGATGCCGCCCCCGAAGTATTCAGCGTACGCCCTGCTCAGCGGGAGTCCGTACCCGAGGCCAGCGATTGAGCTGCTACCACTACTCGCAGCTGAAATGACACCGAGTGCGTCGTCGCCACCACTCCACCCGCTGTTCGAGCCGGTACCGCCTGGCACGTCATCTTCTGCAAATGTTGTGAATGAGTATCCCCATATATGCGGTAGAACATCAGGATTGATACCGCCGCCGCGGTCGCGAATACGGATCGTCACGCCAGGGGCGTTGTCATCTAGGGGGGCGATGGAATCCTTTCCGAAGACGCCCCTTTCCTCGTTGGGCGGATCGAGCCGGGATTCCGTGGAGGCACCGCCATTGTGCGGGATGGTGTCCGGGGGTTGGGGGGCAATCGTAATGGCGATGGGCTCACGACTCATGCCGTTCTCGACGGTGGCACGGAAGGCATTCTTCAGCAACTCGGTTACAATATACTCGAGGTGCATGGGGACAAAGGCGAAGGTCGTGTCTGGCGAGCCATTGATGACCCATTGAGGGCGCACGCCGTATTGTAGCTCACATATGTCTGCTACAAAGCCGCCGCATGTGTCAATGGTTGTGGCGGGGCGAAGAGCGGTGTTGATAACGCCAATGTAGTTAGGGTGCTCGGGACACGGCGTCGGGCTGGCGCCCGGGTCGAAGTGCGGCGTGCTGCTAAAGTGCAGAGCGATGTGCTGCTCGGCGACAAGGCGAGTGCCGATGCGGGCTCGCAAGTGCTCGTCAAGGAAACGCGTCACCTCGGTGGCTGAAATATACTTGCGGCACTCGAGGAAACCGCGTGCAAGGATGGGAATAGTATCCGTATGCGTTTGTACCAACTCGGCTAGGACCTCGGTAAATCGGATCTCGTCGTCGAGGTTGCTGATGGTGCGCCCCTGCCATGGTAGTAGCGTTGACAGCGAGTGTTGGTAGTTGTTATAGATCTTACGGATGTTGGGGTTGGAGACAACAATGTATGGCAAGTTGCGTAGCGCTTGTATTCGGTGCGCCAGCCGGATGGGCAACAACGAGAGTGTGAAGCGGGCCGAGGCAAGGAGGGCCTCAGCTGAAAGGGGTGGACGGCCATGTCTGGAGCACGACAGAACACGTCAATGATTTACTCGTCCAATTCGAACAGAAGCTGACCTACTTGATCAAGTCCGCCAGGCTCAATAGATGCAACGGCTTCTTGGCCAGCCGAGGGACTTCATCTTGAGCTTGGTGTCGGCTGTGGTGCGATGCCAAGTCTCGGAGCTGGCGAGCCGTCGAGAAGTGTCTGGGCGCACAGTATGCAGAAGGCGCAAAAGATGCAGAACGAGGAGAATATGCTGGGAATAACGTCCTCTGGTTAGTGGCCTTTCGAGGTGTCAACCTCAATGGCCCAAGTATGGGTTTCATGTCGGCATATCTGCGCGATGTGTGTCGAAAGAGCGAAGTCGAAAGTATCAAAGGGAACACAAGATGTCTCTGCTGGACGTCATACCGTTGAGGTGGTGTGGGCGATGCATCGGATTGGCTGCAACTTGACAGGGGATTGGTGCTAAGACCCCGGCCCCCTGACTAGCCCCACTAAAACCCACCTTGGGCTTCAAACAGAGAGTATCCCTGGTGTAGCTATAAAATCGCATGTTCATTTTCCAAAAAAAAAACCCCCCAAATAATTAATGTTCAAGAGGGATATGAATTTGGGGTCGCAAGGTTTGTTGGGAATATCTCTTGGTCGGTAACTAAGTTGACATCTCTGATAGCCAGTTTCGCCGTCGCAAATGGCCTGATCAGCTCAGATACCATTGCCCCTCATCCCAAGCCCCGCCATCAACTGCCCCGCATCCCATCTGGCACCACTATTGAATCTTGACTTCCGCATCCTTCTCAATGTCCTTGACGTGCTCATTCTTATCGAGTGTCGTAACTGTTCCCTCGGGAAATGTAACTCTGTGGTTCTCAACTATCAGTACTTGAAAGATTCGGAAGATAGGTAGCATTGACGCACTGGAACGCCTTGATTAGGGAGTACTCGTGGCCAATCGTGCCTCCCTGCTCTTTGGCAGCGTCCTTTGCTCTGGTATGGGTCAGCATCTAGCGCAACTCGAGCTTCCAACAGCATCGTTTTATAAGCGCCCTTACGCCTGGATTTGGGCTTCGGTAGCGTCTTCCTTGAGGGTGACCTGTGCGTCGGGCTATCAGAAAGATCACTTGCCAAACCCTGGGACCCATATCACTCACGATGTAGGAAGGCATGGCTGTGGATGTGGCCGAAGAGAAATCTTTGTTTAGTTTAGGGTAAATGACTCGGGATGTAATTAGCTTGTGAGACAGTTTGATGATGACGAAGAAAGGTAGATAGTTTTTATCGTCTCGAAAAACGTGGGCTTTCAACTGCCTCTTATACAGCGCGATAGCGGCGTATGGCATTTGAAAGTCAAGCGGAGGGTCCGAATGGCTAGTGACGCGGCGCCATCCGCAGGAAGGGAAATACGTCATGCCGCCAACTTCGGAGGCAGCTTGAGTCTGACACCGTCTGACACCTGCCTTTTGCGACACCCTCAGCCGTGCACAGTTTGGCAACTACTTGATACGCTTATATTCGGCATATCCCATGCAGGGCTGTGGACTGCTGAAGTGGTGGCTGCTGTGAATGCCGCGGGGCGCGCCAGAGTATTTTCTCGCGTCATATTACGTATTTGGAGGCCTGCATGCAGCTTGCGCGCCTGTATCTCTCTGCATGCTGCAAGAGTTCTCCAAAGCCCTGAGGCCCCTTAGATCGATCAGCCAAAGGCTCGAGCGGGCGAGAGTCAAGAACAGCTCTAGGTCCTGAGATGGTTCGTCTTGGCTCACAGAGCGGGTAATTTTCCAAGTGAGGTGTTTTCGGGGGAACTACTGGTACTTGATTCACGCCACGAAACATTTGAAATGTATTCAATCGTGTTCGAACTAAGTGAGCTGAGCATATTCAAGGAGGGATGGTTTAGTAACTTCCCCGCCATGATCTATCAAGAAACCCCACTCTCTTATCTCACATCACTATCTTATCGATAATGCAATCTTAGCGTCTCCGAAGATGTGCCGACCAAAAATTTCTGGAGCTCTGCATTGGAATTGAGAGTGAGGCGGTTTGTAATGGGACTTTTTGTGCAGAAAGCCCCAAGGTCTCACTGAACGAGGCGCAAAGATGGACGGGCAAACCAACAAGCCGCATAGGACGTCCAAGAAGGCCAAGGAGAAGAAGAAGCAGCCGCATTCTGGTGGCAGGTCTTTTCTCACAGTTCGCCCAACAGCATGCCGCACTCAGCTAACCCTTGACTTCCAGAACCGAATCCCAAGGCCTTCGCATACTCGAACCCGGGCAAACTTGCGAAACAAGCCGCGAGATCCCACGATGTGAGAGGCTCCTTAGATACTGCGTTGGCTAGTACTAACCTGCATCCCAACTAGATCAAAGAAAAGCGCCTCCATGTCCCTCTCGTCGACCGCCTGCCCGAGGACCCGCCTCCGCGGCTAGTCACTATTGTCGGTCCTCCGGGAGTGGGAAAGACAACATTGCTGTAGGTTTTCTGCTCTTGAGCTCCATAGCGAATTTGCTGACAGTTGTCGTGTTGAACAGCAAGTCCTTGATCCGACGATATGCGAAGGAGACGATATCTGATCCTGTTGGACCCATCACCATTGTTACTTCAAAGAAGCAAAGGCTGACATTCCTCGAATGTCCCAATGAACTCGAGGCAATGGTCGACATTGCCAAGGTTGCCGATATTGTCCTGCTCATGATCGATGGAAACTACGGGTTCGAAATGGAGACGATGGAGTTTCTCAACGTCTTGGCCGCCACCGGCATGCCGGGCAACGTCTTTGGCGTCCTAACCCATCTCGATCTTTTCCGCAAGCCGCAGGCGCTCAAGGATGCTAAGAAGAGGCTTAAGCACAGACTATGGAGCGAGCTCTACAATGGCGCTCACTTGTTCTACCTCTCTGGTGTGCTCAACGGCCGGTACCCGGACCGCGAAATCCATAATCTGTCCCGCTTCCTGTCCGTCATGAAGAACCCTCGCCCCTTGGTCTGGAGAAACACGCATCCCTATACTGTCATTGACAACTATCGGGATATCACACATCCTACAAAGGTCGAAATGGATGACAAGTGCGATCGGACGATCGAGTTGTCTGGTTATTTACGTGGAACCAACTTCGCCGCCGAGGGACAGAGGGTGCATATTCCTGGTCTGGGTGACTACACGATATCAGCTATGGAGACATTACCCGATCCTTGCCCAACACCTGCCATGGAGCAGGCACTCGCCAAAGCGTCCGGAAAGACAGGAAGGAGGCGTCTCGACGAGAAGGACAAGAAGATGTACGCGCCCATGGCTGATCGGAGTGGGTTGAAGATTACCGGAGACCACATTGTCATCACCAGAGAAAAGGGTTTTACCTTCGACAAGGACGCTGAAGGTGTTGAGCGCGGCGAGGGAGAGCAGCTCATTATTGACTTGCAGGGAGAGAGGCGTCTTCTTGGTCAGACTAACCAGGGCGTCAAGCTGTTTGCTAGCGGGGAGCAAATTACCCAGGTTCCTGAAGCGGCTGACACCGGAAGGAAAACCAAAAGAAAGGCGCGATTCGCTGATCGGGGTGACTCTAACGATGAAGACGAGTTGCCAGAGGACGAAGGTTTCGTCAGTGGCGACGACGAGGCAGGGTCTGATGTCGAAACCGAGTTCAGTGAGCAAAAACTTGGCAAAATGTTCCGAAAAAAGGCCGACAAAGTTGAAGACGAAGTCGTTGCATTTGCCGACAGCGATTCCGATCTAGGTTCCTTGTCCTCTGGTGGCGAGGAAGATTCCGATAAGGATGACCACAGTGAAGATGACGAAGATAAGGACAAAGCTTCTGATGGGGAGGGCGGTGCCACCAAATGGAAAGAAAACATGATGGATCGGGCAAAGCGACTACACGGGAAGAGGCGACCGTATCGCGCAGTTGATCTCGCTAGGTTCATGTATGACATCACAATATCACCGAAAGAAGCTCTCCTGAAATGGAGAGGTGAAGAGGAAGAGGAGAAGGAAGAAGATATCGAACAGGAAGAGGAAGACGCATTCTTTAAGAGAACTGGAAACGGTCTTGAAGAGGATTTTGGGGAGGACCGTACGATTCCCCGCTTCAACTACGAGGAGCTGTCCGCAAAATGGTCCAGCCAGGACGCCGTCGAGGCTCTTAGGAGCAGGTTTGCCACAGCCAACCTAGTTGACGATGAGGGCGTCGAGGACGACGACGATATGGGAGACGATATGGGAGACGACGAAGAAGACGACGAGGGCGACGGCGCGTTCGAAGATCTTGAGGCGGACGAAGACGGTGGCGCTGAGGGGGAATCGGAGGCGGAGCCAGAGGCTGAGCCAGAAGCAAGTCTAGAAGCAGAGCGCGAGAAAAACGCGCGCCGCAAAGAGGAGCTGAAGCTTCGATTCGAGGAGGAGGATCGCGAGGGATTTAAGAACGACAAGGCAATTGCGAGGCGGGAAGGCAGAGAAGAAGAATTCGGTGAAGATGACTGGTACGAGGCGCAAAAAGCGGTACTTCAAAAGCAGTTGGACATCAACAGGTCCGAATTTGAGAATCTCGACGAGACCCAACGGACTTCTGTTGAGGGCTTTAAGGCTGGCAAGTACGCAAGGCTAGTCATCGAGGGCGTCCCTGCGGAGTTTGTGATTATGTTCCGGCCGAGGATGCCGATCATCATCGGAGGTCTCTCTGCTACCGAGGACAGGTTTGGTTTTGTCCAGGTCAGAATTAAGAGGCACAGATGGCACAAGAAGATCCGTAAGTCTATCACTGGGAATCGGTCGATGGAAAGCCCTCTGTTCTCAAGACGCAAACTAACTTACTTGAAACAGTCAAGACAGGTGATCCCCTGATCTTCTCCCTCGGCTGGCGGAGGTTCCAGTCCATGCCGGTGTATTCCATCTCGGATTCCCGTACAAGAAACAGAATGCTCAAGTACACGCCGGAGCATATGCACTGTTTTGGAACGTTCTACGGCCCTCTCGTTGCCCCCAACACGGGCTTTGTGTGCTTCCAGTCGTTCTCTTCAGCCAACCCTGGGTTCCGGATTAGCGCGACTGGCACAGTTCTGAGTGTGGATGAGTCCACCGAAATCGTCAAGAAGCTCAAGCTTGTATGTCAGCCTCTTATTATGTCGTGACTTCGCATGCTTACTCTTATTATAGACCGGTACACCGTACAAGATCTTCAAGAACACGGCTTTCATCAAGGACATGTTCAACTCAGCCCTTGAGATTGCCAAGTTTGAGGGAGCTGCTATCAAAACGGTTTCTGGGGTCCGCGGTCAAATCAAGCGGGCACTAGCCAAACCAGACGGGCACTTCAGAGCAACGTTTGAAGACAAGATTTTGCTCAGTGACATTGTGTTCCTGAGGGCGTGGTACCCTATCAAGCCCCATCGGTTCTATAATCCAGTCACGAACCTAGTGGGTTGGCAGGGCATGAGACTTACGGGACAGATCCGACGGGACAACGAGTTAGACACGCCAATGCTGAAGAACAGCCAGTATAGGAAGATTGAGCGGCCGACGAGACGCTTCAATCCGCTGCGTGTACCCAGGGCGCTGGCGGCTGACCTGCCGTTTAAGTCACAGATCATCCAGACCAAGCCGCAAAAGAAGGAAACATATCTTCAGAAGCGGGCAGTGGTGGTCAAGGGTGAGGAGAAGAAGGCACGTGATCTCATGCAGAAGCTCACGACTATCCGGAAGGAAGTTGTGGAGAAGAGGAGGGTCAAAAAGGAGGAGAAGCGGGTTGAGTACAGGAAGAAGCAGGCAGATATTGAAGAGCGTCTAGAGAATAAGGAGAAGAGGGAGAACAAAGTATACTGGGAGCGGGAGGGCAAGAAGAGGAAGCCGGATAGCAGCGGCGGTGGTGGTGGTGGGAAGAGGAGGAAGTAGGAAAATAGTCAGTTGTACAATACAAACCCTGAGCTATTGTTGGTTTGGTACCTAAACAGGGGGTGCACAGAGGGTGCACAGGGTTTAGCCAGTCAAATCTAGGCAAATACAGTGGCGGTAAACCTAGACACAAAAAAAGGAAAACTCTCACGGTCATAAAATACTAATCAAATCCAGGGGGATCTAACAGACAGGTTCAACCCGCAAGCAATGCCCCTGCGCTCTGGTACACATTTAGCAATAGTCCGGGGTCGGATTGTATTTAGTTAGGCTTTCGCTCTCGGGCTTCCAGCAAGCCAGGGTCGAGACGATAATACCCATCGTTGGATTGACCCCATTATTGGATTGACCCCTTTTAGTCGATTATTATGAAGATTGATATGCTAGTTAGCCCCTCACCCCTCGCGCGAAAAAGCAAAAAGAAGTAACCTAGCAAGCAATACAGGCTCCACGTGAGCACGCATACCTGCAGCAGGGGCGTCGCGCTTTCCTTTTCCCATGAGGATTCTAGGCTGGCCAGGTTCCTGACTTTCCATTGCAAGTTCTACCCAAGGCTTTCAAATTTTCTCGTGCATGATATGAAGGCTGAAGACTCCGCCTTTTTCACTGTTTTTGCAACTGCATAATATGCTTCGTTGCGTAACTTGCCCCTCCTGCAACCCGAAAACGACTTGTAGTACTTACACCAACTGAGCGCGTTTCTCGACCCCCTAAGAAGATGCCGCCGCACAAAACCAAACGGCCCCGGGCCGCAGTTGACTCGCCCGCTGTCAGTGAGACTGGCCGCCAAACGAAGGTGCCACGGACGCCGTCGTCATCATTCGGCGCCCCCCAGCCATCTGTTCCAGGACCCAGCCGGTCGGCTTCGTCGTCAAGCACTGGTCTAATCCGTCCGCCTCCGCTGCTACGTGTTCCTCCGCCGCTACAGCCTTCCTCGGGACCCTACGACGCAAGCCGGCGTTTAACGTGGCAGGGGTCGACGCAGGATTACGAGGCTGAGGCGATTGATCTGACGCAGAGTGACGACGGCCCTGCTCGGGAGCTTTATGGGACTCTGGGTATGCACAATTGGCAGTTGAGAGGCGGCGTGCACTAGGGGCTAACAAATATGGGTCACAGACGGGAAAGTTGTGGGCATCAGGTACTACAATGGCGTAGCAACCGCTGGGGAGCTTGTCATGTGTAGGAGGGAACCTTCTAACCCGGTAAGATGTGACCATGCCCACAGAGTATAAATATGGGCTGACCTGGTGCTTGACAGTATGATTCGAATGCGATTCGTGTCGATAATGTTTTGGGAGCCCAGATTGGGCACCTGCCCAGGACAGTTGCGGCAAAGCTGGCGCCCTACATTGTGAGCCTTTCATGGAAATGTGACGCAGCTTAATTCTCACAACTCTGCAGGACAATGGCGACATTAACATTGAGGGCATGCTCACTGGCGAAAAGGGGTTCTATGACTGCCCTATCCGCATTCAGATCTACGGTACCAGTGAGGCAGCTAGCCGGGAGAGTCTGGAAGAACGCCTGAAGAAAGACAAACTCGTGAAAGCCACCCAGCTTAAAAAGACTCGGACAGAAAGCGAGGCGCGGCAAGCACCCACAGGCCTGAAGAGCGGCCGGGGAACATCTGGATTTCCAAGAGGCGAACCAGAGGTCTCTCTTCAAGAGCTCGCTCAAGTCAGTCAGGCCGTCAACTTTCGGAGTGGCAGGGACATTACAAAGTCCTTAGCGATGGACGAAGACCAACTCGCGAAGCTGCCTATGGCCCAGCAGCCTAGCACAATTAAGGCTACGCTGCTGCCCTATCAGCTTCAAGGTCTTGCTTGGTTGTCGGCCAAGGAGAACCCGAAGTTGCCGGACCCTGGCTCGAATGACACAACGCAGCTTTGGAAAAGAGATGCTCGCGGCAGGTATATTAACATCGGAACAAGCTTTACCGCAACTGCGCCGCCAACCCTGTTGTCTGGCGGTATCTTGGCTGATGATATGGGCTTGGGGAAGACCCTTCAGATCATCAGTCTGATCATGACGGGCGGGCCTGGCAAGACTCTGATTGTCGCCCCGGTTGGCGTAATGAGTAACTGGGAGCAGCAAATCCACCGCCACGTGCTTGAGGAGCATATGCCCAAGGTAGTGATTCACCATGGAGCTTCCCGGCAGACTTCTGCGAAATCTCTAGATGCCTACGACGTGGTCATTACGAGCTACGGTACCATGACTAGCGAGGCGAAGGGCGGTGCCCTGTCGGAGATTGACTGGAGACGGATCGTGCTGGACGAGGGTCATACGATACGAAACGCCAAAACCAAGGCTGCCGAAGCAGCTTGGACGCTAAAGGCGAAGTCAAGATGGGTCTTGACGGGGACGCCCATGTAAGCCAAAGCGATAGCCCTTGTTCCGACTTCCGCTAATGTAATGTGCTTCAGCGTCAACAGTATCAAGGACATCCATTCACTACTCAAATTCCTCCGGATTACCGGCGGCATAGAGCTGTCTGAAGTGTTCAATGCCGTCATTGCTAGACCTTTAGCCAATGGGGACGTACACGGAGAAGCTTTGCTGCAGTCGCTGATGACAGACGTCTGCCTCCGTCGTAAAAAGGATATGAAGTTTGTTGACCTCAAGCTTCCGGCAAAGACGGAGTACATCCATCGCATTACATTTTGGGCTGAGGAGAAAAAGAAATACGACGCGCTGCTGTGGGTCCATTATCCTCCGTAAAGCATGATGCCGATGCTAACCAACGCATAGGTCGGAGGCTCAAGGCGCTCTGGAGGAGTATCAAAATCGATCCAAGGTTGGCCAGAAGGGGAGGTTTCAAGGTGTTCTCGAGAGGCTTCTACGCCTTCGCCAAACGTGCGTATCTCTTTCCCTGCAAGTCCGATTCATATTCGCAGTGTTCTAACAAGATCAGTTGTAACCACTGGACATTGTGCAAGGAGCGCATTGCAGATCTTCTCAAACTTTTGGAGGATCAAGATATCGTCCCGCTCAATGACAAGAACAGGGCGCTCTTGCAACAGGCGCTCCAGCTTGTCATAGAAAGCCAGGAAGAGTGCGCCGTCTGCATAGAATCCATGATCAACCCCGTGATTACGCACTGCAAACACGTCTTCTGCCGTGCGTGCATCACGAAGGTGATCGACATTCAGCACAAATGCCCAATGTGCCGTGCCGAGCTCTCAGAGGACAAGCTTCTTGAGCCCGCACCCGAGACTTCTGCCAGCCAAGAGGAGGCAGAACTTGACCAGGTAACAAAATCGTCCAAGACAGAAGCCCTCCTCAAGATCATACAGGCCACCCTGAAGAACGACGGCTCAAAGGTCATAATATTTTCCCAGTGGACCTCGTTCTTGACGGTCATACAAAAGCAGCTTGACGAGGCCGGGTATACGTACACACGTGTTGATGGCAGCATGAACACGAGTCAGCGCGATGCCGCGATCCGCGCACTGGATTACGACCCCAGCACGCGTATCATGCTGGCCAGTTTGGGGGTGTGCAGTGTCGGGCTGAACCTGGTTTCGGCTGATACTGTTATTCTGGCTGATAGCTGTGAGTTTTTGTTTTTCAATTTGTTTGGTGCCAGATGCTGATGTGAGATACAGGGTGGGCGCCAGCCATTGAGGACCAGGCGGTTGATCGGGTACATCGTCTAGGTCAGACAAGGCCCACGACGGTGTGGCGACTCGTAATGGAGGGTACTGTCGAGGAGAGAGTGCTGGATATCCAGGGGAAAAAACGAGACCTAGTCAACAAGGCGTTTCAGGAGAAGGGGAAGAGTAAGAAGACGAAGGAGACAAGAATGAGGGATATTCTCAAGTTGCTTGCTTGAGGCTAGGAGAGTCAGTGTGTGCTATATCAACAAGTATCTGGTGGATTCAGTGCGGATTTGGCGACGTGTATCGGGGCTGATACTAGTGTTGGTGGGATGGGGAGTTGAGTGATGTTGATGGGGTATGTTCAAGGGGTTGTACGATGGTCAGGAGAGGTGTGGCTTTGTGGGTTCGGAACTGTCGACAGGGGAGCACACAGGAGGCGGTAATATTTGCGTGGCTGGCGGGTTGTGCTTCTTCAGCTATGGTTACACACGGTTTGCTTTCTAGCTTTTGTGGTACATCATGGGGGCAAGGACCTGGTTACACAGGCGAGATTTAGGTTGATTGATCTGGGCTATCAATAGAATGATAAGGGGCTCAGAGTTGATGAGTGTTTAGCCGCCAAATTAAAAAATAGCGACGCAAATTTCCGGGCTGACGCTCTGGAGAGCCGGATGACGGAGTGTGTTCCCTGTCAATAAGACTTGATTAACTATGGCCATATAGGCTCGGTACTCTTGCTAATATTTTGTTGCACAACGTCACGAAAGTTGGGTCATGAATTTGTAGTTGACTTTTTTTATCTATCCGTATCGCCTTGACAATCTTGTCTCGGCTACTGTTTGAACAGATATCCTAGTGTCATCCCGTCCACACAATGGAGCAGGTAAATGGCAAAATAATAATACACAAATCTGGACGGGGAAAACCCGTTTTCCTACGGTGAAAGTAAGGTGTTGGCCCCATCAACGTCATCTTCTATGGTACAAAAACCGGTATCCCATGACCCGGGCGGGTTAAAACAATGAATGTAAACAAAGTGGGCTGTTGCGACGGCTTCCCGTTTAGGCAAGCCAACGAGAAATGAAATGTCAAACAGCCGCCCCTCAGCCCAAAAAAAGGTGAGGCGAGGGGCAGGCCCGAACTCTTTGGGTCATCGACGTCGTGAGTGAGAATGTAGAAGAAAAATCGCCCATCATCGGCCCAACCAAGTGCCGCCTTCCCGTCGAAATGGGAAAAGAAAGCAACCGAAAGAAGAAGAAGAAAAAAAGTAAAAAGAAAAAGCCTAGGCCGCTTGGCGCGTCGTGCGCCTCCGCCTGTGGCGTACGACGATCGTACGTACTACCGTCTGGCTGCCGCTACGCTTCACAATCGTGGTGCCGCCGCACGGGGCAGCCGGGGCAGCAGGGGCCGCGACGACGACCGGCACAGGAGCAGGTGCAGGCTTAGAAGCCTGCTCTGGTGAGGGGGTTGAGTACTCAGGTGCAGGAGCCGAGTACTCGGGTGCAGGTGCAGGCGCGGGCGCAGACTCGGGAGACGGTGCCGGCGCTGCGGGCTCCTGCTTCGCGGGTTCGGGCTGCACCTCCTTGACTTCGTTACCGCTGCTACCGTCGGTGGTCCCGCTGTCGACGACGCTTGGCGTAACGCCCTGGTTCACGGCGGCCGGGAGACTGCCTGCGGGGATGTCGTTGATGATGATATCGCCTAGCTTGACGCCCTTGCTCGGCGGGCCGTTGAAGTTACCCGCGCTGCACGAGTCGCGGAGGCCATCGCACTTTTGGCGGTCCCACTTGTCGCAGCCCTTGGCACCCGTGGGCGGCGCGCTCTTGTAGCACACGTCGCCCTGCTTGTAGCAAGCCTCCACGGCGGCCCAGCAGCCCGTCTCGGAGTTGTAATCAGAGACCTCGAAGCCGCACCAGTTGGCATTCTTTAGCAGGCACGAAGACGGAACACCGCCCGAGGGAGCGGAAGCGACCGCCTTGACGTTCCCACCGGATGAGCCGCCGCCGGGGAAGAAGACCTTGGGGCCTGGAATGGCGTACGGCAACTTGAGAGGCTGATCGTAGATGTTGAAATGGAGGCCAGCGTCGCCAGGAGACACATGGCCAGGGATGCTAACCTTGCTCTCAGCAGGGATGTTGAGCGAGCCGGACGAGGAGCCTTGCACGTAAAGCTGAGCGCAGCCGGCGTAGAATTGGGCATCGACGGTGGGTCCGGCCGTGACGTTCTGAAGAGTGATGATCTCGCTGCGCACCAGATAGTAGCCTGTAGGGAGGCCAGGAGGGAGGTTGACAGAGAGTAGGCCGTTGTTGGCGATAAGCTTCTCAGTGGCGAACTTGCCCGTCGCCGAGTCGTAGCCTTCATCCCAAATCTTGAACCAACCGTCACCCGCAGCAGGGGTGCTAGCCATGTCGGATACCGGCTTGACGTAGACGGCCATGGGACCCTTGTGAGATGGGTCTATGGCGCCGCGCTGCGAAAGGTCGGCGTACATGCGGAACTCAAACGTCAGTTTGGCGCCTGCGGGTGCGCCGCAAGTGAAGGCAACAGCGGAGCCTCCATCTCGGCCTGTGTAGTAAGAAGAGGTTAACGTATATCCTTGACTCAGAAGAGGTGAAGGTGCTTACCACAGGCAAGGTCGGGGTTGCTCCGGCCTAGAATAGGAGCTGTGCAGGTACTTCCATCCTTGGGCATGCGGATGCATGTTCCGTCGCCCTGGTTCTCATCGTTGATGAAGAGGTTGGTGAAAACGGTGTGGGCACTCGAGAGGGTTGCGAAGGTGGTCGCAAGACCAAGCAATGAAAGGGCGGAGCGCATTTTCAGCACTTCTGCCGGGTTGAAATGTTGATGATGGATGTGCGCGAGAAGGTCAAGTCTCGAGAAGATATGCTTGGTGTGGTTTCAAGTCGGTGGTGTCGTGAAAGCCAGTTTCTTGTTGAAGTTGAAGTTGAAGTGAAGGAATGAATGAATGGAAAGTGAACGACTGACACCCTCGAGAGCCAAAGAAATGAAGGAATGACTGAGTGAATGAATGGCTCGATGAAGAATGAATGGATGATAGCAAAAAAGGACGGAATCGCAGAGACTATGGTCTGCTTCTCAAGCCCAAGAGGAGGGAGGAGGGAAATGATATAGGGACCCGGATGGGGCTGAGAGGGGGTGACTGACCCCGGACTCACAGGGGCGTCAGATCGAGATTAATGACGCTGGTAGGCAGTAAGGGCAGCAACTGGGCAGAGGTACGCAGTGCCGGGAAGAGGCCCCCAAAAAAGGAGGAAAGGAGGCGGGCGGCTCCTGCAATCAATCCTGCGAACGAAAAAAGACGGGGACGGGAAATCAACCGAGAAGACAACGTCGGATCTCTGTTGATGGGCTGCGCCGCCCGGCAAGAAGCCAGGAGGGCTGAGGTGTGTGTATTTGTACCTGGATGCGCCGCAGCACCGCATTCAACTTTCGTCCACAGCATTGGGCATTTGGCATTTGGCATCTATTCTCACCGCGCTCACCCCGCCCACTTCGCCCGCGCCGGCGACTGAGCGGTTCGTGGCATGGTGGTGTCGGAGGTTGAGATGGGCTCACGCTGCCATGTGGTGTTTGGCCTCCCGAGCTCGCAGTCGGCGCCCTTTCCAGCGCTTGCTCGAGGGTGCTTGTCGTCCGCCCTGGTTGCATGTCGGCCAGTTACGGCAGCCACCAAGTCGGGAAAGCTGAGAAACAACAGTTCCCGTCGTCAACAGGTCCAGGCTTGCGGTTAAAATTGACGACGGGCCCTGGCGTTGGCGTGTTTCGAAAGCTTGCAAAGGAAAAAGGAGGGCCTTCTTGGCCTTCTTCGCCCAGACCACTGGTTGGCGGGAAGCGACCCGTGGTCGATCCTCGCCAAGGCACGAGCGTCTTTGTTTCAAACAACCATACCCCTGGTTCGAATTGATGAGAAGGTGGATTCACCCGTTGACCCAGTAAGGATCTTCAAGGTCGGCAGAAAACCTGGCTACGAAAGGATTTATTATGGTAGTGGCCACAGCAAGGGCATCTCTCATCGCCCTATTTCCTCAAGAGAACATGTCGAGAATATATCGAAAAATGCCATCGCTGAGAAAGACCAAAAAAAGTGCAGAGGATATGTCACCTGAAGGTGGAAGGCGGTGACAGCAAGTGGCTTGGGCGCTTACATCACCCCGCTCGCCGCCACTGACGGGAACCACAGCGTCCCCTGAATGCACCCCCGTTTCAAGTTTCAGCCTCCACCTCCATCATCCACATCAGACGAAAACAGACAATCACTCTATCCCATGGTGGCGGCTCAACTAAACCCTTCGCTGCGTGCATCTCAACTGTGTCGAATTTATTGCCTTGGTGGCTTGAATGAACTCTTCCGGGTTTCAACTTGGGTCTTTTCGGACTTGGTCCAGTCGTTCGTATCTCACTGCATTCCACCTATGATCCAGCGGGACCGCGACTGTAATGAGTTCCGTCTCCATGGCTGGCATCCGAGACCCGTCTAGACATCCAACCGACTAGCTCACTATCATGTCGCCGCCCGTGATAGCGCAAAGACAGCAAGCTTCAGTAGCTCAACTGACTCGGGAAATATGGGTCTCGGGTTCTCTGTCCCTGTCTCTGTCTGTCAGAGTAAACCACTAGTATCTACTTGTGCTGAATCAAGACCTTCTATCTCCAGTTACACATCTCCAAATTCTTGAGACAAGGTTACTTGAATCTAGGTCGTTTGAGAGGGACAGTGACACGTATTGGAGGTCGGCGTCAGGGCTGGGTTCCTTCCATCCATGGTTCTTACTGCCCTTGAATGGGATAACGTCGCAATGTGTACGTACGGTAAACATTGTTGTTGACCCTTTTAAAGTACTGCTCGCAAGCAATTCAAAACCAAGAATCATCCTGTGTGATAATGGTGCTGCAGCGGGGAGAAGATCATCAAACAAGATACAGTATCCCCCGTGGCGCAATTGGCTAGCGCGTCAGACTGTTATTCTACAGATTCATCTGGAGGCTGGTGGTTCAAGCCCACCCGGGGGAGATTGTCTGATAACGAGGAGTTCCTTCATTATGACCTTCATTTTTGCGATGATACGCACTCTTTTTTCGCATGGGATACCTCGGGCGAAGTACTTGACAAGTGCTAGCCTGAGTTGGGTAACAATAAATGTCGAGAACTTCTGGATGGTCAAAACTTCCGGCGAGTGCTACCAAATCTTTGATTTCTCAATAGTACGGGTTTAGGCTATCCACACTTGGCAGAAGACTTGTTGAAGGACTGCCATACGCTCAGATCAATGGTTCGCGGTACAGAAGAATGAGATGTTCGTCGTGGTCTAGCTCCTGAGTGCAATCATAGCCCAGTCACGAATCTTGGTATCACCCGCATTGAGCTGGAGAGAGGAGAGATATTTTTTTTGCCCCCGCCAGCGACTCATTCAGCCCGGTTCCAAATTAACGGACAAGAACAGTGACTGCCTGGCTATTAGAGTGCACCGCCGCAATTACACCGCTCTATGCAGCACCCCAGAGGCCGTCCCCTCGCGAGACACTAGATCTTCTCATACACGTGCTTCTTTCTTCCCTTGGCTTTGGATTTTGGTACATTATATAATATGGTACACGTTCGTGATGTCATGGGTATCGTTTTCTGGTCTGTTTACTCGTTGATCTTGGCGAGGATCCTGCGTCGCGTGTTAGCTAGCTGCCTTCTAACAACAACAATTGGGTCAAGAGGAAGAACTTACTCGCTGTCGCGGAAGAGATGGAACTCATCCTCACCGACCTTGACCGGGGAGCCGCCGTACTGGGGGATCAGCACGCGGTCGCCTGCGTTGACACCCATCGGCAGGCGCCTGCCCTCCTTGTCAAGAGCACCGGGCCCGACCGCCATCACCTTGGCCTCGTTGAGCTCCTTGACGCTTGACTCGGGCAGGAAGAGACCGGAGGCCGTTTTGGCCTCGGCCTTGATGCGCTGCACCAGCACGCGGTCCAGCAGCGGGACGAGCGACTTGATCGAGCGGATGGTGGTAGACTGTTAATGTTGGAAATGGTCAGCATTGATGGCTAGCTTGTGATGGTCCCCGATAACAGTTCCCTTGACAGAGCTCGGAGCTTGGATCCGGGACCTGCGGAGACGAGCGCGACGCGATCTGACATACCATTGCGATGGAGTGGTGCGAGTAAAAACTGGGTTGGGTTGGTGGTATGTGAGAAGGGTCGGGTGAGAAGTCGAGGCGGTGGTGATGCAGTTCGAGTTCGAAATTCGATATTCGGGATCTTCTTGAATGCGTGATGGGGGGCTTCTAAAGGTATCTAGAAGCTCGCCAATTTTTTTCTGGGGCCCGGAACCGCTGTTTCTCCCTGCCCGAGCAGCGACCTTGGCGGCACCTTATCCCGATTGAGGTGACTTGGCAGATCTGATTGGCCGCTGGGGTGTTTTGCGACATGCAATCCACACGAGGCACGTCATGTCATGTCAGGGAATCAATCCCCTTTTCATCTTCCACTGCGCTTTTTCCGTTCGCTAGAAACTCGATCCAGGGAATCTATACTACCAACTTCGCATAGGCCATGCCTCCCTATCCATAACATGTGTAAATATATACTCTAGAAACAGTCATGTTGTAGCCAACCCTGTTCTTCTGTCGTGATGCTCACGTCCATGCCCCTCTCCACCCACTCAATGTCTGAGAACATGACATTAACCACCATTCTAAAAATACTGGGTGATATGAAGCCTCTGAATCGCTTTGTATCATGCCCCCAAAACTCCACGACATTGACAACCCAGCCACAAAGAGACAAAAAAGACGCTGGTCTTCTTATTCCCAATCCCTGCCCCCGCACCCCAGTATCCTACACCTAAAGCAGAATATGCCATATGCCTGAAGAGAGAACCACGCCTGTGCACTGCCTGCAGTCTTATCCATCGCCAACTCTTCCACCTCCTCCACTGATTTGCCTATGCACTCTTCGCCATTTTATCATATACCACCGGTCTATCTTCAATTCACAGCGCGCTGCTGCTATTTGCTTGGTGCCGTGGCCGAGGAAGGCGGCTCAAGGATATGCTTGTGGTCATCCGCATTCACCACCAAGCTCCCTTCATGCTGTCTGCAGATAACCGTGTTGGCCACCCACGGGTCGTCAAGGATCTCGCTCATCTTAGCTCTCCTTTTAGGATCAAGCTCAAGCATCCGCCCAATGACATGCCTACTCTCCCGGGGTAGCAATCTGAGAATTCTCCACGGCCCGCGCACCACTTCCTTCTTGTCTCCGGCGGTGCCAGTAGCGCCACTTGCGGCACCAGCAGCAGTCTGAGACGGAGTGGTGGCGTCCGCCGAGGATGGGTTCTGGTCATGATCTACCTTGGACTCGTCCTCTGCCGCCGCTTTCTGCTCTGGGTGCTCGCCTCGGAACGTGACCGGATCAAAGTCCCTCGCCGGAATGTCAGTTAGGGCTGACATGGATTGCGACGGCGGCAGCATCAGCTTCTTGGGGTCATGGCCGGGCGACGGCTCGGCGGCAAATAGCTTGAACGAGCTGTCCGACATACGGGGAACCTTCCAAGGGAATCTCCGAAGCGTCATGCAACAGTAGATGATGGCGAGCGACCAGATGTCGACGGCCTGTGGATCGTACTTTCTCTCATCGTATACCTCGGGGGCGAGGTACGGGTCCGAGCCAACTATACCTGAAGTGATACGTTAGTTGCCTGTAAATTCCCGGGCATAGAGGGACATATGTACCAGATGCCAAAACCAAGCCGCTCTCAAACGGATACTTGTAGACGTGAGCACTGCCGAAATCAATAATCTTCATGATGCCGTGCTCGCTAACCACGACATTGTCGAGTTTGAGATCGCGATGTGCAAGCCCCATGCTATGCAGATATGTGACACCACTCAGAATCTGTAAGAAGCAGCAGCTGACTTCTTCGCGCGACATCTTGCCCGTCATAACAATAGCGAACAGATCAAACGGAGCGTACTCCATTACTTCGTACCACTTGCCCTTCTCCTGGACAATGTCGAGCGTTTCGATTATGTTGCCGTGATGCAGCGACGACCCCATACAGTACTCGGCTGTTAGCTTTTTGACGTACTCACGCTCCGTCTCGTACGAGTGCCGCGGCCGGAACTCCTTGACGGCGAATACAACGCCATCATCGCCGCGCTTCATAAGTCGGACGGATCCGCCAGCGCCAGCGCCCAGCACTTTTCCAAGTTTTCCATATTTAGATGTTAAGCCATGGTCATCACCAAAGGGAATCTGGGAAGACTTGGAAGCGGGAGGCGTCTTCCGACCGGACCGGACCGAAGTCGCTGGTGACGCCACCCGCTTCGCCTTGTTGCCCGGGCCGAGTTTGAAGAAGCGTTTCAAGTCTACCATCGACCCAGTCCTGCTCTGAAGCCCCTCGTCTACCTGTAAATCCGTCTTACGGGATGAGGCATGCTTGTTGTCGGTCGAGCAACGGGGCAAAGTAGGGGTCGATGAGCTAGGTGAGCCGGGCTTCTTCTTCCGTGAGAAAATGAAGCGCGAGTCGATGCCTTTCTGCACCTGCCGCCGGTTTGCGGCATACGGGTCGTTGGCGTCGCCCTGCGGTGGTGCATGCCGGGTGTAGAACTGAGATGCGGCGGCTGATCGTGAGGGACTTGACTCGCGCGAGGCAGGTGACGACCCCGTGGGGGAATTACTCCCACCGACGGTGAAGAGTCCTTTGCGGTGGTCGCCGGTGTGAACATGCGGGCGCTCCCTCTCTTCTGAGGAGGTAGGCCGCTGTGGTTGTGCCAGGTCCGATGACGCTGGCCGCTGGACAGTGGGGCGAGAGGGCACTGGGGAGGACGGCTCGTGGGATGAGTCTTGCGGAGTGATGATATTCGGGGTGCGGCCTAGTCGGTCGTGGGGTCCGGCCTGCTCTGAATGAAGGTCGCCTTCGGCGTGGCTAGTCCCGGCGGGGGTGAGGGGAGGGGTATGCATCTCGGAGTGTCTTAGGTTGGGCGGGAGAACTGGTGAGTTGCGACCAACCGAGCTCCGCGTCGGTTCACGGCTCGGTTCTCGGGAGTCCTCTTCATGGGAGACGGTCTAGGGGCGGTAAAGTTAGCAAACATGCGCAATTGCACAAGAAACACGGCAGCCGCCAAAATGAAGCCGCGCTAGCTGTTTTCCGGGCATTCCGGACTTTTGGTTAGGGCCGAGACACTTGGTATGCGGCCCCGATAAGGGAGGAGGAGCTGTGGTAGAAGCGAAGCGGGGCTGCTTCCAATGTGACTGCAGGGCACTTGTAGAACAAAACATACCCGAGACGGCGGCAGCGAGAATGCTTCGTATGAGAATATGTTCATCCTCCGCTCCTGGAGCGGGCAGGCTTTCAGTCGCTTGGTGAGGTCGCGGATCTGCTCGGGCGTTACCTCACCCGGGTCGCCCAGAGGGGTGTCTGTTTTGGCGGGGTGGCAGGCGGCGCTGGTGTCATCGGGAGCAATCTCTTCAATGGTCGACTTAAAACGGACGGCAGGCGTCTGGTCAGCCGATGGATCTGTCGCATTCGTCGAACTCGTCGCATTTTCGACACGGCCTAAAAGCGCCACGGAGTCAATGTCAGTACAAGGCACATGTGTTTGTGATTGCTTCACTCTGCTTGCGGCCGTTGGGCCGAGACGTCGAAGCTGCGTGGGGGTCGCAAAGGAGGGGCAACAATGGATGGGCGTTTTTCCTGCTTCGTTTTTACCTTGGTCAACCGACACCAAAACCTCCTGCTGGCGCTGGTCGGACTCCGGAGTAGTGGTGGCCATCTTGTCTCTGCTTGCTGATGCTGCACACACCGAAGTCTCGGCGAAAACGGTGTTCGCCGGAGAGGACAACGATGTCGATGACGAAAGCAGAGATCGCAGAGTAATGGGATGGAAAAATAAAGAGCGACTGGGTTAGAAAGGATGACGGTGGCTGCAACGGGCTGAGAAATGGATGCACGGCACACTTCAATCGACCCCAAGACCAAGACCCAAGGACCCCTCCACACACCCCAATACCTACTAGGTACGCGTTTTGTTGCCGGGAATAGACGGCTAGCACAGGTACTCGCCAAGGGATTATTTTCTCGATCGGTTTAACGGCCTCGACTGGCTTCTCCCCCATCCGCTGGTTTCAGTACCAACGCTGCAAAGCACTGTGCAAAAGTTGGGCAGTCCTGGCTAGGTAAGCAGGTCCTGGGTGCTATTCCCGGGAAGCATGTGCGGGGCCTGACTAAAGCACTTTATAATTGTGCTGCATTGGCGGGTTTTGACGGGGGTCTAGTTTTTTTCTCTTCTCAGCCCGTCGGCGACGGGGACTGACTCGCGGCGAACACTAGTCGCCCAGTTCACCCAGGCAAGCCCAGTCAGAGTGTAGCAACGGCCGTTTCGGGCAGAGTCAAGATACAGCGGCGATTGTAGTAGACGAGAAACCGGGTGCTCGTGTGGCCTGCACGGCCGATCCAGCGCCGAGTTATCGAAATACGGGTAGCTGGGCCGTTGGCACATGTAATGACGGAATTGACCTCGCGGCAAGCAATGATGCTATTGAATACCGAGCATTGAACCTCAATATCAACTCGAGGCAACCTGCCATCTAGTCTTATTGGATTTGCTTTCCTGGAGAAGCGGTCGCAGCAACCATCGCCGCAAGCAGAACACTTGTGCAACGACGCTGCATCTCGTCCGTAGTCTCTGTGTGCCCAGACAGAAAAATCCTGTCCGATAGATTCCATCACCAGGAGAGCCATCTCGTGGTCGGTGAGCCCCAGACGCAAAGGGGTCCCCGGTCTGCGTCTGGCCCCTTACAGCATCACAATCTTCCCATCATGTCATGTCAATGACCCCAATGAAGGCGCTTCTTCGGACCACTGCTAAATCAAAGGACCAATAAGGAGGGGAATTCGCACAACGTGAACAATCTGCTCAGACTGCCCTCTAGTTCAATATTCGTACAGATAAATACGCCCCGCTTGCGAGAGTACAAACACTCATATACAGCCCAGAGCCGCTCCCCCGCCGTGAGTCTCTGAGGATAATGCGGGAATATCCATCTTTCTGTTCGCCTTCCATGCCTCTAGAAACAACCGTAACGCCCAACGGAAAGGCGCCTTCCCCTCCCTTATTACCTGTTCTCCGGCATCAACAAGCTCAAGGAACGACCGCAACGCCAATTGACCTTGCCTGGAAGATCACGGACCGGCAGAGTCCCTCCAATGCCAGGCCCGAGAGCCGCAGCTCTGATTGCTTGATCTTGGCGATCTCGTAGATATGCTTGAGGCTCACGGTGCCGACCGTCTCGGTGCCGGGGGCACTCGCCCCTTTCCTCCTGCCCTTCTTGTCGGCCGGCACCTCGGCGGCATTGAGAAGTAGCCAAGATGTATGGGGTGTCCGGATCTCGAAGTGGAATGTCCTGTCAGGCCGCACTGTCACCCGGACCGGCATCGGGATGCCGGGGTTGATGTGCGACGTTCTGGCGTTGAATTCCTGC
The DNA here is from genome assembly GCA_033439745.1 of Lasiosphaeria hispida. Taxonomy (NCBI): domain Eukaryota; kingdom Fungi; phylum Ascomycota; class Sordariomycetes; order Sordariales; family Lasiosphaeriaceae; genus Lasiosphaeria; species Lasiosphaeria hispida. Next base: position 3,211,479 of record JAUIQD010000004.1, read on the forward strand.
ATTGGTGTAAGTCTCCTGCCGTCGAGGATTCAGGGGAAAAGGCGCATGAAATCGACCTTGCAGAAGTCCATAGACTTGATGCCCTTGCTACCAAGGGCCGGACCGACGGGCGGACTGGGACTGGCCTGGCCGGCGCCGACGATGAGCTTCACAATCTGATCCATGGCTGCCTTTCCCTTAGACATTTTGCTGTCTTGGTTGCGCTCTCGCGCCCTTTGAGGATAGTAAGGTAAAGAGTGCAAGCAAAGATGCAGAGTCGGTCGAATGATGTGGGTGAATTCGCCGGTATTCGAAGCTGGCTCGGGATTATCGCGGTATGGCACGGCTGAGCGGTCGATGCTTCACGCAGAAAATTGGGCGAAATATGCTATATCAGCCACTTTCCACATGCGTTGCACCAAAACCAGTTGAGCCAGCTCAGCCACAGACTGTCCTGCAGGGCATTGTCGCGCTAGCGTTAGTAAGAACCCTGTCGTGACACGCCAGTCTGAAGCCAGTGTGCCAGTGCACTGGCTCACTGTTGCGGTGACGTCCACATCCGCCCGCCAGCGCCAACCAGTACCTGTCAGCCAGTCAGCGACCGCCTACCAAGAAATCCAGGCTAATCAACTTCCTGCCACTGTGCCTTTTTATCAGAGCGAGACCCTCTGACCTTACGGCGGTGAATAGGCTCCCCTTCTGGAAACCTCACTTCCTCAATACCGAACTTTCCCAATCATCATTCCGCTCCGCTTCCGCTCGACGTCTCCGTCACTTCTCAACCCTCCGCCCAACCCCACAGACCTCACATCATGTTCAAATGGATGCAACAGGCGTAAGAAACCCCAAGGCTTGTTGAACCCCACCTTGCCGCCGCAGCTTACACGCTAACATTTGTCCATCAGGGTGGCCAACGTCGCCGGCACCCAAGAGCCTATCTATGGCCCGTCAGCCATTAAGTCGGTCGCCGAGGAGGCCAAGACAATGCCATTCTCGGAGCTCACTAGAGACGACCTGAAGTGGCAAGTAATGGACTCGACTTGTGTCGAGACCCAAAGCTTCTACTTTATGTCGGACGACGGGAAGCTCGGGTTTGCGCAGGTCATCTATAGTAACGTGGCGTATGTCCCCTTTTTTTGCTTGTGCCCCTGCCGCTCGTACTGACCGTGTCATACAGCGGCATCCGGACGACGTGCCAGTTCAACTGCAAGATATTCGGCCTAGACGGAAAGACAGAGCATCTGTGGTGCTCGACGCAGCTCCATAACCACGAGTTCAGCGAGGACAAGACGAGTTTCTATGCCAATGACTGCGCGCTCGAGCTGTCGGCGAACGGAACCACATATACAATCAAGTCGATGAACGACGACAGGGCGATTGTCAACCTAACGGTGAGGAGGACCGCGCCGGGCTTCCAGGTCGGCAAGACGGGCAAGACGCTGTTTGGAACCGACCTAGACCACCCCTGGGGCTCGATGCGCCATGCGTTTTGGCCGAGATGTGCCGCCGAGGGAACAATCACCACTAAAGATGGCCCAGTAGACTTTAAGGGGCGCGCATTCTTTGTCCATGCCTTGCAGGGCATGAAGCCGCATCATGCGGCAGCTCGGTGGACCTTCTGCGACTTCCAAGGCCCGACGCACTCGGCCGTCATGATGCAGTACACAACCCCGCCTTCGTATGGCTCGACCACGGTGAATGTGGGGGGTATTGCCAAGGACGGAGAGATCATCGCCGCCGGCGTGCTGAACTCGGCCACACATGTCGAGACAAAGGGCGATAGCGAGAACGACTGGCCCGAACCCACTGTCGTCAAGTTTGTCTGGAGCGGTACAACCAAGGACGGGAAGCAGGTCGATGCAGTCCTCGAGGGTGGGCTTGAGAACAAGCTTGACAGGATAGACGTCATGGCCGAAGTCCCCGGCTTTGTCAAGAACATTGTGGCGGCTGCTGCAGGCACAAAGCCTTACATCTACCAGGTTTGTTGTGCCCGGTACTATTGAGGTTGCATTTTACTGATATTGTTTTAGTACTCGCCTCAGGCAAAAAAGCTCACGCTCAAGCTAAAGATTGGCGACCAGGAAGTGACGGAGGAGGGTAATCTATTCAGCGAAGCCACATTCATCTCAGAATAGGTTCGGCTCTCGCTGGTTTTGGAAGCATCGCAATGTTTGGGTACGTCGATGTAATGAGTAGAGGTCGGCATCGGCATCGAGGGAGGGAGAAAGCCGACCGCTTGTTGGGCTGCGAACTGTATAGACGGCCTCAAGGACGGTGCATCGCATCATGCTCTGGACAATTGGGGTTTGGTTAATAAGGACTGGATCTCATAGTACATAGGGACTCGAATGAGCCCGGTTAATATAATCGATTTTCAACGCATATCTACTGTCGAGGGGATGAAAGCTAAAATTTCCCTGGAAGAAACTTGAGTGTGACCAGCCTCTTCAACTACTTGACGCAGCGACCGTTGTGAATTACCCCGCCAAACCACAGCCAAACCACAGCCAAAACTGCACCTACCACCCCTTCATGCCAACGGAAGGGTATCCCGCCACCAGCGAAACCATTCCTCTATCTTCCAACAACCGAAACCTACTCTTGAAAGCAAATTAAATCCCAACCCACAATCATACGTCCCCCATTTTATTCGAAAGTCTAAAATGCCGTCCACAATTCCGTCACGCGGCGGCCCTGCGCGAGGCGGTCCCTCGCGGGCCGCCCATGTCGCTGCAAAGCAACATCCATCCATGGGTGGAAAGGGAGTTATGGGGGGAAAACTAGGCGCAAAGCGCCACCGGTACGTTTTATTTTCGGGGTGCCGGTACCTGAGGTAGATATGATGATACTCTGGGCTCCGAGCTAACATGCTATTTCCCCTCTTGGCAGTAAAATCGTGAAAGATTGTATTCGAGGAATCAGTAAGTCAAACGCTGGGGGGAAAGCAGCTATCGCCGACGAGCATGGCTTGCCTGGTTTCCCTGCTTCCATCACATACTGCACCTCATGAAATGAGATCGAAGCTGACACGGTCTCTTTCTCCCTGCTACAGCCAAGCCTGCCATTCGGTAAGTGGTACTCTGTTACTTTCCGTTTGGATATATGCCAATATCGCATTACAGCACTTTTACATACTTTCCCCTTGGGACCTTAGCTAACGGGAAGGCAGTCGTCTGGCCCGACGTGGCGGCGTTAAGCGCATCTCGGCCGGCATTTATGATGAGATCAGAGGCGCGTTGAAAGCACGGTTGGAGATGGTAAGTGTTCCCGTGGCCATGTTGTCCATGTGTGTCGAGGCGATTCTAACAAAAGCCCCTTCAAGATTTTACGCGATTGTGTTACCTACGCCGAGTACCGCAATGCAAAGACTGTGACAGTTAATGACGTAAGTGCTGCTAACAGATTGCTGTTCTTTGAGTTTCTAAATACTGACCGAGCCATGCCTAGGTAATCTTCGCCTTGCGGAGAATTGGGAAACCGATTTACGGCTTTGATCCTGACACCTTCCAACTGCAGAAAAAGAGATCAGATGAGGGTGCTGGGAATGAAGACTGATGGATACATCAAGTACGGTTTGCATCAGTCAAGAACATCACAGCGAGAATGGTTGTTTCCCCATGGAGTTTTCGGGATGTTTTTATCTAGTTGATGATACCACAGCCCAAGTCGGCGGGCAAATGAAAAAAAACACATGATGCCAACAATCCTCCCCTCGTGGAACAATAGCATAGCTTGTAAAAGAAGAGACGTGTGTTGTGAGTGTCCAGGTTGTGTCATGCGAAACCATGTGAAAGTGGTCGCTTCAACTATTCTACCCTCCGTCGTCCGTGTGACCACAAGATAACAGGATGTACGACTCTCAAGTGAGTGGTTGTATCAAAAAGAATATGACCCAAATACATTAACGAAAGTCTATGTGGTATCTTGATGCGATTGACCCCCCAATCCGAGTCATGATAAGTCGTCCAACAAATCCCATCCCGAGAATACCTTCCCCTTTTTATATCCAGTTCATATTGTGATTCCATGCCATGGTATATCCTGATAAATGATGAGGGCAAGATTCACCTCTTCCGCTTCTCCAGCTCTCCAACAACCGCCTCTAGAGCCCTCGCAGCCTTCATCTCCTGCCTCCGGAAGGGCGTATTGAACATATCCGGCAAGACCCGGACACTATTCGCATGCTCAGCAGCAAACCCAACTTCCGCGTCACGTCCACACCTCTCCCTTGTGATCCGTGCCGCCTCACGTAGCATATCCTCCCCAACACCCTTCCCGCGATACTTGAGCTTAGTCGTCCACGCCCTCACGACGCCCTTCCCGCCCTTCAGACTCAAGCTCCGGTTCTTCTTCTTCCCCGCACCCGCCGGGTTCGGCTCGAGCCTCAATACCAAGGCGCCAATAAAATCCTTGCCAAACCGGGTCCCGATCACCACATCCTCCTCGCCGTCCTCGCCCACGAGCCAGTCCCACTTCAACTCCTCAGCTGCGCGCAGATAACCTGATGCCGCCCAGCGGATGGCCACGAGATACGACATGACGAAGCCGGTGGCCATCATGGTGGCCGCGCCGAGGTCGAGCCGTTGCTGGATGTAGGCGTGGCGGTAGAGCAAGGCTAGGGTAGCGGCGAGGCCGGCGACGAGAAGCGGGTGTAGCACCAGACTGTAGGCGGCTTGTTGGCGCTGCTGGGCGATGCTGTCAGCGACAAGACGGAGGGCCTCAACCTTGTCATCGTGTTTTGACAGAATGTCAAGGGACAAGGGCGGGATGTCGTCGTCGAGGGTGGTAAGAGGTGGGTTTGTAGCCAGCGGGGACGGGGAGGGGAGGGTCTGCGAAGTGTACGGTTCAAGGTAGGGCGTAGAAACGTTGGACGACATGGCGGAATGTGGGAGGACGAGATTGGCGCGAAGGAAAGTGAAGAAGGCTGGAAGTCAAGCGTTAGATATATTGAACCATGGAGTTCTTTTATAGCTGCATTCGTTGTGGCTGCAAGGTCTCGAGATATTTTGCGCTGCAATGCCCATTGCCCCTTTTCTCTCCAGACCAAAGCTGTGGATGCACCAAGATGGAGCGCCTTGGCTCATGAACCCTTGGGTGCAGCTCAGGGAGAGAACATATTCCTCTTGTCCAACGAAGTACACGACGAACAGTGGAAATAAAAGGCCATTTACTCACCAGTGCTCGTCTTTAGGGCAGGCATAGCATTGATCCTGTCGACGATGGTATTTGGGTGGCATCCGGCGCTCAAATCGAGCTCGGTGACAGCACCCATGTGCGGGGAGATGTCCATGTCATTGGAGCGCTGCCAGCTGTTGGGGCGACTGGGTTTTGGAGGGGCCAGCAGCGGGCGCCGGCACTGAACGCGAGCGGTGCGCCTGCAAGCGACAAGCAAAAAGACGTTATTAGTAACCTATCTTCAAAAAGTGGTATAGTAACATGTGTGCGCTACAGCTTTGCAGTCTTGGTCAACCAGACACTATCTCCTGGGCTGAGTTTTGACGAGACCGATATTGCTGGCATGGTGGAATATATGAGGAGGGAGAGACAGGGCAGAAGCGAGGCCAGAGATGGGTTTGTTATCTGGGGAGGGTTTGGAACTTACATTATCAGGAATGTCTCGACGCAGCACCCGAGATACGGGGACCTGGCAATTGGCTGTCTGGACCAGCATCTAGCAGGGAAAAGTTGTGTGTAGAGGCAATCGATAGCAAAGGGAGGCATCGACGAGGTTACCAGGCCGTTTATTCTCGAGAAAGCCATCCACGCCAACATATGTAGGCAAAGCTTGGGCAGATATGGGATGGTGCAGGCCATTCTTTATTATGTTACAGGCCGCATTCGCTCAGACAGACATCTCGGACAGCTGGGCTCCTGGAAGCCTGGTTCAGAGGCTGGGAGCCAACGAAGATCGAGACGAGGGAGACGATCCATGTCGAGGTCCCACGGTACTCTGCAGAGCTTGTCGCGATAAGAGCAGCCATAGACCAATGGGCGTGTGGATCAGGGGAAGCCGTCCTGGCCTCCTACGAGTGCACTGAGAGCACCCGCCAACCACAACAAGACGACCCCCTTCCCACCATGTTGAAAAATACCCATACCCACTTACACACAGCTGGGCCGCTATGGGTTGTATGGCAAGCGCAGGCGATGATGCAAGTGACCAGCCCCGCCCGCCCAACCTGCGGGTAGTGGTGTGAGGGGTGGGAAGGAGGGGGGCATGGGAGCCTGTGTGGGTGGCCAGAGCTCCGTCTGACTTGTTTCGAGATGGCAGATTACCGAATGGACAACTCTATCCCAGAAGTGGGCTCACATGTCGTTTCGAACATCCTCAAAGGCTCCAAGGGCCCCAAGCAAAGCCTCCCGGGCTGGCCCCGCCGAGACCCCCAAGCAGCAGATCACTGGGCGGCACACGGGGGCAGCCATTGGCGATCTGAGATCCGGCCACTCTGGAATGTGAGTCTGCGTGAGGGAGAGCCCGGGTCAGGCCCCCCGCCCCCAACTTGGTTCCGGCAGAGTCGGTTTTCCAACTGATGCCAGACCCAGCCAGACAGAAGAGGGCAAGGAGGGGTATTGATCAATACGAAACTAACCACATGCTCAGCCGCCACATTAACAGGCCGCTCCAGGCGAGAAACATGGCAAGCAGAGAAAAAATGACGTTGGTGTTCTTGAGGCTAGGATGCGGAGACACGGAGACACGGAGACACGGAGACGGACAGGCGACAATGAAATAGTTCGGTGTTTGAGAGCTGCTGGAGTGCCGTCAGACGGTCAGTGCCCTCACAAACCCCGCCATCATCAGTCCAAAAGCTTCAAACCTCAAACACGACCTGCGCCTCCTGCGTCGGGAAGTCCCCGGGGGTCCGTAGATCGATCTTTTTCGGCGAATATCTTACGTTTCCCCTATACCTGCACTTTCTGAAGGGATAGAAAAATCCAAGATGCTGCCCGTTTTATTCTTGGTCATGTTCGTGTTCTTGCTGTGATGCCTGTTGAGCTCGCGAAGAACTGCCTTGGCTGGGGAGAGGCTGGCAGCCGCGCGGCCCCCAAATCTAGGCCCGTTCTAGTCCATACCTCGACTCCAACGGTTGGAGTGAAGGCTCCTGAATGCAACGACGCCGTTTGAGGCTGCGGCAGAACCACCCTCCTTGATAGTCCCAACACTCAGTCGTGAGATCACGTGATACATTGAGAGCCCGGCGGCCTGTTGTGTCGGTGGTGAGTATGTCAATTCTTTAGCTCTGCTAAGGTGTGGCGATACATATTTGTGGGGTTTGCGATGAGATGAAGCAACCCTGAGGCTGGACAAAGAGCTGGGTAGGAACGCTCTGAAATGTCAAGACTGCCGGCAGCTTGGGTCATGGCCAGCAAAGGTTGGGAACTTGCCCGAATCCTAGAACCCTGGTGTGGGGGATGTGAAGCCCTAAGGGTGGGGTCAATGTTCACAGGAACATCTATGCGTACGGAGTAGTCGGCGAACATTATTGGTGCAGGCTTTCGCTGTCATTACTTGAATATCAAAACAGCATGATGGAAAAGCAGCAAAAGTAATCACGCGTCGTGGATTGCGCAAAGTGCTGCGCGGCATGTCTCTTGCTCGGTGGCCGTATTCGCGGCCTGGTGAGTCTGGGAGCTGTGGCTTGATAGATTGCGCGGGTTCCGCATGCAGGACTTCCAGGGTTGCGGTCAAAGGACAGCAGACATTCTCCGTCTTGAGTCCCAGCGGAAGCACGGTCGTATCGTCTTCCATTTTCTCTTCTGTCGGTCCAGCCTCTTCGCAGCCAGAGACCAGGCATTGTCCCGTCCCTCTTTTTGATCCAAAATTGACTGTCCGCAGCCCATGCCCCATCGGGGTGTATCTGGCCGTTGCCGATCCATGGCGATTGCACTGCTCCCTGTTCCGCTCGAGACTGCGACGTGGGCAGCTGGCTGAAATCTGCCTTGCTGATTCGCCCCCGCGCCTTGTGATTGGTTTGGCCTGCATGGTCAGAGTCCTCCCTCCAGTGACAAAGGCAGAATCGGGTGTCCTAAGTTCAGATTCCAGATGCAGAACTGCCATCGCTCCCACGAGGGCGGCAGAGAGGACAGCAGTCGGCGACGGCATTGCAGCGGATTGCGCTAGATCCCCCACCCTCAGAATTGCGAGTTATCAGCTATCTGTCCCTTCCCATCTGCCGGCCGCACAGCGTCAGATCGGTCCTCTGTTGTTGGCCGACGAGCCGAGGAGGCTCGCTGGACAGTTTGCCATTCGCGCTTCTACAGAGGCAGCCAATCCGAGCCAGTCCGCAGCTCGGTAAGCCTTACGGCGCCTTCCGCCGGGAAAACCGAACCAAGTCCTACGCACCCAGCCCAAGTCCTAAACACTTGCACTCCGCTTCCTGGTCACTGACCGCACCTTAGCCCTTTTTGTTGGAGGCTTCCTAGGACCTTGGTGACGTTTCCCCAATCCGCACGCAGGCCTCTCCTTCGCTGTCGCCATATACACCATATACACCATTCCAGAGAAATATAACAAAAATGGCTGGCGGATGATTTGTTTTGCCTGGCCCTCATTCGTGTCTCGTGGTCATTCGTTCGCAGTGCACCACCTACCCATCCAGCAATGGACCTCAAGAAACCCATGTTTGCCTCCCTGATGGAGGACGGCTCGGACGACTACGGCGCCATGCCGGCTAGCCCGCCGTCGCCCTTCCGAGATGCTCGCTCCGTCGAGAGTGGAGAGGGGGGATCCGCTATCCTCGGCCTCGGCCCCAACCTGTCTCAACTATCCCAACAACAACAGATGTCCTGTGTGTATGTCTCCCACCCACCACCGCTGCTGCCGCTGCGAATGCTGCTGCCCCCGCAACCTCGTCCCCCCTGGCCATCTGACCTGACAATAATTACAGAACCCGTGAGACCTCACAGGAGGACTGTGCCCGGCACAGATTCATCGTCTGGGCTGCTGTGAAGCGCAACGCCAGTAAGCGCATGCGCCCTGAGGAGAAGCTGGAATGCCCTCTACTCAGGTGTACCCAGCGGTTTCCCGACCACGAAGCTATGCTTAGGCATCTTGCCGCTTGCACATATCTCGCTCTCGGAGAGTATTGGTGCTACGACCATATGAGGGTCGAGCGCTTTGACGATCTCAAGTGTAAGCGCTGCCTCGGCCATCCGTCAAAGAGGAAGAAGATGCTCTCCCTGGCCAAGAACTTCTTCCACTCGCTTGGCCACAAGTCCAAGAAGTCACATGGTTTTGGACTTGATGGCGAGGATGGCTTTGTGCCGCCGCCTCCGTACGATTCCCTCGGCCTTGCCCCCCTCAACGGTACTACTATCACTGAGCTATCGTCGAATGAGATCGTCGAGATCGACTCACGTGAAGTAAGTACCAGCAACGCCAGCCACAGCACCCCAGCCGCGACGGTGTCCGATGGTGCGATTGACCCTCAGGCCCTTCTCGCACCTATGCCCCCATTGCCCGAGCTCGATTCCACCATGGCGACGGTCGAGCAGTTCATGCAGTGGCAATCGACGCCCATGATCACATCACCCTCCTTCCCGATTGGCTTTCCAGATGACTGTGAGCCTAGGAGCCCAAGCTCTAAGCCATTGCTTCAAGTCAACACCCATGATTTGCCCGGCCGTCGCCATGCGCCTCGACCGGCCCCCCGTCCTATTCCCGTCGCTTCTCGCAGCAAGGGCCTATCGCCTAGCTCTTCGGTAAGATCAACTGCGAGCACCGATACAAATGCCAGCACAGATAGCACAAACAGCAATGTCAGCTCTCTCTTCTCCCCTTCCTCCAACTGGAGCGGCGCATGGTCAACATCGGGCATAAATACTAGCTTAACATCTCCCGTCGATGGGTTTCTATCCGACCCATTTGCGGATGCTAGCTATAATGAGGCGTGCCCCAACTTTCTCCACGACAACTTCTGCGAGCTTCCGGCCGACTTCCCGGTTCCCAAGGTCCCCGATCTCATGCCATGCGACTCTCTCCTGGTCTTCAACGCCCCACAACAATCAGACCTTATTTATGACGCCAACATTGCGTTAACCGAGGACTCGACGAATTTGTTTAATATCGACGAACCCGAGCTTGAGGCGTCTAACGTGTGCTGTTCCGAGACGAAGTCGATGGTTGGGTCAGCCTGGGATGCCCTGCAAGAGCATATCGTCTCGTCGATGCTCAAGACGCAAAACATTTGCGGCAACCCCCTTGCAACTCAGCTCCGATCAATGTCGACGAAAACCATCGCCACTTCGGGCCTACGGACACTACGCGTCCTTATCGATGATAAACAACCTTCATCCGCAATCGATACTCTGTGCTTCGTTCATGTTGTCTACGCCTTCTCGCTAGTAGTACACGAGCAGCGCGCATCAAGCAGGTCAAAGGATTTCTTTTTGCAAGCTTTGTCATACGCTCACTCGCTCCCGTCAAATGATCGAGACCTCTATACTCCGCTAGTGTTCGAGATCTGGCAGCCGGCCGATATCAGTCAGTCGGAAATAGACAGCTACTTCGCTATGGGTCCCGTCATGGCACCGAGCCGATCGTCAAGTTCAAAGGGCAAATCACCTGAGAGTAGCTGTGCTGGATTTGGAGATTGTGAGGTCGACTCTCTGCTAGTCGCGGCTCTGGACTTTCTGGATGGTAGGTCTCAGTCTAATCAGGTTTTTTTTTTGATAGCAAAAAGCTAACCAGTTGCCGCAGATCTTGAAGGTTCCTTGATCCTGGGACAAATACCAACTTCACCTGAGGTCCAAACGTCAGGGCTGTATACCAAACATCTATCTGACATGAACCCTACTGTTTCAGTCAACCACGCATTCGCTGCTACCGTTAACTACGTGCTGAGAACGCTAGCTCAAGACTACGGAGATGCTAGTCTTCTCGGGAATAAGTTAGACGGAGTTCTTGCACGGGTCAATCACGGTACCATCTCAAGCGTCCGAAGAGTTGAGATCGAACTAATTTTCGCTGGGAGGGTATGTACCTTATTCACCGACTCTCTATTTTGGTACATTTACTAACTGGACCTCAGGGGTGTATGCCTGCCATAAGATTCTTCGACAACTACGGGCAGGATGTCAGACGGTTATGCGATCAGATCTACCACCAGCACGATGCAGTAGGAACCTCGAGGAGGACCGTATATCATAAGCTCGGCATCTCACTGATCGAAAATATCATCCCGGAATTGGATAGGTCAACCGGTGACTTGACGGACCCCCCTTTCGAAGAGCACGATGACCTCGACATCTTCTTTGCGAATCTGAATGGGGATACAGCGATGCCACTTGCAAGTGGAGACCTGACTGCCTGCCGGGATATAGGCCTGGGCGAGGCTCCGGTCGAGTTTCAACTCCCGACGATTACGACAACACCGGCTGAGACACAATCGTCATCGTCGTCATCATCGACTAGTCCTGTAACTGTGGAGCAACAGCAGCAAGAGGCGGCACAGCGCGAGTTGTTCGAGCAACAACAGGCTGCAAAGATCGAGGCCGACTCGTGCTGCGAGATCTGCGGGTACCGGCCAAAGGGAGACCCGCAGTGGTTCAAGGGCAGCATGGCCAAACACAAAAAGCTGCAACATAGCACAGAGCCGCCGAAGATCTTCAAGTGCCCATTCCCGGGATGTTCAAGTCAGTATAGGAACCGACCCGACAACCTTCGGCAACATCAGATCGAAAAGAACCACTGGGTCAAGAATGAGGAAGAGCCGTTGAGACGACCGAGCAAACGCAAGAAGGTTGCCACAGAGGAATAACAGAAAAAGAAAAACAACAATTGCGACTGAGGACTTTTTGTTTTGTTTATTACAGCGACAGGGGCAGCAGCTAGCGGCTCCAGGACTGGTTTGGTTTATTTTGTTTAAAGCGTCAACTGTACTATATGGGAGTTGGGAGAGCGTGTATGGGAAGTGATACCACTGGCTTGCATGAGATGGCGTTGATGGACGGATTATGTCCACCATGATTATTAGTTGCACATGTCAGAGGGAATGGAAAGATGAAAATGGGTAGGCATGAGTTGGCGCTGTCAGCGTAAAACAGCCTGGCGTGGCTGGACTACCAGGCCGCTGCTCCAATTTTCTTCCGGTCAGATTTTGGGTATTTGACACGGTATAAGTCTTGACATTTTTGTTTTATCAAAACATATTATTGGGTCAATGGTCCCATTTGAACATGTATCCTGTGCAGTGCCGTTTGACAAGCTTGCCTACAGCACCTATGTGGAATGATGGGGAACACCTGGACCGGGCAGTCGGTAAAATATCGTCAGTGGGGAGTAGTGGTGTACATACACGGGTACTGTCGGCCTGCCCGGGCCTCATTCAATGCTCTTTCCCGCAGCGGATTCGTAACGTCATGTCATGTTGTCTCGCGTGTCCTTCCCGTCTTTTTGCGCCTGTTCAAACAGCTGACCAATTTCAAGCCCCAAAGCAGCAAGACTCTGTTTACTTCAGCGCCCTTCAGTTAGATTATAAGTGGGAAGCCCAGCAGGCGTCACTCCACCTTTCCCCCGCTACCCAAGTTCGCAACCCCCCGGGTACCTAACAACCGAATCGAACATTAAAACCAACAGCTGAAAAGGAGACGGTACAACATCAGCCAGCCACACCCGATTGAAAAGAAAAAAGGGAGAGAAACATGGCCACCCCACACATCGCCGTCCTGGGTTCCCTCAACATCGACCTCGTCGCCTACGTACCCTACCACCCAGCACCAGGCGAGACAATGACGGCGTCCTCCTTCGCCGTCTCCCCCGGCGGCAAGGGTGCCAACCAAGCCGTCGCCTGCGCGAAGCTCTCCCGCGCGAGACCCGCCGCGGCCGGGTCGGCCCCCAACGGCGACCGCGAGACAGCCCACGTGACCATGGCCGGCGCCGTCGGCGATGACTCGTACGGCGCGCTGCTCCGCGCCAACCTCGAAAAGCACGGCGTGGATGTGGGCGGGGTCGCGGTCAGGGCGGGGCAGAAGACGGGGCTGGCGCTGATCGTCGTCGACCAGCCGTCGGGGGAGAACCGCATCATCCTGTCGCCCGAGGCGAACCACTCAATGAAGCCGGGCGAGTTTGCGGAGCTGAGGGGGGTGCTGGGCGGAGGGGGGCTGCCGGATTTGCTAATCATGCAGCTGGAGATCCCCGTGCCCACGGTGCTGGAGGCACTGCATGCCGCGCGCAGGGAGGGGGTGGAGGTGCTGCTGAACCCGGCGCCGGCGCAGGCGCTGCCGGATGAGGTGTTGGAGGGTTTGGGGCATTTGGTGGTGAACGAGACGGAGGCGGCGATGTTGGGCGGGGTGGAGGTGGGGGTGTTGGATGATCAGGCTGGACTGGAGAGCGTAGCGGCGGCGTTTATTGGGAAGGGGGTCCGAAATGTCATTGTCACGCTTGGTGGGAGGGGCGTTTACTACATGGGTGCGGATGGAAGGAGGGGGTTGGTGCCAGCAGAGAAGGCGACGGTAGTTGACACTACGGCGGCGGGGGATACTTTTGTCGGGATGTATGCGCTGGAGGTAGTCGGTGGGAAGTTTGAGATCGAGGGCGCCGTGAAGAAGGCAAACAGAGCTGCAGCAAAGACGGTTGAGAGGGTTGGGGCCCAGGACTCAATTCCGTGGAGGGATGAGGTATGACGGGTGGTCAGAGGTTGTTCGGTGGGAGATACGGGCTACCAGCCAAGAGGAAAAAAAAAAATTTATAAAAAAGAATCTAACCGCACCGGAATCGAACTGGTATCGTGCAACCTGTCCTCTAGAGAGTGACGCCCCGCGCCGAATGGGTTGAGGAGCACTCCGATATGTGCACCCTGCGCGCGCGCGGGGGGGGGGGTCAGCGTGTTACCCATTACACCAGCTGGCCTTTGGCGGTTGCCTGTTTTTGATAAACATGTTCGCAGAACTCACTCATATAGCCACCATCAGACGGGAACCCGCCCCACTCTTCCAGGCGGAGGAATAGGGGGAAAACTCCAGAGTCATTGCCTATGCTCACTCAATAAATCAGGGAAATTAAAACATGCAGACACCAGAACACAGCTGCCTAAGCATTGCCAGTTCCAAAGAGAAGACAGAAGATCAGTCCTCACTATGTTTACAATTACCACCTTCTAACTGGCTCACCGCTTCACCACCTCACAGTCCCCACCCCCATCAAGGGTTCACATAACTTGGTCCCAGCTCATCCCACCCAGCAAACCTCTCCGTCTTGAGCGCCAACGGGTCAAAGTCAACAAGCACCCGCACATTGAACGGCCGATACTCGCGCTTGGGATTGTGATACGCTCTCACGTCCTCTGGCAGCGCAGCGAACTCCTCATCCGTCATCTCAACGTTCCAGTCCGTCATCATGTGCGTGCCGCAGGTCTTGCAGAACATCTTGCGCCACACTTTGTTGCCGAAGGCATATCCTGTCAGGTTGTCCGCGCCGGTGAGGGCGAGCTGGCGTGTTTTGGGGTAGATCCAGATATAGCCTCCCTAAGATGGGTGTTAGGTACGGTATGGGTGTTGGAGGGACATGAGGGGGGAGGGGGGGAGGCATACCCGTTGGCAGATGCTGCAGTTGCATTCGACGACGAGGCCGTCGTATGTGTCATCTAAGGGACTAGGGAGTCTGATGGCGGCCTGGACGGCCCCGCATCGGCAGCTGCCGTGGTATTCTTTACCGCCTTCTTCAAAATTGGATGCCGGGTCTGGCCCTGAATAGACCGGTGGGACCCATGGAGGATATATGGCGGCCCCGCAATGCCTGGTGGAATTCCATGTCAGTACCGGACCACACATCCCATAATATAATGAAGGGGGCATAAAAACGCACATGTCGACTTCTATGTGCCATATATCCAAGTTTTGGAGGGTACGGGCCTTGCATATCTTGTCAATATATTCAATCTCCAAGTTTCCGAGAACACGTACGTTGACAGCTGTACCGGCACGGTAGGCTTGGTTATCAGCTAGGACAGATGTGCCACATCGACTACAAAACTGTAAAACATTGTATCAGAATGTTCTGCTCTAACTTCTTAGGCTACATACACTCACTTTGTGTATTGACTTGTGAGGACCGCAGACAAACTCGGCGAGTAGTCCCTCATCCTTGATAACAGTAACGGCGCTAGGGGGTAAAAACATCCACAAGTACGCCTTTCTAGTACAGTTGCTGCAGTTGCACCCAATGGCCGATTTGATCTCGTGTGTCTTGGCCTCGAATATGAACCCACCACAATGGCAATTGCCGCGGTAGGTTTTGAGTGTATCTGACATGGCTCAGCTCGCGGGAGAGGAATTGAGGGAGATACGGCTTGTGGCTAAGAGGTCAAAATGATTCGGTGAATGGAAAGAAGATGGAAAGTAGTCAGGCACTAGTACCCTCCCACGGACATTGAAGCCTTCTAGACATATAACTGAGGGTAGATATGCAAAGCGGAGTTGCTGTCTTTCTGAGCCTTGATTGGCTGGTCGTTATTTACAATGCCGAGATACCACGAGCTGTGCCGGAAGATGGTCGCTTAGTAACAAGAGGCATAAAACGACAGCCCGACCAAGTCGCCGGTCTCATCGGCCCCTCCGTTCACGAGAACAAGTCGGGAGGGAAAGCACGTGAATGTAGGTCCGTATACGGATACGTCGTGCAAATGTGCCTGATTCCCGGAGCGGTTCGGCCTCAACCCCGAGCTTTCTGAAACCAATAAAACGGCTGCGAAGGTAGGCGAACCGCGCGCGATACCACAGCCCCGCATCGCGACATAGCACACGCTATCAGGTGACTTGGGCATGGATGGGACAAGGGGTGTGGAATCGGTTTGTTGGGCTGGGTTGCTTGCTTGCAGACTGACGTGCTGCCGGGAGTGGCGTCGTCATCGTAGACGCTGATAATGCGACACCCGGAAATCTTCAACTCTGCCACTGCAGGAGTCGTCGGCCGAGTCTCATATCCGCCTCCTGCCCGGATCTAGGCCTCACCGGCTGCTTGACCGGCTACTGCAGTACTTTCAGTGAGACTTGAGTAGTCACAAGACCGCAAATTTGCAAAAGCCAAAAAATCGAGCATCCCGCCCTCCAATCCGGCAGGCAAAGGAGGTTGGTTGGGTCAGGGGTATCCGTACGCCTCAGGAACCCCTCCCTGCAAGTGGCAGGTGAGAAAGCACGGGGGGCTGGACAATCGATCTGGAGTCGGTGAACAACCTACCGCACCGACGGGCGGTGCTGGTGGGACCCGAGATCGTGCCAGTCTCAACCAATCTTGCCAGTCCCCACGAGCGAGATGATCCTCTGCAGGTTCCGTCACGGTCAAGGGAGGTTCGGGTGCTCACCGACACTCGGTCGGTTCACATGATTGATACATGGGGGTAACTATCCCAAGCCAGGGGTAGTTCCAAGTAAAACGGGTTTTCGTGGCATCGCGCACCGAGCTATCCTGCTAGAATCCGTCAGCTGATCGTGGGACAAATTACGAGAGACCTGGGGACCGATTGGGAGACGCAGAGATTCTAGATTCGCTCTGGGCAAGATGCGTCTGTGCAGTAAATCTGTTTCCTCGGAGCAGCCAGATTCAACAACTGGCGGTTGGGTTGGGTTGGTCGCGACCCTGCAGAAATCTCAGTGTGTATGTACCTTACCCCAACGCCCTGTTGAGCCACGCTGCGCGCGGGAGAGCCACTGAGAACTCGGGGTCGAGTCCTTTGTACTACCTACTACACATATTTGAGTGCGCCGAGCTGGTGTCGTTGGGTTGCGCCGCTAGCTATTCTCGAACAAGGTTGCTTCAACATTGGGGAGGAGGGATTTTCGGCAACATCCACCAATCAGGCTCTCAAGAGAGCCCTTTGACTGTGTCCTTTCTGGTTTCAACCATGTAGATGTGTCGATAGCGTCGGTAATTCCTTCGAGAAACAAACAAAACATGGCGTGTCTCTGGTAACATGGGCGCACAAGGCAGGCTTCCCCGCAGATCTCCGACCTGCGGCCCCATCCTCCACAATGCTGGCTGTGCGTCCGCCAGCGTGGAAATTCGCTGCAGCGGGCTGCTTTCGGAGGTGGCCTGCATCTGGGCCTGGTGGGCTTACCAAGGGCGTGGGGTTAGCCGCAAGATATGCAGATATGTCTCGTCGAAGTTGGGCGAGATTCAACACTGGAGATCGAGTCTGATGGCGAGCTATACCGGCCCTGAAATGACTAGCCTGGATACCCTTGCGATGTCTGACCCGGAGGGTTGAGCCGCGAGCTGAGAGCTCAATTGCGGTTCGGCTTCAACTTTTCCTCTCGTCTGGCTACAGATGACGTCGACGATACCTAGTTTCTCGTCGGATGCGGGAGGTCAAAGAACCGGGGAAGAAGGGACAGCGAAGCAGCTAAAACTAGCACCCAACGTTCCGCGGGAACGTCGAGAGGTAACGTCAGCCGGCAAACACGCCAATCATGGGCTTTTGTTTTCCCATGACTGGTGCTATGTACTCCGCAGTTTTGTTTGCTGAGCTCCGGCGAGTCGGCGTCGGCGCTGTGCTGCAGTTTTGGAGCCCCGAGCAAGGCGGGTTTGCATAAGGGAGGCGAACGGGTTTCCGACTTTGTTTATTTCCTTCTGTCAGCGACCTGCCACGGCAGTGCGTGGCTCCAGACTTGCATATCCTCGCAGTCGACGGGACGCACAACAGATGGCCTGCTGTCGGCAGAGAGCCCCAGAGCCCCAGAGCCTGCAGACCAGACCAGGCCGTCTGAACACGCTGGACAGAGCGAGGCTTCCGGGGACTGGGAGAGGGAGGGGCAGCCTCAACGGTGAGGGTGAGGGTGTGCCGTAAGTGATTGGGACGCAGAAGGGAGCCACCCACAAGTCGTCATGGGTGGCTGCGTCCCGGCAGGTAGGTCTGAGGTCTGTGATTGTCTGCACCTCGAAGGCTCCCACAGACTTGGGACTGGTCTCTCTTGCTTGCTTTTTCCCCTCATTCCCTGTAGCCAGCCACTCACGGCCAATGTCTGGTAATTTACCGCACTTTGGCCTCGTTTAGTACACTAGTAAAATCTCGGTGTGTTCGGCGAGAAATGGAGATACAAAGGTAGCAGACGGTGAACGCCATCGTTACGATATGGCCGCCATTTTGAGAGGGGAATGTGCGACGCACAGGCCATTCATTGCCCTAGCCGAACCCAGCAAAAACCAAACCAGCAGTCGCAGTGAGTCGCTTCAGCTCTCGCTTTCTATTCCGTCAGTTGGCTTGCAACAAATGTGAATTGCAGCAAATAGCAGGGCTGAGTACAGAGCATAGGAGCACAGCGGCACCCGGCCTGGACTCTGGTCTTGAACTCGTCCCGTCACAACCCGCAACAATTTGGGCCGCTCAACACAACCTCCGACATGCACACTCCGCAGTGGAGGGAGCCGTCGCTGCGTCAGGAACCACCACATATGCATTGGGAGCCCGCTAGCTGCCCGCCAGTTAACTAGGGCGTGGGGCTCCCAGCTTACCGCAAGACCATACTCCCTCGTGATTTGCTCCCGGCATCTCAAACTCCCACCCTCGACCCAGGATGAGGCGGCGCGCGCTGCATTCCATGACAAAAAGATTTCGTCTCTCTTCGTCCCAGATTGCGCTGCTACCGCTCAACCTTGCCGCTGAGGGCATCAGTCGCCTCGCACACGGCCTGCCTGCTGGCTCTGCCCAGGTGCGCTCTACTGCTAGCGGCACCCGAAGCAGCACTCGAGCTACACCTGTCGTGGACACCCCCCCCCCAAAAAAAAAACACACATGTGGTCTTCTGGAATGCCGGGCTCTGCTGGGCTCTGCTGGGCTTTGCTAGGCTCTGCTGCGCGCTGTCTGGCCTGCCAGCCAGCTTCTGACTCTGCTCCGACGGGAGCGGCGGGCTCCTTCGGCTCGTCGTTTGTCTTCCCGAGTCTCTCTGGTTTGGATTCTTTTTTGCTGAGTTGTCCCTTTGCTTCCCTCAGCGCCTCAATTCCGCTGGGACGGGTCATGAGCCCACTATTACCCAGACTACCCGTGTAGTCCTCTTCAACCTACTAGGTACCTCCAGCTTGGTCTTCCCAAGGTATATTCTCGTTAGCGTTTCGTCGTGGCAGTACGACGGCCCTTGCCCGTTGAACCCACTACCCGGGTTCGTCTCTTCTTTGTCCTGTCTCGCTGGTGCGATACCAGTTTCCGTCCTATATAAGAATCTGCATTCCAGCACCCCCTCCCCCCTTTTCGATGTCGACTACCCAGCGCATCTTCAAATATCACCAAGTTTAGCACCACACGTACCCGCCAGGAGACTCAAAATGCCTAGTACACACCAGCTGAGCGTCGTGCCAAGCGGCACCCCCTTTGGGCCCGTTGGTCTGAAAACGGCCAGGGAGAACGGGATGCCCCGGCTTGCCACCAACTCCAAACCTCGGGTCGATATCATTGACATCCGCCAAGCAGTTGTTGAAATCAACCTCAAGGCAGAGGTCTTGTCCATGTTTCACTCCAAGGATGCTCCCAGAAGGCTCCCCACCCTTCTGCTGTACGATGAACGAGGTCTGCAGTTGTTTGAGGGCGTAAGGCTTATGTCACCACGACCAGATTTGCGGGTCTCAGACTAACATGTGTTAGATTACATATCTGGAGGAGTACTACCTGACTAACGATGAAATTGAGTTGCTTCGGTCGTCCGCAGCCGAGATGGTCAAGTCCATTCCATCTGGTGCTATGGTGATTGAGCTCGGGAGCGGGTATGTTTGTTTCCACAATGGTATGTCTGAACGCCATGTCTTAATATGTCTCGTCGCGCTGTTAGGAATCTACGCAAGGTAAACTTGCTGCTTCAGGCTCTCGAGGACGCAGGCAAGAAGATCGACTACTATGCCCTGGATCTGTCGCAGAAGGAGCTTGAACGCACGCTCGCCCAGCTTCCCACGTACAACCATGTCAGCGCACACGGGCTGTTGGGGACGTACGATGATGGGAGAGCGTGGCTCAGGGATCCGTCCAATGCATCCAGGCAAAAGTGTATCCTGAGCCTCGGATCCAGTATTGGTGAGTGTGTTTCTGCCCGATACCGATCCTAACCGACTGCGCCTAACGCAATAATTGCTTTGTTCAGGCAACTTCAATCGAGACGAGGCGGCCGTCTTCTTGAAGAATTTTGCCGATGTTCTTGGACACGGTGACACGATGTTGATTGGCCTGGACTCTTGCGACAATCCAGCCAAAGTCTAGTATGTGTAACACCCCTATACCGCCCCTCTAGCACCGGCACCCGCTAACCATAGGGCAGTCATGCGTACAATGGTTTGTGCAACCCAAAAATACGCCATCTAGCCCCTTGCTGACTCAACCTCACGCGACTCGCAGACTGCGAGGGCCTCACCCACAAGTATGACAAGCCTAATGTTTTGTTTTCCTGGCTATGCAGGAGGACATGTGAGAAAAGACTGACGAATCCAGGTTTATCCTCAATGGCCTTCGCCACGCCAATGAAATCCTCGGCGAGACCGCCTTCGTCGAGACAGACTGGAGAGTCATTGGTGAATACGTCTTTGACGGCGAGGGCGGGCGTCATCAGGCATTCTATGCTCCTTTGCATAGCACGGTCGTCAGGGGCGAGCTGGTTCGACCTCACGAGCGGATCCAAGTGGAGGAGAGTCTGAAATACTCGGCGGCTGAGGCGCAAAAGCTCTGGAATGCCGCCGGTATGGCCGAGACCAGCCAGTGGAGGCACGGCGATGAGTATGGTGAGTCAAATTATACCTACCTCCGCCAACTTAGAGGTTTCTTATTTTCTCGGACGGGAATTGCCCTTTTGAGTAGGCCGATCACGCATCCTGGCACTACCCCACGTTTTCCTGATACGTGGGACCACTCGTACTGGGTTTCGGCCCCGTGAGACTCACGCCGACATGTCCTGTACGCCGGTCCCTGCCGCCGGGTTGCGTCCACGGGTGGTGTCGGGCTGCGGGGGTCGAACCGCGACCCGAGTCCCTGGCAGCTTCTCCTTATCTTGACCCTCAAGGGCCATATCTGACTGTATCTGACTGACCTGTCTCTCGCTCACCAGGGCTTCATATGCTCACCAAACCGATAATGTCGTTCAGTCTCATCTCGTCGGTGTACGCCCACAGCGTACTTCCCACCTTGGGCGACTGGGAAGCGCTATGGGCGGCATGGGACATCGTTACGCGAGGGATGCTACCGCATGAAGAGCTGCTGGAGAAGCCTATCAAGCTCCGGAACGCCTGCATCTTCTACCTCGGTCACATCCCCACATTTCTTGACATCCAGTTAGCCAAGGCTACCGAGGGGGCCCCCTCGGAACCGGCATATTTCAGTCGCATTTTCGAGCGAGGCATAGACCCTGATGTCGATAACCCGGAGTCGTGCCATGCGCACTCCGAAATTCCGGATGAGTGGCCTCCCGTACACCAAATACTAGCCTATCAGGAATGCGTGCGATCCCGGCTCCGAGATCTGTATGCAGGCGACCAAGACACGATCGTGCGCCATGTGGGCCGGGCAATCTGGGTCGGTTTCGAGCATGAGCTCATGCATATTGAAACCCTCCTTTACATGATGCTGCAGAGTGACAGGACGCAGCCGCCATCACACATCCCGTCTCCCAATTTTGAGAAACTCGCTGCTAACGCCCGTTCCGAGAGAGTTGCCAATGAGTGGTTCGACATTCCCGCACAAGAAATTACAATCGGCCTTGATGATCCGGAAGATGGAACCGACGCAAGTGCACACTTTGGATGGTAATATCCCCCTTTCCTTGGACGAGCCAAGATGCAATTGCTGATTAAGCGTAGGGACAACGAGAAGCCTAGCCGGGAGGTGAAGGTACATGCCTTCCAGGCCAAGGGAAGGCCGATCAGCAACGAAGAGGTAATTGGTTTGATCCCAATCGCATACCTCATCACCATGGCTCTAACTCAATCAGTATGCACAATATATGTACTCTTTGCATATCACCAGGCTGCCTGCGTTCTGGGCGCAGGCCGACGAAGTGACTACCAAGGCCGTTAACGGAAAAATTACCGCCATAAATGGTGTCCACGGTCATGGCAATGGATACGTCAACGCTCATGCAAATGGTAGCAGCGGCCATGCAAATGGTCACGCTACTGGCACCCCAGCACTACCGGAATTGTTCCTGGAGGGTAAGGCCGTTCGCACTGTTTACGGCCTTGTTCCACTGAAGTATGCACTGGATTGGCCCATATTTGCATCTTACGACGAGCTCGTGGGCTGCGCTGCTTGGATGGGAGGACGCATTCCTTCATTTGAGGAAGCTCGGAGCATTTACACGCATGTCGACGCGCTCAAGAAGAAGAAAGTTGAGAGGCAGCTTGGAGAGACTGTTTCGGCGATCAATGGGTAGGCTTAGGGCGTCAAAACCTCAAATCAGTGGATAGAATACTAATGCTTTTCTTAGGCACCTCTCCAACAATGGTGTTGAGATAACACCCCCATCCACACCTACCTCGCAGGTCGATGACCAAGGGCGACAACAACTCTTCCTCGACCTTGACAACGCTAACGTAGGGTTTCGAAATTGGCACCCGGTGGCTGTAACCGGTCGTGGAAATCAGCTCGCAGGACAATCCGAGATGGGCGGAGTCTGGGAGTGGACCAGCACGGTACTACGCCCCTGGGAGGGTTTCACTCCTATGCGGCTTTACCCCGGCTACACCGCCGATTTCTTCGACGACAAGCACAATATTGTCTTGGGGGGCTCTTGGGCAACACACCCGCGAATTGCCGGGCGCAAGACATTGTGAGTTGACATCATTTGTGTGGTGACGATGATTTTTGCTAATAAAAATGGTGCAGTGTGAACTGGTACCAGCGCAACTACCCCTATGCCTGGGTTGGCGCACGCCTTGTTCGTGATACTAACTAGGCAGCTGAATGGCCACCCGTGGCCCGCTGTTGTTGCTGTCTGGCTATTTCTCTCCTTTCTCTTCAAAGACCTCCCATTCTGGGACCTAGTATCCTATACTTGCAACTTGGCTTCGCTTCAAAATACCTGATCCAGAGATACACGAGGGATGGATGGGTATGGAACTATGCTATGCATTTGAAAACGGAGGTGTTTTGGTTTAGAAAATGCATGCCTTGGGAAATAACAAGGGGCTGGGCGGCTTGTTTTTGTCAGCGAAATAGGGGAGGCTCTTGGATTTTCGGCGCGTGTGGGGGCCAAAAACACTAGTCTTTCGCCCTTGGGGGGGTCATAAGCATTTGAATAAGGTCTTGCTTTCATACATTGGAAATTTCAGGTTTCTTGTTCTCAGCACTGTCTGTTCGGTTATAGCATCAACGCAGGTGATGGTAGGGGTGTTGAACAGGATCACCACAACATAATTATCAGAACATCATTCGACATTATGCGAGCTATACAGAACGCACATGCGCTCCCTCTTATTGGATGATCATAGACAAATCGCGAGGATGATGGATATGGAAAATGAGTTGGTATAACCAAATGCCCCTTTCCCCCCTATACCCCCTCCCTTTAACACCACCCCCTATTTGTGCACAACCGCCAAACCCCCAAAACGCCTCACGATGCTTTGTGTTACTTTGCCCTCACCCCTCACAGGCCCGACTGCCTACACCAGCTACCCCATTGCAAGCTAAGGTAGCCACCGACGAGCGAGCTCACCAGGGGGGACGGCGCCATTGGCCGTTGAATCCCTGCCCGATGCTTGTCAGCCCCTTTTTGACAGCTGCGGCGCGGCGGGCCGTCCCTCTTGGACTGGGGGAATCCGGTCTTTGGGAACCCCGCAAGAAGGAGGGGGTATGGGGGGAGAGGTGGGCGCGCGTGACAACCATGCTGCATAAAGAATAATAAAAACTTGGCTGCCCAATCCTGATACAGCCGCGTCCGCATGCTTCATCTCTCTCATACTCACAAATGTCATACACGCGGCTCGGTTTGCCTCATCTGTTTCTCCGTTCTCATTTCCGTTCCTCCCCGCTCATTGCTTTTTGCTGCTTGTGAGTTTCTTTTTGGAAGCTGGAGCAGGTTTGGGGTACGGGCGGGACGTCTGGGCCTGTTGGGCTCAGATGTAGTCATCGACCATTTCCCAAATCTGCGACGTCATCTTGACACCCTGCTCAGTAATGATTCCATCAATCAGTTCTGGGTCCGTATAGTCGACCTCGTCTTGCTCCGAGAGGAGACGCTGTGCGGCAGCACCGAGATCTTCCACGTCTTCACGACCTAGATTCTCCCACTTGCTGACGTCTTTTTGCCTGATGCCGACACGGTTGACCATGGGGTAGGCAAGTGCAGTCTTGCGGACAATCTTGTGGGTCTCGGCTGCGACGTAGAAGCGCTTGAGCGACCCCTTGACTGACTTGGTCAAGTGCGCGAGCTGGCAGGTGCCCATGCGAGAGATAATGCCGCCGTTCTGCATGACGACCTCGGTACCGACGAGCACCAAGTTGATACGGCTCTGGTTGGCGAGTATATAGGCCACTTTGTTGGGACTAATAGTCTCCACCTCGAGACCGGCAGCGCGCAGAGCATCGACAGAGGACTCGGCCCGCTCGCTGCCGTCGACTACATAGATGACCTTGAAATGGCGGGTCGGGTCGGCTGCGGCGCGTAGTAGGATCCTGGTCACTGTGCGCGAGCCGCCGGCTGCGAGCACGACGCGCCCATGCACAACGTACTTGGAACCCCAGGCGGCGATGCTGTCGCGGGCGGCGCGGGCACGGTGGGCGAATAGCTGTCGGTTATGTAGCAAGTGGCTACGTGTTTCGTCAAAGCTCAGGACCCGCTCGTCGGCACCGCCTGTGGTGGCCTGCCCTCTAAGCGACCGCAGCAGGTATTGTTCAAACAAATCGGCACCGGCAAGTAGGGGAAGGGGGTTTGGTGTGGATTCGAGTAGCTTGGCCTTTTCCTTCCTGACTACCTCGACCGTCTCCATGGCTGTCGACGAAGGTGTTGCGCGGAGCAGATCGATAAGCGACTCAATCGCAGCGACTGGCATGGTCATCTCGGGGTCCGAGGCAAGCAGGTCGTGATAGGTGCGCACAATGCTGGGAATTGTGTGAGCACACGTTGGTCAGTTTAGATAGAGACAAAGGGGTGCTTACTCGAAGGGCGCGGGGCCATCTTGATGCGTGGGTGTTTGGGGGTTGGACTGATTGAGCGCGCCTATCGCGCGGGTGGATAGGGCATCGGCAGAGCGCGCTGTTGAGGCGGGTCCTGGGTCCGCGGTGGGACTCGAAAGGTCGTCTGTCGCCATCCTGGCGAAAAGGTGTACTGAGGCGCTGAACTTAGGGAGGGGGCTTCGCCAGAGCATATAGCTCCGATCGGGAGTGTACGGCGGCAATTGCGTCGTGGTGGGTGGTAGGGAGGGAAACCGAAGGGGAGACAGATTGAAGACGAAATAAATAGCGGGAAAAGCTAGTCGGTTAACCTCTGGGGGCAATTGGGAATTGTGTATCTGCAGGTGGTGTTTATTATCGTTCCCGTGGTTGATCGAGGCTAAGATCGGGTGTGACTCAATTCGAACCCAGCTGGGAATAATGTGCAATATGCCAGGCCAGACCGCCTTTGTTATCGGCTGATAACCAGCGGGGTCTAGTCAAGGTTGCATTCGGCAGGTGGGGTCTGTACAGCTCTTGACATGGAACCCAGCTAGGCATCTGTAATAGTCCCCTCACCCTCCTAACAGTGCACAGTGTAGGTATGCACCCTAAGGTACCTGGGTAGGGGATATATGTAGGTAGCTGGCCTCCCCGCCCGCTGGCTCAAGGCGTAGCCCGGTATTCATCTGCCGGCAGCATGATTCTTGTATGAAACAACCACGTATATAAGCAAACACCACCACCACTCCAGCCAGATACCTATCTGCCCCCAAATGACCCAGCCAAACCCAGCAATGGACTCCACCATTGACCCCGCGACGGGCGCCGCCCTGCCCGCCGACGCCATCCAGCGCATCCTCCACATCTCGGCCAAAGTGCACGTCTACAACATCCCGCCCATGGCTTCGACGCGGGGCCACATGGCCGCCAGCTGGACCGACGACCCCAAGCGGCACATCTTCACCTGCCGGCTGCGCATCATCGAGACGGCTGTGCCCGCCCCCGCCGAGGCACCGGGCCCCGACCGCGTCAAGGCCGACATCATCCTCGAGGACGCGTCGACGGGCCAGCTGTTCGCCGCCGCCCCCTACACCGCCCGCGCCACCGTCGAGTCGGCCGTCGACAGCAGCCGCTTCTTCGCCCTGCGCGTGCAGGACCCCCAGGGCCGCAAGGCCACCCTCGGCATCGGCTTCGAGGAGCGCAGCGAGGCCTTTGACTTTAGCGTTGCCCTGCAGGAGGCCCAAAAGGCGCTGGGCATGCTCGGGAACGAGGGATACGGGGCCGCCGCCGCGGGGCTCAAGACATTACCCGGCGGCGGTAGCGGCGGTGGTCCTCCTGAGGAGAAGAAGGATTACAGCCTCAAGGACGGCGAGACCATCACCGTCAACCTGAGCGGGACCAAGTTTGGCCGGAATCGCATCCGGCCACCGCCCCAGCAACAATCCTCAAAGTCAAGCGAAGAGGCGGTTGATCTGTCGTCGTTTGCTCTGCCTCCTCCCCCGGGTTCCGCGCCTTCGCCTTCATCATCATCGGGGAGGGGGGCCAATTCATTTCTGCCACCCCCGCCTAGCGCGCAAGAAATAAGGGCACAGAAGAGGATGTCTGCCCAAGATTTGGGGTTTGATGATGGGCAGTTTGGCGAGTTTGCCTGATGAGACGGTTCTCTATTTGTTGCTACGTGACAACTTGGGTGATGAGAGATGAAATGGATGTTGCAAGCCCGTGTTTATGAATACCAGCCCCTATAATCACCACCCCTGTTCTATGCATATATAAATACAATAATATAAAGCTAAGGGGAAACGGGGAATAAAAGGGGCGATGGGATTAATGTGCAAACTCGACACTCTGAGCCTCTCTTCGCAGCATCTAGTCATGTCGGGCGATCCCACGTGGCTTCAAGTGACGGCAAGCTCATCCGTTTGTCTCGCGCTTTGAGCGAGAATAGGGGAGCCAGAGGGATACTGCTCAGCCGTTTCCGCCAGGCCCGTACTCCCCCGTCTTGTCCCGAATCTCCTTCACCGCCAATATCCCATGCAACGCCCTCCACCGCTATCTCATCTGCCTCTTTGTCATTATCATCACAGCCCCGCTTGCTTTCCTGCTTCTCCTCGAGGCCCTGCTCCTCGAGTCTGTCGTCCTGCGGAATGGTAGGCGAGTCTTCATACCCTGCAAGCGGCTGCCTCCCCTTCGACGACGTCCCCGCCCCCTTTTGCCCCCAAACATCCCCAGGCGCCGCCGTCCCGGGCACAAATGACGGCGACAGCGGACTCAGGGCCGACTCGGCAGAAAAATACTCGGGTGACGTTGTCAGGGGTGATCCCAGCTGCCGCTCAAACACCGTGCTTTGGTGGACTGGTCGCTGCCTAACCACCACCCAGCGCTCCCGGTTCTGTATTTCCACGTGGATCTCCCCCAGCCGCAACATCATCAGCTGCTCCTGCTGCGTCCCCTCCCTGATCCGACTCTTCACGGTCGCCGCCTCCTTCTTCAGCTTCCTCACCCCTCCTTTCTTCCCACCCATCTGCGCCTCGAGCGCCGCGTACCGCTCAAACAGCCGCATCGCCCGCTCGCCCTGGCGCTGGAGGCTGTGCAGCAGGTACGCACGCTCGTTGTAAAGCTCCTCGAGCGGGCGCGGGTCGAGAGTTAGGGGTGACATGGGTGAGAGCGGGCTGTTGGCGCCGCTTGGGGAGACCCAGGGCCGGGCAAAGGGGAGATGCGGGGTGGGGGGTGTTTGTTGGTTGCTACGGCCGGCGGTGCGGAGGTGTAGTGGGGGACGCTTGGGTTGGTGGGTTGGTTGGGGGTCATTGCTGTCAGAAGTTGAGCATGAGGGTTGGTTGGCGGGCGTTGGATGGGAGGTAAAGTAGTATTCGCTGGGTACGATGCCGGGGACGGTGGTTGGCAATGTTGGGGTGGAGGAGCTGCTCATGCTGGTGTTTGTTGGTATGATATAATCTATGGGGCGAATCGAGAGTTGGTGGTGATGGTCCGAAGAGATGGACATTCGAATTAAGGAGTATAAAATCCGAGGCCCGAGTCTGTTGGCACTGCCTTGGGTGAGTCGTGGTTGGTCTAGGGAGTTTTTCGGCCTTTTGGTTCTCTTGGACAAAGGCCCATAGCAAGCGTTCTAGATTCAACATCAGCTCTGGCCTCCTTTATGCACAGCCGGCTGGGGCTTGAAAGAGTCGCTTCGTGGGCGGGCCATATCGCCCGCTTTGGACAAAGAGATACCGGATGAGCTCCAATGGAGCTGGGGGAACGTATGCAAAGCTATTGCTAGCGTTTGTAGGCCTTCACATCGCTGGCTCGAAGTCTTACACGCTGGCATTCGGAAACCGGGAAACAATGCTAGAGATTGAAACCGTCATGCTTTGCAGGATCACAAAATCTCCACAGGCCTGCAGTCTCTGCCGCTTTCCTGACCACAGAGATCTCATCCGCCGACACGGCTCGATTGATATCGGAGTACCTCTTCTCGCCCTCACCCTCCGTCTCGTGCTGGTTTTTATGGGACTGCTTAGCCCGCTTTTTTGACCTTCCCACATAGGCATCTGGGCGGTATTGTTCCATGATGTTGACAAAACAGTCCTTAGAGACATCTTCGGCCAGGAACTGCATGATTCGGGCACCTTCGGCTTCGAAACCAGGCATGACGAGATGGCGGACGAGAACACCCTTTTTAGCTATCCCATCGGCAGTGAAGCAGAGATCGCCCACCTGAGCTTGCATGGCCTTGATGCTCTTGCGCGCCGTGGCAGCATAGTCATCCGCCTTGAGGAGGCGACGTGAGGTGACAGGCTCCCATACTTTGAAGTCAGGTAGATAGATGTCAACGAGGCCGTCGAGGAGCTCGAGAGATGCAAGAGAGTCATAGGCGGAGGTATTGTAGATGATAGGTAGGGACAGGCCGTGGTCTCGGGCATGGAGGATGCTGAGGACGACCTGAGGGACAATGCTGTGGAGGTACCTCTTAGCTAATAAGCCGACCAGTTGTTTGACAGCCGCGACCTACTGCTCAGGGGTGATGAGGTTGATGTTATGGACATTCCCGACGTCCTGGAGCTTCAGGTACCAATCCCCAAGCTCTTCGGGGGTAACGTCCTGGCCATTTCGCTGATGAGCAATATCATGGTTCTGACAGAACACGCAACGGAGGTTGCACATGCTGAAGAAAACAGAACCGCTCCCGTTGTGGCCCTGGATGCAGGGCTCTTCGCCAAAATGCGGAGCGATGACGTTCACCTTGGCCTTATCGCCAATGAGGCACATGCCCGTCGTCTCATAGCGGTTGACGCCGCAGAGTTGGGGACACAGATTGCAGTTGCGGAGGTGGGCGTAGGCGGCCGACCGCTTCTTTGCGGCGTCTACGGAGCTCAACGTCATGTATCGAGGCATGTAGTCATCAAGGAGGAACGGCGGCGCGAGGTGCAGTGCTCGGGCGCTGCGGGGCTTCTTCGCTCTGCTGAGACATGGCAGAGCAGGGCGCTTGCTCAGAGCCCTAAAAATGGTGGCCATCAGGGAGGCATTGCATTTGGGCGATGGCTGATTTCGGCAAGGGAGACTGTGATTGACGATTGAAGATGTGCAGTGCAATGGCCCCTTGCTGTGTGGTGAGGGTGGCAGAAGAATGACGGTAACTCAGGGTTAGGGCTGGCCGCGCATGGGCCGCTTTAGCCAACTCCTACCAGCTATCATCTCACATTGCTCACCCTGCTTACTTGAAGTCCGACATTATTGACACGACCAGTGTTGAACACATAGAATTTATTTCCGAAGCTATCTAAATACCATACCAGAAAACTCATAACTCATAACATCCGTATCGTTACAGGTTGTCTGCTGCCATGTAACCCTTTCCCACATCCGTCCCTGATGCGATTTCATCTTTTCCCTTGCAACAAAAGCAAACCACACCACAAAACCCAATTACCTGCTCGCTACAATCCTGGTCTTGGGCTTAACCCAGAATACCTCCCAGGAGACCACCACCACCAGCCTTCGCGCCCCCCTGCTTCGTCTTTTTGCCGGTGAGCGATCCAATGCCCAGCCCCTCGAGGACGCGGTTGATACCTAGTGTACCAAGCAGGCCGTCAAGTAGGCCACCAAGTCCAAGTCCGCTCAGCTACGCCATTGTGTTAACTCGTGCTTCGTTCATGGCATACTTCAATTTAACTTACCAGTCTTCCGACAAGGCCAAGCACGCCTGCCAACAACAAGCCCACGGCCGCGAGAATCTGGAAGAGCGGCTCGTTCAGCAGGCCCCAGAGCGGATTGAGCTCCTTCTTCGCATACGGCATCGATTCGAGTCTCTTCTGGCCGTTCTCAATGCAGTGTGTGACCTCACCCGTCAACTCCTTAAGTACATCGGCAAGGTGGTACTCCTCGGGCGTCGCCTCGTGGGCTGCCGTCTTGTGCTTGGCATTGGCGGCGATGCGGCCATCAGGGTCCAGGCCCTTGATAACACCCTTGGCCTCAGTGAGGATTCGACCACCCTCCTCGATCAGCGGCCGAACTTCGCGCACGAGCGCTTCTTCATCACGCTCATCCTCAGGTGTGGCCTCGGCAAGGTCGAGTTTCTAGAGAAAAGTGTCAGTAGTTTGGCTCGGGGCACGATGGTGTCTCCACGGTGGGTATGGGTGCTTACATGAGTGATCATTTTGCAGATAGGCTGGATCTTGTCCAGACACTGCTCCACCAAGCGTGCCATTTGGATAGCGAGCTTCTTGTCAAGCTCCGTCTGTTCTCTCTTCTGCTTCTCCTCCTCCGACTCTGTCTCTGGTGGGATATCATCAAGGAGGGTGCAATGGCCGACGACCGTGCCCTTGTAGTCGACAACGTCGCCATCCTCGTCAATCTCCTTGCCGGAACATTTGGTTAGATCGCCAGAAGTCAGCTTGCCGATGATATTGCCCTCTTCGTCGACAACATTGCCTTCGCGGTTGACCTTGTGGCCAGTCATGGGGTTCTTCTTGTGCTCTACTGCCTCCGGCGCCCAGCGCTCAGCTTGGCCGATAGTGTTGCCGTTCTTGTCCAGTACATCGCCATCCTCATCGACCATGCGGCCGAATAGCTGCTTGGGATCACCCTTGACAAGACGACCAACGATGTCCCCAGCCGGGGTGACGACGGTACCGTCCTTCGCAACAGTGCAGCCCTCAAGCTCAGCGAAAGGACCCTCTTTGAGACCCTCACGCTCGCCCTCGGGCACAACCTCGGCCCTCCCAAGAACGTCACCACTCTCACTAAGAACGAAGCCCTCTTTGTTACACATGCGACCGATCATCCTCTTGACATCGCCCTCAACGACACGGCCATAGATGACGCCGGAGCTGTCGACCACATTTCCGGCCTTGTTGACACGCTTGCCTGCAAGGATAGATCTGTCGACTTCCGGCTCGGGTTCGGGCTCAGGCTCGGGCTCGGGCTCCCATCGCTCGGCATGGCCGATAACGTTTCCACCCTTGTCCAGGATGTCGCCCTCGGCGTCGACAGCCTTGCCGCGCAACACTTGAAGATCACCCGAGACAACCTTTCCAACCCACTCGCCATTCGAGACAACCATCCCGTTACCATCGACGACGGCATCAGGGAAACTCTCAAACGGCGCCGGCTCGCGTAGCATCTCTTCCCGCTCGCTGTCGCTGATGGGCTCGGCGCGGCCAATGACCTTACCGTTGTCGCTCCAGATGTCGCCATTCTCGTCAACCTTTTTGCCGACAAGATACTGAAGGATCCCCTCGACAACCCGGCCGACAATCTTGCCGTCAGCGTCAACAACGTTGCCGCCCTTGTTGACCTTGGCGTTCTTCATAATGGAAAAGTCCATGTTCTCGGGTACCGTGACGGAGGATTCGCCTTGCATCGGCGGCTGGGTTTGGGTTTGGGTCTGGTCCTGGTACTGGCCGGTTCTGCTTGTGGCCATGTCTTGGACATCGACGCCCGGCTCCTGCGTCTGGGTTTGGTCCTGGGTTTGGGCGTCGTAGGCTTGGCTGCCGTCTTGCGTGCCGGTCTGGTATCCGCGGGTACCAGATTGTGTTCGGGCGGCGGGCTGCTCTTCCCGGGCGGTCTCAGCGGTCATACCATCAGTCTCCTCCGTTCCAGAAACAGTGGGGGCGGTTTCCTCGGGCTCTTTGAACGAGACTGTCGGCGCCCGCTCTGACTTTTGGAATTCTTCGGGCACCATCTCGCCCTCGGGGACTGTCTCACCCTCAGCAAGCTCGTCAGGGACTGTTTCGCCTTTGGCAAGCTCCTTGGGAACTGTCTCGCCCTCGGCAAGCTTATCGCCGCTCTTCTGGGAGGCGGCAGTCTCTGATTGCTGCTGGGATTTCTGAGACTTCTTTCCAGACATGCCAGAAATAGACGTTGCGCCATCCCGAGCGGCCTTGAGGAATGAATCTCGCGCCTCGCTTGTCGGTTGGTTCTCTGACGCCAGGTCAAACTCCTGCTTGGCCTTCTGGGTGAGCGACGTCTTGGAGCTGGTTTGGTCGGCCTCCGTCTCCGCCTGGCTGCCTTCGACGCCGGGGACTTCGACGTCGTGAACATGGTCACCTTCCTCCTCGGCAGTCTCCTGGACCGTTCCCTTGTCGTCTGGTTCTACCTGAGAGGGCGTGGGCTCGGCCTGGGACGGCGTCATCTCAGCCGTCTTCTCGTCAACGGGCTTGGGGTCGACCTCGCTCATGCCCTCGTCTTTGCTCGTGGCCTCATCCTTGGAGTCGTCAGTCATCTTGATGGGCTCCTCTTCTTCTTCGATACCCTCGAGCGGGTTCTCCTTTTGGTGTGTGTAGTGGCTTGGTGAGACATCCTCAAATGAGTCGGTGCTTTTGGCGTCACCCGTGTCTTTGATGGATGGTGGCGAAGCCATGGATCGTGGTGCTGCGACTTCTGAAGCTGCTCCCGAATCTGCTGTTTTGGCTTTGCCGCCGGGCCATGAACCGGGGGGGAGAGTCTTCTTAGCGATGTCGCTCATCATGTAAAAATAGGCCAATTCGGTGGCCGACACAGGGAAGGGATTAATGGTGATGGCGGAGAATTTGTAGATGTGGATATATGTGAACTGATGTGATAGTTTTCGATATGGTTTACACTACTGTTGGCGATGGTGTATGGATACAGATCGAGCAGGCCTCGTGCTTGCATCGTAACTTTACTTAATATATGCCTTTCCAAATTCCTCCCCGGCGTGATAAAACTTAGTCTACCCTGCGATATTCTCGTTTTTCTTGCGCTGTCTTGCTGCTGCGCCTACATCTACTAAACGTCATGGACGTTGGGGATCTACGTCACGCATGAGGGAGAAGGCGTGTATCGCCTCCCCCCCTCCGCCCCTCTTCTTGGGTGCTCCGTGGACCTGTGTGCACGCGGACCAATGGGGAGCCATGGATCCGAGCAGATGGGTTTGGTGCAACCGACGGGGGGGGGGATTGGTTCCCTCGTCGTCCCGACCTGTTCTGCAGACTGGTGGTGCCTTGCGGGCAGGGCATAACTGGCGAGAGTTGGCCTGGAAGTTGGGGCCCTGGAGGGAGCCCGGCTGAGGATGACTTCATCGGGGGGGGTTTTTTTTGGTTTCTTTTGTACCGTGCCCGGTAGGGTAGGGTAAGAGGCTAAATCTGGGCCTGCCGCGTCCTCCTCGAGCAGGCTTTCTCTGCCACGTCTTGTGTGCTTGGTGTGGTGTCGGTGTCGGGCATCGGCATCGGTGTGGATTCTTAGTGGACGGCGGAGGTGGTAGGGGCGTGAAGAGGATGTGTCACGCTATTGGGCGGAGCTGTCAGTGTCGTAAACCTTGTCTTGCTTGTCTCTGGTGTTTTCGAGGCACAGGGAGGGGTGTGGATGGGTGATGAAGGGGACAGGGTGAGATTTTGGGAACGGGGATACGGTCTTTCCATCACGGTGGCGAGGGACGTTTGGTATGGGGGCGTTGGAAATTTGAGACAGCACTGGGGTTATTCTACACTGGTCCGAGGTGAGGGACTCGAGGGTAGAGATGCTATACCTCAACTATACTTACACCGCACACACCGTTACCGTTTTTCCGTTTTACTCTGGTGCTGTTTCCATGTGGCTGAACAAGGAAGCCGCGAAAACCGTTAAGCGATCCACATTTCTCTACACTTACACCTATGCTATGCGGCCCACCCAGTCCAAAGTTGGAGGAGCATCCGCTGCATATCGTGAATGCAGTGGCTTTTCCCTTCATCTATACGTCATACCATGAGTCCTACACCCTGTATTGCATGGCGGGAATTGCTCAGATCCCAGGACCTTCCCCGAGCATCCAAAGCGTTGTGTTCTCGTTGGGAGAAAAACTGGCTTTTCCCACGAGGCAGAGCTAGACTGGACATTGCAAATCTTAAATTCCTTTTGATACCACTTCGAATCCAATCTTCAACGCAAATTCTACAACTCGGCCCACCGCGACACCCAAAACAGCGCTGCAACTTTATGAAAAAGAAATATTCGGCTTGACCTGCTGCCCGCCGAATACAGTAGGAATGCGAATCGTCAACTGAATACCCTCTGTCGTCGACTTGACATCCAAGAAGATATCAGACGGGCTTTCCCCAGGATTCTCTTTCCTCCAGGCCTCTGCGTTTTGTCTCCGCTCATCCTCAGTCCGCCTTGGTCCGCGTGCTGGGTCGGGAGATGGCTCCTGCGGCTGTGGCGGTGGAGGTGGTGGCAATGCCCTCTCAGCCTCCGCCTTCTGTTCCCGCTCGTGGGCTTCCCGCTCCTCTTTCTCTTTTCGATGGAGCGGATTGTTGTTATCATGGAATTTTCCCACCACGTTCCCGTCCGTGTCCAGAATGTTACCGGCATGATCGACCATAAGTGAGGCATTGCTTCGGCCCATTATGTCGAACAGACTCCTGGGCGGCGCCATGCGAGGGGATTGTGTAGAGCTGGCGCTGCCCTTCCGCTCAATTTCAATGTCGGCAACGTAGCCCAAGAGCTCGCCGCCATCGCCGAGGATATCCCCCTGGCGATTTGAGACTCTCCTCCCGACAATGGACGGCAGGTCACCGCCGGCACGGGCCAGAACCTGGCCAGTCTTGTCGTCTACTATGTCCCCGGACTCATCTACCGGCTTGCCCATGAGGAAGGAGCCGACGAATGGCGGAAGCTTTGGCCGCTGAGGTGCTGATTGGATTCCAGGTGAGAATTTTGGGATGCTGCCGATCTTAGGGATAGGCGCAACGTAGGCAGGGTTCTTTACCCGTTTTGGGGATTTGGGCGATTGAGCCTCGTTAGCGTTTCCCTCTTCTTCAACCTCAACAATGTCGTCTCCGGAGCCGTCGGTTTCTTGATGAGCACTGAGATTTCGAGCTGCACGCCCGCGGCCTGGTATGGACGCCATGGCTATGTGTTCGGGTTGTTGGATGCCCTCCTCTATCTGACCCGCTGGCAGCTTTCAGCGGGTTTGGGCTTGGAAGGATGCGCTTGAAAAAGCTCAGGCTTGCTCAAGCTCGTGATTGTGAACCTTGTTGTGAGCCTTGATGGACGGGGAAATAGTGGAAATCCGGGGCTAAGAGCCCGAGTTCGTATCTCTTGGATCCCAATGTTCTCGGATTGGGTTGGATGAAAGTGAAGAAAAGAATACGTCACAGGGGAAGGGGGCTCCAACTTTGCAGCGCAAGGCCTGGCCAGACTCAATGGGGGGGTTACAAGTAGTCCGGTACAGAGTACAGACAACCAAGCGGAAAGATGAAAAGTTGCCGAAGCGTAAAGAGCTTCTAGGAACGAGAGGTGTTGCTACTGAATGCTGCCGCATCCCACCACTCACGAACTCCCGCGGCGCGCGATGACATCAGTGGCAGCCGCCCCTTGTCCGTTCTCTCACCCCTCCCATCTCCCCTGTCGGCGAGTTGGAGGGGCGGCACGTGGGCGGGCAGGGTGTGTGTGGCTTCCTCGTCAGCCAAGAAAACGGAACGAAAAAGGTGAGGCGTGTGCCAAAGATCTCTCAGGGAGACGAGACCTGTGTTCGACGGACCAGTCGGCCCGTCGCTCGAGCGCCCCACTCGGGGAAAGAAACCGACGCGTGGACATGCAGGAAGCAAGCATTCGACAGCCGCTCTCTCAACGAGGACACCAGATAGGCGCCTGGTGTCTGGCACGGGATTCAATGGGGTGTTGCAAAATAGGGTTGCGGGTCGCCGTTGCAAAAAAAAAACCGGTTTCTGTCGCTTCTGCCGCCAAGACTACACTCGGTAGGCTACTCGGGGTGTTCAACCTCGAGGCCTGCCTGAGACCGCTACCCATGTCGGCCTTGCTGTGTTGGTTTTAAGCCCGTCATTCGCCGTTAGTGTGAAGAGTGACGAGTCGAGAGACATCTACGGCCGGCCCGCCGAATAACCCGCAGGTCTACGGATTTAATAGGATGCTTGAGCATAGAGTATTCAGCACTCGAACCGGCATGTGTCGGGTGAGTCGAATTGCAACAAGACCATCGACACCACCAACACTGGCTTGCCTCGCTGGGCGGGGTCATGTTGTGAACTGGGCCGAGAAGGGAGACTTCGGTGCTGAGCTCCCGGGTGGCGGCGCTTTGCCAATGGGTTCCTGACGGGGTGCGAGACGGGCACGACGGGCTTGGAGACGGGAAGGGCAAGAAGCTTTGGGTTTTGGTTCTTGCTCTTGCTAGTCGACTTGTTGTTTGTCTGAAACAAGGCAACTCAAACAACCAGTGACCCAGTGCCAAGGCGCATCCCGCAAATGGCTCGTGCTTGCCCTGCCGCCTTCCCGGACCGACGGGGGGCTGCACAATCACCGTGGACCCGTCGCCGGTAACAATGCATTGTCATTATCCGCTTCTACGGGAGCGATGTGCCTAATCTTTGGGAGACTATCCGTTCCATTTTGCAATTTCGCTCCATGCAGTGTTTGACCCCAGAGGCTGCAGCTGCACTCGAACCGCCATTGCTTCCACTCGGTTTGGCCAAGCCCCGCTAAACATCGGGCTGTCACTTGGCGGGGCATTTATCAATCAGTGGGCTCAATGGGCGCTAATGTCAACGTCGGCGGGCCTAAACACTTTTTGGTCTTCAAGTCTTCGAGATTGAGATCGAGTCGAGTCACCACGAATCGTCTATTGACAAACGAAAACCTCTCGGCATATGCAGTCATGGTATTATACAGCAAGGATACCATCCCAAATCCCTCCCGCCAAAAATCAAATCCCTCTTCGCCAAACGAAATGGAAAAGAATCCCGCGTCGCAGTCTCAATCTTCGGCCTGTGGTACAAGATGGGAACCCCGAAGAATTCATCAAAACCGTATCTAGTTGCTTCAGTTCCTAAGGAATTAGCCCTATGTTTTCCTCTTTTTCATTTGTTTTCGGCGCGTGTGCAACAAGACGCCCGACACGCCATCCGTGCAACTCCATCGCTGGGTCCCCGACCGCTTCCACCTCTTTCCAATGTTTCCAGCATACCACCGCAGACGGCGGGGTTTCTCCCCTTCAGCACATGTTTTGTTCAAGTTTCTCTACATCGACCTTTAGCCCAGGTAAGAAACGAGACAGATAAGAAATACATGAAAACAAAACGACATTATATAAGTTTCTAGAGGCTGAAAACCCTTGGAGTCGGCATTGTAGAAGAGGGAGGGGGAGAGGTGTAAAGGAAAGAGCAGAAGGGGAAAAGTTGGCGACTTACAAGAGGGCAAGTTCAAGATCACCGTGGATCTTGGCCTTGAGTGTGATCTCAATGTCGAGATTGAGGTCGAGTCGCAAGCGCAGTGTATCACTCTTGCCTGAGCCCCCCTGCTGCTGCTGCTGGACAGCACCGCCAGCAACGCCGCCGAGAGCGCCGGTCGCCCCACCGACGAGACCACCGGCTGTGTTCTGGACCCCACCGAGCGAGAGGTTATCAAGAGGACCACTGCCGCCCTGCTGCTGGCGCTGGTTGCGCCTCCGCGCAGGAGGAGCGTAGTCCTCGACAGACTCTTCGCCGTCCGATTCGTAGACTTGCTGCTTCTTCTGCTGGCGCCTGGGCTTCTTCTCGTCTGAGCTGCTTCGGGACGCCATTGCGTATGTGTCGTTGGGGTGTGAACGGGTGTGAACGGGAGGGTTTGTGGGTCAGAATGGTAAGAGGAACAACAACGGATCGCAGGGTATCAAGAGTGCTGGGCTAGATGGAATCTTAACAAACTTCGAATGAGTGCCAATCCTCAAGGGTCCGGAGATCCATCCAGATGGCTGTCTATTAAAGGTAACATCTCGACGGCTCAGGGACAACCAAAACAGGATTCGACCAAGACACACGACACACAGGAAGGCAGGTCGATGACTTCATCGGGCCTCGGAGAATTGGCCTTGCAGAGGAAGCTTTCCCCTCTGATAAATCTACCAGATGACCGATGCCGACCGACCTTTCATCCAATCAACAGACCCACGGACGGCTCTCACACTTGCTGGGCCAACAAAATGGGGGGTGTGCTTTGGTGTGGCAGGCAATTTGGTCCCGGTCTCGCTACATACCTAGTAGTACCTCCCGCAGTGTGCTGCTGTGGGAGTGCGTGAGTGCCTGCAAGGGCCGGCTACCGTTTAAAACTCCACCGCATTCGCCGAAAACACCAATCCTGTCAAGGCGCCTGAAACGCCGCCCAGTGTCCATTGCCAACACAACGTCACCCCTCGGGCCCCTCAGCCACGCCCACCCTGCCCGCCCTTCTCACCCTTGACGTAGCGGCTCTCCATCCCCAGCTGCATTCTGCGATGCAGCCTGATCGGGGCCCACCTTCTGCGGCGATCACCCACACCCCCCTGCCCCTGCTGGCCGCCTGCCTCCTCGTCCGAGTTCCAGTCTTCGTCGTCCGCATCGCCCGCCCCACGGCCGCGACGAATGCTGCCGTCGCCGTCCCAAGCCACGGCCCATTTCTTGTTTTCCTGCTCGACGGCCACAAACTGCGACTCGCTGCCCTCGAGCGTGAGCCATTGCTCGTCACCGCTCCAATTCCACGGCCCAATCGTGTGCCCACCTAGCGTATCCTGCCGCCCTCCATGCCGCACCATGTGCGTCTCCTTGTCGACGAAAATCCAGTTCAGCATCGGCGGATCGTCTGCGATCGTGCTCACCATCCCCAGATGCTGCGCCTCGGACGGGTACATGAAGTACCACCCCGTAAACTTGTGGCCCGGCACTGGAAAGCCGGGGTGGTCGATCCAGAGCTTCGCAGCGCCGTTAGCCCCTCTGGCTTTTACGGAAGCTGACGGAATTGATGTCATAGGCACCATTCCCGTTACCGTGTGTGGCTTGGCCTGGGGAAGGTGACTCGACTGAGGACAGGGGGCGCCCTTGGGAAAGCTTACCTTTCCGTCTTTTAGTATGCACCAGCATTCGGCCGGATCTTCGCCATCGAGAGAAACCGTGGCTGTAAGGTGAAATTTGGCCTTCTCCTTCGCTGCAGCGTCGGCTTTCTTCTGTGCGCTGAGTGCCTCACAGACACCGATGGTCGTGGGGATACCCGCGATGATAAGGAGGCCGATCACCATGGTCCTGTTTCTGTATTCGTCTTGCTTGTTCGTTGCCTTTTCTGAGTGGTCTAGAGAGGATCAAGGGGCTGTCTCGGTCGTTGATGGTATTCCCCCAGTTCCTTCATGTGGGTGGGTTGGCTAGGCCTCCGTCATATACCCCCCCGACTTTCCACACCACCGTTTATCTGGATAACCGTTGACGGACCAGATTTCTTTTTCTTTCACCCCCCTCCTCTTCTGTAATTCATGCAGCTGGGGCTGCTAAGGTGGCTAGGATTTCTGCCCCTAAAGCTTGTCTTTACCTTACAGCCCCTGGCTACCTACCTCTGGCACCCCCCCCCTCTCTCAACCCCCCTCATGCATCCTTCATGCATGCTTCGACGTCATTCTTCCACACAGCTCTCCAGACTTCCGGTACGCTCGCGGTCATGGGGCATCGCCGCATTCAGCAAAACCTGATGTCGGGCTTAAACAGGTTCCGACTTACCATGTCGTCACTGGCATGACTTGGCTGGGCTGTCGCCAGCCACTGCAAAATCATGATTTCTTTTCGGCAGGACACGATGCATAAGGCCTCTGTAGGACCCTTGGCGATCTTTTGGGCTGATGGCTGGAAAAAGAAGTCTCTCTCCTAAACCACATCATCACAAGTCACCCCAAAACCTTTCTGCCTTCAAACACCCTTTGCGACTTGCTCCCCTATTGTGCGAGTAAACTCATCGAGTAATTACCGGTCCCGAACATCCCCAAAGGCAGAAAACCATAGCTATGGCATCGGTAAGATCCAACACCAAATAACCTTGTGATACTTGAACAAAGATTTTGACCATCTACAATGCCGCAGAAATCCACCGAAAACCTCCCTAAGCAGGAGGAAGAGGAAAAGAGAGCCGAGCAGACCGTGCAGCCTACGCAAGCTCAGTCTGAGCCTAGAGTCAATGTCGACGACGCCAGTGACGCGGTGGAGGGTGAGGA
Source organism: Lasiosphaeria hispida (assembly GCA_033439745.1). Taxonomy (NCBI): domain Eukaryota; kingdom Fungi; phylum Ascomycota; class Sordariomycetes; order Sordariales; family Lasiosphaeriaceae; genus Lasiosphaeria; species Lasiosphaeria hispida. The sequence continues at coordinate 3,251,952 of JAUIQD010000004.1, forward strand.
GCCTGAAGAGGAGTACGACGAAGACCCGGCCGCTGAGAATCAAAATGTCCTAGAAGACGACTACCAGGGCGAGGAAGGCCAGGAAGCATATGATGAAGATCAACAAGAAGTCCCCGAGGACGCGGAGGGAGAGGAAGAGGAGCCACTCGTAGAGGAGGAGGAAGAAGAAGAGCCCGAGCCTGAGCCGGAACCAGTGCCGGCACCAAAGTCCAAGAAGAAGGCCCGTCGTCCACCCGCAACCACTCAAACCCAGGAGGAGGATAGCACGCCGGCATCGTCGCAGCCGCCAACGCCGACAAACGAGGATAAGCCGCAGCCCAAATGGATGCAAAAAAGTAAGAAGCGGAGCGAGACAGACACGCACGAGATGGACGGCCCGCGCCGCCCCCGCTCTGGGGAACGCAAGTCGCGCCGCGAGCAACAGATGACGTACCGTCAGCGGCAGCAGATGCTGTATCAACAAGAACAGCAGCAGCAGCAGCAGCAAATGATGATGATGCAGCAACAGCAGCAGCAGCAGGTGCAAGGCGGTGGTGACGGCGGCGGCAAGAACCCACTCAGGCTGAGACTTGACCTGAACCTCGAGATTGAGATTGAACTGAAGGCGCATATCCATGGTGATTTGACGCTAGCACTGCTGTACGTACCCATTTCCGCTTTCCCCCCTTTATCTACGATTTCGTTCATCATGATCCCCCCCCTCCCTTGATTGTGCCCCTCTTTGCGTGCGTGGCTTCAAGTCGGAACCCGCCATTTCCTGTTCAACTCTCTCTTTCTAACCTTTGTACGTGTCATCCGAAACAAAAAAGGCAATAAAACTCATACCGGTCCTCTTCGATATCTAGCAACTAGTTGAGCCTGTCCGGCGCGTAGGGACGTTGTTCGCTAACGAATTACCAATTTGTTTTATTTCCCGACGAGCAGGGACGGCATGTGATTTTGGTATCATCACCAATTGCGAATTACCACGAAGACATTGGGTTATATGTCGTTTTGCGATGCGTCAACCTCGCCTGCTGCCTTACTTTTGAGCAACCGTGCATGGCCTGGGGAAAAGAATTGGGTTCTTTTGTTAATGGTAGTGACTTTGGCTGAGGCCGACGTGGTTCGTTTCTTTTGTATGCAGGGTATCCAAAGTGATGGCTTGGTTCGCGTATGATGCCTGGTTGGGTTATACGAGGGGGGGGGGATATAGAGATGTGTTCTTTCTATCAAGCTTTCATGTAAGATAGTAGCAATCGGATATTGTACCGTGTTGGACTTGCGATGATGTTTCCGAGTTTATAGATATTTTGGGTTGCTAAGGATTGACGTTGATATAAGGTGATAGGGCATGTGCGTGACGGGATGTTGGGCAATGCTCCGGCGGGAACCCGCATGGCTTGGTGTCCATTGTTTGTTGGCAACCGTCCAACGTCACAGCCCACTCGTTGACATGGTAAATGCCACCTAGGGTAGTAGACCAGCTGTATCATGTCTTACAGCGAGCGAAACAAGGCAGGCATCTATCTACCTGGCCCTTAAAGTCGGGTAGCTGAGATGCACTGGCTCTGTTCGCAACGACTGACCACGAAATCTGTCGACCAACTGAATCCACCCGGTCGATTCACGTTCGAGCAAAGCTTCTCGAGATCGAGTGACCCCCGCGTAGCGCCCTATCTCCTCTTGACCAACGAGGGGATGTCGTTAATAGCTCTCCCAGTGTGGTTTCGTCTAGGAATTGGACTGGAGGAAAAATATTGTAGGGAGCGGGATGAGGGTTTGTGGTGATGTACTTCCTCCCGCTCTTCGATCAGGTCAAATTGCCCTGGCCCGATATGTCGACTTGTGTCACGGATACAGAAACTAGTCTCATTGGGGGGAAGGTGTCTGGAACTGTAATACAACATCTCCCCCTCATGGCTTCTCCAACACGCTGGCGCATAGGGACATGGAAGGTGCAGGTTCAAAAGTGCTCTAAAACTTCAATATCTGTGCTATTTCACGCCCGCCGCGCATGTGGAAGCGCTCACTCGCGAGTCCCGGCTACGGTAGCGTTGTAGTGTCGAACCAGGAGCCGCGATTGGTGTTTAGACTTTACTCTTCGGGCGACTTTCGATGATCTGGAAACATGCGTAGTATTTATTGGTATGGGGACGTGGTGGGTCATGCGGTCAGACACATGACTGCGAGTGCTTGGCAGACTGGGTACTGGGTGCGCTCCCAACGCTTCGGGTGGGTTGATTTGGGTTGGCAAGTACCCCCCCATTGAGTTTGACAGCAGAAGCAGATTTGGTGACCGCTTGCGTTCATCTGATTCTGAATACCAGACGAGGTTGTACACTGTCTCACTCGACGCAATTCAAGTACCGTGTTCCCGCATTTGATGGCGTGCCACCAGGGTACAGACTTGACATGGGCAAAAGAAGAAATAAAGAAGCTCGCCGGTTGACACAAAGCGAGAGGCTTCTTGCGGGGAGAAATTGGCGAGTGACTGGCCTATGACCCCTCCCCCGCAAAAACGCAATCTGTGGCCGAATCAGGGAAGAAAAGATTGTGATCGCGTGACTCGGCTCCAGACACGAATTGGATGCTGGATCTGTTTTTGACAAACTTGCGACAACGGCGGTCAGAGAAGCAGAGAAACTGAAAATTTTCGTGAGATTAGTGAGACTGCAAATTGATGACTGGTTTAGAGTACCTAAGAGTTCCAAAACATGGTGAGAGAACCGATTGGCTTTTGCTGACAGCGGCCAATTCTTGATGATCAATCATCGCATCAATCAGACACTAGACGACCTGGCTGGCTTCTCTGGACGACCTGGCTGACCTCTCTCACTGACCCGCATTCCGACATCGCCACCGAGGCGCCGACGCCAAAGCCAGCATACAGTCCGTGCACAGAAAGTTTGTCTCGCTACCCCACAATCTGCCGGGCTCAAAATTTTTGAAGGTCAACGACTCACACACCTGGCCCTGGTTTTTTGCTGCCCTTTTGCAGGTCGGGGTTTCTGTCGAAACCGCCAAAGCTCTCCACTCCTAGAGTCCATTGACTTCCCACCTTCCTATGAAGGATATACTGCGCATTATACCCTCAGAAACAGATTGATCTGTTCTAATATTTCCTCTCCTTTTCCTTTCCGTCCTTGTTGAGCGATCATCTCCCCTCCTCGCCGCCATGCTCCGCTCCCGCCAGGCTACCCGCGCCTTGAAGGTGCTGGCCGAGTCACAGCCATGCCGTCAGCGCACTCTCACAACTGCCCCCAAGGTGTCTGCCCTAGCTGCGAGACGTAATGGTGCTTCTGCCGTCAGGAATCAAACCACTTCGGCTGCTATCAAGAGTCCCGCTGCGTATGTTTTGCCCGTTTGCCTATGCCCCTCCTTCGAGATGTCTTGATGTGTCTGTGACTCATCGTGCTGTGTATACCTACTGACACATGGGCAAAAATAGGGAGGCGCGCGCGCAGCCGAGCTCCTCGTTCAACGCTGCGGTCACCGCTAAGGATCATGTCCAGCCCCTCGTCAGCGCTCGGAAGAGCGACATGGATGAATCGTACGTTGACCGCCCCCATCCCTATCGCACCGCCCCCCCAACGTCACTGACATAGGTGATGTACAGATTCATCGGAATGACGGGAGGAGAAATCTTCCACGAGATGATGCTCAGGCAGGGCGTAAAGCACATATGTACTTGGTTTTCTTTCCAATTGTGAAGTTTTGCTGTTCTAAGCTAATGCGCAAAAAGTTGGCTACCCTGGCGGCGCCATCCTTCCCGTATTCGATGCGATCCATAACTCCCCACACTTCGACTTCATTCTCCCGAGACATGAGCAAGGCGCTGGTCACATGGCGGAAGGCTACGCTAGAGCCTCAGGAAAGCCCGGTGTTGTCTTGGTCACATCTGGCCCTGGTGCCACAAACGTCATTACTCCAATGGCCGATGCTCTGGCCGACGGCACGCCGATGGTGGTCTTTACTGGCCAAGTTGTCACATCCGCTATAGGAAGCGATGCTTTCCAAGAGGCCGATGTCATTGGTATCTCCCGGGCCTGCACCAAGTGGAACGTTATGGTTAAGAGCGTCGCTGAGCTCCCGCGGAGAATCAACGAGGCCTTTGAAATAGCCACAAGCGGAAGGCCTGGCCCCGTCCTTGTCGACCTTCCCAAGGACATTACGGCTGGTATTCTCAGGAGAGCTATTCCCACTGAGTCCTCCATCCCCACCATCCCGAGTGCCGCCTCCCGTGCTGCTATCGACTTGAGCAAGAGGCAGCTTGATGCGTCTATCCGCCGTGTTGCTAGCCTCATCAATATCGCTAAGAAGCCTATCATCTACGCTGGTAACGGAGTTATCAACTCTGAGAACGGCCCACAGCTGCTCAAGGCGCTGGCAGATAAGGCATCCGTTCCCGTCACCACGACTCTTCACGGTCTTGGCGCGTTTGACGAGCTTGATGAGAAGTCCCTCCACATGCTCGGCATGCACGGTTCGGCCTATGCAAACTCGGCAATGCAGGAGGCAGACTTGATTATTGCCCTTGGAGGTCGGTTTGACGATCGTGTGACTGGCAGCATTGCCAAATTCGCCCCGGCCGCCAAGGCCGCGGCAAAGGAGGGCCGAGGTGGCATCGTTCACTTCGAGATCATGCCTAAGAATATTAACAAGGTTGTTCAGGCGACGGAGGCCGTTGAAGGCGATCTTGGTTCCAGTCTTGAACTGCTTCTTCCCCAGGTTAATGTCAAGACGATGGCCGAGCGTGTTGAGTGGTTCGACCAGATCAGGGCCTGGAAGAAGAAGTGGCCCCTCTCTGACTATGAAAAGTCCGCCCGTGACGGTCTTATCAAGCCCCAGGCGCTGATCGAGGAGCTCAGCAACCTGACCGCCGACCGCAAGGACAACACATACATCGCTACTGGTGTTGGCCAGCATCAGATGTGGACAGCCCAGCACTTCCGCTGGCGTCACCCGCGGTCCATGATCACCTCTGGTGGTCTGGGTACCATGGGTTACGGTCTGCCGGCAGCCATTGGCGCCAAGGTAGCAAAGCCCGATGCCCTTGTCATTGACATTGATGGCGATGCCTCGTTCTGTATGACGTTGACAGAGTTGTCAACGGCTGCCCAGTTCAACATTGGCGTCAAGATTATCGTCTTGAACAACGAGGAGCAGGGTATGGTCACACAATGGCAAAACCTGTTCTACGAAGATCGATACTCGCATACTCACCAGAAGAACCCAGACTTCATGAAGCTGGCGGATGCGATGGGTATCCAGAGCAGGCGCCTGATAAAACCAGACGAGGTCACCGATGCTCTGAAGTGGCTGATCGAGTCTGACGGCCCTGCTCTGCTGGAAGTTGTAACAGACAAGAAGGTGCCGGTGCTCCCTATGGTTCCCGGCGGTAATGCCCTCAACGATTTTATTACTTGGGATAGTGGTATGTTTTTCTTCTCTCTCTTCAACACGAATGAGTTGTTGACTAACCTGCACAATAGAAAAGGACAAGAAGCGGCGAGAGGTGATGCGGGAGCGCACGTGCGGCCTCCATGGATAGGTCGATTAGGCAAAAATTGGCGCTCCCATAATTTGCAAAGCAGCATTTCTTTATTCGTTGAGCCTGGTGGCTTACGCTCGGCGGCGCTATCGCGGCGGAGATTTCGTGATCGAACATTGAACAGCCATCCTCTGGGGTGGGACGAAGCTGATCTCCTTGGTCTCGGTTCGCGCGCCGATGTTTTACTGCATAACCAGGACAGGCAAAAAGGTGGTTGTGGTTTGTAGATCTCACGGCGGCTGGGATCTGGCCTAAAACAGCACGTTGGCTTGGTGCTATTTTGTCAGGGTTTCAACATGCCACCACGACTGTACATATTGGTTTGAATGGATACCACATTTTTGAGCATATCCCGCTGCCCGATAGGCAAGCTGCATAAATACTTTGTGATGGCGACGTGCGAAGGGCATTTTCTCGTGACGCAGGCTGACCAAGAAGCGTGCTTGGTACATAAAACAGCTCGGCGATGAGTAACCCAATAGAGGAAGGTGTGAGATTGATTTCGTTTTCCCCGTTTCCTCCCCCTCTCAACTTTTCTTTTCCAGGAAGCCCTCCCCTAACCCCCACCCCGCCCCCCCATCAAAGGGCTGTCGGGTGGGGAATCGCCAGGGAATCTATCCACCCTTTGTCAAGGACAAGGTGAAATGCCGCTCGAGGTCTCTTGCAGCCTTGTCCAGGCCCGAGGGGACCCACGCCTTCTCCCCCAAACCAGTAAACAGATCGATTGCTGGCTTTGCGTGCCCAGTTGCTAAACCGTGGCGTCAAGTGACGCTTGGCCAGGGGCGTAGCGGAGAAAAGGGGGCATGGATACCACGGGAGCAGCCCTTGCCGTTCGAGAATAAGAGTTGAATGCGAATTTGTATTCGAGCTTCGCAATTGCTGCGCACTGCGTCCGCTGAATGGGTGGAGGGAGACGGGACGTCCCCAGATAACTCGAACGAAAAGCCTGGAAATTGAAAGGCGCACGCTAGTCCTGCAGGAACAGGGTGATGCATTGTCATTTGGTCAGCAAAACAATTGGGTGTCAATGGGCCTGCCAACAGAAGAGACCAGGATGAGCGGGTGTCTTGGGTCTTGGTGTGTCTTGGTCGACTTACGCAGCAGGCAGCATGCAGGAGGTCGGCTCTCCACGAGTGGGGGTTCACTCGAGTCAAATGGGGGAAAAGCGCGAAACATGGGGCCGGTGAGGGGAGCTACAGTACCGCGTAAGGTACACCCGCTTTACAGCCTGCCCTCCTTCCTTTAACGGTAGACACGCATGACGAGCCAAGGACCTCGTCAGTTGCAAGGCCCGACAGAGTCGAACACTCCCTGTCTTTTTGGCCTTCCGACGCATCCCGGATGCCATATCCAGGCCAAACCATCTTGCGGATTCTCGTGCCGTTTGGTTTGATAGCGATGGACTCCTCGATGGAAGGCCGGAGGCCAGACCGCCCGCCCTCGTCGGCTGACGTCTCTGGGCTGCATGCGATCACCATCAGCGTGCATCACACCGAGACGGCCTTCCCACTGCTTCCCTGTTAGGTCAGGACCGATCTTGGTACCTCGATATCTCGATACCGTACGCCCGACATCTGACCCCTGCCCGACTCAATTTCAGCAGGGCTCTCGCACCCAGACCACGAGGGAACACGCCAACGTACCTATGCCTGGACCTGGAACTGGGAGCATGGAGGTGGTGCTGGATGCAGCGAAGTTGGCTGCACCCGCGACCGATTGACGCCAATGGCTCGGACAATGCCTCGTTCAATTGCTGCCGAGGGTTGAGATATACGAGACATGCCCTCAATAAACTCTGGGAGCGAGCGACCGCCAGCAGAGAACTGCCCGCCAGGAGCGCTCACTCGAAGCGTTCTTGATCAGAAGAAGAAAGGCCAACGACTGTTTCAGAGTGTCGCGGGCGACCACTGAGCTGAGGGCTGGCAATCTGGGTCGCATCAGGCTCTCGTAGCTCACAGCATAATTTCTTCTTTTTTCTCCCCCTCCTCCAACTGCGGGCAACTGGGGGGGGGCAACTGGGGGTGACTGGGGGTGACTGGGGGGAGGATGGGGGGCCTTTGATATGCATGCCCAGCATGCCAGGGGTCGTCGATGCCTCTCGCTCTCGTGAGCGCGGGCTGGCCTCCTAGGCTTCTGGAAGCTTACAGCAACGAGTCTGGCAGCCTTCGCAAGAAAACTTTTCGCACCGGTTCCAAATCACCTCGTGCCGTTCCGCTCGTTCGACCTGTCTCAGTCTGCCGACGGGAGCAAAAAGGTTGACAGAAGCTGTTGCGTCAGCTGCGTGGCTTTCGATTGGTTTCCCCCAGTCTTGACCTTACTCTTGCCCCCAGATGTTTCGAGATGTGTGGTCTCTCTCGATGTTGACATGACGAATTAGCGAATCGAATTCCCGCCCACACCACCTTGACACCACCTTGACCGACCAGAGCTTGGGGCAGCAAAAGACCGCAGCGGTGAAGCTTGGGCACCCGCTCGCACCATCATCTTTTCCACCCGAGCCTTGGTGGGCAATTACGATGGGCGCAATTTCTGTTGCGCTGGACGCTGTCAACTGAGAGAAACGCTCCAGTTTTGGTGCTCTTTTGCCTTGGTTTAAAGAGGCGACACACCCGCTCCCCCGTCCGCCCGCGCACCCTGGCGCCGGTCTGGAGTCGTGTCGACTCATCAAAAGCCCTTCCGTCGCCATCGCCGTCCTCGTCCTTGTCCCCCCTTTCCCCCTTCCGCTCCCTCTCCGCCCCGGCCTACTCCACATTATATCCATTCTTTTGGCGCGCCTCGTCTGGCCTTTCACGACCGCCTCTGTCGCTCTTGATACATCTCCCATCTTATCCGTTCATTTTCCGATGCAGGAATAGCGTACACGCTGGACCACATTACCAAACTGCCAGCGGGCCGGGGGCTACTCTCAAGGGGTTTTAGCCTCGCTCATCCCCTAAACTCACCCGCTTTCACACGACGGCCGACTTCAAAGCACTAGTACTGACGCAAGTTTGGGTAAACCTCAACCTACGCCAAACACTCGACATAACCGCCATGCCGCAACGCGATCCAGTCAATCAGCTTTTAGCTCACTATCCATTGCCAGACATTGTTCTCATTCTCAGGATCCTTGCACCGTCGCTGCTGAATGAGCAAGGGAAAGCTGTCCTTCCTGTCCTCGAATCCGAGCTCGCTTCCCGTAAGTCTCACTCAATTGTCTCCCGTCAGACCCAAGACTCACTTGGCCTCCAGGTCCACCAACGCGATGGTCAACGTCAACGCTGGCCAGCGGCCGGAGTCTGGTATCTCCCACATTTGACTCACGGTCCCCGAGTGGAATGGGCTACTCGGACACGAGCTCACTCGCTGAAAGCGCTCACTCGGGCTTCACGTCTGAGCACGACACCCGATCCAACACAAGCCAAGCAACGGCTGTGGCTAACCCAAACCAGAGGAAGGGTCACAGTCACAGATCTACTGTGCCACATCGCGTTTACAAGCCAACCCACAAGGCCATCGCACCCGCCATGCCCTCGCCCTTGCTGTCGCCCCGGAAGCCGTCGTTTGAGTGTCCCTTTTGCTGGGAACTCAGCATACCTTCATCCATCTCACGAAAGGCCGACCTCAAGCGGCATTTCAAGCAGTTTCACCAGAACAATGCGCAATGGATATGCCCCGAACGAGGTTGCTCCATGGCATTCGACTGGAAGTCGGCCTTCGAAGCGCATCTGAAGGAGCACCACCACACCCAACACCCTCCCGAGAACCATCAAGTCAAGCTGTGCCACCAGGTCGTCTTCGCCTGCGGCTTCAAGGAATGCAGGCTTGTATTTGAGGCATCTAGTGACGATGATGCTGAGAAGAAAGGCCTGGAGTACTTCAACCACGTGGCCAACCACTTCGATGATAACCTCACACACCGTAATTGGTCGTATACGGTTCGCATCCGAAACCTGATGCGCCAAGCGGCCGTTGACCCCTACTGGAAAGAGCGGAAGAAGGGAACTCAGGATCCAAAGTGGCAACCACACACCTCGAGTGTGGTAAGGAAGATTCTTGAGACACGTCATTTCACCGACATTCAGTTGTTGGTACAGTGGGTCGTTCATCTCGGAGCCAACCCGTTCTGCGAGCCGTACTCTCCTATCCCGAAACTGCCTGCCGAGCTACGCCTGCCTATCAAAGAGGATTGCACCATGACTATTGATGGCCACCGTCCCTCATTCCGCCATGACCAAAACCACCCCCTATCTATAGAACACGGTGCAACACAGTCCAGCGATGCCCCCGAACTCGACAACGGCCTCGCCACGTCGGTACCGGCGGCGCCAGTCACCCCAGCGGCTCCTGAGCCCGTGTACACACAAGAGATACCAGAACCAATCCCAGAGCCGATGTCCCTTCACCCTTTCGATGCCGACCACATGGAACCTTACCACGGCTTCCACCAGGACATGATACCGCACCTGGACGATATCCATGAAATTTCTGTGACTTCCAACGAAGTTCCCACGATCGGTGCTGCTTCCCACCAGCCCATCACTCACTGGGTGGGGATCGAACACACCCCGCATGGTTTGACGATCCAGCCTCACTTAGATACCATAATGGGCTATTCCCATAGCAACCACCACCACCACCACCACTCAGTGCTCGGGTCCGATGGGCGGCCGGTGACGCCGGCACAACACATGCTAGTTTCGACAACAACAGCTGCGGGAGGGTACGGCACGGTGATGATACCACAGCACCCTCCAGAGGTTCTGCAGATGGATCATCAGATGGATGGTCAAATAGACGCTCGCCTAGACGCCCACATGGACGCCCATATGGAAGCTCATATGGACGCGGATATGGAGGACTATAAGTACGAGCTTGAAGCGAATCGTTTCTAGCATGGTCTCATTGGGACCGTATACGACGCGACTTCTGCAGGATACCCACTTTCTTGATACCCCCCTTGCTGTTTTGGACTAATATCCCCGGCGTTGATGCTGGTGACTAAAATGCCACCAAGTCATGTACTACTATGTTGTTTGGGATGTACGATTTTGGCAATGAGCTGTACTATTATCGGAATTTCCTACGCCCTCATCATTTCCTTGGGAGCTTGTCTGTCAGGCATATGCAAGCGTTGGCAGTCTCCTTTCATTGTACTACATTTGTATTCTTCCTCTACCTATACAGTAGCTTCTTTTGGGGGTTTGGAAAAATCTTCTTGGACGAATTGGACGGCTGGATGGATGGACGGGCACAGGGACTATGGAAGGACGGATGGCAGGTTTTTTTTTTTGGTTTTTTTTTTTTTGTGGCAGAAAGGGTCCACACACTTATCTTGTTATCACGGTTTTCGCTTCTGGGGGTCATGACGAACAGGAAGGTTCAGAGGTCCGATTTGGATGATCAGGATCGGGACAAAAACGGCTTCATGACTGGGACGTGTACTCGTTTTTCTTTTAAGAGATACCACACATAAAGGGAAGAGCAGAGCATGCACACGGCGTGCAGGATGCACGAGGCAGGAGAAAATGGGGCACCCGCCACAATGTCGCTGGGAGAAGATTTTGAGGGGTGGGTTATGTGTAGTGACAAAGTCATAAACGGCAGTGGACAAACGTTGACAGTGTTGGAGAAAGTTGCCAAAACCAACCTTAGGTACATGCGCAGTTTCAACGTCCAAAGCGGGTCGAGAAGCGGCAGCATCGAGTGATGTAAACTGCCTGATAGTACGTCAAGGTCTCGAGCTACGTCATACCTACAGGGAAGTAACATGCTATTTCTCTCACGATCTATTTGTGGTTTTTCACAACTCCGATGGAGAGGTAATATCTGAAAACTGTGATGGCTTACTTGCTTCCTAACTATTCTCGATTGGCAACTTCGCTCCTGAAGGTCTCCTCTCTGCTACCTTAAATTGTCCCGCCGATTTGGGTTTGTTTTGAAGCCGGAAAACATCGATGCAGAAGCCAGCTGCAATAGTAAGGGCAGAAGAAGATACACACCAGTAAAAAGAAAGAAAAAAACTAAAACTCGCCCTTCCCGAAAATCTCAATGCCATGTCTATACCAATCCCAAACCTTTAGAGAACTTCATACAAGCACACACCTAATGGCGTGATGGCTACCCAGTATGCAGGTGAAAAGACAACAGCTTCATACCGGTTCCCTTAAAGCAATAACCCCAAATCAAAACCCCATTTTTTGTGTCATCCCACCCCGGGTGAGCGAGTGTAGGGTGTGTTAACACTCAACGGCCTGGCAATTAAGGCACGCATGATGGTGAGTGGGGATTCCGGGAGTGGCTGCCACGTTATTTCGTGGTGGAACGTCGGTGGAGTATGGGTAGTTTGTGGTGGTATTGGCTTTACTTGGGGTGTCCCTGTTCCAAGGCAAACTCGTTAGCACCTCGGTTCGGCTTTTATCATGGCAAGATACCAAAGATGGGGCGCGTACGGGGCAGTTGGAGCATGTGCACTGGCCCTTAGGGCAGCTACACGAGCCGGAAGAGGTGCAGCCGCAGTTGTCAGGCATGGTGGCGGTGGTTTGGGGTGAGGTGTGGAAACCCGGATCTTGGACCTTTGGGTTAGGCGCGTTGGGTTGATTTGTATCGTGCTGGGTCGATGGTAGGGGTTTGACTTTCTGGAATGAGACTTTGCATTTGAAGCAGGGAGAGACAAAAGAAGAGTCCAAGGCAGAACAGTCAAATGCTCTTATACCAGCTCGAGCTCGGGCTCGAGCTCCTACCATCAGCTCTGTCTGCGCGACAGAGGAAGTGGCCAGGACGAGGCGTGGCGAGGTGACGTCTGTAGACGTCATAAAAGGGGTCCGGGATATCAAAAGAGGGACCGGTGAAGGGACTATCCTCGGCTGTCGGTCGTATCATTCAGTCGATATAACCACTTGGTCTGAGCCACTTCCACGCTCGCTCCCTTCTTTCAGGTTCCACAAACATGACACAGCAACTGGCCGAAGTTCGTGGCTCCGCTGACATTGAAAGAGTCAAGTCTAACACCCACGCACCGCCTCACCAACAAACTCAAATGCTCCATGACAGCTGCCATGCTACTAGTGCAAAGACGCTTTCGATCGATCGATGTCGATCCTGGGGTTCTCCTTAGGCCATCGGGGGCCAGCCGGCCGTCGTGAAAGCACGCGAGTCAGCGAGCCAAGACAACCGACAGCGGCAGGTCCCAGTCCTCCCCTTTTCCTGTCTAAGTAAGTGGTTTACTTCGTGTCGGCCGGCGTTCGGTCTTATTTCGGCTAAGATATAATGATCTTGAAGAAGTGAGCTTGCTGTAGACCACGTAGAGGATTACGGATTCTCCATTAACGTTACCTAGTATTGTGACAATTACTAAGTTGATAACTTGGAAGGGATCATGATAATAAACACCACCCCGTAGTAGCTCAGCTGTGATTCTGCTCACACAATTCAAATTAGGGTACAGCGTAACTACAATTTCAAATATACGATTTAGGTATTTAGACTGGCACTTGTTGTTTTTGTTCGGCGTTGGTTTGATTTTCTAACAAAATGTTCTTGACCACGATAATTCAATCTAGCCTTGACGGGTCGCTGCAGGACACTTGGTATATCTGCGTTATCTTCATATTCCAGCCGGAAACGGGGATATCCAGTTTGGTTAATTTCACAGAGACGCTATCGTAAAGAACTAAAATGCTTTTACATCATGTTATACCATGCTACGCGACCTGCAGCAACACCTCAGGACCACGAACTTTCTCTCCGTCCACCTGCGATTGCGGTGCGTAGAGGCCACCAGGGAGTGTCGGCATGCACGAGCCGGACCGCAGGCGATAGCTTACCGAGTTGGATCGCATTGTTCCTTTGCGGAGACTCCTTCGTTTTTTAAGTCTTTTTGTTATCATCGGTACTGTCTTCAATATAATCATCCCAAAAGACGCAAGCTCCAAGCTGGTGCGTGTCGGCAAATGTCTCCCTGGTCCACGTGTGGTTGGTTCGACGCCTTCCGGTGGTGGGAGACGTGCGTGGTGTCGTTCCCAGAGTATTCCGGATTCATTTTCAGGTAGTAGTGGTCGGGGGATGCACAGAGGGTAAAAAGTTGTGTTCTCAAGACTGTGAGAATTAGATAGAGACGCTTGCCGTTAGGTTTGTGTAAAGCTATGGTCGTTTCCTGACGGCCTGATTGACTTGTCTCCACGCCAAATCGAAGCGGAAACGGAGAGTGCGGCCCCCACAACGTTTTGACCGCCCGGGGATACTGGAGCCGGGTAAGTACTCCACTGTGTCACATTGGCTTCTGTGGAAAGACTGGAGTGCCACGGCCGAAGCCACCGCTGAAGCCGGGCTCGACACGGGCTGTAGATCAAGAGGCGTTGAGAAGGAGCGTTCATGGATGAGAAGTGATGTTGCAAATGTGGACAGTGGAACCCCCCGCCAGACGGCCAAATGTTCGGCACAACGCGTGGCAGTGTGGGTGGGTTAATTAACTTATGGTGTCTCTCATTATTCCAAGTATTTCCATTGATATGTGTAGATTCCATCGTGTTTTCGTGTTTTCGTGCCCAGCTGACCACTGGGTTGACCACTCGCCGACCACGGCAGGTTCAGGTGGGATCAAGCTTCCACCACCCCGCCGCCGCCTTCCTTCCCGAACACGCCTCCACTTTACGGCTGCGGCGACAGCTCTAGTGCGGGGCAATTGCTGCACTCGTTTCTTGAATGTAACGCGGGGCAGCTTGGGGTTTGGGGTTTGGAGAGCTTTCTTTCCATTATTGGAACCCCCTCGTTATCATCGTCGCATCACCCGCCATTCTCTCTTTTCCTGACCCTTCCCTACGTTCGTTTCGCCCCTGGTCGACAGCTTGCCCAACATGGCTGGTTCCGTGCCCATTGCCCGCGCTCTCAGCGACATTTACACGGACGATGCGGTGGCTTCGCAGGCCAAGCGATGGACCAATCTCGTCGACAAGTTTCAGTCCATCTATGGCCACAGGCCCGAATTCGTGTCTCGGTCGCCCGGCCGTGTGAACATCATCGGTGAGCACATTGACTACTCGCTGTACTCGGTCCTACCCATGGCCATTACTGCCGACGCCCTGCTCGCCGTGTCGACCGACCTATCTTCGGTCAAGGGGGACACCTTCAAGATCCAGATCGCCAACGTCCAAGAGACCAGGTTCCCTGCCCACGAGTTTGACACCCCCTACGACGCTGTGGAAATCGACGCTACCGTCCATGAGTGGACCAATTACTTCAAGTCGGGCCTGCGCGGCGCCCTGGAGCTGCTGCGTAAGAAGCACGGTGCCAACTTCAAGCCCAAGAACATGCAGATCCTCATGGACGGCACCGTCCCCGCCGGAGGCGGCTTGAGCTCGAGCGCTGCCTTCGTCAGTGCGAGTGCCCTGGCCGTAATGGCGGCCAATGGCGAGAGAGCGGTCGACAAAACGGAGCTGACGGAACTGGCCATCGTCAGCGAGCGGGCAGTAGGCGTAAACTCGGGAGGGTAGCTAGTCCTTGGCCCTCAGACATGTCACCTACACCCGCTAACGCGCTGTAGAATGGACCAGTCCGCCTCCGTCTTCTCGGAGCGCGGATCCGCCCTCTTCGTCTCCTTCACCCCCTCCCTCAAGGCGCGGGCCGTCCACTTTCCCCCGACCCGGCCCCAGCTCACCTTCCTGATCGCCCAGTCCTTCGTCACGGCAGACAAGTTCGTCACCGGCCCTATCCACTACAACCTGCGCGTGGTAGAATGCAGCTTGGCCGCCGCCTACCTCAACGCCGCCCTCAACCCGCCCAGCACGCCTCTTCCCGCCGACGCCGCCCCGCTGGGTATCAGTCTGCACGGCTTCCACGAGACGTTCTTCGCCCTCGCCGAGCACGCCAGCTCGGCTACATCAAGCAAAACGGTCCCAGTGCAGCTCGAAGAGCTCATCGACCTCACCACCAAGACCCTCACCAAGGAAGAGGGCTACACACGCGATGAGATCGCCGCCGTTCTCGGCGTCACCGTTGACGAGCTCAACACACGGTTCACATCGCGCTTTCCTGTGCGTGCCGAGCGCTTCAAGCTGCGGCAGCGCGCGCTGCACGTCTTCGGCGAGGCCCTGCGCGTGTTGCGCTTCATGGAGCTGCTCGAGGACCCGGCCGCGCACCAGCAGGGGTCGACAGAGGACACGAGCGAATACAACGCCCGCCTTGGTGGCTTGCTCAACGACACGCAGGACTCGTGTCACGATGCATACGAGTGCAGCTGTCCTGAGATTGACGCCCTGTGCACTATCGCTCGGCGGGCAGGGAGCTACGGCAGCCGACTGACGGGCGCCGGCTGGGGCGGGTGCAGCGTGCACTTGGTCCCGGCTGACAAGGTGGATGCGGTGCGCGCGGCGTGGGAAACGGAGTATTACAGCGAGCTGGAGCTGACCGAGGAGCAGAGGGAGGCGGCCGTGGTGGTGAGTCGGCCGGGTGGCGGGAGCGCTTTGTATCTGGTTGCCGAGGGCTCGTTGTAATGAACCCAACTCTGTCCTCAAGGTTGGATTTCCGGTCCCAGCCCTTGGGTAACTGTGCCCTTGTATGGATATCATGACAACGAAACCGGTAGGTTAGCAGCTGGTATAAGTAGAAATGGAGATTAGGTATTCATCGTGTAATCCCGTTGCCTGTCATCTCTATCCATGCCTGGCGCCGCTGTATGGTTAAAATACCTGTCACACAGGTAGCCATGCTACCTAGGCAGGCCCACTATTGGCCATATTCATACACCGCTCCCATAAAGACACAATAGCACTACCCCCCTAAATAACCCGGCCTATGGCCTTGCGGCCTTCTCAATATGCCTCACCTGCCGATCCGTCTTCATTTGCGCCCGTCGGTATTTGATATACAGGAAGAAGGCATCCCGGAATACGGTGAAGAGACACGCGCCCACGAAGCTGCGCCCCCACCGTGACTGCAGAAGGCCCCCGGGTGTCCTAAATCGGGGACGCGTTACCCATGCCCGAGGCAGTGCGAGGCGCAACAGCTCGCCCGTGGCGCTGGCCAAGAAGGGATACAGCAGTGCCGTGGTGATACTGCTCATGGCAGTTGTGAGGCTAAATCCCCCGTGGTAGTAGCCGTCTTCGTCTAGGGCGTTGGGTGCGAGAGCGGGTGCGGGGACGGGAGCCGGGGCGGGAGGGCCAGCTCTGTTTGCATGGCGGTTTTCGTCCTGGGGGAGTTGTTCGGGCTCCTGCTGGGCCGCCCCGGCTGGCCTTTCTGCGGCCATATCATGCTCGAATCCGAATTCGTCCTCGGCTGCCTCGTGTTCATTGCCGCCAAGCTGCACTTCGAACTCAACCTCGGCGTCTCCCATGGGCTCCGCCGCACCATTGCTTTCGACCGCCGCATCGTCGGATAGGGTGGCCCTAAGCGCTCCGGCGAAAGCGATGGCGCTTTGCAGGAAACCCGGCTCATCTGTGGGGTCCTGTCCGGGAGGCGTGTTCTCGTCCCTCTGGGGAAGCCCGTGGATCGTCCGATGGAAGCGACGCTCGAGGGGGCCGAAGACCTCGTAATAGAAGTATGAGTAGGCCAGTTGGACGGTCGGTATCGTGGCGATGACCAATTCCGGTGAGGGTGGCCATGTCCATAGTTCGGTATGACCGGTTAGTATCGCGCCGTACTATGGAGTTGGTAATGTCAGTATGGATAGATTGGACTCCATCTGTGAGACGGGTACTTACAAAGATGGAAAACGGCAGGACGAAGAAACCGGATATCGAGGGCAGCACCCGAAAAAGTACCAGCCCAGGGCCAATAAGCGCCAAAGCCGTTACATGTGAGGCAACTCCCGCTACTTTCGGCAGCGTTAACCCCCTCGACGTGTTGAAGAGAGTGTCCAGCCCAATATAGCGCCGGGCCGCCCTAGGACCAGCAATGGCGGCGAACGCGCCCCAGCCATACCATGAAGACCCGATCACGGTACAGCTGCTCAGGAGGAGGACCAGGGTGGTGGGCGAGATGCGGCGGTAGCGGCGGTATAAGGCGTTTTGCAGGGCGACGATGGCGTCGTGGGGTTCATCGACGTGGATGACAGCGCGGCAGGCCGGACACCGGAGGTCAGGCTTGATGCGCTTCGCCCGCGCCTGCTTCTCTATCTCGACGACCCATTGCAGCATGCACTTGCCGTGCGCCTCGAGGCTGCATGGGCACGGGTTCACCCAGGGGCCGTTGGGCGCGTCGGTATCTGTCTGGAGGCAGATGAAACAAATGTGCTTCGTGTCGGCGGTCGCGTAAGGCGCGGGGATGATGGTGTGTGCTGGTGTGTATATTGTGTTGCGACTTGACGCAGGGGATGTCATCGTGCCGTTTGTGTTCCCGCTGCCGTTGCCGGGCCTGTGACTGTAGACTGTCGAGGAGTTGTATTGGGAACCCTGGATTTGGCCCTGTCAGCTCGAGATCGGCACGTTGCTGATGCGTCGTGTTTACCGAAGCGATATCACTTATATCGCCTGTGCTCTGAAGCCTCGTACACTGTGTGCCCTCTATAGCCGGTCGCCAGTAGTTGAGACGAACTTAGCGGGAAGTGGTGGTCGCTTCAAGACATCAGGCTGTGTTGATTGTTCGGAACTGAGGGTTTGCCAGGTACTCGTATCAAAGGCACCTAATAATCCAAATCAAATAGTTTTTTTTACTTCCCAGGGTCTACGTCGGGTGACATCAGTGCTGGCCGTGCAAAGACACCCCACATGCCCTCTGTTGCATGCAGGAAGCCGTAGTTTGCGCCAGCACGAGCCTATGTGGCGCTCATGTTATCCGCCTACAGAAAACTGATAAGGCCGGCCTCCCCAAATACAATAAACAGCATTTATCGCCGCGTTGGAGCCTGTCTAGCTTTTATGCCGAAGATTAGCAAATTTCCGAGTGATTCTATTTCCCGTAAGTATCATGTCACTTATATAATTCAAGGTTCTTACCACCGTGGTGTGGTTATTCAGGCCACCCCGCAATTTCTATCCCCAGTTCCTCGTGCAGCCCCACAACCCAAACAACCCCGCCATCGACCCTCGTGGAATGCAGCAGAGATTCAGCGACGTGAATCGGGCACAAACCCTCCCTGCTAGCCTTTGTAAATTTTCCCTCGCTCCTTACACCACCTAAATTCTGCGCCAATATCGCCAGTCTACCCTCGAACAAATTCATCTTATTTATAACAATATGGTATGTTGTTCTGACGCGCCTCTCGAATTAGTTCCTTGACTGACCGCCATGTGTGGCAACAACAGGCCACGACATCCAAGCAGCGCCTCGCGTTGGCCATTTGCGACTTCCTCTCGACCTCGCTGACCGACGGCACCCTCCAAGCCGATGAGAAGGACTCGATCGATGTTGCCATCAACTGCATCAGCGAAGCCTTCGGCGTCGACCCATCTGACAAGGCCGCCGTGACCTCGGCCGTCGGCAGCCAATCTCTCCTCCAGATCTACTCGGTCTACGAGAAGCTCAAAAACTCGTCCCCCGGCGCCTCCAAGCCCGCGCCGCCACCTTCCTCCTCCGCCTCGACCCCGCCGCCCGCCTCGGCCCTGCCGACAGACGAGCAAAAGAAGCAGGCCGAAGCCCTCAAGTCCAAGGGCAACGCCGCCATGGCGCAAAAGGACTACCCGACCGCCATCGACTTTTACACCCAGGCCCTCGCTCTGCACCCCGGAAACGCCGTGTTCCTCTCGAACCGCGCCGCCGCGCACTCGGCCGCGCGCGACCACGAGTCCGCCAAGGCCGATGCCGAGGCCGCCGTCGCCATCGACCCCAAGTACACCAAGGCCTGGAGCCGGCTGGGGCTCGCGCGCTTCGCGCTCGGCGACGCCAAGGGGTCCATGGAGGCCTACCGTAAGGGGATCGAGTACGAGGGCAACGGTGGCAGCGACGCCATGAAGAAGGGCTTCGAGACGGCCCGCCGGAGGGTTGACGAGATAGCCTCAGATGAGGCGGTCGCGGCGACGACGACGCGGGACGGTCCGGGTGCCGGTGCCGGTGCCGGCGCGACGCCGAGCTTGAGTGATCTCGCCGGCATGTTCGGCGGCAGTGGTGGTGGTGGTGGTGGTGGTGGCGCCGCCGGCGCCGGCGGAGGCATGCCTGACTTCGGGTCCATCATGAGCAACCCCATGTTTGCGTCGATGGCCCAGAATCTTATGAGCAATCCCGACATGATGGCCAACCTGATGAGCAACCCCCGGCTGCGCGAAATGGCCAACCAGTTTGGTAGCGGCGGCGGTGGCATGCCCGATATCGGCTCCCTGATGTCGGACCCCAGCATTGCCGAGATGTAAGTTTTCGCTCATCCTTAGCAACACTCTTCGGTTGGAGCGTAGAGGGGATAGTCCATACTAACATGATAATTACAGGGCTCGCAACATGATGGGTGGCGGCGGCGCTGGTGGTGCTGGGCGCGGTGGCCCCGCCCCATAGAGGAACTGAGGTGAGGGAGGTTTCATGGTGCAACCCTAGAATAATGCGTTTAGCGAATAAAGATCCTATGTGGCTGTTTCGTTTGGAACTGCCGCTCGCAACTGGCTTTGTGGTGCTTGCGTGCAGTCGTGTGTTTTGCGATTTTACAATTTGTAGACACCAAGTCGGATCATGAAGGACGCAGCTGGCGAATTTCAAAAATGAACATCGTAGAAGATAAGCGGCAACATCACTACGACTAATACAACCACTGGCTACTGCTATCGGGGCTATATTGGACGTATCCTTTCGCATCTGGCCTATCAGTGATGGTAGTGAGACAATTACTCGATTGTTTTGAGGTTGCCTCCTGGATGTGCTTAGTTAATTTTGCTTTCCCTCATCACAATATGTATCTCATGAGCCAACTTAATTCTGCTCACTGTCGATGCTTTAATTTTTTCAAAAGTTTGTCCGTCATTTCTGAAAAAAGGGAAGTCAATCATGACCTTCCAGCCGTACCGCTCAGATCATAGTAGCCCAACAAGAGCTAACAAAAACTCCAACCCCAAGCATAGCGATGGTCACACGGATTCTAACAAGGACGAAGGACGTTACCAAGCAATTCTTTCGCTGCTCCAGAGGCCGTGGTTTCAGAGTATTTGATCCCAGTCATCGACTTCGTGGGGCAGTTATAATATTTACGACTCTAATCGAGATTTGTCACCTTAACTTAGGGAATCTATCTAGACTTTCAAAGCATTGGGTAGGTTCAGGTTTGTCCAAAACGGCCCAATGTAGGCCTCGACGCTTACTTTTGCTTAGGGGTTCATGATCGGTCATCGCCAATCGGCGCTCCGCCATGCGGTTAATGTTTTCGCCAGAGATTCGTAGGATCTCGAGCGAGGATGCTACAACCGCGCCTAGGTCAGCGCCAGTTTCATTGATGGCTCTTAACCTCATAACACTTCATATACTCCTGTAACGTAACATACCCTTTTCAAGCACCCTAGGGCCCCGTTAAGGGAGGCCTATACCATGGCCAAAGGTGCAAGGTTTTGTAGTACTTAGTCAGCGGCGGCGGCCCCTTTTGTGCTATTTCTAGAGGGTAGTTCCATTTCTAGACTCCGCCGCTCTTCTTCTGAGCTATGTGAGGGCCAGACTAATAGTTGGGTCGGTGACGACCAGCGAATCCCTGGTGTTGTATGTTCTTTTTGCCCACATACACTCTTCAGCCCTACCTCAAGACTCGAGTTGTGTTCATTTTCCGTGATACTAGTCCCTCCCCTAGCAGCCATGGCGTTTAATGATATGCATGCCTAGAAAACACCCAGTAACTTGCTCATTCTCATCTGAATCATCCTGCACAAGTCTTTTTGGCCACTTTAGAATCTCACGATCAACTCGATGACGTAGTCATCTTTCCCACATATATACAACGAAACCAATAAATATACTGAGAACACCATTGAGATCTAACAATCAAGGGAAGTCAAACCTCCGGCCTCTCTAACCCACCCACTTCCGCGCACTTCTAAACATCCGCAGCCATGGCCCAAACTCGCCCCACTCTTCGACTTGACCAGGCGGCAGGTAGCTAGCTACATCCGCCAAGATCGTCCGCTCAGGATGTGGCATCATAGCTAGGACACGCCCGTCCCTGCTAGAAGCACCCGCTATGCCCAAGGGGCTACCGTTAGGGTTAAACGGGTACTCCTCCGTCACATCCAAGTTGTTATCCACGTAACGTAGTGGGATGCCCCCGGCCTTGGTAAGTGACTCAAAATCGGCGGGCGAGGCGAACTCGGCCCTGCCTTCTCCGTGAGACACGGTGATAGGCAGTGATGAACCGTCCATGCCGTTGAAAAAGACGGACGGCCGGTCCGGGTTGTCCTCAATCTTGACCATGCTGAAGCGGGCCTCGAACTGCGACGAATTGTTGTCCACAAACGTCGGGAAGTGCTCGGCGCCCGGAATCAAATCCTTCAACCGTGACAACATCTGGCAGCCATTGCAGACACCCAGGCTGAAGGTATCCTTGCGCCGGAAGAATTCGGCCAACTCACGGCGCGACTTGTCGTGCAATAGAATTGACTTGGCCCAGCCTTGACCAGCGCCAAGCACGTCGCCGAACGAGAAGCCACCGCAGGCCGCCAAACCCACGAAGTCTGCGAGCGAGCGACCCGAGATGATATCACTCATGTGGACATCCACTGCGTCGAAGCCTGCGGCCCGGAAAGCAAAGGCCATCTCGGCGTGCCCGTTGACACCCTGCTCTCTCAAAATGGCAACACGGGGGTTCTTGCCAAAGAAGCGAGTGATGGAGGCCGTGAGAGGGATAATGTCCTCGGCAGGCGAGAAAGTGAGATTGTAGGACAGGCCGGGATCCTTGGCATCCGAGATGGCCGCATATTCGGAATGGGCACAAGCCGGGTTGTCTCTCAGCTTCTGCATCTCAAATGAGGTTTTTGTCCACCACTGCTGCATTTCAGCTCTGTCCAGAGACACAAATGTTGCGTTCTCGCCATAGTGGATTGTGAGCGCCTGTTTGGAAAGCGGCTGAACGACACCAAACTTCTTGATCAGGCCAGCCGGGGGTCCACATGTCGCAAAGCATCTCTTGAAATTGATTTCGTCGGAGGCTCGCACCTGGAAGACAGCACCAAGTTCCTCGTTGAAAAGTGCCTCGGTCATGTCGGCCAAGCTACCTGAATTGGAGATTTCATCCATGGTCAAATCAGCGCCGCAGCGTCCGGCGAACATCATCTCGGCCACTGTCGTGAGAAGACCGCCGTCAGAGCGGTCGTGGTAGGCTAGAACAACACCGCTTTCGTGAAGCTGAGCAAGGGCATCAAAGTAATCCCTCAATAAGTCCACGTCCCGAACATCAGGCGCCTCGTTGCCGATTGCGCCAAGAGACTGTGCCAACGCGGAACCGCCCATGGCCCTACGACCCTTGGCCAAGTCAACAAAGAGGAGGATTGTTTCTCCAACGTCTTCTACGCGGCGTAGTTGTGGTGTCCACGTGATTCTGATATCTTCGACCAACGTGAAGGCCGAAATGACGACCGAGACTGGCGCAGTCACGCTCTTTCTCACTTCGCCATCCTTCCACGAGGCCTTCATCGAGGTTGAGTCCTTGCCGACAGGGATACTGATTCCCAGTTGAGGGCACATTTCCATGCCAATCGCCTCAACGGCCTCATAAAGGGCTGCTCCTTCGCCGGGATGGTTCACAGCTGCCATCCAATTTGCAGAAAGTTTGACGCGCTTGAGATCTCCACGATGCGAACCGCCCATAATGTCAGCGGCGCCAAGGTTGAGCAGACTTTCTGCAACTGCCATCCGTGCAGAAGCAGCCGGGGAGATCAGGGCCAGAGTGGGTTTCTCGCCCATAGCCATAGCCTCACCAGTCTTGACGCCGTTGAGACCGAATGACGAGGCGGTTACGGCGACGTCGGCAACCGGTGTTTGCCACGGGCCTACCATCTGATCGCGCACCGTGAGCCCGCCAACGGTTCGATCACCAATGGTAATCAGGAACGATTTGGAGCCAACGGCCGGCATCCAAAACACCCTCTGCACGGCCTGCTTGAATACGTCTGAGTCGCCGACAGAATCACCAACGGCAGCTTTTAGGCTCGCGGCAGCATCAAACACTGGCCATGTTGGTTGCTTCGAGTCGACAATACGCTCAAGCTTGCGCCCCTTGGGGAATAAGACATTCATAGGGACATTGATTGGGTGTGGATATTCCTTTGATTCTCTGTCGCTCAGAATGAGCTTAGAAACTCCGTCGGCTTCCTTGGAGAGGACTGTGCCAACATCTGAGAAGCCACAGCGCTCACGTCCTGCGGGCATTAGCTCAGAAATAATTCAAAGGGAGTGGTTGAAATTTCCAAACTCACTGCAGATGCTCGTAAAACGGTCCATACCCTCGCTGTTGACAAGGATAACATATCGCTCCTGGGCCTCATTGCACCAAATTTGGAGCGGGCTCATGTTTCTGTCCACACTTTCCACCTGACGCAGCTCAAATCTGCCTCCAAAGCCGGCATCTTGGACGAGTTCTGGCAGTGCGTTGGAAAGGCCGCCGGCACCGACATCGTGAATCATGGCGATCGGGTTCTGTGCTCCCAGGGCAACACAGGTGTTGATAACCATTTGTGCCCGCCGTTCCATCTCAGGATTGCCGCGCTGGACACTGTCGAAATCCAGATCGGCATTTCCTTCTCCTGAAGCATTGCTCGACGCAGCACCGCCACCCAGGCCAATCAACATGGCCGGGCCTCCAAGAACGATGACGTGGGCGCCTTCGTGGACGTCAGACTTGCGCTTGAGGGCATGTGCCTCACGGACCGTGCCGACACCTCCAGCAATCATAATAGGCTTATGATAACCACGGAATTCCCCTTCCACATCATCCGCAGTGAGGAGAGTACGGAAAGATCCAGTGAGACAAGGGCGACCAAACTCATTGTTGAAACGAGCGCTGCCGATGGGGGCTTCCAGCATGATGTCAAGACTGCTGGCATAATGTGCCGGTCGGCCGGCGTCGATTTCCCAGGGAGTGCGATGGTCAGGGATGAGCAAATCCGAGACCCAAAAGCCGCAGAGGCCAGCTTTGGGCATTGAACCTCTGCCGACAGCTCCTTCGTCGCGGATCTCGCCACCAGAGCCGGTAGCCGCGCCTGGCAAGGGGGCGATGGCGGTGGGATGGTTGTGTGTTTCGACCTTGGCAAGGACGTGGATCAGCTCCTTATTCAACTTCCACGAGCCTGTCGAGTAGTCAGGTGCCCAGAAGTTGGCAGTCTCGCCCTGCATAACGGCCGCATTGTCGCTGTAAGCGGATACTGTGAATTCGGGCGTGAGTTTGTCGGTGTTTCTGATCATCTCAAACAGACTCTTGGCCTTGGAAACACCATCAATGGTCCAATTGGCATTAAATTGCTTGTGGCGACAGTGCTCTGAGTTGACCTGGGCGAACATGAAGAGCTCAATGTCATGGGGTGGTCGTCCCAACTGGGTGAACTTGTCCACCAAGTATTCGACCTCAGACTGATCTAGGGCCAAACCGCGCTTCTTGTTGTAGTCGTTGAGGACTTGGAGTGGGTCTTGACCCTTGGCGAAGATGTCGACAACCTCCAATGGCTGGGGCTGTCCCTCAGCAAACATAGCATTGAGGTCGGGCTCGTCGGTAGTGAGGTGCTCGGTCATGCGGTCATGCAGGACATCTCGGAAGGGCACCGTCTTGTCATTGTAGGGCTGCTCAAACTCAATGGTGATGGTGCGTCCGCGTTCGATGCGGTGAATCTGCTGCTCAAAGCCGCACACGTGGGCGATGCTGGTGGCCTTGGTGCTCCATGGCGAGTTGTACCGCGGGGTAACATACCACTTGCGACCGTAGCCAATGTGTTCCAGGTGAGTAGTGGACGGCTCCGTCTCAATTGGCAAGGGGAGCAGCTGGGTGAGCTTCTGCTGGGCAGCAGGAGCGTTGCCCTCGATGTGGGCATAGTAGACCCAGACGCCAGACAACGACGAAACCTTGATGGGGGCGACCTTGTTGATCTGGTCAGTGAGCTTCAGCGCTTCGGGCGCCGTGAAGCACGACTCCCCGAAGAGGGTGAGGTAGGCCATCTTGGGTGCGCAATGTGCAAGTGTGCACAGAGGTGATAGGTGGTGAGCCAGGAAGCTTATTGTCTGGCGACTGGAGGCTTTGACTTGAGACTGATTGGTAGACTAATTGGCAGAGAGCCCGCGCGCGAGCCCGCAATAGATTCGAAGCAGCAGCGAAGTCGGGGAGGCGGGGTCATGGCACTGTCTGAAATTTCTTGGTGGGGTTTTGCATATACGGCCCACCAAGAATCTCGTCCCCACAGCCTGGTTGGCTGGAGCTCCTTATCAGAACCCCAGCTTTTTTATCGGAATGGCGGGGCACTTAGTGGCTAAAACGTCCCGCATTTTTAGCTTCAACATTCATTACCGCTGGCGGCCAGGGCGCCATTTTCTTTTCTCAATAACATTAAGGTACCGCTAGCGTGAAGGTACGACTGTTCTTGGTCATTGAACATACTCCATTCCGGAATAGCCCCTATCACATATTTCCACTGCATAACAGCCGCGGTATCCTTTCCAAAACGCTGGTCAGAAAACCTAGTCAGAATACCATCCAGCGTCTCCTTCCGTTTCTGAGGTTGACTCCTAATCCACCCCAAGAATGTCAAATTGTACTAGTGCTCACATTGATCGAGCTTCGTTTTGACACCGAGAGCGAGCCTTGCCAGGTGCATCTCACGACCCCGGTCCAAGAGCATAAACTGGAGTTCATAGCCACTGAGATTGGCCCTCATCTCCCTGTATTCTCGAGCCAGGCTGGCCAGTGGTTGTCTATCCTCCAAGACTTGACCGGTGTAAATTATGATGTCACCGAGGCTGCACAGCCAGTCGACGACAATGTCCCTCGCCGCGTTGGTGACGCAAAGCATTCGGGCGGCCTCGGATTCGCAGGTGTAGTTTTGCGGGCATAATGGAAAGGCCGAGTAGGTGTCGCCGGTATTGGGAATGCCATTCAGCCAGGAGAGGATTCGTTGAATTCGGTCTCCCCTGCTCACCTGTGGGGGGAAGCTTGCGACAAGTTGCTGGAAGATCGGTTGGCATGGTCCATCAATAAGGAGGATGTTTTGATCTTTGACTTCTTTGGGGATTTCCATTAAGTATGAGATCTCTTAATAATTGAACATTGAGGATGTGTTGAACATGATGTGATTTGATCCATCAAATGATGATGAGTGCGAGTGAAGGGTGCTTTTATAAGGTACTACTTCGCAAGCTAAGCGCATTGGTTGTGAAGTATAAGCGGTTCTTTCTAGTCAAGCCACTTCCCAGTGTCAACTCCTGCTTCATCATATAACCGCTGAATGAAGGAGCCGCTTACTACCCCTGGATAGCAACTGCCTTACGGTCCCCTTGCCATCTAATTGCCGCTTAATGCTTCCAGCCGTTGGTAAATTATAACTGCCAAGCCGCTGGAAAGTACAACTCAACAGATTTGGTTGCTAGGAATGGAGTGGTGCAGCTAAGTAACTAGGAGCCATCATTGAAGCATGATATATACCTATTGTTTTTTTGGGCAATTTCCGTACCCGACTTTTGGAATTTCTGGCCTAGGCCATTCTGCTAAGTTAAATCCAATATAGTACTGTGGAACTTGAGCTTGCTCGGTATCATCGAACAAGAAGGGCTTAAAGCCGATGCTAGTCATACGGAGCCTTCAATGGAACCTACAATATTGGAGGTGGCTTCAACATGGCTTTATGCTTTTACGTTTTGATTCTTGATGGTGGGCCCAAATTCCTATTTACATTGTTTGACTTTTAAGAAGTATAATGTGTGTACTGCTCATTTGGATTCCTTCGGAGATAGGTTAACATTCAAGTCCAACCTAGCTAGGTGGTATATATCCATGCTTTCACTTCTTTCCCTCAGACGACCCTGGCAGGTCCTCTACGTTCTGAGTTTAAATCTTGAACCACATCCCTTCTTGCCACAACTACTTTTCAAGTTAACGACAACGTACCGCTACTTTGAAATGGCAACCATTACGACAGACGGCTGGATAATCGAAGCACATAGACGATACTGGGTACCCACAGAGTGCTACAGTGATCGTCGAGCCTGGTACGATGGTATCCAGGCGGGAAACTTCGCTGCTTGGAGTCGGCCTGTGAGCTCGGGGTCGGCGAGCTCGGGTTCAGAAGCGGGCCAGATGCGGCCGATGTCATACGGGGCCATTCCCACCATGGCTGTCACCGACAACAGAGCCAAGATCACGGTCCCTAAGCGCTTGGCCAGAGATGTTCCATTTCTCGGACATAGGCCGGGGGATTTTGTTTTTCGCTTGGATTACAGCATGGCCCACAGGCAGGGATTGGAGGTATGCCTCAAATACGAGGGCCAGATTCCTCGGGAGAACATTCAGCACCTTTATCAACTCAAGACAGGCGTGCTGCCCGACATACTTGAGATGGTGATTTCCCTCCTTGCCTATCAACCACTACAGCCGACGCGGCCAATTTCGGCGGAGCTGCAGCGAGTTCGGGACAAGCATGGGGATGTCGACCAAACCGATCTCGACCTGCTGCTCAGCATCTGGCAGACCAAGTACACTACCTGGGCTACCGAGGGTGGAGAAGCAAGACTCAGGCCGGCGAATCTGATTGAGGACCTGAATACGGACTCAGTTATGTGCAAATATGCCGAAGCGGCCTGGATCATCCACCGACTGCAGCGGTCGGGGGTCGAACTGGCATTTAAGTGGCACTCATTGATCGAGCTGATCGAGCTCGCTAGCGACTGCGCACTCAACACTCTTCTCACAAAATATGATGAGCATATGCGGGACGAGGCTTTGAAACTACTGCGTAGCAAGGACGGCCATTCAGGCCAAGTGTTGGTGTACTGTTTGGATGCCAGCGACGACATTCAGGAGGTGGAGTCGGGACGATCGAACCAAACAACTGCGGCTCAAGCCAGGCGGCTCGCCACAACCGCACAGGCCCCTGTTCAGGGTGGTAGTAGCGTTGGAGATCCCGGCAGCTGGGTCCAATCAGTGCTGCGGAGGCTGGCTTACCAGGACCCGCTTTCCGGCTCAGCTTTTCACGAATTTTACCGCGACGTCGACCGCGCCGGAACCTCCAATTCAATTCACTACAGTGGCAGCCCCGGGGAAGCTGACGACGAAGACCCCCCCTCATACAGTCCATACAGCCCTTCCCGCTCACCACCTCGCTCTCCCGCCTACCAATCTGCACCACGCTCGCCACCGCGGAATAGGCATAGCAAAGGCAACAACTGAGGCGACCTCGAATCGTTGACCCGAGTGCGGCAAAGCCCAAGCCAAGAGGACCAAGGACGAAACACGCCCGAAATCGACATAGGGTGCCTCGCAGCATAGTTCAAAGGTGTTTATTGATTGACATCATATCCACGATGTCCTTCCCCCTCCCCAGCCTCCGGGGCCTCGCCTCACGGCTCTTCTCCAGATCGGCCCTCCTCCCCTCAACTACCACTACCACCGCCGCCAGGACAACCCGCCCCTTCACCACAGCCCAGCCGACCATGGCCTCCAAACCAGCCTCGAAGCCGGCCTCCAAGAAGCCGGCCCCCGGGGGCGCCGCCAAGCCAAAGTCTAAAGGCCGCACCGTCGAGCGCGACCCCAAGATCGTCAACATGCTCCAGCACTTCGCCGCGCTCTCGCCGCGCCGCATCCCCGCCCCGCTCCGCATGGGACGCAACCGCCACCTGCGCCACTGGACGATCCACCGGGCGTGGCTGCTCTTCCGGCGCAAGGCGCGCGAGGAGCGCGAGCGCACGCTGATGCGCCAGCACCAGAGCATGTCGGCGGCGTGCGAGGCGCTGCGGCTGACCGAGGGCCCCGGCACCCGCGACCAGGGCTACCTGTACCGCGTTGCCATGGAGAAGAAGGGCGTTTACGGCCTGAACGGGGTACCGATTGAGTATGCGCGGGCTCAGACCGACACGCCGGCGCGGGTGGCGTGGAATCACGACTGGAAGGCTTGAAGGGGGGTTGACTAAGAGGGGAGCAACAGAGAGGAAACCCATGAGAGATAAGGGGCCAAGAGAGGACAAGGTTGAGAAGTGGAGGCCGCGGTCCGTTTTTAGAAGGCATTGGGATTGTATGCCATACATTGGTCGAGCCAGGTGAGAGCTCAGCTTGATCTATGGCGGTTGCTAGCGGCGGGAGCCAAGGCGTTGAGCTCACATCTGTAAAAACTTCATGTACCTATACTATAAATGCACATACACCATGGGCAGTCAAGAGTTGGCCATCGAATTCTCAATTCATTACCAATTCTTCAAACTCGCTATTACTCTTGGGATAGCCCCAATCTTGACCAAATTGTCCCATACCAGATCTCGCTACTTTTTATTCTCGGCATCACAAAAGCCCACAGCCACCTGCTCAGTAGTTCAGTTAGCAGACTTCGAACCCATATTTTCCGCCCATGCCCCGAAACTGTCCTTCCACCATTTCCCAGTGTTAAATACCATAATAACCCGACAACAGGGCACGACCAGGACAAGAAACAAGAAAACCAAGCAAATTTGTAGTCCTACATATTCCGCCGTCCCATTGCCCAATAAACCGGTTTCCATGCTGTAGCTGACTTCGCCGATATGCCGCTCGGTAACAGGGGAGGGAAAGAAAACGATAGGAAAATAAGTAAAAGAAATAGGCTCCAAAAACTTCTATGCCATATTAATACAATATGCAGGGATTCCGGCAGGGTCTCTGTTGTGCCTGTTTTTTGTTCCCAGTTCATTAATTTTCATGTCATCCGAACTCCGAGCTGCTAAGCTTAGGTCGGAAGAGAATATGAGGCGGACAAGATACACCATGTGTTTCTTCGTAACGGTGAGCGCGGCTTAACCAAAGGCGATTTCCAGGCTGTTTCCTTGCTTCGCCATGGGCTTTCCGGCTGCGGTATTGGTGACCTGGTGGGCATCGAGAAAGGGTTGATATGCTCCTCATAATATAACGCAGCACCCGCTCCCTTCCCCCTTTTCGAACATGAGCAATGCAGCTCGTGTGGCGGCCTCAAAGACGTCGTCAACACCCTCCCCGCTCAGACTGGAGCACTCCAAGTATTTGCGGGCGCCAATCTCCTTGGCAGCCGTCTCGCCCTCGCTTTCGGTTATGAAGCGTTGCGACCTTTTCCGCATCTCCTCAATGGCAACCGGGTCGCCTCGCAGGTCCTTCTTTAGCCCAACGAGAATGATCGGAACGTCGGGACACTTCTCTTGCGCTTCTGTGACCCACTACGAAAGAGTTAGCCACTTAACCAGTTGTCTTGTCTTAGGTCTTCCTCGGCGTCAAGGGTTTGGGCTGGGATATTTGGATGGTGGGACAAGTGTAACACCAGAAGGTGACGTAGCGCAACCGGGTGTATGTGTTATGACTGCGGGGGGGGGGGGGGACGGTGAGCTGCGACAGGGCGGTGCACCCACCTTGTGCCTGACATTGTCCAGCGAGTCCGGTGTGTCGATAGAGAAACCTATTAAGATTACGTGCGCCTTTGCGTATGCTAGCGGCCGTAATCGTTCGTAGTCTTCTTGCCCGGCCGTATCCCAAAGGGCTAGCTGGACAGACTTGCCGTCCACCCTACAATCCGTCACATAGTTCTCGAAAACGGTCGGGATCTAGTGAAGAGAAGTCGGTCAGCAAGCGGAAGAGATGGATCGGTGTGGCACCGGTGTGAAAATGTCGTTCGGCTCGGCAGGGTGTATCGTCAGGATTCTGGACTCACGTAATGCTACATGGGTCAATATGTCAGTCTTGCGAAACAACAATCATCGTACGTTGGGCTGGGGACTTACGGTCGGGAAAAAGCCGAGTGTGAAGACACTTAACAAGCTGGTTTTGCCGCAAGCGCCGTCGCCAATGATGACGAGTTTCCTAGAACGGTTTGCTGTGTTAGAAGGCGTTGCAGGTGGGAATTGGCGCAACGTTCAGCTGAGAAAGCGGGAGACGGGGAACCCAGAGAAAGAAAATTGCATGCTCCGGAGTCGCCGCCTGGTCAAGTTACGGAAGGGCTTACCTGCGGATCACATTTGCGGCATTGTTTGTGCTGGCCATAATGGCGGCGTTGGGCGCGTATGGGCTATCTCCTGTCTCCCGTCTCCTGTCCTCGCCTCACAGCGCTCAGCTCAGAGAGTCCTTGGTCGTTCGTCGGGGTGATGCAGCTGTTGGGTAGTTCGAACAGAGGGCGGGGGTTATTTGGGAATGCAGATAGAGAGAGAGAGAGAGAGAGAGAGAGAGAGACGTCGAAGTGACGCTGGGCAGATTGGTCAGACTTTGAGGATGCCGATACTAATACGCAGTAGCTGTGCCCAAGAAATTTTGAGGGGAACAACGGGTTCATAGCTGATTGAAGACGGATTACATAACACCAACCGCCCCCGTCGAACAGCGAATACTTGGCGCGATACGATCGACCCCGGCGCCCCACTAGACACACCACCCAAGGCACGTCCACTAACACGGGGTGCTGGCGTCTGTTCCACCACTAGTACGTCCTACCGTGCTGAATACGGGTTTCATATTGGAGCATATTATCACCAGTTCTAGAAACGGGAGACCGGGAGGCCTGTCTTCCCACGTTATCCTTTCCGTTGTTCTTTCGCGCCCACTATATTCTGCAGCTGTTCAATCCCCCTTTGCAGCCAAGTCGTCAATCCGGCCGTTGAAGATACGAGATATTGGCGCGATAAAGCAGTCGCTCATCCGGGCGAACGAGAACGGGTAAGCGATCTAACCTAGGGAGGTTCGGTGGTCAGCCCAGGGGCAGTCCTACACGCACTAGGAAGGCGAGTGCGGCAGGGTCCTGGGCTGTGGTGATAGGCCGGGTGTGCCGTTGCAGACGGGGCTGAACCTAAATGTTGATGAGGCTGTGCACTAGGAAGCGCCGAGAGCGTCCCTTTGGCGTGGTTGTTTGTGCAAGTCTTATCCGTACGCAAACATTTAACGTTGGATTGAAACGACCGGGGCAAGTTACGTTGGGTAGGCGGCCGAGCTGAACGCTTCCTAGTCGCTTCCCAAGTGTCCCAGGGCGAAACCAAACCCGAAGCAAACCCGGGTAGCGGGCTAGGGCACGGGGGCCTCCCAAGAGCAAATAAGAGTGTGGGACTTCCGGAGCCACCGACGGACAGTCGTGTTCATGCGATCGTATCAATTGGAGACTTTTCCCGTGACGCTGTTGTTCTTCCAATAAAGAGACTGTGGGGTTGAGGGCATCAAGCATTTAGGGGATACCAGGTACTAGTCAGCGGCCCCAAGTCCTTTGGCCGACGTGACTTCTTCGGTTGTCGGCGATTAGGTGTGCTCGGGCAGGTAGGCAGGCAACTATGCCGAACGTGCTGTAGGGACCGTAGATGCTTGCGATTGAGGTATTCATGCGATACGTTTGATGATGATTCGGTATTAATACCCAACAGTGACGATAGAGGTGAAAATAAACTAATCAGAGTCCCCCAACATTAACCCAAACGAGCCAAGTACGGCGCAAGGTCGGAGAGAGTTATGGGATAAGGCCATGTTTCATTGGCAGTATCGTCGAGAGCAATT
Source organism: Lasiosphaeria hispida (assembly GCA_033439745.1). Lineage (NCBI taxonomy): Eukaryota > Fungi > Ascomycota > Sordariomycetes > Sordariales > Lasiosphaeriaceae > Lasiosphaeria > Lasiosphaeria hispida. The sequence goes on from JAUIQD010000004.1 coordinate 3,285,005, forward strand.
GGGGGCCTTGAGGTGGCTCTTGGCGACAGCTAGTTGCGGGGAAATACTTAGCTACCTTGGGTCAATCAACAAATCAACAGGCTCATCAAGCAAAGCGACGACCGTCGGCAAATCATCAAGACGAGCTCCTGACAAAGAGATGTTTGTGCTTGCTCGTGACGGCAACTTTGGACAATTTTTAAAGGGTTGGTTTCAACTCTAGCTGCCGGGGGAATCGCAATTTAAACTCCAGCTGTGACGTCTGTGTTGCCTTCCATTTCTGATAAGCCTTCCAGGGGATTCAGGGTTCCATGTGAGTGTACCGTGCCTAGCGGATCTAAAAAAAGTTGGGAAATGCGCCCTAGATCCGCGTAATATGGAGGGTATTGTGTGAGTTAGATGGAAAAACATGGCAATTGGAAGTGCACCGTCGGAAGTGCACCGTCGGAGGTGCACCGTCGGAATCCGCACGTTGATAGTGAATAGCGAAACTCGAAGTTTATCAGTAAGTGATGGAAAGATACCCACCCAGGTAAAGCTAGACGAGTCACTAGTGCCAGGGTCAGCTCATGGTGCCAGCAGCTGGCGGCGACAAATCGAGGCTGAGGATCACGTGCGGTGTGGCAAGCCAATCATATGGGCGATGCGGACGGGGTACATGGCTGGGGGACCACAAATCAGTGCACTTTGAACATCCGAACAACCTGAGGAGCGCACATTGCATCTGGTTGCCGCATTGTCTCCCGCGAAGCATACTTGTCGCGTTTGCAACCGACGACGTCCTCTCGACACCCGCCAACCGCCCGAGTGCCTGTGGACGCGACCCTGGATGTGAGTGGTCCCGATCAGTCGTCAAGAGCCCCCAGCGGCCCTCAGCGGCCCTCAGCACGAGAGAGAACCCTCCAACCCTCCAACCCTGCCGAAGGGAACCCTGCTTGTCGTGGCCTCTTCCTCTCCTTCCCCCACAGAAAGTGCCCCTCCTCTGCCTCAGGTCTTGCAGGTGCCAACGCTGTCCGTTATGGTTCTCACCTCTCAGATCTCCCTCCCGTCATGAGCGTTGGACTTCTCTCCCTGCTCCCCATCTCCCACGCTGCCCTACCTTTCTCTCCTACCGCGCCTCCGGCCTTGATCACCTCTGCGACCCCCAACTCATTTTCCATCGCCCGTCTAGTTGCCGACCGATACCGCTCCTCCGTTTCACGCTGCACCCCAGCCTGTCGCAGCACTACATGATTCAGTCGTCGGCACCGTCCACGTCACAGTAAAAAGCACCATGAAGGGCAGCCACCGCCATCCGCCGGCGGCGGCATCGAACTCGGCTCCCTTGTCGCCGAACTCGAAGGCCACTGCTAAGTACACGAACAAGGACGGGTCCAAGTTCATCACGGTGTCGAAGGCGACCACGCCCATCGATTCCTCCCAGCCCTCCCCGACGGCCCCGACGGCCCTTGCGACGAGTGCCAAGCCGCCCCCGCAGTTCGCAGAAGGAGTCAGCCCAAATGAACCCGCGCAGGTCGTGAATCGGAAGAAGCAGAAACGGCGCGCAAAGGCGGCGGCCAAGGCAGCTGCCGAGCAAGCCTCGGGCAGCGATCCCCCGAATGGCCTCCCGAGCCCACCGGCCTCGCACGAGCAGCATTCGGGGGACGCCGATGCTGACGACAGTCACGACGACGGGGATCATTACGACCACTACGAGGACGACAACCCCGACAGTCAGCATCGCCACCAGAACGGCTACGCACAAGCTGAGTCCGCAAAGGGGAAGAAGTCAAAGAAGAAGAAGAAAAAGTCAAGTGCTGAGACGACCGCCGACCACTCTCCAAACAGTCAGCATAACCATGCACATCCAGCCCAGCCCCGTGCACGCGCCTCCGCGGACCACCATCCCTCTGGGATGTCTAGGGAGAAGATTTGGAACACAAGCTCTCAGGAGGAGCGCGAACGCATCAAGGAGTTCTGGCTGGGCCTGAGCGAAGTCGATCGCAAGTCCCTCGTTAAGGTAGAGAAGGATGCTGTGCTGAAAAAGATGAAGGAACAGCAGAAACATACATGCAGCTGCACGGTATGTGGTAGGAAGCGGACAGCTATCGAGGAGGAACTCGAGGGGCTCTATGATGCATACTACGAGGAGCTGGAGCAGTACGCCAACCAACCCGACCGCACAGGCGAGCCGCCATTACTCAGCTCACATCAACGTCCATCGTTTGGGTCAGTGGGCGGCATCCGACCACGGGGTCTCCCGGCTAGCTACACAAACCATCAGCCTTCCCACGGCCGCATAATCGAACAGCTAGGCGACGACGAAGAGGAAGAGGGCGACGGCGAAGAAGACTTCAGCGAAGAGGACGATCTGGACGAAGACGACGAGTATAGCGACGAGGAGCCGTCCGAGGAACTGCACCGGTCCGAATACGCCACTGAATTTTTCAACTTCGGAAATAGCCTGACTGTTCAGGGTAGGGACAGACTCCCCATTCTTCCGTCGTTCCTGCAGAGTTATCCCTTCTCAGGGGCTGGCAATAACGCTTATGGCTCATCTTCTCTAGGCGGAATTCTGACCGTTGCCGACGATCTGCTCAAGAATGACGGCAAAAAGTTCATCGAAATGATGGAGCAACTCGCAGAACGGCGGATGGCGCGCGAAGAGGAATCTAGAGAGCAGTTTGAGCGCAACTATGACCACGTCAATGGCGACCGTTACAACCATACGCATCCTCCCCCAGAGGAAGAGGAGTTTGAGGACGACGAGGAAGACTATGAGGAGGAGGATGAGGAAGAGTATGACAGCCAGGAGGAAGAGGTATGGGTGTCTAACGTGTTGTTTGCTGTGCCTTGCGGGGTTGTTAATCCATGAAACAGGACACCATGACGGAAGAGCAACGGATGGAGGAAGGCCGTAGGATGTTTCAAATTTTCGCAGCACGAATGTTTGAACAACGAGTTCTCACCGCCTACCGGGAAAAGGTCGCCAAGGAGCGTCAAGCCAAGCTACTCGAAGAGATTGACGACGAGAATAGGCAAGAGTCTCAACGCAAGGCAAAGAAAGCCAAGGAGGCACAGAAGCGGAAAGACAAGGCTGCCAAGAAGAAGGAGGCGCAAGCCGAAGAGAAAGCCCGGAGGGAGGCGGAGAAGGCCGCCGAGGAGGCTGACCGCTTGGCGGAGGAGATGCGGAGAGCCGAGGAGCAGCGCGCCAAGGCCGAGGAGCGCCGAAAGAAGCGGGAGGTACAGAAGAAGGCCGAGGAGGAAGACCGTCAGCGGAAGGAAGTTGAACGTCTGCGACGCCTCCACGAGCGAGAGGAGACGGAGCGTAAAGCTCGCGAAGCTAGGGAGCGCGAGAAAAAGGCTCGTGACGAGGCGCGGTTCAAGGAGAAAGAGCAGAAAGAGCGCGAGGCTCGTGAGCGAAGAGAGCAACAAGAACGTGATAAACGAGACAAGGAGGCAAGGGCTCGAGCCGACCGGGAGGCCAGAGTAGAACACGCTAGGGACGCCCGGGACATGAGGGATGCTAGAGAGGCGCGAGAGACGAAGGACAAGAAAGAGAAGCCGAAGCAAGAGGAGAGAGCCGCGCACAAGGCCGCAGCCCTTGCCGCAGCTGCTCCGGTTCCTATCACACTCGCAAAGCGGCCTGCTCCGCACCAAATTTCAGCGGCCATCCCAGCGCTACCGCAGCAACCTCCGGCATCGTTTGCTTCGCCGCAAATTTCCGTTGCAACGCCGGCGTTTCCAAAGGCTCCAACACCAATGCGTATACGGCAGGCATCCCAACAGGACAACGCCGCTGGCTCTTCAGGCACTACATCTCAATCTGGATCCGCGCCGAGCCAGAACCCATCTCCTCACCCGATAACACCAATACATGCGAGCCCCGGCCCCATAGGTCCTCTCAGCAGAGCCGGCAATACTGGTACAAGTGCCCAGAGCGGCCCACCCCCCCTATCACACTCCGCATCACCGTTGAGCATGTCGTCCAAGGTTCTGCCACCGCCTCATCAAAATCCATTTGGCGTCTCACCGATTGGCCTACCTTTTGGATCGGGAGCACCGGCCCAAATACCAATCGGCTTTGGTAACCCTATGCACCGTGATCCGATGTTTACGCCTCACTTTCAACATTCCTTTGGACCACCAGGACATATTCCGCCGGGATTTGGTGGTCGGGTTGGTGGGCGGGGATTCGCGGTACACCCTCCCCCTGGATTTTCCGGGCCGTTGGACTCCCCAGTTGCTGGGATGGCGCAGGTATTAGGACCGGGCATGCCTAAAGAATCTATGCTATCTCATTCTCGTCAAGGGTCTGGCAGTTACGACGCGAATACGCCAGTCGGTGCTGCACAGCCTTTCGGTCGCCCGGCGCCCATTGGGAGACCAGCCAGCGTTGTGCAGGGACAACAGCCGCCAACCGGCTCGCCGAGTGGTGGGCCTTCGAGACTGGAGCCAGACGCACAGCTAGGTAGCAGCGCGCTCTTGGATGGTATGGATGAGCCGTACGATGACTTTCCCAGCCGGATCACCCGAGGTCCGATGATTCCAACGCCTGGCCTCCGACCCGGACCAGGCGCCTTCTCAGTGTCTGCTTTCGGGATGGATCCAATGTTGTTCGGGGCCCATCATAACCCCTGGGGACCATCCCCGCCGCAGCATAACATCTTTCTCCCTCCTCCGCCCCCTGGTTTCGGCCCGGGCCCGATGCCGGTGCCCTGGGGCGCGATGCCGTTGGGGAACACGTTTGCTCCGCCAGGCATGATGGAGCGCAACAACGAACCGCGATATGTTGTAGTCCGCAAGATGCTCCGCCGAGCCTGCGAAGAGCTCGCCGGCCCCTCAAGGAGAAGTTCTGACAGCGGTACCGAAAGCAATGATGGGTTCATCTCGCTAGACGATATCAAGGCGCAAGTGGAGCTGTTTAACCAGGGAAACCCTGTGGAAGAGAGGGAACTTCTTGACATTTGCGAAACTGAAGGTAACGATATAAACGGAGGCGGTGCGTTTGACTTGCGCGAGGATGATTTGGGGAGGAAGTCGATCCGATGGGATGCGAGTAACGGTCGGGCTGCTATGAGACCGCCGATCCAGCGGGCGGTTGGGGCACCAGGGGACATAGGCAGTCCGATTGTTGGCGGCGGTCGTTAAGTAAAACCCCTTTTTTTGGCAGAAAGAAAAAGGAAGATGACCTCTGTCAGCGTCCATTCCCCAATGGTCACTTTAACTCTGACTCAGGGTCTTTCTTAACCCATCACTTGATCACCCACACCCCTTTAATCATTTTGTGCTGCGTGCAGCCAGCGGAAGACCCCAGGTCTCGACGCAGCGTCTTGGAGCGACCGCTACTGGGGGGTATTGACTAGGATTTGCGCCCCCATTAATTTGGGAACCGACTGAAGAAACTGGAATTACGTGACGCCATATTGGTTGGGGTTATATTGTACAAGAAGCTTGGTATGAGTACGCGGCGTTTGCATGGAGACACTGCACTGAGTTTCAAACTCGCGGTGACTGGACACGTGAAGAAAACTCGTTCCAAATTCGTTTGTACACAGCCCAATCAGGATGTGGCAACTCAACCCAGCGCTAGGAAAGACCACGAACCAGCTGGGCCAAACTATTGCTTTGTTGATTCGTAATAAAATAACATACGCCCATGACAATGTTTGTGGGTTGAACACTCATCGCTTCCCTTGCTCGCTCGCTCGCTCAAATTAAAAAAGTATGGATTTCTAGTTTTGAGCTTGTTGTTCCTAGCAGATTCCCAAGAAATTCAAGACCATGCATGACCCGTTTGACTCCCAGCCACCGATGTAATGAGTAACCTATTAGCACATGACAGCAACCTTTCTCTTTCACTAAAACATCTGAGAGTCGTTCAACTTCCATCGTCACCGCTCTGCTCACTCCCTACCGCCCACATCCAAAACGGACCACAACCCTCCAGCGTCCACCCTGTCACACTCACCTCAGGGGATGCGCGTCCCGCTCATCATCGACAAACGGGTTCTGCTGCTGCTGACCCCGATGGAACTCGTCCGCGCCATGATCCTGATACCCGCCGGCGCCGCCAGCGGCATACCCCCTCGGCATTCCCGGTACGGGCGGTGCATCCGCCATGAGGGGCTGGCGATCGGCCGCGTCGGGACTCGAGTTGCCACGCTTGGCGGCGACGAGGGCCTGCGTCTTGGCCTCGGCGGCGATCTTGGCGGCCTCGGCGGCGCGCGTGAGCCGGCGCTGCACGCGCTGCTCGCGGCAGCAGAAGAAGCAGATGGAGCAGACGGAGATGAAGACAGCCGAGGCGAAGAAGACGGCGATGATAATGCCGGATAGGTCCAGCCTGGATTGCCTGTACATGCACGAGGGGTTGCCTTGGCCGTCGACCTGGCAGATTAGGTCCGCGGCGCAGACAGAGGAGGGGGCGACGGTCGGGAAGCACGGGAGGCGCTTGCCAGCGTCGGGGCCGGTTTCTTGGAGCGGGCAGGAGTTGATGGAGACGAGTGTCTCGGTGAAGCACGGGGATGGGCTTGCCGGCTTTGTGGTGGGCGAGGGTGGGGCGGTCGCGTCTGGTGCCGGGGCGGCGGTGGTTTCCTGGCGCGGGGCGAGGGTTATGCCTGCGGCACGCGGGAGGGGGATCGCGGCTTCGGGGTTTTGGTGTGTGCGCCGGCGGCGGAGGTCGGGGTTGCTGGCGCTGTCGCCGTCGCAGAGCTGCAGGGTCCAGAAGGCCTCGATCTGCGACTCAGCCAGGGTGCATCCAGCCGAGACGAAGCAGCGCTCCAGCTCAGCGGTCAGCAGCTCAGAGGCCGTTGCCGACTCGGGCGAGAGGTGCGAGAAACAGTAGTTGAGCGAGCCCTCGTTGCCGCACGAGGCGCTCGCGGCGAGCTCGCGGCTGTGGGTTTGAAGACATTCTGGGCGGCTGGGGGAAGCCGCGGCGAGGAGGAAGAGGGAGGCCAGGGCGGCAAGGAGAGATGATAGGGCGGTGTCGCGCATCGTCGGTCGATTTCAGGCCGTCGCAGCTGGCGATGGAGTAAGGTACGGACACGTTGGCTAGCAAATCCCCGTTTTTCCCTTGTCCCGAGACGCTGGGCTATCCACTGATTTCTCCCCCTTCCGATGCGTTTTTTCCAGTTTTCTGTCGCTTCCCTCTCACAGATCGGCGGATTGCAGGAGACGATTTGGTGACCCTTGGCTCTCGTTGGGCAGGAAGAAACGAGGTCGGGATCAGGGAGGTCGGGCAGACGCGGTGTTCGGAATCCCTTGACTAGCTCATTCCTCGTGGCTATTACTGTTCTGGAACAGCGAAAGAGAGTGTGTGTTCGTTTGACGACTGAGTTGTCGGCCCTCTCGGAATCAGAAATGGAGGGAGGAAAACGAGGTAGATGGGATTACCAAAGGGAGTAAGGGGCTGAGACCACCTCCTTTTCTGGTGCTTTCACTCTGACGCCCAGCCAAGCCCAGCCCATGTCTCTTTGGAAGATGCACAAAATCCCCGGGAAGAATGGCAGGGGGTGCAGCGCTGCTATTCGATGGTTCACGATCCAATGCCCGCGCACTGAAGCTTTGACCACTCCCGTCTGGAGCGCCTTTCAGCCCAATGGGAATTGGAGAAAGGCGATGGCGCCACTGTCATGAAGCTTTTGCCTGGTCTGTGCCGCTGCAGCCGTTGAATCCGCTATTCATCCCGCCTGTTTGGGACTCTGCAAGGTCCTGCAAGACTCTGCAAGTTCAACAGCGTTTGTTGCTGGCTGCTTTTCCCAGCAATCCTCCTGTGTCGGACATTTCAGGTCCATGTCAACAAAACGGCCAAGTCCATCATTATTGCCAACATAAATGCTAGGCTTCATGATTGCTAGCCAGGCAGTCTGCATTCTAGCAATTTGCATCCCCGGAGGGCTGTGCATTCAAAGACGTCGAGCAGATGCCTCAACCGCGGCTAGTAGCCACGACTCCAGCTTTCCTCGCAACAGCAGTCCGGCCGCCCGTAGTAAGCGTAGAAAACGGGCATGAACTGGCTGCTCGCCCTAACCTGATCCTTGCCACAGGGGTCTACGCGGTACCAGGCCAGAAGGCGTTCTTTCACCCCGCAATCATCTCAGTCAGTTTCGGTCGTGGCGTCAGACTGACTGAGACTGGGAACCAAGCTCTCAACCGCAAACGAACCCGTAGCTAGATCCAGAAACGCCTAATGGAAGCTGCAATTGTCGTATTTAGTCGGCCGCCTATTTACCTACCTTCTCTATGCCTTCACCACAGTCACATCCGGCGGGGTGGTGAGCGGCGAACTGATCCACCAGCCACTGCTCCATCCGATGTCGGGCTAGTCAATTCAGAATGCGATAAGGCACGAGGGGTGAAAAAAAATCGATGATAAGCCTCAATTGAGTCACGTTGGGCCACTGAATTATCGACCCCTCCATCCCCGCCATCCATACATCAGATCAGACATTTCCCCTCGTTGTGTTAATTGATCTTTCCAAACAAAAATCCTCTTTGCACATCACCTGTTCTCCTCTCCCACAAGCTTCAGCCGTTCTAGCAGTCCAATTCCACCAGGATCCCGAGCAATCCATTACCATGTCCAAGGGCCGTGTTTGTCTGTGAGTAACCCCTCTAAGCTCTGAGCTTCTCTCCGTGCATGACTCCAGAGTCCACTTCTCGAAACATTGAAAATTGACCAATTGATTTTGCTATGTAGCGCCTACTCTGGAGGTTCGTCCATTTCTGTGCTCTAGATACCGCTCGCCTCCCCGTTGCACAACCGAACGTGCTGTGCCCCCCAGCCTGTGCTTCCATCAACGACCAAATCCTCTCTTGTCATACTCCTATCATACTGGGCCATGCCTGTGGAAAACTGACGCGAGGCCCCTGGCAGGTCTTGATACCTCCACCATCCTCAAATGGCTCATCAACGAGGACTATGAGGTCATTGCCTTCCTGGCTGATGTCGGCCAGGAGGAGGACTTCGAGGCCGTCGAGAAGAAGGCTCTCGCCCTCGGTGCCAAGAAGATGATCATCGAGAACCTCCAGAAGGTCTTCGTCGAGGAGATCGTCCACAAGGCAATCCAGTGCAATGCCATCTACGAGGACCGCTACCTTTTGGGTACCTCGCTCGCTCGCCCCATCATTGCCCGCGCTCAGGTCAAGGCTGCTGAGGAGAACGACTGCCAGGTTCGTCGAGTGGCCCGAAAATACCATGGAACATACGTACTGACTCCCATGTTCGTAGTATCTCAGCCACGGCTGCACCGTACGTTCTTGCCCCTACCCTCCCTAAGATTTATAACAGCCAGTTGGGCACTCTACCTTCCGCCCCCAAAGAGCTTCGGCTCAGGTTCCCGCTGAACCTCTCAAATACCGCCGAGTGACATGCTGACCTGTGTTCGCGAATTAGGGCAAGGGGTAAGATTGACTCTCTGTGTTGTGCCCCACGCCTTGGCTAACTCTGCTTAGCAATGATCAGGTCCGCTTCGAGCTGGCCTTCGCGGCTTGCAACCCCTCCCTCAAGGTCATCGCGCCGTGGCGCATGCCGGAGTTCATCTCCAAGTTCCAGTTAGTTCCCCTTTCCCGCTAGCCGGAGTATGCGGCGTCTTGTTATTCTAACCTCCACTTCCACAAAGGGGTCGCCAAGATCTCCTCAAGTACGCCGCCGACAACAACATCCCTGTCTCGTCGACACCCAAGACTCCCTGGAGCATGGACGGTATGTTTTTACACGCCGTTGAGCGTTTGTCATTTCTGACTCTTAGCAGACAACCTGGTTCACTGCTCATACGAGGCTGGCGTCCTTGAGGACCCTGACCACTCTCCCCCTAAGGGGCTCTGGACGTATGTTACCCATTCCCTGGCTGCCCTTCATTGGCCCCTATTTCAGTCGTACTAACCTACCCGAAGCCGCACAATCGACCCTCAGGACGCCCCCAACAAGGTCTACGAGTTCACCGTTTACTTTGAGAAGGGCGTCCCCGTCAAGGTCGTTACTGAGGACAAGCAGGAGGTCACCGACAGCCTCGAGCTTTTCAAGCTCCTAAACAAGATTGGCCACGACAACGGTGTCGGCCGTGTCGACATTGTCGAGAACCGTTTCATCGGCCTCAAGAGCCGTGGCTGCTACGACACCCCTGGCCTGTAGGTTTTTGTCATCCAATGCTCTTCGACAGACGCTGACCCAAAATTTCACAGGACCATTGCCAGACTCGCTCACATTGACATTGAGGGTCTTGTTCTGGACTCCAAGGTCCGTGAGCTTCGTGACCAGTTCGTTACGCAGGCGTGGAGCCGTCAACTCTACAACGGAATGTGTACGTAATCGCGTCCCAAGTCTTGGTTCTTTGTGTTACCTACTAATCCCCGAATAGACTTCAGCCCGGAGCGAGAGTTTGTCGAGGTAGCCTTGGTCGCTTCGCAGGAGAACGTCACCGGCGCCGTCCGGATGGGCGTCTATCGTGGCAACGTAAGCGGACACGGTCGTTTTCATTTGTTTCCAAACTAATATGATGATTTAGGCCTTTGTGCTCGGCCGCTCCAGCGACGCCAGCAACCTCTACAGCCAAGAGTAGGCAAATCACTAGTCCGAGGCGGTTTATTGCCACAGTCACTAACGCTTGGTTAATAGGGACGCTTCTATGGACTCACTCGAGGGTTTCTCACCCGAGGACACCACTGGCTTTATCGCCATCCAGGGTAAGCTGAACGTCTCGAGATTTACAGAAGATAATTTGACTGACTCTCGATTGTAGCCATCCGCCTCAAGAAGTACGGTCTGCAAAAGCAGAAGGATGGCAAGTCCCTCACTCTGTCCTAGGTATTTCAAGGACTGTGGTGATCTGAGCTCCTTGGTCCCTGTTTTTGCTCAGGCAGATTGGGAGGTTACATAAGTAATTCTGAGATATCCGGACATAGTGAGTGGGGTAGATTCTACACATTTACTCTAGACTAAAAGTACCATTGGCTTTCTTCGGCATAAACCCCGAGCGTCAAGGGTCATATGACGTTCAAAATAAGCTGCATTTGCTCTCTATTTTGTTCTGATGTTATCGTGAACTAGTACCGGGATATTTGGGTATCATGTTTGTGACATGAGAGTCAATATCAAAGATTTAAGCTCCTCAACCGAATACTGTCATAGCATTGAAGACAAGGATATTTTAGCACCAACTGGCGGCGGTAGGTTGTTAAGTATATTCAGATTCTGTGAAATGACCTACTACACTTAGTAATGATGGAGCTTCTGCTTTAATTACAGGAATTGGATGACAAAATGCCGCTTACCCTCTATGGATAAAGGAAGGTAGCCTGAGGCAGGGGCGCATGTGAGTTGAGAGTTACAGTTATTCAAGGGTACCTTAGTAGTAAGGGTCAAGTGGTACTAGTGTGGTCGACACCCGGCTACCTTTGAAATTTATGCTTGAGTGTTTTTATTTGTACAAAGCTCCTGCAAGAACTGCCCCAAAAATCAAAAAGGCTCAGTTGCCCCGGTATCGTTAGCATTTCTTGGAACATTACTTATACTTTAACACACAGCATCACAGCTGTATTTCAAATTGCGCAAAACGTTTCCTTAACTGGCTACTCACCTAAAGTACCTGTAGGTACCTAAGTTGGCAACTGTCATGTACGAGCCTCTTGACCCCGCACAAAGAGTTACGACTCATTAGCATTGATTTCAATATTGCCAATGATGCCGATTCTACGGTCTCGTGTCAACTTCACAACACGACACTGTTGGCCTCGCCAGACTTTGCGACTCTCTCGTATGTCTGGGGGGACCCCGTCGTGAATGGCTAGCACGACCAACCTCGTCTCTGCCCTGCGAACCATTCGCGGGATTATGCGTGACCTGAAGATTTCGAAGCTTGGCGAGGCCCCAGGTACGGTTCGCAACGAAAGTTCAGAGCTCCAGTGAGAGGTGGCTGGCGACGCTAAGATGGTACGATTGATGCAGATTCCCAAGACGCTCGCTCGTCCGAGGCTCATGCTTCCATTTTTGGCATTCCGCCTCGAACACCTGGTGAGCTTTTGAATCATGACTAATCATTCCCAACCAGGCTCTGGATTGACGCGATATGCATCAACTAGCACGATGTGGCCGAAAGGTCGACCCAGGTGCAGTGGCGGACCCGCGAGACAATGTCTACGCCGTCCTCGGCTTGACACCCGCCCGCCTCACGGTCGACTACTCGGCCTCGGTCAGGGACATCTACACCGAGTTCGTCGCAGACCGTCTCCGGTCATCTAACGACGAATACCTCTTCGAGGGGCTCTTGAACCACTCGGGCGCCGGGCTGTTTAGTCGCAGAGAGAGAACAAGCACGACTTGCCGTCGTGGGTCGAAGACTTTTCCACCCCGGCTCGCCGCTTCACCGGCTGGCCCGGACGTCCTAGCCTGATGGATCCAGATGAAAAACTCAGAAACAAGCATCAGTTCAAGATTGAGCTTTCAACTGGTATACTTGAAATTTCTGGTGTGAAATGCGACACCGCTCAACGCGTCCCATGTCCCAAAGACTGGTCAGATCGATGACGTGCTGGAAACATCAGAGGACTTTTACTGTTACATTCGAGGAGTCGCCAGGGAATATGCATGCCACAGGTTCGAGGGTGGAGTACCGGTACTGGAAGCCGTGGCCCCTGTTCTCTGGCAGGGTAAGCATCCAAATTTTCCCGTGTTCAAGTCCGCTCCTGGACTTGGTATCTACATGGCGAGTCTCGGTCTCATCCGCGAGCTTTATGGGGGCGCCAGAACCGCTGGCTCTAAGCGACTTGGACATCTAGGCATCGATTACCCGGCCGACTCCCCTACCTCGACACGCTCCGCTCTTATGGTTCAGGGCTTCGGGAGCGCTTGGCCGAGCACTGACGACGACACCGTAATCGACGATTTCATCTTTAGCCAAGCGCTCGACAGCCACTTCTTGAAGCGGCAAGAGGCCGAGTTTTTCTACAAGAGGTACAGCGGGAACTGGTTCTTCCGCAGAGAAAAACATATTTGGAATAGGCCCGTTCGGTATGAGAGTCGGGGACCTGCTATATACCCTACCCTTCTCACAGAATGTTTTAATCTTTCGGCATCAACCTGAGGGGGGGGGTATCTACGTTGGCCCTACCTTTGTACTTGGCCTCCACCTCGCGGGTGGTCAAGCGTCCGCTCTGGTACATGCTAAAGAGGTACTCCCCGAGCCGGATCTTTTGCGGATTTTTTAGTCTGTACTTTTACTTATCAAGGGGCTGCCATGTTGCGGCCTGTGGTTCGAGAAGTGAGTAAATTTAGTACATTTGTGAAAAGGTGAAACTCGTCCCTCTCTCACCGCTGCGCATCAACAGACGCCAAAGTGGGAAGTTGTAAAAAGCGGCTTTTAAGAGATGACTTCCGATACTAACTCCAGTGGTGTGTTCCAAAGATACATTCTCCGGCCAAGCCGACCAGTTCGACTTGGCGCCCAAGATAACAAAGGGGTGGACTTCTTCCACAATTGCCGCAACCTTCCAACGCCTCCTCCATCCCCATCCGTCTGTTTCTAGCGGACACCACTTCCCGTGTCCAAACATCCGTCAACATATCTCTTCACAACCCCTTACACCTCAATCACCACACTCTGTGCAAAAACTGGCGCCACACCATCACCCCAGATACCCACAACCGCTAGCAAGAATCCCAGACCCGCCACGGCGCTCTGGACAAGCTGCTTCTTTAGAAACGCCTCCACCTTGACACGGACCTCCTCGCCGTTGACACCGGCATGCTCCTCCTCCACATCCAGCTCCTCCCCGCTCGCCGAGCCGGCACCCTCGCTGTGGGCATCCGATCCGGCGCCAAGGACCTCGTAGCTAGCCTCCATGGCGCGAGCGCGGGCGGCCGCCCGCTCCTTCTTGAGCTGCGCCTGCTGCTTGCGCGCAGTGGTGGAGGCGGCTCCTGATGACGATGATGAGGGGGCGGCGGGAGCGGGGCCGATGGAGAGGTAGGACGCTACCAGGTCGGAGGCGGAGAGGCGCGAGCCGAAGACGAGCAGCGAGGTGTAGAGGAGGTAGGGGTGGCGGAAGGGGCGGGGGGAGAAGAGGAAGGCGAGGGCGAAGGCGGTGCCCGAGATGGACGAGAGGGTGCCGAGATGGTGCTTGGCCGTGATGGTGAGGGCGTCGAAGGCGCGCGAGGCGGCATCGGCCGAGGGGAGGGTTAGGAGTGCGGGGATGGTGAGGGTCGACAGCGTGTACGACAGGCCCTAGTAGCTAGTTAGCTTGGGGGGATGTCCGGTCCGTCAGGGATAGTGGGGCGTGTTTTATAGTGTGTGTTGCGCGCCGCCTCCCAAACGGCTTCTCGGGGCGATGGGGTGGATGGGGAACGCCATGGCATGATGTGCAGTGCGAGCGGACACTCGCGGGAGAAAGACGAAACTCACGGTCAACAGGCCCAGCGACACGGTGCCGACAAACTTCAGCAGGGAGACTCCTCTCGCAGCCATGGTTGCAATCGTCGTCGTGGGGGACTCCGAGGATTTCGCGCAGGCGTTGAGAGAAGAGCAATGGGCAGGTGGTTGCTCGCGGTAGGTTAAATATGAGGAGCAGGAAATCGAAGTATGATTCAAGGCGAGTGGGACCTGGGCGGCAACTCAACTACCTCACGGGAGAAGTGTGATGGGGAGAGGGGTGACTTGGCACTAGGTAGCTTTGGCGCGTCGGGAGGCGGGACTGGACAAATGGGGTTGGGCCACCTCCAACACTCGGGCCACTACGACGCCTAATTCGACTTGCATAGCGCATAGCGTCATCCAATGTGCACAAGCCACATCGATACACACCCTAACCCTTATTTGTGTTCATCTCTGTTGATCGTCACCGCTGTTACCCCTGAACCCCTAAACTAAACTTTTACTATTTCGTGACCATTGTAGACTTGCCAGGCTTTCCGGGAAGAAAAACATAAGTTGCATGGTCGAATCCATTGCAAGGTTACCGAGTACGAAAGCGGAGAGTCAAATCTTGATCTGAGTGCGAGAAGAAAACACGGCCATGCACTCATGGAGGTAGCCAAATTAGCATCTTAGATATCTAACGTTAGATATTATTGGGAAGGATAACCGAGATGGAAATATATACTTTGTGCCGCTAGTGATGAGTTTCTTCCGCACCATCGATGAGATTTTTAAATCGTCAACAAGACAAGATAGTGTCTCGACACATTCGGAGTCATGAGCGGGACAGGCTCATACCTACAATCTTGTTGCCGATTTAATACTGATACCTGCACAGTGAACAATGCGTGTTTTTAAGTTCCAGAACCGCATGAAACCCCTGCACCCCCCACGTCTCCATACGCGCTCAGAAGAATATTCCATATCTAGCATTTCGTCAACTCCCAAGCGAGACCGCCAGAGGAAAACAGCATGGCTCTCAATCAAACGCCTACTCCACGTTCAACCTCCACAGACCGTCCCCAAGAAAGTGTGCCTCCTCGATAACCGGCCCCTTGCCCTTCTCCTTGACATCCTTTGTCCCCATGACCAAGAGACCGATGGCGCAGGCCTCCTCCTTCCCCTCGGCCATCACCACCACCGGCTCGCCCTTTTCCAACTCCCTGCTCCACCTCCCCTCCTCGTCCGGGCCCTCGTTCGGCACGCCCTCGGCGACCGGCTCGCCCTCGCGCTCCTTGGGCTCAGGCAGCCGGCCGCCCTTGCTCGTCAGGCCGGGGGCCATGAGCGTGGCGCCGCTCAGCACGAAGCGGATGGCGCCGCGGTCGATGCGGATGGTGGGGAAGGCCTGGGGGAAGCGGTGGACGAGGCGCAGGTGGGGCACCAAGAAGCCGGCATTGTCCTGCTGGTAGAAGAGCGGCTGGCCCTCGATCACATACAGGCTGACGCGGTCGGGCAGCTTGACCTGCTCGAGCGACGACTTCTTGGGCAGGACCTCGTCAATGTGCGGCGTCAGGAGCGGGTAGGTCGAGAGGAGCGAGTTGCGCAGCGAGCGCTGGATCGACGACTTGAGCTTTTGCTTGGGGGAGGCGCCGAGACTGCTTTTTGTGCGGCGCGCGCGGGGGTTTGGTTAGCTTTGGGGGGGAGAGCTTTTCTTTGCAGTGGGGAGGGTTGAATTCACGGGGTCAGTAGTTGCTTACTCTTTCTTAAACATCGTGCTGGAGGTGGACGACGTGGTCCCTTTGCGCAGTGATGGGCTTGTGTTTGTTCAGTCGCATTCCGAAGGGGGTAGGCGGCTTTGGTTTCTGCCCCGCGATGGGACGATTTCAATGGAGGGGCAGAGGGGCCGCCTGGCAAAGCGGGGCTTGCCGCCAAGACATGCAAATATTTGGTGGGGATCCCTGCGAGCCACTAGCCACACAGTGTCGTCACTGCCGGGGCGCCAGCACCCGGGTACACAAAGGCACAGAGGCACAAAGAAGACGAGATTATGATACTGCAAATGCGCGGACTAGTTTGGCGACCTGAAAGACGCTCGAGATGACTCGAAATTATGCTATCATACAGTACAGAACTCGCCCCCTGCTTAGCCGTGGACAACGTGTGACACTGTCCCGTCCTCCTTCACATGAATATTGAGCCTCTCGGGAACAAAGTCCTTGGTCACCATTTGACCCGGTTGGATGATGCGAGTCTGCTCTGGCAGTTCGGTTTTGCAGAAAGTCTACCAGGACATGTTGTCAGCACCTGTTCTGATACCAACTTCGAGGATAGTAACAATCATACCGTCTCATTCGAAGGCTCCGATTCCGAGAGCTTCTTCCCCACCAGCTTGTTCATCCACTGCTGGGTTAGGTCTCCTGAGTCGTTGGTCGTGATTCCGGGGACGACGAGAGGCATCTTGGCAAATGGCCTTGCTGTGGTTATTTAAGTTGATATTTTCTTTTTGCTTTGGAAGAATATTGCAATGCGGTTTCGCGATGCTGCGTTGTTGACTGGAGTGAGGGCGATGAGCGGGTCGGTCGAGGCGGCGCTTGATATAAGTGTAGGTTTCCAGGTTGGGGTTGGGCTGAAGACACAGCTTCAGGGTGTTTCAGGTGATGACGTAGCCGCGCCTACCCTTCCCTGAACTATGCTTGGCCACAACATTCGTGTCAACGTGTGAGGAGCCGAGCTTCCTCTTCTGGCCACGCGCTTCACCATACTCGGAGCTTTGTACAGTCAGTTGTATCGTATCCCGAATCGGCTGATGGTGTCAACATGGCAATTGAAGACTCGAGCAAGCCATTCTCTGGATATCTTGATTTCAGGGTGCTTGCGTTGAACGTATTTTGCAAGAATGATCCCCTCCTTTTATTTTTTCTTCAAAGAGAGCCTCTGCCGACCAGGTGGCCTTTTTAAGTGTATTGAAACCAGGTGCCATCTTGCAGTTGCAAATAAACCGTCCTGCAGTTGCAAATCGATTGAATTGAGTATGGACACAAAGACGCTGGAAATGGCCTTATGCACCTATTCGCGATATTCAGCCTTCAGGGGGTTCAGGGGTCCTGCTAGGGCAGGTGTCTGTTAGTGCACAGGGAAAGAAGAAAAAGGGACCTGCCGGTTGTCTGGAACTTGGACAAAGCGCAATAACGCCCCGAGAGCAAACGGACATCAGCGGCCTCCCCCTTTCTGCTGCTAACGCAAAGTTAACTCTGGTTCCATTGGTAAGATATGTACTTACCCGAGGTAGCCCACGGTTGCTTGCAAATCCCCACTCTTTGTAAAAGCCAACAACGGTTCTTGTGACTAATACGAACAGTTTGTTCACCACAAAACCAACCTAATCGCGATCAATATACGTTTGCGACTTGTGAGCTATACATATCCACAGACCACTCTTAAATCCCCTACTGAGCTACTATCATTAGGTAGTGTTGCTAACATTCTCCGTGCATGATCCGTTGTTTGCACCGGAGCTGCTTGCTTCCCGTTTCGAGTAGGGGGCTGAAAAGAGTGGAAGCATGCATCCATATGCAGTCTCAAGCGAGCATCATATGAGACATGTTCTCTGTACAAGTCCAGCTGCTCCCGGAACGTCATGCGCAGGACTGTTTGCACTTTGTAGCGGCTTGGTGCAACATCCCAACCATATAGCGATGCTCTTAGCACCCAAGATACCTGTAGGGATCTTTAGACAGACCTGTAATCTTCGGCCAGCTCGTATGTCGTACAACTCGAGGTTCAGAGCGAAGGTGCACGAGACCAGGTAAGAGGCAACCTCCCGATGAGGCAGTCTGCTCCTACAAACTACATAATCCACCTCCAGTTCTTCGACCTGATGAGCTTCCTCTCGTCATCTTTGGCAGGGAGGGTCGGTCTCAACCTCTTGGTCATCACAGACAAACAGAATCTGCCCCGAGCTATAGACTCCAAAACTGGTTCGGCATGATAGCGGGTCTCAGTAAACACCACTGGTGAGATTCTACGCTTGGAACAATCACACCGGGACTTGCGCATGCGCTAACACCTGCCCACAAAGCCCAAGATGTAGGCACGTCATGAACAAGAGATGCTTAGAGGATGGCCATATGATCCTATGCGAAAATCACCACCACCCTTATCCGACGTATAATGGGTGCCATGCTTGCAGAGCGGCCGAGACCCGGGAAGTGGCCAGGGACCGAAAAGCAGCCGCCGAAGCCCGGGAAGCCAGGGGTGACAGTCCTCATCTCCGAGACTTGCCTGGTAAAGATGGAAAGGAGAAGCACAAGTCCGACAAGAGCAAGAAGTGTAAACGGCGCCGCTAGCTCTAATAAAACCAACAAATATAGTTGCGCAATAATGGAGGCTTTGTATGGCTGGGGTTTGGTTCGAGTTCACGGTTGGGATGGTGAACCCAGGGTCGCAATGGTGTAGGTAGATACATTTAAGGTACCTATCTGATAGCAACTCCAATTCCAGCTATCACTGAGCACCACCAGAGTATTCAGTTTGTTTATATGGAAAGTGTAGTCCTTCCAGTTCGAACTCATGTAGTAAAACCCCTCTTTAACATATAAAAATGGTCTTGCTCGACCTAGATCCCTAGCGAAAACATCTTTCTACTTCAAATTATGTATCAGAGCTGAGAAATTCCCATCCACCACGCTGCAACAGAAGAAATACCCTCGAGATAGCGGTTCACCTCCTCTTGGTCTTCGTCCGACCTCCATACCGGCAACTTGATGGCGTTGAGGTGAAAACAGAAGGCCCCGGGGAAACGATCCATCATGGCCACAATGTCACCTTCGGGCAGATGACTGGGGTAGCACCTCCTAAAAGAGGGATCCACAACAAGGAGCCTTGGATCGTCGTCCAAGGACAGCGGCACGTGCGTGGTCGGGGCGCAGACCTCTAACCCCAGGTCGTTGAGTTGTTGAATGAGCGTTTCCCTGTCGAGGCCCCTTGGCGCCTTTTCGGGGACGAACCGCAGGATCATGGCGCGCCGGGCAAGATCCATTTTGGCACTATTGAAGCTGGCTGGGCATATTTTCGCAACCTTGAGGAAGGAAATTCCGGCGAGTGCATTGGAAATCTGGTGGGCGTAAAGGTTTTTCATCCCGAGGGCATCGGGACTGTTCCTTTCGCTATCCTTCCAGTTAGCGATAGCCCTGGAGAGCCGGAGTCCCCTTGAAGTGGCCGATGGGTACAGCTGAGGGGTTTGTATATGGCAGAGTTTGTAGTGGCCCCAGTATAGCTGACGATGATAGACTTCGCGATGTTTGGTGAGTGTCACACCACACGCTGCGGCGTAGGGGCCCTCCAGTTGGTGGCATGGGATGGGCCAAAATGCTGCGTCGCCCAATGTCCCAACAAGTCGACCGTTGTATCTTGCCCCTTGGGCGTGGGAGCAGTCTTCGATGATATAGATGTGCGGGTTCTCCTCCTTGATCTTGGAGATGGCTTCCATGTCACAAGGCGTGCCCCACATGTGGGCGATGACGATGGCCTTGGTCTTGCATGTTATTGTGGCGAGGATGGCATCTGGAGACACATTGCCATTGTCAAGAATATCGCAAAACACTGGTTTGGCCCGAAGGGTAATGACGCACCTTACGGCTGTGGTGGAGATGTATAATGGGAAGATTACCTGACAAAATCAGTACGTCAGGGTCTGCCCAGAGGGAGCTGAAGAGAACTTACCTCATCTTCAGGTTGTACATCGATGCCGTAGAGCAACAACTTGAGCCCGTCGGTGTTATAGGCTTGAGACGACTCGGGGCCGTCACTATCGGAGTTATAGTACAAGGCAAGAAGCTCTTGGTTACCCGCAGACTCCAAGTGCTCATCAGCCCACCACTTCTCATATTCCTTCAGCATAGCCATGTTGGCATGGAAGGGAGATATTGCAGTGCTCAATCCCTCGTCCCTAGGTGAGGCCTTGGAGACCTCAGCGATGGATCCCGATGTGTTTGTTGGCCTGTCTAGTGGCGCGCGGCTCGGTGCGTCAGGGGAGTAGGTTATGAATGAGTCGAATAATGTTTCAAAGTCTGTGGAATCTCCAGAGCTAGAGCCCATAATTTCCCATGCGTTAAGGGCTTCCTGTGGTGGCGGTAGTTTCAATATTGGCGGTGTCAGCGATGCTGGCGATACTAGCGCTGCTGGTAATGGCAGCGGCCGCGACAGTGGCGGTGGAGGCGGTATAGACGGCGATGGGTCACAGCCTACTGCGTTGCAGAGGCGTTCGATGGTTTGGATCGTTGTGCTATCAGTGCTGAAAATTTGGCAGGAGCCTTCATGGCCCCGTTGCTGCATCGCCGCTTCCACCGTTCCGTGGAAAGCCAGCATTGTGCGGTGCACCTTCCAGTTCATGCCACATTGCGCTGCCTCCTTATTAGTCCATATCCCTGGCCAAAAATCAGGAGTTCAAGCTGGCATGGAACATACCGAATGATTTATCCTTCTGCCCGTTTAGGGACAACACGACAGTGTCGCCTTGCATGGTCAGGGAACCAAGCTCGCCGGTTACCTTGAGAGCATACCCGTGCGGCCGCCCCGACCCCGGCTCGCCCGTGTTGGTAGTCATTGTCAGGTCACAGGGAATCAATCTTTCGGAGCCATCCTTTGAGTCCTTGTGCGGTATTCTTAGGCTGGCTTCGGCGACATCTGGGTTACGTGGGATGTTACAACGCGTCACTGCCCGAGTAATGTAGGCCGGTGAGCCATCGCCAAGAGCCCGCAACACCAAGTCAACGAGTCCCCATCCCGGAAGAGTCCCCTTGTGCTCGTTTCTCCAGCCATTGCCGTGGAACTCGTTGCCATTCACACGACAGATGCCCGCAGCAAATTCGATTCGGCCGACCTGGGGGAGCAGGGACAGAAATTGATTGAAGTTGGCGCAATGGCGGGATGGACTCGTTGTCGAAAGATTGACGCCACTGATGTCTGCTATGTCTTGAATCGAGATCAAGCCGCTGAGGTCGATGGCCGCAGGACCCTCCTTAAGGACATGGACCCCGCATTGTGCCAAGGTGATGAAGGTAACGGTCATGTCGCGGCAAGAAACATGGGCTTCAATGTATGCGCAGTCGATGATGCAACAAGAGACCATGTCCTCTACTCCAGCAAAGACAAGAACAGAATTCAAAATATTCGGGAAGCGTTCTCTGAACTTTTCAACCTCATAACGTGAATCAGACGGGGAACAAACGGCGACTAGCTCCCATGAGTCAGAAGCCCTGAGGATGAACGGAATCATCTGTCCAAGGCTGCAGTCGCCGAGGCCAATCACGGCAATACGCAACTTCAACTTTGGAATTACCAGATCGGCTAGAGAAGTTTCGACTTTCCCCAAGTCCAGGAGGGATTGGTGGTTGTTTTGGGGCCCGAAGCGAGACATGTTGGGAGGTCGGAGCTGTGTTAGTGGTTAGTTAAATATGCTGAAACTGGTAGGATGTTGGGTTGTTGGGGCAAAAAGGCTGATGGAGTTGATGGAAAAGCTAATATTGAGGGGAGATCTTGGGACACCGATCTACTCTACCCTTAAATACATCTACGTAATTCCATAACCACCAGGCTCCCTCTTCTCCAAGAGCTTTGAGAATGTTTACCGAACCTTATGCTACACTGTGACCGGGCCACGTTGATTCCGCAGAAAAGTCGCCTGAACAAAAGAAAACAGACCAGGCGTTCACCGAGAGAGCCATAGTCACCGGCCGGGCAGAATCCCTCAATAATTAGGAGAAGCTAGTGCATAATGTCAGCCTCCAGTACTATGGCCAACAACATAACAGCCAGCCAGCAAAGCCACAGGGGCTCTTACTTTTAAACCACATTGAGCCTGGGCCTGTGTTTATGTCTGGTCCCGGCACAATGGACAACAGTGTGCTACATGTACGAACAGTGAAAAGACATTGGTAACTAGAACTCTAGGTCTTGAGTGCGAGACTATTTGGGAAAACTAGACTTCCTAGGGGGTGTTGGCCGTGCTTAGCACCATGACATGATACTCACGGATAATGTGTTGGGCCTGTTGGATCTAACCGCTCAAGTGGCGGTTATTCGCCAATCAGGGGTGGGCAGGTATCTATGAAACCAACAGTATAATTCACACACAGACAAGTTTAATTGGCGCTTAAGTTCTATTTATTCCTGATGGTAAATACATGACATGGAGTCCAAATCAATTATAGGCTCCAATAGGCACTTGAGCTTGTGGAATCAACCAAAGTGAATATTCCCAGGTGAACTTCGATTTCGAATCTCAAAAAGCATATTTCCGAAGTCAAGAAAAGGGGCAAAACAATATTGAACTGGAGTGCAAAAGGTTATGACAAGGATGGGATTCGAACCCACGCCCTTTCGGACCGCCAATCCAGTTTCCTGAAGACGGCGCCTTAGACCGCTCGGCCACCTTGCCTGTGAAGTAGCTGTTGCATCGTGATTCCGCATGTAGCCGCTATCACGAGCGTGGCGGACCTGTCCATGCTTTCACCCCTCTCAGTAACTTGCCTCATTCTGTACCCAAGTCCGCTTTTGCTGTGATATTTTACTATACCTCACAGATATTTTGCAAATATTAGCAGGCTGCATTGAAAGCTGAGATTGAAAAGGGCTTGGTGGAGGAAGTTGCGTTGGAAGTGACTGGGTGGTGCGCACGCAGTTTTGGCACAATGAGCATCGATAGAGGTAAATAAAAGCCGACGAGACCGCCCGAGGTAGGCACTAAAGGTAGCTCCTGCCTATTTAGGGAATAACAATGACACAAGTAATCCTGAACGCCGAAACCTCACCAGCCCCCGCTTCCAAAGCATTTCCCATTCCACTACATTTACATCAACACAGCAAACCCAATCGCCAGCATCCCCATGGCCGCAGCTGCCACCCTCACGTTGCCCACCCTCGCATCGGCCCCCGAGATGCCCACGACACTGGTAACCGACTGGGCGCCGCCAACTCGGCTCGACCCGGCCCCCTGGACCGCGGACCGGGGATCCTGAAAACCAACCGCAAACGTGCCATTCCCGAGCGCCACATTCGGCTGCGCCGTGGCATTCACCTCGGTCGTGAACGGCACCGTGCTCTGGAAGTTGGGCACCCGCCCCAGCAAGATCTCAACGCCCCGAAACGCGACGGCGGGCTGGTCCTGCGTCAGGAAGTGCCCGGTGCCGACGCCAAAGTACGTCAGGCCGCGCTCCGAGTGGCTCGTGCCGACGACACCGGCGCCGGCAATGTTCTCAAAGTCGTTGTTGACGTGGTACGGGATGTACAGCGGGCTCGTCGGCTGGGCCTGGAAGCCGAGCTTGCCGCCCCACGTCAGGTTCTGGATGGTCAGCAGGGTGCCGTCGGCGATGAGGACGAAGTCGCGGCTGCCGTGGCCCAGCAGCACGTTCTGCGTGCGCTCGATGACCTTGGGGATCACGGGCTGGCTGCCGGGGCCCGAGAGCTGCGAGAGGTCGGTGTTGTTGACGAAGACGGGCTGCGATGCACAAAACTCCCACGTGTGGTTGGCCGGCGCGTGGATGGCCCGCTTGACGTCGGCGCGGTCAAAGTAGACGGGGCCCGCGCCGTCGGGCAGGTAGTTGGTCCCGGCGGAGAAGCCGAGCGGGTCGAAGACGAGCGGGCAGCGCGCTGCGATCTCGTAGACGGAAAAGCACGGGTTGAGCTCGAGCGCGGCCGCGTATACCTGGAAGAAGATGTCGCACTCGGGCCGCAGCGTTTCAGACCCGGCTTGCTGCCCCGGGAGGACCGAGGGCTGGACGCCAAAGGGCGGGAAGGCGAGGTACTTCTGCAGGTAATCGGTGTAGCCACACTGCGCGGCCGCATTGCGCAGGGACTGGGCGAAGGTGTCGTTGAAGGAGAGGATGTCGGCCCACTGGTCGACGAAGGTGGCGACCGGGATGTCGCGGGCGATGGGGTCCTTGGAGTAGAGGCCGTCGAACACCATCATGCCCGTGACGTTGAAGTAGGTCGGGTCGTTCTGGTCCAGCATGGCGCTCGAGATGTAGGGTGTGTACATGCCACTGTACGACGAACCAGTGACATAGACCTTGTACCCTTGCAGCGTGAAGGTGTCGACAAAGTTCTTCCAGAAGCCGAGGAACTGCTGGGCTACGTCTGCCTCGTCGCGCGCAGTGGGCGTGCCCGTCGAAAAGCCGGAGCCGACGGGCTGATCGACCCAAACGACGTTGGTCAGATGATGCCAGCTCCATTTGTTGGCGACGGGCTTGAACACGCCGGGCACCCAGAGCACGGGGCCGTTCTCTTGCAGCAGCTCTCCGACCGAAGAGCAGCCCGGTCCGCCCGTCAGCCAAATCAGAATCTCCTTCTTCTCCTGGGCGACGGGGTTGGTGGAGGGGAAGAACCAGAAGAAAAGCTGGTTGGAGGGATCATTGTTGTTTATCGGCAGCGACCCGGCGTAGGACTCCCCGACATCAAAACCCACTTCGGGGAGGCCTGAACCGTTGACCGCGAATTCTACTCGGTGGTTAGTATATGGCTTTCGCCAAGTGTGTGGTGGGAATCCAATGCGTACTTGTTGTCCGGTCGTTAAGAAACAGTTGCTGCTTCTGGCGCTTCTCCACCAGATGCTCCTCGGCAGGGCCAAAGGTTTGTGTAAGTGTTTGCCTGCGCGAGTACTCTGGGTGCAGCTGATTCCAGTTTAGAGTCGCCAGGACGGAGGTGGCCGAGGCCAGAAGGGGAAATGCGGTAGTCCAGCGCATTGTGCAATTATGACAAAATACAATTATTAAGGAGAGTAGAGGAAAGGAAGCGACGGCAGAGTGCTAATCCAGAGCAAGCTAGAGACCAAGTTTAAAAGTCGGACGAAACCGTGATGGGCCGATCATTTCTTTAATACATCCACCGACAACACAGGTGGGTCTAGTTGTAGATGGACAAATGCTTGGAAGCGAGCATCCAGACGATCCGGAGATCCCTGGGACAAGGAGGTGAGAGGGCCACATTGGTGTCTCAAAGAGGGGCTTTGCAGAAGGATCGAACTAGACGGCAGGACGGAGGTGGTATTCGGCAGCTTCCAAGCGAAAGCGATGACTGGTGATAGGCCACCCACCGTGTTGAAGTCATGTTCATGCTGCGACACAGTCCTGGGTTAGTTACCCGGGTCCTTCGGTGCAGTCATGTCGTGCAAGACCAACAAGCAGATGCCAAGCCATCAGCGTGTTCCTGCATCTTGGCTCTCGGGCGGTATTAGCCTGAGCAAATGAGACTTGCCGCTGCCGCCTGGGGGCACAGTCTGGGGCGAGAACGCGGTCCGTGGGTGGCTTTTTTCTAGCGGTGCTGACAGCCCTACTACGAAGTATGCTAACTGCCCGACTAAGATCTGTGGCCTATAGGCCGGCTTATTCGAACATCAAACGCCGGTAGAAGTGGCCGCCGGGATTGGGAAAATCTGATCGCCGGATTCTGAAACCAACCGGCCGCCCGTCGACGATTGAGATGGAAAACCAGCTCTGCCGTCTCTGGGAAATCCAAAACAGCCCCTGATTGGGTAAATTTGTTTCGTTTCACCGCCAGCCTCCTCGGATATAGAGGCGGCATCTCCTGTGCTCCAAGAGTCTTTCCAACCTCGTCTGCTTGGACTTTTGTCCTTTTGTTTCGGCTGCACTATATGAGGGCAAGATAGGTGCCCAGATGAGTATGGAAGCGGGCCACTGAAACAACACGATGGACTCCGAGTCCCTGGGCCTCTTATCCGAGATTTGTCCCCGGTAGATACGGCGCGACGACGAAGGGGGGCGGCTTGCGGAGACGATGGCTTCACTTGGGCCTCACTATCGCCGACGTGGCTGGGCTCGGCAAATGCAGTGATGGAATACAAAGTTAAACGTCACTGCTGGGATATCGCTAATGCATACCTAAGCATCTACAATGGTGGCTGCATACTGCGTTATAGGGTACGGGGGTACGCGGGGACCAACCAGAGACGGAATTAGTACATGCGTCATCGTGGCTTTGTGACAGGTAAATAAAGCAGGATGGGGAACCGTACACACAGAAGGATAGTACCCCTACTACCAAAGACGGGAGCCCAACACCGAGGGTCAGCCCGATAGCGAGACGGTCTGAATCGGACGACTGCCTGCCACCGCCAGCGGCGGGCAGGGGGGTTGGCGGGCGGATTGTTAATGGTCCATTCTGAACCATTTGCGTCTGGGCAGTTGATTATGGTGCCGCTGTTGCCGGGTATGTCCGTCCGGTCGCCACCCGAGCCGCTGGTATCACCAGACGCCGGGGCTGCGGCCGTAACTGCCGCACCAGACGACCGTGCTGTAGTCGTAGGGGCCGAAGCCCCCAGAAGAACCACCTGGGCGTCGCAGAAGGTGTTGAACCAGTCGACGGTGAGCTGTGGCGTGATGGTGTCTGTCTTTCCACACAGATATTCGACCTCGTCCAGGATCCACTTGGTTTTCTTTTCTCGGTAGTTCTTGTCGCACAGGCATCCCATGGTTTCGCACCTGCTTGCCCAGACCACGGCAGTCTCCCCCCAGCAAGGTGTTGTCTCGGGCAGCTGGACAATCTTGCAGGAGCCGCACGGCTTCAGATTGTGGATTGCTGGGTCCGCCGCAAGCACTCGGTTTACATCGAGCCGGTCTCCATGAGCAGACCTTGTCATGGAAAGTAACGCCGAAAAGAGTGCACTGCAACTCAACGACATCTTGGCCCTGTCGCTGGTTGTAAGTCTGGAAACCTCTGGAACAACCCAAGCGCCGAGGTGGGATCAGAAGAAAACCATGAGATAATAATCCACTCAAAACTGGAACGGGGGTCATTATCACCAACGCCATCGGCTCCTCTCGACAACACCAAGATACTCAAGTCAGGCTGTCCAGAACATGACGTCCGATTACTTGCCGCGGTGCGGCTGAACTTGGGCCAAATGATAGTGCATCAATCAAGCGAGTTTCAAGCACCACTTACACGGTAACAAGGGATCTAGGCCAAGACTCGCGGCGTTGTCGAGACCACCGAGCATCTCAACATGGCCTTCATGTTGGAGTGAACCCCCGCGTGATTCTGATCACTTGCATCTTGTAATCACACAAGGCCACCTATGAGAGGACTTCCACCATTCTGATATTGATTGGAAAATCCAACTACAAATGGAATAATAGTCTGGAACCACGCCCTCCGATTCAGCGCAAGTCCTTCGATAATTCACCCAGGTCCTTCTCACCGATCGCCTCGGTGTATGGCCCCATGTCCTAGGCGTCTGCCTGGCGAACCCAGCCTCTGCGAACATCCGGTGACTATTCAATTCGTTCTCTCGCCATCCACTTTGCCCTGATGCGAACGCCCACATTCCTTGGCATGCCCCTCTCCTTAGAGATGCTGATGACCCTAAGAGCCTTGGCGAGCTTCGTGTGGCAATCTCCCTACGGGAGGAGATGCGCTGTGCGCTCTTTGAAAAGAGAGTACCAAAAGTTGTTTGTTCCACACTCATAAAGGAGGAGCATGTGTGTATTGGCTCCATTTAATTCATCCTCGTCCCCTCATGCGTTGTCTCCAAGAGATTAGATGCTAGAAGCAAACATGGGAAACAGACCTGGAAGTGCTTGGCAGATAAGGAGGCTATGGTACGTAAGGTGCATGAGCTGTAAGTCATCCATCATAACTCACTTGGGGGATGCTATACCGAAGCAAAGGAATTTGACGACTGAGTGGGAAGATGTGTAATGTGATGTGAAGATTTCTGATGCTAATTGGACGAAGCCTCTCAGGCCCCGGAAAGTCAAATGGTACTGCTTGGTACCAGTAGGAAGAATAAAGTATATGCAACTTGGACGACAGTATTAAGTCGGGTGGCATAGTACCGTACCTTGATCTCGCTATCATCCGTTTCCGGTAACTGAGGTAAGGTAAGGTACCGCTCCCCACCTTAGCTGCCCCCTTTCCAGCTCTTTGTACTGGTTCACGGTCTGAATTTGACCCCCGTGACCTCACTCATGGCAAAGAAAATCGATGGAATAAAACCACCTACGAAGCGCGTAAAGCACCGGCATCCATGGTTTTTAATCTCGTGCCCTGCAAGTGTAGAAACAAAATACTCTATAGTCATTGCTAAAATGCATGTTTGTCACAGCAGCCTGATTATCGAGGACGGAGTCATCCTCAGCTCGCTCTCTATATTCTGCGCCTTGCTCACGCTCCTACTTTTGGCATCATTTCTTTGTCCGCTGCCAGATGAGGACTCTGTGGATGAAGAAGCAGTTGAGGTACGTACCAGTATTCTTCACTTCAGCGGCCGAACCCAGGCCAGATGGGGTCCTGACATTTCGTCTGCTTATAGGATTTCTTTACCTGACGCCGCGCCACTCCGGGACACTGAGCAATTGCCATTCGCCGGCACTGAGCGACCAGACGAACTCGCCAAGGCCACTCGATAAGCCGGTTCAAGTCGTTGGGCCTCCCGGGGGCGTATTTTTCCCGACAAGATGGCCCCCAGGCATTGCCAGAGGCGAAAGCGTGCAAGGAAGACTCAGAGGGAAGATTGATTGAATTGAGGCTCCCACGGCCGGAAGACCCGATTAGCCCCTTCTACTAAAAGGCTCCAACGATGCGATGAGTGCGGGCGATTGAGTGATATAGAGCCGACGGACAATCGCTCAGAGGATGGGGTATAGTCGAGTGCTAGCGCTCAAGTAGCGCATAGGAAATAGTGAGTTTTAGATGGGATTATGTTATCTAGGGGAAGGAAATGTATCTGCTCCAAAAACCATTCGAGACACCTCGGAGACATGGGGAACTCGGTTGAGTCCATGATTGCCTGTATGTAGCATGTTGGTGGCTGGACGAAAACCCCAACTTCCAATTGTTTCGCGGCGTCAACCCCGCTGCAGCACGTGCCACTTGTGTTTTCTCGCGAACCCCGTCGTTGCCGTCCTCAAAACTCCGCTGCAGAAACCATCACAGGATGCCTCTGAAATAAAGTCCGACCTAATTGCGCTGGCAATCATGGCTAGGCAGTCGGTTCATTTCTTCTCATTTGCAGTCGCGTGATATTCCCGAGTGCAGTTATACGATGCAGCCCCAGCTGCTGCGGCACGCCATCCGACCCTTCCGTCACGGCCGCCCCGTCATTTCAAACCTTACGAGCTCGCGTGCTCTAGCCATTCGTCTCTCGTCGTCGACTTCCCAAGCTTCAGGCGCTGCCTACGCCCCGCAAGGACGAACCCGACAGCGGTTCCCGCACCCTGCCACCGGCCAGTCCCGCACAATGGCTTCTTGCTCCTCCTCGTCCCCCTCGGGCTCGCGCTTCGAAAAGATCCCCTCGACCTCGATCCGCGTCCTGCGCAGCGTCGAGTCAGTGCGCCGGTGGCGCCGCCCACACACGATCGACCAGCGGACCGTTGGCCTGGTCCCGACCATGGGCGCACTACACGAGGGCCATCTGTCGCTGATCCGCGCCGCCGCGCGCGAGAACCACCACGTCGTCGTCAGCATCTATGTGAACCCGGCCCAGTTCGGCATCGCCGAGGACCTGGGCTCGTACCCCGTCACCTGGGCCGCCGACACGGCCGTTCTGGCTGCTCTCGACCGCGAGCTCGCCGACGACGGCGCTAACCTCGGCCGCATCAGCGCCGTCTTCGCACCCACCACGGCTGATATGTACCCCGCTGGCTTCCCGGGGCAGGCGGTTGGTAGCAAGGGTAGCTTTGTGACCATCACGCCCGTGGGCGAGGTGCTTGAGGGTGCGTCGCGCCCGACCTTCTTCAGGGGCGTTGCCACCGTGTGCATGAAGCTGTTCAACATCGTACAGCCGGAGCGTGTCTACTTTGGCCAGAAGGATGTGCAGCAGACGGTCGTGATCCGCAGCCTAGTGCGTGACTTTATGCTACCGATCGAGGTTGTCGTTGGCCCCACAACTCGCGCGGTTGACGGGCTGGCCCTCAGCTCCCGGAACGTATACCTCGGGACGCGGAGGCGGGCGGTGGCCACGGTGCTGCACAGGACTTTGAGCGCTGCCGAGTCGGCGTATGCGGGCGGCGCCCGTGATCGGGAAACGGTGCTGGGCGCGGCGAAGAAGGCCACGGAGCATGTGCTCAGCGAGCAGATGGCCCTAGCCCCTGAAAAGAGGGTTAGGTTTGAGGTCGACTACCTCTCTCTTGCAGACCCTTCGACTATGGAGGAGCTTGCAATTGTCGACCCTGAAAAGGGCAGCATTCTGAGTGGTGCGATTCGGATGCTTCCTGTCGAAGCACCACAAGAGGGTGAGGATCTCGGCCATAGCGGCGGGCCAGCCGTCAGGCTGATTGACAATATCATCATCCAGCCGAGCTGAGAGCGACATATCGGAGGTAGATCTGGCTTATTTAAGCAAGCATTGTTTGCATCGTTTTGGGCGACATAGAAGCTGGGTTCATCCCCTGACGCACGTTTATAGCGAGCTTCTTAAAGCAAGGTAGAGTTGGTCATAGCGGTCGACATATGGGATGGTCAGACACCCCGGAAATGATGTACATAATTTGTTCGTTATTGGATCCGCGTGAGTTACATGCCAACGCCACCAACACCACGTCACATTCATACGCAGGAAACATGTACCCACACACGACGCTGAACGATATCTACAAAGAATCACCCACTTAAGTAAAAATAAACCACGCCTTCGCTCCTCCCGTCTCCACCACCTCACTTTCTCTTCGGGAGCACCCGGCGATTCCAGCGCCGGCGGAGCGGAACCGAGCCCGACACACCCCCAAAGCTCTCACCAGCCTCCACATCGGCCCCGACATCGGACACAGCCCCCTGGACTCCGCCAAAGGCCCCATCCACCGCCGGCTCGGCCGCCGCCTCGTCAGTCTGCGCTTGCGGCTCCACGACGGCGGGCTCCGGGTTGCTCGCAACCACCTCCGAGCCGCCGCTGCTCACGCTGCTGACCCCGATGGGCGTCGCCGCGCCCGCCCCCACCGCCGCGACCGTGCCGTTGGCGATGCCCGCAAACGCCGCGGCGCCCGGCGTGCCCGTCAGCACAAAGTCGACGCAGCTCTCGTACGTCTGCTTGGCGCCGGTCCCCAGCCACCACCACTGCAGCACGCAAGACCCGGCGGTGGGGCAGGCGGCCGCGACGGCCTCGCCGGCCTTGCCCGAGGGCAGCGTGACGCCAAAGGCCGTGTTGTTGGCGGGCAGCTCGGCCAGCTTCTCGTCGGCGTACGTGTCGAAGACGAGGAGCATGTCGCCCACGATCTGGTTGGTGGCCGTCTGCACAATCGACACGTTGGCGGGCCCCTCGTGCGGGATCGGGAGCGCCACCGTCACGACGACGACCTGGCCCGGGGTGAAGAGCTGGACGCGGTTGATGTTGTCCTCGAAGACGGCGCCGCGGCAGAGGTCGACTTTGCCTTGTTGTTGTCACGGTGTGTGAGTGGCTGTTATTGGGGGGGGAGGTTGCGGAGGGCTAGAGGAATAGGGGGCGGACTTACAGAGGGCGGAGGAGGCCTTGACCTCCTCGAGGGCGATGGTGCCGTCGCCGAGGACGGTGTTGACGGCCGTTTGGCCGCAGGCTGCCAGCATGGCCGGGCCGGGCAGACGGGCGGGCGGCGAAGTGATGTTGCCATGGGCCGAGACTGTTTTGGCGGCAAAGGCCGCCGCGGCGGCGAGGAGGGTGGATCTTCTCATCTTGGGGTTCCGGTTGACTTCCTTGGGATAGCGAGAGAGCACCTGATATTTCTTGGCCTGCGAATTGGACGAAAAAGACTGAAAGGAGTGACCGGCACTAGCAAGAAAAGAACGGAACAAGGAGCGAGAGTCAACAGGGAAACAAGCAAGCACTCGTCGAGTGAGCAAGGTGGGATGAAGGCTGCATTTTGTTCTGAGCGACGAGAGCCCTATGATCTCCAGCCCTCCCATGGCCATCCATTGCAGACCCCACAGATCCTGGCCTTCTCATAGGCACGGAGGAAGACTCGTCCGGCGATTGTCTATGAAAGCCGGCCAGCACCCAACCAGCCGTGCATCCAGCGTTGCGAAACGTTCCAGGTCGGGGATTCTTGGCGTGCTTGGCTGTTCAGGGAATCTGACGTGCAAGCGGTTTGACGATCGACAATTGTGGGGTAGCCGCCACAACCCACCATCACTACCTTTGCGCCCAAGCAGAAGGGAAAATCCCCGAAAATCCCCTATTGGGCGTCTTTCTGCTGTCAGATCTCGGACATGGAAGCCGTAGGCGGCTCCCAGAGCCTCATGGCTAAATGCCCAGCCCCGATTTCAATGCCAAGCACTCACAACCAAGATTCCCCTCCATCTCGGTTAGTGCGTCTCCTACACCCTGATGAGTCTCAAGATCCAGCCCAGTGTCCCCCTGATCTGATGCCACGGGTAATAGGCCAACTAGTCTCCGAAGGGTAAGGGCGGCAGGCGATGCGTTGGCGAGATAGAGGCTAGGTTTACTGTTTTTGCAGTGTAGAGCACCTTTGGCCTTCACAATTAGCCTGGCGCAATGCGATTTGGAATGCGGCGGCGACCTACCCCTCGGACGGAAATCACGTTTCCTATATATTCACGGTAGCCCCAAGTTCCGCGAGGCGACTGATCAGGAGGCCTTCATGTAGGCTGAGGTGCGATCTCGGCCACGTCTCAATAACCGGGGCCCATCATTTATTTTAATCATGACCTCTCTGGTTTTTAGAGCGTCTTTGAGAAGTGTGACCTGAATTTCTTGGAGGCGCGATCAGCTGACCGGTACTGGAACTGTTCGCCATGGATCTCAATGACCATGCTCGAAGGTTGATCCTGCTTGGCGGTGGCTGTTTCCTGGTGGCCATCGCGCTCTCTGGCCGGGACGGGCACTTCGAGCCGAAACACGGTGCCCTCTTTTGGCACCAGCTTCAGCCTGTTTTCCCTCGTGATGATCTCAAACGCAAACTTCGAGTCTTTAATGACGATGCCCTTGATGCCGACTCGACTAACGCAGCCGCTGCGAACCACCTCGACTTCAGCGCCGTGGAACTCGGCGCTGGCCAGCTTTGCGGCCGCCCCTTCGCCGCCGGTGTAGATCTCGCCACCTAGGACCTCGCGCATGTAGCCTAGCCAGAGGTTATGCAGCGGCTCAAAGATGGCGTACTTTTGGCCCTCGCGGGGAACATCGTAGAGGCCGAGTTTCCGTCGCTGGGAGGCGGATAGTGGTTTTGGCTTCAGCGCCTTCTTGCGTTGCGCTATCTTCTTCTCGCGGGCTCGCTGTCGCGCTGCGCGTAGATTGCTCGGCGGGGGCGAGGATGGAGTGAGGAATAGGGGTCGCTGCTGGATTTTCTCGGTGAAGATGCGGTTTGCCTCGTCTGGCTCGAAGGCGCGCCCCAAAAGGACGGCCGCAATAGGCTGATCCTTGGGTTTCCTCGACTCCATCGCGAGAGTGTGAGTGTCGACTTGAAGATGTCCCCTTGGGAGTGGTGAAAGCGAGGGGCGATACGCTCCTCTCAGCCAAAGTAACAATCAGTAACAATCAGTTTTAAGTTGTCACTTGGCAGTTGGGAATTTTCAGCTTGTGGAGCACTGAAAGATGGAATTACTGTGTCGCTGTCGGGGCTGCCGTTTTTGATTGGTCGGCTATGCCAAACTTGATTGGCTGCTAATCTACACTTCAACCCAAACATTTTCTGCGTACTCCTCTAGTTCTTGAACGCCAATAACAAAGTCTCCCTCCCCAGGGCCGGGATCTCTAAGGAAGAGAAGTCTGAATGAGAGTAATAATGCACCTCTAGTGACATTGTACGATATCGGGTTGGTAGTGGTGTTTTGGGTAATGGTGATGCTTTGTCTCAGCACAGGCTCTGGGTGTTGAAGAGAGCGTCGTGTTGTGGTAGCTCCAGGGCGAACTGGCATTTCTTCCTCCCATTTTTCCAAAAGGATTTTGGTATCGTCAAACTTGGCAAGAAGAACAATATTAACCTCGTGGTTTGACATCGAAAACCACCGCTGCATATCTAAATGCAATTCCCCCAATGTTTCAGAGACTCCTGCCTCGATGACAAGTGTGGGCCAGGCACCTTTGGTAGCTCGTTCAGGCTTTGGGCCACCGGTTGAATCACCCTCTTTACCCCTTCGTCCAGAATAACCTTGTGCTGAAAGTCCAGCACTGGCGATATCTTTCCAACTCTTTGATAAACCCATGTCGCGAACCTGCCCGACATACTCGTTATATAACGGTTTGTGGAGTTGCTCATGAAGGCCGGTTGTGATCGTGATAATAAGGATCCGGGAATTACTGTCGTAGTAGCGGAAGCGGAACTTGCGGCGTTGATTCTCTCGGGTACTCTCGATTTCGGTGAAACGATTAAGAGATACATCTAAATAATTAGTATATTATATAGAAATGGCGGGGTGATACTGTACTTGTGACGGTGAGGGAATCCCTAGCAGTGCAATCGATCACATTAAGCAGATCTTGCACATTGGTAAATCGCACGGTGCCGGGATCGTCACCACCTTGCTTCGATTCTACCGAAGTAGGCATATTAGACGCCGATACCGACGTAGATGCAGCCGATGGGGATACCGCCGCTGGCGGCCTCGATGTAATTGAGCCATGGCGAAGCGTTGTTGGAGCTGGGATCCGTGAAGCCGGATGCGTGGGGAAGCCATTGGAGGGGTACAGGGTGCTCAAGCTTGTTGAAAATGGCGGGTCTGCACTAGCCAAAAACGGCAGTCCAGACAGCGACACAGGCACTCACGGTGGAGCTGCCTGAAGCTTCGACGCATAAGCGCCCCGCGTGTATCCCTGTCCGGCTAACCTCGGCTCCTCTTCCCCACTACGAATCCATCCCAGCCCGCTTGCAGGGCATAGATCCCAGGCACGCAAGCAGCACCTAATCACTTTGCATCGGCTCGGTGGACCTCGGATGGGCGCTATGCACCACGACTCTGCTCTGACGACGCCTGAGCTTGCTAGAGCAGAGCTTCTTGACCGAAGGTGAAATTACGCTGTGGCATTATCCTGTGACGAGCCATTCGCGAGCTACGCAACGATTGACAACCCCAACGGCCCGCCGGATCATTCGGGACTGCGACTGCGATTGTAAATGGGATCGGAATCGGAATTGGATTTGGAACTTGAGTTCGGATTGGGGCTGGGATTGGGATTGGGGGAAAAGGAGGAGGAGGAATCTCACACAGACACTGACTTAGCTCGAGAGCGCCACTGACATCGCCCGCTGCCACCGCTACCGACCGCATTGCCCACCATGGCTGACCGACGCGACTCGGCGCCGGATCTGCGCATCTTAGGCGACCAAATCACCCTACAACCTAGTGGCTTGGTGGAGCCACCCAAAGCCGCCCGCGGCGAGGGGAGGGAGGAAGTTCTGATGAAGAATATGGCTCGCTTTCGCTCCGAACCTTTGCAGTATGTGAACAACTGAGTCTCTATTTTTACCCCTTCTCCAGCTTCTCTCCTGTCGCCGGTCCCATGGCTGTCCCTCCAGACTCGGCCATCTCGTTCGTACCATCCACTGACCCGACATGGCCCAGGTTTCTCCGCGAAGTGTCGCTCTACGTCTCGGGGACCGGCTGGCGCGCCTACGACGATGTTATCGGCCAGCCTATATTTTACTCGGGCTTCTCCGAACATATCAAAACCCAGGTTATGTCTGCGACTTTGCTCCAGACTAAGATCTCTCAGCTGGCCGATGCGCGTATCGCCGTTGAGGAGAAGGAGGGTTTGCTCAACAAGCTTGATAAGGACTTCCCGATCAAGCGTACCCAACGCCGTGCCGTCTTGATCCAAAGCCTACAGGAAGTAGCCGAGCACCTGACAGAAAACATGATCTGCAAGTTTGAGAGCAAGGTCTTCATCAGAGGCGCATACTACATGGTCACACAACTTCTCTTAAGGGCTTACCACCAGGGAATCCACGTCTCTAGCGAGGAAGTCCTGCGGCTCAGGAATGTGGCCGAGGAGGCGACCAAGAAGAAGCAGAGCATAATATTCCTACCGTGCCATCGCTCGCATGTCGATTACGTCTCCCTACAACTTCTCTGCTACCGCTTAGGCCTAGCACTTCCTGTCATCGTCGCAGGAGACAACCTGAACATTCCTCTCCTCGGAAGCTTTATGCAACACGCCGGTAAGTGCCAAATTCGTACCAACCTAGCCTGCCAGACTTCTCACTATGATGGAAAGGGGCAATGTTCATCCGAAGATCCTTCGGAGACGACCAACTTTACACTATTCTGGTCCAGGCTTATATCGACGTGCTACTGCAAGGCGGGTACAACCTTGCGTGTTTCATCGAAGGAGGACGGTCGAGAACCGGAAAGCTGTTGCCGCCCAAGTTCGGAATCCTGAGTTTCATCCTCGACAGCCTCCTTTCTGGCCGGGTTGAGGATGCCATTATTTGCCCCGTGAGCACCCAGTACGACAAGGTTGTGGAGACGGAAGGTTATGTGACAGAGCTGCTTGGCGTGCCGAAGAAAAAGGAAAACCTGGCCGACTTTTTGTCGGGCGGCTCGAGTGTGCTTTCGCTCCGGCTGGGAAGGGTGGACGTGCGGTTCCACGAGCCGTGGAGTTTAAGAGGGTATATAAACGACCAGATCCTGCGGCTTTCCAAGATCCCGTCGGCCATCAACATCAACTGGAGAGATACCAAGAATGCCGTTGTTCGCCAGAAGCTGCTGCGGACGCTCGGTTATAAGGTTCTAGCTGACATCAACGATGTTTCGGTGGTCATGCCAACAGCCCTGATTGGAACAGTACTGCTAACGCTCAGAGGCCGTGGTGTAGGAAGGGCCGAGCTCGTCCGCCGCGTTGAGTGGCTTACAGACAGAGTCCGGGCAAAAGGCGGGCGGGTTGCCCATTTCGGCAATGCGCCTCTCTCTGATGTCATCGAGCGCGGCTTAGATGTTCTTGGGAGAGATCTGGTTGGTATCGTCGATGGTCTTGCGGAGCCGACCTATTATGCCGTCGACCGGTTCCAGTTGTCATTTTATCGCAATATGACCATTCACCTCTTCATATCAGAGGCCCTCATTGCAGCGGCGCTCTATACCAGGGTGAAGCGCGGCGGCGGACCGTCTATCCAAGATATCCCCTATCAGGATTTGCACGATCAAGTCCTGTTCTTGTCTTCACTTTTCCGCGGCGAGTTCATCTACTCCGGAGAGGGTCTCGCAGTCAACCTAGAGAGGACGCTAGCGGGCTTGGAGGCGGACAACGTCATTCATATCGAAAAAGACGAAGAGGGAAATATTACAAAGGTCGGCCTCTCCGATGACGAAAGGGCCGCGGGGCGGGAGAACTACGACTTCTACTGCTTCCTGATATGGCCGTTCATCGAGTCCAGCTGGCTCGCGGCTGTCTCTCTAATGGGCCTAACCCCGCCCCTCAGCCAAAAGGACGATATTTGGATTCAATCTTCTAAAGCCCATGACAGTGCGCAACTAGTGAGTATCCCATCGCCCAAAATCCGATCCACCATGCGATAGCCTACTGACCACATCCCAGCTCGGCAAAACCCTCTACCACCAAGGCGACCTCAGTTACTTCGAAGCTGTCAACAAGGAGACCCTCAAAAACTCATACCAGCGCTTCGAGGAGGAGGACATCATCCAGGTCGTCCGCTCCAAGGACGCGCGTATCCCACCGCGCCTGCGGCTCACGCCCGAATGGAGGCCTAGCCGTGACGGGATCAGCGGTGAGCTAGTCGCCTCGGACCGTCTATGGGACTTTACCGAAAAGATTGCTTCGAGCCGACGCGAGGGCAAAAACAGGAGAGACGGCGCCACCGTGAGCACGAGGGTTGTCAGGCTTACGGACGAGTTGGGGCAGGCACTATTCGAGGATGCGTTGAAGCAGGTAGATGGAAAAGGGGGGAAGAAGGGTGGGGTAGCGGTGCCGCCTAGGCTGAGTAGCGAGGAGGCGAGGCGCTTGAGTAGGTCAGTCAAGGAGGCGCGGCGGAGGAGGATGTTGGAGAATCGGGCGCATCTGTGAGGTGTTGTGCTGGGGTTGTATATAGTGGTGGTGTATGGTGAGGTTGTCTTTGTCGACCGGAGTGACGATGATGATTGAGTATCTGGCGTATGGGGTTCTTGCATATTGCATTATCCCCGCAAGGGAAGAAAACGTAGAATTGAGTATAAATAGCTTCCGTTACCCGGTTTCCTATCGATATAGGTTACACATTGGATATCGTCTTTCCATCAGCTAGTGCATTATGACGACAGAGAGGAACGCTATAATGGTCCGTAGATGAAATATCTATGATAATTTCCCGCATGCGTACTTCACAATGTGATTGACTAGCACCTGGGATGGTTTAGGTAGCTCTCTCCATAATGCAAATGTCACAACCAGCTAAGGACGCAACCCCTTGTTATAAACCACGTCGAGAAATACCAACGCAGCATACCCACGGGATAGAAGCTATAAGATTCCGAGGCTTATAACATGGAATCGTATTTTTGCGCCGAGCGACCTACAGACCGGGACCCCGAGGGCACGGGTGAAGCAGGTTGTCATCATACATCCGAGAGACCGTTACGCCTAAAATACATCCCACAGACTAACTTTGCCGTCCTTGCTCCCAGCCGCCAGCCAGTGCGCCGCCTTTGCCTGCCGCATGCGCTTGTCTCGGACAGACAACTCGACGAGCTTCGGCACGACTGTCACACTAGCGCCAACTGGCAGCTGCTGCTGTCTTGGGGCAGCGGTACCATCTCCATTTTTGGTTTCATCCTCACTGGCAGTTGCGTCATTAACGGCGGCAAACGCGACGGCGAAGCACCCGACTTGGTGCCACTTGAGTACGGCCACCTCCCTGAGCGTCTTGGCGGAGTAGACGCGTACCTTGGCGTCCCAGCCAGCCGTGGCAAAGACGAGCCCGTCGGATCGCACGTGGAGGCTTTGCTGTCCCGCGTGTTTTGTGTTGACAACCTTGATGGGCTGCTCACCGAATACCACTCGGGCCTCGTCCACGGCTGCATTAACCGTCTGAGGTGTAGTGGTAGTTGTGGGGGCGACCCGGCTGTCCGCCCTACCAGCGGTGGACAACAAGGCCGGGTCCTTCTCAGAGGAGGTCTTGGCGGGTTTTGACCCTTGAGAATCGGTTATTGTTTCCCGTTGGGAGATAGACGGGGTTGATATCCCCTTCCCCACAGTCTTGGAGGGAATGGGCAGCGGCAGCGGGTGCTTTGCAATGATTGAATCCGCGCTCGAGGTGAAAAAAAAATCTCTGTTGGGAGAGAGATCCAAAGACAGAACGGGCTGGGAGTGACACTTGGTCCGATACATGATGGTCCAGCTGGAACCGAGCTGGGCAACGGCTGTAACGCCATCCTCAAAGCCAACCGCCACAGTCAGAGACTGACCAAGGTAGAACAGCGACAAGGCCATAACCATGCCGTTCTTTTCGCCGAGTTTAACGGTGTGTCGGCGCGCTTGGGAGGGTAAATGGAATATGTCAATCTGCGAGTGAGGTTCAAACGGGATCAGCGACCTGGTTAAAGGCAAAACTTGAAGGCAGGGATGCAGCAGCACTCACAGCTTCCGAGGCAAGCGTATTGGGAACCGCGACTAGTGCTTCTGACGTTATCGGGCTTGAGTCTGGAGAGGTAAGGCAGAAGGAAAAGGAGCAAAAGTTCATCGTGTTGACTTCTAGCATGTACTGAATCCATGGCTGAGGTCGAGGATCCGGCGACGGATCCAGTGGCAGAGTTGTGCTCAGTCGGTCTTCATCCTGCACGCCAAATTGCCAGACTATGAGCTTGTTGTCTCTTCCATGTCTAGCAAAGCCTTAGTACTTTTCTTGCCCGCGGGGAAAGACTGAAGGGAAATATCTAGGGTGGACGGGTATTCAGAAGATTCACAAGTACCTACGTGATGATTCTATCGGCACCCCAGCCGGCAACACCCAAGATGGCATTTTCGTGAGCCTGCCAGACGGCCCTTGGTCTCATGATTGTGAGATCCCATGCGATGAGGAAGCCATCGGCATCACCGGTCAGGAGGCGCTCATTGCTGCGGACAAAGGCAGCAGCATGCACCTGGGCCTTGTGGCCGCGCAAGATAGACTTGGGTTGCGCGGGCCCGTCATCGGCCATCGCGCCAAGCCGTACGCTGATCAAGGTACAAAGTGTTGCGTAGTCCGCGAGAGCGAATGGTCAACGGGCCGCTGGCTGGCCGTTGACTCGTCGACTGGAAAATGCCGGCGGCGGAAACGTCGTGGCTCGGAGGGCCTGTTGTCGATCACACAGCGCCAGTCTAGCGTGCTTCGTTTCCGCTACGGGTGGAGCGGGTAGTTGCTGGCTCCTGGGACGACCTGCATCGAAGGGGCTTCTAGAAGAAGTTTCTGCTGCCCCTTTCAATGCTCTCGCCGTCAAAAGTTTCCCTGGTTGTGCAATTTTGCCTATGGGTTCGCTTTGGATTCACTCGTGGTTTTTCTTTGCTTCCAAATTCTTTTGGCAGAGTCAGTGGGCAAGTGTGCTCGTCGATCCTCCTACCAGAAAATCCCCGACATCGCGACATCGAGCCTTCCCCTTTCGTATTTTGGCTGCGGGGTCATTGGACCCTCAGTGCTAGTGCCTCAAACTTTCGCTGCATGTCTTAGGTGCTGGGCACTTGCCTCCAGTCAGATGCCGCATGCCTCACACAACAGCAGGCTCAAGCGTTTGAAGAATAGAAGACTGATTGCGTCTTCTCGGCGAGTCAATGTCGAATCTTATTATGGGTCTTGGCGCAACCCATAAACCCGTTCCCAATGCCGCCCTCCCCCGCGGTTCAGCCCTGGCCGTATTGCGCAATTGATGGCTACGGAAAACTTTTATACACACAATGGTATTATGTATTGCTCGAGGATAAAAACCCTGTGAGTTCAGAGCCCCATGGGCTAGCCGGCGTGCCACTAGAATGGAGCAGTAGCCCCCCCCCGCCCCCCCCCCCCCCCGAATCGCTATGTTAGAAACATGCTCGCTCGTCTATAGCCTTTGCGTCACTTGCCAAGGACGCACGACAGCAGATTTCAAGTGCCGCCGCTCATCAACGCCGACTTGTCTCGAGAGACCGTTATCGTCACAGTCGGCTTGGCTGCCTCTCAACAGCCTGCTGGATTCGTTTCAGCATGGTAGTGACGCAGCTTCGGTTTCCTTTGGCCATTGTGTTCTAGCAGCCGCTTTTAGTGCCATTCTACTCTCCGCCCCGCGCGCTCCGCAGTCCGCTCCGCAGCCCCTCCAGGGCTCCGAAGCAGCGTTGTCCCTTTCTGGACGGCGCCAGGCCTACCCCTGGCGCTAGGACGCGATGCCCCGCGACTAGTCAACGCCCCAAGCGCATCCAGAGCGCATCCTTTGGGTTAGATTACCTGATTGCCGGAGAACTCGGGCATCATCAATGTACTCAGTTGGCGACGTCAGGCCCATTTTGTCTCCTCAATCATTTGAGAGACACTATGTACCCCATACGGGGCGGGGTGGATAGCCTCCCTTTGTTGGGTGTGGTTTCACCAGATCGGCTATTCTTTCGAATTGAGATTCTATCATTTTCGGCAACTCCCGGTGTGACGAACGTCCAAGCCTGCGGCTTGTTGGCATGTCGGTGGCTGACATGCTGGAAGGGCTAATCTCAGGACGCAGTGAGGCGGCGTTTGTGAACACTGGGCCCAACCCGCCGAGCAATAAATCCGGACTCATATCTCCCCGGCTTTGGTATCCAGGAAACACCCCTTTTTTACGGCCAGAAACGAAACAATGTCAGCGTCTAACCGTGATGCTCCTCTTCGATGCCGGATACGGCGCGGTCTCATCTGGGGATTGCTGTGTTTCGGCCAAGAGAGCTAGTGCACTTCTTTTCGGCCATCATTCGAAGCCTTGGGGCAAGTGTCTTCGTGATGCTCATTGTCTTCGAGAAGTCGAAGCATCAAGAGGGAGATCCCGTCCTCCCGGGCGTTTGATGGCAGATGAGCCAACATATTCAGGCCTGGCGCAAGCTCAAAGGGTGATCAAACCACGCCCAAAGCCTTATTACACCCTCAACCGAACACCGAAGCATGACAGAAGCTGCATGGAATGTTCGATTGTCCATCTCGACAGAAAAAAGGCAAATCGATCTCGGCGAATTCAAACAAGTTCAAACAGACGACGACTCATCCTTATCCCGAATTTTACTGTCCCGTCAACCCAATTGGCCTCTCAGGTGCTTCACATGCTCTCGTGTGTGGAGGGTCCGAAAGTGTTGGTGATGCCCAAAGAGGATAGTAAGGGGAGCTAAAAATGGAGCATGCGATTTCTAGCCCCCCCTTGCCGATAAATGCACAACGGAAAAGGGGGGTGCCCAGAATGATAATGCGCCATTGCATGCTCTTGCGAAGGAAGACACTGAAGAAGCCGAATGCCGTAACTGTGTATTTGTTGTGTCTGACGGGGCTGTTGGGTTTTTGCCGGATGCGCTCCAGAGGACCATCAGGATCCTGCTGTTGCACAGCGAAACTGGTGTTGCCTTCAACAGCAAGTCAAACCGAAGCACATCTCTGACAAAGAGCTACAACCCGGACCGGGAGCACCAACATCCCAGCTCCCGCCTCGGACCCCTTGTCACCAGCCAGCCGCGTGAACACCACACCACACCCAGGCGCGCAAAAAAAGGACACTAACAAATGAGCGACGGATTCTGGGCGACACATACGCTCTCGGTGACAGGTCGTCAGCGATCGATGAGTAACAAGCAGCAGACAAGCAGCAGCAG
Source organism: Lasiosphaeria hispida (assembly GCA_033439745.1). Taxonomy (NCBI): domain Eukaryota; kingdom Fungi; phylum Ascomycota; class Sordariomycetes; order Sordariales; family Lasiosphaeriaceae; genus Lasiosphaeria; species Lasiosphaeria hispida. The sequence goes on from JAUIQD010000004.1 coordinate 3,328,004, forward strand.
GAAACGTCTGGGCTTGACAGACACCAAGGAGCTGCTTGCATTTTTGCACTTTCGCGGACCTGCAGCAGGGCATCAGAACCCCCCTCACCATGCACGGCTTCTTCCCTGCATGCCACAAGAGCTGCTGTAACCTTGTCTGCAAGCTCGACTTGGTGCTCCACACCCCTCTTCTGCACATACCCAGCTCGAGCGCCTCGAGGACTCGGGGGCCGCGCCTGTAATCGTACATACACGATATCATCACGTCCGCTCCGTCCCTGGATAGTGGGCGTGACACCAGCCAGCGAGTCCTGCTGCTGTCCTCCCCTTCGTCCGCTAGCCTCCTGCCGCACGCCAACCGGGCTGGGGGGGATTTTGCTTGAACATCACATCATCAACCCACTGAAGGCTGGCTGCGAATGCTGAGGTTCAGACCTTGCATCCTTGCGGAAGGACGAGCCAAGCCCGCCAGAGACGCCACAACCTAATTATTTACGACGCCAACGTCCAAGACGTGCAGCTGCGCATCCAGTTGCGCATCCGAGTGCCAGATAATCGAGATTTTCCTTGGCTTTTCCAGTTAGAGCGAATGGCATCCCCTCCGTAACCAAGGGGGGTCCCGCAATCAGGGTCAGCAAACCTGACCCGTCCCTCCCCCCACACATCAGCGTGCCCATCTATCCACACAGCAGCCCTGCCATCTGCATCGCGACCGTCTTGGTCTCATTTCTCGACAATTCTTTCTTCCTTGGTCATCCTGCAACCGTCCCTCCTGAGACGGTCGCCGTGACAGCTATTAGGAGGAATTGAGGCTTCGCGCACCCGTTCTCACAACACAACCATCTTTTGAATCTGTCTAGCCAAGGCAGTTTTTCATTGCGCCATACACTACACACGGCGCATACTCCATTGCCATCGCGCTCAGCTGCTGCCACGTCTGATTCAGCGCCAGCCTTGCACCGCCAGTCCCCGTCGCTTCTCAACGCCCACTGGTTTTTTTTTTTTTTTTGCCTTCCGAAGAACGCAGAGACGCTTTCGGTCTCGACCACGAGGCACGCTGGCAACAGCAACTTTAGCGGCCTACAAGGCCGCGGCGAGTGGTATCTTCCCGGGCTTCGGCCCCGGGACAATGAATTCATCGCTCCGCCATCATTCGTTCTCTCATCAACCCCAGACTCATGGTGAACAACCTCCGCCAAGCACGCAAAATCAACAACACCCGCCAGCTTCCTATGCAAAGTATGACGAACCGTCGCCACCTTATACAACACCTAACAGTAACTACAGCCCCGGCGATCAATTTGAAGTCTCGCCCGCAAAGCGACAAAGAGCATCCGGCTCCGGCCCCGCTGTCGCCCAGCGACATGCGCCGCCCATAGCTGCTGAGATGGACTCGCGTCGTGATGGACCGGTGGCAGGCCTAGGGACAGTAGGTGATGGTAGCAACGGGAGTACGCCAGCTGTCCCGGCGGCCCCAGCAAATCCGGTGGCCAGTAAGTCACGGCGTGTGCGGACGGGGTGCCTAACCTGCCGCGAGCGCCACCTGAAATGTGACGAGGGGATGCCCGACTGCAACAACTGCCGCAAAAGCAACCGGGATTGCAAGCGCGGCGTACGGCTCAACTTCATAGATGTGCAGGTGAAGGATCCGCCCATTGTACCGCGGACGCTGGACTGGGCAGGTGCGTCATTCTCCTCCACAGTAATGTGCCATGCCTCTCGCCGTCTTGATGTGTCACACAGAGGGGCGGGAGGCTGCTTCTACACACAGTACTAACACCCGGTCTTTCCAGTTAAATTCCAGGATGAGTCGCGGCTGATTGCTTCTGAGTATCGTGGGGGCTTGGGGCGGTATCCCGAGGTTGTCGAGAAGGTCATTACACCGCCACGCGAGGCAGAACTTGATGAAGCTTCCCGGCAACAAACAGGACCATCAGACCCCAGCCACGAGATGGCGCCATTACCTGGCGGTGGAAGTCGGGGGGTTGGCCTCGGACTGGATCACAGAGGCGGGTATTATCAAAGCATCCACGGTGGACAGCAACAGCCGCCACCTAGCCAAGGTGGATACGACGAAAACCAACTCGCCCAGATGAGAGACCCCATGATGGCACCCATACCGGCGTCACAGGCGAGTTCCGCCTCCCAGGCCGGCCCCGGCGGAGGCCCGTACGTACACGATCAGTATGCAGCCAGGGAGGACGCGTTTCGGCGCTCTCATGTTTCGAGGAATAGCGATGCGTCGAGCATGGCATCGCCGCATGTTCAACAAGGCTCAGGAGCAACGCCACTAGGCTATCGCATCAACCCCCAGGGAACCCAATTGCATGGCACGCCCGATGGACTCATGACGCCGCCAAACGAGAAGGTTGGAGGCGAGCGGGAATACTTGAGCACCGAAGAGGAAATTTACTTCATGCAGGTATTCATAGATGAGGTGGCCATCTGGATGGACACGCTGAACAAGGAAAAGCACTTCACAACCCAGACGCCATATCTGGCGCTGAAGTCGCCCATGCTGCTCAACGCGTTTCTCGCCTGTGGGGTCAAGCAGCTGACCCTGGTGTCAGATTACGATGAGGAGAAAGCTCTCTATTACTACGACGCGGCCACTACTGCGTTGCTGCGCTGCCTGAAGAACCCAGACCGCAACATGGCCGAGTGTGCTACAACGGCTGTTGTGCTCAACGTGTACGAGATTATGAGCGAGAAGCCAAACCAGCGCATGAGCCATATCGCTGGAGCCCGCGCCTTAATTCGAGAGTGCGGGTGGAACGCTACGACGACGGGAGTGGGCGTTGCCTGCTTCTGGCTCAATATCGGGATGGAGGTGCTGAGTTGCTTATCGTTCAACTGGCAGACGGCGTGGGACCCTGATCAGTGGGGCCTAGATTTGGAGTTTACAAACTGGTCGCCGACGCCAAGGAACGGCGGCGATATTGAGCTGAGCAGGGACGGCCAGCTCAAGAATGAGGACGGTGACGAGGAGCTCTGGGTACACCGTATGTTTTACATTGTGGCAAAGATTGCGAACTTTCGCGCCAACATCCCACGCTTCCAAGAGCCTTCGCCGCACGACGAGCAAGTACGGCTGCAGAGCCGGTTTGCTGACTGGACGAGCTTGAAATCGCTATGCGATTCTTGGAACAGCAACTGCCCGCGTTCAATGCAGTCATATGGGTATTCTCGCACGTCAAGCAAGTCGCTGTTCCCATACGTCTGGTGAGCTACCCCCCTCCCCGCCCCCTGCGGCCCTGCCTTCATGGTCTCGACAACTAACATGACACAAACAGGCTCATCAAGAGGCCAGCCATCATTGGGCGACTCTTTTACCACACGGCCATGTGCATGCTTGCACAAACCAACCCGATTGAACCACGCGACAGCGTCGATAACCGCGCAGCTCAGCTTCACCACGCCCACCATGTCTGTGGTATTGCGGCACACACCAAAGATCGCGGTGTCGCGTCGGTCGCCATCCGTGGCCTCGCCGTCGCTGGTGCCGTCCTGACGGACCGGCAGGAACAGCTCGAGGCATTGGCGATCCTCGAAAGAACCCACAAAGAAACAGGATGGCGCTTGGGCAAGGTGTTGACGGGTCTCAAAGAGACGTGGGGCTGGGAGGCCGTTGCTACCCCACGGGGGGGCCTGCTGTCCGGGGGCCCAGGCCCCCCGCCGAATTTCTTTGCCACTACGCCTACTTCCCAGACGCACCACCAACAGCAGCAGTTGCAGCAGCAGCAACAACAACAACAACAACAACAACAACAACAACAGCAGCAGCAGCAGCAGCAAAAAGCCGTCCCAACGCTGGTGGTAGCGCCTCAGCCAACAAGACCGACTATCAACCCGCTACTAGTCCATGCCGATTTTACACACCAGAACCATCCGTACCAAAGCTATTATGAACCGCCGAACCGGTCAAAGATGCACAATTCCCAGGGGTTCTGGCAGGGGTACTAGTCCGAGGCCAATGCCACATTGGATAATTGCCCAGCCCACGTTTATCCCAGCCGATTCGATTCTCTTCATGATACCTTATTTTTGGTTCACGAGAACACAGTATCGTAGAACCCTGGCTACCAGTCAGAAGTTGAACATTTGAGGTGGTACAACCATTTGTATATGTTGTACCAGCTTTTTACAACTTCCATGTATATATTTTGCTTCTTTTTGCCATTCTCCATTGTTTCTTTTATACCCTGGGTAAAGTGTACTGGTTTCGGTATGGAATGATGAATTGACGATTGAGAGGCCTATCCTCTCGAAAAAGGAACACTATCATCGGAATGCCGTTTTGTGTATCGTAAACTCACTTGGGGAGCTAATCGGGTGGGAAAAAGGCTTTGAGGGCGGCCGTGTGTTATGTTATTTTGCGTTTCAATTTGTATTAGCATGTTTGGCAGTGTGCTTTATTACCTGATTTTAGCGACGGCATTCAACCAGAGGGGACTGGATATGGGGAACAGGATCGGGGCGGTTCTTTTGTTTATGTTTGCCAGAAGCGCTGTCATCTTCGGAGCCTTGAGCACCTGAGGGCGCTATTTATGGTGTATGAATCGAACTTTTGACGAGGACTTCAAGTTGTGGGACCATGATGGTCACCTCAAATTGTGTTGCAAAATAACAGCCGCCTGCACACCGCCCTCTTTATACACTACCCCCGCCCACATCTACGCGCGTAGCTTGTCGTAAATTAGGTTAAATCCTCGCTACTTGGGAGCGAAGACTTTCGGAGTCGCGTGGAAGGAACTTTTGGGTGGTAAGTGGGCCGTAAGGTTTGTTCATTTGAGCCTTGCTAGTGTATTGATGATGAGGTTGACCGATTTCTGAGAGCTTAGTTGGCGCCCTGAAAATGGGGAAAATGTCAATGGTTGGCATCGGGTGGGGAGAAAAAAGCGTTATATATTGGGATCGAGCCGCAGGCGCGTTGTATACCCAGTTGTTGAGGTAGCCACATGAACCACAAAAGCTTTCCCTGCTTAGGTAGGTCCCATCATGATCAAGTTTAGTCAGAGGCTCCGGAGACATAGTATGGGTAAGCAGCTAAAACAACTCAGCCGTGTATCGCTCGGTCCTCTCTATTTGAATGTAGAGTAGACATAATGACGGGAGGATAACCATAGTAATTACCACTCTTCTCGAGTCATCCTGCCTTGTGTTTCTATGTCTAATTATAAATTGGTGTTGTAGGCTCCATCGACATGATAATTGTCTCTTGACAATATTGACACATCGTACTCCTAATGCTTGACGCAATTGGACCTTCGCCCTGCCTTGTCTCGCTAGAAAATGTGTAGTTGGGTATGTGTGTGTTGACAGCAGACGGGATACGTGAGGCATTGAACCGGAAACCCGGCTGGAACAGATGCCTTGAGACATGTTCAGGCCGCGGTAGCAGCGCCCTCAACGACCTGCAGGACCTCGCCATCGCCAAGCTGAGCTCCCTTCTGCATCGCTGGTTCGCTGTCCACTTCGGGAGAAGGTACCTCAATGCCATATTTGGCATAGGGGAAGTCAATCAGGGTGGGGTAGTAATCAGCCCAGCCGTCGTCAAGTTCGCCGAGCTGGTGGAGATCGACATCGCCGGCCTCACCAATCAAGCCAGCAAGCACTTCGGCTTCCCGACCGAGGTAAACATTCTTAAGCATGGGGTGTGGGCACCAGACAACACGCATTCCAGCGCGGCGCCCCGCCTCAACACCGGGCACGCTGTCCTCGAAAACGAGGCACTCCTCGGGCTTAATAGGCGCCTCTCCAGCTGGCAGCGAGTCGTTGACGGTCTTGAGGGCCAAAAGGTAGATGTCGGGCAGGGGCTTCCCGCGACCTAGGGGAATCCGCTTATCGTCGCCCAAGACGCGGCGGTGCCCCTCAAAGACGCTGAAGAGCTCCTCCAAGTGCGAGGTCTTGAGGCGGAAGTTTGTCTCGTGCGAAGAGGTAGCTAGGGCAATATGGACGCGGCTCGGCAGCTTATCAAGAGCGACAGCTGTGGCGGCAACCTTGCCCTTTACATCGGCGTCGGGGTTCTTGTTCTCCTTATCAACGATGGCCTCGACGTTGTCTTTGACCACATCTTCCTTCTTGACGTCCCAATATCGGGTTCTGGCCAGGTCGGCGAGGAGCTTCTCGATGCCGGGAAGGGGCTGTGTGCCGGGGAAGTGCTGGGCCTGAAGGGCGTAGAATTCCTTGGCGTACTGCTCGAGGCTGATGGGGAGCTGGGCCCAGGCATGAAATATGCGCGTCGCATCTGGTCCAGGTCTCCCCTGAAGCTTGGCCTTGATGGTCCAGGGGAGCTTGGGGCGCCCGTACTTCTCGAGGACGAGGTTGACACACAAGGTGTAGAGGTCCTCGGTGTCGAGCAGGAGCCCGTCCATGTCAAAGAGACAGGCGCGAACGGGCGGGAAACTAGCAGTCATGGCAGAAGCCACCATGTTAGTTCCATTGCGGATATCAACGGCGCAGCCGCGGAGGTGGGGCACAACTCACTCAGTTCTAGGTGCCATGGCAGTTTGCTTGCACGGGCAATTCCTTGTTTGATGGGACGTCTAGGGTACGGGGGGCAGGTGTTTGGTATTCTGAGGATGTGCGTGCGTCTGAGTGTGTGCGCAAAGGTTGACAGGACCGGGTTGAGCTTGGGCTTCGAGGGAGTTGGGGGTGAGTCGGCGTGGGAAACTTTATACTTGGACTCCTCAAAAGCTTGAAGGGGTCTTGCTGCATGCAGGAGGTTGCAGGGCGCAAGATACACAATTGCCTGGGATCTCTATAAAGACTGAGACTAGATCAATGACAGCTCTCAGATAAGGAGCTCACTAGGGTAGGGTAGAGCGGGTGGCTGATAGGTGGTCGTCACGAGGGATAGGGAGGTAGATGAGGGAGGAGATACATGGAGGGGCAGTACACAAACAGTGGGAAATAATTGGGGCGAAAAGGTTGGAGAAGGCCAAGCACGTTCGCCAGCTTGCATGCGGGGGACCCCCAGCAGGTAGCAGGCCCACGGTTTGGCCCGTGTTAGGTGGACGGTGGGCGGGTGGACAGCAGCCGCTGACACGGTGAGTGAGGTCACCCCCGCGTGGCTGGACCCTGACGGCCGCAACATTTCCTGATTGCTGAACTCCTTTCCCGTCAAAACACGATGCAACAGACGGAATCCGGTCAAGCAATGCACCATACAAGCGCATGCTTCTCGCAGCGGGACTTCTCGGGCCGTTTGCTCGAATGAAACAGCCGTGGCCAAACAGCCGAGGAAGATAAGAAAGTCGCATGGCGCTAGGAGACGTTGGGGCTGGTTAAGTTGACTGTATCTTGGCAAGCTTGCAAGGCTTTTTGGAGGCGGGTTTTGAGGCTTTGTCAGGGACTGGTCGATGTCTTGATGGGACTTGGTGGGGTGTTTGCTCTCAAGACAGGCAGATCCCGGTTTCCAGGCAAATCACTCTGCGAATCTGCGGCCCACTAGAAGCGAAGGGGGGAGACGAGGGCACCGAGGGGCAGGGGGAGGGGCTGCAAGCTGCACGCTGCACGCTGCATCATCGCATGTGAAAACGCAGAAGGCGCTGGGCAACCGACGACACCCGACATCTGCTTTCTCCGCTGCCCTCGCCTGGCTCTGCGCAGCGTCTTTCCGGCCGCGTCTTGCAGCCAACACGACGCAAACATGGCGGCCAATGGTATGAACAAGACGTCAGGCCGCGGTGAGGCTCCCACCGACGATCGGCTGGGCGACGACAACAGCGATAGCGAGCAACCCGAGAAGTTCTCGCCCGAGGAAGAAGCTGCAAGTTCCGCCCCTCGCCCTTTGCCCCCCTGCACATCATCACATCGCGCCGCCTCGCATCGCACACGCTTTCTCCCCCCCCTTGCCTGCCAGAGCCTCCCCTTCGATTGAGTCCCCCTTCATTTGAGCCTAAGCTAACCGCTCCACGATGTCCACAGTCCATGGTTGCAGCATCCAATGCCCACAAATCCGAGGCCAACTCACTCTTCGCGTCGGGGAAATACGATGCCGCCCTCACCAAATACGATGAGGCGCTGGCCGTCTGCCCGAACTACCTCGACTACGAGCTCGCCGTGCTGAGCTCCAACGTGGCCGTCTGCCACCTGAAACTCTCAGAGTGGAAACAGGCCGTCACTGCTGCCACCTCGGCCCTCGACGGGTTGGGCCGGCTCACCACCGCCATTGACGAGAAGGAAGCGGCCGACAAGAAGGCCAAAGACGAAGAAGATGCCGTCGAGGTGGAGATTGTCAGCGCCGGCGCCGCGAAGGCCGGCCCCTCCATCCCCAACCCCGATGATGCCGCCGCCGACGCCGTGCGCAGGAAGCAGCAGGACGACATTGCGCGCATACGCGCCAAGGCCCTGATGCGTCGGGCGCGCGCTCGCAGCGAGCTGGGCGGCTGGTCGAACCTTGAGGGAGCCCTGGCTGACTACAAGCAGCTCGCGGCCACGCCGCCGAGCGCGAACCTGGGCACCGCCGACAAGCGGATTGTGCAGGCCCAGTTGAGGGTGCTGCCGCCGCGAGCGAAGGCGGCACAGGAGGCCGAGACGGCTGAAATGTGGGGGAAGCTCAAGGACTTGGGCAATGGGTTGCTCAAGCCGTTTGGGCTGAGCACGGAGAATTTCAAGATGGTCCAAGACGAGAAGACGGGCGGTTACAGCATGAACTTCGCGGGCTCGGGCGGAAGTACTGGTGCGGACAAGGGGAAGACCTCTGAGAGCACAGACGCCTAAATGTTATCCGGCCTCGGTCTGTTCTCGCTCAACTTCGGAGTGTGAAACCTTGGTCAGGGATGCTTTGAAGATCATCAACACTCATGGTGAAGATGGTGGAAGATAAGTGTGGCCTCGTATTGCAGAGGCACGACAATCTGAAATGCTTTGAGGCATCTTGCATATATTGCTGGGCTATACTCAACAAACAGTTGTGGGTCAAGGCAAACGATCCCATCCCCTCGGCATATATTTGGCCAGGCCCAGTGTTTCACAGGGAATCTGGCTCCTCCTACGACCCGTTTGGGCCCCTTGCTGCTGTGATGCCAGTCATCATGACGACATGGGACATTTCGCCTCTCACAAAAGCGGCCAAGAGCTATGGTTGGTACTACGATGAGACATCAATCTGCAGCGGGCCCAAAAAGTGGAATTTTCTCAATTGGCTCGGAGCAAGTTTGCACTAATGCTCAGCAACAAGACAACCCCCTCCCCCAGAGTCTTCCATAGAATCCATTACTCACACCAGCGCAGACCGCCAGCACAATTAGCAGCTGTCACTGCGCACAACAGCATTCCACTTATCCTTGTAAAAGACCTGCCCAGCCACCTCGGTGTAACCATGGGCCATTGGGTACCCGCTTGTTACACTTGTTGTAGATATGCTGCGCACCAGCAGCAATATCGCTGAAGGAGCTGAGGGTGCCAGTATTCTATTAGAAATAACGCAAGTTAGGAATCGAGTCCCGTTGGAAACAATCCGCCACAGCAAAGCCAACAAAAGACTCTCATCATTGCACCAGTACATGGCCGAGCTGGACGAGCAGCTAACACGACCACAGCTGACCGGGCCCGGGCCGCGGTTCGGCTTGCCGCTGACGCCCTTGAGGTGCTTGATGACCTCCCCAATGTCCTGGCCCCTCGCCGTGTTCCAGCGCCCGTTACAGAAGTAGCTGTCGATGGTGTAGCGCTTCACCAGAGCGTGGCCATTGGCGGTCTTGAGGACCTCGGCCTCGTAGTTCGGGTTGACCTTGGAGAGCTCGGCGACGACGTTCTGGATCGTGCCGTTGATCAGCACCGTTGGGTTTCAAATGTGGGAGGGTGACTTGCCACTACGATGACGGTGGCGAAGGCAATGAGGCCGACGAGGAACTTGGAGGAAACCATGTTGGATATGGGGTTCAAGCTGGTGATGGTGCTGGCTGTTCAGGTCGAGATCTGGTGGCTGATGTTCCTGTCCCTTCCAAAGCGGGCGAGCGTACCATCTTTTGTAATAGATCTTCTATACTGTCGTCAATACATGCTACCCTATGCAAATGACGACAAGGCCCCCTAGGGCTGAATCTGGTTCCTGCGTCGGGAGTGAATATCAATCCTTCAAGAAGTATATCCACGTGTTGATAGTATGTCCCAAGAAGAGTTATTATTGAAGTGGCGCGGAAGTTTCAAGATATGAGTTGTTACACCGCTCCCGGCTTGGATTTCACAGAAAGTCGGCTACGCCCAAGAGCGAGCCAACGACGTTGAAAAAAAAAGAAAGGGTGTGGGGGGGGGGTTGGCCCGGGAGATAGACTCCGAGGTGGATATGGCATGAGTTAGGTACCTCCTGATGATATGTAGCTGCGGCTAAGGTAGTCGGTCACAAGCCAGCTCAAGCTGTTGCCTCGTTGTCTTGGCCGCCTGAGCTGAGCACTTTTGCATAATACAAGTGGAGCTTTCGCCCCGTAAGGCAGCAAATGTAGGATATTGCCGGGTCGAGCTGGCTGTGTGCTGCGACCCAAGATGAGCTGTTGCTCCACTTACACTCTATCCATCCTCTCCCCGTCACCGCGCCTAGTGCTAGTAGGGTTAAAATGGTGTATTTTTTGGTTATTTTTGTTTGAAACCCCGACGGAGAGTTCGGCTTGGACTTTTACTCATTTCTCATTCTGTAGCTTAATCAAGTCATATCATATTTTGGGATACCCCAAGAGCGTACCATCACTTGCATTCTATCCATTCCCTCTCGTTTACCACGCCCTGCGCGGCTGCTGCGCCGTCTGTGAAGTGAAACTTGGCTTGGAAGCGCTCACCGCAGTCTCTCCCAAACCCCCCCCTCCCGAGCCCTGCCATCAATCTCCCTTAGATATCCTCAATATCAAAAACCCCCTCATGCTTCCTGTTCAGATGATCATTACACTGCTTCCCTGTCGCAAATGTCTCCAAGCACTTCCAGCAGATATGCGTCCCGCACCCGCCGCACGTCATATGGTTACACCCCCCCGTCTTCTCGATACTCGTCTTACACTTGGGACAGTCCTTAATCCCCAGTCGCTTCTTGGTCTCCTCCAGCGCAGCGTATCCGCCCGACACCATATCAATATGCTCGGCGCACGTCATGCCCTTGTGGGGAGCGTGGCATGCTGTGCAGACTATGGTGAGGCATTGTGGGCAGGTAAAGATTTTTCCTGATGACGAGGAGGAGGAGGAGGAGGAGGAGGAGGAGGAGGAGCGATAGAGGTGGTGGCAGTCCGGAGTAGGACAAGAGCGGAAGGTTTCCGGGTGTCGGCGGGTGTGGGATGTGAAGGAGGTTTCAAGGACTTCTTCAAACGTGCGTGAGGGGAGGTGTTCTTGGAGTTCCGCGAGGGAGAGGGGGTGTTGACAGGTGCCTAAGTCGCCGGCGCATGCGATAGGGGTGTCGGCTTTGGTGTTGCTGTTGTTGGCGTTGGAGAAGCAGAAGGTCTCGAAGCAGTCTGGGCAGTATGTGTGGCCGCACGTGGTGTGGACGGCGGGGGATTCGGCTTCACTCCAGCAGATTGCGCAGTCTACCGGCCTGGTTTTGGATTCCGAATTACCTGCTGTTGCTTTGGTGATAGTATTGCTTATCTGGCAAGCTGTCACCATTTCCAGGGCAAGACGGTAGTCTTGGTCGGTTCCTGTGATGAGGATCCGTTTGGGGGTTGAGATAATGTCAAACGTGACTTTTTGTCCGAGAATGCTTGTCAGCTCCTTAAACCCGCCGAAGCAGGCCCACTCGAACTGGATGTCGGCGAGGGGGATGGCATGCGATGTCGAGGCATCCTCAGTAGTGAGCCTAGCGAGCAATGTCTGGGCTTCTTTGCATTTCTCGGCCGGTCCGAAAAGATGGAGGCGCGATAGCCTTTTGTTACGCACGACGGTAACCCCGAGCGCCTCCTCGAGGTTTTTGAGTTTCTGGGAGACGCTGCCGTTGACGGCGAAAGCTGGGGTCCAGATGGTATCTCCCTTTTCATCCACCGCAGCCTCACCAGCAAGAATCTTTTCCAGGACGCCCTTGGCTTCAGCAACAGCCATGTTGTCCGCCCCTTCCAGCCTCAGGGCTCGTTGTCCGTTCGCCTGAGATGGCTTGTACGGCGTGAAGAAGACGTGCTTGGCAAGCCACAAGGTCTTCTGTGTCTCAATAGCTGGCTTGACGACCTTGAAAATTCGCTCCGGGACTTTAAACCTTGCAGAGTATATTGCCTGGACATTGAGCTGGAGCTTAGTGTTTAATGGTAAAGTCCAGCCGTTGAGCAAGGCGGCTGCCTTGACGGCATCACCTTCGTCCTGGAAGCGGCCCTTAGCTTTGGCCCTTTTGCCCCCGATGCCTGCTGTAGCATCTTCCCACCAGTCCAGAGGGCCGGTTTCCATAAGCTTGGACTTGACGAGGGCATTGGCGGTTGCCATGTCGTACTCGTAGCTGGGCTTCCCAAGCTCAATATGCGTTGGCCTGATCGTCTTTGGAATTGTGTGGTTGATGTCCGCTTTGGTTGCATCAGCAGGGACTTTGGTGAGCATGACGGTCCAGCCTTGCGAATTGAAACGATTCTTGGAACCAGTCACTTCGCTGGTGTTGACTGCTTGGCCGGAAACCGTGGACCGCCCGGCAGAGAACCTAGCTTGGACCTTTGCGGCCATAGACTTAGATTCGAAGTTCAACCACACCGTTCTCAGCGGTCGATGCCAAGAGCAATGGACTTTCTTGCACTCAACCCGCTGGGAGCTGGATCCTCTGGGCATCGGAGCGTTGATTCTGACGACCTTGATGGACTCGTTTTTCATGGTAGCTTCACAGAAACGTTTGGCGAAGGTCGCATCTTCGATGCGGACGTCAGCAGCACAGTGGGCTGCGTCTCCACGAGGGGGCACTCGTATGTCATGGGCGCTGACTGCAAATCCAAGGTCCGACAGAAGCTCGGAGACGCTGGTTTGGGTGCTGTGTGGTGGGAGCATGCTGATACGAACAGCTGAGAAGTCGGACTGAAAGGACGTCTTGAGGACAGCGACGCCATCCCCAAACTGAGTCAGAACGCCGCTAATCTCCCTGATCCAGCCATCTGGTTTGTCATCGGGCTCGTCACTCTCGGCAGGAGCTTCCAAAGAGGTTGCGTTCGCAGCTTCCGGATTAGGATCAGGATCGGGATGGGCAAACGGGCACGATCCACCCTTCAGGCAGCCGCCCTTGGTGTAGAAGTGACAGATGACTTGTGCTCTTGTATCAGTATTTTCCGCGGCCTGTGCGTCCTGCATCGGGATGGTCGTGGAATCGGGCTCGACAACCGGCTCATGGGAGTAAAGGCACGTCTGCCCATTCCGGCAGTTTCCTCGCGCGAAGAAAACACACGGAGCACTGTTCTTGCGCTCGGTGGGTTGACGGGCCGAGGCAGGACGCCATGCGAGTTGAACTAGCTTCCGCTGCATACCGAAGGTCGGATGCTAGGGAACGAGGGCTTTCGGATGAACCCAGACTTGGGAAGATGTTGGGCACAAACCGGTGTTTTTCTGAGCAAACAAACGCACTGAGGCCTACAATAGGTACACGTGACGATCGAGCGATGAGTGGAGGAGAAGACTGGGTTGCAGATGGTGGTGACACAAGAAACCATCCCCCCCCCCTGTGTACAGCGACTCAGCGAGGGCCGAGTAACATGCCTTATCGGGCACCTGGTGTTCGGAATCAATTTACCCCTGCTACCTGGTATCAAACACCAACTCCAGTGCCACAGGATGAACCTAGCATACCTGCAACGTCAAACCAAACCAAAACCAAATCAAACCCCGGTCCCGAGAAATACCTGACCACTCCGTGAAAGCAACTACACATTGAAGGGAAGGAAAGAGAGCCCCGGAAACCCCAAAACTTGCATAACACACGGGCCATGTCAGTAATCGTGGTTGTAAATGCTGGGCTGAGTGTTGTGCAGCTCGTGCGAGTCCTCCTCCTGCTTCTCCCTCTTGTGCCTCGAGTACCTCCACACGCAAAAGTAGATCGGCAGCAAAAAGACAACCATGCCGCCAGTCAAGACGCCGTAGCCCATCAAGAAAAGATGGCTCCTCTCCGCCAGTTTCAGTCCGCTATTTCCCCAAGGGTCAGTCGCTGCAGTCACACCCTCTCAAAACTCAGGGTACAACTTACATTCCACCGTTGATGATGAACAGCAACCAGACAAGCCTGCCCACCCACCTGTGAACCAGGCTGAGCACCCGGCTCTTCTCAGGCGGATCCTGTCCCCTATTCTTGGCGCCCTTCCTGATAACAGCCAGGACAATACCCCAGAAAAACATGACACCCATTGCCGCGACGGTGAGCAGCCCCAGAACCTGATGCGGCGTCCCGAAGTTTTGCGTCTAACACATCCCAAGCGTCAGCTCACCACCCCAACACACCAACAAACCCAGAGGAGAGAGACTCACAGCAACATGCTCCCGGCTAACAATGATCCCAGGCACCAGCGCGCCAATGACAAACAGCAGATAAAACGTCGCGCTGAACGCGTGCAGCGTCGGCCAGCGGCTCAGCGCGCCCGCCACGAGCGAGTCAAACGGCGCGATGATCAGCGCCGCAATGACAAAGACGACGCCGTGCGCCGTCGCCGCCTTGTTGTTGACGTGATAGATGCCGTCGCCCACGAGCGCCGCGCCCACCGTCGCGTTGGACGGCGTGCCGATGCCGCCGGCCCCCGTCGCGCGCACCATGTCCATGTTGAAGCGGCCTGGGAGAGCTGTCAGTGGGTTTGTGATGTTGGGGAGGGGGGCGAGGGAGAGGTACCGTAGCCGATGTGCCGCCGGATTCCAGCCGCCGGGTCGTCCGAGTTGAGGGGGATGCCGGGGCCGTTGGCGAAGATCATGGGCTGGGTCGTGGATTTGGCGTCGATGGAGCCCGTCGCCCAGGATCGGCATCCGTGGCAGGTGGCGTTGACGATCATGTCGAAGGAGCGGATGGCCGAGGTGCCGTGGATGGTCAGCTTGACGGAGGGGGAGAAGACGGGCTCCGTGTTGCCTCTGCTTGGTGGGTTAGGATTCATGCTTGCAAAGGGGTGGTGGTTGCGGAGATGGGAGCTCACGTGGTGAACCGCGGGCTGACCGTGATGCCTGGAAGTCATGTTAGATTTCTGGTTTGGAGGAGAGGGCGGGAAAAGGGGCTTACGGCGGGTGTCTGCGGCAGAATACATGACCAGTATCAGGGAGTTCGCCATGGACGAGCCGAAGCCAATGGCTGTGTACTGGTACCAGTCGGGCGACGATATGTAGAAGTTGACATCATCCGAGTCTGGTGGAAGATTGATTGATATTTGTGTGTTGGTATCATTGATGAACAGTGTCGAGACAGCAGCGCTGGCAAGTTGGATTTGCAAAGCGATGCCTTTTCGTTGCGGGTTTGATTGTCAGCCATTGTGGTTCACCATACAGATAATTGGCAATGCGACTCACAAAGCAGCCATGACCATGTCAAGGCGGGACGGCCCCTTGGGGATTTCTCAACCGATGCCATCTTCTTTCACACGATTTGCATGTATGGATCGATATGAATCAATCAGGGCTGGACTGGAACTGCCATGTGCCGGACATGGCAATGGTTTTATGATTTAATGATTTCTTACCCAAGATTACATATACCTGCTGCAAGGACCTCTGCCACTGCTCTGGAGAGTGTATGGATGGTGATTGCAGTCAGGCAGAAAGAATCCGGCGCTTAAGATGACCATCTCGCCGCCACGATTGGCTGACTTGAAGCGCCCATCACTCGGACCCCTACCTTGGCGCCCCAAATACCCCCAATCTGCGTGCTGCCATCCGCAATCCCGTCCAACCCGCATTTGGTCAGCCAGTGTATAATTAGCAACCGCGTTGGTCAGGGAACTGCTGGCTTCGGCGGCCTATGTAAACTCGCCATGTCGCCTGCATTTGAGGACCATATATTGTTACCCGGAGGCTCGACAAGCAGGTTGGTGATACGAATCGGCATAAGTCGCATTGCCTTGATGATCAACCAGATTCAAAGTAAACGAATTTGTACCCAAAGCTTTTATTTCTCTTCTGGGTATCCTTGTTGCCAAGGAGCGACTTCTATTGATTTTTTTCAACATCGAACCTCATATTGACCACATCTATGGCGTGCATTTGACTGAGCCCCAATGAGCATTCTGATTGCCGAAAGTGGCAACTCCAGGGTACTGGAGGTTGTATGTCTCAACGCCAGCAGCACAGTTGTCGGAGCTATTGCAGTTTAGTCAGACTCAATCACCACGCTGATAGATTATTTCGGAGATCCTTACTTATAAAGCACACACCTGCCGGTATCAGGGCCGGCCGACCGGAAGTTGTGATAGCTGGATGGTTTTGTTAGCCACTGATATATGCCATAGCAAGATTCCGGGACTTACTAGTCAGTCAGGATGTTCTTGAAGCTCACACATGCGGAAGAGTGATGGATTTGGACATTGGCGCAGGGCTTGGCCCAGTTTGTCAGCTGGCAGATGTACAACTGACGTTTGGGTACCCATGTTAGTTATCCGACAGGGTAAACCAGGGGCAGGGAGACTGTTGGACACTCACCATAGTAAACGTCGTCGGGGTGGCCGCAGGGGGCTTGGTAGAGGTGGTAGAACTAGACTTTGTAGAAGTAGTAAGGGTGCTAGTAGGCTTTGAGGAAGAGCTCGAGGAGCTGCTAGACTTTGTTGAAGAACTAGTAGAAGTACTGGTAGACTTGGTGGAAGAGGTTGCAGCAGTGCTGGACTTGATAGACGAAGTCGAGGAGATTGAAGACGTCGAAGTCGAAGAAGATGACACTGGCACATGGCTGTAGATGTTGAGGCGAGCGCTGCCACCGCATAGTACCCTGGAGTCACCCACGCAAAGCATGTTGCAGTCGGTGTTGGGAGCCTGTTGGACACCGTCGAGCGAGGTACCGCAGTAGCACTCCTGGCCATTCTCGAGTCCAGCGTAGGCAGAACCACTGCAGGCGGCAAGACAGTTGGCCACCGATACGCGTCCCGAAATCTCCTGCCTATCGGGAAGCGCCCGGGGGTTGACGGGATCGAAAAAGCAACCGACGGGGTTCCAGGACGCCGGCGGCAGCGGCGGGAGAGGGAGAGGTGCTGTAACGCCAGTTGAGTAAATCTCCATGAGGCTCGGTCCGCCGCATGTCTGAACCGAGCCAGTGCACATCTTGGAGCAATGCGAATCCTCCACCTGGGTTGACGGAACCGTCTGGCCACACCAGCATTCACGCCCATCCTCAATGCCGGCATACTTGTACCCGTTCTTGGTACACGCTTGCAGGCAAATCTCGGGTGTCATGCTCTCGCCGATCTGGTTGACAACGGGGAAGGTTCGAGGATTGCCCGAGTCAGCATAGCACCCCACGTAGTTGTTAGCCTTCTTGATGACAGCAGGGGGAGGTGTTTTGTCCTCGTCTCCCACAAAAATGTCGGTTTGAGCGCCCGGGTTGTAGCCCATTTTGCCGTTGTAGACGGGGATTCCACCGGTCTGAGGGTCGACGTTATTGCCAGTTTGCTCTGCGAGTGACTGTCAGCGTATCCACTGAGATATATGGAACGAGGTATATGTCATCAGACTTACGATGCCAGACCACGATTTGCTTGGGCCCCTTGACACACTTGCTCTGGTCGTCGGCGCAGTACACGGGTGGCTTGGCTACTCCGACCTGCTTCGTTGATGTGCTTCCGGTGACACGGCATCTGAAGTTTTGCATATAAATGTTCTGAATGCCGCCTTCAATGGTCCCAAGTGTGTTAGCCACTAGTTGCGTACTAAGGAGATGGGCATGATGCAGCACTTACAGCCGAGAGGAACCCAGAGCCAGGCGCAATAGCAACCGCCGGCTGGACAGGGGGGCATGTCTGCCGGAACGTCATAATATGTCTCGCGTTTCCACGGGGAGCTGCCAATTTCAAAAATATCAGCACAAGTTTAGATGGCAAAGCCCAGCAAGTCGGTTCTCACTTTGGCGTTACGGTGAAGACGACCAGGTTGTCGAGCGTGACCTTGGAGATATCGGAATTGTAGGAAATAGCAAATGCGGTGCCCGATGTGGTCTGAAAGTTCTGGGCATGCATAATGCCATCGCTCAAGCAGTCGCCAGCATTTTCGCCACGCCAGTCCTCAGGATGTTGCTGGCCGTCCAGCCAGTCCGATACGTACTGGCCACCAAACGACAGCGTTGTCTGTCCGCGGTTGTGTGCCAACTCAACCTTGAACTTGCCACCAGCCGGAAGGTCGAGAAACTCGCCGCTGGGAGGAGGCACTTTGTCGCAGCCCCGGTCATGCTGCATCCAGAAATCCTCAAAAGGGAGGTTGTACAAGGGAACGACGGCCGTGTTGGTGTTTTGGTTGTCGACCGAGGCGTTGTTTCCTCCCTTTTGTTCCAGGAATGGTTAGTGGCAAGGTAACTTTGAAGACAAGGAAGGTGCTTGCCTTGCAGTACATGCCCTTGGCCCACGCAGCAACGTGAGCCGTTGCCCCCGTCGCCAGAGCGGCAACAACAGCCGCCTGGAGGAGCATTTCAAAAAAGAAGAAGAATAAAAATGAATGAATGAATATCGGTCAGTGAAACGAATGTACCGTGCTGTTGACAGAAAAGGAGTGTGCCAAGGAGAGACGCCACGGCTCGACGAACATAAAAGTAAAGCGATATCTGCTCCTATTGCAATACTGGGGCTGCCGCAGTTTTAATTGTTTGCCTGTTAGTAATCGACCCGGTTTAGCACCCCCCCGTCGTCAATTCCGACCGGGCTGAGACGGCCGCCTTCAGCGCAATTCGCGAACCCCTGAGTTGCGCGCTAACAGCCCCTGAACCGCATGCATGCCCGCATCTTGACTTGATATGAATTTAGAGTAATCGAACGCATCTTATCTACTGTGCGACTGCCACTCCAGGTGTTCCGGTTTTCAGCAGCAATATACAGCATCAACTTCGCTCTTTCGTCAGTACTGGGTAATTGGAGCCTGGATATTTTGTGGCTTTCTAGCTTTTCGGGTCAAAACCAAACCGGGCATTCGTGTCAGCACTAACAAGACCCTATGCACGCTTCGTGTATGGGGCAAGGGTAAATGGCAAAATTTCCACCCCTAGGCCAGGCACCGACCGAAGAAGCTGTCCAGCTGCAATTTCTATCACCCGTCACGGGCCTGTCTCGTCGTTGGAACCAAGACCCTGGTCGGCATCGAGACTTTCCCACCTCGGTGTGCGCATTCGTATTGAGCAGTTGCCAAAATACCTTACCTTAGCAAACTTAAATGGTCTCTAATGGTGGTTGTGTAGAGCGTTTTCTGTGAACACCACTGACATTATCATCCACTAAAGGCAACTTTTCAATGAAGCAGTTATGCACTATTGAATCGTGTACTGTTACAACATACCCATGATTAGCCTGCACTTCCTCAAAGAGCATTTTCCCTTTGTTTCTCTACCTAATGTATTCTCGAAGCTGTACCCAAGCCTTTGTTTGACCTAGGTTGATGTCTTTCTCTCTGTTTCAAGTCCACCGTGACAAAGCTATTGTTATGTCATTTTGAGAGGTATATATATATATATCGAACTTACCAGTACTTGATCTCGGGCCATGAATGATATCCCACGACTCCCCAACCGAACCTTCAGGTACGTAACCCACCCCAACATCCCCTAACTCACGTAGTCAAACAAGGTAAGTCCCTCCAACCCCATCATGGAACTCCCTAGGCCCCGCCCCATCAAGGAACGCGCCCTCCTCCGGCCGGGCCAAGTCCACGCCTACTCAAACCCTCTCGCTGTCTACACCTTTCACACCAACGCCTGCAGCTGGGCCCGCACCGCCCTCCTCTTCGCTGCCGCCCACAACGTCCTCTCGTTCCAGGACTACATTCCGCCGGGCATCCCCCCGTATCTCCTCACGCCCGAGGTCCTCGAGGAGTACCTGGCGGCATGGTGGGTCTCCAATGCCGAGCTAAAGGCCGATTTCCAGCGGCAGATGCATGAGGAGGAAATCCCGCCCTGGGCGGTCGTGGCGCAACGCAGGGTCAATACCAAGACCTTCGTTGCCGATGCCTTTGAGCCTGCGCTGGAGAGGCTTCTCCGGCGAGGGGTGGAATTGTTGGAGATGGGCGTGGAGGACGATTTGGAGCTTTGGGGGCTGAGGATGGGGTTGAGGATGAGGGAGGGCGAGGTTGTTGTTGTCATGCGATGAGCGCCCAGAGCAAGCTCCATCATCTTTATCATTAGATAAGACATCCTATTATCAATCAAGGTGAGGCGTACCAACGGCACCTAGGTTGCCATAGGATTAAATCTAATTAGGTATATCTAGAGGTATTCAACTATACTATATATTCTGGTGTAAACTCGTAACTGTGAAAATGATTACTATAGCTCACCATCTCGATACTACTTGGTATATCAGTAACGAGGGGTAAAATACGAGTTCAGGAAACCAACCGGAGGTCGTCCATCGCATACCTTAGACAGTTCACAGGATGTCAAGCAAGCGAGGCAACAGTGAGCCAGTGAGTCAGTCATGAACATCATGTTGAAATATAGTACAGAAGCGAGTAGATCGCACAACTCTGTCTGCGACTCAGGCTAGTGTTCTCCCGAAGCCCAGATGATCCGCCCAACCCCAACCGGCCTTTCGGCCGATTTCCATCCCATAAATGCGATCCCATCTATCCCATCCCTCGCCCCATGCAGTATGATGTTTATATCTTTCCCGAGTATATAGAGTGGAGTTTGTTCTATAACGGACATATGCCGTGTCCCATCCTTCCCTTCCCGGGTCCGGTCCCGGCCCAATTAAAATAGCAAACCGAGCCACACGCGGGGCCCTGGGTTCTATTGGAAAACCCGCTAAACGCCTTTCGCTGACCTGGACCAAAACTTGATCCATTTTATGGGCCCAGACGACAAAAAAAAAAAAAGTCTTGCGGGGCAATAAACATCCTAACAGATATTTGCCCCTCCATTCGTCGGCTCTTCACTGATCCTTTGAGACACCCCCTCAATTACCAACTCATCCATCGCGCCAGCCACTCACGTTACACAGGGGGTATCATGCAAAGAAAATAGAAGACAAAAGATGCAGGGAATAAAAGAAATTGCTGAACCACGCAATCTAAACCAAGCTCATGTCGTTGGCAACCCGCCTAAGCAGCTGTGGAAGAAGCCTCTGCGGAATTGCCACCACCAAGCAACTCCAGAACCTTGTTGACGACGGCATTGGGGTAGCCTCTGCTCAACATCTCGCTGACAACGCCCTGGGCGTGCTCGCGTTCCTCCACGGCAAGAAACGCCCGCGTCATGGCCTCGTAGGTGCTAGGCTCGCGTCTATCGCGCCCGACGGCCGAATAGATCTGCTTGGCCTTGGCAATATTCTTCTCCGCTGCCCAGCCGTGAATCAGGGTGTTGGCGATATACGGAGTCAGCTCAACACGTCTGCGGCGCATGTCGGCAAGGATTGGCTCGGTATCGGCGACCCGGTGGTTGGCAACCATGGCCTCGAACAAGGCCTGGAATAGACACGGGTTGGGCGCCACGGTGTGGTCCTTCATCACAGAGTCGAAAACGCGCCGGGCGCCTTCCATATCATGGAGAACGCAACCGCGGGCGTGGATCAGCGAGGCGTAGTGAACAGGCTCCGGTTGTTGGCCAGAAGCCCGGATCATGTCGAGAATGGCATCAGCAGCGGTCATGTCGACGGGCTCTAGGGTGGCATGGGTATCGACCAGAAGCTTGAATGTGTGCGCGGTCGGCGAGATGCCCTTGGACTTCATGCGCTCATAGTACTCAAGCACCTTGGTCTTGTCCCTCTTGGTGGTCAAGAAGAATTGCATCATGCTGTTGTAAGGAGCGGGCCTTGCCTTGTAGTTGGGCATGGCCTCCATCTCGTCGAAGAGCTCCTCGGCGAACTTCTCGTCGCTGACGCGGCAAAGAGCGTTCACAATAGTACCATAGGTGACCGAGGTTGGCTTGATGCCCAGAGAGCGCATCTCACCAAAGTAGAAAAGACAATCGTCGATACGACGAGCCTTGCCCAGCTTGCCAATCAAAGCATTGTACAAGAACGAGCTGGGCTCAACACCCTCGGCCTTGGCACGGTGGAAAATCTTGACGGCCTCGGAAGCCTCGTCGAAAGTCTTAGTTGACTCCTTCAAAGTAGTGATGTAGAGACCAAAAGTGTTGGCAGACGGTGTAGCACCCATGGCGAGAAGCTCCTGGTGGTATTGCTCGGCCAGCCTCCTATCGCCGAGGGTCAAGCAAGCACCAACCATAGCATCCAAGATAGATGACCAGCCGTAGCGAACAATGGCGTACTGGGGAAGGAGCGGGACATCAGTGCGGGCCATTGCGAGAATGTCGTGGCAAACATCCGTCTTGCCGTCACGAGCGGCGGCCGAAATAAGCTTTGCAAACGTGATGTAGCGGGGATGACGGCCAGCGCGGCGCATGTTCCGGAATCGGGAAAGGGCATCATTCAGCTTTGAGCCCTTCCGGCCGTGTGAGCCCTCCAACTCATCGGAAATCAGTGATGATCCCTTAAAGTCTGTGGTGTGGGCATACGGGTCGAAAGTGTCCTCATAGCTTGAAACGGCAGGCGTGGTTGGGTAGGGGGAAGTTGCCAAGGTCTGTGTAGCGTAGAGCACCTGCGAGACAGTCTCGCGCGGGTCAGTGATTCCCCGAGCAGACATATACCTCGAGATGAATTCGGTGGCCTCCTCAATTTCGTCTGCTAGCTGTGCTTTGCTCTCGCCGGCATCGTCACGAATGCGCTGAAACATCCACTCGGCCTGAGTTAGACCTTCGGCAACCTGACCAGACCCAATCATGGCGACAGCATACATGGCAGTAGGCTCAATGAAGGAGGTCGTAGCCTTGACTTCGGGGCTCATCAAGATCTCCCAATACCTAGAGGCAATGGTGATATCGCCCTCCCGAACGCTCATGGCAAGCAGGGCGATAGTCGGAGAGGCAACGTCGCTAGAGGGAGTGAGATTGCCGAAAGCAGCGATCGCGGTATGTTTGTCACCGTGATCGGCAGCAAGGGTTGCGATCTGGCTCATCGAGGATGACTTGGTCTCAATCTCGATTTCCTGGGCCCAGACCAAGGCCTCGTGGTAAATACCACGATGCATAAATCCCTTGACAAATCCGGCAGACACGACAGCATCTTTGATGTCGGAAGCACGCACGCCGTATTCCTCTACGATCTTCTTGTAGAACCTCATGGCGCCATCGATCTTGTCCGAGACAACGTAGGCGTTGATCACTGCAGCGTAGACCTGCGCGTCAAGGCGGTCGTGCAGGGTTTGCTCTCCACTATCATGAGCGATTGCAAGGCTGCGGTACTCATTGTAGCACTCGACAGCGCTAATGAGATCACTTGAGTTCGCAAAGGCTGTGATCATGGCAGGAAATGTAGCGGCAAAGGGCGTTGCGTGATTCGACTCCATGTGCTCAAATAACCGAAGCATATCAGCAACGCGGCCGGCCATCGCACACGCCGAGATGAGCTGATGATATGTCTCGGATGAATACGACGCCTTATCCGACGTAATAGAAGAATCGAAGAGCTTCATTGCCAGGTCGAGGCGATCATCTTCGGACAAGATGGCATGCTCGAGTTCATGAGATGCGAACATAAACTTGCCGGGCTCATCCATGCCGCCAAAACGCAGTCGCTTGTCCTCGAGAGCCTTCTTGTGAGCTGAGACTTCGAGCGAACGTGAAGCGAGCAAGCCGACCAGGATGTTGTATGTGTCGCTGTCAGGTCTGACCTTGCGGCGGAGCATGTCGGCGTAGACGTCCAACGCCTTGGATACGATCTCGAACTTCTCGGACGGCAGGTGAATAGCAGCCATAAGCAAGGCATTGTAGGCGCTGGCGATAGGCTTCACACCGCCTACGAGCATGGCCTCGAAGACGGCCGGTATCTCGGCATAGCGCGAGGCCTCGGAAAGCTTCGTCAGATGGTCCGCATACGTCTGTGATTGCGGGTCGAGTGGGGGGGTAGCTGTTCGTGCAATGCTAGCCGGCGTGTGCATTCGAGAGATCGGAGTAAGAGACCGTGTGCGCATCTGCTCTTCGAGCTGTTCCGCCAGAGCAGGTGAAGTAGCTCGGAGGAGTTCTACCTCCTCTTCCAATGCCTCTAGCTGTTTCCGAACATGGATCTCCTGCTCGATTGCTGCATCTATGTGGGCTAGGGCAGCTTCAGACTCTGGCGGGACACTTGAGCTGCCATCGTGGCGAGCAACTCCCTCCGCATCAGAGGCGAGTCCATGGGCATCAGAACCGAGAACGGAATCGGCGGAAGGATTCCATTCAATACGCTGGGGGAACTGAAACTGGACCCATTCCTTATCCTTCTCAACTTCGCCCTCTTCCTCGCCGGCGGCTTGCGCCTTCTGGAGCTGTTCGAAGTAGGCTTCTAAACCTCCATTGCCGGGAAGCTTCTCATGTCTGTGCTCTACCGAACCAGCGGTATTCGAGCTGGCATGGAAAGCAGACTGGAGTCCAAGGGTGCTAAGCCGTCCGACCCGCGCACCGTGACGATGCCCGAAGGACGGCCGGGATTGTGGGTTTAGGACATGGGAATGGGTGGCAGCTACAACTGACTGGGCGTAACCGTGTGTAAAAGACTTCGCAAATCCCTGGCGGATGAAGTTCTGGAACACGGACGAGTAGACGGATGGCATTTAGGATAGTCGGGGCGGGGGAAGGGTCTGCGACGGTGAGAGCGTTAGCTGTGGCGACGAGGGAGGGTGCAGACACACGCGACAGCGCAAAGCGGTGACTCGAAAGTGCGGGATAACTTGAAGCAGGAGACCTACCGGGAAAGATTCAACGATGCGCAATTGCAGGTTCATTTGACGACAGTAAAGTCGTCAAACAAACGCGCGATGTGGATTTGACTGGGTATATTGGGGGATTAGGATATTGTTCTCGAAAATGAAGGGCGCGAAAGGAGCGTTGGCGGTGCGGTTGGCGGTGCGGTTGGCGGGTGTATTTGTGTGGTAGGATGCCAGAGCTGGTATGCGATTTTTTTTCCTGGGTTGGATGCGGGATGCAGGCTGTGCTTTGGTGCTCTAATCCCCGGTGCCGTAAATACGGGTGGACTCGGAACTCTACGCTATTTGTCAGTTTGTCACTCCCGTGAGCAACCTGCTGGAAGTCCAAGCATGGGTGGCATTGAGGGCTAGTCACGTACCAGCCGGGCAACTCTCCTTTTGAGCTTGAAGAGCAGAGTTGAAGAATAAAAGCAGGGGGAAATCAAAATCAATTGAAGGATGTGGCCAAGTCCCCAAGCAAATATGATATCGATAGTCAGGGTGCGCAACAAGAGAACAGATCACGAGTAGAGGGGCGTCGAGGGGTATCGTGAAAAACTTCACTAGCAAAAGCAATGAGTGTGCGTGTCATTCAGATTGGCCCCCACCTCAACTTTGCCATAACCTTCGGCTGCCGTCTGCGGTCTCCCAAAGGACGCGCCGCCTCTTGCTTTAGGTGGGTACTGACTCCCGAGCCCGAGGCCACCAGGCTGCCGTGGCTCATAAGCAGGCAAAAGAAAGATGACGAAGGCGAGCTCGGCGGAAGGCTCGGCGGTGGGCGGGGATGACCTTCCGCGCACGCCAAAACGAAGACAAACCGGACACATAACGGTCTGTTATTGGCCAATTTGATACCCCTGTTCCTCCCCTGTCCATCTTTGTCGTAGTACCTTAACATGACACGGTGGTTTCGGGGGGCAAGACCAGATAGCAGCCTACTAGCAGTCTGTTCCCCAGCTCATTAGTACCAAGCCTCAGGGGTGTCGCCCGCCAAAGCTAAGCCCTCACCAGCGCGCTGGGATACAGCTTGTTCGCCTCCTCTCAACTTGGAAATGAACGCTTCCACAGTTTTTCTAGTGCGTCACGAAGAGGAGCTTTGACTGTCATGCACCGCGGCTCAAATGAGAGCGAGGGCAGAGTCGAGTCAGAGCAGCAGAGGAGCAGGAGCGGTTGTTGACGGTGGCATTTTCTCATGTTTTGTCAACACTCCTTGCCAACCAAGAGAAAGATATGTCGAGTGCACATACATACCTAATGGAATCCGTGAGGAAACACCAACAAAACCCTGACATCCCGCCCAGCATCCCGCTTGCTGGTTATCAGATCAATGTCCTAAACACGAACGCCTATAAGTGGCTGTAGAAGAGGAGTCACACACGCATGGCTTTGCATGTCACGAGAATTCGCCGCTATGACTCGGGCACGTCGGGCTGATGCAAGACCCCGGGCTTATCCACTTTAGCTTCAGATGGAAGCCTCCGAACCCTCCGTCAAGCCGTCCCGACGGCCGCTGAGGTCATGTAAACCTGGTGAGCCTTTTATCAGCTCATCGGCGGGCGGGATCAAACGGCGCCGATTACAGTCACATACTCGCGCCCGCTAGGTACGGTACTTACATTGCCAGAGTTCCGACTACTAAACTACCAACGGTTTTCCAAGCAGATGAGAAGCAGAGCTCATTATCGCATCAAGCCCCAGTGTCATTCATTGCTTCACTGCGTAAATGTGACTTGAAGCTGTCAGGGCCTACATTACACTACTCAATATGGAACGTCCAGCTGGACTCTCTTAGCCGCGTCAATAGCAGATCCTTCAATCCGCAGTGCGTGCCACCATGAGACATCATCATCCCTTTTGCACATTCAGGGTAGGTGCCTGCCTTCAGTCGCCAGCGTGTACCGAGTAAGGTTTGGATGGGCGGACGAAATAGGACAGTCCCACGGGCATGGTCCCTTCTCGGAGTAGCAGTTGCGTCCACTGTTCATCATGGCTCCCAATGCCCTGACCCCGCACCTCCTTCCCCCGATCCGGAGGGACCCCGCCCTGGAGATCCAACCCCTCCTGCTCTCCTGGCGATCAAGGGCGGAGCTGGTTCGCGACAACAAGGTAAGTTCGCAGAGACGCGAGTTGCGAGTCGCACATCACCAGGCCACGCCATTGAAGCTATTGTGATATTCCCAACCGATCAATTCATTACCAAGTACAAATAGTCTTCTCCACTCTTCCATCCCAGCTGCCCCCTGCCCTCCACACGCTGGACGGGATCACGCGCGCCCCATCGGATCAGAAACATCGAAGAAATAAAAACTAGAGAAAAGATCATGGCCGATAGGGACCGTGTGACTGCCGTGTCGGCTCCCGGCAAAATGCTGCTGGCCGGCGGCTACATTGTCCTGGACCGGGCGTACACGGGACTCGTCTTTGGCCTAAGCGCCCGCATCAACGTCCTTGCACAGGAAATCCCCACCAGCGAGGGCGTTCATCTTACTGAGATTGTCGTCGAAAGCCCCCAGTTCCTTGAGGCACAGTGGCGTTACGGCTATCATCTCGCTGAAGAAGATGGCGGTATCAAGGTTACCCAGCTGCAAGTGTGAGTATGCTGGATTCCCACGGTGAACAAGCTGCTCTGGGTCTTTTGGGCTGCTTCTTGAAATTGTGCCTTCTTCCTAGAGGACAACACCTGTTATTACTTATCCTGCCCGAGAATTCCCTCCCGTTGTTTGTTGAGGACACTCACTCACTGATATACAGCGGCACCCACATTACACCCAACCCCTTCGTCGAAACCACACTCAACTACGTCCTGACCTACATCACCGGAACCAGCAAGCACTTCCACAAGCGTACACTCAAGTCAGCCCGGCTTACCATTCTTGCCGACAATGACTACTACTCTCAGCCTACCTCTTCCCCACCGTCTTCCGCCCCCTCTACCGGCACCGGCCGCTTCGCCCGTTTCCCCGTCCCCCTCTCGGGTGCTCACAAGACCGGACTCGGCTCCTCTGCCGCCCTCGTTACCGCCCTCACTGCTGCTCTGCTGAGCCACTACCTGAGCTTTGACCTCAACTCCCCAGACAGTAAGCTGGTGCTGCACAACCTTGCCCAAGCCGCCCACTGCGCTGCCCAGGGGAAAGTTGGATCCGGGTTCGACGTCGCCGCCGCCGTCTACGGCTCCTGCAGCTACCGCCGCTTTTCCCCGTCCGTTCTTTCCAGCCTCCCCAAGTCCGGCACGCCGGGATTTGCTACAGCTCTCGACAATGTCGTGCATGGTTTGAATGGCGTCACGTGGGACACAAATGTGGGCAAGGCCGGCGTCGGTCTGCCGCAAGGTGTAGCCGTGCGTATGTGCGACGTCAACTGTGGAAGCCAGACGGTCGGAATGGTGAAGCAGGTGCTTACGTGGCGTGCCCAGAACTCCGAAGCAGCTGGGAAGTTGTGGGGAGAGCTGCAGCAAAAGAATGAGGCGCTGGCGGATGTACTGAAGGGCGGATGGACAGACGATATCAAGGAGGCCATCAGGGCGATCAGGAAGTTGGTAAAGAAGATGGGGGCTGAGAGCGGTGTACCTATTGAGCCGGACAGCCAGACTGAGCTGCTTGATGCGCTTGAAGGGGTAGAGGGAGTGTATGGTGGTGTAGTTCCCGGCGCGGGTGGATATGATGCACTGGCGCTGCTGCTGAAAGATGATGAGGAAACGCTGAAAAGGGTAGAGCAGTTCTTGGACGGCTGGAGCAAGGAGAAGGGGAGCCTGGTTTGTTTGCTAGGGGTTAGGGGGGAGATGGAGGGAATCAGGAAGGAGGAAGTAGCGGTTTACGATGGATGGGTGCAGTAAAAGATGTGGTTGTTTGGGTTGTTGGATTAAGGAGATAGATGCATACAGCGAGCGGAAGATAAAAGTTGAGTGCTGATTGCAGTGACAGACGTTGCAGTTTAACTTGTTGACGCTATTGAATGTGTTTTGTTTCTGGTTTAGTCGCCAAAACGCAGTATTGTATCTTGTGATCATTGTGACTTGTCAAAACAAACATGTCAAGTGCCTGCACTTGAAGCTTCTGAGAATATGGACAGCTCCCATTCTTCTCAGTACCACCACAGCCGTGGAGGGGAATTTCTTTTCCTATCCCAAGAACTCCCACTATGGAAGAGATGAAGGAAATGACTGAACCTCCCCCCCCCCCCCCCCCCCCGAAACCGCCCTCCGTTTCCCACACAACTCCGAACAAAAGGAACAACACAACGCTTAAACTCTTTCTACGAAACACTGATAGTACACCCAACCCAGCCCAGCCCTACCCCCTCGACCTAAACTCCGCCCTGCCCCCCGACTTTGGGGATAGGGGACTAACAGGAGTCCCCAGCCGAAAGTCACGCGAGAACCCCGACGACGCCGTCGACACGGGCGATATCTCCCCCACCCCCACGCCCGGGCCCATCCAGATCCCCAGACCAGTCGCGTCGTGCGCTACCTCCATCGCAAAGTCCATGTCGAGGTCGAGCACCGTCGGCATCGTCGCTGAGAGCGGGACCGCGGCTACCGACGACGACGACGACCGCGCTGCTGCGGCGGCGGACGAGGCCCGCAGCGAGCGGGACCGGCTCACATGCGGGCCAGTCGCCCGGCGGGAGGTCGTGCGGATCGGGATCGGGGGTGGGGGCCGCGGGTGCGAGTAGTAAGCGGGACTGGCGGAGCGGGAGCGGGCGTAGTTTGGGGGGTTGAGGCTGATGGGGTCGGCGATGCCGAGGCGGGAGGCGGCGGCTTTTTCGCGGAGGACGGAGATTCTGGGGGGTTTATTGTTAGTTGTTGGGGTTGGAGGGGCGTTCGGAGACGTACTCGTCTTCGTTAAGACCCGGAAGGGTGGTGGGTTCTTTTTTGAAGTTGAAGGGTTCGGACTGAGTGTGTGTTAGTGGAGACGTCGGTTGGGAAAAAAAGGGGGTGGGGACTCACGATCTGGAACTGCCGCTTTGCGTCTTTCCTCCGTCGGAACGTCACCATGTCTTGGAGAGAGGAGCATAGCCTCTTGACATTGGAGTAGATTTGCATGGTTGCTGAATGTTGCATGCGGGGGAGCGGCGAACTGCTTGATGCCCTGTATATTATGCCAGGCCTCGAGAAAGTGAGGAACCTTGGACGAATTAAGGTCGGATATATCTTCCGAGACCGTGGAGGACAGGAAGGAAATAGCTGCGAGGACGTGGGGCAATAGAAAGCCCGACAGAGGAGTCAACAAGGCAAAAACGATGACACAATGGAGCTAATGAGTGACGGGACGAAGAAGCGAGTGTGGAAACGACTGAGCCAGAACTCTTCAAACAAACAAAGGAGCGATAAGGCCGTTAGAGCAGCCCATTGACGAAAGCCGAGGCTGCTTGAGGACAGCCCCTTTTATGGGTGGACGTACGTCTCGGTCACGCTCCGACGGCAACGACGGGTGCAGCACAAAGCGGACGTGAGGGGCATGGCTGAGTGTTGGCGGGAGGTGTCAAAGAATATATACCACGGCATCGGATCGCCAGAACCATCCTGCTGGAACTTCCCCTCGACGGGGAAATGCGGGAAGACTAAAGGTATGGAACGCGATTGGAATGTGGAAGAGATTCCACGGTGACCAATGCTGCATCCGTGACGGGTGCAATTAAGTCTGGCATGCACGACAATTAATCGAGACCTCTTTTGAAACATCAGGGTTTTTGAACTATTTGCCATCGAAAATCGCCGATATTGGCTGTCTGACGCTGTCAAGTTTATCTGGTGCTGAATGCCCTGTGTGCGTGTTTGAAGATATCTCTTACCACGTTTCTTCTGGCCACAAGCAGTGGCCAACCAAGGGTTCCAAGACTCTATTTGGGATAGTCCTTTAGGTGGTAGCTCTTTAGTTTGACGAATTGGTCAAAACCGAACTTGCTCAGCGTGACCCCTTTTCCGGAATTCTTCCATCCTGTCCATGCCAGATCCTGCCATGCTGTGTCAGTAGGTGTTCGGAGATGGAGAGCTAAAGAATGACCCACCGGGCTCGGAAAATCGGATCGGTTGACAAATACAGTACCAGCCTCGACTTGGTCGCACAGCTGATACCCCTTCTCGGTGTCTTTTGTCCAGATGCTGGCGGTAAGGCCGAATTCGCTGTCATTCATCAAGCTGACTGCTTCCGCATCGCTTTTCACCTTCATCACTGGAATGACTGGCCCAAAGGTTTCATCCTTCATGACTGCCATGCTGTGGTCGACACCGGTCAAAAGCGTTGGTGCAACAAAATTGCCCTTTTCGGGGAGATTGCCGAATGTCGCATTTTCAGGAGTGGCATTCACGGCGCCCTTTTCGAGCGCATCCTTGATATGGGCCTCGATGGCCTCTTTAGACCTTTTCGAAATGACGGGTCCAATGTGTGTGTCCTTTTCGAGGGGGTCACCAAGTCTGTAGCCCTTCAGCACGTTCTGAATGGCGACAACAAACTCATCGTGGATCGTCTCATCTACATAGACACGCTCGATCGAGCAACAACTCTGGCCTGAGTTAAAGATAGCCCCATCGACGATTTCTTCGGCTGCCCAGGCGATGTCAACGTCCCCTCGAACGTAAGCTGGATCTTTCCCTCCGAGCTCGAGCCCGACATTGACAATGCGATCCGAAGCTGCCCCTTGGACGGCAAGTCCGCCAGCAACGGAGCCGGTAAAACAGACGAGAGAGATCTTGGGGTTGCGCACAATCGACTCGATGATGATGGGTGAACCAGAGTGGAAGTACTGAATGACACCATCCGGCAGCCCTGCCTCGCTGAACACCTTGGATACTTGCTCGACAATGGTAGGTGTTTGTGGCGAAGGCTTCAAGATGACCGAGTTACCGCATAGGAGTGCGGGTATCAAAGAGTTGACAAGGATGAGATACGGATACTGGCATAGGTCAGTGTGCAGTTACTTGTGAATCCGGTATGTCGATGCGTACGTTCCAAGCAAAGATGATGAGGACCGGGCCGACGGGGACTTTGCGGACGAACCGCTTAAAGCCCTTCTCGGCTTCCCCATCCGTGTCCTTGAGGACTTCGTCACTGATCTTCAGGAGATATTCAGCCCTCTTGATGGCAGTGGCAACTTCCTTGCCCGTGTAAGCGATGGGCCGGCCCATCTGGACAGTGAGCTCTGTGGCCAAGTCATCTTGCTTCTCGCCGAGGAGCTTCAGGGCCTTCCTGATGATGATCTGGCGATCGGCCAGCGAGGTTGTGCGCCATGCCTGGAAAGCCGTGGTGGCGATGTCAGGGAGTTCCTGCAGGTCCTGGGCTGAGATGCCATTGCGCGCGAGGATGGGCTCGTTGGTAGTGGGGGAAATGGTCGTGATCACTTCGACAGACATGGTCGCTCACGGGATCTGAAGATGAAGAAATGTGGCAGGACTGATGATTTCAGAAAGCTGGACAAAGTACGGTGCGCTCAGCCATACCTAAAATCTAGACCAGAGAGAAGGGGCAACATGGAGTGCACTTGTACTGCACCTGCACCTCCCGAGGTTCCTTTCTTGTTTGCTGCCCCTCCAAGCTCCAACTCTCCGTCCTCGGCTCTCTGATATCATATCTGATAAGATAAGAGCCAAGCATGCTGCAAGGTAGCGCACTATCTGGAAAGCTAGGTTCAGGTGACATCAACGGTCGATAATCTCTCTGAAAACTTCCAAATAGCTATTGAGAGTCTCCAAAAGCTCATATAGACATATATATGGGATTTTTATTGAAGATTCACTCTCTCAAAATGCGTGATGTGAGATGTCTGCTTCCAAGTCTGATAGCGTAATGGTAGCAGCTCCCCTCCACAGCGGTTGAGTGGGTCCATAAAATTTATGGGATCGCAGAGCAACAACCAATTGATCCTGGGCCCGAGCATTGCTGTTGACTTTGCTGCATGCCCGTGAAAACCCCATTCATGATACAATACGTCACTTTTCTGACTGACTGACCTTTTGATACTTCTTCAACATGCCCGCCGAAAGGGTAAACCAATTTCTGGACGCTGGGGACAGCGACGACGACGCCGGCCGCGGCTACGACTCCGAAGAAGATCTCCAAAAAGGTGGGCGCAGCGCCAAGCGGAGGAGGGTTGACGGCGAGGACAGCGATGGCGAGGAGTTCAGCGACGAAGAACAGGACCAGAGCGACGATGGCGGTGTGCAAATAGATGATGAAACCGCCGCGGCCGAGGGCGATGACGGAAAAGCGAAGAAACAAGACGCAAAGGCAAAGTCGCTGTCAAAGAGCATCGATCTCCCAGGCGTAACAAAACCTCTTACCAAAAAGAACCTCGTCGCAAGCGAAGCGGCTGTCAAGAAGTCTGGCGTCGTGTACATATCCCGCGTACCGCCATACATGAACCCTGCTAAGCTGCGCTCGCTGTTGGAGCCGTACGG
This sequence comes from Lasiosphaeria hispida, assembly GCA_033439745.1. NCBI lineage: Eukaryota > Fungi > Ascomycota > Sordariomycetes > Sordariales > Lasiosphaeriaceae > Lasiosphaeria > Lasiosphaeria hispida. The sequence continues at coordinate 3,361,173 of JAUIQD010000004.1, forward strand.
AAAGATCAACCGCCTGTTCCTCGCCCCGGAAGACCCTTCTGCCCGCACCCGGCGTATCAAAAGCGGAGGAAACAAGAAGCGCTCCTTTACAGAGGGATGGGTGGAGTTTGTGCGGAAGAAGGACGCAAAGAAGGCCTGCGAGCTGCTAAACGTGAGTCCTCGCCCAGCTCGCCCCTGCATCCTCAAAAATAGCTTGAATTGTCGTGCTAACCAAGGTTTTGCATACAGGCTCAGACAATTGGTGGCAAGAAGGGGACGTACTACCGTGACGACATTTGGAACCTTCTCTATCTATCCGGCTTCAAGTGGCACAACCTCACGGAGCAGATCGCGGCGGAGAATGCCGAGCGGGCGAGCAGGATGCGCGCTGAAATCAGCAAGACAACCAAGGAGAACAAGGAGTTCGTACGGAACATCGACCGGGCGAAGATGTTGGATGGAATGCATGCCAAAGCGGCAGCAAAACAAAAGAAGGCTCTGGATGACGGAGGCGATGCCACTGCCGCTGCGGCGCAAAACAATTCGACCCAGGAGAAACCAAGGACATTCAAGCAAGTGCCTCTGGCAAAGAAGCGGAAACACGACGAGGAGCAGCCGGAGCAGGTTAAAAGAGTGTTGAGTAAGATCTTTTGATCCATGAAAGAGTTGGGACAAGGTACCAGTCTAGTTTGTGAGGCAGGTGGCCCACAGCTGTCTTGAGGTCTCCACGACAGCGTTTATATCCTGACTTTATACGAATCTGTCTGTCTCAGGCACCATTGCACCGCAGCCTAGTGTCTATCAACCTTTGTCTCCCAAACCCAAACACACCAACCGGTGGGCCTCTGGCAAAAGTAGTTGGAAGATATATACTGTCCAGTTTCCCGCTATTTCCTCGACATCTTCTCAAGTCTACTTCTCCATTTGTTTCTTGAACCAACCACCCGCTATCGTCAGCACAAAATCCCGGCTACCTCTTGTCATGGATGATACACCGCCGCTTGAGAGTTGTCTCGGGGATGGCCACAGAAAGCTCCGCAGCATGAACATCGGATCAGTATCGTGCGAGCACATGGATCACTGGCAGACTTACATCAATCGATTGATCGAGGAGGGGAAGATTTGGGGTAAGCCGTGTTCAGTTTGCCTCATCGACATCATCATGTGGCACCGATGCAAACCTAGCTTGTTGGACGTCGAGCTATTGCAGACTGCTCCTGAGATGTTGATTCAAGCTGTCATCAAGAAATGTGTCCACGCTGTGGCCGAAGGCATGAGACTATTGAGCAACGCGCAAGTCCCGTTGCAAACATCTGAGCCAGGGAGGAGGACACATCCCAAGGACGACCACGACTTCGTGGCAACACCGAATACAAGGCAAACCGATGATATCCCCGTTCCCCGGCAGTCCCCGATAGCTCGACAACCTAATAATTCCAGCGTGCTCCCAACCGGCGAGAGCGTATCGACGAGCGCACACTTCGATGCGCAGTTTGAGTCCCGATACCCTTCAGTCGAGCAACTCGATCATTTGCTTTCGTCGACCAGCAACCAAAGTGCCCCTCGCCAGCCAAGCCCCAACACGCCGTCCTACTATCCGCCGCTCTCTCGAGCGAACTGTCCTTCGCGTTCAACAAGCACATCTCCTTTTGCTTCACATCCGTCTTTCGCTTCCCAAAGAGGACGCAGAGAGAGTAGCAACAGCAGGGGTCAGCAGCAAGTCTCATCATCTCAGTCATCGCCAACATCAGCGGGCCACTCTTCTCAACCCACTCGCCGGCTGGCCAGAGCCTTCAATACAGCGGGCTCACCCTTCCCTTTCAGCACCCGGCCCCCAATTTCCCCAGAAACAACTCCTCAACCTCCTAGCTGGAACTACGTCATAGCCTCAGACGCAGACGGGGAGACAGTTTGTCCGCCAACATCACAAACGCACATCCATCTCAGCAGCAACAGCCACCGTCAGACCAACACCTCCCTGATTCACACAGCAGCCACCCCAACCCAGAGTCACTCACATCGGGACACCACCTCCAACCACGGCCCACGAAAACCCCCCCTGACCTTCAACGTCCAAGTCAGCCAAAATACCCCTCCCAGGGTTTCCACGTCCGATATATCCGATAACAGAGCAGATCAGCCGGTGGAACTACAGGTGTACCTCGACCGCCCGCCTCGGGAAGTAGCCAGGGGAGAGGAGCATCGCGCTTACACCGCTCATCATGGCGATTCCCGCCGTCGACAGCATCGCCGCGCTTCAGCGACTATCCACGATGGAAAAAGGGGCAATTGTTATCAAGACAACAGCACGTCGAATGAGTCCGTCTCGTCACACGTTTCCTCTGACGCTTTGGGGTTTTCATCAGGCAGGAAAAAGGGGTCTGATGAAGTGGCGAGGCTGTCGGCTCATAAGAATGGGAGGGGTGCGAAGGGGGATGAGAGAAGATGCGGAAGTGACGGGAGAAGGGAGAATGGCAAGGGACTGTACGGGGTTAGCAGTAAGGTGAGGGAGAGAGGAGGGGCTAGAAAGGGGGGAAGGCGGTTGGAGCATCCAAGTAGTTCAGGATGCGATTACATCTCTCGGGAGCGGACACGTTCGGTGTCAAGGAGTGGGAGTATCTTTAGGGCGCTTGTTTGCTTTGCTTGAAAGGGCACGGGTTGTGTTTTGCTAGAGCACTGCCTACTTAGCCGATTTGGCCCCTGCCTATCAAATGAAGACATACCTCGATTAGTTCAGGTTTCTGCTGTATTTGCCGCCAATAAAGCAAACAACACATATTTTCGCCGTTTGATTAGACACCAGCATTTCATTCCTTGCGACCAGAGGCTAGGTCTTCCAAAGCCTCTTCCATCAGCCTCGTAAAACTACTAAGCAGTGACCGCGCCCCCTCAAGACCCTACGCCCTTTGGTCCTGGATGGCAAGCCCATCAAAATCGTCTAGCAACTCCTCCATACCGACATTGGGTGCATCATCATCAACTCCCGTCATCTCTGTCTCTGCGATGCTCATGGCATCTGGATCTTGAGGCTTGCTCTTCTTGGAGCTCTTGTACAGAGCCAACGCAGCACGCAGCTCCTCATCCTCCTCCACATCCCGGAGGAAAGCCTCATACTCGGCCTCCTGGCGAGCTTGGTCACCCGCCTTGGGCAGCAGCTCACCCTCGTCCTTGGCCATGCGCTTGAGCTTCCAGTTTCTCCTCCTGTTCTTGCGCCTGTTGGGAAAGTGTTTCTTCACCAGCAGCACGTCAGGAATCGTCGAGCCGTACGTCCGCGACGCCTCAATATCGTCTAACATTGACGAGTTAAAGTTTGAACCTCCTAGCATGTAGCCCATAGCCGAATCTCCGGGGTGCAGGATGTTACCGAGGTGAGTCCTCGTGAAGTATGTGTTGTCGTTCACTCCCAGGTCAGCCGCACGAGCGACGGTGACCTCGGAGAGAAGCCACTTGCCCTTGCGCACGTTGGTCGGCTCGATGTCCATGATGATGAACTCACACATTTCGGGGGCACCTGCCAGCGGCGCGAATGGCGCACGCCAGTAGATCTCGGAGCTGACATCCGCCGTCTGGAGGGTGTTGGGATCGAGGAGGTTGAGTGACGTGCCAATCCGGTGGCAGAGGACGAGCGGGGTGATGTTACCAATTGACTTGGCGAGCTTGAGTGGCAAGGCCACAAGATCGTCTCTGCAGATTGGAACAATCTCGCAGGAGTAACTGTACTTGTACTGCTTGGTACCGGTGTGAGTATCGTGTGAGATAAGATGCCTCGAGTCTTTGATGTTGACTGGGATAACTGATTTGAGAAAGTTCATAAACGCCTCGGCCTGATTCTTTTGTGCGAAGTAGAAATCGATGCCGTCTCTCTCCTCTTTGATGTTGATTGTGTCCCGATGGGCTTGGTGCTTGAGGATCAGCTGTTCCAGGAACAGGAAAGTCCTCTTGTGTGTTACCTTTTGCCGCACCTGGACGGCTGCGCGCCACACGTTGGCGGTAAATGATTTTTGACATTCGCGGCATTGCTGGTTGGCGACGACGTAGACCACTTCGAAGCTCTGTTGCATCAGGACACCGTCGGCTACGGCATCCTGGATGGTGATTTTGACTTTGATTCTCCGCGAATGCGGCTCTGTCCATATAAACCGGGCGTCGATAATGCGCACCTTGCCCAAATTCCTCAGCCTCTTCAGGCATAACGACAGCAGCTCTCGCGACTCGGGAGCCGCCGACACCCAACTCGTCGGGGGCATCAGCCATCGGTCGCAGTCTCGGCAGAAATGCAAGACACCATCACGTTGTATCCCTTGGGAGATGTCGACGGTGGATTTGATGCTACAACACCGGGATTAGTCTTGTGTCCCTCCATGCCCAATTTCTCCGAGTATAGCAACCTACCAGTCGTAGCAGAGAGCGCCAGCAGAGGCTGTACCGTCAATAGGGGCGCCACAGTTGCAGCAGAGAATTCTATCAAAATATCAGCACCGATAACATGACCAAGCGGGGGAGTTTGTGGCAGAAACGCACGTTGCGCCTGTCCGCGCAGTGCCCGTCAACTGGGCCATAGACATGGGTACGGGGGCGTCGAGATCCATGATGGCGGATTGCTCTGGTATCTTTTAACTGCTTGTCCTCTGCTTTCGGTGTGAGGGTCTCTTGCTGTCCGAGAGAGCGTCCTATGCGTTGATGCGGTCGCAGCGAGGTGTGACAGCAGAGTTGGATATTGTTCGAAGGCCGATGCGGGGCACGCGCTCTCAAGATTTTCGAAGAACACAAGAAAATTGCCCCGCGCCCATGGGTTGATAAGCAGCTTATCGGCATTCTGTGGGGTTCGAGCACTTGAGTTTGCCACCCAGCTAGTTGACTCATCAGCCGTCGCCAGCCGCCGCCGCCAGCTGCCCAGCTAGAGCTTCGATCTCAGCGCCATAGTTAGTCTCAACAATCTTTCCCTTTTTCCTCTGCTACACCAAACCACATTTATCGTGTACTACCTATCACCGTCACTCGTAAACAGTCTTCTCAGATTCACATATCATATCGTTCTGCGACCGGCACATTTTAGCTACTAGTACTTGGTAACTCATACTTTGGTTTCAGCACAAAAAAGGCTTCAACTTTCAAGTTCTTAGCCTTAGTTATCATTGCATCATCGCTTAATAAGTTCAAGTCCGCCCCCGAGAACAGTATATGCAGCGTATACATGTTGGGTTTCGTAAGTCTTTCGACTATAAGGTAAGGTAGCGCAGTGGCGGGTGTCTTCTCCCATTAAGACTTTTTAGTACGAAACAGACATAGGTGCTCACTCGCAACAACAGTATTGCAGTGTAGAATGAATCGCGTTATCCATAGCAGAGGTATATTTGAACTAGAATACACTCACCCACTGCTTCTTTTTGAATACACCAACCAGGCCGTTTGGTTTTAGGCCTTCGTCCGTTGTTTGGGCTGGCTATCATTCGAACCAGCAGCTTCTTCAAGAGCCTCTTCTGTAGGTGTATCGCGTTGTTTAGGTGGCAAATCATCCCTGCGGATGGCCCAGCCTCCGGACCAGCCGTACCAACCCTGCTCCTTTGGGCCACGAGCGATGCACACAATTAGGCCAAAAACGATGAAAGCAACTAATGGTTGATTAGCCAAGCACTTTGCGAACATGGAAACAAGAGCGCGGATGACAACGTACTGCTACAGCTCCCGCTATAGACCCAGCCGCCCTGTGCGTAGAGCCTATTTCCCACTGCCGTGCCCGTCAACTGCCCAGAGAAGGCTATGACCATATATGCCGTGTTAACCCTGTTCCTTGCATCCGGCCGGATACCATAGATGGCGGCACGATTTGCGATTTGGGTAAACTGCGAGCCAATGTCGATGGTGATGGCCTGTATAACCGGCCCAGCGATGTTGAACGACCCAATAGAAGTGCCGATGATGAGGCCGGTCAGCTCAAGCAACAAGCCCATGATGGCAGAAAACAGCGGCACCATCTTATCAATGACCAGCCTGCTGTAAACCGGCGCAGACAGAATCAAAACCACGCCAATCAAGCCAAACAGCCCAATGACCATGGACGAATAGTTATACGGCGGTGATGATAGCAGAAATGACAACGTGGTCCAAAACGAGGTAAACGTAGCGCTGAGCAGAAAGGCGACCAGCGACGCCTGGAACAGCAGCGGTTCGGTGAGCAGCAGGTGGCCAATCGTGGCTAGCATGCGGAAGTAGTTGAGCCCCTCGGGGTTTTTGGATGGGTAATCGGGCATCCAAACATACAGCAGCGCCAACACGAGACACTGCACGCCGAGACCGAACCAGTAGATATTCCGCCTTTGCAGAACCGTTAGCTGTTTTTCATGTTTTGGGGGAGGTCCTGGGGAAGGTCACGGTGCGGTAGCATGAGACATGTTGTCTCGGAGATATATTCTTGTTGTGGTTCAACTAGAATATTTCCGAGACACGAGCAGAGCTTAACCTACCAGTCGGTGTAATTGGCCATGACACCGGCGAGGATGCGCGCGACGAGAACGCCCAGAGACAGGCCGGACACGACAATGGCGAGAGAGCTGGCACGGCGGTGGGCGGGCGCGAGGTCGCCGACGAGGGGGAGGAGAAGTTGCGGTGTGACCGTAGTAGCGCCACAGATGAAGGAGACGGCGGCGAAGACGGAGAAGGAAGTTGTCAAGCAGAGAACGATCCACTATATCGCCACGGTGTCAGTCTTCTTGTACCACGTAGCACGACTAGTGATTGCCTAGGGTTGAGGATTTTTAGGGAGATGCTCACGATTGTCGCCGTAAATGCTACGAGGCCAATGATGAACGGTCTCCGTGGGAAAAGGTCACCAAGAGGGCAAATCAACAAAAGACCGGCTGCATAGCCTGCCTGCATCAAGGTCGCGACTGAGCTTGCTTTTTCGAATGTAACGTCGAAAGTCTCGGCTATCCTGTTCAGGATGGCCTGGTTGTAGTACAAATTGGAAACAGTGAAGCATCCGGCCTACAATTCAGTCAGTCACTACCTACGACGAAATATTCTGCAAGATTTTGTTCTTACAAAGGCAAAGAGTATGTTCATCCACACAGTGAACTTGGGAGGATTCTTGGGGTCGTAGCGTGCAGGTTTTGGTGTCCATTTCCATATCCGATAAATCGTGTCCCATATCCTACTTCTAGCGGCAATCTGCTGATTCGCAGTCGGAGCATCGCCCTCCTCAATATCCGACGACGCAAGAGATGTGTCTGCTGGTGATAAGGGGTCACCCTTCATTTCGGTTTTCTTATCGTCCAAAACTGGGCCAGAATGGTGGTCTGTTGGCTGGGGCGCCCCAGGGTTGTTCTTCTCGTCGGCCATCCTAGTCGAAGGTCGAGATGGTCAGGATAGACCTGGATGGCAATGGCGGGAAGGGGGATGGTCTTAGTTTTGGGTGGTAGAAACGCTCCGAAAAACGGCTGTAGTCTTCGGACTTGGCTTCCCGGGGCGAGTCCAATGCAGTGCCAACGTACAACGGGCAGCCAAATTTCGGGCTGGTGCAGCTGCGGTGCTCCTGTCGGGATGGAAGCCGCAGGCGGCCCGTCGGATCTCGGGCTATCACAACACGGCACCAGGGAATCAGTAACCAGAGCGTCCAATTGGCAAATGGGAACCAACACAGGCGACAGAAAGGGCAAGCAGGGAAAATGGCGGTCAATCTGCGTGCTGGAAAAACTGGGGTCTCGGCCAGGCTTATACCGGCTCATATCAAGCTTGCCATGCATCTCTATCTCATCGGGACGCACCAGCGGCGGGTCATGACGCCATTCGCCCGTCAGGATTTAAATCGGAGTTAAACCCCATGTCATTCGTTCTCTAGTCTCCTAGTAGTCTCGGTCCATCGGTGTTTGGCAAATGCGCGGTAATCCAATGGTAAATAAACAAACAAGATAGTTCTTGCTGCTAAGTAGGTCAGTGCTGGTGTAGCCAAATCCATGGTGAATTGTACTGCCCTTATTCCAGCTCTCTGCAGTTGGAAGTACAAGCCGCCAGCGTCATAAAACATGGGTATTTGGATCGCCCAAGTTGGAATGCGCCTTTAGTACGATTTCAATCCCTTGTTGAAACATAAGTTGTGGTTAGAAGGGAGGTTCATTGGGCCCGAAATTTCCCAAAAACACGTGGCAGCCTGACTGCGTGGAGTCAGTCGCTACAAACAAGGGTTCATGCATTCTAGAGCTGATGGTTGGCGGCGAATGTGAGATGGAAACCGGGCTGGGCTTTACACTATCCCAGCATGGAAGCCGGTACTAGAAACCCGCACCTTCCTCATCTTAGCCCCTTCGATGCTGCGGGTCGTCACATGAACGCTGCTAAACCCCCCCACGTGTATTACAAAACCTGCAACCCTCCCTTCGCTATAGGTCTTGCTACCTTGCATTATCGAGCCTGACGCTTCTATGTCTGCATGCTCCGTCGTCGTAAGAAAAAAAAGAACTAGCTCCCTCGTGGGCGTTGCTTGGAGGGTCACAAGCTGGGGTGACGAAGCCTATTATTTGGGTTGTCTGAAGTAAATGCTCATATTCACCCCAAACACCCACTCCTCTCTAGAGAGCCCTACTCAGTAATGCCTCCGCTTGCTGCGATGTACTGCCCAGTAATCCACCGCCCCTGCTCCGACACCACCAACAGCACCACATCTGCGACATCTTCAAGACTACCGACGCCTTTCTCTAGTTTCGCACTCGCTGCTAACTTGGCCGCGACCTCATTCTTTAGCTCGCCGTCGGGGAACCAGTTGCTAGCATCCGTGCCAGCCGTCGGACCCAGAGCGACTGTGTTTACTGTGATGCCATGACTTGCGCCCAGCTGTTTCTGCTTAGTCTCTTGCTCAACAACTGCAATTTGCTAGCAGAGAACGAAATAAATTTACCTCGAATGCCATAGCTCCCGTGAGATATTCTTGCGCCGCCTTGCTCGCGCCGTAGATAGACACGCCGGGCAGATTGGTCATGCGCGACACTACGCTGCCGATGTTGACGATGCGGCCACCTCGTGGCATGTGCGGAACAACAGCTTGCGCCATATAAAGTGTGCTGAATGTGTTGAGGTGGAATGCTGTTTGGATCTGGGCGGCGGTGAGGCTGACAAGGAGTGTGCCTTGGCCGGTGCCGGTGCCAACGTTATTGACTAACGGCGTCAGGTCCTGTAATATTCTCCGGGATGCAAGGAACAGGAAGCATATGGAAATGGTAAATACCCAAGATGTCAATATTTTGGTTTGAAACTCATTGAGAGTGTTGCTGACCAAGGCAGCGGCACCGTCAGAGGTTGAGACATCAGCCTGCACCACGGCTACTTTGACACCGAGTTCTCTGATGGCGGATGCTACCTTTGCAATGCGGGAAGCTGACGAGCTGGATACATAGTTGATGGCAACATTGGCGCCGTTCCGGGCAAGTGCGGTAGCAATAGCTGCCCCTATTCCATTTTCGCTGCCCGAGCCGGTGACAATGGCAACTTTTCCAGCGAGGGAGAGTTTATCGGGAGCCATGACGATAACCACTGTTTTGTTTTGAGAAGATGGACTTGCCTGCTAGGCTTGGCGATGACGGGGGCTATTCCCTATTTATGTCTATTCAATGCATGAGAGGAGCAGCAGGCCGCGCTCTTTCTAATCTGGCCATATTTGTCATGGCGATATAGCAGCTGCCCAGGCGGAATAGGCGTTGGTCAGAACTAGGCCCGCTCTGCCGCTCCCGCTCGCTCCATGAGGCTGTCGTTACTTCGCAAACGAGTCTGAAAAGGGGCTCGTTTTTTTTTTTGTCAAGCGAGGGGGTGGTGGGCCGGCCTGTTGAATCTGGCTTCGTTCATGCTTCGTTTGAGTTCGCATTGAGCCTCGCCCGCTCAGCCAGCCGGTTTTGCCAGAGATTTAATTTTCACATAATAATGGAGCCGAATCATTTCAGCTGCAGTCCCTCGTGCGGCACTCTATACTGGTGAAATGACTTCCATTGAAGTCGGAGAGATCGGCAGATTGGTGAAGACTGGGGATGGTATTTATCTTGGCATACTTGGCAGTTGGGGTACTCACGAGCGGCATCACGTGTCTGGCGGGCTAGCGGGTGTGGACTTATGTAATCGCTCTCCCAATGGAGCAAGCCCCAGCTGGTGTCGCTGAATGGCCCCAGGACCCCAAGAGTGCCGCCATTTTCAAAGGAGCTCGCAGCGTCGTCGTCATCTTCGCTTGCAACTCTCTCTGCCGACTATCGCGCAGCAACCCGTTGGCGACATCTAGCTCTCCTTGCATGAGCTTCGCATGAACCTCGCGCGCCATCATCAGGAAAACCGCTAGCTCTCTTCCTAGGATTCCCAGGTTCCCGAGCTCCCCATCGACTCGAGCTACAGCAGAGAGAGCGAAGATGATGTCGGCTCCTGCGCCGCCTGAGGACCAGGCACGCCTCCTCGAAGATGCACTCGTCGCGGTGCGCCAGCAGACCGTGCTGATGCGCAAGTGCTTGGATACCCCGGGGAAGCTGATGGATGCTCTCAAATGCTGGTGCGTCCCCTCCATTTGCTCCCTGATTCCTAGCGATAAGCTGGAGCTCGCTGGGCTCGGGCCGCCCTTGTCAGCATCGCCAGCGTCCCTCGTTGCGCTGGGGCTTGCCTTGGGTTGAGGCCAAGCAAACATAACTAACCGATCTATAGCTCTACCCTCGTCTCCGAGCTCCGAACGAGCAGTCTCGGGCCCAAGCAATACTACGAGCTGTACATGGCCGTCTTCGATGCCCTGCGCTACCTGTCGGTTCACCTGCGCGAGAACCACCCCGTCAACCACCTCGCCGATCTCTACGAGCTCGTTCAGTATGCCGGCAACATTATACCGCGTCTCTACCTCATGATTACCGTCGGGACAGCCTACATGTCGATCGAAGGCGCCCCGGTCAAGGAGCTCATGAAAGACATGATGGATATGAGTCGTGGCGTCCAGCATCCCATCCGCGGTTTGTTTCTTCGATACTATCTTTCGGGTCAGGCCAGGGACTACCTCCCGGCTGGCGACTCAGATGGTCCCGAGGGCAACCTCCAAGACTCGATCAACTTCGTTCTCACCAACTTTGTTGAGATGAACAAGCTCTGGGTGCGACTCCAGCACCAAGGCCATTCGAGGGAACGGGACCAGAGGACACAAGAAAGGAAAGAGCTCCAATTGCTCGTGGGGAGCAACATCGTACGCCTTAGCCAGTTGGTCGACCTACCGGCGTACAAGAACGGCATCCTGGCTCCCCTTTTGGAGCAGGTCGTCCAGTGTCGCGATGTATTGGCTCAGGAGTACCTGTTGGAGGTTATTACCCAGGTTTTCCCGGACGAATTTCACCTCCACACTCTTGACCAATTCCTTGCCGCCGTGTCCAGACTCAACCCTCATGTCAACGTCAAGGCTATTGTTATTGGCTTAATGGATCGACTTTCGGACTACGCCGAGCGGGAGTCACAAAACGAGTCTGACGAGGACAGAGGGAAGGTAGAGGAGCAGGCGCTGGCGGACCTCTTGGAGAAGGTCAAAATAAGCAGTCCAGCTGCGGCAGCGGAGGCCCCTGGCACTTCTGCACCAGAAGATTCTTGGAATCCTCCTCGAAACGGCGATCACCCCGCTGACGATGCTGCTTCAACTGCCGAAACGCTAAATAAGGACGAGGAGCCGACACCGTCGATAGCAGAAACCGAAGCGACCGCGGTCGATGGCGAGGCATCCGAGTCGACAAAGAAGCATAGGGGAATCCCGGAGAATGTGCGGCTATACGAGATTTTTTTTGGCCAGGTCAAGAACCTTGTGCAGGCCCAGCATCTTCCTATTCAAGATACAATAGCACTCTGCGTCTCACTCACAAATCTTGCCCTCAACATCTACCCCGAAAGGCTGGACTACGTCGATCAGATTTTGGACTACGCCAACACCAAAGTCAAAGATCATGCCAACAGCCCAGATCTGCATTCCGCCCCCGCTCAGCAAAGCCTCCTTTCACTTCTTCAGGGCCCCCTCAAGAGATACGTATCCATATTTACGGCCCTCTCGCTACCAACATACGTTACCCTATTCCAGTCGCAAACATACCCCACACGAAGAGCTGTGGCTGGCGAAGTTGCGAGAACTTTGCTAAAGGACCAGACCTACATTTCAACCCCGGTGCAGCTGGAAAACGTGCTCGAGATACTGAAAGTCCTGATCAAGGAGGGCTCTCAGGCGCCGGCTGGATACCCGGGTGTTGTTCAACAGCGAGCTCGCGCCGTTGAGACTGACGAGACAATGGAGGAGCAAGGCTGGCTGGCCCGTCTTGTCCACCTCCTGAACTCTGAAGACAACGACACCCAGTTCCGCCTGCTGCAGATGACAAGGAAGGCCTATGCCGAGGGCAACGAGCGAATCAGAACTACCACACCGCCCCTTATCACTGTTGGCTTGAAGCTTGCCCGTCGCTTCAAGGCACGCGAGCACTACGCCGACAACTGGCTTTCGCAGTCTTCAGCCTTGTTCAAGTTTCTCCACTCTGCCGTTTCGACGCTGTACACCCGGGCCAATGGAACTGGCACGGCTGAGCTCGCGCTCCGCCTGTTCTGCGCATGCGGACAAACAGCTGATCTGACTGGCTTTGAAGAGGTTGCCTATGAGTTCTTTGCACAGGCCTTTACTGTGTATGAGGAAGCCGTCAGCGACTCCAAGGCTCAGTTCCAGGCCGTATGTGTCATCTCCAGCGCCCTGCACCGGACGAGGAATTTCGGAAAGGAGAACTACGATACTCTGATTACCAAGTGCGCCCAGCATGCCAGCAAGCTACTCCGCAAACCCGACCAGTGCCGAGCAGTCTACCTGGCTAGTCACCTGTGGTGGGCGACGCCAATGGTTGGGAGTGGAGAGGGCGAGGATGCTGATGTGAGTTTCTGATTTCTTTTTCATGACGTGCTGTGTTTCTGACTATCGAATAGCTCTATCGTGATGGGAAGCGTGTTCTTGAATGTCTCCAGCGAGCACTCCGTGTTGCCGATTCGTGCATGGAGACAGCCACATCTATCGAGCTCTTTGTCGAGATATTGGACAGATATGTGTACTACTTTGACCAGAAGAACGAGTCGGTATGTCGACTCCCCAAATTTCCCTCGCTTGATGTGGGTGACTGACCTTGAGCTTCAGGTTACGACAAAGTATCTTAACGGTCTTATTGAGCTCATACACTCCAACCTGGCCGGCAACCAGCAAGATTCAGCTTCGGTGGAGGCCAGCAGGAAGCACTTCTTGCAGACACTTGAGATGATTAAGAGCAAAGAGTACGAGGGCATCGTACTGACTCCGAAATGAGGGAGAAGCGGTTCACAAGAGAAGAGAGGAGGGAGTTTGTGGTTATGAAATGATTTGAGCCCGCCATGTGTGTATCTGTTCCAGGGCCAAAACAGAGAGAGAGCAAAGGGTCGCAGGGAGATCCTGCACCCATCACCACCATCAAGGGAAATTTTCTTGCATTGTACATTTATTGTAGATATGTATACCTTCGCTAGCGGTCCATTCGCCGCCATAGGCTGGAACGGACGACTTAATGCCGATTCCCTAGTTGTCTCTTAAAATCGCATCCGTAAGGAGAAAAGCCGGCCAACGCAGTGAGCATGAATGCGTCGGAACATGGGACCTAGAATAGGTTCATTCCGTGGCGTGGCGTGGCGTGGCTAGAGAGACATTGTAGATACAAGGACCCGACGAGGGGTGGGTGTGTCGCTGCTGCACAAAAAGCCAACCATTGGCCCACCTTTCTTACAACAAGACGAGGGGACACCCGATAGCCGTCCGCTGGAAGTCGAAAAAATCATCCAAGATAGGGTACACATGGGACAGGAACGGAAGAATAGCTTAACGACAGGATAGACAAAAAAGATAACAACCATGGAATTGGAACACCCCCTTTTGCGCCGTTGCAATGCAAGAAATGATGCCCCCCCCTTTTCCGCCCTAGAGGAGAAAAAAACAATAATGGGGAACTGGGCCGTTCCCGGGGTAAGCCGGTCCCAAACAAATATCCCAACCCCAGCATCCAAGAGGATGCACGGTACTGTACTGTATGTATAATAGCACAGGGACAAAAGAGAGAAAATGACAGCGGGCACGAAACACACGACGGGCTGTAGTGCCAGCGTCATTGTACCAAGTTGGCGGCTGCCTTCTTGATGATGTCGGCGACCCTTGTGATGGTCCTGTTGGCCAGCGCCCAATCGCCCGACATGACGGTGTCGCGGATCGAGGGGAAAAAAGCTTCCTCGTAGCCACCCCAGAGTTGCGGGCCAAAAATGACGTGCTTAAACTGTGTGCGGTTGGGGACCTGTTTCCGTTCGTCAGCACACATGCGCGGTTCAACCCAAAAAAAAAAAAAAAAAAAGAAAACTTACTCCTGCGTCATCCAACAAATCCGTCTCAAACCATGCCATCCGGCTGTTGTATTCGAACCTCTTCTTTCCCAGACTCGCGGGCTCCCACCCGTTGGACGCCACAACATTGTTCTCCCAGCTGAGCTCCCACTTGTCGAACTCGCGCACCGACATGGCCACTTCATCGGCAGCATCTCGCAAGGCCTTTAGTGGCAATGGCTCCTCGTCTTTTCTGCTCTGGCCCTTTGTCCACGTGGTAAGCTCATCAACCCAGCGCCCAAGGTTATCAGCGTAGGCGGGCATGTCAAAAGGCATGATAGGACGGTCGGCCAGCTCGAGGATCAAAAGCCCGAGAACCTCGGCCAGAAGCGTGTGGTAGATGAAGCCCGGGTCGCCGACCTGGTCCATCCAGTCAAAGTTCTCATAGGCGGAATGGTACGGGTACTCAGCGCCGTCAAAGTGTAGATCAATGGACGACGTGCCAACGATATCCTGGAATGCAACATAGTCGGACTCAGCGCCAAGGCCTTCAAGTTCCGCCTTGCGCCGGTCCCAAAGGTCGCGAAGCGTCGTGTTGTTAAAGTTGGGGTCGGAGACACGGCTCAAGACCTCCAGCAGGACCTTGCGGAATACGGGGGATCCGGAGGCGTGGAAGGTGGAGCCGGCCACAGCTGTGTCGAGGTTGATGTAGGCGAGGGCGTCGCGCCGAAGGATCTCGTCGTTCTGCTCGACATATTCGGTCGAGCCGATGAGGTTGTACTCTTCGCCATCCCAAGACATGAACTCGATGGTGCGAAGCGGCCGCCAGCCACGAG
Source organism: Lasiosphaeria hispida (assembly GCA_033439745.1). Taxonomy (NCBI): domain Eukaryota; kingdom Fungi; phylum Ascomycota; class Sordariomycetes; order Sordariales; family Lasiosphaeriaceae; genus Lasiosphaeria; species Lasiosphaeria hispida. The sequence continues at coordinate 3,376,334 of JAUIQD010000004.1, forward strand.
AGACGAGGTCACCGAAAATGCGGATAACTTCCATCATGACGGCAGTACCAGAGTGCGGGTCCGCAGCACCAAAACCCCAGGAGTCGCGATGATTGCCGATGATGACCTTCTTTTCGCCTTGCTCGACTCCGGTGATCCTGCCGTACACATTCCAGATGGGCTGCTTCTCGACTTCGTCTTGCTCATTCTTGAGACGCACGATAGGCGACGTCTGGTTGCCTGTCCACCACTCGGTAACCTCGGGGACGCCACCAACCCAACCATCAGCAACACGGCTTCCGTGACCCTTGAGATGCTTGAGCAACTCCTGCGCATCGCGCCAAGCTAGCGGAAGGCTAGGGATTTTGACTAGGCCGGGCGTCTCGTCGACCCTCATGCGCGGCATGCTCTCTTTGCTGCCCCACCCTGGCGTCAAGACATCACCGACGACCCAGCTCATCAGACTGACGGCACCCCTTTGCACGCCGTCGGCCGGCATGTACCGACCTACGGGGGCTGGCGTGCCCTTGACGAACCCGTCATCTGCCGGATCGCTGTAGATGATGCAGCCTGCAAATCCAGCCAGCTCTGCCGCCTTGACCTTCAGCGCGCCATCGCGTTGAGTGCCGTAGTACCGAACGAGCGCAATCGCGCCCTCGGTGCCGATTCCTCTGTCTTGCAGCGCCTTAAAATCCTCCCTGGACCCGTAGTTGGCATATATCAGGGGCCCCTTGACGTCACCCGACTTCGAGTGTCCGTGAAAGGCATACGTCTGTCGGCCCGCCACCTCCTCGCCAAGTTCCTCCTCCTCAAGCTTTGCTGACCATATCGCGTTGCCGTCCCCACCTAGAATCTCGACCGCTCGCCCCCCAGCCTTGGGGTAGTTGAGGTAAACGTGGTAGGTGTCCCGTGTCACACCTTCCAGCCCGTACTTGGCAAACAGCATCTCGGTATCCTCGGCGAGGGCAAAGTCGCCCGCCGTGCCCGCTAGGTGAGCATAGCCCGTAAAGTGCTTGAGCGTATCGCGTATCCGCCGTGGGTCGATACTCGTCTGCAGATGCAAGCGCACGGTCTCGGGCTCGAACATCCTACTGCCCATGCGCCGAGCCATGTTGCTGAAAATGTCGCTCACAAACAGCAGATACAAGAAGCCCAGCACTAACAAGGCAGCCATAACGCGACCCACAATGAGAAACAAGGCCGCGCTCCCCAGTTTCGGGAACGCGAACCTGCTGCCAGGGGACTCCTCCTCTTCTGTCGTCCCACCCGCACCAGCACCAGAGTTGGCATTGCGCCCGAGCCGTATTTGCGGCATCTGTATCTGTGGTAACCTCCAGCGCCAGCGCCACTGTGGTAGGGAGAACCCGATGCGCTTGCCCCACGAGGAGCGGTGGCGCGCGCGCACGTCCGAGTCGTCGATCTCGAGCTGCTGCATCTCGCGGCGGACGTGGTCGGCCTCCGAGCCTGAGTCTGAGTCCGAGTCTGAGTCCGAGTCCCCGCCCAGCAAGCTGTCGTCGTCATCGGTCTCGACGGTCGGGGCGTGGTAGCCCCTCGGTCTCCGGCCGCGGGCATTTTGTGTCGAGGTGGAGAACTCAAAAGAGCTCCGGTTCAGGAGAGATTGGCCCTCGAGAGGTGAGTGCGCGTCGTCGTCGTGGGGGTGGTGCCAGTCGTAGGACGAGTGGCTGGCGCCGGCGACGGCTTCATCGTAGGTGGGTATCGGGGGTACGGGGTCGTATCTCTGGTCCTCGTCGGGCGCCATGCTGGTGGCTGCTACCGTGTGTTTTGCGTACGCGGATAGGGGCCCACGGTCGTGGACATTCGAGGCTTTAGATCACAAGCGTGGGATGTAATCGAGATGGGGGCGAGTTGGGACAGGGGGGGTGGACTAATATCCAGTTCCGCCGTTTCGAGGCTACGTTTCGAGGGTAATTGCGTTGCGTTGAGACCGGGGGAACAAAAGGAGCGTTGGTAAGAGGGATCCTCAATCCGGGTATGGTGTCTCGTAAAGGAACTTAGGGAGCGACAGATGGAAGCAGAAAGGTGCTCATCAATCCAGCTACTCGCGGAGCCGACATGGATGGAAGAGGCAATCGGGACCGGTGGTGGTGGTGTTTGACGTTCAAGTTCAAAATTGCAATCTGACGACGGCTGAAGCATTGAGCGCTCTGGAACAGTTGCGGGTTGCGGCACGACGCTAGACAGACAAGGGACAGGGGAACTCTTGGCACCGCGAGTCGTCCAGCGTCCCCACTTAGTCATCTAGTGTAGGTGGCAGCACCGCCACAGCCAATTCAATTCAGATTCAGGTCGCCTGGAATCCTCACGTCATCCGCTGCACCACCACCACGGGCAGCTGTTTCTTGCTCGAGCATTGCAGCCCATCAGGTGAGACAGCACCGCTAGCGCGGGCATCAATTGGCGTCTTTCCTAGCGCTTTCCCAGTGCCCCAGAGCACAGCAGACAAGCCGTCTCTGATTGCAACTCCAAGGTGAGCCCAGACATGAAACCATCAAACCAAGTAAGGGTTAGCTAGGGCTATCAATGGGCACTCGAGACTCCTCCGCCTCCCTGGTGCTCGCTCCTCTATGGTGATGGTGCGATTTATATAGCCTGGCCTTTATCTGCAGAGCAATATCTCAGACGCCAAGTTCTTGGAAGCATAGCAACCCAGAAGGGAGGAGAAGGTCGGTTAGCACCTGTTGCCAATACCCGGTACCATGACCCGTTCATTCCCGGATGCTGTGTCATTTGCAATACATGCGGCCCATAAAAGGAGCTTGGCCAATTCGCATCTTGCCCGCTTCTTGGACTTCACCAGTTGAACAACTCTCTTGTAATTGACATGGCGGATGCTATGTCCAAACCATGTCCTATTGTGCCTCTAATAGTTTGTCTATAATATAACTGCTTTGAAGAATAGCATCGCTGGTGCATGCTGCTGAACCATTGTACCTGCAGCCGCTACTGTAAGTCCGGCCAAAATGTTGCTTCAGCAGCCAGCAGCGACTTCCACTTGCCCTCGACACGCGCGAGAATGGCCTCCTTCACGGCATCCGCCGCCCCATCTCCGGCTTTCTGTAGCGCATCGGCGACGGTGAAGTCGATCAGACTGCCCAGCCGGCCCACAAACTGGGCAAACTCGGAGCTGCTCCAGTTCGGGATGAACTCCTTGCGCAGCGCTCCCCCGTCGGCATCCTCTCTCGCATCCGACGTGCCCCTCGCAAGCGGCTCCTTTGATTTGGCCCAGGACCACGCATCTAGGTAGCACCGCTCGGTCCCCCAAAACGTGACGGCGCCCTCCAGCCACGGGATCAGGATCTCAGGGGGCCTCTCCGCCGCCGCCGCCACCGACCCAGGCCCGGGCTGCCCAACCTCGGCAAACAAGCCCTCCATCAGCACCAGCCCCGGCACTTTCGCGCCCCGCGCCGCCAGCTCGCCCAGCTCGACGCCCAGCCCATAGCGCCCGGCGACGTCGATGAAGAACCGCTCCTCCTTGCGCACGGCGGCCAGCGCCTCAATCAGCCAGTCGACGAGCTACGTCTCGGGAGTCTCGGGCCGGTGCACGGCCGGCGGCAGGTCGACCGACGCCAGCATCTTGCCCGCGGCCCGGATGTACGAGTGGATGTACAGCCGGTCGTTGGCGAGCCACTGGCCTAGCACGTCCTTGGGCAGGCGGCCCTCGGCGGCGGCCAGCAGGAAGGGGTGCTGTGTCGCGGCCTTGTACTCGCCCTCGTGGGTCGAGAGGAGGTGCTCGGTGAGGGACCAGGCGGGGCGGGACATGTTGGGTGGTCTTGGTCGTTTGGTAGCAGTTGAGGGGGTTCAAGTTGGGAGGTCAATGTGTTGGGGGATTTTGGCTCGAATGCACCATGACGATCATTATCACGTGTGGTTGCGGGGAGTTTGTGCAATTGTAATTGTAGCCACAGCCGCCCGAAAGCTCCGACGTCAATTACACCAATGCGGCCCCACATTCCCTACTTCCCTCGGGACGCGCCACGGGGCCACGGCGATGACCGGGAGATGCGAGGGGAATTGGCAGAAATCCCGGACAGAGTGAAGCAGATTAGACACTGTTGTTCTATCCAATTCATTAGCTCTCTTGGTGTAATCAGGTGTCGCTGGAGGATGGGACTGACAGGACAAAGAGTTGAAGCCTCAAAGAAAAAACACCAAAAATAAAAACGCGAAAAAATAAAAATAAAAAGGGAAAAAAAAATAGGGGAGTTCAATGCCGATTCACATTGACATTGCTAGATCAGTTAGTACGTACGGGGGCAACTCTTGACCTGTTACGGTCCTGGGGCAACCTACATATGCCGCATGTAGAGCGTACTCTACGAACCCGGAGACTAGTACAGGTTGCATCATGCAAAGTGCCCAGGAAACGCCTATCCGAGGAATTGAACCCCGGACAGATTGAAGTGGTGGTGTACTTTGCGCATACCAATATCCCACTCGGCCATTGAACTCCTGGTTTTTGTGCAAATGTCAAGCTAAAGCTGTCCTATATAGGCCAGTCTAGGACAGCCGCCCTCCTGCGTGCCCGCTAGCTGCCATGCCCATGCCCATGCCCCTCAGGTTTCAACTGGCACTTCTCCCACAGCACACAGCACACAGCACACCGGGCTGTTCCACTGTCCGCCTTCATCGTTGCCCTGGCAGCTCTTTCCTCACCGTTGTGCTGTCGGTATCGTTGTCCTTCCCGGCTTGCTTACTGCCGAGTCCCTTACAATGTAGCAGCATGACCATCACTTGCCACCACCCGCTCCAATGCGTCGCCCCCGTTATCAACGTTGAGTGTGATCAATCACCTTCCTTCGTGCCACTCTGTACCTCATTCCATCCTCCATGCCGGGATCAACGATGGACGATCCCGCTAGGCCACCGCTCACAGGCATCTCATCTTTCAGTTGCTAGTCCATGTCGGGATCGGTCAAGCCAACGGCAGTGGTGGGCTAAGCATTACCCAGCCGTCACGCCGCGCCAACCCCCAGACCTACCTGTACGCTACCAGCCTCGCTTCGATGGAACAACCTTCTCCGGGTACATACATGAAGATGACGGCATCGCGAAAGTATTGGCGTGTTTCGTAGATATTATCGCCTGCAGATGCCTATAGGAATTCCCGGCAGCATCATCAGATGGTGCAATTTTTTCTTCGTTGATGTCAGGGCATAAATGTCGCCCTTTTCAATGATGGTGCTGACATTCCCTAGTATCCTCATTATCATTATCTTTTTCTGTTTTCACAGCAGGCTCCCGGAAATTGGTTCTAGTCAGTCCTGGGAATACTTTCATTTCCACTCATATCTAGCTTTCAGCTCGATAACTGGCGTATCTTAAACGAGTCAGGATCTACACGTATTTGCCTTCATGTTTGGGCTGCGATATCTACTACGAATGCTTGAACTCGGCGGCGGGAGACAAAATCACGACGGGAACATGACGCCAGAGGTGGTGGTTGTTGAGGAGAGGTTTTAAATAGGAGCTCTTACATAGTTCAAGGTCAGGAAGAAAAAGTATTGAGGCGTATCTTCCATCCAGTCGTGTGTCTATTACCTATTGCGCCCCACCCAACAATAGCAACGCGTGCTCGATGCCTTCACTCTACCTATTTATTTTCCCCTTGCTTGCCCCTCCAAGAATTTTTCCTTCACCTTTTCACTTCCCACTTCTGAGATTGCTTCCTTCGCGCCGTCATCTCGTAGCAAGTAGATATTTCTTCTTCTCCCATCGCAACCCAACCAACTGCTCGTGCTCCAGCCATTTTTCATCCCCCACCAACCGCCCCCGCCGCCCTACTCGTCCCAGCAAGTATAATAAACTTCTTATCATAATTGTCTTTTTCTTTGGAGACCAACGAATTAATCAGCAACTTATCAAGATGCCTAGCGGAGATCCGACGAACCTCAAGACCCTCTTGCCTCAAAATGGCATGGATTGGGGCAGAAAAAAATATGCGATGAAGCGTCCGCAAGGAGATGGAATTGTGCGCCGCGTCCTGAAATCCCTCGGCGTTGAACTTCGTCGGTGCCATGTTCAGACGGAGTTGATCGATCTGATGAAAGATGCCATCCGAATCGCCGAGGGCATTGCTGCCTCAAGCAACCTCGCCGCCATCGATGAAATCACTTTCGTTGAACTTGTGGCCAAGAAGCACCCCCTCGGGTCCCGTCTGGAGAGCCGTGACTTTGTGGAACTTTTCCACACTGTTGTCTACGCCCGGGCCGCATTCATCAATAAGCGGAAGAAGAAGCGCCAGCATGTGCCTATCCAATGCTGCCATCTTGCCAACGAGGTTGACAAGTTCAACGACATCTCGCACCCCCTCTTTTGTTGGGCCGAGGCAGCCGATACCTCTGACGACGGCGACGAGACCCAGGCCCTCGCCGACGAGTCCCATCCCCTTGACGACGAGCCCCAGCCCCAGCCCCAGCCCCTCGACGTCCCGACCCGAGCGTTCTCGGAGCTAACACTCCAAGAGCCCGACGACCCCGCCGTCCCGACCCAAGAGCTCTCGTGGTTAACGCTTCAAGAGCCTGCCAACCCCGCCGCTACCGCTCCCGCCGATGAGGCGACGAGATGGGCTTGGACTCAAACTAAGTCCATCTGGCCGGCGAGTTGACACCGAGGGGAAACGGCAGGAACCCGCAGAACCTGGACTGCGTTATCAAACGGACCTATCATCGGCACTTTTGTGCCAAGGAAAACGTGAGGAACCCGCGGATCATCATGGCACCGTTTCTTTTTGGGCTGGGAGGAAGGGGGCCTGATACGCGAAGAGCGCGGGGCGGGGTACGTACATTGGATCCATCCAACCATTGCTGGCGGAATTATCCCACACTATTTCCACCACTCCCCATGATTCAAATGAACATTTGGGCCGAGAACCTGTGGACCCTGAACCGCATAAAAAATAGAACGAAGGAAAACGGCAGTACCCGCCCATCATAGCCGTGGACCGACCACGTAAAAAAGGATCATGTATAGTAGATCTTTTTGTAAACTTGTCTTGTAAATAGACCCTCCATGTAAATCATTCAGGACTTTCTTTGTCTGAATGAATGATGCATAATTGCCATTTGTCTTTGCCTCCAAGTAAGCTATCCCATGCACCCATCTAGGTATCTTCAATGCTGATCGACAAGTCTGAGCTTGTTGCGTGGTGCTTTGGCGGGTGTGTCCAAGTGCTCGCGAGCGGACGTTCAATTAAGGTGTGGCACTGCCCCCAGTGATCGACGACAGGGGAGTCCCCTGGGCAGCAGCATTCCCGTTGTCGTGGTATCGAACCATCGCTCTCCCCTTTCCTGTCCCCACATTCGACGTCTTTCGAACGATTGAGCATTGGCATCACAGCAAAGAATTTTTTTGAGGCTTCCAGATATTTAAAATTACGGAGAAAAGGGCGACATGATACCCTAATCGCGTTATGGCCGGAAAAGTTTAGGAGATCTCCAAAATGAGACTCCCAATTTAGCTCTGAACATCAATTACCTCAGCCCCGACTCCACGTCCCAATCCTCCTCACTGCTCCGCCGATTGGGCCCCGGCGCCTTCACGACATCCTGAAACAAGTCTGGGCTGCGGAAGAACGCATGATCCTGTGTCAGAACCCGCCGCAGAGTAAGCCACTCGAGAAGAAAGCCCAGAAAGTTTGAAGCAACAGTCTACGCCGCCTCATTTGTCGCCGCCTGTTTCGTGACCGAGACACCGTCGAGCTGAGGCACCTCGTCGGGCGGCTCGTCGAAGTAAAGACGGCTAGCCAATATTCCAATCTCGATTGGTAGCCAATCCGGCACCACAGAGCCAACGGGAAAGGCGTGGTAGTGCGTGGTAATTCAAACCGCCGAATTGCACCATATTTCTTGTGACTGGTGCCGCGTAGGGGATGAGGTGGACCATCGGCCCCGAGGCGTTCCGGAGCATGGTGCTGAGGTTCTCGGCTTCTTCCGGGATGACGACTAGCGCCGTCTCCGTTATAGGAACCCAAAGGATCCAATCTGTTGACCGCTGTAATGTCACGAGTCAGTTAATTGATCCTCTGCTACAAATCTGACAGGAGGAAGCCACGTACAAAAAAGTCGTCAAGCGGTTTGGTCTCATCAACAAGCTTGATTGTCTTCGTGAACTCGGCCGAGACAAAAGTTCTGGAGCTCGTTGCTTGGACGTTGAACTGCTTTCCCAGCGCAGTTTGCCCGAGGGCAGCGAAGACTTGTTCGTAACCTTCGTCGCCGATTAGTACACGCGAGAAGCAGAAGTTAACAATGTTTTGGTGAGTTCCAGCAAAGGTGAGCGGCTTGTAGTGCACCGGCTTCTGAATTTCTCTGACCTCTTCCACCTGGAACTCGACATCTCTCTCTTGCTCAACCTCCTCAAATGTAGCACCTTTTGTCTGTTTGGTCAAGTTGTCCATGAATTCCCTCAGCTGTAAGTTCTGAACCTGCTGCACTGGGGGCATGGCGTTGCCCTGGCTGCTTCCACCGTAGAGCTCCTTCAACGTCTGGCTTTCTTTCTGCCGGATCACCTTTAGAAACTTGTCTCGTTGCCCCGATCCAGCAAGGAACTTGTGATTCTCCCATGCTGCGTTCATCCGGCGGCAGAAGTCAACGCCTTGCGCGAGATAAAGAGCCCGCAACTGCTCATTTGCGCGGCACGTCATCTCAAGAAGCCAACGGACACAGTGGGACGAATTAATTACTGTGTTTGGCTTGAGTTGGCACACATCATGAATGCTTCCTGTCCACCTCAGGTGGAGCAAAGAAGACCACAGATTGAGTGGCTCCAAGCTGGCGAAGCCTCATAGCCGCTACGCGCTTGTTAGTCGGACCAAACGAGACAAGGGGCAATTTCTGTACGTACCTTGAACAGTATCATCCTTGGCCTGACCAAGAGCTAGGGTAAGGGCGCCTTTGGCTTTCTGTGGCAGTTTCAAATCTGTGCCACGGGTGTGCGCCTCATCCAAGTAAACAAGGCAGTCTTCCAAGTTCTCTGTATAAGGCGTGGCCAGCAAATGAACCGGCTTCTTTCCAAACCGGTACTGTACCCATGCCCGATTATCTTCGCCGATGTAGACTGCCGCTTGGGCATCATGGTCAATACCGAGCCACTTTTTGGCCAGATCCTCGTTCTTCATCTCGAGGATAAATGCTTTTACGAATCTGGGCACACAAAATTTCCTTTTTCGTACCTCACCCACGTGACACTGCTCACCCTGGTTGCCATTTTCGGCAGGCTGCACCACAGTATGCTGAATTGCTTCAACTCTAGCCGAGTGGGCCCAGAATTGGTCCCATATATGAAGATGGCCAAAATCGGCCCCCATTCTTGAAAATGAACAATTTCGCCTTTACTTTTTCGTGTTGCTTACCTGACCACTGGAGACTTGAGTTAGCCTCTGCCCTCCAAGTCTTGCACCTGCACCTCCTGCAAACACTCTTACTTCCCATCACCATCTTCGATAACACGTGAAGATACAGTATGAAATTCGGATCAAAGACGTTCAATTCAGCAGATACTGTCAGATAGCACGGCACTCTTGGCGCAGTGTGGAGTATGCGCATTGCATCTAATAATGATGAATTCTTGGGGGAAAGTGATATCCTCGTCGAGGTTGTGCTCCATATACGACTCGAAATAATGCCGCCATATCACATCTACGGCCCATCGGCGTTGGAAAATAACGTATGTTGGGAAAATTGAAGGCAATGCATTAAAAGATCTCTAATAGGACTTAGTCTCGGTTCTCGGCAATGAGACTCTCCAGTGCAGCGTGAGGATAAGGAACACTTTGATGTCCTTGCCGCCGTTCTCCACAAGCCAATCCCCCCCCTTTTCCTGACCTTGGATCGCATACTGAGTGGCGATTGTACCATCAGCCCCAGTTCGTCCATCAGGTTTCAACTTGAGCAGGTACTGCTCCGTGACACCCTCCCAAGTATCGAGCCTGTGATATACGTTGTTAGGCTTCCGCGAAATTGAGCCAATGATGAGAGTAGCCTCCTTGTACACCCTCAAATGTTTCATGTCGCTTGGCCAGTGAAGATGCTGGATTTCTAGCTTAGTCAGGGACTGAATGGCAGCGTTTGGGATATGGAGGACAATCATTACTACCGACTCGCATTCGGTACGCCGCTTTGCATAGCCTGCATAGTACTCGGCGACTTTGAGATTCGGAGTGAAGTACATCACAACTCTATTACCAAAGTCTGATGGGAGCGGAGAACAGAGTTTACTGATCTGGGCCATGCTGCCATCTGTATCAAACATGCCTTCGATACGAGAACCATATGTCCAGGTGTGTTGCAGGTAGTAGCAGCACATACTGATCCCCAAGCATCTACAGACATTCCGGCCATGCTCTGCTGCTGGAGGCCAGAAAGAGACTGTCATTCACCACCTCTAGGCGGTCCCGGGCGTGATGCCACACACTGAAGCTCCATCTCGCGTTCTCGCGAGGCTCTCTGGATGTCTTGGAGCCCGGCATAACGCATCTTGATCATATGCCGTACCCAATCTAGGCATGTATAGTCAAGGCGGACATTATTAAAAAAAGGTTCCATGATCACAGCCTGGGTTTTCTGGTTGACACCACAGGTGTTGAGGCATGTATACCACTCGGTATTGCTCTGTTCAGTCATATCAGGTATGCCGCTTATTGTCGCGTGTCCGATGACGAAGTCGAGAAAAGATACTTGTAGGCCTCCTCCATCGTCGGCGTCAGTTTCTCTACCGGGCCCGTCAGTGGGCCAGTTGGTCCATGCGCTCCAGAGCTTGGACGCCGAGAGACCAACATGCTTTAAGGTTTCCTGTGAGATGAGGCAAATGGGAATCGTGGCAAATGCATCTTGCATAGCCGACTCGTTCTGGGGAATTTCAAGGGGAATGTCATGACGTTCCTCGTCACTGGAACGGTTCAGCCGCCACTTATGAAGCCGGTGAATTCCTGACGCCTAAAGAGAAGGGTGTCCAGCCCGTTTGTCCCGGGTTGCCGACTGAACATAGTTAAATGTCGGATCCCAGACGAACGATCGCGATTACTGGGCGGAGACGATGGAAAATCGGTCAGACAAAGAAAGTTGGTTTGTTCTGGGGGCTGGACACCTGTCGTCCCACTTGAGTGGCCATTGTGCTAGGGCGGCAGGGGGATTGTCAATGGCGGATGCTGTTGACTTATATGCATCTAACCGGTATTTTCCATTCCGGCCCTTCTTTGTGCTCATCCCCTCCCAGGTCCTGCGGCGCTTAAGGACCTAGGGAGCGTCAAGAAATCGATTTTCTTCAGCGGTCGTCGGCGGACGAATTCTTACACTTTCGGGAATCATCCCTCGCACCCGCGTACATCCGTCCCCGACCTCAACGGCGAGTGGACGTGCCTATGCCAATCCTATTCATCCACCTGCCGCTTGACGGGCAGCCGCTGTCGGCGCAGTCCGGCCCCTTGCCCTGAGCATAGATCCGTACTCCGCAAACTTTGTCGAAATGTTGGCTTTTGGCGGCGAAGGGGTCGTCGCCCTCTTCGATACCAAGCTCCTTGAGCTCTGTTCCCTTGCGCGGCTCTGTCGACAGAGTGGCAGAGCCTTTTGCTGATTGGTCGTCATGTTGGCCCAGTATGCACGGTGCTGCGCACTGCCAGAGGTGCAGGGTCCACGTCGGACCGCTCCGGCCCTAGTGACGACCTGCAGGGCGTCACACGTTATCGTAGCTGGTGTGGATCGGGGTGGTTAGCGATCGGTGCCCAGACCGTGGCTGTGGTTGGCGGTGACCTCCAGTAGGACGGCGCTGTGAAACAGCATGTTTTCTAATCTTTCACCAGACCCTCTGCGCTCACCAATTAGGGCAATAGGCCTTCTGCAGCTCCGGAGGTCCTGCAGCGTTCGACACTCTGCCACGCATATTATATATACGCAACCAATCAATCGATTTGGGTGACTAACCAAATCACTGTTACTGGAGGCACAGTGTCTCTGCCCGCTGGCGACATGGGATATACCTATGAATTTTCCCTGATTTAGCTGTGAGTCCGTCGGCGGCAGGCAAAGTTTGGTTGGAACATTGATTGCTTCTTCTCGACGACGGCCAAATACTGGCTGTGAGTATCAAGAGCAAAGCCCATGGCATCCGGAGCCCGCAAAGCTAAGCCCCGACACTCGGCACCGCCAATCCCGCCGGCGCCCCCGCTCCCGCCGGTGCCTGATGACGTTGCGCTTCCCGGCGATATGCTCTGCTCTGTCTGCGCCAGCCTGGAACTAACCCCTCGCCGTTTCATCGTCTGGCCAGATGAACCGGAGCATCGACAGCCTGCCCTTGCGGCCGGACCGGCTAAACTCCATCCTCCGAGCAGCTTCGTTCCCCTTGGTCTAGTCACTGATGTTAAGAAAAACACCTGCTGCCCCCTCTGCCGACTCCTTCTTGTCGCGGTCCTGGACAACCATGCTGTTCCCGATGTCGACGACCGAGGCAGGTCGTTGTATATCGGAATTACCTGGGGCAGTGATGGCAGAAAGCATGACAAACATGATGACAGCTACTGCCAGGATATCCGGTCAATTTTCATTGGGCTGGTGCTTGAATCCGGCCAGAGCGCTCAGCTCAACCCCCTTGGCGCCAACATCTCACTCCTTGCCAACGATGCTCCGCCCAAAACGCCCTCCGTCGCATTGCGCTTCCTTCCGCGCTCGCTCCATCGCGATACTATCGACTTTGACCTTGCCCGCTGGTGGATCGCAGTTTGCGAGGCCCGCCATAAACCTTGTGATCCATCCCATATGATGCATGAGATGGGCTGGGAGTCGCCCCGAACAGCGGTACCTGCTTTCCGCTGTATTGACCTAGGACAAGATTGTCTGGTCTTGCTACGCAACATCCAGGCGCCAGACAGCTTCAAATACGCCGCCCTCAGCTATGTATGGGGTCGCGCAGGATCCGACGACGACTTCTTCAAGACGCTACAGGCCAACGTAGCCGAGCGAGAAGTCCCAGGCTTCTTCGCCCGCGATGAGAACCGGCGTCGCCTGCCGGCCACAATACGTGACGCAATGACGGCGACTCGTCGGATCGGCATCCAGTACCTTTGGGTCGATAGCCTGTGCATAGTGCAAGACGGCAGCGGTGCCGACTGGCTGGACGCCATTCGCAAGATGGACGTGATATACGGCGCCGCAAATATTGTCATCTGTTCCGCTCGTACCTTCAGCGCATTCGACGGTATGGACGGCGTGTCTCCGAGCAGACCTAGGGCTCACGCGCGGCAGGTGGAGCAGATAGCTAAAGGATTCCGCCTTGCTTGCTGTGAGCCCATCGATGCTGCCACCGAGCCACTGCAGCCCTACCCTTATGAGTCTCGGGGGTGGACGTAAGTAATGAATTACTATGTCACGCCTCTTCTAATTCGTACGATTATGCTCTTTCGTATCCGCTGACGTTATTCATGGTCCAAAGCTTCCAGGAAGGCCACTTTGCCTCCCGTCTCCTCACCGTCGGCAACGGTATCATGTTGGAGGTGTGGCCCGAGCTCACCGCCCCACCTGCCAGTATTTTAGCCAGCACCACTGCCTTTTTCCCTGGGCAGAACCTTCCACAATACAACCACCACATACCATACCAGTGTTGCTTGCCTTGCTTGCCCAACAGGTTCTGAGCCCTTGTCGCTTCCAGCGCAAGAGATGCAGCTATTCTGAATACCTTTATGAGCCCGATCTAGCCTCCTGCGCGCGCGCGCGTCACTTCCCTGCAGATTGCAGAGGGTGCGCTGCAAGGCGTGTGCGGGAGGGCACCCCGCCAGCGCGATCCCTACAAGGTTTTCTCGGCGCGCTTGGCACCCCACCACGACAAGAAGGCGAGAGCAACAACACCACAAGCCAGATCTTGGCAATCAAGAAAGTCCTCACCGGGAGGCACAAGCAAAGTCCTCACCGCGAGGCACAAGCAAAGTCCTTACTAAAGGCACAAGAAAGTCCTCATCGGAGGCACGACAAGAAGAGGTACCAGGCCGCCAATCAAGCGACTGAGCGAGCCTCGAGGCGCGAATTTCACAAGGAACCGACCGCATATCACCACTTTCGAGATTCAGAAGCCCGCGCAAATAACCAACAAAACCTGGAAAACAGCGAGTAGGGTACAAGGGTTACGGCGAGCGTTGGGAGGTCTCGGGAGGAAGGTCGCCTCCACAAGTACGACAGTCATCACCGGTGATAACAGCGAGTGGACGGAAGAAGCCGAGGACACAAGGATGGCGACTGGGCGCTAAATTGACCGGAATACTTTGAAACGAAGGCAATATGTTGGAGGAAGAGGACCGGGTGGGGAGGAAATCCAAGAGTGTGAATAGCCTCACTTTCAGAAGGCCAGGTTTTTACCGGCGTGGTCCTGCCTAAGGGGGTGTGTTGGAGGTGTGGCCCGAGCTCACCGCCCCACCTGCCAGTATTTTAGCCAGCACCACTGCCTTTTTCCCTGGGCAGAACCTTCCACAATACAACCACCACATACCATACCAGTGTTGCTTGCCTTGCTTGCCCAACAGATTTCTTTGCTGTGAGACGGCCAACGAAAGAAGATGAGGGGAAAGAGGACCTGAATATGTACGGAGGAGAGGCCCGGAAGAGAGAGCGCTTCGACATGGACTGCTCTGTCACAGAGCCGACAGCCCGCAGTTTACTTGCCGACGGGCTCCCGGTATATGTGGAGGATATCTCTGCGGCAAACCCCGGCAGCGGGTTCTTGCAATTCTGGACCGTGGCGGCAGTGTTCGAGCTGCGCCTTGCTGATGCAGGAGATGGCGGTGCGCATCGTCCCGGACAGCCCTCGGAATTGTCTCGCCCACAGTCATGCAGTGATGGAGAGTGGTCAGATACCGAAGATGGGGATGAACTCGACGACGTTGAATATTTTGATCGTGATGGCGAATTTAACTTTTGTGTCAAACTTATCATCGGAGGGAGATCTGGTCGCGCAATTGGCAGAATCTACGTGCCAGGATGGTGGCATGGACTTGCTGAGATACAGCCCTCCAACCGGCCGTGCCGAAAGGAGTTTATCCTGTTGTGCGAGGCACGCGATGTTGAACTGCCGAAGAACTTTAGCAACCTAGATCGCGGGTGGCGGTATAGAGTCATGCTACTCGAGCCAAAATGTGAGGGTATCTACTACGAAAGGATTGCCGTTGGATGGATCGACCTGGATTCCCTCGGGGAGGCGGTTGGCGGTCTGAGCTGGAAGGAGATTATTCTTGGTTGAGCGACGTACCATGTGCATCTCCTTGGCCGTCTTTGAGCAACACCTGGATTTTGTGAGGATGCGGTTGAGGCTCCCTGTTGATAGCATTGTTGAAAGATTCGTACCGCTTCAATTGCCCGGTGCTTCGGTAGGGCTGATGACCCAGTAGATAATTTACTGCGCCATTACCTTGTGCCGACCCCCAAATGGAGCGCCCCATCCTGAATATTTTCCGGTCTGGAACAGGAACTCTGCGGGGCCATTCCAGACTCCAGACTTTGGGCTGGTCAGTTAACCAGCTGTGTATGTGGCGAGGAACTCCCAAAGGGCTATGAGGCTCTCGGGCGTGGGGAACTAGATGTATAAGAGAGGGTTTAAATCCATAGCGGCGACATGGATTTCGGCAATCCGTGCTATGTCGGCATCTATCGGCCGCGAGACGATGAAGCGGGACGTTATTGTCTAGGCCGTTAACTTTGATACCCGCAACTCGACCTGGGATAGTTCTCGGAGTAAGCGGGAAAGTAACCGAGAATACGGAGTAATGGGGTAATATGTACGATTATATGCGCGACGCCAAAGTTCAGCGATATAGATGTAAGTCGGGGCTAACGAGTATATAGTAGGGTACTCCTTTAGGAGAAGATTAGTGGCTTTGATATATATTATTTAATTAATTAGTATGAGATTTAACGATTATCAAATAAACTAATTAGGGAGGGTTATTTGAAATTTAACATGATAAAATAACTTAGCTAAAGCTAATAATAATAGAAGACTAGTAACGTTGTCACACTGGTCAGGCTCACCTAAGGTCAATAGGGTTATTCACCTCCTTGACCTGGGCCTACCGTGGTCACGGGAATCACACACACACCTTTTGGATCCACAGCGACAGGTTCACTGAACCTGGTGTGGTGGGTCCCTGACCATCTGGCAATCATCATCGGGCTTCAGATCTGCTATGGACGAACCATGGGCCTCAGGCATCTTGGCGGATTGCGTCGGGAGGCTCAAGGGCTACATACAGGCAAAGGCTAGCCACATAGTGGATCGTCCTGTGTCAGGCTTCGTCAGATTTGTCATGGACGAGCCACACAACCTCAGCATCGTGGTCCAGGCTGCATGACAGCTGAACGGATCGTACGATGGTCTTTCAATCAGGGACATCCTTGATATCGCAGTCATCTTGTTGGAAGACCTTGAACCGAAATTCGCCGGAGTCTAGCTTTAGTGGTGACAGGTTGTCGTGACCAGCCCGCTTGGGCAGCGATGAGTCACGAAGGGAACCACTGCTGCGACAGCCAACATGGGATCGACCTAACAGCGCTGTAGCCAGTGTAAGCACCAATATAGGCCATGGACTTATTAGAAGGTAGTCGGCTTTACTTGGTACGTAGCCATGGAATTATAGGGCCTGTATGATGGGCTGCTAGGAAACCTCAGGACCAATAGGCAGTTAGAATAGATCTTATAGGTATCTTGGTATCATTATATCTTATACATAGCATTCCATAAAAGAGATAAAAGAACGATAGACCCTTAAGAGAAAGAAGCTCTATAGTCCTTTCCAGTGAACTGGTGCAGCAAAACCAGCAGACAAACAGAAAAACAGAGGCACACTCTAGATGTTGGAGTGTGCAACCCTCTGATCGGAGGGAAGGATGAAGTAACCGAATAATGAGAGAACAAATCGAGTAGCAAATCGAGTAGCAAATCGAGTAACAAACAAACAGAGACTCAGTCACAATCACGGTTTTCATGGCACTTTTCGTGGGACAAGAATCGCATGTCTTTCTTAAACTACCTTTGACCGGAGGGCCCCCCTTATATGGGGGCCTCCCGCGTGAGAAACCTAGCGAGCAGCGAGAAGAAAAAGGAAAAGCGCGAAAGAAAGAAAAAAAAGAAAAAAAACACACAGGGGTAGAGCCGCTTCATGAAGACATGCCCCAAGTCACTAGAAGCTAAGGGGAATTCTATCCTTATAGAACCCTTGTTAATTATTTATTGAACTGGTGCAGCAAAACCAGCAAACAAACAGAAAAACAGGGATACACTCTAGACGTTTGAGTGTGCAGACCTCCGACCGGAGGAAGGAGGTAACTGAGTAATGACGAGCATGAACCGAGTGTGACGTCCCACTCTCTCAGAGTGGTATCACGTGATAGCAAGGTGCTCTGTCTGCTCTGTCACGGGGCACACAGAGCAGCGGCCCGCCTCCAAGAAAGTTACAAGTTACATTGCTAGTTAGTTAGTATAAGTAACCATCGTGCACCGCACCATGGAGTGTGAGGATTCCTGTTCCTCACGCAAGAAATTACATTCTATTGTGTCCCATAACTTTACAAGTCCTTGGTGACAGCAATCTGTTCGACAGAGTGTGATAACCCCCTTCTGAGATGCTTGCCTTTGAGACCCACCTTCCTAAACAAAACCCCAACCCTAGAGCGTCCCGCTCTACGATCTGTCGTTCAACACTAGGTGCTTAGGTACTTAGTGCACAAGTTGTAACACCGAGTAGTGAACCGAGTAGTAATGATAAACAAATAATATATTTTCGCTGCTGTCTAAAAATAAATGGAATTTCATGGATGAAAAAGCTCTTTTTTTCCTTAATTACAAGATGAGCCACACAGTGGGTCCCTCAAAACGCCCACCACAACACTAACCACAACACCACCCCAAGCTACTATTCTTCATTACGTCTTCTAAGATAGCAGACTTATTACTTGCTCTTACGCTCTATGTTTGGTGATCCTGTCCCTAACTATTATGAGGAGCCCTATGGTGGTTTGGATGCAACGACCTGCAAGCAACCACCCTCATCTTCAGTTGATCTGCAACTGCAAAACATCATGTTATCTTCTGTTTGATCATTCCATCTCCCTGAACGATTTGATCGTCCGACACTATACGGGTCATCATTATAGCTCTGCAGTCTTACCTTGCAGTCGATCACTCACCTTGACCCTTCACCTCGGTGTGGTGCCAATGCCACATAGGCCGAATATTTTTTTTGATAGAATTAGCTATGAATCCGGTGAAATGTTTTAATGTTTTTAAGTTGTATAGAGTAACCTTAGGGTAAATCGTTTTATATTTTAAAGATTGTTAGTAATTGGGGATTAGAATGTTAGGAAGGTAATTTACTTATATCAAAGCTTTATTTATATATTGTATTTTCCTTTGGTATAATCCAAGATATCCTGTAGGATGGGATTATTATCAATATCTGTGTTATTACTATTAAAGTCATTCTCCTCAGTATATCTCCTTCTCTTTTCTACTGTTCTTTTCTTACCCATTTTCAGAGTCGGCTACCACTGGGTTAAAATAGGAGGGCCACGTCTAACAACCAAATAAAAACGAAGCAATCCGTTTAGAAAGTGTTCTAGCTTGAGGGTAAGATTTACCTACTTTCGTGAATGAGGAAGATGGGAATGGAGACCTAATAGGGGATATAAACTGGGTTTTATATGATTTTAGGGGAAAGGGAAGAGGAGCGAAAAGGAGTTGGGTTGGGGTGGGGGGTGGTCCTAGTTTTGGGCCACCTGTGTCCCAAAAACTGGGACCGAGTGAAAAGTTGCTATTCGAACCGCAGAGTACTGCCTACTCGTCTAAACCATGTTTGGCGATTTCTCTGATCATTTCCTGAGCAGCTCCTAAGCAGCGCCTGAGTAGCGCCTGGAGGGGTGGTGTAGGTGACCGGGGGTTAGTGAGGGCAACTTTAGGGTAAAACAACAGGGCGTTCAGCGCTCCAGGCAGAACGGCTTGAGACCAAAGTAGAGGAAGAAGCGGAAGTGGAGGCGGAAGCGGGTGTGAATGCGGGATGCTACAAAGGCGGATGCATGAGGGAAAAAATATGTTACTGCCATTCCACTGAGGGCCTCACTTGTCACGATTGGCGAAAGGCGAATCAAAGCGACCTGGAAATTGCCTGAACAGGAGCTGGGCAAACCAGACTGGCCAGGACCTGCTCAGGCTGCGCAGTCTGCTTCGTGGCCATACACATGAACAGGCTCTGGACATATATACGTAGAGCCAACACTCTGAGAGCGAATCAACAAGACAAACACGAGTGCTGCATTATCCCCCAATATGACGAGTCACCAGACACCCGAGTGTTCAATACAAGCTAAAGGGCAAGATTCTCATGGCTGTTTGCTTGCAGGACCCGGACTCGGAGTGTTCAGCTTGATATCATGCATTCTTTGAAATTTGATGCAGGAGCCCGTCAGGTCACAAAAGCGAAATGTGGATATGTGCGAGGCCGCGTTGGCCTCAAGTCCCATTCGGCTCCAGGGCATTCGCGAATCCGTAGGGCATATGGACACCCGCGTTGCCATAGCTGCCAGCAACCCGAGAACTTGGTTGCAAATATTTAGTCTTGAACAGCGGTGCAACAGGGCAACAAGCACAACTCGGGTTGCTTCTCCCTTTCCTATAAGGTATAGTGATCAAAGGGTCGTAATATAATGAGGTACAACCAAAAAACAACAGCCGAACCCAAACTCCGGTATCCAATGTTGGGCCGAGCCTGTCTTGTCAATTCATGCCAAATCTGGTAATGTTGTAGGCCCCAATACATGAAGTCTAACTAAGAGGGCGCCACGAACAAGGGAAGAAATCGTCAATCTTCCCATCAAGTCAGCAATGAAAACCCGGCGGGACGAATACTCTTTTCTTGCTGCCCGATCCTGAGGTGCAGGGCAAGAAGCACCTATGCCAACTCAAGAAAAAATGCCAGGCAGCCGATGGGGGGTTCGAATTTCGAGGCAAACGCCAACTTGGAGGACTACCTATCTAGCGGCAAGTGCGCGGCTGGAAACGGGCGGCAGCAACCTAGCGCCTTGCCGTCTGCTCCCCACCTCACTGGCCACTGGCTGGTAACCTGACGATAGCGATAGCGGGGTCTGCTGAGCCAATCAGCCGCCCTGCCGCCGCGTCTTTGCCAGATACCCAGGCGCCATGAGATGCGCCATCTGAATGTATTTTTAACCGTTTCCATTGCACACCCGCTCACACAGCGCCACAAACCAGGGACCAGTGCACAGGATCGCCCCCAATAAACAACTCGAAACATGTTTCTTCCCCGCAGGCGCATATACCGACCCGTCCTAGGTCTTTGCGATTTTTGATGGGATTGGGGCTCTTTTTCAGGCCGCCCCATCCAGCAAAGTTTGGACGGCAAAAAGGATGATGGATTGACATGGGCCGTCATGGTAAGCCCATCCGTAGCCCCTTAGGCCAGCCGCTTGCGCTTGCGCTTCGAGGGCATTCATTTCCCTGGCGCCCAGCTATCTTTGGGAACTCGTCCACGGCAGCGCGTGCATCGCTTTCTTCCTAAACAGATAAGTAGGTATAGCTCCGATTTATTTGCTGCTGTTGCTTCCTCAAGTGCGTGTTCAGGGCCGATGTCTTCAACACCACCAACGGCTGACATCTCCACTACAATCACCATCCCACTTAACTCACATCATCAACATGTTTTCTCATTTTCGCCGACAACGAAAGCCCGCAGCCCAACCCGCGGTGGTAGAAGCCCCGTGGGAGCATGTTTCCCAGAACCTCCCCAGGGTGCAAGTAGCTCCTGTTCAGGTCCCATACGAAACCTCCCTGGGGGAATACCAGCCCAAGATCTCCACCAAATCTCGGGTCGACAATAAAGCTTGCAGTACCTCCGAGCATGAGACTGAGCACTCAAGGGAGTTTCGCAAAACCAACAGAGTCTACTACGACCACGAAGTAATCAGACTGAGCCTCATTCAAACATCAGGAAGGGTGAGCCGCCAAGGCCTAGAGGTCTCTGAGGGACACCCTCCGCCAGTCTTCCGGAACGCGAGAAGCCTCAGGGGCATGCCCCCTCCGAGGCGTGCACCAACCCCAATAGCAAACACCCCGGACCTCTCTCTCAGTTCGACGTTTTCATCCACAAGCACACTCGTATCATCATCATCATCATCATCATCATCATCATCATCATCATCATCATCCTTCCGGCAAACAGGCCCCGCCAAGAGACAGCGATCGCGGCCTCAATGCTTAGACTTGCAGTCGTCATCGCTCAAGAAAGAGAATACCATGTGCAAGCGGCAGCCAAAAGACACGTCGGCACCCACCACGCCAACGCGAGAGTCTCCAACGGCTATGTCATTTCGGCCACTGCGAAGATCGGGCCAGCTGATATTACTCGGCAAGGGGCGGCTGAGTCCTAGGATTGCGAACCCCCGCAGGGGGCGTGGGATGTCAGATGGCCGGATTGTGCATCACATTGTGCCGGCTGGGGAGAGACCGAGGATTGGAGGAGTATTTATTACTGAGCTTCCTGTCCCGAGCGGAAAGAGCTTGCTGTTTGGCTAGCGGGCTGGTCCCACCACTTTTCCTTGTCACGACGTATCAAACATTTATACCCTTTTCATTTGTTCTTGGAGACTCAGAAAGTCCAGCAGGAGTTGGAAGCGGCATTTCTAGGCCACAAACACATTATATATTTTTGCACTCTTACTTCACGGTTCGAGCGTGACACAAATCGATGTAAAACATGCAAACAATCGGCCCTGAGTCATCGTGCCGGCTTGCTACCTATACAGAAACAATTTATCCGATTCTCAAACTAGCTGCCGTCAGTAACTCTCTTAAAATGCTCAACCCTCTCGGAAAACTCCGCTACCAAGTCCTTATAATCCTCCGGCCCATACGGCTCCGTCGCTTCTGCCAACCAACCGGTCTTACGATGGACCTTCAGTCCCAAATCCCCCAGCAACAGATCCACATATGGCACCGCATCAAACACGAAGTCCGGAAACTGATTCCCATGTCCGGCTGGGTATCTCCACTTGCCAAAGCGCGCATGCAACACCGTCTCGCGCCTCAGCTCGTCAACCGTCTTGGCCCCCTCGGCCCCCTCGTCGCTCCCACCCACCGGCGGGATCACGGCGCTCGACAGCTGGCCGTTGAAGTACGCGCTGATCCACACCGACTGCGCGTGCGCAACCGTCAGCGTGTTGAAGTTCATCAGGAAGCCGGCAAACGCAATGTCCCGCGTCTGGAGGAAGCGAGCGGAAGGGGAGACGAGGAAGTGGTACAGTGTGTACGGCGTGAGCTCGGTCGACGGGTTGATGGCGTCGGTGGTGGAGATGCCCTTGGTGGCGAGCAGGGGCTTGAGGTTCTTGTTTTGAACTGGTTGGTCCTTGAGGCGCGGGAAGCGCAGCAGGATCTCCTCATCCGCTTGTTTCACGGCGTCGTCGGTGAGGAGGGGGGCGCCGGTGGTGAAGAGCGGTTCTGTGGAGCCTGGCTGGGCTGGCGCGTGGGGTAGCCCGAGCTCGGCATCAATGCCCTCGGGCAAGAACTTGATGGGCGGGACGTGCTTCCATCCCGTCACGGCGATTAGGGCATCAGAGGCGAGGGCAGTGCCGTCAGACAGGTGGACGGTGTGCGGGGAAAGGTGGGTGATGTCGGCGATGTGGACGCGGACGGTGCCGTTGCGGACAAGCTCGAAGATGTCGGTTGGGTAGTTCAGGATGGAGAAAGACGAGGCCGTGAACATGGCCTCACTCCAGGGCTTGAGCTTGGCGGTTTCCGGGTGCGAGGCGTACTTGTTGAGCGTGATGACGTCGCCACCCAGGATGGACCAAAATGTGTCGGTGATGGCGCGGCCGATGGCGGTGCCATGATAGAAGGCCCGTGTCTTGGTGTAGCCGTCGGCATCGCCCCATATGCAGGGACTGAACCACGTGAGCATGCGGGTGTCTGGGTATGGGGTTAGGAGGGAATGCATCGTATTAACACTCTACGAGTATTATTTGGGGAGGGATAAATACGTACTGACGAGCTTCTCAAGCCACTTCTTCAGCGGCGTGACATACGGCGGCGCCATCCAGGCTGGTCCATGCCCGCTCTCTGTAACGGTCAGCTGGAGATATTTGGGAGAGGACAGGCATGCAATACCGACCTCGAATCACCCAATCCACCTTGACGCCTTTGGACGCATGCGCATACACGGCATCCCATGCCAGCTTGGTGCCGCCGAAAACAGTGACTATCTCCGCTGTTTCCACCGTGTCGGCATGTTGCGGGAAATCCCTGCCGTGGAAGAAGGGCACGCCGAATTCCTCCTGACCTTCGATGTGGGGCAGAAACGGCTCGGAGGTGAAGCCCGTGGCCAGGACCAACTTTCGGGCCGATATTTGACTCCGGCCCGTGCCGGCCTGGACCGTTAGGATCCACCCGCCTTCCGGGCCGTTTTGGTGCTCGGCCGTGATGACCTTGGTCTGGTACCGGATCTTGTCCACAATGCCAAATTTCTCGGCATACTTGGTCAGATAGTCCTGCACAACCGTACCGGGCATGAACTCGCCAGGCTTCACGCCGAACGTCTCGGTGTCAAAGGGGAAATCCGGGTACTCATAGGTGCCGAGCATGTTGTTGGTCTTCAGCCCCGGGTAGAGCCGCTGCTTAGCCCAGACACCCCCGAGGCTCGAGCTGGACTCGAGAAGGGCCAAGCGCTTCTCCGGGTTTAATTGATGGTAGGTTTTTGCGGCGGCGAGGCCGAAAACACCTTTCACAGGCAGTCACTCATGTCAGCATCTGGCTTGCGGATTCCAACTGTGAGGGAGTCGATGGATTGCTTACCTGCGCCAATAACAACCAGATCTAGGGACTCCATGATGTGATGGTGAATGAGGTCGGCACCGCAGTGTCTGAAACGATGAGCCTCCAATCAGATTGCTGCGAGCTTCAAGTCTGACCACAGTGTGATTCGGCGAAGCGAACCAAGATCTACTGAATCAGCCTTTGGGGGAACCTGAAGACTTGGATTCCTGTCCCTTGGTGTGTGTCTGAGGACACAAGGGCCAAGCTGAGGCGGGGACCCGGGAGAGTGAAAATGGTGGTCAACTCTCGCCAAGGTATAAAGGAGATTGACATGGAAGATTTGGCGCAACATTATCGATATCGATAGTGAGGGCGTGGGCTGGGATATTTGCATCTGCGCCTTGGGCGTGCATGAGAGGGTTACACTCTTGCCCTGTGTGTTCTGGTTGCACCCCCTGGCTGCACCCTTGTCCACTCCTCGCCTAAGCATCCTCGACCAACCGAACGAGCGACCACAGACATGCAGATGAAACGCTGGACGATTGATTGTTTCTTTTGCTTCCTGGGAGAACTGCTCTCGCTTCACGTTGCGTTATATTCTGGGCCATGTAGCGAGCACAGATGCGGAGCTGTCTCGTTTGTTCTGAAACAGATTCGTGCTGACATTTGTTCCTGGTGTCTCTCCGGGGAAAAAATGCCTGTCTAGGAATCCATCGACAACAGAGCGATCGTGGATGCCGTGCAGTAACAGGGACATGGGCGACGATTCGCAATCGTGGGCGTGCTCGGCGTGCCACCCCCGCGACACATCTCATGCGCTCCTATTCCCCGGAGAGCAGAGAGCGGGGGTGGCACGGCAGGCACGGCAGGCACGGCAGGCACGCCTGAAGAAATCTGGCCAAGAAGGCGGGGCCTCCTGGTTGGGGCCAATGGCAATCCCGCCGAATGCGAGATTCGCTTAACCAAGCCGACATGAGAGCGATGAGTATGGGCAAGCCACAACTGTTCGCTGGGCTGGATTTTCCGTCGCACCACGGCTCCCTGGGACGACACCTGGAATCCTTCGCGCACCTGCATGAGTTTCCATCTTGGAAATCCCAGCAGCCTGGGCAGACACAATTGACAACTCAAAAATGCTGTCTTCAGCTCGTCTTCTTCGGGGCGCAGTGCTCCTCTAGTGTCGTCTCGAATCGCAAAGGATTCCTCGAATGCGTGGTCCTCGAATGGCACTCGCAGCAGCGAACCTTGAGAGGGGTTGTTATCACACAAAAAGCAAATGTCGAGTCCGGAAGTGGCGCCGATAATGCGGCCCTTGCATTGGATTATTTGACACCAACTCCTTTTCTAGTCATTGTTTTCCATTCCGTTTTCCATTCCGCCCTTCTTTGCTTTTCCCACTCCGTCTTTCCGCGTTTTTGTCTCCGCCCCAGAGGACGATCATCAGCGTCTGATGGCCGGGTGAGAAAAATAACTCTAACCCGCCACCGCGAGTCAACCAAGACAGCGTCGCACCCCTATTTTACTCGACACTATTTATCACCGCTCCGGACTCGGCGTCGCCAATACCGAGCGCCAAGTACGTTCTCACGGCGTTGGATGTACTGTACGCACATGTTTGTACAGACGTGTCGAGTAACGGGGTACTGTTACCCCTTATTGCTGAAGTGCCCACCAACGGCCTGCGCGATGCGCATTGACATCATGTGCCTGCCTGCAAGCCCCCACGTTGTGGCGGCTGAGAGGCTGCTTGGTCGTTGCATCTCACCTGGGGATCCTTCCCGCAGTCGGGCATGTCGTGGGATTTTGTCACTGCACGTACTTCGTACATAGTGTAACACGCCAAAATGCTGAGCTACTGTACACCGTAGGCTTGTACCGACTTTGGGCTCGAGTCCCTCCGGCGCCGCTTTCTTATCGCTGTCTGACTTGCAGGCTTAGGTTGCGCCTCCGGGAAGATACTTGCTCGCTAGCGGGGGGAGTACTTCTACGACGTATAGGCCCACGTTTGGTAATAAGCAGCCTGAGAAGCATCGACATTACGATGTGGTATCGGCTGGGATATGCCGCGACTCTAGCTCCTTTGCCAACCCCGGCTCGCTCGCGTGCGGACACACTCAAGCCGTGCCCGCCAATAACAGCCGGATGTTATGACTGGCGGGTGTCTTCCTTTACCGTTGCGCGGGACGGGACTTCTAGCATGTTCCCAAAGCAAGCCCGTTGGACTGCGCTCCCAGGGGCAACCAATGCCAGGAGTCATCACAAATCCGCCCGGTAAGCTTCTGCTGAGTGCTGTTCTGCAGAATGGTATCCTTGCTGTCACCCCACGGTCCGTGGGTGACTTGCTGATGCCAGTGCCGGTCCCGATCGACGCAGAAACGACGCGGTCCCATCAAGGTGGCAGTCAACTTGGGTTCCCCACGCTCTGTGCGACGGTAGTCAGTGTGCCATTTCTTGGCCGCCAGTCATTTTGTTCCAATTCAGGGGGAACCCAAATACACTTGGAAATCTCTTCCCACCCACCCCAGAAGCACTTTCTTGTCAGTATTGATGGTGAAAGCCCCCTTCGTTTTCCACAGCTTGGCCTCTACCAAGGGTTCTCTGGATCAAGCGCCCCGGGTGCTACAAGACCTAGAAGGGCTATATGCCCCATACCTCCCCAGTCTTTTAGGGTTGCCAAGGCATCCCATATCTCCCTCGACCAACGGTATCTCGCGCGCAACCGCCTCAGTCGTTTACCGCAGTGACTGCCGCCTGTTTCCTCAGTTCTGAAGGACGAGTTGGTCGCTGAAGATGGAGGCGTTTGTGACGGAAGCTTTTGCCCTCCTCGGTGTTGGGTTGCTGTTCATTGGACTCCGGTTATACGTCAGGGTCACGACGGTGGGATGGAAAGGCCTTCAAGCTGACGACTATCTCATGATCGTCGCTGCGGTATGCGCCAAATCTCAGTGGGAACAATCAACAACAATAGCAGCAACGCTGACGGACAGTGCAGATCGCCTATTCTGTCGAAACAGCACTCGCATATTCTGTCGGAGCATACTGGAAGGGGCTCGCCAACAATGCCATGACAGATGAGGAACGGCGGTTGCTCGACCCGGGCAGTGAGGAGTACATGTTGCGGTATGATTCGTCCCGCTGACGTTCTTGACCAATACTAGTAGACTAATGACAGAGGCAGGGTCAACGGCTCCAAGACACAGGTTGCTGGGTGGTCTACGTACACGTTCTTGTTGTGGGTGGTCAAGGCCGCCATGTGCGCTTTCTATCTTCGCCTCACGGTACGAAAACCCCTTATTCTTCCCTGGCGAGGTGCCAGTGATTAACGTCTGAACAGGAGGGACTTGAGTTCAAGATGAGAATCCACATTGGCTTCGGCCTGATTGTCTCGACATGGCTCGCCGTGTTGTTTTCTATTCTTTTTGGCTGCATGCCGTTCGAGAAAAACTGGCAGATTTACCCAGATCCTGGCAGTAAGTCTTGTGGTTGTACTTGGTGGCTCTGGAGACACACTAACCGTGACTTTCTCATTAGACTTTTGCCAGCCTGCCATCTCCAAGATCGACATCTTCGTTACGGTTGTGTTGAATGTCGTGACAGATTTGTACCTTCTGAGCATCCCCATCCCGATGCTCTGGCGGGCCTCAATCAAGCCGGTGAAAAAGGCGGGACTCATGTTGCTGTTCTCCGGTGGCGCTTTTGTGACCTTGGCAGGCATTCTGCGTTGTGTGCTTATTCTGACGGTAAGCCTCCAGTCCGATCATCCTTTCTACAGCCCTTCGGTGCCTCTGACAGCGCGAATAGGACCCCGTCAATGGCGCTCAGCAGGCCGGTTCATGGGCGGTCCGTGAAACGTTCGTGGCCGTTGTGACGTCCAACCTGCCGATGGTCTTCCCTCTCGTGAAGCGTTGGGGGCGTCCGCTGGTCGGTTCACTGCGCACCTTCTCGTCAGCAGCCGGCAAGATGTCAGGGATGTCTCGTAGCGGAGACCCCCAGCCCGGCTCCTTCAGACTTGACGACAAGGATCAACGCCGGGGCAGGGGCCCTCGAAGCGTCAACCCGATTACCGAGTTTACCTTTAACGACAGCGAAGAGCGCATCGTCGAAGACGCCAGCAACAAGCAGAAAAACAACAACCGCGGCAGCCAGACACAGGGCGAGGAAACCACCGGGAGTGACACGGAGCGCGACCTTGAGGGGGGCGGCACCAAACGCGGGATTCTGAAGGAGACTTCGGTGCAGGTTGTCGAGTCGCGGAAGAGCCGTACCGAGTTCAATCCAGATGAAGACCCCGGAGATATCGGCGACTATTATTTGGTACAGCAGTCGAGGAGGAGCGCGGACGCGCAGAGGCGGCATAACATGAATCACAGTGTGAGCAAAAAGTCGAAGCGGTCAAGCATGAATTTTGAATTCGGTTTTGCGCGGAAGCCTTGACAAAGGTTTTTACTAAGTGTTTATAGAGCTATGTGTATATAGATCAAAGATTACATTCAAGCTAGCAATGGTGCTTTCAGTCCCCGCCTTTGAGCTTCCAAGTGTGAACTGGTCTCAATCGGAGTGGTCGCTGGCTGCTGCGAGAAAGGAACTAGCAGTGTCTCACGCGAAACAACTAAGCAAGGCATACTATACCTTATATATCCCCCTCAGAATTGGCCCATCATTCTATCAACAGTAATTGCCGGCTGTTCTGCAAGCTTCCTTTGGATCATATGTGTGTCTTGTTGAAGTCATTGGCCCCTCGCCCATATAATGAATGCCAATCCGAGGTGTCATTATGTCAGTGCCAGCCTGCAGTTCAATCCCTAGCCTGGAACATCTTCATCATTCGAGGGCAAAGGGCTTAGGACGGATCAACCGGGGCTTGGTCATATAGAATCACACCTTTGGAAAGGAAGCATTTGGTGGAGATTTTCGTTTTCTTGAGCTTGAGCAAAGTGCAAACACGTAATATTCGGGTTAGAGATCTCCTTATTAACATAAATTCAACTGGAGATACCAGGCAAGATACTCTCCTCCTCCACCCTCTTGTAATCATGGAACTGCTGAGAGATAAGTGCCAGATAATCCCAGGATTTGTCCTATTCATGGTATTCTTTGGCAAGTGCCGAGCACACCCAAAACCTTGGACGAAAAGTGGCAGGTGGAAACGTGCTTCCTCTGCCAGACCCGCAATAATAGCATCTCTCTTCCTGCCCACAATAGGGCTCCGCAAAAAGCTTTCGGTGAATAGCAGCACAACAGGCTCTCTTCCCACAGTAGGGTTGGGGTTTTCATCTTCACCTACAAATTCTCGGTTGTACCTTCTCTTCCTTCCAACTTTTACACTTCTCTCCGCACGCAACCACGGCCATCAACAATCCACCGTGACCAGCAACTCCCACAGCCGATTTCTATCCACCACCACCTACCACCCACCACCACACGACACCACCACCGTCACTACCACGGCCAAAATGTTCGCCATCAAGGAACAGACCCCTCGCGCTCGCCGCTACGACCCGGTTGAGCTGAAGCGCCACCGGGAGTGGCTGAGAGACTACCCTCTCGGCCACTACCTGCCGCGCAAGAGCAAGGTGAAGTGGGCAGACCAAGTCCGCGGTGGAGAGCTGATCCAGCCTCCGGGCAATCACGTAGGTTTCCCTTCCCATCCCTCCTTCCCACCATGATTTCACATCCACTGCGATGGATCCGCGCCCACGCAATCCGAGTCCCATGGCTAACATCATCCCTCTCAGGTCCCCCGCCCCCGCCGCGGCCCTATCCTGATCAAGTCGCCTTCGTTTCGCGAGGTCGTCGCCTCGATTTTGGCCGGGGGCAACACGCCCCTCGACAAGGCCATCATCCCCGGCGCCCTCCCCGTCGACCCCATCCCGCGCTGGAAGACCGAGCCGACCGCGCAGATGAAGAAGGTCATGCCTGGCGACCGCCCCATGCCTGGCGACATACCTGGCAGCCGCTACCCCGTGGCCATCCGCCACCACTTCCCTGCCGATGCCACCGTCACCGCCGCTGCCGTCGCCGACGTTGACGACACCTCGCAGTCGCCTGCCACATTGGACGAGGCCTGGGATTTTTCGTGGACGACCTTTGCCTGCATGGTCGATAATTTCGCCGACGCCTGGCGCGCGTTTTTATTCTGGTTGCTCGCCCTGCCGTTCGTCCTGATCGCTCGACTTTGGGAGAAGTTTGTCGCCGCACCGATCCGCGGCCTTGACCGCCGCCAGTTGGCCGAGCTCAGGGACAACTGCGTCGAGGAATTCGGAGCGTTGAGCGTGATTATCAGCGTTGCAACAGTTGCGGCTCTGCCTTTCCTCGTGTGGACGCTAGGACGAGGCCTCAAATGGGGGTTTCTTTACTTGCTGAAGACCCGGAGGAAGGACATGGAGCTGTCGGAGCAAGACTCAAACGAGCTCAGGGACAACTATGAGGATGTCCAGCGGTGGGTTCCAGAGCAAAGAGATGAGGAAGGGATGAGGAAGGGAGGTTCTTGAGAACAGCGCGCGTGAGGAACTTGAGGAGGTGGAAACGAATGATACAAAAGCGGTCTGATTTCACGCAAGCGTTTGTATGCCACTGGGAGGCGCGCTTAAGAAATTGGGGCAAGGAGTTATGGAGTATTGCAGGATAGGATAGACTTTAGTACTTGAAGTTTCATTTGAGGCTACAATCATGATAATAATCAAGAGATTCAGTGCGAAAGCACCAGCGGAAATACCGTTAGCAGAAGCAATGTTATTGATGGGAATGACCAAGGAAATGTGCATGCATAACTGCTCCGGCCGTCAGGCTGACGTGCTTGAAGTTGAAACATAGGTAGCGAGTCGGAGATGATGAGACGGGATGGTTGAAACCCGCTTCACTGAATGGTCAACGCTCGTAATCCACACAGACCCTAACCACGACATCATAGCCCGCTGGTTGGTAGGCCGGGGAAATGGCTTGCATGCGAGCCAGATTCGGAGTACGACAAGTAACACAGAGGTCGGGAGGCGAGGGACAAGGGCGCCAAGCGGAGGACGGCACCCGCTCTTAAAACGCCTGGGCCTCCAACAAACCCTTGGCTTTGTTGACTTGTCTTCAACCCTTTGGACTCGAATCACCTGCGTCGCGATCAACCATCTTTCCTCGACTTACCAGACCTCAGCGCCAGCGTCATGGCTGCCACGCCCGACCCCACCAAGCCCGGCCTCCCAGTGAGCTGCCAATGCGGCGACATCCGCTTCAGCACGCCCCCCGGAGGTCCGCTCTTCCAGGCCATCTGCCACTGCACCAACTGCCGGAAGCAGACAACGTCGGCCTTTGGCATGTCCGTCTTCTTCCCGTCCGACAAGGTGTTCCCGTTGCCGGCCGACGTTGAAGCCAAGATCAAGGTGTTTGAGCACCCGTGCGACAGCGGCAACACGATGCGGTGCTTCTTTTGCCCGCGATGCGGCGTGCGTGTGCTCCAGGCCGCCATCAAGCCCGACGGCTCAATTCGGCCTGCTGTTTCCTTCAGGGCCGGCGCCATTGACAGCGGCATTGAATGGCCGTGGGAAGGCTTGCATTTTTTCACCCGCTCGGCTGTGATTCCTATCCCGGAGACGGCGAAGAAGTTTGAGACGTTGCCGCCTGCCGAGGAGTAGCGCCCTCCTGCCATTGCAGGTCAATTAGAAAGAAGGGGCTGATGAGGGGAACGAACAAGGGAATTGTGTTGCATGTTGCATGTTTGAATCATTTGGCATGGTAAAAGCGGTGAGGGGGCACAAGAAATTACTTGAGAGCGTTTCCTCACATCTCGCCCATTTGTATTCCATGGTTTTATAGGTCTCTGGGAGAGTTGTGAGTAGAACAAAATTTAGGTACTTGGCGTGTTCTCCAAAACTGTTCACATGCCCTCGCTTGTCCAAATTGCCCAGTGGCAGGAAACAGCCATGGAATTCCGATCGGCTGAAATGAATGTGGCACTGATGAGTCAGACGGCTCCCCATCTTGGCGAATGGGCGTTGAGGCCGCTTGTCAAACCATCGCAATACATCATATCGGTACTGCGAATCCTTCTTTTCTTGGATAAGTAGCTGGTATTGAGACTGAGGAATTGTTAGACTGCGATTAGCTACGAATCACAATTATCCAGACTCCTCTGAACCCAAGACTGTGTCACCTCACTAAAGTCACAGGAAGTAGCCGCTGTTTTCATTGCACTTTCAGGGGCGGCCTGAGCTTGCCCTGCTTCCTGTCGGGCTGCGCCATGCCCGCGTCGATGAGAATAATACATAGATACGGCGGAGTACCTTACCTAAAGGCGGGTGGAATGAATAGTGACACGTGTGGTGTGCTGGGTGCTAACGTATTAGTGTGATGGCTCTGGGAGTTTAGCGGTAGTTGGATTTGCTCTAGTTCCTGTAGCAAGACTGCGGGAAGTGGGGCTTAGCTGCCCCGCCATTTTCAGGCCGAACGCCCACCCAGACCCCTAAACATTTTCTCCCCCCGCCGTCTCGTCGCGGAAATGCGATCGACCTCCCTGCTTCGCGCCATTCGCTCCGCCTACGCCCACAAGATGCCCGCCCTTCCGCGTATCACGTCGCCAATCGTCATCTCTGGCCCATCGGGTGTCGGCAAAGGCACCCTGTACAACCTCCTCTTCGAGCGCAACCCCGAGACCTTTACCCTCTCCGTGTCGCACACAACCCGCGGACCCCGCCCAGGCGAGGAGCATGGCACCCACTACCACTTCGTCACCAAGGAGGAGTTTGTCGGCCTGAAGAACAATGGGGGCTTTGTGGAGAGGTGAGCGGTGCCAGCTGTTCCTGTTATCTGTTTGCGCTGGACTGACACAAGTGATGTGATAGTGCGCAGTTTGGCGACAACTTCTACGGCACGAGCAAGGCGACGATCGAGCAACAGACCAAAAGTGGCAAAGTAGTGGTACTAGATATTGAGATGGAGGGCGTCAAGCAGATCAAGGCCTCTGGGATCGAAGCCCGCTATGTCTTTATTGCGCCGCCATCGTTCGAGGAGCTGGAAAAGCGGCTCCGTGGGCGCGGCACTGACAAGGAGGAGTCGATCCTCAAGAGGCTAACACAGGCAAAGCTCGAGTTGGAGTTCTCCAAGACCCCCGGGGTCCATGACAAGATTATCGTCAACACCGTAAGTTTCCGCCGACCCCTGATTTGGAAGAGTCGAGGCTTACCGCAGCGCAGGACTTGGAAAAGGCGTATCAAGAGCTCGTCGACTTTGTCTATACGGAACCACAGAAAGCATAAATCGGTGTTCGAGGCGTTATATCGTGAAGCGTAGAAGTCCCCTTTCGGCCGAGTGTTCAGAATTGGCGATGGCGTCTTAGTGGTATATAGATGCTCTATAGACCACTCACGTCTTGACCACATGCCTCTTTACCCTGCTACAACTAGATATATGTAACCTACCTGCAATGGCTTTCGCACCGGCCAGGCCAAAACTCACCACAGCCGCAGACCATGTCGTTTTTTTTTGGAAGGTTTCGTATACATCATAGGTACACTTTGGAGTTTCTCACGCATCTGCTAAGGCAGGATTAGGATCGCGGGAACTACTTGGGACTCAATGGTGATGACACTGCCTAGCAATTCCCAAGCTCGTCAACTTGCGCCATGTTCCCTACCAACACCACGCTGCCGGGGCCGGGCAAACATCTATGCGCCTAAAGAACCACCCCTTGAATGAGAAACTTGCTGTCGACTCTCAACAGTTGAAAAACACAACCTGCACCGTAATATCATCTCGACACCACCTCGAATACGGCGGTTTCAGCGATAACAACCCGCTCACCATGTCATGGTGCGCCCCCCCGAGAGCATTTCTCACAAGATGCACCGCTGCATTCTCATCCTGTACAGTCTCCTTCTCACTCTTCAAATTCCACCCCTCTTTACGATACACCGCCAAATCGAAACCCTCCCATTTCCCCTGTGGTGGTAGCTCATCCGGCTTCCCCCCCTTCTTTCTCCACTCAATCCACCGCCCGACGAGTCCCACGGCCTGCTCGCTCGTGAGCACATCCCACAGTCCGTCACTCCCGAGAATCATGAACGCCGGCTGCCCCTTCTCCACCACCGTCGTCGTCACCTCCGGCTTAGCCGTGACGTATGGCGGCGTCTTGTACAGCTCGGCGCTATGCGGGCGGAGCGTGTCGGCGAGATACCTCTCTTTGCCGTCCGCCTGCACCGTCGCGGACCACTTCCAGTGGCCGTCGCCAAAGGCCCGGGCTGTTGCCAGCCCCAAGACCCGCCCGTTCTTCACGAGCGCGTCGAGGTCCTCACCTGGGTGCTCGGCCGCGACGCGCGCGCCCTCAGCGGGGTTGCCGCCGCCTTGGTCCTCGGAGAGGGGCACCGTAGTCCAGGTGTTGGTGGTGGGGTCCAGACGACCTAGCACGGCGCGGGAGTCGCCGGTGCAGGCGACGTGCAGCTTGTGGGTGGAGGGGTCATAGAGAGATAGGAGGGCACAGGAGCCGTTGGAGCCGGTGGACAGGCGGGCGATCTTTTGGGCGAAGGTGAGGGTGGGGGAGGCAATGGTGTCCTCGGCGTGCTGGAGAAAGGCATCATCGAGAGAGAGGAAGGCGGCGGTGATGGCATTGTGGATGGCGGCGTCATCAACGGGAGTGCCTTGAGAAAAGGCTCTTGCGAGGGATTTGTGGACGTATGGGAGCAGGTGTTGCGTTAGGGCCTGGGAGACTTGGGAGCCGAGGTGGCCGTCGAAGATGCCCCAGGCTAGCCAGTTATTATCGCCGCTGGGTTGTGAAGGAGACGGGAATTTGCCATGGATGTATCGGTCCTCGCAAGGCCCGTTAGACGGCACTTGAGATCCATAGTAGCGGGAAACCCCACCGAGGGCAGTGCTAGGTGTGGAAACAGACCAAGCATCCCTGTTGAGGATCTCTGTCACCTGTTCTGGGGACGGCGGCTTGAGGAAGTTGAAAGGATATCCATTTTTGGCATTGATGAGTGGAAGCTCGACACCAGCACCAATCGCGGCCGTGGCTGCATCTGGGACCTTTGTCGCCGTTTTGTTCTGTTTGTGTGTGAGGCCATAGGCATACCAACCCAGGCCAAACGAGGCGACCCCGACACTGGCAGACACCAGTCGTGAGAAGCGGCGAGTGGATTGCGGACCCGATGAAGTTGACTGCAGCCTGATAAATTGCAAGCGGGGCCTCAAGCGGCATATGGCTTTGTGATAAGACATATCGACAACTTGGATAGAATGTCATGGAGGGTCAAAGTTGCTGCATGACAAGGTACGAATATATATGCTTGTTTTGGTGATGACGGGAGTTGAGCCGCGGGGAACTTCGGTGAGGGGCAGGTTACACTGAAGCGTGCTAAGATTGGCGGAAACACCCCTGAAAGCGAAACCGTGCCGCCCCTGCCCGGGCCTCGCATCCTGTCAGCATTTCGGTCTCGTCATCCGCATGGATTCGTTCCTCGTGCGAACATCCAACATGGAAGAATGCGACGAAGCCGGCGATTTCCTCTAGACTGTACCCTTGCAAGCCAGTACAGCTAGCAATATAAAAGGTAAAAGTAACATCCGTTGGTATCAACACCCCTTGATCAGGCAACTGTCAGCGAGTATGTGATTATCATAATCTCAATAACAGAAAGGAAGTTAACAGTGCCCACACAGCTAATAAAGAGGGCTAATAGCCATCGCCTGGGAATTTGGTGCAGCGATCTTTTGATGTTCAAGGTGCCTGCTAATGCCGATAGCCAAGGTAGTTTAGATTGCATAATTGGGAGGAGATGGCGAGGACTTAAAAAGTGAGAAGAAACCCAGGTCTTGTGCAATAACAGAAGGAACTAAGGAGAGAAGCCCAGCCTGCACTTTCTGTTTACCCAATTCTGCTAGCACCCCAAGCATCAACAGTCCCGCGACAAGCTGCTGGGGCGGACGGCAAGGTCCCCTGCCGGTTCTTCTCCCGAGGCAGTTGCCGCAACGGCGAAGGCTGCACCTTCTCCCACGACGCCATTCTTGCACCGGAGAAAAGCCCAAGGCTGCTCAAAGTCAGGAGTTACTTGCCATTTCTTTCTCATTGGCAGTTGCCGAAACGGGGATAAATGTCTGTTTGCACACCCTCGCGCTGAGACGGGTGAGCCCGCCGCGAAAAAAGTAGAAGAAAACCTGGACCATCGCACCGACTTAGAGGTATGTATTGCATTGTCAGCCAACCTTCATTACCCGGCTCACATGGATAATCCTAGGAACCCGACGTCGCTCCCACAAACTGGCTCCGAGAAATCGGTGGCGCTATTGCCGAATTTGGAGATAGGGCTGTTGCCTTGAAGTCGGATTGGTAGACGAGTCATGGTTGAGAAGATTGTGATCATAGTAAGAGGATGTGATGCGTTGTGTTGGAATCTTGACTTGGACGTGAGTGCCTATAATTCCAGGAATTTAATGAAGATGTCTGAAAAACGAGACTTGCTGGCGGAGAGATTTGCTGGAGGGAAGACGAATTAATATAGTGCCAGAAATAAGGTTCCTTAGAGGGTTTTGGCAGTTGCCGCAAGAGTGGGACGTCGTCGAATGATGGCGCCCTACCGTCCCCCAAAACCCCCCCGAACGCCCCATCCGACATCCCAATGTGTAGCCGAAAGACAAACCTTCCGAACGCTTTATCCGATACCCTACTACAGAGCTGAAAGACAAACCTTCCCGAACGCTTTATCCGACATCCCACTGCAGAGCCGAAAGACAATCCTTCTCGAACATAAAAACGAGAACCTTTACGACCAAGGTTCTCGTCTATAAATATCTGGTAACTGGTCCCTCCCCCTAACGCTACCCTTCATTCTTCATCTTTCAATCATCCCTCCTTCCAAGCACTGCTTCACTCCTCATCTTTCGGTCATTTCAGTCATTTCTATCATCACGCAAAAATGTCTGAGAGCGGCGGTAGCGGTACCATCCTTGCCCCCCTGGACGTGTCCAACCTCCAGGCTGAGGGCCTACTTCGTCAGGGCACCTCGTCAGGAACTCACCGGCTTCATAAGCGGCGACTAAACCGTTCCAGTGACGAGGAGCATCGCGACATTCCCCTTGAAATCCCCCAGAATGATTCGGCTATACAAGATGCATTTGCCTCAATCCCCGTTTACCTCATCTCACAGGAAACCCTGACGCATGTTGGTCTCTCGGCGTCCAAAGCCGAGCAGCTCTGGAGCACATGGACAAACTGGCCCACTGACGGACCTGGTAGAGAAACTGATGCTGATGACGGTGGCCTACAAGTCTCCTTCCTCGACTTCATCACTGGACATGTGACAAGAAGCGGCATACCTGACACGACTGGAGAGGACGACACCGAGTGGTATACATGCCTCAACGCCTGCGGTGTTGACCCGAAAACCCAGGCTGCGATCATGGATCCATTTTTTGACGACATCCGGTTTGACCACACATGCCTGGATTGGGTGCGGGATACGATCAAGATGCGTTATGCTGGGCTTCAAGACATCCAGAGAGCCTCGCGAGAACGTGAGAAGGAAATTCAGCGTGTAGCATCATGTCTAGGACCGTCTGGAGGCGGTGAGTGGCGGCCCCTTTCTGGTCTCCAGCAGCAGAGCATGGCTGGAATATCTGCGAATGTTTGGGGATCAGCATGTGCTGCTGCAGCCTGCAACGCACCTGAATATATGGTTCTCTATAAGGGAATCGACCAAGCTCACATCGAAGGCATGTTTGATGTGGACGGCAACATGGACCAGATCAGTAAACTCACTTCTTTACCCCCATCAGACTTCAACAATAAAGCAGTGATGTACTACTTTACTCCAAATCGCAAAGTCGCCGAGTACTACGCAGGCTACGCAAAGCGGCGTGCCAACTGCGAGTCGGTGGTGATGGTTGTCCTCTGTATCCCGAACGCCGCTATTCAGTCCCTGACTGAGCCGGAAATCCAGCATCTTCACTGGCCAAGCGATAACTGGAAGCAGATGATCTGGAACTGCCGTAGAAACAACAATCTGCCAAAACGTTTAAGGGTGTACAAGGAGGCTACTCTCATCATTGGCTCAATTTCGCGGAAGCCTAACAACGTATATCACAGGCTTGATACTTGGGAGGGTGTCACGGAGAGGTACCTGCTTAAGGTGAAACCTGATGGGCGAAGTGGGGCTGATGGTACAATCGCCACTCAGTATGCAATCCAAGGTCTGGAAAAGGGGGAGGATTGGCTTCTGGAGAACGGCGGCAAGGACATCAAAGTGTTCCCCTATTCTCACGCTGCACTGGAGAGTCTCATTGCCGAGAACCGAGATTGAGTCTTGTTTGTAATTATCTTGTAGAGATCTGTTAGAGATCTTTTAATGCATTGCCTTCAGCTTTCCCAACATACGTTATTTTCCAACGCCGATGGGCCGTAGATATTCCCCGCGTGATATGGCGCATGGACAGCTGTCTGCCGTTTGCGGGTAACAAAAAAATAAAATAAAAAAGGTTCTTCACAGAAAGTAAGCTCGCGCAATTTTTCGTCCTGCCCAGGACGTCAGGCAGTTTAATGTCATGCCCAGGACATTGAGCCTCCTGGACACGACATCTAGGGTCTGATCTTCTCGCGAACAGGACATGAAGCGACCAACCTCAACACGGATGGCAATAAAGCCCATCGCATCAAGCCTGGGGCCTCGAGAACGCCGGTCCCTTTTTCCACACGGATTTTCCACCGACTGGCACTTGGCGGCTTGAAATCTCAGCGACTGGGGAGCCACAGCTGGTGAAACTCATCCTCACATGGCTTCGCTGAAACCCTGTTCGCGCCTGCCCACGCCATTGCATGCCGTCGTACTTAAGGATCGCTGGCCTCATTTCGTGAAAGCTCCGAATGCCGCAACAAACACGGTTCCAAGAAGCGCAATCAACCACGTTGCAACAATACACGAGCTGGTTCAGGCAGGCTGCGATGTCAACGCGGTCGATCGCGATGGGAATACACCCCTCCATTTTGCAGCGGAGCTAGGCCATTATGACATTGCGGCGTGTATTTTGGGTGTTGAGGGCACAAATCCAACAACAGGCAATTTCAGAAAAACACGCGCCACTCATAGCGGCCGCGGGGAAAGGGCACGGAGAAATTGTCAGGTTCCTACTCAATGACAAGCGTGTGGATATCGAGATCGACCAACAAGACGAAGAAGCCCGGACTGCTCTCTCATGGTCTGCAGTGAGGGGCCATGATGGGATAGTTGGTCTTCTCCTACAGCACTAGGGGGCCGACATCAATGCCCCTGATTTGCGAGGACGAACTCCGCTCGTTTGGGCGGCGAGCATGGGCCACCAACGCGTTTTGCTTCGACTGCTGAATGAAGCCGAAATCAAACTTAACGAAGTGGACATATTTGGAAGGACCGCGCTATCCCTGGGCAGCAGCCCGAGGATATATCATCACGGCGTTTTTGGCCCAAGAGAGCGTCACGGCCGCCCCAATAGACAGAAACGGCCAAATTGGAGTTTGAGAACCATGGAAGGGAAGTCTGGCAGGCTCGCTTTTCCAACCATGGCGGGCGGCCGGCCACACATGGCGATATGGAAAGTGTACTCATTTGGGATCTACGGTCGATGAGAGCTGTTTTTACTCTCAGGGGCCATAAAAGAGGGGTAATCTGTGCGGCCTGGCCCCCAGACGACTCGGTGATGGTGATTATCGAAATCGAGGATACTACGTATTTATGGGACGCAGATGTGAGTTTTCAGTGTCTGATATACCTAAACTTTTTTTCTTTTTTTGCTGTTCGCTGCTAACTTGATTGACACTGATTATTGAATGGGAGTCTACTTGGAGTTATAGTCTGGGACAATATATCGGCTAGGTCCTGTGTTTGGATAGCTAATGACATCTTCATTCTTGAGGCACTAGACAAACGTCACGGATTGGTCGAAGAGAACATTTCGGACACCGTCTGCCGTCAATGGTCGACCCACGATAAGGGCCACTGTATAGCAGGCTCTAGTGACTGTGGGGGCAATTGTTGTTGTTGGCGGTGAGAACATCCTCTACGGCTACGAAACCGTCAACCGAAGACTCAAATAC
The DNA here is from genome assembly GCA_033439745.1 of Lasiosphaeria hispida. Lineage (NCBI taxonomy): Eukaryota > Fungi > Ascomycota > Sordariomycetes > Sordariales > Lasiosphaeriaceae > Lasiosphaeria > Lasiosphaeria hispida. Next base: position 3,416,157 of record JAUIQD010000004.1, read on the forward strand.
AAGCTTGATTTGCCTGGACACCCAACCTTTGTTTCAGCTGGGAAACATGGGAGGGCTAGGATGCTACTTTGAACTATTACTGCACTTTTGAAGTGATCGTGTTATGCGGAAACGGCATTTCCCGCCTCGCCATTTCTCTTCTTTCTTATAAACAACTCGGGATACAACCATCTTTGGATCGGCCGCACACCAGCCACTTATGTTCTACTACTGCATCTAAAGCGGCTACACCATATAACAAGAGTTTACAGACGACGAAACCCCAAACTCCCGGCTACAAGTACAAGTGATCATAGCTCAGACAACACCCAACGCAAATGTCCAACAGTCAACATGCCTATTCTGGGGAATAAACTCCATGCCGCAAACCGCTTCCCGAGAATCACGCCTTGGCTTTGCTCCCCGCCGCCGTAATCCCGTTCGCGCCCGTCTCAATGACCTTATATCCATCAGCATTACCCTCCCCAACAGCAGCCTCCGCATAGGCTTCATCGCTCCTGTCGCACAGGACCTCCAAGTCGCGCTCGCTGAGCACCTCCTTATCGCCCGAGAACTTGTACACCTCCCCATCCTTCAGCAGCAACGCCTTCAGCATCTCCCTATCCAGCTCCTCCTCCCGCATATCCATCTTCTGGCCCATGGTCCTAAACCCGCCCTTCTTGATGACCAGCTTCTCCAGCCGTCTCTTGGCATCCGCGCTCCCCAGCAGCTCTTCCTCTACCGTCCCTTTCGTCGCCAGCCGGAACACCACCACCGGCCTTGTTTGCCCAATCCGGTGGCAACGATCCTGCGCCTGGAGATCCTGTTGCGGATTCCAGTCGCTATCAAACAGGACAACCGTATCCGCACTCGCGAGGTTGATACCCTGCCCACCCGCACGCGTCGAGAGCAAAAAGATATTGATGTCGGGGTCGGTATTGAACGCCTCAATCTCGGCACGGCGGTCGTCTTGCGCGACGCCGCCGTCAATGCGGCATATCTTCCAGCCGCGCAGCTCGCGGCAGTAGTCCTCGAGGATGTCGAGCTGCAGCTTGAACTGCGAGAAGATGAGGACCTTGTGGTTCTTCTTAAAGAGGGCTGGGAGGAGCCGGTCGAGCAGCAGCATCTTGCCCGAAGCTGTGACGATGCTCTCATCAACGGGGACGCCCGAGTCCGACGCCCACGGGTTATAGAAGTTGTGGGGGCTGTTGCAGACGAGCCGGAGTTGGAGGAGAGGGTTGCCAAGCTTTTTGGTCGACATTTCCCGCTCTATTATCTCAGTGTCAGTGGTGATCCATGGTTGTAGTGAAGCGACCGAGACGTACTCGCCAGGTCAAGAGTCTTTGCCCTCTCAAACTCCTCTGCACTGAGAACAGCGTTGATGTCTGGTGTGCTGTCCTCCACTATCTCCTCCGCAAGCTTGGCCTCAAACTCGTCGTCATCAAGCATGTCATCATCCGAGTCGGCCTCCTTGTACGTTGCTCTCCCTCTTCGAGGCCGGCCACGAGTGCTGGCTGGTGTGGATTGCCGACTGGACTTGGAGCTTTTGAGTGCTGGTGATATTTCTGCTGGAGGGTTCTTTCTCTTTGTCTCCTTGGTTGGCTTCTTTGCCGATGCAGCCTCTGGAGAGGGGGACTGCTCAAGCTCGACCACGAGAGTAGACTTTGGAGGGCGACCTCGGGGTCGGGCCTTACCCATCATCAACGCGAACGCATTCTTCCCTGGTGGAGTAGGCTTCTCGGCTTTTGAGATGGGCGTGTTCTCCTTTGTTGTCACCGAGACGGACTCGTTGTCGGTGTCAACTTCCTTCTTCACACTGCTTGATCTTGAGGAGCGCGGGCTTTCCCTCCGCGAGGAAGCCACGCTATTTGTCGCCCTAGTTAGCCGCTCGACAACCTTGTTCTCCAGGTATGCCCTCGTGTCGATGTTCTTGTCGTTGATGGCATTATACAAGTCCGTCTGCTCTTTGGTCATTGGCGCAAACAGAACATATTCGCGCTTTTTGGGCAAGTACTTTGCTACGTCGGCCTTCACTCTCCGTAGAAGCAGTGGCTGGAGGACGACGTGCATCTTCTTTACCAGTTCTTGCTTCGTCTTGTCTGCGATGAAATCTGCAGTGCCCTCTTCATCCTCAAGGTCGCTAAAGTCAAACCAGCTCTCGAAGGCCTCCCAGTCTCTGAAGATTTTTGGGAGAAGAAAGTTGAGCAAAGACCACAGCTCCTTGAGATTGTTTTGGAGAGGTGTGCCGGTGATAAGGAGGCGTGTGGCCGACGTAAAAGTCTTGAGTTCACGGAACAGTTTTGAGTCAAAGTTCTTCATACGATGTCCCTCGTCCTGGCGAATGGTTAGGGTCGGATGTTGGGCGGTTATTGACCGGATCCATGGGAAAAGGGGGTGGGTTGGGGGGGGGGGGGGAGGAGCAAAGACTAGACGTACAATGATAATAAACTCCCAGTTAATCTTGGATAACGCAGCACGGTCCTTGAGGACCATCTCATAACTTGTGCAGACAACAGGGAATTTTGCAGTAGGTCGACCACCATGCAAATGGCGATCGATCTTCGTCTTGTAGATTTCGGCACGCTGCTGGGGAGTACCGTGGTACATGACGACAGGTATTGAAGGGACCCATCTGTGGAACTCATCCATCCAGTTGGATAGGGTACTCAAAGGGGCGATGATGAGATGCGGGCCGAGATAATTCTCTTGCTCACGAAGCAAGGCGATCAAGGAGATGGTTTGGACAGTTTTGCCTGATCAGTGTTAGCATTGTCGGCATGAACAACAATTCCTGTCGCTCGACCGAAGACATACCCAGGCCCATCTCATCGGCTAGTATCCCACTCATGCCTTGGAGACAAATCTCATACATCCAGGTCAAGCCTTCGAGTTGGTAATCTCTCATGGTACCACCAACAACACACTTGGGTTGCTTGGCCATTGTCAAGTCATGCTCGCCCAGGGTCTTGCCATCCATCCCAGTGCCGACACGGCCAAGCACCTTTGTCTTGTTTGTCAGGATGCTGCTAAATGCAGCACTCTGGGCAAGCAGCTGGTCCAAGTCCTTGGCTTTCTCTTCTCGGTCGTCTTTGGTGAGGGCATGTTTCTTCCACTTCCGCTTGCGCTTCTCCTCGGCCTTGTTGTTTTCTGCGCGCGCCTTTTCTTCTTCGGCAGCGAGAATCTGCTCCTCTCGCAGTTTAGTGTAGCTCATTTTGGGCTTGTCTGTGTCCTGCCTTGTCGGGGATTCAGAGGGTGGCGAGGATGGCGCGCTTGTGGGCAGCCGAGAGGGCGAGCTTCCGGCGTCGATATCGGACGAGGATGACGATCGCGGCATTGTATAAGACAGGGCGGAATGGAAGCGTGCGAGGACGAGCTGGCAGGGTGAGTTGGTGCCTGCTGGCTAGGGGTGCATTTGAAGGTTGCCCCCCACAACGCCAATTTCTTTTCCTTTTTCGCCTTCTTTTAAGACTCGAGCCAAAAATAATTATTAATTAAAGGCGACCAACGGGATCACGCAATGAAAGTGAGTCGGAGAGGTCAGGTTTTGGCACCGAAAAGCGATTTGTGGAACCCGGCAGCAACCTGGGGGATGGGATGGGCTGTCGAAGTGGGAGGAGGGGGAGGGACGGATTTGTCAATTAAGGGCGCGAGCGCGATCGACGCGACAAAGAGTGCGCCATGGTCATCGCGCGACGCGACACGGGTCACGCACAAGCGCACGACGTCACGAGATCCACAGGGCGCTTTGGTATTTAAGCCAGGATATGGCCGTGTTGTGCCTTGTATCCAAGGCATCAAGAATGCCCCGCGTTGCCGTTTGAGTCAAACAGCAGACTGACTGCCCCGCAATTTGGTGGGTGATTCAAAAATTATCGAAGCAGCTCGAGCTGTCACCCCTCCATCCGATCCTCGATTCCGTTCGACGATTTCACAACCACCCTACCCTACCAGCCGCCAACACCCGAACAAGCTGTTTTCTCTACGCGCCGCACGCCCCGCTCTGCGAAGCGTCTCCCCTCTCCGTCAATTGTCCTTCCGGTCACTCTCATCAAACCCGCGCATCATGGCCGCCCTCGAGGCCCAAAAGTACACCCCGGCCGAGGAGGCTGAGATCCAGCAATGGATCGCTAAGGCCGACTCGCTCAAGGCCGGCGCTGATAAGCAATCCCTCCTCGACACCCTCAACACCGAGCTTGCGACCCGCTCGACCGCCCTGGGCACCAAGCCCAGCGCCGCCGACCTCGCCCTCTACGATGCCATCGCACCCCTTGTCCGGACGTGGACCCCCGAAGAGCGCACCGGCCAGCAGGGGCACCCCCACATCGTGCGCCTCGTCGACTTCGTTCAGAACAGCCCCATCTTCGACCTCAAGGTTGCTGACGCCGACAAGATCGCTATCGACACCGACGAGGTCCTCTACGTCAAGCCCCCCGTCGACGCCAAGGCCGAGAAGGAGCGCCTGAAGAAGGAGAAGGCTGCCGCCACCGCCGCTGCTGCTGGCACAGCCGTAGCTGGCGCTGAGAAGACGCTGGCCGACCGAACAAAGGAGGTCGTCGCCGCTGTGTCCGATAAGGCCGCCGAGGTCAAGGACAAGATCGTCGAGGCAAAGGACAAGGCCGTTGAGGCTACTACCGGTACGCCCGAGGGCAAGCCGCAAAAGCAAAAGAAGGAAAAGAAGGAGAAGACAAAGCAAGTGCCCCCGCCCCCGGCACCCGTTGTCCTCTCCCCCGGTCTCATTGACCTGCGCGTCGGCCACATCCTCAAGGCCATCAAGCACCCGGAAGCCGACTCGCTGTTTGTCTCGACCATCGCCATGGGAGATAAGCCCGGTACAGATGATACCACCGAGTATGAGGGCCAAGTTGTACGGACTGTGTGCTCGGGCCTTAACGGCCTTGTGCCGCTCGAGGATATGCAGAACCGCAAGGTCGTTGTTGTGTGCAATCTGAAGCCCGTCAAGATGCGTGGAATCAAGTCGTCGGCGATGGTGCTGGCAGCGTCACCAAAGATCAAGGAGGGTGAGGCGGATGATCACAAAGGCCCCGTCGAGTTAGTGAACCCGCCCCCCGACGCAAAGGCTGGCGAGCGTGTGTACTTTGAGGGGTGGCTGGCAGAGCCGGAGAAGGTACTCAACCCCAAGAAGAAGGTCTGGGAGACGTTCCAACCCGGGTTTACCACCACGGAAGACCTCGAGGTGGCGTTTGATGCCAGTGTGGTAAAGGAGCTGGATGGTAAGGATGGCCTGGGCAAACTTGTTACCGAGAGCGGTGGTGTGTGCACGGTTCCTTCGTTGAAGGGTGGCCAGGTTCGGTAAAGCGGCTACGGTGTGGGTTGTGTGTAGAGCGAAGGAAAACAACTAGACGGTTTCGACGCTGCTGGTGGGAGAATAAAGGATCAAGAAGACTACACCAAGCCAAGGATCGATTGGTGTATTTTCATGCTAACTTGGTCTATGTATGTACACCGCATTACGACTTGTTTATCAACACACGCCCCCCTTCCCCTTTTTCCCATCCCCGTTTTTGAACATCCTACTTCTTCCATCCGTTCACCTCTTGTCTCAAACTTAACCGATGAAGGTCAGAACCGCAGTCGGCAGCGGGACCAAGGTCGGGTTCACACCGCATCCCGTCGTCTGCGTAACAGTCTGGGTGGGGATGACGCAGCCAGTGGCACAGGTCGAGCAGGCCTTGGTGACCGTCTTGGTCTTGGTATTGGGGCAGCAGTCATTGCTAAGAGTGTGGTTAGTAGACGCTCATTTATTCAGGGGAATGATGGGGAGGGGAGACTCACGCGCATGGGACTTCCAGGGTCTCCAGCTTGATATAGGCCGGGCACATGATGTTTGTAGGTGCGGCGCACTTGAGCTTGGGGCACGAAGCTGTCACGTTCAACATCAGCGGACGACACCTGGACAATGGAGCAGGGTTCAGCTTACACTTGGTCGTCGTCGCCGTGGCGGTGTAGCACGACGGTCCCTTGGGCTTGCCCCTGACGACGGAGTTGCAGCTCTCGGGGATGGCGGCCCGAGGCACCCAGGTCGGGAACACGGGGTTGTTCTTGCCCTTGGTCAGGAAGACGGACGGCCATTGCGGCGCGGCTGGGCCGCCGGGCACGGTCAGGAAGGCCGTAGGCAACGCGGGGTTGCCGCCGCTGCCGCTGCCGGGGACGACGATGACGTTGGTCGGGAGCGGACTGCTGCCAGCATTCGTTCCGGGGACGACGATGAGGACTGGCGAGTCTCCCTCGGGGGCGGCGGCGGCGGATCTGGTCAGAGCGTTGGTTAGCTGTGGTGCTCTGTGACAGGACAGCGTTGGAGAGGCGGGAGCTAACGCACCCGAGCTGAGCTAGGAGGCCCCAAGCAAGGAGGCCGGTGGATGTGGTGAACTGCATGGTGAAGTGGTGGCTTGAGAGACGAGCTGTGGAAGCTTGCTTGGGAGTTGTCAGGTTGTCTGGTGCAGCTAGTGGCTTGTTGGAACTTCACTAAGAGACTGCAAGCAAAAAATACTGAACTATGACGGCAGCCCAGCACATTTATACCTAGTACACGGTTACTCTCTCGACTTCTCCCCGCCGCTCATCTCCACGAGTCGAGATTACGGTACCGGGACTCGTCAACTTAGACTCGATCGTCTGCCATATCCCGGATTGCCGCCGACCAAGTATTGGACCCCTGAGTTTTCTTCTTCAGATGGGCGCCGGGCAGTCTAGACAGGCCTATTCTGGATGCGGTGGCAGAGGTCTGACGGAGATATCCCAAGTCTTTCCCGAGAAAGAGAACGATCTGGCCAATCAAGCTGCTAGGTTCTGTACCAACAAGGAGTCTTCTCTTCCGGCACTAGGAAACCTCTCCTCTCCCACTGAGTTCCTCTCCTTTTTCACCAATAGGCGAGAACCAGAATCGGTAGCATCACTGCAGGGCCATATAGCCTTCCCCGTGAATTTCCCGCCCCTGCAGCACCCATTACGACCTCGACTTATCTCGGTACTTTGATTCTCCATCTCCCGTGCCCCTTTTTAGGTCTGCAACATCAACATCAACAAAAACCCATTGACAGCCATAAAAATAGCATCAACTCGCCAAACCCATCGCCCCAGATAATGTCGCAGCGAGCCCGGTCGTTGGCCAACTACTAGAACGGTGATACTCCCACCGTGGCAAACCGCCGAATGCGGGCTGCCTCTGCGCCAAAACTGGTTGCTCGTCCCTGAACCCGGTGTCATGGTAGCAGCGCCCAATGTATGCCATATTACCCGGTAGCTCCCACAATATATCTGACGTTACCTCTACCTGGAGTGCCTTCTCAACCTTCCTCGCCACCTCCACTTGCATTTGTGGTCCCTTGATTAATCGGCCATGCATCAGATCGATTTTGGTTGACCAAGAGCAAGCTACCGTCAATTTTGCGCAGAGAAATCCAGTCTCGTCATTCTCCTACACCCTGTCCAAGCATACCTAGCGTGGGTCGTTAGTCCGTCACCAATGCCAACTCTGCCGACTACACAATAGCTCAAAATTATTCGTTTGTATTTGTAGATCGCTTGATCGGCTCGAAGTCTACGTGGGTGATATCTTCAAAACCTTTCCTGTATATATAATATTCCTTCTTTTGCTCTCCCATCTCCCCCTTCACCAGATGTTATACAAGATGATTTTGTACAAAGAGTACACATAAAGAGCTTTGGCTCGTAACACCCACCGCCATGCGTACGAGCACATCCTACAGGGAACCCGAGCCCCCTCTCCCTTCTCACAAACGCCACGCAACACAAAGCATGTCTAACCCTCCCCCCAAAAACGCCATCCATGGATTGTTGTCACTTCCACAGCTTTTGATGCACTCCGTACCTGTACAATGGGGCAGCCAAGCCATCCTCGCGCCCCACATCATACTCCGTGCGTCCCATTTTATGAGAAAAAATACTTGCTATCCTTCAGTTGCTGTACATTGAAATCGCCCTTCTCTGGCACTTGTGGAAATGTGAGCGGAAGCCAGAGCTGAATCTGCGCTGGTGCGGCAGGTCTCGGCCTGTGCATTCTACCGGCCACATGCATGGCGAAGTGGTTTGTCCCAGCATACTCCTCAAATGTCAGAGGCTTGACAAGCGGGTCTTCATCGTCTGCGGCCATTTCACTCTCCGTCTCGCCCACCTCCGATACCTCGTCACTCGTTGCGTCTTCGTCAGGCGCTTCAACTGATTGCTCGCCCTTCAACGACACATCTCCGAGTCCAGCGGCGAGGCTTTCATTTATTTCGATACTCAAATTCTCCTGTGCCGACATCTCTTCAAAAATGCTGGCCGGTGTGACCATTACCTTCCCGGCTTTCACATGCTTCGGGTCTGAAGAGCTCAGCAGGTCCTGCCGTTTCTTCTCCATAACCAACTCGCTAGCCCACGACAAGCCCTGGGCCTTGCGGAGTTGGATAATCTTTTTGGCTGTCGCGGACTTCTTGGCTATTTTGACTGTGTAGACTGATCCCTTGAACCTCGCCTGAAATTCTGCCGCCAGACGGCCAATGACGTCATCACTGTGAATGCGAATGAAAGAATCACGGATAACGCCGTTCATTGTGTCGACATCGGCGGCGTGTGTCCAAAAGGAGTCGTGGACGGCGGCGAAGGTGAGGCCACGCTCATCACACTCGAGGGCGGATAAGATCATGTGGCTGGCATCAAGCGAGTGGATGAAATTTGGCGGGAAGGCTTGGAGCTGTTTCCGCGCGTTCACCGGGTCGGCTCGGTCGGGTATCGTCATGACAAGCTCCTGGAGGCAGGTGGTAATGGATCGAGTCGCACTCTTCCGGTACGGCTGGACGACGGGCATTCGCAAGGGGGTTGTCCAAACAAGAGTGCTGTGGAACAAATCGGGAAGGGCAGCTGAAAGGGTCTTGTGGCTTAAAGACTTGTCCTTTTGTTTCCGACCCTTCTCTGGTTTCTGCTCCAAGTCCGCGGCGATTTTGGCGATTTGTTCTGGCGCTACGGCCCGGCAGACACGGCTGCCGATTTCTCCAAGCCAGGTTTGGATATCATGTGCACCCCGGAACATGGTAGACAGGGCACTGAAAACCTTCTTAGTGACGTAAGTCGAGAGGATTTTGATATCGAGCCCTGATTCCTTGACCAAGTTGGGATAGAGATCATCCAGCTGCTTGGCCACCTGCGCCCGCGCGCCGACAAATGTGACACCATACACATTGGTCATGACGGTTTGCTTCACAACCTTTCGAGTAATCTTTCCTTCAAAGAGCTGGGCAATATTGACCCCACTGGCAATATCCTTGTCGATAGAATCTCGTACGAGCTGGGCGACAGCGGAATACACATCTGCTGGTTTGTCGCCAGGCAGAAGATTCACCTGCTGCGCTCCCCAGGTATCACCACCAAGAGCGGCGTAATGCTGAAGCCCGTTGCAGGTTCCATCTTGATGCACCGGTAGGTGAGACACATATTCGGTAGGCTCAGGAGATTGGAGCGCCGCCTTGAGTTCGTAACATGTCGCCAGGCACTGCCAGGGATCTTCTGCTTGCAGCCACCACTTCTTTCCGGTTAGCGGATTGTCAGCCGAGTCATAAATGTTGTCAAGGTTGTCCATGGCAAACTTCTCGCGTTCCTTGAAGCTGGCCTTGTCGAAGCCATAGACGTTGGAAAGATGGATCTTCAACCATCGCAACCCAGTCTCTCCAAGTGTCCTTCCTTTGGCGAAACGCAACAAGCCGCGGACATGATCTGCGCCCATGTGGTTCAGATAGGTCGGAATCGGGTATGCGCGACCCCGGAAATCGACGTTATGTGGGAAGTAGAAGGTTTGATCACGCATAGCTCTGGAAATTTCAAGTTGAAAGTTCATGAAGCAGCGGACCGAGTGCAATCCCGACTTTTCGTTTTCTGCGGCCTTGACATCTCTGATCCAGAGCCGCTTCTTCCACGGGTCATCGGTGGAATTTGGCTCTTGGGGGATGGGAATGTCGGGGTCGAGCGCTGGCAGATTGGCAATTGCCTCTCCGGTGTTCCACGCCGCTAGCATGACGTCGAATACCGGGGTGTTGATCTTCCAGGCCGTTTTCCCCAGCACATCGAGACCCTTGAGCATCTGGTCCATATCTCCCCGGGCGACTGCCGCATCGGTATAAATCCTCTGTTCTCTCTCACCATTCTTGACTCGAAGGAGCGGAGCAAAAGCTGAGATAAAACCACCTTTGTCAAACTTAGTCCAAGGCTCCGGCTCAACAAGCATGGGCAGCTGGCTTGCAAGCATGTCGCCCCTTGGCTCCCGCTTCATGAGGTCTACCAGGGTTCGATTTGGCATAATCGTACCAACCTTTCTGCCCTTTTTGAGCGAGGTGGTATGGGTGAATGCAGGCTGCATTTGGGTGACCAGAGCTTTGGTTTCGGGGTGTTCTCTCACAACACAGACCTTGGCTGTGTCGATCAGGGCCGAGAGCAGCGCTGCACCAACCTGGGTTCGAATGTTGATGGGCCAAGGCCTGTTTGCGCGCAAAGGATCCTCCTTGTCTTCGAAAACGTTTGAGGGTGAGTCGCTGGCAGTCGAACTCTGGGCCGCGGCGGCGTTACTAGCGGCAAGTCGTTGGCTGGAGGCGTTTCGCATAAGCCGTCGCGCCCCTCCCTTCTGAACGCCTTTCTTGTTGCGAGGTTGGCTCGCACTTTCAAGTTGAGATCGGATGTCCTGTTCGGTAATCTTGGCTACTTGACCGACGATGGTCGTGAGAAGGACACCTTTGTCAGCCCCATTCATGGCAATAGCGCTGAGAGAGCTGAGAATGGTGACAGCGGCAAGTCGGCTGGGAGACGATTGTCGTAAGAAGGGCCCGTATATACACCTATCTAGGTCCTCTTTCCCCTTCAACACTGCTGCCTCGGAGGCTTCGATTTTTGTCAACTCCTCGACAATGCGGGCCTCAAGATCTCGATGCCAGTCAAAAAGCCGGGCGCTCAGCGAAGGGCTAGACAGCGATGTGTTCAGACCCATGGTCAGGAGCGCCTGATTCTCTTCTCGCCATCGAGCCAACGCAGCATCAACACAGTCCTTCTCCAATCGAGCCTGTATTTCTCTCCGCTGCTCATAGGGCAGCGTGCCAACGTCGAGTCCAGGTGGGATGTCCGAGAATAGCGAGAGGGTACTTTTCAGCATCTTCAGGCCCATGCCTTTCTGTGGTGTGCTCAGTACATCGGGTACCGCCTCAACTGTTGGTCTTGTGCTGTGCAGTGCATCCTGCTCTGTATTGTGTTCGACTTGCCGTGTGCTCTCGTCAAGTTCATTCGTCGCAAGAGAATCTAAAGCTCCTTCATCGGCATCCACTGAATAGTCGAGCATGTTGTAGGCCGGGCAGAGCTCGGATATGGTTGCTAGGTCTTTTGCGTTCAAAACGTCAACCATAAAAAGAGATTCAAGAGCCGACATCTGAGGAAGCATGCCCATATAACGTTCAAGAAGCCTGACCAGCCGTGAGCCGCGCGAGGTTATAAGTGAGGCCTTCAGCATGTAGGCGATGGTATCGGCGGTGTGTGGTAGACGTGGGTGTCGTATCTGAAGCTCAAACCACTTGTGGATGTCGTCGGCGCCATCCAAACCTGGCTCGTCCTGTATTTGTGCGAGTCGCTCATGCAGGTAGCAGTTGTGCAGCTCCATCAAAACCTCGGGGGCTAAGATGTTCATGGGCCCGAAGCGCTTCAGGACCAGGGAGGCTCGCTCCAATTTGCCAACCTGAATGCAGGCATCGAAGACGGATAGCATTTCCTCGACATCTCCGGGAATTCCGTGGCAATTGATGCGCGATCTAGGGGTCGAGGCGAGCTGAGGTCTTACTCTCAGAGTATCTGTAACATCGATAGAACGCAGCTCGTATATTGGAGGCTGTGAGGGACGTGGGCGGTAGGCAGAAGTTATGGAATTTGGGAGGCCCTCGAAAGTAATGTCGTCGGCTGGGCGGCAGTCGTCTAAGGCTGTGGCCAGGTGACGCTCAAAGCCAGCGAGAGCACGAAAGTCTTTCCTCTTCCATGGCCGCAATTCTTGCTTGGTCGAGAGAGACCGGTGGGAGTCGGGCGCGGCGCGTTGAATGCTAAGGGAGGGGCATTGTTTGGCGGATCGTAGAGAGCTGGAAGATAGTAGGTGTCGTAGAGGTAGGCTTTGTCGGACGCCCGAGCGAACGAGCATTGTGACGGCCCTCGCGACGGCGGATCTCGAAGGACGTTTACAGGTTTAAAGGAGTGTTGGGACCCAGGGGAGACTAGTATCTGTTGCGGATCGAATTGTGGCCCTGAAATCAGAACATTGAACAAAGATATTAAAAAGAAATCGACGTCAATACCATGTACAAGGGGGAGGGCGGACGGAAGACATTGCCTGCGCGAGTGCAGTGGCAGATTGGGAGATAGGAGAGAGCTCCAAAAATTTGCCCTTCAAGAACTTCATGCTGGCTGTCTGCTTCTCAGAAAAAAGTTTTTGCGCGTCTGATTGGCCCCTTGGCCCCGGGTTCTCCACATTGCACGCTCAGGCCCCTTGCTCAACGCCGGGGGACAGGGACACGACTTTGGCCGAATCTCGAATTGGTTTTTTGTCAAGCTCCTCCAGCTGCTCTCGTCGAGGCCATCTTTCGCCGCAGCACACAGCACATACACGTCTCGCGAGCAAACATCGACCATGAGTGCTGCACCAGCATTGAGAGCTGCCAGCTGCTCCGCATGTCGATTCTCAGCGCTGCGGCTCTTTATAGGCAATTTTGCAGGCGTCCGGGTTCCACAGTCGTCACTTCGAGCCAGGTCGTTCGCTCCCGCCGCAAGATATTCGACCTTTCGACCTACTCCCCGGCTTAACCAGGGCTTCGCGATTGAAGAGCGCATACCAGAGAAGGACGAGAATGGGCAACCGGCCGGGTCTGGGGCCAGTGGCTCAGACGTGCCCTGGTACCTTGAGGTCGAAGCGCCAAGACATCCAACTCTTCTCACCGAGCCGACGCCATTACCAGACGTTCCCGAAGGGTCACCCAAGCTGATGGAGCCACTGGTCAAATTTGCGTCGGACGAACTGGGCCTTGACCAGCTTCAGATGCTCGACCTGCGTGAATTGGACCCCCCAGCGGGACTTGGGCCTAATCTGATTATGCTCTTCGGATCGGCACGCAGTGAGCGCCATCTCCACGTCTCTGCCGACCGTCTGACTCGGTGGCTCCGTGGCTACGGCGTGACGGCCGTGGCAGACGGCTTACTGGGGCGAAACGAGCTCAAGATCAAGCTGCGACGCAAGGCTCGCAAGGCAAAGCTACTGGGCACCACAGGCCTTCCGCGCGGGGCAGACGATGGAATCAGTACCGGGTGGATCTGCATAAATTTGGGCACGATCGGCTCGTCTGATGTCGAGATGGAGCTACTTGATGAGGCCGGCTTGCCAACGGGGTTCGGTGTGGCTCAGACAGGAACAACCATTGTCGTACAGGTGATGACCGAGGCTCGGAGACAGGAACTGGACTTGGAGAAGCTCTGGAAGGGAATTCTCAAGCGAGGCTTGGAGAAGAAGGATGCCCCAGCGAGGATTCAAGGTCACAAACGCGAGCGGTACAATGATGCGGACAAAAAGCAAAAGCGCGATCGACACCATGATCCCGACCCGGATCACGACCCCGACCCGGTTCTGAAGGACGGCTTCGAAGGTTTTGAGGAATTCGGCTCCATTAAACCTTTCAATCGTGGCGCCAATAAAGGACGCGCCGGCCGGTCGAAGCCCCCCACTGCGCAGTTCTACTCTACCTTAGCCCGGCAGAGCCTTGACGCCCCAATTCACGTCTCCCCTATCTCACAAACCCCTCTAGCCACATTTGCAAGCAGCAATTCTTCCGGGCAAGAGGCCATCGACAAGTTATCTGACATTCTAGCCCACGACACCGAGTCCAAGATCGATCTATTAAATCAGCTGAAGACATACTTGGAATCGCCTTCCCGTGACGACGCTCTAAGGGAGCTGAGTGCTGGGGACGGCAGCACACCACCCCGTTTTCTGCGACTTTTTGACCGCGCCATCGAGAACCTTCCACATGCACAAGCCTGTAAATTTCGTCTCTGGCTCCAAGTCTATGGGCAGAAGTTTGGCCACGACCGCTTCAATGTCACGCATCTTCAGAAGGCCTTCCAAGAGGTACAGCTCCACAGCATTGCGCTTATCCGCGACGAATACTTATCCGTGTTATCAGCTATCTTCCGAAAGCCAGGAAGAGACGACCTCGCCGTTCGTCAGCAGTCAGCTTTCGCGTTAGAGGTGGTCGATGCCATGTTCACCCGCGGTGAAAAGGTGTTGGATTCCGAAGTCGTTGCGGCAGTGATCCAGTCACTCGTAAAAGGCGGCTGCGTAGCCCCAGAGTCCACCAGGCTTCTCGCTCAGTTTGAGGATCTCCTCTCTCAACCAAGCATTCCCTGCCCTTCCGAAGACACTCTAATCCAATTACTGGACTCCTATTTCATGAGCAAGGATTGGGACAGGTTTTGGGCCATTTGGCGCATCCCGCCCCGCCACGGCAGAGCCCGGTCGGCCAAGATGTATGCTTATCTCTACCAGCGCCTCGTCGATTATAACAACCAAACGGTATGCGCTGATGCTCTGCGGTGGTGTGTCAACGAGATGGTTTATGAGGAGCCGCCTGTGCGTCCTGCGGGGAAGTTGCTCAGGCTTTTGAAGGCCTGCATTCGTATCGCGGACCCCAACGCTGAATCACTTGCAACCTCGCTTGTTCCTGGAGATAGGGCAACCGAGAAGCTCACCAGGCGAGAATTTGTAAAACTTTGGCAAAGGCTGCCCGCATAGCTCATTTGTCGCTACGTGGCGTTGGTTTTTTTCTTCCTGATTCTTTTCTGTATCATATATGTAAACTACAGCATTGTTACGTTCTGGAGCGGGAAAAGCTCACATATGGCTAGGGGATTAGACAAGGGGCAAGATGCCCAAGGCATGTATACCGTATCTGTACAACACATAGAATATCCATTGGTAGAGACGATGCTCAAGAACATCAACCGTCGTGCTTGATGGCCCAAAACTCCTTGCTCGAGGGAAATCAGTAGACTTGGCTTCTATAACTTGGAGGCATCTCTCATCGCCTCCCTCAGCATTGGTGCAACTTGCTTTCTACTGCTTTCCACCTGTCTCTGCGTCCAGCACGCCCTCCACTCCCCCTTTTCTCCATCCTCCCCATCCAGCAACCCCTCTCCCCACGTCTCCAGCCCCAGCGCCCCTTCATTCTTATCCACGAACTGTCTCGCCACCTTGACCCCCTCCTCTCCAAACGCCCACACCAATAACTCGCGCGTGAAAACGCCCTGGGGCCGCGACACAGTCATGACAGCCGCGATATCCAACCCCTGTTCTCTTGCCCAACTCGCCAGCGCCTCCAAAAACCCCGCACTGTCCCCCAGCTCCGTTGTCAAGTACTCGACCCCCTGCACCACCGACGACATGCCCAAAACCAGCCCCCCGTCGGCCCATCGCTTGTAGTCCTTCCTCAGGACATCGCGGTACGACAACCCCGAGATGTCCTCCTTCAGCTCGGTGATGGCATCAAAATAGCTCGTCCTGTCATAGCCACCCGTCTGGAGGAGCTTGGCCTCGGCGAGCTCTACTGCGCGCACGTCCCACCCCGTGGTCTTGTCTTTGGAGGCCAGGTTCGTCGTGTCGATGAGAATGGGGCCGAGGGCGAGGTGGGACAGCTGAGTGTCGATTTCGCGGGAGGGTGGGAGGGCGGTCCAGGTGGGTTTGATGTGGTCGAGTACCAGGCTCATGCAGCTGCCGCACTTTGCAAAGATGCGCGGGCGCGAGGAGGTGGGTATGACGCCTTCGTCATCGTGGTGGTCGATGCAGCCGATGAGGGGGTTAGATCCGGCAGAGGTGGTGGTGGTGAGGTGGTTGGCGAGGAAGCCGGTTGGGGCGTTGTGGTCGACGAGGAGCCATTGGGTTTGGCCGGGGCGGAGGCCGTCTTTCGGGATGTCAGATAGGGTGAGGAGGTCATCCGGGTTCAGGCCGGCAGGGCCGAGGATGGCGGTGAGCTCGGGGCGGAGGGCGAGGTCGGCGCGGGGGAGGTTGGAGAGCGGTATGTGCAGGGTATGTGGTGGCGTGTGGGTGCGGAAGTAGGCGAGGAGCACGGCCGAGCAAATGGAGTCGAGATCTGGTGCGGGTTAGTCTCTTGTTGGAAGTGTGGCTTGAGGGGGATGGCTTACCTGCCGACTCGTTCCCGATCACAAATGTCAACGGGTTAAGTCTCTGCGCTGAGGGAGTAGACAGGGCTTTCCTGGCCGTCGACAAGAACGTCTTGAGAGAAACGCGTGCCGGAGAGGCCATTCTGGTCAGGCCGACTTCAAGCTGATATTCTGTGTCGGGTTCGGGTTATTGGTATCAGCGCCAATGACTTGTGCTACGCGCCAGATATCCGCTCAAGACAATTGCAATAGTTGCTGATGAGAAAGTAATTGCTAAGTTGGATACGATCTTGAACTTATCCAAGCGGCTCACTTGGCTACCCCACAGACAGCTGGATCCGCCACAACAGGTTACAGGGCTGCAGGGGTGCGTTCCCGGTTTTGCTGCTGGCATTCAACGGCGCTTGGCGTTGTTGCTAATCCAAATGGAACCCCTGAAACGCCGACAACGGAGCGTTGGGGCGCTGGGGGGCTTATCGGTGGCCATAAGGTACCTCAAGGGTTTGATAAGCCCCGCCAGAGTCGTTTCCGACTTCCCGACCGCCCTCTTCTCCCTGGAAGCCGAATGCCGTCGGCTTGACATGACAGGTTGTGCTACTAGCTATTAAGAGGCTATCACGAGTGACACGCTACTGTTGACTTTTCGAAACTGACTTGTCCAATATCAACACCAGTAATTTCCCCAAGGGGCTGCTTACACACAACATCACAAACTATCGACCAAATATTGTATCTTTAGGCATACACACATTTCACTACATCTCATTCATATATTGACCAAATACAGATACATTATATATTTCACATATCCTTCCACACCTCACCACCAACATGGGCTCCACGCCCACCCCGCTCCGCCTAGCCATCCTCGAGGCCGACACACCGCTACCCGGCATCAACGCGCGCTACAAAGGCTACCACGGCGTCTTCACGCACCTCTTCTCCCGCGCCGCCGCTCCCGCGCCGCTCTCCTCCCTCCTCTCCCTCTCCGGGCACGACGTCGTCAACGACTTGACTTCCTACCCCTCCCTGGACGCCATCGACGCCGTGCTCATCACGGGCTCCAAACACTCCGCTTTCGAGGATGATGAGTGGATCACGACGCTGGTCGAGTTTGCGCGCAAGGCGCTGATCGACCCCCGCATCCGCGTCGTCGGCGTCTGCTTCGGCCACCAGATTGTCGCGCGGGCGATGGGTGTGCCGGTGCGGCGGTCCGATGCAGGGTGGGAGGTTAGCGTGACCGAGACTCGGCTGAGCAAGAAGGGGCGCGAAGTGTTTGGCAAGGAGACCCTTGTAAGCCGCCCCCTGCGCTACCTCTTTGCATACAATCCACAGATGAGCTAACGAGAGCGTGCAGAAAATCCAACAAATGCACCGCGACCAAGCCCTCGGCGTGCCGGCCGGCGCGGAGCTACTCGCCTCGACTGACAGGTGTCCAAACCACGGCTTCATCGTCCCCGGGCGTGTCATCACGGTCCAGGGCCACCCCGAGTTCACCGACGACATCATGCAGGAGATCCTCGAGACGCGCCATACCACGGGGCTCTTTTCCGACGACGTCTTCCAGAGCGGCATGGACCGGCGCGCCGACGAGCAGGACGGCGTGTTGATGGCCCGAGTCTTCCTCAGGTTTCTTCAGGAGCCACGTGTGCCACCACCCGAGCTGCAGAAGTATTGATTTGCTCATTGTTAACATTATTATATTGTCATGTATATGCGATTGATGTCTAGCAGAAAGGAAACCAACTCTTCGGACCTTCTTCTCTCCATGTCATGTCTTTATCCGCAACCAAGCCCGCATGTGGATAGACCATCTCCCCTCGGCCCTTTTGCTCTCTGCCGCGACCTAGCCGACACTAACGATGACGAGCACACGTCAAGTCAACTAGCGCGGCACCGTGCTGTGAGACACATCTTCATGAGGCCTGACGATCTATCAAGCCCTATGTGGGATTCATTGAGCCCCTGATGTTTGCCAAGCCGGGTTCGTCGATCCCCCTGATGTACTCGCCCCTGTTCAAAACCACACTACACTAGGTACGCTGGTATGAGCGGGAAGATCCTGTTGACTTGCGTGTGCTACCGTGTAACCCTGTTGACGATGATCATTCTCCCGGTACCACTGCGTCCCTTGAAAACTCCAGAGCATGAATCCGGTAGACTCCTATACACAACAATGCCTAAACAACCCAGCCCCTAGACACCCCGTCGCGCCTTCCAAGATATGCCACCAATTCAAGAAAAGGAGGGGGTATAGATCATAAGCCCAGACGCCGTAACCAACTCAGCCCACCAAGGAAACACGATGCTGTCCAATCCACTCAAACCTCCTGCCTGACTTCCCTCCCATCTTCGACCTCCCAGTCGCTCCCGTGATCATCCCACGTGCCGTCCACCTCGGCATCCCACCACTCCCTCGCAACCTTTTTAGGCGGCAGTTGCAGCCCCGACTGCCCAAAGCTCGCACGCATCGCCCTCTCAAAGGCGATTTCCTCCTCCCTCCTCTGACGTGCAAGCCGTCCGTCCACCATCATCTCCTCGCGGGTACGCCCTGCCATACCGGCGTCACGCCAACTCCCGTCCCAGTTGACCGCCAACCTCTTGCCCAGGGCGCCCCAGAACCCGCCAGCCGCGCCCGCTGCCTCGTGCCGCCACGGCCGCTCGCGAAGCGTAAATAGCGCGCAGTCAACGGCGCCCTGAACGCACAAGCTGATGATGCCAACCACCAGCAGCCACAGGGGGTCGCCCGAGCGCACTGCGTCATCGTAGCCCATGACGTGCGATACAAAAGGGAAGAGCCAGACAAACATGTAGACGAGCGGGTAGACAAACAGCGAACGTAGCTGGCGGCGGATCTTTTCGCGGCTCTTGGCCACGCTGAATTCGTCTTCCCATACCAGCGAGCCCGGCGAATTCAGAATGGGCGAGGCTTCTGTCGTCGAAATTTGTTGTAGGCCGAGGTGGTGGCGCCAGCTGAAGTGATCTGACGCTGGGGCCGTGGCACGTCGCCGGCCGTTTGGAGGGCCCTTCCGTAGCATGGTAATGATGTTCGGAAGCGAGACATTGTGTCGCTGGACCGAGAGGCGATCATCCGTGGCGCCGGGACCTGGGGTGCCGGGGGTAGGGAGGCTTGATCCCAAGGGTCGACGCCAAAAGGATTGGGCGGCCGTCGAGGATTCGGAGGGGTCTTCGGACACGGTTTCGTGGGCGACTTGCGCCGAATGGACGGGCGGCGGGGTTGAGACCGGAGCGGCGTTCGGGGTGAGCGGATCCTCCGTGTCATCTGGGAAAAGCGACGACTCCCCGGAGGACCTTCTAGGCTGCTTGAATCCGGACCAGTTCCATTGCATCGACTGCTTGGGGGCCGTGGAAGCCTTGGCACCTTGTTCCGAACTTGCAGCATGGCTATTACTCAGACCGAGAGAACTTACCGACGAAACGGACCTTTGGCGGTCATTTGCGATCGACTCTGCCGCTGAACCCCTTCGCGAATTCGGTGCAGATGACAGCAGTCCATGGTACTTGATCCGTGGCGTGGGAGGCACGTCGTACCAAAGTTGCGACCGTCGTTCGGGCAAGTTCCCAGAGCTCCTCCTCCCGTAGTCATCCATTCTCCTGCGGATGTATATGTAAATGAAGGCGTATATCACCACGATACTTATCCCAATGATGTAGCGAGGTATCCAACTAAGAGCAAGCCGACGCCAGCCCCCGTCGGTTCGGAGATAACAGTAGTGACCAACATTCTCGTACCCGGACCCGTTGATGAAGGCCAGGGATGCGATGATAACTGGAAACACGTAGTAAACCAGATAAGCCAGCCGGCGGTACGGGTACAGGCCAGACCTCGGACGAAAGATGTACATGACGGAGTGCAGGGCGATCAGGAGGACGGCGATATCCGATGACTCGATGCCCACAGCGAGGGCGAAGCCGCTTACTTGGCAAAAGGCCGAGTCTGATGCCACAGTACCTCGAAGTAAGCTGACGATAGGGAAAACAATGAAGGCTGCGGACTTGACGAAGTCGCTTTGGATGAGTAACATTATCAGCCTGGGCGGTGTTAGTGGTGGTTTTGGGGGCTGGATGCCGGATTTGGGGGGTAGGCTGGGCTTACTCGTGTCGGAACCCCCGTCTCATCTTGACAAACCAGTAGAGGGTCGACAGGGTCGATACGACGCTGATAGAGGCGAAGGTGAGTGAAAGAATTGCTAGGACATAGACCTCATGCTGCATAAGGCCACCATCGGCGCCATCTCGAGCTACGATTGGTGGGGGTAGCGACCCGGTCATAACCCTCGCGAGGAGGTGTCCCAGCAAAACCATCCAGGGCGATGTTTGGGTGAGCGTCTGGGCGATGTTATCCCGGGGAAGGGCAGCGTCTTGTCCGCCGACTGGCGAGACCTTGGATCCGACCCGCTATCTGGAGGGAGATCCATCAAGGGTCCAAGGCATAATCATGGTAAGGCGGGGGGGGGGGGGCTGGACGGCGTTAAGCTGGGCGAGGTAGGTGACAGCGGTCTCGAGTCCTCCCTAGACCACCGTGGCTCGGAGACAAGAGATGAAATCGGACGCTGGGTGCCGATTTCTGCGAATGCGAGTGTGCACGTGGGCATCGACGTGTGTACAGGTAGGAGGCACCGTGAAATAGGCGTCAGGACGAAGGAGAGTTTGTAAGTTGCAACCCGGACGGGAATTAGGTGTTGCTGCCTCTGGCCTGCAACGCAGTATTCGGCGATGGGGTAACAGCCCGCAAATCTTAAGATGCCTCGAATTCCGAGATCCGGCAGTGTTGCATGCAAAACGACGCTGCGATGGGCATGTGTGGAGTAGACGAAGGAGAGAGCCACGAGAGCGCATTGGAGGCAGCCAGCCAGGAGAACGGCGGGTGATGTAGCTGTAAAGCAAAGCCGCGGAAAAAGGAGAGAGGGTGAGAGAGAAGACAAGGACGGATGGTATGGATGCTATCACATGGTGCGGTGTAGACACCAAGATGGGATGAGATGAGTAGAAGAAGCAAACCCCTCCCCCCACCCCCCATTCAACCTCAGGTCTGGGCAGGTCTGGGTGGTGGTACGTGTAGAAGAAAGGGATCAACATGAGCAGCCCAGGTCATGGCGACTTGTCTGTCCGGGCCTGACGACCCGACCCCAGGTAAGACAGTGGGGACCAGATGGCAGACAAAGGGCCAAGGGCCAAGCGAGTTGGGCTTTCGGGGCGCCTCAAAAAGCAATCGTCTGCCTCGCACTTGTTTGTTGCTGTCTCGTCTCGAGGGAAAGAACATACGACATGCAAGATGGGGGTGTCATTCGGAGGGGGGAGGCGGAAAGCAAGGGGCCACCGCCCTCGCCCACACTCGTCGGGGCCAATTCCGGGCCAGGGCACACACCGGCAGGGACTATGTCGGCGCACAAAATACAAAATGTGGTTGGCGATGACTGGCCAGGCAGGCGCCGGAAACCACAAAACCGCAATCGTATCGAGATTATGGCCAAGGCATAAAGGATTCGTCAAGGATTTGTGATCCAACAGGCCGCGTACTTTTTTAGAGTTGGGGTCGTGTGCTCCGCCAAAGGTTTCCTGCCCACTGCCAGCAATCCACACAACTCGCATTCCCTCCGTCTGGCTGCTCGCATGAAGTCATGCCTCGTCACCAACCCTCCGAATCAACGCAGTACCTTTTGGCGCAGTGGTGTCTGATGCGGCCAACGTGAGAGCGAGCAGCACAGTCAGAGTGACTTGGCGAGGGTGATGGAGAGGGCGTAGAGCGAGCGCGACACCGCCTGGCCGGGATAGGTCACTCGTCGTGTACCTAGCATAAATCACTTAGGGATCGCGGGGCGCTCGATCTTGTGCATGATGGAGCCGCACCGCCGTCCCGCCGCTTACCTTACTTAAGGTTGGCCCAAGCGAGCCGGGCTCTGGGGGGGGGGGGGGAGCTCTGGGGGCCAATGTGCCCTAGCGCACTGATGCAGCGATTGCAGCGAAAACCGTTGGCGCCATCATTGGCCAGAGCATGCCGCGTGTCCAGGAGGGGGCACAACAGTCACAGGACAAGTCGTTTGCCGTTTGCCGCTTTCGATGTGCTAAGTGAAAAGCCGGAA
Organism: Lasiosphaeria hispida; assembly: GCA_033439745.1. NCBI lineage: Eukaryota > Fungi > Ascomycota > Sordariomycetes > Sordariales > Lasiosphaeriaceae > Lasiosphaeria > Lasiosphaeria hispida. The sequence continues at coordinate 3,438,437 of JAUIQD010000004.1, forward strand.
TGTCCGAAGGGGTCGCCTTCCTGTTTGCTTCCGGTGCTGTGACTTGAGAATGAGATGGACACGGAGTCGGGAGATGGACGCCATCCTGAACGGGGAGGACGTGCTGCTGGTCCCTCAGAACACCGCGCTTAATTCGGAAATTGACTCCGAAAATTATTTTTGTTTGCTCGTTTGGGCGTGAAGAGGAAGACGGGAAAAGACCGCTGAGCTGAGAATGCGGACCTGCCAGCCGTAGCGGCTCGAGGGACTCCAGCTGCGAGGGCTAACCGCGCCTTTCTTTTGCAAGATGCATTTGCGCCCAAGCCGATTGGGTGGTCAGTTTTCCTCGACATCCGAGTGATGAGATGAAGCGCCGGTGACGAAAGCGGTGACAAAGTCAAGAGATTCTATTCAAGCCACGAGCAGAAAAGCAAATACTCGTCGACGGCATCACCCTTCCCGCCCCTTTCTTCCCTGCACTGTTGTCAATAGAACACGGGGTAGTATAGCACACAGAGGCATTGTATACTGTGCAAGGTGGGAAATGATAAAGCGAGGGGCGCTGTCACGGCAAAAGACCTGAGAGCTCGGACACCCTATGGGCTCGAGGGCTTCTTCCCAGGTGCGCGGTTAGGCGACTAGGGTTGCACAGGACAGCAGCAATCAAGACAAGGACAAGGGCGAGCGCGGGGGCAATCGAGGCGCGATGCAAACCTGTGCACTCGGGCAAGTATCGGCTTGTCATTGGATGACGTCGTGCAGGCGGCTGGTGCGGCGTCTGGGTGCGTCTCTTCTGCCGTTGTCACAGTACATGTTGCCGACGGCCGCTGCGAACACTCTCCAGAATGCTGTGTACCTGATTCCTCAAATACCGGGGTGATGCTCATGGCTGCATCTTGGGGTGATGTGGGTGGGTTTCACAAACAGCTCGTTCAGTCCGTCACAGTGACCTATCTGAATCCACGGGTTCCCGTGTCTAGTGTATGCGTACTCAAAGTGGCAAAAGCATTCGTATCTTTGCAAATCAACCCCATGATGTGAGAGTTTTATTTGTTTTTCCTTCCCTTGTCCCCTCCAAACGCCCTAGCATAGTTCGGGTATCAGTGTCCGCGCCGGGACACGACTAAGGCTTATGATACTCTCCAAAAATGATAAGAACAGGCAGGCTGACTACCCACTACACCATACAAGGTCATATCCGTTGAGGTATTTAGCCAAGCAGGTTGATGTACGGCTCTGGCCAACGGCCCCAGACCAACGGCTTGTTACCCAGCCGGCCACTGACAGGAGACAGGACCTTGAGCCGCCGCCGATCTTCGTCGACATCCGCAATTGCTATGAATCCTATAACCGGTGCTTGTCGGATGGTCTCGGGCGGATCGTTTACAGAGGCGTTCATGATTGCGAGTGTCCAATGTGACATTTCTGCTGAGATTTCGGCAGGCTCGAGAATGGGCTGGCCTTCGTAAGCCTCGGATTCTGCTCGAGTATTAGCTTTGCTATCCGTGGTGATGCGAAACACAGGTTGTGCATACCCTCTGGTGCCTTGAAAATGGCAACATCGTCGAAGCTGACTAACTGAGTAGATGGGCTCAACGTTCTCTTTGAGTCGCCAAAGAAGTACTCCTTGATGGTTGCCTCCCTTGTGAATCGCATAAATTGCTCGTCCCTCTGCACCACGCCATCCGACTTGTCTAGCGGAACAACCATAATAAGTTCTCCCAGGCTTGTCTTCTGCCCTGCAAAACGCTTCTGCAGCTCCGAGACTAGCTGGTCAGAGCCCAAGACAAGAATAAAGTTCGCTGAAGTCAGGCAGTTAGCTATTGCCCGCAGCAACATGATTAGTTGTATCGGCAAGTACTCACCGGCAAACTCGTTGGCGGCGTGGGCCAGAATATCAATCCCCTCATTCTCCAAGTCCACTGGCGGCGTGTCAAGGATCATGCCCGCCGCCCGCACGGCCTCGTCCTCCTTGAGCTTGGCCCTCGCTGAGCTTGCGAGCTTATTCACCACATCCCTCCAATGCGGGACATCATCCTCAACCCTCTCCCGCCCAAAGTAGTAAACAATCGGAAGCTTGACCGGCACCGCATTCGGCCCGCTGCTCGGGGTACTCCCGATTCCGAAGCCACCGGCAGGTTCCTCGATATCCATCATAGTCCCATATACAGCTGCACTGACAGTGCCTGGCAACGAAAGGAGCCCCTCATTTGGATCAACATTCGCCATCAGCGGCTGCCCTCCAACCCTTGTCGCCAGTGCAACCAACGTTTTCGCCAGCGTCGTCTTTCCGCTCCCACGAGGCCCGCACACCATAACCCTCGGGCCCTGCGCCGCCGTACGGCCCGACTGCCGGGCGGCCGCCGCTTCGCGCTGCTCCTGGAAGGCAACATGTAGATTGACGAACTGACATGCCGGTGAGTCGCTTGGGTCAGCATAGTCTTTGACATAGTCGTCGACAGGGCCACCCGAAATCTCGAGAGTGCAGCCCTGATAGGTCGAGATCTTGGATCGTGTGCGCTGGAATGTATACGTCCGATTAAGAGCCAGCTCCGTCCCATCGCGGTCGGCGGTTCCTGTGAGAAGGCGGACGCCTACGCCGGGCGAGTTGCGCGGGACAGAGAAGCGATATTCCCAGAGGGGCTTGAGGAGGATTATGCGCTTATTGGAGGTTGCAGGCTGGTCGTTGGACATTGTGTCAGTGGGGGGTTTGGGTTTGGGGATCCGAGATCAAGCGGCTATCTCTTACCTGTGGAGCAATCTGCCCCAAGCCTGGGATCGACATTTTCAGGGCTGTGGTTGCGGTCGTAAAGCGTACTGCGTGAACGACGATGTTGGGATGCTCAATGGCTGTCAACGCGTTGATGGATTGAAAGAAATCGCGTTGCAGCAGGCTTATGACGTCGGCAAGGGAGGCGCACGGTCCCAGGGGTCCATCGGGTGGCGGGCACGGCGGGTTAGGGTTATCAGTGCCGTCCCGGCCCGGTCGCAGCGGGTCTGTCAGCAGACGGTTCCACTATTCTCGGTTCTATATAATATTGAGAAAACTCTCGCTTTCTTTCCCTCTTTTCTTTCTTCTTCATCAAAAAGTATCACGAAGATGCCACGACCGTCACTAGTACCTCACGGTGTCGAGTTGCCTGACCTCATTTGAGGTCACCCTTCGAAGAAAAATGTCGAATCTCCTTGATAGGAAGTCTTTCACCTGATAACCCTGTGGGTGTGAGATGCCAAATGATTGGAGACATTACCCCTTCCCAATCCCCATGATCGCCTTCCCGGCGCAACCCAAATGGATGCCATGTGCAACCGCGTTCTGGTGATGGTGCCTTGTCTCATTTGCTGCCCGCCGGGTTGCCCAACTGCGATGCGACCAGTCAATTAAGTGATATTGTGTCTGCAAGACGGCAGGTTGTGACTCATTCATCGATCCTTCATAAAAAGGACTCTGAGCCGCCTTAAAGGGCGCACTTATTATGCATCGTATTTTCCGTTGTAATGCGGCATAGGCTTACCATGTTGACTGGGCGGAAGTGCAATTGAGGGGCTGACAATCCTGTGCCTCTGCATAAGGAAGCTGGAGCGGTGGCTCAGCGGGGCAAAAGTGCGCGACTAAATCTCAGCCGGCAATGATACTCGGTATTTGGGGCTGAGATGAGGCGAGACCCCAAGATTATGGAGACGTGAAGCAGCGACTTCGCTGTAATTTTGTTCCTCGTAAGGAAGGTATACACTTGTCAAAACCTCAGCAACCTCGGCGCCCTGCGTTCAATGCGTTGGGAAAATCAAGAGTAAAAAAAGTGTACGAAGCATTCCGCTATAAAAAAGAGCCCGTAATGAGCTATCACGCTCAAATATTGTACAATAGCGCAAAGGGTATCTGCGAAAACAAAACAAGAAAATGCATGCGTTACCGCCCACAACTTGAGATCTTGTTATATTCGTAGGTCCGTAACGTGAAGAGGCATAGCTCCTCTGTAAACACTGATATCTGCTGTACTGCAACTGAGCAACAGGCCCTCCCCCGAACGCCAGGAACGCCCCGGACAAGCAGTCGGCCAGTCATTTTCCCCACGCAAGATCGCCTTCCAAATCCTTCATTGGGACAACTCCTCAAAAATGTCGACTAAACTCCTAACGCCAAACAAGCTGTTCTCATCGGGCCCCTGTCCAGGAACCCACTCGGCATGTGCAAAATCAATGAGCTTGAGCGAGTAGATTCGGGGGATGCTCGACATTTCGTCATCCACGTCGTCGTCGTCTTCCAGTTCGTCTATTTCGACCATTTCGACCTCGCCGTCGAGTTCGCCGCTGTAGTCGATAATTTTGATGTGCTCCTGAACCGGGCTCAGACGGACCTCGGGAAGGCCAATGACACCGTTGATGTTCTGCTCACCATCACCGGGGCGAAGTACTATCTCGCCATCCTCGTCTAGCATTATGGCGCTGTCGACGCGCGTGTTCGACAGCGTGGGAGTCTGGCCATTACTCTTCTCCAGCGTGACGATGCCGCTGTCTGAGCGAGATGCTGGGATTCCCGCCTCGTTCACGCGCTTTTCCTTCTCTCCTTGTGAAGATGTGGCACTTGGCGTCAGCTGCTGGATGGCTGCCCGCAGCGCGTCGCCATCCCCCTCGAACGTAAACAGCAAGCTGGCCGAATACATCCTGCTCTCCTCGCTGGCGAGAACCCGCTCAGCCCGTTTCAGATCCTCGGCGAAAGCGCCCGCTATAATCTTACCGAGATCTTCGTCGATGCCAGCCTGGGTGTTGAAGATAAACTTCCTCATCTCGCTGACGATGTTGTGACGGTTGACCTCGAGCCTGCCATAGTCCTTGCCGTATACCTTGTACCCCTCCGAGTCCCACTCGGCGGGATCCTCGGTGCCCCTGAACACGCGCATCCCAGCAATGCGGAATCCGTGTGACCCGTTCGTGGTCACCTTGCTGATCTCGTCGAATCGTTGCCGCTTCTCCAGCGGCGCGTCATCGGCCCATAACCGCTTGCCAAGTTTGGCGTCGAGAATATTGGGGCGCGTGAAACCGTACGCCGCGTTTTCGAGCACAACTGACTTGTTGGTCGAGATCTTCCTATTCTTGTTGGGCCGCCACCGGATATTATTATTCTCTCGCGGTTCTGCGGCGGCTGCTGCCTCTGCGGCCGCCTCCGCTGCTGCCTCGGCCGCAGCCTCTTTAGCCATGCGCAACGCCTCGTTCTTCATGCTGTTGCTCATGTGGTCGGCAATATCAGGCAGCTGCTCGTTGAGCGAGTCCATGTCGGTAACATTGTTGAGGGAAAGGGTGCCCAGGTAGGCGGGCATCAACTCGGCAAAACTTGGGTGGTCCTTGAAGGCCGCCTCGTAGAATTCAATCTCCTGCTGCGTGCACGGCTTGATGAAAAGCTCGCCTTCTGGATCGCAAAGGGTACCATCGCTGCGAATGCGGTTAGCGACCCTGCCAGGTCCAAAGTTGAGACAATCAGGTGGGGCTTACTGTCCAGCGACAGCATAGTTGTAGGGCTGAAGGTCGGCATGGCTAGGGAGTGACCGATTGGTCGACATGGTTGGGGCTCTGACAAGTTCCATTATAGTTGGGGCTCTGGTGAGTTCCATGATGGCTGCTGGGTACCTGTTCTACAGTATCTCAGGCAGATGGTATTGGTGTCTCGAAGGAGGGGGGGAGGGGAATCCGTCGTTGCGATAGCAATGGAGGGGTCGAGGACGGGCAGCGTTCAGGGTTGGCATAGGCTTTCAAATGCGCACTTCTTATATGTCAAAGAATCTGTTGGAGGCGGCCTTGGTTGAGGCATGAAGTTGACGGGTGAGAGTGTTTGGAAAGGGGGTAGCAAATGTTTTTCTATTCGAAGGGGGGGTGACGGGCCTGGATGAGAGGCCAGGCCAAAATTGTTGTCTGAGTGAGTCGGCGGGCTTTGGCGCATGGCCGGGGCGGAGCGCACGCTGGATGTGAATTTGAAGGAACTCCGCATTTCGCATTGCCTGAACCCTCGTCCCGTCATCGCTTCGCCGCCAGGTGCCAGTACCAAACCGCGCCAACCCAACTCCCACCTGGTCGGGCTGGGATCACAACCAATTGGACGGCCTCCTGCCTCTCAGGCGGAGGGTGAGGGAGGGCTTAGGTTGGTTGGACGCAACCAGGGCTGCCCCAGACGAACCAGGGTCGACCAGGGCCGCGCACAGCTGCAACTGCTGCAGGGGGGGCCTTCCGTCACTGCCCACACTGCCCCATTTCTCAGAAGACAATCGCTTCACGCTCAAACCCCGTCCCCGTGGTGCTCCCGTCACCTCACTCGTGGATGCACCTCATGGCCCCTCATGTCTGTGGCGGCTTCGGGGGTGGCGGAAGCTATTGAATCTGTCTTCAGTGGCCGCCAGGCACGCGGCATCTCTGGACTTTCTGAAGCGAGGAAAATCTGCGAGGAAAATCTGCGCTCAGCCACATCTGTTTGCCATCCATTCTGCCTTGAGTTGCTCTCTGCAACGCAATCGTGAGGTGAACATGGTGCGTCCCCGCTGACCGCAGCCATCAGAATGAGCTGCTTTCGAGAATTAACACCAAGCTAACATAACTGGTAATGCATACATAATATCTGCGCGGCGTGCCTCCAGGCAGTTGAACGTCTACAGGCGCAGCTGGGTCCTGTGGAACCCCGCCGATTCCAGTACAGTAGCATTTCCATTACAGGAATACTAGATAAAGTACGTATCCGTAGTTAGGTGCCTAGTAGGTAAATATCATCGGCCCAGGAGACAGACATACAGAGTTCCCTTCCATGTTGTTTATTTACGGTTTTCTACCCATATTTGTTGACATATTTTGTAGTTTTCAAGGGCTCTTGGGGGCGCTGGTGCCAACCATGTTGGCGACCTCAAGTCTGCACATTGAAATTCGACGACTGGAGGCCGTCCAACACTGCCCAGCCCATTTCCCCAATTCCCCATAGTGCGCATCCATGGCCTGCAGCTTGGCCCTGAAACGACGCGATTATGATGATGGGCAGCTGGAGGTTGGCCTGTGCCTGTACCAGTGTGCATTAGCGGCTGGATACTGATTTGACAATCTTGGGTCCTCCAGCCGCGGGCCCTGCTAGACCTCAAGTGGCCCACGAGGGGCAGCTTTCTATCAACAAACCTCACCTCCATGCTGCAAACATGGTTATGAGCAGACGTCCGTTTGCCTTACTTGAACTATACCAGTTGGCGAGGAGGTGTTCTCAAAAACTGCGCAGACAAGCACCAGGCTGCGACAATTGTCCGCCCTGTCTGCCCTGTCTGCTTGAGTTGTTCTTGCTCTCGCACAACCGCAGCGAGCAAACACCATGAAGCATACTGGGCCGCTAACCGGCCTTCGTGGTGTGCAAAATACCAATACAGATTTGGCAAGCGGTTCGATCTGCAGGGAGAACCAATACTATACGATTTGCGTTTGCTGAGTTTTATTTGATCATGAATATATGCCCATCAAGAAAGGCCCATCAAGAAAGACTTCACCTACTCTTTCTGTTCACTCTTTTTACCTTTCCAGTAAACCCCCACCTGGTAAAGACTGCCTACTCTCCCTTCTGCCCGCCCTCCAGTCTTACTTATTTCTCTTCCATTTCCATACCTTCCACAGTTTGCTTCTGAGATTCACCATCCGCTCTTTCCCTCTCGAGGGCCTAGCCTACCTAATCTCAACCATCTGGCTCCGCCCCGGTTTTGATGGCGTTGTTGCCTTCGCACACGATACCAGAAAGCACAAAGTACTACCACTAGAAAGGTCTAGACCAGGTGCTCTAAGCCCGTCTACATTCTTCGTTTCCCTTTCCCATACCCATTGGTGGATAGCGCAAGTCTCGGCGTCCGTCACACCCCGTCGTTTCTCAAACGACTGGGTCTTGCTTTCCCGCTCTGCTCCCCCCACAGACATATGCACACAGCTTAGCTTGTGCCGGGTAGCTTCACCTGGGTTGCTAAGCTTCACAGCCCCACGGGAGATCATCCCATCCTTGTCTTGACGACAACCCACACCTCAAATCTCACACCGCCCTACTACCCCGAAAACCGCGGAAGATGCCTTCTCCGTCCTCACCGTCCTCGCCGGCTGACTCTGCCGCGGCCACTGTGGAGGATGCGGCCAACATGGAGCCATCCCAGCACCCCGAGAACGGCAAGGTCCCTGTTGTCGACGCCAAGGCTGACGAGACGAAGAAGAAGAAGAAGAAGCGAGGTGGCGCAAAGCGGGCGACTGGCTTCGAAGGTGAGTCCTGCATACTTTGAGGTGGCTGTGAAAGCGATAGCGCTCTGCAAGCGTTCGGCACCGACTGACTACAGAACAGAGTACTACTGCGATCCGCCCATGACCCCGGCCGAGTATGACGAGGAGAAGAACATTCTCTACCCCCCGCACCGCCTCTTTGACGCACGAATCGAAGAGTGTATTCAGCGGTTCCGTGCTCGCCGCCGCATGACCAACGTGCAGGATACCCTCTTCAGTCGATATCTCAACCTGGGCGGAGTCGACTGTAGCCAGCGCCAGTTCCAGGGAACGCGTGGAATCAAGAAGGAAGACATGAAAGGCTTGAGTCAGGGTGAGGTCCGGGACATGATCGCGGACGATGTCATCCAGCGTGGCGCAAGCGACAATCCCCGCTTCTACAATCCAAACCGCCCAGAGCACTGGGACGTTGACTTTGCTGGCGTTGCGGCTGGGTTCCTGTGAGTTACTCCATATTTGTCACCTAACCGTTTGCGCTTATATGAGACTGACTTGTTTAGGTCGGTGAATCTCATCGACTATTTTGGCGGGGGTCTGGATAATTTCTGCTTGGGCGCCGAGGTTGTCTCCAACTTTCTCAAGTACATTTACCGCCATGACGTCTGCCCAGAATACTCGGAAGACATCGGAGCTGCCTTGAAGATTTGTGACAAGGCACAGGCTGAGATGGCGGCCATCTCCAAGCTGGAGATGCTACTTCCTGGATACTTCAGCGCAGCGAGCGGCGTTCTGTTCTGCCAGGGGAATGACGAGCTCCACAAGTTGGACAGCGAGTGGAGCTTCGATCAACAGAAGCCCCTTGACAAAGACATGGCTCGCACGATCTTCGGAGTCCACGTGGCCCTCTTGTTCGACAGAGACCAGAGCCATGGCATCAGCAATGCGATGAGGAAGAATGAGCTAGCTATCGTGGAGACAAGCGAGCAAGCTATCGAAATCTGCAAGATCATCTTCCCCGATAAACAGCTTCGAGCCAAGTATAAAAGCGTTATCAAACATCTCGACACCAAACATCTTGACATCAAGGTTGAGATTGAGGCCTGCGGGTCTCTGGTGGTCCGCCCAACTGTCATCATCAACGGGTGGGACAATCCCACAGTCAACGCCGATGAAGAGAGAACCGCCGAAGAGTCGGAGGTTTTCTTCATGGAGGAGTCTATGCTGAAACTGTTGGAAGTCGGAATGAAGCTGAAGGTAGTGGTTTGCGCTCTGAACACGAACCTGAAGTTCATCAAAAGCGTGAACCACATATATCCTTCTTTCTACACTTTCCTGCCGCAAGAGTTGATGTTCCATTACAAGGAGCCGCTCAAGGATAATCGCCCTGCGCCAAGCGTATATGACGCAGACGACGATGGCGAGAATGAGAATGAGAGAATCCTGGACGGAATCCCGGATGATGGTATCGAGGAGTAAGGAGAATGCTGAGGGATGGATAGCATCTCGAAAATGGGGCTGGCTTGGGGTGGTGAATTTGGCAGGAGTCGTTCCAGCGTCCGCGTTGTCTTCAGGTCCACGTTACCTTCACGCGGCCGTCCTATATCCGCACCGACCCACCTGCGGGTCTCGGGATTTGGTAGGTACTTCTTTTCTTTCGTGGTACTCGATCTGGCGTTGCATTTTCGGACTCTGCTTTTGGGTCTAGGAAGAAGAAACGCCCCACGGCTGGAAAGACTCATAGGTACATGGGAAGGAGCAAATAGACTTCGATCTTAGGTGTTATCGAAATTTCGATATTACACGGGGCTGGATTTTGCGAGTTTGGGCTAGGCTGGCTTATTGACTGTGCTCAGTGTAACCTCGTGGCCCGAAGTGCAAGTCGGTCGCAATCCAGCCTTGGAGGTAACCGTGTCTTTCAACTCTGGGGTCGGGCGGCTTAACAGCGTCGCAACTGGATTTCCGACAAAGTGGTGATTCGAAGTACCAACAACCCACCCGCTTGGAACCACGAAGCGGTACCATGGATACGCTCGGGGGCTTCAGCAAAGTCACTGTGCTTTCTTACGCTTGCTATATCATTCCTTCAAGTGTTTCCGAGACTGAAGACCTCGGACTCGACTTACTTTTGCGACAGTTACAATACGGGTTGACTACTTAACCCTGGGTAGGCTGAAAATTGAACCCGAGTGATTGGACACTGGCCAGCCGTGCTGAGGCGCAAACGACCCCATTTGCAACCCTACGCAAAACTATCCCGACCTCACCGACGGCAAGGAGGCTATACTATGCCTTGTGATTTGCTGGCCCGGTCCACTCTAAGGACCCGTAGGGCTGTGATCAATCCCAAGGCAATGCCAACAACAATATGGGGGCCAGGCTCGGTTTGAGATCCGATGCGCGTGATGTCGGCAAACAGGCCTCCCGGGCGTACCGGACAGGAGGGAGTCGGAAGCGGAACAGCTAATCAGGAGGCACCAGGCCACCCAACAGGGCCACACGAAAACACCAAAAGGGGTGAGGCGCGTCCTTCCGCCAACGGCGTTGGTAATCTTCCATGACTTGCCGTGATGACTCGCAGTCGCCCACAACTTCCCACAGTTGCCCACAATGTCTGTACTTCGTTGTGTATGCACGAGTGCGGTCGGGCCCCCAAACTATTGACAAGCCTCGGGAAAGAAACTGGGCAAACTTGCGAGGGAATGGAGCCGGTTGACGGTGGAAAAGGGGCCGGCTCGGAGAGATGTGGTAAGTAACAGTCTTGGACGGGGCCGCGATGGATTGTGACGAGCTGTAACAGCTGCGAGTGCAACTTCACAACGGGACTTGTTGGTACCTTCCAGTTACCTGGAGGGAAAGTGCGAGGACGAGAGCCCGAGTATCGATGGCCCCTTCCTAATTCTCGTAGCAAAGGCTGCGTCTTCAGTGCGAGTGCCTTCATATCTGGTCATATAAGTAGCAATGCAAGTTCAGCGAGGCAGTTGGTCCTTTGTCTCTTTCCATCACATTTTACCGCCTTTTTTTTTTTTCATCTCCTGGGCCATATTCCCAGACCATCTTCTGAGACAGCTTCTCTTGTACTGTCTGACGTATTCGCGATCTCGGCCGTCTGAAGATCCGCTGTCCGCCATGGCTACCGCTACCATTTTCATTTTCTTGCTCTACGCCACTTTGGCATTGTGCCGCTCCACCTCTTCTCCCCTCGCCGCGCTCCGGGTCCGCACCGATAATGACAATAGCGGCTCCTTGAAAGTCAACTTCAGCGCAGGTCCTAGCGAACCCGGAACACCCCCGAGCCTTGAGCTCGTCGCCGCGCGCCGCGCCTTGAAGAAGCTCAAGTTCTTGCTTGGCCCGGAGGCCTTGCTAGAGCTCTTGGCTGGTGATATTGATGCTGGCAACGCTGCCTGTGAGTTTGGCCTCCTCCCCCTCTCCGTCAGGGCTGCCTCAGGATCCCCTCGTCCCAGGAAGCCCACTCGAGAAGACTAACCACCGGATAGGGCACGCCATCCTCGCCGCCTCTCCCCCAGACAATCCGGATCCCACAGCGCCGGACCAGACGCCGCACGTCGTAGCCGAGATCCACCTCACGGCGATCCCCGACGACTGCGCACACCACACCCCGGTCAACTTCACCGCGTACAACTTCCTCGCCTGGTTCACCGACAGCGCCTTCAACCACGCTGACAAGCTGTGGGCGGGACACCCGGAGCACTTTGGCCTCCAGACGACGCCCAACACGGACGGGACGATGCGCGCTGAGCTGCTCGAGCCGTGGGGCCCGGTCCTCACCAGGTCCGTCGTGCCGCGGCTGGCGGCCGTCATGCCGGGCGGCGGGGTCAAGAAGCCGTTCATGAAGCCGCTGCCCGACTTTCCCTTCCAGTCGGTGGGCGAGGAGACGTTGATGGACGGGACGGGTGCGGTCGTCGGGGATATCCACTACAGTTGGAAGGACTTGCCTGGTAAGAAGGCGGGTAAGGCCTGCGGCGTGGAGGGCTTGTTGAATATGTGGATGCCGTCCGCGACCCCGGATAATGTCAAGGAGGGGATCACGCAGCACATTACTGTCGAGTACTACAACTGGGTGAAATGGGCGTACGATGATATCAAGTCGGGGGCGTTTGTGCCCTCATAAATGGACTTTGAATTGGTGTGTTATGGGGAAGCCCTTTGGGAAAAGGGGGTTGCGATATAATGAGGCGGTGGAGCTGTATTGAAATGTTTCATGTTGAAAGCAGTTAGCATTTGCAAGTCACCGAAAAAGCAGGGGCATATTTGAGAAAAGACCATTGTTCATATAACACATGTTAAAAGATTGTGGGCCGTATCCTCCGATGGTTGCCTCAACTACCTTAGGCGTGTGACCAGCCAGAATCCCGTCAAAATACCAAAGCCCGCTGGATGTACGACGCTAGACTTCGAGCCGGGAAGCTGTCTCGCAGAAAGTAAAAAGCCAGTTCAAATACAATATCCAGTTAATACAAGCGAGTCACCACAACGTCCCCATCTAGGGTATCCACGACGAGACGCGGCGTCTGTAGTTGCGTCGCCTCCCCTCCCAGTTGCAGCACTCGTGCCGACACACAGATCCTCGATCCTAGTCTTGGGTCTGGACCTTGTGATCCCCAGCCACGACTTGGGCGTAGCTCGGGGGTGGCGGTCCGCCGCTCGAACCCTCGCCGTTGTCGTCATCGCGCTGCTGTGGTCCTGTCGCAGACTTGGCCGCCGGAGCGGCAGCCGATGAAGAGCTGGCGGGAGCGGCAGTCCCGTAGCTCATAACACCTTGGGACTGCGGCTGAGGATAGGGCTTGGGCTGCACCTGGTGGTGCGAGTGGGCTTGTTGCGGGTGCGGCCGGCTGCCATCGTGGACAAAAACGTAGATGTGACCGCCGCCCTCGGCGTCGACAGGGCCGTCGTAATCAAACTCGGGATCGGGAAACTTGGCAATGATGTACCACGAGTGGAGGAGGCCCGGAATCTGGGAGGGAGTTGGTTGTTAGTGCCATGCGCGGGAGACTCGGGAGTTGCAGAGGGGGGCCTACATAGCCGAGGAAAAAGAGGAGGAGATTGAGGAAGCTGTCGGCCGAGCAGATGCCGCGCTTCACCCAGACTGTGAGAGGCGAATGGGTTAGTACAGAATAGCAAACATCCACTGCAAGAAACCGAACGCGACATTGTGTCACGGTTTGCGGGGCCGCGGGGGATGAGTTACGTACCAGGCAGTGGTGGGAAGAGGATGGCCAGCAGGCCGAGGAATATATCAGAGGAGCACATTGGGGTCAACGTTGGAGTTTGGCGACGAGAAATCCTCAGGGAGCGATGATTGAAGATGGATGGGCGGGAGAAATGAGGTTTGGGAGGTGGTCGGGTGCGGTTGTAGATGAAGTGACGCACTTGCGATGGGTCTGGCGTCACCTCATGGGAATGTGATTTGGAGGGGGGCAATGCCAGGAGACTTGCGTAATGCGCTCCAATGCCCACCTGTGCATGCGGCCTGTGACTGGACTAGCGAGCGATCAGGCGGCGGCCTTCGCCGGATACACGGGCAGGGTGGGGTGGGTGGCGCTGACATGAACTGGTCCAGGCAGCTGCGCCATAAATTTGAGATCTGGGGTTAGGGTTATAGAAATGACCCAGTTGTGCAGTTACCAGATGTCCGACTTGGAACAACTCTCAAAAAGACGTTTACTCTGTCGAAAATACTCTCTCAAAGAGCCAGTAACTATATAGTCGTAAAGTGATACCTATGCTGAAGGATTGTGAAATAATGAGTTGTCTGGTGCTGTGGCTGTTGCCAAGTCTGCACTGGCAAAAGCGGTCGGTAAATCCCCGGCGGAATTCGCGCATCTCCAACGCGCCGCGCTCTGGATGAGAGCTACCCAGAATTTCTGCGGCTCTCGAACTGCCACCTCGCAGTCACACGCTATTCAGCATCGACCCTTTTCCACCAGATCTCCAAAATGGACGACCTGGAGTCCCTCGACTTGCTCTCGCTCGTGTCGAAAGTCACGTCCGAGTTGCAGAACCATTTGGGCATCAGCGAGAAAACCCTAGCCGAGTTCGTCATCGCCCAACGTCTCGAATGCGCCTCCCTTGGCGAGTTCAAGGGGAAGCTCTCCGCCGTGGGCGCCGACTTCCCCCCTAGTTTGGTCGACAGCATAGACCGCCTGGTCTTGACAATGCATCCGAGGTTCAAGGGCAAGCACAACGGGCTCCAAAATGGCCACGAGGAGGAACATTCTGGTCGAACAGCGGAGGAGAAGTCGAAGGTGTTCAAAGGTCTCACGATTCCGGACAAGGAGATCGACGTTATCGATGATACCTTGGCGCTTCTCGAAGGCCTGCAACCAAAGAAACAACAAAAAGACCGACAGCCGAGGAAGCGAAGCCGCACCCCGGACGATTACAGGGACGATTCAAGGCGAAAGCGCAAAGACAAGTACCGGTCACGGTCAAGGTCAGCCTCCAGGTCGAGGTCACCACCCAGGGGGCGACGAAAAAACGGACGCTACGATAACGATGATGATATGTTCCGGCGGCCGCCACCTGTCGAGACGGACGACACCCCCGTGCTCTTCAAGGTTTACGATGGCCATGTCACGGGCGTTAAAGACTTTGGCGCGTTCGTGAACTTACACGGTGTACGGGGCAAGGTTGACGGGCTGGTACACATCTCGGCTTTTGGGCAACGGGTTGAACATCCATCGGACATGCTGACTAAAGGGCAAAACGTCAAAGTCAAGGTGATCAAAATTGAGGGATCCAGGGTCGGTCTGTCGATGAAGGACGTCGACCAAGAGACCGGCATGGACATGGCACCACAAGCGAGGATTGGTTCTGGCGCCAACGGGGAGATCCTAGGAGGCGGGAAGAGAGGTGGCGGGGGTTTTATGGATGAACCAAACAACGGGTCGTTCCAGGCGACTGCGGTGGCTAGGCAACAGAAAAAGAGGATGACGTCCCCTGAGAGATGGGAAATCCGCCAGATGATCGCCGCAGGAATCGCGAAAGCTTCTGACTACCCAGAGCTCGAGGAAGAATACGCTGCGACGCTAAAGGGAGAAGGACATATGGACTTGGAAGAGGATGTCGATATCGAGGTTCGAGACGAGGAACCGCCATTTTTGGCTGGGCAGACCAAGCAGTCGCTGGAGCTCTCACCCATCCGAGTCATCAAGGCCCCTGATGGGTCGCTCAATCGTGCGGCTATGGCGGGGACTAACCTCGCTAAGGAGAGAAAAGAGTTGCGGCAAGAAGAGCAGGCAGCAAAGGAGGAGGATGTCAAAGTAGACTTGTCGGCACAGTGGCAGGATCCCATGGCCAACCCGGAGCATCGACAGTTTGCCAGTGATTTGCGGAAACGTGCTCAGGCAGGACAGTCTGCCCCTGACGCTGTGCCCGAGTGGAGGAAGGTCGTTGCGCCAAAGGACCAAGCTCTTGGCAAACGAACCGATATGACTATCAAGCAGCAGCGCGAGTCGCTCCCAGTTTATGCCTTCCGGGACCGAGTGATCCAGGCTATTCGCGAGAACCAGATCTTGATCGTGGTCGGCGAAACCGGTTCCGGCAAGACCACGCAGCTGACCCAATACCTCGCCGAAGCCGGATTCACAAATAACGGCATCATCGGATGTACACAACCTCGCCGTGTCGCTGCTGTCTCGGTCGCAAAGCGCGTCTCGGAGGAAGTCGGATGTGTTCTCGGTCAAGAGGTTGGATACACAATTAGATTCGAGGATGTCACCAGCCCGGCAACCAAGATCAAGTATATGACGGACGGCATGTTGCAACGTGAGATCTTGATCGATCCTGATCTCAAGCGGTACTCGGTCATCATGCTTGACGAAGCTCACGAAAGAACAATCGCCACGGATGTTCTGTTTGCGCTCCTGAAAAAGACGATGAAGAAGCGGGAGGACCTCAAGGTGATCGTCACTAGCGCCACTCTGGATGCTGACAAGTTCAGCGAGTACTTCAACTCGTGCCCGATTTTTACCATCCCCGGCCGAACCTTTCCCGTCGAGATTCTCTACTCGCGGGAGCCGGAATCCGACTACCTTGATGCCGCTTTAACAACAGTGATGCAAATTCATCTCAGCGAGCCTATGGGTGACATACTCCTATTCTTGACAGGCCAGGAAGAAATCGATACCAGCTGCGAAATCCTGTTTGAGAGGATGAAAGCGCTGGGGCCAAACGTCCCCGAACTCCTCATTCTACCCGTTTACGGTGCACTTCCCAGCGAGATGCAAAGCAGGATCTTCGACCCAGCGCCGCCAGGAAGCCGCAAGGTTGTCATTGCCACCAACATTGCCGAAACATCCATCACCATCGATCACATCTACTATGTCATTGACCCTGGTTTTGTCAAGCAGAATGCTTACGACCCAAAGCTTGGTATGGACTCCTTGGTGGTTACCCCTATTTCCCAAGCCCAGGCCAACCAGCGAGCTGGACGTGCCGGCCGGACTGGCCCTGGAAAGTGCTTCCGTTTGTATACCGAGGCTGCGTTCCAGTCTGAAATGCTGCCAACATCGATTCCCGAAATCCAACGTCAAAATCTTTCCAACACCATTCTCATGTTGAAGGCCATGGGCATCAACGACCTTCTCCGCTTCGACTTTATGGATGTGAGTTCAGCCAACCCGCCCTCCCACCAGCTACCTAGTACTGACTTTTTATCAGCCACCTCCGGTCAATACTATGCTTACAGCCCTCGAGGAGTTGTACGCACTTGCTGCACTGGACGACGAGGGTCTCTTGACGCGACTCGGCAGAAAGATGGCTGATTTCCCCATGGAACCCTCGCTGGCAAAGGTGCTCATCGCATCAGTAGAAAAAGGATGTTCTGATGAGATGATCACAATTGTGGCCATGCTCAACCTTCCTACCGTGTTCTATCGTCCCAAGGAGAAGCAGACGCAGGCCGATCAGAAGAAGGCCAAGTTTCACGACCCCCACGGCGATCATCTCACGCTTCTCAATGTATACAATTCTTGGAAGAAGAGCGGATACGCGAACCCATGGTGCTTTGAAAACTTTATCCAAGCCCGCTCCATGCGGCGTGCCAAGGACGTACGAGACCAGCTCGTCAAGATCATGGAGCGTCATCGGCATCCCATCGTCAGCTGTGGGCGCGAGACGGACCGGGTCCGGCAGGCCCTTTGCAGCGGCTTCTTCCGCAACACAGCACGCAAGGACCCGCAGGAGGGCTACAAAACACTAATCGAAGGCACACCTGTGTACCTGCATCCCAGCTCGGCGCTGTTTGGAAAACAGGCCGAGTGGGTCATCTACCATACCTTAGTGCTGACGACCCGCGAGTACATGCACTGCACAACGAGCATCGAGCCGAAGTGGCTGGTTGAGGCGGCGCCGACATTCTTTCAGGTTGCGCCAACCGACAAGCTCTCGAAGAGGAAGGCGGCAGAACGGATCCAGCCGCTGTACAACAAGTATGCTGGTGAGGATGATTGGCGTCTTAGTGCCCAAAAGAGGGGTGGGAGATCTGGTGGTGGTGGTGGGACTTGGGGTTGATTGTGTTGTAATTATGGAGCTTTGTGGTATCGTTGGCTAACAAGTGGGCCACGGGTCATGGCTATGGGAGGGAGATGGAAACAAAGCTGCATTTTAGCGATGGACCTGTATATAGGAGAGGTGGTGAAGAGGGAAAATAGAACATTTGATACCCGACTGAATACTTCTTTCCGAGTTGATTCCTTCGGAGCACGGACACAACACAACACGAAGCCCACCTGATTCTCTGGAAGGAAAAGTCAATTATTGTGTCGCAACTACCTGCTGTAGGTAATAGAGCACATATAGGAAGCATCTTTGGCAGGTGCAACTATGGGTGGCAGAGCCCAACTTGGAAGGAACAGAATACTGTAAACCCTCCCCCTCTCGCCTGGCCGTTCTCCTCTCTTCAACTTTTCTCATCCTGGTATGATGTGAGTGCAGGGTTTCAGAAAAATTTACTTGATAAGAAGATAAGACAGACATTTAATCGTAGACGGCATCAATGTCTAAGAATCGTCCTCTGCGCTATGTCATGTTGACGATAGCATTGAATATGTTCTTGAATCTACAGGCCCGAGCAAGTTAATCACCTCATCTTAGTGGCATGATGGGCAAGAACTGGGAGCGTGAAGTTTGAAATGGGGTCGTGGGCCGTGTCTAGTGATTTTCTTTTTTCCTAGCTGGTTCACTGTCTGAAAACGGAAAGTTACCTCATTCAACAGTCCTATCATGCATGACTTCAAGAGATTACCCTTTGTAATCTTGGGTGGTAAGCCACTGTCACCTTACGTGGCTTCCCGCATGTGTAACATGACACAACAGAAGGATCGACCAACGAAGCCGCTCACTTCATCAACCGCACTTTCAGGTCTGGGTTACCGATCAGCCATGTTCATTAGACCGAAAGTTCTCACAGCCGCAATATGCGGGCACGCACGCACCACACACCATACACAACGCATTAGAGGACCCCGAAACCTCGCGTTTGCCTGGGTGGTGGCTTGGGCATGTGGTCACGGCACATTTCAGCTCCGCTAATAAGCCGTTGACCGTTTATGTCCGATGGATAGCTCATTCTCATTTGGCAGACCAGGATGAAGGTTTTTGGAGGTAGGGAAGCTAGATTTGAATAAGTACCATGTCTGCGACACAATTCTGGAGTCATTGGCTTCAGACCTATCTCCCAGTCTGTCCCCAAGCTTGTCATCGTCGTCGTAACCATGTCTTCCATTTTCTGCTGCCTCAAGAGGAAGCCCGCACGGGCTCATGCCGACGGCTCGAGCACAGATAACAATCCAGACGAAGTTGGTGCCGACCAGTTCATAAGTGACACCTTCCAGCGCCTCGTCGCCGACCCCAACGACCAAGACCAGCAGCAAAAACTCTCGACCCAATTCTCGACCCACCCCGCCGCGGTCTTCACCACCCTCCGCGAACAAGCCGCCCAGCTCCTCCCCTCCCTCGGGCCCCAGCCCACCACCGTCTCCTCCCTCGCCAACCCGCCCCTGCCCGACACCTCGCCCGACTGGACCAACAGCATCGGCACGCAGCGCTGCACCCCGCTCCGCAAGACCAAACCGCAATCCCTCGCCGACCTCGTCTCCACCATCACCGCCGCCCGCGCCAGCAACCACCGCGTGCGCGCCGTCGGGTCGGGCCACGCCTTCTCCGACGTGGCGCGCACCGACGGCGCCGTGCTGATCAACCCGGTCCTGCTCAACGACGTCCGCCCCGTCGACGCCGGCGCGCTGCGCGAGGGCGTCGATGCCACGACGTTGGTGCGCGTGCAGGCGGGGATCACGGTGAGGAGCTTGAAGGTGGAGCTAGAGAACCGCGGGCTCGCGCTAGTGAACATGGGGGGGTATGATGGGCAGACGATCTCGGGGACCTTGTCCACCGGGACGCACGGGTCCGGGATCGGGTTTGGGCCGCTGGCGAGCTTCGCGCGGGCGGTGGTCCTCGTTGCGGAGAGTGGGGTGGTGTACTGGGTTGAGCCGGAGCGGGGGATTACCGAGCCTGGGAGGTGGGCGGGGAGTGTGGATGGGGTGGCGGCGGTGCTGAAGCAGGATGATGAGTGGTTCCGTGCCGTGCAGGTGGCTATGGGGTGCCTGGGGGTGGTTTATGAGTATGTGCTGGAGGTGACGGAGGCGTTTGCGGTGAGGGAGCTGAGGTCGTCGACGACGTGGAAGGAGGTGAGGGAGGAGCTGAAGCCGGAGCTGTGGGCGCCTGTGCCGCCGGTTGTGTCGGCCGTGGACCACTTTGAGCTGGTGCTGAACCCGTACAACCGCTGGTTCCGGAACGCCTGTGTCAAGGTGGAGAGGACGAGGCTGCCGGGGAACACGCCGTCTTCGGGGCAGCGCCAGGACTGGCTCTCGGCGCTCCTCGAGCAGGTTGCCATTCAAAAGGCGCCGGACCTGGTGGCGTTTCTGACCAATGTGCCCTTCATCAGCCCCCTGGTCATTGACCAGGCCATCATGACGCTGGTCTACAAAGAACCCTACATCGACAAGAGCTACAATGTGTTTAGCTTGGGGGCAGCCAACGAGATCAAGGGCATGGCGCTTGAGCTGCACTGCGATGCCAAGCAGTGCGTCCCGACGATCGATAAGCTCCTGGACGTGTTCCAGGAGCAGGCACTGCGGTACATGTGGTATATGGCTGGGCCCCTGGGCATCCGGTTTGTCGCGCCGTCAGATGCGTTTCTGGCACCTGAAGCCGGGAGGATGACTTGCACGATCGAGTTGGCAATGTTGGTGGGTTTGAAAACAGGGGAGGATCTGGCGAGACATGTGAAGGAGAGAATGTGCACCAAAGACGGCTCTTCTGTGAGGGTGCACTGGGGATTGGATCTGGACTTTGCAACCGGCGAGGACCTGAGAGCCTGGTACCCAGACTTTGGGAGATGGTACGAGGTGTACAAGGGGCTCAATTCGACGGGCATGTTCAACAACAAGTTTACGGACAGGATGGGTATTAGTCTATGATCGGGGGTTGAACTAAGGCAATCCGAATCCTCCAATACTAGGTATGTCTTGTGTGAAGTGGAGCTATGTAGACTAATATCAAGACATGCCTGCACCCTGACGTGGGGGTTTTTGTCACGCAACCACCTCCCGAGCATGTTCGACTCGGTGGAAAAGGGGCTTGCGATAAAACATCAATTGAAAGAACTGACTCTTGGCTTTTAGAGTTAACAAGACAAACCTTTTTCTCACCTCACGAATGAGCGAGCTTCAATTCGACCCGCTCATCGACAAACTGCTCTCGGAACGGCTGTCCTCCCGACTTCTAACGATTAGCGCTCAGGATGATGCAAGCTAGCTAGGCTGCTGGGATCCTATATCGACTCTAGCGACACGACGCTAGTCTTGTGGAATATCGTGAGGCTTCGGGTTGCACTCACCCGGGTCCCGGCTGTGACACCCCAGCCTTCCCGTCCACCAGGTTACTTCTACCCGCAATAAATGGGACGTCAAGCCGCGACCAACCCCGCATAGGTCGGAGGAGACAACTCCACGAAGACCTTGGCAGGCCGGCACAGGCATCACCATTTAGGCGAGACTGGAGCTGTGAGATTCTTATTCGCCGAGCGCGGTCCCGACTGCCTGTCATTGGAGAGAACAGTGAGACCGAGAAACGGGTAGGATGCCCAGTGGGACGCATATGCATGCTACATACGGTTATGGCAGGTCGGGTGTCAATACCCTGCTTATTGACGGGTTCGGATTTACTAAGGCGTGGTATAAGAGGTCCGACTCGTCGGGGCTGCCGTGCAATGCAGCAGCCTTCGAATTGACTGAGCAGCAAGACCGGTCGCAAAGATGGCAATCCTGGGCGCGAAAGAGGAACACGCCGATCCGCGGCTTACGCGCATCGCGCAGGCCGACAAGATCAAGTGGTACAAGAAGCCAAACCTGCGGTTCTTGTACCTCATCCTCATCCCGACTGCTCTGGGCGTGGAATGGACTTCGGGGTTCGACTCATCCATGATGAACAGTCTGCAGGCCGTCAAATCATGGACTGACTGTGAGTGATGCCCATCTTGGCGGTGTCGACAAGCGTCCGGACTCGGCCAACTAACAAGGCCCTCGCAGACTTTGACAACCCGACCTCATCCCGGCTGGGCCTCCTCAACGCCATGTACTCGCTCGGCGCGCTGATGGCCATCCCCTTCATCCCGACCACATCGCAGTTCCTCGGCCGCCGCCGCACCATCCTCTTGGCCTCGCTCATCATGTCGCTCGGCGCGGGCCTCCAAGCCGGGGCGCAGAACCAGGACATGTTCCTCGCGTCGCGCTGGGTCCTCGGCTTCGGCATCCCCTTCGCCATCGTCAACGCGTCGGCGCTCCTCGGCGAGCTGTCGTACGCCAACGAGCGGCCCATCATGACGTCGCTGTTCAACGCCTCGTGGTTCGTGGGCGCCATTGTCGCGGCGGGCACGACGTACGGCACCTTCCAGATGACGAGCACCTGGGCGTGGCGGCTGCCCAGCTTGCTGCAGCTCGTGCCGAGCGCGTTCCAGCTGACCTTTATGCACTGGTGTCCCGAGTCGCCGCGCTGGTTGGTTTCCAAGGACAGGGGCGATGAGGCGTTTGCCGTCCTGCAAAAGTACCACAGCGAGGGGCCCGACGGGGAGGAGTTTGTGAAGCTCGAGTTTGCGCAGATCCAGTCGACGATCGCCCAGGAGAGGGAGTTGGAGAGCAGGTTTGTGTGGGCTGATGTGTTCCGCGATGCGGCCATGCGGAGACGCTTCTTGATCGCCGCCGTCATGGGCTTTTTCACCCAGTGGTCCGGCAACGGCCTCCTGAGCTTCTACATGAAGAAGATCCTCGCTCTGGTGGGCATCACCGATAACAGGACCGTGCAGCAGATTATCCTGAGCAACACCTGCTGGGGCTTCATCAACGCCGTTCCCATCGCCCTGATCGCGCCGCGGTTCCCGAGACGGACCATGTTCCTGACGTGCACCATCGGTACCGCCGCCATCTACACTGTCTGGACCATTGCTTCGGCGAGGTTTGCCATTGACAACACGCCAGCCGCGGCCATCCCGGTGCTGGTATTTATTTATGTCTACTCGCCGTAAGTTTGCCCTGGTTTGCTCTGAGAAAGACGTGGTGCGATGAGCCATGCTGACGAGACTGCTGCAGCTTCTACAACATTGGCTGGAACGCCCTGGCTTACACCTACTTGGTCGAGCTCTTCCCCTATTCGCAGCGTTCCAAGGGCATCGCCGTCGAGCAGCTCACGGTCCGCTTTGCCGTCTTCTTCAACACATACGTCAACCCAGTTGCGCTCGACTCGATTGGCTGGAAGTACTACATTGTCTACTGCGTCTGGATTCTGGTCGAGATTGTTACCGTTTACTTGCTGTTTCCCGAGACGCACAATAGGACGCTCGAGGAGCTTAGTTTCATGTTTGAGGGCAAGGAGGTCCAGGACAAGGTGCAGAAGAACGTGGACAAGGTGTTGAATATAGAGCTGGAGAATGCCGGTACCGCATCGGGCACTGACAACAAGACAGCAGAGCGACGGGCATGACGGGTCTAGGGGAACAAAGGGGGGACCAGGGGGGACCAGGGGGGACCAGGGGGGACCAGGGGGGGCCAGGGGTGGCAAAAAGAGACAATGCAGGTAACATGATTCTTTGTCAAGGTTGACCTATGTTTGTCTAATCAAATCTGACTACCTATGAATTAAAGTGTATAATTATTACTAACTCAAGGGAGCTGGCTGGCTGGCTGCTCAGAAAGTACGCGCCACAGCTCGCCAAACCTGTTTGGCGATGTGACAACCGTTTGCCTGTGTTTCGGATATTTCAAAGGCAAGATAGGTACCGCAGTACAACTACTCACTTACTTACCCCTGAACTACCATTGCGGCTTTGGGGCTCATTTTATCTTGTAGTCGAGCAAGATGGGGTACAAGCCGTTGAAGGCCTCGTACAGGTCGTCTAATACCTTGGCTCCCGTTAGCACCAGCTTACCGTTGGCAAAGACCAGACACACGACCTTGGGCTTCATTACGCGGTAGATCAGGCCCGGGAAGATCTCGGGCTCGTAGTGGGTAAAGGTGGGGTGGTTGGCGTTCACGCCCTCGAGGCGGATGTGGAAGCCGAGGGCGGCCGAGCTGACAAAGTTCTGCACCTTGAAGTCGAGGAACTTTGTGTTGAAGCCGCACTTTTGGACGATGCGCGCGTGCTTGCGGGCCGCGAGCCGCGCCGCCGCCTCCGACTTGGCGCCCGTCACCACCATCTTGCCCGAGGCGAAGATAAGCGTCGTCGTCTTGGGGTCGCGGATCCGCATCACGAGCGCGTGGAACTTCTTGCGGTTGTACTCGACGTTGCGCGCCTGGTCCGCCAGAACCTTGAGGTCGATGCGGCAGCCGAGGTTGACCGTCGCCACCACGTTCTGGAGCACCGGCATGGGCCAGTCGGCCTTGATGCTGCCCTGAGCCCGCGGGTCGTATCGGCTCGCCGGAGATTCCGACATTTCTATCCTGCGTGTATTCGTCCTGAAGCAAATACTATGGTTTACCTTTGGTGAGAGAAAAATATGTTTTGAAGGCTGTTAATCCTAGATGTAAGTGTTGTTGTGTAGAATAGGGGGGGGCAGGCAGTGGCTATATCCCTCGGCTACTGCCACAAAGAAAGCCATATATTCCAGGGGCAACAAAAGGTTGCTGATGTGGGACAAGGAATGGTAAAACGAACAAACATATTGTGCTTGGAAACAATCAGCCTTGTTCACCCGTGTGACAAAGGGCTATCCACCGAAAACATTGTCACGAAGCTAGGGTCATTATTTGGCCTACAGAAGTTTCTCGCTGAAGAGCAAACTAGTGTTTTACACGTAGCTGCATAGAAACTGTTGAATTATGACTCGCGTCAGTCTGAGAGCTTCACAGTTGCCTACATAACCAGCGGTACAGTAGAGGCCCAAATCAGTGTCCAAGGTTTTGATGTTGAATAATTCTTCGCACCGGCCATTTTCCCTACTTGGGATAGTCATATAACAGCTAGTAAATGTGTACATTAAGCATAGCAGCCCGATAACTGCATAAGTATGCACTCTCATCAATCTGTCAAAATGAAACGCACCGGGTTAGACTACCTGTATACAGGCGAAATGCGAAATACATCCTACCTACTCCACTTGGCGACGGTGGCCAAAGACGACAGTGTGTATGGATGCTTTTCGCCAAGCACTCGCCGCTGGACCTGGACACAGTCTTCCATCAGAGCTAGAGCATTTGAGTGTCGACCTTGACCTTTCCAAGTAAAAGCGAGATTGTTCATACTCAGCAGCGTATCTGGGTGACCGGCGCCGAGCCTGGTCTTGCTTGTCTCCATCACCTGTACATCCAGCTTCTCGGCCTCCTCCCACCGGCCCTGGTTCCTATATGTCGACGCCAGGTTGGCCATGCTCGACAGTGTATCTGGGTGATCGGCGCCGAACCTGGTCTTGCGAGTCTCCATCACCTGTACATCCAGTTTCTCGGCCTCCTCCCACCGGCCCTGCTTCCTATATGTCGACGCCAGGTTGGCCATGCTTGATAGTGTATCTGGGTGATCGGCGCCGAGCCTGGTCTTGCTTGTCTCCATCACCTGTACCTCCAGCTTCTCAGCCTCCTCCCACCGGCCCTGGTCCCAGTATGTCGACGCCAGGTTGGCCATGCTCGACAGTGTATCTGGGTGATCGGCGCCGAGCCTGGTCTTGTAAGTCTCCATCACCTGTATGCCCAGCTTCTCAGCCTCCTCCCACCGGCCCTGCTTCCAGTATGTCAACGCCAGGTTGGCCATGCTCAACAGTGTGTCTGGGTGTTTGGCACCAAACCTGGTCTTGCAAGTCTCTATCACCTGTATGCCCAGCTTCTCGGCCTCCTCCCACCGGCCCTGCTTCCTATATGTCGACACCAGGTTGGCCATGCTTGCTAGTGTGTCTGGGTGTTTGGTGCCAAACCTGGTCTTGCAAGTCTCCATCACCTGTACCTCCAGCTTCTCGGCCTCCTCCCACCGGCCCTGCTTCCTATATGTCGATGCCAGGCTGGCCATGCTTGACAGTGTATTTGGGTGATCGGCGCTGAGCCTGGTCTTGTGAGTCTCCATCACCTGTACCTCCAGCTTCTCGGCCTCCTCCCACCGGCCCTGCTTCCTATATGTCGATGCCAGGTTGGCCATGCTTGCTAGTGTGTCTGGGTGTTTGACGCCAAACCTGGTCTTGCGAGTCTCCATCACCTGTACCTCCAGCTTCTCAGCCTCCTCCCACCGGCCCTGGTTCCTATATGTCAACGCCAGGCTGGCCATGCTTGACAGTGTATTTGGGTGATCGGTGCCGAGCCTGGCTTTGTGAGTCTCCATCACCTGTACATCCAGCTTCTCAGCCTCCTCCCACCGGCCCTGCTTCCAGTATGTCGACGCCAGGTTGGCCATGCTTGCTAGTGTGTCTGGGTGTTTGGCGCCGAACCTGGTCTTGCGAGTCTCCATTACCTGTACTTCCAGCTTCTCGGCCTCCTCCCACCGGCCCTGCTTCCTATATGTCGACGCCAGGTTGGCCATGCTTGACAGTGTATTTGGGTGATCGGCGCTGAGCCTGGTCTTGTAAGTCTCCATCACCTGTATGCCCAGCTTCTCGGCCTCCTCCCACCGGCCCTGGTTCCTATATGTCGATGCCAGGCTGGCCATGCTCGACAGTGTATTTGGGTGATCGGCACCAAGCCTGGTCTTGCTTGTCTCCATCACCTGTACCTCCAGCTTCTCGGCCTCCTCCCACCGGCCCTGGTTCCAGTATGTCAACGCCAGGTTGGCCATGCTTGCTAGTGTGTCTGGGTGTTTGGCGCCGAACCTGGTCTTGCGAGTCTCCATTACCTGTACCTCCAGCTTCTCGGCCTCCTCCAACCGGCCCTGGTTCCTATATATCGATGCCAGGCTGGCCATGCTCGACAGTATATTTGGGTGATCAGCGCCGAGCCTGGTCTTGCTTGTCTCCATCACCTGTATGTCCAGCTTCTCGGCCTCCTCCCACCGGCCCTGGTTCCAATATGTCGACGCCAGGTTGGCCATGCTCAACAGTGTATCTGGGTGATCAGCGCCAAGCCTGGTCTTGCTTGTCTCCATCACCTGTACCTCCAGCTTCTCGGCCTCCTCCCACTGGCCCTGGTTCCAGTATGTCGACGCCAGGCTGGCCATGCTTGACAGTGTGTCTGGGTGTTTGGCACCAAGCCTGGTCTTGTAAGTCTCCATCACCTGTACCTCCAGCTTCTCAACCTCCTCCCACCGGCCCTGGTCCCAGTATGTCGACGCCAGGTTGGCCATGCTCGATAGTGTATCTGGGTGATCGGCGCCGAGCCTGGTCTTGCTTGTCTCCATCACCTGTACCTCCAGCTTCTCGGCCTCCTCCAACCGGCCCTGGTCCCAGTATGTCGACGCCAGGTTGGCCATGCTCGACAGTGTATCTGGGTGATCGGCGCCGAGCTTGGTCTTGTAAGTCTCCATCACCTGTATGCCCAGCTTCTCGGCCTCCTCCCACCGGCCCTGGTTCCTATATGTCGACGCCAGGCTGGCCATGCTCGACAGTGTATTTGGGTGATCGGCGCCGAGCCTGGTCTTGCGAGTCTCCACCACCTGTACATCCAGCTTCTCGGCCTCCTCCCACCGGCCCTGGTTCCAGTATGTCGACGCCAGGCTGGCCATGCTCGACAGTGTATCTGGGTGATCGGCGCCGAGCCTAGTCTTGTGAGTCTCCATCACCTGTACCTCCAGCTTCTCGGCCTCCTCCCACCGGCCCTGGTTCCAGTATGTCGACGCCAGGTTGGCCATGCTCGACAGTGTATCTGGGTGATCGGCGCCGAGCCTGGTCTTGTGAGTCTCCATCACCTGTACCTCCAGCTTCTCGGCTTCGTCCCATCGTCCTTCATCGTAGTACACGCGACCAAGCGTGGATCCCGCAAAACCTTCATGTCTTCTCCAGTCCCCATTTTCGGCATCGTTCTCGCTTATATCCGGAAGATGCACCATCAGATGTCGGCGGAACTCAGGCGGCTCCTTTCCCCCTATCATTTGACAGCACGCCGCCAGAATAAACGTCGTATACCACCAACGCCACGGTCGATCTGGCTCGTTCTGCATTGCTCGCCACTGCACAAGACTGTGCATAGTCACCCCAGGCCACTGACCCTCCACTCGCTGCAGCAGGCTGTAGCGGATCAGTACATCGCGGCTCTGCCGGTACTGGAAACTATCCCATTCGCCCTTGTTAAGTGGCAGAAATTGCCGGAGACCGGCCGGCATAACTTCATTAGCTTCATCGTCTAGCTCAGCGTCGACATTTACCATGCCAACACACGCCAGACGGAACGATTCGTCCTGTATAATGCTGCCTTTGAACTGCGCCAGGAATGTCAGCAGTAGCTCAGGCTGCAGATGCGAATGCTCTCTCCTAATCTTCTCGAGGGTAGTATCCCATACTGTCCACACCGTCTTCTGTGTTGGAAACAGCCCCTGGAAGTCGTCCATCTGTAGGAGCTTATCGCGGTGTCTGTCGTAATCTGCGAGATACTGCGACAAGGTATGCTCGGGTGGTGCAGAGCCGTTGCCGATGTAGGCACCCGCAAGGTCGATGGCAAGCGCTAGATATCCAAGTCGCTGTACTATCTTGCCACAGTCACGTCGGATCCCCTCCGAAGCTGACTCTACACTAGGCTGTAGATGTTGGAGGAGAAGTGCCACTCCTTCTACTGGTGACATGACGCCAACATGCACCGGCTCGCAGGCCCCTGGAACAAGCCTCACGCTTTTTTCATCTCGACTAGTCACAATAACGCTTCCCCGGGTCCCCTTTGGCATGATCTTCTGGATCCCCCAGCTGACATCGTCTGCATTGTCGATAATCACCAGCCATTCGTCGTCCGTCTCTACTCTGTCGCGAAGCCATCGGAGCACTGCTTGTACGACTCTGTCTGCAAGAATGGACTCCTGCTTCTCGGCACGCTCCTCCGGAAGCCTAAGTTCAGCAGCACATCGTCTGAAGCTAGATCGCACTGCCTCCTCGTCTGTCGCATCGATCCAGAGGATGGGGTTGTATCGACCATTGTGCTTCTCAGCATAGGCTAGCGCCAGCTGGGATTTGCCGGCCCCACCTAATCCATAAAGGGCAATGGCATAGGGGATGCTTGCTTTTGTATGTCGTATCTTTATCTTCTGCTCGATTTCCGCGGACAGCTTGGCCCGCTCGGTGTAGGTATGTACCGTTTCGAGCGGCACAACATAGTGGTGTTTTGGTGGTGAGACTACTATGGTTTAGAAAGCTGGATCTGTCCCCACGTATTTCTACTTACCTCTAGCGGTGCTTGACGCGATGATACGGCCTTGGTACATCAGGCAGAGAACATCGCTCACCTTGTCGTACTCGGGGTCATGAGACGCAAACTTGACAAGTTCGGAGTGTGTTCGAGGAAGTTCTGCTGAATGGCCTAAGCGAAGACCAGGCGGCAGGCAGCATGTAGCTGAATTTTGGGTGACAAGACATCGATAAGGGCCGTTCATTTTCCATCGCCCAGCGGAGTCCTATCGCTACCTGTTAGTACAGTTGCTTCAAATGCTAGGAGCCACTGACCTGGGCTGCTGTTGGTGATAGCCTCGTCTCATAGAAGCAGAATATATTAAGCGCCGTCTGGTCCAAGAACTTGGCGAAGCTCCGTTCCTGTAACCGCAAGACTTGGGAGTTTATCGTGCTTAGCGATTCGAGGAGGAAACGGTTCGGTTGGTCGTTGACCATGGGAATAAGCGACGCAATGTCCATTCCGTCGTTGGGGACACCGAAGAAAAGTGCACCAGCGATTCGTCTTACCTGGTCCAGTTCCAAGTTGGACTCTGTCAGTGCCTCCTTGATAAGAAGACCACCAAGGCTATGCCCGATAAGGATGAGGTGTTTCTGCTCTTTTAACAGGTGACGAATTGCGACGCGTAGTGAGCCGGCAAGGTCGTCAAGTCCAGCAAAACTAATACTGTCCTGTAACCCGCTCTCATATCCGTAAATCATCACTCGAGCAGTAGGCATGTCTCGAAGCAGGCTTTCGCTTAACCACATATGCCCATCGCCTTTATGCACAAACGAGCCATATGGATGGCCGCCCAAGCCAGGGACCGCCAGCACGTCGACGGTATGGTTGCCGGTGGAAGGAGCGAAGAGAACAGTGATCCCATGGAAGTGCTGATCGACAGCAAATCTGATGGTTGAGAAACCGCGCTTTCTTTTGACACCAGTAAGTGTGTTCTCCAGGGATGGATCGACGTCGATCGTTAGTTGGCCGCCACGCACAAGGGTACGCAGCCGGTGCGGCAGACGTCGGAAGCGGACCGTCGCAACTTGGTCACGCCGGGGGTCAGGTGCTAACGTGTGTACCTGGACGCCGTTGCCGATGCTGTTTCCATCGTGTCCATCGTCTGCCAGATCGCCGCGCGGTGGTTGTAAAGCGGGGTGTTGTTGCAAAACATCTTCCAGCTCCGTCTTGCTGAAGTCGGCTGGCACGCCGCGGATCCTCCATGTCTGATGGCGGGGTTGCGATCCGTCTCCGGCCTGGATATGACGACAGAGGTTAACACATGTGTTTGGCTTGAGGCGGACAAGCATCCTACGCGTTGTGTCTCGTGGGAGATCGCCACCTCGGCCCATCCTTCCCGTTCGTGCTCGGGTCTGGTGGGGTATGGGCTGCTGTCGGCGCCGCTACCTCCGGGAGGCTGCGCGAATTCGGCAGACATACAATACCTTTGCCGCCGTTGGCCGGGGTGTAACGTAATGCTGTGGGGCCGCTGTCGTCTATTTAAAGCTGGTTAGGAAGGGCCGAGTAAAGGCTTTTTTTGCAAGGGATGTTTTGTGGTGCAAGGAGCCAAGCCGTGACTGGGCAATTTTTAGCGGCTGATCTTCGGCTAAAATCTGCGGGGATCGGGGTGCTGTGACATGGCCGCCTGGGTTGCCTCAAGTCATCACCAGCGCCAGAGTCGCCTCCTCTCCAGTAGAGAGTCGCCACCATGGCTAACCCAAGTTTCGACATAAGCCAGTAGTATACGAGTCCGGCCGCGCAGGATCAGCCGCGGAGACGCAGAGACGCAGACTAGGACTGCCACTGCTCCAACTGGCCGACTAGAACCCTAACCTGCCATATGACGAGTCCCCGCCCACATGCATCCATTCCTCTATTGAACAGAAGATGCTATTGAAGAAAGGAAGACTATAGAATAGAACTTTATGCTGACGTCTGGTGTATTTTGGGACTAGACTCTAAGCCGAAGCTATAGCAGCTTTTAGTTCTTAGCAAAGAAGATGCCGTAAAATAAGTGCTGTGCCAGATGAGATGAATGTTGTTGTATCTGTTACTGACTGGTCCGTGTCACGATCCGACTCTGATGACGCGGCGAGTTCATGTCGCATTATCTGGTGCCGTGATAATAACTTTATTCAGAAGAGTCACTGGAAATGCTAGATTGACGAAAGTGGCCTTTAGCGCTCGCCACTTGACAACCTATAATATCGACACACACTCTTAAGAACGTTTTAAAATCCTTCTCAAGAGATTAGCGCGGTTGCGCCATTGCTCTCTGATGTATGTCTTTATCTCTGCAAAGAGCTCCTCAATGGGATTTATGTTTAAGCAGTCTTACTCCCGCCTTGGCGTACATTTGCCCAAGCCTCTCTGAGTATAAGATGGAGGCATTATCATTGACCAGGATGGAACTCGGCTCTGCATTTACCGTAATGGTACAGCAGCTATTCAATAAAATCCTTCAATATCGTGGCATCAGTAGATCTAGGGTAGATACGTGCTGCCTCCACGCCATTCTGTGTATACGCAGTAAGAATCTAAAACCTTTGTTTGCGGTTGAACTCGTCAACCTGCACAGCGTTGCTCCGCTCGGCGCCCAGCCCTGGCGTCGATGCCCATACTATTTATCATAGCCAGACTCGTCGATAAAGATCAGTTGATATGAGGCAGTCAGAGAGTTTATAGAGGTATAGTTCCCGTAGGTCCGGGTTCTGTTGTTTTCCTATGTGGCCATTGGTCTTTCTAGCCCATCTTTTGGTCTTTAGCGTTTGAGAAATAGTGGTCGGGGACACCTTAAGGCTGAAACTATCGTATAGTTTCATCGTTTCATATACAGGGAATCCGGAAAGCTTCACTCCTAATTTTGTTTCTAAATAGAAACGGGCACTTGGTAGACCCAAAAGCCAATAATACCACATCGAATGGCGTTCAGGTCTGTGATGTCGATGACAGCCATCCCCCAAGTATCAACTCTTTCGTCTCGGAATGAGAAATTGGGGAGTGGACAAGAGAAATGGAATGTGCCGTCACTGGCCAGGCCCATGGTGATGAAATAAAAGGCATCTGTGGGATTCTGACATCGTTCCCGTGATACTTTGAGTAGCACAGCCAGAATTCGTCGTGCTCTGAAATTAGCGGTTGTTCTCGGGTCCTCAAATCGCGGTAAAGGTCGGCCGCAACAGCAATTTCCGCATCAACGACATGGCGATTCGATGGGTCAGAGAGTATGCGGGCGATGCGCAGCCAGACGGCCAGCAGTTTGTTGGCCTTCCGCGAGTTCCCACTCGTCACAGAAAGACACGGCAGCAAGTGGATAGTGATGGCGGCTTGGGGCATCGACGGCATCTAGCTCAAGCCCGGCGACAACGAAGATCTGATATCCCCATGGAGTGATCCGGGGCATATTGGCGGGTGTCCAGGCTGCTTGAGGAGCGGCGGCTATGGTGATGTATCGCTGTTTGGCCTCTGGGCGTCGGTCGGCATGCTATTAACAGGAGAGCCTCACTGGAGCCCCCGAAGATGCGGAAGTCGATTGGGTCATGGTGTTACTCGTGTGAGCCATTGGGAAAAACATCAAGTGGGTAGAAACAGCGTTAAACAGTCGACTTAAGCCCGTTTATCCAGGCCTCGGATGTGTTGAAAATAATTTGCGGAACCAGACGAGTTTGTTTCTTACCTAGAAGGAGGAGGCTGTGTGAGGTACCTAGATACCTGATAGCTGACGAGTCTGGAAGCGGCCAAGACCACGTAAAACTTCCTTAATGAAGCCGAGCCTTGCTGGCTAGACTGATGGCGAGAAGAAAAAGATTCGAAAGTTGGGCAGAAGTGGCCCAAGGCCATCAAAGTTGAGACGGAAACCTGTGGGCAAATCGCTGGTAGGTTGTCGAGCCTAGGTCCCCACCACAAATTTCCCGTGATGATCTGTGGCCCGGGTGCTCTTCCCCGCAAGGCGCAAGGCCGGATAGGTACCTAGTTAGAGGCTCTGGTGAGGAAAAGTAGAAGATTTTCTCTGCCTACTTATTTATTATATTTTGAGCGAGTAAGAATCTAGGAGACTAGACTCAAGTCCCCCAGTAAAAACGCCTAGAATCTGAGGAGACGAGATTGTAAATTCACACCATTGAACTGCTGACCGAAATCCTTCAAGTTATTAAAAAGCAATGCGGCCTTTCATACTGGACCTCTAAACCCAAATACCTGCCTCAGGTATCTGTTTCCTTTCCATTTGAGATTTAAAAGTACCACTGAATTCGTTATGGACAGGCACAGTAGCATGCTATGTACAGCTGACGTCTATAGAAAAACCCGCACTTGTTGATATCTAGTCTTTCCGGCCGTGGGCGACAAAGGCCTCAATTCATTTCGCATGTCCCAACCCAAAGAACACCATGCACGCCGGTCCCTATCCCACCTCTAAGGCGTCTATCGAATAAAATCATAATAAGCCCTGAAATGCCAAATGCTCCGTAGCTATGCTGGCCAAAGAAACCTCCTCTTTATCTCCCGCAAGGGCAACAGTCGTCCTCCCGCGCTGGCACACGAAATTGCGGAGAGGACTCCTATGCCCCATTGTCCGGAACGCCGGGAACAGCTTCGGCGCCTTGCAGAAATCCTAGATCGCTGGCCTGGAAAAGACCAGTGTACCAAATATTGGCCATCTTCCTGTACCCCGAGTCATTGGGGTGCGTCTCGTCGAACAGGTCGCCATCGACAGGGCCCTGGTCCGAGCGCATATCGACGAGTATGATCCTGCGGCCGGCCATACGCAGCTTGGGGATTAGCGAAGTAAACTGCTGATTGATCGACTGCACGTTGCGTTCTGTCGCGGGATTCCGGTTGAGCAGCAGAGTGCTCAGCAACACGGTGGCGCGCGGACTCATGCTGTAGAGGTCATTGATCATCTGCTCCATGCGCTCGCCGGCGGTGCTGATATTGCGGCTCTGGACCGCATCGTTGGTGCCAACATTGATGAGAAAAACGTTGGGCTTCCACTGCGGCACGACCTCGCGCGCTTTTTGGTGCACCTGGTCGATGCGGAAGCCGGGCCAGCCCTCGACATCGCTGTCGGCCATATTACCGTGCTGTCGTGACCCGACCATGTTGACGACATTGCCGGCACTCGTTAGCTGGTACCGCAGCTCTGCGCGGTACCCGTTGCCCTCTGACGACGCCTGCCCCCAGGTAATGGAGGCGCCAAGCGGCATGATGCGCAGCGGCACGGGGTTAGGAAAGGGGGCGATTGCGCGGGCGGCCAAATTGAAGTGGTTAACGGCGACTCCTCCATGGGCCAATGGCGCGGAGAGGCCTGGGGAAGCGTGTTAGCTAGGTGCACCAATCAAGAGTGAAGTCTCAAGTCAGATTCCTGGTGACACCAACATACCCACAAAGAGAGCAGCCATGTTTGAGAAAATCATGGCGGGCGTAGCAGGCAGACGGAGCCGCCACTATTAACAATGCAAGTTGGTGATGATGTTGGTGTGGATGGTGATTTCTTCCCGAGAGCCGGCGTCGACGGGAGTGCGGATACATCTGCATATATACAAGAGCGGGCTCGAGAGGACTCAAGAAACTGCTGCTTCTGGACCACCTAGGGCCACTTGGTGGCACCCGGTGAACGGGGAGGCGGGAGGGAGGGTAATAACGACCGGTCTTAAGTGAATCTCTGATTGCTGATGGCTGATGGCTGATGGCTGCGGCAGAGTGGGAGAACGGTGGGATGGTTGGGGCCAACACGCAGTTACCTCCCGGCCAGCCGGGTGAATATAAACGGCCAATTTAGCTGGCGAGCGAAGTATATTGTTCGGTTGTCGGCGAGTGCACCTGCACCACGTGGATTACTGAGTTCGAGGTGGCTTGCGTGAGTGAATTGCTGCTGGCACAGGCAGCGGTAGTGCTAGCCGTAGTGCTGGCAATGCGGAAAGCGCAATGCGCAATGCTCGCAGAACTGACGGGGCACGGGGTGTGACCCTGAACAGGCTAATGTGGCGATGGGGGGGGGGGGGGGGGGGGCAGAGGGCAGTAAGGGCGAGGCCAGCTCCGAAAAAGAGCGAGATAAGGTATACAACGGTATACGATTATATCAAGGTATATTTCACCTGCGGAGGCAGGTCACCCTGCCACTTTTCGGGCGGGCCATGGTGGTGTTCTTGTATGCCAAGGATTGGTGAGGGCGGTGGTGGTTGGAGGTCTGGAGGAGGGCAGCAAGGCAACAAGGTAGCGTAGCGGGTATTTGAGGCAGGTGCCGCATCTGCATCAGAGGGCTAGCAAAACATTGGCAGCAACAACCTAATGACGATGGAAAACGGAATGGAAGGAACGTGGTTGGCGGCGCGGAGCAGGGCGGAGATCTGATGGATCGGGCGGCCGTCAAGGGCAGCGCAATGGCACCAGACAAAAAAGGACCGCGCCAGGGACCAGCCAGGGACCAGGGGCTCCATATTGTTGTTCCTGGAGTCTCAAAGAGCCCGAAACGGCCCAGAATGCATCCCTTTGTTCCCCTGGTTTGCTGAGTTCAGCGTCAAGTGTGCGTCAGTGCTTGCTGTCCTTGCGACACAGCAGCTGCAAGGGCCGGGCCTGGTCCAAGCATCGCTTCCAGCTGCCCTTCTCCTCATGCCTTCCACATGTGATGTCTGCCCCAAGACCAACACAAAAGAGAAAACGATAAAAACGGACAGAAAAATCGCCTAGGGTGATCTTCTCCGAGGAATTCTCCGCTAACGTTCTAGGCCTCGCTAGAGCCTCGCCCGTCCCAATATTTAACACCATATGCGTCGTTCCTTGGCTGGATTGGTCCCTGCATGCCTCAACCACCAGCGACCGATTCACTGGCGCCGCCTGGTGTCGCCTGGCTCCACCGCCAACAGTCCAGCGGTCATTGGAAATCGCATCATCTGGTTGGCTGACCGGAGCACGTGTGCGCCCCTTCGAAGATGCAATTCCTGCAATCCACTCACCATCTCAACCACAATTCTCCGAAGCTCCAAATTCGCTCTAAACCAGGCCTGAATAAAATGAGGCATGCCCGCACGTTCGTATCCGATCGCACGTTCGTGGGGGCTTTTGTCGATGCAATGCTCGCCCCGCGGCTCACGCCCCATTTTTTCAGCCAGCCGCCCCCGAGCGACCCGACAGTTACACAGCAGTGGAGAGCTCGCAGAGCCTTCGTACCTTCTTCCCCTCCTTTCCCATTCTTCTAGTTGCTAGCCTAGGGTGAAGCCTTCTACAGCCCATCAAAGTGTGGGGGACGGCGGCACGCTAGGAAAGCTGCATCCTATGTCGTGTGTTAAACCGTCTTGGCGATCAAAAACACAGCGCATGTCGCGTCAGTGGCCGGACCACTCATCGTCTTCCTCTACTTTTGTGTAGTAGTAGTACCGATTTGCTGGTTCATGCAGTAACTATTGTCACTTGAGTCGCAAGATGCTCATTGTCCTGATGAGTGTGGAGACACCAGGTTTTGAGACCGCTCGAATGCGCAACGTCTGTCTCAACCAGAGCGGCTCCGCTCACAAGTGTCCGAGTCCAACGTTGGTTGTTTCAAAGCCCCATTCCAGGCCCCAGGGGGCCACAAGCAAGCAGCTGGTACCGATTTTTCCATTTTGCTGGTTGCCCAAGCGGTCTCACTCCGTCATCCGCTCACCCGTCCCAGCTCCCCCGGATTTCGTGCAGAATGCAAGATCCAAGTCTCGAGCCTTGGCTCTTGGCTCTGAGCCTTGGGTTTTGCGTTTGAAGATCTCGCTGTCCCGTCTCGTCAGCCACCTGGCCAACCACTAGTGGCGCGAAAGAGGAGACAACAAGCAATGCGACACCACAAAAACACCAACAATCAGCCGGCAGTTGGTCAACACAGCCACGGCCAATCGGCTGCTTTCGTTTTGCTACTTTTGCGGATACTCTTGATATACCGACTGATATAACTGCTCTAGAACGCTCCCCCAAGACTTGTCTAGACCCCTCAGCTGGTTCCCAGCTCCCTCTTTTTACCAAGATCCCGTTGATAGATAAGAGTCAGAATGGAACCGCGATAGCGAGGCTTCGGCAATCGTCAACTACCAAGAGTCCAGCTACTATTAACGTCAAGGGCTGGGTGACGCGCCATCGCCAAATCCGAAATGACTTTTCCGAGCATGAATGCGCCACCACCTCACACCTCATCACACATCGATCCTCCAAGTCATCTCTAGGCACCACCCGTCCAATCCGCTCCTTCTCGTGGCGGCGCAGGCTTGGAATAACCATTGGCAAGCGGCCGAGTAGGCTCTCTTCTCTCCACATCCCGAACTTTAATGCATGAGCGACGCACCGCTTTCACGACTCGAGTAGTCGCAGTCCATCTCAACCCCCGTTGGAATAGCATTTCAATACACACAAGTGCATCATTGCGGCCGATAATGACATCTCTGCAGTGTCATCCCGGCTTGATACTATGACATAGTACCAAGTAAAGGTATGGATGGTATGGATCAAGATCAAGAAACGAGGCTAGAAGTTAACAGCAGGGTACTGAATGTTACCTAGAGAGAGGTGCTCACTCGGGTACCAGATTGAGTTGTACTATTCTATATCATGAAGACCATGTTTAAGATGCGGCACCCTCAACAAAAAAGCAACTTCACTGTGATATCCATTAATGGGTTCGGTGAAAAGCATTACCTGTGCTTACCTACAAGCGACTCAAAGTATCGAAGCACATATTCTCCCGATTGACTTATCGAGAGAGAGAGCAAAGGGCAAGGGCAGGGAGAGGTTTTAGGGTTAGCGTAGCATCTACTCTGTAGTCCCATCAGGGAGACATTGTATAACGTTTCAAAATCTTCTTATCTAAACATAACTGCACGATGAATGCTTTTTTCCGGTTCGTGTGGTAGTGCTCCTTTGCGTGCAGCCCACCGTAAATCCCCATAGCTCGGACCACCCCTTAACATCTCGGTAGTGGTGCCCTGCAAAATGCCGCAAATTCCCTAACAATTAAAAGTTCCTTGCTGTTAGTGCTAATGATCCTGCCTCCGATATCCCACTTTTGCGGCCCTTGCGGTCCCTGCCGGCCGCCCACCTCCAGTCCACTTCCGGGCAGCAATTGACCCGTGATGCTGCCCAGTTGGCCGGTATCCATCTCTTCCATTCTTTTTCTTTTTGCGGATTTGCGGAAAAGCTTTCCTTCCCTGTGCCAACCCTCGGTGTAGATTTCTCCCGCCATAGTCCGTTTTCAGGTTTTGCCGTGTGTCCTTCTCTTCTTCTGTCATCTTGGTCCGTAGCTGTTCTTGGTTATAGCCCAATTTTTATATTTGTATTACAATGCATTGCTTTGCGTTGCTTTGCATGCCGTTTTCTCTTGCGATCAGGACACGCGTGGCCAAAAGAGGCCAGACTCGCATCCCTCAACGGGGCAGTCACATCACATTGTCACGTTGGCCAGGAGCATATGTTGATCCTAACTAACATTGCGGTTTAAAGCAATCTGCAGCGAAATTTACCAGCTTGGGTTTTTTTTTCGATCAAGGCATCTATCTTTCTGCACAAAATCAGCGTTGTAACCTCCAACCCTAGCAAAGGAACCTCAGGCATCTCCATGCACAAAATCAGACCTCCTCAACCCCTCCATATGCTCCCCATCCAACCAGTCCTCAAGCTTAAAGCCTCGTTAGGCGGCAAGAATCGCCTGGCAAAGTCCCTCGAGTACCGCATGGACTAGAACCAGACCCAGCCACGGCACTGGTCCTGGAGCTGCCTCCGAATAGCCTCTGTCTGGAAGACATGCGGGGATGCATTTCCTCCATTTCTCGTCTTCATATACTGGCCAGTTAGATCAGAGAACCTCTCAAGTCTGGCGACCTTGTCATAAGGCATCCCATAAATGCAGCCAATGAGAAGCGGGGCCTCTGTGAACTGAGTGAGGTGAGAGGGGGCAAAGTCATCAGGACCAACCGGGCCTCGGGACCAGAATACTAGCTGCTGCCATTCGGGGCCAAACATCTCTCGGTAGTTTTCGAGGAGTTCTGCCGGGACCGCAAAATGAAAGACGGCTCCCTCCTCCGGTTCAACACGGCGCATGGCAAAGTTGGCATATATTTCGACAACGTCGACATGCTTGGTGAGGTAGAGTAAACTACGTTTGTCGCGGTGAAAGTCCGTTGGGCTGGCCGGAGAAAGTCGGGCTAGGTGAGAGATCCGTCCTCGTTAAAACCGACATCAACCTAGTCATGATGCCCCCTTGAAGAGCATGGTTCTTCCCTCCACGTTGGATGGAACAGCAGCAATGGTAGCTGTCCTGAGGACGGAAGGTTCGCGGTAGGTATCGAAGAGTCCTGGCCGGGGGGGAATTGCTGGACGAGGCTGGATGCTGGGTGAAGGGGTGGTGAGATTCCTCGTTTCACTCTGCTTCTTACGGATTCTCTTATCAAACCCCTCGAGGAACTCCCAAGAGATGTCGATGGTGTCTATTCTAAGACCCAGTAGGAGGCAGATTGTGTCTTTCTGAGACTGGTGAAATTGTTATCAAGGATAGCATCACAAAGCCGCTGACTAGCACCCATCCTGAGCAGGGCACCTCGCCAATCATGTTCGGGAAGCCAAGCATTCTCCCGCTCGGCCATTCTTCTGACGTAATGTTTCGCCTCCCTAACAATGTCGTTTCCATACCCCGGCTCGCGGGGTTTGCTGCAGCCGCTCCCAACAGTCGAAGATGAGGGCGGAAACCTCGATGGTGAGCCCACAGAACTCTAAGGTCTCCCGGGAATTGAGGACTTCCGGAATGTCGACCACCTCTTCACCGGATATGGACGAGCCGGAAGAGGACGAGTAGGATGCACGAGAAATGGGGGCGAAACCCCGCTTGCGAGGCGCATCTCTGGCAGTTGCGCTCACTTCTGACGCTACGCCAAGGTGCGAGTGGCCATGATGATTACCAGTATAAAGAAAGCCTAGAAATAATGGGGGTAGCTAGCGGCTTGTGAGGAGTACGGAACGAGAGAAGAGAGGACAGTGAAAGGAGAAGAGAGAAGAGGATAGTGGAAGGAGAAGAGAGGATAGGAAAGGAGAAGAGAGAACAGGGGGAGAGGAGGCCGGATATATATAGTTGGAAGTAGGAGGCCTCAGATTGCAGCAGCGTTTGGAAGCAAAGTTTTCTATTCGGCGGCGACGTACGTCATGGACTGTCAACGGGCAGAAAGGAAGAAAAGTTCAGGAACAAAATAATTACTGGGACATTCATTTTGAACCAGACCGCTCGGTAAAATTATGAGATCTCGAAATTATTCTCCGGTTGACCGACTGCATTTATTCTTGTTCCTGCTATCTCGGGGAAACCCCAAATCAAAAAAAACTAACGCCAGGTTCAAGATCCTCAGGTGCGCCTTCCTCCACTTCAAAGATCCTTCCAGCACCCCTTGTTAGGCTTGACCACTTTCTATAAGTGTAGGTCTGGAAGCTTGATTAACCGAGTTCAAGGCTTGGCGGTGAAGGCTTCCTGATGACAACAGTTCACCTAGGCTGTCTTCCTCACCCTTCCCCCCAGGCCTGCCTCGTGATCGACGCCAACCGCGACCTCGACCCGACGCGGTCGTTCGTGTACCGCGCGCTCGAGCACCTCCCGGCCGCGCACATTGCGGCTATCCAGGGATACTTTATCAACGCCTTTTACTCAGGGGGCATGGTGTACTGGATGCCGCGGTTCGACTTTGCCTAGTTCCTCGCGTACAATAAAAAGTACCCTATCACCTGCTTGTTCTCCGTGCCGTCCATGTTTCTGGCAATCGCAAAGAGCCCAGCCGTGACGGACCAGTTTGGCTCGCTCACGTGGGCCATGTCGGGGGGCGCGCCGATGGGCAAGGAGCTGCAGATTGCGGCGAGGAGGAAGTTGGGTAGGGGATAGGCAGAGCTGTGTCAGACCTGGAGGCTTAGTGAGACGACGGGATCCATGACGGCCATGCCGCGCGGCAGTGGACAAGATTGAGTGGGAGTGTGTCGACGTTGATAGCGAATTTCGGAGGCGAGGATAGTAGATGATGAGGGGAAGGATGTGGAGCCGGGGGGAGCGGGCGAAATCTGGGTCAAGGGGCCGCATGTCACCAGGGGGTACTGGAATAACGATGCGGCGGATGGGCGGCGTCTGTGAATGGGTGGTTTTGCACGGGAGATGTAGGGTTGCACAGGGATGGGCTGTTTTATATCGTTGACCGGAAGAAGGTAAATCATCTTGCTCCTATTTCTTCAGACGCTACCATTCCTAACGCTGGCCCGCACAACCTGCAGGAGCTCGTCAAGTACAGGAGCACACAGGTTGCGCCGGCGGAACCGGAGGCTCTCCTTGAGACTCCCCCAAGATTCGCCGCCGTCATTGGGATCGCGGGAGAGGGCAGTGAAGTTCCACGGTAGGCTCGACCTTTTCCAAAACACCGTGATCTTTCAAGGATGCTTATGGGCTATGCTAAGACGTTTGAATGCAGTGCTTACGTTGTTGCAGCAGACTCAAAACCATTAGACAGGAGGGGAGGTTGCGAATTGGGCCGCGAGTCAAGTCACCAACCACAAGAAGCTTAGGGGCGGTGTTTCTTTTGTCGCAGCCATCCAAAGAGTTCGAGCGGTAAGATTCTGCGGAAGTTTTTGCAAGAGTCTGCAGGGAGGGAAAGGGGCAGTAAGCTATCGACGCGTGGCATACGTACTTTCCCAACGTGCAAGAGTTGGCTCGCATACCTTCCTTCCGTATGATGTTTGACGGTGGTCAACTGATCAGTGTCTCGGATCCTGGTCTTGGGTATGATATGCCACCAAAGTTGTCTATTTGGTAAACAATTATGGAATTTGGCACCGACACTTGTTTAGACATAGAAATGCAAAAGGCCTGACAGCGCGTTCAACGCGTTCCGCACATGCGTTCCAGCATCCGTGTCTCACTTCTATTACAAGAACAAAATGCCCTATTTAGCGGTGGTCGTTTGCCAACTGCAAAGTAACAGGCCTCATGCACCGCGGCTAACCCTGCCCGCTCAAGGCAAAAATGAAGTTCAAGTTGGCACTGCTTCCCGTCACGGGCCATTTGTCCATGTTTGTAATCGCCGCCCCTGCTGTATCAATATCGAGCCTATTGACAATACCGGGCTGTGACGATGACCGCATTCTACAGCCAACTGATTGGCCGATGGCCTTCTCCTTTTGCTCGTCTTTCGTCGTCGAGACAACAGAGACGCGCTCACAGCTGCGGACGGTCACTGCGCCTCTCCAGGCCACACCACCAGCATCTCGCTGTCAACCACAACCCTTGCCGACTTTGCCGACTTAAACGTGACGACGACTACTTTCAAACCGCTTACATCTCGCCTCACGGGGACCTGGACGGCATACTACCCAAACACAAACACCACCAAGACATAATCCCGCTCCACAACCACCACAGTCATGGCGACGCAAAACTTTACCGAGACGACGACGAGCATTGCGACAACCCTGACCTCGTTTTCGCGCTTCTACTGCAATTTGGCGTTTGCCGAGTGCTGCAGCTCGACGTCGACGACTTCAGGCTTGGTTGGCTGTGGCTGTCAGTTCATTTTCCTTTTTCGTCGGCTGTGATTGATTTCGAGCTCTTCATTTCAGCTCCTGTTGCTAACCTCGACGCTCAACATGTAGGTAACAATAACCTTAACTACGGCCCTGGACTCTGCAACGACAAGAGGCCGGTTGGGCTGTGCTGCAGCTCGCTTGTTGTAAGTTCCCTCATTATTTTCTAGAAAAAGACCAAGAAACGCTGACTAAATCGAATTGTTGAAGCTCATCAACCCTAGCTTGGCAACAAACTGTTATTTGCCGACACCGAGGTAATGATGGCGGCGGCAAAGCTAAATCAAGCAAAGCAGAGTCGGTGAATTGTCTCAAAGTTTGGGGCACCCGTTCGCGCTACTTTTCGCGGTTCAGCTGTTGCCTTGATTTTTTTTATGTTAATTGAGTTTTGGCCGATTTGATTTGAATTTGTCTTGGATACCTTAAGAAAGAGAGGAGTAACTGCCTCTCACCCAAGCTCTGAAACTTTGACGTGCACGTTGTGACACATGCTTGATCATGTGACTTGCCCATGGCCTGGGCTCCCTCAATCTGCATGCCGGCGCATTCTCGGTGCTGGCTGGGTCGTTCGAGTAAGCTATCGACGTCCTCCCAAAGCCTGCCTGCCAATTCGCTCTTTAAATGGCTATTCATTTTCATTTCTAGGGGAACAGACGGTTATCGAGCCGTAGAATGCTGCCATCGCACCTATCACCCACAGCCTGAACGCCGCTTGCTGTTCCCGTGCGGACGCTGCGCAAGCGACATACCCAGCTTCTAGCTCGCGACACGTCGCATCTCGAACCCTCCCACACCCCTCCGATCTCGCCCAAAATGCCGAAAAAGAAGAAGGAAACCCCAAAGATCGAGGTTGAGGGTGTCAATGGTGCCGCCAGCACCGCCAATGGTGTCAATGGCAACATTCTGTCCCCCGCGACGCAGCCCATGCCGTCGCCTTCCCTCCCCGCCATCCCCGCTGCCCGCTCGACCACCAAGAAGACGCCCAAGCCAAAGGACCCAACACAACAGCCGTCTTCGTCAGCCCTCATAATATGTCGGAACAAGCATTGGCGCTACATCTCGTCCTTCCATGGGCCATGGCTCCAACTGCCCCCCGAAATCCTCGAGACACTAGCCAACACAAACTATAACACACCACGACCCCGCCCCATCGACCCAGCCGTCTTCTTCGATCTCGTCAAGATTCGGCGTCTAGTCGACGAAGCTACCAACCTCGCCGTCCGCGCCGCCACCGGCGTCGCCTCGACCACCCACCAGAATATATCAAGTGCCCACCATCATGCTGCTGCATTGGGGCTGGGAATAGGCTTTGGCGGCCAGGCAAAGCTGAGTAGGGAGAGGAAGTACCGTATGAGGGAACAGGCTACCCAAAAGCTGTCCAAGGCCTATCACTTGGACGAGATTGCCTGCAGCGTAGCCACTATGCAAGGCGCGTCCCCACTTGAGGAGGTTGCATCCCTCGTGCTTCAGCGGAACGCCCAGGACCCCGATGCCAAATACGTGCACTTCTTCCACGAGAAGATACCCAGTAGGCAACTGGCCGAATGTACCAACTTGACGGCCCTGAACGACATTATCTTGGACAGACCCACTGAAGCAGAGCCCCTACGGACACGGGCGACGGTGCGTGTGTTCAAGGACGACTTAGAAGGCGCGGTGGCAGACCTGACAGACGCGCTGAGGGTCCATCGCTTATACCGACCGTCCCATACGGCCCCAAAGGCCCCATCGCAAGAGCTGCAGGTCTCAGAGAAGGCGCAACAGCAGCGGAACGGCCGATGGCACGAGGACATCATTCTCAAGGAGGAGAATCAGCCGAGCAGCCTCGAAATCCAACTGCTATTTCAGCGCGCGGGCGTCTATCTTACATTAGCTTCTCA
Source organism: Lasiosphaeria hispida (assembly GCA_033439745.1). NCBI lineage: Eukaryota > Fungi > Ascomycota > Sordariomycetes > Sordariales > Lasiosphaeriaceae > Lasiosphaeria > Lasiosphaeria hispida. The sequence continues at coordinate 3,482,890 of JAUIQD010000004.1, forward strand.
ACATGTGAGCGCAGCGTTTCCTGTTGCGTCTTCTCAGGGCGGTGGGGCGCCTGAGGGAGAGCCGAAGCCAGAGCCTGAGATGACTCCGGCCCAGCGAGAGTCGCTACGCAAAGTCGCCGAGGCGAGAAAACTCGTCAGGCTCAATGCTAAGCGCGCATTGCGCGACTACACGGCCTACCTCTCGTACTTTGAGTACTCGCCAGATTTGCCGATTGATATCGCAGAGGAGTTTGCGCGCAAAGTGAACTTCGCCGCGAACGGTGTGCGGGTACCCAGAGCGCATCCCCACCCGCCTAGATCCGGCTCCCCTGATACTGATGATAATGCTGGGAGTATTGCGCCCCATTGTATATACGCTCTTTCAAAACTCTTCACAGCCACCCCACCATCCGACCTGCCACCCTACCCAAATACAGAGCTCACCGTGGTTCGCCCTCAACAGCAGTGCTCTCCACCCCCCCCTCAGACAACAACAGAGACCCTGACGTATCACCCCCTTATGACCGATGCTCTACATGCCCTCCTGCTGTGCCATTGTCTGATTCAGACATCGGCCAAGGAGTTGCTTCGTCATGCGTACATGGTGGCCCGGCTGGCGCGTCTCGCAGATGGCTACCCAGTCTTTCAAGCAAGCCGGTCGCCAGCTCGAGCCGACTGGCTGGAGGTACTCCGCGCTGGCGGCAACTGGATTCAGCTGGTAGGAACCTGGGAAGATCTCTGCGCACCCGCGCCACTCCCACTCTTTCAATCCGGCGGTCCTGCCAACGCCTTGTCTACCGCTGCCGCTGCCCTTCCAATCCCCAACCACTCCAAAGCGCTGCCCGCCCCGGGACACGAGAGCGGCGCTGGCACGACGGATCCCACTTCTGCCGTCATGCGCGCGGTGTCTAGCACTCTCTCGGCCGCTGAGGCAGAGAAGAAGCGTAAGGAGCGCATCCACCAACAGGCCGTTCTCGGCGCCCTGAACGACGACCGCGTCAGCGACGAGTCGTCGTTCCGCCAAGCCATCCGAGCCCACCAGCTGCGCGCTGAGCGCGACTACCGGCTGGATAATGCCGTCGCCGCGTTGGACGCCAAGCTCACGCGACACGAGCTGGACGGGCCTGATACCCCTAAAATGATTGAGGCATCCGCCGTGGGTGAAATCCCCGAGGGCGGCAGCAGCCCAGCCAGCGGACACGTCGACTCCGAAGCCCTTGTACGCACCACCAACGGCACTAAACCTCCCCCTCCAACATCCCCGGGCAACAGCATCCACCCCGCCTCCACCCCTACACCCCCTTCCTCCGGTTCCGCTACGGGCACCAACACTCCCGGCTCGCGCCGCTGGACCGCTGGCGACGAAAAGGAGTACTCGATATCCACGGAGCGGGCGACGGCCGTGGCCCGGTGGGTCGTCAACGCGCCCCCTAACGGCTTCTTGGGTTTGGATGGGGCGCGCAGGAAGAAGAAGAAGGGGGTCAAGAAGGGGCCTGGGGGTGTGTTGCTGCCCGTGGTGGGCGCTGTAAACGGGAACCCAGTTGGGATCGTGGGGGGTGGGGATTGTTGATATCAGGGGCTGCATATTGAGAAGACGGCGGCGGTGGCTGTAGAAGCAATGCATGCCTAAAGCGAAACACTAATTTCCTGAGGCTTTGTCGGATTGTTATTTGTGACTAGTGCCACGTGGTGATGAATGTCGCATCAATAAAAGTTGTGCTGCAATACTAAACAAGGCGGGGACAAAGGAACTACTACGTTGTATGACGTGGCTTGCTACTAGTCTACCAACTATATGGCTCTCTACTGTCCATCTCTCTTCTTCTATAGATGGCAGACCCTCGTGGCCCATCTATCTCATATATCATGAAATCAGCCGGCTGCCCGGCCACCAACGAGGAATATCCCAAAACCCCTTATTTCCCCTTCCCAGCCAAAGTTATTGAGCAAAACCTCCCCACCTAGGGCCCCCGTCAAGTCCACTCCCACCAAGGCCCATGCCCGCTGATAAAAAGGTATCGATTTCCTGCCCGCCGTCCGCCTCGAGTATTCTGTTGAGCTCCATCTGCTGATCCTGGCTTAGACTGCCATGTCGCTCCTGTGAGTACATATACTGTGGGAAGCCCGACCCGGCAAACACGCCAAAGTCACCTTCGGCATTCGGCCCTGGGCCACCCACCCCCCTGCGTCCCCCCACGACGTAGCTGTCGTTGCTCAGCCCGAGACCTGGGAATGGCGAGGGCATGGTTGGTGGATCGTCGGGCCAGTATCCGTGGGGGCCCCATGGGCTGGGGTTTGGAGAAATGAAGGGCGGGGGAGGGCTAAACCAGTCCGTGACTGTTGTTGGCATGGCGCGTTGTTGGGTGTTGTGCTGAGGGGGAGGGGGGATCGTGAAGGCTGGCGTCCTTGGAGGAGGCATTCCCGGCTGCTGCTTGATGTAATCCGACGGCCCATATTTGAGACCTGCCGGGGGCAAGGGACTTGCTTGGAGAGACATCGGCGCGGGGCTAGCGCGGGGCATCGTAGGTGTCGGAGTTGGGCTCGCCGACCGGATCCCTGTTAATCTCGGCGAAAGACTGTTGTTGTTGTTGAGGTCTGCAGATGGAGGCGCGAGCGACTCCGGCGGCGTCGGTAAGGAGCTGGCCGTGGTAGGCGTGAGGCCATTGTGTGGTATGGCAGTTCCTGGCGGGGTGGTATCGTCTGCCCGCTCTGGTAATGAGGCTTCATTGGAGTGAGTGAAGTCAGGGGCAAAGTACGAAAACCTTCGACCGTTCGTGTCTGTCGAAGGATTGAAAAAGATGGAATTTGATCGGAACGTAGGATGATTTTGGAAAACGTTGGGGCCCGAGTCAAAGGCGTACTGCGCCGACATCTCTTCAGCAGTTGCGTTGAACACGTAACCAAAGGGAGATGAATTAAAAAGCGACGACTGAGATTGTGCTTGCTGAGACGAAGAGCCAGCCGTGGTCACATCAGAGTCCGGCGAGCTTGGATCGGTCAGTGAGGGGGGGGTATTCAAGGCGCTATTGACTGTTGGTGCCGGAGATTCCTCCCTCAGTTCGTAGCTATGCATGCATGCCTCAGCGAACGCACTGTACAGCTTTGCGGCGGAATCGGAGCCTGGCCAGCGCTCAGAACACTGGTCGATGATGTCGACCGCAACTTTTACGAGCTTTTCCAGTTCGTCCCGGGGGTGTTTGGCGCGGACCTCGGGATAGGAAAGACTCCACAGCAAAGTGTTGAGAGACATGTAGAGGGTCATCAAGAAGACCCAAGTAATATCGATGGCCGCTTTCATAACTTGCTGGCTCGATAGGTTGATGATATAGTTCGCCCCGTCGAAGCACTTCAGCGCAGCACCACTGGTAGGCTTTGGTACCTGGGGCGAAGGCCGATAAAGAAACACGAGCATACTGTAATAGCGTCCGGTAAACCTGCAGAGAGAATCAGCAAAACGTGGTTGAGATGGACACTCGGAGGTTTCAATCCAAACGTACCAAGGTTTGCACCACTCAGGCTGTTCTGGAGAGGCATCGCGCCAGTTCTCAAGTTTTCGTTCCATTTGGGCAAACCACGGATGGCTCTCGTGGGTTGGGTCGGCTCTTTTCTTCTCGTAGAGCAGTCGGCGGATTTCTGCCTGCAAAAGCCGCATCTTACAAAAGTGGATGCACACCATCTTCTTGTCGCAGACGGGCCCCGGCCGAACCCCTTCTGGCGTGATGTCCTCATCCTTGGCCGTCTCGAAGAACTGGACGTCCATAAGATCGTCACCTTTTGCGAAGCCATTTGGCCTACCCATGCTGTGGGCAAGACCAAACTCATTGGTCGTGACAATCCAGCTCAGCCTCCTCCTCATATCGAGATTCAGCGGGTCCGAGCTGCCCAGTGCAATAGTCTTTTCCTCACCCAGCCCCAGCTGCTGACATATCCGTGTGGCTAACCCTATCACGTAGTAGACGGCGGTCCTGGTCGGGGTCAAGAGAGAATATTGACCTATCAGAAGAAGACACTGCAGAGTCTTGAGGTCTTTGGGCCGAACGACGTCTTCGATATACTGCATAGCGGCAAGATAGTAGCTGTCTGCGAGCCCAGCCCACAGGGAATCCATCTTCTGCAGACTTATCGCCAACACCATACGCACAACAAAGTTTTTGTACGGGTCCGTGTCGTTGTCAAACACAGCGTCCAGGTCGTCTGCAAAAGTTTTCTCATGTAGGGTCGGCGTAAATACTTGAGCTGTCTATCGATTAGAACACGGCGACACTGATATAAATATTTGCGGCCATTTACTAAACAACGCACCTCTCTGATTGAATACGTCGACCAGCTTATCAGCAATTGCCCTGCTTGGCAGACCCGAGTTGGGAACCTCGGCTGTCATGGCATAGCTCTTCTTCCTCCCCGAGGGTCCGCTGATGCTCCCTGTCATGCTCACTACGCTTTGCATGCGATTTAACCGGTCCATTCGCCGGGCGTGGACGTCGGGGATGAGGTCTGCAATACGGGTTTTCTCAGTGTAGCGTTTGGCCTCCTCCATCAGCAGCCTAGTCATTGCGATGCCACTGCTTGGGCCGAGGTAGCGTGGTGTCTCGTCAGTCTCACCGAGTCGCACCATACCGCCAGGCCGCACCATGGCCTCATGATTGTGGGGGTAGTCAATGTCTTCGTCGGTGTACTGGGCGAGCTCGGCCTCGAGCTGGCGCACACGCTCCTGAAGCTTGACAACATAGGACCGACTGACCTTCTTGCCCTTCGTGGTGTCGAAGTACTCGCAAATAGAGCCGGATCGTTCGCAGGGCAGGCATCGGGGCAACGTGGGGTCGCATCTCGTCTTCCTCTGGATCCCATTCATTCTCGTCAGCGCCTGATGTGTGTCACAGGGAAAGCAAACAGCACGGCGGCCAACAATGCGCACTGCCAGAGAGGGTTTTTGAGATTCGGCTGCTCACCTGCCGACATCTGCAGCACGCCGTCAGGGTATGCGCAATGCGATGGGGGGCATCGCTATCAACATCGTCGACAGGGTGGGGCGCGGGGATGGGAGGCTTCCTAGGGAAGAAGCTTTGAGGCGGCCTTGGGACAACAGAGCCTAGGCCTTGGCGGAAGACAAAGGCAGCGTCCATGGGCCAGTATATGCGCAAGATTCGTCTTTGCGGTACCTCAATAAATAATAATAAATATCCCCGAGGCCGGGATGCAGCACCCCGAGCTTGACAGGAGCTCCGCACTGCAGAAGGCAGCAAAAGGACAGGCAGCAACAAGAAAGTATCGCCGTGCTTGATAGGCTCAAATAAGTAGCATAAAAATGTTGACTATACTAAGGAGGCGGATTGCGATCATTCGGTCATTGAGTCGCTTCGCCCCGGTGCCGTGGGCGAGGGGTTGGAAGGTTAGGTCTGTCGATCGAAGGAATGGAATGGAGGACGATGGCCTGGCACGCCCCGGTTCGCGAGGAGACCCTCCCGTCTCGCCAGTGAACCCCAGTCAGACCTACTTGCCTTGCCTTGGCAAACAGTGGGGTCCTGGTGGACCTGATTTGGCCTACCATGAGCGAGCCTAAAGAGGCCGGGGAGGAGGCAGCGGGAGCAGACCCAGCACCACTCACACGATGCACACCCAGGCCACCCAAAACGGCAGGGATCCATGCAGCACACTTACTTGGCCAAACGAAGCCAGATCACCTTGGGCTGAACCGGCCAGGAATGGAAACCAGGCTGCGACACGACCTCTCAGCTAAGCAACCGCAATTCATGACAGCTCAGGGCAGGAGCTGGACATTCCATCAGATCTGAGACCAGATCAGGTCCCGACACAGGTCCCGATTCAAGGACGCACAGGGATTCGAGACAGGCAAAACCCAATGCTCTATCTACTGCGGTAGCCTTTATCAGTTCAGTGACATGCTACCTGTCACTCTCAGCATGGCTGACAGCCTCAAGCTGGTGCCTTCCACTGTTGGACTCAGCCATCCATTGGGTTGACGGACGGCGTCTTCTCTCATCTTTTAATTTCGCCAGCCCCAGCCCAGCGATTGGGGCCAGCGATTGGGATTGCTGGGTTCAGCACTGCACTAAACACCGCTCATCATCTGACCGCTTGCAAATCGGGCCCTGGGACAGCTGGAGCTGAGGCGGACTATTCGAGGTCGTCTCGGCCCCCACTTGATAGACCCCAGACACTCAACCTAAACCTACCCGCCAAAGGCAACGGCTCCCTATAGTGAGGCTGGAAATATCTTGCGAGGCAAGGCTGCAAAGGATTACCACTTGTTCAAGAAAAACTTCCAAACAGCAATTCCAATGAGCCACGGCATGTTGGTGGGTGGCCTGGCCGTCCTATCGAAAGTTCCACGAAATCAGGGGGAATGCCAATGCCCCCCGCGCCACCAATAGATGCCCTGGGAGTGCAGCCCGGGACCCCGCTTTTGTCACCCTGTGCGATCGGGAGGGGGAGGGGTATTTTGGCAGACGCACGGCAGCCGGCGCATGCCTGATGAGTGACGGCATGTCGCATTTGGCGATTGCTGCCTTTCGCCGTCCATCATCAATCGCGTTCCACCACGGCGCCGGGGTACTTGGTAGAAAGGAGAAACAGACAAACAAAAAGGCGCAGCCCTGGAGTGCATGTGCATCTGTTTTACCACCCTTATTCGGCTCTTGAATACCGAAGCTCCACAGCTTCCGGTGCTTCGCCCTGGACTCCGAGACATGGAAGACACCCGGTCAAGCCCCCGTCCGACCTGAATTGTTCCTATTGTGTCGTTGGATTGGGTTTGGGAGTTACAGCTCGCTTCGGAAACGGGCACAGAGAAAAGAACGAGGTATCCGTGCCTTGAGTAGAGATAGATAGTGGCTATCGTGGCTTTGAGGTATGTGCTCAAACCTGCCGCCTTCCTGACGCTAGCATGCAATGTACACGTGTAGGCCTGATCACTGATCTGCGCCTCGCAATCGCTTCCATCTTTACCCCACCCCTCTGTCTCTCCAACTCGAACCCGGCCAGATTCTCGACTTGCCGCCTTTGCTTGCCCATCAACGAACCTTTTCAGCTCGTCGGCCCGAGGGCTCATTACTTTTAACCTCTAGATAGCTTGCCAAGTCACACGCTGGAGGCAAAGCGTTTCGGCGCATCTAGGAACGCCTAACAAGCAGCGAGGTTGTGGCTCAAAGACGAATCGAGTTACCAGCCACTTGGTAGCAAACGGGGAACCTGTCGTCCGCAACGGTTTTGGCCGCTCCTGTCTTGTTTGCATTGTTCCCTACGCAGCTCTAGTCCCACTCGGCGGATACGCCATGCCTCGAGGGTCCAGCTTCTCAGACAACCCGCTGCTCAGGGTCAGTCGGCCCGTGTCTGCATGTTCGAGATGTGAGTCGGCGTCTGACGTTATAACTGCCTGTCTCTTTGTCGAGCCGGAGCTGACCTGTCATCCCTAGGTCGCGGTGCCAAAGTCAAGGTGAGCAATGAGTAAAATATCCGCCGTACCACTAGCTCTCCTCCGCTCGGCTTCCACTAACTACGCACTAATTCTAGTGTGACGGCAAACTGCCCGCATGCACAGCATGCGAGAAAGCCGGCCGAGAGACGGAATGCTCGGCTGCTAATGACCAATTTGCGCGGGGAAAGGAGCGGAGGTAAGCGACCGGAATCCCGCCCCGCCTCGACCCGGCGGAGCTAGACTGCCGCCCCGTCAGGGGCCGGTCCCCCTCAGCTTTCTGGCGCCCTACAGCTACTTGCAATGCTGATCCCAGCCACCTCCACCACCAGCTACGTGGCCGCGCTTGAGCTGAGGATAGAAAAGCTCGAAAAAAGGCTAGCATATGCCCGGTCGAGGAAGGCCTCGGTGGGCTTGCACGTCACCGATGCCTCCGGCCCCCCGATGCCCGAAGCAGGCCGCAAGGACTCCTTAGCTAACATCCGGGATGCTATCCACCGGAAAGCCGCCCGGAGGCGAGAGGACTCAGATGTGAACGCTTTGGTATCTGACTTTGGCTACTTGTGAGTTTGCACGAGCTGCGCGCAACCTAGTAACATATCTTTGGGGCTGCTGCTGACAGCACTCAAGGTCGGTCAACGCGACTACCCGGGACTTTGAGCCCTCAGTCACCAACATGACATTTGCACGCCTCGTTTTGGCTGCCTCCACCAACGATGCAGTACCAGACCCCAAGTCTACCAAGCTACCGGCAAAGCAAGCTGCATATGCCATTGTTCAGTTCTACATGACCAACGTCTACCCTCTCTATCCTGCCTTTTCTGATATCGCCCTTCTCGCACTGCTGGACGAGCTCTATCAGGATGGTTCGCGGCACGTCAGGAGCTCCGAGTCCTGGATGTTTTGGATGGTGCTTGCCATCGGATCCATGGCACAGAGTCGGAGCGTGGATGACGAGTCCTACCAAAACGGGCTCGAATTTGTTGGCCGTGCCATGCCCCACGCCGACCGAGCACTCATGCCCGGCTACATCACCCAGCTCCAGTCTCTCCTGCTCCTCACCCAGTATTCGATGCTCGACCCTGCTCATTTTGATAGCTGGCACCTGATTGGCTTCACCTGCCGTGCCGTCATCGATCTTGGCTTCCACCAAGACCCCCCACAAGTCAACTCAAACGAGAAAGCTTTAGTGGAAGCACGGCGAAAAACCTTCTATTGTATATACTCTCTTGACCGGTCAGTGCCTCCAATGCTTCATCCATACGTTGACCTTGCAGTCTGACACTCCGCAGAGCGATCAGTATGGTGCACGCTCGAGCATTCTCTTTCACCGATGACTCCATCTCCGTGGCTCTGCCCGCACCAGTTCGCACCACACCTCCATCTGGCCCCGGACCCTCATCCTCAGACCCATCGGTCTATCTCTTCAAACTTCGCTGTTTGCAGTCGAGCTGGTATCAGACTCTCTTTCAATGCGACCCCCTCGACCCGCTCCCCGACGCAACCTCGTTCATCTGGGAAAAGTGCCTGGAAATGCGGCAGTGGTCTGAGTCGCTTCCGAATGATCTCCCTGTTGCTATCCGCGAGATGTTAGACCTAGAGTTACGCTACAGCTACGTTTATTGCATCGCCCCGAGCTCCAGAGCACCGCACATGACGCCCTACGGCAGGTTACTCATCTTCGAACATGCCATTGCTTACATTAACCGGATATATGAGGTTGCCAATGCTGCATCGAACGCGGCGTTTTACACGTACCACGATGCGCTCAGAGTCTATTTCATGGGGTCCCAATTTGTCGCTGTCCTACGTGACGCGGCTGACGAAATGCTCTCTGGCCCCTACGAGCCAGGCGTACCGGTGCCAATAGGACCACCAGGCAAGGCAGCCCCGCCGCCCCTACCACAAAGGCTTGATGGGGGTTTTGGCAATAACCTGGATCGTAGCCTTCGTACATTGGAGCGCGTTGGTCTAACCTTGAAGAGGTATGGAGAGAAGTACGAGTACGCGCAATCCCTCATGGGAAGTTTCCAGGCGATATCGGCAGAGGTTTCGGCAAGCCTCGAGGCCAGGAAGCAGACGATGGGTGTGAGTGGCCAAGAAAATCCCGCTTGTAACTTGCCAGCTCGGACTGCCCTGCCTCAGCACATCCCCCAGGAGCACCAGCAGCACCAGCATCAGCACCAGCATCAACATCAGCACCAGCACCAACATCAGCACCAGCATCAACATCAGCATCAACAGCAGCGCCAGCAGAACCAGCAGCATCAGCACCAGCACCAGCACCAGCAACCGCCGCAAGAAGTAACCTGGGTTGACGTCGATTTGGAGCAGATGATACGATCGGGGCGTCAGATATAGTTGTCGTGGGCTCCTTCGAAACTTTAGCTCCTCAGCCTAATCTGCGTTTCTAGAGACATCTCAGAATGGCTTCAAGGGCCCTACGGTGTCAAGTCCATAGCATCAAGTTCTTGACGTACCTCTCGTGGTAGTTTGTGTCATTCCGCTGCATGGGCTCGACGTAATGCTTGAGTTTCTAAATCTTGGAGAACTTGAGCCAAAACGGTTCATTTTTGGGGCCCCAACCACAGATAAAGCAACTAAGTCTTGGATGATTTTCGGGGCTCATGGTTACCCGGGGTGGCGAAGGACACAAATGCCGCGCGGCGGGGAGAGCGTGAGATCTTGGTGAACCGCAAAGATATAGAGGGTGGTTATTCCAAGCACAGTTTGTTAGGCGAGTCGTCATACCTGTGCTGCTCCGGAGACCGGCATCGAGTACCAATACTGAAGAGGACTTGAAGGTGAAAGAGGATGCTCGGGTACCTCGTATCGCACCGTGGGCGTGGCCGGCAGCGATTTCGGTAGAGTGCAGTGGTATGGGAATGCAGAGCTTATCGACATGATTTACAGATTCCTGAATTAAAAGGCGCGCTTGCTTGCCGGTGAGTTGCGTTGTGATCCTGGTACCGTGCTCGACTGCTGCGCGCATCTGGCAGTCATGACGATCGCACTCAGGGGCTGGGTGGGGGTTGGCGATTTGTGACGGCGCGAACAATAGGACAAGGGAATCATGGGCATCAATGGGATGCTGCAGAAGCTCGGGAGAGACGCAGCCCTTGCGTTCCCGACCCGCGGTTTCGGTCCCGGATGAGAAAGATAATGACGAGGGCGCCGTGACAGGGAAACGTGGAAACGGCGTTGCGACAATGTCAATTGGCGTGGGAACACTGCGGCTACCCTTCGCCGGCCATCGGCCACAACGGCTCATCAACCGAGCCTTACGGTCGCCGGGCAGACACTTGGACGCTTCGGCACGAGTCGCCATGGAAGCTCTCGAAGGGCCTCCTATTAATCAGATCCCATGTCGTGGTTTGTCGTCTCTCCTGTTACACGACATATGTATGCAAAAAAGATAGATGCCGGCAATATATTCTTAGCCGTGCTATTCGATCATCTCCAACCTCTACTCATCCCAAGTCTTCCAACGGCATCAGGTTATATAGGAATTCACTGTCCGACTTGCAGAGTCTCCTCGTTTTTTCTTCAGATGAAATTCCAGCCTTCGGTTCACTAATCCAGCAACTATTTGTTAAAAGGTAGTTGCTATTATTGGTACCAGCGCAGGAGTATGACCCAGTGGCAGTCTATAAATTTCAACAAACTGTTTCTCCTCCTACTTCCAATTTTCATCATGACCCCGTACCTTGACACCGACATCATCAACGGACTGCAGCACAGCATGGAACCCGCAGGCGACTTTGTCCCTGAGGATGCCCTTAAGACCCTCAAGGCGGTCCAGGACATCCTCAACCACTATTTCGCCAAGTGTGCCCCCCGAAGCGCGAATTCGACCATCACCCGCCCAGAGACGCACCGCATTGCTAACAATAGCCTCTCGGATAATGTTGTGGAGACATCTCTCCCCAATGGGGCAGATAGCAAACTTGAAAGCGGGTTTCCCGGTAAGGGAGACAAAGGAAATGCGGCTCACAATGCCCCAAACGCGGGATCGACGATGGCCACAAGTCCGCCCTTGATTTCCGGTCTCCAGCTTGGAGCTCCAGGAACAGAAAACCTCGTCATCAACAGTAGCGAAGCAGCTTTTGAGTACTCCAGTAATGCCATGGCATCCAAAGAAGCAGCCAAGGTTCCCAGGCCCACCGATGGTGTCATGATCATTGCCGAACCGCCTGAGAATTCAAAGCCAACCGAGCACAAGCTCATTCACAAGCTTATTTCAAGCCCAGGAGCAAAGAGCAAAGGTCCTGACCCCGAGCGGCTGCGTGCCCTAGCCTCCACCATCAGCCATGGTGTTGAGCAGCTCACCACCCCAGGCAACAGCCACGCCGACCTGGCGCGCCTCAGGACCGTCACCGCAGCTCTCGAGCTGGCCAACGCCCTACGGCCCCCGCCCGAGATCATCATGAGCTGGTTCTCCAACATGAGCGTCGTCTCCGCCGTGCGCCTCTCCCAAGACTGGGGCGTCTTCGATGCCATCCCAGTCCGCGGCGTCCCCGACGACACCGAGCAGGACATCACCTACACGGCGCTCGCAGCCAAGCTCCATATCGAAGAGTCTCTCTTAGGTAAGTAAGCCCCCCCTCCTAACCCCCCCAAGTGAGCGATACTAACCCGCCCCAGTCCGCATCGCCGGCATGCTTACCTCGACCTCAATCTTGCACCACATCCCCGGCGCGCCCGCACGCCTCGCCCACACGCCGACCTCCCTCCTCCTGCGCCCGACGCAGCCCATGGGCTCCATGTTCCAGGTCATGTTCACCAACGTCGTTGAGGTCTCCACCATCCTGCCGTCATACTTTTCGACGTACGGACGAGCCGAGCCGCGCGGGCCGGGCCACATCCCGACGTCGTTCCTGGCGGGCCGGCCCGCGCTCGAGTACTTTGAGCTTCTCAACGAGGACCCTGCGCGCATCGAAACCTTCATGCGCGCCATGAGCATCACGCACCGAAACGTGCCGACGACGGGCATGTACGACATGGGCTGGGTGCTGCGCAAGGCGGCTGAGGAGCCGGACAGAGTGGTCTGGGTGGATGTCGGAGGCGGGGATGGACATACGCTGAGGCTGTTTTGTCGCAGGTATCCCGGATTGAAAGGCCAGCAGTGCGTGGTGCAGGACTTGCCGGAGGTTGTGGAGGCTGCCGGGAGAAAGGCGCTTGGCGAGGATGAGTTGGAGGGAGTGCGATGGGTGCCGATGAATTTTCACAATGAGGTGCCGATCAAAGGTGAGTTTCTTCCTTCTTTCCTCCCCAAACTCAACCCCATACTGACCAAAGACATGACTGCAGGTGCCCTGATCTACTACCTCCGCCACATCCTCCGGGACTATCCCGACCGGACCGCGATGCGCATCCTGACCAACATGGCTTCGGCGATCTCCCCTGGTTCCGACAGCCGAATCCTAATCGCCGAGCAGCTAATGGAGACTCCGCCTTCATCGTACTCGGCTTTCAAGGACTACTCCATGCTCGCGATTGGCGGCAAAGAGCGCTCGCTCAAGCAGTTTACTGAGATCGCGGCCGCTGCGGGCTTGGCTGTCTCGGGGGTCTTCCGCGACAACGGAACTGCGCATGCCGTTGTTGAGTTGAAGCTCAAGGACTAGGGCTCAAGAAATGAAAGGGGTTTGTCAGCTACGCGCGCGCACACGGTCAACTGAAGCTATTGCGGAGAAAGACTGTGAAGGGACTACGAACTATAGAGGAAGACAATAGCCGCATTGAAAGGTGCCGAATGCGATGCGATAGCGGTAAATACTCGGTGGGGTCGGAGGCGTTGTGACCAGCTGCGCAGTCCTCGGGTGTAAGTCGGTGTAGCCTGTGTGTGCATGAGTCTGTATTGAGAGGGTTTCAGGGAATGTGTGTGGTGATGTACTGGCAGCAGAGCTTCAAGGTGGCGCGCATGCAGTTCATATCATAAAGGTGAAGACGAGTGGTGGCACAATAGTTAGAAACCAAATGGTTAAGGTCAAAAGTAGATGCGTAAATTTATATGCAAGAAGTGAAAAACAAAAAGAATCAGACCCTCCATCCATGCAGTAGAACTATGTACAGTGAAGGAAGCAAAAAGCTTTACCCCTTAAAAGTGCTCTTCTCTGGACATATGCAAGCGAAGTACAATTTTGTGTTCAACTCAAACCATTCTCTCACTCAGCCCAAAAGTGGACTGACGAGGACCCCCTTGTTGCTGGACCCCGTTCTTACAGGCACTGGGAGTAGTAGGGGTTCAGGACGTTGCAGACGTACGGGCTCTTGCACGTGGTGGCGCCGTTGAAGCCGACGCCGCCGCACTGTTGCCAGTGGTCAGCACCAGTGGTCGCGCCGCCAGCAGCCGAGCTGGTGCTGGTGCTGGTGCTGGTGCGAACCGAAGCCGTGGTGCTGGTGGTGCGGATGGAGGTGACCGGGGTGGTGGTGCCAGGGTTGCCGCCGCCGGTGCCGGGGCCGACAACACTGCCGAGGCCAGCAACGGTGGAGTTGATGGGTCCGAAGCGGATGTTGGAGTAGGAGACGTGCGAGTTGGGGACCGAGGCCTCAACCTCCGAAGGAACACCGGAGGTGGTGGCGCATCCACCACGCTCAGCACCGAGCTTGGTGCTGTCGACGGGGTAGGTCGAGTCGAGCCAGAGCATGTTGGCGGCATGGTCATCCCAGATGGACATGACAAGAACCATGGGCTTGGCGAGGGCCTTGCCCATCTGGACTAGGCCACCCTTGGCCTTGAAGTCATCGACATCGCCAAAGGCAGTGACTCTCTGGCTGCAGAAATCCTTGGTGATGGAGTTGCCCGTAACTCCGGCAATCTTGGACTGCGAGTTGGGGATAATCTTTCCGTTCTGGACGTAGAAACGCTTGATCTCGGAAAGCTCGCCAGCCGCGTTCTTGAGGAACTGGGTGACAACGGTCATCTTCTTGGTGGTATCGACGGTGCCGCCAACGCCGTAGAAGCTCTTATCCCCCATGCGGTAGCTGTTGAAATCGCAACCATCGGGATCGCAGACGCCAGAGTAGCGGTCGCTGCTGTAGGTGCCGCCACAGGCATCACCCGAGCATCTGGTCTGGTCGATGGTGGTGCAAGGATGAGGGGTGTACGCCGTGGCGACGTTGTTGGCCTCCCAGATGTCCATCTCCGAGCAGCAAGTGCCGTACGAGCCAGCACCAGCGTTAGCATCGTTGGTGGAGGGGTTCCATCCCTCGATGTTGGCCTCGCCGTTGATGTACTTGATGTCACGCGGGCACTGAGCGTCGCAGTAACCGGTGCCGTACTTGGCACCGGCCTTGTTGCCAGAGTACTTGGCAAGGCCGCCATCCAGGTCCATGGACACGAAGTACAGAGCACCGTTGAGGCCGCAGCCGATAGCAGAGACATCCACATCGAAGGTGAACTCGTTGCCGAGAAGCTCAAAGGCTAAAAAGGGCGGTGTCAGCATGTGTTCAGGTCGGAGCTTGTCACTACGGAAGACCTACACTGGTATTTGCTGGGAGTCTCCATCAGGTATGTGCGCGAACCGATGTTGGTCGAGTACGAGCCCTTTTGGACGAACTTGAGGTCCAGGGAGTTGCCGCTGGTGGTGATACCGTAGGTCGAGGAATACTCGGCGCCATCGACACAGCACTTGGCAGCGCAGTCCTTGCCGGTGCTGCAGATGGTGGTGTTCCACTTGTTGCCGTCGTAGCAGTTGGTTGCGCCGGTGAGGGCGTGGGTCCACCGCCAGTTGGCATCGATGGTGATAGAAGCCGACTTGCTAGTGCAGCTGCCTCCAGATGTGCACGTAGACCATGACATGGACGGTTGCGTCTCGGCTGTGAGCGAGCATGCCTGCTGGGCGCTGGCAGAAGCCACAAGGGCGGTGAAAGCGGCGAACCTGGCGTACATGGTGAAGGTCGGAGTGAGGAGCCTGGTTGACCTGGGAAGATGAAGGCGTGATTGACTGTGAGGGTTGTGGAATCAAGTTGAGTGTGGCATTGAGGTCTGCTCTCTGGAGTTATATAGATGGCAGCTGGGGCCATTCTCTCTGCCCAATTCCATCTCCCTGACTTGGTAGACTGAGGAAACCAAGACTTGCGGCTCCACGGTGCAATCCTCCATCGAGGCCCAGTCGGGACCAAACGCGCCACGGAGGGACGCCCATCGTTGCTGGAGGAGACGGCTCCCGGGCCGTTGGAGCTCGAACGACCTCCCGGGCTGGCACCCCCTTAGCTCATGGAAGATAGCGTTGCGCCCAGGTCGGAGACTCCAGAAAGGGGACGGCGACAACACGACAAACCCTGCAGAGCAGCGTTGAGGGGAACTAGGACCGGATTTTTGGTCCACCCCTGGGAGATTCACATGGCCATACCCCTCGCGATGGAGTTGGAGGAGGGCGCGATGGAGACCGCGAGAGAAGCCCAAAAGGTGAGCCAAGACCAGGGAGGGCCACGATGTGACACCGCTGGCGGGTTCTAGCGCAGCTGGTGTGCCCCTGACCAGAGAAAACGTGGAGCCGAGCGATGGAGTAGATTAAGGCTGGCAGCAAACAACAGGGGCAGCCGGTGGTCATTGGCGGGAATTTTGTCAAAAGCCGAGGTATCGCGGAGGCCATGCACCGAATGCAACTGAGCTGTCGACAGCTTCGCCCCAGCTCCCTTCGCAAGAGGCTTCCGGGAGCCGGTTCCTCGCAGAGCGACAGAGCGAGGGCTCCGCTTATGGCTGCGTGATGCGATCCGAAGTGCCACCCAGCCGCGCACACGCCCTTCAAGTGACCATGGCTACGAGGAGTCAATCCACCGTAACGCCGTCGACGACAGCTAGATCGTCATGATGCCCATCTCCAGATTTTTCGCTGCGTCCATTCGCGCTGGGGTAAGGTGAACCCCGCAACTTGTGCTCTTGGTGATGGTGGGCCCGACGGCTCCGGCATGCGATCACTTCTCCATCACAAGAGGTACTAGAGAAGAAAAACTAGTAGCGGCTGAGGAGCTAACGAAGCCGGAAGAGGTCGTGAAGGTTGTGTAGTCGTGTTGGAGCCATGTCGTCAATCCAAGTACTGGGGGGGGCAATGTCGGTTGCGACGCGATTCTTTTACCTCTAACGACGACGTTGATCTGCAGATGCAGTAATATGAGGGGTCCGTGAGGCTCAACCGCACCACTAAACAGGGCAATCAACAGCGCTTGGGGTGAGAAGCAAGAACCGGGAAAGTGGTAATTTTGGCAATTTGCAGAGATTGCTCGTCATGCCTAGCTTCGCCCTTGCCGTCGCGCCGCTGCGCTGCGCTGCTGTTGAAAGGAAGAGGGCGCGGCACTCAGCACCCCACACTCACCCATCACTCAGATCAGATCTGGGTCCGTGCAGCAACAGCAATCACTGGCAGACGCCCCCGCAAAACCCAGTCGATGGCGGCAGGGCTCCCGATCAAACCTTTTTTAGCCAGGCACGCCAGGCAAGTACTTACATTCAGGGTTGCGCTGCGGGTGGCACCTGACAGTCAAGTTGGCATAGATATGTTTTCTGGCGTCTCCCGGGCAAAACTGCCGCTGCCTTGGCAAACTCTCGCCGCCAGAGAGACTGAGGATTCCAACATGTCGACGGGTGATTGGCATGGCGACCCGACGGTCGCCATTGTCATCATCGCCCTAGTGATCTGCTTCGCCTGGCTTTCCCTCGTGACCAGCATTGCAGAGGCTGGTTCCACGCATCCTTTGAAAGGTGAGGATGATCCTTTGAAAGGTGAGGATGGGTTGCCCCAGCTCCGGAGGAGAAGCGAGGCCCCAGGCAGTGGCAGAAACAGCCCCAGATACAAAAGCCCCAGATACAAAAGCCCCAGCCTGTGTACCCAGCACCTAGGGGCTACGGGCTGGAGCGGACAATGTCGGCTCGATCGCAAGGCTCTGTCTCGAGCATGCATCTAATGCACCCGATGCACCCAGCAGCCGGACAGAGCCGCAGCCGAAGGCCGTCGACGAGCAGTTCGACGAACGGCCCGCCCGAGGCTTTTCGGATCGAGGATACCTATTACGACACCACGCCCCTGCCCGGGCCAGGACCGACGCGGGTGCCCAGCATTGGGATATGCCGAGTCAACCAAGTCACAGACATCGGCGAGCTCCAGCTCACACGCCCACAGAGGCACTTCCGCCGACGTGCCCAGGAGCCCGCCGGCTCATGAGCCTGAAGACGCATTCTGACCACGGCCAAGATCTTCGGGCAGCGGGTTCCCGCCAATGCCCACGCCGCCTCCAAGGCGAGCGTCATTGCATGCATAAGCCCAGGCGCAGATGCGGATACGGCCCCGTGAACAGGAAACCCAGGACTGGCCAGACCAAGAATGACCGAGCCTTCCCCCATGCCATGTAGGCCTGACGGCGGCTGGCGACGGAAACGAGGGAAAGGATGCGTCGAGGCAGGTACCCATGCAACCAGGGTAGTTCAGCCTTAGCAATGCTGATCAAGGCTACATCAACAGCTGCCAGTGGTTGCTCGTCCCTGACTTCCCGCATCGTCAGTCGAGTCTCCAGCGGACCCGAGAAGGACCGGTGGCACCGCGATGGAACGCTATCGTCGACGATTGCAGACGAGTACGGTTACTGTGACCACTCCCGTATGCCAATAGATATCCAACTGGCGTGGCGTGACATGATATCCCTGCACTTCAATGGGCGAGGTGAATAGGGCAGAAGGGGTTATGAGGGGATCAGGGTTAGATAAAAGGAGCACTACCATAGACTGGTGGGGAGTAGCATCAAATGGATTGTGTTGTACTCGCAGTTCCCGTTGATGTGGCGACGATACGAGATCCGAGAGCTCTATAAACAGCTGCACGTATAGTATGTCTAGCGTCAGGACCGATTCACTTGGCGGGATCCAGCACTCCGGGTCGAAACTTGATGTCTCACATGACTGGTGATTCAGGGGTGTCAGCCCGTCTCTTCAGGTCCAAGTTCAAACAAAGATTGGAGTTCAACCCCAATCCAGATGATGGTCTCGGAGGTTCGCGGCTCCGCGGCCTTGAGTCCGCCGCATGGCTCGCTTCAGCTTTTTCTGGTTCCTGAATTTTAAGTCGCATCAGAAATGCCAAATTCCCTCTAGTTCCAAAGCTTTCGCCTACGGCTTGATTGGCTGGGTACCGCTTAGTATAAAACGAAACAAAACCCCTATCATGCGTCTGAAACTGCATCTTGATGCTGTCCGTTTTCTATTTCCAATACTGCTATTGCCGAAATCTCGTTATTTCTCTCTGCTTTACAAGTTCTCGTCGCTCTTTTGATACTTCAGCTTCGGCCGTGCCTCATAGCTCCAATGACCAAATGTTTAGCATTTCAGGGGGCTCCCGAGTTTATTCTACCGTGGATTGGTACACCCGTGGTAGTAACGCTATCTCTTTGTCCCATACCAGCAACTTCTCGCAAGACAAATTGCTCTATGTTCGAGCAGCCTGTTGATGAAACACAATGGGCTTTGTTGTGATAAGATGCCCTTGTTGGTACCAAGCCTGGCCTTGGTCAGGACATAATACACAACAGCAGGGGTAGAAGATCCATATAAACATAAGAGAGATATTGAAAACAGCCGATTCTCGGCCTTGCTAATGTTCCTAAGGCAAGGTAGGTATTACCCAAGGAAATCCACGATGCCTTCCACAATGCTCCGTCGCGAGCATGCGCCACCCGAGCCGTCAGGAAACCCCGAGCCCCAGATCGTAGCCCTCATTGTCGCTCTCAGCATCACAGGCGCAACATTCCTCCTCATAGCACTCGCCATGCTCTTTCGTCGCACGTGGACAGGATGGGACCTCAAACCCTTCCCCAAAGCCAAAACGACCCCTAGCCCCGGCGATGGGAGTACGGCTTCTAACGGGGAATTTACCGTCAAGCACCACACTCCACACACCTGGAACATTGAAGAGCATGACCACATGCCCGAGGCCCACGAAGAGGCCCCCGTTCCCGAGGAGGCCGACGAGATCATCACGGTGCAGGGCCACCGTGTAACGAGCATCCAGCCTGCCCAGCCTGCCCCGGCACCGAGGCCATCACCCCACCACGCCCACCCTTCGAGTGCTTCAGCTTCAATTCAGCACACGACGGCTACGGAGACTCGGGCACACGACGGCCCTGACCACGCCACGGATTTCACAGTGCCTGCTTCTCCTTCTCGGGGCCAGGCCCAGGCACGGGGCGGGAAGAAGGGCGCTGCTGCTGCCAAGCCCGTCATGTCGGGAGCGTTGCCTGCACGAAATGCGAGGCCTCCCTGGAACGCGGGCTGGAACGCGGGCAGGAAACCGGTGGCAGCAACTCCGGGCCGCGCTGCAAGGTTTCAGACTCCTCCAACCGTGAGTAAGAACCCGGTGGCAGCGGCTACGGATCGTGGTGCGGAGACGCCTAGGCCTTCGGATGACTTGGAGAGGGCTCAAAGGGTGGTTTTCTCATGAGTCTCAGGGTCGCGGACTGTGTGTAAGCCAAAGAAATTGACCCAGAGAAGGGACTAATAGCAGGGACTAAGAGAGGTGGGTGTAAGAGGGGACATGTGCTAGAATTTCATTTGCTGTAGTTCATTGTGTTGGACTGGATTAACATCAGGTTCCAAGTCTCTTTTCTTCACTCGACCTGCTTTGTCTCTGTAGTATCAGTATCTGTCAAGAGGACACGTATTATCTGACTTTTGTGATTGACACCCCTTTTCCAACATCAAGTATTTATCTATTGGTCCTTGCGTTACAAACATAAAAAGACAGTACCTTATGTTGTCCATGTAGATATAATATCCACTCATGCTCTATACATGTATCGAATCAAAGACTTTGAAACCCTTATCTATGCCCAACTCCTTGTTCAGTTCAAATGCATCGAAGTTAACGACTGGAACAGACACAGCATGGCCTTATTTGCACGCACCTAGAGATTCTCTCATGGCCATGTGCCAGACTCTTCCGGAATCAACTCTCTCACCGTCGCCGGTACTATTTTACTGGCATACTCACCAGCTTCCATCCCACCTCACATACCCGCCGAGACTGCACACCTACCGAGACTTGACACCTGAGCGTGGGAAAAGAGCCGCAGGGCTTTTCATTCACCAAAAACAGAACAACCCCTCCGCGAATTTCCTTCCACAACAACATCTCCCCAGCCTCCAACTCCACCATGGCGAACAGCAGCGCTGCCACAGTCCTTGAGAACGGGCGCTTGCTCTTGCTCGTCATGCTGAATGATCGCGCCGCCCTGGAAGCCGAAATCGGACGCATCCAGACCCGAGTTCCCGGCCTGGAGAAGAGCCAGGTCCTCATACAGGCCGTCGACGCCATCGGCCACACGATGCTCCACAAGGCCGTGGAAAGCCAAAGACACGGCAAGTCCTGTCCCGCTCCCTGCCTCCAGACCTCGCAGAGCCGTGGCTAACAAGCACACAAGAGCTGCTGCAGTGGATACTCGACCAGGTCGACGACACGACTGAGGCGGCCATCAAATGGGTCAACGCCCGCGAGCTGTACGGCAGAGGCGACACAGCCCTCCACAAGGCCGTGCGTAACAGGGACGTCGGGAGCGTCAGGATCCTGCGATCCTTTGGTGGTGCCCAGGAGGTCGTCGACAACAGCATCGCCAACCGCTCGGGCGAAACGGCCAAGGAGATGGCCCGCGGGAACGTAGTCGACGACTACTACACGACCTTGGGTCGGCGCCGCATCAGCCTCGACATCTGGGAGGCGATGGGGGGGGAGAGCCTTGAGTCGGGCTAATGGGTCAGGGGTCGGTAGACTAGAGGGAGGGCAACACAGTAGGCCAAGCGTCTGCTCCACCTACTCGTATCCATGAACGCTGACAGCCATTATCTGGTTTGACAGATGCCTTTAGACATCATATGGAACACCCATCACCGGGGCATTCGGGAGCCATCCCAGCTCTGCCCCCAAGATATTCCCCCCTGCGCGTCTACCTGCTGCAGCTGGTTGTGTGAGGCCTTGTCGAGTATTGTGAAGGGCGTTAGTTGTAGGAAAATAGGCTTAAATGATGCAAGCTGTAGCCACTGGCAGTTGAGAAAATGGCGATTTGGATGTCAGGATTGGTCAATGACCAAGACTTTGCCAAATTATCGTCGTACCAGCCGGAAAATGGAGGCCTCGAACATTCATCAATGTTGTTCCAAGTGATGTTGAAAGCCGAACCCTGGGTTTGCAACCATGCCACAAAGGTCTTCCTTACCCATCCCAAGACCCGACCACGAGTGTGCAAAGAAAGTTGACATGACAGTTGGTAGTAGCAACCAAGCGAGGCGGGAAACAAGGTGGGATACGCAGGAGCAAAGGAGGATGTATCCAAATAACACTCCCCGTAGCAACCCTGCTACCTCCCCCTTCAAAGCTGCTCCTCTGCTCAAGTATGAAATAGTAGTTTCACTCTACCGTACACAGCACAGCCTTCCAAGCATCTGAGCTGACCGAGACCAAGTCTCTTGTTAAGGCAAACAAACAGGAGCAGCAAAAAATTGCCGACCCCCCAATACCCTATAATACCCCGACGCCTGTTAAGTTACAATCGTCCCCCCTACCCCCCCTTCCCTCCCACCCAAACCCGATTCGTTACTCCACACAATTCGACCCACCCCTGAAGGTGTCACTTTTTCGCCCATCCGCTAATCTTCGCTTCCTGTCGGGGCAGAGCTGCGAAATGTTGCCACTCGCTCTGATCTCTTCCGAGTCAACCCGGTCAACTCAGACTCCTAGAAAGGCTTGGGATCATTAACGTGCAGGTTCTTCGCCCATCGCGGAAGCTTTCGATCGCGCTCAAACACAAAGCCGCAATTGTTACAGAGT
Organism: Lasiosphaeria hispida; assembly: GCA_033439745.1. Classification (NCBI taxonomy): domain Eukaryota; kingdom Fungi; phylum Ascomycota; class Sordariomycetes; order Sordariales; family Lasiosphaeriaceae; genus Lasiosphaeria; species Lasiosphaeria hispida. Next base: position 3,505,105 of record JAUIQD010000004.1, read on the forward strand.
GACTGTTTCAGCACCATTGTTAGTCCTCGCTTTTCTCTTTGGCTGCCGCTCGGATCAACGGAAGGACTTACCCTTGGCCCATACGGACCATCCCGTACTGCCCAGACACTCGTGCCCCAGACATTGCAATGCGCACAACGCCACAAGGACCGCTCATTCTCAGCCAAGGTTCCTCCACCTCCATAACCACCCCCTCCGCCGGCTGCAGGTCCAGCACCGCCCACGTCGGGAGTAAACCGGCCTCCACCCGGCGTCATGGACCTTGGGGATAGGCTCCTAAACCGTCTCTTCTTTTTAGATCGCTCGCCACGACCCATGCGCTCTTCCTCCTGCTCAATCAGCCCGCCGAAACCAAACCCAACCGGCACCCCGCCAGCCATGCCCGTGTTGCTGCTGAATCGCGCCGTCTCACGGCGCAGGCGTCGGATTTGCCGCTCGCGGTCACCCTCGCGCTTCTCAATCTCCTCCTTGCTCAGCGTCTCGAGCTTGGGCTCCCAGTCGTCAGCCAAGTGCTCGGGGTCGTAGCGCCAGCCGGCACCATCGCCGGCAGCGCTGACGGCCGCGTCGTTGGGGAACTCGGAGACGGCACCACTGGCACCCGGCCCGGCGCTCCACCCGGCGACGAGACCGCCCGACTCGCAGGCTTCCTTCTTGAGCTTGAGCACGGCCTCGTAGATGGCGTGCGTCATGGCGGGAACCCACTCGCCGTGCAGGCCAAGGTCGGCGCAGGTTTGCTTCGCAAAGGCCTCGGCTGTGCCGGGCGGGTGTAGAAGGGACCACTCGAACTTGTCCGTGTAGATTTGGGACGAGAGGTTGATGTTGAGGTTGATGATGCAGCGGTACGTGTCGTCGGGGCTGAAGTCGTCGGCGTCCGGCGGGATCGGCGTCGCTGTCGCTGTTACCTCACCGGTTGTCGTCTGCACCACGGCGGGGGCGGCTGGGGTGGGAGGAGCGGCCAATTTGGAGGGTGTCGATGGTACATTGCTGTTGCCACCCATAGGGGTGTCGGCTCTGCTGATGGATGCCGTGTTTGGCGCGGGGGTCGAGGACTCGAGATGATGCGGGGCCTTCACCGTCTCGGTGGCATTAGTCCGATTGACGTGGGTGTGGAAGAGGGGGTGGAGAGCGACGCCGGCATATTCCTCCAATTGTGTCCGTATTTGCTTGCTGATCTCGGTGGTGGTCTGGCTGCGGTTGGGCAGATCGAGGTCATTGACAAGCTGGATGGCAAATTGGTCCGTCGTTATGAGAGTCTCGTGGAGATTCCACAGAAAGGTATCGCGGAGTCGGTACGGCACTGTTATCTCCTGCGGTCTGAAGAAAGGGTGGTTCGGATCCATGTTGTGGCCTGGAATGGGCAATGTTCCCCCGGGAAGGAAGGGAGCAATGTCGACATCGATTCGAATGGGAATCAGGGTCAGGGGGAGACCAGCCTGGGCAAAGTTCTGAGCATCCGATCTGGGGCTGCGTACTTTGCCCATCCACTCGCGCCATATCCCTTGTGTCTCGACAGGCTCGGCCGTTTCCTTGCCTACCTTCTCGCTCGGGTCGCCCTTGGCGGTGCTGTCGTCGCGTCGCAGGCTGCGCAGGCCGGTGGGGCGTCGGCGATTATCATCGTCATCGTCTTCGTAGTCATCGTAGCCATCCTCGGCGTAGTTGATTACCGTGGTACCGCGCTTGGTTGTCCGTGAAAGCGGGTTTACTGGGACGGCACTGGGGAGGACGGGCGCGAGGAGGGAGTTGTTGTAGGTGCGCAGTCGGGGCGCATATGTCGAGAGGACGGCTTGCTGCATTTCGGACCGCGACGCCATTTTGGAGGAAGTGTCTTGTTGCGGGGACGGCTATCTCATGCTGGCTTGCTCTCGAGTGGTGGTCGGCTGCCAGTCGCGACAGCAGGGCGCGACAACGCTCGTGTCGTGTCGAGTCGAGGCTCGGCGGATTCGGGTTGCAATGGCGCAATGAAAGGGGGCGGTGAAGGACACTGTAAAGTCTAAAGCTAGCCGTTGGAAATGGTCGCAGCTGCGGTGCCAGCAACGAGTTGGTGGACTCGACGCGAAGCTTTCAGTTGGGGGCGACTGTCTTCTTTTTGCGTCCAAGGTGCAGAGGCATTCTGCAGTCAAAAACGCGACGCCGTTTGACAAGCTTGAGCTCAAAAGAGCCTAGTGTGCAGCAGATGCAGGTGCGCTTATGTAAGCGTCGCAAACTCCAACCGCTGCATGGACCCCTGTCACATCCAAACAAGTGTGCCTGAATAGCTTCAGAAAATGCGCATCCCACACACCGGTTTCTTTCAAGATACCAAAAGCACACGCCAATTCACATGCACGGGGCATTTGGGCCAAGTATAAATTGAGGCCTCGTCGTTCCTCTCTCTTCTTTCTTCCACACCTGAACAACCACGAAGGCTCAAGAAGCGCCCGTGCAAGTCGATTGCTAGCATCATCTATTATCCCTATCCTGCCTCTTGCTCTCTCACCCTAATAGCATCAGGTTTTGCCTTTGCTTGCTGGCACCATTGATCCTACCTCTTGCTTTCTCACATTGATAGCATCAGGTAAGTAGTTTCAGATTACCCAAACAGAACGAGCATTGAAACTCTGGGCTCTTTTCCGCCTGCTTTTTTCACCGGAAGGATCATTCCTTCCACCTGCTCGACACATCCAAGATATAAATAACTTCACTTTTTAATCACGGCCCCCTTACTTATATACATCTGGCATAGTCATCGCTCCTTCCGATTCATGCCCTCATATCTTTCGCCTCGGAAGGAAGCCACGCCTCTCATCTAGGGCTTCTGACCTAGCAGTCTCCACCTCAGATCTTTCGACATCGCTCATCTCGGCAATGGCTTCGCCTGCAACTTGCGCGTGGCTTCAGGGAGCCATCGAGAGCTCTGGCGCTGCCCTGGTTCCAGATCCAGCTCCGACGGCCGCTCAGACCGACAATACCATCATTACCGCCAATATCATCAATACCACTGCCCAGATCAGCAGCACGAGTGGCACTACCCGAAAACTGGTAACCGTTCGCATGATCAAGACCGTCGAGTCTTTCAACTTTGAGCACAACATCATCAACGTCGATGGATGGTGCGTATTATCTACAAGTATTCTCGAGTCCTAGAACAGAAGTATGGTGCTGACATTCCTGAGCAGGACCGTTGTCATGAAAAAGGACGACACGTTCTTCGTGGACGAATTTGTCGTCTTTCTGGAGGCAGATTCTTTTCTGCCGGCAACAAAAGGCCACTATGGCGCACTGTTCGCCGAGGTCGGAAACCCCCGGGTGAACGTCAATCAGAACGGCTACCGTGTTCTTGTGCGCAGTTTCATGAACAGCAGGAAGCAAATGGTCTACTCGCAAGGCCACATCTTCAAGCTGAGCCGGTTCCCAGAAATTGCCGCCGACGTCTTGGCTCGCGAGGAGCAGGCCGGCTATCCCGACTCGCCCACGTTTGCTTCAGTCATGCGTGAGACCGACTACGCCAAAGAGTTGGGCATCAGGAAGTGGGAGGACAGCCAGCCAGAGGGACCCATTTCCCATGGGAAAGTCCCATCTTTTGTCCTCAAGACCGACATGGAGCGGGTGCAGAACTGCCCCAACCTTTTCACCAAGGCCAAGTACCTGAAGTTCATCTTCCAGGAGTCGGTTAAGGTGGATGGCGCCTCCATGAGCTGCTACTTTGTCGGCAAGCCCTCCAGGTTCTACAACCACTTGGGCCAGCTTCCCGCCAGCTGCACGCAGTATGCGGCCCAGCCCAACGGCCGCTTTGGAGTGTGCTCCAAGAACTGCGACCTTTTTCCAGATGATGTCAAGGGCAATCCCTACTGGGCCACGGCCATCAAGAATGGCCTCCATGCCAAGCTAGCCAAGCTTGGCGAGTCGATTGTTGTCCAGGGGGAGCTTGTTGGTTGGAACATCCAAGGCAACCCTTATGGATATCCAAAGGGCGAGAATGACTTTATCGTCTTTTCTGTCATTGACGTGGATACCAACAAGCGACGGGATGTTGGCATGGTCGAGCTCTTCGCCCAGCAGCAGGGCCTCAAGCATGTCAAGGTGTTGGGATACCACACCATCCGTCAAATCGCCAGCAGCCATCAGGATCTGCTGGACAGGGCTGACAGCATGGATGGTGAAGGTTTGGTGTTCAAGAACACCACCGATGGGCGCTGGTTCAAAGTCTTGTCTGGCCGATACATCAACGACCGCGAGAACTCCCGCGCCAATGGGCCTGTTCCCCTTGGTATCAGCAACCTCATCACGACGGCTACCAGCAATGCCGAGGCTGCCGCGGAAAAGACCGACATTTCTCGCCCTAACGAGCGCGAAGATAGCATCGAAGAGTCATCCTCGGGGAATGAGATGGTCCTCGTTCCTCAGCCTTCGACTCTCAGCATCTTGCCCCCTATGGCATCGGTCTCGCCCTCCTCTTCCTCCGGAAACATGTCTTCCTCCGGAGATGCCGCATCAGGATCCGACTCAGAGGGCGTTCTCGTCCAAAACCCGAGAGTTCTGACCCCCTTGGAGTCCATGTCCGACAGTGACTCGCTCGGTGACACCCCGGGCGACTTTTACGACGAGGATGACTCTGACGATGGGTCCGATGATAATAATCACCGTGATCTGTATTTCAGCAACTCAGCAGAAGGTCCTGGTAAGAAAGTCATTCTCGATGGGAAGGAGTTCGTTGTCTATTACCAGGCCCCCGCCGACCGCAAGATGGTCGACATTGACCAGCCCGGCTGGGAAATGCCCGAAGAGGATGTCAAGGTGCTGATCAACGGGTGGCGCGACCTTTCCGAGAAGGGCGCCATCGAAGGCAGCGGCACCAGATTGGAAACCTGGCTCAAGAGCTGCATGGCGGAAATTTATTTCGACAGGGACCCCTTCCCCGTCGATGAGATATACTTCCGCTTGAATGGCGGTCACGAAAAGCAGCCTGAGCCCCTCTCCAACCCAAAGGTCAGTAACGACAACAAGCCGAGTGGTCTCGACGACCAGCACACGACTAATAACGGCAACGACAGTGGAGGCGGTGGTGGTTCTGTCAAAACCATGTCAGACAAGTACCAGGAATATGCCAAGTGGCTTGGTCTTGTTTAGATGGTGTGGGCATCCGGGCTACCGGTCTTCGTGGCTCAGATGGCTTGTTTTGGGGGGATAAATAGGTTCTTATGGAAGGAGGTATCTAGGTTGACATTTGGCGTCAGAATTCAGAAATTGCAGACTTATTTTGGGCGTTGAGTTGATGGTGGCATCACGCAGATTTGCAACGCATTTATTTTCCCCGGCCAAGAGCCAACTTATGCTGCTTTGTCGAGTTTTTGGGGTTTGCTTTTCAAGGCACAGGAATCATGGAGATCCCGTGGGACTGTTTCGAAAAAATGCGGGCAGTTACTATGGCCGGCTTTACATTGCCAAGACAGCTCAAGACACGACTGGAAGTATTATTATGAGTGTATAATACATACGTACATGAAAAATCTCATTTAGGTGGCCCATGAAGCTGGCAAACGGTTTCCCCCGTAACTGTGACTGCCAAGTAATTGGCTTGGGGCAGCAGTCTCTCTTAGGACGACATCTCAGACCAATCCTTGTGCGTCAAGTCGCCAGCCCTAATTTAAGGTGAATGTCAATGTCACGTGTACATTGTGAGGTTTGTTTGTTCGCGCGTTACACTCGGAGAGAGACGTTAAAGTCTCGGGCAGATGTGGCAGTTGAATCTTGGCAAGTGACATAACTGATGGTATTTCTCAACGTGTAAGTGTACAGAAAGGATTGAATCGAAGCTCGAGGGCGCATCACACAAATTTTAGGAGAGGTTATGAAAGGAGAATGAAATTTCAAGAATTTGTTCTAATCTTGCAGAGACACTGAAAACATGTACTCTGCAAGCAGCTCTCAGAGCAGGGAAGATAAACCCGGTGATGTGACACCTCAAACCCCAAGGCCTGTTAGGCTGGGCTCTCCTCTTCGGCATGCCGTAGCTCGCAATATCCATGATCGCCTCGAGCTTAGGTCAGAATGCAAACGTGGGATTCCCGTCCCTGGAATCAGAGCTGACCATACTTTCCCTAGCCTTGGCACCTTTTGGAAGTGCTTCTGGGATAGAGATTCGAACTCTCCTGGAAGGCCCTGCTTCCGGAGGAATCCGCGGGAGTGGAGGTTCTGTGGCCTCTTGGTATAGGCCTGATGGTCCCGCCCTGGGGTAGCTCAAAGGCGTTGTCGGTACGAACGTGCCGCTGTCTGTGTCGCGCATCGCCGTCGCGGCGGCCCACATTGAGGATATTTCGGACACTCCGGATTGCCGGAAAGGAGTGCCTGGCGGTCGGCCACCAAACGTTGATGGAGTTGACCGGCCTGCGGATGGTGACGATCCTTGGCGGTTGAACATTGTTGATATCCTGGAGCGGACAGGTGTTCTTCTGCTTCCTGTGCCGGGGCGCTGAGGCGCTTTCTCGCTTTCCTTCGATACAATACCCAAGGGACGTAAGGATGAAAGGGGAATGGCCCGTCGCATCTGAGAAAACCATTTGGAGAAGACTTGTTTTGGCTTTACGACTTCAGGAGATTGACCGCTGACAGCAAAGACGCTGCGGCCAACCTCAACATCAGGCACAGCAGCCGGATCTTCCATACGACTATATCCACTGCGACTGAGTGTGTCGCTATCTCCAGGTTCAAATGCTGAAAAGTCTTGGTGGTGGCGGGTCCATCTTCGGCAGGCAAAGACTGCCAGTGCCACTATCAAAAAGAAACTGGCTAAGGAACAATCAGCATTGTGAATTTACCACGTCGAAAAGGGTACTTACACATCGACCCAATAACAACTCCAACAGTCTGACCCGAGGAGAGCATGGTGGCCCGAGGGTTTATTGCGGCTGATGAGCTTGTTGTCGCAGGGGCCGAGATATCTGGAATAACTTTTGTCATGTTAGTTTGTGAGCTTGTAGTAGAGTTACTACGCGCTCGCGGGGATTGCTCGACCTACTTCCGGTGGTTGCTGGGCCTGGGGATGTTGTGATTGTCGAGAATGTTGTGCCAGGGGTGAAAATGAGAGAAGTGGCTGGTGCTGAGCTCGAAGAGGTGTCATCAACTGTGCTGGTAGACATGGTTGAGGCTGCGCTCGAAGAGCTGCCATCGGCCGTGCTACTACTAGGCGTGGTTGATGTCACGGCTGCACTCGAAGAGGTAACTGGGATACCTGTTGAAGTCAAAATAACCGAGGAACTCGAGGGTGCGGACGATGAGGACACTGCCGGTGGCTTTGTTGGTGTTGTAACTGGTGTTGGCGAAGTGAAGGGTGGTGGAGTAGAGGTACCACTGGTCGTACTGGCACTGGCAGTAAATATCGAAGTCGTGGCCGTCGTTTTGGGTGGAGTCTCAGTAGTGGTGGGTATGAGTGGTATCGTTGGTGAAGGCGGATCAATGGTGCTCGTCGTCGTCGTCTTTTCTGGGCGGTCTTTGCCTATGAGACCAGGGGGTATCGGCACCAGTTTTGGCTTGCCTTTTTCCTCCTTATCCTTGCCGCTCTCATCGTCCTTCTCATCCTTCTTATTTTTCTTATGGAAGAAGTCAAAGACCTCGCCCAAAATCTTTCGGCGTTTTCGAGGGAAGAGGTCTTGGGTTGCTCGCAGCTCTTCCATGATGCCATGACTTGGCTCAACCAAAGCGACTTAGAGAGTGAATGGCAATTCGATGTGACCGGGATCCTCATTCCGACCCTTGAGACCTCAGTCGACTTCCCTTGGCTGGCCGGTGGGTCTAAACACAGCGCGGAGGAGATAACCTTTTGGGTCGAGCCTGGGCTGCCTGGTCAAGTCCACTGTCCATGTCGACGGACCGGGGCCGAGTTCTTATGAGAATGGTATCTTCCGAAAACGAGTGCGGGGGAGCCAAACGAGGCATTTGCTGGAACGAGCTGGAGGGCTTGGAGCCTCAAACGATTCCAAATCCACGGTGCCGCGCTCCATCCCAGGGTTGCGCCCCCGTGTGCCGTTCTGAAGGTGTAGGCATCGGGATAGTAGACATGGACATAAGCCTCGGCATGGGTAGGGATCGGCACTTCGATCCAATGGGGCGCTGCGCTCTCTAAAGAGCCCCAATTGGAGCCTGGACAGGACAGTTTCAGCATCTCCAAGCTAGGGAAGTTGAAGGGTTGGGTGAAACGGTGTGGCGGAACCCCTGTCCTCTGCATCCCTCCACACCCAGCTGCATCCCACGGCGGGACGGCTGCATAACAGATCTTAGCATGATCTTGGCAGCAACCGGTGGATTGTGCCCAGGTTTTTTGACCGGCGACAAGGACTCTCGTCGATCAGGAAAAAAACCCCAGATGGAAAAACTGGTAGCGGATCGTTTCTATAGTTCTGAGAAGGTAAGCATAAAAACGTGGAGAACCAAGCAATTGCACCCGGGGAAACATAGGTGGCTATGTCATGTTTTTTTGGGTGGTCCGAGAGGCATACATGCGCGGGGGGACTTCTGTCAGTCAGGGGCTGCAACGAGCCAGTGTTACATTAATGGAGCGCCAGCATCAAAGATCAGATGACCGTATGAAGTTGTCAATTGCTGCTGCCCGAGACAAAACCCTCTCTTGGATTTTGGCCGCACAAAGTCTCAGGCTCGACTTTCGTGCACATGTGGCCGTCGATTTCGCCGTACTTCTCATCCGAGTCACCTCGGTGCATGCGAGCCACACTATGTGCTAATTTTAGACGATACCAGTCCTTCAAAAACAGCCTGCGATGCGAATTGTTGGACAAGACATCGCTCTCGGAGATTGAATGGCATAATAGTTTAATAATTTCCGAAATGAAAGTCACCGATGGCGTTGAGATGGGGATGTGTTTCATGGAGGAAATAATCAAGAGGAGTCATAGATAGGGTGAATAGCACGACTCGCAGGGCTGGAAGAAGCTGAGTCGAAAGCCTTTTGAAAAAGAGCTGGAATGATGAGGCGAGGGGGTTTATAGTATTTCGCTCCTGCCGTTGTTGGACTGCTCGCCCTTACTGGCACCCAAGGTTGTACCTGCCGTCGAGCCTGCACTTGAATTGCCCTCGAGTGTGTGCCGAACATGAGGTAGGGAACAGCTGGGAGCGATTGGCCATAGCGATTAGCGGTTGGCCATGCCCACGGCGCAAGAAGTGGAAAGTGCTCCTGCCTCTTCTCAACTTGACATTGGCGAGTGAATGTGGCAACATGCAGTGTGCTCTTCTGATGAAAAAGATGCAAGCTGAGACGCCTCCACCCAGCTACAGACATTTCTTTTCTTCAACATCATCTCTTCCCTAGCGCCCCTAAGACCATACCTATGGTGACTGACGACTTCTATCTGTTGTTAGTCTCGCAAACTTCTATTCACGACTACCGCATAGCCATGGCATTCCCTTATTTTAGTGCCTTGCTCTTCACGCTGCTGCTGGACTAGACCCCCACCGCAGCCGTAGCAACCCTCCCATCCACCTCCGGACTCCAATGGTCGCCGTGCTATCCCGTCACCTTCCACGTCCGCGCCTCCGCTTCAAACGTCATCTTCAAGCACCCCCCCGACCCTTACAACCCCGAAGACATTACCGCCTTCGCCGCCGCCTGCTCCGCCAATGCAACCGGTCCCCTGCTCAACGGCACAACCCTCATCACAGGCACCTTCCGCGTCAAAGGCACCTACTGCCGCCCCGCCTCCTCGTCCCGCCATCACCACTACCCCCCAACCCTGCAGCTGCTCGTCCACGGCGGCTCGTACAACCGCGACATATGGAGCGGCCACCCCTTCGGCGACGACTACAACTGGCACGCAAGCGCCATCGCCCGCGGCTACCACACCCTTGCGATCGACCGCCTCGCCCACGGCGGGGACACCTACCGCCGCTATCCCGACCCGATTACGGTCGTTCAGGGGCCGCTGCAGATGGAGATCATACACCAGCTGATCCGTGCCGTGCGCCTCGGTGGACGCCGCAGTCCGCTGCCGCGGGCGTTCCGGCGCGTCGTGTACGTGGGGCATTCATACGGGGCGATGCTGGGGACGGCGCTGGTGGGGAAATATCCCGAAGATGTGGATGGGTTGGTAGTCATGGGGTTTGGTGTCTTTGTCAATATGGCGAGGACGTGGGAGATGATGCGGTTCATGCCCGCGGCGCTGGTCGACACGAGATTCAAGAGGTTGCCGCTGGGGTATCTGGCTGGGTCGTCAAGAAGGGGCAGGGAGGAGGTGTTTTACACGGGTTTCTATGATGACCGGATTCCCGGGTGGGATTATCGGCATCAAGATACCGTTACGGTGGGTGAGATTTGTAGTGTTGGGTTTGTGGAGCCGGCGGAGGGGTTCCGCGGAAAGCCCGTCTTGGCGGTAACTGGGGCAAGTGATGTGATTTTTTGTAGCGGGGAGCTGCCCGGGACCTGCGAGGAGAAGATGGAGGCGACGGGGCTGCTGATGTTCCCGAACGCAAAGCCCGAGGTGTTCATCCCGCGGAACACGGGGCATGGTTTGACATTGCACCTCACCGCTGCGCAGACTTTTTATGGTGTGCAAAACTTTCTTGATGGGCACTTTGCATGAGAGTAGAGTCATGACATCGGGCATGGAATAAGACGAGCAGGTAAGCTAGCTAGGCACAGGGGCGAGATCTTCACAATCCCCTTGACGCCATCCGAGTCCTGAGGTCAAACTCTCCTATTCGGCCATGGTCAACCCATGCGGCTTTTTGATGTAGATAGTGGTGTCATAGTCAAATGGCGTGTACTCATCCATGTCATTCGCGGGAGAGCCAATCACTAGGAGTCACTTGTCATGGCGTTTAGTCGCTGGGTCGTCAGAGCATCAGTGCCAACTCGAGGTTCTATCAACATCATCCTGTTCCATATCATCATGGCTGGTCTGGCAATGTCGAGTGTGATGTTCCGCACGGGAAAAGCTGGAGAGTTGCAGAAGATGACGGTCTGATCATTCATCTCAAGAAACCTATCCGGGTCTTCGAGGATGGCGATGCCCTCGTCGCCAAGTACCTTTTGGTCGATTGGGGAGTACGTCGGGTCTTGGGTGTAGCAACTGATATCGCATGCAGTTGCCGAACTGCCCGATCTCTCTAGCTTGCTCACAATCATGTCTTGGAGTGTCAACATGATGTTGTGGATGAAAGTCCCGTAAGTCTCAGACTCGGGATCAGGATCGTCCTCGGCCAAGTCGAACGTCAAACTCCCCGAAGCGATGGCTATCATCTTGTTGACAGGTGGGATGTCGAACTTGTCGATGATTCCTTTCAGTGCTAGGCATTGCATGCTGGTCTCCCATCTAGCTCTGGCGCGTAAGCCCGCCACGTTCTCAAGATTACTATCCACGATGGGGCCCTTGCCAACGAGCTGGGGATGCTCGTTCATTTGTCCGTGCGATTCTCATGTTTTTGCAATGAGTGGAATCTGGCAGAAAACAAGCCCTCTTCTACCTCTGTTTGCTTTATCTCATGGTTGGCTGAGTCGTTGTATGGTGCCTGAAGATGAAAGGCAACTATTCATATGAGACCGCTGAGGCGTTGTTGGCCGTTGCAGCTGCAGGGGCGAAGCTCGAAGCGGAGCCTGTATCCTACTTTACAGGCTACAAGCACACTGTCCTGAAGGCCACCTGAGGACCTCATTCGCCAACCCGGAAACAGTCATGTGATAGGAACGTAATACAGATGATACCTTACCTTCTAAGCCATTTCAGGGACTGACCATCGCTTTAAAATCAGCGACATCCCGGAAACCTCCCACTTCCATCACAAACCTCTTATCGTTCCCGTCAAGTCCCACAATGGCACATGCCAAACCCATCATCGTCATCATCCCCGGCGCCTTCCACCGGCCAAGCCACTACAGCGACGTCATCCACCCCCTCGAATCCCTCGGTTACACAGTCCTCAGCGTCCCCCTCGTCGTCTGCGGCGACACCAACATCTCCCGCGACGCAACCCCCTCCGACGACGCCAAGGCCCTCCATGCACAGCTCCTCCCGCTCTTGGATGCCGGGAACGAAGCGGTCATCGTAGCGCATAGCTATGGCTCCATGGTAGCGACGGCGTCTATCCAGGGGCAGACGAAGGCCGAGCGAGCTGCCAGAAATCTCGCTGGGGGTGTAGTCGGGGCGATTTGGGTGGCGGGCTTTGCGTTTCCTGCGAAAGGGAGAAATGTCCAGGGGGGGGAGGGGGAGATGGCGCTGAGGGAGCACCGTATTCTGAAGGACGGACTCGTCTCCCTCACCGAAGGCGTAAAATCCCAGTTTTACAGCGACCTTGCCCCAGACGCGGCAGACGCGGTATTTGGCTCGCTGTGCAAATTCCAGTCGCACAAGAGCATGAACACGTTTCCGCAGTTCATTGAGTCGGAGATCACGGTTCCAAAGATGTATCTCCTTTGTGAGAGGGATCAGACATTGCTGCCCGCGTTCCAGGAGGCCATGGTTCAGGTGGGGAAGTTTGACAAGGTGGTTAGGCTCGAGTCGGGGCATTCGCCGTTCTTGAGTGTTCCTGGGAAGGTGGTTGAGACTATCGTGGGTTTCTGCGGGGAGGTTTCTGGGCTTTGAGGCTTGCCTAAGGCGGCCAGATGCTGAAAAATTGGGTGCCCACACAACCCCGAATTGCGCTTTCCCTCAATGTCTCTAGCCTGAGGTTCTTGCTTCTTTTGTGTTTCGAATTTTCAAACATGCGTCCCTCTTCTCTGCCACCTTCACATGCACCTTCCAAGTAACAACTTATAACACCACGTCACCAGATTAATTTGAGTGTCTAGAGTTGAATAATAATCAGAAATTGAAAAACACCCCCCACCTGTCAAATCACAAACCGCCCATCCTGCGCTCCGTTCAGTCCCTGGTCTTGGCTAGCCACCGATCCAAGACGACATTCAAGGTCGCCGGGTCTTCTAGCGGGGCATAATGTCCGACCTCGGGCAGAACGACCAAGCTCGACCCCCAAACGCTATCCCTCAGCGCGCCCGGAACATCGCGGCTGATGACCTCCTCGGAATCGCCGCCCGAGAACCAGATGATGGGCGCCTTGTCCGGGTCCTCGTAGCGCGTCTTGATCTTGGCAAAGTCGGGCGACGTCCACTGCGGCAGCTTGGACTGCATGGCCACGATGCGGTCCGTGAACGTGTCCCACGCGGCCGGCACCGGCGCGATGGCCTCGTACTCGGCCCGCATGCGCGCCGCGTGCTCGTCCCAGAAGGGCGCCGTCTCGATGCCCGTGACGTTGACTTGCCCGGGGTTGGCGTTGGCGCCGAAGACGAAGGCGCGGTCGACCAGCGACGCCGAGGGGCCCATGGCGAGGGACACGACCGTGTTGCCGCCGTCAGACCCTTTTGTTGTTAGTACCTTGGCTGATCTTCCGTCAACGGGGAGGGAGGGCAATATGATCACCCACAGCCGAAAAAGGCAGCGCGCTTGATGCCGAGTTGTCTGAGGAGCGCGGCGGCGTCGCTCGCAAAGAGGTCATAGGAGAGGCGGACGGCCGGGTCGTCGGTTGAGCGGCCGTGGGCGCGCGTGTCGATGGCGATGATGGGGCGGTCCTGCTGGGAGGCAATGAGGTGTCTGATCTGGAAGGCCAGCCATCGCGAGCTCATCTGGCTGCCATGAAGCAGCACGACAGGCTCTTTCTTGGCTACTTTCAGGGTTGGTCCGTAGAGGGTGTACCAAAGCTTGATGTTGTTGACATTGGCTGTCCCCTGAAAGCGCGCATTTGGCGGGAGGACGGGAGTGGCAGGGAGGGTTTTGTAGAGTGGCACATAGGCCTTGGGAGTTGCTAATGGTGCTGCTGGGTTGTTGGTAGTGGATATTATAGCACCGGCCTGGGCCGTAATGGCGGCGCCAAGGAGCAAGAACACGGATGAAGGTGCAAGCATGGTGAAGGGGATGTTTGGATGTTGAACTTGGAGTGAACTTGGGATTATTCTCGATGGCGTATACGATGCCTTTATACACGCGCATAGCCATTGGGCTACTCAAAATACAAATCATCACCACCACTCACCCGGATCAGCCCGTCGGGCTCATGGTGAGTAAGAATGTGACCTGGAAACTAGAATAGGAGCGTGCCTCGATGCATCTTGGCGGATTACGCTAGCAGGTGATACGCGTCTTGTTTCGTAGATCTCTGCTGAGTCGACAAGCGCTCTGGTCAGCACTCTACCTTTCACCGCGTAAATCCACCATGTCCCCCATACATGACCCACACCCTGGACCTGGCAGCCAGCAGCCAGCAGCCAGCTACGGCTCTCCATACCTCCGCCTAGGTATCTAGTGGGGCACGGTGATCTGCACAGTGGATAGGTAGGTAGCTACGCGGCAATCCGTTTGGCGGTCTTGGCCTCGTGACATGTTGTTTTCGAGTGCTGTGTCTAAGTCTTGGCTCGCCGCATTGTCAGTCTCACTGCAGAACTTTACGATTGGGCGAGTCAACTCACCAAGCCTCTAGGTGGTCTCACTTTTTTTTGCTTACCAGTGTCTTTGCGCAATTAACAAGGCCTGTTTCTGATGGCAGGCTTGTTGCCAATTCCAAATACTGCTTTCGCCTTTACTACTAGTATTAGACACCCCAGGAAACGGGGCCATGGCCTGTGCAAGCGGCGGTACTAATTGAAAGAAAGCCTTTGATGCTGTCGCAAGCGCATCGCAAGATACCTTGTTGCCCCGGAGCAACATCCTCAGATACCTATTAATCTCATTTTTGGAAAGCATCTAGTACTTTTTGTCAAGTACCACAAGAACTTCACTCCACCTTCTGGCCATACACAACATGGCTAAGCACACATCAAGTCAGCAAATATGCCCCCACATCCCGACCCCGGATTCGGAACTCACAAGTCAAACATGGCATGAATCTTGGGATCCGCCAAATCCCTCCTCACCTTCACCAGCAGCGCCTGCACCTCCTCGGCCTTCCACATCAGCACGCCGGTATACAGCCGCAACGACAGCCCCTCCAGCCCGCCCATGACCTGGGCCAGGTTGTACGCCCCGACCTCCTTGAGCAGCGGGTCCTTGGGCCACGGCCCAATCGGAACCTTGTACCGCCTGTGTACAATGTTCTTGAACCCGGCGTCCTTGACCCAGCCCGCGAGCTTGGAGCCCGGGTTGGGCTCGCGCCCGAGGGTGCGGGCCGCGTCGAGGAGGGTCGAGATCCAGACGAGGAGCGGGTCGTCCGGCTGGAGGGAGGCGTCGTCCGAGTAGTACTGGAGGTCAAAGTCCTGGAACTCGGCCCAGCCGTTGGGGGCGAGGTTTCTGGTTGCGTGTTAGTTGGGGTTGAGGGTTGGGGGAGGGGTTGACAGAGGATACACAGACTCGTAGATGGTGCTGACGAGCTTGGGCCAGTCAAAGATGCTCGCAGCCATGTATCGAGTAAAAATCCAGTCGAACCTGGACTCGCTGAGCCAGGGGCTCTCGACGTCGTCCACCTCGAACTTGACGTTGGGCGGGACGAAGGCGGGCATGTTGGCGCTGAGATCGTTTCCGGTGATCTGTGGTGGTTAGGGTGTGTGCATCAGGAATACGTTTTGTGGTTGGAGGAGCTCTGTTTACCGTTGCGTCAGGGAACTCCTCGGCAACCGAGATTGCCCCTACTACATGTCAGCACCTGCAATCTTCGGCAGTGAATTGTTGAAGGTTCAAGTCCTTACAAACCCCTGTTCCCGTGCCAATATCCAGGATGCGCTTTGTTTTCTCCTTGTCAACCGGAGCTAGGTACAGCCCACCTATGACGCGAGTCATGATCTCATGAAGCAGGAGGAGGCGTTCCATCTCCGGCTGAAGCTCTGCAATATCAGTCTCCAATTGAGCCAAACTGCATTTCTACCTTGGGCAGTACCGTACCTCGTCATTCGGTCGTGAGTATCCTGAGATGTTAGTTGCTTTCCTTGCATTTAGAGTCCAATGGTACTAACTTCCCGATCTAAAGGCATGGTAGCGACGGCCGTGTTCGACGGGATAGTTGACAGCGCTAGACGCTAGAGACGTCCCATAGCTTGAGCTGTTCAGTCGTAAAAAAACACATATCAGTCGGGTAATAAGTCAGAGATCTATCTATAAAGAGGGGCGACTCACAGATTATCTTCTATGATATCATCACTGTCTACCTGCACCAGAGAAAGTAAGATTTCCAGTGAGGTCGAAGACGAGGGATATTTTGAGGTTTGGCTTACATCAATCAGGCCATCGGTTGCCCGACTTGTTTCTCCCCATTCGTTCATCTTATCTGGCAGCGCTCAGTCAGAGCTAGCTAAGATAACGGGCCTGTTAAAGGGAAGACATGTGAGTCCAAGGGAAAAAGGTCGAGGACTCGGAATTAAACACGACGACGCATGGCAGAATGTGCGGGGTTCTCGGTCTGCACGGCCGAATACCGGTGTGGGTGACATCCGGGATGCATAACGAAGACACAGGGTCTTGGCTTAGTTGGGCCGGGGAACCGCTCATGCCAGGCTTCGCCCCACCAACCTCCCCTGCTACACCCCGAAAACTGCATGCGTCCGGCCCTGGAAGAGGAAGTATTGCCGCGAGGACTGGCGATTATTATCGGTTGGTGGCTGCTAACCCTGCTCAGCGCCTTTAGCTTGCAGGTCTGAGCCCTTCCAACCCAGGTGCTCTTGAACTTGGGTTAAGTTTACAATGCCGGATAAAAGCCTGCGAGACAGTTATGTTTTGTTCCCTCAGCTTCTGACATCGAGGTTCATTAACCCCAAAAGACTCAATTGATCAACTCAATTGACTCGATGTTTGAAGGACAAGGAAAAAGGTAGAGCAGACCTTTTCAAGCTCCAAAGTAATTCTCTAAAGAGGACTGGATAGACCACAGACAATACCCAAGATTTCCCTGCTACCATGTATACTGACCTCCAATGAGCACTGTTAAAACATGGGGCGGATCCTCATCATGGCCGGGGTGCACAAATTCAACCTGCATTATACCGGTGCCACCAAAGGGGTGGCCCAAGCGGGTGGGAGCAGTACCAACGAGGTATTGAAGCTCCAGGCGCAGACGCGTGTGGGCCTTTTCCAACTCAGCCGATCTCCCACATGCAATCATCTCCATGGGTTTGTTGAGCTCGTGTCAGGAGTGAAGAGATAGCCCTTCATGCTTGTCATTTTCTCGCGCTTGACGGCGTAGTTCCGACCGAAGAGTTCTATCGCTTAAACCTTGATAAAACCAAAAAGAGCAAAAAGAAGTGCTCCTAGTAGGACCCCGACCTCTCTGACACTGCTCTAACCATGTGACACCGGCACCACACCTAGGTGAGAAGTAAGGTGTAGTAGGGGTGACAACGACAAGGTGAGTGATCAACTGCAGATTAGACTGCAGAGCTATAACGATGACCCGTACAGTGTCGGACGATCAAATCGTTCAGGGAGATGGAATGATCAAACAGAGGATAACACACGATGCCTTCGCAGTTGCAAGTTAATTGAAGAAGAGGGAGGTTGCTTGCAGGTCGTCGCATCCAAACCACCACAGAGCTTCCCGCAGCAGTCAGGGACAGGATCACCAAGCACAGGGTGCAAGAGAAAGTCAACAAGATCACTATCTCAGAAGATATAATGAAGAATAGATGAACAAACAACAAGGGTTCCACAAGGATAGAATTCCCCTTAGCTTCACTGAAGTTCAGCTGATAATCTTCCTAAGGTCGGTTTCCAAAAAGGACTATAGAGCTTCTTCCTCCTTTGAGTCACCGCTCTTTCATCTCTTTTATGGAAGGCTATATACTAGATATAATGATACTGAACTGGTGCAGCAAAACCAGCAGACAAACAGAAAAACAGAGGCACACTCTAGATGTTGGAGTGTGCAACCCTCCGATCGGAGGGAAGGATGAAGTAACCGAGTAATGAGAGAACAAATCAAGTAGCAAATCGAGTAGCAAATCAAGTAACCAATGTGTTAGACACCTTGGAGCGTAAGGATCCTTGTTCCTCACGCAAGCAATTACATTCTATTGTGTCCCATAACTTTACAAGTCCTTGGTGACAGCAATCTGTTTGACAGAGTGTGATACCCCCTTTCTGAGATACTTGCCGTTGAGAATCAACCTTCCCGTTAACCCCAACCCTAGAGCGTCCCGCCCTATGATCTGTCATTCAATACAAGGCACCCAGGTACCCAGTGCACAGGTTGTAGCACATCCCTACCAGTGCCTTGGGGTCATCGAGTATTGCAGATGGATTAAATGGCCATATACCATCCTTTTTAAAGCCGCTACGTATATTAGAAACGCTACAGGCTCGGCAGGAGGCCTCCCTGTAGCAAAGAAGGAACCGTTGCTTATTGGCTGGAGCTGAGGCTCTGCAGTGGGCGAGGAGCTTGGTATTCTGCCTGAAGTAGTTCTTTAGGAGTGAAAAAACGCTGCGGTCTAGGGGCTAAGACTTATGTGAGCTGTGGGATGGTAGGTGGAGTAGTTGTACGCGGTTTTGTTGGTATCGTGGCTGCTATGCTCGTCGATTATAAGGAGGCGCCAATCTTTGCGGTTCTGGGGCTTTGTTTCCGGTAGATAGACCTCTTTTAGCTACTTGATAGTTATCTCGGCGTTGCTCCAGCCTGTAGGGGAGTGGGCGTACTTCCAATCTCGAAGCTGCTCCTGATCCTTTAGCCATTTGGGGTTCCGTTGGCAGGGGTGATGTTTTTGGTCTGCAACTAATGGCCCAAACGGTTGAAGAAATCCTCGTATCGCTCCTTAGTAGAACCGCGAACTCGAGCTCTTTCCAATAGTACACTTTGCTTGGTTTTGACTCAATCGTGGTGCGAAAGAAAGCGATCTACCTAACGGTAGCCGATAGGGGTGAAATCTCCGCCCTGGGCGAGTATTTCTTGCCCCATTCTGGTGATCTCCACTTTGCTGGGGGCGCGGCCAGCAGTTTCCTGATCGAGGCACCACTCTACCAAGAAGGTCTCCTGCGCAGGGGAGAGCTTTCTGGTCGTTATTTTTTTGCTGGCGGCCTTGGTGGTAGAGCCGTGGATGCGGTCACTGAGCGTAGATGGCGAGATTTCCCAAAGCTTAGCCGCCTCGCGCTGAGACTTGCCATTGTTGACGTCATTGATTTCCAACTGAATATTCTGCTCACGCAATGTCCAGTTGTGGGGTAATCCGGTTGTGGGGTCGCCCCTTATATACCAAGAGCCTTGCTAGTTCCTTAGCTAGCAAGTATCAAATCCCTCGAGCGTATCAAGAGCGAGAAGGCCGACACAGGCTTCAGCCGGCGCACATCACTGGCATCATTTCATGTTTGACGATCAGATGCTGTTCAGCGTCCAATACACGCACCGCAGGGGGTGTGATTGTCCTCCTGGCCCTCTCCTCTGCCAGTGCCGGAGGGTCAACCACGGTCTCACGTTGCCGAAGCAGCTCCACGACAGCATCATATTTGTGCAGAGCAGCCCGTTGGGTCGGCGTCTCGTGGCGCTTGTCGCCGATGTTGACGTCTACGGCTGGGCTCCGTAGGATCTCCTTCACCACCTCGGTATACCCATGGTCGGCCGCCCGCCAGAGAGCCGTCTCCCCGGATCGGACGTCGCGCGCGTTGATGTCGATCTCGGGGCGGGCGAGAAGCACCCTGACGACATTATGGTGGCCTCGATCTGCCGCCCTCCAGAGCGGCGCCTCTCCCACACGGACACCACGGCCCTTGCCTTCGATCCGGTTCGGATTGACGTCTGTCCTCTGCAGCAGGATGTGGGCGACGCCAGCGTGTCCGTTCTCCGCCGCTAGAGCTAGCGGCGTCCGCCCGCCGCGGCTCAAGGGGTCGGCGCTGATGTCGGGGCGCTGCAGGAGGATCTGGACGACGGCCTCCTGCCCCTCTGCTGCTGCCACGTGTAGGGGGGTTTCTCCCCGCATATCCAGGGCGTTGACATCGACATCTGGTCGGAGCAGCAACGATGTCACGGTTCCGGACAGGCCGAGGCGGGATGCCGCGTGCAGCGCCGTGTATTTGGCCAACGAGGTGGCGTTGATTTCGAAGCCGTGCTTGATGCGGTAGGATACCCGATACCAAGACACTCTCTTGGCATCATCGGTGAGGAATCCGAGCGCAGACTCTTTCAGCGTCGTCTCAGCTTCGACCTCCCGCACGTGATCCGCCCAGTACCGCGCAACGTAGGGCAGGAGAGCATACTGCTTGAGGTGACTCTCCAGCCCACCGCTCCGGGCATCTATGACACTGCTAAACGACAGGTACGTTACACAGGTGGCCGCTACGTCAGTCTGGAACTGAGAGAGACGGTCCGCGAAGGCGGTCTCAAAATACTCTTGCGCGGTATAGTGGACGAGACGGACGACGGAGCTCTCTCGATCGACCGTGACGAGACCGGCGCAGACCGAGATGACAATGTCCTCTTCCGACATGCCCTCTTCGTCGAGTGCCGTGTCGCCCGGCTCGACGGCCAGGGCGTGCTGCACTTCAACCCGAGTCAGGGGGCGCTTGGCGCAGATGACCCAGGAGAGGAGTCGCACCGCCAGGTTGACGTCGTCGGGGCTCTGCTTCCAGATGCGTTGCCAAGCCGCTTCGTACATATCCTCTAGATGGTGGGGGAGGTTGTCGAGCGATTTTCGGATATCGCGTTTATTGTTTTTCTTGGCTACGTGATCCATCTGGAGCTGTGCGAGGAGGAACCTGTCAAGGAGGCAAGTGTTAGAGACATAGGGCCTTATGCATCGGGTGCTTTGAGAATAGGAAGGATAACTCACATGCCCTGTACGTTTTTCGTAATCCGATCGGCGATGGTGGAGCGCAAGTCCGCGTCGGTTCCGAGGAGGCGGTCGAGCCGGTCCTCCTTCTCCATCCGGTTCTCGAGGTAAAGTTTGACGTCGCTGTCGGATGCGCGTATCTCCATCTGTAGGTCGTTTCCCAAATCTGCCGAGAGAGAGGCGGAGAGCCGAGAGGTAATCAGCAGGTGCACCCTGTTTCGTAGAGGTCGGATCCCGTTGACAAACTTGTCCATCGCCCCATTCTCGCTCGAGCACTCGTCCAGTGCATCGATCAGGATAAATATCTTGGGGCGCCGAGCGACCTCCGACTGCAACATCTCCGACAGCTCGCCGAAAGATGGCCGCAGTCCCCCTTGGCTCTTGTACAGATTGAAAAGGGCCTCGATCTCAGGGCTGATGACCGGGTTCGCCCTAACCAGCTGCTCGAGTAGGCTGGCCATCATGTTTTCCACCGTCTGTGTCTCTTGTTCTTTGTAATTAAAGTAGATGTATGCCACGCTGGCATGGTTTCCGAATCGGCGCAGAAGGCTATTGATCGTGAGTGACCTAGAAGAGGAAGGTATATGGTTAGCAGGCAAAAAAGCCAAGACCAGGAGCAGATGGGAAAGGGGGAGTAAACTTACATGAGAATTGTCTTGCCAGACCCGGCTTCAAAGCATGTCAGCGAATCTTGGGAGTGAAACAGCAGCATGGTGCAGATGTGACATACGTTGCCCATAGCACCAGAATGTCCGAGGATCCCCACTCGACCAGGATTGGAAAGTCTTGTGTCTTAGGAACCACTCTCCCGTTCCAGCATGACTCCTTGCCAGATGATCACTTTGTCTCTTGCAAAAATTGAGGCCCGAAATCCAGCTCAGGACTGCCTGGCGTTTCCGATCTTTCAACAGCAATTAGGAAAAGCATCGAACACGGGTTGGAATGGACCCCCCACCTATTTGTTCAACCGCCATGTTGTCCTTAAGGTCCGTAAGAGCTGCGTTGAGATTCACAGTCAACCGCCTGATGAGCCGAAAATCCATTTAGCACTCGGTTTCCCCAAAGACTTGTGGGGAGGGAGCTCACATCTGATCTTTTTGTAGAGAAAGAGTGATGGCGCTCTTGAGCCGTTCGATCAGAGAGATGATCTCTCCGACTTCCTGTTTGTCCAAGGGCCAGCTCAGCGACCGGAAAACCTTGGACAGATGACCGGTCCGCTTCAGCTTCCGCGTAAGTTGCTTGGTAGCCAGCTCGAACTCGCCAAGCAATCCGCCCGGAGCAGCGAGGGAGCGCAGGGCCGAGAACCGAGGAAGCGAGAGGTCGAACTCGTCCATGTCGTAGCGCAGTTCAGTCATGATGGCAACCATACTGGCGACTTCTCGCGCCAGCCGGGCCCGATCTTCCGACCCGCTCCTCACCTCGTTCACGTACTTGACGAGGGCTACGACGGTGCTGAGCGACTGTGTGACGCTGGCCGCTAACCCCATCGCCGATACCGGATCCATGGTGAAGCTGCGGAACCTCGACGTTTAGCTTGTGCGTGTCGGAGGGCAAAGACGTTGACCGAGCAGAAAAAAAGGCGTGCGAGATGAGGCGGGCTCTGAACAGTAAGGTACTGAGCGGAAACGAGAGGCTCTGCAAGAGCTGAGGAAGGCTCTGAACGGGAATGCACGAGATCCGAGGTTCTGCAAGGCACAGAAGGCAAACAGGGCATACTCTCCAGCTTGCTCATCGGGGGCGGTACATACATACACCTGCACGCCCCTGGCCCTGAACACACAATACGAGATTGAGTATCATGATTCGTAGAGGAAACCCCCTGCTCAATACAGTGTTGCCACAATTAATGTCTTGGTGTTGCATCGCAGCGCAGTATCTACGTAATTGACTTCTACCAAGTCCACGGGTGGTGTGCCTCGAGAATGCCAAAGTTCATCGGGTGTCGGGCACCATTCAAGAAACACCTTACTGCACACACTCTGCAGCTCACCAAAAGTCCCACCTATCATTTAGGTAAAGAGAGGTTGTGGGCAGCCTGCCGCGGCGCTCAGCCGTAAAACAAGGCGGCACAACCTAAAGGTACAGGGCTTGGGGATCCGGTTCGGTGCGAAAAAGCGATAATCATGCACCTGTCTGGATATATTGTTAGCCCGGCCAATCGATGGGCTATCTTCTTGATCTTGAAGTCACTGTTTCTCTTTGCCAGGTAGTTACTGACGAGTAAAAGGCCGAGAAAAGCTCAGACGTCTTGGCATTCGCAACACCCGCGCAACCAAAGGGATAGGTAATTCCATTACTGAATGCTGCGGCTTCCGGTGGGATGATGCGCTGTAGACCGTTATGGGTATAGTGAGGTGGCGCCGTGTCGGATCTCGCAAACTCCCTGGCTTATAGGTCTGCACGGCTTGCAGCATTGCTGGAATCAGTTGACGTGGTCATGGCCAAACGTTGGCGCTGCATAAGACAGACATAGGCAGTCACGGGTTACATCGATAAATTCTAGATAGCTTGAACCCTGATCCACACCCTATCCGGCGGCTTAGCAAACTACCTTACTAAAAAGTGACATTCGCGCGAGTGGGTCAGTCTAGATATACTATTGGCCTGTGCTAGAGCCTGTTCTGGGGGTTAGGGTTATATATGTTTTGCTTATTGGCCCTGTGGCCCTGTAATTTCAGGTGCTAGGTAGTCTAAACTGGCGGGTTGAGCTCTAAACAGTCGAATTCGGTGTATTTCGAAAGTTGGATTACCGTAATAGGTGCGATCTGTAAGATGCATCGGCGGGTATTTCGGCCTAGATCGGTCTGACGACCGTGGTTCCCGAGGCTTTAAAAGAGTGACTTTAGCTCGGTGGGGGCCTAATTGGGGTTTGGGTTTGTGCATGTGGGCAAATGTACGCTATATTTATAGTGAGATTTAGTGGGGTGGTAAGCTATGGCCCTCTGTAATTATAGTGGGGATTCACACTCTATCCTATTAAAATCGCTCTTTTCTGATGGTCTTCAAGACTGGCAGAATTCTGGCCTTTTTGATAGATGTGATCTGCACCTTGCATTGGTACCTCAGAGGTAGGGGGGTGGATGTGAAAATTGGTGTAGATGCATTGAAAAATTCTGGCTTGGCACTTTTGAGCCGCTTTTTGGTCATCCTGGGGACCGCTGGTCGTTGCAGCCGCCTTGGGGTGTGCATCAGGCCCTTGGCAAAGTGAGCAACTCTTTTCGTGGCACAACTCCACGCAGTACGAATTGTGTCAAACCTCGGGATCCAACCACTTTAGGAGGGGGTACAAAAAGCTAAAGCAGCACGAATCGAGACAAACGCCGACCGCTTTTCCCCCCCTTTTTGAGAGATCGTCTTGCGACATGTTGTCCCTAATTTTAACCGCGTACCAAGTGGTACAAATCACATGGGATACCCGGGAGTTACAGTGGAGATGTCTTGGTAGCAATGCCAATCTGAGACTGAGATTTATTTGGAGACATCTATCTGATGAAGAGGAATTTGCTAACGACTGAGAGTGCAGCACTAAAGACAGCCCCGCTGCAACAACACCCGAGCACCTTAACCGACCAGACCCTAAGGGAGCGGGAACAGCCGTCATACAAGGCCTAGGACCCAAATGATCGTCGGCTCGCTAGACACCTCCCGAGCCCATGTACTGTCGCCCAACATTCGGATCGTTCTTGTATCCGTGCCGCAGAGTCCACGTTTGCACTGCTGAGCGAAAGCATCAGTGCCGCCCTATATACAATGAGACCAGCTCGACATCGCACCCTATCGGTGCACATGCCTCCTCAACCTCGGCCTCGTCGTTGAGCTTTGCAATCTCTATCGAAATCGGGGAAGCCTATCGCGATTCATTAGCACACAGCATTGAAAGAACAATGGAGAGAGAAAAGGAAAGAACAAAAACTCACAAGATTCTTTTTCTCGTTGGCCGCCTGCGCAGGGTTCGGCGCGGCTGTCTCGCGCTTCATCATGGTCTGTGCCTTGTATCAACGTCTGCCACGTCAACGACATGTTGTCCATAATTGCAGAACAACCTACCTCGGGCCGAACGACTCCTGCACCAAGCCCCCAAAGAAAACGCTCCGTTGTTAGCGCAGGCCGGAAGGAAGACGAGGACAGGCCCAGCCTGAGAAAGCAGCAACCCACCGATGACAACAGGACCGCCCAACCTAATTCTACAACCCACCGGCGCAAAAGCGGTGTTGACTTTGCCACCTCGCTGGAGGTCTTGAATGATGATGCCCTTGTGATAAGAGAACAGTCAGCAATGGTCCCCGAGTCTTGGGCCCGACGCATATCCGTTGGAGGTGGTGCCACTCTACCGCTTTTTGTGGCTCGGGTGTGGCCAGCACAGGTTCTGGCGTATCCGCGAACTGCTCGACAGCCATCGGCTCTGGGACGACAGGTTCCTGGACAGTCTCGGTCTGGGTGGCGGGGAGCGTATACCCCGACCCCTGAAAGTTGTCTCGACCGGCCTTCTTAGGTTTACTCCGAAAGATTGACGGACGGTGCATGGCTGGAAGACGAGCAGGACTGGCGATGCGAATTTTTGTGGATTGGGGAGCGAAAATGCAGGGAATTGTTCTCGCAAGGGGGAGTTGAAGAGCAGAGACTGGCGATTGCGAATGCGAGTTCCACACGCGAAAACCGGTCGATTCATATGGGCCCCAAGCTCAGCAGCTCCGACGCCCCCCATAGGATGGACATGATCCCACATCGCGTGTCCCTCGCACACAAACCTGGAGGCATTCGCTATTTCCCAGCGTATAAGCAGTGTGGAGACGGTCCCGACCTGACGTGTCCTGACCTGACGTGTCTACCACGGTGCGGCGGTAATTGCGGCAACCGCATTCCGAGGGTAACACAGGAGAAAACGTAGGGGCAACAAATGTGCCAGACGTCTATCCATGATTGAACCTGTTTCTCTGCTTCGGGCCGCAAGGGCACTCTTGCTGTATGCAAGGCCTCGTGTCAAGATGCAGTGGGAATTAGGGTATGACAGAACGAAAAGCCTCTCGGCCCTAGTGCCCAACACATCGGATACTGCGATACAGTTGAGCAGGGTGGTGCAGAAAAGGGCGACTGTAGATAATCCGAATTGCATGTAACAGTAAGTGTTGGAGTGGCAATGTGCTGTATTGCTACTATCTGCTATTGAGAGTAGGTGTAAGATCCAGGAAGTGGTCTTGCACCTGCGCGAGGAAATAGGTGGTGGGCTGGAGCACAGGCCTGTTGGCCTGTCAAGCGGTTGACAAAATAAAAGGCACTCACTACTTAATAGCTACTTGCTTGCAGGGCCATCTTCTATACAAATACGGGTATCTATCAAGTACTACCACCCAGTCATTTGACCCTCCCCTGCTAACACATCTTGCATCTCCCTTATTACCATAGAATCCACCTACCTGTTGATTGTCACCTGATTAACTCGCCTCCATCTTTCCAATACCAACTCTTTGATATCGGATCCAATTCGACGGTTTACACGGATATACTGCTTTACAGCTCTCCAGCAATTCTCAATTGGCGATAAGTTAGGAGAACCAGGAGTATTGAAGTAATGCTTCAATCCATGGGTTTCCTTCCACTCCTTCACGGTGTTCTTTCGCTTAGAATTTCGAAGCCGAATCGCCAGAGAACGTTCTCCATTGCTAGTAAATCGGCTGATGAAAGGAGCTTCTTCCGTCCTCGTGTTTCAAACTCGAGATGCCTTCGTTCGCGACCATCGTGAAGGATTTGCCAGCCACAAAACTCACTGACCCCAAAATGGCAGATTTCAGTTTTAAAGAGGGGAGATAGTGGGGTGCCTTATGGCTACCTAGAAAAGCAACTGTACCGAGAATCTGCGACTTTTTAGGTGTAGGATGGTGATGGTGGTGGTGTTGATACAGTGTTGCAACTGGCGGTGTGGGGTGATGAGTGGAGTGATGGAAAATGGTAGAATTGTTAGTGCATGTGTTAGCGCAGACTTGCCAAGACCATTTTGGAGTGCCTTTTATTTTGTCAACCGCTTGCCTGTGTGCCTGTGCTCCTGGGAGTGCCCCACTCCCAACAGTAAGTCTGCAGCGTTACGCCCAGGGCCAGGCCAATTAAGGTCAGATATGGCCTCTTACCTGATCTACCTGGCACAAATGAAGGTAATATGAGCGGTAAAAGCGGTTATGTGGGCGGGCTGTATTGAAGTTATCTGAGTTATCTACGGAACTGGGGGCGCAATCACTCCGGCCGCGCCAAGCCTAGAGAAAAACTAGTCCCGGGAAGCTGTGGCCGGTAGAACTTATGATCTTAGGATGGGTGTCAACATTGCGCCTGTATCAATTTGTTGCGCTCGTGGAAATTGCCTATTAATGTAGATTTCTACACCTTGCTGAATGAAACAATATAAGGAACCTGTCAAGAACCTGTGTCCTATGAGTATCTTGTAACGACGAGCTGAATGAACCCTATCAAGTCCAGGGAAAGCGACCTGAAATTAGCGATGCCATATCGTGTTGACCATTGGTTTCCTCCGTGTCTTCGAAAAGCCTATCTCATCCAAGGTGCTCCGAGACGAGTCGTACAAGTATATCCGGATCTTATCCCCCCTTCCCATCTGCAGGGCAGCGATCTGCCCGCCGCGTCCTATCGACTCGCCATCCGAGCGTTCTATCCGGTACGACCTGGTCCACCCCTGATCATCGAGCCACGACAGCCCACATACCTCACCGCCCGCGGAGATGTAGAAGAGCCGAACGCTTGCTCGGCCGCTGCACCACCAAGCGACGGCAGACAAGGGGGCACGCAGCGGCACATCTACCAGCGGCAGCTCTGAAATCTCGCCTCCTTCTCCATCGTGCCGGTATCCGCAGAGCCGGCCGTCTTCGCCTTGGAAGTAGACCAGGTATACTGGACTCTCTTTGCCGGGGTACCACACGGAAGTGATAGAGGTGCCTCTGGCGGCACGCCCAAGTTCCGTGCGCACCCACTCCGTGCTGGCAGTCTCGCGTGAGATCTCGCAGATCACATCATCATCACCTAATGACAGCTTTCGTCAGATTTCGTGCGCCGACCTCGCTCCGACCCCCCAAAGAGTTGGCAGGTGTGGGATCTTACGCTGGTAATAAAGCCTCAGGCTTCTGGGGGAATGTAAGGCGCTGAGGGCCGACCACGGTGGGATAACGGGCGCCTCCCCTTGGACATCCAGGCGACCGGGTGACCAGCCCGTCCCCAAGGTAAACACCCTCAGGCCGATGGTGTTTCGCGTCGTGGTGTAGAAGAGATGAACCTGCCCGTTGCCTGGGCAGTTCGCCACGGCTAGGCGGGTCGCGGTAGACACGCCGGGTGCCGCGACCCACGTGGTGAGGCGCCAGGCCCCCTCGATATTCATGACCTCGGCGATGGCGCCATCGAGCCCAAAGTAGACGACCAGCACATTCTTGTACCGTTTATGGAAAAAGGATGTGGCCGTGATCGGATAGAGAACTGGACCTGGGCTGCAGAATCGCTTAGTCGGCTTGGGCAGGTGAGAGAAGGCCAGGGTGCCGGCGAATAGTACCTGCCCGACTCCGGAACGGAGTCTAGTGATGTTTCCTGGCGCGGCCCCAGAACGTTTTGGCTACGCCGTCGAATCCCCCTGAGATATTGTTTTCCCAAGTATATATGATACTTTGAATGATTTGCTATGTTAGAAGTAGGTAATGGATGTTTGTGTCAGTGGTGGTGTCGGCTATAAACAGCGTGCTTGGCGAACGGATCTTGGCTTACGCGTCACCGTCACCGAAACTGGACCTGAGAATTGGCTGTAATAGGGGACGAAGGACCCTTTGATGTCGGCATCGAAGTTCTGCCTCTCGATTCGACCGGAAACGCTCATGGTTGGCGAGTTCGAATGATGCTCAGGCTGTCAGTCAAAGCCGTGCAGTGTCGCTAAGCCTTAGTGTGTACCTTCCGCGAAGATTAATAGTTCTTTTCCTTTTTTCTTTCTGCCCCTCCTTTTTAATGCCTTTATTCCCAAAAAAAGATCGGTGAAAGCCTTGTCTGCCCCGCAATTCTCTCCCCCAACAGGAACATAACACTTGCTGGTGCTGAGAGGTCATGTGGGAGCAGCTTGGGCAGCCCTGCACCGCTGGGCTAATGAAAAGTGCATTTATTTTGCGGCTCTGCAAGACAGCACAGCAGAAGAGCATGCATGATGAGAGATTTCTAGCCAGTGATGATAAGAAGGGAAATCAGAAAGTGCAACTCCCTTTCCACCCGCCGGTGCCAAGAACCTCCCCCCCCCCCCCCCCCCTCCATTGCATAGCCCCGATAGTCTCAGTCTAATTTCGGGAGTTCGATCTCGGTCTGGCCTATGGGCGTGCCGTCTGTGGTGACGGCTCGGTAGACCAGGCTGCCCTGCGTGCTGCCCACCGTCTCCTCGATCCGAAAAGTAAACCGGACAGTCGACCTTTTTGATTTGGCCGCCTCGGCCCGACACCGCTCCCATTGGGGATTGGATGGGACCACTCTGAGTTCGGCAACAAGCTCGACTCCAGGGTCTGTTACCATCCACGCCATTATTATCAGTCCGTCAGTCAATGCCTGGCGATGGTAGGGGGAAGGATAGTTAGCACAGACCTTCGGAATGTCTAGGCGCTGTGTCTAGCTTGCATGAGACGATGCGTACGGTAATCTCGCGCTTCGTCTCATTAAGATCTTTGGAGAACTTTTTCGTCCTGTTTACATGCTTGGAGATATCCGCTCCCTAACCAAGTTGGTGAGAGTCAGCCCCAGCATGTGGTGAAGTAAAAGCAATGAAGGCTCACCCTCCGGGTATACCACTTCACAGTGTTAGCGACAAGATCGCGACCACCCGCCGGGTCCTTGTGCCTCTCGCGTCCGGCATCAAGTTTTTCGTCAAAAGGCTGGTGACAGAGTATTCCGCAGTGAAGCCGGGATAGATGGGTCGAGACGTTCATGCGCTCTAGGCCACGCAAGACGGCACCCCGGGAGACGGCGCCCCAGCTACAAACATATGCTATACATCAGTTGCGCTTGCTCATTCCGCAAGAGGAGGCTAACAATAATTACCTGTTTGGGTCAATGATGATTTCGATACCTCTCGCACGGCACCATTTTCTAACCTGCCGCTGGAGGTATGGGAATTGGCTAAAACCGCCGGCCAACATAAGCCTCTAAAATAGGCAAGTAAGTTATCAGTGTGCATCCCAGAAAATAATCGTTTGCTTGGTTGTGCAGGCACAAGTTACCGTGATCCGCTTGGCCTTTGTGCCCTTGGTTGCAGCGTCATGCTGCTTGGAGATCAGCTCGATGACTTTGGTGATGGTGTCGCGGAATATCTTCTCCATATCCTTACTATGACAGGCGCATCATCAGCCGAGGGTCTAGGAAAGAGAAATAACGCCAAGTACCGACCTTGTCAGTATGACGAAGCCATCGGTATATTGGCCTTGGTCCACAATGGCTTCACTGACGTCTTGCATGCAGAGTGGCAAAGACGGGTCGACGAAGCGGTAGGGATCTTCATGGGTGTCAAACTTCTGCATGTGACACTCAAACTCCTTCATGAACTCGGATTCCATCCTCTTTTTCTTTGGTGCGACCTTATCGTACGCCTCGCCGAACCGGTCGGCCATGAACTGGTCGAAGCTCAGGTTGATGCATGACGATCCGCATTTCCCCCCTTTTTCATGGCGGCCCAATGTCAGTATTCGTCTGCGAGGAATCGCCCCCATGGCATAGTATACACGGCTAAGAGCACATGTAGGGGAACTTACCACGGCCCGCGACTACTTCTCTCAATTCTGCCGGGCTGCTTGCAGAGACGACTTCGTAAACAGCGACATCCTACGTGGTGCGGAAACTTTCTCGTCAGCAACAAGTCACCGGGTTTGCCACAAGCCAGCAAAGGAGATTTGAAACTTGCGGACGTACCACAGTTCCCGCTCCGCAGTCGCATACCAGTACCGTATCACCATCCTAGGAAGAAAATCCAACGCGGGCAGAATATTAGAAACAATTGTTACATGTGGCAGCCCCGAGGGAATTCTCTTTCGGTCTACGAACCTTGATAGGCGGTTTTGGGCTACTGCTGATATTTGCCATCTCAAGGAGCGAAAACATGGTGGCGTCAGCCTCGGTCACAAAGTTGAACTCGTCGTCATCCCTGGACATGCGAGCCGCCTTCGCTGCAGCCTCGACGGCCAGCTGCAGACGGGTCCGAGCCTGACCACTCCAGTTAGCCGGCGTGGCGATCCACCACCGGATCTTCGTGATGTAGATGAGGTTCTCAGTCGACTCGTGCAGATTTTTCATTGTGAACTCAAACACCTTTTTCAGGTAATCGGTCGTGATCTGTTCCGGGGTTTTCTTGCCAACCTTGCATCGAAAGAGCCCGTCCGGCCACAAGGCCGTGGCCAACCGAGAGTCGTCGTGCTCGGTGAATGGGCACCGCCTGTCGAGGTGGAACTTCATCCACCCACACAGTTTGCCCCGGCTCTCTTCCTTTGCCTCGTAGCCCCAGACCGCCGTGGCCCCGCTCGGCTGGTAGGCGATCAGGGTCGGGGTTTTTTGCGCCTTTGTCAACGTTTTGTCTAAGTTTGGCCATTGTTCCACCGAGAAGACGTCCTGGTCGAGCGAAAATCCGTAGCTGATCCCTGAGAAAAAATGCCATGTAAGCCCCTTGCTGATCAGCCGTTCCATTAACAGCGCCGAGCTGGTTCTACTTGCCTGTGTGCGTCGTCCCAAAGTCTAAGCCAATCGTAAAATCTCGTGTCCGGGCTGCCATTGTGTCCATGTGTTCCCAGCTTGCCAACAAGACACGGGGCGGAGCAGAGAATGGAGCATACCAATAAGGGATAGACCGGGATAGATAGAAAGAAGCTATGGGCAAGACAGAGCAATGGGAAACGGTGATGGATTGCAGTGGAGGTGTTGTGGGCCAGGATTTCCTGGCCCTGCAACACTGGAGCTCCTTTGTGGCATGGTGTCGGGGCCATGGCACTAGCCAGATAGGCGGGATGGCGTGTGCGCCTGTACCCTTGAGGTGGGCACCACCTCCAACAGAAGCCCATCCATTCTGATATCGCTATAATGGATGAGATTTTGACGGAATTTACAATACGTCGACACCTATCTTACCTAGGTACCTTAGGTACTTACCTACCTACCTAACGTACCCAGCATCGCATCAGAGCCGATCCCAACCTCTTAGCCCAAAACGGTGCCCGAAAAGGCAAAATACGCCAACGAACTGCTCGGCTGAGACTTCACCATGCCTGCCGCCCATCGTCATGCACCTATGCCTAACCTATAATAACCGACATCGGGCAGGCAGCGCTCTCCCTCACCATCACACCCACCACCAACCTCCCTCCTTGTTTTCCATTTGCCAAAGCCTGCATCGTGAGGCTATCCTCGAGCACCCAATGGGTCATGATGCAGCAGATGTTAGCGGGCCGCGAAATCGGCCGTTCATCCGCCCGCTTACCACCGGGCCACCGGTTGTTAAAGAGAAAATCAGGGCGAGTGAAACTTGGCGCTGCTCCGCATACGCCCAGCGAAATGTACGGTAGATCATACCACAGTTGGTCCTCCAAGTCTACAACGGCTGGGAAGTGGGGCTCGCTGGCACCAAGAGATCATCCGCTGCAACGTCGCCAAACCGCGTTGAAGATACAGAGACAGTTTGACGATGCCTTCGCCTTCGCGAAAACAGTCTAGTGGTCAGCTCACGATGCCCTCTCGGTGGGGAGACCACCGCCTCAACCGGGTTCTGCTCGAACAACAGGCCGAGTCGCTGCAGCCAAACGCCGACGATGCCGAGGTGATAGGCCAGCAACACGCTCCCGAGCCGATTGAGTCTCCCCAACATGAGGAACAGGACGACGCGGCTCAGCGCCCCACCGAACTTCAGCACACGGATAACTTGCGCGTCGCCATTCAGAGGCAGGTGGACGAAATCGGCAATCTATCAACGCATATGCTAGATCACAACAGCCAGCTACAATTTCTGGAGGCTCGGCTGATAGACAAGGCTAAGAAGGATGAGGCCAAGGTCGGAGAGCATCAAGCCCAAGTTCTCGAGCTGAACGACAAGCTGGAGAAGGCACGCGTCAAACTGAGGCAGCGCGAGCAGGAGCTGGAGAAGGAAATGGAGCGTTCTCAGACACAAGAAGAGCAGTCTCGGGCCTTGGGAAAGAAAGCGGCTGAGCTAGCCGAGCAACTGGAGCGGGAGAGAGCCGAAAGCATGAGACAAAAGGAACGAGCCGCGGAACTGGAGCGGGTGGCAGAGGTTCACAAGCTGGAGGCCGAAATACAACGGGCACGCGCACTGGAATCGGTGCCGGCGGATCAGGCAGCGCGGCTAGAAAGTAAGGTGCAGAACCTCGAGGGCACGCTAGAGAGAGAGAGGCTCGAGATGCAGACAAAGGAGATTCTCATGCATGAAGAGAGGATTGGGGCATCCCGGCTGGCCACCGAAGTCGTAGCTCTACGGAGCGAGGTCACGAGCAGCAACGAAGCGATGCAGTCCCTCGAGAGAAGCTTGGGGGCGATGCAGGCAGGTATGGACATCAACAAGCAGCTGGAAAAGGAGAGGGTTCAGCAACAGGAAGAAATTGGGAAGCTCAGGAAACAGCTCGGCCTACAAGAGGAGTTCATGAACCGGGCCGAAAGAGCAGCGGTCGAGAGGCTGAAGAAGCAGGCTCAGGAGAATAGTCATACGGTAGATGACGAGGAGATAGAGCGGCGGATCCGGGTGGACATCATGGCGAGGTCTCGCCAGTGGGCGCACAGATGGGCCGCTCCGAGGCTCGGGGGAAGCGCGGCCAAGATTCACGAATATTGCGCGGCTCTCCAGAAAGAGTTTGGCGGCATCATCAACAAACGGAGCTTGATGGAGGTTGTGTGCAAGCGGTACAAAGCAGCTACTATCGTCAACGCCCTCTTGGTCTCTTTCGTCACCAACAAGATTCTAAGGAAGCCTTTTCTGCTCTTTGAGCTGGAAGCGGGTCCGACTTTTGCCGACAAGATGTTGACCTGGTACCAGCAGAGGCTGAAAGGTGAGTCAGCCGCCCTTCCATCTGTTTAACCCTACCACTCACCCAAGGTATGTACTTTTGAAGAAGAAGAAATGCTTACCAGGGATCTCGGGCGGGGTACCATGCCTAGCCGACAAAGCGAGCGCACACCGATGGAGATATCAAGAATTGTCGTGGCTGGGGAGCTCCGCGCTGCCGCTACCCATGGGCTTATCCAGCGACATTTCTATACCTCCGGTCCTGAACAGCGACAGTGAATATTTTGCCAATCTCGCCCTGGATTTTGTCAATGGGGCCGCTAGGCCACTGCTCAAGGACAGCCTAGCTAGCGAAAGCATAGCGCTAGGAGGTCTCAGAATGCTGTTCAAGATGGCTGCCCAGGCCGGGCTCTTGTTGTGGCGGCAGGTCAATGACGTCCAAATCCGAGAGTTCGAGGACTTGGCGGGCTATCGCGTCCCCGCCGATGACGGCCATGGCAAGGAGGTGGTTACGCATCCGTTGCAGCGCGACCCCAGCCGACGGCCACCGAATAATGCATCGGTCGACATTGTCGTGCAGCCGAGCATCGTAGTGAGCATGGAGAACGGGGCTGAGAAGGTCTGGAGCCAGGCCATCGTCTTGTGGCATTAACTCGTGTTGGCAGTGGGGCATGTACATGGTTGTGACGGGAACTGTGAACCTACGGAGGTATGTGGAAAGACGCTGGCGGGTAGGGGATGGCGCTTTGCGCATGTTGACAAGAGGACAAGAAATGGTCATCTCCGGTGTGTCGCGGCATGTCAAGGATTCATGTTCATCAAGTTGTAGAGCAGAGTTGATGCAAAACCAAATCAGTGCAAGAATATCTTGGCCATGGATGGCGAAAACAACAAATAACTGCAAACACTCCCAAAACAAACCAAAGCAGCTTCCACACTCCAGACCTATACGAACCCCAACACACCTAACAAAAGCAGGTCCCTCGTTCTCAGCTGTTAACATAATTCATCAGCTGTTGGATCAAAACGCCGTTCTCCTCGACCTTCTTCCGCAGCCCCAGAAGTTGCTTCTCAGGCTCACCCAGCGACTTCACAAAATCGGCAAATTGCTTCTTAAACTGCTTGATGACTTGCTGCATCTGCGCTTCATAATCAGCTGCCGCGGTCGCCGCAGTCTCTGCGAAGTTCTCCTCCAATGTCTGATTCTTGCCCCGCAGGTCCGCCACCTCAGCCTGTAGAGCTTTCTTCTCCTCGCCAAGTCCCGTGCATTCATTCTTCCGCGCCTGCACGTCAGTTTCCAGAGTTGCGACTCGCTTCCTGAGCGCCTCATTGTCGCTCTTCAGCCTGGTGTTCGCATCCCGGAGCTTCTCGTTCTCACCCGCAGCCTTGGACGCCAACGCCTGCTGGTCCAGCAAAGCCTTCTTGTCAGCTTTCGCCTGCGTCTCCAGGGTCTGCATGTTGGCCTTGAGCTCCGCGATCGCCGCCTGCAGGGCCCCTTTCTCGCCCTCCAGCCCGTCTGCGGCCGCTTTCTTCTTTTTTAGCCCGTCGAGGACATTTGCGAGGTCCGCCTGTTGGTTGTTGACCGCCGAGCGCACCCCGGGGATATTTTCCCGCAACTGCCTCACAAGCGTTTCCCCGTTGTTTTCTGGCATAGACACCGCGGCGACGCCATCGAGCAGCGCAGGCAGGTCAACGTCGATGTTGGAAACGGCGTACTCGCTGTCGCGAACCTTATCACGGTTTTTCGCCGGATGCCTGTTCACCTTCTTGCCGATGGGGGGCGGCTCGACGATCGGCCGAACTGAAATTGCTGGCATGGTGTTGGTGTTGTTTCCCGACGTTCGCCGGAATCTTGCCCCAAGAGCTGTGTTTCTCCTGACGGAAGAGTTTGGGGCTGCTGCCGTCAAAGCCTCGTGCCTCGCTGTCGGGGAAGGCTGTCTCGTGCGCTCAACGTGTCGGTGGGGATCCGTCAACCACCCGCAGTGGTATTATGGATATGTGGAATGGATAGCTCGGAGAAGCTGCAAGAATATGTTGGAGTCCGCCCCAAGGAGCTAGGTGGTATGTCAGGTGATGACACAAAAGGATGAAGCATTGCCGACTGAGCCGCCTGTCTCCCATGCCCGGCATGATATGGATGATCGCTCCCTGCCGCCGCCTCTGCTTTCCAAAAAAAACAAACAGGTACGTAACATATCCGACTACATAAAATCAGTACCAGACTCGCGGATCGACCTAGGAAGGAATACTTCCGTCAACAGGCTACACCTATGCAAGGAACTCGACAACCTGTTGTCCGACAAGGCTCTGGGCGGCTGGCGCCAAGAACCAAACGAGACCGATTATTCTGTAGTCGATTCCACGGCGAGAACAAACCCCGCTTGTTGAATCGAAACGACCTGCCTGGCAGGGGCGGATTGGAGCCGGACGCGTGACTGCCCAAAGCCTTGTCGCTCTCTGATCCCTTCTTTCACTTTCCATAATATCGCATCTTCTTCGCCCAAAATGCAATTCCAACCGAGCAGCGTCAGCACCCCAGAACCGAGCCAAGTGGCATATAGCGTGGCGTTTGAACAAAGCCACCGATGATGCCACATGGCCGTCTGGCCGCTATGCAGACGTGTGCAAGGGTTCGGAGGGGTGGTTGAGCGTGGGTAACAACGGCCTGGCTCCCACCATCTCGCAAATCTGCAAGTTTGGGTGCTGACTTGGAGGCGGACCGCATGGTCAAACGTGAGACGATGAAATCGGGCATCTTTGGGTTGTGATGGCAGGCACATATGTGCCAGTTATATCCAGCTTCTCAAGCCAGCCAAGCCATGGAGGTAATACCAGCTCAGGCCAATTGAATTTGCCAGATAACAGTAGCGAACAGCCCAGGACTTGACCGATCAAACAGAGACCTGTGTTTTTAATTTAGCACTCTTTGACACATGTTCCACTTTTACTAGTTCCCAGGTCAAAATGGGCCTGAAGACAGACCCCCAATTGATCGGGGGGGAAAGCCCCAGGCTGGCATACTGTGGGCAAGACAAGGCAATGGAAAAGTGGTGATGGATTGTGTGGTGTTGTGGGCCAGGATTTCTTTCTGGCCTGCAACGGCTAGCGCGGTATCTAGGTGGGGTGGTGGGGCATGGCGCCAGACCATGGCACGAGTCACGCAGGCGGGGTGGCATGTGCGCCGTCTGCACTCGAGGTGGGGCACCACCTCCAACGCATATCCTGGCCTGTCATTTTTGAACGAATCCAGTTGAATCCAGTCAGCTGAACGCAGCCAACCGCGGACACTCGTTAATCGCATCCCCCGCTCGTGCCATCCCTCTGGACCAATTGTTCTGGGGAGCCCGAGCCCTCCACACGACTCCCCATTGCTGCGATATTGTGAGGGAAAACGAAGCCTA
This sequence comes from Lasiosphaeria hispida, assembly GCA_033439745.1. Lineage (NCBI taxonomy): Eukaryota > Fungi > Ascomycota > Sordariomycetes > Sordariales > Lasiosphaeriaceae > Lasiosphaeria > Lasiosphaeria hispida. The sequence goes on from JAUIQD010000004.1 coordinate 3,542,219, forward strand.
CCTCTAGGTACCTTAGGTACCTGTTTCGCGACTATGGCGGCTAGCCAACTGATGAAACAAGCGTACAGTATTGCAGCATCACGTGAGGCAGGGGGCCACCACTATTTGAACTTTCTGGAACCACCCCGGCTTTCTCCTGTTACCAAGACATTTCCCCAGCGCTGTCCCCAGCTGTACCTTCCTAGTATTGTATTTTGAACCCCCTTCCTGACACCCCTCATCCCTGCCAGTACTATTTTCCCAGAACTTACTGCATCATGATTCAAAGCAGGCAGCACAGGGCCCCCAAGTTTCATGGGATAGGTACGGTTCACGGTACCCCACAAAGACTGCAGTGATATCCCCCAAATGAGGATCCCTTCAAGTTCCAATTCCCCATCAAGCCCCCCCCTCCCTTAAGTAACCAAATCAGATCAACAAACTGCATAAAAATGCTATTCATTGAGAGTCAAGCTTTGACAGTACTGGTCAGCGCCGTATTTAAGTTGGCTATCTCTTCTTTTTTGGTAATCGAGAACACGCTGTCGCGCCCGCCGGGTTTAGCGCGTAGGGCAAATCCACTGTGCGCCTATTCAGCTACGCCGCCTTTTTCGGGCTGAAGCAAATCTTTTTCCCTCCCGCATCCGAACCCATCCGCAATTTTCCTCAATTGTAATCAATGGAGCAAGCAGTAGCAAATCTGGGAGCAGAGATGCTCGACAGAATCCTCACAGCTGCTATCGCCAATCCCGATGCCATGCTTCACTTCGCAGACGACATCTCTCCTCCGACCGAGGAAAGTGCAAGATTACCTCACAGAGGTGGACACGCGCTGCGCCCTCTTTGACGAGTTTCGAGCGATTTGCCAGTACCATGTCACGGTATCAAATGCGGCGGTATTCGCCGTGTTTATGATCGCACCCCTCTCGGAGATTCGCAACTTTCTACAGATTATCCATGATTCTCCGATGCCTAGCTATCTTACTAGTGGTGTTCTCGGACGTGTACCGGATGGAATCAGAGCCTATACGTCACTGTTTTCCCACTTAGCTTTCCTATTAATACTAGCTAACTATGATAGATCTTCCCAAATCTCGTTCTCCTGAGGGGGTGGCGGGGCCGCTTGGAGCGGTACCGACGGTAATTCTCAACGAACCTGGAATGCCTGTCCCTTCTAGCTCGGTAACAAGAAGCGGGTTCTCAGATCGAGTAAGTTTTCGAAGTATTTTCCTCAGATGATTATTCACGGGGGTTTAGGTAAAGGATCGAGATGGACATATTTGTATGTTTTCTGGAATGTCTGATCCCCAGACGGCGCATATTTTCCCATTCGCGACGAGCCAGAAGAAGAATTTCGTAATATGCCTCAACGAGACACTCACGGCCTTTTGGGGCTCTGAGAAATCTACGGCATGGCGTCGGATGTTTGAGAACGCGGATATCACCCAGTTAGCCAAGAATAGCATCTCGATGAGCCACCAGATCCACTTCTGGTTTAATAACGCGAGGTTTACCCTTAAGCCTCTTAGAGAAGCCCCAGATGGGAGTCGTTGTCCAGTGGCACTGGTTAAAGAGAAGCATCTTAAAGCCACTTACCTATATTCGCCCAAATGAAGACATCCTTCACCAGGCTGGCGTGATGGATCAGAACTGGGGTGATAACTGGCACACCGGGAGAGTGGTATGAGGATCCGGACTGGCCAGATATTCCTCCGAGCAGATAAACCCGAGGACAAGCCTAGCTGGGATCTCCTAGAGATGCAGTGGAATCTCCAGCGTGTTGCAGCTCTCTGCGGAGTAGCCGATGTCACCGACGACTATTACGACTATGAAGACCCGGATGAGCGTGGCTATGACGAAGCCGTGGCCGCTAAACAACGCACCATCTTGGCCAAATACGAGGAGGGCTGGGACAAGGGTAAGGTAGTCAACCAGGAAAAGGGCAAATGAATTTGATGCCCAAAATGGCAAGCGACATAAAACAGAAATGCCTCTAGCAGAATTGAGCCGCATTTTGCATTCCGTTAGTACAGTGCCAGACTGGCAGCTAGCCGAATCACCACAGTTCCAAGCAGTTCTTTCTGGCTGACAACACATAATTTTACGCCTAAAAGAACTGAGTACACAGGCCAGTTAACTGCCAGCCAGCAGGCTCCCGTCGGAACACCCCACTCTAGGCAGCCATCCAAGTCAACCTACCAGGTGTGGATTGCGGGTTTTGGGAGCGGAATTGGCTTGTCTTCATGAAGCCTTGTTGTTTTGCCACCGCTGTCATCGAGTTCGCTTCTAAGCGACCATATTATTGGACAGCTCAGCCCGATGTATTCCCCCAGGTTCTCCGCCAAAACTCGGAAGCCTGGGTGCCTTCACCATAAATCACGATCGAGGAAGTAAAGAAGCTGCGGCTACTGTTGACGTGTTCAGGGTCGCAAGCCCCGGCGTCCCCAGGTGTGCCAACGTTGCGCCGGTATGGCAAGACTATTGGGCGCTGTTGCTGTGCGGCTGCCCGGCCCCAGTTGTGTCGGCTCTGGCACCAAGTGCTCGATTGCGTGTCCATGCTAGATTCCCAGCCTTCAGGGCACTGAATGTTACAACAAAGCAGCAGTTTGATGGCGACGAACGTCATGGGCTAGGGCAAACACTAGACAAATGATTAGGCACTACTGCATCCGTCCGTCACCGCACTCATCAGCTACTGCCCGAGTCAACCCTCACTTTCCCTCTCAACACCCGCAGATACAAATTTTGGCAAACGGGACGACCGCCGACTTCTGTCACAAGTTATTCCCCATCTTATCTTCAGCCCATACGCGCAGAGATTCCAGCGTCTGAAACTTGCAGCACCTCCTTCCGATCGTATCGATTTGGATCTATATTCCATCTCTCACAAAATCTAGCTAGTACCCTTCTGCACACTCTTCAACCCTCTCAACTATGTCCGTGGCCGCTCCGCGCACTATGGAGATGGCCGCCGAACGCATCACCGATGGGCTTTCCAAAGATCCTTCGACCACCGACAACGGTTATGGCGAGGAGATAGCTGCCAGGGCTATCACACCCCTAATTTGCGCCGATGATTCTGATAGTGATGGTGATATCTCAGATGACAGCACGGATCTAACCTCCGAAGATGGCTCTGACACAAGCATCGATGATTTCTCAGAGGATGAAGAGGATGATGACGTCACCCTTACGTACGTGATTATCTTTTTTTTACTTTTTCATTTTGTTTCTTTCTTCTGTAAAGAAACAAGCCTCATTTCCAAGTCCGCTGCTAGCAATCATAGATGAGATGGACTGTCACTGACGCACACGGAGCAAAGGCCTGATGACACCGTGGTTGCTGTGATGGGCGTCACAGGCGTTGGCAAAAGCAATTTCATCTCGCACTTCAACGGGAAGGCCAAGGTCGGACGCAAACTGAAGTCGAGTACGTTTCACTTGAGATTCGAGCCCCTCGCATTTGTCTCGGCCATGGCCGTAGAACTTGAAGTTTGGACAACTAACATACTGGGAAAGAAACCTCCAAGATTGGAGTCTTTGAAGCCAGCATCGACGGCCATGGAATCTATCTCGTGGATACGCCTGGGTTCGATGACACAAACCTTAGTGACATTGAAGTGCTCCGGAAGCTGGCCTTGTGGCTGACAGACACCGACAAACGCAACGTGCACCTCGCAGGCATCGTGTACCTGCACCGCATCAGCGACCTGCGCATGAACGGCTCGGCCATGAAGAATCTACGCATGTTCCGCAAGCTCTGCGGCCCCGAGGCCCTCTCCCACGTCGTCCTCGCCACCACCATGTGGGACACGGTGTCCAAGCGGTCCGGCGAGAAGAGGCTGAAGGAGTTGCGGACCAATCCGGATTACTGGGCCGGTATGATCAAGGAGGGCAGCAAGATCTTCCGGCAGGACAATGGGCTCGACTCAGCGACCACCATCATCAGACACATCCATTCCCTCTGCTCCACGCCTGGAGCGAAAGGATCGGGCAACGTCCGCCTCAAGATCCAGACGGAGATGGCCGGCGGCAGTTTGCTGAATCAGACAGCCGCAGGCATGGTGATTGAGGAAGAGATGAAGAAGCTGCAGGACAAGCATACAAAGGAGATGCAAACGCTGCAAGACGAGTGGCGGCAAGCTGCGAGCAAGAGTGATACCGCCGCCCAGGAGGAGATCGCCCGGGTGAGGGTCGAACTAGAGCGGCAGATTAGCCAGGGGGAGGAAGACAGGAAGAGGATGCAGGTCAACTTTGACGAGCTGAAAAAGGAGCGGATCCGGGAGATAGAGGAAGGGCGTGAGCGAGCCCGAGAAGAGCAGCGGAGGGCGCGCGAGGAATTTGACGGCAGGCTGAAGAAGGGCCAAGAGAGGATCGACAGGATGCAAGCTGACTTTGATGACCAAATACGGAGGCACGATGAGGGGTGGCAGAGAGACCGTGAGAGGTTGTACAACGAGATTGAGATGGAGCGAGAAATGCACGGCAAGATACGCGCTAGTCTCCTGAAGCAGCAGCTGGAACAGGAGATCAAGTTCGATGAAGAGCGCACGAGACAACGGAAGGAACTGGAAGGGCTGGAGGCCAAAGTGATACAAGAGCAAGGAAATCAGAGAAAGATACACGACAGCTTGGTCAAACAACAAGAGGAACACAATATGAAGGCGAAGAAAGAGCTGGAGAAGGCACGGGGGCAACTTGAACAGCTTGAAGCCAAGTGGAAGAAGCAGCAGGAAGACGGCGAGAAGCAGGGGAAGAATATGGAGGGGCTGCACACTCAGATGAAGGCGGAGCGAGAAGCGTACAATCAGACACGCACTGAGCTCGAAAAGAAACGGGAGGAACAAGAGATCAGGGCCAAGGAAGAACGGGAGAGATTGTGGCAAGAAATTCAAGGGCTGGAAGCCAAAATGACCCAAGAGAAAGAAAGCCAGAGAAAGATGCGGGACAGCTTGGCCAAGGAACAAGAAGAACAACGGTTGAGGACGCACGAAGAGCTGGAGAACGCACGGAAGGAGAGTGAACAGCTCGCGGCCAAGTGGAAGGAGTCAGAGGCGGCGATTTCCACGCAGCAGGACTATATCCGGGTGATTGAGGGGGTTTTGGTCGCAGAGAAAGAGGCTGCCGAGAAAAAACTGGCCGAGGTGAAAGCGGAGACCGATAAGCAGGCCGATGAGGCGAGGGAAGCCATGGATACGATTCTTGTGAAGTTGGAACAGCTGATATCGAAAGACGAGGCTAGGGAGGTGGCGGAGAATTTGAAACGAAAAGAGAGAGAGAAGCAGGAAGTGGAGATGTCGCTCATGAAGGAGAAAGAGAGACAGAGGTTGGAGAAGGAGATGTTGCTCATAAAGGAGAACATTGAGAACCTGAGGAAAAGGGGTGGATTGAAGTGGAGGAATATTTTCCGACGCGGAGCAGGTGATGGACAGTAGTTTGAACACATTTCCACTAGAACCTCCACAGCATTCCCAATGTATCATTTGTTTGCGAGTATGAGTCTTCTGTTTGCACGCAAGGATACTAACCTACCTTTACCTATCTTCAGCGAAAACTGCCTGCCCTCCTAGGCACTTTTACTGAGCAACAAGAATCGATCAGATATTGCGAACCGCTATAATTGTGTGGAAAAGAATTAAAGGTGTTGAAGTTGGTGGGGTGGGTTGGCGGATTTGGCGGACTTTGGTCGAACTGAACTTAGCTAGGCCAGAGTGCCAACCATCATTGCCTCTGGCGTGGCTAAAATTGCAGTGTTAAAAACCGACCAATCAAGTGCTAGGGTAAGTACTCAGGGCGGTGGGACACTTACAATCTGGCAGGAAATTAGAAGTTATCACTAGGTGGCGAGTCAACTGACAAAGACTCTCAACAGGCTTCCTACGCCTTGAATGTCAACAATTAGAATGCCGGAACCTAAGCTCGGCCCAAACAGGAACATGATCACTAGACCCACGCTCCTCAGGCGTATCCAGAATCCCCGTCCGCAACACCCTCCCCGCCTCCCACAACCCCATCGAAACAAACACCATATCCACCCGATCACAACTAGTCCCCCATTCCCTCCCCCGGGGGAAGTACGTATACCTCCTCTCTCGCCCATGCACCGCCCGGAACACATCCACAGCATCCAAGCACCCCCCTTTCCCTCCCCCCTCCCCAACATCTGCCCTCGCACGCTCATTATCCGCCCGCCCAAAAAACTTGCCATTAAAGTCCGCCCGGTTCACACAATGCTCGCGCGGCGCCGTCCTCAACCGCGGCCACCCATCCAACACCCCCCTCGCCACATTCACATCGCCCGCCACCACAACCCCAAACCCGCGCCGCTCCAACGCCAGACACTCATCGCGTAGACGCGTGTGAAACTCGCGCTTGAAGTCGTGGCGCGCCCCCGTTACCAGCCCGGTTTCCGGCGAGCGGTAGGGCGCCGAGGTGCCGTTGACGGCGTAGATGTTGATGAGCGCGAGGGGCGGGTGGGAAGGGGGGGTTGGATTTCTACCGGCTTTGGCCTCGACGATGCACACGCGCCCCTCCAGGTCCCACTCCACGCCGCGCACGCAGGCGACGTGCTTTTGAGAGAAGTCGGTGCGCAGGAGGGTGCCGACGCCGTAGAGGGCACCGTTGAAGCCGCGCGCGTTGTGGCGGTCGCGGGGGAGGATGGGGTGGAAGGTGTAAGTGCGGTTGGATGGGAGGGGGGAAGAGGAAGAGGGTGCCGTGTTGAGGGCGGAGACGAGTGCCGAGATTGCTGTGATTTTGGAGGGGGAGATTTTGAGTTCTTGGAGAAAGAGAACTTCGGGGTAGTTGTGGCGGGAGAGGAAAGACTGGAGGGGGGGTTGCGGACATGAGTCAGAAAGAAGAGTTGGAGAGCGGCGAGATTTACTGCTTGTTGGTGTGGTGGACGGTTTGAAGAAGGATGTGATCTTTTGAGACGACTCGGGTTGGGGGAGGAACGGAGCGATGCCGTTGATATTCCACGTAAATAGGCGCACAGTGCCTTGATCCGGTGCTGTCCTCGGCGATGAAAAACTACCTTCTTGTCGTATTTCTTTTTTGTCCTCTGCTGCTTGCAACTTTTGGCGCTTCGGGGGTGGTGGGCTGATATCACGATCCATCTCTAAATGTCGCCGTGTGAACCTGTTGAGTTGTTTGACTGGTTTACAAGTCTTTACTTGGTGAACGTGGCGAGTGGAACTCCACGTCTTGTGAGGCACATCAATTCTGATGACGTCACTCACACAGTCTTCGCCCCCAATTCCACACATGGAATTATGCTTGTAGCTGACTAGGTAGGTACGCATTTCTTGGTATGAATACAACAGCCTTGAGGTTTTCCAATTCCACTCCATAATACTCCTTGCAAGTCCCGTGACCAAAATCTCAGCAAATAAAGTAACAAAACTCTTACATGAAACGTAAATCGAGCCAAATCAACGGGGTATAACCATGACGCATAGACCAGGTCCCAATTTCCATCCTTTTTTAAAGTTCAAGAGGGGCACTCTTAGTCCTCTCTCTTCACGAGATCGACGGGCGACTGATATTGGTGCTTGCCCTTGACAAAATAGTACACAACGGCGAAGATCATCACGGAGCCGAACATGACGATACTCCAGTTCATAGTATCGGCCGTGGGTGCTGGAGTCAGGGGGAAGAACATGAAAACCCAAACGATCAACAGGAAGGCGACAGCACCGGCATTGACAGCAAGACCGAACTTGCCGAGCGACCAGCGCCGGGGAGGGAGGGGGCCTTTGAAACGGCGGAAGATGAGGACGGTGAATCTGCAGTTTTTAGATTAGCGGGGTTTTTTTTTGGGGGGGGGGGGTTTTTTTTGTTTCTTTGGTGAACTGGGAGAGTGAATGCGGACTCACGAGATGAGATAGGTTCCCAGGATGGCATTGACTGCCAATGATCCAATGGCGTGAAAGGCGACAACCGAGCCAATGTTGATAAGGGAGAGCAGAGCCGTAATTGTGAAGGTCAGGATGACGGCGTTGAGAGGAATGTTCCAGCCAGGCCTGACGTGGGAAATAACGCTCGAGAACGGGAGGCCGCCGTCACGAGCAAAGGACCAGGTTTGGCGGGACACGGTGGCAACGGTGCTGATGCAGGCCGATGTGATGTTGACAATAATGATGGCCGTCATGATGGAGGTGCCGGCGTAGCTCCCAGTGGCACCGTAGAAAGCGGCAATGAAGGGATACCCGGTGGGCGAGCCGATGATCTCGAAAACGCTGCCGAGGGTGAAGCAGAAGGTGATGGTCATGATGAAACCAAGGCTGCCGTTTACAGTAGCGGCCCACATGATAGCCTTGGGAAGAACAATCGACGCGTCCTTGATCTCCTCGGCCATGTGCACGGCCGAATCAGCACCAATGAGGGTGTAGACGGGGCCGAGAAGTCCTAGGCGTCCGTGTTAGCACTAATTTACTGCTTCCACTCATGGTAGGGAAGGGTGTTACTCACCAACCATGAACGAGAGGCCATTTGTCTCCCACCCGCCGAGGTTGAGAAATTCGGTAAAGACGACGCTGGGGTCAGCACGGGGAGCCAGAACCCAGAGGGGTACAAGCACGGCGAAGAAGCCCAGGACGTGGACGATGAGAACCAAGCCTTCGATCATAGGGAGACGCTTGGCGAGGAATGTGTTGAAGATGATGCAGAAAGCGGTGATGGCGATCACCAGGAGGGTTCCGTGCCAGTTCTGGAACACGTAGTCGGGCATGTTGAGAACCATCAACCCCTGGATCATGGTGCCCACGAGGAAGGTGAGCGACGCAAGGCCGACCTGCCACCCCAGCACCGAGACCCAACCTGCCACCACAACCGTCAGTCCGATGTGTCAATGGTCCCCATTCGTGTTTGTCTTACCTGTGAGGTAGCTAAGGAATCTCTGTGATCCCTCAGGCGCGAACTCGGAAACCCAATGGTATTGGCCACCAGAGGTGGGGGATCTGCGTTGGGTCGATCGTCAGTGTCGATCAGCCCTATGAGACAGAAGCTTAAACTCACATCGAAGCCATCTCGGCCATGGACGCGAACACAAGCAGATAGCCCACCCAGACGATCAGGTAGCCCCAAATCATGCCGGCCGTTCCACCGTTGAGCAGGGAGAAGAAGCTCGTCCTGGAAGTATGTGTCAGCGAGCTTCACCTAAACCAATTGGCCACTACCGGCGGACCACTTACATCAACGAGATTTCCCAGGTGCTCATCAGGGTACAGGCAAAACCCAGGGTCGAGATGAACTTGAAGTTTCTCTGGCAGGTGTGTTAGTGTCTTGGTTCCAGATAGGCAGCAGACGCGGTGTACTGACGTTCAACTGCTGAGTCCTACCCAACATGCGCATCTCCTGCTCATCGGCGGAGGTGCCGCCCAGCTGGGAGACATTGCGTAGCTCGTAGGCATCCTCGAGACGCTCGTTAGACGAGGTCTCGTGGAGCTGTTTGCCCTCAACCGCCATGATTGCAGTACCCAAAAAAGCAACAAAACAAACGAGGGCGCGAGATGGGAAGACAGAGGGGAAACGAAAAGGGAGAGAGCGTGTTCTTCCTCCTGCGGGATGCGAACCAAGATCAGGGGGGGCTTGGTTTGTGGGGGGAAAGGAAAGAGAAGTTGACGTGGAGAAGAGCGAAGGAAAGAAGCCAGTGAAGGCAGAACAGCCGACCTCGGGGAGCAGCCGTCGAGGTTCGAGGTTCTCATACGTAGTACAATGGGTAGCCAAGCAAAGCGCCCCAAACAGCCTCCCAGCAATGGGTAACGGTTGGAGTCGAATTGGGAGCAAAAGCCCACCACCCCCGCGCTCCCTGCCGCCACCACTTTGCTGGCTGTTGGCAGCCTTCCTGTCTGGCAAGCCTCCTGTCCGTGACCCCCGGGCCCTTCCGTGAAAAAAAGGAAAGGAAGGTCGATCGATGCTTGGCCCGGCGTGCGACAGAAGGAGCCTAGTCCACGTCGGGACCAATGGCTTCATGCATTGTTGGCGAATTGGCCAACAACATTGGCATCCTGTATCAGGCCACAGCTCTTCCCTCAACCCAGACGGCGCTAGGCTCGAGTTGACGTTTGCCAGGGACACCAGGGACCAGTAAGTGATCAGGTAAAGTGATTCAGTCGATTCCACTTCCCGAGCAGGTGGCTTGCATGCGACTTGCATGCAACTCGCATACAACTCGCATGTAAAAACCAAATGCGCATTGTCCAGCCAATGGCTTCGGCGCAGCAAAGGAGCACACAGGGGGGGCGCTGAAAGTCGAACCGGCACTCTGTTCGCCATTGGACCACAGCGGCATTGACAAGCATCGACAAGCATTCTGGCTAGTGATAGTTTGGGTGGTACGGATGCAGGGCAGCATAACCCGCGGGGCAAGACTTCGACTTCTCGACTAGGGCAGGTGTCTCGGCCGATCACACCACAGGGGGCACCTCCAGAACTCGCGGGAGAGTCATCTCTCGCCCACATGCAGCCACTACACTACGTGCTCAAACCCCAATCGCAGTCATTCTGATTCCCTGCTCCACTCTTCGGTCCGCCCCATTAGCTCCCGTCGGCCTGGGTTTGGGTTGGGGACTGCCAAGTAATGGTGAAAGTGGAAGCAATAGAAATGTGGTCCTGTGGATGTGTGGGAGGTCGAGGGGGAGGGGGGTGCACCCGCGGTGTGCGGTGTGAGATCGATTGGAAAAAAAGATAAGAAAAAGATGTCGATGAGTTGGTGGGATTTTAAAAATCAAATCTGTTGGTAACGCGTGGGGTATTGTTTTCTCTCCCTTGGGTGGGGTCATGCCCTTCGCGTGTCTCGCCCCAGCTTCCCTAGCTCTCCCTTGGCTTCTCCTTCCTCGAATGGGCTTGTGGGGAAGCTCAGTGCAAGCTCGGATCGCGCAAACGCAAGTGATCTGAGAGGAAAAAAGAAAACAAGTCAGTTTGGGCTCCAAATTTGTCGTGGCCCGTCGGTGGTGGCCGGATCGGCCTCGAAACCTACCAGATGGAGCAGTGATGTTCGCTGCACGACCTCAGCTGAATCGGCCGTGCCCCAAGACATACCACAGTAGTCCCAGTCCCATATGCGGTGACGTCTTGACAACACCCAAAACATATCACAGCCACGCCAAAAAAAATTTTAAAAAATTCAGGCGCCGCCAGCATTTCCAAAGTCCTCGGCCGAAGGCCGGCCAAGGCTCAAGGCGATGGCAATGCAGCTCTCGGAATTGCGAAGGGATACGCAAAGCAATTTGTACCAACAAATATCTCTGCGCCATTGACAGGGTCCACGTTCCCTCGCCTTCCCCATCCACTCGCTATCCGTTCCCCATCCGCTTTCCCCGGGTCTTACTTCAGAAAATGTATTCCGTAAGCGCTGCCGAGAGCGTCAGTCATTGGCAGCCATCAGTAACCACTGGTCCTGCAGGAGCGTTGCTTTCCGGGCTTTGGGGCTTTATGGCGCTTTTGAGTAGCTCTTGGCCTTTATCACGAGCAATGTTTTATTTCCTTTTATCGCTCCATCGCCAGGGGTTCTATTCTCCCTCTCTTGGCCGACACGGTGCCCCCGTGCGAGACTGGAAACTTCCGAGACGGCGAACCCTACCCTTCACATCACGTCGAGGCTCCAACTGACCACCGAACACCGAACCAGGCCCTGCGATGAGACGCTGCCGTCCGGCGGCGTTCTGATATCTAGTTTCTTTTTCCAGATGCATGTCTGGCGTCTTGGTTCCTGCTGTTTCAGTTTCACGTCACTCCTGCCCGCCTCCCGCCTCTCTGAGTCGCATTTGACCGCTCCAAGTCCAGCAGGGCCCAACTGGCAACAGGGGACCGCACCGGTCGGCTTGTCTTGCACTGGATTGGGGGTCTCGAGGGTCTTGCCTTGAACGCCCGCGATAACACATGGATACAAATCGCCTCATGCCTCCTCCCAGCTGAAGTAGATGTCGTTCCCCTGTTTCCCCTCCCGTTTCTAGTCTCCCTGTCAACTTGGACTAGATCTTGGACTAGATGAAGCAGCCGCCCGTGCTCCGCCTGTCCCATTCTTCTCTTCTTCTATTCCCTGACCTTCGGACCCTTTTCCGGGAGTAGTGCTTGTTTCCTACCAGACCTCCAGGACAAAGCGCAGATCATGTCCGAATCTTCGTCGGATCCCGGCGGCCAGACGCCCACCGGCGGCGAGCCGGGCGTCTTCCCGGGCCAGTCGGCTCCTCTCGCTGTCCTCACGACAACAGACCAGAGCGGTGTTATCATCATAGGCGCTACACTTGCGCTCATCTTTGCTGTTATCTCGATGCTCATACGTCTGTACGTGCGTCTCGAGTTCCGACACAGCTTTGCGCGCGATGACTTGGCCTCGGTCGGTTCACTGGTAAGACTCTTGCTCCTGCTAGCAACTTCAATGTTTTATTTGTGTGCAGGCCTCTAACTACTAAAAACCAGGCCCTTTTTATTATCCAAAGCAGCCTTGTCTTCACCCAAGTCAGCCAGGGGCTCGGAAAGACCTTTGAGGATGTGACACCCGAAGGTCTTGTAGCGCTGCAAAAGGTAAACCGCCCATCAAGATATCGCGAAATCAGCCAACCACCCTTACTTACACGACTTGGCGTGACAAACAGGACGGATTTGCAGCCGATGTTTTCTACCTCCTGACCCTATGGCTCACCAAGACCTCCATTGTCTATCTTTTTATCCGTCTATCTCCGGATAGGAACCACATTCGCGCAGCATACGTTTGTCTCGCTGCGGCCACGTTGTTTCTGGTTGTGTCTGTTTTCACAACCTGTCTGCGCTGCAACCTCGCCGCGCCCTGGATCTTCATCGGCGAGCAGTGCCCCGGACTGGTAAGCTTGAGCGGATTACAACGTTCCAGTATAGAAGCTGTGCTGAGCTAATGCGTGTCTCTGTTTTAACAGCTCGCCCGCTGGCAAGCAACCGCCGCGTTTGACATGGCCACAGAAGTCGGCCTATTCGCTGTCGCAGTGTACATGACACAAGGCCTGCAGCTGGACCGGTCCAAGAAATTTGTCGTACTCTTCGCCTTCGGCCTCCGCCTCCTGTATGCCCTCCCCCCCTGAACCCATACACCACTTTGCAGAACACTAACTTCACGGCCCTCACAGCGTCATCATCCCGACCCTGATCCGCCTCATCTACCTCTCTACCGCCTTCTCCTCGGCCGACCCCACCCTCGACTCGGTCCTCGCCACCATCTGCACCCAAACCCAACTCAGCTATGCCATCATTGCTACCACTACACCCTGCCTGCGCCCCTTCATGTCGGCCCTGAACACGCACTACGGCGGCCCGACCGAGACCAAGACACCGCAGGGTAGCAAGATGAGCCGGACCGGTGGCGGCTACCACAAGTCGGCGAAATCGTCCAAGCTCTCGTCGCAAATCACCAAGGCGTCGCAAAAGTCAAAGTCGGACAAGGAGTACACCCTCAACGACCTGTCGTCGCAGACCGACCACAAGCGCGACCGCGCCGACTCCGAGTCGCGCGGCACACAGACGGCCGTCGGGTCTGACTCGGATCCGGAGATGGGCGCCGCCCACGGCAAGGGCATCGCCATGACGACGCCCGCCACGCGCTGGGATCGCGCCGACTACCGCGTCGCGGTTGTGTCACGGAACCTGAGTGGCGATGCCAGGAGCACGCAGAGCAATGACAGTCAGAGTATGATTATCTCCAAGAATACCGAGTGGCAGGTCGAGTATCAGGGTGACGATACGGGCCGGTCCCAGGCATCTAGGCATTCTTAGGCTATATTTGGGGGCCGGGGTTGTTTGATGTTTTGATGTACATTGATATTGTTTTGGTTTGTTTTTAGGAAAAACTCGGAGGCGTTTGGATCGGACTTGGACTACCCACTGTTTACAGCTTGGTATGGCTGGGGCCAATGTAGAGTTGGGCAAAACAGTTATCCTTTGTAGATACTTTTTTGGATATATCTGTAGGCTAGGCAGATTGCAGTGGAAACTCACTTGCAGCCGAAAGTTCTCGGTGCTGGGTTGTCATCACCTAGCTTCCGAATTTAGGTGCAAACAAAACAATGAGTTTATCCTATTATTTTGCCGAGTGGTTGGCTTTGTTCCAAGCAATGAGTTGTGCTCCAATCATCAAAAGAGGCAGAATTACTTTGGTGACTGGAGGTGATCCAACAGGGCAGGATGTGGGCAAAAGGAGTATTGCCAAAGCGTGCATTGCAGAGTCAGACTGCAGGAGCTGGAATTTTCGGGATTTTCCGTAGGCTGTTTTAATGCATGCCGACCGAAGACTCCCCAGCCAGGTGGGGGCTAACCCTCCTGCGAGCGTCGTCAAGGATCGTGGTATTGGTGGGAGAATAATCGTTCAAAGCAGGATGTAGCGAACCCTGCCCCAAGGATAGCTATCTCTCCGCATCTAACCCGCACCAAAGCAACATATCATATGTGAAGAACTATTATTGACAGCTATCATTGAAAAAGAAGTTAAAACGCACTGCGGACAGCCTCGGTCGTTGTCGACCTCCAGTCCGGGCGAGCCAAGGTCCAGCCAAGTAAAGCCACGCCGACAAAGTAGCCAGGGTTAGATCCCTCAAGTGTCTTTGAGCGGGTGTGAGATCTCGCCAAACAAGATGAGTTCTCAACAAGATTCTCCCTGGATTCATCATCACCATTCTTTTTCCAGCTCCGGGGCTCAAGATAACTAATCAGATGCGTAAAAACGGGTTCAAGTTACCTTATGCAATCGCAAGTTCCTCAAACCTAACAAAGGTCCATCATCCTCAGGAGCATCAAGATGTATGTCATCATGGCTGTTACTCCGTTTGGTGTAACTTCTAATCAGTCAGACCATTGAAATCTATGACCACGAACTATCAATCCTCACCTTAAAAACCACATAAATAAGAGTGCCTGCTTCCGTTATGCAGAACAGATTTATCCTGGACCGAAACAGTCACATCGAACGACCCATCTAGAGAATAGTCCCAAAAAGTATCCCCTGCCGCCTTACTCAGCTTAGCAACCAATATACCGGGCCCCAGCGAATTCATGGCAAAGGGCCCGTGGCGCCCTTAATTAGGTGCATGAATCCTCCGCTACCAGACTCCACCCCCGGCGTCGGAATCTCCCGTGGCAGGGTTCCATCCGTAAGCGATGCAGCGCCGAGAATGCTACTCTCGCTTGTCGTTATCGTGTCCGCCAGTTGCAGAGCACGCATCGCCAGCTCAAAGTTGATACCCGTGAGATAAGCCATCGGTCAGGAAGACGGCATCTTCATCTCGGATTGTATTTGGCACGCTAAACGAGGCAATCAGAGAACGTGATACCAGCGGCGACCACGGCTAGCTTGTGCGAGATTCCCTGCGTTATGCCCAAGAACCTAGATGGCACCGTTGTTCAGCCAACGGCAACGAGGAGCACGTTGCTTTATGTGACGGAAAGGGCGACCTTGTTTGACCCGTCGGCTTTGAGCGGTGTGCTGGAGATAGTCGATTCTTGCCTAGGTACTTATGATTGACCTCAGCAATGTGATGGGTGCAGAGATGGGAACAATTTTTGATATATCGAAGTACCATTTGCTCCTGGCAGGCTCTGGTAAAGTGGTCTGTTGGAAATTCCCGGACAGGGCAGGTGCTTGTCTGTCGTGTGTGTCTGTCGTGTTTTGTGCCTGCGGGAAATAGCGACTGCTGGAGGAGTTTCCCAAGCTGACATACTCACTCTGCTCCCCCTCCTTCCAACCGGAGCGGGGTGCACAAGTCCTGACATGAGTCGGGAAGACTGAGTATAGCTCTACCTTGGACCTTCGGCTGCAGTGGACCTGATCAGACCAGGGGCGTTGCAATTGCAGCGTTCCCAACAGTTGTATTTAACAAGGTATTAACCGGTAAAGAGTCTCCACTTGCGAACCTTGTCATTGAAGCTAAAGCATTCTCCAGAGTCTAGCTGTCT
Source organism: Lasiosphaeria hispida (assembly GCA_033439745.1). Lineage (NCBI taxonomy): Eukaryota > Fungi > Ascomycota > Sordariomycetes > Sordariales > Lasiosphaeriaceae > Lasiosphaeria > Lasiosphaeria hispida. The sequence goes on from JAUIQD010000004.1 coordinate 3,558,110, forward strand.
GGAACCACCCCTTATCCGTTCGCTGCCTCTCTCGATGCGGCTGTCCAGAAAATGGACTCACCATACACTGTAACACATGCGCTCCCCGCTTCCACGCAAGCATGCCATCTCCAACCTCTGTAACCGACGCACCTTGAGGCGACGTCAGAGAATACCGCAGTCCAGACTGTTATTCCTACCAGCACCGCAGCAACGACAGAAACAGTCGCGATGTCCTCCTCATCATGTATATCAATAGTAACAACACCGAGAACGCCTCGGGCGCCGGCGGTCCATCAGCATCAGCATCAGTGACGACGCAATCACTCCCGATGACGAGACCGTGCACGGTCATCAGCGCATTGTCAGCGATAGTTTGGTTCATGATCGGTCCATGATCCCGGAAACAATGCAAACAAGCACGGAAAGTACGAGCGAGGAGATCGATGTTTCGGCCCAACCCTGGTTCGACCGTTCGGCACTCCCCGGTCATTCTGGTCAGTTTTACGACGAGGACGGGTTTTCACCATTGGCGACAGCCTTCGCGAAAGCCTACTCACCAAGCCAATGCCCACAGCAGAAGACTTGCTTCGTTTTGGCCTCTCTCTTTGCCTAGATTGCATTGGGGTGGTTTGGCTGATGGGGTTTGTGACTGTCGAGCTCCCGCATACCGACAAAGTTACATTCGCAACTCGGCTTTGTAACACTCGCCAGACGTACGATAACTCGCCTTGCGAAATTCTCTACAATAACGGTCTGGTGACCCTCGAGGAGCTTGCCCGCAAGAAACGACCGACACCAAAACCTTCCGTTACGGAGAGAGTGAAAGACAACACGGATTACGCCGAACAACAAGGTTTGCTTCGCCCTGGGTGTATGATCAGTTCGATCAAGGGCGATAGCACCACCTCCAAAGCGACAGGAATCATTGTTGAAAGGAACGGCGAGCAGCGTTTGACATTCTCACGACGCTTATGGGAAGAGCTTGCTAATACTAACAAGACCGTTATTCTCGGCGACGACACCCCCGCAAGCCGGAAGCTATTCAGAGCTACTCGGGGAACACGAGGTCGCCTATCGGACATGTGGTGGAACGGGTTGGAAAGACGATATTGCCTTGATGAAACTGGACGATGGCGTCAAGTTCCAAAACGTTTTCGTTAGCGGGCACAAACCGCGTCGCCTAATCCACAACCATCATTTAAACCTCGGCCACGACAAACTTGCGGCTGACGGATTCACGACTGGGGTACAAAGCTCACTTGTTGGGGTGCGCGTGTGCAAGGGAAAAGGGAGCCTAGTGCCTTGCACTTGATTATCGACATTCTCCCAGAGGAGAACCACCTCCTTCCTATTCCCGGGGTTGTATATGTCAAATGTGACCAGGGCATTTACTCAATCGATGAGGATGTCATGTTCTCGCCGCCGTATATGCGACGTAGGGCTTGCGGGGGGGGGGGGGGGGGGCGGTGTTGGTACGAGACAACATGCGGATAAAAGATCAAGGGAAGATTTTGGGAATCAAGGCCACAACGCGCAAGGGGAGAGGTTGTAGCGATGCTACACTTGTCCGACCTGAAACATCGATTCGGCACATCGGGTAGAGTATGGATATACGCAGATTCCTTCCTCCCGCTAATCAAGGCTAGGTGGACTGTGGTGGACTGTGGTGGCGACACCGCCTGATGTAGCACTAGACAATGTCCAAGGGTTATTTAAAGACGATGGGGACGAGAAATCACAGTATGGCATGGCACAGGCTAGGGAGGTTCCTGTATGTGCAATATCCTCTAATGAGAGTAGGTACTAATGTACGATGAGTTTATATACTGACTTGGGGTGGTGTTGTGGTTAGTGTTGTGGTCGGCGTTTTGAAGGACCTACTGCGTGGCTTATCTTTTCACTTAAATATTTCGCGCTCTTCATCTTGTAATTGAAAAACCATCACCTTTTCATCCACGAAAAAAAATCCATTCATTTTTGGACAGCAGTGAAATTATGTTATTTGTTCACCATTATTACTCGGTTCATACTTGGTTCATGCTCGTCATTACTCAATTACCTCCTCCCTCCGGTCGGAGTTCCATATGTTCCTGTTTTATGGAGTGTGTTTTTTTTCCTATTCCCCTGTTTGTTTGCTGGCTTTGCTACACCAGTTCGATACTTTGTCTTGGGTGAGATGATTACTCGTTGTCAGGAAGGTGTAGCGCCGCAGCAGTTAACAGCAGTGCCCACGAATAGGGGCAACTATATACAACCATAGATTAAGGCCTCTAGCTCTGCCAGAGACAGCACAAAAAATACGATCACACGCTTTCAACTCCATGAATTTACCGCTTCCAAAGTGCAGTGCTTCTGACAGGAGGTAGTAGGATGGGTTTAACCCCCTCTCGACGACTAGGAAGAGAACAGTTGCGCGGGAAGCAGTAGGACAGATCGAAATGGATGGAAGGCATAGCAACAACAAAAAAACGAGCCTACTTCTTGGCTCCTACCTTAGGGCTTGGAAAATGAGGTGTTTTGTTTTGTTAGAGGGTGGGGTTCCAGAAATGGGACCCTCCCTATCCAGGCTGTGACGGCACCTGACACCGTCAATAGTATACAACACACATCTGGGTTCCAAGTGTTCGACTTGGAATTCTGGCAACCCCTTTGGGAGTTGGCCAGGTGGGGTGTGTGTTCACTTTCCGTCAATCGTCACACAGGCCCTTTTTTAGGAGAGAAGGCCCTGTCAGATAAGTGGGCACTAGAAAAAGCCGTCTGACGTTGGAATTGAACCTTCGACTTGCCCTAGTGGACGGGCTAGTCCATGTGACAGTCTTGGTATGTGCGCCTGTTCCTTGGGCCAGCCCATTGGGCCGCCCGCAGGTCATTGCACGGCCTTTTCCATGGGTCAACTGCCGCCCGAAGGTCCAAGGTGTGTGTTACACCTTATGGCCTTGACCTAAGGTGATTCCAGCAGTGTGACACCGATGGAAGTCGTGACAAACACGTCCCCTTCTTATACTCTTACACCAAAGATGAGCAATATTCTCTGCTGAGAAAGATCAGAGAGAGGTTAACCTTCCGGGCAGCTGTTTACTAGGATTCCGCGTAGCAATGGTTCCCATAAAACACCGGGCTAACCCCATAGATGGCTTTTGTCTAGTCTGCTCCCCGCTATCAAAGGCCTAACTTAGTTCTTGTTCAAATGCCTGCTAGTACATACCCCCAATTTCATAGTACTCAAAAGTCCTCTTCCTGGTCTTCCCGGGGTTGCCGCTTGGCATATATGCGCTTCCTTACTCCACTTGCCAAATGCTCGAGCTCGGCCCACTCCATCCCGACCCTTGTGTTGACGAAACCGGAATCCATCCAGTCGTCCATCACGCCGACCGTGTCAAAATTCTTTGCCATGAGCTGGGCGAACTTGGCGAGGCGGTCGTCACCGTCCGGGATCCGGCCGTCCATTCGCATCATGACTAGGGTCAAAAACAGCCATATCCTATGGCAATTTTGTCCTGTGCTGAAAATCTTCTGTCTCACTTCACACGTGTAGTCCATCGGTCAGTGAAAATTACTTTTTTCACCTATCATGGAATAGAAGATCCTACGTTCGGCTGAGGCTACCAGCTTGACGCCGTTAACGACCGTGCCAATGAAGCCTCCGATGGTGATGACTTGCGCCGCGATGACGGCACCCTTCATGGCGATTCCCAATGGCCAAGCAACCGTACCGGCGAACAAACCGATGATGCCGCAGATGGCAAAGTTGGTTCTATTCTTGTCGTTCTCCTTTGACACGATGGTGTATAACGGGACGGTTTCTTCCATGACCCTCCCGAGGTCTCGAAGCGACTGGGCAAGGGCATCTAGAGAAATGTCTTCCCCGCTCGGGCCAACCACTGCTTGTAGAATAATACGTATTTCGTTAGCAAACAACAGCCTGCTTCGCTTCATTATAAGTCCACTTGAAATGGATAAACTATGAAAAGGTTTTGGCTTGCGATTTTTTTCGAGATTTTTTAGGGACGCAGCCGCGTTAGATGTTGCCTCCTCAAGTTTAGAAAATGCTCGGATGGCGGCTTCGTCTAGGGCCTTCTTATCGAGCTTTTCGACGTAAACTCCGAACTATAGGAAAAGAGCAATATTAGATCCGAGGGGCAAAAAAAAAAAAAGGGAATTACAAAAAGCAGTCAAACATACTGAGCTTCTCATCCACGGGGCAATTTCGGAACCCTTCTTCAAGATCTTCAGTAGCAAGTCCGCCTTGGCAACGTCTTCGTCTGTTACCGCATCGTTTTTGTCATTGACCGGCGCACCCGTTGCGACATTGAACAAGGCGCGTCCCCGAAGGGCCAAAGTCTCGGGCGGTATCAGGTCCAGGTGATCGCGATACAGCTCCAAAAAGTCGCAGATGCCGACACCGGCCTGCATCCTACATGGTGGCGTCAATGGAATTATTAGTCAGTGGAGCAGCTGTACCAACACAACTACCTGCACATACACTCCGTGAAACCACTTGGACCTGTTTTTCGTTATAGAGTTGCTACTGTCAACCTCCGTGATGGAGCGAAAGTATGACTGACTTTCGTCCGTGTAGTGCACGCTGGTTCGAATATACTGCTGGGCAAACAGTTTGTCGATCGGGTCAATCCCGCCGCCGGCGATGGTCCTCGCGCTTGGCCTGAACACCAGGCTCTTGTGTTCCGTCATCTTTTTGAGAGCAAGGGGCCCCTTTGGGTTGCAAAGGTTATCGCAGAGGGTTTCAAGGGTTCTCTGCGTCGCGGGCATGTCGGCGATGGCCGTTTCTCTCTCCAAGGTATTGTGAACGAGATTTAGCTGCGAATGCCATCAGCCTCGGAGAAAGCTTATATGGATGATCATGCCTGCTGTCTCAAGTCACGGGGCACCTAGACATGGACGTACTTTACTCTCTAGTATCACGCCCTCTTTTTCCTCCACATTTGAAGGGTAGAAGAAGGCAGTCCAGTCATTTCTGGATGAAAAGACACGAGATATGGATAGGTTGATTGCAGTGATGGTGGAGTGCTTGATTTCGCTAATCTCAACCAACCGCAGGGTCACTGTCAGCTGCTGCGGCCGTCTCTTAAGTGTCCCCGTTGCCATAATGGATGGAGAACCAGAATACTATAGTGCTATTAAAGGAGTAATGAAGTAATAGCGAAAAAAAAAAAAAAAAAAAAAAAAAAAAAAGGGTGGGGGGAACAGCCAAAGGCCCCGCGTAGGTAGGTAGGTATTGCGATTAATTAATGTTCGAGGGGGCAATTCAATAATCATGCAATCCTCCTGATGACTCAAGGAAGCTGATAGATTATAGATCATCACCTTGAGGCGTCCAAAGCTGCGTGATGCACTCCGCTTGTGGAATATCGTGCAGAGCTAAGACTCTTGCGCCCGAGGGAAAAGCCGAACCCTCTCCTCTTGTTGGTGGCTATTCTGCCATGTGGGCTGCCACACGGATGTTGCTTTGAAATTTGGAAATTTGGCAGCCGGTAACTGGCAGCCTTGTTTTCCGTTGGGGTTGCAAAACGCGGGCACTGTCACCCAGCGGGTGGGTTGGTTGACGTCGTTCCACGACTCAGAACCCCACTTGTTGTTTTGCTCCCTTCTCCTCCTATGGTTCTTTCCTGGTTCAGCCGAATGCGAGTGAGAAAAGGGAAACAGGATAGAGAGGCATCCATCCATTGCGCAGATCAAGTAATCACCTTTTTCCCTTTGAGGCCCCAGGCTGCGCCCATGTGTTGGAACATGAACAGGTAGCAACCTGATCACGTGCGCTGAGAATCGCACAACCTTTTCCACACGAATGAAAGCTGCCTAAAAACCGCCACAATAGAAGCGTCGCCATTTCTTCTCGGGCCACAAACTAGCAGCGGTAACAAGGAAATGGCGAGCCAGCCGTTGACGCCAGCGCCTCCCGGCAGACCCAACGATGGGTTGCTGTCAGCTGAAAAGTTTCCCAACGATTTCCCCGGGCCCCCGACATCCTTGGAGCTGGGCATTAATCTCACGACACATCGAGAGGGCGCGATGGAGTTTATAGACGTGTATTGCGAAGCAACAGCAGCAGAAACCACGCCCGCAGCTAGTGAAGGGTCCGTCACATTGCAATTTAATGATTTTACTCAATTAGCTAATCAGCTAGTAGGGAACAAAACCGCAGTGATGAACTACCGGCCACCCCCCATGCCCCAGGTAAATTACGTTCTAGTTGTTTCTTTGTCCTAGTCTCTTTTTCTACCGCCCTTGCTGTCTCCAGCCTACACCACTCACACAATGTCTCATCCTTCGCAGCAAACAGAGGAGGGGCTGCCAGTCGCCCACGCCGACGCTTGAAAAACTGGCGCCCGATAGTCGCGAGGGACCGTCTTCAAATAGATCTCGTCCTCATGAATAATATCCTTGACATACTTATTGGCAATGCAAAACGCGCCTTCGTCCAGGCGATACGCCTCACTAGCATCACGTGCGTACCTTTTATCTTTATCAATCATGGTCTTTTGCTTCAGCTGTTGACGTATGTATGATATAATCTCTAGCATGGCGGTAAACCTTGACCAGATTTACTTTTGGCCACCAGCCAGGTTCCCTAGCCTAAGCGGCATCTTAAACGGTTTTGTGGCCCTATCTATCGGGTTTACCCTTTACGCCGGCTCGTTGTGGTCACTTGCTTGGTGGTGTCGTACCACAGTCGGTTCGGTTCGGCGGAAGCTGGATTCGCAAAAGTTGGATAGAGCGGACCGACTAGAACTCGACGGTTGGAGGTGGCATGTGGTTGAATGGTTTGCCGACTCAATATGATCTCTATTCCTAGATTTTCTATGGTATCACTATAACATAGGTCAAAGTTGTCGTGCTTGCAGACCCCGCGGTGGCAGTGAGGATCCGAGTTTGTAATTATTAAATAGCAGTTCTCACTAGCTATGACCTTGGAAGAGCATACCACGTCTTCACTGCCTCGGAGAGCAACGATGATGGAGAGAACAGGACGAGGCGCCAATTTCATCATCACCATGACTGAGTGGACTATTTGGCCCACCATCACGGTAGGGTCGCTCCATACGGTCACTGCTAGGATTTACCTCCCGCTCGAGAGCGTCATCAGCATACCGCGGGTACCATATTCGCGACCAACAGCCTAGATCGGGTTCCTGCAGGCGCCAGGCGCAATGTCAATATGTGCTAACGCAAAGCCATTGATGTAGGCCAACGGTCTGGTTGGCGCGGAGAGCGAACCGTGGTGGTTCGCCCGTACGAACGTGACCGTGGCCGACTCGTGGGACACGGAGCCTGACGTCGACACCTATTACCTTAAGCACCCGTGGCTGGCCGGCTACCAAGATGAACCTCGCCCGTTCATGGAAGACCAAGTGGCCACGTGGTTTGCGCGCGAGATCAAACAGCTGGAGCGGCTCGCGCGCCACCCGCCGCATCCCAACCTCGTCCGCTACTACGGCTGCCGAGTGCGCAAAAGCCGTATCACGGGCGCCCTACTCGGCCGCCTGCCCGACGACAACCTCCAGAACCACGCCCAATCCGGCAAGTCGGTCAATGGGGAGCCCTTCCTGGCCGCCTTAGCCTCGGCCATCGAACACCTCCACAACGCTGTCGGGCGCGTCCACAACGATATCCAGCCCCTCAACATCATGGTCGGCCCTGATGGCACCCCCACCCTGATTGACCTAGGTGCAGCCGGCCGGCTGTCAAATCGTATGGTGTGACGGCGGGGATAGCGTTGTTCCGGCAGTTCGGCCGATCGCCTGCGCGCTTAAGGATTGATTGGAGCTTTGCCTTCGAATTAACCATGCTCAACACCATAAAATAGATCAATATAGTACTATACAGGGCCTTGTAACGTTGTGTGGTGGCGATTTAGTCAAGATAGCGGTCAATTCGTGGTGCTCAAAAAATAAGGCGTTAGCGGCGAGGCGCACTAGCACCAAATCACGTGAAGGAGCAATGGTGCTTGCAATCAAACTGTAACCATTTTCGGATGAGGCTCCTTTTTCTTCTTTTTTTCTAGAAAACTACCCAGATAAGTACCTACCTACACACCGTTTCTCCTACATATCCTAGGATGGCTTTCCAATATGCCTATGAAAGAAACAGCAATGCCCTCAACCCTCGGCCAAGTGCACCGAGCGCACCGCTCGCAACAAATGCAACGAGACTCGGCCCGAGCCCGTCAAGCCCTCGACCAGGGCGCGCTTGCATGTCCGCACGCTTCTGGATATCCTCAATCGTCATCCGCCTCGTGAACTTCCCCCTGCCCGAGCTGCTTGTCATTGAACAGACGGTTCGCCGAGCATGGCTGCTCCGGGTCCCTTGGTCGCGTCAACAAGGCGACGCATTCCTCATCTGTCTGAAGGTCCACCCTGGTGCCGGATTCTTCCCCCACCACTTTCGAGAGACGACACAGCACTACCTCCGCCTGCAACACGAGATTTTGAAAGCGCTCCATGACAGGGGCTAGGTGTTCCAGCACGTCATGTTCAATCCCTCAAGGCAGCCTACTGTTGCCGCCGAGCTCGAGTTCCAGAGAGGAGGCAAGTCAAGGCTGTTTGGAACCATCCCATGCAAGCTAACAAGATGTCGCAGACGCAGAACTTTTTGTCTTCGCCTACGAATACCCTCCGCCGACACCGTGCGAGTTCCTCAGCATATCGATGCACTGGCCTGGCGAGCTTTTGGTCGTGGGACAGACACCTGTCGAGGTGGAGATGGCCATATTGGAGACATTCGATCCCATAACCATCGGGCCGAGACGCCCCTTCTTCCTCAGGCTCAAGTACACGCGTCGGATGCAGCTGGGCCGGCGGGGGAATACCGACTCTGCCATGCTACAACTTCTAGACATCCTGGAGGACTCCGGCTTCGCCATGTACGCGAGTACTGAGAGTTGGCCTCTCTCGATAGTTTTCAAGAGATCGGTCTGTGACACAGCCCCAGAGTCATCCAGCCAGGGTTCCAGCTGAGGTTGGTTCTGCCACGTCGGTGGTATCCTAACCTGCAACAACACGGTGCTCTTTGATGATGCCATTGTCAAGTCATTATGCACCTAACCAGAAAACCGCCGATAGTTGTTTGATAGTTTACATGCAGTGTTTATAGTTTAGCTTAAATATATTTCTATACAACAGCCAAGTTCAAGAGCTTGAAACGTTTTGTTCTCATTCTATGATGTGGGAATCCCAAAATCCAAACATGTCGTGGGCAGTTTCAACAGCAAGCTCCCTCGCATCAAGGCGCGTTGATATTTCGACTTAACGGTTTACCGACCCACAGCTACACCAGCATTTAGAAACCCAGTGAATTGCTGGGGATTGCCCTAGCTGTCTATTGACCGGCCGCCCCACTTGGGAGTGCTGCTTTTCCCGAATTCACGCGGGCCGGGCAGTTGTGTTCTCGTCGGTTATTCCATCCTTATTGCCAACCAAGCACGTGGATCAAGTCCCTTCTTCCATCTTTCACCTTTTCCGATCTGTCATTGACGCGAGAACCGACTTCCATGCCACCTACTAGCAAATAGCTGCACAGAATCCAGACCCAGACATCGTCAAAGGAAACGCATCCCACAAAGCATTCATAGATGCTCTAACGACGTCCCTCGAAGTCGTGGGCGGGAAGAAATAGAGCAATTCCGCTGCCAACTCCGAGGACGTTGCACCGCCGGCATCACCTCTAGGTGACAAGGAGGATCTCGATCGGCTCCTACTTGACAATGAGTTCAGCACATATCTGAGGAGAAAGACGGCAACAGCGATGGAATGTCCTCGGATGAAAACGAACAAAACTTGGCTACCAGTGCTCCACCGAGACGACAGCGGGCGAGGCGCGGCAAGGGGAAAAAGGGCGCGCGCGGCAAGAAGACCAAGAAACAGCCGAAGCCTACATCTTCCTCCGAGGCAGACCTTGACGACCTCCCCCTGGAAAGCTACCGCAGGCTTTTGGGCTCAGCGACTTTGCCGGCCACGCCACATCTCTTGCCACACGAAAAAGTGCTGGAGGAGCAAGACGGCGAGGAATGTTTGCGCGAGATGGCCCTTGCCTTCCAGCACCTGGCAGGAGCAGCGCCCGGTCACCATATCTATTGGGATGATCTGGTCAAGAATTCGGGGCTGAGGACAACCGAGGAGCGGCGTGCAAAGGAGAAGAAGGCCTTGGATCGGTGTGTGAAGTCATATACGTGGTCTAGATATTCTAGATATAAGCTGGCACTCTTTGGAATGGAGCAAATGGAACATTGAATTGAATATGCTTCCTTGAAGAGAGTTGCGCGGAGGGACCGCAAGCGGTTGATCTCCGTGTGAATTGGAAAAACCACCGTCTATTTTCAATGGAGGGTCAAAATGTAGTCGGCGAAGCAAGTACCAAATCAAAAAAGGGCAGTGCGTTGACCGCTCTATCAAAACGATTGGTAGGTTATGCTGTGGATTCCATATCGAGTTGCCGTTTATTGCCGGCCATATCCTGTCACAAAGGTGTGCAAAAAGGGGTAAACACCTTATGTATCCAGGGTTAGGGTTGATCGCAGCATTGCGACGTCAGTTTACCCCATCTCCCCCGCGTCTTTCCTCCATCAAAGTCGCGTCTCCAACACGCTCGGATTTCGCATCGCAACCGCCAGGTGCCCAAACAACCCACGAACCAAACATGACAAGGTGACAATTTCCACTCACCTGGCCGAAAACACAACATGGCGCTCCCACTTCCGCCAGGCCTGACTCAGGCCGAGGTCGCATTTGTCGCTGAAATGGAGCTGGTGACAATTGTCCCCCGCCAACGACTGGAAAGCATCGATCTCCTCAGCGTACGCGACCAGCCCCTCCTCTAAATTCTACAACCCCCCCCCCCGCCCCAAAAAATGCTAACAGCGCCCCAAGGGCAAAACCCCCGTCCTCCGCCCCCCACACCGCGCCGAGCTGCCCCTCTGGCTCGCCCTCCTCCTCAAGAAGCAGCGCCGCGCCAACATCGTGCCCCCGTCCTGGCTGCACCCGGCCTCGCTGACCGAGATCATCCTGCGCGAGACCAAGGAGAACCCGGCCGCCTTCTCGCCCCCGCCGCCGCCGCCGTCGCGCGCCCACCCCCGCGAGCCCGGCCGCGCCCGCCGCCTTGCCGAGTCCGACGCCAACCTCTCGCCGCCCTTCCAGCCCTCGTGCACGGCCGAGGCCCCCGCCGGCTACCTGCCGTACCACTGGCTCGAGGTGGCCGAGGCGCTGCTGGCGCACGCCGGCGATGATATGCCCGTGCCGGCCGGCGAGGTGCGCTCGTTGCTGAGGGACCTGGTCGAGGTGCGCGCCGCCAAGATGCGGAGCAGTACGTCCCAGCTGGAAGGCTTTGGCGGCGGGCTGATGAGCTTGAGGGGTGTTGGGGCCATGGAGCTGGCTGAGAGCAGGGGCTTTGTGCTGGGCGTTGTGGATGGTGTACGAAAGATTGGAGCGAGTGCTGAGGCAACTAGGAGGGAAGAGGAGGAGCTTGGCGGCGGAAGAAATGATGACGACGACGAGAGTGATGATGACATGGGCATATGAGGTTATTGGTTTCTGGGAGTTATACCTTCGGACGGGATGTCAAGAGCTCTTGGATTGGCATAAGCAATGGAATGGCCTGCGACGAGCAGTGAACAGGTCCTGCTCGCCGACATCATAAAAAGTGCATGCTCATTTGATGTGGGTATGGACCACGCATATACTACGAGCATTAGAGAACATACTATATGCAAGAACTAGCCGCATAAGCTATAGTTTCTGCAGGTCTGGAAAAGGATCTCCAAATTCAGGATGGAAATGGCATTTATCATTTCGCACTGTTTCTATTGCGGCAGCCTCAACGCCCTGCTTTCATGCCATGCTAGACCAACTACTCTCGGCTTGACTCACACCTACTCGACAATAAATCCCTTCTGGGCCGTTTTGTCCGCCGTCTCGACCTTTGCAGGTTCTCTCTTGTCGGGACTCGAAGAGGTCTTGACACCTTGACTCTCGGGTGCCTCGTTCAGGATTTCCTCCCCCAGCGGACCACTAATCTTCACCCCGGCCATCGACTCGTCGTCACCCTCTTTGCCAGCCGCGTTATCGTCACCATCGACATCTAGGCTCCTAACGCTGCTTGCCTTGCTAACAGTGGCGCTGTCTGGATCCTGCACCCTCAATCCCAGTCGTTTCTCTGCCGTCGGATCCTCCTGGTTGTTCCCCTTCCAATCTGCCGGCTCCATCTGCTGCACCGGACTATCCTCGCCGGGCTCTTTTATCGTAACCCCGCCGGCGGTCGTAACGGCCCCCGGCTGTCCATCTGCATTGCCAGTGCCAACAACCCTCCAAACAACCGATAAACGATCACACGCTCTTGTTCCTCTTTGACTCGATCCTTTAATACCATCCATCTTATCCCACTCAATCTCGAAAACGCCGCTATCGTCTGCGTTGCCATCTTGTTCGGGTCCATTGCCTTCGAAGAAGGTGTTGAACCAAACATGGGCCACGGCCGTAACCATCGTCAACCCCATGCTAGCTGGCGCACGGTTTCTCCTCTCGACTGTAATGTTGACATCACTGTTGGAAATCCTAATAGGTGTTGCCGGCTTGAAGATTACGGCCTGTCCGCCGGGCTCGGTTGGGTCTGCGAAAGTAAACGTGCTCTGTAAATTCGATGTGGATTTCGAGTGCGTGTCAGCGGGAACGCTGAGCGTACTGTCGGTTGCTAATGCCTGGGAAGGTTCAGGTATCGCGATCGTCTTGCTTTTCTCGTCCCTGCCCATCCGGCTTAGACTCTGTGACGACTTGGACTTTCTCGTCGAGATCTTTCTCATCAAGCTGGACGCTCGTGACCCCTTGCTCTTTTTCGAATCGCTTCGAGATAGCGACGAGCTTCTTCGCGTGTTGCTGGCAGAGTCCTCGCTTTCCTTTTTGCTCCCACCGTCCACCACGCCCTGGTAACTTGGCTCTTCTATCCCATACCCAGCCATATCCGAGACGAGATCCAGTACGCCCGACCCGCCTGGTGCATCCCCCTCCACCACGATCCGCTCGTCATTTTTGAACGTATGGAACACGCGGATCTTCTTCCCCTCCTCCACAAACCCCTCTACCTCGACCTTGACACCATGCCTCAGGCCCCACGTGTGGATCTCGACAATCTCAATCTCCCGATCGACATACTTCTTCGCGCCCTTGGTCCACCGATCCACGTAGCTGACCCAGCGCAGCTGGCTCGGGATCGACACCCCCGCCCCGAACTTGGGCCGCATCCTCCGGTCCGTGAACCGCGCGAGCGCGTCCTCCGGCGTCCAGCCACACTCGGCAATCAGGTAACTGCAGGCCATCGTCCCCGAGCGCCCCTTGCCCGCCTTGCAATGCACCACAACAACCCTCTTCTTTATCCTCTCCTCGGCATCGCCGCCCTCGCCGGTTGTTTCCCCGGCGGGCATGCCCTCCAGCTCCCCGCCGGCCAGCCAATTCCGCATGCCCCCCACAATCATGGGCACGAGCCGGAACGGCGGCGGATGATGATCGGGCCATGGGAAATGCCGAATCCTGTGGTACACAGCGTCGTCGGGGTACCCGGTGCCCTCGGCGCGGAACTCCCAGATGGCCCAGCCGTCGCCGTGCTGGGCGTCGAGGAAGGCGACGAGGCGGTCGAGCGGGTTGCGGTAGGCGCGCTGCGGGTAGGTCTGGGAGGGGCCGGATCTGTTAGGGGTTTGAGCAAGCGCGCGGGTCAGCGTTGGGCCCCATGGTAGGTAACCTGAGAAATAGGGGCTAGGGGGGGGGATTATGTACGTAGCGATTATCTTCTTGGTGACATAACACAGGTCGAGGCCTGTTTCTTGATGTTTTGCACGAGGGCCGGCGACAATTTGCCGCAAAAGAGAGGCCATGGCTGCAACGGCGGTCGCTTGGTCGATTGGTGATCGCGGGGGTGAGGATGGAAACAACACTGTTCCCCAATCTTGTTGTTGCTTGGAATAACAACGGCCTATCTCGCTGATTGCGCCTGTGTTTTCGTGAACAAACAACCTGGAAAGTCTAGACTGGGCCGTGCTTGTTGCGCTCTCAGGCTCATCAAGCACCGACGTCATTGACGGGGTTGGAGGAAGGAGGGGCTCAGGCCGAAGTGGGGGTGAGGGGCTAGCTTCAATAGAGGCCTCAAAGCCGCATTCTACCTGAGGTGACATTACATAACCTGTCACAATCGCCTCAGAACTCTTTGCCTTTGCCTCGACGCAACGACTTGGCAAAGAGAGTACATTGACTTGGAGGGGGCCCACCTCCGTCCCGAGGGTTTGGTCCTCGGGGCAAGCCATCCACGCCACCTGTGGACCGCAACGTCATTGGCTTCATGTTGCTCGGGTCACGCTGGCCAAGTAGGAAAAATGTGGAATGATACATTACTACATGAAGACCACCGGGGTGATTCTCGCCTGTCCTGTCCTGTCCTGTTTGGTGCATTCCCCTAACTCCTCAGCGAAGACTAGTAACCTGAAAGCAATTACCCGTAGCCACAGAAGAAGAGGCCATCCCAGCTCGCCTCTGTTCCCGATAGACCATATACCAGCTCGCAGCATCATCACTACCCCTGCCCAACCGAGTTCACCCACCTCTCCTTCACCCTCCTGCAAAAAAGTATGGTCTGCCATTGACATTCCTGCTATAATCTGAGCGAGTCCCAGCTCGGAAACTGCCCCGCCTCGCCGAGATCGTCTTGCTAAGGTCGCCATGGTGTGCGATGCGCAATATTGTGGTTGTCGTTGAATTATCCCAGCCGGCAATGGCATGCTTAGGACGTCTTCTTAGGAGCCGCAGCGCCGTTAACATACTTGTTGACGTCGGTAACAGCGTGGAACTGTCTCGCCCCGCCCTTCACTGCGTCCCAAACTTGGCGAGCAACAGGTGGGGTTCCTTGGGCCCCAATCAAGTTGTCGACGCGCGCCCCAAGCTGGGTGAACGAGTTCTGGACGTGAGTGCTCTGGGCGAAGCGAGCGCGGAGGAAGGCGGTGTAGACAGCCAGGAGGATCCACGAACGACGCTGGAAGAAGATGGCGCTGAGGAGCAGGCGAACCCACAGAAGGATCTCAAGACCAGAGACAATCGACATGGACTGATCGTAATACTTCTTGACGAAAGCGCCGATCGCATCCGACAGCGGGTGCTGGGCATATTGGGCCTTGGCGCCGGGCGATGTGCCGTCAACAGGCGCCAGCTTCTTGGGAGGGATGAAGGTCGGGATCAGGTTTGCTCGTGTGTACGTGGCAACGTGGAAGACTGAGTAGATTCCATATGGGAGCATCGCAAGAGGGTACTGGGGCATGAAGAGCCAGACAACGGCCATCACTGCGCGAGTTAGTCGAGTAAGAGGCTTTTTATTGGGACCCAGGTAGACGTACAGAGGTACTGGATATTCTCATCCGACAGGTAGCCCAGAGGGCTGGGCTGCTTGGCGCCTGTCTTTTGACGAGCCCGGAACGTCTTGTAGACCACAATACCGTAGGTTGCGCCAGCTGACACAAAGGTCAGGCGGTAGCAGAACTGAGCGAGGCCGCTATAGTAGTTCATGCGCAGATATGAGAAGGAGTATCGAATAATGCAGAAGATGAGTGTCGCATGCCTAAGTTGAGAGGAAATCAAGGTGTCAGCGAGTCGTGTCTCGGAGCTATGGTCAAGATGCGAGCTTTGGTCTCCCGTCGAGTTTGCTAGGGATGTGCGCTGCAGCAGCTTCCCGCGGCCAACTCAACGGTGGACGACGGCATGTATTGGCAATCGCGCGGCGAGCATCGAAAAAGGAGAACATACCCGGCAAACCAGGCGACTGCAGGCGTGGACAAGGTCAGCTGTGATCACCAGCAACACCTGCGGGGTTTGAGGAGAGGGTGCTCGGATTGAAAAACATACACTGTAGAGTCTGAACAAGCCGTGTCAATCTCTGGCCCAGAGGCAGGTCGGCCGGCGGTGGAGGGGCCATTGCGATACTAGGAATGCCTGAACTGAAGGCAATGCTGCGATAGGTGGTGGGTTGGTGGTCGTGAAGCTGCTGCTGCAAATTCTTTGGTGGTTAGGGGGAGCTGGTGGGAAGGTGGCTGGTGGAGTTGGGAAATGGTGTTGCTGTTCAAGTCGGGGAATTTGCGATGGTCGGTGCGCGCTGCCAGGATGGAACGCAGGGGTCTGACGTACGCTGCTGCTACTGCTCCTCAGTTGTCGCGCGGGAACGAACCTCAAACTCGAAAAAGCTGCAGCCTTGGGAGAGCCCAAAATCCTCTGTCAACAATGGATGCGCGTACGTTCGAGAGGTGGTTTGCAGGAGGGATGGTTCTAAGCAGGATCAGTTTTAAAGTACACGAGCAGAAATCGGAGAAAGGTGTCAAGGTGTGTTGCACTCGTGGAGCACGTCGCCCACTTCTTGACCAGCGAGCCAGCTCCGCCAAGCCAACGTTTTGTCGTCATCACACCTTGACTCCCACACCACCAAAAAACCTGCCAGAAATGAATTGCTTTCACGTGCCAGCCGCGAGCTTGTCCGCATCTATCTTCTTATCAGAGAGCGCTATTGCCCGTGTTTTCGCGATTCGGAAGGCATCCATATGATCCATATCCATGTCCGAGCATCAGGGCAAAACAGCATAACCACACCTGAATTGCAACGGAATGCCCCACAGTCGGGTATCAACTGCTCTCCGTCTCATATGGTCTCTTTTAGCTCTCTGCTGTCCGGATCTATTGGACAGCGAATCCTTTTTGCCTTTTGACGGGAGCTACCGATTTGCAGGAGAGGGTGCGGGTGGCGTGCTTGGACCAGCTGCTCCCGCGACGTCAAACCCTTTGCCAATCAGCATTTCGTCGTCAATCTTTGACAACGTATATACCGGGTTCTATTGGCTTTGCATCGCCCGGACTAAGACAAGGTGCAGGACAATGGAATAAGCGAATGGAATAAGCGGTGTTGACGCGGCGTTGAATTGCGGATGAGGCCTTTGAAAGACACATGACTGCATACAAAGAACCGTGTGGACTGATGGATCATGCAGAAATAGGAAGTTCGCCTTTTTATCTAGATCGCCTTTTTATCTAGATCAGCTGTTCATAACCCAAAAAGATACTAGTAATACAAAAAAGGTATAAGCAGTAAATAATAAACATGCAGCCCCAGCCCGTAACGAGACAGAGTTCCACGACGCCCGAACTCCGGAACCCTAACCCTTCAATATTACTGTATCTGTCACAACCAGGGCGAGGCGGTTTTTGGGAAGAGGCCAATTTGAGTTCCCCCATTCTGGCGGCCTTGTATGTATGGCGGGCTCTGGCAGTGGTTCCGGCGACCGGGGACTGGTGATGGGTTCTAGTGGTCTGGCTAGAATATCGCCGTATATCCGTTCTGCGCTATTTTGACGAGGACGTTCTACTGGCGGCCTCCGAGGAGGGATTTTCGGTGTCCCCGCTGCCCATGGTATATCCGGCAAGGGGCATGTCGGGGGTGGTCCTGCCGGCGGCGGTGGTATTTTGGGCGTTTTTATTGAACGGAGGCTTGCCTGGCGCGGAGGGCTAAGCAGTAAGGACGGCCTAGACCGGCGCGGACGTGCCTCCCTGTTGTTATCGTCATTAAGCATTATTGCTCTCCCAATTTGATAGGCAGGCGTGGTCAGTGTTGGTGCTTCTTTGGCTATATAGCTAACAACTGCGCGGTCTAGGGCAAGGCTGACGTCTAGCTCTTCTTCCTTGAGCTTCTGCTTCTTCTTGTGACGACGCATGAAGAGATAACAGCCCAACAGTGAGAGGAGCGAAGACCCAATGACCGAAACCACAATAGCAATGACAGCGTTCGTGACAGACAGGGCAGCGTCTCCCCCCTCTGTAGGAACTTGTACCTAGAGAAAACGTCAATACAAGCCGCTCAATCGTGGGTTCAAAACCCCGAGGCAACCTACCTCAACAGTGGTGACATAGGGTGTTATTGCAGCCGCCGATGCACTGACGGAGCTTGCCAGCGCCAATGCCCCGCCGACCATCCTCGACGCGGATTTCTCAGCGGCTGCAACGGCACCAGACGCGGATGCCTCCGCTTCCAGCACGACATTTGAGGCTGAGGCCTGGGCTTCTAATATCGCGGCCGATGCGGACGAAGAAAGTAGGTCCAGCGAGGACTGGAGCTGGTTGATGGACGAAGTCAACTCTTGTGAGACAGATAGGGCGCTTGACCTTGCAGAGGCAAGAGCACTATTTAGGAAACTGGTTGTGATGACATTGTTGATGTTTTGTCGGCGGTGTAGTTCGGAAGGAAAGGGGGTAGTCATCGGACATGGTGCCGGCAACAATGATGTCACCTCCATGATGCGTATCGACGCCGTTGGTTTTGGTAAGAGCGGCGGACCCTGCTCATAGTTTGTAATGGGCCGTACTTTTGCAACAAACTCGGATTGGTGTTGTGCCGTACTTTGGGCCGGGCTTGTGTTCCCGCGAGGAATGCCAACAGTTGTTGGTGCCGTCGAGCCCGGGGGTGAGGCCACTGCGGAGAAAGAGAGTGGTGAGAAAAACAACCAGAGCAGCAACGGTCGTTGCTTTGCCATATCGCAGCGGGCCTAAGAAGCGCCGCCGAATCGAGCGGCATCCCGTCTACAGAATTGTGGTTGAGAAGCATGGGATGGAAAATAGTAAATGTCAAAATCAGCGGCATACAGCTCTCAGCCAAGGGACAATAACACATAGGGGGCATAAGGAGACCTGGTCTCTCGACAGGATACAAGAAAATGAGTCTTGAAAGGGCGCTTGCCAGAATGTTTTAGCCTGACGCAGAGAAATCTGTTCACACTGCACCACTTCCTGTGTTCGGGACTGACACGGATGCGGTGGGCTTGGTTTTCGTCTGATGATCTGATTTGTCCGTCACTTGCAGGCCGGGCCAGAAACGCGTTGGAAACCATCTGCCTGCTAGCTGGCTAGGCACAGGGGCAATGGTTGACGTCAGTCTCCAGACGATGGCCTCGCACCCTGCTTTAGGTTGACCAAGGATCTCAAATTGAGGCCCGTCCTCGCAACCATCAGCTTCTTTTGGCGTCGATGACAGGTATCTTTTCAGGGAATATATTGGGACGCGGGCTGTGAGCCCCCATACCATCTTCAGCATGTCACATAATGCGCTCGCTGGATGCGCTCGCTGTACTCAAGCTCTTCCGACTCAATTGTCATTTGCTGACTCGGATGCGAGGTGGCGCGACCTGAGGTGAAACCGAGGGACTCCATCGACAGAAATGGGAGACAAAAAGCAAGTGGTGTTTGCTCCACGCGCGAAGCGGTAAGGACAACGACTTTTCGAGCAGTCGGCCAGCCCCTTGGCACTGCGCCGTACAAACAATTCAGCCAAAGCTTCCAAATGGATATGGGAGAGAAGGATGTCCAAATAAGGTTGACCGACATGTCTCCCCCGTGTTCCGCAGATCTCCTGGTAGCTGGGCGAGATTGAATCTCGGTAGTCAACCTTCAGCCCTGTCAGCTGGCCGCGGATGACGAACGACTGTCAGTTTGCCCCGCTAAAAAGCTGCTGCAGCTCTCACAGCCCAACCCCTGAACCCCCCGCGTCCCTCAAGGTCTAGAATGCCTTGACGTTGTCGCAAACTAAATACAACTACTAAAGCAAACAGCATTCTTGCCACCCGCCACCCCAACGCCGCCGAGAACGTAGCCAACCTCCCAGTTCCCCCAACATGGCAACTATCAGCTCCCTCCCGCGCCTCTCAGCGATCGCCCTCTCAGAGCTCATCCTCGCAGAGCAAGCCGCAGCCAAAGGCGACCCCACCATCGCCATAATTGACGTGCGGGATGACGGTACGACAACTGCCCCCCTTCCCCCCCCCCCCCCCCCCTCCCTCCACTCACCCCCAGCTAACAGATATGTCCAAGATTACATCGGCGGCCACATCAAAGGCGCCCAAAACATCCCTTCGCGCACCCTCGAAACCATGCTCCCGACCCTGATCCGACAGCACCAAGACAAGGAAATCGTCGTCTTCCACTGCGCCCTCTCGCAACAACGTGGTCCCGGCGCCGCGCTGAGGTATATCCGGGAGCGTGAGCGAGCACTGTCCAAGCAGAAAAAGGCTGTCGATGCCGAGACCGACGGCGCCAATGAGGGGCAGGCAACAAACCCGATCGAGCAGAAAATCTATGTCCTCGACAAGGGGTTTGTTGGGTGGCAGGAGGTATATGGGACTGACGAGCGGTTGACCGAGGGCTATCGGAAGGAGTTGTGGGCGGACGGATACTGGGGATGAAGGGTACCGCTTGCAGTCATGGGAGCAGGGGAGCATTGTCATATGAGAGAGATATCTTGGCATCTGTGATCGCCATGGGAGGTTGGCCAGGGATTATGGACCATCCGGTGTAAGCTGCGACGCGCCGCGGGGCCGTACATTCGGTTGGTTGGTTGGTTTGGACTCAGCAGCGAGAACATTGACAAATGTCCCAGCGAGTATCAGTAATAGGGGGGGGAATCAGTGGGGATGGGGACGAGGTCAGTCCGCGAACTCATAGCTGGTGTTCGGCCATGCGTTTGCGGGTTAGTTGTATTATTGTTATTGATCACTGATCGAGTCACCACGGCCGTAAATACAGCAAACTAGATTTTATTCTAGCGTGTTACCACCAGCGCCAAAACGATCATCATGAGTTCCTATTCTGAATAGTCCGGCCGTGGTTCAGCAAATTCCACTCGCATATCCTCCATTAGTTCGCCGTTCATGGCCATGCTGAAACACTTTCAGCAAAGTTAGTGAAGAGTTTTGACAGCAATTGCTAGGGTAATCTACTCAAAATTACAAATACAAACCACCTTTGAGTCGTCTAGGATTCAACACCTGTCCCATCCAACCACCACACGGAAGCCTTCTGGATCTATAGCCTGCCCTTTTGACACCGTAGAATGATTTTTTCAACATGTCCCGCCAAGTCTGCAGAGGGTCGACTGAAACTTCCTTCTAGTCTATCATTGCACCACCAAATGACCGAGTTATAACGGCAACTGATCTTGCCGCACCCCCTTGGATCATTTGTGCACACCCCCGGGACGCCTGATAAATAATGCATGCCTGATCGGAGATACGACTCCCAGCATTCCTTGTGTTCGGCAATGTTGCAATTGATTGTCTAAGGAAGAGCATCTCCAAGTCAGCACACAGCCTTGGGGGAGGGCTCCAAAATACATCACTTACAACACCTCCCTGTCCGGCAAGGGATACTACGTCTTTATTGTGGATATAAGGTATCAGGGGTGACTCATCCTCGAATGCAGGACTACCGTGAGCTGTCCCCTAGAAGAATCCCGGCCTGATGGCTGAAATTTGGGCTTCGATGTCCTCGAGTGAGGAGCCAGTGAAGTTGACCACGGGGCTGTCCACATCAGCAAGGCCAGTCCACGTGATGCCGTGTGTTGCGGTGAGACCTCCATTGTGTAACACTATCAGTACTGCCTGGGAAGCCTGTCCCAGTGTTGATACCTTAGTTTCGCCCAAGAGGGAGAAAGGTAGGTCAAATCGAACCTGCGCGAAAGCTGCTGCGCAAAAGACTAAATATGTAGCAAGAGATAAATGCCCTATGGTGATCAATCTTGAGGTGTTAGAGGGTGGTGGTCGGGTCGTGTCCTAAAGTAGCTAACTAGTAATGGCCGAGATGGGAGGAGGGCGAAGGCGACGAAGATGAAAGTTGGTGCATTCGTAGATGAGAAGAATGCTGCTCGAAATCGGTTAAAGCAATGCGGAAAGTGCGGGATCATTCCCATGAATGCGGAAGTTGTCACTTGGGGAAGGCAAATATATCACCTTGCTACCTCCCCTTTTCCCTTGGTGGGTAAAATCGGGGAATATGTCCATGCCCTGCTTCCTCGCCGTCTTGGTGGTTGTCCCCGGCTGCAACGCGCCGAAAATAGGTTTCCAGTGACAACCTATCCATATGGCACAGACTTTTGACGCGGTGGGAAGGCACATGCGTGGAGACAGTTCCTGAAAATGGGTCGCGAAGGGTTCGAAAATGGAACCCGCCAATTCAGGTGACTGCCTGCCTCCACCCAACAGCTTTCCGTTACCTTATACGGGTTAGTACCTACCTTACATACCTGCATTATCCTTCCATAGGTACCTTTCCCAGTACCTTTTTCAAGTCATGGTGGATAAAGCTGCCCGGCTATCTACCTAAGGTGGCCACATCGTGGTGAGTGGTAGAGCGCCTGCACCGAGTTAAGGTTGGTAGGTACGATATATCGCACTGGCCCTTACCTTATTTTCTTTCTTACGTCCGGCACGAACCGTTGGGCACTCTTCAAGCACCTACCCTTACGCCCACAACACTCCGCAGGCCCAACAAACTCAGATCCAGTTCGGCATCAATTTCACTATTAAAACACAAGCAACCTGCTCGAAATCAAGAATATTTGCGTTCTTTCAAAGCCATCTGTTCGCAACAAATAACCCTCGCGTCTTCCCGCAGATTAGACTGCTCAATATCTTCATTTCGTCACAGCTATTGAGCATCCACCGCCCCCATTAGACCGCGACCGACTCGACAATGCCTTCACTTCCGTTGGAATCGCTCAAGGCCGTGGCCCCTCACCTCAAGCGGGCCACCGAAAATGCGTCATCGCCTCTCTGGAGCACGTTCTTGCCCAATCTAACGTGGATCGTCTCCCACATTCTCTATTACCTGCTCTTCGTGTTGGCGCTCCTAGCCGTCGGCGCCATTACGATATCTGTAATCGCTTGCCCTATTGCCGTTGCATGCACTGCCGCGGAGGAGAGAAAAACGACCAACAGGCAAAGCACCACGACTCCCGAAGGCCAAACAGCCCAATACGACCCGGTCCCCAGCACCGAACCCGAGATGGGCCACGAACTTCAGCCATTGGCGAAGGTTACTGTTGTGGGGAGCAATCCAGAGACAACAGCATCTGGACAGTGTTCGGCGGGGGCTGGAAGTAGGCCTACTGTGTAACCAGAGCCTTTCAATAGAGCCTTTGAGATTTGTTTGGGATGAAGGGATTAGGGCTATCACGGGATTTCAGCTGGTTTTGCATCCGGGCGTTTTGCAGCTGCTCGTTCTCCCCCGAAGCACCTTTCGCAACCAGTGTGGGTTTGTACGAATCGGGGTCGGTGCTGAATTGAGATCTACCATCTGAATAGGAAGATAGATTCCATGCGATCATCGCTTGTTGGCAAAGATACACTCCTGGTTTCTGCATTGTCATGGTTTTCATCAAATTCAGCGACTTTTCCCCAAGTAAGATAACCTCATCAGATACTTCTTAGTCTTCGCCAACAGACAAACCAGGACTGGAGGGTATCATACCATCGGCTAGTTCTTATTACGCTTCTTTTAGTCTCTCGTAGTCGCACACTATCAAACACTCGCCCGTACTCGCACAATCGACACGTCGAATTCTGCACTTGCGACCTAC
This sequence comes from Lasiosphaeria hispida, assembly GCA_033439745.1. Lineage (NCBI taxonomy): Eukaryota > Fungi > Ascomycota > Sordariomycetes > Sordariales > Lasiosphaeriaceae > Lasiosphaeria > Lasiosphaeria hispida. The sequence continues at coordinate 3,581,513 of JAUIQD010000004.1, forward strand.
CTTCACCATCCAGCCCTTGCTCCCTGAATCCTAGAACCGGGCCCTCTCTTGTCTCCTCATCTCCTCCCGGAAAATATTCCTATCCCGATCCGCATTCATGGCCATGGCGTTCATGCGCAACCCGTTCATGTCCGTGTTGATGACCTTGATATCCTGGCCGCGCAACCTCTGGCCCTTGCTCCGGCCAACGCCATAACCGCCGCCGCCGCGCCATCGGCCCCCGCGCCGGAACGTGAACCACCCCCGCCCAAAGTCGGGATGCTTCCTCCTGAACCACACACACCCGCCCAACAACAGCAGCGTCAAGACGCCAAACACAACCGGCAGCACAATCGCGATCGGGTTCGCCCCGACACCCACGGGGCCGCTGTCGACGTTGTTATTTCCAGCCGGGGGGAGATTTCGGAGCGGCTGGCCGGTGGGCGAGACAAGCTCGACGCGGGGGCCGACGATGCGCAGACCGCGTCGTCTCGTTGGTCAGGGACGGCTCCTCGAGGAAGATGCGGGCGGACGTGGCGGCGAAGCCGGCGGCGAGGTAGTCGTTGAGGATGTTCCACGTGAAGCGGCCGGCGCTGACGTTGATCAGCTCCGAGGTGAAGCCGTCGGCGCCGCCGAGCAGGTTGGCCGCGGGGGCGAAGCCGAAATCGGCTTGCACCCGTACCATGGGCACTTCGGTCGAGTTGAAGAAGGCGGGGTCCCATGTTACTGGGAAGGGAGTTAGTGGGTCAGTTCGGGAAGGAAGGGGGGAGGGGTCTTACTCTCGAAGGTGCGGCCGACTTGGAGTTGTTGGTTTGGTGTGGGGGAGCAAAAGGGCGCGTTTGGCCCGTCGAAGTTGTCACACATGGCTGAGACGGAGGCACTCTGTGATGATGGGCTGAAGAAAAGGGGCTACCAGAGCCAATTGATTACATGGAATTAAAAGTCTTGGCGTAGTAGTGTCAAGATGTTTGAAGACAGGAGATGCAAACCAAGAGATACTAGAAAGCCTAGGAAACAAGAACTGCGGGTCTCTCTCTTGATATAATGGCGACATGCAGTCTCGGTAGCAAGTCAACCACTGCGCTCCCAGCTACAGAATCATCCCATCTTTCTCTTGAGCCGGGCGATCATGAAGCAGAGAGTCATACAAAGGGGCCAGGGCGTCAAAATGCAAATAGCACATTATGCATGCGGTCACTGCCCAGCAATTGCTGCTCACGAGGGCAGCCAGGGGTCGTGTCTCGGGCCCTTTTTGGGTCGTTGAAACCCATGTGTTGTTTTCGTGGGGAACCCCTGCGTGCCCTTCCCGTCTCCCAACCAAGAACACAACCCGATCGGAGAGAAATGCGAGACTCTCGAGCCCGCCAGCAAAAAAAACAAGCAATGTTGATGCGCAAGTAGCATGTGGTTAATTTCATGCAGGGTCGTCCTAGTCGCACGATCTGGGCAATCTGGGCAATCTGGGGCACAGCGTGGTGTTTGTGGGGTACCCCTGAGCATGCATGTCCACTGCTGACGAGGGTACAAGTGTAAATACTAATAAGGAAGGTACCCGGGCCTGTACTGGCACCGCACTGACGGGCAATTTTGAATTTGCTGCAGGGCACCTTACATTGATGCTGCGAAATCTCCCGAGACAAGACAGAAAGAGTCTGTTTCTTGGAGGGCTGCCGCCGCCGGAAGGAACGGGTCCCCGGATGTTCCCAGCAGAGGGCATGAAGCCGGCGGCGGCAGAAAGGAGAGAAACAAACAGTGGAGATGACGGCTGTCCAATTCTCCGAGGATTTCCTGCAATATTCCCGACCCGGGTGTACCTGATTGTTCCTGATTTCTGGGACTCAGAGAGATCTGACTGGGGTGAAACGCCGGGGACACTGCATCAAAAGCTCCCTGCGCACATCACCACTTGGGCGACTGATGAGCGGCACAGATTCTCTACTTTTTCTATTTTGCGATTTCCAATGGGCCGGCTTGTTGATTTTCAAGTTCAATAAGGTGCGAGGGTCAATGCACCTTGTTGTCTTGAAAAGATGGACACTCTTGTGCATCGGGCTTGACAACCTCTATAACATGCCTATTGCCGACAGAACGCCAGCGATGCTGTGGGGCTATGGATTTAAGGTTGTGCCGTGTCAACGATCGCCACCAGAGTTGGTCTCATCCGGCTTGGCGGCTTGGCTGTCGCGATGTTGATCTAGAAGGTTCTTGTTTATCCTAAGCTATACACTCATCGAAACACGGGGGAACTAGGCAAAGAGGAAAATAGTAATAACTGCATCGTGAAGCTGAGAGGCAGCCGGGTTTGGAGAGTTTCAGCAATGGCTACCTTACCTAGGCTGTATGCCGTCAACACCTCGGTTTTTAGGTTCAACAATAGCACCATTGGACTGGGAACTCCCGAGGTCTAGTCTCAAGCGTACATATCTCTCTGAATTCGCGATTCTTTGGTGTCTCGACTGTTCTGCCATCTAGTTCTATGTCTGAAAGCGCAAGCCAGCAAACGGCAAACTACCTAGTTAAGAACACCTACCTTGCCCATCCTACTGGTACATCTTGAGTCTTGACTCTGTTGACGTCGGACTCGCGGCGGTAGCCCAGGAGGCTATCCGGATCTTTTCACACCGTCGGAACACGCTAGTGGGGGAGCTGAACCCAACCAAGTTCTCGATGAGGGTTGTATTTTCGTGGTGGCGGTGGCTCTGCTATTTGAATTTCTCTGGGGCATCGGCACGGCCCGCTGTATGGACATCCTGACCGAATTTCAGCCCGTGATATTTCGACCTCTCTGCGAACTGGGATTCCGGCATCATTCTGCGGTTCATGTCAATAAATTTTTGGCCGGTGGTGCTGGTGTTTGTCTGGAACTGTGTTCGGAGGATGGATAAATCGATAAGTTATTGTGTTGAGAAGAACCGTGACTGGCGGAGTCAGAGGACCCAGAGGACCGTCATGGGGCAAAGATGGAAGCTAGGGGGACAATTTCAAGGACGCGACAAGGGAGTGGGGGGTGTAGTCTAACAGATGCAGCCCATCACAGGGCGCTTCAGCGCAATTGCACTCAACATCAATCGAAACCCACCCGCTACCTGGTCATCAATCTTGGATAGCACAAATAAGTGTTTCCGGCTCTTGGACAATGCCAATGCCAATCATTGTTGCCCACCCATGCTTATCAAGTGCCCGCATTCAGTCCAATATTGTAATTTGCTGTAGGGATCTAGATGCTGACAGTACGGCGAGGCCAAAGCGCATATCGCAACATTAAAAGAAGCGTGAAGGCAATGGAGAACATATCTGAAGCCCACCTGTGTTGCGGAAATTGATAATGGGCGCAACAAAGCTCCTCGCTGGGCTCGCGCTCTTTTTGAGTGCAGTTAGTGCAGGTGCAGGTGGAGTCTCGGGCAGGACCGCCTCTCCCCAAGCGCAACCGCAATCGCAATGGTCGGGCTGGGGCGGCAACATTCGCAACAACCGATGGGCGTCGCAGAACACGGCCATCTCGTCGGGCAACATCCTCTCCATCACTAGCTACTGCAACCTCAGCTTCCCCGTCGGCGTCAGCGCAACGCCCGTTGTATCGGGCAACGCCGTCTTCTTCCCGACCTGGGACGGCGCGTTTGTTGCCCTCGACTTCCAGTCATGCAATGTCCTCTGGACCATCAACGTCACGGCCATCGTGCACGCCTTCGCCCCCGTGTCGCCCTTCCAGGCCCAGCATGTGCGCCCCCTGTCGCGCACCAGTCCGCAGATTGACGGCAATGTCGTCTACTTTGGCACCCTGACGCATGCCCTCATCGTCGCCGTCAGCAAGACCACCGGCGCCACGCTCGGCGTCGTCCAGATACACTCCCACCCGCTCGCCATCGTCACCATGTCGCCGACCTTTTTCGACGGGAAGCTGTTTGTTGGCGCGTCCAGCGTCGAGGAGAACGTCACGCCGCTCCCCGGCTACCGCTGCTGCTCCTTTGTCGGCAGCGTGGTGGCCCTGTCGTTTAACACGGCCAGCAAGAAGTTCAAGGTCCTTTGGAACGTGGCATCGATATCCAAGGCGCGGCAGCTCGAGGGATGGGCCGGGGCTGCAATCTGGGGTAGTCAGCCCCCCATTGACACCGGCCGCCGCTTAGTCTTTGTCGGCACGGGCAACTCGTACTCGGTCTCCAACGCAACCGTGCAATGCCAAACCAGCTGGACGCCCCCGGAGATTCCGTACACGCTGAACACTGACACGTGTCTGCCGTCCGATGTCTGGCAGGACTCCATCCTGGCCATCGACATTGACCACGGCCACGTCAAGTGGGTGCAGCAGCGCCCCGGCGTCGATATCTTCACGGCCGCGTGCGGCTACCCTGGTTTCGGTCCGCAAGACCCAACTCTCTGCCCCGGCATCCCGGGCCCAGACTACGATTTCGGCATGGCGCCCACCTTTGTGCCCGCCGGGAACGGCAAGGGCGATAGGCTGATTGTCGGCCGGAAGAGCGGCGGCTTGTACAGCCTCTCGGCGCAGGATGGCCACATCCTGTGGGCGACCTCGGTCGGACCGGGAGGCATCACGGGTGGATTGAGCTGGGGCATTGCCGTCGACGACAGCCACGTTTACTTCACCGTCGTCAACGGCAACTACAAGACGTGGCAGCTACAGCCGTCGGGCCAGACCATCAACCGGAGCGCGTACGGCGCCGTGTCGCTGGCCACCGGTGCCATCCTTTGGCAGACACCAGTGCCCCTGAACGGCGTCTCGCTCGGCCCGCCCACCGTCGTAGGTGACCTGGTGCTGGTGGCCAGGACTGGGCAAGACCCCGACGGCACGGCAAGCTACGATGCAACTCAGGGTGGGCTCGTGGCGCTCAGGAAGACAACAGGGGGTGTGGTGACCGATGTTGGCCTGAGCTCTAATTTCCATGGCGGCGTTGCCATCCAGGGGAAATACCTCTTGCTCGGCACCGGGTATAGTGGGTTCGGCGCGTCCGCGCCGGTGCCCGGAGGGTTTCACGTCATGAAGGTTGTGACATGATTCGGTCAGTTATATATCATATCAGTGTCCGCGTGCGCGGGCCATGTTAGTTACTCACACTCATTCCAAAGTTCCGGGCGTCGGGGAAATATGTGGGAGTGGCCGGGTCGAAAACACACGGCCGTGGTGCCGAGCGACTAGGCCGAAAGCCGCCAGCCGGCCAATGATGTCGGGCCCCGGCTATTCATCGTCGGAAATAAGTGCGGTCTCCGTCCGAGGTAGACTAGATGGGGGCACGCTACCCCGGAAAACCCCAGAGCGCGCCAATGGTGGTGGATCTGGGGATGGCGCGATCTGAGATTTTTGTTTACCCGTCTCTTTCTGTTCTCATCGGGTGCTATCTCTAGCTTTCTTGTTCCTTCTTTTGCATTTCCCCCATAGATCGGCGTTTTGTGACCATCATGATGCCGATGCCCCCCAACGATACGCTTGAGAAGGCGGTGGTCACCCACGAGAAGGGAGATAGCGGGGTTGCTCGACCGCCGACCTCGGATGAATCAAGCTTGAGCGAAGCTGCGGTTGACGTCGTCGATGATGTCGATAGCCCTGAGCAAAATCAACCACGGGAGCTTCCCTTTTCGAAGGGGCGGTGCATTGCCATCGTCGCGACCGTCACGGGTGCCAGCTTTCTCAATGTAAGTCTAGGCCCCACCCCCTGTTACGCTCTTATTCTTTTGGGATCTCACCAGAACCGTTAGACTATGTCAGGACAAGCAGTGGTTATCATCCTGCCTACAATCGGTCGGGATCTTAATATCCCCGAGGCTCGCGTCCAGTGGGTTGTTTCGGCGTATTCGCTGGCTTTCGGCTGCTTCCTGCTCCTCTGGGGGAGGATTGCCGATATCTATGGAAAACGCAAGATCTTTATCTGGGGATCTGCCTGGGTCGCCGTTACAACAGCTGCCAACCCCTTTTTACCAAACGAAATCGCCTTTGATTTATTTCGCGGGCTACAGGGTTTGGTACGCGCCCCCCCTTCCAACCACCCGAGTCGTTGAAATGAGGCTGACTGTTCAAGGGCGCTGCTGCAAATGTGCCCACGGCTATCGGTATCCTGGCCACCACATTTGCCCCGGGAAAAGCAAAGAACTATGCCATTAGCTGCTACGGTAAGAACCATCACCACCATGGATTCGCGGTGCCTTGCTAAGTATCCAATAGCTGCCGGCGCCCCGCTCGGCGCAGTATTCGGCAACCTCATAGCCGGCTTCATCGCGCAATACAGGTCGTGGAAATGGGTATTCGGCGTGATCGCCATCATGGCCGCTGCTGTTACCGTTGCCGCCATTGCCATCATACCTCCGCCCAAGCACACTCTCCTCCAAGAAGGCGCTTCGGTTAAAGCTTCAGTCGACTGGATCGGCGCATTTCTGATCACCGCCGGCTTGTTTGCCCTCCTTTTCGCCCTGACCGAAGGCAACGTCGTCGGCTGGTCCATGCCCTGGGTCCCCGTGCTCATCGTCATCTCCCTCGCCCTCGTCGTCCTCTTCGTCTCTTGGCAGCGCCACCTCGAAAACACGGGCAAGCGCGCCCCGATTATGAAGGTCTCGGTCTTCCACAGTAAGCGGTTCAGCGCCGCTATGGCGACCATGGCTCTGTTCTTTAGTTCGTTCAACGGATTTTTAATGTATGCGACCTACTTCTTTCAAGACTACCAAGGCCTCTCGCCACTCGAAACGACGCTACGATTTATCCCTACGGGCGTGGTTGGCGTCATCACGGCTGCTATCGTTTCGCAGCTGCTAGCCGTAGTGCCAACGTATATGATGCTGGCGGTGGGCAACCTCTGCGTGTCTGTGGCGTGCATGCTGTTTGCAATCCCGATCCCTTCGGACACGACATACTGGGCTTTTGGATTCCCGGCGATGATACTGTCCGTCTTTGGCGCCGATATCACCTGGCCGTGTTTGATTCTGTTCACTAGTCACTCTCTGCCCCAAGAGGACCAGGCTCTTGGTGCCGCGTTGGTAAACGCCATGGGACAGGTCGGTCGGGCCATTTCCCTAGCGATAGCCACGGCGATTCAGACGGCGGTCATGGCCAAGGAAAGGGGCGTTAGTGTCGAGCACGTCGGGCGCGTCGAGCAGTGGGAGACGGCGTCGTTGCTTGGGCTTAGGGCGGCCGAGTGGTGCAACGCGGCTTTGGGACTCAGTGCTCTTTTTGTGGTGTTAGTTGCATTCCGGGGGTCGGGCATCATTGGGAAGGTGGGCGTTCAGAAGCACTAGAGTGCCGCCGTAGAGAGCATATGAAGACTTTTTTTTTTCTTTTTCTTGGCGAGTTCTTTTGTCAACCCCCCCCCCCCCCCCCCCCTCCCCCGGCTGGAATTAAGTACTAAAACTATAGATATTTTTGTTGTTGGCGAATCGAAGCAAAGCACGAGTTATCGTTTGTAAGAAACCGAGCAACCAAAGCTATACCCCCCCTTCTCTCAAGCCCTGCATCCAGAAACATCAGTCAACCGTGACGGGCACTCGGTTGGCTCGTAGGTAATATCCCAGCCGTTAATCTCGCCGCGAGCCCAGTTGAAGCGCCAATAGCATCCGCCCTGCAGGTTTGACGGCAGCTTATCACACGCTTCTCTGTTCTTGACGCCACCACGAGTCTCACCCCTGAAGAGCGCGTCAGCTTCCGACTTTGGTATCGAAAGTGAAAAAGGGGGGGGGGGGGGGAGACATACCAGTTGAACGAGTTCCCGTACTGGTTAGAACACCCGGTGCTCAGCGGGCCGACGCCGCCGCCGGGTGTCAGGATGATGAGGTCGTTCTTCTTGACGTCGCCGCCGGCGCCGCCGGGGGTGAGGATCTGCACAATCATGGTCTTGTTGACGGCGCCGCCCGAGGTCCAGTTGACCTCGTAGCACTTGCAGCAGTTGGGGTTGTCGCCGTTCTGGCTGTCCGACACCTGGATGGCGAAGCCGTAGGTCAGGTCCGAGGCCACGGGCGTCGGCTGGTACGTGTCGCACAGGTACGCGCTGTTGGTCGCCCCGTTGGAGCACCCGCTGTTGGCGTTGAGCCCCGGGTTGAGGTCTTGCGGCTTGTTGTTCTTGTCGCACACGCGCACCACGCCCCGTGAGTTGAGCAGCTCCCGCTTGCCGGCGTTGGTGGCGCAGATGGGTTTGCAGCTGGTTTGCGCGTGTCGGTCAGTCTTGGCCCGCTAGCGATGATGTTGTCAAGCGGGAGGAGCAAACGTACCAATCCCAGCCCGTGTACGACTTGGCCTTTGTAACTGCTGCCACGGCATCGCTGGCAAAATAGGCCAGGACCCAAAGAGCCGCCCGCATCATGGAGGTCGGGATGAGTCTCCTAGTGCTATGTTGGTGATGCACTGGTGTATCCTGGGGATACTTGGCTGGGTCTTGCGGTCTCTTGCACTTCTCTCGTCCAAACTTGTGGGAGCGTAGTTGCGGCAGCAACTCGGCCGGGGAGCCATCATCGCATCCTTTATACCCAACAGCGAACAAGCAAGATCCTGTCTCCCACCCGGAACACCGAGAAGCCCTCTCGGGTGCCAAGACGAGCCAATAAGCTCCCGCAGTCTTGCTCCCTATTTAGGCGAATTTCCTCGCTCTCGCTATTGACGAGCCCCGTCTTAATTGTTCCCGTCATCGACATCATCATCCTCTGATACCGACTGATAGCTGAGAGCATCCGCTATGACCCCTTCATTTCCGGAGGCCCGACACCACGGGCGGTGCGAGGTACCTTCTAATCCGCCGGGTGATCTCGTGGTATAGGTGGGCACACAATGTTCCATTCCCTGGCCCTGCGCGTTGGTTTTGGTGGTTCGGTGGCGGCGAGTATACCAGCAACGACATGGCCAGCAGCCTGTTATTTTGGGCAGAGCCAGGGGATCGGATAAGGGGGGCAGTGGGGGTTGCCGAGGGCAGGCCCGGGACGTGCATCGCCTGAGAAAACTTCCTATAGGTTTCCAAGGTCGGAGGAAATATGCCCACTATAGTGCAAGGTGTGCTCGGCAAAGCTCAGTGGTAAACGACCCGGGTAAAGGGTAAAGGGGGCTCGCCCACTCAGAGCGCCGCAGCAGAGCAACACACGGCCGGGAGGCCGGATACCGGTGGGCGGGAAAGCGTCAGGGACAAGAACCACAGGACTGGTTGATAGCCATGTATATGACATGACAGCATATCTGCCCATGGTATTAATCTCCATGTGGGTGGCTATCATCCCATCTTGTCACGTCTGATCCGAGTCCGAAACCTCTCGCAGCTTCCCCTCTGCTATTTTGGGCACCCTACCGATACTTGCAGCTCTTGTTATTACCAAAGACTCTAAATCTCATCAGCGGATAGGGCTTTCCAGCCATTCCAATAACATAATTACCCAGAAACCGGTCACTGGAAGACATTCCAGAAGCCGGTAGATTCAAATGCTTGATGCGATTCACTAAAAACATCCAGTACTGCATTTATCCAAGTCTCTGTAGAGTGTACAACCAACCAGCGCTATGCCTGGGTCTTGACTCTCTTCCTCGGCCGCAACTCCTGAGAATACATGCGGAAAAACTCGTCTGGCTCGGTCGGGTGTTCTCCTGTGACATTATGAAAAGCGGTCGTAGCAACGTAATTGGTCTTTGCCTCACGCACTAGGCTGTATTCGAGAATGTAGTCCTTTTCCGACCCCTCGCATCTGGATATCATCAACGATACCAACAGAGGACAAAACAGACTCTGAAATGTTTTCAAACTTCATAGTTTGGCCCAAGACCTTACTGGCTGACTCTGCCAATTTCTTTCCCGCGCAGATCATCGGGCCTGTCAGAATCATAATTTGGCCGCGATGTCTGTCGTCAACCCATGCAGCCTTTTTCCCGAAAGAACATGTGCAGCAACGTGAGCAGTGTCCTAACCATGTCAGCGATCTCGCCCAAGAGAAAACCAAGCACCGCTGCACCGTGACATCGACCTACACCAAGAGCAACAGCGCAAACTTGTGGTTTTCGCCGATAGGGTTAGCTTCAAGTCCGGGGGAGGGTGAGAGCTTTGAGGGAAAGCTCTGAATCCAGACTCTGATTCTAGGGGATACCCACATTTCTTCATTATATATCCATTTCCCCATTACGTATCTTCACAGCATAACACTCAGATTGTAAGTTTCTGACGAAAGCAGTTCAAGATCGAAAGACGTTGCCTCCCCTGAAACGCTAGGGGCTACCTTGTGATCTTCTGACCCTCCACTTAGCTGGCCATAGTATCACAGATGTAAATAGAAGTAGAGCATATCGGTATACCCAATATCCAGGCGCAGGATGAACCTGTCCATCCCATTACATAATAACTTACATAGGACACACTATTTGCATGCATGCACTATCTCAAATCCGGGCTAGGATACTATGTACCATCCCACAGCATGTACTGGTATATTCTAAGTCCAAATTCGGGACCCTTTGGCCTAGGCTTCATGCCATTTTTGCAGCATGCTTAAAACCAACCGAATCGTTGTAGGGCAGGCATCGCTCCCAAGAATTATTTCCCTTTTCATGTACCACGTCGCTACGATCCTTACCGACGAGGTTTTCTTTGATAGCGGGAAGGTCCCTGGTTACAAAACCATCGTACGATCCTTCTATGTATCCTCGATCGTCGTACGACCTCGTCCACGATGCTGAGGTTGTTTGGCTCGTCCATGACAAATCTAAAGTCTGGTAACGACGCCTGGCACGGGATGCCCGACCGTGTGGTTATCCCTTGCCTGTATGGCTCTGGAGTTCTCCGACGTAACCCGTGGGTCTGCCTGAGGTTCTACGTACCGTATGAGTGACTACTGAGTCTGGGCCCAGGTCCTCTGCGTGCCTCTGACCCACGTGATGATGGATGGTACCGAGGACTCTGCTGTGTGCTGCTGTCTCACGTGCTGTGAGAGACACTGGAGCCCTTGTTCACGTGTTAAATTCCCCCCGTGTCCGCCAGGGGGCTCGGTCAAGGAGGTGAGATACCCTGTTGAACTAGGTGAGCCCACCAGTGTGACATTCTTATAGTTATGGAAGACTCTTCCAGAGCCTTCTATAGGTATGGGTAGAGAAGGAAAGGATGTATTTGTTACGATCTGAATGGCCACGGGAACCCCCCGATCTAGATCGGGAGTAAAGGGAACCAGTTAAGATGAAAGTCACGTCTACCAATCAGAGCGTTGCTCGCCGTGTCGCGAAGGCTCGGCCACGGCTAAGAATAAGATAAGCATGCTTGCTCGTGAAGGAAGGTTACTCGGTAGGCGAGCACATACTCGTTGCGAGCATACTATAAGTTACTTGTTATTTCCTAGTGTCTAGTTAAGTTATAAGTAGCCAACGTATTAGACACCTTAGAGCGTGAGGATTCCTGTTCCTCACGCAATTACATTCTACTGTATCTCAAAGTACTACTAACTCGGGTGATGGCAATCTGTTTGACAGAGTGTGATAACTAGGCGTTCCGCCTTGCGATCTGTCATTTAACACGAGGTACTTAGGTACTTGGTGCACAGGTTGTAACAGGAAATAACAGTGACTATGGTATATTTTATATCGCCAATACGGCGTATATTACGGCAGGCTACTAACCGCCGCCGATATTAAACGTTAATTTCTGAAGGATCGCTTACCGGACGGTCAGCGCCTATGACACAGACGAGTATCTCACCAAGTAAAAGAACGCCGCTACTATCTAAAGATACCTCGACTAGAATAGTCTCGACATCATCCCCCTCGCCGGCTCCAGCTCGCCCTTCTGGACCCTCTTACTCGAAGGGCGCGAGCACGGAGTCTGCCGGACCCCGGCGCTGATCGACGCCTTCGTGCGCCGCATCCTCTCCCACCTGGAGTTTATGGCTCGAAGACCTCTTGAAGCCACTCGAAGGTAAAGCTCATCAGCTGTCCAGCCGTTATTATCGCTAACTCCAATACGCCATGTATTTGGCAGTACTGAGCCATCGTACCATGACGAAATGTGGACTTTTCCTTCAAAGACGATCATCGGATCAACACTCTAGCCAGATGCATTGACACACTCGATAACAACTGTCCACTCTCGATTTCGTACGAGAAATAAAGCTCTTAAATCAGACTTGTCGGAAACCCTTTGGAGGCCAAAGTGTTGCCCAAGTGTACCTATGCTACCGAGCTACCTACTGCAATTGATATCTAGTTGCCCGGCGGAGGCGCAAGACGAATCTCCTTGATCGTTCCTTTGGAGAACTTCATGATGTCCTCAAGAACGTCATGAATCGGTGTGACGTATACAAGAGTATTCGCCGCGGATCCTTGAGGCGTCTGTCCAGTAAACAAAAGCCCCACGACCCGGCCCTCTTTGTCCCAAACAACCGACCCGGAATCACCGTGGGTCGCAAATCCAGGGCGGCCCTCGTAATTTGACACCAGGGCTCCAGCCTGAATATACGCAAACTCCTCCGAAAGTCCCGGTGAGGCGTGTCTATCCTCGGCTATCATTACATCAGACTTCATACAACTGAACTTGCCGAGGGTCATGGCGGTAGTGGCCCCGACTTTGTAGACCAGCTCGCTATGAGCAAGTCCCCTCAGTCCGTCCTCCGTGGGCTCCTGGAGAAGCCCACCGTCTGTCGGCAATTCCGGCAGGAGATCGACAGAATCTGCGTCGTACTTTTCCGCCCACGCTGTGAGGGCGGGTAGCCTGTTCTCTCCAATCCGGGCCTTGTCAAGAGGCTTCACCAGGGCCCAGTCCAAACGGCCGTTGTTCGCTGTACGCCTCTTGTAGCCAGATGCGCAAAAAACCGTGCCAAAAACGTGGCGGCCGTTGTCGAAAAAAGCAATCATGTCGTCGAGTTGCTCTTTGGCCTGGGCCCCGGACGGCGAGCTCACACCAAATCTCTCGATGAACTTTTCCTTGCTGTAGACCCCATGGTTGTGCTTAATACGGGACGGGTGCTCAATCATGGGCGCATTTGCGTCGTCGGGGCTGATTCCTTTCCCGTCCTCGTTCCAGAGCTGCGAATCCTTCTTCGGTCCCCCGATTCGAGATACGCCCTTGTCATTGACGAATACTTGGAAGCCGTCGTAGGCGGGGCGGACAACGTGGAAGTTTGTGAGTGCGAGCGTGACTCCTTCAGGGTATCTGGGGGTCTTGACTTCCAGCCAACAGCCCAGAGTCCCAACCAATGGGGAAAAGAGGTTGCCGTCGCTTCCCGTCAAGTAATTGCTCTCGCCAATATCGGCTCCCAAATTCACTCTGGTTTGGTACGGGATCTCTGGGACCAGTCTCATCTCTCTTTTCCGCGCCTCAATCTCCGCAGGGCTGCGACGGCTGGGTACCAAGGGGAAGGTGCATTGCTCGACAATATTGTGCTCCAGATGGAGTTTCAAGTCGGTATAGGTGATTTGGCGAAGAAACTGTTGGATTTCTCCAACGACAGGCGGCCACTTCGTCTCGAGGCATTCATAGTCGACTGACACATAAATTGTGTCCGGGTTCTCGTCGTCGTCTGTCGAAAAGCCTAGTCTGAAGAGCTGGATGGACGTAACATGGCCCGCCGTGGCCGGATAACTCTCCATGATGTTGGCGACCCTGTCCTTGATGAGAGCCCAATCCGTCTCCATCCCACGTGCGAGGAGCTCGGCAGACACAGGCGAGATATATTTTGGTCGACTGTGCTCCTCAGCAATCATCTCGACGGCGATGTCGATATTTCCGAGATTCCCGTTCTCAACGCATTTCGAATCGACAGTCTTCTTGATTTTGCTGACCGCACGCTCCCATATAGCAGAACAGCCTTCGTCGAGCCAGCGTGCGACAATCAAGACGGTTGGTTGGCCCATCGTCGGCCCATCGGTCCCAATGTAAGGAACTCTCGACACAAGCTCGACTGAGACAACTCCCGATACCCTTTCAATTGAGAGGATTCGCCTCGCCTCATTCGTCAGCGTGGCGGCTCCAAGTTCTCCATCAATTGATGTACACTGCTCATCCCATTCCACGCTCAGGGGCAGTGGGCGGGGTGTAGGTGCTGCAACTCGATGATGAACATTGAAGATTGTGAATTCGCCGGCCTCACTAGAGTCGAAAGATGTAGCCTCTGACCGACGAAGGCGTGCGCGCTTCCGACGCTCGTCGTCTGACGATGAGGGCGATGGGAATGGGTTAAAGGCCATGATGAGCAACTAAATAAATGCACTATCCATACGTTAGAGAATGATAAGTGAAAGACCGAGATTCGACGTGCACGATACGTACAGGAAAGAGCTCGGAAAGTTGTAAAACGGATACTGAGTCTTGGTGAAGAGAGCAGGAAGGTGTTGGATTATCTGTGGGATCACGCAAGCGATCTGTGAGTGTGTGGTATACTCTGCGTGGTGGTTCACGGAAGAGCTTTCCGTGAGCCAAAGCTAGCTCAAATGGTGGTGGGGCCTCACATTGGCCACACGCCAAGGAGTTATCCACCCCAGGGGGGGCATGTGCGCCAGAACAGAGTGTGGAGGATGATGATGACGATGAGGCTGCTGACCGTGGGCGGTTCCCCCTATTTGTAGCTCTGTGCACGTCTGCGAAATTCACAGTCTTCTCGCTCTCACCGCTCATGCTACGTAATTATTGTGATTACGAACGGAGAGAATGTTCTGGCAGTTGAAAACATGGAACCGGCCGACAGTCGGCGCTTGCGATAGTACCGTCTGAAGTCGGTTTAATAAGGGTAGCCTGATAGAGATATTGCAACCCGTGATTATGATGACGACAGTTGATACGGGTATGTCTCAGTTCAAAACATGTGCGTACCTCATCTGACCAACAAGGCTCAGCCTCGGGTTCTCGTCGAGCTTGAAGAGTATCCAGGACCCCACATAGCAGCCAACGAGTAGCTATGGTGCCCGCTGACATTGGAAAGTCCAGTTAATTCCATGCAACGCCACATCGCCACCTTCCCGCCTGCGACCAACGCAAATTTTCAAAGTACAGTCACTCCGTACCGTTACCGTAACAATGACAACTTTGCAATTGTTGTGTGCGGTGACTCAGGGTTTCCGGTTTTGAGACAAGAGAAGTCCAGAATGTGTCCATCGCCAGGGTAGGTAGAATTTTAATACCTTGCCTCTGTGGTATTAAGCCACAGAGGAGTCACGAGGCGAAGCTTTCGATGGTTATACTCGAGTGACTCAACTCAAGCATCTGACGCCGGCCTGTGTGGTTTACCCCTAAAAAGCCGAAAGACTTCCGTGTTTAGGGCAGGTTTTTCTAGCTGGCTAGAAAAGGACCACCAGCAACCGGCTTTTTATGCGTAAGGCCATAAAAGCCTTCGATAACGTGGTTTTCCAACTGGCCAATATGGCGCATCAATTAGAAGCTGTAGAAAAGAGCCTAGAATGCACAAGAGGCCGAAAGAGAAGGAAGGTCCAAGTCGACCCCACATTCACTGGAATTAAGGAGGTTCGTACCTCACAGAGAGAGGCTGGCAGAGAAGACTTTGGTGATTCTGAAAGAGAATAGCTAGGCCATACTGATACAGAAGATTATATTATTGTAGCTATCTAATTGACGAAGTTATGGGCAATTGAAGTTTGTGGTGTTACGTGGGGTCCGACTCAGGGGCTGTTCCAAAGGTTGGAGTGTTCCAAAAGCCCCCCCCCCCAACCTGACTTATATTGCTGCGCGGTGGCAACTATATTGGCAAAACAGAGCCATTACCCGCTGAACTCAAGTGGGTCTGGCCCTGCTAGTGCGATCTAGTGAGTGGGTCTGGCAGACCCGCGAATGGTCCACAGATCGTCACATATGGTCATTTGCGTGTTTCCACACATAGGTAAGAGAAATTTCAAGCATGCTAGGAGGCTTCACCCTCGAACCTTCCTTAAAACTTTCCTTGGACATGTACGTGACATGATAGTGTGAGGCATGGTTTATAACTCTAACTCTAACTCTAACCTGAGGTAAAAGGCATCTAAGCCCTTTGAGTTCATGCTTTGAATCACTGAATAAAACCAAGTAGATTTTTCTCTTTGACGCTCAAACTTTCCCGTTCATACAAGGTGCCTAGAAATAGAAAAATTCTGCCGACGTGACATCCAACCTGACATCCAACCTCACATTCGACCTGCCATTCTATGATCGACACCTAGACCCAACCTTTCAATTACAACCTTTCAATTCTCAACTACATTTGTCATCTCCGTGCACTTACCCACCCAACACCCCGCAATCCACACTTGGCAGGCATATCAACCAACAAACATGTCGCTCTTCGATTACCTGGATGAGCTTGAGTCTATGGCACAGTCTGCCGCTGATCACGACGCGGCACCCGAAGAAGCAGATGAAATTGGTATTCAGAGGTGGCAGAAACTATTTAACTGCTCGTACTCTGAAGCAGCCAAGAAGCTTCAGGAACACAGGGCCGGCATTTGCCGGAATCCTGTTTCCGATGCACACTGGGAGTTAGTACGCGCTGACAAAGAGGCCCAAGGATACGACAAGGAGGCCTACGAATACTCATGTCAGCTCTTGGTCTCGCAGCAGAGCCGACGAGACTCGGATCATCGGATCGCGGCAACCAATGCCGTATCAACATCAACCTACCTCTTCAAGCTGGAGGGCCCTCTGCACAGCATCAGTGCGATCAGGGCCGCTGGGTGCCTCTCGGACAACGACGACGGAGTTTCAAAGCTTATTGCCTGTGTCGACGACTCGGGACTCCCAGCAAACTTTTGCATCATTGAAGCGACCACGAAGCACAACATCCTGGTGTGGCTCAGCTCGGAGAAGTCCCCATTCCAGCCGACCTTTGTCCGGTACTCCAAAGCCGACAAGGCGCTGTCGTCTGCCTCCCATTGCCCAACACTAGGAGTCGACACTACTCTGCCGCAACACCGTCTCACCTCCAGCGCGGCGCTTCCGTCCCCCGGCCAAGATGAATACCCAGTCTGGTATTTCTTCTATGGGACATTGGCCGACCCAGCAGTTCTCAGGGGACTGTTTTGGATGGGTGATGACGCGGAGCCTCCGATCAAGTACCGTCCCGCCAAGATTGTGGGAGGTACCCTCACAACATGGGGTGGAAAGTACAGGGCTTTAGTGGATGCTACTACTGAGGACTCAACCGTGGAAGGATCTGCGTTCTTGGTCCTCACGAAGGATCAAGAGGATGCACTGCGGTGCTACGAGACGGACAAGTACGAGGTTGTGCGCTGCAAGATGGAGATGTTGGACTCGGATGGGACCACCGTGAGAGGCCTGACGTTTCGATTTAAGGGCTAATCTTCAAGTTGACACCCCACCTATTACCTGTACCTTAGGTACTAGCACCCAATTACACTTCATGTGTTGGCCAAGAAGGTTCCTTTTACTAGAAAGCACAAAAGGATTATCACTACATCATCCTGAGAGACATCTGCAACCTTTGCTGTGGCGCCATTTGGTATAGAAATGCAACTTGAAGGTTGGACGTGCGGGCTAGACCCTCAACAACCCGAGGTTTACTTTTTCGCTGCCTTCTAACCCTTGACTTCAATAACCTTGTGAGGCTCCAGCCTAGGCCACCTGTGTGAAATCCAGGGCAGGTATAGTGTGAGACTAGCTATCCTGGAAGTGGTTGATAAAGGGGTAAAGGCGTTAGATGATCCATTCGTTGAGGTCTTTGACTTGCCCAGCAGTTTGGTAGTGGCCTTCAGAAGCGAGTTTCCACTGGATTCCTACGATTTTGGAAATTTCGCCAGTAAAGTCGGATAAGAATTAGGGGCCCCGATCAGATATAATGACGGCTAATAATCCCTCTTCTTATAATTGTACTCTCCTTTTGTCACGATTCGACTCTGGGGTCGAGCTGAATGAACTTGTTGCACAAAGAGAGAAAGAAAGTCCTCCCCAGAGGGGAGAGGACTGGTGTTGCTACATATACAATAATGGTGGTGACCTTCGCTTGGCATATGACAATGGTGATGACGCGGCGAGTTCATGTCGCATCGCTGTGGTGCATCTGGTGCCGTGACACCTTTCTTTACCTTCCCAGAAACACAGCCCATTATTCACAAGAGAGGTCAGATACCAGGGCTTATCTCAACCCTGGATCACTGAATCTTAGGCAAAGAGCTCTGCGTCATATGCTCAGCCCTTCTTAGAGGCCAGCCGGGGATGCAAAGCAAGGTGTTTTTCACTTGGGTTGTGTAAGTTTAGCATCAACTCGCAAAAAGCTTTATTGTTAATGTATGAAGATGTTCTAGTTAAAAGCAATGGGCTAAAACGGGGGCATAAACAGGTTAGATAGATACCTTGTTCATGCTCATAATATAGGCGGCTTACTTGGTACTTTATTTCGGTAAATATCGGTAAATATCGGTGAATGTAGGGAGAAAAGTCATGGTATTGCTACCTAAGGTGTGTGTGTAAGGAGTGCAGCGTCTACAGGGAAGGCAGTGGGCTGTCTGTGCCGAGGTGGGTGGCAAGTTCACTGGCCCAGCAGTGGCCTTTGCTTCCCAGCTCTCTTCCCAATAATTTCAAACCCACCAGCGCCGTTTCCAATTTCTCAACTTCACCTTTTCACCATCTACATCAATTCAAGTTTCAAGTCCAACATTCAACTCAATCAACCGTGCATCGAGACTATTTACCTACTTTAAATACAAATTTGAACTTCGATACGATGAGCTCTTCAAACGTCAACTCGGGATAGA
Organism: Lasiosphaeria hispida; assembly: GCA_033439745.1. Taxonomy (NCBI): domain Eukaryota; kingdom Fungi; phylum Ascomycota; class Sordariomycetes; order Sordariales; family Lasiosphaeriaceae; genus Lasiosphaeria; species Lasiosphaeria hispida. The sequence goes on from JAUIQD010000004.1 coordinate 3,600,126, forward strand.
ATCCGCGACACAGAAGAGAGCGCAGTCGCACCTTCCCATCTTCCCTTCGATGGGGTGCAGTTCCCAGCCCCCAAGAACCCCAACTCCTGGCCGGCCTCACCTTTTGTTTTGGATGCGAGTTTGAGCTGCTGGTTCGTCCAATGCCGTGTAGCGGCATTCGAGTACCTGGCGACGATGCAACTGTGGCGCAGCAGCGCCGGTTCAACTTCAGCCTCCTCGACAATGTCTCGAAATCGCTGACGGCTGCCGGTTTCACAAGCACAGTCTTTGATCCGGCCGAGCAAGATGACCCTGATTACGGCGTCTGGAATGTGATGCTGGACGGGTCGCTCAGCAAGGCCCATGTCAAGGACGGTTTTTGTAAGTCAACCAGTGCATCGCATTAACTCCTTTGGTGAGGTTGTGGCAAAGGAACAGGGCAATCAGGTATCATGGATAGTCACTCATCAAAGTGTTTAGATCCCATTGAGATTGTAACACCAGTGTTGCGTGCTGACAATGATTGGGCTGCAACAATAAATCAGCTTTGGAGCACTTTACAAAGCTTTTACGAGTTCCGCCAAGATACGACTTGCGGCTTTCACATTCACATCTCATTCGAACAAGGTCACTTCTCTCTCCCTCAGCTACATAATGCCGCCAAAGCCGTCGCATTTTAGGAGCCAGCTACGGCACGATGCTGCCCACCTTCTCGAAGTGGAAAGTCGGGTTCCATCGAATTTCGTCGGCCACCAGGTATAGTATCTGCCAAGAAAGCCAAGCATTGGATAGCTTTCACGATGGCATTCACTTGGATGTCAGTCAAGTTCAAAGCACAAGATTTCATCGATGCGCTGGAGCGAAATGACATTGGAAAGATATCGCATCCCGACTTTCAACATCAATTGATAGAGTCTGCGAAGGAGATTGGGCAGTTTTGGCATTAGGATACTCGATTATTGCAAGAAGACGACACTTCAAAGCTTCATATAACGATGATGGATGAGGGGGCATTTGGATGGCTCGAAGGAATGGGCAAGGGGTATCACTGGAGTATAAATCGGTAAGGCTACCTAGGTAGCCAAGACCTTTCATCTCACACTCTTCATGCATTCGTCTTCTCTGCCTTGTAATCCTAAACCGAGGCCCTCGACCACCTCCTCCTCGCCCTGATACGTTTCCCATACACAAACGACACCAGGATCATGAGTGTCGCAAAGCCGCCGGTGAGGAGAGAACAACACCATCCCACATACGATATAAGATATACCTTTTCCATAGTTCCCACAAACTTAACGGCATGGAATTCCAGCTCGACACTGGTGGATGTCCTGGTGCTCAACTCGGCAGTATCCAGCCTGGGTTTAAATGCCCATCTCAACTGCTCGACCGGTATCGGACTGTCATTCGTGTGGAATGCCGCCACTGTCACGCAGTACATCGGACGATTGTTCCGGATCGGCCAGACTAAGATCGTGAACAGATGGCTATTGACTGGAATTGGTCAATGTTTAAATATGTATTAAATAATCACAGGCTACTAAAGAGCTTATATCTGCTAGCTAGAATAAGTATGAGCACACAGCCTAGCAAACCTCGATACTCATTTCCCTTGATTAACCTATTATCAGTGAAGGGGGGGGTTAAAAAGTTCTATTACAAGTCGTTCGATCGAGGTTTGACGTCATCGTATCACGGAGTGTCGTTCCTCACATGATTTGACGACAAGTCGAATTCCACACCGATATTTTCCATGACCAATGACCGATTTCCATTGATCCTATATTTCTTCACGTTCAGACAGCTTGGCCTATTCCTACTAGCCAGTCAGCTCTTGAAATCACTGTCGCTACTCTGATCCCAACTAGAAAGCCACGGCTGACTCGGTAGGTTTACTTACCTAGTGTGGCGCCGTGACTCACCCAGAGCCAAGATCAAACTTCCTGTTGAAGCGAAATGGGTTTTCTTCAGCGAAGTATAGTAATGGTGTGGTCGTGCTTGCTGTTGGCTGCCGTTTTTGGCTGTAATGAGTGCTCTGATTGGCTGGAAGGTACCATTTTAGCGTTCCTGCGCGCGTTGCTTTGTGGTGGCGGCCTTGTAGCCTGGCCCCACCACAAACCTTCCCGGCCGAAAAGGGTCGTCGATAAATATTGCCAGAACCCCCCACAACTGCCCCTTCCATTTTCAACCATACCAGTTACTTTCTTGCCACAGTCACTCCTTTGACATTCTATCCTCAATTCTTCGTTCGATTACAATTTAATCTAAGTACCATCACATAATGTCGGAAAGCGGCACAATCCTTGCCCTCTTGGACGCCTCGAATCTCCAAGCACAAGGCCTGCTCCAGCGGAGCAGCAGGGCGGGTTATCGCTGACTTCACAAGCGTCGACTGAATTCATCGAGCGACGAAGAGCACAAAAATATCCCTCTCGTCATCCCATTGGACTCCCCAGCAATCTATGATGCCTTTGCACGATTCCCGAGGTCCTCATTTCCCGCGAGACGCTCACGCATGTCGGACTGTCAACAGCCGAGGGCGACGTGATCTGGAGCCAGTGGACAAACTGGCCGTCCTACGTCCCTAGGCGTGAGGTTGACGTAGATGATGGAGGTCTGGAGGTGTCCTTTATCGACTTCACTATCGGACTGACCATCCAGAGCAAGCACGACACCACGGGAGAAAGCGACGCCGGGTGGTGTGCATGCCTCAATGCCTCTGGTATTGCCCCCGACACCCAGGCCGCTATCATGGATCCCCATTTCGCATACCTTCGTCTTTCCCGATCATGCCAGGACTGGATTCGTGACACCATCGAGATGCGCTATGCCGGACTTCAAGACATTCAGAGGGCTTCGCGTGCCCGAGAGATGGAGCTCCAACATGCCGCGTCTCGCCCAGGAGCATCATCGTCGTCAGCCGAAATCTTTGGCGACGCTTCTTAGGCGGACCCTCAACCCACCCTCGTGTCCCTCAAGAAGAAAGCAGTTGCCCTCCATCACACAACCCCCTGGCTCCCAGAACAGATCTACCGCCATATTGTGATGACTACTGCGTGCAGAGCCGCCATCGCGACCGCCATCTGCACTGCCGCCGTCGGCTCGCCTGCCGCCAAGGTATCAGACGTTACCGACGCCGTTGCTATAGTTATCAAACATTGCGCCTTCTTTATAGCCCGTCAATCACCGGGTGTGGCACCAGCCGCTGCTGCAGCCATCGCTGTTGCAATCGCCAATATCGCCAACACTTGCATGGCAAGGTTGCCTAAGCCTGATGAACTTGTAGACGGCGCCGGCCTTAGTGCCGTTCATCTCATGACTCATCTTCCGGAGAGCACCTACCGCCATGCAATGGTGGAGGTAGCTTATCCCACCTTCAGCCCTCTAGTCTATAGAGTCATAAGAACCATGTCGGCTACATCGGCGCCTGCTATTGCTTGCGCTATCGACAGTGCTGTTACTAGCGTCACCAGCGCTGTTGCCGCCGCTAGGTCGGGTGATTGCATGCTACATACGGCTTCTACATTTGCGGATGGCGCCATCCGCCTCACTGGTATCCTTAATCACAGTATTACCACTTTGGGGGGGCAAAACGTCCAGACTCTGCACAAATAGCAGCCGCAGCAACGACTCCAGGTATATTTTCAAGAAAAAAACAGCAAGGCCTACCCAGTCGTCATTTTCGCCCTCGCAGCGCAACCCCCCTCCAATCCTTTTTTGTGGGGAAGTTCTGTCAACTTATTAGTATGCTTCTTGGAATATCGTAGAATATATACTACGACGCCAAGTCCAAGCAACTGCCCCAAGAAACGTTGCTCGATGCGTAGGTGCTCTGTCTCCGCCATGTAATGTCTCTAGGTGCCCAAACCAATGTACTATGGAACTTTACCAAAGAGCTAGGAAACCCACATTAGTAATAGAGTCGGTGACTCTCGAAATCAAAGACGTAGGATTGTCTAGATTCTAACTGGAGACAAAATAGCGGAAGTAGATCCGGACAGTTTGAACAGTAGGCTTTCCATCCGGATCGAGTGTGTCTTTGGTAGATTTGGCTATAAACTCGGCGAAATGCTTGAGGGTTTTCAACTCGTGAGGGGTAGCTTCGGGGTGCGTCGTCTTGTACCTTAGTAAACGAGTAGCTTTTCCCAACGATTATTATTCGTATAATTTACTTACTCTTCCCATAGGTTTTGGTCTTTGTACTTCCCTCTGGTGTAATCCAAAACATTGCGTGGCACGGGGCTGTTGTCAATATCCGTGTCATCGTCATCAAATCCTCTCTCTTCTGCGCGTCTCCTCCTGTCCGTTTCCTGACCATTTTTGGAATTCGCTTTTTCAAAGGCAAGTAAAAGCCAAAAGTGGTTTGCAAAATTACTTATAAACAAGGTGTTGAGGTAAATCCAGCTAGCTAAGAGGTCGGGCGCTAGCGTAAAGGTGATGACGGGATGGACAGAGGAACGAAAGGTTGTTTTAAGAAAATTAGATGAAGCCAATAGTGAACTGCATGAAACGGGCTCTACAAGCCGATTGTCAGGCTGAGCGGATAAGTATTTATGGATTCCTCGGTGGTCCCAGTTTTGGACCCAGCCACTGCTCTCGCGAAAAGTTGCCAATTTTCATTCTCAAAATTTCAGTCGCTTCACTGATCATGTCCTGGTAGGTGCCTGAGCAAAAGCGGCGAGGGGTGGTGTGGTTGGCAGGGGTCGACGACGGCAACATTGACGAAAAACAACAGCAAAAGGAGCGCGGCTGCCTCCCTAAGCAACCAAACCTGACCCACCTCAGAGTATAACTACCGGATGATGACTCGGCCAGCAAAGCAAACGGCCTTAAGTCAGCAGGGTTGGGGTTCCCATTGTTGTCGCCAGCTATGTTGAAGCTGATACGGACATAGAAGTTATACTCCCCTGGAGCTTTTTCCCCAGATGTCCCAAGGGATATTATCCAGGAGCGCGCGCCCCTCACAACATCATTCAGAGGCCGGTAAATGCCAAACTCGGTACCGAACCCCCCATACTCACGCCACCAAACCCTGGCAGCGGCGTCATAAGATGCATCCCGCCGTCTTTTCGTCCAAAGACATGCCACTCGGCGTGCATCTAGGGCACTCGGAGATAGGCGGACTTCCAGGGTTATAGACTTACCGTTCCCGTACCAGCTACGACCATGAAGGTGCTCGTAGAGGTTGGCTGGCTGTTGTTACCGTACTAGGCGATGGATAGTCCAGCCAAGACTCTTGATGAAACACGGCACCGACTCGCACCGGTGGTCCGCAAGACAAATAGAGTTGGTTCGCATTCCCAGCCGCTCTACCATTCCCTGCAGTACTACAATCCGATCGCTAGTAAAGGTCAGCGCTTGGGTTAGGTAATAGCACATAGCGTCGTCCCAGGCGAGACGGAAGTCGAGATGCCATAGTGCCCTTTCGGAGTAATGCTGCTGGTTTGGGCCTGGATCTATATGGTGGGCTTGCGTGAGGAGTGAGTGGGCGGGGTGTGGATGCGAGAGTGCATTTCTAGACGCAACACGCACATACCGCCTGGTTTTTTTTCTTTTTTTCCCATTCTTTCCAAGTTCCACATGGGTGAGCCAGAGTCACTATTATACCGCCTAGGTACCTTGGTAGGTACCCATGTTCTCGTTGCTCGCGCGCGGGTCACCGTTCAAGTTGGTGCCTGACAAATCCAATAACAAGGATCTGACAGGTAGGACTTGCTTTTGTACGGGCCCCGGTGGAGGTTACAGCAGGATGCTGACATGTACTTGATTACAGATCACATCCAGTCATGGATGGGTGTGCTGTGTGGCTCCAATCTCGGGGTAATTCGGGGTAAGAGAGACGGTCACAATTGATCCCCTTATATAAACATCCTCAACGCCTCATAGAAATACAGTCTAATCCCCCCACCAGATACACGTAAAAAGCAAAACACCAACAACAAACAGGTCAACCCCAGAAGTTACCAAAATGGCCTCTCCCTTTGCCATCTTACCCCCCGGCATCCCCGGACCACCACCAGCCCCATTCGCACTCCACATCCCCGAACCCTCCCTAACCCAGCTCACAGCCCTCGTCCAGCACGGCGTGGTCGCCACCCCGTCATACTACACGACCCACAACTCCACCGACGGCCCCGACTTCCTCTTCGGCGCCAGCCACTCCTGGCTCTCCTCGGCCCAATCCTACTGGTCCCAAGACTTCAACTGGCGCGGGCACGAATCCTACTGGAACACCATCCCACAATACACCATCAACGTGACCACCTCGGCGGACACCTTCTCGCTGCACTTCGCCGCGCTCTTCTCGCAGAACAAAGAGGCCGTCCCCGTTATATTCTCGCACGGCTGGCCCAGTTCCTGGATGGATTTCATTCCCATGCTGGAGCTGCTCAAGAAAAAGTACACCCCCGAGACGCTGCCTTACCATGTGGTTGTCCCGTCGATTCCAGATTACGGGCTGAGTAGTAGAGAGAACGTGATGGAGAGGGAGATTGGGTTTCTGGATGCGGCTGAGGCGTTGAATGAGTTGATGAAGGCGCTTGGGTTTGGGTTGTTGGAGAAGGGAGGTGGTGGGTATGTTGCCCAGGGAGGGGATGTGGGGAGTGGGATTACCGCTGCGCTGGGAGGTCATTTTGAGGATTGTCGGGCTGTTCATTGTGAGTTTTCCCCCCTCGAGAAGGAAAGAAATGGGGGGGGGGGGGGGGCGGTAGGTGATGTTTTGGTAGCTGCTAACGTGGGGGATAGTTAATAACCTTCTCCTGACGCCCTCGGAGAAAGCTGCTGTTGCGGATCTGCCTCTCACGGAAGCCGAGAATGTTTCGGTCACGGCCGGGGAAGGGTTCTTGTATGGTGCTTCCGGGTACATGCTTGAGCAAGGGACTAAGCCGGGGACCATCTCGCTCGTGCTAGAGAGTAACCCGCTCGCGATGCTGGCATGGTATGTTTCTTTTTTCCCTCCCTCTTCTCTCTTCTCCTCTCTGGACCCCTTTTCCTATCCCCTCGGGGGCCATGATGCTGCTGACACCAGCACAAAAGGATCGGCTCCATGTACGCAGAGGGATTCGCCTACACCCTCGACCACATCCTCCAGCAGGTATCCTGGTACTGGCTCACCAAATCGTACGGCCGCGGGCTATGGGCATACCGCGGTGCCTGGGCAGCCATACTCCGTGACGATCCGCGCAAACTGCCGTCGCCGCTCAAGATCACGAACAAGCCGCTCGGGTATTCTTTCTATCCGCAGGAGGTGATTGGTGCTGCCAAGTCGTGGCTCGAGCATTGGTTCCCTGAGAACTTGGTGCTTTTCAGGGCACATAAGCAGGTGAGCACCCGCCGAATTGTGAGTGTGGTGGTTTTCAGTGGTGATGCTGACGAGAATGTAGGGCGGGCATTTTGCTGCTGTCGATGACCCGGAGGGATTCCTGAAGGATATCGAGGATTTCGTTGCCATTGTGAAGGAGAAGATCAAGTTTTAATCTGAGGAGACAAAAAGCCCCATTGGATCAGTGTAGGGGTGCGGAGACGGCTAGGCAGCAGCATTAGCGCGACATAATTAACCTTGTTGACTTTGAACTTGAGAGCCCATTGTGAACGACCTAATAGACCCCTTCCCCTCAAACACCCCCATCAAGTAATTTTGGTATTTGGGATGAGATGCGGTCCGCGACGGAACCTAACGGCATTCTGGGGGGTCTTCATGTGTGACTTGTCGGGGAGATGGGATCGATCGCATGCTCAACAGACATTCGCTCGCAACTGCCAGTCATCTATTCTGGGTATAGCTCCTCAATATAAGTAAGCCCATAATAAACCGCAATTCTTTTGAGAATTCCAGCTGACTAAGTACCTCGTCGCTAATAAAAGAGATTTAGACCTTTAAAAGCTCAATATACCTCTCGTACAAGAATACGCCAGAGACTGTCTCGGCTCGCAATCGTCCAGCGTTTTCCAGGACGTAGGACTCTTCCAAACTCGTGCAGGGGAAACGGCTCGGTCGGCTACACCTAGATGGCATCAAAGGATCAAATCCCCAGGAAATCCGGATCCGCCGGATCCGCCGGCTCGGACTGCACCACCGGCACATGGGCAGCCCACTCAAGGGCTCCCCAATTTGCCCTTGGCACTGGGCCCACTGGAAGGTGTGGCCGCTGTAGCCGTGGCCGCTGAATAACACGGGGGCCGACGTGGTTGCCTTCTGGGGGCAAGCCGGCTTATATTTTTGTTTCCCAACAAGCGGCCTAGCGCCAAGAATCACGGTCGCGGATGCTAGGGGTGCGTGACTTTCTATTTACATCCTGGTTCTCGCTGCCCGACAATTCTTTTCACGACAAATGCCGTACGCTCCATGCTACCAAACTCGCGACTCGACTGCCTCTTTCCCTCTCGCCCCTTTTCTTTCCCCAACCTAGGTTTCCTTTTCTCCATGACCCATGATGGCCGATCCGCAGAGCCTTAAGAGATGGCAGAGTCGGCCTCGGAATACGTAAGCAGCGCGTCACAGGCCCAAGTTCATTCATTAGGCTCGGGATCTGGCGCAGGACGGGCAGAGCCCAGAGACAACAATGTCCGGGACGACGAAAATCTGTGGCGGATAGGTGCAGAGGCGAACGTTGGGGCTGCCCGCAAAGAATTGACGGCCGCACCTGTGACTATGCACGATGGAGAGGTCGCCGCACTGCGAGTTACACATGATACACACCGCATGCACTGCAGTGGTGATTGCGGCTAGTTGGCGTTGCAACCAACCAAGGGCTGCCTAGCGGAGCATCTGCAGAGGCGCTGAGCTCGACATTACGCGGCTTACGGGATAGATAGAAGGAATAAGGTGAAGTGTGAGGAAAGTCAGGGGAAGCTAACAGTGAACTCGGCCATGAAATGGGCTCTGCGAGTAATTTTTTTTAAGCTAGGCAGGTAAGTATTCATAGGTTCCTCGGTGGTCCCAGTTTTGGACCCAGCCACTGCTCTCGCGAAAAGTTGCCAATTTTCATTCTCAAAATTCCAGGCAGTCTAAACCTGTTTTAGCCACTTCACTGATGCCCTCCTGGCAAGTGCCTGAGCAAAAGCGGCGAGGGGTGGTGTGGTTGGCAGGGGTCGGCGATGGCAACATTGGCGAGAGACAACAAGAAAAAGAGAATGAGGCGCCGCAAAGAGCGAACGGGAACGTAGCAAGCTAAATTTGCTGGTAGAGCGGGCAGACGAAGATATCGATCTGGCAGAGCGGTGCATGAAAGAGGAAAAGATATATGAAAGTAAAGTGGTCGTGCGGTACTACTAGCTAATCAGTCCACGAGCCCCCATATAGAAGGAGTGACAACAGCGTACCAAATTTTATACCATCGCCGAGGTGCGTGCTTCTCTAGATAACCCAGGAGAAAGTAAGCCCTCATAATTTTCCGTCATATGGACTCAGCGGAGCATGGAGTCTTGGGCAAAGCAGTTTCGATATTTGCAAAGACAGATTTCAGAATCCGGCCTGCGGCAAGCTAGAGCCGCTATCTGCAAGAAGCCAAGGGGGCATCTCTCTCGTTGTGGGAAGGAAGGCGCTGTACGACGTGCTATCGAAATAAGGGAAGCTTTTGTGGGAAAGAGCAGTAGAGCCCGGTGGTTTCGGGTAGGGTGAGGGGGGCTTGTGTTGTTCTCGACATACCAATAATCACTCGTACCCCTATAATTCTCATGTCATTCAAGGCAGCAATGCCCCTTTTTCATTTACTCACAAAAAAGTTCATTAATTGCCTGCTGGTGGAAGAAATGCCGTGCATGCACCATCAGGTGAAGTGTCAGGCCACAACAACCAGATCTGTTGCATGTGCCATGTGCCATGAGGTCGACAGCCATCACCCCATCATCGCTCCGAGCAAAAGCTTTCTTCACTACTGCGTACTTCATTCTCCGCATCTTCTCCAGCCTAAGAGCCACTTCTCCAAGCTGGATCAGCCTTCCCGTGTTTCCCGCCCTCAAGCCAACCAAAAAGGCAATGGCGTTGCCATCGCGCTACACCAACACGGCCACCGCGATGCTCAGTCGGACGATGGTTAACTCACCTGCCCTAGCGATGAAGCTACTCAGAAGCCTCCCAGCCGTCAAAGGCGCTTCAAGGTCTACAACCCGGGCGATCACCACTGCGCGCACAGTACCAGGAACTAGCCAAATATCTCGCAATGCCTTCGTTGCAAACACACGTCACATTTCGGCAAGTACCAGATCTCCCTTCTTCGCCACCACTTTCGCCAGTGCTATCCAACATGAACAGCCCGTCTACCGTTGGAGGGCGCCGAAGGAGGACTATCTTGACAGCTGCCCCGTCCTGGTCGTCGGTGCGGGTGACCTGGGCCGACGGATAGGACTCGCCTGGGCCTCTAACTCTCGCCCCGTCACCATCTACGACGAGTCACAAGAAGCCCTCAAGTCCGCGACCGAGTACCTGACCGATAACCTGGGCGAGTACTGCACGCGTCGCAGAACGCATCCTGGTCATGTCTGCTTTACCACCGACTTGCGCATCGCCACCACAACGGGTCGATTCGAGGGTGTGACAGGCCTGTCGCACAAGGATGACCTCGAGCTTCACTCAGGCAGCCATAGCCCATGGCTGGTCATTGACTGCCTCCCCGAAAACCTCGAGCTCAAGATCGAGACGTTTTCATATCTCGAGCAGGTACTCAGCAAAAGAACCATCCTGGCCTCCAACAGCGCAAGCCTCTCGACCGCCGAGATGGCACCGCGCCTGCAATACCCCGAGCGCCTCCTCAACACCCACTACTTTATCCCACCGCGCAATCGCATGGTCGAGCTCATGTCGAGCACCCGAACGGACCCTGAAATCTTCCCATTTCTGGCCCAGCAGATGCGACGCGTCGGACTTACGCCCATGATCGTGCCCCCTGATGTCCAGTCGCCGGGATTCATCTTCAATCGCATATGGGCCGCTTGTAAGCGCGAGACGCTGGTAGTGCTGGCCGAGGGTGTGGCTAAGCCCGCCGACGTGGATGCCCTCTTCCGCGACTTTTTCCACGCCGAGAAGGGGCCTTGCGAGCGCATGGATGAGGTTGGCTTGGATAGGGTGGCTCAGGTGGAGGCGCACTGCCAGGAACAAAATCCAATAATGGGAAAGCAGCACGCTCTGCAGTGGTTGAAGGAGAACTATGTGCTGAAAGGGAAGTTAGGGGAGAAGACCGGAGAAGGGCTGTACACGAAGGAGGAGAGAGAGGGGCTGAAGGAGAGACATGAAATTGAGCGCTTCAAGGAGGTGGAGGAGACGACTGGCGCTTGAGTGCTTGGGATGGATAAGATTGGTCTTGCCACGGTCGCGATGGAGGAGAGATGGCAAGCACCGCGAAAAGGAAAGCGCGTTGACGCTGGAACATGCGCTAACAAATTTGCTCTTTCATCTGCGCTTGGCCTGTTAGCAGCTGAGAGCCACCACTTATGATGTAGACTGAATTACTTGGTGGGGAGCACCTACCCCGCGCCCCTCGCATGATCGACATGCATTTCCAGAATGCCGCCCAGTTCTTGACATCGTGACACGGGTTGGAATCACTCCGAAGACGTCAGAAAATAAACCACATAAATGACGCCCCGTCCCCCTGTCCCAGCCCAGATTGCGGTAAAGTGTGAGATGCCACATCTAGTAATAAACAGCTATGGCGTCGACCTCGGAGTTTCCTACACCAACACACACATACACCAAGGGCGGTTGCCTGTGTGGCGCTCTTCGATATGAAGTGATTTCCCGCCGGACCACGACTTAAACATTCGGTATGGCCCTGCGGCGGCGCCCTTTTGGATTATTTCCTGACTGACAGAACTGCTAGGCTAGCACGTGTGAGTGCACCCACTCTCTTCCTGGTTTCGCACCGCGTTCGCCCAGCCTCCGCCTTCCGTTTCACCACGGATACAGCCGCCACCCTCGGAAACTTTTCGGCGAGTGCCAGCGTCGAGCGCGGCTTTTGTTCTGGTTGCGGCTCGTTGATCTACTGGCAACCCAAGAGCGGCGAGTACACATGCTTCACAGTTGGCATTGTCGACCCACTCTACCTGTTTGGTGAGGGTGCCGACGCCGACCAGGCTGATGAGAGCCACCAGCCGATTCCCAAACACGGATCTCGTCTGGCACTGGCAAGCGGCGAGGGAAGCCACTTTTGGTCTGTGAACGAGATCCCGGGGGGTGACGGACAACGTCCCGTTTGCGGGTTTCGGCAGAGGGACCAGGTATCCCAAAGATGACTGAGCACCCAAGGTCTCTGGGACATGCCCCATACTACCTAATTCTACCTTGAGAGCAAATTATGCATTATAACTAGGGGCAATCTATGTACAGTATTCCCAACATCTCCAGCCATGTATCCAACAAGCTGCTATCCTATTCTTCCGATGCAGTCTGAACCCCTAGACCCTCCCACCCCTATTAACGATGACCAGCCGTCGCAGCCGGCGAGTCCTCCGTCGCGCGGACGTAATTCTCAGGCACGTTGTTCTCCTCAGACGCCTTAGCGGCATTGTACTTGACGAAGGCAATCTGCACCAACAAGCCAACTTCCTTCCGGTCCTTGCCGATGACACCGACGGCCAGGAGCGCCTCAGTCTGCTCAATCCAGTCCTGCAGCTTGCGAAACTCGACCCGGTCCTGGCGCAGCCTCTCGGGGAGGCCCTGCCCCTTGACGAGGGCCAGCAAGCCCGCCATGACGGTGTTGAAAGCACCGAGGATAGTGATAGTGACGGTATGTTCACCCGCCGACGGGCCCCTGTTTCTCAGTCAGCACCCCACCCTTCCGACCCAAAAAGAAAGAAGACTCACAAAGCCGTCAAACTCGCACCGATAATAATCTGCATAAAATGACTCGCATACACGAGCAGGGTGATGAGCGTGTAGGCCACGCGCTTGCTGCGCTGGGCGCTCAGCGTCGCGGCGTACATGCCCGTGGCCTCGGAGCGGCCCTCCTCGAGCGAGCGCGCCGTGATGGCGCCCGAGAGCCCGGCGTTGATGCCGACGGCGCGCCGGAAGATGACGAGGTTCTCGTCGTTGTGCCCGCGCACGCGCAGGCCCGCCGGCTCGCTCCACGCCATCTCCAGGTCGGCCTTGGCCACGGCCTCGGGCACCGGGCTCGGCGACGGCACGGGCGGGGACACGGGCGCGGGCGCCGCGACGATGGCGCGCGCTGCTGGGGTTGGAGCTGTCATGTTCTCGCCGCCGGTGCTGCCTGGGGTGGTGATGATTCCTGTTGGGGCATTGTCTGCGGGCTGGGCTGCTGGAGTTGCTGCTGCTGGGGGCTCCGTCGAGGGAGGGGCGCTCGACGGGGTGTTAATAGAGTCGAAGCCGGCGGTGGGCCTGGCGAGGAGCGGCGAGGTCTCGTCCTCGGCTGTCTCGTTCGGCGAGGCCATCTTCTCGAGACCGAGCTGGGAGAATCCTTCAGGATTTACCCTTTTGTTTATTTTTGCCGTTGTGGTGGTGGTATCTGGCGGCAACAAATCGTCCTCGAGACCTGGTTTTCGCTGACTGCCTCTCGGGTGTGTGTGGGCGAGTTGCCGATGGTGGGAGGCTGCACTTTGCGCTCGCAGCTTACACGACGGTGCGGGTGATCAATTGACGGCGACAAAAACGTGGGATCGTCATGCACGAGTCTGGCGTGGGGGAGAGGGTGTGGGAAAGGCTTTGCTTTTTCTACATTTTCGTCTTTTCCCTTATCACCCTGCGATCTCAATAGCGTCAAAATCTGTCGCGATTTGGGGTCTAGTGAGCCTGGCTCTAGCCTCGTGGAGTCGAATTGTGGAAGAGGGCTTGGCGTGGTAGCGCCCTGTCGGCCTGCTCGCCGACCTCTTTTGAGTATTTTTTTGTCTCTTTCCCCTCATGTTCCCATGCAACTACCCTGGTGCCCACATCGTGCGCTGCAGGTGTGTCCGTGATGGGATTTGGTGGCCAAGGTGGTCAAGGGTGGTCAGCATTGTGCCCCTCTGCCCCGGTTGCGCCATGGCTGAGCCTCAAGGTGGTGGTCGCGAGACGATGACGGCCCTTGCCATGTTGCGCAACGGGCTATGGTCGTTCCGGGGTCCAATCGTGGAATGACTTCGCTGCTCGGAATCCGGTGCGCGCTTCAGCCCTACACAGAACGCAACACGGGAGGGAGAGAGGCTGAAGGATTTTGCCGCGGCAGAGGAGACGGCTCGGGAGGCGGGCATGTTACACTTCGTTAACGATGAACCCCTCAGCTTTTGATTCGTCTATTTGCTTCTCTGCCTGGATTTGCTGAGGGTGTGGCTGTGTGCGATGAGCGTCCGGCTTATAAGAAGTCGCAGCGTGTCGTGTAACCTTGATCTGGTTTTCGCTGCTCGAGGGGTTTGGCCGCTGTGACTGATGCCGGTATCATGATCGGAATCACAAGCCGCACAACCCGAGCTGTACACCATGACTCCAGCCGCTGGGATACTCCCAAATTTTGCCACTACCATACCCCGTCTAGCTTTTGCGTCTAAGCTACCCTACCTTCTGTATGTAGACCTGGAGTTCAACGTGAAGCTCTAGCCCCCATCTGCCCGCCGGGGGGGGGGGGAGAGAGGTGAACCCCGACAAGTGACACCAACATATCCTAGTATACCATCTAAGAATGCGTCTTACACCTTCATGCCATTCTCCTCCACCTTTCGCCCCCGTTCATCATACACGATTACACTAAACGCCTCATAATCATCGTCGTCCACCAAATGCTTTTCGTCTTCAGCGTCAAGAGGCAGCCGGGAGTATAGCCCCTTGCCCGGCTTCGGCCACAGCGGCGCCAGAGGGTCATACTCTTCATCCTCCTCCTCCGCTTTGTCTTGGCTGCCCTCCTTTTCCCTCTGTGACTTGACGCGACCCTTGGCAGACCCAGAAGACGATCGAACCGGGGCCGCCTTGCGCACGAAGTTTATCTGTCCTGTCAGGTTGGCATCCGCCCGCGGAAACAGACCCTCTACCGTCGAGCCGGCAAACAGAGATCGCGGCGTTTGTGCCCCATTTTGAGCAGAACCGCCGCTACCTGGCGGCTCAACCGTACCCGGAAAGATGGGCAAGTCGGGATGCAGCTCGAGACTGGCCATGACCAGGGCTATGAGCTCCTGGTTTGTCAGTGTCATGAGGTAGGCGCGCTTCTGCTGAGGAGGCTTGGAGGCCCAGCTCTCCTTTGGAGGCGGCTGCGCTGGTACTCGGTGCTCGACCTTTTGCTTCTTGGCAAGGTGTCGGTTCCGCTTCTCGGTGCAGTTCTCGCAGTACCAGCTCCTGCTGGCGTCGCGCACAATGGCATCGTCGATCCACGGGTCATGGCACATTTGGTGCCAGCCGTCATTGCAGCCGTCGCAAAAGACCATCTGGTTGCTCGCCGGACTATGCATGCGAGTGCACTTTTTGCAGAGGGCTTGCTCGGCTGTCCGCTTGCCGTAGTGAACCCGTTTCTTGGTACTCGAGTCCATGGCTGCGGGATTGTAGGTCATGGGCTTCTGGACCTGCCTACCTGACTTGGTCATGGTGAGTGGCGCTGGGGGTGTCGCATTCTCGGGAGCCTCTCCGGGTTCGTCAAGTTCTGAGAGGCTCGAGAGGCTGCTTGTCTCGTCATCCTGGCCCTTTACGCGCTTGCGCTTGCCAACAGGAGCCCGAGATGCCGTCGCCACCTTTGGCTTCTTGACTTTGCTCTCGGCCGAGGGGTTCTTGACGGCTGGCCCTTTTCCCGACGCCTTTCCCGGCCCCATCATCCCGCTCGAGATCTTCCTGATGGCGCTCAGACCGGCGCTGCTGGCCGATTTCGCAGTTACAGCTCGAGCTGGAGCGAGCGCAGGTAAGACTGAGGGCGAAGGTAAAGGCGCGACGGGCATCTGCATAGTCATCGAAGCCGAAGTGTTCATGCCCATGACAAGCCTCCTCCTGACGTCCTCGTAAGTGGCGGGCTTGATATCTGCCGTCATAAATGCTGGGGCCGCCGACAATGCCGAGCTGAGGCTACTGGGCTCGCCCTTCATACGTTTGAGGATCATTTGCGTCGCAGCTGTGAATTGGGGTATATACGGCGGTCGCGTGGGCGAGGGGGAAGTTACAGTGGAGGGAACGGGCGTCGAGGCCGGCGTTCCTCCCGCCAGCGGGTCTCCCTGAGGTGTTGGGGCCGCCATCTCGTAAGGTAGCAGGTGGCAGGTGGCAGGTAAGTAAGGTACGGGGCGAACAGAAGTAGCCGCCGCTGTTGTGTTAGGTGTCTGTGGCCCCCGTGTTAGCGGGTCGCTACGCCAAATCTCAACAGAGAGCAAAACTCACTTATTCGGGTATCAATGGCCGTGCGAGTTTCGCATCAGGCAATGATGTCGCTAGAGCCCTAGTATCCTGCACAAGCGGCTCAATAATGGTCGTGGCATGTTTCAACTCGAAGCAAGCAGACGTTGTTCTCGGTCACCGGCAAGACGAAGTGCACGAATGCAAGATTCGCGGTCATGCCTCCAGAAACACGTGACTAGCACGTGATATACCCTAACCCTGGCTGTTAGGGCAGTGGTCCCCCCGACAACCCCTGCCTGCTATACGCGGTGGAAGCGTGGCACGGCAGGGTAGGGAGCGTAGGAGCCAACAGCACCCTGGAGGTTGTCCTGAACGGGGGCCTGCGGGCGGCCCTACCGGCCTGGAAAACCACGCCGCTCCCAACAACTTGCACCTGGAGACTGGAGTCAGGGGGAGGACCACCGGCTCGGCTCGTCACACCCGTGGTACGGAAGTTGCACCTGCTCCAGGCCCCCGGCCGGGGGAAGAAGACCCTGCTCGAGCAGCTGGCGGCAAGAGCCGGGGGCCTTCCCCCGGACTGGGGGGTACTCTCTGGGATGGCGGAACAGGAGGCCACCCGGAAGGTTAAGCACGCGGAGAGCTACTGGAAGGATAAACCAGAGAACGGGTCATTGGGCCCCTGCCTGTGGGTGTGGAATCCACCAGGAACCAGGACACATCTTCAAGTGCACACTCAACGCAAAGGCGCTTCCTGCTGGCGGCGGAGGCAACCCGGTACGACTGGCCTGGAAAAGGTTGAAGAAGCTCTTGGCAGCGTTCGGGAGTTTCGCGAACAAAATAACGCTACCAGGAAGAAAATACTAGAGAGCGATCAGGTGCGATTGTCCCGGAGGGGCAAAATCCTGCACGGAAATTGCATCAATCAACTGCTGAATCAATAATAAGATCGGTCTACCGACCTAACGACGCCCCTCTCTTTTAGCTCCCGGATCGTGGCATCTCCCAGCCCAAGATGTTCCCGCAAGACCTCGTCGGTGTGCTGCCCGAGCGTCGGTGGCGGGCTACGAATCCTTGGCTTCGTCTCTGAATACTTGACTGGCGAGTTGACCAGCCTAATGGGCCCGCACTGCTCGTGATCAACTTCCACCACCATGTTTCGCGCCTTGGTGTGTTCGTGCGTCAGCGTTGCCAGAATATCATTGACGGCAGCGTAGGGCAGCCCCTTGCCCTCGAACAAGTCAAGCCACTCTTGGGTTGTCTTGGTCACCGTGATCTTCTCGATTTCTCTCTCGAGCTCATCGCGATGCGCCACCCGCTGTGCATTCACCTGGAACTTGGCGTCAGTTTTCCACTCCGAGCGGCCGAGCCCGTCACAAAGGATCCCAAACAGGCGGTCATTCCCTCCGCCAAACAGAACATCTCCATCTTTGGTCTTGAACGAATCGTAGGGGACGATGGATGCTGTTTTTTCGTCAGTAGACATTCGTCAAAACCGGAACAAGCAGCTCACGATGCCCCGTGCCCCATCGGCCGGTGTCCTTCTCTCCGCTGATCAGGCAGCTGCTGGCGATGTTTGCCAGCGTAGCCGTCTGGCAATCGCTCAGGGCCGCATCGATATGCTGCCCCTTTCCAGTCCTGGCACGGCCGAGCAGTGCAGCCATGATCGCATTGCTCGTGTAGAGACCCGTGGTGAGATCCGTGACGGCCACCCCGACCTTCACGGGTGGTCCATCCCGACTCCCGGTAATGTGCATCAAACCAAACTCTGCCTCGATCATGACATCGTAGCCGGCACGCTGCGAATAGGGGCCCGTCTGCCCGTAACCCGTAATAGATGCATAGATCAGGGCCGGGTTGATCTTGTGGACCGTCTCAAAATCCATGCCATACTTTTTGAGCGCGCCAGGAATGTAGTTCTCGACAAGAATATCACACCTAGCGACTAGCTTGTGGAGGATTTCGACGCCTGCTGGATCCTGAAAGGATAGGGCCAGCGACTTCTTGTTTCGGTTCACCTACGGCAGGTTAGGCAGGAACGTTTTGAAGCGCTGTCGGCCAAAATACCCCAAGGAAGTATGCCGACTCACCGGGCCCCTTGTGAGACGAGCCGGACTTGTACTTGGCATACGGCGGCCCCCATGCGCGAGTGTCGTCGCCTCTTGTAGGATGCTCGACTTTGATCACTTCTGCCCTGCAGATCTCAGCGTCGAGCCAACCATGATCAAAACGAACGACCTAACTCACCCAAGATCCCCCAGTATCTGGGTACAATAAGGCTGGAACGGTGTTAGTATCTTGGGGTCGCAATGGTAGGTTGCTTCTATCTCACCCCAGCAAGGACTCTCGTCATATCGAGAACCCGGTAACCCTCGAGCGGGAGGGACCCGTCCGAGGATGTGGGAGGTGCGGTGAACCATCGGCGACAACCAGGGCTGAGGCCAATGCTTCTCGTGCTCGAAAGTAGCCTCCAGGGCACGCATATAGTTCGGTTCATGGTGTATACTGGCTGGCCATCAGGTAAAAGCTGGCTGATAAGTTGGCGGGTTGACAATAAACAGGGAACACACCTCGGCCCAGTTGAGAAGAGCCTTCAGCCCTGCGAATATCCACCAAAGGTTAGCGTTACTTTGGAGCGGGAAGCCCTGAGCCCGTCAAGGTCAGCCAGAAAGAGGGCTGCCAAGTGACAACCAGCTGACGTAAACCGCCACGCTTCGGGACAACCCAACCGCGTTTTAACTTTTCTGGCTTGCGTCGCGCCCATTCCATCATCCATCAAAACCACCGGCATTCACATTCCCCGCATCCACACTCCCACCCACACACCCACACCAACCCATCGCGATGGACTACCAAAACCGCGCCGGCTCCAAGTTCGGCGGCGGCGGCGTCGCCTCGCACAGCGCAACCAACGCCGACCGGCGCGAGCGCCTCCGCAAGCTCGCCCTCGAGACCATCGACCTCGACAAGGACCCGTACATCTTCCGCAACCACCTGGGCTCATTCGAGTGCCGCCTCTGCCTCACCGTCCACCAGAACGACGGCTCCTACCTCGCCCACACCCAGGGCAAGAAGCACCAGACCAACCTCGCGCGGCGCGCGGCGCGCGAGCAAAAGGAGGGCAGGGGCGAAGTCGACCCGCAGACCGGGCTGCCCATTGGCGTCGTGGGCGCGGGCTTTGCGGCCCTGGGGCTCGGCGGCGGGGCGCCGCGGCGCAACGTGGTCAAGATCGGGCGGCCGGGCTACAAGATCACCAAGGTGCGGGACCCCATGACGCGGCAGCAGGGGCTGCTCTTCCAGCTGCAGTACCCCGACATCGGCGTGGGCGTGACGCCCAAGTGGCAGGTCATGAGCGCGTACACGCAGCGGGTCGAGGAGCCGGACCGCAACTTCCAGTACCTGCTCGTGGCCGCCGAGCCGTACGAGACGTGCGGCTTCAAGATCCCCGCCCGCGAGCTCGACAAGCGCGAAGATCGCCAGTTTAGCTTTTGGGATCCGGATTCCAAGGAGTATTGGGTCCAGATCATGTTCATGACAGAGCGCGAGGAGCGCTTCAACGCCGCCCCGGGTTTGACAGGCAGGCGGTGATCGTTTTTTTACTTTCGGAGTATGGGCTGTACGAGTATAGATGGGGGAGAAGGATGGAGGATAGCCGGGAGAAGATATTCCCAGATTGGACGTCGTCAAGGCCGAGCCCAAGGTGATTCAGAAGAACCTGGCAAAACAGGTCAAACTTCTCATCGCCAAGGGCCATGTATGTGCAAGCAAGCACTACAAGGGTCGTGCGCACGCATGAACAAAACCTTCAAACCTCAAAAGACCATTGGGCGACGACTCGAGCACAAAATTGAGCTGTAAGGCTACACACAACCAACTTTCACGAGCCATGTTTTCCGGGCTAACCACAGATTAGCAACAGAACACAATGATCACATATTATCACTCACAGTCTACCGCGCAGTCGTGATATACCACTAAGCAAATCAGCACAACATTATCTACAGATTCCTTGGGATCTAAAATTCTTCATTTGCTCTTGATCATTCCTCGTGCACTATATGCCCCCTGAGCATCTCATGGACACATGTCTGCATGCCGTGTGCCACCCTCTATCACTTTGCCCCGCTCTGCTCGTCCTTGTGGTCCCTCTCGATTCAGTCGGTGTATAAAAACTATGCTGTGAATAGCAACAACCCATTCCGTCCTATGCATGAAGGAGCAAAGTGGCAGCAAATGGTAGCAAAAACCAGCGGCACGTTGATCCAGACACTGTCTGGATACGTCTGCAGGAAAAGAAATCGCGGCTATGTGTGAACCTCCCGTTCACCGGGGAGAGAAGCTGATGTTCAATGTATCCACTTGGAACTGCTTCCCGGCACGCTCATCGAAAGTTGTTATCAAAACGCTTGAAAGTATAGCCAATGAAAGGTAGGCTCATCTCCGGACTCTCCTCCTGCTGGCCCGAGGAAGCGGGACTTTGGCCCTTGGCCATTTGTGCATTTTTGAGCAGCGTAGCATTGTCCGTCTGGTCAATCTCGTCCGTAGGGAAGTAGGTTGTGTCAATGTTCGATGTGAGGCGGGGCTCAAACGGCGCACGGATACGTCGGAGACTATCGAATTCGACACCGCGGAAGAAGGGATGGGCCTTGATCTCGCCTGCGCCAACGCGACCAAGACGGTTCTCCGTGTTGCAGATGAGGCTGCGACTTTGTTAGAATGGAAGCGGACCTCAAGCAAAGCGGGTGGGGACTGACCTTCGGATCAAATTCTCGGCCTCGACGCCCAGCTGGATGTCATCTGGGAAATAGAGCGTTTGTCTCCAGTTGACAATCTTGCGGTACGTGTCATGGCTGTCCTCGGCGCAGAAAGGAGGCCATCCGACCAAGCACTCAAACATGATGGTGCCTAGCGACCACCAATCACAGTCGAAGGTGTAACCCTGGCCAATGAAGATCTCAGGGGCGATATAGTCGGGAGTACCGACGGTTGAGTAGGCCATCTGTCGTCTGGATCGCCTCCAGTCGTTAATCTGCGCTCTGTTGCTGACCGTCAAGTTAATCTGGTCAATGGCAATTGAGAGCCGATTGTCACGTGGCTTGTTTGATTTGCCCTGGAGAAGCTGCTGGTAGTAGTTGTTGTCGTGGAGCTTGTGAAAGCCGGTCGACAGACCAAAGTCAGTCAGCTTCACGTGGCCACCTCGGTCCAGGAGGATGTTGTCTGGCTTGATATCACTGGGCAAGGTAGGTTAGTGGACCGCAATCCTCGCTTTCCTTCCGGCAGACATGTTTTCTGACGGACGGGCTTTCCGACAGGCAGGCTTACCGGTGAATGAAGTTGAGCTTGTGAACCGCCTCGATGGCCAGGACGATTTCCGCAATGTAAAAGCGTGTAATATCCTCCGAGAAGATCTCGTACTTGATGAGCATGGTCATCAGATCTCCACCAGGCAAGAACTCCATCAGCATGTAGAGGAAATTGACATCCTGGAACGTTGTGTAGAGCTTGACGACCCAAGGGCTGTCCGACTCTGCCAGGATATCTCTTTCCGCCCGGACGTGGGCTAGTTGGTCCTTTTTGAACATCTCCGTCTTGACAAGAGACTTCATGGCGTAGACCTTGCCATCTGACTTCTTTTGTACCAGCTTGACTTCGCCGAACGCGCCCTTTCCAATGATCTTGACCGTGCTGTAGTTCTCGGGCTTGTCCTTGGTTCTCAGGAAACGCAGATACGAGCCTTCCTTCCTGCCTCCAGTTGCCCAAATCTGTTCGCGACGGCGGGGATCGGTGGTCTCGGAGAGCTTCTGCTCCATCTCGCTCTGTCTGTAGAAGCCGATGTTAGCCAAGACCACGACTGCCATGTGCCTCAGTCAAGCCTACCTCTGATTCCGCTCTCTAGCCCGCTTGACGCTGTCCTTGAAGAAGTCGGATGCCAATTGTGAGCACTTCTTTTGGTTGTTATTGACATTGAGGCCGTATTTGTCCGGGTTCCGCTCCGGCGCCGGGGCAAACTCAAATGCCGGGCTCTGGGTCGGCAGCGGCGCGTTCAGATAGCTTCCATAAGCGGCCTGCTGGGCCGGGGCGCCAGCAGTACGCGGTCGCTGGGCCGGGGACGGGCCGCGGGAGTTGTAAGGTGAGTTTCTGGCCGCGCCACCGAGGTTCTGGTGCGAGAACTGGTGGGCAAGCCCGGTGTTGGGGTCATTGCTAGTGCCGGGCGTGTTGGAACGGGCCTGCGGGTAACCTTGGCTGGCAGAGCTGTAATCGGCGGCCTGGGCCGACAGCTGGGACGAGTACTGCTGGGGATACTGGTTCTGGGGGAAGTAGTTGGACGACGCATAGGCCTGCTGCTGCTGTGAATAGGCCTGTGGCTGCTGGGCAGCGGGGGGGTTTTGCGACTGGTTGGCAGCAGGACCAGACTGGAAGACGGGCTGGGGAAAGGTGGAGGGCGTGGTGGGATAGGTGCGGTCGGTCGCAGCCAGTCGCTCGTTGTTATTCCCAAAGTTCAGGTACAGACGGTTGCCATTGTTATCCATCTTGGCCGCGTGCTGCTGTGCTGCGAGAGCATACAATTGGGATTGCTGGTGCTTGCAGGGCTGCGCAGACCGACTGCAGTAGAAGGGAACGAGCGACGTCGACTATTTCGGACCCGGAGGGTGCTGCGGGGCGTTGCGGTGTTGCGGTGTTGTGGTGTTCGGTGTTGCGGTGTTGCGTGGTGCTGATGCGGATGCGGATGCGGATGCGGATGCCCTGCAAATGCAGACGCGGTTGCGCAAAAAGGGGCCTCAGATTGAAGGGGAACTGCTTTTGCTCTGGACCAGGGGTGTGGCAGAGGTGGTAGTGGGAAGAGGTCGGGTCGAGGCCGAGTGGCACCGTTGGATGAGAGACTCGATCACCGGGGACCGCCGCTTATTAGAAGCAGAAGGTGGGGCGCCTGTGTCCTTGCAATGAGTTCAGAGTCCGGGGACGAGGAAGAACCCAGGAACTGCTGGAGCGGGTGGTTGTGGGGGAAGGCACGGAGGATGAAGGGTGAAGGGTGAAGCGATGGGCTCGCAAGTCACCGCTGGGTAGAGTGTTGCGGCTGCAAAATTATTGTGCTGTGTGCTGTGTGCTGTGTTGTGTGCATGTGTTGAAAAGGCAGGCAAGAAAATGAGAGAGGGGTTGGAGGGTTGGAGGTCGGCTGCTGACCGACAACTTGGCTTTTGCTGCGTTGCTTGATGGAACTGGAACCCCAGACACGCCAGTGCCCCGTACCATTCGCCCCCCAGATGCTTCCGGGTTGATGTTCAAGGTTAGGGTAGACGGTGTTTTCCCGCCTCCCAGGGCCCTGGAGAGCGTCAGCAACGAGGATGCTGGATGCTGCCGAGGGATGCAATGGCCCTCTCTCGTTGTCAACCTGATCCGGTCGGCGCTTTGGGAGAATTGTCACTGGTCGGCCGGAGCACAATGGGATGGGTGTTCTTGAGGTGTTGACGCTGAGAGGGAGCTTTCCAGGTTAGGTGGGTGGGGTGCACTCGCTAGCGCCCTGACACCGCATGTTGTCCGACCTCTCTGCTCTTCACCACAAGCGTCTCATCAGGGGCTGCTTCGCCATCGCTCGACCCTCATCATAGAGCCCCTTGCCCGTTAAGCATTTGAAGGTTGCACAACCACCACACCTTCAGCATGCCCTCCTCGCCTCTCCAGTACCAACTGTCTATTCGGGACTACAGCAGTTCTTGATTACTCTCCAGCCACTCTCTCGGACCATGGAAGATCCTATCATTCAACATTGCCGCTTCAATCGATTGGGCGACCATGGCGGCCCAATCAATACCGAGCTGGTCTGGTGGTTTGCCTTGACACCAGCAACGGGCTGCCCCTTGAGACCCAAAGAACTGACATCTGGACCGCAGTCTAGCCCGTCTGCACTGTAGATCGCGCTAGGAATCACGGTAGCTCAAACTGTCGAAAGGGGGTTTGCTTCTTGTCTCTGGTGTGCCAAGCCACATTGCTGGTGATCTTATTGACAGCCCGCCGTAGCCTTCACAAACAATTCGTTTCATCTTCATCATGTTCACAACCCGGGTCGCTGATCGAGAGCCTGCCGGGCTTACCCAGAAATTGAGGAGGGCTATTCAGGTATAAGCAGCAGAACTAATGACACTCTACTCTTCCAGCTTGATAATTCACTAGGCCTAGGTAATTTTCAAAGCATGGTGGGATACGTCCCTGGATTTACTATAATGTTTGAGGAAACTTCCTGATGGAGACAAAAGCATGAAGAAAAATGAATAGAAACAACCGTCATGAGTAAAAGGTGCGTTGCACATGATTCCCGTCTGTGGAGCGGAATGGTCCGTGCATGGCACCCTTATCGCGATAAGCCAGACATGGGAAATTTGAGAAAGCTTCAACGGCTCTGCACGAGAAACCACAACAGCCAACGAAAGTACGAGCAACACAGTGATCACCACCTCTCGGCCGTCCCCTGCTGTTTTCCGCATTGGCAAATCCAGTTGATCTTCCGGCAAAGGCCAAAAGCCCCTCTGGTGGCCGTGGCAAGCCGAATGCGCTCATAGTGCTACTGAATCTACCCCGAAGGACGCTCAAAAACCGCAGACCCGTCATCATGGCCGACCCGACGCCACCTCCCGCAGCGACTGCATCGGCGGTATGGCACATTCACGCCTTCCCTTGTCGCCGGTAGATGCTAACCTTCCATCGCAGCCCCCCAAGGCGCCCAAGCCTGGCAACCAGACCCTGCGCATGATGGGCCTCCCCGCCCTGCCGAGCAAGCTGCCTTCGCGGAACTGGATGATCTTCTGGGCCGTCTCGACCACCATAACAGCTGCCATAATATACGACAAGCGGGAGAAGAAGCGGGCGACCGCAAGATGGGCACGCGCCGTTTCCCACCTCTCGAAGGAGCCGCTCCAAGACGGTCTGGGCCAAGTTCGCAAACTCACCATCTACTTATCTAGCCCCCCCGGCGATGGGCTCCGTGTCGCTCAGGACCACTACACAGAATACGTCAAGCCTATTCTTGCCGCGAGCGGCCTCGATTGGGAATTCGTGCAGGGCAGACGGGAGGGCGACGTTCGTGCCGTCGTAGCTGAGCGGGTGCGCAAGACCCGACGTGGTTGGGAAGGTGAGGGCGAGCAGACTCAAGACCAGGAGCCGACGAGGGAAGAAATGATTGAGAACATCCGCAAAACGCGCGGCATTGAGGACTACAGCGGTGTGCGGGGTGACGTCGTCATCGGCCGGCACACATGGAAAGAGTACATGAGGGGCCTTCACGAGGGTTGGCTTGGACCCCTCACGGCCCCGCCTGCCCTGGAGCCCATCGCTGTTGAGGCTACGGAGATCCCGGAGGGCGAGAAGCCGGCGGAGGATGCGGAGCCCAAACCCAAGAGGCCACCCCAGCCACGACCCTACAACACCACAAACGACTACCCAGCCGAGTCCCTCCCTCTCCTCGCCCCGAACGAGTTTTCACCCGCTGCACCAATCCGCGAGCCGCACATCCTTGGCTTCCTCAATACCCCAACTCGTCTGTATCGTTTCTTCAACCGTCGTAAGCTTGCCGACGAAATCGGTCGCGAGGTAGCTGCCGCATGCTTGTGCACATACCGCGAGTTCAAGGAGCTCCCTAGCTCCGAATCCGCGAGCCCCACGGCCGATGACCTGAAGTACGAGCAGCAGACAGAGCTCTCCTGGGAGGAGAAGGACTGGATCAAGTCGACCTGGAAAGAAGAAGACCCCAAGGAGGCAGCTGAGTCTGGGGTGACGGAAAAGGTCCGGGCGCATTCCATTGCTGTCGACTCGCGTGTCGCCAGCCGTATGCGTCGTTTTGAGATTGCACCTCAAGACGAGGCCCGGGCTAGGGAAATCGTGGTACCCGAGGAGGAGGTCGAGGGCTGGACCAAGGGTTCGCTGCGCCAGCTGTACCGCTGGGGTGTGGCCAAGGCCAGCAAGCCCAAAGGCCCAATTATTGGCGATGTTGATGTGGAGTGATTCTGGCCAAAGGACCAGGGGGGTTGTGCATATTCGAGCACCACCCATGCTTACTCGCTCCGTGAGCTGTTGATATTTTGTAAAACTACGTTGGCTTTGCTTGAGTTTATGCAGAAGCCGTCTTTTCTGTTGCTCAAGGAGGAGGAGCTTGTTGTATATCACTGTCAAATGAATGAAAACGGACGGGGCTGCATTACAAGGGGGGCGAACGGCTTGGGATTTAGAAGGCCGTGGCATTTTCGAGCTTTCTTGTAGCATAATGAGACCCCTCTTTAATATATGTACATCGTACAAAGTTCTGACTGCCTTAGGCCTGTCATCACGGTTTTGTGGGTGTATGGTCCGCTTGTGAGGTCAGTTTAACTAAGGCCTAACCTCTTTTTGTCTTGGGAGGTGCTTTGTCGGGATGCTGAGGCCTCAAACAGTTATCCGTTGCACCTGAATGCGGTGTATGCGATGGGAAGAGCAGCCTGTGAAGGTTTGACGGGTCAGACTCTGTGCTGTCGCCGTGGGCGTGCTGTTTCCGAAGTCGGCTGCTCAGTCATCTTCGTCGTCGGATGAACCATAGTCAACAAGCCCACCCAGCTTCTTCGGCGCTGATATCGGTGCTGCCGTTGGTATTGGCACCGGCGCTTTTCCTTTACCCTCCGGCTTGACACTCTCCTCCCTCTCACCCCTTCCCTCCGCAACAACCCCTTTCGCAGGCGCGTCCTTCTCCCCCTCCGGCCCCTTCCCCTCGCCGCTCCCACCCACAACCACCCCCTTGACTCGCTTCCTCCCCGCCTCCCTCTCCCCCCTCCTCCTCTTCCTCCCCCCAACCGCCCACCCAACCTCGACCTCGTCCTCATCCTCCCCGCCCCCGTCCTCTACCACCCTCTCCACCCCCCTCTCCCGAAAGGCCTTCAGCCCCTCCTCCAGCTCGCGGCGCACCCGCCCCTCCTCCTCCCGCTTCTGCTCGCGCACGCCCTCGAGAAAGTCAATCTCGTCGTCGTCGAGGGCGCGGAACTGGTTCCGGATGCGGCTCGACTCCTCAAAGGCGGCCTGCTTGGCGGCCTTGTTGGCCTGCAGCACCTCGTACAGGCTCTTCTCGCCGTTGGGGCCGACGACGGGGGCGGTGGCGGCGAGGGCGCGGCCCGCGCGAGCAGCCTCGAGCTGTTTCTGGACCTCGAGCCACTCGAGGGCTTTTTTGTTTTCTTTGGCGGTGCTGGGTTCACCCGCGGCTGGGGGGTTGTTAGAGGTGGTGGTGGTGGCCTCGCCGGTGGCGGCGTCGATTGCGCCCGCCGAGACGAAGCGGGATGACATGATTTGTCTGGTTTCCTGATTTGGGTATGTGTTTTGGACGGGGTGTGGTTAATGTTTGAGAAAGGTGATGAGGCTGTGAATGTGGTTGCACCCGACTCGACTCGGTCAAGATACGCAATCTCAGCCTTGTTTTTAGGGGTGCGTGCGACTTGATTGAGAGATCACACCTCCCAATCAGGTTTCCTAGAAGACCTATTATTCAAGTAATAATCTCCAGCAATCTTTAGTGGTGTCCTAAATAATGAATGGCTAGGCACATTGAGCAACACGGCACGTCACCCCACCAAGGTCGTTCATGTCCAAGGCAAAAAAATAATGTGGGGCGCGCAGTCTCAGAAAAGACCACCATTTGTCAATCCAGAACCTCCAACTTCGGCTCAGGGTCAATAGGCTTTTGAAGCGTCAACAGTCACATCACTCAGGCTTGCACAAATTTCAGTTTAACTATGTTTTTTGTTGCAAAGTTAGGTTGCATTGACGGAGACGCAAATAACTGCGCAGAGATAGGTAACTTGACGCATCTTGCGCCTTGCTTAGGCAGCCTCCTTTTCTCCCATCAATCTTGTCTCCAGACTCGATGATGCACTTGAACTAGGCTTCAAGAAAAGACATCCGTAAACCCAGCGCAGACACCAAAAAGATTGCCAACAAAGTCTTAGCACCGCCCAACTTCACCCTTCCATCCTACCCATTTTCCCAACACCCCAATCTGTCTCTGGTCCCCATTCTACCTTGGTCCTCCCAAAGCTCATCAAGTCGTCAGGGTGAACCGCAAGGGCAGAATAAACAGTCCATCTCGGTCGAGCCGACCAAAAAAATTAACCCATCGAGAAGCAAATAAAACCATTGCCCAGTCCAGTCTTCCCCTCTACAATGAAATGCCGAATCCCCTGGATGAAAACCCCCTCTAGCCTGCCCCGTCATGAAAACAAAACGTGACTGACCTGCACCAGCCAGACTGCTGTCCTCATGTCTAAGGGACACCATGCAAAGCCAGACGCAGGCAGCAGAGAATGCAAGTCCAGAAGTATGACACTGAAGAAAGCAAAACCATGAAACAACCCAAAGCAGTAAGCCCCCGTTTTGTCCCTAGAAAATGCGTGTAAGGCCTCCTCAAGTCCGACTTTTCAACCTCGTGACCCCGAACCTGGAAAAAAGAGAGAAAAGAAAAAAAAGGCAATGCCATCCTGGGAAATAGCAGCAGATATGTACCGAACCCCTGAAACTTTTTTTCCGCATCATGAGAAAATGTCGCAGATGATCCCCTTTGTGCCGGCGCCATGCCGGACGATGAATGTTTTGAACGCCGTCGTGTGCTGCCCTGGGGTAGCAGGCGTCTTGGTGCCGTGAAAAAGTGAAAACGAGCGAAAGCCTGAACGGAAGAGTGATTACAATTTGGTATCGTATCCACGCAGCCCCGTCCTCTCCATCTTTGGAACAAAAGGAATGTCGGCGGAGAGGGAGCGACTGATCGCGGCTGTGGAGGCTCGTAGAAATCTGGACAGCAAACCCGGTCGGTGAGTCCAAATCTATAGGCGTCGTGATGCCAATAAGAAATGGGACGAGGTTTCAACGCAGTGTAAAAAACACAATTTGCGAAGTTCGTCTAAGCCACCATGAAAAGGCTAGCGGCCAAGTCTCGTAGAATCACAACCGCGATCATACGAGGGTAACGGAAGGCCAAGTCTATGAGCCGAGGCTGAAACGCAAAACCGCGGTGCAGGAACCAATAACGCCAATGTATGGAATATAAACCAATCCGTTATACCGAAAAAGGGAAGGAAAAAAAAAATCTCAAATCAACACTCGGGTGCGAAAGTCGGGAAGCATTAGGTGGTGATCTCGTGAGGCGTCCACAGAGGCTCATCCGGAAAGGCGAGAGCTGGGCCGTTCGAGTCGGATTGCACGTAAAAGCGGGACCGTAAGACGACCGAAGATTATAAGGTTTTGTTTTTTGGTTTTGAGGTAAAGCCAGTCCGTTTCGTCACTCGGGGTATCTGAATGCAATGTATCAATTCTCCGATGGTCCGGGGGAAGAAAAGTCCGCGTCCGGCACATCATGCAATGTAAAATCAAGACCTGTTTGGGAAGAAGCCGTCAACAGCGACGGAAGCCTAAAACGCCGAAACGCGCCGCATCAACACCGTGACACGACGATGATGGGGTAGCGGTTCAGCCGACAACGGGCTGTCCGTAGGTGTGGCCAACGAAGTACGCCGACGGCTTAGCGTGGGCGCCAATGCAATTGGCACAGTTGCAGTCGGGCACGTTGGGGTGTTCCCAAATGCTGTGGCCGTAATTGTAGAACGAGCCGCTGTAGTTGACCTGGTTGCGGGATGGGTGTGCAGACTGCTGCTGCTGCTGTTGTTGCTGCTGCTGCTGTGGCTGAAAGGTATTGGTGTAGCCTGCAGGAGGTTGCTGGTAGTGTCGAGAGACGTTGCTATTGCCCGCCATCGCTCTGTCAAACCACTCGTTGTAGTGCGAATTAACCGATGTCGCGGAGCTGACGTACTCGGGAGTGCCATAGCCAGAGTCGGGAGGCGTCAACGGGGCGGACTGCGGCCATGCCATCGGATAGTAGGTGGACGGCTCGCGTCGGTACGATGGGGTGGGGGGAACCTGGCTGCGCTTCATGCTCGAGAGACGCTCATACTCGGCCACCTGCTGCTGGTGCCACGACGAGTAGAAGTTGGGGTTGCGGGAGCGACCAACGTCGGTTTCAATGGGGGTGAGCGAGGTAAGACGGTCGCGGTTCGCCTGGGCCTGCTGCCTCTTCTTGGTCTCAAGCCACTCTTTCCAGTTCGCCAGCCAAGCATTGTAGTCCTTGCTCTCATCCAAGTTGACGTAGAGGCACCACTGGATAGCACCGAGCCACTCGTATTCCAGAGTGTTCAGCTCCTGCACCGGGATTCCGCTGACCTCAGACCAGGACTTGTTCTGGAACGTGTTGTCGTCGAGGAACTTGCTTCCGAGGAGAAGGGCAATCGTGAGCATCCGCCAGATCTGCCCTTCGTTGGGGCTGCTCTGGCCAGCGGCATGCATCATGTTGATGCGCTTCGCCAGGTAGTTCATGCCGAGCAAGATGGTGGTGCTGGGAAGCCGCGTCGATGTCAAGATTTGCGAGACAAACTTTCGGAAGGCTGCATTGACGGAACTCCGGGGCATCACAATGCGGGTTGCCATCTCGGAGACATAATCAGCCATAAGCTCGACATCGTAGTCGAGGACAGCACAGACGCCTCCAGGCATGTTGGCGGTTGGGAGAGTTCGGTGTGACGCGGGAAGCGGGTATCGAACTGCTTCAAGCAACTGGAATTCGGGCGCAGCGAGATTTACCGACACGCAAAGATTCCAGAGCTGAAGAGTTTTGAGGATCTCGAAGGGGTGGGCTGTCGAGATCTACTGGGATGTCTGAGCCATAGAGAGAGGATTTCCTGGCCAAGACAACTAAGAGGGCAGGGTTCGAGGATCAACGAGACCGAAAGCTCGGCTGTCGTTAAGTTGGTGACGGCAACAAAGAGCTCGCGAGTGTCGAGATCTTTGTTGTTCAGGAAACAAACTCTCTGTCCAGGAGTCGACCAGGGTGGTCGGGGTCGTCAAAGGCGCTGAAATCGAAGGAAATCGATCAAAGAACTCGGCGTGAACCCGAAAGAGAACGTCTAAGGACTATGGGATATGGAGTTAGTGGAAGGCTGGGGAAAGAAATGCGAAAACGATGCGAATCGAAGAGTAGGGAAAGAGCGAGTAGATGGGACCGTGATATGATGTTGCGAATCGAGGCAAATGTTGAGACGGAATTTTTTCGGCGCGCCACCAAAACCAAAGACCGCAAATGAGTGCCTTGCTTCAGCTGTGGACTGGTTCGTGAAAAATCTAGCCTTGGTTTAGGGTGTGGCGTAGTGCTCTGAGGGCAGTGGGTGAGGATACGGGCGAGAGGTCGAAAAGCCAAAACAAAAGAAATCGGCGCGTCGTCCAAGTCGAATCCGCCTTTCGCAACTTGACCGAGTTGCTGCAGCTTGCCGCAAATCTCAAACAGGGCAGAAAACCAGCATCGGTACTAACCTGGTGGGAGGAATTGGTTGGGGGTGCGTAATTCAGTCGATGTGCTCGAGTGGTGGTGTCCTCAGGACGTGGTGCCGTGTTGAGACTCGCAGAGACGCAGCGCACCGCCGAAGAAGAAAAACCGCTCGGTGTAGACGCCGATATGGATCTTGGTGCCAAAATAAAAACGGTGACGAATGTGCAGCACCTGAATCCGAATCCGTTCGTGAACGACACAAAAGTGAATTTGGTCGCTCGTCGATTGCTCGGTTCCTTGGGCGGATTCAGTGGTGGTGAGGGAGGGAGGTGACGGCGGCGGGCGGCGGGCGGACGGGAGGTGAAGGGGAGGAAAGGAAAAAGAATGCTTGGGCGGAGTGATGACCGAGTGATAGCTTGATGAGCAGGGTGCGGCGGTGGACGGACGGGGGCGAGGAAGGGCCCTCGCTCACACTTTTTCTTGGGCTGGGTGGCCCACTGTTTGGTGCACTGGGTGCAGCAGGCAGGTGGCCTGGGCGCAACTGGCGTGGAGGGATGCCCGTGGAGCGAAAGGGCGAGGAGCGTCGACAGACCCGCGGGATGGGATGACAATAAAACGGAGCACCAACTCGGCGACAGCCACTGGTGAGTGCAGGTGCAGGCAGTTACCTTTTGCTGCTACTGCTGCGCTACGGACGGGGCAGTACGCACTGCACTACGAAATATGTACACTATTGTGCAATACACATCAGCACAGCAAAAGGGATTAGCTACCACAGGTACATTGACAGGTGCGATACACCTCAGCATTGCGTCCGCTGCGTCAGTTGTGCCCGCTGCCGTTGCGTCCTGACGGCTGCACTCCAGATCCAGGCGAACACAGTCAGACAAACAAGTCCTTCCGGATCTGGTGGTGGCCTGTATCCGCCAAACGGGTCCCCCAGGATTTCAACCGTGAGAATCGTCAACCCCGAGACGCTACGCGTGCCGAACGAGACTTTTTCCTTCTCCTTTTGCTGGGCTGAAAATCAATGGGTCAGGAGGCGTGGAACTCTAGAAACTTGAGGCGACAGAAGGGTGTCTGCATCAAGATTGGTGTGACTATGACGGAAATGACCAGGGCTTTCGTCAAGCCCTTTGCGCCTCCCGCCAAAAACAGAGAAACAGAGGGGTGGCCCAAGTGCTGCCAAGCTGGCCAAAGAAAGTCGGCCAAGAGAGCTGGTACGGGTTGGCTAGGCAGGCAAGCAGGGAGCAGGGGCAGTGGGAACAGGCGGGAACGAGGGGACTGGAGGGGGGTGCGGTGCATCGAAAACGACAAGTCGCACCCCCAAACCCCAATCTTCCAATCTTTGAGCGAACCGCAATTCCGAGGCACACAGAAAGGTCTGGCCTCTCATTGGCGCAGCACAGTCTCGAATTCACTTTGCAGTCTCTCCCAGTCACCATCGTCCGCGTCAAGGCAGACCACGGCACTGGTCATCATTTTGAGGCAACTCTTCAGAACCTCAGTCATGCTCATCCAACAACTGGGCTCAGGGCTTTGGTGTGAATATCTTCGTGTGTCTTGGATGGCACCAGCCTGACCAGTGATCTGCATTCAGCAACCAGCTCCTACCCCCCAAGAAACACAACCCAGGGCGACACGAACGGCTCAGCAGCAGCCCCAACAACGCCAGGCGTTACAGGCGTTGCTGGCGTTACAGAATGAGGTTCACGTGCACATATCCGTGTTTGGGTCAAAGCTAGCGATAGTTAGGCTTGCAGCCCGTCTTGCCCACCATCCCCGTGAGCTTCTGCTAGCTCCCTAACAATGAGCGGATTTTAACAGCAATCCCACGCAGCATTAGCTCGCTGCAAGAACGCCCCGGTGTGTTAACGCACCGTGTGTCCCAAATTTCCAGGACAGCCGGGGTGACCAGTGTACGGGGCACCTCCAGTGCCTGTCTCAGGGGACGGGTACCTCAATAATAGCAGCGCCAATATCGGATGAGGAGTCCTTCCTTCGAACCTTCTATTTTTCCATGTGAAGCATCATCCGCGTTGCTTTCATCTGGACTGCGGTCCAAAAACTAGACTAGAGTGCGTAAAATATACCTGGCTGAGGTATACCACATTATACCACCAGCCTGTGCTGTCATCTGGGTGAAGGCAGCCTCTCACACAGCCCGCAGGCGCGGCGATGTTTAGTGTTTCCCATTGGCGTCACCAGCGACGTTGGCTCAAGCCATCGTCAGCCATTGCGGCCCACTGTAACCACCTCCTGTTGCATCGGGGCATCAGGGCCGCCAGGGCTGCCAGGACCGTCGGCTGGTGAAGCTGACTGATCTCTTTGCTCAACAGCCGTGATCAAGATTCAAGAAACAAATCTGCCCTATTCGGGGCCACATGGGCCGAAGCCAATATCTGCTGCATCTTTGCGAGGGTTGAGGGTCCCAGGGTCCTTGACGCGCTCCCGAAATAGTCGAAAACAACAGAGCACTGAGGGCCGTGATGCACACCCAGGGACGACCAGGGCTGCCCCAACTTGCGACAATAACAAGGGCTCTCGATCCGTCTAGTGTAGTCTACACTAACCAGAGCAACAAAGCCGATGCCTCCATGGCGTCGGGACTTAGACTATCGTCTTGCGATGATGCATCTTGGCAGATTGGCCAGCGAGGCAGTCATTTCCGCCAGCCAGCCGCCCGCTCTGAATTCAGGCACTGGTCACTGGAGTGCATCAAACACGACATCCACAGGCTTGAGGGGCTCGACAGGCACAAAGAGAGAGAGAGAGAGAGAGAGGGTGCAGCGGTCGACGCTTCCCACCCTCCAACGGGAGTCAGCTCCAATGTTTTGGCCCAGGCTTTCGGACACCCAGGTCCGGTCGAGGGTGGCTGGCTATGCAAACCCCTCTCGTGGCGGATGCAGCGTGTCAAGAAGGCGGTCAACCCCTTGGTGGACGTGAGGAGCACAGCTCCTTGCTTCCTGCTTCTGCACTTTCTGCACCAGAGCCGCCAAAAGGGGGCCGTCCACCTGTTCCCAACCTGTCCCACGATGGTCTCGGGGGATTTGGTGCTGGGTGCGTGACTTGTGACTTGGAAGTTGGGTGACCTCCATCTCAAGACACGACTCCGTTCTGAGTCAAGATTGACACGAAGATCGCAGCCTCCTTGATAGAACGGAGTGGCACTGATCATCAGCCCCTCTAGCCCTCTGGCCCTCCAAGTGTCATATATCTGGATGCGAGCTGGGCAATATGATGGTAATAGGATGAAGCACTCCCTCTGCGATACTCGCAGCAACCGAGTGGCGAGCGATGGGGCTGGAAATGAAAAGGAGAATGAAACTGAAATGGGCAGCATGAGCTGCCCGAAAACGGGATTTCCGTTGAACTCCCGCCCGTCGTGCCGCGGGCCCCTCGCGTGGGTGTTCGGGTCAATTGTGTTTGTAGAAACAATATTCTATCTAGCCTTGCAGCGCCTGACTGACGAGTCTGCCCGTCTGCACTGCTGCAGCGCCGAGTGCTTCCCTTTCCCTTTTCCTTTGCTCGCGCTCGGGGGGGACCCTCCACTAAGGCCGAGGCTTGGCCGTCGAGCCAGCCCCTGCGACGATTCCCGGCTGAGGATGCGATGCAATGTTTCCAGACTCCAGTCTGGCGCGCAGACAGAGCACACTAACCAGCGACGAGATCGGACGCACACGCTTTGCTCCCTGTCCGGCCGCCAGTCAGGCCTGCTGGCAATGGAGACGTGCATGGCCGGAATGGAGTCGCTCCCAGCGCTCTCGATGACCTTGGGTGCTTGGCACGGGCTAAAAAACCTCGTTGCCGCATGTGTGGAGAGTCGTTCCGCACTGAAGCCAAAACTTCGCAGAGCTCGACAAGGCACACCCCCCACACCGGGCCCGAGGGGACTTGGTACATATATACAGACTCCAATTAACTACAGGCCATCAGAGCCCATTCAAAGTCCGCAGGCTTGCCATGTCCACCTGCATTGTCGACGGGCGCCGGTGATGAAGCGCCGATGAAATGCAGTTCTGACCACTGCGAACGGCGTTGAGCTTCTACGATGCTACGACAGGCTTCTCGCACGCAGGCCCTCAGGTCCCATTAGCATTAGCCCCAACGGATCGTACCACTCAGAGAACATGTCGCAGATGGCTGCTCCCTTGTCGGCTCCGTAGCTTCCCTTCTTCCAGGCGATTGTGCCGAAGCCAGTTCGCTCAGCGCAACGAGCCGATGAGAGCCACTGCGCGCCCAGGCAGAGAGGGCGGGCAGGCGGCAACCTTTGGCTCGGGTCCACCGGAAAATCCATCTAGGAACAACCAATGGGCGCCGTCGGGGTGCGTGTTGGAGCAAATGCCGGAGTCACACCTGAGTTTTGGGACCTGGCCTCATTGTGCCTCCTAGCCTCAGCACCCACTCATCCCAGACTCGCTGAGGGTCACGATAGTCTCGGGGCAGCCAACTGGCGGCCAACAAAGGCTGTCTCGACCGTCACCAGACTCATCCCGGGGCGAGACAGTACGCAGTACGAATGTATGGATGCGACGCTACCAACGCCGTCAGCCCACAAAAGCTAGCCGTCACCGAGCTGAGCCCCACGTGCCAGCCACTGACACCCGGGGACTGACACAGCAGTGACGTCTCCAGGTGGTGTCTCGCCTTCCCTCTTCAGCCGATGCGATGCTCGCCCTCGCCCTCGCCCTCGCCCTCGCCAGACTCACACGCTCACAAGCCGGCGAGGGGAGGCAGCACGGGAGGGTGTGGGAATGTGTATGTGTGTGTCGCGACCCTTCCCCGGTTCCCACGAGAGCTGAGCTTCAATCGTGACTATCGTGACCATCGACCACGCCAGCCGATGTCCTCAGCTTCCGGCGCTTATTAACTACCACATGGTTTTCTTGGACCTGGGCAACGCAGACACAGCAAATACGTATTTGATTCTTTGCATACCTCCTCCAAAAACCGCTCCAAAACCCCGCAGGGTCGAGCCGGGTTGCCAGGTCGAGGTGCCGTGGGTGCCAGGCGGTGTGGCAAGCTTGCCGCTTCCCACCTCCACCTCCACTTCCCCCTTCAGGCTTCACCAGACATGCTACCATGCCACCATGGCGCTCGAGCCGTGCGGGGGATTGCCGCCTTTTTGGCAACGGAACGGAAACGGGAAAAGGTCTCACGGGTCTCTCCCACGCGCATGTGAGAGGCGTGGAACCAGACGGTCAACCGTCTCGCTGGCCGTACACAACGGGCTGGACGGGTACAGAGCACAGTACCAAGCTAGCCCAGCGGCTGTGGTCGGCAGGCTTCCCCGCCATTCAACCCCCAGTGGTATGTATGCGTGCCACCAATCGTCAGCAGCAGCTCATTGTCTCTGTGCCTCTGCTCTGGTGCCTCTGGCAGGGTAAGGACAGAGCAGGAGGAAAAGACGCCGACCAGACAGACATGGAACGGCAATGTATGACTCTGCGACTCACATCTCGCCCGCCCCCCGAACGGGGCCCCAACCGACCCCAAGCCCAAAGCATGCAAAAACACAGACGCAGACATCAGGACACGGACAGGAGGCCGGCACGCAACAGCCTGCTGCTTTGCCCCCTTTTGCAGATATAGCGCAGAGCACTAGGATCTTCGATCCTCTCGGGGGTTTTTGATTTTGCTTCAAGTGCCTGCCCCCGGGCCATGCGGGTGCTCTCCTGCTGCCACGGCACTACTACTACAGTAGGTGCTCTTGGTGGTCTCTCCCTAACCCTGGCTGGCTGCGCCAGCCGGTTTGCCTGTTTCCAGACTCTCCTGCTCCTCCTGTCCAACCCTACGTTGCTGGGACTTGACCCGCATTGCATGCTCTCAGAGGGCAGGAAACAGAGGACGTTTGGCAATACCCAGTGTGGGGGTTGTGCACCTGGCCCTATCAGATCTGTGTCGCCATCGACGATGAGTTCTGCGCTCTGCGTTCTCGGCTGTCGAACCCCTCGCGCTTCCCTGGCGAACGGGAAACCCGGTTGCGCGAATGGGGTCGCTCGGCGGGTTAGGCAAGCACCAGTTGTCTGTGATGCCTGGAGACGGCCCCGGAATGGAGCCGCGCTGTGAATACAGCTGCGCGTAGTGCGTAGTCTGGATGACGAATTTACGTGTACATACGCTGCCACCGAGGGCAAGGCCTAGATGTGTCTCGCTTTTTTCGAGGAGTTTCTCGCCACGACCATCAGGCCAGCTTTCGCCAGCTGCTTGGTTGGTTACATAATATTTGCCCCAGACCTTGACTGGGAAGGAGGGACCAACTAGCCGTTCGGATCCGCCGGGTCATCCTCCTAAAGTCCTGCCTGGGTTTTATTCCGTGGCTTGCCGAATAGTGACGAGCAGCATCATCTTGTCGTTTGTCGATCAACTTTTTGTTGGATTCGATGTCGGACCTACCACAGTAGCGCTTTGCTTCCTCAACCTTCAGTGCCTGGCCGTTCCGAGGATCTGAGTCGGAGCACGCTCCGCTCGCTCCGTCTGCTCCGCCCCCCCCCCCCTCTCTCCTCCGGCGATGGCTCCCGCCTCTTAGGGGGGCCACTTTTTATCGGTTTTTTATTATTTTTCTTCTTCTTTGCTCTGCTAAGTCCGACCACTGGCGAGTTCGGAGCGAAAAACCAACTTCTCCTTGCCCGGTTACCGATTCAGGAGGAGGTTTTTTCTTGTTGGGCAGAAATGGGTTGCCCCGCGTAAAGCGGGACCGGCCCATATCCAATACAGCATCTCCCTAACTGCGTGCCTCCCAGTCCTACCCAAACTGGGTGCCGCTAATGAAGGCATCAAGGGTTTATGCGGTGGTAGCGTACCTTTTTTTCTTCTTACAGCATGGATTGAGGGTCTTGACAGTCTTGACGTGAGGAGTGCACAGAGTGCTACTATGATGAGAAATTTTATAACGCAGTTGCATTGGCTTTGCCGCGGAGGCGGGTTTTACCGTTGCTCTATCGATGGGGACACCTTGTCTTAGGCTTGTCAGTGGGTTCAAGATGGGAAGCCGTGATGGTGGGGCGCACAACCGATCTCGAAACAGACATTGTCGACGATGGCGCTGACCACGGCTGCGGGTAGCCCGCCCTGGGTTTTCCGAGATTCCATATCGAGATGAGATCGAGAAACACGCCCGTGTTATTTTCTGGCTGCTTTGTTCTGGACGCCCCCTCATCGGCCATCCCACCCGAAGTTACCAGTAGTATGTAGGTCGGTGTCAGATCAGAAAGGAGGGGTTGTCGGGGGGACAGAAAAGCCCCTCAACGCCGAAAACGTGGGGACGGGGGGTTGGAGGTTGACTCGTTTCGTTCTCGTGTCCTGCATCGAGACCTCACTACCACCTACCTCGGGAGTTTTGTCTTGGGGAGGTAATGACAAGTAACATCTCGATCACGTAGGCGGCATTTTGGGTCCATTGGACCTAGCGCCAAGAGTGGGGGAGACTCGACAATAGGCTCCAGCGATTGACTACTTGCTGGCCTGTTGAGGGCGGAGAGGGGAAGCGAAAGTGAGTGGTGGAGATGGAATACTTTTTTTTCCTTCGCCTCTTACTTTTGTTTCGGTTGACGTGCATTTGCATCTCACCATCCATCCGTGCCTTGGGATACGTACCTTTGGATGGACCATTGCCGCGGGTGAGGGACGGATGCGTGGGCGGCCGCATAGTGATGTCGAACAGGGGAGAGGGCGGTTTGGCGCGGGGGCGGCAGTTTGTCTGCCACGATTGCCTTCCAGCTTTGCCGAAGTGAAGGAACGTTGAGTTTAGAAATTCTCGTGTGTGCGGTTGTGGAGCTCGTCTCGTGTGCCGTCGGTGGCCATCATGACCATGTTCACTACGGGTCATCTACGGGGCCCATAATCGACGGCAGGCGTGGGTATAAGATCAGACGGAGCAGGGAACCGGTAGCTTGCAGTAGTACCTCATTAGTGGGGGGGGGCGAAGGGAAGGACCCTGAAGAATAGCCTTCAACTCCACTCTCGAAGAAACGAGAAGGAGAAGGAGAAGGAGAAAAAAAAAATCGTCGAAGTTGACATTGATCAACAGAAAGCTCCCCAAGTGGGGATACTTTTTCGGGCGGAGGAGGCGAGAAAAAAACAGGTCCGTGGCAGGAGGATCTGTTTTGCCATGCTTCGCGGCGCACCGTCATGATGCAGCTTGTGTGCCCCATATGACCGTATCGTTGGTATCGTGTATTTTG
This sequence comes from Lasiosphaeria hispida, assembly GCA_033439745.1. Taxonomy (NCBI): domain Eukaryota; kingdom Fungi; phylum Ascomycota; class Sordariomycetes; order Sordariales; family Lasiosphaeriaceae; genus Lasiosphaeria; species Lasiosphaeria hispida. Next base: position 3,639,826 of record JAUIQD010000004.1, read on the forward strand.
TGGCGGGGGGGGGACCAGAGGAGGAACGAGGCACGTGAAGAATAGATGAAACGGATGATTACGGGTACAGACCACGCCGTAATGGATCCTCGAGTGACCCTGTTGGTTAGTGCCCATTGCCAACGAAAAGCCTGAACCCCGCTGTTCCCAGCTGCGGATTATCGATGCAGTCAGGCTTCCATTTTTGGCATGGATGGCATTCCCACCTTACTTTCCGCCAGGTTACCACCGCGGTTGCACGGGGTATGCCCACCTTTTGGAGTATTGTTTTTGTGTTGGTGGTATGTCCAGCTGCTCTTGTGGAGTTGGGTGCCTTGCCCCTATCGTCAAATCACCATGTGAATGAATTCGGCAGCCTGGCAGGAGATTTGTATTTCTCTCCACGGCAGTTCTCAGGAGAAGGGCTCACTCGCAAGTTGAGATCGCAAGACTTTGAAAGGCAGCGAGTCGTGGTTGAACCCCTCGAGCCCTTGGAGCCAACCCCCCCTTGTTCCCATCCCAGCTCGAGACATGGCGGATGAACCAAGCAAGGCTCACAAATTGGATTCAACCTCTTCGCAATCGCCAAGTGCTATTCTGCTTGCTGCTAAAAGGAATCAAGGCTGAGCATTATCGGCAAAGGGGCAAGGCTGGGGCACAGAACTAATCCATTGGGACGTCTCGTGTTCGCGTCATCGTCTAATGCGACCACCATGGGGTTCTTTTGCCTTGCTTCGCAGTTCTGAAATGGAAATAAAGCTTAAAGAGTATGGGCTAGTGAGAAAAACGAGCAATATATGCTCATTTAGTAACCAATCCCGGTTTATCCCGACCAAGGTTTGCTCGAGAAACACCAAGGGGCTGACACTTGCTTGCTACATGTCTAGCGGTTAACAGATCGAGGCATCGAGAGAGATAGATTGCTGAGGGTTAGACATGGTTATGAGGATTCAACCTATCGGCTTTAGTAGTTGTCGTGAGAGAATGGTACTTTTAGGGATACTTGGGGGTTGTTACTCAACGACATACTACTATCTGCCTACTACGCTCCGGCGGGGTTGGATACGAGACCATAAGTGATTCCATGACCCTTTTACCATGGCAATAGAGAGAAAGGGTATTATCCTTCCCTGTGGTCTTTGACCTGTCGAGGATGTCATCATGATGCTCGCGCGAGAACACTCGGCACTCGACCACCATCTTGCAGGGGCAACATATAACCAATACCAGCAACACCACCACATCGAAGTGTTTCGCACCAGATCACCAAAAGCAGTCACTGTGTTGCAGAGCATGGGAAAGCTTCGTCTAAAACTGGCCCTATGCCTCTAGTTCCTCCGCAGCCCATCTTGTCGTCAGTGGTGCTGACAGTGCAAGGCTTGCTCTCTGCAAACGATATTGCGCGAACCACCACGGACCTTCCCTGGCAAAGTCCTCCTCAGAATGCCCACCATTACTCAAACCCTCATCATAACGCCAGAAAACCCTGCCAAACGCCGGCCCCGAGAGAAACGCTGGACCCGCTTGCCACAAAGCAACGCCAACAGCCTCAAGTAACCTCCTCCAGCCATCGCCACATGCCGTACTTTTGTCGTATTGCTCACACCTAGTCGTACAAGGAAAGAGGTTTCAGTCAAGCTTTCTTCTTCTTGTGGCTGCGTTTCTGCTTCCTCGCTTGTCGTGCCTCCTCTAGCGCTTTCTCCTCCATTTCTACCCTCTCCGTCATAATCGCCTCTCGCTCTTCCGGGAGCAACTTGGAAAAGATAAAAGCGTAAAACGATCGTCTGGCTTCGTATTCTTCGCCAGGCCGTTGGCAATGCTCGCAAACGCAAACAGCAGAAATGTGAAACCCTATAACAATAAAAAAAAATAAAGAAGAAACCAGTTAGCCCCGCCCAAAGGAAAGGAAATAAATCACACAATCATCGAGTAAGGCACAATGGCCTTGTCCACCACGGGCTCACGTCTAGAGGTTTTTGTGGCTTCGTCACCCCACTTGGAGTGCCACTCGTTCTCATGCTTGACGGCCGCGTCGAAGGCTTGGCGGCAGTCCTCGGGCAGCAGTTCTCGTATATCTTGCGGGACAGCCGAAAGTCCTCTGAAGGGCGCCAGGAAGTCCGCCTGGGCTGAAGCCTCGTAGTCGGCCTTGGACGTGCGAAACGGAATGTCGTACGAGACGGGCAAAACGCCCACCGGGGGCGTCTCGAGATGCGTATCCATGACTAGGAAGTTCCGTGAGATGGCGGGGTTGAGCGGTGGGAAAACCGCCGACTCAGATGGCTCTTCTGGGTCCTCTTCGTCGACGACCTGCTCGATCCGCGCGTGTGTTGGCTGCATGATGGACGGGTAGTGCATCGAGTTAGTATGAATGTCGTAGACGCCCGTGTTGTTGGCGCGGCGCACACTTGTGAGGATGCTGTTGAAACGGCTGGGGAGAGGTTAGCTGTATTCCTCCCCATCAAGTTTTCGTTGGACTTACCTGGCCTCACGCGCATGCTCCAGCTGCCAGTTGACGTCGTTCACGGCAACGCGCCTCTTCTTGGATTCCACCTTGACGTTCTGCTGGGGGATCGAGGGACCGCTCGCGTGGTAAACCGCGCTGGCGCCGTGCCACGCGACGTACTGGTTCTTGTTGTACGACTGGTTCGGATCGTAGACGTCGTTGGGATCCGCAAGCTCGCCCTCGACGGCGCCCTCCTCGCGGACCTTGACAGCGTCGTAGTCATCCGTGGCGCGGCGGCCTCCAACAATGATCAATGCTCCAAACTCGCGGAAGACGGAACGTGCAGTGACAATTCCTATCGAGCGGCCCTTGTAACTGTGCGGTATGATATCACGCTCAATCATGTCGCGTTTCTCCTCATCGTTGACAATGATCTTGTACAGCTTTTTGTGCTTGGTGAAGAAGAGATACGAGTCGCGGAAACCGACGCAGCGGGCGGGTTCGGTCGACAACATGTAGAGACGGTCGCCTCGGCCAGCAACCGTGAAGGTGCGGCAGCGGTACTCGCGGCCACCCAGCAGGTTGCCCAGCTTGTCCACCTTGGTCTCACCCTCAGCATCCTCAGGCAGGTCGACCTCATCGTTAATAATGTCAAGCACAGTGCCGTCCTTGTCGATCGACTGTTGGGTAGGTGTGTAGTGTTGGCCCTTGCGACCGCCGCGACCTCTCCAGCCTCCGCGGCCGCGCTTGCGCGGGGTGGCATCGGGGTCGTGGTTTGGCTTCTCGATCGGGAGGGTGTCCCAGTCGGGCGGGCGATTCTTGGGAGGGCGGCCGAGACGGCGGCGGCGGATGACAGGCTCGGGGGGCGGGGTGGGTGACTTGGCCGACTCTTCGTCTTCCTCGGGAGCCTCATCCTCGTCGGCTGCCGACTCGTCGTCCTTATCTACATCCTCGTCGCCATCGGCCTGCGGCTCAGCCTCTTCCTGGTCGGCATCGGGCATCTGATCATCCTCGTCGTCGAGACCCTCAAAGTTCTTGGGGGTGCTCTCTACAGGCGCAGACGGGGAATTGGTTAGTGACGCCATTCGCGAGGCGGGGGTGCGAATTCGGATTTTCATCTTGTTGGACTGCGCGAGGGGGGCAGGGGATTGGGGGGGGGGGGGGGGGAGGGGGTGCTGATGCGCGTTGCGCTGGGAGTTTGGGGTGGTGCGGTAATCTGGGAGGGTGATCTGGAAGGTGTGGAAGGTCGGGAGGGTTTGGATGGTTTGGATGGCCTGGGAATTGTGGAGGAGAAAAAGCACCCACCAAGAGCTGCTTGTGCGCGTTTCGCAGCAGCGCGGCCTGACCGTCGAGACGGCATCCTAGTCACTTTCCCAAAATTCCGGGCCGGGGTCGATTGCTTAGGATCTCGGCGCTGGCCAAAGGCGGGTCTATGAGTCGGTCTTCGCGATGTTGCGTGCGATGAAGCTAGGTTCTGCCCGACGCGGTTTGCAAGACGTGGATTGACTTGCAAGCACGGGCCAGTGCACCCAATACACCTAGCACACCGCGCATTTAGAGTCCAGACTTGAACTGTGCGCCAACTCGATTGTTGGAATTCGACACGGCGCATTCACACGGTGCATGAGCCTCACTGTAATCCCACACTTCTTCACTGGTCATACTTTGTCTGCACTACACGAGCTGGGAGACATGAAGAAGTTGGCAATTAAAATATGTGCACCCATTTCTTGAGCTACGCAGTAAAAGTACTACGAGGGAAACTGGCTATGACTTTCATGTTTCCTGAACCTATTCGGTCATTTTTATCAGACTCCACATAACCCCCTGAAGAACAAGTCATGAATCAATTCATTGTTAGGAACACAGTACACCAGGGATACACCAGGTAACAGAACCTACACCAATCCAGGGCCCTAGCTCAGAGACAAAACCTCTTCACAGCATTATCCTGGCGGTATATATCATCCCTGTCATTATCATCATTCGCCCATCCTATCGTTTACTTGTAAACAAAGCTCAAGTCCATCCCCCCTTTTCAGGCTCTGGATGCCCCATGTAGACCCCATCCAGTGGTCTCGCTACAAGGAGGAAGGGGGAGGCAGAAGAGTTTGCACAATCTGGACGCTCTTCGACCTCTTCTCCCGGCCTAAGGCAGCCAGCTGACTGGGCCAAGGCAAGCAAGCGAGCAACAACTGGGAGGAGGGCAGAGTAGAGTCACCCAACTGCCCATCCGGAAAGGCCACCGACATCATTTACGTATTCCAGTAAACGATAACGCTTGCTAGTTCATGTGGAAGAAATAGATGCCATATGCTATTACGCTTGGATCCATCCATGTCCATGACAAGCAGTGTTTGGTGAATAAAATCAGACCCCCCATACGAGCACCACAACAACACACTCCTGCCACCGTGCAATCTTGGTTCGACCCAGCCTAAAATGTCGCCACGATATAGCCATCTCTCAGCTGGGAAGTTGGCGCAAATTAATTGGGGTACTATCCAGGAGCACTTCGTGACGTGAGAGCAGACCCAAAGCAGTCGGGTCGAGACTCGGCCCATAGTAGCTAGCTAGCCTCTAGTTGTTGGGAAGCTTGCTGACAGGAAGGTCCTCGGGGAAAAGCTGCTTGGTGATGATGTCATCCTTGCCGCTATATAGGTACCTGTATGCCGTCTTGACCGTGCCGTCGCTTACACCGGCGACGACCGAGATCTCCTTGGACGAGCGGGGCTCGCCCACCAGATGCGAGGCCATGTAGATGCAGGCGGCAGCCACCGACAGAGGGGAGCGGCCGGCCAAGTCGGCCAACGTTGCGGATGCGGCCGCGAGGCGGGTTGCGACGTGTTCAACACCCACAGGGTTGTTGAACCTGAGGTTGCTGCAGTAGCGGGCACAAAGGTCAACAGCACTAGTGGAGCCCTTGGACTGGTACTGCTGGTTGAAGACGCTAGCCTTGACAACTTCAGCCTCGCCGCCCATCTTCTGCAGGAAGGATTCGAGTTGTTTGAAGACACGGCCAATCTCCTTCTTGGACACCTTTGTCAGTGAGTGCAACTCACGGAACGTCCGCGGGACATTTGTCTGCCGGCAGGCCACAAATATGCAGCCTGCGATAACAGCCTCTTGTGATTTCCCCTTGAGCGCCTTGTTGTCCTCAACGAGCTTGAAGATGTGCTTGGCGGCGTTGGATGCTTGTGAGCCGCAGCCGATGCTATCTGTGAGACTCTGAATGTCACGATATGCCTGTAGGAGCACCTTTGACCCTTTGTCCTGTGTGATCTTGTTTTGCAGATGCGACAGGTTCTTGGCGTTTTTGCCATCGAATGCAATCGTGGTCTGGAGCTGGTCGCCGTCGATCATGAGGTTAGGGCCGTCGCCGACACGAGAAGGGTCGTCGTTGCCCTGGTCGTCGTTGGAGAAGGTACGCCACTCGGAGCGAGTGTCAATGATGCGATCGCCAACCACTAGGCCGCAGGTGGTGCAGACCATGTCGCCCGAGGAGAATTCCTCAATCAGATTCGGCGGGAACTCTTTGCAGTCGCTGCACATGATGATGTTATTCAGGTCTTCCTTGTATTCGGGAGCCTTCACAACGCCATCGATCGGCATGGCAGACATATTGACTGTGAATATAGTGCAAAGGCTGAGGCTGGGGTCGTTCGAGGAGCGAGAATCACAGGCTCAGCCTGGCAGGGCAATCAAGGGCTCTGAAAGCTCGGCTAGGCGGGGGGAAACTACGCTGCCAGAAACTGCTTGGTTGCAGAGTTCTAAAGCCGGCTTCAGACTCAAGGGCGATCGCAAGGTATTTCTTTTCTTTTCTTGTTTGATCGCGCAATATTACTTGCTTATGGCAGTGGTAATGGACGCGCGACTGTTCTGAAAACCAGTGAAGGCGTCTGAGATAGAACCGGATCCGGAAACCGAGGCGCGCGTCTCAGAGCAAAGAACAGTCGATCGGAAAGCGGTCAGTCTTGGCCGTCGCTGACTGCCGCTAGCGCTTGTCGTCGCAAAATTGTCGCAAAAGAGTTGATTCCTGACCTTTGCGCGTTAGCCGGGGGCCGTTTTCTCGTGCGATTTGGTTAAAGGCAGCGAGCGACGGGAGGACGGGTGAGGTCGGGGATGTAGCGAGAGAAGGTTGTTTGAGGAGAAGGTTGGGTGATGGAAAGGCCGCTTGAACTTGCTCTTCACTTGCTTTGCGGGGCGGCGGCACTTTAAGGATGACTCAGCTGGCACTGGCAGTGCCAGGCAGAATGGGGCGGAAACGACCAGAAGCTGCATCTTCACCACTCAGACAGCATCACGGGACCAGTCGGTTTTGACGCCTGCAGCATTTCCAGTGCACCTCGAGTTGATTCGAGATTTGAAAATGGAGCCTGTGAAGCAACGCTCGGCTGTGATCAATACCAACACACTGTCGCCAGCCATTGGCAGCACTTTGGTTGCAGTCCAACAAACAAAGTACGTGTATTTACACGCTTCCTGCCTTTGCCGAAGCCAGTTTCAGGTATGCGCACGTATGCTATAGAGTTGGAGAAAGCTGCCTGACACATAGTTCCGCTCTGAATGATAACTGAATGATAAAGTCGGTAATCTGATCAATCGCACATCTACCGAAATAAATCCAACCTAAATCTAATCGCAGTAGGGTTTTCCATTGGTACTCCTCGATAGTACATTTTTCTTCTACACCAAACGAGTGTAATCCCGGGAGCTTATGGCACCTCTACACGCATTCATACACACTACGCCTTATCGAATACCGGCATACCCTCACTAAACTACGGGACGCCGTGGATGGCAGTCCATCCCGCTCGGCTCGGCTCTGGTGTATCTCTCGGCTCTGCTAGGCGTGGGCTCCAGGACTGCATTTTTGGCCGAGGCCCTGCTCATTCTCCGCTCATTCTCTTTATAGCTGACGCAATACTCTGGGGTTGGGGTAGCGTGTAGGCTGCATCCTGCGAGCCCTTTGTCTAAAGACCGGATATGGTGCGAATTTACTCGCTTCGTTTGGCCTTTTGGTCAATCGAGGACCTGGGCTTGGGAGTGGTATCGATCAATGCCGACATGGTAGTTCGTCAATATGGCAGCAAGTGCTTGCCAAGTGGTTCGCCGCCAGCCCAATGCTTTCGCCGATGATGTCTCGACAATCGGGCTTATCGTTGCGGCCATGTCGCTGCTCGTCCTATCTTGGTTCCCTCAGGCGAGTCTCAACCCGGATATGGAGGCGGCGTACTGGGAAGCTGCTTCAGAAGTGGACTGCGGCTTGGGGATCGAGATCGAGACCGAGACTGCGGAGGCATGGTCAGGTCTGGCACGTCGCTGGCTGCGGGATGCCGATCTCCAGACATTGACCGTTCCCGGCGCAGTCCTGCTTCCCACGCCTTCCACTCATCCTTCAACTTCACAGGTTCATCATCTTCGTCCATGTCTTCGGTCAGGTGTCGCTCTTCCGCGAGCCGCCCCTCTGCGTGCCGCTCAGCAGGATGGCGTTCGGCTGGATGGCGCTCAGCAGGATGCTGCTCGGCGGGATGCATCTCAACCCGAATGCTTGGTGGACCTGGTGGGTTTGGCTGGCTCGTCTGGCTGATTTGGCTGGTCCGCCTCGAGTCGCCTCCCATGGAGCCCCATGAACGCGAAGCGAGGGATTTGCGAATCATAATAACCCTCTGTTTTTCCTCCTCCTCCACCCTATCTTGCGCCGTCATCCTTCGTCTCCGAGAGAACTCATTGGGGGTCAGGTACGGATCCTTCTCTTGCTCTTTTCGGAACTGCCGACGTTTGTTGTAGCTGAGCAGGGCGTACACTAGAAAGGCTGTGACGACAATAAGACCAGCCACAACCGTGGGTATGACCCACGCCAATGAGCTGTTTCGTGTGTCGGACTCATGTTCACCGTATGGCGTAGCCGTGTTATGCTCCGGGTTCTGCTCCACCTCTCTGGGGATAAGAGGGAGCGTAGGCATTTTGACGAAATAATACTGGAATGAAACCCAAGGACGGGGGAAGCCTTGAAGAATTGTCACATCGCTCTGGCAGAAGACCGAGGGGGTCCTGGTCCGTCCGGAGGCGGGGGACAGAGTCCGAAGATATACATGCCACTGGCTCACCACCAACCAACCCTGCCAGCCAGCCTGCCTGCCTGCGAGCCTGTCCGGGAAAAGCACACAGCCCAGAGCTTGGGGGCGCCTGGGAAGGCACCTGGGGATCGGAGACATTGGCGCATTGGCTTGCCCTCGTCCCCCGGTAGAACAGAACCCAACCGCATGCTAAAAATGGGGAACCGATTTGACGTCTACCGTTCTCCTCCAAGCCATCCAGGTCGCACAGCGGCCCTCCAACGGTGGACCGGGCCCAACCACTGGCAACCATGGTCACTCACACAACCAAACCGGTACTTCGCAAGACCCGTCAACTGCCATAGTAAGATCGAACCCGCTCTGTTTCCGCCTAGCGAAGACGCATTGCGTCCTTGGTCGGATTTTGGGATTTATTGCCCAACCCCCCTGTCGTACCCCAAAAATGGCCCTCGCAGTGCGGACCAGGGAGGCGCAGTGCCCAAAGCAGCGAATAGGCTCAACCAACACACTCAGCTTTCCAGCCCACTTAGTGAGCTAGAGCTCATCTCGAAGGGTGAGGGACAGGAAGCTGCTGCAGATGGGGTAACATCCCCCATCCTGGACCGTCCTGGCCCTCTCCTCACCCCATTCCTGAGAATTAACTTCTTACACCACGCCACACGGTCGCCGTCGTGGTTGCGAGCTTACACACGGACTTGTGGGCATAGATTCAGAGTTTAGCTTCCGCCATCCTCTCTTCCACTGTCTTCGCCGCAGCGCATACTGTACACACTTCTCGCCGAGACAGGCTTGAGGGGCTCAGTGTCAAAAAGCCTGTCGATCCTCCCCAAGACGGCTGGATAGATTGCACCCGGATCCTCTGCCAGGCACACAGCACACCGAGAGCTGGAGCGCGGGCGGCTGGGCGATATCATCGGGTGCGCGTGCGACCGACCGACCGACTACTTCGCCTTTTTACCTGTCGAGCCTGCCCGGCACACCTTGAGGATGGGCGGACAGCGGTGGCAGAGCCCTCCATTTATCACACCTTTTTCCTGCCCGTCTTCGGGCTGAGGCAGCCAGCCGTCCCTGTGCCAATAAATCCATCGAGTTGCAGGTGCCAGTCAATTGCTTTAACTCGATCCAGATAGGGGGCATATCACGTATGTACGAACTCAGCCCTCGCAGCTGAGTGATCTCCTCGCGATTCTTCGGTCTTGAGCCGGACCTTGGGGGTGGTTTACGAACAGGCCAAGCTCGATCGGACAAAGTGGTGTTGCCCTGCTTGTCTCCCATCCTTGCGAGTCTGTAAGGGGCCGTTTGGCAAGTGGCCGCTAGAGGGGAGCGAAGGATGGACGCCCTGCTTGTTGGCATAATGCGCATTCCAACCCGAATGCTGCAGCCAGAATGCGTCACTGGATTCCTTGGCAAAATCGACCTGCGCCCCCCCCGCCACAGCATCAGAGAGGATAGGCAACCTAGAGCGCCATGCATGCGGGTTATTGGCAAAGGATCGCTTCGCTTCTCTATGACTTGCAGACAGAGGAAGAGACGGGAAAACAGTCGGGAACAATGCTATTCTCGCTCTTGTTTCCGTCTTTCTGCGTGTAAGACTGCGTAAGGTAAGACAGCGCTGTTGGGCGGTGAGTCGGTGACTTGGGAGATCGGCTGTTTGAGACGCAGGTTAACAACACAACCCGCCAAGACACAGAAATGGTCGATGCGAGATCCAAGTGCGAGATGCCGCTGGCAAGCCGCCCGATTTGTTTCGTTTGGCTGGCCTCATCACGAACTCTTGCTGCAGTCACACCCGTCTGCTCCATGTGGCGTTCAGTTGGTCGGCAGGCCGCTTTTCCCTGGCCAACAGCGAGAAAGGGCAGGCTGCATCGTGACCGTTACGGCTGAGATCGTGTGCAATCCGAACGTCTTCTCGTCACACATTCAACTTGAAGTGAGCCCCGCTGCGGCCCATTGATCTAAATTCCAGCCCGGATCAAGTTGCTTCTTGATTACGGCAATGTCGTCTAATCCCATAGCCATATGTTAAGCTGTAGCCCGTGTTGCAAGTAGAGTGCATGGATTGAGAAGGCCTGCAAAGCAATACTCGATGCATTCAGGACTATGTGCAGCACAGCCCCTGACAGCCTCCGCCCCTGCAAACATCGATACTTTTCAGATGGAGATATCCCGAATTTCCATCGCCCGACACCGAGGAGTCAGCCCCATAGCTGGACGATATGTTTCATGTTTTTTTATAACGGTCCGGGCCGCCAGTCTACTTTCCATCCAACCTTAAGGTATGTACTTTTTACGGTTGAAAATTGCTTCCCGATCTCCAAGACCAAGCTCGTTTACTGCTCGGAGTATGCAGCAACGAGCTGGCTAATAAAAGTAGACCAGAACCAGCAAGATCCATGACTGGTAAGAGATTCAAACCATTTGTAGTTCTTTTCCCGTTGTTTACCTTGGGTGAATATGGCTTCATGATGACAATCACGGATGGTATACGAGGGCTAGGGACTGGCATCGGCACGGATATGTACTTGCTACTGGAGCTCTGTGTCTTTATGTGGCATATGGCATGGCTATCGGAGGCACATAATGAACTTAAAGGGCGAAGTCCAAGCCAACTGATGTGTTAAAAGCTAAGAGTTGGAGCCTTGACCCATCCCCTGATGTCCTACCTCCAGAGCAGGTAGGCCCTGGCTGAGTTTGTAGCTGCCTGCTTGGGGTTGTGCAAACGAAAGGTATTTCCAATGGCAGACCCTGTGCTGTGGCTGTTTATCCGAGAGCGCCAGGACGCTGGCAAAGAAAAGTATAAGGTATATATTACACTATAAATAGCTGTATACCGGAGGTGACTTTGGGGCCGGAGCCTAAAGTTTCACATGTGGCTGAGAAACCAAATGGCGTGTTGCCCGAGAAGAAAACTTTACCAGCAGCCTCAAACTCAACAGTACGCCGTAGGAACTACGTACTCACATCCATCCCGCAACCGCACGAGTAGGGGCACAAGGGCCATCTCACAAGAACTTCACGGGCCCATCCCTGACTCATGCATGTCGGCTCCCGTCTGCTCCCGCGTTTGTTTCACTCAAAGATGGCAGAGTCCAGGTTGATAGCAAAAAAGCTTTGTTTGACCATCCGCTTGCTATCTATGTATTCCATAATACACCTTACTCAAACACAAAAGACAAAACCCAGCCGAGTCTCAGCTTCAAGTTCACCACCGTCCCGCATCCGCCAAGTCGTCGTCGTAAAAGGCTAATAGCCGACGCAGTGTGCCATTCTCCCTTCCTGTCGGTGCCCTATCGTGTCTACTAGAAACACCCACGGAGACGTCAAAAGAACCGTGTAACTTTTCTGTTCTGCTGAGAACCCAGACGTAAACCGAAACCTAATGTCAAACTCACTCCATTCTTTTTCCTGTTTCCTGTTTCCTTCCTTTCCCCACGGTCACAAGGCAAATGGCCATGGAAGCGCCGAGGTTGCCTGATAGAAACAGCCACTGATCGAAACCGAAAGCCTACGCTGATCACGGCAAAGAGAGAAGGGAAAAAAAGAAAAAGAAGCGTGTTTCAATAGAAACCTGAAATTGTTGTCTCTTTTTGCTGATCAGAGTGAGCGCAAAAAGCTAAAACCATCTTCCCATTCAGTTTCTTTCCCCGTTTTCCCACGCCCATCCGCAAAAGTAGTAGCAGTAATATCTGGCCACCGCGAGCGAAATGCAAGAGCACCCAGCTCTTGAATGCTCGAGCCAGCTGTGAAAGCTCAAGAGGAAACTATAACACATCCCATTTGGGCTCGATACGCCGTGACCGTGAAAAAGAAAAATCGTACACAGATGAGCGAGGAGAGTGAGGAAAAAAATGCTGCCCTTTTGATTCGCCCACGATAGCCTGCTTGCTTCGTAGGAAACTGACCCCGCCTGGCAACCATTCTCAACTGCTGGTAATCCTAAGACGAACCCGTCTTATCATGTGAACTCCTCTCCTAGTGGTAGTTGGTACCCCAGCCCCGGGGAGGATTGCCGTAGTAGTTACCGCCAAAGCTTTGGCCACCGTAGCCTGCGTAGCTGTTCTGGTGAGCCTGTGCGCCGCTGGCACTCATGCCGTAGCCGCCAGCACCGGACTGTTGGCCAGCGTGGACGCCATGGCCCTGCTGCAAGTGGCTGGGGTATCCGCCATATCCAGCACCAATGCCTCCGAGACCGCTCTGCTGGGCGGACTGCGGTGGGGGCAGGCCAGTCTGGGAAGGGGCGTTGTTCGCCGCCGATCCAGGACGTGCCGCAGCACCAAGCGACGGGCTAGGTCCACCCGTGGCCTTGACATCACCGAACGGCTTCAACTCATCGGCAGCAGACGGTCCGCTTCCGGGCTGGGTACCTGGGGCGTTGAACGACTGGCCGGCTTGCGACTGATACGCCGAAGCACCACGGGCAAATGCATCGTGCATGCCGGCGAATCCGCTGGCGCCAACGCCAAGACCCTGCTGTTGGGCCGACTGAGCCGAGCCAGCGCGGGCATAATCCGTCAGTCCTGTACCGACGCCTGTCTCTCTGTGGAGGGTCGACTGGCCGAACGCGCCTGCCGGAGAGGATGCGTAGCCATGAGGTCCCTGGGGCGTGATGCCGTACTGGTTGGGCTGGTATCCCAATCCGCCCTTGCCGTAAGGTGCACCGTAGCCAGCCTGGCTGTATCCGCCGGGGTAGTTCATGTAGTTGGAATAGTAGGCGCTGTTGTAGTATGGGTGGGAAGAGTAGGGGTAGTCGTGCGGTTGCTGTTGGCCATGTGCTTGGGCCTGAGCGGTTTGGGCCGTCTGAGCCTGGGCTGCCGTCTGGGCAGGAGTCGGAGTACCACTGATCTGCGCATCGGCACCTGCGGCAGCACCGAACCGGGACTGCGCATGTTGGGCACCGCTCTGGGGGTATTGGCTGAGGTTGTCGTTTTGCGGCGCGTTGTATCCGCTGAATGACCGCTGGGGCTGCGACGGTAGGCCCTCCTGCTGGCCCTGTGCAGCCTGCTGCTGCTGCTGCTGCTGCTGCTGTTGCTGCTGGGCAAAGTTCTGGTTGTAGTAGTTGCTGTAGGCGTTTCTCGCCTGATCAGCCGTGTAGTAAGTCGAGAACTCACTTGGCGCCGAGCTAAAGGCACCGCCGGGCTGCTGCTGAGCTGGCGGTTGGGCCGATTGTGCCTGGCTAGGGAAGCCGCCCTCAAACTGAACCTGGGCCTGAGCCTGGGCTGCCAAGGCACTCGACTGCTGCTGCGCAAAAGAATCGAAGGGCTTCGAGGCGGAGAAGGAGGCAGGCTCCTGGGGAGCGGGTTGGCCGAAACGACCAAATTGCTGTGCACTCGGGGCAGTAGGGGGTTGTGCGGCCGCTGCATTTCGCATGATTAGTTGACGGATTGCAGAAGGCACATTAAAGAGATGGGAAGGAAACACACCCTGTGCAGGAGCGGTAGGGATCGCTGGGGGTGCGGGAGGTGTAAGAGTAGCAGCTGCTTGGGGTGAATTAGCAAGGGCAAGCCGAGGCGGGTAGTGTGGAGGATAGCCCATACCAGCCGGACCGGTGGGAGGCAGCAAAGCAGTCGGTTTCTGTGCAGGGAAGGCTTCGGGGATCGGAGCGGGCTGTACGGGAGGGAGTGAAGTTCTGGGGTGAGCGACAGGTGAATCCTCGGGAGGCTGGGGGCGAGTCTCGGGCTCCTCGCGATCGCCGTCGATATCGTCGTCAATGGGGCCGTTCAGGCTGAAAGCACCAAACTGAACGGCAGCACGGTCGACCTGGTCGCGGTTTCCAGGCATACGGACAGCCTCGCGTTGCTCAAGTATCCGGCGGGGGTGACTCGGTGTACGGTTTCCTGCGCGTTCCGTGGCCTTGGTAGCGGTCGCAACGTATCCGCTGGCGGGAGCGCGGGCGCCCTGGTGTTGCTGCTGCGAGGCTGAGAGGGGCGTTGCGGTAGCGCTGGGTGCTGGGGCCCGCGGATCCCAAGAGTCGGCGGCTTCGCTGGCAGCGGTACCAGTGGGGGGAGGGTGAGACACATCAGTGATTTGCTCGAGGTTGTCCTCTGTCAGCTGGTCCTTTGAAGGTGGAAGAGCGACTTCGGGAACAATGACAACAGGGACTTCGACAGCAGGGACCGGCGCGGGAGTAGGCTCCTCCACACTAGGCTCTTCAACAGGCTCCTCCTCTTCGACAACCGGCGATTCGGGTTCATCTGCTGCAAGCTCGGCAGGGGGAAGGGGCTCGATGATCGGCTCGGATGGCTGCGCAACGGGAACTTCGACGGGCTTGGGTGCAGGCTTGGGGGCTGTGACTTGTCTCAACATGCTTGCCCAGGTCTTGGGAGCGGCTTGGGCAGGCTTAGGAGCAACAGGAGCAGCGACGGGAGCCGGGGCGACCACAGGGGTTGTCTCCACGGGGGTAGCATCGGGGATAGGAGTGGCGTCGGTCTCTTCGGTCGTCTTGGGTGTGCTCCATTCGGAAGCCTCATCGGTCGGAACTGAGATCGAAGAATCCTTAACCCGGGTGCCATTAGTTGTCGCAACAGTCGACTTTCCACGGGCACCACCTCGGCCACCGCGCTCCGTAGTTCTGCCGCGACCGCGCCCACCCTCTGCACCAATGCGACCGCCTCGAGTGGTCCGCGGGCCGCCAGCAGGAGCGGAATCGGACGTGGTGGTGGTGAATGTGTCATTCTTGCCCTTGGGTCGAGTGCGCTCCTTCTTCGGCTTGGAGACTTCGTCCCACTGCGCAATCGTGCCTATCAACGCAAAGGTTAGTTGCTGCGTTGGTGTGCGAGTGAGAAATGCGCTGTAGGATCTGGAGCGCAGTCGAAGGGTGGTGGGCGAGAGGCTGCTGGCAACAAAGCAAGCTTCCCAGGGATGGATTTAGGCAAACTCAGCTTACCCTCAGCAATGCGGGAGACAGCAAGGTTTTCATCGCCGTCCGTCTCGCGCAGGGCGAACAAGATGTCGACCTCAGACCAGTCGGGGACAATTTCCTTGATCAATGAAACCTTGGTGCTGTAGAGCTTCTTGAGGTGGCCAACCTCGCCCTCGTCCTCCAGGGTGGGCAGCCCCGAGTCTGCATCGTGCTTGGAGTCGCCATTGGGGGCCGCGGTCCGGCTGGCGACGCGGCTTCCGCCTCGGTTCGAATGTCCACCGCCCCGACCGCCGCGGCCAGAACCTCGGCCGCGCGAGGCAGCTGGTCTGGACTGCACCTCAGACATTGCTGAGATGTGTGTGTATGTGTAAAGGTAAGGGTGGGTCGAAGAAGAATTTGGAGATGAGTCGCGTCTCGGCGGCAACCAGCACGACGATCAAAGCGACGCTCGAAAAGTAGAAAAATCCCAATTCAGTGGGGGGGGAGATTGGGAGAAGAAGAAGTGTTCCGCACTGGGCGAATCGTGTGCGATCCGGAAGATGGATCGAGCCAGGTTGGTGAGGTGGGATGGTTGGGGAGAACGGTATGCGGGAGTGTTGGAAGGGAGCGAGGCGAGGAGAACGAAGTTTAGTTTTTGACGATTCAGAATTGGTCCGCCGAAAAAGAAAGCAGAGGCCACCTGCGCCGCACCCACTCGCGCCCACTTGCTCCCACTGGGCACCGAGTTCCAGGTGCAGTTGCAGCGCGCGGCAGGCCCAGACAGCAAAGGTGACACAAGGGCTTGCTAGACCTTCTGGGCTTTCCTGTGCTTCTGGTCATGCCTGTTGCACTCTGATTTGACAATCGAAAAAGCCTTTTGCCTCTTGTTTTATTCCTGGACCGTGTTTGCTATCTGGGCCTGTCTTTTGTGGCCGTCCCTCTCTCTGTATATTGGCGCTGTCCAAGCGGCATGCTTCCCTCGCCGTTTCCCGTCAAACTATGTATTTTCTTAATTCCCATGGTTAGGTTTTCCCACAGCCAGGGGCGTGCTGCTGGGCGCGCGAAAGCGCAAGCAGCAAGCAGCAAGCGGGCGGGCAACTCGCAGCGCACCGAACACAGCCCTGCCCTGCTTTTCGCAGGCTTGCTAGGTTCCGTGGACTTTGGCTTTGCGGCCCAGAACTGCAGTTACTGCATCACACAGCTCCATTCTGCCCAATTTTTTCTGTTGGTGCACATTCTCGATTGGCACATTTGGCAATTGGATCAGCTCGTGCGTGTTTTTTTGCCTCTCGAGGCCACCAGTCGCACTTGATCATGAGGTCTCAAGGACACACAGGACGGGCCGGGAATGGCTTGAAGGGACAGCACCCTTGTGTGTCCGCATGCGACCAAAGGAGGCGAAGCTGCTTCAGTGCAAGCCCCCCAGTGTGCCCCAGAGCCCCCAACTGCACACGCTCTCACTGCCCAGACACCACACACACGTCGTCTCCCGCGGACAGCTGCCTGGCCCAAGCTCAGTCGAGCCTGTGGTTGGCTGTCGGATTGGGCGCGTGCCCCAAATCTCGTGGTGGATAAAGGGTGCTAGCACGAAACGACGTCAGGGCCTCGCCAGGCACAGCTCCAAAGCAGCTTAGCGCGACAGATGCCCAACCGTCTGCCGAGCAGAACAAAGGCAGAGCAGAGTCACATGACCTCATTGCGGTATCGGTTCCCAGGTTTTGCTGTCTAAGAAGCATTTACCCCGGATCAACGACGGATCAACACAACAAGGTGGGCTTGTGGGCAAGGTGTAGGCAACTCCGTTTTCCTGCAGACAGGCCTGAAAGCGGCAGGGTATGCATAGGTGTGTGTACATGTCGACACTACAGCCGTCTCGGCCCGTGGAAACTGACGAAGCCGGTTGGTCCTGCCATCTCGCTGCTTGCCTGCGTCTGCCATCTGCACTGGCATTTCTTTGTCTAACTGCCCGAACTAGGAACTGGGCTTCGATATGAACTTGAATGCCGACTTCTTTATATATGGTGCGCCAAGCTGAACCCAATGGGCTGGGCCAGTATAGTCACGCTGTTGCTAGCCCGGCAGACGGGCATCACAAGACACGAGACTGCATTGTAAATGCCAGTAGTGTCGAGTAAGGCTCTGGTCTCCCTCAGCCTCCTTCTCAGCTTCCAGTGCGGCCCCAGTCATCGCGCCCTTCGGTTCAGCCCTCAAAGAGGGGAGGGAATGGATGCGGGCCTGAGTGGTCCAAACAAATGCGCTGAAGTCCAGTGGATGGGAGGCACGGAGGGTACGGTATCAGTCGATTTGCCAGACAAGCACCAAGAAATGTCCAAAAGTGGTCTGAGAAATACCCAAGTGAGCTCAGTGCAGCGGCAGATAAGATAAGATGGCTGCGGGTGTGTTTTGCCTGGCTCGCCTGTAAACTGCCCATGTGGCGTGTAACAAGTGCATATGATTGGCTGGTGGATGGGTCATGATTGGTGGGTCATGATTGTGCCATGATGATGTCGTCCCAACGTCGCACCTCCAATCCCAATTCCCTAAGCTAGCAGTCAGTAAGAACGACTGCACCACCCACCCCCTACTGGGTACACCTATCACGACTACCCGACACCCTCCCTGGTGTTCTCGCGAACGCCGCAGTGCTGCGGTCAATTAATCCGACAGGGCAACCATGTTCAAAACCAAGTCGCTCAGCTCGCTCAAGAGCATCTTCCCTCCCATCCATCAACCGTTACCCCTCAAAGAGCGCGATACCCGGAGGCTGCTCAACGCCCTCACCTCCTCGTTCCGCACCCGCCTTGACGAAGAACATGGCTTCGCCCCAGTTCCTGCCGTCAAGTATCTTCCCTCAACTACCGCTCCGGCCGCGACAGTTTTAAAGGATGCTCCCAGCCAGCCAACAGACCGCCATCTGCGCGCCATCCTCAGTAATCCTCTGTTTGGCCACAACGACATACCGGCCGGGGTAGCAAGTCCCCAGGACCCCACATGGGGCGGCCACAAGGAAATATTTGCGAGAGCTGTCGCCAAGGGAATGATGGATATCAAGAGGGCACATGGTTTCCTCCTGCGGGTCAGCCAAAATATACGGCAGTCACCTACCGTATCGTTGCGGAAGGGCATGCAGGAATCCGGAGCCGGTCTCCTCGTCCTGCAATGGCTACGTGCCTCCGGACAGGAACGCAGTCTTTCGTTTCTCCACAACCGCGGATTTACCCAGGTCCTTATGCGGTTCATGGTTGCCGAGGGCCTTGACGAGCTGGCCTGGACCTGGCTCCAACGTTTAATGCCCAAAGATGGTACTTCGGATGGTTCCAACAAAGTATCTGCCTCGTTCTTGCTCGACACCCTCGTGGTAGCCAAGTCTGGAGCTCTGGAGCTGGACGACGCCTATGCTTCCATTCTCAGGGCCGAGTCTCTCTTCAAAGAGCGCTCAGCCACGCCGCTGAACCTCCTGCAGGCGTGGCGTAACCTTGCCTGGGAGTCAACGGTTGATTCCTGGCGGCACAAGGTACCAGGCGTTGATCTGTTCGAGTCCTTTGTCGTCATGCCCGAGCACATCGGCAAACCTATGGCTCTTGAGCATGCCCACCTCAATCTCTATCACCCGACTGAGCCCTCACCCGAGCAGGCCATTGCCTATATCACAAATGACAACGAATGGCGCACGACTTTGCCAAAAGTGATATCCGAAAGCTCTAACCCGAAGAAGTCACTGGCCAAATATGGCAAAAAACTCAGCTCACTTGGCATCGACACTGTGCAGCACCTCACGAAGGTGGGTGAATCGAGAGAGGCACAGCTGATACTCGAGCTGACCCGCGACAACTTGGCTATTCTGGGCTATAACTTTACAATTGGTCCTGGCCAGGAAGCGATAGCTTCGTGATTTGGCTTGCTGTTGCTATCGTTCATAATGTTTGAGGATGGGAGAAGATGGGCGCTTTGTCGTGCCCAACCAGTACTTGGCTTGTGACGAACGGACACATCAGCGACTGCCCGACCTGGTGGCATCGAGCCCAAGTTAGGACAGAAACACCAGACTGCGGATAAAGCCATTAGCCTAGAACATATGGCTCGTTTCCCAATGGCATGTCATGTCATGGATTGGGAGGGTGGGGGAGGGGGCGCTTCAACAGGGCGGCCAAAAACAGCCATGGAAGTCGAGGGGATGATTTTACGTAGGGGGTATATGCGCTAAGCTTCTATATACCATGCTGCGAGTGTCCTTGAGGCATACGCTACTTCCAAGGAAATATCAATGTCGATTGCTTGTTGTAACATTATACACACGAACATATAAATATCTAGACTCGGGGTCTTTGAAAGAACGGGTATCGGATAAACAAACCCAGCCTCACAACCATTATGAATCCCTCCCTTGCAGACCAAATCCCATTTGTACCCAACCCAAGATCCGATTTTTCCACGCCAATTCATTTTGTACATCATACCATCATGATCAATCACTCGCTCTACTCGCTCTCATTCCCCACACTCCCCTCCAACCCATTAACCACCCGCAACGCCCGTCTAGGCCCCAAAACAACGCTAAAGAAACTCGGCTCCTGCCCATCCAGCAGCATCTCCGCCGACGACGTGCTCTCTCCGCTATCACTCCGCCTCGGCGCCGCCCCAGCGTCCGCACTCTCACCACTACCCGGTGTCGGCTGAATCCCCGAACCTACCGCACCACTCGTCCCACTCCCCGGTGTAACCCCGCTCCCACTCCCACTCCCACTACTCTCCTCGTGTGCCCACCACCCGGCCGCCGGCCTCGCCAGGTACTGCCCGCCGGTGCCACTCGAGTGCCGCCGCGACCCGCTGCTCCCGCCGCTTTCAGGGGTCGGCTGCTCGTCGAGGAACAGTTTCGGCTCGACGGGCGGCATGTTGCCCCACGCGACCGAGTCCGCCGTGTCCGTCGACAGATCCCGCCGGTGCGAGCGCCCGCGCTGTTCCATCTCCCCTGCCGCCGCGGCGGGACGGGAGTTGCTGCGGCTGGTGCTACCCCGGCGGGCGGCGAAGAAGGCGGCCAAGCCGGACACCGCGGAGCCGCCGTACCGGTTCGCGACGGCGAGGTGCGCCTTGTATGCGCGCACCTGGCGGCGGTACAGCCAGGCGCAGTAGCCCAGGTAAAGGGCTAGGAGGCCGGCTAGGCCGGCGATTACGCCCGCGGCGATCAGGCCCGGGCGGCGGGGGTCGTCGGCGGGTGTGGCGGTCCCGCCGATTCCGGGGTTGAATGGGTTAGTCGCAGTGGCAGTGGCGTCGGGGCCCCAGTGAGTTACTGTTGCGGTGTTGCCGGCGGCGGTGATGGTGAAGACGGGGGGCTTGCCGGTGGCGAAGGGTCCACCGGTTGCGGGGCCTGCAGCAGGGGTAGTAGCAGTAGCGCCGCCGTTACTGTTGCCGCCGATGACGCCGGCGACGGCGTCGGGGACTTTGTAGCCAAAGGAGTTGGCCAGGACAGAGTTTTCCGGGTGCAGATCGGGTTGGTGAGGGAGCGCGGCGAAGCGCGAGGACCACGTGAGGGAGGTCGCGTTGAAAACGAAGATGCCGGGGGACTCGCAGGCTGGCGAGGTGCCGATGTAACCGCCCACGACGACAATTTGGCCGTCACGGAGGTTACAAGTGTGTCCCGCGCGAGCCGGGGGAGGGCTCGAGTTGGATTGGTCGACTTTTATCCAGGTGAAGGAAGGGATAGAGAGGATGTACATGTCTGAATACTGTACCTGTTCTCGCTGGTGGAGTGTCAGTACGCCCACACGAGTCTGAGTAGGCCGTTGCACGCTCAAGACTCACATAAGGCTGCAAATTCTGTCCCCCAAACAGGTAGATCTGAAAGCTAGAGGCATCGGGGGCAGAGGCGATGACAGCACAGGGGTTGACTCGAACCGAAGGCGGCGTCCCGCTGGTCTGTTGGTGATACCACTCGGAGCGCGCAATATCGTAGACGTCAAGTGTGGAAAGCGTCTCCGAAAAAGTGTCGGCCGTGCCGCCCGCGAGACCGACGAGAACCCCTTTCTCGCCCCAGCCAGGTACAAACACCAGCACGCCATCGGCCCGTTCAGTAAACCCCGAGTCAGCTTGAAGGCCACCTTGCGTGATATTTCTGTAAGTGCCTCCCTCACCAGCCCCGGTCCCGTCCGCCAGGGCGTAAACTCCATCGTTGATGTAGCTTGGATGTGTGAACTCCAGGAGACTCTTCAGGTAGACGCGGGCAATCTGGTTGGACCATCTCGGCGTCGTGGATAAATCCAAGTGCCCTCCAAAATACCAAGACAGCCCAAGCTCAGGTACGGACAAGCCGGCGCCTTCAGCCGACCTTTGTACCGGGACGTCTCCGCCATCTGAGTGGTTGCCGGCCGATGTCCTGGGGCTCATGTACTCGGTCCACGTCTTGCTGGCGATGCTGTACTTCCACAGAGACTCGGGAGCGGGCTCAACGTAGGGATTATCTGCGAATTCTCCACCGTACAGGAACAGATTGTTGAAATCATTCCAGAGATAGCCGTTGGCGACAGCAGGTGGTCCTGACGGTTGGGTAAGACCACTCAAAGACGGCGAGCTGATGTCCCATGATTTTGTGAGATCAAGAGCAAGGAAGTCGTTGTCTGCCGAGGTTTTAGCATGTCTCATACAAAAGAGGAAAAGGGGGCTCACTCCAAGTATCTGTCGTCTGCTCAGCAAACGTCTTTGCTTGGCCGCCATAAATATACAGTGTCCCATTGAGTAGTGCGGCTGGGATCCCAAGTTAGCATTTCGATGTATGGTCTCGAGGCCGCGCGGAAACTCACTTTGTTGGCTCCACCGCTTGCAAACTTTCGTTTGTGTGTTTGCTCTAGAATCAAGAACGGGACCAAAGCCTTTGGGCCTCTCATGAATCACGCCAGCGTCGGCCCCGTTGAGCAAAACCTTGTCACGGCCGCTGTAGTAGCTGAACCCCGGGAGCACAACGGCAATGAGGAGCGCGATGGTTGTAAGCCTCGTAAGGCCTGCCAAGCTGGGAGGTGGCGCGCTCGAGGCTGTTCTGATCCTGGGCCGGCGGCCTGGGGTCAGTCTTGAGTACCACGGCTTTTGCGACGACGGAGACGTTGGCGATCTCAGCGAGTCGCCATCATCTTGCCCTTGGCCGTGCTCTCCCTGCCTCTCGGTCTCACTCCGGCCATCGTCACTCTCATTCTCCTGTCGTCGTTCGGCAGAGGCCCGCGGGGTGTGTGGTGAGGCCAGGCCCGTGAGCTCGCCAAACTCCTTCTCGATCAAGTACGACAAGCGCGGGTCGTCATCATCCAGCCCTATCTCCTTGAACACGGACTTCCGGTCTTTTCTGATTTTGCCAATCATTTGGAAGGAAGGAGGCCGTCCGGAGCCTTCGCGAATTCGGTCATTAGTGTATTGATGGTGGAACCTCGGCCGTACAGGACCCGGGGGGCCAGTCCTCAAGGGTATTTCAGGGTCCGAGGAGCACTTTGAGAGGGTGACGGAGGACATGGTGGCAGCTGCAAAGCCACGTCGATCTTAGGCGGGAAGGGTACGGGATTTGATAGAGATATTGCCACCTCACAGGTCACGACATAAATGAGCAATGAGGTCACACCACACAGCCCAGCAAGCGCAGGAACTCGGTGTTGTATGGAATGATTGGGCCTGCGGGAAAATAAATGGTAAGAAAGGAAAACAGTCATCGCTCTCAGCTCGAGAGTCGATCAATTGGGGGCAGAGCGGAATTTAACGAAACGGCATCACGATCAAACAAGAGCTGAACAGGAAACTAGCGATGCCAGCCAACAAATGCATGGGGGTTCGCGCTGTCCGCCCCCCCTCTCTCCACACGCCTTGGCCGTCACAGGCGTTGGGATGCAAGCAATAGTCGTGCAGATCAGACCAGCTCAGACAAGGTAAAGCTTCGGTGTGGGTTCCGACCTACCAGGAACGGGCTGAGGAGAACCCCTGGAAGCGACGACATCATCGTGGCCGAGCAGGGAAGCAGGGCCCGTGACACGTCGACTTGCCGGATCATTGTTTTGGGCGAGATATTAAGTCGTCTCGAATATTAGCAGCCTCCAACCTTGGCAACCCCTTCTTGGCTTATCTCGAATTCGTGGCGCGATCGGGCCATTCTGGGCATTCTGGACCTGTCCAGGTTCGAGCACAGTCAGGGAACAGAAAACTTGCAAGGCGGATTGGGCGGAATGGGTTGGACAAATTTGCCGGTTGTCGACGTGCCTTGGACGGACCGTCACGGCCCAGCAGAGGGCAGGAGCAAGCCGCGGCTTTGATTGGCTTGTTTCGTCGTCGATGACCTCATATCGTCCATGCTCCCTAAACCCCTCGATTCCTTCCATTTTTGTTCCTGATCCTGTTCCTGTTCCAATGTCTGCGGGTTTTCTCCTCCCTGCTTCCCAGTATCCCGGGACTCGGACATAGCGTGCATCTAAGACAGCGGGGCATCCCTGTGGGAATCCATCAAAGAGTGATGGCGGAAACGTTGTTTCGAGCCGCAGCGTCGGGGTGTCGTATCCAGGGTTAGGGCTCAGTGCTTTGGATACCAGAGATGCTCGATGCTCTCAAGAAATCTTGGCTCAACCTTCAAGACCTCAGGAATATTCCATGATTAACTCAAGGTGTCTCAAAAGGCCACTTGGGGTTTTCCCAGGTGCTATAATAAATTTTACATGAGTGTACATGTTCACGCATCTCAATGAGTTGGATACCGGATCTCACTTCCCAGTCCACACCCCCCTTTTTGCCCTCTAACGCCAGGAAAAGGAATGTGAAAACTCAAATGATAGATGATTTCTCAGAGCTATGAAGCCGCAGAGCCAAACACGGGAGTTTCTCAGCCGAAAGGTTGCATGTTCTTCAGCTGAAGCATACTCTCAGCCTCACTACGCTCATGAGTCACCGGCGAAGCTCGTCTCGGCAGCACGGCAACACCTTTCCAAAAGCTTCATAAAGGCCTAGCTACCTATCATCTCCATATCTATCATCAACCTCGACCCATATGTTCCGTAGAATCGCTCATCATGTCTCCCCCGTACAAGCAAATTCGCGCTTTTTACGACGACGAGACAGTCACCGTCTACCAGGCCTACAACACCGCCATCGCCTCGGCCGCTGTCGCCCAGCAGAAGCTCAATGCCTCGCCCAAGTTCCGCACCGCCCGCATGACGTGGATCAAGCCAAGCTGGGCCTGGATGCTGTATCGGGCAGGATACTCGTATAAGGACTCGGGCCAAGAGCGGATTCTCGCTCTCCAGATGAGACATGCCGACTTTATGACCGTACTCCAAAAGGGCGTCGCCGTGGATGGGGGATCCATGCCGTTACCTGAGGTGAGGATCCAGTGGGATCCGGAGCGAAATGTGCGCTTGGGGAAACTTGATTATCGTAGCATTCAGATTGGGATTCCGGCGAGTTTGAGTGAGCAGTGGGTGGAGGATATGATTGTGGGCATTGAAGATGTGACGGACAGGGCGAGGGAGCTTAAGAAGGTGTTAGATGAAAGGCCGGATGTCAGTGACGATGAGTTGGTTGGGATTGGGCTGGTGCCGGTGGAGAAGCCGTTTGAGCTACCCGAGGAGTTGCAAAGGGGGCTGAGAATGATAAAGGTTGACAGTGAGGGTCATAGTCCCTGATTCTGGGTTATTGTATAAAAACGCGCCCCAGCTCTCGTGTTGGAAGCACATGGGGCACTCTTCCAAGCTGGAATAGTAACAGTCTATTTGCAAACAGGCCAGAAGCATATCGCCGAATTCATCTGAACCATTCAACCAAACAATCGCCTCATATATGTCATTGCCGTCAAACATAAATTCCCCACTCTTTAGGGCAATCAAGCAGCCTCGCTGACAGGGACCAGCTTGCCAACGACAAGATACTTGTCACTGAAGCGGTCCTCCCACCCCTGCAGCGCCTCGAGCTGCTCACGGTCCAGGTCGGCTAGGGTATCAAGGGACCCATCGAGGTCCTTGGTCAGCATGTCCTCGTCAAAGCTGCCGCAGGCGAGACCACGCGAGGCGTCACGGCCGGCAAAGTTGGCGTAGGGCCCGCCGGGGCCGTAGAAGTTGCGGCCGCGCGTAACGTCAAAGACACGGCCCCGGACGGCCAGATACACGGGCGCATCGTTCTCGCCGTTGAACGGCAGCAGGGTGCGCGGGGTGAATGTCTTGAACACGATGGCGGGCTCCTCCTTGGGTATGACGGCGGCCGGCGCCGGCTTGAGGAAGGAGTAGGCTGTGTAGAGGAAGAGGCTGGCGAGGAGGAGGTTGAGGGGGGTGAAGAGGGAGCTGGAGATGGAGAGGTTAGCCGGAGGTCAAGTTAGAGTTGAGGGGGGTGGAGGCGGCTTGCTCGCTGCCCTCGCCAGGCCTGGCTGCTTCTTGGGCCATTCTTTGCTCGACGTAGTCCATGTAGGAAGGAAGGTAGGTAGGTCTTTCTCAGACTCCGGAACCCGATGGTGGGGTGAGCTAGCTGACCGTTCGACAAAAGGTTAGGAGTCGGTGGTGCGAGGCGTCAAAACAACGGGCCAGACCGTTCTGTTGTGGTGGCTGAGGGCGTTCGATCACAGGTTCTGCGGTCGCGTCCTCCGGGGATATGCACAATCGTAGTGTGAAAGCAGAGAGGCGTTCGATGGTCGAGGAATTTGTCCAGAGTCCAGTGACGCCGGCTGGTCCGTGAAGTCGTCAGTTGTCAGCTCTGGGGGGGATCCGAAAGGTGGGGCGCTCTCAGACGCTGCAGGCCAGATCGCGCAATGCGTTAGATTGAGCGCACAGACCATATTTGCCTTCCCGCTTATCTGACGGCCGCTATCTGGCCTGCTGGGTAGGGCAACAGCTCGGCTTCCCCGCACAGGGCCCAAGGGTCACTTCCACTCTTGGAGGAGGGGTCGTTGAGGGGTCCATCGCGGCGTGTTTATGCTTTCGAGCTGAAAGCCCACCTGAGCTCTGCATTCCTCTCTCTCTCTTTCTTTCTCTCTCGCGGTGAAGGACAGAACGGAGTTGCCGCTCATCACCATCTGGGCCCTGCTGGGTCTCGGTGGGTCTCACAGGGGCACCACAGCACACACATCCACCCTATGTACCCAGCTATGGAAACCTTGGGTCGTTGTTACGTCTTGGTCTCACCAGGACACCCTTCTAGCAAGCACTTCTGCCGCCAGCCCAACCATGCAGGCGTTCACAGAGCACCGCCGCGCCTTAGTGCCGCCAAGTGCGATGCCTCCATTCTCCATTGGCCAATATTATCATGATCTGTCTCAGAGGCCTCGAGCCAACCGACCTGGCCAGCTGAACCCGCCTCTCTCCACCCTGTGTCCCCGTCCCTGTGCTCCCATATATCCCTCACGTATATATAGCTACCAAACGCTCTTTGCGTCGTGCGGCAGCTGTCGTTTGAACGAAAGCATACCAAGCACTTGACACAAGCACAACGACGACGTAGCCTGATCCGCGCCAAGCAGACAAGATGGATTTCCTCAAGAAGCTCCAAGAAGACAAGCAGGAGTACGGACAGGAGCGGCCCGACGACAAATCTACTGATCTCCTGTCCAAGTTTGGCAGCTTCGCTGGCCAGAAGAACGAGCAAGATGGCCACCAGCAGCAGCAGGCTTCAGGTAGCAGCAGCCTGCTCGACAAGCTCCACGGTGTTGTGGGCGGCGGGCCCGAGAGCGAGAAGAAGGAGGATGCTCTCGACAAAGGTACGGTGACCACCCAGTCCACCATCACTGCCTCCACTGCCTCCACTGCCATTATCACCACCAACACCACCGCCATCTCTTTACGTTCTCCCTCCTCGGGCGGCGGCGCCGTGATGTTGTCGCCTCCGTCATCCCCCTCAAAGTCGTCGGCATGGTGGGTCGACCAAAGACCGAGACCCTGAAGCTAAACAATGTGCGTCTGTCTTCGTCTCGCACGCGAAAACAGGTATCGACTGGGTGCAAGAAAACATTTTCAAGCAAGGCGCTCAAAGCAACGAGGACGCCGCCGAGCAGGCCAAGGACAAGCTGATTGCAAACACCATCCGTGAGCAATACAAGAAGCAGACGGGCAACAACTTCCCCGCCCAAGAGAAGAAGGACTCGGAAGGTAGCCTTGCTAGCAAGTTTGGCTTTTAAGGGAGTTTGACAGGCATTTGGGTCGGTGGGAAGCGAGAATGGGACGGCAATGATATGTTGCCGACAGGCTTCTTCTACTCTGGCGTGCCGTTTACCGTGTATCATGAATTATGAGTCTTTTGCGAGGGTCAAGAATGCCAATAGATATGATTATCCTCGTCACTTGAGAAAAAGTATCTTGCTAGTACCTCGAGTACTAGGTCGTATATCAAATCATATTAATGGTTTTTGCCGATCCTTTTGCTCCCTTTACGAATGCTGATTCGCTATTTCAATACTAACAAACTGGTACTGTACCTCAAAACTCAGATACCGTTCCTCCGTATTTCACCATCTCAACCAGCCAGACAATTACCACATGCGGGGAGTTGACAGTAACATCATGATGTCTACCTCTATACTACCCTAGATAGGTGCCTAGTACAGTAGATTGGTCAACGCCAACAACTTGAACTTGTATACCAGGCGGGGTATCAAATCCAGGACCCCAATCATTTTGCTGTTCATGACTCAAGCTATGTCTCGATGGCTGGCAGGAAATGAAACATGATTTTGCGGTTTTTCATCTGCAAGTTGTGCCCAGGGTCAGAAGAGACAA
The DNA here is from genome assembly GCA_033439745.1 of Lasiosphaeria hispida. NCBI lineage: Eukaryota > Fungi > Ascomycota > Sordariomycetes > Sordariales > Lasiosphaeriaceae > Lasiosphaeria > Lasiosphaeria hispida. Next base: position 3,667,873 of record JAUIQD010000004.1, read on the forward strand.
ATTTTTTATACACGTCAGTCTTGTGTGAGAGTACTTGTTTGCAGGTTTAGATGTTAGCGAATCATCTGGTATTGAGGCTAGTGCTAGTAATTAAGTCATTGTTCCTAGCCAGCCTTGGTACCTTGACTGTAGGTGCCAGCACCCGAGTTGATGTACTTGTTGAGCTTGAAAGCTGAGGAAAGGTACCTCAAGGCAAGATACCCAAGATAGGCTGTGTGTGACCGTTACGCATGGCGGTGAAACAATGAGATGTGTCGGTGTGTGTGTGGTGATTGGATGGTTGAGGGTATGGTGGCTTTTCGAGATATGAAACGAGTCGCCATTTTAAGCACCTCTGAGGTTGCATATTGGGCAGGGTGGGTCATTCCTATTGATCGGGCGGAGCATGCATGGACCTCTAGGCCAGCCATGACCCTTGTTACCGTCGGTGTCCTGGTGTTCAACTGGGTCATTGCATTGCCATATGTTGACTCTTGCGTACTCCTTTTCGTAGTTGCAATCGGGATTGTTGCAATACCTGATTTTTCTGATGTAGCTGCACATCGTTGCAGCAGTATTGGTTCGTGTTGTTACTTTGTGGCAGCTTTGAGAGCTCGCGAGGTGCCGATAGCGTAGTCTGGTAGGTTCGTGTTTTGTCTGCTTGGCCAGTATTGTTTCCAATTACGTGCCAGGTACCTTGCTTGGTGGTTTTGGTTTGATGTTAAGCATGTCATATTTGAAAGTCTCTCAGCTCTTATATGTCTAGGAAATGGCAAGGACGGGGGTGATCCGTGTTGGAAATATTCCCCTGGTGGACGTTTAGAAGCCTTGTCACTTGACGTTATTCACCCCATGCTACATCCGAGGAGCTCAGCTGAGCCATCATATTGCAGGTGATCGATTCGTTCTACCTCGGAACTGAGGCTACATTCACTGCGAATTCAGACAATCGACAAAGGTGCACGTATTCACTGAGCTCTAGTTACCTAAAGCTGTGATGATGTTTCTTCGAAAGTGTGCACGACGAGGGACTGTAAGTGCAGTGGACACAGTAACGGTGAGGCGCAGTTCATAACTAAGGTACCATAGGTTTGGATGGGAGACACTTCAAGTTTTGCCTCTCATCTCTGAGGTTGGCCGTGTTCTATGTATGGAATGAACGGCTGCTATATTTGAGCGCCTCCATAGAGATATTACCCTCCCCCCCCCCAATCCACATCCTGGCTGACCGTCCGCACCCTCCTCATAACCACCACCAAACGAAAACTCCCCACCCTCATGGCAACAACAACCATCCGCCTCCTATACGCCCCCTCCCTCGCTGCCGCCGCAACCCAACACTCTTCCCGCGCCGGCGCCATCCCCGCAGGCGCGCCCCGCCCCAGCGCCGAAGGCAAATGGAACTGCCTGACGACCCCATGGCAGCGCTGCGGGCCAGGCCGGTGGAGCCCCGTGATGCCGGCCGCGGCGAGGCTGACCTATGATTTCCGGGTCGACTACGCCGGTCACCACAGTGAGGCCCCTGGAGCGGGACCGGACGGGCCGCCGCCTTCGCCTAGATCGCAGGCTGGACAGCCGCAGCCGCCGCCGGCTTCGGCGGCTGGGCTTGGAAATGGACAGTGGGGGGGCGGGAGGAGAGGGGCTGAATGGAGATGGGCTGATGGCGCTGCATATACCGTGGCGGGAGTGGACACCAGGATGATGGCGGTGGCGACTGCTGGGGCAGCGTTTTGATCGGTGAGGGTGTTGACTGGGGAGGTGGTGGTGGATGATACGGTTGAGCGGGTTGATATAAACATGGGTCGAGTTTTTCGAATTTGTATAGAGGTTGCTGTAGAGTATTGTTTAGAAATGGTATGCCAGGGATAATGGTTTGGAGTCCGCGTGAACAAAACTCACGGTGAGATTCAACTTGAGCCCCGTATGCCACAAGCCGGGACAGCATGTATTAATTCCATCCTCCAGGTTGGTATATACCTCACCAGCTAGCGTACCCCGAAAAGTCTTACAATTTCGACCCACCAACGGCAGCAATCCACCCCTTCATCCTAACTAACCTATGCAGATGCCGCAAAGAGTGCCACGAAAACGGAAGACATAAGACTGGGCCGCCTATTCCCTCCAATGCTCGCTATGACCAAGAAGAAATTCTGAAAATGGAAACCGTGAAAATGCAGCACCTCATTCTCTCTCGCTCTATTAACCACCAGGTATTGTACCACCTCTCCCGCCCATTGGACTCCCCTCCAAAGAACTCTCCTTTCATTGTCACGCTGAGAGTGCAAGACAGGCATCAACAGCCAGCCCGACCCTGTACCGTGTCAGTGCTCTGATAGGAATCGACGTCAGCGGTGGCCTACTCACCTCCCCTCCTTCTGATAAACCACATCACTGATAATCTCCCGATCAAGATCCGGGAACATCCCCGCCAGCGTCTCCACTACAGTGGCATGCTCGGCTCGAGACAGCCTCAAGGCCTCGGCAGCCTCAGCGCTGGCTTGCCTTGCTGCCGCCTCCTCGGCCGACAGCTTTTGCCGCGAGCGCAAATCCCGTTCGTTGCGCTCGGGCTGTGGCGTGCGCGCCGGGCTGGCCACGCTCGGGCCAGCTGCTGGTGCCGGGGCCGGGTCCTCTGAGAACATGCGGCCAATGGTGCTCAGGGGCCGCTGGATGGAACGTAGTAAGCCCGTGATGGCTGCCTTTTCGTCGTTTCCGCTGTACTCCCCGCTGTCACGGCCCTCGTTTGACGAAGTGGATCGCCGGGGGGAGGAAGGACGGAGCGACGCGTCACCGTCGAGTGAGGGCCGCGTGGGGGATGAAGCAGGCTCACCAGCGCCCGGAGGACGTAGGCTGGCTAACTTCTCCGATGGTGGCGGGGGCAGGGGCGGAGACTCTGCTCGGTGCTTTTCTGCGATAGCCGAGACAGCTGCTTCGACGTTGGCCTCAAACTCTTCGTCTGTAATGGTCAAGGTTGTCCTGTCCATGTTCTCGATGAACTGGATAGCCCCCATCTTGTATCTAGGGTTAGTGGCTGCTATGATCCAAGGCGGCGGGGCGACCCACCAACGACGAAAGGTAATAACCAGCCTCGCCACCAAGTTTGTCTTGGTTCCGAAATCTGAGGATATACTGCACGTTGGATACCAGATGCTCTGGGTTTGCGTGCAGTACTACGTATATGAGCATGGGCATAAATGAGTCAGCAGACGAGTCGGACTTTGAGTGCTTCAGCAGACCTGTCATTTGTTAGCAAACGAGAGCGCTGCACGGCCAAGCGCACTCACCAAAAATGACTTTGCAGCAATTCAGAACGCAGATAATCTTGTCTCTCGGCGCCCGATAGGACTTGATCTTGAGAAGCTCTGGTTTTGTGTCAGCAAGGCATGAAAAGGGCGTAACGGAGGAACTGACCTTGCTGAGCAAGCTTGAGGAACCTCCGCCCGCTGTCGCTCACAGGTGGGATATCCAAATGATCCTCCTTCACCCAGCCGTAAATGTTGACTTTCTGGGCAAGGATCTCATCCCGCTCGACGTCTTCTTGGTGCTGGCCGCGCCTTCCGGGACCCATAGGCCGCTCGCCACCCCTCTTTTTGGGCTTAGCTCCGGGGATTGGTTGCGGCGCCGGTATCGCGGGTGAAAACGTTTGGGTATACAGCCGGTTCATGACAAGTTTCTCCATGCCCTCGCGGGCGTTGTCGAATTCGGCGTCCGACACTTCTCGCCACACCTCGCACTGTGCCATTTTGTTGGCGATGAAGGAAAGGAAGTCGCCGATAATCTTGACCTGCTCATGAACCATCCATTGCCGCTTGGAGAATTCCGATAGAAAAGACTTGAGATATCTCGCTACTGGGTCGGCCTTTTTGTTGCGTAGCTGCTCTAGGAACCGGTGGAAGTCAAACGGCAACGTCGGCTCGGGTTCAGGCTCCGGGGGAGGTGGGCGGTGGAGCGACACTGTTGGTGACATGGGCGAGTCTGTGATACTCGGCAGGCTATCTTGCGAACGACCTGGGGTACTGGGGTAGATCGAGTCGTCCTTTGGCGGAACGGGGGGGCCGAGATCTTCGCGCTCCTTCTCCTTGAGTCGCGCGCTCGCCGGCGAAGAATTCCCCAACCTAAGGTCTTGCAATTGCTGCGCAATACTAGGAGCAAGAGGCTCCAAGCTCGACTTCCGAGGGGGGTGCTGGACCGGGCTGCTCAGCATTGGTGATGCCATCTCCAATCTCGGACTCATGACTTCCTCAGCTCCGGGGCCGCCACCTGCCTCGCTAAACTGCTCCATGATGCTCTGAATCTCCGACCTCGAGCCGTTTTCTTGTTCGTCCTCGCTGGCATATCTTTTCTCGTCATACGCAGCATCCGATCTCGTGGGCGACGGTTCCGAGGATCCGGGACCGTGTCTTATGCGGGGAGCGGCGCTCGACGGAGCCCTCGAGGGGGGCTGCGAGGTGACGGGGGTAGGCGGAGTTGGGTCGACATAGGTCTTTGATTCGACAGTAAGGTGTTGGGTAGCAGTTGTCGGGGCAGAGTACGTTGTTGGCTTGAGTGTTGCGATTGAGGACGACAATAAGTCGGTCGGATCCTCGGCAGACTTGGATTGCCCATCCTCCCTGACCGTCCCGCCAAACACACCCCATACGTCGTTGCCTCCAGTTGAGGGCACATCGTCCCTAAGATCAAGCAAGTCCTCCTCAACGCTGGCTGGCTGGGTTATGGTGGGCGCCTCAGGCCAGACGGCAGCGGCCAGGTTCCCTGCCGGGGAAGCAGCTAGGGCTCCATCCTTTGCGAGGGACGCATTTTCAGCAATGCCGGGTTGGCTCGAGGACTCGGGTGTCTGCTTGTGAGGAGACATGCAAGGGAGCTGAGCGGAAGCCGCGTGGTCGAAACTGGGGTTGTTTGGGACTATCTGGGGTTATCGATATCGCACCTCAGAGCTACTAGTAGCTTGAGGGAACGCTGACGTCGACGGCGCAGGCGACCCGAGCAGGAGGCTGGACGGCGCTGGGGCAGGAAATATCCGTCTAGTTGAATCAAGCGAGCAGTCTGCAGAGAGTAATTCGACCGGGCCAGCCAGGCTTTGGGGGCTGTGGTTGAGTGGCCGGCTTTGGGAAAGTCGAAAGTCGTGAGTCGCGCTGCTCAGAGCAAGATGTTGGCAGCACAGGGCACAGCAGGGCGGGCAGGCAGTTGGATGCGGGCGCCAGGCTCCCGAGCGACCGAGGCATGCCTGCGCGCAGCAGATCTCCTCCCAAACCCTTGGCGGGGTGATTTACCGAAGATGTTCCGAAAGCCCAGCAGGTCCTTGGCGCTCGAGCCCACTGCATTATTAATTGTTAGAGCAGCCAGCATCCTCCAATCTCCCAACCTGTGTACCCATTTCCCGCACCCGCGCACCGGACTGAATGCGGATAACGAGTCAGCCAACACTCCTTAATGAGCTAAAATGGGAGGAAGTTTTTCATCAATATTCGAATACTCGAAAAGCTGCGTGGCGCAGTGGAAGCGCGCCGGGCTCATAACCCGGAGGTCGTTGGATCGAAACCACCCGCAGCTACTAGTATATCGAGGCTTTTCCTTTTGTATATTTTTGCTCTTTTTATCTTTTTGTCACCTGCCCCAGACCTGGCCTTGCGGCAAATTCTAAAATCCACCAGCCGTTTCTCAGTCAAGTCCAAGATCAATAAAGCTGCGTGGCGCAGTGGAAGCGCGCCGGGCTCATAACCCGGAGGTCGTTGGATCGAAACCAACCGCAGCTAAGTCTTTCTTTTTGATCAGCTTTTGCTGATACCGACTCTCTCTCATTTCTTGTTGTCGCTCAATCGTGCATCTTTTGACTAGCTGCGGTAGCCCGCCCTGGGCTGATAAGATACAACTATATTTGGCTGAGTCATTCGCCCCCACCTGTTTGGATTTGCCCTCGCCTCGCCCAATTCGCGTCTTCCTTTTTTCACCTCAAACTGCAACCACCAAAGGCTAGCACACCATGTGTGGCATCCATGTGGCGCTTTCTGCGATTCCGCATGCCATATCCCCACAGCTGAAGCAATGCCTCTGCAACAGAGGACCAGATTACTTTGGGCAGGAAGAGCGACGCGTTGGCGGCATCAATTCCCCGCAGTCTTGGACCTTGACCTTCACTTCGACTGTTCTTGCTCTGCGCGGGGATCACATTGCCAAGCAGCCACTCGTTGAATCTACCAGCGGATCTGTCCTTTGCTGGAACGGCGAGGCATGGCGAGTTGGTGGGCACCCTGTTGATGGGAACGATGGAGAGGGCATCCTCACCCTGCTGAAGAAAGCAAGTGCTTTTGCGCCAGCTGCTAGACACGACGCCATCCTTGACGTCTTCCGGTCTGTTGAAGGGCCATTTGCATTTGTCTACTACGACAAGCCAGCGGAAAGACTTATCTTTGGGCGGGATCGTCTTGGGCGCCGTTCGCTCCTGTTCACTCATGATGAAGCATCTGGCACATTGGCTTTGTGCAGCATCGCCGAGGCCTCTGATCCAAGCTGGAAAGAGGTCGAAGCCGACGGTATCTATATCTTGAACTTGGCTCAGCTCCAACAGCATGCCATTCCAGCGACACACGAACGGGCCAAACACGAGTGGCTGTCCAGTGATCAAGCCGACTTTGTGAGTACAAACCCGCGCAAAAGCTCTTCATTTGTTCGACCAAGGTAGGCTTTCTGTCGAACTCACTCTATTAGATATCTAGCATTGGTACATTCAACAAGTCTCTTCCCTCTGCCAACTCGGCCCTGACAGCATTATCACCCTCGGTGGGCATGCTAAAGCAACAGCTGCTTGACTCCCTTCGCCCTCGGGTTCTCGGCATCCCACAGCCGCCATCTACTAGTGCGGGCGAAACTCGCGTCGCAATGCTTTTTTCGGGCGGACTAGACTGCACAGTCTTGGCGAGATTGGTCCACGACCTACTCGAGCCCGATCAGGCGGTTGACCTTATCAATGTCGCCTTTGAGAACCCCCGGGTGGTAGCTCAGCTAGAGAAGGAGGCCAAGGGTGATGAGCCAATTGACTTCTATGAGGCTTGTCCAGATCGGATTACAGGGAGGAAGTCATTTGCGGAGCTGGAAAGGGTCTGTCCTGGGCGAGCCTTTTGCTTCCTGGCGGTTTGTCTCACTTCCCATCATTGGGGCCTGGTTCCGCACTAACATGGCCAAGGTCAATGTTCCCTACTCGGAGACGCTGGCGCATCGCCGCCAAGTCACTTCGTTGATATACCCTCACAACACTGAGATGGACCTCTCGATCGCGTACGCACTGTACTTTGCGGCTCGGGGTCAAGGGAGCTGCTCATCTCCTAGCTCTGGTCGGGACTCGCCACAAGAGCCCCATACGTCTTCGGCGCGTGTTCTTCTCTCTGGTCTCGGCGCCGACGAGCTTTTTGGTGGATATGTGCGGCATGCTACCGCATTCTCGCGTCAGGGCTACCCGGGACTAGTCGATGAACTGCTGCTTGATGTCGGCCGGCTGGGGAAGAGAAATCTTGGTAGGGATGACCGAGCAATGTCACATTGGGGTAAGGAAGTGCGGTTTCCCTTTCTTGATGAGCGTCTGGTAAGATGGGCCATCGAAACGCCAGCGTGGGAAAAGTGCGACTTTGGGAACGGAGAGGACGTCACAGGTGTTGAAGCCGGGAAGAGGGTGTTGCGGCTTTTGGCTCTCGAGCTGGGTATGCGAGGCGTAGCCAAGGAAAAGAAAAGAGCAGTGAGTACAACTCTAGCATGCCGTTTTATCCACCAGTTGCTGATGCCCTTGCAGATACAGTTTGGCTCGAGGACAGCCAAGATGGAAAGCGGTCGGGTCAAGGGAACGACTCTGCTATCCTGAAGCAGGTAAATCACAGACTGCGACCCCGCGAAACCAAAGCAGACATTTGGCGGTGATGATAGCAACAGATACTTCTGAGCCACGGTCGCGACAGACCAGACGTGTTGGGTTGGTAGTTGTGGTTTTGGCTGCTCATTTGAGTGGCTGAAGCCCTCGCCTGCCCAGCCGCTGGGCTGCATCGTATTGGCAATGAGGTTAAAAGGCAAATCTGAGCCAGTGTCTTGACTCGCGGGGGCTATTAGTTTCGTGGAAGCGTGGAGGCGTGAAGGCGGATTGAAGCTTTGTGCCCAGGACTCGTGGCGCGCGCGGGGCGCCCTCAAAGCCGTTTCAAGCATGGATTATCCCTGACACACGTGTTGGAGCTTCATCTCGTCGCGAGACTCTAAAAGAATGGCCGTCTATCTATTTATGGGGCCGCGATATGCATCCTGCGTGACCGTTAGAATGCGCTCGAGTCTGCCGGACAGACAGGAGGCGTCTGGCTCTACCCCGGTTTTGGTTTGGGTTTCCCCGGATAAGTAAGCATCTGACGGCATCCAACGGCATCTAACGTCTAAGGGGCCGCCCTAGCACGCCACACCAGCTTGCGCACCGGCTTCTTGGCGTCTCAGGGCGACTGTTTGGATCGCTTTTTGATCTCAGGGCTGCGATCTCCGCCAAGGGCAATCTAGGCAATCTCAATCCGGGAGCCATGACGGTATCGAGGACGACATCGAGGACAACGCCGAGCAGTGCACCCATTCCAGGCGTGGTCGCGTCGGACACAAAAACCTGGACGTCAGCAGACGGTAGGGCGGATGGTAGGCAATTACGTAGTCGAATTCTAACTGGTCGAGAGGCACCAAATGAAGCAGCTCGATCCTGTTGCCGTCAGCCGCTCCTCGACCGTTTCTCTCGTCAACGGCACTTCAGGGGCGGGCTCGAGGGGCGACACTAGGAACCGTGGGAACCAGGGCAGGGGGGTTAATGAGATGTGCAACCCGGAGCTTGGACAGCATCCCCTCCATCACGACCCCTGCGTCGACAAGTTGACCCTTGACGTGGTATCCTATTTACCCATTGAGCCTCGGCAGAATTAGCACGCAGGCGGTTGCTACCCAAGCTGGTACGAGGGCCGCTGCGAAGGCAAGACTAGAGACGATTCGACGAGACACAGGTCGTGGTCATTTCCGGCACCTGATAAACATAATGCGGTACCTTTCTCCCTCGCCCGGTATTGTCTGCCGTGACTTTTCGCTCTCGGTCATCTGTCGTCTCTCGTTGAACTTGAATGAATCCTCGGCAAACGGTGTTTTTTTTGTTCGAGTTTTGGGCGTCTATGAGAAGGGAATAGGCCCTTGACCCTTCGCTCCTTACCCCCTGCGCGATACTCGACGGGGGTCCTTGACTTCTTTCAATACCCTCCTCCCCTCTTTTGCACGTCGCATCTTTTGCACGTCGCATATCATCGGGACGACGTTCGAGTAGTGGCTGTTGCGGTACGAGTCCGAGCCAAATGCGCCTCGCCTTTTCGCATCTCGTCGGCGAGCCCGCTTCTTCTCGTCGAGATCGATCACACCAGTATTCACACAACGATATCCATCGCGTCGTCTCGCGCTGCTCGGGTGCGCGCACTCACAACACATAATCATGGCAGACCAAACGGCCGCCACAAGTAGTTATGGCGCTACACATGCCGCCATCACCATCAACACCACAGTCCCTCCCGTCTCCCTGTCACGAGGGGGCAGACCTGGGCTCCCACGGCGACAGTCCCGATTTACAGAGGAGATGACGGGGGAATACTCGCCTGCACACACGCCTGCGCACTCGATGTATGAGCACGACACTGCGGCGAGCTTCAGGACGGCTGAGAGCTACCACGCCAGTGTTGGCCGTGGTCTCAGCATCAACAGCGGCATCGGAAACAGCTCAAAGACACTTATTTTCAGGGGTATGAACAGCTGCCTGCACGGCGCCGCTTGTGTCATTCTCATAGCTATCATGATTGATTTCCTTACTCAGCTAGACGGTTATTGGTTGGGACATATGAGGTATGTTGGTCTCCAACGCAAGCAGAGAGATACGGTACTAACGCGCAATAGTGGACTAGCCGTAGCGTTACTGGCTATGTTGGGCCTGGACACACTGCTTGACATTGTCTCGCTCATCCGGCTGCAGAAGCAGTGGCCAAGTTGGACACTCTTGTTGCGGTTGATCTACGGGATCGGGTATATCATTCTCTTTATGGTCTACGTCGCACACGGCCAGGTTTTCCCATCCGGCTTCACATTTTGGGGCATGGCGCCTGGCTTCGCCGGACCGGTGGTTTACCTGTTCCTCTGGCTTCTCGGGTATGTCTCCCGTCCCCTGGCCAGAAGGTGAAAGAAAAAGAGAAAAAACTCACCAACATCCCACAGCGTCTGGAACCTGCTGCACACCACCCTCCGCCGCCACCACCTCGGCAACAGCGTACGCAGCTACGTAACCTCAATCAACCCCTCCTCCCCATCCCGCCCGCGGTCCGGCTCCCAGCGTCTCGAGTCGAAAGCGCGAACGTGGCGAACCATGTTCAAAAGACGGCACCCGCAACACGACATCGAAAGCAGCAGCCAGCACCACAATCTCAGCCGCGCCACGACAGCCCGGTCGCCCACCATCTCACTCCGAGACCGGCCTGCCGAGACCGAGCCGAAGCGTGAGAGCTTTGCCGCGACGACGCGGACGACGTCGAACCAAAGCTCTCCTCACAAATCGGATGAGAGGGACCTCTCGAGGCGTGAGCGCGAACGCGAAGAGGAGCGCGAGATGGGCGGGTTGTCGCCTCCGCCGCCGATTGCGGTTGCTGTCAAGCTTTGATTTCCATTTTTAAAGCCGCCCGATGATGACGAGACGCCGAGGTCGATATGAGAAGGCTTCGGTGGCGGGTATACTTTATAGGATACTAAGATTATGTGGCAACTCTTGATACCCCGTGGTTTTTTTGTTTGCTGGCGGAGTTGGAGGGACGGGGGCATCGTGTCATCATTCATAGCGGGCGACCTCATGGTTGCCGTTGATAAAAGTTGACCTGGTATGTTCCCAACGGGCATAATACCATACTAAAAGCAATGTAATATGTAAATTACAAACCTGCTGAGTCGTAATTCAAAGACCGAGTAAATGGCATGAAGCCTCCGTGGACCATTGCCCTGTTGACTCTTGAGACAGCACTTTTGCCATTTTCTACAGAACAACATGCCAATCTGCCGTCAGACACGCATATCGGAATTCAAGAACTCAGTGCGAAGCCTGCAAGTCTACATATAAATCCCGCCCCCTTGACCTCCCTCTTGGAAGTTGACTCAGAAATCCATTAATCGTAATCGATGCCCCACTTAGCATTTCGGCCATCCCTTATTAGTCCCAGCAACACTGACATCCCGAACCCACCCAGCACGGCCAAGCTCCAGGCACCATGCACCCAGTGCATACTTGAACCCACAACAGACAGCTGAAATCGTCTGAGAAGCAGCTTTAGTATAGTGGTTAGTATATCTCATTGTGGTTATTCAACAACTTCTGAGACGACGCATGTTCGATTCATGCAAGCTGCAGACAAACCTTTCTTTTTGATTTTATTTCAATCTCGTTTGATTCACACGATGTTTGACTTGCTCAGCATGATGCACGCCAAGTCGAGGTCGTAACTTTTTGGAGCCAGTCACACTAACACCACATGGATAGTGGTTCATAACTTTCATTCTCGTGTTCCATATATTATAGTGTCTAGGTAGGCTAATAAGACCCCTTCATCCAACATCCCCTAAAACCCAGCATACTTCTTAAACGCCCCCAGCAGCCCCCCGGTGCTGGCATCGTGGCCCTCGCCGGCCCCGGGCTCGTCAATCTCCTTGAGGATCTTCTTGGCGAGCACCTTGCCCAACTCCACGCCCCACTGGTCAAAGCTGTTGATATCCCACACGGCACCCTCCGTAAACGTCAGATGCTCATAGTAAACGATCAGCGCACCCAGCTCGGCAGGGCCAATGTGACCTCCGACCAGGACGCTCGTCGTGGGGCGGTTGCCCAGGAACACCTTGTGCTGGACCAGCTCCTCGGCGACACCACCCTCGGCACGCACCTCATCGGCCGTCTTGCCCACCATGAGCGCCTCGGCCTGCGCCAGGTAGTTGGAGGCCAGCATCTTCTGGTGCAGGCTGTTGGACACGGGGTTGTGCGACTTGGCCGCGAGGATGAAGTCGGTCGGGATCAGCTTGGTGCCCTGGTGAACTAGCTGGAAAAAGGAGTGCTGGGCGTTGGTGCACGGCTCGCCGAAGAGGATGGGGCCCGTCGTGTACTTGGTCCGGCTGCCGTCCGAGGCGACCGACTTGCCGTTGGACTCCATCGACAGCTGCTGCAGGTAGGCCGGGAAGCGGTGCAGATACTGGTCAAAGGGGGCCACCAGGTGCGTCTGGGCGTTGAAGAAGTTGGAGTACCACACACTGAGCAGGCCGCCGAGCACGGGAATGTTCTCGCGGAGCGGCGTGTGGAGAAAGTGCTGATCCATGGCCTGGGCGCCGGCGTGGAACTTGCGGAAGTTGTCGTAGCCGATGTAGAGGGCCACGCTGAGGCCGATGGCACTCCAGACCGAGTAGCGGCCGCCGACCCAGCTCTCGAAACCAAACATGTTCTTGGCGTCGATGCCGAACTTGGTCACCTCGGCCTCGTTAGTCGACATGGCCACAAAGTGCTTGGCGATATCGCCCTTGCCATCCGTCTTCTCAAGGAACCACGACTTGGCTGTGTTGGCGTTGGTAATTGTCTCGGCCGTCGTGAAGGTCTTGGATGCGATGAGGAACAGGGTCGTCTCGGGGTCGGAATGGGCCAATGCTTCGGCAATGTGGGAGCCGTCAATGTTTGAAACAAAGTGCAGCGTCGTGTCCTTGTCGCCGTAGTGCTTGAGAGCCTCGGTGACCATAACGGGGCCCCTGCAAGCGCCAGTCAGTTCCACACGTTTCCTGAAAAAGGGGGGGGGGGGGGGGGGGGGGGGTTGGGAGGGCTCACAAGTCAGACCCTCCGATGCCAATGTTGACGATGTTTGTGAGCCTCTTGCCCGTGAAGCCCTTCCATTCACCGGAACGAACCTGTTCCGAGAAGACACGGATGTGCTCGAGCACGTCGTTGGTGCCAGCGACAACGTCAACGCCGTCGATGCTCATGGGCAGGTTCTCGACGTTGCGGAGGGCGACGTGGTAGACGGTACGGTCTTCGGTAAAGTTGATCTTCTTGCCGGCAAACATGTCATCGCGCTTCTTCTCAAGCCCGGCCTCCTCGGCAAGCTTGACCAGCTTGTCGATGGTCTCGTCGGTAACGAGGTTCTTGCTGAAGTCGAACAGGATGTCGGTGTCGACAGCATCGCTGGCCACGGTGGCGGGCAGCACAAAGGTGCGAGACAGCTTGTTGAAGCGCTCGGGGTCCGACTTGAAGGCGTCTTTGAGCACAAGCGAGTTGCCGACTGTGTCGTGGTGCGCCTGGAGCTCGGCCCAGGCGGGGTTGGTGTTTGCCGGAGCCATTTTAGGTGTTTGCGCTCGCGTCTTTTTCGTCTTAGGGGGGGAAGGTAGTTCTACTGCGGGTATACGGTCAGTCTTGGGATAGATAGCTTGCTAATTGATAGAGTCGGAGCTGTGGTTGTCCAGGCTTTCAGACGCTCTCCTCAACTGACAATGACGGAAGTGGGGTGACGGCCTTTGGTGCCATTCTGCCCCGCACTCGCCCACTACTGCTCCAAAAAGCTTCCGATCCATCCATGGTTTGCCTTTTGCCAGCTACCACTGCCGCGGCACCGCCATATGACCAGGGCAGCTGGGATGGTCGCTGCCGCGGCCAGGATTTCGATGGGACGAGGACAGGAACAAGGTTAGGGCTTACCTGGGTAGTACGCGGAGTAGAGGTGATGGCCCTCAGGGGTTCGGACACGAGAGAATCTAAGAGGATGGGGAGGAGGGGGGGCCAAAGGCTGCCGGAGATGTGAGTGACAGATCTGAGGCCTTTAACCTTTCTCTGCTTCTGAGCCGAAGCAGCAGCAGCCAGCAGAAGCATCTCCTTACTAAGGACGGGGATGATCAGACATCGACCGATCCCGCCCACTTGACTCCCAGCTTTTTCGTCCTTGCGCTGCATTGGACTGACTTGTCCTGCAACTGCAACGACTGCCCCGCCCTGGCGACGGCTTCATGAAACCCCTCGTCCCACCCCGCGTGCATTTATCCAATTCGCAGGCCCGGCTGAGTCAGGGCATCCACTGCTTCCCAGATGGGCTCAACTCCGTCGACTGCCTCGACCCTCAACAACCCCATCGAGACTCGTTGAACGAGCTCATCAAACCTGGCACCGCATATCGCATCGCCCATCGCGCATCGCACAATCGATAAGGACTGCGAGATTATCAGCAGCCAATCTATTCACAGCGCCCACTTACAAGGACAAGTCGGCTGGCTGCCGGCGGATCCGGAATATGTTGATCTGTAATTGTTTGTCTTGCTGCCTCTGCGCATCAAATTGACAAACGTATTCTACACCTTTTTCTCAGCCGCAGAAAAAGAAAACAGCAGCACAACAGCACAAGTACCAAAACTTCTCTTATCATCATGCCGAACTCCCAATGTGAAAACGCAGGCCCCCAGGGCCAGTGGTACGATTCCAGTGCCTGTTGAATGGGCACACCCACCGCCACCCCCCCAACCGAAATCAAAATCTAAGCCAGACTGTGCTGCCGCTCCGGCTTCGCCCTTTCGCCTGCTCTTCTTTCCCTGGCCCTGCTGGCTCCGCTCTGTTCCATATTTCGTTGCGCCAACCCTGATGCTTCAATGTTTCCGTCGTATCTCTTCCTCATCTCGCCTCTTGCCGTCTATCTGTCCTGGATGCTCCCCACAAACGACGGGTCCTTCACGCTGCCGCCAGCATCGCCGAGACCGGCGATGGGCCGGTTGTAGCTGAAGCCATGAAACTGGTCTTGCATCGTCTGCGACAGGATCGGACCTTCGACATACGAGTCTTGAGGGGGCTCAGACGTGAATTCGGGGTCAAAGTTGGCCGTGTCAAGCGCATCAACCTACCGGCCAAGATTAGCAGTGTTCCGAGCCATCATATTGAAGATATACATACTACGCTCGGCTTGAATGCGGGATCATACTTCCGCATCAGGAGCTTGAGCCAATCAATGGCATGGAAGAAGGGATGTGCCTTGATCTCGGCCGAACCATTGGCTCCCAGTCGTTGTTGGGGGTCGCGGTTGAGCAGCTTGGTCAGAAGATCCTTGGCGGCCGGCGGCACAATGTCCTGATCGGGGAAATGCAACGGCTCGCTAAGAATCTTGCGATACATCTCATTGGTGTTCTCGTCGTAGAAGGGGGGGAGACCCGTCAACATCTCGTAGAGAAGCACGCCCAGGGTCCACCAGTCAACCGTCTTGTTGTAGCCATTACCCATCAGCAACTCGGGTGCCAGGTACTCGGGTGTTCCGCAAAACGTATTGGTGCGGTCCTCGTCCTTCATGTCTAGCTTGCACAGACCAAAGTCGCAGAGGGCGATATGACCTTGATAGTCGAGAAGAATATTCTCGGGCTTCAAGTCGCGGTAGATGACGTTAAAGCCATGGAGGCACTCGAGGGCGCACAGGAGCTCGGCCGTATAGAAGCGACTGCGGTTCACGTCGAAGCGCTGCTCCTTCTGCAGGTGGTGGAACAGCTCGCCACCGTTGACGAAGGCGAGGACAAAGTACAGCTTCTCGGGGCTTTGGAAAGTGAACTTGAGCGGCACAATAAAGGGGTTGTTGATCTGCGCGAGGACCGACCGCTCGGCGAGCGTGTGTGCAACTTCGGACCTCGAGATGATATGCGCCTTTCGGATCGTCTTGAGGGCGTAGATTCGGTTCGTGTCCTTCTTCCGCACCTGCATCACCTTGCCGAAGCTGCCCTTTCCGACGACCTTGAGCAGCTCAAAGTCCTCAATCTTGAGCTTGCCGGCTCGGTTCTCTACATACTCGACGCCGATCTTGAGCTTGCCGGTTCCGTACTGGACCTCGGCCCAGTCGACACCGCTCTGCCCGAGGGAGCGCTCCCGGCTTGCAAACTCGGCTGCGGCCTTTTCCCGGTCCTTCTTGCTGGCTTTTGGATCCTCGATGTACGGTTGCTTCTCCTCAAACCTGGGGTTAATGCGGGCGACGCCGAGGAAGATATCTTGGCTGCGACCCGAGCCTGGCGTGGCAACTGGGTTTCGGATGTAAAGATGGATAGAAAGTTCAGACACTCTGGACACATCGAACTTGTACTGTGTGTTGGATCCAGCCCATAGGGGGTTCTCTGGGTTGCCTTCGACCGAGTTGACAAAGACCTGGACCTTGTCGAAATCCAGGAGGGCATACGGCATGTACTTGTTTGAGATTCGGCCGTGGTTGGTGGGGATGCCGCTGAACCCACCGGACGTCTGCGGCCGGGTGCCATGCATAAAGTTTCCAGCTCGTGACGACGATGAGGGCCGCATGGAGCCCGCGACGCTAAGCGCATTTCCGGTCGATATGCTGCCGGAATGGGTCGAGTTGAATGTGTTGCGATACTGCTCGGGGAGGGAGAAGCCTTGGCCTTCGTAGAGGGTGACAACGAGGATGCCGGGTTTCGGGGGGTTTATGACAGGGACCTGGGTGAGGGCTTCTGAGGCCGCTGCGAGACGGTTAGAGAGAGCATGTCGGGGGGAAGGCTTGCTGCGGGTGCTTACCGATGGCATTCTCATTTGTAGGGGTGGCCGACCCGGAGACGGCCCCTTGGCTCTTCTCCTTCTCTGTGATGGTGGATGTGGAGGGCGTTCGGGAGAATGTGCTCGTTAGGGGCCCGAGATGAGTCTCCTTCAATTCTGAGATAACTGATTGTCAGCTTTAGGCCTATAGCCAGATCCCCCAAATGCGACCCTCAACGTAGAGCCAGGGACGCAGCCATATCAGCGGCAGGGTGTTGGTGGTTGGGTGCGAGGGTGCCAGTGGCGGGGAAGCCATCAGCGACGTACTCTTGGTCAGTTTCCACGACATGTTGGGCAAAGAATGGCGAGTGTGTCGCGACTGTAGGATAATGCGATGCCAAAGGAGGGTGGAAAGGGTGAGAAGCAGAGGTCCTAGGATGTGAGAAAAGAGAGGGCGGTGATGTCGAGGAGGCCCTGTGGTGGTGGTTTGGATTCCAAAGGTTCCAAGTTGGCGAATGTCGACGGTCGGACTGCGGCAATGGCCCGGGAGGAGCCCAGCGTGTGGGTGCGGGCAGGTGGACGCTGATTCGAGACGGGTGGACGGTGACAGGGGTTGCGGGACCAGGTGAGCGACCTATGGCCTCCACAGTGTTCCAGTGCAAACAGCAAGCCCCGCAATTTCAGGTTAGGTGCAGGTCTGGGTCTGGGCAGCAGTGCGCTGCAACATTCACTCCCCCAATACAGAGCTAATTCTGGCAATAATCTGGCTGAGCCCCGACTCGAGAATTGAAGGCCGCGACACTCGTTACGTGGTTACGAGGCGTTGAAAGGGGCTGCCGAAAGCGGCGAGAGGGTCGTTACGAAGTATGGCGATGTGCGCAGTGCAGCACTCATTCAATTCGAAGCGCTGGGCACGCATCCACAGGGACATGGCTGAAACTTGTCTATTTGTGCAGTGCGTTGGACGGCATTTTTCATCTACGGATTATTGTGTTTGCGATGAAGGTAAAGCTGCAATTAATTAACTACTGAATTTCCTGGGCACACAATGACGAAATCGGGACTGGCGAGCCCGGGGAATCAAGGTCCTGCCTGTTCCTTCTCAGGGCGTCGAGCACTTGAGACATTGAGGCTGAACCCCAACCCAACACTTTCCACCACTCCGTTGTGCCCTTGGTTCGGCCCTCCTTCCAGCGCATCCTCGTGTTCGACATCTATCGGAACCACATCACAGTGCATCGAGCCAGCTGAAAAGCCCAGCGGGAGAAATGACAGCCTCTGCGATCTAGCTAGTAGGAGGGCCCGCGACTGACGATATCCACATTAGCCGCTGAACTGCTGAACGATTGGGGGCACAGCCTCGACGACGGCGAATCGAAAAAGCGAAAAGCCCCTCGCCCCTTCATCTCGCCCAAAACGCGGGGTGGGCGAGAAAGGGGAATTGAGGGGCGGCAGAGCTCCGCCATGATTTCTCATTTCTTCATTTCTTCACCTCGTGTCAATCACGTGGCTGATCATCTGCTTTTGCTTTTTGCTGCCCATCGCAAGTTGCAACCACCAGGATAATATTACGAATTTGCCCCTTTTCTGGAGCTAAAACAAAGCTTTGGCCGTGAGGCGGCCTCCCCAGACCTGCGCTGCGGCCTGCAACGTTGCCAACCTCGGCTTGAAGCTGCTGACAAAGTCATACATCTGTTCTCCAGAGATTGCCCACGATGAAGTCCGCCGCCTGGCCCACATCTTGGGCATACGTCAAGTGCGGTAGCAGGACCATGTCGCCTCTCCCACAGATAATATCATTGCCGTGGCATATAACCAGCTGCCTCGCCAACGCGACGCCGTCCACTGGGGCCGGATAATTCGGGTCTCCGAAAATGACGACAGAGCTGATTCGATACTGAGAAACAAGCGACATCAAATTCACTGCGTTGTGTACAAGCTGCCCGCCCTGCGAATATCCCGCCATGACAATATTGGTCTTGGGACAAAACGAAAGCACTTGCGTGACATCGTTTGCCCTGAAACATTGGCTTGTCAGCCACCTATGAGACATCAATGGAGATGGAGACTTGCATCTGTTGGCTGCCCGCCGGGTCGCCACCAAGGAGAAAGCCCGAGACGTCGGCGGCGTAATTGACGCCCTGCACGGCGAGGGTAGCAGAGGTCCCGCTGAGCCGAGCCAAGACAGCATCGAACAGCTCTGGCCCGACAAGTACGCCCACGTTCCCCGCCTCGCCCGTCCCCCGCGCGAAGATGATGGTTACATCATTGCAAGTAGTCCCCCGGTACTGTGTCGTGGTGATGCCCAGCTGAGCCGCGACGACGCTTTCGGCGGCACGTATAAGGTCCCCTGCTTCCTGGACGAGAATGCCCACAGGGAACAGTTTGAGGATCCAGTAGAGGAGGGTATTGAAGGGTATGAACGCGTCTTCGGGCAGGAGGGTTGCCGTTTCCTCCCTTGGAAGGGATCCGTCTGTCTGTGGGTGGGCTGAGCCTGGGGCTGCCATGAAGGCAGATCCCACGATTGTTCCCATGAATAAGAGGGGTGCGAGCCTCATGCTGCTTTCTGGTAGAAAACCACAGTAAAACAGGTGGCCGAGCTGGCTGGAACCGGGGCTGTCCCGTTTTGAAGCCAAGCCGTGTCGTCGGCGACCATGTCTGGGCACTTGGCGTTGATTCCTTATATAGTGCTTTGTCCCACAAGTAGCACATTTGTGAACCCAGGTCTCAGACCCAAGTTCGCGTGTCCGTCCGGCCAAGGCAAGAGGAGTCGCACAGGTACAGATACATTAGCTCGGGTTGTAATTGCCTCTTTCTAGGACTATGAGCGCTGGGGCTCCGCGGCCTTTGGCGACGCCGGTGTGCCGTTAGTGTGACGGGGCCTTTCGAGTCGTCCTGTCACGAAGGTGAGCTGGGTGTGTGCCTGGTGAACCTGATGTCAACTTTCATAACCTGTGGTCAGATGAGGGATCTGAAAGCCGCACCCATATATGGTGTCAGTGGCTCCAGATCCCAGCATCTACTGGTTCTGGACAGAGCTTAACCTACTTGGCTGTGAACACAGTCGCTGGTTACCTACCTTGGGGAAAGCTGCGAGCCGCCTGCTGTTTTACGGCCGATGTATTACAGGTATTCTTGTTACTATGGTCCTTCGAGCTGCCACTACATCTATCCACCTTCACAGCCGCAATGGAATGGCACCATATAATTCCAACCTTTCAACACCGAGATTATGAGAAAGCCAGGTACTAGTGTGAGCAAAGTCAATCATGCAGGCACAAGCTATAATTAAAGCTCCCCTTATTTAGGTACATACAATGCTCAGTCCCTCATCTACCACTCTACGCCCTCTTCCTCTTCCCCCTTCCCTTCCCCTTACTGACGCCCACCCCAGACACAACCAAAAGCCTCACCACCAAGGGCAGCAAAGTGGACAAAAAGGTCCCCCAATCCTCCCTAGTCCAGCTCCCGACGTCAAAATACGCAGCCCACCCGCCGACGGCCTGCGCCGCACTGTACGCAAACGCCACGTCGCTGGGCAGCATGGCCACGCACAGCAGCCGCCACAGCCGCAGGTCGTCAAACGAGCGCAGCACGACGGCCTCGATGAAGGCGAACATGAGCCAGGCGCCCGCGAGCTGCGTGTACAGCGCCTGGGTCTCGGGCGCGTACGTGACGGCGCCCCGGGTCAGGTAGTTGGAGATGTAGTTGTTGGGGTCGCGGAGCACCATGGCAGCGCCGCCGATGGCCGAGAGGGGCTCGAAGGTGGTGAGGGTGAAGCGGTAGAGGAAGGGGAGGGACGTGGTTGCTTTGGGGCTGGCGGGGGTCATGTTGCCGATGGTGGTTGCCACAAAATGAAGCAGAGGGAAAATGCGAGAGATGACATGAATTGATGAAACCGGGTAGCGGGGGTTGGGACATCATTTCAGGCTAGCTTGTTACGGACCGTGACACAATGCTATGTGAGGCACAACTTACAAAGCGAACGTGCGCAATACCAATATTACATTTTATTGAGGCGACAAATAGTTTTGGTAGAACTCCGTCTTTTATATCGACAAAGCCCCCCAGCTGGCTTCCCATCTCAACCAATGCGACCTTCAAACTCGTTGCAGCTCTCACAATACCTGCCTCCCGACGGTAACTAGACGTATAGCTCCGCGTAAGCCAAATAGGCTATCAGTGGCAAGACTTCTTGTACAAAAAAAACGGGCCCATATCCATTGGCTAGTACGAAACGTAAACCGTGTGCTCGACGGTTGGTTAGAGAACTGGTGAAAGATAGAGGTTTGATATGCAGGATAGGAAGATGTACCAGGAGATATCAGATGAACAGATTCGATTTGGGAACTATCCGGTAAGTTTCGTGAGAGGATCTCTTGTAAAAAATTCAAATAGGGATGTATCTCAAAGGGCTGGGAGCAAAAGGAATGTTTCTTCCTGTGCAAAAAAGATTTGGATTATGACAATGGTAGTTGCATGTCTGAGTTGGTTGTGAAGGAGGCAGCTGGGCTGAAGATATCGGCTTGGATACCTTAAGCGAGTCAGTGGTGCCTCTTGTGAGAGACGGGTACTGCAGGTAGATATCGGCAATAAAGTGGAGGAACAGGGTGTGATAAGCCAAAATATTTGTATAATACTATATAATGCCTGTGACTTCTTTGTCAAAGCCACTTCAGAGGTGCCAAGAGTTGTTGCCATCTTCTCTAAGGTCTTACCATGCATACCATTAGGTTATTTTAGGACCAATAAGGAGACCCCTACTAGTACAGCTAAAGTACAGCACTTGCAGCCCGTGCCATCTTGATCCTTCGCTGGGTGCCGCTAGTAGATCCAGGCCTCATCCCGCTTTGAAGAGACTGCCATCCCTCGTGCTTATTATTCATGCAAACTGGTCCCCTAGGTAGAATATGCGAGTGTTTACCTATAGGTTCGGTTTGTAGGATTTTCCTGATGCCTCTTGCTAACGCCATACTTCGGTCGGTCTGTGAATACTCTACGAAAGTTCTAGAACTGTTGGACAGGAAACCGCCGCATCATGAGCGGAAGGAACACATGAATATGCAGTCAACAGCCAGTTTGGGGAGATGCTTGGCAAGTCTAGGTCGGTTTGATAAGACTGCAGATGAGACAGTGTGACCCAGTTGGCAGGGGAAGTCTACGGGAACTTGCTCGAGCCGCAGCATCGGGTTCGCTCTGGACCCCAGATGACTGCACCTGTGTCCACGACATGCGCAGGAGTTAGTTAGCTGTATATCCCGCAGCAATGGCTTGGCTTCCTAGGTACCAGTAGTGCCTGTTGTATGCTTCCCACATTACCCATGTATCCACCTGTCGACATAGTATATTACTCAGGGCTAGTAAGGGTAGCTTCAGCTGCGCAGGAGTAACTATCGACAACTCAGTCCAGGCAGCACAGACAGGTGGCACAGACAGGCAGCGGTAGAGCTAGACCGGATCTCAGGAATCCAGACATGGCTAGAAACGCTCGGTCTTGTCGCCCGGTTTGCCCTCCATCACCGACGTACAGATAATCTCAGCGCGAGGCCCGATTGGGAGTGAATGTGCCGTGGCTCCGGCGGGGGGGAGGGCAGGAGGAAGGGGGTTTGCCCACAGCCCCAGAGAGAGCTGATAAAAGCTGTGGGGTTGTCATCTGCAAGGCTCACCGGCGAGGAGTGATGGAAGGGTACACAACTCGGTCCTAAAGTTAGGATGTCGGTGTTGATTGGCACATTGGCAGCTAGGGCGGCCAAGGATTTTGTCGGTTGGCGCCATGTCGCGTGAGTCCAAGCTTTGCCAGAGCTCTGGGAAGACAGGGGAGCTTCGGCTTGCTCTTCTCTTTTGGGGCTCCAGCTCTCGCCTTGCGTGGGGTGGACTCGAGCGAGGGCCCACACCCATGATCTATCGGGCCGTTCGCGACCTCTCCGATATCGAAGACCGCCAGAGTTGCAAATGGGATTTGGCAGAGGGAATTTGGTGTGAATTTGGAGGCTAGGGTTAGAGGTCCCGGCAACGTCGCAGTCGAAGGATTGCCACTCGCCCAGTTGACTCGATGGCATCGAGTAATAATTTTGGACTGCGGGGTTGGGCCATGATAGCTTATCTATCTCAGTGGCGTCCCCCGCCAGCATCCTCGATAGAATGCGCCAGCGGGGAAAGCGCAACGACCCTAACAGCACTAACAGCGACGCACAGGAGATAAGCCATCAGATATACGCATTGGCCAATTACCGAGCCGCTCCACATACAGCCAAGGCCCGCCTTCCCTGATCAGTGCAAGCCTGCCAAGGCCGGCTCTTGAGTCTGGGCATATGCGGAACAAGCGCAAATCCAGCAAATCGACTGGCATGCTGATCCTCAGACGTCACGGCTTCCCCGACGACCGCGTCCCACTGTCACTTCTTCCTCGATGGCGCCGCTGCTATCTGCGGCCGGGAATTTTTCAGCATGGGAGCAGCAATGAGCAGGGTCCTTCCTGACCTCCAGAAATGCCAGGCTCTGCGACCTGTTTGCGTGGGGGACCCGCCCATGGAGCCAGATTGAGGTTGTAGATAAGCTGTGCATCTGACTGTGTTGTCGGCGGCGAAAATAAATATGTGATCGCCGCCTTGTGTGTCTACTTAAAGCTTCCCGACAAGCTCCTCCAGCTCCGGCTCCAGGTCCAGGCCCTTCACGTAGCGCGAGCGCCAGCTGCCTTCGAGAACGTTTGTTACCCTCTCGGCGGTCCTGCTCCACCGTCGATCCATTCGGCCCATTCGACCCCATCACATCACCCGTGAAGTGTCGACGCGCTCCACCGCGTGAGCTGCCAGTTTTTTTTTCTGGCACCCCGCAGAATCTTGCTACGCGTGCAGTTGCAGCTGCGGTTTGCCGCTGCGCGCCATTCCCTCCGTGGGAGACCTGAAATACCGGCCGCCGGACACCCGAAGCCCTCCAAGTAGTCGTCGTCGAGCACCTCGCCAGATCCGACCCCGCACCCCCCTCAGCGACGTTGCGCGAGCAGCACTCGACACCATGGCCGTCAAGAAGCGAGCGATCAGCCGCTTTGCGGAGAAGATCGCCGTCGATGCCGAGCCCGGCCTGACTACGGCCCAGCTAATGGTGCGAAAGCTAGCTCACCCGTGCTAACGGGGTCGTCCTGGCTGTTGGGGCGTGTTTTGTGTTTGCTAACGGCGATGGCCTCACGCAGTTGACCAACCACGATCTGAAGCCCGTGGAACCCGCGCGTCGCCAATGGGGCCCCTGGAACTTTGTTGGTTTCTGGGTTGCCGATTCCTTCAACATCAACACCTGGATGATCTCGTCGTCCATGATCGTCGGCGGTCTCTCGTGGTGGCAGTCGTGGCTGTGTGTGTGGATTGGTTACGCCATTTCCGCCTGCTTCATCTGCCTGACTGGCCGTATTGGCGCAACCTACCACATCGGTTTCCCCGTCGTGTCTAGATCCTCGTTCGGTATCTGGGGCAGTTTGTGGCCCATCTTCAACCGAGCCGCCATGGGTATGTGGCCCCTTTTTCGTCTGATCTCGCCGAAGAGTCCACTGACAGTGTGGTAGCTTGTGTTTGGTACGGTGTTCAGTCGTACATTGGCGGGCACTGTGTGTATCTCATGATTCGTTCCATCTGGCTACGCTGGGTAAGCAAGCAACCGCCGCCGTGACCACCGCGAGCCGTCACTGACCATACACGCTAGGACCGTGAAACAATCCCAAACACATTTGCCGAGGACTCTGGAACGACGACTGCCGACTTTGTGTCCTTCTTCATCTTTTGGCTCTGCTCATTGCCAGCCATCTGGTTCCCCGTCCACCAGATCCGCCACCTGTTTACCGTCAAGGCCTACTTCGTCCCCACTGCCGGCATTGCCTTCCTCATCTGGGCCGTCGTCCGTGCTGGCGGCGTTGGCCCCATCATTAGGCAGCCATCGAGGCTCGAGGGCAGCGAACTCGCATGGGAGTTTGTCAAGGGCGTCATGAGCTCTATTGCTAATTTCGCCACACTGATTGTGAACGACCCCGATTTCTCTCGTTTCGCCGGGAAGCCCCGTGATGCACTGTGGTCCCAGCTGTTCACCATCCCAATTGGCTTCGCCTTCACCTCCTTCATCGGCATCATTGTGTCTTCGTCTACCACCATCATCTACGGGGGTGACCCGATCTGGGACCCCCTCGACCTGCTCGAGCACTTTATCAATGATGGCGGGTCGGCTCAGCGCTTTGGTGTCTTCGTCATTGCGGCTGCCTTCTCTCTAGCTCAGCTCGGCACCAACATCGCTGCCAACTCGGTTTCTGCCGGTACTGATATGACGGCCTTGCTCCCGCGCTTTCTTAATATCCGCCGTGGTGGTTATGTCTGCGCCGCCGTCGGCCTAGCCATGTGCCCCTGGACACTACTCACATCGGCCAATCAGTTCACGACCTACCTGTCCGCCTACAGCGTCTTCCTGTCGTCCATCGCTGGTGTCATGATTGGAGACTACTATTTCGTCCGCAAGGGCTATCTCGAGGTTAAGGAGTTATATGACGCCCGCAAGTCTGGCCCGTACTACTATACTTTCGGCATCCACTGGCGGGCTTATGTCGCCTACATTTCTGGTATCGTCATCAACGTGGTGGGCTTCGCTGGCGCAATTGGCCGTGAGGTTCCCATTGGCGCCACATACATCTTTAACATTAACTTCTTCGCCGGCTTTATCGTTTCTTCAGGCGTGTACTACGGCCTGTGCAGACTTTCCCCCATCCCTGCCACCAGTGATCGCTGGATGGAGGTGGGCGACGAGGTGGAGGACCTTCGCGTCGCCTACGATAACCAAAGCGGCAGCGGCCAGGAGTTTGACGACGAGTCGCGGGCCTACAAGGGTGCGCACGAGGATACAAAGGCGGTATGATGATCTTTTGGTTTTCGGGTCAGGGCGGGTTTTTGGATCTTCTGGAGGTTGGTTGGATACGGATACCCCATGTCGCGGGAAGGCTGTGAGGCCGCGGAGTTCAAGCTCTTGTCACAGGTTTATTGGAGCATTAGATACCATTGGAGTTGAATAAGAGCGTCGGCTCATTAGGCACCCAACCTCCCTTCTCAAGCATGCCCCTAATCCGCCTGTGTACGGTTGACTACAGCATGTCAGCACATTAACCGTTTCCTCAAACAAGGTGCTCACCCCACTCCCCAAACCATCTCAGCTTCTCCCACTCTCCATCCATATAAAGCCTCGTTGCTTGCCCCAAACTTCCGGCAGGGAGATGAATATCCTGCCACACCCCCTGCCCATCAACAAACGACATGAAATTTGGTTCAGCACACTCCCGCCGTCCAAGGGGAGTTGAGCCGGTCGCCGCCACCGCGGTCGATTTAGTAGCGGAGCCGCCCGATGCGGCCCACCCCTCGTCCCACGACCCTCCGCAGTAGTCACGCGTGCCGAGGTCGAGGCAGCATTTCGAGGAGCCGGCGTCGGCGTCGGGCTCGACGCACCAAGCGTGGTTGCCGTCGGTGCAGCTGTGGTTGGAGTAGGTGAAGAGAAACGTGCCGGGGGCGCTGTTGTTTTTGTTATTGTTTAGGTTCTTGGCGGTGCGGGAGGGGGAGGGGAGAGGTATTACCAGCCATCACAGCCCATGACGCCGCACCAGGGCGATGGTGCCTGGCAGCATGTTCCCGGGGCTATGTTGGTGCAGCGGATGGAGGGGTTGGGTGTACTGCAGGAGCCGGGCTGGTACAGGATTATGTCGGCGGCGAGGGAAAAGGGCAAGAGGAAGAGGATGGGGAGAAACATTTGGGAGGCGGCTCGAGGTGATGGTGTGGTGTAGGTAAGATTGGTTTTGAGGGGTTGAGGATCGTTCGTTGGGATGTTGCAGTTGTAGATCCGAGGTACT
The DNA here is from genome assembly GCA_033439745.1 of Lasiosphaeria hispida. Classification (NCBI taxonomy): domain Eukaryota; kingdom Fungi; phylum Ascomycota; class Sordariomycetes; order Sordariales; family Lasiosphaeriaceae; genus Lasiosphaeria; species Lasiosphaeria hispida. The sequence goes on from JAUIQD010000004.1 coordinate 3,694,254, forward strand.
TTCCACGAGGAGTTGAGGACGGGACCGAGTCATCTGCTTGGGGTAATACAGAACGAGGTAGATGCAGTGCCAGATGGGTATCCAATGAAGGTAGGTGCAGTTGCGCTAAGATCTGAGAGAGCAAGTGCTCCATGCTCCCTTCCTTGGTGGTACCCACCAGTCAGATGAACCCTTCACTTCAACTCCTAAGCTGCAGTCCAAATTGTATCTCACCAAATTGTTGTCATGTAGATAGACAATAATTAAAATGCAAGACGTTCGTAGGAATGTTAAGATGAAGTGTAACTTGTCTTCACCTTCCCACTACCACCCGGGGGCGTACACATGTGCACAGTACCAGACCTTGGTTTGTCTTTCAGCGTACGCCCGCCCATTGGGTTGGCCGAGGGAAATATATTTTACCTTGATTTCTACTTTCAAAAGAATGGGTATTTACAAGTTGCGGTGCAAATGAGTCCCTTCATACAACCAGAACGACGTTTTCGAGTCGAGCTCTGTGTTGTTGCTCGTTGTCAGGGGTTGCATTCAGGGGCTAGGTAGTGGCCGCGATCGTGGACCCTAACCCTATCCGGACAAAGCTGGTGCCCCACCGAAAATGTTTGGAGGGGACATGCAAAGTGGCAGGCCAAAATTTTACCATCTGCAACTCCACGACAGAGTTCAAGATGGCGACCGGCAGCGCAAAGAACGGTGGTGCAGGCCAGAAGAAAACAAGCCAGAACAGGACCGATGCGCGCACACTCAAACGGAAAAGAGTAAAGGACGACCTCGAGGTGCTGCAAGCTGCCACGGATGCCCTGGACCCCAAAAATCCCGACATCAAGAAATTCACCGACCTCCCCCTCTGCGAGCCCACTTCCGCTGGCCTCCGCGATTCGCACTTCGAAGTCCTCACCGATGTCCAACGAGCCGCAATTCCCCTGGCCCTCAAGGGAAATGACATTCTCGGCGCCGCCAAGACGGGCAGCGGCAAGACCCTCGCCTTCCTCATCCCCGTCCTCGAAAAGCTTTACTGCGCGCAGTGGACCGAGTACGATGGTCTCGGCGCCCTGATCATCAGCCCCACTCGCGAGTTGGCAGTTCAGATTTTCGAGGTCCTGAGGAAAATTGGTCGCAAGCACCAATTCTCGGCCGGTCTGGTTATTGGAGGCAAGAGTCTGAAGGAGGAGGCTGAGCGCTTGGGGCGCATGAATATCCTCGTTTGCACACCGGGTCGTATGCTCCAGCACTTGGACCAGACAGCGGGCTTCGATGTCGACAACCTGCAAGTCTTGGTCTTGGATGAGGCTGATCGGATTATGGACATGGGTTTCCAATCGGCAGTAGATGCCCTTGTTGAGCACCTGCCCAAGACTCGGCAAACTATGCTTTTCAGCGCGACACAGAGCAAGCGGGTGTCTGATCTGGCGCGACTGAGCTTGAAGGACCCAGAATATGTCTCGGTACACGAAGCCGCAACTTCGTCTACTCCCACCAACCTACAGCAGCATTACCTCGTAACGCCATTGACAGAGAAGCTCGACACCCTGTGGGGCTTCTTGCGCGCGAATCTGAAGAGCAAGATTATCGTGTTCCTCTCGTCTGGCAAGCAGGTCAGATTCGTTTTCGAGAGTTTCAAGCGCATGCAGCCCGGCATCCCGCTTCTTCACCTGCACGGGCGACAGAAGCAAATGGCCCGGATGGAGATCACCTCTCGGTTCACACAAGCAAAATTTGCCTGCCTCTTTGCGACGGATGTGGTTGCGAGAGGTGTCGATTTCCCAGCCGTCGACTGGGTTATTCAAGCAGATTGCCCCGAAGATGCGGACACCTATATCCATCGCGTCGGACGCACAGCCAGATACGAGAGCAAGGGCCGGGCGGTCCTGTTTCTCGACCCCAACGAAGAAAAGGCGTTTCTAGAGAGACTCGACCACAGGAAGGTTCCAATAGAGCGGATTAATGTGAAGGAGAACAAGAAGAAGAGCATCACAAACGAACTGCAGAATCTGTGCTTCCAGTCACCGGATCTCAAATACCTGGGTCAAAAGGCATTTATCTCTTACACGCGATCAATTTACTTGCAACGAGACAAGGCAGTGTTTAAGTTCAAGAAGTTGGACCTTGATGCTTACGCAGCGAGTCTTGGTCTTCCAGGAACACCGAATGTCAAGTTCCAAAAGGGAGAAGATATCAAGCGGCTCAAGAATGCATCACGCGCCGCTATCTCAAGCGGGGATGAGAGCGAATCAGACGGCGAAGGGGGGAAGAGGAAGACCAAGCCCGAGGTCAGGACCAAGTACGACAAAATGGCTGAGCGTCAAAACCAGGACGTGCTCTCGAGCCATTACCGGAAAATTATCGAGGAAGCCGACAGTGGCGACGACGACGAGCAAGACTTCCTCTCCGTCAAACGTGTCCTCAACGACAGCGCGCTGGACGAGACAGCCGGCGCAGACGCCATCACCGCGGCTGCCGCTATGCCCAAGACCATCATGCTTGGCAACCAGGAACTCATTATCGACTCGAAACGGCGCGAGAAGCTGCTGACGTCCAAGAAAAAGCTGTCCAAGTACATGGACAAGGGCACCAAGCTCGTCTTCGACGACGACGGCAACGCCCACCCCATCTACGAGCTCCAGAACGAGGACGACTTCAAGCAGCAGGGACCTGCAGAGGCGCTGCGGCGAGAGTTCGTCCAGACTGGAGCCGGCAAAGTCCGCGAGGCCGATATCGAGGACAAGCAGCTCGCTCAGGACAGAAGGAGAGAGAAGCGCGACAGGGCGAAGGCGCGCGAGCGCGGGGAGGAGGCCGCACAGACTGGAACCCAGCTGGAGGGCGGCGATGCCGACGCAGAGGCTGCGCTGGACTTCTTGCGGTCGTTGCCCGTGGCTGGGCAGGATGGTAGCGACGGCGGCAGGAGCGATGATGAGGACGGGCCACCGAAAAAGAAGGCTAAGAAGTGGTTCCAGGATGACTCGGAGGACGAAGCCAAGGCCCTGCAGAAGGCCAAGACGAAGAGGAGCGGGAAGAAGGTGTTTGAAATGGACTACGAACCGGATAACCTGGAGGATTTGGAGGCGTTGGCTGCTGGTTTGTTGGAGGATTAGGTGGGGCACCCCGGTCAAGATGTACACAGGAGTTTGGGCGACTTGCCTGCCAATAATGAATAGAATACTCCCAAAATACCCATTTCAGAATAGCCACGAGAGATTTTTTCATGGCCCTGACTTGTTCATTTGTGGCCCGACTCTTTGCCGACTCATTTTGCTGGAAGACTTTTCTGGGACGGAACCCCTTTTTCAACAGTATCAATCATTCCTTACTACCTTGCAGGATATCAAGTGAAACAACACTGTCACCACGGCGCCTTTGACTTCCCCGCCTTCGGTTTAGAAGGTGTTCGCATCATGTCATAAATAGCGGAAATATCATTTACTACCTCTTGGATCCTAAAAATCGCCCAGAAGCGTTTGCTGCGTGGATGCAATATATGCACCCTTCTCGAAAAACCTCACCCCAAAAAAACAAAAACGCCGGATCGAACGAATGTACGAAGCATCACCTCCTTCTCCCGCATTCCATATATGTACAAGGATCTCTGAACGGGTATCACGCGTTCTTTTCCCTCCCCAAAACGCCAAGCTGTAGGTATATGTATCGCACGACGCGCGCTGTGTTTCTCGGAAAAGAAAAGTAATTTTACCCATACACGGCCTTATCGCCAACTTCAGCCCCAAGGCGGGTATCTACTCCTTAGAAGGAGTCAGCTCGAAGATGTCGCCATATAACCTGACCCGATAGAAGCATGTATGGTCCGCATCGTGGTTGGTGACGGCCCGGATGATCAGGTGGTCTGTCACAGCCTCAACCTTGGACAGTTCAGGGTCGAGTCGACGAACCAAGACGCCGTCCTTCTCCCGGTTGTACTTGTAGTTGAACTCGTCTAGTTTGATGAAGCCCTTTGCCACAATGAGCTTGTTCTTTTCCTTCCAGTCATCGGGGTACTTGGCGGAAGCCCAATCAGATAGAAGCTTTTGGCGATTGGGTTCGATGATGCGGGCCCAGACCTCCATCTTCTTGGGCATTGACTGTGGGTCGATGGTTGCATCCGGATCAATGTGCTCCACGACAACATGCTCTGGGATCACTAAGTTTGCGAGCTGAATGGCCAGGTCGGCCGGGTGCCGATCCTTCCCTCCCAGTATGCCCGCGCACCAGCAGTTACCGGGCTCCTCCCAGCTGTTCAGAGCGGCATATTTGTCGGGCCGGAACTGCGGCGACCTGACATAGGTTTGTCGCCATGGGAACGATCCAACCAATTGCTTGGGCTGCATCCAGGTTGGCGAGGTCAGGGAAACATCTACCATGGCGCCATTGCCAGGGGCGAAATGATTGATGCGACCTCGAAGTTCTTCTGGGTCGAGGTAGGCCTTGCTGATGGCGTTTTTGGCGGCCTGCTTGAGTTGCGCGTTTGCGATAGCTTTCTTGACGATCCTATCGACCAAGTTTGTGACTTCGTCCTTGGATAAACCCGTAGGCGGCTTTGGAGCTGACTTGACCTTGGAGACCTCGTCAACGAGGGACTTGAGTGAGCTCTGCAACTTGTCGAACTGGCTGTTTGTTGCTTTTTGACCCGCCAGTACCTTCTCAAGCTCACGAACGAACTCGTCCCTTGTAACCACCGTCCCCACGGCGGAGAGCTTCTCCTTGATGAGCTTGTCAGTGCTTTCCATGACCCTCTTTTCCAGGCCAGGCAGGTTCTCGCCGAGAAGTTCAGCAACCTTTTTCTGGTTGCTCTTCAACCAGTTACTCCAGGACTCGGAGCTTGGTTGTCCGGCGACCATCTGAGGGTCGCTTTTGAGCCGGGTAAGCAAGGACTTCCATTGGCGGTCTGAGAGTTTGGATCGATCGTCCAAAGTGAATATTGATTCATCTTTCTGGATCTGATCTTTTATGGCGTGCCAGAATTTCTCGTCGATAACAAGCTTGCCCGCCCGGTCTCTTTGGACATGCACCATTTGGGGGATGAGCGATGCGAGGTTTTCCCGGGCGCTGCTGGTGAGATTTGATGGGTTCGCCAGGAACTCTTTCAGACCGTCTAATTGGTCATTCGACATTACGGGGGAGGATGCCTGGCTGATACTAGAGATCAAAGCGAGAAGTAACAGGCCCACAAGTACTTTGAGAAGGTTTGATAGCGTAAAAAGGCGCCAAATCTTAGAATTTGGTAGACGGCTATCGTCCAGCTCGTTGTCGGGAGATGGACTACGGTCATCATCTTTATCTTTGGCGGACTGGACGCCTGGTCGATGCCGCCGACCTTGCGCATCGGATCTTGCAGTGGCGCGTTGCCTAGCGTTATATCTATCGGCTTTATCATCGTCGTCTCTGTCGGCCGACTGTCGTTCGAAGGCAGCTCCCGAGCGAGTGCTAGGCAGGTGTGAATTTCTAGCATCTGCAATCGATGCTTGGCGGTGTCTTGGTAACGCTTCTTCGCCGAGTTGTGTAGATTGCTCTGGGATGGTACCGGAATTGGTGGACTGAGGACGGGAAACGTGCCCCGGTAGCTGGGAGGATGTGACTTTTTCGGGACGGATTTCGGGGGCAAAGGAAATCGCTCCAGATCTCCGCCCCCCCGCAGGTTGGCCAGGAGGCAGGAAGATAGCTGGGGGGACCAAGCCGGGAACTCTCCCGCTCGCTATCGGTGGCCTCGTTGCTGGGGGTGGCAAAGAGGGTTGCGAAGGTAGTTCTTGCTGGTGCCTTTGGCTTTGCGCGTCATTGGGGCGAGGAAGTATGGGACGGGGTGGACGAGGTGGTGTCGTAGGCCCACCAGCTCTCCGCGTGTTATGAAGAGATTCCGCTTGGGGGGTTTCGACTTCGGCCTCATTGTAGACGTTGCTCTCTTCGATGAAACTTCGGGCGGAGGGAGGCAGTCCGCCTACAAACCTTTGTTCCGAGGCATTCGCTGGTGTCGCCATAAGGTGGGCCGAATGCGAGATTTGAGCCGCTGCTGCTATCGGCCGAGGTGGTGGCGGGGGAGGGCCGACAGGTTTTGCCTTTTGGGCTTGTTCATTCCTTTCTCGGGCAGATTCTTCTGCTTCGGCGTGTCGCTGATCCGCCTGACGTCGGGCTTCTGCTGCCCTTTCACGCCTCAGCCGAGCATCTCTCTCGATTCTTTCTCTCTCGGCCTGCGCTTCAGCCTCTTCATCGTCCCGCACTCTCTTTCGGGCCTCTCTTTCCGAGGTTTCCCTTTCCCTCTCCGCTCTTGTAGCCTCCTCTTGTTCGTGCCGGGCTCTGATTGCCTCGGCGCGTTTACGGCGTGCGTCTTCTTGATCTTCCCTCATCAGCCTCCGTCGTCTGGCCTCCTCCTCCGCCCTCGTGTCCGTTTGCGATTGGCTATTGGAGGGGGTTAATTCTTTCTGGAGGTCTACTTGCTGGCGATACAAGTCGGGATCGATACTGCCCCCTAGCGATTCTTCGGCTTCCTCTTCCGCAAGTACTTGCTCGGTGATCTTTGCGGCAACCCTGTCTTCAGCGCGATCAAAATCCTCCTCCTCAAGCTCGTTTACTAGCTGGGATTCCTCCTGGGTGGCGGGGGGCGTGATCTTTTGCGCATTGTTGGTAGATGGCCCTGCATCCTTGGCACGTCGACGGGTATCCGCCGCCCTATTGTCCTTTTTGACTCTCTGGAAGATCTGAGCTGCAGCTGAAGAGAGGTTGCCACCGCCGCCAACCAAGGACCTGTCAGGCATTTGAGACAGGGGAGAGCCATAGGAGGTGCTGTACATTGCGGGCATTGGCGACCTCACGTGCGGATGTGGATTGCGAAGGTCGGAGCTCCGCACCGACGAAGATATTGAAGGCGCCGGAGACGGCGTGGCGCCGCTGCGGCGCGTTGTGCGTCTGGGCGGCATTGCGATGAGATCCACACTGCTCTGACGAAAGCGGTTGAGTTTCCAGATAACAAGGTCAGACAGCTGCGAGTCTGGGGTGGCAGCAGCCGTAGGCGAGCTTGGATCCTGGTCAGCCATGGTCGCGAAAGCAATCTCGGGTTTGTCAATTGAGAAGGAAAGTTGGCGACGAGGTGGCGCCACCGGTGCGCACCGATGCGCAATGTGGTTGAGGTAGTTGAGTGAGAGCGAGCGGAAAGAAAACAACAACAAAATAGTAGGAAAGTCCAGAGCAGGACCAGAAGTGACCCCGATCCAGAAAAAGAAAGAGGGGAGGGGAGGGGATCTCGAGTGAAGAAAATGGGGAATACCTCAATAGGTGTGGGATAGAGGTAGCTCCTGCTGATTTTTTGTGAGGGGGGAGGGGCGGTTGTTGATCTTGGGACCCTCGATTTCGACTTCAGATTTTCGACTTGGGGTTTCTCGACGTCCCGACAAACAAACACCACACGTCGCGCGACAACGAACAAAACCGGACACCAAAAGCGCAATCGACTCCAAAAAGCCTCGACACTAGCGAATTCGATCGTGGGGCAGTTTATTCCATCACAGTTTCCTTCAACACATCTTTGGGTGAGTCTGAGTCGGCAGCGCGGAGGGACGTCAGTCTCTAAAATGGAGACAATTGAAGGACGCAAGACGCGCAGAAAGCCGCAGGGCGAGCTGCATGCATCGTCAGCCGAATGAAGGCCCTTGTTCAATGGCTGAAAACGGCCTGTGTCCTTTGAGGCCCAGTCGAGAAGGCGCTTTCATGACGGCGCAGAGGGGAGCAAATCTTTATTCTTTCATTGTCCAGCCGATTGTCTGGACGAGGCGGTCTGAAGGCTGCACTCGGAATGCGATCTGAGTGTGGATCGGCGCGTCTTTCGGGAGCTCTGGCAGCTGTCTGGCCCAGCCTTTTTGCTGCCCAAGGTCTGTGCTGGCCACTCCCAACGTCTGTGCTCCCCCGGACGAGGCTGGACGCGTTGCGCTGGCAAGGGGTGTGTGCTGTCATTTGATGACTCAGCTAGTGGAGTGTCGGTCGCGCATACCTCTACCGGGGCTATGTCGTTTGCGAGGCCGCCATGCTGGACCCCGCCAAAGCAGGGAAGAGCAAGGAACGTGTGATTCTCTGGCGGGTCTGCTGCTTCTTGAAACGGGATGGTGGAGCGTGTTTGGTGTGCCTCGAAACAGATCGTCCTCGGGATGCGTCCGGGGGCAGATGCACGGATAGGTGCTACAGGTGATATTGCCGCTATGGCAGCCTGCGGCTCTGTTCGCATCATTGCATCCAAACTGTCAGCTGCACTTTGGCGCGACCTTCGAGAACACCACCGTCCCCTCTGTTTGGTGGAAAGAACTGAAATACGAGATCCGTGGTGCTCACCAGTCAGTCCCTCCCGCCAGTCAGTGTCGCGACAATAACCAATGCCGACCAAACCCGGGCTCCGAGTTCCCCGGGAAGGGCCGTTTGGGGCAACTTCACATGCCAGATTCCTAGGTTGCGGTTTCCATGACAAAGTACGGAGCACCCGAAGTACTTCATAGTAGGCAGTATGAAAACTCTAGGTCACAACCTTCTTGCGCCAATGCCCTGCCGATGCAGAGGGAGAAAAGCCAAAATCTTTGAGTACATACATGCCCTAACTCAGATCCCCTCGCAACTCTCACCACTCTGCCATTCACTTCACCACGCTGCTTGTTTGCACATAGTACCTCCACCAACAACCCCGCTGGCCTCATCCAATCTTCCTTACCATATCCCATCAAGGTGCCAACTGGGGGAGCTACAAGGGCACGAGGCGGGGTCCCCCTGTTGCACGGCAGCCCACACGGGAAGGTAGCCGACTAGCGAGATTCGATTTGCGACCAAGGCCATTGTGTCTTGTTTTTTTGCTCGACCCCAGGCCACGAGGCAATCAACGATACATAACTGCGATTGTTCCTCTGCCGTGAGCTCAGCAGCTCTCGTTTGCCCCCACCGACCCTCGATCGCACCGCAAAGGAACAAAGACACGACACGATAATGGCTGTGGGAACCGTACTGGTCACTGGGTGAGCGAAGGCACACAAGTCGCGGGCCGTCTGGTCTGGCCTGCATGCGGCGCGCAAGCTGCGACACCCCACCATTAAACCCCTCGACGCGAGCTGAAAAGCTCGGCAACCCGTTCAATTGCTGACTGTGGCTTGCAGCGGCACTGGCTACATTGGTTCTTTTACTGCCCTTGCTCTGCTTCAGAATGACTACAATGTCGTCATTGTCGACAACCTCTACAACTCGTCCAAGGTTGCCGTCGACCGTATCGAGCTGATATGCGGCAGGCGCCCCGCCTTTTACGAGGTTGACGTGACCGACGAGGCTGGCCTCGACAAGGTCTTCGCCGAGAACCCCGACATCGACAGCGTCATCCATTTTGCCGCGCTCAAGGTACGATTAGCTCCCTCCTCCGAAAGATGCGCCTTCCTAGGTCCTTCCTAGGTCGCGCACTGTCGTACGATGGTCTTGGCTAAGACTCAACCTCAATTGGGTGACAGGCGGTCGGCGAATCTGGCGAGATCCCCCTCGAGTACTACCGAGTCAATGTCGGCGGCAGCATCGCGCTGCTGCGCTCCATGGCCCGGCACAATGTTCGCAACATTGTCTTCTCCTCGTCGGCCACCGTCTACGGCGATGCCACGCGCTTCCCGAACATGATCCCGATCCCTGAGCACTGCCCGATTGGCCCCACCAACACGTACGGCCGGACGAAGACCATGATCGAGACCGTCATCACCGACCACATTGAGGCGCAGCGCAACAATAACAAAAAGGCCGGCAAGCCATACGAGCAATGGAACGGTGCTTTGCTTCGGTATTTCAACCCCTGCGGATCACATCCCAGCGGCATCATGGGCGAGGACCCGCAAGGCGTGCCGTTCAATCTGTTGCCCCTCCTGGGTCAAGTGGCGACTGGCGAACGCGAAAAGCTCCTGGTTTATGGTGATGGTGAGTTGCTATGCGTGGACTGAATCTGCAAGATACTAAGCGCTGTGCAGATTACCCCTCGAGAGATGGCACCGCGATCCGCGATTACATCCACGTTCTCGACCTCGCCGACGGCCACATCGCCGCGCTCAACTACCTCCGAGAGCACAAGCCCGGCGTCCGCTCATGGAACCTGGGATCGGGCCGCGGAAGCACTGTATTTGAGATGATCAAGGCCTTCAGCCACGTTGTTGGGCGTGATCTGAAATACGAGGTTATTGAGCGGAGACAGGGCGACGTGTTAGACCTCACTGCAGATCCGGCACTTGCCAACAAAGAGCTGGGCTGGAAGACCAAGCTAACGTTGGAGGATGCCTGCGCCGACCTATGGCGCTGGGTCAACAACAACCCCAAGGGCTACCGACAAGACCCACCAGCGGCGCTTCTTGAAGCTGTTAAAGCTAAAAAGGCGTAATCAGACCATTGCGACTTGGTCAAGTCAGACTTTTGTTCCTTCTTCTCCAATGTGTTAAACTGCATCCTACAGACTATTAATTCTCACCATAGAGCTTCCTCGCATTAGACCTTGAGCAAAAGCTTTCCCGTTGTCTTCCTGCCTTCCAAGTCCTCGTGCGCCTGTCCAACCTCGCTTAGAGGGTACGTCTTGAAAACCGTAATCTTGATCTTTTCAGCGGCTATGAGATCAAACAGCTCAGCTGCGTAGCTCCTCCATTCCTCCTTGGTGACGATATAGCTGAGCAGGACAGGGCGCATGAGCTTGATATTTTTGGGGCTCAGCTTGAGAAGATTCACTGGCTCAACAGGACCCGACTGCAGGGTTACGTTAGCAGGTGACATGAAATAAAGCTTTACAAAAGCACTTACGGCGTTGCCAAAGACAATGAGAGTCCCCTTTCGCGCAATGACTTCGAGGTCGAGGTCAAACGTGGCCTTGCCAACACCGTCAAAGATGACATCGACGCCCTTCCCAGACGTGATCTCCTTGACACGGGCCGCTACATCCTCCTTGCGGGAATCAATAACCCACTGGGCGCCGTTCTTTCGCGCCAGCTCGCACTTCTCCGGGCTGCCCGCTGTGCCGATGATCTTGGCGCCCATAACCGACAGGATCTGCACAAGCTGCGACCCGGTGCCGCCAGCGGCGGCGTGGACAAGCGTCCAGGGGCCCTCGCTGACACCGAGTTCCTGCTTGATGCCGGCAGCCTCGCGGACAAAGGTTAGTGCGGTCAAGCCCTGAAGCATTGACGCGGCCGCCTGCTCCGTCGTGATGCCCGCCGGCAGGAGCACCGCCTTGGCAGCCGGGAGGGCGGTGAGCTCCGCATATGCGTGATCGGAGATGTAGCCGACCTTATCACCCTCCTTGAAGTCGGGCGAGGAGGAGGCGACGACGACGCCGCCGGCTTCCTTGCCTGTCACAAGGGGAAACGGGGCCTTGTACAAGCCGGTGCGGAAGTAGCTATTATCGGGAGGGCGGGGTTAGGGGGCAAGCTTTACGGGGTGAGCTGTGCAGGGACAAGATGGTGGTGCAGAGCAGCTTACGTGTCAATGTAATTGACGCCAACGAATTCATTCCGGACCAGGATCTCATCGTCCTGGAGCTGCGGGACGGGCAGGTCTGTCTTCCACCTGAGCACGTCGGCGCCGCCCGGGGCGTCAATCAAGATGCCGGACATGGATTTGGGGATGGGTGCCATGGTTGAGACTTGGCGGGAGGCGGATTTTTGAGGAGGGGCAGTGCTGGAATGCGGGGCAGCGCTTTTTAAGTTGTGTGTGACGAGTCCTCTCAGGATGTTGGGAAATGGACGGGGTAATGGTGACGATGACGACGACGATGAGGGCGAGAGTGAGACTGGCAGCAGATTGGATGCTGTCAATTGAATGCGGGCTTTAATATGCAAACTGAGATTAGAGGTTGAGAAGAAGCCATGACCTCGGAAAGCACGACTTGGAGACGCTATCCAAGCAACGCGGCGGAACATCATTTGTAATCGAAGCTCCAAGCCGCCACGAGCCGAAGGGGTCGCTAACATTGATCCAGTAAGGCTGTTGATTCAGGTCGCCTTTCAGCGGCTGGTGTTGCGAACGCTGTGAGTGCTCCGCTCCCATTCTCCCAGTGCTGAAGGGGCATCGCGACTGCGGGGATTCCCTCTCTCCACAAATGAACGGAAATATGATAAATGATGTCATTGACAGGTGCCGTCTTTTCCCGCCATGCGACGCTGGAAAGGGAGGCGTCCAAGTTCCTATCTACATGAATTGCTGCGGTGTAGGCTCTACCCGACTACTCTGAAGGAAGGCTTGGGCTGTGAGGGCGGGCCGGGGGTTTGGAGCCGGCTCCTGCGCTCCTGCCGGCTTGGGCTAATCTGTCTGAGAACGCCCACTGGTTCTGCCTGGCATATCTCCCCTCAAGACTGGCTTGCTTGTCACCCCCGGACAGGCCAGACATTTGAATGCCACGTCCTGTTTGCGGGACGCAATCCGCCGCCCAGAGCGCGTGGCTGCATCCACCTGCGTCCGCGAATGTTTTTGTGCGCCATTGGCGAGAAATTGCCAGAGCGCGCTGCGGCCCCGGTGCGCCATGAGCCAGCGCTCCAAGCTGGCGGGCAGGGGAGTTATTCATCTTTTCTCAAATCTATATCGGATCGAGATACCTCGTACTAGCTCCAGCTTCAGTGTGGCTCAAGCTGTCCAGGTGATGTCTCACGACTAGCCGCTGCCTCTCCCTCAGGCCGTGCAAGCAGCCTCAAATCGATTCGAGACAGGGCCTCGCCTGTTTCAATCCAATTTTTATCATCATTTTAATCATTTTACTGCAATAGTTTTCTGTTCCCTTTCCCCTGGCTTCTTCTCCTAAGCTCTCGCCCTCAATTCCGCTATCGAAAGCTTGGACACTTTGTGCCCTGGAGCGGGATTCGAACAACCTGCCACGCGGCGACCCACCTAACACACGTAACAGGGAGGCTGCGCAAACCTTTGTCGAGGCAGATTGGCGAAACACACATTCGATAGCCCGTCGCTCAGGCGCTTTTCGCCTGACGCTTCCCTGTGCCTTGCTGAACATTGAACTTACCTTTGGGCATGAGGGCCGGCTCGTGGGACTTGAGCAGTTCTCCCAAACGTGTCTATTCTTGCTAGCCCCCAGGTCACACTTTCGCGATTACTTCCTAACCTCACATTGAGGAGCCGTACGGAGTAGGTTACAGCTACCTGACGGCTTACAGCTTGCAGCTTGCAGCTTGCCGCCCACAGCTTACCGCCTACACCCCACAGCTTACAGCTTACAGCTTACTCTAGCTACCGTGCCGCCCGACGGGGTGGGATGATACATCCGTGTCAGGATTCAGCCGGTCGTCTCCTTCTGACAGTGACACCAAGATTCCTAGGTTACAATGGTGTTAGTCCCGAGCCCGGATGGCCGCCAGGCCCAGCTCCAACGGCTTGCCGCAGACTGGGGCGTTGCCGACCCCGCGCCCGTCGCCGTGGCTCCGCTAACACCGAGCCCCCGGTCTTCTAACGACGACTATCTTGCCGAAGACTTTTTGAAGCGCCGCCGATTGTCTGAGAATGGGGACAGGAACTCACAGGGCGGCACTATCAAGCGAGCATTTGGGTCTAGCAGAAAGACGTGGGAACCCAAGGAGATTTTTGACGCCCTCGACGCCCATGTCGGAAACTGCGGAGCCCCTGGTGTCGCAGATGCCCTCATTGCAAAGCTCCGCCTAGTCGGTGGCGACTTCAACGTCTCAAACGTGAAGAACAAGACTAGCCTGCTCACTCGGAGGAAGAGCATCGAATCAATGGAGCGCAGCCGGGTTCTACAGAAAGCCATCCAGAATCGCCAGCCAGACATGGTCGCAGTCCTGGTTGAACACGCAGACCCTTTCACGCTTGATGCAGCATTACCCTTTGCCATACGGTCCGGTGATGCAAGAATATTGCAAATGCTCCTCCAGCGTGGCGCAAACACTGCCCAGAACCAGGACGCGCAGGACGCCTTCCGCCAAATGTGCATTGTCGGTGGCCAGGCTGACTTGGTGGGCCTTATCCTGCAATCGGCAGGGAAACCGTCAACACAATGGATATCCATGGCTATGGTGGATTCAGCACGCAAAGGATGTCTTGACACCGTCCTAAGACTCAGTCGGTCGACCGCTGACGCCAACTATTCCAATGCTGAGGCACTCAAAACAGCTATCGCTCAGTGCCGAGTCGACATTACGCTCGCCGTCCTCACAGGTACCAATCCTCCGATCCCAGGTGGCCAGGGTCTGATGGGGAGCTTTTCTGAACTGTTTGGGCACAATAATATCGGCCCAAACGAGAAGATGGCTTTCACAGAGGCGCTGTTGTGTGCCGGGGCTTCTGGGGATCAAGTTTCGCTTGCGTTGGCCCATGCTTGCTTGACGGAATTCTACGATATGGTTGATCTACTTGTCACATATGGGGCCTCTGTCGAGTTTCAAGACGCCAATGTCCTCCGGCGCGCCATCTCCAACGGACAAAGTAGCTTGGTTCAACTACTCCTCAACGAGAAATCGAGCCTGAGTCCAGTATATGCTTCAGAGTGTGTCGGCATAATCCCCAAGTCGATTGCCCCCGAGGACCGCCACGCCATCTTGAGTATCTTATTGCGGAAAGGGGCAAAAGGGACACCGTTACACAATGCTTTGATCTGTGCTGTAGAAATGTGCGACTTGCAGTCGGTCGACCTCCTTCTCACGCCACAATTCCCGGGCCAGAGAGATATTTCTAGCGGTGATCTTCGGAGCGGTCGGCGGGCAGTAGTTATTAACAGGCACGAAGTGGCCTCGGTAGACCACAGGAACGGAATAGCCCTAAGTGTTGCAATAGGGATGAACCATCTCCCGATGGTCAAGCGGCTCCTGGCCGGAAAGCCGTCTCCGGAAACCCTCGCTCAGGTCTTTTCTGAAGTTTGCGCCCTGACACCGGCGGATAGGTACCACATGACGGAACTTTTTCTTGCCGCAGGTCTTTCTGGGTTTGGGGTTTCGGCGGCATTGCAGGGAGCCATCGAAGAACTCCCTCCACGGCGTGATGAGAGGTTCATTAGCCTCCTACTCCGACACAATGCCGATGCGAATTTCAACGACGGTGCTGGAATCCTCTCAGCCATCTCCATCAGGGATCTCGGTCTTTTGGAGACATTGCTAAGAAGCAAGCCGACTGCTCAAATCATGGCTGCAGCCACGGCTAGAGCCATGATGGTGGAAGACAAACGCATCCGATACGGAATAGTCAGGTTGCTGATCAGTGCCGGAGCTGGTCGAGAGGGCCCAGAAGTGTCGCAAGCATTGTTGCAGCTCTTGCCCATCAAGCCAGTCGACGTGCCTCTCGTCACCCTGCTTCTTGAACAAGGACGTGCCGATGCCAACTTCGATCAAGGTGCTCCTGTTGTTCTTGGTATGTTCACGCTATTCTCTCATCGTCTTTCTATACTGAACTGTCTTAGCCGCTGGCGACCCCGACCCTGCCGTATTTGAGCTTGTTCTCCAACATGGCAAACCGGATGATGAGAGTTTATCTCGCGGCTTGGATCTCATCTGCGAGATCCCTACCACCCCTGCAAAGGCCGCCAAAGTCGATCTAATCCTCCGCCGCACAAACCAGAAGGAGTTACTCAATGCGGCACTGCACAAGGAGGTTCAAACAGTACTCAAGTCTCCCATTGAGGCACGCAACCCTGCGGTTGTCAAGTCTCTTCTGTCAGCAGGCGCCGACGTCAACTCTCATAAGGCTGCGATGCTTTGCTTTGCTGTGAAGGCTGTCGATGCACAAATGCTAGACCTGATGCTCACGGCGAACCCGTCCCCCACCTCGCTTGCAGCAGCACTTCCTCACTCACTTAACATAGTCCACCCCAGGGATCGGCTGAGCTTCACTCGGAGACTAATTGACTCGGGCGCTCCAAGTGTCGAGGCAAATCGAGCGCTGATTTATGCGATTACCGCCCACCCCAACGATTATCCGTTGATGGAGGCGCTGGCTGCCCATGCTGAATCAACCGACGGCGAAGCCTTGATCTTGGCAGTGAAGAACGAGAGCCCAAAAATCGTCAACTTACTGCTTGAGAAGGCCCCAATACGGTATCAGGCGCCCGTCTTGCAAAGCGTATTCCAAGAAGCAACAAAGGTCAAAAACAAGGAGAAGAGGGTCACACTTTGCTTGCTGCTTCTTCAGAAAGGGGTGGCAGGCCAGACCGTGTCGGACGCCCTCCTTGCGGCTGCCTCGGACGGGGATTTGCTCCTTGGTTCTATTTTGATGGACCACGGTGCGAGCGTGGAGCACAATGACGGCCAGGCTATTGTTGAGGCCTGCGGCGCTGGCGCGCCAGATGTACTCAAAATGCTCCTCGGCGGCAAGGTGGGGATCAACAAACAAGTCCTCACCAAAGGGTTTCAGGCGGCAACCCAGATCGGCGATCTTGGTAAACGAGCAGAGGTGTTCCGTCTGCTGTTAAATAACGGTGTTGTCGGTGAGGTTGTGGACGCGCAACTTATATCTGCGGCAAAGTTTGGGGAAGATGGAGAGGGATTGGTTAGATTGCTTCTCGAGTTTGGGGCTGATGTCGACTATAACTCTGGGGAGGCCGTCTGGAACGCCACAAGAGGCGCCATCATGGGTAGCCTAAAGCTCCTGCTCGGAATCGAGAAGGTCGGCGAGCGCCAACGGAAGCCGTCTAATGCCACACTACTTCGAGCATTGAAGGCAAGTCGGAAGCTGAGCCAGGATCCGAGATACCACGTCATCCAGTGGCTCTTTGAGGCCGGATTATCTGCTTCTGAGGAGATTCACATCGCATTGAACAGGGCCGTGAAGGACGATCCAGATACACGACTTGTCCGACTACTGCTCAAGCACGGGGCTTCACCGCTGGTTAACGGTTGCGAGACTCTAATTGACGCGGCTCAGCTGCTTTCGGCGGACGTCTTGGCGGTGTTGATCGAGTCAGACATTCCTCAGCAGGATATATCATGGGCATTTCAGCAAGCCTTCACGCTGGAGACTGTGGAAACTTGGCTGACAGAACGAGGCCTCCTAGTCGCAAAAATGCTCACGGAAAGCGGTGCAGCAGGGGAGAGCCTATCTGCGGCTTTGAGTACGGCAATCGACCATTACGGCACAGAAAAGGACTCGGCAGCTCGGCAACTTGCCAAACTGTTGCTCCAACACAAGGCCGATGTCAGCTATCAGGATGGCCTGGTGGTTCGGAAAGCAACTGAGAGGGCAGACCCAGAACTCATACAACATATCCTTCAGCAAAAGCCCGATTCTCGGGCTGTATCCATGGCGTTTCCACACATATTCGACTCGGACCTCTCGGAGGATGATACCCTCCGGCTTGTTACACTGTTCACCGACTACCACCAAGGAGAGGAACGACTCGACGCAATGTTCCAATATCCAGGGTCCGAGCCGGTCATCTTCCGTGCGCTCGCCAGGTTTCCGCGGTCTTTGGCAATGCTGCAGATCCTCCTAGATGCTGGATATTATTATGATCAACTCACAACATTACGGGTCATGGATGAAGTGGAAGAGGATGAGTCCGTCAGCCTCTTGTTCTGGTCACTTTTCCAGCCTCAAAAGAAGGTTAGCAGCGCCATCATCGAGCTACTCATTGAGCGTGGCGCCAAAGTCAACTTTGAGACATGCCTGTCTAAAACAACACCTCTTATGCTGGCAATCCAGGCCAAGCGCCCTGATCTCGTAGGTACGCTCATCCTCGCCGGGGCCGAGGTTGATGTCGCGGACATCACGGGCAATACCCCTATGACAATGGCGACCAAGATTGGAGGAGACCTCGGGACCTCGATGATGACAAAGATTTTGGCTGCCGACCCATCTAAGAACGACGGTTCTTTGCACAACGCCGCGAGGGAGCTAAATCTGAAGACGTTGCACGTCCTTATTGACTTTGGGCACGATCTCGACTTCCCTAGCACACTTCATGGCGGCCGCAGCGCACTGGGCGAGCTCTGCCTAAACGCTGCGCACGCCGGGCCCCTTTTGCCTGCGCAGGAAAAGCAGATGGAGAAAGCCATGACACTTCTGATCGAGAAAGGGACCGATCTCACGATCCAGTCGGACGGCAAGTCTGTTTTAATTCTTGCACTTAGCTCAGCTGATCCAGTCCCGACCACACGCGCGCTTCTCAAAGTCGGGTTATGGAAGCTTGTCAACCGCCCGTACAACTACTTTACGGATAGCACATACACATACTCTGCGTTGCAATACGTCGCGCGGGTGCTTCCCCCATCCGATGTTCAATCCGAGCTCCGCCAACTCCTCAAGGCCAACCGCGCCACAGACGTCTACTATGCAAACGACGGCCCGCAACCTGAGGGTGCCGTCAACCTCCCAGAGGAACTGCTGCGTGCGGAGCGGGAGCGGCGCGCCCGGGAGGAACGGATTGCCAAAGAGTCGGAAGAGCACATGATCGCACTCGCTCGGACCAAAGAGATTGCGCAAATCCAGAACCAAATTTTCCTCTCGCGAGCTGAGGTAGAGGACTCGAGAGCTCGTCGTAAGCTCGAGGAGGATATCAACGGTATCAGGGAGCGCCAGGCGATCGAGGACCAAGGCTTCGCCGCGGAGCTGCGACGGCGAAAGGCGGAACGCGAGGCCGCGATACAGCACGAGCAACAGCTTACCGAGGCGGGCATGATGCGGACCCGTCTCATTGCTGATACAGAGCTGGATCTGGAGAATAGGAAGCAGGAGAGACTACGTGGGTGGGACCACACGCTCAGTGCACAGAGAGTGGCGAATGCGAAGCAGCTGAGTGCGCTACGGATCAAGGAGAGGGAGACGATAGAGAAGCTCGATACGGCCAGCGACGTGAGGACGGTCAAGAGGATCGAGGAGCATAGGAAGCTCGTGGATAGCCAGAACACCCTCGCGACGAGGCTGGCTGCAGGAGGGATCGACCAGAGAAAACAGATTGGGTATATCACCGGCGAACTTGATTGAAAAGGGAAAGGGGGCTGGATTTGATGATGCCATGTCGTGACATGCTAAAACCGGTTACGGATTTGGAGTTTGAGGGTTATTTGGGCTCAAGGGAATTCGGGGTTGAAGTTCATATGATGATACCAGCTTCGGTCGAGATTGCTGCAAACTTATCGTTACTACTGCTGCATACATATTAGGTATTCATGGGAATTTCCATTCGAGACTTTTGCTAAGTAAGGTGTGTGTCTATTGGGGGAAAACCATCGACTTCGGGAGAGGTTATTTTGCTCTTGCCGTTTTGGGGTTATTGATGGGTAGAGTTGTGCCTGCCATCACTCCGAGTGCTGTCTCTTCGAGACTCTCATAGGGTACTCCCCCACCATGGATATCTGCGCTGCACCTGCCTTGCGCCCTTCACGGGGACTGCCACACGATGATTTGGAGCGCTTTCGACGAACAAAAATTCCAGCAGCTCGTCGAAAGGATCCGATCTCTCAACTCGCTTCTCATGGGCCTCATGGACAACACTCAGATGGTAAACCTACAGCGCGGCATGCGCCAGGGTAGCCCTGTGCTCGGTGCTGGTTGAGAGCTTGGCAGCCTTTCGCTCCAGCCCAGGACATCTATCGTCACCCAAAGGCCCAAGTCGCAAACAGACACAGCCCCTACACCAAGGCCTATGACATTTATACACGGGTAGCTTGGTAGAAGTGCAAGCACGGAACTTGAGCTTTCAATTCATCTAGCAGCTTTGTATTTACATTGCAAAAGGCCTTGGAAATTGAGGCCGAGTCTAATAAGGACAGCAGAATGAAGCGAAGAAATCCAAATGGACAACCAAACTCTCCGACCAGCTCAAACTCCATGATTCAATGAACGCCAACCGAATCCAGGGCCCAGGGCCCTCCCACCCATTCCCAGCGACCTATGTTGGAGGAGTGTACTCTTTTGCCTGGCACTTGGCGCGGATGCTAGTAAGGGGAGAAATAAAGATGCAAGGGGCGAGAGGAGCGGCCCCCTTCCACAACAGAATCAGCAAGCACTGGCATGGAAACTACAGCTACCGTCTCTCGCCGTCAAATGACTCTAGTCACGACCGCGTCACCCTCCACTCTTCGGTAACCTGTATCGCCGGATTCGCCCCTTCCCTCTCGGGATCACTGACTCTCGCCCGGTGGGTGCGATATTCGTCGCCAAGAATTTCCTCATCACTGTTGTCATCAGGCGCGGCGCGGCCCGCCACGGCGCGAGCGTCGGTAAAGGGCCCGTTGATACCCAGCTTGACGTCGCGGAAGCTGCTGCCGTCGCCGTCCGCACGGCTCGTCTGCTGCGACTTGCCGTCTGTGTCCGTTTCGTCTCCCTTCTTGGACCGCCCGCCCGGCATGGCGCTGCCGCCAATCGTTCGCAAACCGTAGCCGCGGTTGTTCGACCCCGTTTCGTCGCCTGCGGCTCCCTGTTTCTGGTACCCGCGGCTGGTGTCGCCCGAGAACATGCGGTCGAGAGCTTGCTTATACAGGGGCCGAATTACTGGGATTCCAATGCAGATCATGGTGACGGCGATCTCGGCGGCCGACCAGACGATGAGCCCGACTGTGTCTTCTGTTTGCCGAGGGCGGTTAGCTGTTGTCAAGGCAGGATCCGTGCAGCACGACTTACTCAGGTAGTTGGTGCTGACTAGGCCCGGCACTTCAACCGTCCGCTTGATGCCACAAGCACCAGCACTAAATGCAACACATACACGTCAGCTCCCGGACCTTGCGGTATTGGCAGGTGTACATACATCAAGCCTAGACTCATACTGGCCGCAATGATAATCTTTTCCCGCTGGTTCATGTTCAGTTTCCAGAGGAAAAGCCAGGGGAATAGTGCGAAGAAGAAGTCGGCAAAGACACAAAGAACTATTCCAAATACCAAGGTTAGCCCACTCATCAAGATCCCAGACCAAAACAAAGCAGTATGTACTTACTGCAGAGAGTGAAAGAGACCGGAGCCGTATTCACGTGGCAGTACCCCCCTGGAATGCGCCTGTCGAAGAGGTAGGCGGGCGGGGTGCATTGCAACCAGAAAACGAAGCAGACAGCAATGGAGGCGGCCATGAGACTACCCATCGTGATCCAAATGGCAACCTTGTGCCATGTCTCGGTGACAAGGCGCAACAAGAAGAGTCCCAGCGACCATTTAGCCACGGCCATGCCAACAACAGCGAATGTCTGCCCAATGGCCTCGTTGAGGATCGCCTGGACGAGCTCATCTATATCTGTGACCTCCCACATATTTTGCCCGAAGCCATACGTCGCCGCTACCGTGGTGAAGCTGGTGTAACAGAGGAGCAAGACCTTGAGGGTTAAGATGGCGGTTAATTAGTCCCAGCGAAAACTTGGACGGGGCAACAGCAAACGCGCAGACTTACAAAAGCAAGGACGTAAACATGGTCATCTATGCCATAGTTCTGTACAATCACAGCGCGTACGTAGATACGGAGGACGACGAAAACAAATGTCAGCATCGTCACCACCCACATGACAGCGACCGCCATCGGTCCATCCCCGGCCATCACCATCTTGACCGTCTTGTCGCCGGCCGGCGGGGTACAAGCGAGAGACTGGGTTTGTTGGGAGACTGAAAGTCAACAAGGATTGGGAGAAAGGAGTGCGGCCAGATTCAGTTTTCTCGTCACTCTCGGGTGGGAGGTTCGCGTTCCCGCGCTTCTTATACAAGACTCGACATCCAAACGATCCAAGGTACCGATATGCAGCGCCCCTCTCGCGAATCTCGTCTGACTCCTCCGCAAAGGCTGCAGAGCCTACCACTGTTGAAGGTCGAGAGCTGACCGGAGCGGCAAAAAGAAACTCTTGGGCCAGGGACCCGGAGGGATGCAGCCACACTTGGAGACACTCTCCAGGGTCAGCAGAGGGGCCTTGATAAATTCCTTGAAAGGCTTTCTCAGCGCTGGAGAAGCTGCCCCCTCAGTGAAGCCATGGTGAGTTATGAAAATTGTTCAGGGGTGGATATTGCGTGCTGATCAGGATCTTTCTTTGTAAGGCGCAAGCTCAAAATCAAAGACAGCAGGACTGCGCAGGATATTTCGCGAACAGGAGGGCCAGCAAGAGCAAATCCGAGGCCCTGCTAGCCCAGGAAGCTTCTGAAGAATTTCACAAGCTTGTAGTGTTTAAGACAAGTGCACACAACATGACACGCAACTTGAAGCCTCTACCACCCCTGACTGTCATGGAGGCCCTGGAAACGCTTCCAGGGCACTTCGTACTACCTGGTACATAACAGCCGAACCCGGACCGAGCCAAGACTGTTGGTTGCGACCGGGACGAAGTCCCTGTCGACCCGACTTCTCCTGAGACAGAAAATCCGGGAATTGCATCCGTTCGGCTCCATTACCTCTCGAGTCTCGACATCTTACTTGATAGGTACCTACCTGGTTGAACCTCATTTCAAAACGCCCACCGGCACTAGGAAAAACGAGGCGAGGCGCCCAGGCCTGCCACAAACGCCACCAAAGCCATGTCCTCACCGCGGTCTGCCGATCCACGTTTGGGGATTTCAGACATTGCTGACGGTGGCTTGAACCCAGCTGTGTGGTAAAGGAGTACCGAAGAAACACAGGCTGTGGCGCCTTAGGTGCCACGGGCATTGTGCGACTCTTTGGTTCGAATGAGCGAGATTCGTCCCGAGTTCCTGGTTTCTGGGCTATTAAATTATATCTGGAAGCTTGCTTCGGCTATTATCCGTCGCGTTCGTGGTCTACACTAACTAAAGCTCT
Source organism: Lasiosphaeria hispida (assembly GCA_033439745.1). Lineage (NCBI taxonomy): Eukaryota > Fungi > Ascomycota > Sordariomycetes > Sordariales > Lasiosphaeriaceae > Lasiosphaeria > Lasiosphaeria hispida. The sequence continues at coordinate 3,716,896 of JAUIQD010000004.1, forward strand.
CTGATACCCACATGCAGGAGATGCATCAATTTATTCTCGAGGTCTGTGAGAGAATACCGGAGACAATCCTCCTGTTCTCCCATGCTGCTTCTTCTTCCTTTTCTTTTTCTTCATGACATACCCCACACCTGTGCTGGACACTGCGTTTACGCGAGGAACCCCTCTTCATCACCAACCTGGAACGTGCAACGAATGAAACAGTGGGAGACGTTCATTGAAGATCGGCAGTCAACTCGCCCTCTGACAGAAAACGTCTTTTCGTGGCACCTGAACCCAACGGGATTTACCTCGCCGCGGTCCGCCGCAAATGATTCGAAGCTTCGAAAAGGGCTTTATAATCGCAAAAGGCACTTATGGGACCTAATCTCAGACGGCTTAGTTCTCCTCTCGTCCATCTTCAGCTTCAGTACATAACTTTAGGGTGGTATTGCATTTCAAACCAGCATGCAGCATCCACGAGCGCAAATGCATGATCTTGAGCTCATACGACCAATGCATTTTATACCACACCAGCACTAGTAGCTTGTGCATGGGTCGCGGAATGCGGAAGGTTGAAATGCACAGGGTCCCTAGTGCCGTTCGTTGGTCAAGACCCCTGGCTTTCGGTGAAGGCTGCGGTCAGTCCCGCACCCTTGGCGGCCACGCCAGCAGCTCGAATGGACGCCACTTCTGCCAGAGCGAGATGGGAGGGGAGGGGGTAGTGGCTAGGATGGGAACACCAGCCTGCACCAGGAATTCGACACCATGGTGTCGCCAGGGAGGGTGTGAAGCATTACCATTCCAGTACCTCCTCAGGTTGAGGGGGATAAGATATGAACGGCCACCGGCTTGTCTGCTTCAACTATCCAAAGTCGGCCCTGAGAGACTGTGATGTTACCTGACCTTCACAAGACGAGGACAGGACCCAGGTCTCAGAACAATCCAAACTCAGCCATGTTTGCGAAGAATAGGAGGGCCCACCCTCATCTGAATCATGGCGTCCAGAGAAGCAACGAGCATGCTGCAGACCAGCCCTTATCCCCGTACATGTACGGAGAACCGAGTCAACATGCCCCAAAAGATTGCCGCAACTAGCACGCGAAGGTGTTTTCCGGCATATCTCGGCACCAGTGAATACATCTGTTGTGGGCCTAGATGTCGATAGTCAACCCCGGATGCAGCGTGGCCATGGGGAAGACGGCACGGGCTCCCCCTCAACTGAGTCGCGTCCCAGCAGCATGATTTGGCTCCGTGGCTTCTTATACAGACTCGAAGCCGGGGACCGGTGCAACATCTCGCCTCCTTCTGTCCATCCTGTCCAGGTCCAGGCACACGCTGGCCACCGTGACTGACCATGGAGCCCTCAAACGGCCTTGTGCTTGACTCTCTGAGTGCATTCCGCCACAGTCTCCCTCTCGCCCATCTCCAGACAGTGTCCGGTCTGGGTCTCGTCGTCGCTCTCGTTGCTGTCCCGCTCACTACCGTCTTTCTTTGGTTCACTGCCTCGTGGGCTGCTTCACCGCTCCGCAAGTATCCAGGCCCATTCCTCGCAGGTAAGAGCCTGTCTCCCCGCTCTGATACCATCCGAGTCCCCCTTGGCTCGGTACCAGGACACTGGTTACGCCTCAGACACCACAAAGAAGACCCACTTACACGTTCACAGGATACACCAACCTTTGGCGACTCGCACAAGTCAAAAGCGGAGATTACCACCTCGTCATCAAAAAGCTCCACGAGAAATATGGCCCCGTTGTGCGAATCGGGCCAAACACTCTCGATCTCGACTATCCCGAGCTGATCAAGACGATATACGGAACCGACGGAAAATGGCACAAGGTCAGTCAAATCAAATCAAGTTCAAGATGGCACGGGCAGATGCTGACAAGACAACACAGACCGAGTTCTACCACAACAACAGCACCATGATCAACGGCAAGATCGTCTACCACATGTTCAGCACGACCGACCAGGCTGAGCACGCGCGCATGAAGCGCCCCATCGTCAAGTACTACTCGCTCAGCAGCGTCTTGGGGATGGAGCCGATCATGGACAAGGTTGTCGGCGCCTTTTGCAAGCAGCTGGACAACCGCTTCGTCAGCGGCCCCAGCGGACCCAAAGAGTGCGACCTTGGCGAGTGGATTGCCTTTTGTAAGTTGCCGCTGTGACTTGGTGTCCCCGCGTATCTGCTGACCAGAGGTAAGATGCCTGGGATCACATCAGCTCGGTGACCTTCAGCCAGAGCTGGGGTTACATGGACAAGGGCCATGACTTTGACAACACCATTGCCGTGGCCGACAGAGCCCTCGACTATTTCTCCGCCGTCGGGCAGATGCCGTGGTTGGACTACGTCCTCGACAAGAACCCCGTCGTGCGCATCGGCCCGCCCAACCTCGGCAACGCCACCCGCATCGCGTTTGAGTCGCTCGTCGCTCGTTTGCAGGGCAAGGACCAGTCGTACGACCCCAAGACGCCCGACTACCTGCAGCACTTTATCGACTCCAAGTCGACACACCCAGACCTTGTCGACGACGGCACCATCATGGGCTACCTCCTCGTCAACATCCTCGCGGGCGCCGACACGACCGCCATCACGCTGCGCGCCATCTTCTACTTCTCTCTCAAGCAGCCCGACGTCTACCGCCGCCTGGAAGCCGAGGTCCGCGCCGCCGGCATCGATCGCGACCATGCCGCCCCGTACAGCGTCGCGCGCCAGATCCCGTACCTCGAGGCCATCGTGCGCGAGTCGATGCGCCTCCACCCCTCTGTTTCGATGCTTCTGGAGCGCTACGTCCCCGACGCCGGCCTCGTCCTGCCCGACGGCTCCCACGTCCCTGCTGGCGCGGCGGTCGGCCTCAATGCGTACATCACGGGCCGGAACAAGAGCGTGTGGGGTGACGACGCCGACGAGTTCCGCCCCGAGAGGTGGCTGCGCGATGAGGCCAAGGGGGAGACAGAAGAGGCCTACCGGCTGCGAATGCAAAGGTTCAATGCGGCCGACTTGTCGTTCGGCGGCGGGTCGCGCATCTGCGCGGGTAGGAACTTGGCCCTGGTTGAGATTTACAAGATTGTCGCGACGCTGGTGAACAGGTATGACATTGCCTTGGCGGATCCGAACAAGGTATGGACCGTGTGGAACAGTTGGTTTCCCCGCCAGAAGGGCATCATTACGACGTTGAAGATGAGGAAGTAAATTACTAGGCTCTCGGGTAGAATGAGTGTCCATTCGGGTTAATAGCGGGCACCTACCTCTAATGTCACCCCCACACCACATTTTCTGACCAAGTCCGGATTAGTGAGTCCAGGTTTTGGCCCGGCTATAGTTACCGCGATTTAAAATTAGGCGTATGTAAGCTGCAAGGATCCGCTCCTGGACTCAGTTCTGGGACCACCAAGTACTACCGTTTTCGTTTGTCTATACAAGCAACCACCATTAAAAGACCCACTGAAGCTACTGCTCGTTCTCAGCGTAGCTCCAACGTACCCGAGTCAGATTTCAATTCTCTAAACTACGGATACAAATACGCTAAATATGTTTCAGTTATCCGTTAGGTTGAGCCACAATTCCCTTTATCTCACTAGTTTTGGCCCTAAATAAGGGACAACAATCCCATTTTCAAGTATGCAACACCTCTATGTTGTACCCTAAAGTTGCCCTCAGCAATTTCTATGTTCGTGTGTAATCCTGAGCCGCTCCTGAGCTAGGGTGAGCTATGGGTGAGCTAGCCTGCACAGCCGTGTGGCCCAATTTTGGGCCCTCAACTAAAGTTGCCATCAGGAGATTCCGGTACGTTCCTCGGTTTATGTTAACCATACCGCATAGGGTGCGGCCACGTCAGCAGTGACGTTAGTCGCAAAATAAGATTCTGCTGGCATGCAATGTAGCCTAGACGTTTAACTGTATGTAGTGAGGCGAAGTACGGAAAGGGGCGGAGGAAGGAATGTCCTTGATTCTTTATTGCTCTCTCGATAATTTCCCTATCACATAGTAGGAAGCACTTCAACATTGGCGTGATACTATGAATGCATTTATAAGGATACAGCTCCCTGGAATACCAGGAAGAAACACACATTTGAATCACTTTTAGGACTCTCAACTTACAGTGCAGTATTTCTGACAAGCCAAAGATATTCCTTCCGTGCAGCCCCACCGTCCCCAGCCACACTATAATTTGTTAGGCTGTTGCATTTGTTAACAGAGAGGGGTCAGTTCATTACGTAGTAGTTGCGTGGCAGTTATGTGGCAGTTCCGTCTATGAGCCACCATAGGGTGAGGTATTTTGCCACACAGCATTCATAAGCCGGAAGCAATAGGTCTTTTAAAGAGGGTATCCAGGCAGTGCCAGAAAATCAGAGAATTTTACACAAGGTGGATCAAAGCTGCTCTGCTTCTGACAGTATTGCCTGTCTTGGGAATGCCCTCTTAAAGTCCGGCCAGATCAGTCACTTTGACTACTAGGCCTTAATTAAGCGCCACTTGTTACACACCATCCTATTGTATAGAAGAAACCGCACTGTCATACTACGAAATGAGAGTATTTATTCTACAGTGATAATGTTAGTCGGTGGTTAACTTTGACGATTATGAAAGCGGTGGGTATAAAAGCGGTAAGTGGAAAGCGGTAAGTAGTTTTGGGTCGGTGCTTAGGCGACGCAGTGAAACGGTTATGAGGCCCAGAATTGGGCCCGTTCGCCAGAACGTCGAGCTGCATCGGATCACTCGCCAAGCGGTCACAGCTTCTATGCTAGTCCCGGGCCCAAATTTTGGCCCAAATATACCAGTACATGCCCTAGGATGGTATACAATATCTCAGCTCAAATTTTAGGATAGTACATAATATCCCGGCTCGGAATCTGGTGCATGGTACACCAGCACTGATGGGATGTCCCACAGTATACCAGTACAAGATGGTATGGCGTGCTCATCAGCTGCGCTAGCATCACTGACACGGTCAACCACCAGTAGGTGTGGTTTTGGCGTGGAACAGAAATATGGCCCTATGGGCGCTGAACAAATCTATTCTGAATCACAATAATTGACTATGGCCTCGAAGGTCCTTGCCCTTCGAGATACATTCTGGCTCTGATGGGCTATCTAAATACTGAGGTCCTGAAGGTCCATGGCTTCTGCCTGCTAACTCAGTGGCGTTTGCCAACGCTGGAGCGTCCACTAGCGCAGCCATGGTGTCAGGGGCGTTCAGCGTGTGACAGATACGGACCACCATCCTGTAGTGCAACCTTCTATCCTCACCACCCCCGGCGCAGCCAGCGTTACAATAATAACGAAGTCTCGAATAATCAGTAGGGGAAAAAGTACTCCAAATTTAAAAGACCTAAAAAACTTCAACTTGAACATATTAGTCAATCTTTCTCAATCTTTCCCATTTGTGCTTACGTGTCATCGCTGGTCCGGAGATCCGTTTTGGAGCATCTCCATCCTCTCAGTTGACCACCTTCTCCTCGACGCAACTATTGAGGTTGTCCTGAATAGCCAAGCCGAAACCGGCACCCATATATCCAAAGCTGGCCTGATCCTGATGACCACGACGTTCACCATCGCTACCTCCGGTGCTACCGGAGACTGTTGGGGCTCGTGCCGCCGTTCTCGATGCCGAGTGCCAGGACAAGCAAGCTCACACAGCCTTATTGTGGGATCCGCGGGTGTTGGGCGCGAGCAACCCACCGATGGTCATCGAACCAGAGGTGGAGGCGTTAGTTACGTACCCGATCGAGATACTGGCCGACTGCTGATAACCCGAAATGGGGCCCTGGGGAACCTGAAGCGTCAGACCGGGTTCGTTGGGCGAGGAGGCGGTGGTGCCAAACAAGGACTACTAGGTTGCGTACATGCGTGTCTAATACGGCGATCCAACCCTTACGGAACGCGGTCTGCGTCTCGCCGCGTGTCGCCAGGGCGTAGACGCTCAGCACAAAGGCCGGGAACTCGAGCATCACGCAGCGCCCCTCCGAGTCGAGCGTCGCGGCGTCGTCCCCAGAAAGCAGCGGGTCGCTGCCGATCTGCTAGTGCAGAGCCAAGTCGTAGAAACTCAACGGCCGAGTTAGGCGCACACAAAACACCTGTGATGCCCTCTTCGGCGCGGATGGGGCAGCACTTGGCCGAGCGCGTGTACACGGTGACGCCTGAGTAGCCTGTCACCGTTAAAATGGGGCCTCGTGGGTTGGCAGGGACACACACCCCCTTCTTATGCTTCAGCAGGCTAAGGTACACGTCCCAGCCCGACACAAAAACCATGTCATCCCGCAAATTCTTACGCTGGATCTTGGTCTCCTGCATGGCGACGATGTCGGTCTCGAGCGTGCCGAACATGGCCTCACATGAGAAAAATGTTTCCAAGATTTGGGGGGGAAGAGTACCTCATATGTGCGGTTCTCGCGCCAGGGCGGCAACGAAAAGTTTCGGATGCCGTTGATATTCCACATCGGTCGTCGCCGCCGGTGGTCGTCGTTACATCATCCGGCCACACCCGAGGTTGAGCCGAAGAGCCGAAGAGCCTCACCCAGTGAAGAGCCAGTGCAGAGTAGTAGTGCGTGCCGATTGACACAACAGCGCATCGCCTCCGGGGGCTGTCGTCAGCGCGCGCTTGCGGTACGATACAGGAACGAGCGAGGTCAAAAGAGGTCTAGGTTGGGGGCCGTTGGCGAGAATGACGTGCTATCGCTCCCTTCGCTTGTTGTCGAGGCGAAGCCTGAACCTGCTGCTGAGCCCGCCGCTAAGGAGCCTGCTATTGTCGAAGCCGCAGCTGTCGAAGAGGCGGCTGTTCCTGAGGGACAGGAGGTAGTAGCAGAGCCCGCTGTTGTTGAGGAGCCCAGGGAGGTCGTCGAGGAGCCCAAAGAAGCCGCTCTCGTTGAGGCTCCCATAGAAGTCATGGAAGCTGTTACCGAGAAGAAGGTCGAGGAGACGGCAGCAGGGTCGAAGAAGCCAAGGCTTCCCCAGAGGAAGCGGAGGAGGCCAAAGACACCCTTCGGAAGGTGCCCTTCGAAATTCCGACGATTCATCGCACGCTGTAGATTGCTCTCGACCGATAACCGGAGATGGACGAGACCTTGAACCACAATACGCCTGCTCCGACTAGCCATGTCGATTGGTAGAGAGAAACGCTGAAGCCGTTCCGTGCTGGATTTTATGTGAAATACCGTTCCCCGCTGCTCGAGGAGTGTCACACCTTACGTCTCTACTTAGCTTCACCATGGTAAACATGGCGAACCCAGACAGCCCTAACGCGGAGGGGTAGAGTACGACTTCGCTGTCCTCCGTAACCTGACCGCCCGTCCTCCCCTTGGAAGAGCCCCATTGGGGGTGCCTTGGGTTGGATGTCAGAACTGGGTCGGATTTTCTCTCCGCAGGCTCCCCAGTCCGGAGACGAGATCATTGCCAGCTAACCAACAGCGCATGAGCCGTACTACAAAGGATTGCGAGCGGACACAACCCAATAAGCTTTGACCCATGCGACTGTGGCGATCATCCTGCCCACCTGTTGCCAGGTCCACTGGGCACTTCAGATCCAGGTAGGGATTCCTTTTTTAAGGTGGTCTGGTCCACCGGTATGCTTCTGCTCCTTAGGTGGAGCGGTTGGGGCGGCGGCGGTCGGCGTTGCTGGCGGCAATGGCGGTGACGCGGGCGGAGGAGGCCTCGGTCGACCTGGTGTACCCAGGAAGTTGGGCAGCCGGGGGAGGGGGGTCGATGGCGGGAGCTGGGGCAGCCCGAGCAAGGAGGTCGTCAATCTCGGCTAGCCGGGTCAGGGCCTCTGCATTGCCCTGGCCAGCACGGTTGACCAGCGCAGCGAGACGAAGGGGCATGGCTGTCGGGGGGGGGGGGGCATGGCTGGGTGGGCCGGGGGAGCTGGGGGCGCTGGGACAGCCCGGGAAGCGGCGTTGAGGGTGTCGGCGGCGGCGTTGAGGGTGCCGGAGGCGGCGGTCATGGTGGTGGCGGCGGCGTTAAGGGCGTTGACGGTGGCATTGATGGTGTCGGCGGCAGTGGTGGTGGTGGTAGCGGCGGTGGCGAGGGCAGTGACGGCCTCGGCGAGCGAGGGATCCCCGGCCTTCCCGTCCATCCCGTCCTTCCCATCCTTCCATCCTTCCCATCCTTCCCATCCTTCCCAGCCGGTCCGACGGGCCCCTCGGTCCCCTCACAAGGCCACCACTACACTACTAACGAGACTAAAACGCAATGCTAACGACCAGGAGCCTAATAGTGACGTTGGCGGTTAACTAGGCCGCCTGGTCGCCAGAGGACGGCTGGGAGATGGGCGACGAAGTGGCAGCTGTCGACATTTTCATAGCTTCCAAACAACAAAGAGACAACGGGTGGAATACGGTCATCGACGAGAAGAGAAAAAGGTGGGAGAGAGAACGGGGACGAGACGAGAAAAAATGTTTGCTCAGACCATTCCTAGCTCCTTCCCTATATTGACGGGATGAAGGTAAGAACAGATACCCCAGTTAAGGGGAAGGTACCGCCCACACCCTCATGCCGGTCAGCGCAATGGAAAACACAAGCAATGTTTCGGCCGCTTCCCACAGAGGAAGGCCTGTTCGGCTAGGGGTGTAGCCTGAGCCGCTAGAGCGAACAGCAGATTCTACCAGCATACGACAGACAGAAATATTTTTCTCCTCCATGACACCAGAGTACGCTGGAATTTATTCGTGGCTCGATTCTGTGGGCATGAAGCGACGTAGGTCAATTGCGTTGCCTAACGACCCAGCCGCGCACCTCACCCCGGCACCAAGCCGCACGGCGATGACGACGACACAATCTTACATCCACCCATAAAACGGCGATCCAGATGGTTGCCCCAATGAGCATGCTCCCCCGGTCCAGACGACCCCGAGACCGACAATCCCCGGCCATCAGACGCCCTCGCTCGCACGTGTCCGACATCCTCTTCCACCGGTAGCAGTAGGGCTAAGAATTACCCATGGGTACCCATGAGTCCTACATATCAACAAGCACAAAAATATAAGATATATGGTTATTTATACAATGGCAAAATGCTGTATTAAGGCCAATGCTGATCCAGTAAAAAAGAGGTCAGCCATATGGCAAAGTAATGGATGTGCCCATCCCTGTACTAATCCTAACAATTTGGGGTTACTGGTAATCACGGTGCTAATCCCATTGATCTGTGACCAACCTCTGCCCTATTACCAACCGGGTTCAAATGCATTCAGTTCAAGTCCCCTACTAAGCCGACAGGGACTCATTAGCACCGCCCGGGGTTTCACCACCTGCAGTCGCCTCTGCTTCAGCACCACCTGGACTTTCATTACCCCCACTAGCCAGATTACCAGCCAGATTACCATCGCTCAAGGGCCCGAGGACATTAGATTCCTTGCGGGCTTGGATTTTCTGGACTTTCAGAGTCTTGATCGGCATCAGAGTCTTCATTCTCATTGGCCTGTAATTTGGGAAGAGGGTTCTTCGGCTTCTTGATAGCCTGAACATTCTTCCCCTTAGGGTTGGCCCAGGCAATTTGACGTTTTCCTAGCACATGTTTGGCTCGCTCCATGCGCTATGAGTTATAAGTCAGTATGATTACCATACAGATTACCACAACTCAGATGTAAACATACCTCACCAGCCAGTTGCTAAAACATTGTGGGCGTTTAGTAGAGGGAATTCATAGCCCAAAATAAGCCTACAGGAGCAAATTTCCACATCAGCCGGAACAGAAGCTACATATCCTTTGGCATGACCATAACACAGCGGGCATGGATTACAAGGAGATTCATGGCTAGAAATATAGAATTAGTATATATAGTAATATTATATCACTAATAATAAGGGTACTTATAGTCAAAGACATTGACTAAAAACCCCTCTGATGCTTCTTAAAGGCATTCAACGGCTGCCCATTGCCATCTGAAACCCTCCATGACCAAGGTATCATAGGTAACCTCTTTGACCAGGCAAGCAAACAGGGCAAAGGGTATCAAGAGTTGGGTCGATTTTTGGAAGGCCATGATTTCCTTTAAAGCTTTTACTATAGATGAGGTTAGTCAATGGATTACCATAGGGATTAATACAATATATACCTCCATGTCTAGCCTTTCTCTTTATCTTAGGTGTCTTGGTGCCACCATTCATATTCTGGTTCTGCTTCTTTAAGATGGTCAGGAGCTATATAATCTTTTTACCCCCTTTACCCTATTAAGCTGGAGTCTTGCCATTACCCTATAGAACTGGATTCTTGTGGGGGTGCTTACTGGCTGGCATAAGGGTTTTCATGGGTCCCCTGAAATTTTTAGCCAGTGCCTACTGTTTAGTCTGCTTTTGTAGCTTAGCTTTGCAGGCTATAGTATCCTTTTTCTGTGTAGCATCTTCTTTTTGCTTTTTTTTCAGTGCCATGGCCTCCTCTCTTTCCTTTTTCTCTTGGGCATGTTCTTCCTCTCTCTCCTGCTTTTGCTACATGATTTTAGTAGCTTTTTCAGCTTCTTTTACTACTCTTTTCTACTCTCTCTTAGCAAAATTAGCTACCTTTTGCTCTATAGAGAGTAGGGACGTTATTATAAACTGCAATGGCATTAGCAATTACCACCAGGATTAGCATATCTTAATACATACTGGTGCCTAGAGGCTGGTGTAGGGTGGTGGTGCAAAGGTGTAGCGGTGTAAGGGTGTGGAGGTGTAAGGGTGTGGAGGTGGGTAAAGGTTTGGAAAGGATTTTGCCCTGCTACTGCCCATTTTAGTTTTCCACATGGCCTGTATGCCCAATCATGGTTCAGGTGGCCTGTACGCTCATGTAATTTTTAAACATAGTAGGCATGAATTTAATTCCCCTACCCTCCAAAACAACAAAACCTATACCTGTATGAAAACCCTACCAACCACCCACCTTCCCATTACCCTATATCATAACCTGCTTTTGGGTATAAGTATGGTAATCTTTATGATAATCTACCTATTAATATAGGTTTTTAAGGTTAATAAGATGGCAAAGAGAAAGGACCCTGGTAACCTGAGCCAAAACCCAAACACTAAAAAGACATAGGAGAGATGGGCTAACCTAGATCCTGTTACTTATATAGTGGAGAAAGCCTAAAAAGCCTTAATAGAAAGGATAAGGTAGCGATTGAAGGCACTTTAGCATTTAGAATAATATCTTTAAGCATCTACCGACTAGAGACATAACCTTAAGGAGGAAGAGAAAGCAGATATTCACTAGTATTAATAAGTCTATATTATATTAATTGATATGGTCATCCCTTATTAACAAGATAATAGCCATATAAAAAATACCTATCCTGATCAGCTTAAGTTATAACTTGGGACTAGTATCAATAACTCTATCAATAGCCTGGATTAGGAGGAAATTCTATGGGATGATTTAGATGAGGAAGTAAGATATAACTAAGAGGACCAAGAAATGGAGCTTTAGAAGTTAATGGGTATTATATGGAAGTATTATATTGTATTTAAAAATATAGTAGATGCCCTTAGTCCAGGCTAAAATAAGAAGAAGTATAATTATATACTTGCTTTGGTATGGCTCTTTTTATCCCTAAATAATAATAACTAACTGGTTCCCTAGGCATTATATTCTACTAATCACTCCTATGCTTTAGCTGCCATTATCATATTTCATGCCACCACTATAATAGCCAAATATAAGGAGTAGTTTAACTAGGCTTGGTAGATTCTTAAGAAGGTATAGAAAATACACCATAAGATAGTATATGAGATATGGCATTAAGAGGAATCTGGCCAACTTGGGTATAAAGATCATGAGTAGGTGGTAGGCTACCTGATTAACATATCAATTACCATAAGCTGATATAAGAATATAGGCCAACCAAGTAGATTATAGCATGTGATGCCTTTTTTAGTACTAGGCCATTGAATCACTTGCTGCCAAAATCCATTATCAGTACCATTACCCTAGTTGGTGGCTAAACTAGATCAAGGCAATTATGTAGATATAAGAGTATGACTTGAAAGTACCTCATAATATTCCAGTAAATAAGCCTCTCCTAAGAGCAGTTGCTAATCAGTAAGAGAAGGTATCTAAATATCTAATCAACATTTACTGATATTTTAGGGATAATAAATACCTTACCTTTAGTAAAGTCTAGGTTTACCAAGTAGTATTTACTAGTATATTAGCCTAGTATCAGAAATATATTAATAGGTTTGCCAACATAGATCATGCCAATATTAGTAATAATGATATATAGCTTGCCTATGTATTTAAGGAATTACTGACTAAATTTAAAGAGTCTGGGAAGACATTGTCATTTTTTATAGAAGAGGAGAGCATAGCATATCACTGTATCCTCAATATCCACTCTGGTTTTTTTAACCATCCAAAGAAATACCATATCTAGGAATAGTATATATAATAATAAAAGATAGTAATCAATATACTAACCTAACTAATAATAGGGCTACCAAGAATAATAGTCTCTTTATACTAGAATAAAAGATTCAAGCCCTCTAGAACCAGTATGTATAATGGGAGAATGTATTAATTAATATACTAATCTAACTGGTAATAGGGTAACTAAGAAAGACTAGGTGGCTAAGCAAGTGGCATTTCTAAAGAGAAAAATGCAAAGACACTAGAAGCTTTATAACATAAAATGGCTACATGCCATATTCATCACCAACTACCTATGGCTTCATACTTACCATCAACCTAACCTAGTCCCTATATACTTCTTAAGCCTATCAACCAATGCTTATATTCATATTATCAGTAAGTATAGTAATAGGGCTATGTTTATAGGGGTTACTGATGGTAACTGGGTTGACAAGTATATTGGCGATATTGAGTGTCTCCTGGCCTGGAATTATAAAGAGGCTCTAGTAATGGTTTTGACACCCCAGTTCCAGGTTCCTAAACTATTCTGGTTTATCTGCCTAACCTATAAGGAAGATATCCCTCACCTCCACCATAAACTAGCTATAGTCATTATCCAAACTAAGGCTATAGCTTAATATCTTACATAATACAACCCTTAGAATCCAGAGAAGGATATAGAGCTTCTTATAGTAGATATAGTAGCCATGGATATTGGTAAGGGTTAATGGAGTAGGTAGGAGAATGGAGGATACTATATGGCTATATATATATATGATTAATATATAAATTACTATAATTATAATACACTAGGGATAGATAGAAAAGATATTCAGGTCCTGACTAAGACTATAACAGAGATATTACTTTATTAAAAAGCTACCTAACATCTTTTATTAAAACAACATTATCATCCTAACAGCTTCTAACCTAAAGTCCTTATAAGTTTCATATCTTTCTTTATTATAATAACTCTCTTAGCATGAATTATATATAGATTTGAACCTGAAATATTAGTAATAGTAATAATAGAAGATAGTAATAATACCTATAATCAAACATGGAAATAAGATAATCCTCTGCCATAGTTTAAAGCATAAACAGTATAGCAGACTAGATTCTAAACTATCCATAACATAGGATATCATACAGAATCTCACATACAAGTCACTGGAAAGGTACCTTTCAGATGCAAAGATCAGTACTCTACTACTATACCTTGATCTTAGATTACCAGCAAGATACTAGGCAGGTTAATTGATATGGTAATCAATATGATAATCAGAAATAATATATATATCTCTTAAATCATCACTTTTTCAGTTATTACTTATATAGCTACTTCTATATGGTAGGACATACCCTTGGTATACCAGGTACATGTTTCTTAGGCTTAATGAATTTCTGCTTAGAATAGTCCATAAACCCTATCTTCTTTATAGTTTTTATTACCATCTCCTTCCTTTTGGCCTATGGTTTCTAGATAGCTTGCTCCTGGGCAGAACCCTTAGGCCTATCACTCTATTAATCAGTAGGTCCATCTGACCAGGGCTAGGCATCATTAGATCTTAGACTGGATTTTTCTTAGCTGTGTATGCTGCTTGAAGATCAGATATCCTGGTATAGTAATTACTAGGTATTGTCTTGAATAGTCTGGTTAGATCATAGAGATTGTCTATGAATGCCTAAAGGGGGGGTTATAGGCCTTTGGTTGATAATATTTGGCAGCAAGTCATCAGGTTCCAGCACCATGATAATATTTGGCAGCAAGCCATTAGGTTCCAGTACTAGTGGCATGATATGATGGGTATTTTAGGGGGCTGTTAATGATTTTTATTAGTGAAAGGAAAAATAAATTCCAAGGCAAAGGCTAACACAGTTCCATTTCATAGACTTGCTAATATATATGCTTGTTGGCATGGGTACCAGTTCAGATAAGACATATAATAAGCTATATTAATCTCTATACTAATCATCAATGACTTCTATTTTCTTTATTATATCTTATGTCCTTTGTCAAAGCCATTATTTGGTATAATGGACAATAACACTATATTACAGAATATGTTTAGGGTATTAGGCAATGCCCTCCCTGGAAATAGAGACCCTTATGAGTATGATATGGATAGTTCCATTGAAGACAAGCTTAGAGGCCTTGACTATGATGGTAGTTGCTGAGATACTATTAATAATGAGGAGGATAATGACGATGATGACGATGATGACAAGGACGACAATGACGACAATGACAATAATGGCGATGGCAATGGCGATGGCAACGATGATGATGATAATGACAACAAAGACAATAAAGACAATAATAATAATGGCGGTGACAATGGCAGTGGTGACAATGGCAGTGGCAACAATCTAGATTCCAGAGATACCCCTCCCAATATAAGGTAATATGTTAGGAAAGGAAGGGGTATCTACTATTGGTTACCTAATGACCATAAGGCCTTCATCAAATGGTTTATATAGATATTATGGTTCCAGGTAGACTTTATATCTAACCTAGATAAGAAAGACAAACTAGCTCTATTGGCATTTAATGGTGATAAGAGGTCTGAAGTCTGGGAAAGGTTCTACCAGGGTGTAGACCACCAGACTAGGAAACCAGTCATTGTGTATAAGCGGTGTGCAAACCAACTTGCACACCCATCCATTCCTTTGGCTATAGGGACATCCTCTATGGCCAAACACCTCTAAAGTAAAACATATGACCATCTGCCCCCTCAAGATGTCTCTGATACTCACCTAACTTATCAACCATATAACCTTTCCTAGTCAGTTAATATATTTATTCTACATTTTATATAATAGTCCAGGTGGTAATTTATATGATAATCTATGTAATACTCTATGTGGTAATCTATATGGTAATTAGCTTACTCATTATCCTCTTAGATTGCCCCTAGCCAACAATAGTCAGAGATCCAATGTATTAAGAACTTGATCACATTTGTCATTACTCTTTATCTTCCTTTATCCTTAATAGTAAACCAAAAATTTCAAGAGTTCTTGGCCTCATAGAACCCCCTTTATAAGGACATTCCACATTATCAGACATTATAAAAGCACCTAGCATAAATGCATATAATAGCTATTGACAAGATACTTATATTATAGCTCCCTGGAACAAAGGTATCTATCTTATATAATGGGTGGTTAAGTAAAGGTATGAAATGGGCATTTTATAGGGTCATGGCATCATTTATTAACCAGGACTAGAAGTCTATGTCTATCCTTCTCAATATATACACACATAACCATAGCTCATCAAGGACTATAATTGATAGCTTAACCACCAATATCATCTTCCAACATAAACTCAGCCAGCACATCATAAGTATAACCACTAATAATACCTCTAATTTCTCTATAAAAGGCATCAAGTCATGCCTCAAGCACCAATATAACAGTCATGTCACTAACATTTTCAGAATCTCCTATTTTACATATGTTATCTAACTAGTAAAGAAAGACTTCTTTAATATATTTTATATTCCAGCTATAGTTTCAAAGAACAAACTTATCTTAGATACAGAAGACAGAACTACTAAATTCCCAGACATGGATATAAATAATAAAGACCTTATTTAACATAGTCTTTCAAAGGTAAGATATTTACTTATCTTAGCTAGTTTGGCCATTATATTAATTTATATAGTAATCTTAGCTCTGTCTCCTTGCTGCCTTAATCAACACCAGTACTTAATGAAAGGACCTTTTCTATAAGTACTAAAAGAAGAGTAGAGACAAGGACAGGAATATATTATACTTAATCCTACCCTAGGATATAGTAACAAGATAGAGCTCTATAACCTTTCTACTCACCCAGGCTATAAAGCTCTAAGCTAGCATTAACCTTTTTATTACTAAACAAGCCCTAAAGGAGAAAAAGCATCCCTATTTTCCCAAGCTTTATATCAGTAACATGGCATGGCAGAAGATATTATATTTGATTGACTATACTAAGCTAATGTCTATATTAACTAGGCTATTTGGTCTTTAGAGGTCAAACTATATTAGCCATATCATTCCTGCTTTTATTTTCTTGTAGAGATGGCTAAAGGATATAAAAGCATTACTGTAGAAACAAGTGGATATAGATCCAACTTGGGGGGCATGGGTCATAGAGTTTCAATCTATATTAGATGCCACTATGGAAAAGCTTAACAAATACATCAAAAAGATAAAGTAGACAAAGGAGGTCTATGCCATTACACTCCTACTATACCTTCCAACGGCAAACCAAGCAGACCATAGATTCAAGTACTAGGATGAAATCAACATAGAAGGCTTAGCCTTAGTAACAAGGTCATATATAATCTAGATATTCCATTAGGTTTATACCCAATATAGGCCACAAATACTTTAAGGCCCTAGGGGTACTACTCATACTATCACTACCCTTAACCTCTTAGAGTTACTCTCCAGCCTACCTTGGGTTACATCCAGAACTTTTACACCAACTAATACCAAGATCAATACAGAGATTGACAATAAGATAAATATACTCATGGCTTAAAGTATATTTCATTAACTAATTTAATATCATATTATATATACTGATTACCATATTGATTATCACAGGGCTACCTTCTGGTAAGAACCTGTTTGATTGGTGGAAGTACTACTTAAAGGCTTACCCTTTTCTTAGTGGCATGGCCATAGACTTTCTCTCTATTAAGGCTGTCATGACTAATATGGAGTAGGTATGGAGCGAAGCATCTATACTGTTCAATGCAAACCAGAGTTTAATGTTGCCAAATACCATAGCAGACTACCTTCTTCTCCACATTAACCAGAAACATACTACATTTCTCCATACTATATCTACCTTAGATGATGCAGATATTGGCGATATAACTATCATTGACCTGGAAAAACAGCTTAAGGAGCTTATAAAGGCTCTAGAGTTCCATTACATCACCAAAGATAGGGAGTAGAGTATATATAGTCAGATTGAGGTTGCCAATGGCAATGATGCTCTATCATCCCTAGGGAGAATCAGGATAATGCCGATGTGCTCCTTGCCACCCCGAGAACCCATACCACAACCTCTGATATCATAGCTTGAGCGTCCCTCGGCTGAGTCAGGGAGGAAATGTAGGGCAGAGACTATGCACATGAGTAGCAATTGGTCAAGGAGAGTATGTGGGACCGAGCAACCCTCTGCTTCTGATACTTAAGAGGGCAGGGCCAATAGTCAGGTAGCGCCCACATAGCCTACTTGATAATCAGTATGGAAAATCGCTCACCATAACTATCGTAAGCTGGATAGTAGAAGTCAGTTTCCAAGTCAGTATACTTAGGGTTTTATTATATCATCAGGTTGACGGGGCGGTCAAAATTGATTAGCACATAGATTACCACATTACCATGTATGTTCATTAGCCCTAATTCAGTCCAATCCAACAGAAAGTACTCTTACTAAACCTATCCCTTTATACCATACTTATATCATGTTTGCTAATATGGTTGAAAAACTTTTTTATGTAGGAGAACCCTAACCTCTATATATGCACTTGGACCCATTTGACCCATGGGTACCCATGGGTACCCATGTGAATGGGTGGGTAAATGGGTCCAACCCACGCCAAGATTTGGGTACCCAAAAATTACCCACCCATTCACATGGGTACCCATGGGTACCCATGGGTGGGTAATTCTTAGCCCTAGGTAGCAGGACGGCCTCCTCCCCGCACCAATAGCGCGCACGTATGGAGCTGCTCGAGGACGGCTTCGATCGTGCCAAGTTCCACGACGTTAAACTGTCGCCCAGCGTCGCCGAGGTCGTCATGGGCCTGCAGACGATCAAATTCGGTCGCGGGGTAGTTCCGGCGGCTCACAAGGTGTGTGTTGGCTTGGATGGCTTGCCGGTGTAGTGCTGCTGACCTCCTTCTCGGTGTGTATCACCAACGGTCTCGGCTCTACGACAGCCATGTACTCAGGCGGAGCTCTCCAACTCCGACTCTCGCGGGCCGAAGTAACATACTGTTGTATTTCGTCGACATCCATCTTGTAGGCTTGCTTCGGGTGGGGCCGCAACTCAAAGCAATGCTGTAAGTACCCACCCGAGTACGGTTCTTGTGGCGGTACTGACGTTAAATGCGACGGCCAGTACCGAGAACGCGCAGAACCGTCGCCTAGGAACTTCCATGTAGCAAATACTAAGAGTCGTCCCTCGGGCCAAGCGGGAACAGTATCAGGCACGACACTAACAGCATAATCTGTATAACAGCGCGGACAGGAATTTCTAGATAGAGGCTGTTAGCTATCATATACCTACCTCTTTTGCAGGTAAGGAGGGAGAGAAATGCGTACACGACGTTAAACGAGATGCTGTCGTGACACATGCAGTGCACTCCGTGGAAAAGCGCACATTGAAGCCGCTTGTGAATATATGCCTTGTTCGACAGTAAGGGATCCGTCTGGCTATGTAAGGTAGCCTTAGGAAGTAGAAACGAGATAATTTGGCTAGCTTCGTCGTCGCTGAAGTGCTGGTCAAGACCAAAACTAGCCATGTGCGGGATAAGAAAGGGGTATTGATCGCCCCACCGAAGGTGTCTACAGATGGGGTCGGCGTGTGTGAGGGTATGGCCGATTTCGTACAGTGTTTGTAGCGTCGCTGTGTGGCCGGGTCCCATACGGGGCGCCCACACGTCTTGTTGCCGCATGATGACTGACTTTTCGTTAGTTACTGGGACTTCCTTTTCCAGGCAAGCAACAGGCGGCCCAAGTTAACATACCCGTCTTGTGGTGGACGTCGACTCTGAATCGAGTGAGTGAGAAGCCGCGCCCCGTCGATTGGCCAAAGGGTCTTGCGAGGTCGGCCGCCATTTTCTCCGAGGTAGAAGGGTCGACGTCGTAGCATTTCCGGCCAGGGGAGGCCGTTGTCTTCTTCCAGGCCTGGGCAATCGAATCGGGAGTAGGTAATCGGAAACCGCCCGTCCCGGCCGAACGGCCAAGAGGACCTGGCTCTGGCTCTGCGGGTGATGGAGAACAAAGGGGGTCCGTTATCCCCTGCGCCCGGACCGCCATGCCCCCCGGCACAACGACGACGCCAGGAAGCCATCTACCGCCGTTCGCTGCGCAAGCATCGTCAACGCCAGCGCGAGGCTTGGATTTACGCCGGGATCATGTCGGCCGAGTCCGGGCTCGTGTTCATGAATGTCACCGGCCACTCCTGCTCCATTACTCAGCCCTTGTCGTCGTCAAACGCGGTGGATCATCAAGTTGCGGCATACAGGGACGAGGCTCGCCTCATCCTCGAAGTCCCGCGGTTGCTGCTGCCGTTCCACACCCTTATTAAGGATCGAGACGGTAGAATACACAAGATCCTCGCGATGGATACGTTGGTTGCCTCCCACGGCATACGCGCCACTTAGGGTTTCCTTCCCCTCTATGTGAGGCCTAGTTCTTGTCCCTTGTGCTAATTTCTGGTCCTGAAAAGTTCCACAAAGCTCAGCCATTCTCGGCCTGCGTCTCTACGGACTTTGAATCTTCAGGCACCCAGCGCTTGCGGCTGCCCTCCAGCACCGACGCGCCACACCATAAGGACGTCATGACTAGAATGTGACAGCTGCTCTGGCCACTGGGATCACCGCGAGCCTAGCCTAGACGATAATGCATACAGCCAGCACGGCGCCAAATATCTGGAGACCCCGGCTGCTGAAGGCCTGGCCCAGCGCTTCGGTAGCCGTCACCTGACAAAGATATCAGCATGAGGAAGACGGGAATGGAGGGCATAATGGGGGGCGTAAACTGGGTTTTATCTGACTTTAGGGGGAGGGGGAGGGAAGAGGAGCGAAATACGTTGGGAGGGGGGGGGGGGGATGTCTCACTTTTGGGCCACCTGTGTCCCAAAACCTAGGACCTCGCGAAAAGTTGCCATTCGAACCGCAGAGTACTGCCTACTCGTCTAAACCATGTTTGGCAATTTCTCTGATCATTTACTGAGCAGTGCCTGAGCAGCGCCTGAGCAAGGTGGCTAGGGGTGGAGCGAGTGACTGGGGCCGGTGAGGGCAACTTTAGGGTAAAACAACAAAACATCTCTTTTTCCAATGTACACAGTAATGCAGCCACTTGAACCTAAAGAACCACTGCAAAAAAATGGAAGAATTCTGCCGTCACTGGGCCAGTATCTAACACCTTCGGTTTTTTGGGGTGTTAGATACTGGCCAATTCTTGACCAGTGCGTGCCCTTTGAGTTGCCCTGCGCGACAATTTTGTTAGCATTCCCACCAAAACCTGTTCCAAAGGAGAATCAACATGCCAGATGCGGTTCAAGCCACCAATATCTCTTTCGGGGTAAACCTACCTTCCGAGCACTTGGTAGATGGTTCGTGCGGCACACAGGGCTTCGTTCCACGCGATACCAATCCGTGGAACAGAAAGTCTTGGTGCCCTATATATCTTCGCCCATGCCGAAAGCCAGAGAGTCGCCCACAAGTTCCAGATCAGCCAGAGCACTGTATCGGAGATCATGACGAGCATGTTGCCACGCTTTGAGTCCTTGCACAAGGCGTTTGTACGCCTACCGCCGGACGACTGGCTTGATCCTTGAGCTGAACCCCAAGGCCAATGCCTTCAACGGTTGTATCGGTGCAGTTGATGGCACACATTGCAGCGCATATTCGTCTCCGTAGAGGATCATTGGCCAACCATTGATCCTGGCTTTGGCTTGAAGAGCTAAGATCCGGAAGTGGCTCAACCACTATGGTATCTTCTTCGTCCAAAACAGGCGTTGGAAGGTAACAACACCAACAATTCCAAGATCCTCAACACTTTTGCATGTTGAATTCGGAGTCTATTTGGGTGTTCAACCGGTGTTTTCCCGAAAGCGGTGTGGGCGCGGGAGCTAGGCAACACTACTGCAATAGCATTTTTGAACAGGCATACTGGGCAGTGGCCAGCCGATCAGGGCCAAAAAAGAAAGAAGGCCAGGGACAGCGCAGCCCACACAAAAGGGTTCAAACCCAACACAATTCTGGACAGCGAGGACCTTTTCAAGTTTGCTGTCTCGACCAATCCCGAGTGCACCGGAGTCGCCTGGATTGCCAATTCCATCGTCATCGAACTCCCATCCATGAGCGAGGAAGAGTTCTGCATCAGACTAGGCACCCTCCCGTGCATGTACAATGGCATGCCATCCGAGGTTTTATGCTTCAGTGGACAGGAGTAGTGTGCTAAAAGGCACAAGCAGCCGCGCCCCCAGCTCCCAGAGGCACAACGGGTCGAAGACGATATGGATTACATTATTCGTGATGGCAAGTTTTACCCAGGCACAATGATCAGCTCCGCTCACCAGGGGAGAATCCCACGTTCCGCTGCATCTAGCATATTTAGCTCGTGGCATGTTTGGGAGAAGTTCGCCGCGGCCAATCCCCATGTTTTACCCAGCGACGATAGCGAAGAGGCCCAGAAACTCTTCAGAGTATACCACGGAGCATCAATGTTGCCTGTTGCAACGGTTGTGGCAAGAGTCGGGAACACTGATCCTGCGTTGGCCCGCCTCGATGATGGCATCGAATTCGATATAGGCGCCCAACTCACTTTGATTCGGCCCGCATTGGGCTTTCCCCCCGCCTTTCAGGACCATAACTTGAAGCTCTACAAGGAATCTTGCCACGTTTGGTCCAACAACTGCAAAGTGACGCGGCATTACGCAAAGGTTCGACTTGCTCTGCCTGATGGTGATGCTGGCCAGGATGGACCGCCCACATTTAGCTACTCCTTGCTGCTTAGCGACCATGGACACCCTCAAGCGGGCAACAGGGTGACCACTGGCGTGAAGTCATAGTCTACCCGCAGCAAGCGCTTACTGGTCCTAGTCCCGTGGCTCACCCCACCGGCCCCTCGCCATCTTTGTCTATTTCTGGATTCGTGCAAGACGCTTACCCGGGCCCCATGGACGGCAAAGGCAAAAAGAGGGCTAGATTCAATGTGCCAAATATCGAACCTCCACGCAGTCTCACAACGAGCCTCGCATGTGGCCCCGGAGCTCCCATCTTCAGCTTATGCAACACACTTGGTGGAGATTTCTAGAAGAATCGGTGTTTGGGTTTCCTTATTAGCGGCAACTACCAATGCCATGTTCACGACAAGACGTCTGGAGAGCGAGAGCTGGTTCCCCTGCGCGAAATCCTTCCCTGTCATCGAGACATGCAACCAATACCGGTCCGGCAAAGGTAAGACAGACCCAACCCCATTATCTCCCAGGCTAACTAGAATCAAATCTTGTTCTCACTCGCTATCGCATTTCTGGAGGGAGGGTGATGGCTATGGAAAACTTGCGACCTTGCGGGTTGCGAACGAACCGCCTCACGAAGCAGATTGAAGAACACGAGGGGGAGAGGTTCCGATCGGTTGTCCACAAGTGCATGAACCCGCAAACCAGTATGACTTCACTTTTGCGAACAAGGGGTTTCGCGAGCAATTCATCAAAGATGTGTTGTTGCCGCTGCACCGGGATAGCATGAGCTTGGATGACAAGCATTCGACGCAATCTTCACTTCTCAAGGCTGTCGCGACTGACGAACGAAGCGACGCCAGCAATTTTAACTCGAAGGGAAGGCCGTTTGGTAAGATTAAACGGACGAGAGCGTTATTGATGTTTTGAACCAACAAAAGGTTAACCTTGGCCTAACATTGAGTTGAGATGCATGGATTTTATAGGGAGTGCGTAACAAGGCACCATAGGAGCCCTTTAAAGGTTGCACTGAGGTGAACTTTTGCATCTCGACCACCAACGGAACAATTCAACGCGCGCTACGGCGTTCGAAAGCCCGAAAAAAGCTCTATCTGTTGACACCATCCTCACCAGCGTGCACATAGTAGCGGATGCGTGAGAGGGGGTAGGATACAAAAGGTAGGGACTGACTGCGTCCTTGCAATAAAAGTTCCCCACATAGGGCACGGACCCCCTCGTCCCCCACCACGATCACCCGACCAACCATTAAAAACACAACAACCCCTGAAGATCCCTGAAGACCCCTATACCTCTCCCTCCCCCCTGAACGCTAGGCAACGCAGGCCTAGACCAGTCGATCAACTATCCAGGGGTAAGCCGCCTGTAGTAGTCAACGACCTAGCTGCTATGCCACTACCCCCCTATCCTGAGCCATAATAAAGAGACTAGCAACAATCACCGCCATACCAACATTGGGTAAATAGAGCCGCAAACAATCCACATAACCTTAACCATGCATGTGTGTAGGTACCTGGATAGGTACCTAGTTAGGGGAACCATCCAATGACGTTGAAAACAAACCCACAGCCCTCGATTTGCCCACGTTAGTGACAGCAGTGACGTGGACCACTAGTTAAACCCAAAAGGAGAAGTTGACGGCACATAATTTCCTCAACTGTGGTTAGAGGCGACGGGCACGCCCCCTACCAACCCCACAGCAATCCCCGTGGCTGCCTCTGGACTCATGACATCCATCAGCACCGAGACGATGCACAAGCTAGCCGTCAGTGCTAACGGGCCCCAGTTCATGATGCCGTCAAGAGCTGAGGATGCATTCTGCGAGAGCGTCCCGAGCAGATTGAGAGCCGTAAAGAGGACCGTCCCACTGAGGAGTCTTCGCTGGAGAGCATTCGGACGACGGAGGAGCTCGAGGGTGAATAGCCCTATGGTGACTGCTCCCCAGGTTCCATATGCCGCCAACCAGTAGGCCTGCGGGATGGTGTCGCTGCTCCGAAGGGGCGGGATAGCGCCGGCCGTTGCAATCGTGATCCCAAAGGCAAAGTGCAGTATCAAATTCGGAACGGCGTGAGGCTGGGCCGCGACGAGTGGCAAGCTTGCTGCCCCTGAGCAGAACGCTGCGGTGATGGCGATCCTCTTCAGGGTCCCCCAGTTCGATCCTGAGAACGGTGGAACGTGCCCGCTTTGCTGCCCTTCCTGTTCTCGGCCGGGAAAACCCGCTGCTATGTCACTCCACTTGGTTCTACTAGCGGTGTCCCATTGACCGTGCTTGAAATACTGCCCAAAGTGATCTGCGCGGTATGATATCTTGCTCGGGTTGCACTCCCGGAACTTGTACACATCCTGAATATGGCGGATGCGCTCTTCCCAGTCTTGCTCGGTGGTAAAGGCGCCTGCTGGATTTCGTCCGGATCTGGGAAACTCATCGCCGCAGTAACCACATGTGCCCGCCTCGCCGGGTTTCGTGGTGCTGTCGTGGAACGCACGCTCGTATCCTGTCAGGGCCGAGCACGACCAGCTGTGTCGCCGCACGTGGAGGGAATTCTGATGCTGTTCGGCCTCATTCTTATCCGTGAAACGGCGTCCACAGAACAAACATTCGCACTGCTTCTCAGCCTCGTGATTCCTATGATTTCTGTCAACAACGCATGACTTGCAGATCCACGTCAACACCAAAAACATACTTTAGCTCCTCTTCCGTCTCAAACTTCTTTGGCTTCTTAGGACAGCATTCACACATATAAGGCCCCTTCATCTTGGCTGCCACTAGACTGCTAGAATTTTTAGGAATCTCTGTAAGCTTCCGTGGCGAGGCTAGTGGCCGTCCTGGCTGCCCCGTCATCGCCTGCTCGCTCCGTGTCCATTGATGCGGCGATGGCAACGCGATAGAGCCGGAAACAGCGGATCGAGGCGAGGTAACGGCGCTGAGTAGGGCTGCGTAGGGGCTGCTAGGGTCAGTGGGCGGCAGACCACCGGGTGACAAACCATTGGGAGACCAACGACCATACCAACCCAGGCCAGTGATGCTGCTCGCCGTCAGGTTGCTTGTATAGCTGCCACTTCGACTGACTGAAGAAGGGCTCAAAATAGAGCCTTGCAGTGGAATCACAGTCAGCCGTGGAGTGGGCGAGCCCCTGGACATAAGTCCTCCCTCTCTTCTTCTCAGCCTATCGCTGGCCTGGGGGATATCATCACTCGGTGGCGACGAAGCCCTACGCTTCTGACCAGCCTGGTAGTAATCAAGCCACCTCCACTGATCCTCGATGTTGAGGGTTCGCATGCGAGGTGTCTCCATAGGAAAGTTCGTCGAGTCGTCGCGAGTCTCATAACGTGAAACCGTAACATCATCTGGCACGGAGCCGCTATTTGTTCTTCGAGTGCGTGGGACGGGAGACCGCTCCAAGTCCCCGTTATACATACGGGGCGAATAATAGTGTGGGCTAGCGTGGCTGAAAAAAGAGACGGCCGACATTGGCCCAGGGGGCCTGTCAATCGAGCTGTCGTTGTGCCGGAAGTGTCCCAATGACCTGACGCCAAAGGGAGAGGGAAAGTCAGACGACCTGTGGAGGTGAAGTTAATTAGACCAAGCCGTTGGAATGCAAGCTCCTACACCATCCCAGCCTGCCAGCCGTAACTAACCTCATGCTATCGATGCTCTGGTAGCCCTCGTCGAACCCGCGCCTACACGACAAGTCGCGGCGCTCGAAGCTGAGGCCAAACGAGTCACCCAACGGGCCCGCATGGTTCTGTCGCCTCGTTTCCTTCTGTATGCTCGGGTTGGTGGTGCCGTCAATCGGTACCAGCTGCGGAGGCGGTAACGGCGGAGGCAAGTAGCTGTAACCGTGGCTGCGTATAGCCATCGGGTTCGAAGCGGCCGAGGGAGAGAGGTTGTCGTTGAACGGGAATTTTGGGAGTTTCTCAAACCCTTTGGCAGCACAGTTAAACGGACAGTCGTGCTTGTCCATATGCTTGCTACAGGCCCATGTCAGCAAATATCTTGGACGATATGGGGCCTTCGAGGCATCGAAAAAAAACCCACTTCCACTCGCATTTGCGACCAAACGCCCGTACGTCTTCGGTGCAACCGAGCCGTGCGCACACGAACTTTCCATCTTTGTCTTTGGTCACCTCACGGTCTGACTTCGGGATTGCCTTGACCCTCGAGGGTCCTCCTATCGCGGGCCGAGCCAGGCAATCCCGATGTCCGAACACCACGCTCATCGTCGTGGCTAATCGCCGTAGCGAGATACCAGGTACTTTGCCACAACTGCTCGAGACGGAAAGACGGGAGCGGGAGCGAGAGCGGGAGGAGATTCGGGATAGGAATGCGGGCGGGAGCGCGGGTCACAAGGTACCCACCGATGGCAATGCGAGGGTGAAGTCGGAGATGGGCAAATGTTGGTGTTTGAAAACCCGCCTCAGAGCCTTGCAGTTGCAAATTCTTGCAAACCTCAACACAGCCTTCGCACAGCACTGCATGATTTCCTGAGGCCTCTAAGCGGGGTAAAGCGGCTGACTTTGGCAACTTTGGCCAGCATCGAAGATTTTAGAGCCTTGCCAAAATTGAACTTTCCGACCACATCATCAACCACGAGCTCCTCCCACCTCTCTCTAGCGAGTCATAATTTCGATCGCGTTGATTGATTCCTATTGCATTGCCGCCACCCCCGTCATCGATCTGAACGGTACCCTCATGAATATCTCCATCCTCGGACCCACCGTGCTTCGCGACAGCGACCGTGACAAAGACACATGTACAATCCCCCTCGACCCTGGCCACCCGACGGCATTGGGAGAGAAAACATTCCGAGGAGCAGAAAGAAGCGAGGCCACAGGCATTGGGAATAGCGCGAGGAAAGACACAAAGCAGCAAAGTCCAATACGCCGGAGCAATGGAACCACCCCCGCCTCCAGAAACCGCTCCACCATACCTCTACTCTCCCTCGCCACGACGGGAGCTCTCGTGATGAGCATTTGGACACCCGATGGAGACTGCACAATGCACTGCCCCTTAGCACCGGACATAGAGGTAAGACACACCCCAAATCCAAAGAGCCAGACTTGCCCTGACAACAGCCAAACCAGAACTTCCCCTCCTCCCATTCGCAGCTCGACTCGGCTCTCCACTCTCCAGCCGCCCTCATAGCCGCCATGGTAGCCACAAGCCTATCGCTCACGGCCCACCACTATAATCTCCAGCAAGAAGGGAAGCAACGGGATTTGTTACTCTTTGGCGTTGTTGGGTCAGGGGTCGTCACCAGTCTCGTTCTGGGCTTGGACGGGACGGCGATTCTTCTCCGCGTGGTTCCATGGTTTGCCATTCTTGCGTTTCTGCTCAGTTCTTTTCCCGTTGAAGCGGTGGAAGGTGTCGAAGGGAGGGGTACACAGCGGGTGGCTTGTGATGGGTTATGGGTGTAGGGAGGGAGCAACGGGAGGGAGCAACGGGAGGGAGCAACCCAGAGCTTGGGTTGGTCATCAACGGTACTATTCTCCCGGCGTAAGGTTGTGTTTGTTGGTTCGGTTCCGCCGTCGGCGTTCTGGGGACAAGGTTGGTCAATAAGGGGCCTGGAAGAATACTTAATACAATTGAATGTAAACAACAGTACCAAAGCTGCCAAGTTGCATCCTAGCTCACGACAACCCTTATTTCAACTTGGGAGGTTCAACATATAAAACCGCACCTCGCACAAACATCAGGCTAGTCTTACAGAGGAGACATTCCGTGGCAACACATGAACTGAGGGGTTCAGTGGCAGTCGCTGGCCTCGAGCAGGTACATCATCCCCAACCCTCCCTCCCTCAAGAACCGCTCCTTCAGCAGCAACAAGTTCACCCGCCAGGTCAGCAGATCTCGGAACTCCGTGTCGACAATGTAGTACGATGCTCGGTCCAGATACGACAGGACTGTGTCCAAGGCCCCACCGAGGTTGTACGAGTGTGTGTACGAGTGCCCGGACAGAAACCAGACCATCAGCTGCGGTGCCATGAACTCTTGTAAAATCCACATGCGGCCCCACCACTCTCTGACCATGAATGCCTGGAGGGCCCGAGGTGAGAAGGGCGGCTGGTCGCCTGTCACGGCGTCCGAAGCCGAGGGATTATCCATGTCTCGCAACAACTTATCGCTGCCATCGGCTGCCGGACCCATCCAAGCCACGACCCATCGGGCGTTGGCGAGCACATCACGCATGTTGGCGACCTGCACGAACTTTTCCGCCGCGTCCTGCTGATTGATGCACAGGGCGTCCACCCACAGTTCATATTTGCATTCCCTGAGAAGACCAGCGAGCAACCCCTCGAGGCTGAGGATGTGAGTGAGAGCGGCGTGGAGATTTTCCGTGACGAAGGCGGGTTTCCCGTTGACGACGATTTCCCGCCTGGCAATGGGATCGCCCCTCGCACTCGGCCATGGGCCGCTCTGGCATTGTGCATTGGACTGTGGGGGTGGGAGTAGAGGCGTCGGAGGCGGGGTGGAGTTTGAGAAGCCGAATTGAGTCGTTCTGGCGGAGAGGCTGGTACGAGATACCACAGTCCAGAGATATTACGTTTTGATCGATCCATGTTTGGCATTTTGAAAGGGGTGCAAGATGGTCCATGGCCGGGTTGGTGTTATTATGAATTGGAAATGCTGAAAGGGTCTGTTCCGGATAGACACAATGCTCGCCGTCAAAAATTGAAGGCAACAATGATACAGTTGCCACAATAGCAATTCTGCCATGTCTGGGAAGGCACCTGAGCGGTTTTAGGACGCTTTTGTCTGGCGATGGAGTGGGGCTCGGATCGGGCTATCCTCGCCCGCGTCGACGTGACGATGCGCAGCAGCGCCTCGTAGATCGAATGTAGCGACGCCTTCCCCGGCACAAGGTAGACCCCGTCCTTAGGCGAGCACGGGCCAAGGCGGAGGAGTCCTGGGAGCGGGTGCGCAGGATCAGAGGCAGCCAGCGCTTGAGCGAGCAGGGCGCCTCGGACTCCAGCGCTGCGAGATCCGGCTCTTCCCCGCGCGAGTGGAATGCCGTGTTGAAGTGAACGGATTCTCCACTATCTCGTATGTGCTAGAGCGCAAAGGCGTTAGTTTCGACTGTGCGCATGGTTGGTTCTTGCCTACACTATTTCGTACAAGGACCTTAGTACCAAGACCCACCCTGCCTTAGGCTCTCAAGCGCCATGGCTTTTCACGTGGACGATGCCGCACTCCGGGAGCCGGAAAAGCAGGCCCAAAATCCTCCACAGAGCCTTTGGAAGATACTGCTGATAAAAAAGGCTGGGTAGTTGACTAGATACTTCCAGCTCATCTCCTTTGCCCAGCATATCACCGCCTGATCCACATGTACCGCTTCCTCCAACGTCACGCTCTCCTTCCACACATCCAACCCCCGAGACATTTTCTCCAAACCACCAAACACCTAACCCTCCGTCTTCCTCCCCGAATTCCTCCCCTGAGGGCAGGGCATCAACGCCCCTGTCCTCTCCCGCCTCGCACCCCCCCTCGGAGTTTGGTCCCACACAAAGTTCATCCCTTCGGTTAGTATTAGGGGTTGGACAGAGCAAGAGGGGATGGGGATTTCGGAGCTTGGTCAGACCTCTGGACCGGGGAGCCATCGGAAGGCCATATACTTCTGTTGTTGTCTTGAGAAACAAAAAAGACCTGATCAGTAAGTAAGCATGAACAATCAGATACCGCAAAATCAGGAGCAAATGTCACGGCATGGCAAGTCAAGTCCACCCCCTATTACAGTTCTCATGGCATTAGGAAACGATTCCCTGTAAGATCAAACAGACATCCCCCCATAGGAATAGCACCTACTCCCCTTTGATAACTGGGCGGTCTCCAGCGCAGGGACGTCACT
Source organism: Lasiosphaeria hispida (assembly GCA_033439745.1). Classification (NCBI taxonomy): domain Eukaryota; kingdom Fungi; phylum Ascomycota; class Sordariomycetes; order Sordariales; family Lasiosphaeriaceae; genus Lasiosphaeria; species Lasiosphaeria hispida. The sequence goes on from JAUIQD010000004.1 coordinate 3,746,751, forward strand.
ACGTGGCATAAAGACAGCCGGGACGGTCTCCAGGATGTTGGGGCGCTCCTTGAGACAAGAAAAAATTAAATGGACGTGACGCGTCGAAGGTAGGGTTCAGATCTTGTTAACTGTCCACTAACTGTCAAATTAGGCGCCAGTCAGAGCACTTGAAGACTCTGCACACAGCAGCGGCAACACATGGAACTCTCCTGATTGTGCGCCTTTTCTGGTTGATACACGTGGTATTTAACACTAACCGCAGTACCTATAACGCCAAACACCCAGTGTCTGTAGCTAGCATCAACGTCTCCCAGACTCCAAAACCCAAAGACTTGCCCCCCCCCAAAAGACAGCACACCCCCCAAGCCAGTACATTTCCTCCTAATATTAAGCCTGTCAACGCTTCACCGCTTGCGAGGGAGGCGAGCCAAAAGACGGCCCCAGGGAGCAATCATAGCCTCTACCGGCTTCGCCATGCGAGGAAAGCGAGGGCGAAGCATGGCGCGCTCAGTGGGACGCTGCTGGTACGAGCCATAACCGCTCAGGAACCGTTTGCCACCATCATGGCCCAACATGTTGCCCTTAACCACATAGCCACCTGCGGGGGTCGACAGGGATCTCTCGCTACCGCCGCCGGGCTTGTTGCCGCTGTCAGGCACAGGGCCGAATGTCTTGCTAGCCGTGTTGCCGCCCGCAAGAATCGAAAAGGATCGCTTGCCACCGCCGCCACCGCCGCCGCCGGGCTTGAGGCCATTTCCGCCGCTCATGTGAACGCTGCGATCCATCATCTCCTTGGCCATATGGCCATCGACACGGTACCACTTGAGGAGAGAGAGGAGGGCGGTGGCATACGGGATGGTAGTATTGGCAGGACAGTTGTTGGCCCTGAGAGAATCAAAAGTTAGGAGATGTGCTCTTTTCAGAGAAGCAAGGAACGTACTTACTCGTTGTAGAGGGGCCGGATAAATTCGGCCGCGAGGCTTTTCACATCTTCTTGTTCGACCAAGTCCGAAAGCCAAAGCTTGATCGCTCCGCCCGGGGTAGATAGCGGCTCCCGTGGCACAACGATCTTGACAGTTCCATTGACCTTGGTGAGGACCGAGACGACGGAGTTCTCAGCCAGGCGTCGCAGCTGTCTGTCTGTCTCAATCTGCGTTGGGAGAGCAAGCTGTACCACGACGATGGTACGGAGATTCGGGTGTTTGGCAAAGTATTGGGCGTACTTGCTTGGGCCCATGTGGCCGTCGGTAGTAGTGAAGGTAAGGATCGAGATAGGTGATCCGCGGTGAGCGAAGATGGAGGCTACCATAAGGGTGCCGTCAGGCCCAGCCCCTGGCGCCACCTTACCCGCTAGCGGGCCGACGGGTGCGGGAAGGCGACGGATGGACTCAAGGCTATTGGCTATGATGTGATAGACATCATACTTGACGCTCGCTAAGGCTTCCTCGGGAGACATAGTAGCGAGCTTTCCTGTCCATGGGTCGAACTCCTGAGGCAAACGCGGTTAGACAAATCAGGGTAAGATGATGGGGGTACCAAAAGTAAATTTACAAAAGTTATCTCCTTATCAATAGCGGCCGCGAGCTTCTGTAGCTCCGGGAAGCCGTTAGCAAGGCGGTGGTAATCCTGGCGGTTGACGGTAAACTCGAAGGGGATCTTACCACCAGAAGGTGGTGCGACCCGGTGGCAGTGTATGGCAGCGAGAATCTTGTCGAGAGGCTCGGGCTTGTCCGGGTCAAGGCCTGCCCAGAAGGGAGGGGGGGAATGTGCCTAATATTTATCAATCTTGGTCAACTCTTCTGCCCTGCCGAGCGTTAGCCCTCTCTTGTTACTCACCATGATTTGTTGGCGTCTGCGTCAAAGGCACGATTCTTAGTGCCAAGCGTGAAAGGCACGACAACAATTTTCGGTGCAAGGAGGAAAAAGGGAAAGGAGAGGAAAGGCGCCGAGCGGTTGCGGTGTCCGTTCTGCCACCAGGTGGGGCCGGAACGCGTAGTCGAAATGGGACGAAGCGCGCAATTGGAAGGAAGGATGGGATGGAGCACGCAAATCGAAATTCTTCAACAACTGGATTTGCGGGGCTCACTGGCCGGCACGAAATACCGCCGCCAGAGAGGCGCCTTTGTAGACTTCTCCTTCCTTCTTCACCTTTCCTAGCCCGGTTGATTCTTGCAGCATTGACTCTCGATGTCGCTTACATCAGCACGGTAGACCGGAGAGGAACAGAAGAGGAGGATAAATTCTAACGCTATGGGTATCTGAGTTCTTGGAAGAAAGGATCATCCTTCTCTTCCACCAAAGAGTGCTGACCATTCGCCTTGCACCTGGGCCAGGCGTCGTGAGTGAGATCTCGAGCGACCTGGAACAGTTCCTTTTCAAACCACAGGGCATGTAGAGACGGCGTGAATCAAACGGCGAGTTTAGATAGTCGGTCAAGAAGTCCCTACAAAACGTGGTTCCAGTTGTGCATGGGTCGCAGTAGAATGATATCCGCCACTAGAGGGAATCTGCACAACGCCTAGAAGCCCCCCGTGGCCCGGATATCAAAATTTTGCTGGCTGCATGCGAAATTTGATAGAGCTTATCGGTAGTACTAACAGTTTTCTTGACAAATTTTTGCATGCAGCCTTCAAGAGTTGGCAAGCTTACAAGGCAAGGGACGACCAAGAGCCAAAGGGAATGGAGGTAATGGCACGCATAAGAAGCAGCATGCGCGACTACAGTACGTATTGCCCGGGGTATGTTTGACGCCACCCGGTTGTTGACTCAAGGGACAGGAGAAGAAGCTCTGGTATCTGAAACACCTTTGCTCACATACAGCCGCCAGATCGTTCAACTTCTTTCGTGGACGCCCTGGTGATAACCAGTCATTTCCAATACTGGGAGGTCAGAGCTCAACTCTGTATGACGATTCAGACGATCTCTTTGCGCCCCATGGCAACGGTCTCATCCCGAGTATGGGAACATTAACGTCGCCTAACTCATTAGTAGAAAGCTCTAGCAGGAGGATCAGATGTAACGTGCGTGATAAGCGAGTGACCCAGACAAGCGAGTAACCCACCTTAGCGGAATTTTGGTGGAGCTGCACACACATATTTGCTAGGAAATTGGTAGGAGCCTTATCAATTTCTTATCGTGTTTTTGCATGCAGCTCTACGGATCCATACTATTGTTAAGGTGGGTCATCGCTTGTCTGGGTCACCCGCTTATCAGGTACATTCACGCTCGAGACTTTGTGACATTGTAGTTGATTGTTACAAGCTGCAGGAAAAGAGGGCGGTCACTTCATTCAGAATATGATACATGTAGGTATATAATGCAACCCGAGAATCACAAATACCAGCAACTCCCTTATCCTAATACCGATCCATAATCAGCCCCGTCTTCAACGAATCCTGCGCAACAAACCACCCTTTGCCACTCAAAAATGTCACCAATGCATCATGCTTCGCTCCTGCCTCAGTTCGGCTCGTTGTCTTGAAGGAGGCTTCGACGATATACTCAATCCCAGTACCCGCTGCGTCCTTGATCGGCCACACCTCAATATACAACTGCGTGCTGTTCCACGTCCCAATCGACCTCTTTGCCAACACCGGGCCGAAGATCCTCGACGAAGCCAGCTTGGCCGTTCCCCAGTTGTTGCTCACCCAGTCATCAAACTTGTCCGGCGCTTCGTCGATCAGCATGTCCCTCGAGTCACTCGTGCCCGGGAGGTCCATGCCGGAATACCCTGCGTCAGAAGCAGTCTTCTTGCGACTGATGGAGAGGGTCTTCTGTGCGTACCCCCACTCGACCTGGGCGTCATAGCCCGTGTCTCCGGCATCAAAACCTCCCGCGTTAGCCGTCGTCAAGGCGCCGTCGATATCGTTGCCGGAAACAGGGTAGCGCTTCTTATAAGTCAGTTCGAAATCGTTCTCGCCTTCGGTCTTGCGGATGCGCGGGGACCAGCCGGCGGCGTAGATCTCCTTGGCTGAAGTATCGAGGAACTGCACGTTCATTTTGGTGACCGAGGTCGGCATCGCGAAGGTGGAGAGAACAGTTGGCGTGAGCTTGTGGTCTGAGGGGTTGAGGACTACCGAGGGGTCCATGAGCAGCTTGACTTCGTAGTCGGGCGTCATGTTTGGGTCTGCGATGGCGGGGAGGAAGGCCATGGCGAGGAGCGCAAGGCGCATGCTTAGGTGTGAGGGCGCCATTTTGTTTTGAGATTTTTGGGTGCTGTCGAGAGGCCTGGAGGGGAAAAGGGTGATGGTGATGCTTTCCGAGTTTGCACCAAGGGGCTTGGGGCGTAAGGTGAGGAAGCCAAAACTCGCCTGTCTCTGACCGAGGGGAGTAACTAGAGTATCTTGCAGATGCCTGGCCGCTTTATATCTCCCTGTTAGCCGCCGGCTCTGCGGCGATGACGCCCTCGTGAAATCACGGTGAGCACGTGTCTAGTTTCCACAACAACAAAACCAAGGAATGGGTGTGGTGAGAGACTGGATTGGGACAGGGGGTGGTCGCTGTGTTCAGGGCACGTGGGGGGTGGGGTGGTTGTTACTGGTGGTGGGTCGGGTAGCTAGCCTTCCGCGCCCCGAAAGAGCGCGCCGTGGCTCTATTCTCGGTGTCCGATTTGGTGACAGTATCCCGAGTCGTGGCGGTGCTGCAGGAAAGGAAAGAAAGAAACCCGGTTACCTTGGCTACGCGCATAAATCTATTTCTCAATGTAGGTACCCATTCAGTCTCCTCAAACGCTCCGGGAAATCCGTACCTCAAGTTTAGAGGGCTTCACCGCCCAGAATAGGAGAGCGTCTCACTCCTACTTCATACATCCACCACCTGCCCAAATAGTACATCGCCTTCGCAGCTATACCACAGTTGCAGTCGCAGTCGCAGTCAATTCAAAACTATTACAGCGATTTAATCGCGTAATTCGTTCAAAAACGTAATAAAGGCTTCCAGCCAAAGGTGACGAAGTGCAGGCTTGGGGTTCACCCAGAGTTCACCCGATCTAGCAGCCACACCTTCGTCGCTCTTCTTCTTTCTTCTTCTCCGCCGTAGCGCTTCGGGCGCAGGAACGGAAACATGCTGACCTTCAAGGATTTCATGGAGAACCTCGCCTGGAGCAAGAGGAGGAACTGGTCTGGAGAAGAAAATATCCAGCCGACAACAACGAGGGAAGGAAACACCTCATAAACCAAATTGAAGATGGCTTTTCTTTTCCCTCCGGGATTTCTATGTATCTTGGAACGGAGCAACTAAGGGAGCTGGGCAGACTCCCAGGGGTCTTGCGGTTTGGGTTTCATGATCACGGGGGTCTCTTTAGGTCGGCATGGGCCAGGCACACAAACGAGACCGGCAAGGAGCAAAACCAGCGGGTTCTCTTTGGGTGGATTTCAGGCGGAGGATCTCCTAGCAGTTATCGTAGTTGTCTTCGATTAGCCTCGAGCGGCCACGTACGATCCCCCTCATGGGGAAAACCCTGCGCGATATCATCAACAATCAATCAATCAACCGACGTGTGAAATTTGGTCTGATTTTACGTTCTTTTTTTCATCCGTTTGATCTGGGTTGTTTGATTGATTTGAGCATTGGGTTGATCCGGTTGGCTTGGTGGGCGCCCTGCGAGCCTGGAAGTTGTCGACGGTGGCAATTCTGATGCTCTTGGCGAGTGTGGTCTTGCCCAGCTGACCCTCGGGGTTGGCTGTGGTACTCCAGGGCCGTCAGCTTCGAGTGCTTCAACCTGTTCTTGATCGCGATCATTAAGGCTTAGGGTTAATCCGGCGCTAGGCGCTTAAACAGTGACATATTGAGTGAGTACTTTTCTCTTCGTGGGTTGGTGCTCTGAAGCTCATAGTTATGGGTTTGAGGTCGGAGCTAAAGATGGTCCCCGATCAAGAAAAAGCATGCTCAACAGAGGGGAGAAGAGCAGTCAGAAGATGTGCCTCGAGTACCTCCGAGGAATCGGGAGGCCCATGAAGAAGCTACTTGCCAACGGGTGGTGTCCCGGTGGTAATCAACAGTTTCCCACCCTTCCTCCACCTTTCCAAAGAGCTTATCGTGGTGCCGAGGCAGCGTGATTATCAAGTAACTCTTGATTACTTGTTGGGAATTTGTTCCTGATAGCAATTAGCTCTTTTGTCTGGTGAACATAATCCCGGATGGTCTCGTTAATCTTCCAAAGGCAACCCTCGACTTTGTCCTGGCGAGCTGCTTGATGCAATCTATCCGATTTGGACCGAGAGCCAATTCGAATGACCTTCTTAATCCCGCCGTCAAGTACATGCTCTAGAAGCTGGTTCGATGAGAGCCGGACGTAAGTTTTCTGCCGGCAGAATGGATACGTACCTAGCAACAGAAATAACGCACATGTGCCCTGCACAGGGACCAGTTGCCCTGTGCTGGCTGCAGTGGGTCGGCCATCTGCAGCGGGGCAGTCTATGGCGCGAGTGGCAGGTGGAAACACCTGCCAAACACCTGCAACAGCCTGCTGGAAACCAGCACTTTGATCAATTGGGTCAATCTTCTTCCATTCGTTGTGTGTTTCCTGCGCCTCCCGCGCGCTGGAAAAGTATGTTGGGGCGCCAAATTAGCGTCCGGTGTCACATGACTAATCTGACACAACTACCCTAATAAAAAGGAACAATTCTGCCGCTGTGGGTACGTATCTTTTTCTGCCGGCAGAAAACTTGACGTCTAGCTCTTGCCGAGGCTGAGACTAATCCGGACTTGGTCAGAAAATGTTGTGGGTAGTCTGCAACGAAAATTAAACGGGTCCCTTCCCAGTACCGCCTGGTGGCGCTTTCCTCACTCCAACGACAGACAAACCCCTCCTGCAATTTTGTATATTATATTCGCAGTCAGAAAAGTATTACTGCCAACCGTTTCAAGTGTCTCTGAGCTCGTTGCGCCTAGGTCGAATTGTCCATATCTCCCGAACAAGCAACCTACCATTATAGCACTTCTCTTACAAAGGTGCAATAACAGCGAGATAAAGCGGCATAGATCATCACACTTTTAGCGCTGTGACTCGGACCTGCCGAAGGAGAAAGCGAAGGAGGGGGCAGTAGAGTTGCTACCTGCTCTAACCGTAGGAACACGGCGTCGAGCTGAGCCTCGTGCTCGACCTCGGCGTCTACGCTGCGGCCGGCCCCGTCGACGTGCACCAGCCTAAGGTGGACGCGCTGGACGACCTCACACTCAGCGTTGACTACTGGGGTGTAGGTGTCGCCCGCCGAATACGGCCTCGACCTCCGTGCCGCGGGCATGCATAGCGGCCGTGTTGTGCACCCTTCTTGGGAGACGACTTGCCGGGGCATCATTGCGTCTGTGGGTGTCTTCGAGGGAAGGTGCCGAGATTCGTCTCAACAAACTGCAGGACCACGGCATCGAACCTACGATTCCCTCTAACCGGGTACTTTTGGTTGGCGAACAAACTCAGTGCAATCATTCTGTGTAACCGTTGCAGTTTTGCCGTGTAGGCAGGGCTGCACCGGCCTCGCCGGTTGCGCGTATTGGTAGTACAAACCACACTCTGGATAATTCATTTGCGGCGCGACGCTGATTATCCCAAGGTTGACAAGGAATCACAATAACTCATCATAGGGCATCGCAACTCGGAGCGCGATTATAAGAGAATGGCGCTGAACCCGGTTTGGCCTCTGGCAGCGACCCAGACAGACCCATCTTAGAATTTACATGGTGATAATCCTTTCCAAAATGAGATTAATCCTTCTCCTATACGCCCACACGGGTTTCACGTGTCTCCTCGAAGTCGAGCGCCTCGGCGGCCACTGGACAGACAGCAGCTTGAAGCAAAGAAATTTAATGCGCGGCGAGGAGGGGTTTGTCCCTCAGAACGTCTCGTTACCAGTGGGCCAAGGCGACCGATTCAACGGCGGTACAAAGGCTCCTAGGGGCCTCGGCGTGCAGCCCAAGAACTCCACGGTTCCAAGCATCCTCAACCTCGACGAGATCAATTCCGCACTTGCCGGATTGTCGCGCGAGTTCGGCCTTGAGATGGTCAAGTTCCCCACCAAGACCTACGAGAATAGAACCATCCTCGGCGCCAAAACGGGAAATTTCAGCAACGGCAAGGTCACTGCATACATCGAGTCCGGGATCCACGCGAGGGAGCGCGGGGGGCCGGACCACGTCCTCTACTTTATCTCGGATCTACTATGGGCGCAGCGGGAAAAAACAGGTCTCACTTACGGCGGCGTCTCTTACACCCACGCCAACGTCCAAGCCGTGCTTGACCTCGGCATCGTCTTTTTCCCGACCGTCAACCCCGACGGACTCAAGTACGACCTCAGGACCAACGACTGCTGGCGCAAGAATCGCAATCCGGCCTCGGCAAACAGCAGCAACCCGAACACCGTCGGTGTCGACCTCAACCGCAACTTCGACTTCCTGTGGGACTTTCCCAAATACTTTGCGCCCGGTGTCCAAGCTGCCTCCAAGGACCCTGCGAGCGTGAGCTTTGCCGGCACGACTGCGTTTTCCGAGCCCGAGACGCAGGGCATCCGTTGGGCTGTCGACGAGTTCCCGAATCTGGGGTGGTTCGTCGACATCCACTCCACCGCGGCCACCGTGCTCTACCCGTTTGGCGATGATTCCAACCAGATCGCCGATCCCAGCCAGAACTGGGCGAATTCCTCTTGGGACGGCCAGCGGGGCGTGATTCCCGATCGCGGTCCGGGCCAGCCCTCGTACCAGAGTTACATTAGCGAGAAGGACCGAGACGTCTTCACCGTGGTGGCGGGGAACATGGCGAACCGCGTCTTCGACGCGACCGGGTCCGAGTATTCGGCGAAGCAGATCGCCCACCTCTACCCGACGTCGGGGAGCACGGCGGATTACGTCTATGCCCACAGCCTGGCTAAGGGGGACGGGGGGAAGAAGAGCACCTACGGGTTTGGTCTCGAGTTTGGCCAACCGAACTTGAACCACACGTGCGGCTTCTATCCCACCGGTGAGATCCACAACACCAACGTGCTCGAGGTGGGAGTCGCGCTGATGGAGTTTCTGCTGGGTGCTGTCAAGGAGCGGAAGGCGTGAGCCCAATTATAGCCAAGATAGTAATTCTATTCTGCGCAGTTCCAAGTGATTGCTTTTGGATTTGGAGGTCGGCATTCGGGATGCTGCCCTTGAAAGCGAGCTAGCTATACAACTCCGTCGCGCGCGTCGAAGTGAATGAGGGGTGCAGACCTCGGGCATAAGTGTATTTAAGGGTTTTCAAAACGCAATCTCATTATGAATGAGTTGCTTATATCCAGCCGGCCGTACCGGGGATTCCAATAACCCCTATTCTATAAGTTCCTTAACGGTCAATCTACCACGTGGTTCCTAGCCATCTTTGCTTACAACATTACAAGGTCTAGATACTTCTGCACTACTATATTGCTCTTTCCAATTTCATTCCTAGTATAACCCTTTCCTGTAATGCGGTGTTCACCTCTGCACATGTTGTGTCTGTAGGTAGGTTGTTACTCAGAGCACAACAGTTTTAAATTTAGAGTTGCGCTAAGTGGGTAGTTCTAATGGATCTATTAACAGCGGCCGTTACCGGACCAGTGTCCCAAATCCGGGCCCAGGAATACATCCTCGCAGCCACTTCATTTACCAAGAGGTATAGATAGGCCTAAGGTTCCCTGTATAGTAGACGTTTTCTTAGTGGCAAAGACCTGACTGCTGGGCACTACGCTAAGAGATGGCTTTTTCCCTCTTGCAACCAAATGACCGAGGCCGCCCGCTTGATAATGGACTCCTGGATTTCGCAGTAAATGTCCAACCCGACCTCCAAGAGCACGCTGCGGCAGCAGCACGCAACTACTATACCCTTCTGCAAAGAGAGCGAACCCGGCGCGACGCCTACCCAAAAGATGATAGGGTCCGAGGTCTCGTGAATATTGTCGAAGTACTTATCACCATTTAGCCAAAGGTTGGCGCCCCACTGGTGAGGCACGAGCGGGGGGTGTCGCGAACTAATCAATAACCAGCCCACTAGGGTAGAACCCGGAGGTGCTAAGGCCCGGGTCTTAAGACCTGGACTATAGGATGTGTAGGTACGTAGCTCTCTTTCTCTTCTTTTCTTTTCTTTAGCTTTAAATCTTCATACTATTATAACCTGTGCACTAGGCACCAGAGTACCGTTATATGAAATGATAAATCGTAGATAGAACGCTCAATTCGATTAGAATAATAAGAAGATTAATTCTAGGATAGTAAGTCTCTTAATAAGAGTATTCACACTCTATTAAACAAATTACGCCCTTTAATGATACTTAAGGTGCCTGCCACTGCCGTCCGTCGTTCGTGGGACAAGGTACTCATTGAGAAGGATGCTAGGTTTACTCTTTGATGTGCTAGGACATGCCAGAATGCTCGGATCCCCCGTACCGTAGGCACGTATTGGTATGAGGCTCGAGGCTCTTGTATCACCCCTTCCAGCACCCCTCGTTTTCCATTTAAAACGGGATTCATTGACAGATCCTACCAAAAGCCCTCCAATTATGTATACAGCTCACCCTCGGACAGTCATATGCGATTCCACGATGGAAATCACATCGGGCTGAGGTGCTCGTGAAGGATCTAGACAAGCGTCTTGCTGGAAACCCTGGAGGCCCCCGTCCACTGGCGAGTGAAAATTCGGGCGGGAATCGACATCAGCTCATTTTCTGCATCGTCTCTTTCTGCGGCCGGTTCATCGGCATTCCGCGAGTAGCCGAGATGCGCTGCGCTATCTGAGACAGACATGATCTTCCACCCGACTAGGTTGGAGTGTCGGCTCATGAGTACCGCAATCGTGAGGCCGACCAGGCCGCCGACGATGAGGACAGATCCGAAAAAGTCCCCAATATTGTTCCGGAACGGGAATATTCCAACTTGTGCGCTGCACATCCCGGTAGCGATCACGACCGGAGACCAGCCCTAGAGTTCCCAATGTCAGCTCGGTTGGTTGACCAGGAGGTTTGGGTGGCCATATAAAACTTACAATTGTGACCCAGGTTAGGAGTTTGATGTGCTCTCCCGTGCGCTGCTGGACAAAGATGGAGTGGTTCCTCTCTCCCCTCGCCAGCCCCCTCCCGAGCTCTTCGAGGCTCAACCTCGTCTGCTCCATCTCCTCGTGCGTGATATGGAGATTGAGGAAGATCTTCTCGATGATGCGTAAAGATGGTAATAGCTGCTCGGGTTGTTCCCCACACGCCACGTCGTTGTAGAGGAAGTAGCCAATGTCGGTCTTCTGGAAAACGTCCCAGGCTAATAGCGTTCGAGAAAGCGACATTAGTAGAGCTCCGACGAGCCTTAAGATCTCTCCATTCCACGCTGCCAGCCGCCGGATCTTCTCTCGGCCTTGCTCGCTCTCGAAATTTCGCTGGGGAGAGGTGAAGAGGGGATTCGCGCCAATTCGCTGAACATCTTGCTGCAAGACGTGCAAGATGTAAGTCCACTCCTTCTCCACCTCTCGGATCCGGATCTCAAACACCTTGAGGAAATACTCTCTCGGGTGCTTTTCCGGAGGGTTGATATCGACCTGACCGGCGGCCAGCGGATCCGGCTGCGCTCTGCTCTCTCCCTCCTCGTAGTAGTCCAAGACCGAATCTTCTGGCTCAAACCAGGTGTCGATAAAGGCCCACGCCGTCCATCGCCAGTGGTCGATCCCGGTGACTGAAATGGACAGCTGGCTCTCATATATGTTATACGAGGCGCCAGGGGAGGAAGGCGGACCTGTCGGGTCCATAGGAGAACACAGCGTCTCCCTAAGATGTCCGTTCCCGCCCCATCTTCCTCTCTGGTCACGGATCGGATGGCCGCCTCTCCGGAGGCAGAAATACGAAATGTTCAGCTCAAGGCTGAAGGTCTTGAAGCCCCTCGCCTTTTTGAGCATCAGTAACGGGTCTCGCTCTGCTAGGTAGGAGGAAAATACCGCAATATGAGCCTCGAAGCTAGTTCGGGCTGTCAAGTGCTTGAAGATTGTCCGCTGTATCACCGGTGTTTCCATGCAAGAGGTCGTCTGGGCCAGGACCGAAATTATCACGGGGTCCATATTGTTGATGTATCTAGAGCTAGCGTCAACGGACAGTGGAGCGCTGAGGAAGAGCTCTAGGGATCGCATACATAAGACGTCGGTCAGCGTCTATCTCAACGCGCGTTTCCGGCTGAGTTTCTATATCAGGAGAAGGCTCTAGTTCTGGCTCTGGCTGTACATATCGCTGTGTCTTTGTTTAGAGAAGCAATCTTTGTGGGTGCCGTCAGGTGCTAGGTAGGTAGGTACTTACCTTGCTACGTAGCTTGACGAGCAGCTGCGTATGCGTCAGTGGTGCCACCCGCCCGCGCTGTCTCAGTCGCAACGGCTTGTTCTCCCACTCGTAGACCAGAGCTACCGGTCTCTCCTCCCAGGCACCCTTATTGTTCTTCACCTGTAAGGGGTCAGATCTGGGGTGCCTACAAAACGCCGTCACTACTTCAGTTTGGTGGATGAAATTGGGTCCCTTGCTGTACCCGGCAGCACTTTCCATGAATGTTGCAATCGTCTCGAGAACTCGCTCCGAACTTCCTCTCCTGGTATCGTATCCGCCGCCGCCGGCAACGTCGCGCAAATACTCTTCGGAGGTCTGGTTCTCAGCCGGAGAATAAAAATTCTCCCGATACTGTACAAACTCCTTATCCCATGAGCGGGGGACACAAGATGATAGTTGGGGGCTCAACATGACGTTTCTGGGCATCCTGGATAGGCGTCGAGACGGATATGCAGAGAACGAGCGGGAGCTCCTGCTCTCAAAATACGACGGTCAATGTCTGCCGTTGCGCAAGCGACATTTGCACAGCGCTGCATGGGCGGAGACCTTAACCGAGGGGCTATGTTTGATGCCTAAGAAAGCCCCAACTAAAGTGTGACAATGATTGGGTGGTGTGGATCCGCCTCTGGTTGCCCTTGGGCTTTCTGTTCGGTGCCCACGCCTGTGGCTTTAATGAGTTAGTTGGCTACGGAAGGGCACTGCCCTAAAACGATCTCCAAACCTATTTTTTGCTCCGCATTTTCAACCACTCACACGCCCATGCCCGCCCTATGCACAACCAAGCACTGGGCTCGCCACAAACCCCACTGTGCTCGGGATCGTCATTGAACTACTTACCTACTGCCAACGTGTCCAGAGTGCCTACCTTGTCACTCTTGTCACCAAGCGAAACAGTGCACCCAATCAAGAAGAACATCTGGCACCATTGCTGGTTGGCAGGTGCCTATGAAAAACCCACGAAAAAAGATCATGCAAAAGCCCATACAAAACCAATGCAAAAGCCCAAGTGTAGGGGAGCAAAGTGGTGATACTGCTACAGTGAGGGGTCAAATGTCTGTGGACCCCTCGCATCTCCCAGCCTCCTACATTTTAACACCCATCCTTTAACACTGAATATCTTTACACAAGTAAAATGCCTGCAAAAGCGGATAATATCAGTTAATAGCCGGGATGCATGGGCTTTAATATTTTGTTAACCACCCCCTAGCTTTTTTTTACCGCGGCTAGCCGGCGAGGCAGACTTTCCATCAGCCTGTCAATAAGCCCCTGTGGAATACTATCCCACGCCTCCTGCAAACACTCAGTAAAACGCTCAATATTCAAGACGTTTTTCTTAAGTTCCCAAAGATCAGGATAATCTTTTTGCAATCTCCTTTTCAACGCCGCCCAAACGTACTCTATGGGGCAACGCTCCGAACAAGTCAATCAGAACAAGTCAATCAATTCAATCCATTCAATCAAGTCAATTCAAGTACGCCAAAATAGGCCACAATTCAATTCAATTTTCAACTTTTTCTGATTGACTGATGGCAATTATTTCCCAGGATTTCTTGGGGCTAGGGTTAGGGTTATATATGGGGAAAAAGCCACATTTTCGTCACCAAGACCCCCATCACCAACCCACTAATCCATAGTTCTACCCTGTATTCCCACTTTTCCATGCCCAGCCGCGCCAGCCAACAGCCAAGACTATCGCCAAGATGCGTGGAATACGCGTTTTTCTGCTCTGGACAGAGTTTCCACGCCTACGGCGCCCACCATTATAGTGGTTCTGGGATTACAGTATTACTACCCCTCTTATGCCATGCCGCTTACAAGCCCATTGCCACCATGGCTAATGATCTATCAGACACAGGCACCCTTGCCACTGATACAGCTGTTATTGTTGAACCTGAAAACACCACCCAAAATGATGCCTTTTCCTGACTTTGTCATGTAGATGGTATCCTCAAATAGATTTGTATGGCCTGGGAATCCCCTGATATGGCGTATGTGGAGGGGGCTTGAGATCATTATCCTGTTATCCATGGTGATTGTGGTGTGAGATATCTCCTAGAAGAATGGCTGGATATGAGGTGCCACTGCAGTTCCTGGATCAACACCTATGGTTATCTACTGGTTCAGATTGACCATGATAGTAGGTATAGCTTCTTTCTGGTGTTCACTGCAATATCTAACCTTTGGGAATATAGGTAAGGTCATTCTGAAGAGTAATATGTGGTGTTGTAAGCTTTGTGGCTGACTAACGTATTTTATAAGTGAACGGATAATATAAGCGAACGGATAATTTTCCGCCACCCCACCCTCTCTACCTTTCGCAACGTTTTCCTCCACCACACAATATGGCACTGCCTTCAAAGGAAGCACAATTAAACTTAGCCCTTGAAGCTCTTCCAAAAGACCCAAAACTCTGTCTTTCAGCCGCAGCAAAGATCTATTCTGTTCCTTACACCACTCTCTACAACCGACGCGTCGGTCGGCCTTCACGATGCGATATTCCAGCCAATTCACGAAAACTCACAGATCTAGAGGAGCATACAATTGTTCAGTATATATCTGAGCTATGTGCATGCGAATTCCCTCCTCGGCTTCGTTTTGTGGAAGATATGGCCAACCAACTGTTACGTGAACGCGGCGCGCCCCCTGTCGGCAAGCTCTGGGCTCACAACTTTCTCAAACGCCAACCAGAACTCCGGACGCGTTTTTTGCGTAAATATGACTACCAGAGGGCTAAATGCGAAGATCCAAAGATTATTCGCGAGTGGTTTGCCCTTGTGCATAACACTAAGGCCAAGTATGGTATCCTTGACGAAGATATGTACAACTTTGATGAGACTGGGTTCATGATGGGCATGATTACTACTGGGATGGTTGTCACTATGATGGCTATGGGAAAGCTAAAAAGGTCCAACCTGGTAATCGTGAATGGGCTACAGTTATCCAGGGGGTAAATGCTCAAGGCTGGGCTATCCCACCATTTATCCTTTTAAAAGGAAAATACCACCAGGAGGGTTGGTATTGAGATTGCGGTCTTCCAGCTACCTGGTACATCGGAACGAACGATAACGGCTGGACTACCAATGAGAAAGGCCTCGATTTCATCAAGCACTTCGATCTTCATTCAGCATCTTGTACAAAGGGAAAATACCGGCTTTTAGTCCTTGACGGCCATGAAAGCCACCATTCCAAGGATTTTGAGGACTACTGTAAGAAGCATAACATTGTTACACTCTGTATGCCTCCTTATTCCTCACATCTAGTCCAGCCATTAGATGTTGGTTGTTTTGGACCGTTGAAGAAGGCTTATGGTGATCAAATCGAGGAGTTGATGCGTATGTACATCACACATATCACCAAGTTGGATTTCCTTTGTGTGTTTAAAGAGGCATTTTTTACGGCTTTTATCGACAAGAACATCCAAGGAGCCTTCGCCGGAGCTGGCCTTGTGCCGTACGACCCAGAGAGGGTGATATCTAAGCTGGATGTACGCATTCGAACCCCAACACCCCCAGCCTCAAGCCGAACCACTACACCACCTTGGGTCTCCCAAACGCCACACAACCCTCGAGAAACTACCTCACAGTCAGCGTTTATTAAAACTCGAATTTCCAACCACCAGGGCAGCTCTTCAACCCCAATGCTAACTGCTGTGGATCGATTAGCCAAAGGTACAATGGCTGTGATGCACGAGGTAGCTCTTCTACGTACTGAGGTCTCGGCACTACGCAAGGCCAATGAGGGGCTTAGTAAGAGACGAAGAGCTAAAAAAACACGTGTGCGGCTTGGAGGGTCACTTACAGTACAAGAGGCACAGGATCTACTAGATCAGAAGGCTGTGGGTGAGCAGTTAGCCCAGGAAATATGACAAAGTGGTGGTGATGCAGGAAGGTCTCGAACAAAGATTCGGTGCTGTGGCGTGTGCGGCAAGCCTGGCCATAATGCACGCACGTGCAAGGAGGCTGCAGAATCATCTGATTCATCTGTTTCTGATTCAGTTATTGTTATTTCCTAGTGTTGTGGTTGTGTAATTGAGGGCAGTTGTAGTGGGGTGGCAGAAAATTATCCATTCGCTTATATTATCCGTTCGCTTATAAAATACGTTATTTAAAACTACTGTAACTTTGGCCACCATCTCCTATCTTGAAAAATGCCACCAAGTGGTTCCACCATAGTCAGAAGATACTGATAATATGACTGGTTTGATGGAAATACCTTTAAGGAAAAGAGCTGGGACTATAATCATATTACTGTATCTATTTATTATGTTATTAAAGAGGCATAAAGAACCTATCTTTAAAAGCCAGGCAGAGGAATTTTATAATACCTTCGTTAATTGGATTATAGGTTTAAATCTCCCTTTTATATTAGTAAAGAGCCCCCACCTCCACAAACTATTTAATATATTAAATATAGATTTTACTACCTAGTTATTACCCAAGGGTGGTAATATAATCAGGGCCTAGGTCAACTATGCTTTTAATATGTGTTTTGCTTAAGTTATCTAACAGTTGGCTGATTCCCTATATAAAAAGCACCTTTCCTGGGACATCTGGCAGTTGCCAGGCACAGTCTCCTTCACTACCATCATTATTTACTATTTTAATGCCTCTAGGACTCTCCAAATATATCTTTTTGGCCTTAAGTAGCTCAAGGGGCTCCACAGTGGCGAGAATATTGCTCTGGGAGTCCAAGAAGTAATTGATAAATTCAATCTAGCCCACTACCTTGGCACTACTATTACTGACAATGCAGACAATAATGATATGTATGTCAAGAGCCTCCTTAGCCACTATAACCCTACTTTTTCTAAGTGGCAAGTCATCTGGTTAAAGGTGGAAAAGCATATCTGCTATATCTGCCATGTCTTAAACCTTATTGCCAAAGCCTTCCTTAATGGGAGCTCTGATGAGGTTGCCACTAAGTTTGACATGAACTCTCAGTCATGCCCAGTTATAGTGGAAGAGAGAGACCTCCTGGAGCAATAGAGGAAACATGGGCCAGTTAGAAAGCTTAACTTTTGGGTTTACTTTATTTGCTGATCACTACAATGCTGGGAGTCCTTTACTTTTATTGCCTATGGTACCTTGACTGTGGAAGAGCAAGTTAAATTTGGTGATATTCTTCTTGAGAATAATGTCGCCAATTTACAGCTCAGGCTAGATAATGCCATATGTTAGAACTTGGTATATTATATGATCAAATATACTTTGAAGCTTTGTAATCCTTTTGACATGTTTTATGCCTGGTATTGTCATGAGGCTGGGCTTGATATTGATATCCTTCTTTCCTATATTGATTGGATGGTTCTGAAGGAGTTGATGGACATTTTGTTGCCCTTTAAAGTACTTACTAAGAAGTTTGAGGGCAGGCAGCCTAACTTTGGTGAGGTTATCCCACATATGTATGCCCTTTACAAGGATCTATAGTATCTCTATTGTCAGTATACCACTACCTTTAAGAACCTGGGGTTTGAAAGCTCTGATCTACTGCTTGTTTCACTACCTTTGCCTTTACCTGCACCATAACTGTTACTATCACTGTCACCACCTAGGGGTAGACTATTAAGAATACTATGATTACCTTAGAACTTTTCTGACTATGAGGTTGAAGTCCTTTGATTATTTTGTTGACAGGAAGCATAAGCCTGGGCAGAAGCAGAGGTATCACCACCAGCTGAAGGTGAGGGGTTATATATTCAGCTTAGAGAAGAGATCCAGGAAGATGGATTTAACTTTATTTAATTCAGCCTGCAAATTGCTGTGGAGATGATGGAGAAATACCTTGACCCGATGGATGAGTGCCTGGCTTATTGGGCTGTGTTAATACTTTTACCTCACTGTAGAGCTTGTTGGATTGAGTGCTTTTTTGTTGACTGGCCAGCTAAGGCTGCCTCAATTATTGCCAGATTCAGGAGGTTCTTTGAAGAGTGCTTTCCACCTACTGTGACAGCAGTGGCCCCACAACCGCCATGTAGAGGCCAGCCTTGGTTGCCTGGAGGATTTGGGGATGACTTCTATGACTCCCCTGACATATATCTACAGCAAGATGAGGTAGCAGAGTACTTCAAAGGACCTATTTGGCCATTGGAGGAGACTCCCTTTGAGTGGTGGAAGCTCAACAGTTGCTGTTTTCCTCGGCTCTCTGTCATGGCGTTCGAAATACTCTCTATTACACCTTCCTCAACAGAGTGCGAGAGGGTCTTTAGTATGTCATCCCTGACACTCAGTCAACAATGACAAGCTACTGGTGTAGATACCTTTCGCAAGGTCCTTTGTATCAGGTATTGGCTGCCACTTCTGGGTATATAAACCGGCTGCTGTGTACCAGGGACTTATGGCTGTCAGATCAGAGCAGAGTGGGGGGGGGGGGGCGCCGGTGGCGCCGGAATAACCCCTTCCGGTGGTGCTCGGCGCCCTGGCAATTATTAAACAATTCAATTCAATCAGAGGATTACGCAATTCAATTATCACAAAATACCCTTAATTCAAGTCAATTACTGCGCTCTGATTGACTTGATTGACTTGTTCGGAGCGTTGCTATGGGGTTTAAATCGGGCGAGTGCGCCGGCCATTCGAGCCATGAAATTCCCCGCGCCTGCAGCCACTCCTCTGTCGATTTCGCCATGTGAATCTGAGCATTATCTTGCTGGAAATGCCGGGTCTTGTCGTAATAGGGTAGAAGTCCTTCCGAAAGGGCTATTTGATACATTTGGCAGTATATCTCTTATGGGGAGCATCCTCATCACGGACCATAACGACGAGCTTGCTAGGGCTCTGATCGAGCCAAGCAAGGTAAGCCCAAGCAAGCCAACAAGCCCCTCTGGAGGGTAGGAATTGGCTGAGGAATTGGTTATTTCTTGGCGGCAGGAGGGCCCCTGATTGGCCACCAGAGGGCTGGATCACAGGCGGAAATCTTCCAACCTCACAAACCTCAACGCCATTTTTCCTATTCGCTCTTAAGAAAAGTTGCCTCCTGACCTCTTTTTTCTTCTTTTCTATTGCCAGCGATCGAATTTATCGCTTTTTTGATTCGTTCAATTGATGCCGACAATTGTTTCAACGCGAAAACCGCGTCTTCTCGCCACGCGCACGCGCAAAGTCTTCAATCACTCCACGATCAAGATCATGCCTGGCTGAAAAAACAGCTATTTAAACCGAGTTCCGGCCCTCCAGAGGTCCAGAAAAGAAGCCTCCAGATCATCAGAATACCCATACGCAAGCCTACTTCTCCATGTTCCACCTCATTATTCCAACACTCCAACAATGGCTGATCATCTCAAGATCCAGGCCACCCCTTCTTCTTCAGACTCTGTTTCTATTACCGATCTCAGCGATGGTGAGAGCCTTAACACCACCACCTCCACTATTAGAAACAGCATATTCTCAAGACTTTGCCGTACCAGGAGCATCCAAGACCAAGCCGAAGTTGTTACTACCCTTGCTACTACGCCTATGAACTTTGCCGATTACCCCTTTCTCAATGGCCCTAACGGCTTTAAATATATACTTGAGAAACACTTCAAGCTGCCCACACGCCATAAACCTCCTGGGTCAACCGCCACAGCCACGCCCTGCTCTACGTTGTTGATAGTAAGATAGCTGGCAACTACTGGGCTTGCTGGTACTATGATTTAGTTTTACAGCACATGCAAGCACCAACGCAGCCAAACATCTTTAAAAACACAGCATCTCTCTTAAAATCAAAAGCCCAGCACCCTCTACCGGCAAGCAGAAGTCAATCGGCGATCTTCTCAGCGCTTAGGCGAAGAAGCCAAAACTCGCTATGCCTTTGAGTTATCAAGAAACTTTTCAGCATGCCCTTATCGTCTAGATGGCTGATAGCGACATCCCCTTTGCCATGGTAGCCAATAAGCGGTTCGGGGACCTTATCACCCTCATCAGTCCTGATTTAATAACCTCTCTTTTGCCTAAGCATGGCAATACCACTTATGGTTGGCTCAATAACTATCACCAAGAGCTTATTTAGGAAATCAAAGCTGAAATTCGCAGCACACCTTACAAAATCCACATCTCCTTTGATCTCTGGACCTCTGGCGTCCTTGCGATAATGGCTGTTATTACCTATTTCCTTGATTTAGCTGGAATTTATCAGACAAGACTTCTCTCTCTTCCATGGCTTCTCAGTGCTTATGATGGCGAAAACCAGGCCTAGTTGATCTTTAAGATTCTAACTGACTTTTAGATCAAGTCTAATAAACTTGGCTATATTTTCAATAATGCCAGTAATAATGATACCTGTTTAATAGTACTACTTGGCCACCTCAACCCAGACTATGTTCATTGTATTGGCCATATCTTAAACTTAGTTGCAAAAGCCTTTCTTAGTTTCAACGACGCCAACCTAATCGCCACTCTCCGCCCTGAATCTCTCAAGGCCACCGCTAAGGAGGAGATAGCTCTTTTAGAATAGTAGTGGTGCCTTGGCCCTATTGGCAAGCTTTATTATATTGTTTACTATATTAGATTTAGCCTATAGCGACGAGAGGCCTTTCGAACTATCGCCAGCGATGTCGTTTTGCCCTAAAGAAGAAGTAGAATTTGGTGCCATCTTTTCTAATCTAGCCATGGCCCATCTCAAACTCCAAATGGATAATACTACTCACTGGTACTTGGTTTATTATATGATTAGGTATGCTGTTGCTTTGAAGGACTCTCTCAATGTATTTATCCAACGATATAGCAACTTACTAAGCCACCAGAGCCCCTATCGCCGGTCTTTCATTCTTACATACTCTGATTGGATGGTTCTTCTTAAGATAAAGTCGATTCTTAAGCCGTTCAAGCATATCACAAAGAAATTCAAGGGCAACAAGCCAAAATTTGGCGACGTTATTGCAAATCTTCACAGCCTCCATCACGACTTAACCGACCTCCATGCCCAGTATTCTGCTTCTTACAAAAACCCCGGTCTAGAATTCAACAGGCCAGAGATCTTTCCGCTAGAACCAGAACCTTCGCCCTCTCCGGGACCCTCGCCAGCACCAGAAGAACGCCCTCACCGCTATATTTGCCTACCCCACCGGTTCCAAGATTACAGGGTTGAACTGCCAGGGCTATAGCCAGCCGACGGCACAGTTGTTATCGAACTCGGTGATCCTATTCCTGACTATGTGGATTTGGATTCTTGGAGTACGATTCAGTCTAGTCTGGGCCTTGCCATCAAGAAACTGGATAAGTATTTAAAAGAACTGGACCAGTCACCCCTGTACTGCTCAGATCCTTAACCCAGGGCGAAAACTACGCTGGATTAAGCGCTTTTTCAATGATCAGGGCCGAACTTCTGATATCAAAACATAGTTTCTGGCCTTCTTCGCGCGCGCGGCACCTCCACATGGCGCCCCCGTCCCATCGCCACCCCTCCAGGCTAGCCAACAGCTAGTTGGAGGCTTTGGCCCAGACTTTTTCGACCCCCCAGAGACATCTCAAGTTATTGATGAGGTCGTCATTTACCTCGCTGAGCCAGTTTTTTATGTGGCAGACCCCATTGCTTGGTGGTTGGCTAACCAGTGCAGGTTTCCACGGCTGGCTGCGTTGGCTTTGAATGTGCTATCTGTTCCACCAACTACCTGTGAGTGTGAGAGGGTCTTCAGCCAAGCCAAGCTCGTTGTTGGTCATCAGAGACACTCAACGCACTGGGATACACTCTGCATGCTACAGTGTATCAAGAATTGGCAGCGAAATCGAGGCTTTTGAAGCAGGGTTGATGGATGGAGGTTGGCATTCTGTCTTTTGTATTTATTTTTAGCTGTGCCGGCTCGGATTAACCCCTTTCGGCGCCAAGAGCTTGGAATTACCCAAGCATCTAGCCCTTCAGATTGACCTAAGCCCGAGCCAATTCTAAGGTCGGTATTGGCTTGCTTGGCTCGATCAGAGCCCTGAAGCTTGCTTCTAGAGACCCCTTCCAGATCATTCCCCAGACCACGATTGTGATACTCGCTTTAACATGGTTCCGTAAGTTTACGAATCGCTTATCAAACTTCTCGGAAGGGAATCGGGAGACCCAGGCGCTTGGAGAGGAGGTGTTATTCTGGCAAGAACACTCGTCAGAAAACATGGTCTGGCAAGTTAGCAGAGGTGGAAAAAAAAAGGGATAATGTTTAGGGGTCACCTCCGTGACCTGTCAACCTGACCCTTGACGACCCCTATGATCTAAGGATATCATCTGCGATATAGCTTGTATGGCCTCAGTTATTCCTCTTCTGCAGCAGATCGTAAAGGATGAAAGGGTCACTCACGGCAGGCGCTGCCGTACGCTGACACTACATAACACACATTCCAGATTCTGAGCATCAAACTTAGTTCTGGCATCCCTTTTGGGAGGTTGGCATAACTGTGCTTTCCAAAGCTAATGAAGTAGAGGATGCAAAATCTTCACTGCCCCTTTTTGTAGCCCCCTGCCCAGTTTGTCGCCCGACCAGCTGTTGTAGTACTAGGGCCCCTGGTCCGGAACGACACTTATATCTGGCTGAGGAGCTGTCCCTGACTCTAAATGAGGGCATTTGATGGTCTGCCTGGTAGATCTTGAGGTCTCCTATCAGGTATCAATCAAATTAAGGCGTCGAAAGTGTCCATTTAGATTTATGAAATTGATGAAGATCGTCAGCTTGGTTTGATTAAATTAACAGATGGCAGCACTGCTTCGGACGTCTTTGACCGCACTGTCGAAGACATTAAGTACGGCTTGACGGTGAGTTAGCTCACCTGGCCTGAGCTAGCCACTGACTACTCCCAACTAGATCAACATCAACGCCCTGTACACCATCCCACATCGCTACATCCCACACCTGGTTAAGCTCGCTAAAGTATATATGTAGTCTTAGCCAACACTAGTCGTCACCCGCTCCGCTCTCCTACAAAACCTCATCCCGCAGCTCTTTACACTATCGCTAGCCAAGGCAGCGCAGCGGAAGCCCTGAACTTGACTTATATGCATGTGGGTGTCACCCCCGGAGACGGAACCCATCCAACATTGCGGAAAAAATGTGGGAGTGGTTTAAGGGGGCGAGGTGGGAGCCGAACTTTAAGGTCGAGATCATATAACGTGTTTTATAAGCGAGCGGATCACACAAGCGAGCGGATCACCTCACCACCCCAATTGAACTATCGAACAAGATCGCAAATATCTCCACAACAAAAAATGCCCGTCCTACGAAATGAAGCACAACTGCAACTTGCCCTCCAGGCTATGGAATTTGGGTCTCCCAAACACCACATAATGCTACCGAGGCCTCTCTACAGTCAGCACATATCAAGGATCGCATTACCAGACATCAAGATAGCTCTCCGACTCCAATTATTGGGTCTCTTGACCAAATTATGAAGGGTACGATGAAGGTTATGCATGAGGTGGTGTTGATGAAAGCTCGCATGCGAGAGCTTGAGGAGGCAAATGCAGCCTTAACCAACGTCGGAGGGCCAAGAAAAGTCAAATCCGGGCAGGAGGACCATTGAGAATGCAGGATGCGACAGATATTCTGGCTGAAAAGGATGCGGTGGCTCAGTTGAAAGAGGAAAAGTGGTCGGGGGGTAGTCGTACGAGGAGTAATGCAGTAGGTCCACGGCACTGTGGTAACTGTGGCAAAACAGGACATAATTCTCATGCGTGCCAGAAAGATGCGGAAATGGATGAGGAATTGGTTTCTGAGTAGTTTGAATTGATCATTTCCTTTGTAGTGTTGGTATCTCGCATAATAGTTCAATTGAAGTTGTGGAGTGATTCACTCGCTTGTAAAACACGTTATGTACATGTAATTAAAGGCTAAGTTAATCAAACTTGCAGGATTTCTAGAAGAGGATAGGCATCGTTTAGGCAATGTAGAAATATGTGTAAGAACAGCAAAATGAAATCCAAGATCCAGCTTTATTTATTATTATGCTGTAACGTGGTTCCCGGCTGTCCGACGCACCCAGCTGCGCGACGCACCCTTTTTCTCATACATAACCCTAGCTGCTAACTTCATCAAATCTTAATAAATAACCCTGAAATTTTTCAAGTATCATCAAAAACATATAGATATTAAGATAAAATTTTACTACCTATTTTAAAAATTTGGGTTAGGCTTAGATAGATGTAAATAAATATTTCTTATAATAAATTAACATCTAACTATATCTAACCCTAACCCAAATCTTTAGAATAGATAGTAAAATTTTATCTTTATATCGATACATTTTTGATGCTAAATATAAATTTTCAGGGTTATTTATCAAGATTTGATGAAGTTAGCAGCTAGGGTTATGTATGAGAAAAAGGGTGCGTCGGACAGCCGGGTACCACGTTAGATACTTTTAGTTTATCAAAGTTCTTAGACCTGAGTCAATAGGTGGTCACTGACCACTGGTAGTGTGGTTGGCAGGTGATGACTTACTGTCTTGTTATAATATAACTCGGGCGTGGGCCTCTGTCCAATGAGTACTTAGATATGGCAAGTCTTAGCGAGGGTAAGTTCACTATGGAACCAGATTGATATGATCATTGGAAGCGCTGGAGCATTTTGGGTATCTTGTACTTAGCATATAAAAGGAAGAGCATGAGCCCCGACAAAAGGAGGGAGCTGGCATGCCTTCTTCGACCGACCTTAGATATAGAGCGCGTAACGAGGCACCGTAGCGATCATCACTTTGCACCGTAGTACATCCATCAACCGACTTTTTCCACACACCGCCTTCTAGCCACAAGTGGCAAGGGCTGTCCAAAGCTGTCAACGGCCGCCAGCAAAAAAGGCGGTAAAGGCAACACACACGGTCGCACTCAATCGCACTCAATTGCAGTAAATCGCAGTCCGGCCCCGGAAGTGGTGGGCAATCGGTGCGGGCCGGCCTTTCAATCGGCAAGCGGGCCGGCGTTGCGAGTGGTGGGCAACTGGCTTGCGAGCCTTACAGCCCAGATGTACCCTTTCTGCCGTTTTCAGGGTTGTTCGGCTCTTTTTTCAGGGTTATGTGTAAGAGGATTACGGTGCAAAAGTGATGATCGCGCTCTTAATAAGGGGGTGCGCAACTCTTTGATACTTCTTTCCTATTGGATATGTATACCGCCTGTACTCAGTGAGTGGTTTTTCATAAGTGGAGTGCCAAGCCAAGGTCCTACTGGCCACAACTTTGCAGTTGACTAACTGGCCCAAGGCCCTGGCATGCCCACTCTTTTAATCTAATCTAGCGATTTCGTCATCTTCGTGATGGCTTCAACGCGACGAAAAAGCAAGGCACAAAGGTCAGGGCACGCGATGGAGCGAGCGCAACACGCCCCCCGGCCGGCGCGCCGCCGCCTTGGGTGTCTAGTTCTTCGGATCCAGTCAATCAGCACTTACAAACCATATCTATTGAACCCACTTCAATCCTGACCATCGCAATACTGGCATTCAATACTGTTGTTGCGTGTGTGCAATTGAAAGAGGGGTTGCAAGATGCAGAAAAAGGTCTCCCTGGCCATGCCCTGAAGAGTGGGCAGAGGAGGGCCTTTGGCTTGGCACTCCACTTGTGAAAAACCACTTGACTGAGTCTAAGCGAAGTTGTAAACGTGGTATCGCGGAGTTTGGAAGCTGCTCAGCGGCCTGTGCGGAGGTTTTTTTTTCTGTCTTTCCTGGCCAATTGGAGTTGCTCAGCCCCCCGACGAAATATGCACTGTCTGCGTTGCTTCTGTCGGGCACGAGAGGGAGGATGGCGAATGTATGTGCCGACTGGTTACAGCACGAGAGGGAGCACTTCCAATAGTGAGGTGATCTCTAGATGACAGCGAAGTGACTCGTCGGGTGCCGTTTCTACTGGATGGCGAATGCATGTGCCGGCTGGTTACAGCCCTTACACGCTCTCCCGCCACCAGAAAGCTGTCTCGCACGTAACCTGTCATATCTACTAAGACACCATGCGTGCAAGCTACGCTAGCGAGCTGATCCTTTTTTTTTCTTTCCCCTGGTCAATCCCAGGGCCTCCCTAGCTGTCGGACAATACGCCGAGGGAGCGAGCCTATTGTTCTTCATCCTGCCATGATCATCTCTTTTTCATGGGGCCCCGTTCCTATGCTCTCGTAAGGCGAGGATGCGCCCGAATCTGCAGTAACCGTTGCCGGGTTGGTGCTGCGTGGATTCATGGATGGCGCAAAAGATTCCCCAGATCATCCGATCCTGATATTCATGTCACCTCGAGCCCCAAGTGCCGCCATGGTCGCTAAATCACTGGTCCCCCCAGTCCCCCCCAGTCCTCCTGATCGCGCCCGCATCCCGCCAAGAGTTGGGGAACCCAGGGCAGCGCTGTATTCCTGCATCCCTCGTCCAGGAAGAGTCTAATCGCAGTACTTGCGCTACATTGAAACATGAAGAGCAACTATCGGCGTAGGGCTGGTGCCCAGGTGGCTGATGTGGTCTTACTTTACCTCTTGCTAGCTGCTCTGCACGTAGCGCATACATACGACTGGGTTTATAGCGCTGACCAGCGTCAGTATACCTGGCGTTATTTGTAATGGTTTGCGTACACATATCTTGTGTAGTATTGTCGTCGTCTTGCTCCCATACTGTGCGCTTGCTTTCCCAATATCGTCGGAACTCGAAGAACCGTACCGTGCCCTAGCTTTCCGATTTCCCCTTCATTTCGGACCTTCCTGCCTGTAGTATCGCGGGGCTAAATAAGCGGGCTTCGATGTAGCATCCCGTACACGGATCGATTGGGCTGAAATCTGAACTTGGCATCCAATGATCTTGAGGGACCCCTGCCTGGAGTATCGCGGGGCTAAATAATCGGACTTAAGCGGGCTTCATCCATCCTAGCATCCCATCCCGTACAACGGATCGATTGGGCTGAAATCTGAACTTGGCATCCAATGATCTTGAGGGACCCCCGCTTATGTCACTGTACCCCATTCCAGACACATGAGAGGGCTATCGAGATAAAGCACACACATGTATAATCGTGCCGTTGGGACTCAATCTAGCGTCATCTGGCCACCGATTTGACGGCAGCAGCTAGGAGAATCTGCCAACAAAGAGGAAGCCAGTAGAAGCCTGTGCCTGAAAGCTGCCAACTAACCTCGGGGCGGGAAGCCGGCTCGCGGACAAGTAGGATGCTTGGGTACCAAGCTCAGCCCCCCTCCCTCTTCGACCAGGATCCGAAGCCGAAAATCGACGGGCACTTTCCCGGCAGGCACCTCCGCCCGGCCACGAGGCACGAGCCTCACGGGAGGTGAAGTCGATTCAAGGCACCCAACAGGTCCCGAGACCAACGGGGCGAGCCTCCCTTTTGCCATTGGCTCGGGGCGGCTCGAGCCCGGGTGTCACAAGAATGGCATTGTTCTCGGGAGAGTCCCGTATACTTGCTAGGCCGGTAACTTTTGGCCGGCCAGCTTTAGCTTGATAGCCAAAAAGGTCCTAAATACGGAGGATCACATATAAGCGGTATCGGTAAGTCGTACCATTGAAGAACATAGTACTTAGAGTAACCCGATTGAGACACAAGATCCACTCCACCCATATTCAACGCACTTTTCCAAAGCGCTAGATATACTCGTTGATTGGCGGCCGACCTTAGCTGTGAAGCATTAGTCTGTAAACGGCCCCCGAGTCATTCGTAGCCCTGAAAGACGCTCAAGAAAGGCATATTCACCAACTCAACCAAGGAGCCATTTTCTGGCATAGTTGCAACTCCCCCACCCATCAGCCAGGCAGCACCCCTTCCTAATCACGTTTCTCGATCCCGAATACATCATCCTCTCGGTGACAGGCAGACCATTGCCTTCATGTTATTTTCCTCGCAGCGACCCCTGACCGAACAACTTAAGAGCTCACGCATACAAGGTTTGGCAATATGACAGCACCTGACGAAACAACCGAAAGTGGAGTTCGGCCAATCACGGAACTGGCGGACTACCGCAAGACGACGGCCCGCCTGGCAAACATGATCCATAGGGACGGGGCTGGAACATGGCCACACCGCGAACGGAGCATGCATCCTCGACTTGGTCGCTACAAGGAGCATGCATCCAATGGTGAGTGCTACAGTCCCTATGTCGATCATTGGGCTCTGGTGGTGTTTCAATGACTCTTCTTTCTTCCCTCCCCCTCGCCAAATCATGCCACTACCGCCGCTGCTTTGAGGCCCGAACAACCGGAATCCTACCCGTCGACTGCTGTGTGTCGCTCGTCCTGCACTGTCTGGGGCAGCGTTTCGAGGGCAGAACGAATCGGGTTCATGTGACAAGCCTTTGCATTCAACGTCCGACGTCTCTGGTGCATATGTCGCCTTCACTGTCATCGGTCTAGCTTGTTCTCCATCTTGATGTCGTGTCGTCTCTAGCGCCATCCCCTTATCACCCCCTGTTCCTTGATATTACTTTCCTTCCTCACCCCACTTCTTCCTGCGGTCTCCCAGCGATCACGATGCAGCAAGTGCGGTGTTGTGATGCCAAGACGTGGTCATCGGCGCGGCGTGACATGAAGACGTAACCCCACGCTGGCCTGCCCAAGGAGACTGGACAGATGGCAAGGTGTCTGGTGTGTGCTCTCCCGGGCTTGCCCCTTTGGGCGTAGACGTTCGTTTCCTGTCCGCACCCCGGACGGGTTCCTCCTATAAATCTAAGGATCCCCCACCGTTAGTTAGCTGTGCTCTTTTTGATCATGCTAAAATCGCCAGAGCTCCGCCCGTTGTGTGATAGCTGGTTCTTTACCCTCGGTGATCATATTGAGGTCTCGGGTGGTAATATTCTGATATAAGACCAAGACAGAGGACGTCGCTCCACTCTTATCGCCGCACGAATTTCCTTCGCCTGAAGCGCATTTCATACCCAACGACGGCTGGGCATCGATCCATCAGCACGAGAGGCATACATTGATTCTGAAAGAAGAGCAGGGCCCTGACCCGAATATGGTGAGACCCTTAAGGCAGTGGGTTGGGATTTGTTGCTGACCTTTTGCCCCTCGTCCTCAAGCCTAACATTCCGAAAATCTGGATTTGGCGTTGCCATAGGTGCGCGTTTGGATGGCTCGACATGAAGAACCCTCTGTGTCTAAAATGTAATCACGAGAGATGCGAGGACTGCATTACGCAAGCCGTTCTGGTGGGATAAGCTACCGGTAGCTCTCCCTCTTTAATGATTGAACGACCACCCCTCTTTGGCCTTGACTCCCCAGGTGGAGTTGGTAGACGCAGCAGTCCCAGGAGGAAGGAAGTGCTGGGCGCATTGGTGTAACGGTTTCGTTTGTTCTTCTTCGAATGATACTCGGTAACTATAGGTAACCGAACTACGATTCTGGGGAGGGGGGGGGGGGGAATGTTTATGACGATCATGAAAAGGGCATCATGGAGGAATCATGGAGGGATCAGGTAACTGCGGGACTTTGCGATGCCGTAGACGGATATTGGGAAGGGCACAAAACATAGCGTAAAGCCGTTTTAGCTAAACTGAGGTGGTCTTGCCATGAAACTTGCTCGAGATGCTCAGCCATCCGGCTCAAACATCATGTACATCTCCATCTACACTCCAGATCCATGATGTTGAGTGCCCCCGAAGCGCCCTATTTCTCACACAGCACAGTACGTCACACGCAAAAGGAGTTATCCCATCCTAGTGCTATAAAGATGAGAGCTGGTGCGTGGAGATCCTCGCTAAAAGCTCTGGCAATGCTTAAAGGCGGTGTGTAGAAATCGGAGGTATACAGTTTAAAATGGCATTCATGACAGTGCATAGTTACGCGCTCTTTTCATGACGTCGAATAGACCCAGTAACTCGGCGGGCGCTTCAAATACGTTGACTTAACCATAAAAAACGGCCGCGAACTATTCAAGACGTCCGTCAGCAGCCTAATAATATTGTTTGCTTCTTTCGTCAAACGTTTCCCGATCGCTGTCGTTATAACACTGATCAGGCTAGTCAGATCAGGCAACTGGAACACGTCGCTGAGAATGTCGTTGGCTTGCTTCATAGCCAATTCATAGGATTGATTTGGCTAAGCAACTTAGCTATGTGAAAAGATTTGGATGGTCATTGTCCGGCTGAGTAGGCCGCGTATCTGGAATCCATTGCGTAAATTGGTCTTTAATTGTACGCTGTAGCTAAAAACTCAAAACCTGCCTGGATGGTCTTGTTGACTGACTAACGTACGTGATAAGCGGACGGTTAATCTAAGCGAACGGCGAACTCTAACAGGTTTTGGTGGCATTGCAAACGAAAATACGATAAGAATTTGATAAAGGCATTAACAATTTACTAACATTATTTTACCTTGCGGGTCACCAAACCCTGTTAGAGTTCACCGCTCGCTTGGATTCACCGTTCGCTTATCACGTACGTTAAGGAGACGTTAGTCACCTGCGGGGCCGTCGACGACGAGACGCGAAAACCTTCCGCTTGAGTCTCCAATAACTTATCAATGTCGAAAATGAAGCCCAGCCAGTCGAGGAATCCAGCGATGAATCCAGTGATATATCTATGCCCAAGCCAGACTTCAGGAATCCCGCAAATGCCCGAAGCGCACCTGTCAAAGTCGAAATGGCGAAAGTTAACTGGTCTGCCGTCTGTAGTCTTGGCAGTTTGAAGTGAATTCGCCGTGTTGTATTTCGGGAATTGAGTTGAGATGCGCTGAGCTGGGTCGATGGATAAATACTATGAGCTTATGTTGCAGGTGTCCCACCTGCCACTAGCGCCATGGACCCCCACTGCAGATGGCCGACCCATTGCAGCAGGCATAGGCCAACTGGTCCCTGCGCAGGGCCAGCCCACCACCTTTTGCCCTGTTCCAGGCTCCGCCTTCCTTTCCCTTTCCTTTTCCTTAGCTAGAGCAATTCAGACCTTTTGCCCATATGTGTGTTATGTCTGTTGCTCCCAACAGCTTATCATGGCGACACACACTCCCACCCCAGCGGCAGAAATAAGCATGGCTGCCCGGGAGTATCTCGTAAGCGGGGTTTCACCCTCCATTTCTCGCTTGTCCTACTCTTCCTCATCTTCCGGCTCGTCAAGCTTCGGCGATGATATTATCGACATCCCTGAGGTCCTTGACTTAAGCGAGATGTTGCAGTTCTGTGGGCTCAATGCCGAAATTTCCAACCAAATCTTTGAATCTTGGTAGCAAATAATTACCGGATGAGCTGGGGAATAATTAGAATGGCTGAGTGGGAGGATGCCTGGCTTTCCGAGCATGACTAGCGGTATGCCCTGACCGGCATGGGCGTGGATCCGTGACTATATGTGACGCTATCCTGAATAGTGCCGTTGACGATGTCCGTACGACAAGATCCGCTTCTTACTGAGTCTTGGACCTCAACATCGGCTCCAAGTTCCTCGAGGGGCTTGATAAAAGAATCCACAAGAAGCAGGGCGAGATGCGACACCTTGCCACCCCTTCACCAAGCATTCAGCCTCGTCCAGCGATATCCAACCGGCCAGGGTTCTTGGGTACCTACCGGGAACCTTCAGTCCTTAGGACAGCTACCATTTCTGCTGTCCTGTCAGCCATGGAGGGAAGGGCCATGCTTTTCAAGGGGGGTGCTATGACCAAGCTCTTGTCAGCTTTCCAGAATGATGGGCCGATCGTGGTGCGCCCTCTTCAGTCGGCCAGCCCAACGGGTTTCCACCAATAACAATTATTTGGTGTACTGAGCTCACCGAGCATCTCGACGTTGCCGAGAAATATGCCAAGTTCGTCCAGAGTCGTGTCCCTCCCAAAGAGGGCGTGATCCTTCAGTTTGCCGTTCCGTCTGAGCTCCTCGAGGACCACTGACAGATTTTCGACTCCGGATGGCGTGACCTGGTATTCTGGTTCCAACCACCCGGAAACCGTCCCCGCCCACCTGACTCGGTTTACTGAGGCCCCAATCCTCATTGGTTACATCTACGGGGTGTCCACCGAAGGCATTGGCCGTCTGAGTAACCCCTCTGACCTTACCGGTCAGTATATGAAGACAAGAGATGGAGGAAATGCATCGCAACATGTCTTTCCAGACACAGGCAATTCGGACACAGTTGGTGGAGCAGTGTCGTGGCTGGGTTTGGTAACGATCAAATGAGGTATGCAAGGGACTTTGCCCTGCCGTTCATGCCACCTAATGAGGCGCGAGGGACGGTCGGGAGTGTTCTGGAAGAGCTGGAGATTATTTCAGGCAGAAACGTTCGTAGAGTTTTCAAGCATGTCTGGCAAGTTTCGCTTTCAACTTTCTACAATGATATATATTGTACTTGTTCCATTACTAAGGAACGAAATAGTAACGTTGGGTGACTAGCGGTCAAGCTGTTGCGCTGTGTTCCTGGCCCTCTTCTTTTCCATACCGTTACTCTTCCACTTCCCAACTCCATTTACTACTCTTTCCGATAACGTGGTACCCGGCTGTCCGACGCACCCAGCTGCACGACGCACCCTTTTTCTCATACATAACCCTAGCTGCTAACTTCATCAAATCTTGATAAATAACCCTGAAAATTTATATTTAGCATTAAAAATGTATAAATATGAAGATAAGATTTTACTATCTATTTTAAAAATTTGGGTTAGGGTTAGATATAGTTAGATGTAAATTTATCATAAGAAATATTTATTTACATCTATCTAAGCCTAACCTAAATTTTTAAAATAGGTAGTAAAATTGTGTCTTAATATCTATATGTTTTTGATGCTACTTGAAAAATTCCAAGGTTATTTATTAAGATTTGATGAAGTTAGCAGCTAGGGTTATGTATGAGAAAAAGGGTGCGTCGCGAAGCTGGGTGCGTCGGACAGCCGGGTACCACGTTACTACCTTTCTACAACAATTAATCTGTATCAGCAAACGTTGCATATGGTTGTTTGTTAGAGAATTGAAATTTGACTCAGATACGTTAGAGTTACGCTCCTGCTTGATAATGCCGCCTGGCCCGACTTGAAGAGTGCGCCGTATGTCGCCATCGCTCTCTGAGGGGGCCGGCAACTGTTCCATACCGCCACCCCAGAGACTTTAGACAAGTGGAATGCTCGGGCCCTGTAAATGTAAGCGTTGTGAGGATTCTGCTTTGTTTGATATTAATCCCGAGTATCAGTGATGGGCCTGTGCCACAGTCCAATGGACTACAACCAGGCAGTTGACCGCAAAGAACAAAGAAATTTTATGGCAACTCACATGCATAATACCGCACGTCCGTGGGGTCTCGGTGGCAGCGTTGCTTGGGCTATCGCCCTCTGCCATCTGCGTGTCATTATCAGGGGGCATCTGCTAAAGGAAATGGAGGGGCGTGTTATCTGTCAGCCCCAAATTTCTTGTTGCCAGCCTACACGGAATACTAGTTACCACTTATGTATACGAGGACTGTCACTATACATACCAGGACCATCACCTAAACTAGAAGGGGTTGAGATTGGACAGAGTGTTCAATTCAATCTCCTCAGCTTTACAAGAAGCCATCTCCCACTGCCCGGAATTGGGCCCATAATGGTAGCCTAGGATTTGTTGGGGTCCTCAAGCGGGGTCTGGGACAGAGTACTGCCCCTTGGACCAATTCCAGGCGGCATCTTTGCCTCGCGTTTGGTGTTTTTCACAGCAGCAACGGGGTGAGGAGACCCTAGCCAGGGGCTAAAAAACAGGGCCTAGGCCCAAGTTTAAGGGCACCCCCCCGTCTTGGTGGGCGATGCCGGCCGCCGCTCGTTACTATTCACCGTTTGATAAGGTTCAGAGTGCGTAAGCGACCTGCGTTAAAAACACACCCGCGTAGTGGTCGGGTGAACATTCTTAGATGCAGACTTTGTCCGGAGCCATTTGCTCACGTAATTGCCCACCGTAATTCCCCTTCAAACGGACAGCGGTCTGCAAAACGGAGGTGAACGGAGGGTTGCTGTCATCATCCAACTGCCTTCCGTACCAAGCGCCATGCCTCCTTGTGTGCGGGACTTAGTTACATAATAATAAGCAGACACAGTGCATCAACTGCGCGCTAGCGAAGGCGTCAGCCAGAGCACTTGAGGACTCTGCGCAGGAGCTGCAACTTGACCAACTAAACACATCTCTCAATTACCCCTTTTCTGGTTGATACGTGTAAATCCTGACAATTAACAGTCTGAGACGCTTAACAAAGTCATTGCCCATCTTCCACGAGCAGGATCGCGACCTTAACTAACAAAATGAAGCTCTCGTTGAGCACTCGAAATCCTCGATCGATCGGAACGAACGACCAAGAGCGCTCGACAAAGCCCAACACGACGACTACGACCACCGCGAGTACAGGAGACGCAACGTATAAGGGCACATAAGACTGGGTATCCTGGAGTAAGGCCTTCTAAGCATGAGCAGCACGTTTGAACGTGTGGGAGATCGTTGACCCACATGCAACAAGGCCCTATTCAGTTGAGCCCATTGCCCCAGAGATCACTAACTACTTAGAGATGAACTTTGGCACTGCGGATAAGCCAGACATAATATAAGCACAACAAAGGGAGCATAAGGCAGAGATTGAAGAATATTCCTACAATATTGTGACGGCACTGGCACCTGTCGCCACCTTTCAAGACCCGCCCCACCTTGAGAGGAAGTCTGTGCCTGGGAATGTGTGGTCCATGTTGATCTAGCCCTGGACCTAGCAGCCCACTTCCTCTTCCACTTCTTTTTTTCTTCTCTAGCTTGTTTTTCCACAATTGAGGATAGGTTACCTCACAGGTGGTGTGAGCTAGATGTGGGGGTTTTTCAGGGTTAGGGTCAAAATCCTGTATCAATTGCCTACTCCTCCCTATAAGATGCCTCCAAGAAAATACGACACGCATGCACATCAATTTGAGCCTCCCAATTGGTTGCGTTACTTGACCGTTTTACAGGTATACCCCGTTATGATATAATAGTTACCTAAGGTACCTAGGTGCTGCACATCAAGCCGGGCGAAGAGCAAAGGGAACCTCCGAGTATTATAGCCCGACTGGCGTTCGTTGAGGCAAGCACGCTCATGGATCCCGAGAGCCTATTACAGCTGGCCGACTCCTGCGGAAGCAATGCAGTGCTCTATCCCATCCTTGCTTGGTGTGTATATGCTCATATGCTTTCCGGAAAACTTGGTCCTGCCAAACTCATATCCGTCATACATCACTGCCGGATTATAGTGGCGAAGTGACGAGCCTGTCTCACCCACGTGCGAATCCCAAAAGCAACCTTGATAGCCGTTTCCCAGATATTTCCAGGTTGTGAACACGAGGCACCGCCTGATTTGTGGTGCCTGAGTGAGCACAAGGCTCACAGCAAAGTCGGTATAGCAGCGAGGGCAACTCCTCCTAAACACACACGCGCCGTTAGTTTCATATAACCAAGTTTCCCTATCCCCCAACGTAGAATGATTCGGAAGGTAACGTACACGGCACCCCATTGTGCGCTTGCTGGACACCGGCACTCAGCTCCGTGCGAAAGCGTGCACCGGAGCCGCTCGTGGATCCTGGACATGCCTCCCCGCAGTGGCTTAGTCTCTCCCTCCATTGCTGCAATAGGAAGTGAGTAGGACGATATGGGTTTAGTATCCTGGCTCACTTCGCTGATAGGGAAGTCGGCGTGCCTAAGTGTCTGGCCGATCTCGTACAGAGTCCTCAGCGTCAATGTATTCCCTGGGCCCATCCAAGGTACCCAAATATCTTCCTGCTTCATCCCGACCGTCTTATATAACTCATCAAGCTTGAACTGTGTGCTTGAAAATCCCTGTCCGGACGCTTGGTTGAAAGGCCGTACGAGCTTAGTGGGCATGAGGTTGAAGATATGGTCATAACTCTTTCCGACTAGACTACTTTTCCAAACTAGCAAGAGGGCCTTGGGGTCTGGGAGCTGGCACCTGGGGAACGATAGGGCCGGTTCGGGTTCGGAGGCGGGTGCTTCAGCTTGACCGAGTGCGGATGATGCGTCCAATGACCCAGCCTTGCCGCCTTCCAATGTCGATGTATCGGTAAAAGTACTAGAAGGGGCATTTACGGTACCCAGTGACTGTGTATGGTTAAATACTTTGTCGAGCAAGAGACGGTTGGAATGTACGAGGACATGACGTGAGGACAAGGCAAGACTGGTGTAGCTAAGTACAGACTAAAATCAGGTAGTTATGTATCTTTGAAATCTAAGGTTTTCCCGCAGAGTAAGTTGTTGAGGGCTCTAACTAAAGTGGCTTTTCGACGCCTAGAATCTTCTTGCTTCTTTCGTACGAGTCTTGAGTATTAACTTATCTGTGAAGTGGGGTGGCACCTAACTAATGTATTTTTGTCGTTCCGCTTTTCGTATCTGTCTTTTGGGCAGGTAAGGTCCTAACCCAAGGTAGGCAACTTGAAGCAATAATTAATACCTCCTTCAAACTAGGGCTAAGAATTACCCATGGGTACCCAGGACCCATGGACCCAAATGGACCCATGGGTCAATGGGTGGGTACCCATTGCTTGGCATGGGTCCGACCCATTACCCAAAAAACCCAATGGGTCCATTTGGGTACCCATGGGACCCATGGGTACCCATGAGTCCTACATATCAACAAGCACAAAAATATAACATATATGGTTATTTATACAATGGCAAGATGCTGTATTAACGCCAATGCTGATCCAGTAAAAAAGAGGTAAGCCATATGGCGAAGTAATGGATGTGCCCATCCCTGTACTAATCCTAACAATTTGGGGTTACTGGTAATCACGGTGCTAATCCCATTGATTTGTGACCAACCTCTGCCCTATTACCAACCGGGTTCAAATGCATTCAGTTCAAGTCCCCTACTAAGCCGACGGGGACTCATTAGCACCGCCTGGGGTTTTACCACCTGCAGTCGCCTCTGCTTCAGCACCACCTGGACTTTCATTACCCCCACTAGCCGGATTACCAGCCAGATTACCATTGCTCAAGGGCCCAAGGACATTAGATTCCTTGTGGGCTTGGATTTTCTAGACTTTCAGAGTCTTGATTGGCATCAGAGTCTTCATTCTTATTGGCCTGTAATTTGGGAAGAGGGTTCTTCAGCTTCTTGGTAGCCTAAACATTCTTCCCCTTAGGGTTGGCCCAGGCAATTTGACGTTTTCCTAGCACATGTTCGGCTTGCTCCGCACGCTATGAGTTATACGTCAGTATGATTACCACACAGATTACCACAACTTAGATGTAAACATATCTCACCAGCCAATTGCTGAAACATTGTGGGCATTTGGTAGAGGGAATTCATGGCCCAAAATGAGCCTATAGGAGCAAATTTCTACATCAGCTGGAACAGAAGCTACATATCCTTTTGCATAACCATAACATGGCGGGCATGGATTGTAAGGAGATTCATGGCTAGAAATATATAATTAATATAACATGGATGATAAGCGAGCGCGCAAAACAAGCGAGCGCGCACTTCTCCCCCCTCAATTGAACTTTCGCGCGACATTGCGAATTTCTCCACGACACAACATGCCGGCCGCACGAAATGAAGCACAAGTGCAGCTTGCCGTTCAAGCTATGGAACGCAATAAGAAACTCCGCCTTGGAACCACTGTACGACTGCATTCGGCCGACCAAAGAACACTTGAGCGATGACGGAACGGAATACTCCCGCGAGCAGAAACTACCCCTAAGAATCGGAATTTAGATCCCCTGGAGGAGCAGGTTATTTTGTAAAGGATCCTTGACCTGTATAAGCAAGGATTTTCACCAGGATACGATATGGTTGAAGATATGGCCAATTTGCTACGCATGTCGCATAACGCGTCACGTGTCAGAAAATGCTGGGCTTCTAACTTCATATGACGACAACCAGAGCTCCGGACGCGTTGGTCGCGTCCATACAACTACCAGAGGGCCAAATGCAAAGATCCAAAGATAATTGGCACATGGTTTGACCTTGTTCATAACACAATCGCAGAGCATGGGATCCAGGAGTCAGATATCTGGAACTTTGACAAGACTGGTTTTTTGATGGGCCAGATCTCATCTACGCTTGTCATTACCTCCTCTGACGGCCATGGGAGGGCAAAGAAGGTCCAGCCTAGCAATCAGGAATGGGTTATGGTGATCCAGGCCATACAGTCAGGCGGCTATGCCATTCCTCCATATGTGGTGGTTGCAGGGAAAATGCACCTTGAAAGCTGGTATCACAACAGCCCTTTCCCGCCCAGTTAGACAATTGATCTCTCAGAAACTGGTTGGATGAATAACCAGATTGGTCTTGATTGGATCAAGCATTTTGGCAAGCATTCTCACCCTCATATGACAGGTGGAAAGTGACTTCTCATCCTAGATGGGCATGAGAGCCACCATTTACTTCAGTTTAAGGATTATTGCCAGTTTAACAACATTGTCATGCTTTGCATGCCTCCACACTCATCTCACCTACTCCAGCCACTTGATGTTAGCTGTTTTAGTGTATTAAAGCAGTCATATGGCAAGGAAATCGAAAAACTGATGCGTAACCATATCCACCACATTGCAAAACCAGACTTCTTTCTTGCCTTTTACAATGCATTTAACGCGACTTTTCTGCCTGAAAACATACAAGGAGGATTTCAAGGGGCAGGGCTTGTTCCATTCAACCCAGAGAGGGTGATTTCCAAGCTGGATGTGAGGCTTTGTACACCAACACCTCCTACAGCCCCTGAGATTGCATACAACACCTGGGTCTCTAAGACACCACAGAATGCAACTAAAGCCTCCTTTCAATCAACACATATTAAGGATTACATTACCAGGCATCAAGGAAGCTCTCCGACA
Organism: Lasiosphaeria hispida; assembly: GCA_033439745.1. Classification (NCBI taxonomy): domain Eukaryota; kingdom Fungi; phylum Ascomycota; class Sordariomycetes; order Sordariales; family Lasiosphaeriaceae; genus Lasiosphaeria; species Lasiosphaeria hispida. The sequence continues at coordinate 3,785,662 of JAUIQD010000004.1, forward strand.
CCAATTCTTGGGGCCCTTGACCAAATTATGAAGGGTATGATGAAGGTTATGCATGAGATGGTGTTGATGAAGGAGGAAGTCTGACAGCTGAAGGAGGCAAATACAGCACTAAGCAAATGCTGAAGGGCTAAAAAAAGCTATATCAGGGCAGGAGGACCACTGACTATGCAGGATGCAAGCAATATTCTATCAGAAAAGGATGCCCTGGTAGCGCAAAAGGAAGAAATGAAGGGGGAGGGTGGTCATGCAAAGAGGCGTGCAGGAGGTTTGCGACACTGTGGTAACTGCGGCAAAACCAGACACAATTCTCGAACGTGCCAAGAGGATGCAGAAATGGATGAGGAATTGGATTCCGAGTAGTTTTAATTGATCATTTCCTTTGTGGTGTTGCAATGTCGCGCGAAAGTTCAATTGAGGGGGGAAAAGTGCGCGCTCGCTTGTTTTGCGCGCTCGCTTATCATCCACGTTATGTAATAATATTATATCACTAATAATAAGGGTACTTACAGTCAAAGACATTGACTAAAAACCCCTCTAATGCTTCTTGAAGGCATTCAACGGCTGCCCATTTCCATCTGAAACCCTCCATGACCAAGGTATCATGGGTAACCTCTTTGACCAGGTAAGCAAACGGGGCAAAGGGTATCAAGAGTTGGGTCGATTTTTGGAAGGCCATGATTTCCTTCAAAGCTTTTACTATAGATGAGGTTAGTCAATGGATTACCACAGGGATTAACACAATACATTACCTCCATGTCTAGCCTTTCTCTTTGTCTTGGGCGTCTTGGTGCCACCATTTGAGAGTACGTGGGACCGAGCAACCCTCCGCTTCTGATACTCAAGAGGGCAGGGCCAATAGTCAGGTAGCGCCCACACAGCCTACTCGACAATCAGTATGGAAAATCACTCACCATAACTATCGTGAGCTAGATAGTAGAAGTCAGTTTCCAAGTCAGTATACTTAGGGTTTCATTATATCATCAGGTTGATGGGGCGGTCAAAATTGATTAGCACATAGATTACCACATTACTATACATGTTCATTAGCCCTAATTCAGTCCAATCCAACAGAAAGTACTCTTACTAAACCTATCCCTTTATACCATACTTATATCATGTTTGCTAATATGGTTGAAAAACTTTTTTATGTAGGAGAACCCTAACCTCTATATATGCACTTGGACCCATTTGACCCATGGGTACCCATGGGTACCCATGTGAATGGGTGGGTAAATGGGTCCAACCCACGCCAAGATTTGGGTACCCAAAAATTACCCACCCATTCACATGGGTACCCATGGGTACCCATGGGTGGGTAATTCTTAGCCCTACTTCAAACCATGTCAAATTTGGCGCCGGATGGCCACGGGATTGTCGGAGATGGCCCACGCCAAACAAGTCGGAAAACCTTTTGGTAGTCTCGGTACAAAGCAATGCGGGGGAAAGCTCGGCGGAGCAGGTATACTCGCCAACAACTTCGCCATTGGTGCCGTGCTAGTAATGCCGATGTGCGTGTGTGCGTGTTAACGTACCAAGACGCGAGTCTGCTAGTGGTGTGGGAGGTGTGCTCTTAGGCTGAGTCTGTGCGCTCGTCCGTCGGGTCAGACTTGTAGGGCCGCCGACTCCGAGGGACACTTCGGGCAGCCGAACTGGCCGTAGCTTGGGCGCGGCAGGGGCGGCAGGGGGCACAGCCGGGGCAGCGGCGGGCACAGCCGGGGCAGCGGCGGGCACGGCTAGGGCAGTTGCGAGCACAACCGGGGCAGCTGCGGATACAGTACGGGCAATAGTGAGTGTGGCCGGGGCAGGAGTCGGGTCGGTATCAGGCGTTACTATGCCGACTAAAACGTCAGTTAAACATCCCTCTGCCGGACTGTTTAGCAATTAGGAGAACTGGAAAGCACCACCTAGGCACCCAAACACCAAAGGTAAGGAATAAAAATAGCACTAGGGCGGACACTCACCTGGGTGACCTGAGGGACCTGGGGGCCTGGGATTCCCAGAGGACCAATACGACGCATGCGCTGCTCCATAGTCTTTAGGACCGCAACGCCTTGCCTCAGGAGCTTATTCCTCTCGCGCGCGATTACGTTAGCCTGCAATGCAATGTCATAGGCTAGGGCGGCTTGTTCGGCGGCCTGATCCTGGCGCTGGTGGTCTTCCTGGGCGGCCCCTTCAGCTCGCTTGATGTTCGCCACTGCGATGGCCCGATCTCCACGGCGATTGTCTAGGGCGGTCCGGTTGGCCTTCCGTGACTGCCAAAAGGACGCAAACGCCGACCCGGCCGATATGACCTCCATGGCTAAAAGCCCAACGGTCAACGAGGAGGTGACGACAGTGGCCGTCGGCAGCGGGGGCATGGTGGCTATCACCACTTTCATTCCACTCTGCTTCGCCGGAGACTTGATCAGACATGCAATACAATCAAAAGGTTACAGCCTCAAGAATTTTCCCACCCAAGCAGTGCGGTGTTTCTAACAAAGTCCATTAAATCGGGTTTAGCCCGCCAACCTCAAATTCCTTGATCTCCCATCCCTTAATCATGGCGAGACTCACGCGTCCATAGCCAACATTATGCCATTTCCCTACAGCATTCTCCCCAACAAACATAACTACTACATTGTTTTGAGACGCAATGTAGGCTATGGTTGCGTCGGTATAGTCTTCATATTTACCGATCACAACTGCGAAAGAGAGCATATAGGCACTCTCGCTGAGGATGTCGTCTCGGCTACGGATGACAATCCATTCTTCGCCTGATTCAGATTGAATGGAATTGTTTTGCTGGTGGCGGTACTTTTTCCCCTTACCACTCAGAAGACTGGAACCCCCTATGCCAAGTTAGCGAGATTGTATGAGGATAGAGAGGAAGCCCAAATCCGTAATGATCTTGGGCCATTTTACCTTTCTTCTTGCTAATTACCGTCGCTGCCCTTGCTTTGAATTTCAGGTGACCTCTCTCATCCATCTCCCCGTTAGGCGCGCCCTTCAGCCACCACCATGAATGCCCGACCAGCTCGGCGACCTCCTTCCGCCCCTTAGGCGCCAGCACGTACGCCCTACCCTCCACGCTCGTCTCGGGCATGATAGGAAGGGTGCTGATGTGCGGGTCGGGCGTGAGACTGAGCGAGGTGGCCAGCCAGCGGGCAGGCTCTCCGCAGGCCAGCAAGCCGCGCATGAGGGCGACGGTCGCGGCGCGGCGGTCGTGGCGGGCAAAGGCCGTCGGCTCCAGGCTGACGCCCAATAGGCCCATGATGCTGAAGACCATGTCGACGGGCCGGGACGAGGTGCGCATGAGGGCAGACCGCCAAATGGCGTCCGCCTGCAACTCTTTCTCATCCTTATTAAGCGCGCCAAGAAGGGCTTGGATGTGACTGCCGCGGCCGCCGCCGTCGGCGAGGACGTTGATTTGCTGCTCGCTACAATGCTCTTTGGGGCCGGGCGTGGAGGGGCCAGACCTCCAGATGGTCATGGGCGAGGACAAGGTGCCCCTCAGCAGAAGATAGAGGTTTGTCATACCCGATGCTCTCGGCTCGATCTCGCGGACGGTGACGGAGAAGTGGGACTGCAGATGGGCTGTCGCACCCAAGGTCCAGGAGAAGACGCAGTGGACATCGGGCGGCGCCACGGCTTCCTGCAAGGTCCAGGCCCGGTGGATCCATGACGTCTCCTCGGCGAGGTCGCCCAGCCGCGCCAGGCCGCCAGGGAAGACAAGGCAGGCACGGCACGACTGGTAGATTTGGTGCATATTTTTAATCTGCCAGCTCTTGTCAAGGTCATTCTCCTGCAGGATGCAGAGCCGGTCGAGCCAGAGCAAGTCGCTGCCCAGCTTTAGAGACGCCATGCAAGCCGTCCGGAGCACAGCTAGTGAGATAGGGTCGGCATCTTCGGCCCCCCTGACGGTCATGAACCTTTGGCTTAAGCCCGAGCCTTCACCCGGCCTTAACCCTTTCCACACGTACGAAACGGCCGCGTAACGGTCCTCGGGCAGGAATTCAAACTCGACGAGGCGCAACGCTATTTCCTGCACGAATTCGTTGCAGTCGAGGAACCGGAAGCGATAGGGGCTGGCACCTGCGAGGGAGAGGGGTCCGTTGCCGATATCCGTGAATGGGACTTCGAGCACATTGGAGATGGCGGCTCTGTCGCCGCCTTTGAAGCGGAGATATGCTATGTTGTTGGCTACCATGGTGACCACGTCCCGACCCAGTTCCGGATTCCCCTCTACGATCATCTCGTAGCTTAAAATCGCTTGTTCAAGATCGGCCTTGTTGCGGCCGCCATACTCAAAACGCTCCTCGAACAGCTTACTCACCGCCCGGAGCCTCGTTATCCTCTGTCCGTCGCCCGTGGGGGTCAGTTCTGTCGCTCTCCGCGCCGCCTCGATCGCATGATCCCAATCCTCCAAATCTTTTCGGCGGCTTTTCACAGCTATCATCCTACTCAGGCTGTCCAGTCGTTGGGCGAGTTCCGGCCTGTCGCCCGGAATGGCTGCGGCCGCCACCTGGGCCGCTGTGATGGCGTTGTTGAGGAAGTCGCCGTTGCCGTGCTTCCCCGAATGCAAGGATTTGCGCTCCAGGGCAGTGCTCATCCCGATGAGCGCATCGACTTGGGCCCTAGTCGGCACAAAATCTGCTGGCACAGCGTTGTGAGCGTCGCGGACTGCGCGGAAGACACATCTCGGCGAAAGCTTGGTCTTGCGGGCACCTACAACCTGCGCCGCGCCCGGAAGAGCACGCAGGACCCGCGAAAGCGCTCGCTGGACCGTAGAGTTGTCTCTTTCCAGCTCCTTCCATCCGGACATGTCTCTGTCAAACTCGTCCAGGTCCGACTCCCAATCCGATCCGTCATCGGCACTAGAAGACGACATTACGGTTCCTGTGCTGAAGGTGGTTCTAGCGCTTCGAGGTTTAGCATAGAGCGAAATAAAACGATGTCTGTTGGTAAATTCGGTATTGCTCGACACCAATGTATATGAGCGAGTAGTTTAAAGAGGTGGAGGACAACAGGTACTACTTGGGCGCTGATGGCGGGGAATTGGGTAACGCCACATAACATATCTTATATGCGAACGAGCCACTTTAACAGCTTTTGGTGGGCTGTGCGTGAAAAGATGCTAAAAAGTTGTTAATGTGTATGATAAGCGAGCACAACAGATAAGCGAACACTTTCCACGCGTCGCACCACCTCCACATTCAACATGCATCTCCTCTACAACCAACCATAGCATCGCCTTCAAACAAAGCATGGTTAATCCTAGCCCTACAGGCTCTTCAAAACGACGAAAATCCCTGCAAGCCGCAGCTAAGATCTACGATGTTGACCATACAACTCTGTTCCACCGACACACTCAACGCTCTGAACAAATCAAATAAATCAAATAAGGTGCTGTATTTGATCTGATTTGAGGGGATTTTGGGATATTTGTCAAATAAGATACCAGATTTGATTTGCTTTGAATGGGATCAAATAATGCCAAGATTTCCACCGGACCTAGATTTTCCGGCCCGAGCCGGACCCCCACGAGACACCCACGCTACTCCTGGACCGTAAACGCACTCTTGATTCCCAGAAAACGCAGCCAAAAGCGCAAACACATTAGCTTCGCGAAGGTCTTGTCAGCCGTAGATTGTCACTGGGCTGTCAGGGTCAAGCCGGCCTGGCTAAATACCCTCTCACGCTCTGTTGATGCAGGTGGAATTGAGAGTAGTTCAAATGCTATCGTAGAAAGCCGCGGATATAGTTGGCTGTTGGCTTTCCACCACTCGAATGGAGTCACCCCCCTCAATGGCGTAATATCCATCGAGAAGTACTTATACAGCTCAGCTTGGGGGGTGAGTACCTGGGGGAGGTTGTAGAAGTTATCTGTAATACCTAGAAGTGGTAGATCTGGCCCGGCTTGTGGAGGTGGGTCAGTAACAATGTCTGCAAAACGCCGCATGAAGAAGTCTTCAAAGTCGGTGATGATCTGGGCGGCTTTGACTGGCCGGTCAGCGAAAAAGCGATGTACCCAATGTACTCTACAGTGAGGCAAAAGGATCAAGGCAGCCCAGTAAGTTGGGTATCTATCCATCAAGTCTAGATACTTCTCTATCTTTTCCATAGCCATTTGTAAGTTAAATTGGATAGTGTTAAACCCCTCTTCCTGTATCGGATCCCCAAGGATAACTTCTGTTTTCTCTGGACGTAGTAACAGTGGGATATTAACTTTGTAATTGGTGAAGTGTATGGGTAGTTGTATTATCCTTAGGGGTCTGGATTGTGGTGGGGGTGAGGGCGGGGGCGTGGCTTGTAAATGTAATGGTGATGAAGGTGGTAATGTATGAAGGGGGAGATCTTGGCTTTTAAAGCTATGGTTATTGAAGGTAGTGGTATACTGATGATAGATGTGTTTGAGGCTCTTGCCAAGGGCGTGTGTATGTGTGATAACCTCTCTAAAGTTGGCCAACCTGCCCTTGAATTTCTTAGTGAGCACTTTAAAAGGCTACAAGATATCTATAATCTCCTTTAACACTAGCCAATCTATGTTAGAAAGCAAGTCATTGGGGGTAAGCTTGGCCTTGTGGTAATGTTGTGTGTAAAACAAGTCTAGAGGATCATGAAGCCTAAGGACATGTTTGATTATGAAGTAAATAGAGTTTTAATGTATCTTGTTATTAGGTTGAAGTTGCAAACTAGTAATGTCTTTTTCCAGGAGGATATTGCTGAATTGCTCTTGCTTGTTATTACTCAGGTTGTTGTGTGTAATTGAAGAAAAAGATTCCTGTTGCTGTGGTGTATGGTGAGCAAAGTGAACCTAGAAGTGAAGCTTTCCAACAGGTCCTTTTTTCCTTTATTTCTTAAGAAGGTCTCTCTCTTCTACTATGACTAGGTGGGGAGCAGACTCCAGGTTGAGTGAATCTGAAACTTCGTTGGCTTTGCCATTGAGAAAGGCTTGGGCAACCAGGTTAAAGATATGGCAAATACAGTGGATTTGCTTCTCTTCTGCTAACTGTTGTATTTCTTTGCCAGAAAGGTAAGGATCATGGGTGCTGATTAGGGCCCTGATACAGGCATCATTATTATCTGTATTGTCAGTCTGGAAGGCATCTAATTGACCAATTAGTTCCCACTGCTCAGCCATTTGGTTGACCCCCTGGGAGATGTTCTTGCCAGTGTGGGACCCCTTAAGCTATGGGATGCCTAGGATGTGGGTTGTGGGGGTTCCAGAGGCATCAAAATAATAAGCACACACTATAGTAAAGGAAGTGGTGGCAGGGAAGGTCTAGACGTCCCAGGAGAGGTGCTTTTTGTATGGGGACTTGGCCACCTTTGCGACAACTTGCTTGAAACACTCATCATAACTTTTACTGACCCATGCCTTGATTGTATCGCCGCCCTTTGGCAAGAGGTGTTCTGTTTTATCTGCATTGAGGATGGCAAAAAGCTTGTGAAGGTGAGGGCTTTTGACTGCTGTGAACAGTATGTTGTTTTCCGCGATCCAATTGACAAAGGTCTCGTGAAAGTCGTCAGCTTCCTTCTTAAAGATGGGTTCTTTGAAGCGCCTCTTGCCGTGCCCAGTTGCAAATAGCTCCTCCAGTGTGTTTGTTCCTGATCTTTTTTGTGAGGCCATGGTCGCGGGGTTGTAGATCTGGTGTTGTTTCCCAAGGTGGAGGCTGGAGCTGGAAGTAGCAGAAGCAATGAAGAGGGCGCTACACTTCTTACAGCACCACTGGCGTTCTTGCGGCGACACTGTCAATCAAATTATTAGTAAATAAGGTGGAAAATAATGCAAAATTGATAACGTATGGTCCCGTGAGATCTCTGTCAAGGCGTAGCTGTGTTCGTGGACCCAAGAAGTCAACCGACCTTTAGTATCCAGCCATTCCGTCAACCAGAACCGCCTCCCTTTATCGCCGTAAATTATGGGGTATTCTTCGGGTTTGGACGCCTGTGCGGCTTGTGGTGAATCTCGGACCTCTTGAATCTGGGCAAGGATGTTGCCCGCAGCGATGCCAATAAAGCAAAGCAAATAAAGGAACGACCAACTTTGCTTTATTTGTCAAATTCGAGGCTCACTTTGCTTTACGTGATGCCCGCTTTGCTTTATTTGCAAAGGGTGCCAAGACCCTCCGGAATGGGTTGTTCCGGCCCGGTCCCTCTCAAAAAAACCAGGTTCCAGCCCCTGAGCCCCTGAATCCACCATCACAACCGCCGCCCTCGCAACAAACACTTGGTAAATACCAGTTAGCCAACCTTCTCATCCAACAACCGGTGCCTCTGACTCATGATAGTCAATTTCGCTGTACTGAAGACCCGCTCATACTCGTCACTCATTGCCGGAATGCTCAAGAGCTCAACTGCTACCTAATATAGTAGGGGAAACTGTTTTTTTTAAACAAGCCACCATTGAATCAGTACATCACAGGGTATAGGCAGATCTTCAAGGTATATGGCCAGCTCGTCAGATAACCTAGATTCCGGCTCCTTATAAAAATCCAGTCCTAAAAGGTGCTTGTGGAATGGGTTAAGGTCAGCCCTGGTGCTAGTGGTTGTAGGGGGACTCTGGCTAGCTCCCAGCCTGGCCATCTTGCTTTTGATAAACTCCTCAGTGTCAAAAAGCACCTGTGTGGCCCACTCAATCTCAAGGGTCTTGTGGATCAGCCTCTTTTGGTAGCCAGGATAGAGGAGGACAGCCGCCCAGTATACTAGGCTCTCCTCCATGATATCCAAGTAGCTATCAAGCTTATGAATCGCCTTTGTGAGGCTCATATTAATAGCGCTGAAGCCACTGGGACTAAGATCCAGATCAGGGATGATGGAAGGTTGTTGATAGAGTGCCTAGGCCCGCCTGTAAAGGAGCCGAGGGAGGTCTGGGTTTGCAACGGTAATGTTTAAGCTGGGAGGGGCTTATTAGCAATAGGTCTGGCATACCAGACAAAGGTCCTCTAGAATCTTATAAGCAGTAGGAATAATGCCTGCAAAGACTGCCTGGTTCCCCTCTAATTGCTTAGTATAGATATGAAATGGCTTTAAGATCCCTAGTAGGGAGGATAAAACAGCCTAATCCTTGGTATTGAGCATATCAGCTATAAGGAGCTACTTCTTCATATCCTTATGGCTAGCTAGGTAATAGGAATATATGTTAATAGAGTCTTAGAGCTTCAATACCCTCTCTATCATCAAATATACTGAGTTCTAATACATGGTATTATCTGATTTGAGCTGTAAGCTGGCATGTTCCTTGGCCATGAGGCTAAACTTATCTAATTTTTCCTTGGTTATTCCACCTCTTATAATCTCAATAAACTCTGTATGGTATTATAGGCTAGCCCTAATGAACTTGATAATATTATAGAGTTTTCTAAGTAGCCTGGATGATTGCCACTACTCCAATTGTTGATCCTCCTCTATGGTACTCCTATATTCATAAGTCCCCTCAGTCAAGGACCTGAGCCGCTTCTTATTATTACCCTTGAGGAATGCCTAGGCAATAAGGTTAATGACATAGTTGATATAGTGGACATGCTATTATGAGTGGTATTTATTGACTGATACTGGTGATTTAGATAGATAGAGGAGTTAAAGAAGATAAAGGATATATATATCATTTGCCTTTATATTATCTACCTGGAAATAACCTATGTTACTACTCAAGCCAAAAGATTAGAGGACCTTATGGATAATAGGAATAATATTCTTACTGCTATGGCTTCCTTTGATGGGCATAGGCTTTAATAAATGAGCCTGGGCCATATCCAAGGCGTTAACAAAGTGTATTATGATACCAAGTAACATATAGCTATTAGGCAAGATCCAGAGATTGAAAGAGATATGTTTTCTTGATGGGAATGCTATCTAGAGCTCTGCTTAAAGGTTAAGGACCTCCTTTTGATAGTAGTCATTGACCTAGGTACTGATAGTTTAATAGGAATGTAGGAGAAGGTTGGCTGTTGATACTGGGTCTAGAATAGAGAGTATGGTATAAAAGTCAGTACTCTGAACCATAGAAAATGATATATTAGAAGCTATAATCCAATTTAATAGCACAGACTTAAACCTTTCTACCTAGGTCTTAGATACCAGTAGCCTTAAGGCAGCTTGTTATAGGTCTATTACTAACTACTGTTTCTTAGCTAACGGCTCTTCTTCTTGTATAGAATCTTTGTATATCAAGTGCTTGGTGTTAAGGTGGCCAGCGGCACTGGTAGTAGCCTTTCCGCTATAGAGAGTCTCAAAGCAATGGGAACAGTACCACCAAGAGGGACCCAGACTATTATTGACCACCTATACAAGCCAGGATCCATAGGCATTGATCCAGCTGTTCTTAGGCCGCTTATAGTGCTCCTACTTCTCTAATATAAAGGTTCTTCCATCACATGAGGTTATTTTGGGCCGGTCAAGGAGGTTAGGAGTGAGGTCTGCCTCTGGGATGTTAATAACATTAAGGATCTGCTTTGGCATGCTTTAGAGTACTAGGCAGCGCATGGGTGTAGCGTTCAGGGTACGGTTGGGACTATTCAGAATCATCAGGTCGATGTGACTGTCAGGCTCCATCATGGAGGGTGGTGTTGCTGAGGTTGATGGTGTTGATGATGGTGGTTGTTGGGCGGTATCAGGGCAAAATTTTGATGGCCAAGATGCCCTGCACAGGCCAGAACCAGGGTCCCTGCCCGACCCCTCTCTTGGCAAAGGAAGTAAATAAAGCAAATAAAGGCGCTGACCTGTTTGCTTTATTTCGAGGGCGCTTTGCTTTATTTACGCTTTGCTTTATTTTCTTTGCTTTATATAATTTGCTTTATTGGCATCGCTGATGCTCTAGGCTAGGCCATCCCACCATTTATCATCTTAGCTGGGCAATATCACCTTGCCTACTAGTATCAAGAAGTATCAAAAGACGCCATTGCTATGGGTTTTCTGGCTAAGTCTCTGGAATAAATATATCCCTTAACCACTTAAGCACAATTCTGGCATTGAAGAAGCAAGTAGGTGAGTGATTAAACTTCCAATCACAAAGTTAAGGCTGATCAAGAAAGTCTTTGGGGTACCACTGGCCTTGGAGGGTCTTACCAGTAATAATCATGTATGGTGTGAGACCATGGCCCTCTGTAGTGGCATATTTGATCATAGAGATCCAGGTAGTGCTTGCCATGGTCTTATGATATGTTTCTGAAGTCATAGAGTCACCAATGACTTTAGCACTGTCATAGGTCTCCGTCTCCTGCATGCCATACTTGTCCATATTGGCAATGTACCTCAGCAGGATGTTCTTGACAGTCATTTGGTACTTTAACCAGGTAAAAAAGTCCTCATACGCCTCCTTGGTACTGCCTTTACATCACTGTTGATCAAGAGGGCGGGATATCTTGACATGGATGCTCTTATGCCGTATGACGAAACGGTCCCCCCATCGCTTACCAAGAGGCATATCAACACCATCCTCTTTGAGAATAGACTGCACCATGCAGCAAAGCTTTTGCTTCATGGGAGGTCTTCCAGCAGCTTCTTCATTACACACCCAATCCACCAGAAAGCTCTCTTCTTGGGGGGAGAGCTTGCAGGTTTGCAATCAGCATTCTTCCGAGGAGGTGGCACCATGGAGACGGCCCCAGGTCATGGCGTAAGGCACTTTATTATCGCAGTATACCTGAGCCAACGGCTGGCTGGATTTACTCGCATTGATTGCAGATTGAATATTCTGCTCGCACAGGCCAGACATGGCAAATTTTGCTGCAATTGGGGGCGTTTTGATAGAGTTATTTGCGGTTGTTTTGGGGGAGGGCCTGGGAACGCGTCGCGACGCGATGGTGGGGTTCGCCCATCGGCAGGGGGTCAATCGGTTTGCCGATCACTTCTTCTAGTACGGAGGAACCATTCTTGAAATGAAAGCCAAGACTCATCGAACGGCCCAAGCCAGAACCGGCAGACTCCCTGTTGGGAGCCGCCACCCCACCTAGTTCGTGCCTTAGCGAATGCACACCTAGATAGATAGCTGTTGCAGGCCAAGAACAAAACAAGGATAATTGATCACCACTTTCATTCCGCTCTGCTTCGCCCACACTCCCCCACGGCAGGTCGGTGCATCTGCATTGCGCATCTCGGATCATAGCGCATCACGGTCTACATGACTAGCCAATTCCAGGAAGTCGACTTCAAATCCACCTCGCGGCTATTCTCAGGACCCTTCCCCCGTCGCTTCTCAATAGTCAAACAACACTTGAAACGTATTATGGTATACTGCTCCTCCTCGCAAACTACCTCGCCAATCATTCCGGCCACTTCGATTCCCGAGGCACGGGGCTTTTCCGACAGAACAACCCCATATCGCCCTGAAGCCGTCCAGCTCATTGTGCTGTAGGCCTCCTGGGGATTCAGCTCGACAGAATAGTATCTGGTGGCCGGGACGACGGCCTTCCCGCTGCTGAGGCCATGTCTCGGCCGAAATGCCACAACGAAGCGCCGCACGCCAGCACCACCGTCCGGTATCGCTCCACCCGGGACAAAGAAACCCGCAAATTGGACTGCGAGGCCATAGTGTCCGCCAACGTGGCGCATGGGCACCATCTTTGCGTCCGGCCGGAGCGCCTGCGCCAGGTCCGCGGTGCGGTGGCCTAGCAGCGAGCGCGGTGCCCATCGAAGGCCGTCTCGCGACAGCCGCGGGTAGCGGCAGAATAACAGGTTGCTGTTGAAGCCGCCCAGGGCGCGCAGAAAGGCCTCCATCCGGCGTTGCACCACGTCCTCGACCGCGGCAGGGTCTATGTTGCCCTGCGCATCCTTTTTGGTCCCGGTGGGGAGGTCGATGTCGTTGAATGGCCTCGGGTCCATGCCGAGGATGGAGCTGAGGCAGAGCGTCTCATCCGAGTCGCGCGACGTCGCGCGATGGCCCAGGCAGTCGGCCAGGGGTAGGTAGAGTGGCCGAAGGGCGGCGGCACCCTCCTCGCCCTTGGTGGCCATGTCGACGATGTCAGCGATGACGAGGAAGTGCAGCGTCGCCTTTGTGACGGCAAGCGAGGGAAACCCTACATGGATGCCCGGCGTGGCCCTTAGGTCGGACTCCCAGGCATGCACATCATCAAGAAGCGACTGGTGGTGCTGCGCGCCGTCCTGGAAGCGCAGGAATACCTTCTTGTTGAGGATGCCCTCCTGGAAGGTCCACAGGCGGCGCAGCCAGTTACACGTATAGAATCGGATGGAGCGCTCAGGCGCCGGCGCCGTGAGCGGGACCTGCTGCATCCAGGCATCGAGGACGAGGACAGCCGAGGCCTCGGAGTAGATCAGCCGCATGCTGCGGATGCATTCTTTGCGTAGAGGTTTGTACTTGTCCGCCACGGGTATGCACAGCGTGTCCATCCAGAAGGCCACCGGCGACGCCGCGACCGGGGAAGTCGAGGTCATCGACCATGCCTTGTATGCGAGCAAGTTGGCAGTCAGGAAGCCGGTTTTCGCGCGGATTTCCCATGCCATCGGCCCATCTGTTGTCAAATCAGCATTCGCTGGGTCCCATAATGCAGGAGACGGAATGGGCAACTTACACATGGGAGATAGCTACATACTGCGGTTTCAGTTTTCTGTCAGGGTTATACTCCGTGACCGTCACCGCGCGTCTGTCGTCGTCCCAGAAAATGAGAGGTGTGCCCGGCTGCCCCGGCTTCTCCGGTGTTCCATCACGGTCCAGTATCTTCACAATGTCGCCAAGTAGAGAGCTCGGCTCTCCCTTGGCAAAGGCCGCCTCGCACTCTTTGTCGACGCATCCGGGGGTATGTTGAGTGATGTACTTTTTTTCATCGAGCTTGTATGTGCATCTTTCCGCCGAGCACGAAGCATGAGCCCTCCGGTAGCCCTCGCCCGGGCTGTCTGCCGCAGCCACATAGTACTGGCCGTCGATGTTGAAATCCACAATCATCATTGATGCGTCTGAACGGCACCACTTTGCTTCGAGTAACCCCTTGAGCGTCGCAGAGGTGCCGGTTGACCAGTCGGCTGACTCATTTACAATGCCATATAGGCCAAGAGCTGTCTGGCGCAGCGTGTAACCGAGCGCCATGATGGACGTGGCGATCTCGTCTCGCACCGGCCATGAATGCTTGGAAAGTCCGCCGTACTCCTTGGACGCGTTCTTGGGCACGATCGTGCAATAGCGGTCGAGAAACGTTCCCGCACGGTCCAAGATCGACTTCGTCGTCGCCCAAGCATCGGAGAGCCGGCCCGGATTCATGTCCTTCCAGCATGGCTTCGCTATACAGTGGTTCTTTCGCGGCTCGAGGTAGCACTCGCAGCTGCATTCGGGCGACACGCCTTCGGGCGGTGGCCACTTTTTTTTCCACTCAAGGAGGAGGGATGACAACTTGGCCGTCGTGATGATGCGCTGCTGGGGGGCGCCGGGTTCGGACTCCGGATGTGGGCTTGGGAGAAGGAAGTCTTCCGTGTCGACAGTGATTTCGAGGGACTTGAACACCTCGATGGCCATGCCGAAGAAGAGCCAGGTCTGGAAAAATGTTTCGACTTGCTCTTCTTCCTTGTTGCCGAAGCGCCCCTCACCCATGAGATCCGCATCGTTCCAGCCGCAGCGCTTTGGGTAGTCGAAGAAGCCTTTGCCGTCGTAGTACTCGTTGCGCCTAGCGTTGTAAGGGACCACCATGTAGGGTTTAACCCCTGGTGGCAGAGGAAAATGATCCATGACTGCCGTCAGGGAACTAAAGACACGCTGGTTATTTTTATTTTTATTATTCTTTTATTTGTTTTGGAAACATCGGGAGGGGTTCACCACCCCAATTAATAGCAGAGGATCGCGCCTGGAGAACCTGTAGCCCAGTGGAACCATAACCCGCGAGCTAGCAGGTACATGAAGGCTCATTACCGTACCGCCTGTGCATGCAGAACGTGCCACGTCACGCATGCTCTTCTTGACAGCGGCTCCTCCGCGGGTTGCTGAATTTAGTTACCGGCGAGCCTCCATGTATGTCAATATTCCTTCCTGCTGTGCTGCGATACCGCTTTCTGATTGCATGCATGAGATGTCTGTAAAGGGCGATCAATATTTGAGCCTCAAGTAGTTAGCCTCATGCTTGTGACAGCTAAGACGCAGGCAGGTGGTGTGCGGAAGAGCTCGAGACCGAACACTGACTCATACCATCCAGGATATTGTGCATATGTCACTGCGTGTACGACGACCCGCCCGGTTTGTGATGGGCCGGCCGCAGATTATCTACGAAGCAGGCCAATCATAAGTGCCGAACCACAAACAACAGCGAACCCCCAATGGGAGTTTCTATCATCAATTCTGAGCTGCGCTCTGGCAGGTTGTGCCACATACCGAATGCAGTGACCACAGCTAGCCACACACACTCTCTCTCTCTCGCTGGCGGTAATTCCGCGCTGCAGGCGTGAGTGCGCGAGTGACAAGGGCTGTGTGTGCAGGGCTTGGAACTGGGGGTCAAAGGTTCAATTTATCTTGATAATCTTCATTGGCCTCGAAGGTCCTTGGCCTGTTCAATCCTTTATGGGATTCCAAGGCCTTGTATACGGAGCCTGATTCACAGGCTGGGCCCTAGTTGGCTATTGACTCTGGCCAACGATCGTTTGTTTAGTAATACTCGTCAGGCTTCAAAAGCGCCTCTAAACTGACATGCAAGCATGTGGTCAAATTCGTATCCGCAAAGGGGAACCCACCCATATGCCTGTATGCTGCAAGACATCGGTTGCGGCCAAATTTGCTAGCGATCCAATGTATCCCAGTATTGTAGCATATGCAGGATAACTACGTGGCAATGAAAAATATGGAGCCTGGCTGGCCCAATTGAGCGTGGTTCAATAGAGCGATATCGACGATATTGACGATTTGAGCAATTGAACGATTTAAATGGACCTTGTATGGAGATATGGCTGGTATGCGGATCATGTAGGTGACGTTGGATTTGTATGTAAAACAGGCTTATTTGATGTGCATGAGAATTGTGACCCTTTGCGAATAGACGTGCCTGCTTGCGCTTGCATGTCAGGTCAGAGACGCTTTTAGAGCCCTTGCTTTCTTTTTGGTGCAATACTATCCAACCATTGCCTCGTCGTTGTTGTTGGTTGTGCGGGCGCCGCTCTCCGGGCGCACACTGGGCCACCTTGGCCCAGTAGCTATTCGGGCCTTCCGTGCGAGGTTGTGCGACGCCCTGGAGGTTGTCCTTGCAGCTGCGTGCTTCAATTCGTGGAAGCAGCGGCTCAAGCTGGGGTCCATCCCCATGGTGCTGCACCCGTGAGGGGGTAGAGTGGTTCATCGTTTCGTGCGGACACGGCCGTGCTCATTCGCAAGCGCCTTTTGCGGCTGCGTGCCTCCATGTATGGCACCTCTCGATTGTTTATTAGGCGCGCAAGGCGTCGTCTAGTATCGTGGCTGGTGGATCGGACAAAGTTGGGCTGCACTGCTGCCTGACGCCTTGCCCAATCGATTCGTGAGGTCGAATTGTACCTACCGTTTTACGGACGGCAGCTGTAGAGCGCAAGTGGCGGCCACGGGGCGACAGTCGCACTGCGTTTGAAAGTCGAGGACACCTCGGAGGTCAGAGATGCCTTGCAAGTGTGCTAGCTGTTTCGAAGCGCGAAGTCTAATCTTCTCGCAAAGTAGTCTCGTTCACAGAGACAACACACGCGCATAGGGAGCCCTGGATGGCTCACCCTTACTTGAAAGAATTGGCGTCGGTTCAAGTTGGAGGTACGATCTGGCCCCGCCCAGCCCCCTAAATATTCTCCATCATCCCAATGGCTGAGATCACAAGGCACCGTGAGCAGAAAAGCTTGGCTAGTATGATTTATTGCTATGCATAGACCGTCATAATAACGTTACGGCACCATAGAGCCCACAGTTGACCGTGATACCGGAGACTTCAAAGTTGTCCTCCGTGTCCCTCTCGAATCTCTCGCCCAGAATCACACGCTCCCGGTCTTGGACATCACGCCCTTGGCCTCAGCTAGACGGTTCCGGCTCATAGACTGTGACCAGTTTCTCCATCACCGTGCTTTGACGGTCCACGAGTTCCGCGACTTTCCAGTCGCGGAGAATCCTTACGCCGCGATCTCATACGTCTGGCGTGGGAGCACTGTTGACGAAGACTTGGTTGGCGCAAGGTTCTCCGTCGCCGGAGCCGAAGATGGTGACCCTATTGGCATGGACGTCCTCAGACATGCATGCGCGGCAGCACTCCGGTATGGCGTCAAGCACCTCTGGCTGGACCGTCTGTGCATCATACAAACGAGCAAGGAGGACAAGCGCTGGCAAATTCGGCATATGTATCAAGTTTACAAATGTTGCGTGGTATGCCTAGTTTTCCCGGGTGGTATACAGCGCCTCGTCCATGTTGATGAGCCCACGGCGTGGATCCACCGCGGGTGGACGTTGCAGGAAGCTCTTGCTCCTCCTCGTGTCGAAGTTATATACGCTTGGCCGCACGGCTCTGGGATGTACCTTGGGCTGTACCGAGGCAACATCGTCGAGCTTGTCCCTGGCCAGTCGGCCATAACTCCCCTTCGCCAGCTCCTCGCACTCAACGGCTTCCCGACGGCAACCTTTATCAGCTCCGGCAACGGTGCTATCGTCCCCTTCCGCACAACCATCTTCGGTCTCCCCACTGACACGCCATCCGCCGACCGGGCGGAGCGCGCAATCGAAGTTGTCATCTTTATGCTCAAGAGCGCCCTCTCGAATGGGGGTGAGACCTTCGACGAGCGCGCGCCCGCGATCTGGCGGAGTGCGCTCTTCCGCGCATCCTCGCGTCCGGTGGACATGGTGTTCAGTGTCATGGGTCTCTTTGGCGTCAGTCTCGACCCGGGCGCGTTCGAGGCGGATGACCGCCTCGGTGCGACGGCTGCACTGATGCGTGCGATCCTCGAACGGCCAGGGGGCAGGGCGAGCTGGCTGAGCATCGCGCCGTTCTTGCCACCGCACCCGCGGCTGTCCACATTTCCGGTATTTCCACGAACAAACGTGGACGGCCGGGTCGAGCTCGAATTTGACCCTGCACCAGAGGGGCGAGGCGGTAAGACCGTGAGCAAGCAGCGTTTGGCCCTCTTGGACTCGCGGGGGATGGGGATGCCAACCGGGAGCGTGGACGAGGCAGGATACCTCTGTATTTCTAGGCGGGCGATCCGTGTACATGCTCTCCAGGGAAAGCGAGCCGGCGACAGTCACCACGATCATTTCGAGGGTGGGACAGCCGAGCCGCCTCGGTGCTGCCTCGACATTTGGGCAATCGACGGCACGGGGTGGCGGTTTTACGACGTCACACCTAAAAACCCTAAGGCACCGCAAGGCATGAGGCTCGGAGCTGAGACGTTCGCCGTCCTGGTCGGATGGCATAACCAGTTCTCGTTGCATGGGCTGTGGGAGCAGCCTCGGTTTTTGAGCGCTATGCTTGTTCGCGAACACGCGTCTGGTCGTTACCACGTCGAGTCGTACTTCGAGCTCAGCGACAAGCTGGAGCGATGGGTTGACACTTGGGAGGAGCGTGCACTGTGTATCGGCGGACCAGGCCCTATTAGAGATGCTTCGGCTAGACCCGACGACTTGGACACAGTCTGATCCGTACCAATTCCTTCTCGCCACCGAAGAGTCCCCGACCCCGGTTACCGATCTTGCAGAGCCGGTCTTCCACCATGTGCTGCAAGCTTTCGATTTCCTCCAATAGAAGGATAGCATCCATCGAGATGCTAAACTTGAAAACATGCTTTCCATGGTGAGGCCAGACAAATAACATGTCCAATTTAGGCTTGTCTAGTGAAGAAGCTGAATAAAGTGGGGTCTTCAGGTTAGTAGGGCGGTGAGAGGAGTGTCTGAGAGCGAATTTTACTAGGGGATGTGCCGGCCTTCGGCCGGTGTCAGCTGGATCCGTGGGGTGGAATATTTGAGTAAAAAACGACTTTTAGCATGAAAAAGTGAAAATTTACGGCCAATTGTAAGCCAATTAGCGGCAGTAAAAGCCCAGGCCAGAGTCAAACCCATTTTCTTTTCACTAAAACAATTTACCTCCCACACCCACACACTTCCCTACAGTACCTGCAGCCATCCGCCACAGCAATCGACACTGCCACTTGCCACACCACACGGCTATCTACGGCCAGAAAATACCCATTGTCACAAGCAGTAAGTGCAATTGGAGGTGTGCGCTACCAATTTTTGGGCCATTTAGCAGGTATTTGCAGTGACTGATTTTCTCGCGGTGGCAGACAACAACCAGCCCATTGAGGGTCAACCCATCACAGGCACAGGCACAGGCGACATTCCCGGCTCTGTTGCTAAGACAATTATGGCCACTACTGACATTGAGGACCCACTCCAGACCTCCACAAAGGCTGGTGGACAGGGCAGTACAGGCCATAGCAGTACTAGCAATTCTGGCAGTAGATGCCATAGATTGTTAAAGCACCCTGTCCTGGCATTCAATGATAGCAACACCAGCCATAAGACTCGCCAACAGTATTAGCATACCATAATGAAAAGACTTTGTGAAAGAATAGACTGTAAGCTTCTTGCCTTGCCAGTATAATGTGTTGCAATGGGTATACTCAACATCCATGCCTTTGAGGTTATGTATCTCCATGTTCTCTACCCTGTTCATAGGTATCTAACCTTTTGGCTCTCCTATGTGTAATGGGTTCCATATAACTGGCAATGGGGGTGTGGGGATAGCTCCTGGACCGGTGGCTTCTGCTGCATCAAGTGCCTCAGTGTTATGGTCCTGGGTAATATGCTGACTATTATCATTAGCAACAACACAGTTCTTCCTCTGCCTTGTAAGGTACTGACAGCAGGTTGTGAATAGATAACCAGCCGGGCTTGTGTCAAATATGTTAAGTGGCTTATTGTTGTGGCAATGGCTACACTGCTTTTCTGGAGTTGTAACAGGGGCATGGCGTTGTTGAGGCATATTAAAGATAGAAAAGGGACCGTAAAATGGATATGTATGGCTAAAAGCAAAGGAAAAGCAACACAGAATGCAAAGCAAGATGAAGATGAAGACAATGCTGTAACAAAGAGCAGTTACGACCCAGAATAAAAGGAAAGAGAAGGAAAAGAAGGACATGGCAAAACAAAGCAATACAGACCAACCTGGTTGCCTAGTTGACAGGAAAACTCTTCTGCAAAAGAAAGAAAGATGATAGCACCATATGATCAATCGGGCCCAGAAGTGGAATGGAGGTGGGCCGGCAGGGACCGCAAGGGCTGCATTTTTGTACTAACAACAAGGTACATGCAGATGTTAAGGTATCGGCGGTATTCTGCGGGGCCGCACTATCTTGCTGTTAGGGAAGTGGTCCGAGCCATGGGGATTTACAGCGGGCTGCATGCAGTCCGGGTCCCTAACACCATCGCAGCCAACAGAGCATTCATCGTGCAGTCATGTTTATGGTCGCCTAGGTGTCGTCCTGCAAATCCGGGGCCAGGTGTGCCAGAGGGATGTTCGCGTGAGGCCATTCTTGGAACGAGTCACCGGTGAGCGACGTCAATATTGACTACATCGCACCCGCCGCCACAGAGAACGCCTACGTACTATTGCCTGGGGTCGTAAAACACCGCGGTTATGGCAAGCGTCTGCTCTGCCACCCTTACGGCTGGAGCCGCAGTCACCACGGCGTAGTCCAGCCTACAGCCACCACCTTACCGGTGGTGAGTCTGGCACAACCGGCAGTGACTTGGCTAGCTAAGACTAGTGAATTGAGGAGATAAACCATACTAAAAGCAGCTTTGTCGGGGTTTGGGGCTGCGGAAAATGGCAGTGTGTACCCACCCTTTAGAACCCCTCCCCCCCGGTAAGTACATTTTGGGCGGCGCGAAAGGTATGCACTTCTCGAGGCCCACTTCAGCTTGTAGTGCCAAGACCTGCACCTGCACAGGCCACCACCTATTTCTAGATCCAGATGCAGATCCTTACCAGGATCTTACATCTCCTCTCAACACAATCCGTTTTTCGGCTCAAACGTCCCGCACAACCGTCATTTGCGGCGAGACCCCACAAGAGAAAAAATAAAGACCCATAAAATGGACACAGGCAGCGACAACCCCATTGGTGCCGGGTGGTCGGCAGCCCGCACGCAGTTCGCGGAGCAGTGGAAGGAGCCGGGCGATATCTTCTCGGTGCTGCTAATCATCGGTGGCGATGTGGTAAAGCTCGCACTCACGTCAGTGGCGGGCGGCTCGCCGCTGACGCCCGTAGCCTTCTCGTTCGGATGGGTCGCCTACGCCGTGTCGGCCGTCGTCGCCGCCATCAGCGACAACCGCCTCGTCAGCTGCGCACCCGAGGTTCCCCTACAGGTCCTCAATCTGCGCTCCGGGCACGCCCGCTCCAACCAGTCGTGCGTGGTTGCTGGCCCGCTTGCTCAAGACGTACGACTTTTGGATGCCGGACGAGGTGCGCCGCCGCCTGCGGAGCCGTTCCCTGCGGCCAAAACGCCGCCCGGGAAACAGTCGGTATCGGAGCGGCGGTATTGATGAGGAGCAGAACCGCCAAGATGCTCCGGCCGCCGCGGATCCCTGGTCAACTACTGCCGCCGCCACCTCTACCTTACCTGTCGCCAAACGAGACAACAATAAGACCGCCCGGCCTGCTGTCGCCCTCTGCGTGGCCGTCTATCGCTGGCGTGATGACCTCGTCCCAGGCAACCCAACGCGCGACCTGGTCTAGTGGTCCAGCTTCGTTGTCTCCCTGGTCCAGCTCGGCATCGCCGCCATTCCGCTCCGCCTGCACTCGGACTACGCCGTCTTCTTGGTCACAGCCGCCGGGACTATGCTCTCCTACCTGTCGGCGTCGCTTCCTCAGTGGCGTCGCGAGAAGTGGCACGCGCGGGGGACGCCCAAGGATGTTGCTCTCACCCTCGGCAATGGCGCGCAGCACGTCATCATTATCAAGGCTTCAACTAGCTCCAGGGTTATGGCGCTGGATCTTGAGGACCTCGCGGCCGGGCGCGCGCCGGACTTGTGGTCGACGCGTATTGCGACTACGATACTGGCCGTCCTCTGGCTCGCTCTGCTCATCACCTGTACCGGCATCCACGTCCACACGTGGTACCTACTCGGTGTGGGCAGCGTCGGCATGCTGCACAACATCATCGTCGCGGGGGCGCCAAGGCGGCCTGAGGCGCTGGGACTGCCTCTCGAGCTGGTCCGGGAGAACAACACCGAGAACGATCCGGTCGTGGTCGCCGAGGGCGGCGAAGAAGAGGTAACCGAGTGCGGGGCCGCTGTGTTCGCCGAGCCTAAAGTTATGTGGACGCTCATGGCGCTCGAGGAGCGTTACGAGGGCTACGGCAAGGCCCTGGTCCCCGAGTTCTTCGGGGGCAAGCTGCTCTCCTGGGAGGAGAAGTGGTGGGCGTCAACCGATACCGAGGAGCGCCAGCAACTGCTGCGGCAGGCGCGGGAGGATGAGAGGCGGAAGCAGGCGCAGAAGAAGCAGCAGCTGGATACCGGAGTCACCTCCTGAACACCATTTCATCCATCTTTGGAACGCGCATCAGGTATGGTCGTCTCATGTATAATAGGGCCCTCTGAGTAGAAAATCCGCGTAGGGTCGTTCGCCTCGCGCTTCCCTCTCTCTGTTCGAGACTCTTGCATTTCTATGGCGTGACCGTCTCGTGGCCCGCGATGGAAACGCAAAAGCGCACTTCTCCAAAGTCAAGCGTCACCTCAGACTCTTCCGAAGCTATCACCACATTCGAGCAGAGATCCGTCTTGGAATATCAACGCACAACGATCTGCGGGGCCTATAGTCCCCGGCGACTTGTCCAACAGGGTAAGGGAGATCGAGTATATCTCGCCGTCGGCGCTCGTGCCGACAAGTACGTTCGATGAAAGTTGTCCCTGTAACCTTGTCAGAACCGAGCCGGGGTGTCGAGTGCGGAAACCATCCTTCTCGCAATTTCCAGGCAGTGACGGTAGCAGGGGATGCGCGAACTTCGTGGTGGCAAGGGCGATGCTGATCTCCACGGGCCTCTCCAACAAGAACAAAGACTTGGGATCCCTGGCTGTACGGGCGCCATCGTGAGACGTCCAGAGAGAAACCCCGGCACTCCGAATCCCGCAAAGCTGACTGCCGTCAGGATCTCGCGCAGTAGTTGTAGAAATTTCGAATCTCGTGTCGGAGCGAGGCTTACGTATGGCGAGAGCCGACGGGCTGGCCTGTCCGCCGTCTGGATTACAACGTGCCCGTGGATCCGGCCTCGCCTCCCGCAGGCGACGCTTCCTGGAGGGTCCAGAGTCTCATGAGCCACCCAATACACATGACCCTGACGCTGAGCTCGAGGATGGATGCCTCACGGGACTCAAACAGCGCAGCTCGCGGTCGGGAACGAGCACGCACGCCTAGGGCTTCGGTATATCTTCGCGCGAGCAGTCTGATAGCCAGCTTTCCGAAGTCTTGTAATTCCGGAGTGACCCGGGACGCACAGCGTATCTATCCATATAGCTACTCCGGTCCCCGCCTTGACAGTGTTCATCGACGTGAACGGTGCGATAGGAGCTTTCATCGGTCTACGCCATGCAGGTCCTATCGGCCCATTTATAGCGGCGTTGAATTGCATGGTGCCGAGTCAAGCAGCAAGCCGCCGTGAACAAGCCGGCACTCTACAGGGTATGCCATATCTCGCCCCGACACCACCCGTTTCCCTGAAAACCGGCCGTATAACAACCTCGTCATGCTCATCCTGCCTTCCACCTTCCAGTTCGTCGCAGGGTACACGAAGGAGAGCTTCGAGTAGTCGTCATCGCCCATACTAAGAACCGGGCGGCAGGAGTGGTAGAGCAGCACGAGGGAGAGGATATGGAGGAGTACCTGGATGGAAAAGAAAGATGCGCGTTTCAAGGTGCGCTATGTTAGAGATGTTGTGGGAAGAACCGGAAAAGGGATGTTGGTGCGGGGCTGTAGAGGAGAAGCTGGCTACATGGCAGGTTTCCAGATCAGAAAAAAAGAGAAGTAGGCCTCTACCTCGAGAACCCAAGGCACCCAAGGCACCTAGATGCAGTGGCTGCTCGACGAGGACGACTCCCAACAGAGCAACCCATCTCCGCCATCTCACCATCCAAAAGAGCCCTACAGCCGAGGGGCCATGGTTCTGCCAACCGCAAATTTTCCCGAGGACGTGCTAGAGAGAAGTACCAGTCCCTGAAAGTCTTCAAACCCGTTGCTTCCCAGGACGAGACGATGCCGCCCAGGAGCGTCCAAGACGCGCTTATTCACCACTGCGAGAATCTCTCCCCCAGAGATGCAGTTACTCGTGACTACGGCTAACGAAACGTGTTTGAGGATCTCGTCCGCGCATCTCAGTGTCGTGCCGCACATCAGGCAGACCAGAAAGCGCCAAAGTTCGTTCTCGAGCTTGCTCTTCGACAGCGCGATTTTGTCCAGGTTGACGACTCCATGAGGCTGGAGATGCTCCCACGACTTTGTCCTGGCACCAGGTGTGGACTTGAGATAGTGCTGGACAGCCGGCACTGAGAACTGATGCGCAACGTAGCGGTGAAACATATCCTCCTGGCTTCTCAGCGTCCGGTTCGATCCAAGGCAGGGCCCCAGCGGAGCCGCAAGAAGCATCTGCTGCGTGAGGTCGGCGCCCATATCGCAGAGTCTGACCAGCGAGTCAATCGTCGAGCGGATCCTGGAGGCAGAGCAATCAAGCTCCAACCCCCGTAGACCGTCCACAGACCATTGGACGCCGTGCGAAATATCGCGAGAGCTAACCACGCCTAGGATCGAGTCATACGCCTCAGTAATGTTCCGCGGCTTGTCCAATATCCACGGTCTCTCCCACTCTTCCTCTCCGGCGCTCCCCGTCAGCATGCTCTCCGCCACTTTCGTCAGCACATGGAACCCTCTCTGCGGTCCGGCCCTCCCAACTTGCTCACACGCGTCTCTCAGCAAGGCCTCGAAAGTCGCATGCTTCGCATTCTGCGGTGCGATATACCCTTCCACGTCCGGGAACACGGCCAAGACATAGTCCCTCGGCTTGGCCGTCGTGCGCCCGCTCCGCCACGCTTCGCCGATGGGCGAGTAATTCGCAGCAGGGCCTACGCGGCTCTTAAAAGGCGCTTCGGCGACCGACACCTTGCCCGTATAGGCCAGAGCAAGGTAGAACCGGGCGACCAACGTCCTGTCCCGACTGTCCAGGCCGTGATACGCAAGCTTGTCGACAACAAAGGTATTCGCGGCGTCCCTGGCCGCCGACGCGCGGCCCTCGGCAAGCCAGCGATCCCCTTGCGGTAGGCTGGTGGTAAGACGCCGGCACTCGACGGGGTTCAGCGCCACGGTGCGCAGACGCATGGCATAGAGCCCCTCCTGGCGGGTCCAGAGGCGCTGGAACCAGGGGTCCATGGCCAGAAGGTGCGGGCACCGACGGGCGTGGCGGGCTTCTTCCTCGTCGAAGACGGCCATGTCGGCGACGCCCTCGGGCGACGCAACGATTTCGGCCGCTTTGGAGGCCCAGATGGTGCAAACGGGCGACTCGACGAGGATAACTACTTCGGTCGCCGACTTGTAGATGGCCGGGATGGACATGAGCTGCGCCACGCTAGGCGGCTGGTCCAGGCAGAAGAGGTCGAGCCAGAACCAGTTAGTACCACAAACTTCGGGGCGGCGAAGGAGGGAGAGGAGGTCCAGCTTGCCCGGGCTGAGCCGGACGGCGCCGATGGTCTCGATGTGTATCTCCCGGATGGTCTCAGGGTCGCCCCACACGTGCGAGATGGCGACGTAAGGCTCCGAGATGGTTGTGGAACTCTTCTTCTCCACGTAGGGCATCCCGTTGTCGTCTTTGCAGACGCGGGCCAAGAAGATGTCCATGGTGTCTACTCTGCCTAGGTTAGGTAGGGACCTGGCGGGTGCGGCGGCCTTAGCTGAGAGGCACGGGGGAGCTTTCAGAGGGTTGGGCCGACTGGTGTATTTGGACGAAGGAGCGATGCCTAACGGCCGAATGTGGGTGGCGCCGTCACAGCCCGGTTCAACATCACGTGATATCTTCAGGCCACTTCAGCTGTAAGGCATCATTCCAAGAGTTCTACCTCGCAAAAGCCAAGTCCACCACTGACACCCCTCTCTATTTGATTGCTGAAACTGACCCTAGCTGGTCCGTCTCTGCTATGCCTCCTGAAATGTATCACTGTTGAAAGGCACGGGCGGCGGAGGAGCAAGCTGAATGGCTGTGTGTCGGGGATATTCTGAGGCTTGATGGCCAGCTGAATATGTATCAGGCCCTCCTACGCAAAAATGGTGCTCCGCCCACGTTGAGGCCCACTGAGTCGCCTCATGGCTAAGCAGAAAGTATGAGCGGACGTGGTATCGATCCTTGGCGTGCTCTGTCACGAGCATCGCACGGAGGTTGTTGCCCGTGGTGACTGCTGGTATGCCGTTGTAGAAGCCGAGCATCACTGCAAATGACCGAAGCTCTTCGGAAGCCAGCGGTGGTATGTCATTAGATTCACCCGTGATGGCTGCGCTGGAGGTGATGAACCATGTTGACCCATCCACTGCCCTGATGTGTGTGGGACGTCGTGCGTCGTTGTAGGGCCGATCGCCAGATAGGCTTGTCGCCGCAGAGAAAATGGTAAGCATGACGGCAGGCGCGTCAAACGAATGATACCCAGTCTTGTCCATTGATCCTTTCGGGACTGGGAACAGACCAATGTCATTCGGGTAGAGGGCATCCGCGAGCGCTACCAGCCGTTGGCCACCGCCCGGAAGGTCGTACATAGCCTGGCCAGCAACTGACGTTTTGGGGAATACGGGGAAAGTCGAAAGATAGGGGCATGGGGGTAGGTTTGTTGATAGCCCAAGCCAGCTGGCGCTCCGGCCTTGACGAAGAATCTCGCGGGCGAGCGCGATCGTGGCACCTAGTCGGTCGTCCACAGCAAAATCCGATGGGTCCAACATCACTCCGAGGATCCCCATGACGCTGTAGACCATATCAACGGGGCGCGAGGATGTGCGCACGAGCGCGCACTGCCATATGCAGTAATCACGCATCTCGTCTGTGTCCAAAAATCTCGCCGTTGCAAAGGCGAGAGCTGCGACGTTTGGCAGGCGGATATCGCTAGCGCCGACGAGAGTGGCCCCCAGGGGAACCTCGGCTTGCAGCGGCCTCCCGAAGAGAGCGGCCTCAATTCGGAGAGGCGATGCTGCCTCACCTGCGCCGTCCGGGGTGAATTCGAAGCATCCCACACTGCACACCGCGAGGACAGACGCCAATCCCATCATGGCCGACTTTCCTGGGGCAACCACCTCGATCCTACCGTTCATGTCTTCGCCTGCTATCTTCATATGCGACTCCCCGGCACCATGAGCCCAGGCAAAGAGGACCGCAACCGACGGGGGTGCTACGACCTCCTGCAGCGTCCAGCCTCTATGAATCCACTGCGTCTCCTCGCTAAAAGGCGCAAGGGCACGCAGCCCCCCTGGGGCGACGACACAGACAGTGGCAAAGGCGTACACCCGGTACATCTCGCGAATCTGCCACCGCTTGTCCTGTCTGCTTGTCTGCATTATGCACAATCGGTCCAGCCATAGATGCGAGGCGCCGCAGGCCAGCGATGCTGTGCACGCGTCAAGCAGAATGCCCGGGCTGATGGGATCCGCATCTTCTGCGCCCAAGACGGAGAATTCGGGTGTGCGCAGCCCGGGGTCCTTGACCGGGCGGTTTCCTCGCCACACGTAGGAGAGTGCCGCATACGGAACGGATGGAAAACCCGCGAACTCTAGTATCCGCAGCGTCCGAGCGGAGACTGCTTCCGCGCAGTCCAGGAGGCGGTACCGTTCTGGCGTGGCGGACGCCATGATGTTGACCGGAGTCTCACATTGCGGGAGCTCATCGAGGGAGACGTTGCAAATCGCTTTTGGCACTCGGTCCTGCTTCATATCGAACATTTAGCCATCTTTTCTTATAGCCTAGTGTTGATGTACAACGCACTAGTGCGTGTTTGTTATCGGCCAACCCAGCCGATAGTAAACTGTGGATAGCCTTTGCCTCGCTAGAAATCTCTCTCGGATAACTAGGGAGATACGCTGGCAAGCTTAAAATCGCTCGCCGCCGGGCTTGTGCATCTGGAGGGCACGCCATTCGAATTCAGTGGGACTGTGTCAAGACACTGGCCCAAGTTTGGAATTATGGACAGGAAATTGCGGGTTGAGCTGCAAGGTAGCCCTGGCATGTCAAAGACAGACAGACAGAGGTAACATTCCTGTTGCTCGTTGCAGGGAATAGTAGGTGCGGGGAACTGGCACAAGCTGTGGCACGAGCGAATTGAAGCTATTGCGATTAGTGGAACGGGTGGCATGCATGTGAGTCAGCTGCACGGCGGGAAGCGCGCTCTCTACGGTGGATATTATTGATGGACCACTCTTGGATTTGCAACACGACTATCTCGCCCAAGACACTGTCCACCTCCCCATCGTTTCCGACGCTAGACTAGGCGTCCGACAGACTTCTGCTTTGTTTTTCATTTCTAACCGTCCACACACAGTGACCTGGGGCGCGCCTACTCAAGGATTAGGGATTAGTTCTTTACATTTAGCTTCTCTCAGGCCCCACAAAGGAACCTCTCTCCCCAGAACAACAGGAGGGAGGGGCAATCGCACTTTTCGACGAAAATGGAGTCTTGATTTTTCCTCTCAATTTCACCGAATCTAGTGTGCTGTATTTCTGACAAAAATTGGGGAATGGATACCTCACAAAGCTAATGTCTATCGAGCCAACCCAGAGTGTTCATGTGAAATTCTACATTCCTTCCCTCGCTTTCTATCTCCTGACTTCGCCATACTCGGGCTGCTGTTCCCGCGAGACTTTCCCGAATTAGAGCGACTACAGTAAGCGAAAAAATAGGAGCCAGTACTCACCCCAGACATGCGATATTGACTTAACGTTCAGCGCCCCGGGACACCGGGATAGCCCATAGACTGGACGATACGGTTGTAATCGCTCGTGTTTATGTTAGTACCGCCATTGGTAGTGCGGTACCACATGCCGGTGGGCTGGTAGTAGCCATAACCCTGGCTTGGGTTCGGATTGCCGGGTGTGGGGACGCCGCTGGAAGCTCGGGAGCGAACAATGCGAATGTAGTCTTCGTAGTAGGGGTTCCCAGTACCTGTAGTACGATAATACTGGCCGTCGGATGTGAAACCAAACGAGTAAGGATTCATCTTGGATCTGGGTTCGTGCAGATAAGATTCTTCAAATGACTTCGTTCCAGGTGTGTAATGCGTGCGATCGCGCGGGAGGGTGGCAGTTGTGTGCTTGGGAGAGAAAAAAACCTCGACGGGGGGAGATATATGTTCGGATTTCTCGACAGCTAACATCGATATCGCTTGGAGAATCTTTGGGGTCGAAAGTGATGACGGGGCTGGACCTCGAGCAGGCCGTCGGTCTCGCTGATGTGTGGCCACCTGACTGGTACACGTGTAGTCTCTGCTACCGTCGGGCGTGCTGGTCACAGCAAGCTGGGTCGAGAAATTTTGCGTTGTTGCGCATTTCCGGACGCGGTAAGACTCGGCAGGGTCGAGCGCCTTGTTCTGGTGCCCAACGATCTAGGACTAGTTCAGCTGTGCTTGACGGATCACGCTGATGCTCTATCTGTCAAATACTACGTGTATCGAGTGCTGCATGTATGTTGTATTGATCAAGTGCCCTGCCTTGGCAGATCCACTGTATCTGCTTACAAAACTTGACACTACCCGGAAAACGAGGCGTAAGGCATACCTGGCACTGCCTAGATGCGCCCGCCGCCTGAGCGGGATTGATTAGTGTCACATGCATGCCCCGGTTAACCAATAATTATCCTCCCTTGCACTCGCGCTCCCTGGGTTTAGGGCTAAGAATTACCCATGGGTCCATGGGTGGGGTACCCATTTCTTGGCGCGGGTCCGACCCATTACCCAAAAAACCCAATGGGTCCATTTGGGTACCCATGGGTCCTACATATCAACAAGCACAAAAATATAAAATATAAGGTTATTTATATGAGGCAAGACAATGATCCAGTAAATAAGAGGTCAGCCATACGGCGAAGTGATGGATGTGCCCATCCCTGTACTAATCCTAATAATTTGGGGTTACTGAGTATAAGGCCTAGGATGTGGTAATCACTGTGCTAATCCCCATTGATTCATGACCAACCTCTGCCCTACCACCAACCCGGAGTTCAAGTACATTCAGTTCAAGTCCCCCCACTAAGCCAACAGGGACTCACTAGCATCGCCTTAAGTTACCTCCACTTCAGCTACATCCGCTATACCGCCCAGGATTTCACCACCTACAGTCGCCTCCGCTTCAGCACCACCCAGACTTCCATTACCCCCACTAGCCAGATTACCAGCCAGATTACCATTGCTTCCTGTATTGGCAGCTGGATGTTGAGTAGATTCATTGCTCAAGGGCCCGAGGACATCAGATGCCTTGCGGGCTTGGATTTTCAGGACTTGGGCCCTTTTCTGGGTCATAAACGGAATGCTGGCTGCCGCGGAGTAGATGTAGTCGGCCTCGGTGGTTTCCTGGTTTGTGGCCGCCCGTTATTTCTGGATATTCTCGTAGTGATCCTGGAAAGCCCGCCAGTACTTCCTAATCCACGCCCGATTCTCCTTACCTTCCTGCGATGGCAGGCAGGGATTCATCGGAATTGGAGTCTCCATCGGCATCGGAGTCCTCATTCTTATTAGCCCGTAGTTTAGGAAGAGGCCATTTGACCCATGGGTACTCATGGGTGGGTAATTCTTAGCCCTACCTGACTTCCACGACTTGTCTCCAAGGCACACAGCCACAAGCACCACTTTTCAACCCTCCAACTCTTGGCGTACCCATATTCATTTCAGGTTCATGGTTATGCA
Source organism: Lasiosphaeria hispida (assembly GCA_033439745.1). Classification (NCBI taxonomy): domain Eukaryota; kingdom Fungi; phylum Ascomycota; class Sordariomycetes; order Sordariales; family Lasiosphaeriaceae; genus Lasiosphaeria; species Lasiosphaeria hispida. The sequence goes on from JAUIQD010000004.1 coordinate 3,816,471, forward strand.
TGAAGAAATTCTCCAGAGTCTAGCTTTGTCGGGGACAATAGGTTGTGACCTTCACGTGCGGAAGCATGAAGGCACGTCGGACCCCTATTTGGTTGAACTGGCAAGTATGGCGTGCGAGGCTGACGCTGTTGGGGACATTGTCTGTTGTTTTACCCTAAAGTCGCCCTCACCCACCCTGGTCAGCCGCACCACCCCTAGCGACCTTGCTCAGGCGCTACTCAGACGTTGCTCAGGCGCTGCTCAGGCGCTGCTCAGGAAATGATCAGAGAAACCGCCAAACATGGTTTAGACGAGTAGGCCGTACTCTGCGGTTCGAATGGCAACTTTTCGCGAGGTCCCAGTTTTGGGACACAGGTGGCCCGGAACTGGGACCCCACCCCAGCCCAACTCCTTTTCACTCCTCTTCCCTTCCCCCTAAAGTTATATAAAACCTAGTTTACGTCCCCTATTAGGTCTCCATTCCTGTCTTCATTTACAAAAGTAGGTAAATCTCACCCTTCAGCTGAGGCAATCCCTAAATAGATTATGGTTTTTTTTTCATTGGTTGTTAGACGTGGCCATCCTATCTTTACCCAGTGGTAGCTGACTCTGAAAATAGGTAAGAAGAAAACGGTAGAGGAGAGAAGGAGATATGCTGAGGAGAATGGCTTTAACAACTGTTGACTTTGTCACGACCCAGAATGACGACCTCGGAAAGGACACGGACCACGCGGGGTGGACCAATCGCAGGGCGTGGGAGGATGGGCCCTCGTCTGTCCAATAAGGATGGACCCGGAGCGGGAAGCCCTCGGGTCCAAGACAAGTCACATAGTATAGATACTATCATCGTGCCCACGATGGAGTGAGGAACTTCCTGGTTCCTCACACTAGCAATACATTGTTCACTTGGGATCTACTGTCTGGGACTTATAGTACCCACGACCTGTGCAACAGTGTACTGCCCCCGAGAGTTGTGCTAGCCTTCATTCAATCATCTTACCCCCTCAACCCCTGGTCGTCCTGACCTGCGATCTGTTCTTGCCAAGGTGACTAAGGTGATCCTGGAGCAGGCCGTAACATTAATAGACTGGTCTGATACAATTCCAGTTATCCGTGAGCTGTACGTGACTAAAGGGTGGATTAAATCACGGGTTATGAAGTATATAGTTAGTGGATAAACATCGGTTCGTAAAGACGTATATCTATAACCAGACCTAAATATGTCACGTCACTTAAATCTAAGATATTCATAAAGATTCCTAATATAGTAAGAAGTTCGGGGAATATAGCCTCTGGAGGGAACCCACCAGCGGGCGAAGTAGGCCGGCCCACGGCACTTGAAACTTGAAGTGTGGACATGTGAGCTGCTATGGGGAGACATATCCTTACTACAGGAGGCTGTATATTACTTGATGGGTGTTGGTCACAGTGCTTGGGTTAGTAGCCGAGTTAGCAGCTTGGTAATCCGAGTAGCAATACTCCCAGATTTGATGTTGCTTGGGGCTAAGCCACACCCGTCGAAAGCGGTCAGCATCCTGAAATGCTTACATCCCATCAAGCTATAGGATAGAGTGGACTTGTCGAGAGGGTTTTACAGTATTCACGCGCGGGGAATCGGTAGTGTAGGATAACTTCAGATAGGACAAACACCGTTCGCTTTTCATTCCAAGGGGCGACATTGGGCCCAAATCCTGGGCCACGGTCCCGAATTTTAGCCCAGAACATACCAGTACATGCCCTGGGATGGTACGCAATATCCCAGCTCGGAATTTGGGATGGTATATCATATACCAGTATTGATGGGATGGTACATGGTAGCCCAGCTCGAAATTTGGGGATGGTACATGATATACCAGCACCGATGGGATGTCTTAGAATATACCAGTACATGTCCGGTTTTATTGTTACGTTTGTCGCAGAACCATGTTAGCTAGACCTAGTGATGACCGGCCTGCGGCTAAACTAAGCGAAGTAAACAAATTTGATTGGAATTCTACGATAGAACGGCAGCTAACCCAGGGTCCACCCCCACCGCAGATGATCACGACCTCCCAAGCCATGACAAAGGGACAGTCCCTGTGCCGGCAGTCGTGCAGTAGGAGCGGGGTGATCTCTCGTCTCAAGAGGGTGCTGTGAAAACCAAAGGCTTTTGACACATACCTGAGGGCCTCTGCAGTCTCGTCGGAGGCGGACATCGGAGCTGGGCCGGTGAAGCTTTGTTCGCTGGAGCCGGTCAAAGACGCTCCCTTAGCGGAAGCAGTGTACTCGGCCAGGGTAGTCGCGCTCAGTCTTGGTTTGCAGGGTTATTGGAGGATGGTTGACCCATCACATCGAGAATAATATTCTTAGTGATATAACTCCGCAGCCATCTCCAAATGTTTGCTAGTACAGAAAAATCTTCATAATGCTGGCTATTCTCAGGAGCGGATCCCAATAACACCGGGGATCCAACAGGTGTTGCCTGGAACGATGAAACGTTACTATTACACCCCTTCAGCAAACTTCACGGCACTTTACCAATTGATATCCTCGTCCTCTATGAACCTCTTTTTGACTATGAGGACGGTATAGGCGCTGATGAAATTGAGTGTGTGAATGGGATTGTGACGGACGAAATTCGGCGAGTTTTGCTTCCATACGGCGCCAGGCCTTCACTACTAGACTGGAGCGACACTAATGAGAGTGGGTCGGATGTGGAAATGGGATGAAGAGGACCAGATATAGGGCAGTCTACTTTAGAGGTACCTTGGAAACAACAGGCACATTGCGGATTATTGCTTCCTACAACAGCCGGGTTCTGAGACAAATCTGGGCACACATAATTGCTATGTTTGTTTGTAGTTCTAAGGTTCCAGCATGGCGGCAACCTCCTTAAAACGCTGAAGCACAGCGACCTCTTCATGGACCTGATGCAGGACCACTGGAGGCACTAACTGGAGGCCTATTAGATCATATCCTCCTGGGGGGCTCTAGACAGTGTGAGTTTACTGAGCTCCGCGCGGCGAGATTTTAGAAAACAATGTGTGCAAGGGGAGAAAAAATATTAAGAAACGAAACTATAGGTTGTGGATGCACCTCCGGGCGGTGGCTGCATCTTGGGTGGCGGCTGTGCTTCCGGGCGGCCGTGAGACCACATGAATCCAAGACAGTCATGCATGAGGCCATTCGGGACATACCCGGTCACAACATGAAAGGGAAGAGCCATATCCCAGATCACTGTTGGGCCTTACTGGCCTAGGCACTTGAGGTTAGCGTTTTCTCTCCCATTGTGCCCCACTTGTTCGTCGATTGAACAGAGCCATAGAGCCAATCACAACGCCCACCCAGCCCTGCATTCCAACCCAGTCCATTCGAGATCGATACCCGACCAAACAAACTTGAAGCTCTTCGCATTAGACTCAGTTACGATCCGGATCTCGTCGTTCGCACTTACCTGTTTCTAAAACTCCTCGATATACACGACGGCAGGACGGAATAATGCGACCATCATCACTGCAGGCCACGAACTATCCCAAGGGCATGGGTCAGGGGAGGAGCGGAAAGCGTGGCAGACAGAAAGAGGCCTACTCCCGTGCGAGCTCGAACTTCGATGCCTATGGGCTTTCCGACCTGGAAGGGATTGGCACGGACAGTGAGGAGGAGGGCACTTCCGATCAGGATTCCGGGTGGGAATCTGAAGATTCGAGTGGCTTTGGTTCTGAAGATGACGAAGAAGACGATATCGAGTGTTCAAGCTGTTCGCGTATCGCCGAAGCCATGCGCAACTGGACCGGTGACGAGGGGCGTGGTAGACGAGTTGGGGCTTTTGGCGGGTTCCAAAGATCGCAGCAGTGGTGCGATACGTGCAGGCAATTTGTCGACTATTTCACGAAAAGGTTTCAGTCGAGAGAAGGTGGGAGTGCGTCGCTGCGGCATTTCACGCCCGTCTTCCTAGCCCGCGGTACCGACACTTGGTTTTTCACAGTCGGAAAGGTAAGAGCGAAACACCTCCACTGCTATTAACCTATCCGCGCTGACAGGTGAGATTGTAGCGTATCTCTGAATGTCTTTTCCTCTTGTGGGTTTCTCGCTCAGCGCCCACAGAGATTAGAGGCATTATTCCCGACAAATCTTGGATCAACTGCAAGCGTGTGAAAAAGTGGGCGACGAGCTGTGATCGGGAGCACTCAGGGATCTGCCACTCCTTTTCAGATCCATGGCTGACGGTTGACCTCCCGTCGAGGATGATCCTCATCGATACGAAAGACAGGCGCTTGGTATACGCTCCCAAAGACACATCATATCTGGCTCTTAGCTATGTCTGGGGCAAGGGCGTAGACCCTCTCTATACTACGCTGGGAAACTTTCGCAACTTTCGCCTTAAGAACGCTTTCGACCTCCCTCGCTACCGGAAGAGGTTCCCCAAAACCATCAAAGACAGCATGTTGCTTACCCGGCTGCTCGGTCAACGGTACCTCTGGGTTGACCGTTTCTGCATTGTGCAAGATGACATGGAACACAAGGAGGAACAGTTAAAAGCGATGGCGTCTATATACACTAACGCCTACCTAACTATCGTAGCTTACGATGGTGATGATGACAACTATGGCCTCAGAGGAGTGGGCAAGGGCTCGGAGCCGCGGGAATGCACGTTGCAGGAGTTCAAGTTCGCATCCGACTGCCACCTGGTATCCCGCTGGTCTCACACCAGCCGCGAATTTGCCTACCCGACGCGGGGATGGACATTCCAGGAACGTGAGGTATCGCGGCGTCAGCTCACATTCCAGCACGGGGTGGTGTCGTGGGGCTGCAAGCTGTGGACGTGGGAGGAGAACCGAGCAGCGCCAGGGCCGCCGACGGCCGCACGGCAAGGCGACCACTACGAGGCCGATCTGTTCGCGCGCTGGCCCAACTTGCCGCACTATGCGAGACTGGTGCGTTTCTACAACAACTCTAAACTCACCTACCCTGGGGACGCGTTGAATGCCTTCTCGGCTCTCTCTAGCATCATGGCCCGCTCGATGCGTGGCGGTGTCCTTTTCGGCCTGCCAGAGATGTTCTTCGACGGCTGCCTGCTCTGGAGACCAGATGAGACGGTACAGCGCCGCCGTCAGGAAGTCACCGCCGTGGATGGGACAGTCACCTCTGAGGACATCGACAAGTTCCCATCATGGTCGTGGGTTGGCTGGGAGGGCAGCATTGACGTCCGACTATGGGACGACGCGCACAACTTCGTCGCCAAGCAAGGAGAGGACCCGTACTCCATCCATGCTCCCTACCTGACCATCACGAGAGCTGTCGACTGGTTTAAGATCAACGAGAAGTCGGGTGAGAGGGAGGCTATCCAGAATTCGTACTATGAGACTTCCAGACCACCCCAGCTCCCAGCCGGCAAAACCAAAACGAAGAGGCGTGATGGAGCGGCAGCAGGGAAAGGAGGGAGCGCATCACGGAGGAAGCAACATCAACAACGATCCGAACCACCCTCGCAGCAGAAGAAGCCAAGCGGGAACATGAAAGCGAACGACAAGGTTCTACCACCTGGTTGGAGCTTCCGAAATTATGTCCTGCTCGCCCGAGAGCCTTTTGCGCCAGACACAGAAACGTGGAGTCCCATACTGGAGTTCCGGGCTCAGAGATGTTTGTTCACCGTCGGCACTTTGCTCGGAGAGAGGAGGTGGAAATCAGATTGTGTGACAGCCAGTTTGGTGAAGGATAACAGTTCCAAGCCAGATAACATCGTCGGCGCCATCACCCTCAACACATCTGACCCCCAAGAGATACCGACTGGCACACGCTGCGAACTCATTGCCATCTCGCGCGGCGACGCCGACTGGGTCGCTAATTCAGGGACGATACGCCGTGAGTTCCCCGAAGCTGAGATGCTCCACCGTAACTGCCGCGATAACTGTGACGGCGAAAGAGATTGTAAGGGTCCGAAATTGTACAGTTTCTACAACGTGTTGTGGGTCGAGTGGAAGAGGAGTGACAGCAGCATAGGGGAAAATGGGGGAAAGATTGCACTCCGCAAGGCCCTCGGTAGAGTGTACAAGCCGTTCTGGGACGCGCAAGGTGCGGATACTATTGATGTCAGGCTTGGCTAGATGTTTGTTGTTGTTACAGCCAGCACCTGCCAACGTAAACCGTAGAATGCAGTCCCCAATGACTTCAGCAACATATTATATCACTTGAGAGCCTTGATGTGAATATCCTCAGCAACGCTTAAAACTCCCACAACATTTTCCAACCAAGCCCGGATTAGTCGCAAAGCCTTACGGCAAAATATCTCTGCTTTTCATACGAATGTTATTCTATTGTTTATTGTCGAATTTCTTCTGGTTGAAGAGGTAGGGTGCGCATGGCCGGGGTATATGTTCACACACTTGATGGCGGTTACCAGAGCAAAAAGGGCTTCGCCAAGATCCGGATGACTTGCAAGATGGCTGCCGAGGCCGGGATCTCGTACGCCTGGGTCGACACCTGCTTCATCGACAAATCAAGCAGCGCCGAGCTGACTGAAGCCATCAACTCCATGTACCGCCGGTACCGCAACTTTAGTCGAGGGTCCAAAATTGGGCCACACGGCTGTGCAAGCTAGGCTCACTCATAGCTCACCCTAGCTCAGGAGCGGCTCAGGATCACGCACGAACATGGAAATTGCTGAGGGCAACTTTAGGGTACAACAATGGGCTGTTATCCCCATCCGGGGCAACGCGCCATAACCAACTGGAGCCGCTGTGGAGTAAAGCTAGGTATCTTATATATAGAGCATAAGAAGGCTGGGTCGAGCACCGATCGGGAGAGAGGAGTTCCTTGTGCCTTTCTTATATAAGACCCTAGATGATTATCAGCTGAACTTTGTGTGAAGCTAAGGGGCTAGAATTGTGAACAATCTCAACCCTCTTGTTTCTCTACTTGCCGACAAACATCGTGGCCACACCTCTTTAAGTGTCACACTAGATTGCAGTAGCAATAGGACCGGCGGCCGAGGTCACCCCCCTCTAGAAAACAGTAAATGAATGAATGTAGTCTTCTGGAAAGAATGTTGGTTCAGCATGTGACCGAGAAATAGCACATTAAAGCAGCATGTCATGAAATGATCTAGTTACAGTAATATTGCCTGCTGTTTCAAAGACAGCCTGGGGGGCAACATGTTGGGAGCAACAGACATAACACAAATGTGGGCCAAAGGTCTGAATTGCTCTACGGAAAGGAAAGGGAAGGAAAAGGAAGGCGGAGCCTGGAACGGGCAAAAGATGGTGGGCAGGCCCTGCGCAGGGACCAGTTGGCCTGTGCCAGCTGCAGTGGGTCGGCCATCTGCAGTGGGGGGTGGGACACCTGCAACATAACATGTATGCTACATGACACAACACTTGTCCTTGCGCCTAGAGCGTTTAGGTCTAGGGCAATTACACGCCTCCATGCGAGCGCCTGGAGTGCCTCCCAACTGGAGATGAGTCCTCTCTATTTCCCGATGCATACGCCCCTTCGGCAAGAGAGCTTCAGGACCGAATACCTCCCAGGTTCCCCACTCTGTTCTTCGTAAATACCTGCCCGCCAAACCAGCAAAGCCGTACATGGCGCCGATACCTTCACAGCCCCTGGCGCCAATGAGCATGACGTGGGATGCCGAAGTTCCGATGGGCACCTTGACCGGCCTGGAGAGATAACCAAATCTTTCATCCTCGCTTGAGTCATCGTCCTCGCTGGAATCGTCGTCGGGATCGTCCTCGTCCTCACTGGAGTCTTCCTCGCTGGAATCGTCGTCGGGATCGTCCTCGTCCTCACTGGAGTCTTCCTCGCTGGAACTCTCGTCATCACTCGAAACCCCCTCATCCTCCAAGTCAATATAAGCCGGAGAGTCAGACTCGAAGGCCTCAAAGATGGCGGCGCAAACCCAGTCCCCATCAACATGCCCATGCATCGGCGTCAAAATCCTAATGTCAAAATTGGAGATGTAGCTCCCGCCACAAACGTATTCAGTCGCCAATACGATCTGCTTATCAGAAGCGTGATAAGCCGGCGGCTGGTTCGGCCGAAAGAGCGGAAGCGACGGAAGCAGTCCCGACCTTGGGTTGACCGGCATCTTGAACCCAATATCCAACCAAGCCGGCTCCCCAGCCGTCTTGCGCGCCAACTCGAGAATGAGATCGTCCAACGACCGACCATAATCAACCGCAATCTCCACCCCCAACAGATGCGTAACACTAAACACCATATCCTGCGGCTTCGTCGACGTCCTCAACCACAGACACCGCCACACCGCCGCCTTCCTCATGGCCTCGTTCCTTGCTAACAGCAACACCTGCAGCGCGTCACCGCAGCCGTCCCTCCCAAAGCACTGCACAACATATTTGAAACTGCTCTTCTCCCCCGTCGCCTTGTGCTCCAGGCTGAGCATCACCCCTAACCGCATGGCGAGCCCCAACTCGAGGCCCGTCAGCGCGAGGTCGCCCTGGATGTTGGTAAAGCCATAGCCCGACCCGGACGTGGTCGTGGCAACCATCCACAAGTACGCCTTGTCGCTGTACGGGTGCAGCGCCAGCACGTGCGTGTTGGCGCACAGCGTCGCCTCCTGCAGCGTCCACGCGCGCGACATCCAGTACGCCTCCTCGCGCATGTCCTGCGCGGCCGCCACGCCGCCCGGCATAACGATGACGGCTTTAGCTTTGGCGTAGATGTGGCCCATATTTTGGATCTGCAGCCGCTTGTCGAGCGAGGAGGTCTGGTGCAGGCAGAGAAAGTCGAGCCAGAGATAGTCGCATCCTAGATGGCGGGCGGCCACGGCGGCTTGGCACAGGCCATGCCAGCTGATGGGGTGCAGGGTCGAGGGGCCGACAGTGATGTCGAGGGGGCGGTTGGCGAGGGTGCTGAGGCGTGTGACGGCCGGGCTGGGTGTCCAGCAGTGGGATATGGCGGCGTAGGTGGGGATATGGCGGCCTTGTGAGAGGTGGAGGTTTCGCCATTCCGAGAGGCTGATTTGGGGGTCGGGGGTGAGGAGGGAGGAGACACCAACGAGGCGAAGGGTGCCGTTGGTGTGATTGGGTCCGTAGGCCCAGGGTTTTTGGTCCGATTCGTGGAGGGTTTGGATTGTAGTAGCCATTTTGGGTGAGATTCTGGTAGATAAACAACTGTTGGAAAGGGTTGAGAGGAGGAATAGACTGTGCTCGAAACTAAGGTACCACCTAGGTTATAAATGTTGAGGCCTCTAAATGTTGAATTTAGATGTGATTCGGGCGCTGGCCTGCCTCGTCAATGATTGGAAAGCGGACGGTAAACCCAGAAACGCGGTCATGTTAAGGCTGAAATAGTTGATGCAAGCACTGTTCACGTTGGCGCCAACGTCACCACCCAACCGGTATGCGGGACAAAAAGGCACGATCTATAAAAGACGTGGGCAGATGACAGTTTCCCTGGGAGTTAAGCTAACGGGCGTTTTCCGACCAATCCGACCCTTCATGTTGTGGCAAAATGTGTCCATTGGTGCCCAAGTGCCAGCAGGACACAGCCCTCGCTTCTCACATCCGTGCATGCCATCCCTTGATCGAATGAAATATCCAGGGGTTTACTGCGCGTCTATTGCATTAGGGTCCTTTTTATAATGGCAGAGGAACACTGGGGCAGGCTGCAGCTATCCTACAACGGAAAAGATGTCGTACTGTATGTCAGCCCAAGAGCGGGATTGGGCTTTTGTTTGAATCATGTAACGTGCGTGATAAGCGAGCCGTAAAAACAAGCAAGTCGTGAATCCTAACAACTTTAGGTGGCCTGCACGCAAGGATATGGTAATAAATTGTTAGTGCCATTATCAATTTCTTATCGTATTTTTGCGCGCCCAATTCTGTTAGGATTTACGACTCGCTTGTTTTTACGGCTCGCTTATCACACGCGTTAACTATTTTGTTGGTATTCTAGCTTTTCGAACACCGAGCAGCGGGTTGGTTAGGCGAAAACGACGGCTGCGCGACGCGACGCTGGCGGACCCCACACTGCGACACGTCCGAGCCACCCTAAGGCTACATTCCCATGGGTGGGTAGTGGCCGGTTAATGGGTAGCCAGGGCCAAGGGGGTGGCACGCCGTGCAGTCAAGATGTATCCTATCATTCATTATAAAAACCTAGGCGCCCAAGTGAAACCCATTCCATAAATGGCACGATTCTAGTGCCCATTGCGGATAAAACCACCTTAACTCTATACTGCTCAGCGTCCGGATCATCGTTGGCATAACCGTCAGACTCTTCCTCAGACCCTCCCCTTCAATGTCTTCCTCCTCAGACTCTTCCTCGACAAAGTCATCCAGTCCACCATCACTGCCTCTTCCCTCCTGGGGATCAGATAGACCACAATCACCATAACCCGGTGGGTTAGGTGGCTGTGGAGGCCCGTCTGAGGGCGACCGGGGAGCGTCAATCTCGACGTGCTGGAGTGGCTGCCGGGTACCGTGTGGATCAAACTCGTAGTGACGAGGTCCAAGCCACAACTCACCATAATGGTTAGCATAACGGTTCAACTGCCGACCAGGACGGCTTACTGTCGGGGCTTGGATAATCTGTGTGCGGTTGCGCTCCATGACGATGCGCTTCCACTGCCCGACCGTGACGTCGTCCTGGCAGCCAATAAATAGCTGCCTGGCCCGAACCATCTCCTGGCCGTTTTTATCCGGCAGCGGGCGGGTTACCGTTGTTGGCGGAATTCATTTCGCCTTCGAGGTCGAAGTCGAGCTCGCTGTCTTGTTCTGCCGTCGCCGACCCGGGGAGTGAGTTAAGCTCCTGGGACATGGAGATTCTAGGGTTGGGACTGGAGTGAGAGAAGCACGGCTTCGGTATCTAGAGGTGCCGCTCTACGCACTGGAAATTGTTGCTGAAGGGGAGAATGGATATGGAAAGAGAATGTGGGTAAGGAAAGAAAGCACATTAATGAGGCTGGATGGCAGCGCGGTTCACCATTCTGCACCTCCAGCATGTACCTACCCATTGGGCGCGTTCGTGTCTATTCCGTGTGTTTGAATTGCTATTGTGCAATGCAAACCCTCTATTGATCTATTGTAAGTGAGAAATACCGCATTCCTTCCGTGTACTTCCGTGTACTTCCGCGTATGCATGCATACAGTGCTTCTTTCTCTGTGTCAAAGACCCGTACTGACGCCGTGGGCAATGGAGGTAGGTGCGTGAGGCTATTCCCAGCCCCCAACTAGGCAAGGGAAGCAGTACGCTTACAGAGGTTGCCTCCGACTCTAAGCTTCCCGTAGCGCAAGGCGAAACGGCTCACCCCGCACCCCGTGGGCATGCCATGAGATTCCAGACCCGGCGCTAGCAGACTAGATTGCTTTTGGCCATGGCATCGCAGGTACCTAAGTTCGCCTTCTGGAGGTGTAAGTATTGCGCCCGTCGCCCCTGCGATCCGTATGGGCGAGCCTGAACCCTATACGTGTCGTCTCGTCTTGCTGAGCAGCCTCTCCAACCAGCGACTTCCTCGAGCTCAGCTCTCCCGTCGCTGCTTGAAATTACCCTCGCCGACGTCGCCGCTGGCCTAGATAGCGGCAAATTTACCGTCCTCGATCTAGTCAAAGCGGATTGATGAGGTGGGCGATCACTTCCGGTCGATTCTCGAGACCAATCCCAACGCTGAAGCCATCGCCCGATCGCTCGATGACGAGATCAAGTCAAGTTGGTATGGTATGCGAGGCGTCTGTGAAAAGCTAGGGCTATCTACTAGGCTTCGGAACAGACTTTACAAATATGCCTGCGTAGTGTTAGGAACACCTTAACTTTTTGTACACCATTATCCAAAAACGATAGATATTTCAGAGTGGTCTATATCTTGAGGGTCCGGTGGTGCTTGCCGTCGTAGTACCGTCCGATCGGTTAAATGTGACGCAAGTGTAGTTCCGTCTAGGGAGAACGCTGCCACCCTAACTAAGCTACTATGCCCCTTGGGGGTCCGCTAGTCGCTATATCCCAGAGCCGTACTGTCTGATCGGTTAAACATGATGTAAGCGTATTCCGTCCAAAACCAACGGGGGCCTGCCTGCTGCCTGAGCGTCAGAGTCCTCTGACTCAGTGTCTTGATCCTCGTCGGTGGTTCAGCTGAAATGACAGGACGCGGAGGACATCCGCTCCCAAACTCTCGTGCGACATCTAGCCATACGTCGTGACAGCTAGTCGGAGTTCCATATACTTCCGTATCCACCGGGCGACTCCGGGACCTACGGATCTACGATGCTCACCTTTATGGTGAAGCCCGTGACCACCGGTGAATCCTCAGTGTAGCCGACAGGTGTGACATTATCAACCGCTTTGTGGCCACGGAAAGCTTCAAGCCAACTAGTGAAGGTCTCTGGCAGTGCAACGTAGTCGTAATCAGAGTTATACAGATCCGCTTATACTCTCACCTCCGGGGCTCGTTTCTCTTCTAGTCTGCCTTGGCAATGTCGAGAGCTTTAATATTGTGCTTAGTATTACCTGGATTTGCGGCTGCCTACGGGGCTACAGGTGATGCTGCCTCGGCGACGTGGGCTACGCAGCCCTAATAGTAGGCCAATCCCTCTTTTTACACTGCCTGCATCTTGGGCTTAATATATATCTGTATGTATGGGAAGTCACCACTGATCCTAAAGGAACAGGTAAGGCGGATTTGACCAGGGGCAGTGTGCCTTACAGAGTGGGCCCTGGCCGAGGACTTCATGGACATAGTTAGTTATGTGGTCGAATCACCGCCCGAGGTTAGGCAGACAGCCTCCTACAGCACCTATTACATCCGCAGCAATAGCAGGCTGTTTATCAAAGAACTAAAATTCAACTCGGGCATATTAGAGTTACGCTCTAAGAACCAACGGTAGTTTCAATGGGTGAAGGAAAACGGTAGTACTTGGCGGTGGACTGGTGTCCTAGAATTGGGTCTGCAAACTCACATTCTATTTTATATTATGGTAACTATAGCGGGCCAAACATCGCTTCCCTGAGCTCACATCGGCTCAGGGAGGTGCTCGCTGCGCCTCACCCCCGGGTCTCGGCTCAGGCTCTGCGACTAATCCGGACTTGGTCAGAGAATGTTGTGGGGGGTGACTAAACAGGTAAGCAGCATGAACACCCTATTTTGTCAGACAAATCTGGTAGGTTGCGACTTCTAAGCCAGAAAGTGACGGAAGAACAAAAGCTTTCAGATCTAACATTAGTAGTAAAGGTTTTGAAATCTATTCGCCATGTAGACACCGAGCCTCAATGCAACGTCGCAGCCTTGATAAATAAGGACAACTCATTCGCCGCGATAGAGGACTTAGGATAACGGATAAGAAAAAGCAAATATTAACATACCAGACAGTCAACTGCAAGAAAGCCACGGCCCACCTGATTCGAAGATAGCGAGCCACAAGATCGCAAGCGACCAGCCCTTGTGGCCTGAATTATCAGAGAAGGTTAAGGCATTTTCGTGAGAAGATCTATTTCCAGCGTACATTCTACAGCTTATCTAGCCGATGGATAGATTGCGGCGCAGGTCTTGCTCGTTACTAGTTGATTAAGGCTGTGCAACTACACTAAATGGCAGCTTCAACTCTAGCCGTCGCTTGCATCTCTGTCTAATACTATTCACAGAAAGACTCTAGTAAATTGTGCATAATAACCACTGCTTAATACAATAAGACCCTGGTGTTCAGAGTACAGCCTGATATCTCACCAGGCTAACTGCAGTCTTTAGGTCCTGTCTTTTTATGTGTTTAACTGTCAGAGAGGCGGCATAAAAGACAGGCCGTAAGCCGCCAAAGCATAAATGTCTTCAGCAACTCTTAAGCGGCACAGCCTAACCAAGACGCGACTATTTAGAGATAACGGGGAGAGGCAGATTTTAACCAACAGTGGCCAGAAGCGACAATCGTCGCAAATACGTACAAAAGGGCAAAAAGTCATGTTTTTTTTTTCTCAAGCTTCAGCGTCATCATCTCCTACCTTAATTGTTAACATCGCCCTAACGTTGGAAAAACCTTCCCTGTCCAGACTAAAGAGCACTTCCTTGTCCTTTTCTGAATAAAAGACAACATAAGAGCAATTACCTTTACCACCATCGCTCCTTTTTAAACGTATAAATAAATGCGGTTAATCAACCTTTACCAGCAAATCCACCAAGGCCTCCCCCGCCCTCGTAAACTGCTAACTGCTCTAAACCGTTTTAGGCTAACCTGCTATTACCTCCTTTAAATGGGACGTTGGGTCTAAGTCTAAGGAACTTATCACGTACGGCATATATGCGTTTACCGCGCGTGCTATGGGGGGGAAGACAGGGACGATTAGGAACGAGGATGTCTTTAACCTGCTTCGGGACTTAATTGCCAAAGAGGTGAGAAATAAGCATTTAGGTGTGAGGGGATCTATATTTTATGGTGCGGTTAAGGTGGAGTGGAGGATTTAGAAGAAGGGGGTTTGATGTAGTAGATGGGGTGGATAATTTCTCACTGCCTCCTAAACAACAGCACTCCCAGCAAGCGCTTCTTCCTTCACCTCAGTCTTCTTAATAGCCTCTTCTATTTCCATCCTCTTTTACTCCTTTTCCCGGCGTTTAGCTTCCTCTTTTACACTCAACTCGTCTCGCAGTTTTTCCCGCGCCTCCCGCTCAGCCCGCCGCAGGCTATTTTCCAGTTTCTTCTTCCGTCGCTTATCCTCTTTACGCTGCGTATCCAGCTTTACCCACTCCACCCTTAGCTCTGCCTTTACCTTCTCCCAGGCTTCCCACTTAGCGCGTTTTCAGTCCTCCTCCTGCTCTTTCCTCCTCCGTTCCTAAGCAATTCGCTCCTGTTTTAGCTTTTCCTAAGTTAACTTTTCAGCCTTAATCCTGGCTTTCTCAATCTCCGCTTTAGCCTCCTCCTAAGCCTTTCGCATTTCCTTTATACGTAGTGGAAACTTTCTTCAGCGTCCTTTTAAATCTTTATCTTACGCTCTTTCTGTCTCTCCTCTTCCTCCCTTCTTACCTGGGCTCTTCTAACGGCTTTAAGTTGTAGCCTTATTATCTCCTTCTCTGGATCCGGACTAGGCTTAGACAGAGGAGATGGTGGTTGCAATATATACTGGTAGGGGAATTATGGGTATGCCTAAGGCCTAGGTATCTGGTTAAAATACGGTGTAGATGGACCCGCTATGCCGGGAAACCTAGAGTTATTACTGAAGGGATAGTAACCTGGAATTCCCTCTGGAGGAGGCCTTAGGCCGCCGCCCTGGCCGCTATAAAAGTAATCCCTTACGTATGGGTCGCTGTCGTAAGGGCCACAATAGGGTGTCGCTGGTGGTGGCGGCCGCTGGTAATATTCTGATTCTCTTAGAGGATTTATTAGTTCTTTTAGGTAATCCATTATTTCTCTTAGGGGGCTTATTCGGGGTCTCTATGGCACTACCCTACGCCTCTGCGGTCGGACGTTCGCAGGATGTGGTGTCTCCTAGTGTTAGGTCCTGCCATAATACCCACCCTGTACACGAAATTAAGCCTTTATATCTGTCATACCTAGTAACTTAGCACTGTTATCGCTTAGCTCTATTTCATCGTAACTGGCTGTGCTGTCTGCAGATTGTTCTGTGTCGGTAATGTCCTCACTCCTTTTAATATCTGTAACCGTCGCAGTCCTTAGAGCAGAGTCGTGGGTTTTTTCCGGCAGCACTGAGCTTAAAACGGGAGCTAATAAATCCGGCGCTGGATTTATCGTTCCTGGGGCTAGGCCACGGGTTATAACGGTTAGCGAGAAATTAGTTACCGATTATTAAAGTAAGATATGTGCCACAGTTTATATAAGGTAATCGTTGTTAGGTATAGCGTGAATATTAAATCCAGGCTGATTAGGTGGCTGGTAAGGCTTTTAAAAGCGTAGACCGATTAAGTTTATTGAATTATTATAGACTGATACAGCAGGGGTAGTAAGGGTTATCGTGCTGGTAAGTCCGTTAAGGGAATCCGAGGGGGAAATTCTATCCTGGCCCTTTATCTGATCGTTATATTCTTTTTCCACTACTTAGTTATACCTCTCGGCCTTAAGGAATGCCGTTTTGATGTCTTTTTCTCTTACATAATAGTGTTGAGAATATTCTCCTTTAATCCCTTAACCGCAGGCCTGTTACAGAGGTGGAAAGTGTTAATGAATAGTCTTAGGTTTAGTTTCAGCGACGCTAAAGATGCTTAGTGACTGTAAATCTTAGACTTAGTAAATAACTATTAAAGACGTTAGAGCGGACTTATGGGTTTGGTTGAGTTTTTATTTTCGATAAGAGGGTGTAGCGATGCCTTAATTTTATTAATATCAGCTTTACATCACATAACTAAGGATTTCGCCAAAGACCCTGGTACTTTTACTTTCCATATACCGGTCTTTTTTAAGACGTATCTATATACTTAAAAGCAGGGTAGTTAGAATCCTGATATTATCGGTAATACTCCTAATATTATACGGTGCGTCTTTAAAGCCATCGTAGAGCTTAGTAATGGCTTGGGTGATCTTAAACCCAGCGCCTATGATGGCTCCGACAGCACTGATAAGGCCTACAATTTCAGCCATATCAGGTACCTATCTTTAGATTTAAATAAAAGGATTGCGGTGTTAAGAATTTTATACTTGCATAGATGATCAGGAGAGCAGAGCTGTGGGCTAAAGCGAAATGTACGGGGTAGTGGTGGTGGGCGACCTCCCACGTACCGATAGGCGGCCCCCACCCATAAGGCTTTGCGCGTTGTGCCTGCCTTCAAACATCCATTGGCCGTTTTGCGGCAGGCATGGCTAGGCAGCCATGCCCAGCCACAGCTGCACACCAATGACCGTTCCTCTGACGCATCCCTCTTCTTAAAAGTAGCCTTTGAATGACACAATACAAGTAAATCACTTCAGTAGGTCGCAGTTCGAACTAAGGACTTATCTGAAAAGGGGTCGGGTGGAGCCAACCCCTGAGCCCCTGAATCCAAAACCAACAACAGACCTGTCGCCGCATCACTGCATCGTGAAGGCGATTAGTTGGAGACTCCTTTGCGCTAGCTGTGAGCTCTTTTCAGTTTTGAGAACATCTCGTGAGGGAGGGATCAAGTGCTTCCACCAGCCGCACCACCCCTGTTGAGTAACCGATCCGTCATCCCTCAGTATGTAAGTACCTTAAGTATAGGCCCTACAGCGACGCAATCCACCAAAATCTCTACCTTCTCCCGAAACTCCCTCAACGCCTTTAGAATCCCCTCAAAATCCGTCGCCTCATCAACACTTCTCCCCTGCGCCAAACCATGCACCACCTCCAGCAACGCCCTTGAGGCACCAATTGCCTGCTCCATCTCACGCCTATACTTCTCCACTCGCCCATATATCTCACTTGACGTAACCCAGCTACACAACGGACAAAACACCACATTCTCCGCCAAGCGCACCACCTCCAACGACGCAATCACACGGTGTATTCCCTCCCATACTTTCAGTAGCTCAGCAAAGAGCGCTCTACAAAACTTTTGCGCGGCGCATAACTCCTTCGAGGAGGCCAGGGTGTCTGGTTCGCGTAGGAGCAGACCGTGAGTTTCTAGCGTCTGGGAATGCTTCAGTGCGGCGCCAATGTTGGAAGCGGTGGCGGCTGCCTTGGCGATGCATCCGGTGAGGGTTTGCCTATGCACGTCGGCGCAGCTGCGGCAGAGGCATGGGGAATTGCAGCGGGTGAAGTCGTTGTGGTGGATTTGGTTGGAGGGGTAGAGGGTTTGGTGGGCGTGGTAGAGTTGGGCGAGGTATTGGTTTGGTTCTTGTGGAGGCGCCGGTGGGAGGTGCTGTGGGGTGGTGTTGGGGGTGTCTTGCCGTGGGGTGGAATGCTGAGGGGGGTTCTCGGGGTGAGGAGGATTATATGTTTGGTACCCCTGGGTGTTTTGTTGTTCAGTGGGGTTATCTGTGGACAACGGCGGCTTGTGCTTTCTACCGGCCTTTCTCTTCTCCAGTTGCCGCCATTCCCAGTCGCGTAGGACTTCGTCGTGCGCTTTCCGCTTTTCTGGATCAGAAAGGGTTTCAAACGCTTGTCGAATTGCTTCCAGCTTGGTGTTGATCTCGGCCGTGTTTATACCTTCGCTGCAGCCTATTTCAGCCACCCTGTCATGGTAAACCTCACAAATCTCGTCCTGTGATGCGTGGCGCCTGACTTTGAGAGTACTGTAAAAATCTACGTGCTGAGGGGCTGCCATCTTGTGTTGTTGACTCAAATGCCTGGCTTTGTGGGTTGATACAATTCAGGCAAAGACCGAAGTTGTCTTGGTCTTATATGCAACTGCGGACTGGGAGACTGAATACCTACCTGCCTTCCACCTATTTGTGGGAGGTTCGAACACAATCATCTAGAAATTGTTACCTAGTCAAGTGACGTTTCAACCACTGTTTCTGTCTGAGACACTGAACTTGTGTCATATGGCTATCCCCCTTTGTTTGGTCAAGTTGCTCTGGGGATACAGCACTCCATTTTTGTGTGGCCGTCTTTCACTTTCAGTTCACGTGGCCTAGCAGAGATATTTTACCGTGGTCTCGAATTACGCTTTGATGACCGTAGGGGTTTATGAGTGGTCGGGCACTTGCCACAGCATCTGACAGAATTGGCTCATCTGCTAGCATTGTGTTCAAAGTGACATGTGCTGCCGTCTCATCTTGTCCAGCCTGGCCCACCAGCTCGGTGCTGTTGAATTCATCCCAGGTCATTTGACATGGTGAATCCACCAAAGGTATTACAGTGAGATGACAACCATGGACACTCTGCGTCTTCATGATTCACGGCATGGGAAGCTGATTCAATTTCTGTCCATGCACTCAGCTCCACAGAAAAGCCTGTGCTTATCTGGTGAATACGGGACACCAGAATAGCGACTATGAATTGGAACAGTGACTCGCAGCCTCCAGAATCTAGGTACCTATATAACAAAGCCTCCGAACTTCCACTCACAGTCAGTTCTTTCTCCTCCTGTATCAACAGCCCCCAGTCATTTTGGCCAACGAAACATACATCGACCAAGACAACCCCTTATCGACTATACTAGCTCCCACAGCTTCCACCAACAAACACACAATGCCGTCCAAGCTAGGGGTCAACTTATTGGCCCTCAGCCAGGGCCACCCCAACCACACCCTGTCCCAACTCCTCGACACAGCCACCAAGGAAAGCTTCCAAGGCGTCGAACTGCACCACTACGACCTCTTCCTCCTCTCACAGCTTCCCTCTACTTCCAACTCCTCCAGCAATGCCGCAAACATGAACCGCTCCACCGACTCCTCTATCCTCGCCCTCAACCTAGAGCAAATCTCACCACCACCCGCAACATACGCATCCTCTCCCTCCAACCCCTCTTCAACGTCGAGGGTCTCCTCAATCGCTCCGCCCACACCAATGCCATCGACAAACTCAAAACCTCCCTCCGTGTCTGCGAGCACCTCCGCACCGACATCATCCAGCTACAAAGCAACGCGCTTCCGTCCCCCGAGCTATCGCTCAACACGTCGCTCATCGCATCCGATCTCCGCAGCGCCGCCAAGCTCGGCCTAGCATGCCACCCGCCTGTGCGCTTCGTGTGGAACGTTTCACTGAGGGTTCGGAGCTCATGGGAGCAGCGGAAGTGCAGTTGCAAAGTGACTTGATTAGGTAGAAAGGGGGGGAGCGAAGCTCCCAGACTAAATACAAAAGAAAGCTCCCTGTGTGTGAGGAGAGCACATGACCAAAGGCTCCTGCGCTCCAGCCTAGCCTGGAGCGGTAAGGCGCCTGCGCGCCTGAGCGCCAAGAACTGCCGCTGCAGTTTGACACTTCGTGTACGAGGCTGTCTCGTGGGGGACAAGAGTCAACAACTGGGAGAAGGCGTGGGAGGTGGTTGAGCGGGTGGACCTCCCGAATTTTGGGATGATGGTGGATTTGATTGATATTGCGCATGGCATATTTGATAATCACGGACCGCTGTTTGATTGCCCTGGGGGTACGGAGCGGTGTGAGAGGGATGTGGAGCGGTTTTTGCAGAGTGTCAGGATGGTTGATGCGAAGAAGGTGTTTTGTGTGCGGCTGCCGGATGGGGAGAAGCTGTATCCGGTGGGGATTGCGGGGTGCAAGTGGGTTGTTACGGGGGAGACGAAGGGGGCGGTTTGGTGTAGGAAGGGGAAGCAGTGTCGGCGGGAGAACTGCGGGGGGTGTGTGGCTCCGGTTAGGGAGATTGCTATGGCGATTCTGCAGCGGTTGAGTGTTCAGGGGTGGGTTAACCTTGATATTTGAGGGGCTGTGTTGCGATGGCTGGTTAACTGGAGGAGGATTGGGGTGGTTCAGGTAGTGTTCTAGTGTGCTGTGAGTTACGGCAATTGGCAATTTTCGCCGAGGAATAACGTTTAGGTCAGATTGGTTGGCAAAATATATCCCCTCAGGACCACAAAGCCAATCCATCTGCATTTTTGCGGCGCTTCCGGCCCATTATATAGGTAGAGAAGTTAGGAATGAATACACGTCCTGCCTAAACATGTCTCACTCTATTCTTCTTCCTCTTCTTCCTCTTCATCTTCATCTTCCTCATCATCCTGAAAATTCGGCATCACCACATAATCACTCGCCTCATCAATAACATATTCCCGACCCTGAGTGTCTACCTCCCTGGGCTTACCCCTCTCTTCGTAGAGATACCGCGTGAATATATCTTTTTCAGCTGAGAGGTCGTTCTCATGTTCTTCTAGGCCCGCGTACTCGAGATCCGGACCCTTGTCAGTCTTCACCACCGGGGTCCCGTCTTCCATTGTCGTCTTGGTGAGTGACAGTTTGTGCTCTACCAACTCCTTTTTTTCATTCAGAATGATGCGTCTCAGCTGCGCGGCCATGATGAAGTCGGTAGCCGTTTCGAATGAGGTCTTCTTGGACCTTTTCCAGAGAAGTTTCCCGACCTTCACATTGACGAGATTGTTGGACGCATCTGCCGCGCTGAGGTCGCCGCCTGCTTCAAAGCCGGATTCCACACTCTGCTTGGCGCCCTTGGCTACCCTGTATCGACAGTAGAGTCAGCATTTCATGTTGGGAATTGCCTTCGGAGACCAGGGTAGGCACGCACTTAAGCCCAGAGATAATATAGAGGTACGCTTTATCATCCTTCTTCAGATGATCCTGGACACCCTTCGACTTCAGCGCATCCTTGACGATGTCGTCCGTGACGTCGATGGTGTGTGTCTCCAGGGATTTGACCTCGACCTCCTCATCCGACTTGCTCTGGAGGTACACGCCAATGTTGACGCTGGCGCCGATGCCGATAGCTGCGAGCAGACTGGCCCATACCCCGAGGCGGCCCTCAAAGAGTCTCCCTCGCGTCTCCTTGAATCCGCCGTGGTTGGCTGGTTCCTCGACATGCTTCCAAGCGATGGGCGTCCGGTCATAGCGGTTCAGCGGTCGCCACTCAGCCCCGAACGGCTTCGCTAGAATGTCACCCAGCTGGATTTTTACCGTCTCTGCCCACGGGTCTGGAGCGCTCTCAGCATCTGCTGCTGGCTTTGGGTCCGCATCCGCCGGTTTCGGCTCTGGACTGGCTGGCTTGGTCTCCGGATCCGCCGGCTGCGGCTTCGGCTTCCGTGGGATCAGCGGCGGGGGGGCCATGGTGAAGTTGGGCGCTACCACAAACGTGTTTACCATTGTGACTGGAAATGAATGCCAAGCATAGAGCGTTTCTTAGGCGGTATAATGGGTCGATATCCGAAGGAATTGCTATATATCGTTTCCAAACCCAGCTATTGAGGTTCAAGAGAGCTCCCGGTTTCGACGATAAGGGTCGGTTCACAAGAAGCTGGCTTCGAGCCTGACCGTCAACCGCGCATTTAATACCGCAGCTATCCGCCAAGACATCGAGCCGCATGCAGTCATGCATGCAGCAAGATGCACTGCAATCCGCTCAATACCACGCCTATGACAGCAAGGCATTTCCGTTTCCGTTTCCATAGAATATTGAGTGGTTGTATTGTATGAAGGTGAAGCAGAAGGGCACCCACCTAATGGGGGTTGGGTTTGACCCTGTCGACAGGCCACTTTTTAGACCACTTTTCTAATATCTAATACTCGAACGCTTGCTTTCTAACACAAAGCTGCGTCTTGCATGCGACTTCGGCCAATTCCTGCCTAGCGTCTGAGCTACCATTCATGCAACGAAAACGGAACGGAGTTGCACTCCACCACTCTTGGGATAGGAGTCTGCCACCACAGTGTTTTCTCCATTCGAAGGCTCTGGCGGCATTTTGCCGTCCATGTACTGTGCAATTCCTTGCTGGCGAGACTCCCTACTCATCAATATCCTTGAGCATATCTCTAATAGCCCACAAACAATGCCTGGTCGTCTTCGCGTCCTGCTGGCGTATATCATCCACCGAAATATTCTTTTTGTCGTGGCCCGGTATCTCGAAAAATGTCCACGGCTGGACGAACATCATGTCCGAGCGCGTTTCCTGCTTTTCCGACATCCTTTCGCTGAGTATCTTGATAATCCATTCCATTTCTCTCGCCCGTTTGTGCCGATTGGGTCCGAGCTCTGAAGCATGGCAGTCGAGCCAGGCCAAGTAGTTGGCCACCGTAGCTGCGAGGATAGGCGTGGCGTACGACGTGCCGGATTTGTATTTTGCGTTCGGGTTATTGGCGTGGACAGGCGGGTTTGCTTTCGGGTCATCCTGGGGAGGTTTCCCGTTCACTTCTTTAGTTACTGACCCGCCCGGCAGTTCCCATTGGAGTTCAAGGCCATGGCCCAGCGTACCGAAGTTAGCCTTGTTGGGGTCGGTTGGTGGATTGATGTGGTTCACGTCGAATCCACCCCCGTCCAATGCGTAGACGCCGACAACATTGATGTCTGAGGCAGGAAAAGAACGTCTCTTGCGAAGTCCGTGGTTGGAAGCCGCGGCGAAGAAGAGCGGCGTGTGGCCCGTTGCCCCTTGAGTGCTCTGAGCATTCTTGATAGCGTCATGGATTTTTGTAATGGCAATATCGCACCCAAACGACATGCTGATAATATCGGCCTTGACATTCTTACCAGTCGCCCACTGGATTGCCTGTTTGTGTTGAATCGTTCAGTCACGGCTGTCGTACCGATTGAGTAATGGAAATCCCTACTCACCTTGACAATACTGTCCTCGTCGTTAAATTCCATATCCGACGACACTTTGGCAATGTAGAGATCCGCGTCTGGGGCGTATTGGAGTAGCAGTAGAGCGAGATGTGTCCCGTGCCCGCATGTGTCGATCTTCTCCTTGTCGTCCTTCACAAACGACTTCCGCTTCTTGATAGGCTCCAGTTCCTCCCCCTTAAATTTCTGTTTCAAGCGGTATTTTTTTACTTTTTCTAGCTCTGTCCCTAGGTCGTAGTGGGTGGGGAGTACGCCGGTGTCTAGAAGCGCAATCCTGATTCGGGGGCGGGGCTTCTTATCCTGTTTTAGCCCGCCTTGCGGCCTTTCAGTCTCGAGGGCTGAAGCGCTGGCTTCCGTCACCACCTCGGGATCAGGGTTCATCATTCCCGGTTCGATAAACCGCTCTCTAAACACCCTGAACATCCTCAAGAACTCCGTAGCCTTGTCAGCGATTCTATTGCCGTGTTAGCGGTCCTGCTTGACATGACTTTGAAGCATAGCATACATCTGTACATGGGTGGTCATAGACACTGTCTCCTTGCTGCAAAAGCCGAAAAATTTGTAAAAGTCGATGCGTTTGTACTGGTGCTCTGCCGCCTTGCTCGTCATAAGTGTGGATGTCGCTGCGGTGATCCCGACGGAGCTGCTAGGGACGAGCAGACCACCTCCTCCTTGAAAAACTCTCGTAGTGACGGGAAAGGAGGCGTAATGCCCCTCCAAGTTCTTGACGACTTTCCTGAAGATGATCTCCCGCACTTGTTCCAGACTGAAGGTGATAGTAGGATTCGGTTCCTGGGCGCCTTGGGGTTCGACATTCGTACTACTAGTCCGGTACGGCTTTGTGAGAGCTTGTGTGAAGTCGAGACACCCAAGGATTGCCTGAACATATCTCTCGATTACACCTCCGTGGTTGCTCCCTTCGAGATCTACCACTAGCTGCCACATTTTGCCCTTGAAAGTCTCGTGGGGGAGGCTGACGTCAACGTCAACCTTTTCCCCTGTCTGGATCTCTATGAGAAGCTTCGCAAAAGCAGAAAGGAATTTCTGGCAGACGTCTGCTTGCAATTTGGACCCATTATCCACTGTGTCGGTCGCGAGTGAGCACGTGATGTAGGGGTGATGGATGTCGAATATCCAATCTCTCGAGTCGTCTTCTTTGTGCAAGAAGTAGAGAGTGTCGGCAGTCCATATTTCATGCATCCATGAGCTGCGGAACAGATGAATTAGACAACGCGCCAGTGATAGAGCGAGAACAGCCTTGTCTCCAAAAGTAAAGAGTCCGGTTCTGCATTGACTTGGATCCTTAAGGGCACCCCTCCTGAGTAGTTTGGCCAGAGACATGGTGGGAACGTTGTTCTGAGCAGCCGAGCGGTTTTTCTGATGGCCATTTTGCTGCCGCCCATCATGGTACAGCTTCTTGTGCTCAAAGAACATGTTGAGAATCGGAGGGCCCGGTTTAGCGGTCCCGGTCGGTTCATCGGTCTCGGTCGGCCCGGCAGTCTGCCTCATGATCCTGCACAAATCCAGAGTGGGGGGTCTGTACTTTTTTCTAGAGAAGTATGTCAAAACTACTGTGATATTCACAATATGTGCTACTGGACGCATTACTGACCTATCGACCAAAGTATACCAACCCTGACGCCAACAAATGGGTGGTACGAGCGGCGGGCAAGAGGAAAGGAATACGTCGAGTCTGATCGACTCGCCGAGGCTGTCTAGCAAAAGCCCGTCGAGCTGAAGCTTGGCTTTGTGGAATTCGTTTTTGGGTCGGCAGGTTCGGTTTCGAAGCAGGCTGAAGAGTTGGCAAGAGACAAGTTGAGGCTTCAGCTTGTCCCACTTGGTCTCTGATACCTTTGTTCCATCGGCTGGCAGCGCGGGGAGTTTCGCAGCCGTGAACACATCGAAAATATTTTTCGCAGCGCTCACAGCCTCTTGCAAGTCTGTACGGTCAACCCTCAGTTGGAGGTACGGCTTGCAGTGCTCCATCAGATCCGGGCCTTGCTTGCTCTGGACGAAAGCGCCTAGAGCCTGCAGCTTGTCCAGATTCAATTCTCTCTCGGTCGTGGTAGGAGTCGGATTAGGAACAGTTCCGCGGCGGGAAAAGGTAGCGGTGCCGGTGAGTTGTGGGTAGGTGAAAGTTGCACTGACGAACTTGGAGAGATTGTAAAGAAAAGTCGAACCCGTGGCAGCCCAATAGCGAACCCGGGCCATGTAGAACCTAGATTCCTGCTCCTTCTTTTTTTCATCGTCTGTTTTGTCGTGCACTGCGCCCACTGGTGACTGTGAGTCGCTTCCTGATATGCTGGCAGGCTTCTGGAGAACGAGGTTCTCAAGGAATTCGAGCAGGGGCTTGAGGGCATCCTCACATGCCCTGAGCTCCGTTTCTGACAGAGTTCTATCTGGCAGGGCAGCGGGAAGAGCACCGATCTCAATTTTGAAAGAGCGTTTCAGGTTGTCGATCTCGACCTTGTCGGCGGCGGCATCGGCGGTTGAGCGGCGCTGTGGAATGACGATATCCCATGACAGTTCCGACGTGAACAGAGGCAGCACAAGCTCCACAATGGCCCATCCACGGAGATCTTCGTCCAAGTTGTGGAAACTATGACCAATATCGTTTGACATTATGGGATGATTGTTGCTCGATTACCGATGCTCTGTCAGAGGGTGTGCGTTGGGAAATGATTGCAGGCATTTGCAGCCATCAAAGGCGATGATTTTGGAGAATTGCTGTCTCGTCGCAGGACGGGCGGTGTTCCCTGTCCCCCAGTTGCCGGCGACATACCCATCTGTGTGATGGGGGCCGTGTGTCGGCGACTGCGACTACCATTCCGGCATGCAGCAAGCTGAAAGGCGCGCAGAAATGTGCGGGGAATCTCGGACACTCTCAGCCAATCACGCACCTGCCCACTCTCACCATTATGCCAGTGGAGAGAGGAATTCTCGCAGGGGGTCGCTTGGCAGGATCGGGCACCACGTGCTTTCCATCTCTTCGTCTCCTCATGCATGGCAACTTTGAAACAGTCTTCCGGTAATCTTCCATCCCAGTGTCATACCGCTCAAGATGGCATCGCCTGCTAAAGAGGATGACGAAATCCACAATCTTGTCAAACAATGCGGCCGTCTTTTCAAAGAGCTGCAGGCCATTTTGTCAGACCGGCCCGGGAACCAGTTCCTGATTGCTCTAGAATACGAGCAGCGCTTTCAGCAATGGTCTGAAGACCTTGGTCTTTCCGTTGACAAGCCGCCTGTCTCTATCTTCGCTCGTCTCGGGCCTCATCGCGGGCTTTACCAAGTCATCCTAGAGCTGCTCCAGATGCTAGATGTCAATCTTGGTCGTGGTAGGTACCCTGCAAGACTGAATATTGCCCGATGCGGATGCGAACTTACCGTTGCTTTAGTGGTTTTTTTGGAGTCTGCGACTGACAAGGAACCTACGGCACCGTCGGTTCAGTCCTGGCTGGCGGCGACTCTCCAGCCCTTCAGCGTCTTCAAATCAGCGAGTCGAACCGATATCCAGCCTAGCGAGCTGGCCCCGGCCACAATCGCGAGTTTGGATGCCATTCAAAGCGCCATTGCGAGGCTCACAGCTCTCACTGCTCTTCTCCCCCCTCTCTCATCGACAAAATACGAGCCATCGACATACGATGACGACGACGACGACACTGACCGTGATGGCCACTGGTCCATCTCCACCCCTGCCATCATTCGTCTGACAGTCACTGGTATCATTCAAAGCCGATTTCCAAAAATTGACATCTCATTGGCAAGACGCCTCGAAGCATCAATACTGGTTCGAAGAAGAACCCTTCGCCAGAGGCATCCCGAGCTACATCAACATGATCCCCAATCAGATCGGCTCTTCAACCCAATCCAGGTTTCAGATGTGCCAATTTCCCAAGAAGAACAGCCGGAGGACGTTACTATCTCTCCTACTCTTGTCGCCACTATCTCTCCTTCTCCTCCTCTTGTCGTCTATAAAACGGCCGAGATTGAAATCACAGAAAATGATTTGCTGCAGAGGCTGATTTGGGGCCTCAAGGAGCCGCCCGTACCCCGAGTCCTCACAGA
The DNA here is from genome assembly GCA_033439745.1 of Lasiosphaeria hispida. Taxonomy (NCBI): domain Eukaryota; kingdom Fungi; phylum Ascomycota; class Sordariomycetes; order Sordariales; family Lasiosphaeriaceae; genus Lasiosphaeria; species Lasiosphaeria hispida. The sequence continues at coordinate 3,843,580 of JAUIQD010000004.1, forward strand.
TAAGCGGGCGTTTTTCAAGCCCCCCAAGCTCGTTGGGGACGCAGTTACCATACAAGAGGAACTGATCTGGCGGTACGTTTATCCTACATTGTGCTTCAATACTCGAGAGGAACTAAGAGATTTCGGTTCTAGGCAACGCTGCATGGATGATTTACGGCCCTACGTCTGCCTCACCACTTGTTCAGAACCGGCACCCACTTTTGCGACGATGGACCAATGGATTGGCCACATGGTGGGCAGACACACTCCAAACTGGATTGCACATGTAGGCAGTCGCACGAGCTGGTATTGCGACCTCGACCACACGAATCGCGAGACCTTCTCCAGCGCGGTCGAGCTGGAGCGCCACATCAAGTCGATTCACCAAGAGCGGAACCAAGAGCAGATTCCGAGAGTCCAGGTTGCCAACATGCTTGAGAACAATGTCTTAGTGACAGCTGGCGACCCAAAGATATGTCCTATCTGCCTGGAAACCCCACAGTCCAAGGAAGTGGATAGCATGCCAGATCACATCGCCAGACACTTAATGAGTTTTGCTTGGCTGTCCATTCGGCATTTCGACGGCGCTATTCCCGCTACAAGTCAAGACCAAGAGGGAGATTTTGGGTCAAAGGGCGCTGAGTTCGGTAGTGTGGCTCGATCAGACTCTGTGTCCCTCTCCGGAAGGAGTTCGACAAGCAGATCTAAACATCTCTTCTCCAACCCCATGTCCCAGCCGCTACCCCGGGCGGCCGAGGACAACTTTCACTCTGAAGATTCGCCCCGTCTTGCCGAGTTCGGAAGTGTATCGGATCATGCCGACTCATCAATGTCTGCGGGCCAAGATGGCGCTGACAGCTCCGAATTTGGTGGGCCCCGATTTGTTGATTTCGGGATGTTTACAGACCCAGCGCGCCCCTCCAGCAGAGCGGAGCGGTGGATTCTCAAGCCAGCCCACGAATCCAGTGATAACCGAGCTGTTCCCGGCACTTCGTTCATGAAGCCATACCCATTACATTCGCGAGAGCCTTCAAGGTCTCCAGAACCAGCGACGGAAGGGCTGGCTGACCCGAAGACCACTTGGCCCATTGAACCGGACAGCTCGACTCCAGATGACCATCGTGGTCATGACATGAGTACGCAGGGACAGATGAGTCCTGACACTCTTGGGATGTTGATTCTAAAGTCGCTGGTCAAGAGTCAATTGGATGCGCAGTCATTTCTTCCTCGGAGTCGCATCAATTCGCTAATTACTCCAAGAAATGTCCATGATGTTCTGGATCTGACCTCCCTCAAGGATCACGAATCCATACATATTGTCGATTTTGTCAGCCGCGAAGCACCCATTCTCTTTGCAGTTATGGTCCTCATTGGAGTCGATCTAGCCCCTGCCGCGACCGCCGCGTATCGTTTTGGTCTAACTGACAAACTTCTGCCAATATCCATGGAGGCTTTCGAGAACCTGAACGACAAAAACTCCAATCAAAGTCGCGAAAGCCCTAAACACCTGGACGCCTTTCGCCACGCTCCTTGGAGCTATAGGAGGGTTTCCATGTTCTTCCAACAGCAGTGGAGTTTTCTAGCTCCAGTCTTTACGACCGAAAGCTTCCAAAGCTTCAAACTACATAGCCGGGCCATATTCCCCTTCATATATCTCGACACAGGTCGCCGATCAAGCTTCTTCAGCGACGTCTACAAGGTCAAGATCCACCCTGACCACATCAAAGGGGTAAGTTGGCAGCATGTTCCTAGCTACATATCTACAAGCTGACAAGCCCCGGCCTCTCGAACGAGACGAGCATATCGCAGTCAAGGAGTTGCGCTCGCCCGAAGACTTAACTCGCGAGTTCGACCTTGATAAGTCTTTTGAGACTGAGACGCACGCACTGGACGAAGTGAGCGCTTTACGACACCCAAATCTTGTGTCTGCAATTGCCGTCATTGAGCGAGCCAACAAGAGGTTCTTCTTGTTCCCTTGGGCCGGCGGAGGAAACCTGAGAGAGTTCTGGGCTGATAACAACATTTGGCCTCTCACGCCGAACCTGATCCTCCTTGTCCTTGAGCAACTCCACGGCCTGTGCGATGCACTCACCAAGATCCATGGGATCTCATGGCGGCATGGCGATGTGAAGCCAGAGAATATCCTGCGCTTCGGAGACGACACCGTTGTAGGCAACCTTCGACTCGGGGATTTGGGGCTTGCCAAAAAACACGATCACGACACTGGATTGCGTCACGAGCCTACCGAGACGAGAGTCGGCACTGTTCGATACGAGCCACCAGAGGCTGTCTTGGCTACCAATGCACCCAGGTCCAGACGCTACGATATCTGGTCCATGGGTTGCATCATTCTCGAGTTCATCATCTGGCTTCAGTATGGGCCAGAGGGGCTACGAAAATTTACCCGGGGTTCTGAAAGATACTTTACCATCACGAGCGAAATGGGCAAGACGCGAGTCGAGCTACACCACGTGGTCCAGACTTGGCTGGACCACATGCGCGATGATCCAGACTGGCCAGAGGGAACGGCATTGGGCGATCTAGTTCAATTTGTCCGGACTCGCATGCTCGTGGTCATTCCGGCCCCGCCTATTCGGTCGATGCCGCTCAATTTGATGATCCCCTCCTCATCAGACGACCATCTGCCAGCTGCCCCTGGTGACAGGAGTAGGAAATCCGAAAGTCGCGTAGATTCCAATGCCCTCAGCTCAAAAACACTCCAGATCTGCGGCCTTTCTCGGGCGGATGAGGCTTACCTCTTCCCAGACGCGGTTCGCGGCCGCCAAAGCCGACGGGATACCCCAACACCAAAACAGAATCCTACCTCTCTTGACGTTCCTCCAGACCTCGGCCTCACGGGACCTGAAGATATAAGTCCACTCCTAATTACACGAATGGCTCCACGACTGGATGAGTACAGATTTGCCATTGTAAGAGCTCTTCTTCCCCACGCAATCCCAATCAGGAACATTTCACAGAAGTAGCCAGCTAACATACTCTTCTTCTGGCAAGTCCGTACGTTGGACATTTCATCAATTTCATGAAACCTTGATCCACAGAAATACAGTACTGATATCTTTTCTACTAAGAATGTTTGGGAATTTGAAGCAGACAACCAGTTCGCTCTCAGTTTTGCAAAATCTGCACCAGACCTGGCGCTGCCCACGACCCCGAAGCAGTCAGAGTCTCTACGGCTGTGCGACAACTGCCGCAAGCTGGATGTATGTAATCCGCGCTTTCACGTCGCCTATAAAGCTTCCTATCTGGAAAACAACACAACAGCTCGACGATGCGACCTCTGCACGCTGCTCTACAACGCCACTGCCGCATCGAACATGCCCCTCATTCATGTCGTCGACTTCAAGAAAATGGGTTCAGTTCTGTTTGTCAACGAGGGCCCACCCGTGCTCTCTATTGTGGCTGAGCTGGAGGCAGGTACGTGTACTCCATCTTGCTCTATGACGAAGTCTTCTCACAACAGCACAACTCCATAGTTCGGTCAATTTCCTTTTCCCCAAAGCTTCCTCCCGATATTCAGTTAAGTTACTCCACATTGCCGGATCCTCGGAGTGCCATCTCTGCCCAGTTGGTGAGGGAATGGGTTCGATCTTGTGACACGGATCACCAATGCATGTCGGAAACAACCGTCCCCGGATTGCCGAAGCGGCTCTTGAGCACAAACTATCAAGTTGAAGGTGGTGTGCGTCTTTGCAACACAGCTGGCATGGACCCTCGCATCCGATACACGGCGCTTTCGTTCTGTTGGGGAAACAAAAAACATGTGAAAACCACAATGAGCAACATAACCGAGTTTGAACAGGGAATCGAATACAACCAACTCGACAAGACATTCCAGGACGCTATACTGGTCACCCACCAACTGGGCATCCAGTACCTCTGGTTAGACATGTTTTGCATCATCCAAGACTCTTACGAAGATCTGTTCCAGGCAGTGCGCGAGATAGGAACCTACTTCAACAATGCATATTGTGTCCTGGTGGCAAGCTCCGCCCCCGATCCCACAGGAGGCCTGCTGATGCCGCGTCGGCAGCGGAAATCCATCCCGATCCAGGAAGTCGACGGCGTACCCATTTCCATCTGCGAGCTCGTTGATGATTTCCAGAAGGATGTCATCGCATCGCCCCACGCCTCGCGGGCATGGACCCTCCAGGAAAGAGTGTTGGCGCGACGTACGATATTCTTCACTGCTACGCAAATGTACTGGCAATGCGGCGAGGGAATCAGGTGCGAGACGCTGATCAAGATGCACAAGTACGTTTTTCTCTTCCCGTTATTGTACACGACATAAATCGAGGATCTCCCTCCCTTATGGCGTGTGTAACAGAAGCTGACTTTTGACGGTGCATAGCCCGTTGGCCTCCATCATCTTGGGCAGCTCCAATTTCCCCGAGTCGGCGCTCAAGAGGATGTCACCCATCCGTGTTTTCACCGAGCTGTACGAGCACTATTCGCGGCTCCTTCTCACTTACCAAACCGACCGCGCTTTGGCTCTGATGTCGTTGGAGTCCAGGCTGCTGCAAGCCCTCGGCACCGCCGGGGGTTATGGTGTCCTCGAGAGGTTTCTCGGTCAGAGCCTGCTGTGGCGCGGGGATAGCAAGGACAGAATGGCGCGGATCGACATGCCAAGCGCCCCGCGGCGGCCCGTACCCAGCTGGTCCTGGATGGCGTACACGGGAGGCATCACCTACTTTGCCGTGCCGCCCCAATTTGCCCTGGGTTCTGTCAAAGCCTTCTTTGATGTTTTGGACGCCGATTTGACAGAGGCAGAACAAAGGGAAACTCTTGCCCTGGATGGCCAGACTCTTCCATTCGCAATCAGCTACCCAAGCTTGGCCGCTCGCACCCTCAAGCTCGACCGCAGCAAAGTCACAACGATTTTTTATGACCTTGTCCGAAACGAAGATAGAGACGGCCAAGAGTGTGTCATTGTTGGAACTAGTAAAGGCCCGCAGTTGGCGCTCTACTTGCTGATCGTCGCACCGATAGAGCATTCTGAGGAATACAGGAGAGAGCGGTTGGGCGTGGGGTACGCCGAGTGTGACGACATGGCTTCGTTTGGCATCCCGGAAAGTCTTGTCGAGATACTTTAGTTTGCTACGCAGTAGCTTGCTTTTTGGGAAATTGTGGAAATTTGGATAGGAGCAGTGTGCTTCGATAAGGTAGGTAGGTACCTAATTACTCTTGTCAACCTAGCTGACGGTTATCACAAGGCATTCCCCTATGTGTGTGTGGTATTCATGTCGGCATTTGATAAGGGTGAATGGCGTAGCGGGAGCGGGGGTAATGACGGAGAGTGTGGCGTATACTTGCCGCGCGGGAAACTCGTGCGACCCCGCGCTAGGCTCTTTGGCACAATTCTGATAGTTTGCATTTTTGTGCACGGTTGTGGCGTAGTCGCGGGACGTATGCTCATGTTGACGGAGCCATTAATGGGTAGGTCCTGAAAGCGAGCCTGTGTGAACTTAGCCGGACTTGGCCCAGGTGCACAGAGACTGGCCAGAGGTCAGAATAGCCAATTGGAAACTCTAAGAATAGTAGGGCGGTTATTTGTAAACGCGGGTTGCTTCTATGTATTGAATTGAGGCAGAAAATCGAAGTCATGAAAGGGCTGCTATAAAGTTGATTGAGATAAGGCTGTACTCCAAGGGCACAGTAGTTAGGAGTCGAGAAAGAGCATAGTGTATAGAGCGCCCAAGTATTTAATAGTGAATTAAGTTCAGGTCAGGTGTTGACCTTCTTGTGAGACGTTCTATAACTACCTACTTTAGCAATTATCCTCTGCTGAAAGCCTCTCTTACACATAACCTATTTTAACCGCTGATAAAGAGAAAAAAAACCCAAAAAAAAACAATGCTCGCCTTACTCTTCGCTGTCGGTGCTTTTTTAAGCTCTGCTATTACGGCCCTGATAATATTGATTATTGATGACATTTGGCGTTATAACTATACCTTATCAGAGTCTGTTTTGGATATTACCGGTTCTCTCCTGGTAAAACGTTACGACCCTGTCTGCTTTTGGCTAGGTGAAGGCAGTAACCCTATCACCTTTATTAACGCGATATACGCCTAACTGGATGTTTGGGGCAGGTGTGGCGAGATGTGCACTTCCGATAACCATTTCTCACCGACTGTTTTCTGCGATGTTAACATTTACGATCCGGATTAAGGTTAGTCTCGCTGGGTAGTTACGGGCTTATCATCGTACGGGAGCCCTACTTATTAAAGCAGTAATTGTGCTGACGTCGCTCGCGGCATATAGTGGGTTATCGATAACTGTAAGATAAATAACCCTTGTCGCTGTGGTGTTGGTGGCCAGAATGCTGCGTGGGGTAACGGTAACCTTATCGTCTCTGTTAAGGGGGCGCCGTAACGCTTTGGAAAACTATTAAGGGGGGATAGGGAGGATGTTATTATCGATCGACCAGGAGGAGTTCTGGTGGCGGTCTGAGGATCACGGCTTGTCTCTGTTGAGGTATTATCGATTTGAACTGTGAAGCCCGGAGCTTCAGCCTATTAACTGAACATGTTCAGACTCCTGTCTTCGTGTGATGTCGATGTCACCTCCCGAAATCTATACCCCACAACCCATTTCACCAATGAACCAGATAGTAAAAAACAAGCACGACCCAGCTAGCTGCTATTTCTCCATCTACCGAGCATGGGCTGCCCCTTCCTTAAATTGAGGCCGGCGAAGAAGCACTACGTACAAGAAGGCAATTCGCCCTACTTCCCCTAATCAGGTAACCCCCTTACGACCAGTTATGTAACAGGCAGCAATACGGGATTAATTCCGCCACTTGCACATGTAGTATTAGATAAGTTAAAGCGCAGTGTCTAAAAATTCGCGCTTCTCTTCACTTCTTCCTAATTTAACACTTACCTCCAGCTCTATATGCTAGAAACATGGTAGCACTTGACGAACTTCCTATTAAACTTATCTTCTAGATATGCTCTGCCCTTTGCCACAGAAACGTATCGATTAGACGAGCTGACGTTTCCCGCCTCTCCCGAACATGTCGTCGCCTCTGGGAATTAGCCTAACCCCTCGTTTTTACCGCTCTTGACCATAACGAATGCATTACCTGCGCCCAGTAAATCAAGCTTATCCGCGCCCTTGACAAGCGCCTGGACCTCGCGCAGAACCTAAAAACCATTACTATCGGACTTAGCTCTGACTTGTAGCCAGACCTCTCCTGCGACGACATCACCTACATCAAGTCCCTCCTTACCACCAAATTTAACCTCCCCAAGCACATCTCTGCCCTCTGGCGCGATGGCGGACAAGCACCCGACCCCCTTGCGCGCCTTCTCCTCACTGAACTCCTCCTCCTGCACACGCCCTGCCTCACGCATTTAGACCTCCTGCTCAACTGCGAGTGGGAGCTCCCCATCCTCCGCCACATGCACTTCCTTTCCGACATGCAGTTCTCGCAGCTGCAAATGCAAAACCTACCACTGCCTGCACTCTTCCTCCAGCTGCGGGTCCTGCGGATTTCGCATTACTACATCGCGGGCGATCAGTTCGCTGTACCGTTTCGGGAGTTCGTCTCCGTGTGTGCCGCCGCGCCCAATCTCGAGGAGCTATGGGCGTATAACCCTGGTTCGGCGGGCGGGGCACGGCACCCGTACCCGCTGGCCAAGCTGAGGCGGCTCAAGTTTGAAGAGGTCTGTGGGGTGGATGAGGACTTGCTGTTTCCGTACGAGGAGGTTAAGTTTGTCTAGGTCCGTCTTTGCGCTCACCTCGCCCACTGTGATGGGGCCACGAGCCGCCGGAGCCCTATATTTAGCCCATGAGGCCAGTTTATACGCCTTTACGTCCGTATCAACGTCGTCTATCATCCCTGCCCAGTGTTCCCTTTTGGCGTCGCGGAAGACCCTGTGGGAAGCCTTCCGGTTGTGCGGGTGGGGTCCGACACGAGCGCACTCTTGGGGGCCTCGCACTCCGAAGTCCACCGGTGGTCCTGTTCCAACGCTGGGGCCACACACTGTTCCGGCAGAATCACAGGGATTGGGTATGTTGAGGACGTTGCCGTCGTAGGCAGGGGCAGGACCCCGGAAGGCGCAGCGTCGCTGGCTGTTCAGGAGTCCAATCTGGTCATCCAGTGGCTCCGGGATAACGAGTCCCCAGTGGCACCCAGCAAAGCGTAGGTCCTTAAGGTCAGCACAGGCCGCCATGTCAACCCTGGCTCTATCCGCCTCGACGACCGCGAAACAGCCTTTGGTGTCCAAAATTGGGCCCGAACTTACATACGCCCCATTTTAGATCATGGTAACTATAGCCGGGCCCAAAGATCGCTTCCCCCGAGCTCACCTCGGCTCAGGGAGGTGCTCGCTGCGCCTCACCCTCGGCTCAGGCTTTGCGACTAATCCGGACTTGTTCAGGAAATGTTGTGGGGGGTGACTATAGAGGTAGGTAGGCAGAGGACCACATTCAATTTTGTTTGGTAGGAAGGAATGCCTGCGCCAGCTGACAGACGTGATGTCGGGAAGGAACCAACAAGCGTCAAACGAACCAGGTGATGATTGTGATTGTGGCCGCAGAGTCGAGGTGGGGCATCTCCCCGCATACCCTAGAGAACCTGTCAATGCTCTCCGACAAGTTCCGCTGTCTGTCATCGTTTGTTATGGCGAACCCAACCACGTCCTCTAACAGCAATTTGACTCTTTCAATTCGAACTCAGATCCGCGTTTCAGGAGCTTTCCGCGCCGAATTATCCCGCGACTAACCTAGAATCCAATTTGGAAGGTCGTGGCGCAGATACGCCCTTCTCGACCCCGGTTGCATGTCCCCGTGCCTAATGGCTGATCTCGTCCCCCCGTGGGAGCGGGACATGATCCCGTCAATGAGAGTAGAACCAAAGGTAATATGAGGGTGTTTATCCCGAGCTTTTCCGACGTGTGCGGCGTTTGTTTACAACCCTGGCATTCGGCACACCCTAACCCCAAATGACTGCCTGAACTACGCGTCCCGTCCAACGGGGTGTACTGGCAGGTTCCGTCCCGCTCCCCGCCGAGAGAAGCTTGTTCCGATTAAACATCGCCAGCGACCCCCTTTTTGGCCACCGATTTTCAAGCTCCCTCGTCCAACAAGCAAAGACCGATATCTTGCCCAATTATGGTCAATCGATGTGCTGGAGACGATACATTCGGGCCCGTCCTGGGCCGCGGATTTATCACCCCATGCTACGAATTCGACTTCACTCTCGTTTTCGAGGACTCCATCTTCTCCATTGCCCCGTGTGCCATTGTCTTGCCGCTTGTCGCCTTTCGGCTGCACCAGATCTGGAGACGGCCGGTGGTGGTGAGCTGGCCCCTGATTCGCACCTCTAAATGGGTAAGTCACTCGTGTCCCAATTACCTCCAGCCCTTGACTTACACCAAGTTCGTAACTTGTTTGCTCGATTGAAGGTAGCGTATGGGATACAGTCAGCATTTCAGTTCGCTTTGGTGCTGCTGTGGGGTACGAAGCACGGTGTGACAACCGCAACCACTCTCGCATCCGGGATTCTAGCACTTTTGTCGACCTTGACTCTCCTTGGGCTGTCCGATTCCGAACACAGCCAGTCCCTTCGCCCGTCTACCGTGCTGCAGTGCTTTTGCGTGTCTACCATACTCCTCGACCTCCCCCGAGTCCGGACCCAATGGCTTCTCGACGACAACTCCGCTGTGGCTCCGGTGTTTACCGCCACCTTCGTTCTTCGCATCGTTCTGCTCACACTAGAATCTCTACCAAAATGGAAACACACAACGATTTCGACCGAGGACGTCCCGCCCGAGATGCGCCAGGGGATTCTCGGCCAGACATTCTTTTGGTGGCTCAAGCCATTATTTCTGGAGGGGTATAAAAGGGATCTGAGCATGGAAGACCTCCATCCGGTCGATGGTGACCTTACTGGGAGTGTACTGCGGACGAAACTGCTTAGATCGTGGGGCAAGGGTAAGTACTGTCCATACTTGCATAATTAGTGGATAATTACCCACCAATGTGTCGCTGGGACATGCTTGCTAACCCGGAGTTGACGTGTAGTTGACCAAGCCGGGAGGAACCGCCTCAGAAATGCCTGCTTGCGGACATTCTTCCCCGAACTCGTTAAAGCTTTTGTTCCTCGGATGGTTCGCATGGGATTCGATCTTACTCAGCCTTTTCTCATCAGCAGCACTATCCGGTACATTTCGGCTCACGGGAGTGCGCCAGCCTTCTACGGACATGGTCTGATCGGGGCCTATGCCCTATGCTACGTTGGAATCGCGGTACGTCGTTGCATCTTTCCGATCAACAAGATCTAGTCTGAGCTTAAGATAAAACCTTACTAGATATCTGGCCGATGGTACATGTACACAGCCTACCGAACGATGGCCAAGGTCAGAGGTGGCCTAGTCGCCACCATCTACCGAAACATGCTGAAGATCCGAGCCGAGACTGCCAACTCATCAGCCGCCCTGTCGCTGATGAGTACGGATGTCGACAGGGTCACAATGAGTAGTTATATCATTGTCAACATCGTTCCTAATCTCATACAAATAGCCATCGCGCTGTACATCCTCAGCGTCCAGCTTGGTGCCACAGCAGTGGCCCCGATCATCCTCTGCGTCGCGTGCGCTGCTGTCGCCGCGCACGTTTCGAAGCTCGTGCCGCCGAGGCAGGGCAAGTGGATGGCTGCCATACAGAGACGCGTCGGCATCACGTCCGATATTATCGCCTCCATGAAGGGCGTCAAGGTGGCTGGCCTGAGCGAGAAGGCCGAGGCCCAGATTCAGGGTCTGCGGGACTTTGAGTTGGTGCAGTCGATCCAGTACCGGAAGTTACAGATCAGTTTGGCGCTTTTGGGTGAGTGTGCCGCAGTTGCTACAATGCAGGGTGGGAAGGAAAGGAAGCAGGGGAAAAGGAGGGCTGACGATATTCTACAGGTGTCGCGCCAACGCTCCTCCTGCCCGCCGTCACCTTCACCGTCTATGCCATCGTGCAGGAAGTATCCGGCGGCAGCCAGTTCGGCGTTGCCAAAGCCTTCACCTCGCTCAGCCTGCTTTCCATCTTGTTGAACCCGGTCATGGAACTGACGGTTGCGCTCCCACAGCTCTCTGCGGCGTCGGCCTGCCTCGATCGCATCCAGGCATTCTTGTTGAGAGAGAAGAGAGTCGATTATCGGGAGTTGTTTTCCCGGTCTGGTCTAGGGACGGCAACATCCTCCCGCGAACTGCCGGGGGGTGGGATTCTCGACGAGGAGGCCGAAGAGCCATGGATCAAGGTCCGCGGGGGCAATTTCGGGTGGAACAAGGACGGCCCGGCAATCGTCAAGGATATCGACCTCGACATCATGCCCGGCGAGCTCACGCTACTCGTCGGCCCAGTGGCATCGGGCAAATCGACATTACTGAAGGCTCTCCTGGGCGAGTCTTACATGCTTTCCGGGTCTGTGGAATATACCGTCCCCGAAGACGTTGCGTATTGCGACCAAGACGCGTGGCTGTTGAACCAGAGCATCAAGGAAAATATCCTCGCATTTTCGGAGCACGACAAGGAGCTCTATGACGAGGTCATTCGAGCGTGCCAGCTGAACGAGGATCTGGAGCGTCTACCAAATGGAGACGACACAATGATTGGTAGCAAGGGCATCTCGCTGAGCGGTGGTCAGAAGCAGAGAGTGGTAAGTTTATCACCGGTTGTGATGATAACATGACTCTAATGAGACTCTGGGCTCCCCTTAGGCGCTGGCCCGAGCTGTCTACAACAAAAAGCCCATTGTGGTTATGGATGACATCCTCAAAGGGTTGGATGCGGACACATACTCCAAGTGCTTTGCGGCAGTCATGGGGCCGGGAGGCTTACTTCGCAGGGGCCGCACGGCGATTGTCCTTGCGACACACAATAGTAAGTCGACTGCTTCCCTCTTAGCAAAGTGCAAAACAGCTCACCTCTCCTAGTCCAACTCCTGCCTCATGCCGAGCATATCATCATTCTAGGTGAAGATGGCCGCATTGCTGAAAAAGGCAGCTTCCGTCATTTGAACGCATCCCTCGGAGGCTACGTCAGCAGACTAGGTTTAAATCACTCGGTGCTTCGTGAACCGGAAGCAGCTGGTGCCAAAGAGATCCAAGAAGAGGAGGCTTACAAGCGAGCCTTGCTCGCACGAGTCGAATCGATCAAGGTACGGGATGACAAACCCGGAAAAGATGGCAATACAGCGCTGTCGAGGGGCAAGCGCAGTGCGGACGCAATGATTTCCTATCTCAGGTCCATGGGGGATGTCAACCTCCTGATCTATTGCGCCTTTACGGTTTGCAGCTCAGGTACCACAATCGCACAACGTGAGTTTCCATCCTACCCCCCCGACTCCCTATCCGAAATGACGAGTAATGTTACTAATACGGCACGGATGCGAAGCACTGTGGCTCAACGTGTGGGCCTCGGCGAATGAAGCAGGTCCGCATAACCGAATAGGGTACTACGCGGGAATCAACGTCTTGATCGGCATGTTGAGTGTGGTGTCGTTGGCTCTTCAGTTTGGGTAAGCTGTTCTCCTGCGTCTGCAAGGTATTATTCTGGCAACTTGGCCAGGAAAATAACTAACCAAAGAACTGCGCAGTACTATGACCATGCTCATCATTCCACATTCAGCCAAGACACTTCACAAGAGGATACTTAATGCCGCGATGCAGTACGTCGGTTCCGTTTCATTTAGAATAAAAATACCTATATACTAATGGTGAAACAGTGCGCCCATGTCATTTTTCGTCGCCACTGACACCGGCGAGATCGTCAACAGGTTCAGTCAGGACATGACGTTAGTAGACATTCAACTGCCAATAGCCTTCATGATGACATCGAGCAGTACGCTCCCCCCATCCTAAGGAGAACCCCCAACAAACTGACACCCATTTTCCCACCACAGACATTGTCGGCTCCGTCGCACAGTTGGCGCTCACATGCGCGGCCTCAGGCTGGCTGGCCCTGACCATCCCTCCCCTGCTTCTCCTTCTATTCTTTCTCCAGAAATTCTATCTCTGCACATCCAGGCAGATGCGTTTGCTCGACCTCGAAGCAAAGTCCCCGCTCTATTCGTACTTCATCTCCTCGTTCCAGGGGTTGGTTACGCTGCGCGCATACGGGTGGACGCGACGTGCCGAGCAAGAAAACCTACATCGTCTCGATCGTTCCCAGCGGCCGTACTACATCCTATACTGCATGCAGAGATGGCTTGCTCTAGTTTTGGATCTCATCGTCGCAGGCCTGGCGGTTTTGTTAGTGGGACTAGCGGTCGCCCTAAAAGACCAGATCAACCCTGGTCTCCTGGGAGTTGCGCTGACGAGCGTCATGTCGGTTGGGCAACAGCTGAGCATGATGATCCAAAACTGGACCCAGCTCGAGACTAGTCTCGGCGCGGTGACGAGGGTCAACCAGTTCGAAGCCGATACGCCTAGGGAGGAGGAGGGACCGGATATGCCGAGGCCCGGGTGGCCCGCAAGTGGCGCTATCCGGGTGACCGGGTTGGGTGCCAAGTATGGCGACCGGGCAGTGTTGTCCGATATCGATCTAGACATTGCGCCAGGTCAAAAGGTGGCCGTCTGTGGCCGCTCCGGCAGCGGCAAGTCCACATTGATGATGCTGCTCCTGCGGCTTTACCAGCCAGAAAGTGGCACAATCGTCATCGACGGGGCGGACACGGCGATGTTGAACCTCAACGGGCTGAGGGAATCTCTGGTTGCTCTGCCGCAGGATCCCATGTTTCTCGCCGGTACAGTGAGGTACAATCTCGACCCCACGGAGAAGTGTGCGGATGAGGAAGTTATGGCAGTGTTGGAGAAGACAGGGGTTTGGGGCGTCATCGAGCAGCACGGGGGTCTGAATGCAGAGCTCAACACCGACTGGCTGAGTGCCGGGCAACGGCAGCTATTTTGTCTCGCGCGAGCGATGCTGCGGAAAAGTAGAGTGCTGCTGCTGGATGAGGCGACGAGCAGGTAAGTTGGAATTCGATTCTTTGTCGTTGTCCTCTCGCAGTGCCAAAATCGGATACAAAACGCTGACCATTCTGACTCAAATTCAGTCTTGACAGACAAACCGAAGCCTTGGTGAACGAGATTATCCGCACCGAATTCGCCGACTGGACGGTCCTCGTTGTAGCCCACCGGCTACAGACAATTGTCGACTTTGATTCGGTTGTGGTATTGCGGGACGGACATATTGTGGAGCGTGGCTCGCCCAAGGGGCTGCTGGCGAAGGGTGGTAGCATGTTTAGAGCACTGTGGGATCTACAAAAGTCTTGATGAGAGGGATGGGCTGAAGTTGGTAGATTATACACACCACGTACATTCTACGGTAATTGGTGTCAATGGAGATGAACCCGATAAGGCTCCTGGTCAGAGGGCAAATACTACTTACTAGATATTTTTTCTACTAGGCCTATAGGCATATTAGGAAGTTCTTTTTTCACTTCAAATGCCAGAGGCTGCTACCATGGTCCTCCCTGGGCTCTCTTCTGCGAAATTGCCATGGAATGGTGTAGACTGTTCTTGACAGTGGCTAGGTACCTACCTAAGGTACAAGTAGAACCCCTAAAGCCCTCACATGTGCCCTGCAAGAAGAGGTATAAAAACTCCAGATTCGGCAGCGTCTCAGCCAAAGCGTCCAGAGCCTGAACAAAGCCGTGAATGCCACGTTCCGCCGTCATGATCGTCCTCGGGTCCAAGGTCAACCTCGTAAGCAAATTCGGGTAGCCTATCTAGCTCCAGGGGGAGAACCCAACCTAGAGCCACTGTTTCGGAGCAGACTGGTTACGCATACGCCGGTCTTGCGGCCACTTCTGGTCTACCGGTTGTGGCGGGTGGTCGAGCCGGAGGTGCAGGTGGAGAGTACGGGCATCGAAGGCGGCGATGGGGATGCAGCGCCTGGTCTTAGACGGCAGCCTAGTGAAAAGGAGGCTTCTGGCTGTGGAGGAGATGGTGTGTGGATCTCAGATATTGGTTGGCGGACATCTAGTAGGGCTGGTAATGGTGGGTCGCTGTTGCTTTCAGATCAAGGATTGAAGGCGCTGGGCATGGTGTGGTGTGGAGGCATGGGGAAGTGATAGATGGCTTGTTTGCAAAGCAATGCATCACATCACTGCTGTGCCGTCCAACATATTGACCGGGCACGCCCGGGCCGCACCGCTCCTCACACATCCAAGGTTTTGATGCTATAATGTCCATCGATCCCGATGCGAGGATTTGCCGTGTTCACCCATCGAATGTAGCCTTTAACCCCAATCCTAACCCTGCCCATCTCCATTTTCCTTTGGTCCTCCAGCCAACCAACCCAGCCAGCCCCCCCACCGCAACAATGGCCTTGCGCGATGCCGGTATCACCGATTTGATCCTTTAGGATGACCCAGAGCCTTCAGCCATGCCGCCGCGCACCTTGAACGCGGCCCTGACGCACCGTTTACCTTGGCGCAGCATGCCAAAGCAGATCCTCGATGTTATCAACATCCCAGACGACGACCTCCCTCCCAGACGACGACCTCCCTCCCAGACGACGACCTCCCTCCCAGACGACGACCTCCCTCCCAGACGACGACCTCCCTCCCAGACGACGACCTCCCTCCCAGACGACGACCTCCCTCCCAGACGACGACCTCCCTCCCAGCCTCCTTGACAGGCCAGCATCGTTTCGCATGAAGGAAGGCCTACATACTGGAGAAATGGGAGCACTGCAAGCGGCCCAGAGGAAGCTGGGTCGGGGCCCACGGCTACTGGTTGATCCAGGTGGAAAACAACAAGCTGGGAGACGCAATTCGACCTCACACGCCGCCGGGCATCTCAACAAAGATCACAGCCTTTTCACGACCTCGCCTGCCACAGAGAGAGGAGAGCCACCTACAAAGAAGCGATCAGTGGCCGATATGCAGAGGGAGGGCGCCGGGCGGGTGACCGGCAGTGGGTTATCCCGTACCTAGATAGGTTTATCTCTGCAGTGTTGAACTGGGTTGTTGCTTCTGATATTCCTTTTGCTGTGATCCAGAACGCTGAATTTAGGAAGGTTCTTTCTATTCTCGACCCTTTCGCCGTTGAGAAGCTTCTCCTACAGTCTGCGCAGACTATCGATCAGTCGCCAACCTTCGAGAGGAGCTCCGAACGGCAACTCTGACCAGAAAACACCTTTCCTTCGGTCTCTGGACCTCCCCTAACAGCCACGTGATGCTCGGTATCGTGGTTCACTTCGTCAACGAGGGCAAGATACAAACACGGCTTCCAGGGCTTGTGGCTATCAAAGGCAGCCACAGCGGTGAGAATGTTGCCCCTGTTATTTTCAAGATTCCCCAGTTGTTTGACTTGATCGATGACGTCTGCTTTTTTCAGACAGATAACGCGAGTTCTAACGATACGTGTATCTTCGCCCTCCTTAAGCTGATCTTTCCACCTACGACTCATGGGGCGTCAACACTTCGCCAGGGCTACTCGGAGGCCTACTAACGAAGAGCTACTCAGCATCCCAGCCATGAGCGCCGAGTGCGAGAGGATTTTCAGCACGTCAAAGATCACTATTTCCAGCCAAAGGCACAGCTTAAAGGAGGAGAAGATTGGCCGCCTGGTGTTTTCCAAGTGTATGTTACGAGGCCGAGACTTTTGAGGGTAGCTCGGATTAACCTATTCCGGAGGGTCTTGGCGCCGTTTGCAAACAGACCAATCGAATCTATTGTCAAACCAACCCGTGGGTGCGTTTTTGCCAGTCAGACCAGTCCTCCTGGTGGTTTGGACTGTTGGGATTATTGAGGGCCTTGCTAATGGCCCGACCTGCTCCTGCCTAGGGCTAAAGTTTGGCCCCACGCGCCGAACTGGAGCGCTCGGGAGCCCTTGGAGCGCCAACACACATGCCCATTAACTTGAACCTTCCGATTGGTTGAATTTCTTGACCGGTTGACAAGAATGGGGTCCCTCACAGCCAACGAATTGTAGCTGATTTATAATGGTCAAAGCGAGTTGTTTCCATCTCGCTTCGCTATGGATAAAGAGTCGTCCATCTCGCTGCTGCCATTCAAAGGCTGGGGCGTCGTACCACATCACCGGGCGTCGTCGCATGCCAGCTCAAGCAGTGCTACAACTGTGCCCGTCTCAAAGTCTAACGGTTGGAGGATCTCACGACCCTGAACAGGAAACCCGCTCGCTTTCAGGCGTAGCATCTCGAGTATACGCCTCGACGTGGCAACGACTACTTTGACAGATCAAGCCGGTCTACCCTTTACTGCGTCGCTAAAATATATGCGACGTGACCCGAAATATGGACGCGAAAAACCTTTTTCCTGCTTGATCGACATCACCAACGTGCCTAGCGCCGAATAGACCAATATCGCCTCGGATGTTTTCGAGAATATCACCGTAGTGGATGAGAGTGGATGGGGGAAAGCACGCCCAACACTTTGACCTGGACAAGACTGGGTTTGAATTGGTTGATGTTGGGGATTCTTACCCAGCCAGCAATTTCGAGGACACGGAGTAGTTGAAAAAAGTCTACTATCCTTTTATTGAGGGCATGATCCTTCGAGCATCAGGTATGTGTCATGATTACCGCATACAAACCAAAGACCGCTGTCGACCCGGAGACATGCTGATTCGGGCAGCTTCGATATCGACATCCAGGGTTTGTCAAGCCGTATGCCAGAGGTGCTCTTCATTACGATCCACCCATCAACCAGACCCGCAAAAGTTGTGAGATTAGGTTGATGGTCGGTTGACGTCCCGGCCGGGACTTATTAGATTTCGACGCTCAATGCAGGACGGACATTTTCCGAGTTTTACTTTGGTACGAAGTCAGGTTGCCTCAGTGTCACGGGTCTCAAGCAAAAGATGTGAAGAATCTCAATTTGTCGTGCCGATATTTGTGAGGGACTTGATTGATTGATTGATTGATCAATTTAACGTGCAGGGTTTTGCCCCGTGGGGGCAATCGCACGTGACCGCTCTCGAAGTCGGTCAAAGCCCTGGCTATCTAGGAACTAAATAGCTTACAATAAGGAGATCCTCCTCCCTACTCCTCCAGAAAGAGATCCTGACCTGGCTGCCTGCAGCCCCTGATCGACGATACCTTCAACCTAACGCCCCCCGTCTCAAGGAAAACCGCTACAGGTCCCACCTGCCCTGCCCGCTCTCTGCGTTCTAAAGGTACATAAAAACTCCGTAGAGAAAAGCCTCCTTTTGATCAGTCTTGGGTGGCTTCTGCAGCCTCCTCCTCTTCTTCATCCTGTGGGGTATTTTCTTTCCCCTTCTTTCTGCCCCAGTATTTTCTTCCTGGGAGCTTAATCTTGTTAATGAAGCCCTCGAACGCTGCCAGGTGCTTCTTCGATCTCCTCCAGACCGCTTTCATCGGGTCTGAGCCTTCCAGGGGGAGCGCCTTCGCATTGAGCGAGCACTTCAGGAGGTGGCCTGGTTCCTTGTGGGTCCCGCATTCGCAGGGGTCCCAGTCGTCGTGATTGAACCTTTCGTGGTAGGACTTGAAGTCGCCATGACCGGTACGTTCCGCCAACAGGGCTGCGTGCGCCCTGCGGGATAAAGCCAGTTCTGGTGGTTTATCCTTCCAGCGGATCTCCCAGTACTTGTAGTTTCCGGGCGCTCCGTCCCACCATGTCCACTATAGCCAGGCTTCCCTGGCCTCTACGTGTTTTTTCCTCCAGGTGGCTTCCGAGTCAGAAGCCTTCTGGAGGTCCACCAGGGAGGCGGCTCTTACTACCCCTTGCGGCCTGAGGAAATGGCCATGGAGCGGGGGGGGACCCCCTACCCTTCTTGCCAGGCTCTCCAGCAGGGTGTCCTTCTTCCTGCCGGGCAGTCGGAGTAGGTGTAGCTTCCATACTACTAGGTGGGTGCTTCCTAGCCTGAACAGGCGCCTAGCAAAGGCATTCTTCCAGTCCTCAAGTAGCTATTCGACATCTAGGACTCCCAACTCTAGGTACAGTACCAGGCGCCATATGGTTTTCCAGGCTGGGAGGGCTGCTCACAGGCCGTCATTGACTACTACCGCTAGGATAGCATTGGCCCCGGCCACGCCCCAACGCCCATGCCAGGCCTCGGCTACATACAGGATCGTCGGGAGGACCACCACTTTGACTGCCTATACCACGAACCTGGACGGGAGGCCTTTGACCTTGCCGGAGATCCTCTCCAGCAGGGCGGTAGCCGGCCGGGCTCGGGCCGCGACTGTCTTAGCATACAGCTTAAAGGTGAGCCATAGGTCAAACCAAACCCCCAACCAGCAGAGCGCCTCCTTATATGGTGCGACTACCCCTTGGACTAGGATATCTGGCCTGGGTCCTTTTTTCATCATGAAGATGATATACTCGCTCTTCATGGCATCAAAAGGGACTCCGTTCTCCTTACCCCAGGTTAGGAACTCTCCCAGCTTGGCAGTTAGCTTCCCCCAGACCGACTCCTCCATGTCTCCAAAGGCTAGGCCTATGAGGTCGTCTACGTAGCAGTAGGTGCAATCGTCCTTGACCAGGGAGGCAAGGTACAGGCTAAACAGGATTGGGGAGAGTGGCAAGCCTTGCGGCAGGCCTCCCAGCATCAGTCTCTCTTCACGGGCCAGGTCACCCCTGACCACCACAGACCTTCCCATCAGGAAGGACATGCAGAGATTCACAACACTATACTCCCAGCCCATTTTCCATAGCCTCCTTTCCAGCCTAAGCCTATACATAACATTAAAGGCTCCCACAACGTCAGCCATGATCACACCTATGACCCTGCCTCTATACCAGGCATCCTCAACATCATGGACTATAGCTGTCAGGAGGTCTACTACTGACCACTGTGGGATGCCTCCAGCATGCTGGGGGTGTACCAGGCCTTCCTGGAGCACTAGGACCCCCATCCTCCTAGCTACCAACCACTCCAGACCCTTTCCTACTACCAGGAGCAGCAAGATGGGCCACAGGCCCTTCGTGGTGGCGGTGGAACAGCCTACCTTGGGGACCAGGACTACCTCTGCTACCTTCCACATGTCCAGGTATATGCCCTGACACATGACGGCCCCATACAGGGCAGTCACCACCTTAGCAAACACTGTCAGGAGCTTCTGCTTCAGGTCCCTGGGGTCTTGGTCATGCCAGGCCCATCTTAGCATCTCCATGGTAACCCCGTCAAGGCCTAGGGCCGTGGTTTTGGCCATACAGCAGGCGTCAAAGGCCTTAGGCTCCATGACCTCAGTGCTCCAGGGGATCATGGGTAGGCCCTCCGGGACCCCATATTCCCAGTGGTTAAGATCTCGCCTATACCTGGGTACTACCAGCTCTTCATGGATTATGGTAGCAGAGTGAGACGCAGTATGGCTGGCTGGGCCACCTATAAGCAGCATAAGGCTTGGGAGGCCTGCTACCAAGGGCTAGTGGGCCCTCCACCTCATGACTTTCCACAGGTCCGCTAGCTTGGTTGCTCCTTGAACCAGACTACTCTAGTACTCCCTTCTAGCTCTTCTAATCCCATTCTTATAGACAGCCCGGGCTAGGCCAATGGCCCCTAGGTCCCCTTGGTCCTCTACCACACACATGTACTCCCGGCTAGTCTCCAGGTCCTTATTCCACCAGGGGTACTGCTTTCTAGCAGCCCTCCTCCTACTCCCAAACTCCTTCAGGGCTCTCTCAAGGACTGCCTATAGCTCCCTGGCTCCCTTATAGACCTTAGCGTCTGGGCCCCACCGATCCCTTTCCTTATAGGCTTGCCTAAGCTCTTTAGAGTCCTCCTTGACCCTGGCTACCTAGGCCTCTAGGTTATCAGGCTTCAGTCTCAGGGGGGCTTCCTTCTTACCTCCTTCTTTAGCTGGGACTACAACCCCTAGGGGGAGGTGGTCAGAGCCTACTACTAGGCCCTTTTCTACCCTCCCATAGGCCTTGTCATAGCTATAGAAGGCGAGGTCTAAGGTATTGGGGCCCCATATGGGTTCGTCCCAGATAAGTATGTACAGGCCCGCCTCTGCTGCCCACTCCACAATGGCCTCAGCGACTGGCCCAGTATGCCGGCCTACTTACCATGAGGGGTGGCTGGCATTAAAGTCCCCTGCAACCAGGAGTTCCTGGCCGTCCCCCTCTTTCTTAAGCTCCAGGACTTCCTTAATATAGGACAGCTGACTCCTCACATTCCTATACACAGAGTAGGCTCTAAGCTTCCCATTCTCAACCCCTACTAGGTCCCCCAAGTCAAAACCTTCCCCCATGGGCTACCAGTTCTGGTCCTTGGAGTAATGCAGCATGACGCCTGGCTTCTGGCCTAGGGGGGCCTTTCCTACTACCACATCAAACGCCAGGTAGCTACAGGTCTCAGCCCAGTCTAGGCTGTACCAGGGCTCTTAGACCATAACCAGGTCATACCCTTCTATGGCCCTGGTGTCCAGGGCAGTGTCATGCAAAGCCAGGGACTTGCTAACATTGACAACTAGGACTTTTACCATTTATTAAGGTCTAGGGAGGGTCCAGCCAGGGATATTACCAGGCCAGCTTCACACCTAGCCCTCACCCATGTTCTCAGTCCTCTTGGCATTACTGGCCTGGGCTCCTGTATGGGTATGACAGCCCAGCTGAAGCCTAGGTAGGAGTTAGACCTCTGGTGGGAGGCTTAGAGCTGCCTTCCCATAGCCTAGCACTCTCCCAGCATAAGCTATTCCACAGGGCTGTCCTTCAGCAGGTCATCAGCCTCAACTAACAGGAGGACGGTCTTGGCCAGTAATGGCGAGGGGGCCCTAATAACTATGGCATCGCTTCCAGGGCTAGAGCTCCAGCTGGCTTGTCTAGTTTCCCAGGCCTAGACTGCTTCCATAACATTAAACTCATAGTTCCAGTCTATGCTCAAGGCATTACTAATGGAGATGACCATGGCTGGCCTTTCCTAAGGTCCCACAGGTTCCTCCTATTCCCAGGCCACCATTAGCTTGGCCTCATTGGCTTTGCTTACTTTGGCCTTAAACTTATCCATAGCCCTAGCCTAGTCAAAACTTTCCAACTTAGCAAACTCCACCATTACAGATACTTCCCTGAAAGACCTACATACTTCCCATTCTTCCTTATCTTCCTTTTTGGCCTTTATCAGGCCAGCCCTAAGCCTCTTAAGGCATTCTAAGGTATCATAGACTATCCTCTCAAGCTCTAGACCATAGTCCTTACCCTTAACCCTATGCTCTAGGATACCCCTAGCTACATTAAGGTTACCCTCCAGGGCCACTATCCCCTCTTCATGGGCAGAGATGGCCATGCCAGGGGTCTCTATGACATCAGACTTAGGGACTAGTATAACAAGGTTCACTCTAATAGACAGGAACACTATCCCCATGTCAATGCCCTACACCTCACCATAGTACCAGCCAAGCTCCTCCCTAACATTCACTATCAGGATGTCAATCAGGACCATGCCAACCTTAGCATAGGCTTCTTGCCTTGCTATAACAATCCTACTTCCTAGCATGGTAGAGGCCTGGTTAACAGTAGGGAGGGGGTCCTCCTTCCCTCTGGATTCCATGTCCCTATGGAAGTCTACTATGGCCCTAGCGACTAGTACTTCCAAGATCTTCTAGGCTGCTCTAAGCTTAGCCTTAATAGCCCTATCAAAGACTATACACTACCTAGCCTTAAAAGGGTCTTCTAGGGCTAGGGTCAGGGACAGGGGCCTGGTAGCCTTGGCCTTGCCCTTCCTTTCTGAGGGGCCTGGGACAGGCCTCTGTCAGGGGGAAGGGGTTTGGGGGGCCCTGGGGGCTCTAGGGGACATCATAGCCTTCTGGGCTGCCATTTCGGCTTTGCAGGCAGCCTTTTAGGCTTCCGCCATTTCTTCAGCCTACTTCCTAGCCTTCTCTTCGGCCTTACAGAACAGACTACCAGGGGGGGTGTTATACTAGGTAGAGGCCCAGGCTGGGGGAGGGGGCTTCGGCACTGTAGCCTTTGTAGTGTCAGCCTTGGCCCCGGGGAGCAGGGTGTTCCAGGCCTTGATGCCTATGGCTCTGGTAGCCTTGATGACCTCCAGGGGCATGTACTTGAGGGCTCCCCTGTCTTTCCTGGGCTTGAGCAGGCAGGCACTTAGGTTGTCAGGCCTGTATGGGTGGAGGCAGTTGGGGCATTAAGGTAGGTCTATGCACCCTTTGCCTTCCTTATGTTCATACAGGTATTCCTTTTTCCCACACCTTTCACACATCGGCTTGGCCAAGCAGTTGTTTTCCCAGTGGAACCCCTAGCACGTCTTGTAGTATAGGATGGCCCTCCTGGGCTCTAGCTTCCGGCCAAAGGTGGACCCAAGGATCTAGAAGTTATGGTTTAGGACCGCTCTATCCTCAAAGGAGACCAGCCAGGTTCCCAGGGGGCCTTTAGTCTTGATAGCCCTGACCAGGACGATACTGGTGTTACTCCTGACGTCTTGCTTGACCATGACCTCTGTGACATCCGCCGGCCCTCCTAGGCCATGTACCCTTTCTGGCACTTTGGAGAACAAGAAGGTGATCCAGTCGATGTTCTTGGCAAGGTCAAGCCCTTCTGCCCTGGCCTTGGCGATGACCTCACCCTTGCAGGCCCAGTCCTCCTTTTTCAGGTATACGGACCAGCCGTTCCCCGAGAGGGTTGCCTTGACGGCTTGTGGAGCCGCCCCAATCAGTTTGCCGAGGCCCTGGAAGACCTCTGCCGGCAGGGCCTTCCTCCAGGGGTGGCTTTCAGGGACTCGTAGGTGGAGTCTTTCCGGGGGCGGGCTAGGCTTGCGGCCCTGCTTGGCGGGGGGTCCTGTCGTTGGCTTGGCCGAGACGTTGACCGTTTTGTCATTGTTGGCCGCTTGCGCGGCCTTGGCCCACGTGCTGGGGCCTGATTTGGCGGCCTTCCGGCCTGTGGCGACCTCCCATTCGGCTTACGCCTCCTGATTGGGTGCCGGCATAGCCATTAGTGAGGCTGGCTTGACTGAGGCCCTTGGAGTGGCCCCGTAAATGTCCCCCAGGGCCTGGGCCTGGGTCGTGGCCCCTGTCGGCAGGCGCAGGGTCCTTGATCATGGCCTTCGTGCTGGCGAAGGCGAGGGGGATGGTGACGTGTCAAAGGCAACCCGATCGGGCCGGGAGCCTTCAGCTTTCAGGGTCTGGGGGATGCCCCCCCCTTTGACCAGGTTGTTGAGGACCTCGAGGATCCCTGTCTGGGCCTTCCCAGCCCAGCGGGCGTGGGCTTTCCCTTGCGGGAGGGTGTTGATGCCCTCTTCGAGGGCGGCGGCAAGGTGCTGGACCACTTTCCACATCGCTGCGGTGTTGGCCTCTCGTTCTTGTTTGAGGTCAGACAAGAACTTGGACATATGCCCGGTCGTTTGGCCTTGCTCAGGAGCCATGGTGGAAGCTTGCGCGGGCTGCGCGCCGGTTGTGAGGGTGCGGGAGGGGTGCCCGAAGGCGAAAGAGGGCGTGGTGTTTTCGTGAGTTCAGCGTAGCAAGCGCTGATTGGGTAGAAACCAGAAAAAAGATATTTTTTGGGGGAGAGCTCCTTTGTGAGGGACTTGCTGGCCGAGCACCTGTCTTTTGCTCCCCGGGCACCTGTCCTCCCAAGGGTTAGGGTTATATATGGCAAATATACAAATTCCCACCTTCTAGGTTGAACTGTGGTACATCCTTGCCAGGCCTCACCACTTCTTCTTAGCATTCAGCATCAGTCGATACAGCACTCTTAACAAGCTCTAAGATTTCCTCATTTCATTTAGGTAGTGGGATTCTGCAAAGCCTAGCTTTTGCGAAAAGGGAGGTGCCTTCTGGGCCCCTGCAGAAAGGGTGACTCCACCAGTTCCTCATCAAAATTAGAATCAAAGTGATATTGACAGAGTGTTTTTCTTACAGAACCAACGTGATCAGCTGGTTCTCATCCCCCCCTTTAGGTGAGTATTTTTTGTGTTTAGAGAGAATGTCGGCCTTCATGAAATCGTAGGTTGCTAGCATCTGCGTCCAGCGGGCTTGGCGCCTGTTGAGGGCCTTGGAAGTAACTAAGGTTGTGGTGGTCTGAAAAGACTTCGATCCAATAAGCTGCGCCTTCTAGGTAGTTTCTCCATCACACAGAAGAGCTGACTATTACAAAGGGTTCCTCCGAGTCCGTAATCAGAGGAATCTGCCTCGACCATGGCAGCGCGGCCAGGGTTGAAGCATATTCCATCTCTTTGGACGACCGTGACCAAGATCTTTTGTCTAGCTTGGTTGAGTCCATGAGTGGTTTCGCTATCCTCAAAAAGTTCTTGATGAGGCGCCTATAGAAGTTAGGCTCCAGTGACCAGTCCCATTCATGGGCCCAAAAGTCAAGATAGCCCCTGCCTCCCCTGGAACGGTTGTGTTGATCGTTAACGGACTTATAAGGGAGTACCGGTAGGGGATTGAGCTAGCCAGCAGCGTGCCATTGGGTGCTTTGTTGGCTGCTGTACCCAGGTCGTTGTTGAGGGAAATGGCGTATCTGCAAACGATCAGTCGAGGCCACCACCAAACAGTATCGAAGACCTACCCGACCTCGGGCGAGTCAACGCTTGTGATTGGGTTCGTCACGTTCCTGAAGACATTGTTCTCGACCAGAACCTGAGCACCCATTCGGGTGTTGACCGCCGAGTGCGTGCTGCATTCCGATATTATTGTCAGTTTCACTTCTCAAGTTACTCCCTCTATATGGCCGTGGATTGCTGACTTCTCATAGTACGAGTTATAGATATGCCCAGTCCCAAACCGGAGCGAAGGCCCCCGTGAGCCACAGTTGTTCCAATGGTTGTTGGCATAGGTGATCCTGAGACGGCCCTTGTCTTCGTTTCCGTTTTTGTCACTGTGGCCAACTAGAGAAGTCTTCCAGTGGTCGTGAAAGTACGTGCTGACGAATGTCAGAACTCAACTCGGAAAAGTAGGAAATCGGAAAACGATCCAGGGCAACGCACTTGGAAATCGTGACAAAGTCGGAGCCGTGGGTTACATCTACTAGCCCGTCATACAAGTCCTTGTTGCTCGTGAGTACCGAGTGGAACTCGCAGTGGTCGATCCAAACATTGGTGCTGTTCTATCGACATGAGAATTGCCCATGTCAGCAATACTCGACAACACACCGGGTGTTTGGGTGTGGACGCATCTCCAGCATACCTCAATGCCTATACCATCCCCGTTCGCAGCAAGAACGGATGAGGAGACAATGTTTCGCAAGATGAGGTTGCTTTGCCTGCGGAATAAGAGCCCAACCCCATTGAATCCTGGCGGTGGGACACCGATGGTCAGCCTTGTGGTACCATCACACGGAGTGTGAAGATCGGTTATAGCATACCAGCCCCAGGCAGGCCGAAGATGGTCCTGTTGCTTCCGATTCGGACCTTTGTGTTGCCGATGATGACGCCTTGAACAACGATGATGGCCGGCGCCCTGCTCTTCTCATCAACAGCAGCAGTGAACTGGGCCAGTGTTGAGACTGTCGTCACAGTGCCCCCTGAGCCGCCCGAGGTGCTGTTAGGTAGTCAGTCACAGTTGCTCCCAAATGGGCCATGTCGGCTGAGTGTTACCCTCCATTTTGGGTTGCAAAACCCAAAGTTGCCTTGTCAGAAACAGTTGCTCTTTTACCCAGCGCATGCGCTTTCTCTAATGTGACAGCAACATGGTCTTGTGTTGGAGTTGGCGTGGCTGTCGCAAGGGCGAGGAATACGCTGCAGAAGCTGAGCGATGGAATCTTCATTTCCACAAAAATTTGTTGTTTCGGTTATCTAGACTAGAACTCGAGACTAATGCTCTCGGTGGGTGTTCCGCGTACCAGGTTCGATGAAACATGCATCCGCAGGGTGAGCGTAGTACATATAGAAGCCCCGCAGCGAAAGCAGTCCATGCCTACGCCCATTAATAAGTCGGAAGTAGTGCGGAGAGACTATTTCCTGTTATAGTGCCTCATCTACAACCGGAGAATTACCCTACCCTCGAATTCCCCGCAATCTGCGACTTCTGCCGGCTGGGGTTGGGGATTGCAAAGTGCAAAGGAGAGCCCAAGTTCAGATGCAGTGTAAGTAGTAGCACCGTAGTGCTCACCTCCCTGGCCCAGGATTTGTCCACCAATCCGGCAAAATATCCACCCATGGGCGATTTACCCTTTATTGCTAGTAGTACATCGGCAGAATGGTTGGTACCTTACCTTGGTCTAGTCATGTTCATATCGAAACATGAGTGGCATGTAAGGTCGCATCTCAACCCCAGAAGCTGGATTGATGCCAATGTTGTCATGACGGGGCGCATGTGGTGGGCATCCTCCCCTTCCTCCTACGTGAGTGGTGCGCGGACCAACGAGTTTCGTAATCCCCATTTTTCGGGGCGCATGAAGAAGCGGGCAGTTTCGTCCAGTCAGTTCTTGTTGGAGGGGCCTGTATCCACCCGTGGGAGCTCAGATGTCGATGTTGTATGGGCAACTCAACCCAGGTGCATGGTATCCAATCATGCCGCGCTGTAGTCCCCATCGTCAGCCAAAGAACGCAGCAGAATATATGCCAGGCTGGCTGTCTTCCCCTGATACACCCAATCATAGGCCTCTAAGAGGATACTTTCAAAGTACTTGCAAGAGCGACCATTGCACAGTGCAAAATATGGTCTTGCCATAGTACTGGTGAGGGGTTGCTCGAGTCCTTAAATACTGACTTCCCTGCCTGGCTTCGCCTGGAGCTCGGTGCACTCCATCCATCCATCCCTCCATAACTTTCCACCTGATACCTCTTTGGCGGGCGAACGGCAATTTCCCAGGAACGGGGTGCTTGTGCGCGGACGGGCTGTTATATTTGTTTGCAGTTCACGCGTACAAGCATTCCATTCAAGCATCTGGGCATCGCCGTTCACCCGCCAAAGAGGTATCACTGGCCAAACTGAACTTTTTACCTTCTACTTTTGGCCTTTCCTCCCCGACAACGCCACGTTTTCGAGTTAGAAACTTGGGCAAACCTGTGAGTTCACCACCGCCATGACTTCAACACGCCAGCGATGACAGCTACTAACTCTTCTCGTTATTGCCGCAGTTTCCACCGCCTCGCCACAAACATCTGTCCAGGGTGCTTCGTCAACTCGCTCAGTCCTCCACATCTACACCCCTTCGCCCAAGGCATGGAATGGTTCAACGGAGGTTGCTCTACTTAGTTCGGCAGCTAAATGCCTTGTTCCAGACCACAGCTCCTAGGGCGCGGGGTTCACTGGATTATGGAATCCGATGGGGGTTAGCAAGGCTTTGGGGTGTTTTCGCCACGACGTGGATCGAAGGGAGAGAAAGATGGCGTCGGGATATCTGCAAGAGGTTTCTATGGATTCCGTACGCCATCCGCCCTCTCTAACCGCTGCTGTGGTGTCTGAAACTGACCATTTCTCCCTTTTCAGAAGATTGTGACCTGGATAACGTCGCAAAAAGGTCCAGGTGCAATTCTCAAGAAAGAGTTGCTTAAACTTTGAACAAAAACCTCCCAGCACTGCACACCAAGCCCACATCAATACACACTCAACTAACACACGCAAAGCGGAACAAAAGAGTTCCGCCACAATTTAACTTGAACCGGATATGTCACTCCAAGATAACCATGACGCCTCGGCGGAATTTGAATGGGATCCCGACCCGTGGCTCAACCCTTTCAGCTACGCCTTTCCAAGTCCCAGTGGGAACTTTGACTCTTACCTCCTAGATGGCTATGGCTCTTGCCTTTCTGGCCCCCCAGAAGCAGTTCGTGGCGGCATGAATGGCCCGGATGTACTTGATGTTTTCAGCTACCTGCACTCGAGCGTCCCTCCAACCGCTAGCGACTACCTCCTACCGGAACAACTGAATGTCACGGTCCGGGGGGGCTTGGAGATGGGGCCTGACGAGGACGTGCTGCAAAGGTCCCCTCAACTACCATACGCCGAAGCCATGACCCCAACCGCGACGAACGACACAACCTGGACGCCACCAGGGTTGGACCCTGCCTCCGCCAGCCCGCTAGCCGCCTCCGAAACTACCCAGCTCTCACCGACCCTCTCATTGCCGCACCCGACAACACCGGCAACGCCAAACCCCCCTTTGCAGTTTCAGGTCAATCAGGGACTGCCACATGCCACAATCACTGCATGCGGCGGGAGCGGTAATTTCGCGCTCTGGGTCGAGGATTTTCAGCAGCCATCATCAGGACCAGAGTCGAGCACCCAAAGTCAAACACACAGTGACATACATCTCCGTAATACTACCCGTCCACGTACCCCAATGTAAGAGAACCCCACCACCCCCTTTCGCTGTCCATGACTGGGTAGCTGACCCTTGGATGCAGGAGGGAACGGCGCCGGAAAGAGAAGCCTGAGAAGTGCCCGTTCTGCCAGAAAGGCTTCCCTTTCATGGCTGATAGGGACAAGCACATTGTAGCGAGGCATCCGGAACTGGCTTACTCAGTTGGCGTCTCAGTCCCGCGGTTCCCTTGCCGGCACTGTCCCAACATGAAACCATACAAACGAAGCGACCACCTCAGGCGCCATGAGCGCAACAAACATGGACGGGAAAAACAGAAGAGGGGGGCAAGGCCCGCATAAATCATTATTTCATCAAGTTTTTGTTCAAGTCTGTTTCTGTTTTTTTTTTTTCTTCTTCATTTTATTTTACGTTTGGACTACGCTCGAACTGGGAGGGAGGGGGACTTGGGTGGGTGGGACACCCTCTCTCTCAGAGAATCTGCGACATACGATGTTCTAGCCAAGGTATCTTACTGCTTACTAAGTGAACTATGGACTGTGGGGGAATAGTGTATGGTTATGACTGATGAATCTCAAACTCTATAAATCTACACACTCTGCATCAAGTTTGTCCGTGGTTGTGTGTAAGGAAGTCATCATGCCCAGTAAAAATAGGCCGATAATAAGCCTAGCAGGCAAGGCTCAATGTCATCTCGGGTCAGGCCAATGCCCGCCCTAGCTTCGCACCATGGCTCATCACCGCCACCACGATTACCTAACAAGGGCTTCGCCGCAGTGGATCCACATTTTCAACACCATGGCAAGATTGAGGACTTACCATAGCCTCGTGCGAAAATTGAGAATAGAAAAGAAAGCCTTGACAAAACAGGGATATGAAGCGGCACACGGGACTTGTGTGCTGCGAGTACTGGGGGCATGAGGACAAGTGATGATGAATGATTGCAAGGGAAAGCGTCATGGGGGTACCTGTCTACTCGCTATGAGTCGTAGCTGCATGGCATGCCGCCTTGAGCTGTATCTAATAAGGAATCCTTTGTCGGTGGTGTAGGGATAAGCAATGGCAGTGACTCGGTCTCGGTGACGGGAAGGAAGAAAGGAAAAGTTCGGAAGGTGAGAGAACGATGAGCAGGTTTAGAGGCTGCCGAGCTGGAGCCCATGGCCATCTCACTTGGGACAGGTTTGGCAGGTACTACCTGGGCCAAGGTAGGGACAGGTGGACAACTCCGCAAGTCCACAACCGAAACTCCGCACCGAGGAATCGGCCCCCTTTCTGGGCGCTTCCGTGCGGTCCGAGGTTGGAACCTGAATGGATTGGAAGCGCCAAGCGTGCAGTCACACAGGCGGCCCCATCCCTGTCAGGCCATGTTCGGACCCTGGCAGGAGCGTAGGGCTAGGTGCCCGGACACGCTACATGTACATGGCATTGTAAGAACCTTACCCACGCCGTCGGCAGTGTGCCCCCCCCCCTCATGTTCCGTCTTTCGACCCCTCCCCCCCAGCCTTACGTATAGCTGCCAATACTTGGGGGCACGGCAAACATGCTCATGAATTGTGAGGGTGGATAAGGCATCCACCATCTCACTGCAGCAGGTCCCAATTCGGGTCAACGCAGTGGCGTGCATATTGCCATCGGTGCCATTGCGATTCGCAAGTTCGCACCTTCGGAGTCGCACCTTGGCCAGTCCCGAGGGCGCGCTTGAGCAGGTGTATGTATACGCCATGCAGCTGTATTGCATTGCCAGTGCAGTGCCGGTGCAGTGCAAGTAGTGGTGGTGGTGGTGGTGGTGGTGGTGGTGGTGGTGGTGGTGTTGCCGCGGGTTGTGTTTGGAGAAGGGGAGTAAGCGCTCACGACGGACTAGCTGCTCGATGACGTTCCGAGACAAAAAACGCCTACTTGTAGGCGTTCTGTGTGTAATGCTCCCTTTTAAGCACTGAGCTAGGGCCAGCTGAGAAATCCCGCCCAATCCTGCCCAGGTAGCTCCAATCCGCACCAATCCACTTCCATCCTGCTCCCCCACACTGACGCCCCCAATCCCAATCAGGGAAGTCAAACTGGCAGACGATCCATGCATAAGCCCTACCCGGCCGCTTAGGATTCCGAAGGACAGCGTTCCAACCACTCCCACTCAATCCCAATCGCATCGCGAACTAGGTTGTCCCATCCGATCCGCCGTCCTACCTCAAAAGGGGCCACGCATCTGGTAGCCGCGCAGCCGCGGGCGCGGGGATGCCGCGCCTCGGCTTCGGCTCCTTGGAACGCCTGACGCGAGTCTTATCTAGGACCTTAATCTCCAAACCTGAATAGGTTTCGACGGAGCGGACAGGGACGAGATGCGAGCCAGCCCTTCAGGTCACGGCACGTCGCAACGGCTAGGTAGCCACATATTGCCACACACATGATTGCTGCAGTCGCGTCCAGACCGGCAGCAGACCGACCGCAGCTCCACTCAAACGGTTTGAGAAGAAAAAAGTCGAAAATACCCCCTCCCCCCTCCCCCCCTATCTCGCACAAACCACGTGCCCAGGCCAACGCTGGGAGGCTGGCTCGGACTCTGGACGTTGGGAATCTCGGATAAAAGTGGGGTCCCTAATTCCTTCCGGGTCCCGTCCGGGCCTTGCGCTCTTTCCCATTCCACATCAACTGTGCACACCGCAGGTCGGTCGTTGGCCACTGCCCGTTGCTCAATATGTTCGCTCACAGGGCGGACAGCCAGTTCCAATTGACTTGCCGCCGGGAGTCGAGGGCAATCCATTGCGCCCAACCCCTCCACCCCCACTTGGTTCCTTCTCCGTCTTCCGTCTTCCGTGTGCCCTGCTCCATCGGGCTACTGCTGCCCCCGTCTGCTCCCCTACGCATGCTACCTACTACGCCCCATCTACCCCCCTCCATTCCCACCGCTGCTGGAGTCCCATCCTGGCATCGCAAACCTTGCTGGCTGCGCTGCTCGAGAATAACCCTCGTATATTCCTTCCTTTTAATAACGCGACTATTGGCGTCGCCGTTGGACGCGCTAGTACGGTGAGTGGATCGCGGCATTAGCGCGCCTGTTGGTTGGTCTGGGGATTTGTGCCCTTGGAGGAGGTAGACTGCCGCATGGGCACTGAACCGCCTGCGATCTGTGTGCCCACCCCCATCCCAGCGCCTCGGATGGGATTCCGAGGCGGGGGCTTGGGTTGGGGCGGAGTGACACTGAAAACAGGCTTTCCATACCCGTTACTAGTATAGAATCGATAGAGAGAGAGAGAGAGATGAGAACGGCCAAGGTCAACTGGGCAGGAAAAACATGTTTATGATCAAGCTTGATTTGATATGAAGTACTAGTACTGTGTGTGCTGCGCTATTATCGCGAACGGGTCATGTACCCAATGACAAGAAAAATAAGAAATCCCAGGATAATTCATGAAAAGAAATCGTCCTCCTCTGGTGAAACAGATGCCAGATCGATCCACCTTTCCCAAGATCGCAATGTCCATGATGCATCCCGACGCCCCTCGGGCTGAACCATGATCCCTACCTTGCGCTGTGTGCTCCCAGGCAAAAAAAAAAGACCCCCCCGCGCAAATCCAAAGGGGCGGTGAAGATAACTCCGGGTGGCGAGTGAGGCCATGCAAGCGAAGAAATTACTTGCTTCCAGAACCAGAGCTCGGATTCTATTTGGGGGGTTAGCCACACTCAAGGAACTTCAGAGACGGGTGGTGTGGCGTACATTGCCCGAGGAGTAGTATCGGCTGCTGCTCGAGCCCTGTGTGGTGCTCCCCGAGTACGAGCTGGGATACTTAGACGCGCTCGATGACGACGACGACGACGACGACGAGCCCTGGCCGTACGTGTTGAAGACAACGCCCGGCTTCAGGATCCCCATGGCCGACGAGTGCTTGAGCAGCGAGTTCCAGTCCGTCTTGCTGGACGACGAGCTCGACTTGTCCGACATCTTGAGGGATTGGTGAGGAGGAGGCGAGTCGGCGGGCTTAACTGGAGGGGAATCGGATTGTTTGATTGCAGGTGAGTGAGGGGTGTCTTGGTCGATGGTGTCTGGGTCCCTCGTCCAGGAATCTCGACGTTCGGTCTTCATGGCTTTTATACAGGAATTCTTCGAGTCTCGGGCTTGCTGAGCTTCAATCTGTACAGGACATGTATTTGCAGTTGCGAACGAACAGATTGTCGTTGCCTGCGGGCCTGCAACGGAAGGAAAGCGTGGACGGTGACACACTGACACGATGCCCAGGGCTTAAAAATGTACAAGTGCCCAAGTCCTGGTGGCTCGCCATCCTGATTGGGCGGAGTAGCGTGGCCCCGGCAAAGTCGATTAACCCGTTCCCAACGCAGCCTAGAATCATATGTCCCATTTAGCGATACAAGCGCCGAGTGCGATGCACAATCCGACCACAAGGCGTTCTACCTTTCTTAGTCCCGGGGAGCCGCACCGCACCCGCACTACATCGCTGCAGGCCCCAATTGCTTAGCCATCCATGGCCCAATGGCCGCCACCCACCTACCACTCGCATGCCAATGGCTTTCCCGGCGCCCCCTGAGCGCTGAACGGTTAAAGTCTCGCAAACCGGCCAGCCGGGACCTCTGGGCTCGATATCGGATTCCATCGTTCGTCCGACTTAGCTGTCCGCCCCCGCCCCGGACACACCTCTCACGCCTCTCCACCTCCCCCCGTCATTGGCGAGACGAGCCCTCCGATTGCTCCATCTGGCCAAAGCTATCATCTCGGTCCCCCAGCAGGGCCTGCCACCAGTCGCCGTCAAAGTCCGCGGGCGCGAAGAACCCAGCAGGATCTAGGTCCATGGCGTTCGCATCAGCCCCCGGCGGCTGCGGCTCGTCTGTGCCTCCCCTCTTGGACAGAAACCAGGACGCTATCCACCGGAGCTTGTCCCGGTACATGGCCATGACTGGTCGAGCATCGTCGACAAGCTTGTTTTTCCTCTTCCATCCATCTGCAGCAGCCACCCGATCCGCCTGGTCAAACCGGTCACTCAGCCGCTGCACCAGGTTGGGGAAATCGATCGTCCTTCGCACCACCGCCTGATCCCAGTCTGAGTCACCCAGAAAGAAGAGTGCCGACGTCGCCACGATGGCGAACGACAAGTGCGAGAAAACCGGCGAAGGGAGATACGGCAGCTCCTCGGCCGGGATGCTGGAGAAGGCGTCGAAGAAGGCTTTGGCCGACTCTAGGCAGCTCCAGAGCGCCTCGGTCCGCCACGACGCCTCGGTGAAGGAGCTGGACGCGGACGATGGCTGCATATAAGTAGCCGGCTCGTACAGCTTGAGAAGCAGGCCATGGTAGCACACCTCAAAATGCCCTGCATGGAACCACCCATTAGCACCAACTCCACACTCTTGCTTGCTTTCCATCTATACTTACAATGGGTCTGGATGTCTTTCGGTACCTCCGCCCTTACTGCCTCCATCTCAGCTCGGAGAGTCGACATGGTCATGTGGAGAGGCCCGGAGAAGTCGGCGGGCTCACAGCCGTCCATATCAACGCTCGGGAACAGGGCGTGCATCCGACATCCAACACGCTGCATCCGGATGAGGGAGCACAAGAACTTATCCGATTCATACTCTTGAGCGGTTTCAAGATTCACACGACAAGTGGTGACGTAATTGTTGTAGGGTAGCATGGGCAGATGGCGAAAGAGAATGGCGACCATGGAGTTGATGTAGAAGCACCCGAGAAATGCTCGCATGTCTTCGAGAGTATGAGGAGGCCGCGCGCGTACCCCTTTGAGGCGCCGTGCTTCATCAACGAAATGGTTTGAGACGTGACTGGGCACCGCAAGATCGCGCCCGCCCGCCTTTACCGGCCTGTTGAGGCCAAGCTCGATGACCAGTCCGGCCGCTATCTGGAGGAGGTTTGTGCCCCGTGGGTCAATGTAAAAATGAAGTTCGCCCCTTGGTGAGCGTCAGCATCAAACGGAAGAGGCGCTCTTTGGCGAGGAGAGTAAAACTTACCAGGCAATGAATATCAATAATGCTTGCAATATCTCGAGGGTTTTCTCCTGGTTGACGACAACACGCTCGGCAATCTGTTCACGAATCCAACGGGCAACGTCACGTTGGATAAGGGCATTTTGAGGGGCCATGACCTGAATTACGGCTCGAAACAGGAATGGCTGTCTCTCGGACAGCTCGTATGCTGTGAGACATCGCGGGATACGCACAAAGGGGAACTTTGGGGCGCAGTCTGTGCGGTACAACTCAAGCAGTCGATCTGCTTCGTCGACCGAGACGCGAAGACCAGGTACTATTTCGAAGAAATCAATCGGGGGTGTGTTGTGTGCGAGAGAGCTTACCGGCACCCGCGGGCTATTGTGAGCGAGTCTGGTCCGCTGGGGGTCGTGATCAGCGACGCCTACATGTGCCGGATGTATGGGTGCCAAACGAGACGAGTTGGGGCTTGAGTATGTGGGTGAGGATGGAGATGCTTGTTGTTGCAGCTGGCGGCTGGCATTGAGAAGCGACATGATGCCGTCTATCTTTTCCTCCAGCTGGCCCACACGTCTTTTGGGGGGACGGCATTAGTCTTGGCACCACTGGACGCAGTTACAACCAACACAACCACAATCGGGGGTCAATGTGACACAGCTTGAACTCACGTTGATGGACCACGCCGCCTTCGCTCGCCCTGTTCCGGCAGGCCGCAGGAGCGCTTTAGTCGGATGCATCTACCGTGTTTGGTCAGCCGAGATTGATTACGGAACACATGGAGATTCAAAAGCGAGGTGAAAGATGTGTAGGCGCTAGGGAGAGCACTTCTCGTGATGCATACCGCTCGCAAGTGCCGAAGCCAGGCTCGCCAGGCCAAATGCACTTGGTCTTGGATCGATTGCAATATGCGCAGGCGCGGGCGCGCTCCTTGTAGCTTTCGGCGGTGTCATCGGCCATGGCTGGCCGACGTCTGCGGGCGTTGGGTGCCGAGGGTGCCGAGGGTGCCAAGTGACGATGCACACAGCACGGTGCAACGGTTGCCAAGAAAGCGGGAAACCCAAGCAAGAAACCTGATAGCGATAGGGGCTGCCGGCGCCAGTGCAGTGCCGAGAACGGGTGCAACGGTCCCAAAGAGTCACAGGAAAAGGGCTGTTCGGGACCCAGCAACGGTGAGTCGGTGACAGAAATCAAACACAGCGGTGATCGGGATCGGGGAGTGGACCGGCACTAAAAGAGATTTCCAAAGAGTGGGCCATCGGCTGGCGGCATTGATTTGCTGCCCGAACCAAGCCCCTTCGGCCCGTCGCGCCTGCTAACCTTATGGATCCATCCGAGCTGCCGTGTCACCTGTGACCTGAGGCCTCACTGGCGCTCCCGTATCAACCAGCTTTTGGTGGGCCAAATTTCAAGGGAATTTGGCGGCTCTGTGATGTAGCGGGATGCTAAAAGATTCTGTTGGTAGATCAACTAGTTCCGGTATTCACGTGGGCCAGGACGCGATAGCGGCCCATGAGGCTTGGGTCGACCTACCTCAGTTGTAGCTCGGCTCGGCCGGCACTTTACGCCCGATCATCGGCCAACCACTGGACCCGCCCGGACGAGAACATAGGGGAAATAGTGTCAATCGCTGATGTCGGTCGATGGGCTGCCATGCTGGCCGTCCAAGAAATCACTGTTAAAACGGATTTATCTTGGCCCGTTAACGTCCAGTCCCTTCACCTCGCAGTCCCCAGCCGACGCAGTCTGTAACAAGCTGCATTGTCGCCTTTTTGTCATTTCCTCCTGTGTTCCATATATTCCAACCACATTGAAGCGATGAATGCCTCGGGACCGTCAAAAGAGTGTGTCCTTCTCGATCGTTCCTTCCCCCCTCACCCTGCCATGTGGTTCCCGAGGGCTCCTCCCTACCCACATGATGCACTAGATTGTTGATACCGCTTGCAGGCCTCCACCCAACTCGGTTGAGCAAACGCCTGACAAAAACTCAAGCGCCGATGATGCATCCGATCCCTCGACAACCCATCGTGCCTCTCAAATTCCCGAGGCCGAGTTTCCTTCGGGGTTTAGCCTCTGGTTCATCTTCCTAGGTCTTTTTCTCGCCGTGCTATGCCTTGGCCTGGTGGGTCTGCTTCCCCTTGGACCCACAAGCAGTGATAGCCTCTAATGAGACAAACCACCCCAGGACCGCACTATCGTCGCGACTGCCGTCCCCAAGATCACCGCCGAGTTCAATTCCCTTTCCGACATCGGTTGGTACGGGTCGGCGTACATGCTTACATCCTGCTGCTTCCAGCTCATGTTTGGCAAGCTCTACGCCGAGTTCAACATCAAGTGGATGTTCCTCATTGCCCTGGCCATCTTCGAGACGGGCTCAATCGTTTGCGCCGCCGCGCCCAACTCAACCGCCCTAATTCTTGGCCGCGCCATTGCCGGACTGGGGGGCGCTGGCCTCATGACAGGCGCACTCGTCATCCTCGCCCATAGGTATGCGGTCTTGACTATTAGATAGAGAACAAAGGCTCGTTTGGCTGATGAGAACATCACGCAGTGTTCCCCTTCACGCCCGTCCCCGCGTTACAGGTGCCATCGGCGGGGCCATTGGTATCGCCCAAATCGTCGCTCCTACCCTCGGTGGCGCCTTCACCGATTATGCCACCTGGCGCTGGTGTTTCTGGATCAACCTGCCCATGGGCGCCGTGACTTTCGCTGCTGTGCTCTTCCTTGTGCG
The DNA here is from genome assembly GCA_033439745.1 of Lasiosphaeria hispida. Lineage (NCBI taxonomy): Eukaryota > Fungi > Ascomycota > Sordariomycetes > Sordariales > Lasiosphaeriaceae > Lasiosphaeria > Lasiosphaeria hispida. Next base: position 3,881,379 of record JAUIQD010000004.1, read on the forward strand.
GCTCCCCGCGAGCGCGACCAACACCGCCGAGAAGAAGACGTTGCGCCAGCTGCTCGCCAAGTTTGACCTGCTGGGGACCGTCTTCCTGCTCCCGGCGATTGTCTGCTTGCTGTTGGCACTGCAATGGGGTGGGACCGAGTATGCCTGGGGCGACTGGAGGAATATCCTGACTCTGACAATCTTTGGGGTGGCCACTCTCGTCTGGGGCTTCATCCAGTACCGGGCAGGCCCGAATGCCACGGTGCCCATGCATATCATCAAGAACCGGTCGGTGGTGTCGGGCATGTGGTTCATGTTTACCATCATGGGCGTGTTCTTGACACTGATTCAGTTCGTCCCAGTCTGGTTCCAGGCAGTTAAGGGCATCTCGGCGTACCAGTCCGGCATTGACTTGCTCGCGATGGCGGTGCCTGTGTCTGTCATGGTGATCGTGTCCGGCTTTGCAGTGAGTATCCCCCTCCCTTCTTACCTCTCCCTTATAACACCGGTATCAGATTAGCAAAGTCGGCTACTACGTCCCCGCCATGATTGCCGCCACCATCCTCACCTCGGTCGCCTGCGGCATGCTGACTCTCTTTGATCTCGACACAACCAGTGGCTACTGGTAAGCCCCTCCCCCACGTTCCCCTTCCCCAGAAACCCCCCTAACCCACACCTAGGATCGCAACCCTCGTCCTCCTCGGCGCCGGCATCGGCATCGGCGCTCAAACGCCCATCATCATCCCCCAGGTGATCCTTACCGGGCCCGACCTCTCCCTCGGCACATCCGTCGTTATCTTCGCCCAGACCCTCAGCGGCACTGTCTGGGTGTCCGTCGCCAACAACATGTTCAACGACGGGCTCGTCCGCGAGCTGATTGCCCGCGCGCCCGAGGTCGACCCTCATGTCGTGGTCGCCGCCGGTGCGACAGGCATCAGCGAGAAGATGGGGCGGCTGTACCCCGATAGCGTGGATGAGATTCTTGCTGCATATGGAGCGGCGCTACGAAAAGTGTGGATTATTCCTGTGGTGCTAGCATGTCTGAGTGCCTTGGGCGTGGTCTTTGTTGAGTGGCGGAGTATCAAGAAGCCGAAGCCGGAGGAGAAGAAGGATGAGTCGGGAGAGAAGGGGATGGAGGAGGAAAACATGACTGATGGCGCTTCGCGGAGTGGTACTGAACTTGAAGGGGAGAAGGTGTTAAAGGCTTAGCTTGTTGTAGTGCCTTTCTTCGTCATCGTCGTCAGGTTTAGGTTGTCGACCAATGTCTCGATCGGGAGCAGGATGCCGCCGGCGGTCGAGGACAGGCGGTCAGGGCTTAGTGCGAATGAAAAGCCGTTGGTGATGACTCCAAAGGGTTTTATTGCCACCTCGGAGGTTTTGTGTTATCGCCTAGATGCCTTTAAATGATAGGAAAGCGTCTTTTGATCGGCTTTGAAGTCGTTGAATTGACTGTAGTACCATATTTGTGTTACTACGCCAGCGGCCCGGGTTTGCGGTCGGTCGGGAGCGATGGAAATAGTGGTAAATGGTCGAATTGAGCGCTTTGGAGCCAGTGTGGCCAGGCCTTGCGTGTGGAAGGCATCAATTGATTACCCGGGAGAAGCGGTAAGTGGTGGCAATTGAGCGCGTTGCGGCCATGTCCTGCGTGTGTTGAAGGTGTGAATAGCGTCAAATTACAGGCTTGCAGCCGTTGCAGCTATGTGGGTTGCATGTAGGCCGTGCAAAGGGTGCAGGGTGCGCGGGATAGGTGTGTGCATTAGACTGTATTGAAATGGCTGGACTTGTCATACAAATAGGTCACGTTTTGATGACAGCCAATGGCAGCAATAAAGGGAGGGGGGGAGGTGTGCCCCGATTAGTTAGTTAGTATTTTCTTTTTGGTGTTTCGCGAATTACTACAATAATTTCTGGAGCAAGAAGCCATAGAGGGTGCATTCACAGATTGGATCAAGATTCATATGGGTTGGATTCCACGAGAGGAGAAATGTATAAAGAGTGGGATAAGGCATATTGGTATAAAAACTCAACTTACTATTAGGAGAGACTGCATTGAAAATATTCCCCCATTCCAGGTCAGAGCTGCACGACAGGATGCAATTGGTTGGGATTTTATTGGTTCTGTTCTTGTTGAGTCCCTTTCGGATTTCTATGCTCGCTAGTTATAAGCTAAACACTGCCTATTTACCTTGATGAATACGCCTCTATTCAAACTGGCCTGGGCTGAAGAACCGCAATGTGAACATGCAGTTCTTCGAGCCGCCAGATATTAGTAACAAGTCGTGGACCTGTATGTTGCCTCGGTTCTGTCCTCTATAAAATATGATAAGACTCTAAAAAGAGACGTTGAACAGTCTCAAACGAGTGACAATAAACTGGCACTGGCTTGAAAACAAGCCAAATATGACACGACGCTTGCTATTTCACCCACGGAAACCTTTGGGTAAAAAAGGTGAAGAGCTCCCTCGGAGATGAAGATGTGCTCATACGGGCGCGTGTGTGAAAAGGTACGAGACGGACTCGCCTACATAAAATGTCAGTGTCAACTTCAGCTACACTGTGATCAGGAGTGTGAATACCATTGTGGGTACGACGGATGGCCTGTGTGAAGGGTTAGCAAGTCAGTCAACTAAGCACTAGTTCAAAGCAATCTAACGCACCTCTGCGATAGTCGGGCTGATGTCAATAACTTTGATTTTTGGGCACTATATAGCTTGTTAGTTTTACGGCACCAAAAGTCGGCTGTGGAGCCCTATCGTCCGCAGGGCATTCTAGGTGCAACTTACTCGCTCGATCTTGTCCCCCAGTGGAACAGTGTTTGTGACAACCAGGGCCGTCAGGACACTGTTGTTGAGTGTTTCGATGGCCGCTCCGGACAAAATCCCGTGTGTTACCAGGGCGAGCACGGACTTGGCGCCATTCTCCTTCAAGACTGCTGCCGCCTTCGCAAGGGTTCCTGTTTGCTCAGAGTCAGTCTCTCTGGTCACAAGTGCCCAAGCCACACCAAACTCGATCAAGATGTTTGTTGCCAGGGTCTGGTTCCATCCACCCACCACAGGTATCCGCCATGTCATCTGCGGCCTTGTCAGCGGTTATTCGTATCATGACTTGGTTGAAGGCAACTTACCAACAAGAATGGCAACCTTGTCGACAACGTTGCCAACCAAGACCATACGGCCGACAACGTTAGGGCGAGGTCGCTCCTTGTGAATGAGAGCAAATGCCGTGTTGAGATGGTCGGCAATGGATGTAGCTCTGGCCAGGTAATTAGCACCTCAAGCTCAGATTGGCGGGTTGGATGACCAACCGCTTTGCACCACCGGCATCTGGAGAGACGATCACACATTCATCCGGGGCAAAGTTCTCTCTGATGTAGCGCAGAAAAGACGGCTCGGCGTACAAGTTGTCCACTGCAAAACGATTAGTACCACGCAGTCGTTCCTGGCATACACTAGGGGCTTACCTGGAACACTGAAGAAACCTAATTAATTGACTGTTAGTACGTGGTAGCTACAAAACACGTCGAGTGTTCTGGCCTCAATGACATGATACCTTGGATCTGTGGGATGCCATGTTAGCATTGAGGTTGAAGAGGAATTCAAGATCTGTGTCTTACCTGAGAAGCATGGAGATCAACCGTCACGATGTCTACAGAATTGTCAACCTCAATTCAGCGGCACCCTATATGAAGAGCTTACGGTTGGCACCGGCGGTCTGGAGCATGTTTGCGACTAGTCGCGCGCTGATAGGGGCCCGGGACTGAAGAAGTGGATGAGTACGGGAGTCTTCGCAAACGGAGCTAGATAGCCTTGCGAACCTTGTCCTTCTTGTCCTGGCGAGCATACGGGAAGTTCGGACTGCGGCTGTTAGCATTGTGCTCCCGCTCCCCAGCCAAACATATTTGCTGTCTGAATTTGGCAATGGCGCAAACAGCCGAGGTGAGCATACATAACTGCTGTGATCCTCCTAGCACTGTAGCGAACATGTTAGCAACGGATCAAAGTCGCGAGGCAACGCATTGGCCAGGGCTTGTCGCACCTGGCAGTTCTGCAGGCGGAAATTATGATCAACAGCTCCATCAACCCCTCATTGACGTCGCCGGTAGCAGTGGATTGTATAACGAAGACATCCTCGTCGCGGACCGACTCGCCGACGGTGAAGGAGGTCTCTTGGTTCGAGTAGTTGAGGGATATGGTGCGGGCGACTTCGATTCCGAGCCTAGAGGGCGGGCAGAAAGTGTCAGCGAGAGCTTAACGAGCGCAAAGGGCGCAGATGGCATTGATGGGCATTGTAGGGGCTGCCAGGTCGGCGGTCTCGTACCGCTTTGCGATCTTGTCGCTGAGCTCGGGGTGGCTACGGCCGCTGATCAGCTTGATCTCGTTTGCCATTTCGGCGGACATTGTCGGAGAATTCGTGAGGCCCGTCGTCTGACCGGCCAAAGAAAATATTTCTTGTTTCTTTGCCTCCGGCTTGCCGCTGCAGCTGTTAGCGGGGCACCCTGAGTGACCTGGCGTGCGGGGGGCTGAGACAGGACAGGCGCGTGTACTAGAGACGGCCGAGGGCGAGAGACGGGCGAGGCGATGGCTCGGCAAAGGAAGGCGTCCTAGGGTCAATTCGGGATATGGCGATGCCTGGGGGTCAGTTGATGCTCTAGCAGCAGGATGACAGCACTGGTCATAGTCTGCTACCCCATCAATGTCAAAAAAGGTTGAAAGAAAATTCTGTGGAGCCCGCGACCAGGCCACGCTTGTAAAGGTACCTTGTCCGTGTACTCCACTAGCCCCGAACTCTGAGCCCCGCTGTTATCGATAAGACCGGTGAATCAGGTGGGCCTCGAGCCTTCTATTTCACCAAACAGTGCCCGGCAAAGTGGGCCCCACGGATACTAAGTTGATGCACAACCGCCCGGACCCCCCTCAACAGCCTGCCCTGCCACCTGGCGGCACATCAATGGAGTTGGGCAAAAGCATCGGTCACACCCGCATTTTCAATATTCACGCTTCTGGCCAATCGGTCGACCACCTCAACGAAAAAAAAAGAAGAAAAAACCTATTTTAGACACTCTGTGTATTGTTTCCCACCAAACTTACTGGGCTCACGTCTAGCACCTACCTACACTACAATTACGATACACTATCTTCTGCATCCCATGATGACGTAGGGCTAGGACTGCTGTAATCCCAGGTCAAAGGTCCACTTGGGTTCAGGTGCCAATCCGACATTGGTGTTGATAGCGGTGGTGTCACCATCGCCGCCCCGACCTCTGTGGATGAGTTCGCAATCGACGTGTTGGGTTCTTGAACCTGCCAGAGCTGTCTCGACTCCCTAGTGGCGGCAGATGTGGCATTCCGCTGCTGCAGCAAAGCACCCTGCTGCTGCTGGAAGTGCTGAGGGTGGATATGATGGGTGTCGCTGAACGAGCTCCAGCTCTCGCCGACCTCTAGGACTGTTTGGCGCTGGGAGACCACGGACTGGTTGAACTCTCCAGCGCTGTTAGACCGTGCGAGGGCCAGCTTGATTCCCTGCCGGGCACCCGGGTCCTCCCATCCCTGCTCCCAGAGAGCGTTGGCTTCCTGAGGAGGGATCATCCCGGGCTGTTCGTCATGGATGGCGTTGGTTTTGGGATCAACCGCAACATGGCATGGGATAGAGCCAAGGCCCTCGGAGGGTGACATCGATCCGGGCGACTTTGCTGGGGCGCTGGCTAGGTTCACCCAGGTTTCGTTCCTGCCTTTGTGTGACAGATCCTTCAAGTATTTATTTCTCAGACTTACAATCTCGTGTAGCTGTGCGGGACTGGTTATTGCGGAACCACGCGTGGAAAGCCCAAGCTGCTCGACGGGCGACATATCCTGTGGACTTTGGGACCACCGGCGTGCCCATAACTTCTCTAGCCTCTCTTTCTCGTCGTCCGCGCCGTTTTCTTTGTTGCTGATCCCGATACTGAAGCTGGTTTGGGTGGCCCTATCAGCTTTGAGTTCTTGGCCAGGAAGGGATGACGTGACCAACCTCGCTCTCTTGTGCCTATGGGAGAACTCGGCATCTGTGATAACGCTGAGATCGCTGTGTTTTCTCTTTCGTCCCCTTCCAGCCAGCTCTTCGTCTGTGTTGCTTTGGGGTACTAGGGGTAGTCGAGGTGGTATGACGGTCTTGGGGCTGACAACACCGGTCGGCTGAGGGAGTCTTTCCTCCTCGTGAGAACTCTCCAAGACGTTGCTAGATGCAATGAGTCGGACGACTGCCCGAGGCATCGGCCATGGTTGTCGTACGCGGAGCCCAGTCTTCGCATCCAATGATTTTGACGAGGCATGGGATAATAGGCAGCTAAGGGCTCGATTGGCTACATGTAGGGGATGGGTAGGCTGGATCTCATTGGTGTCTTGGGGTGACTCGGTTGCCTTTGGTGATAAGCCTCGTATTTGCCGCGCCCTAGGTCTGGGCCTGTCCTCTAATGAGAGCAGAGGACCTGCACCAGGCAAGGCAGCTCGAGACCGGGTTTGCCGGGGCTGGATATTGGGGCGCGTGCTCTTCGCGGGTCGGTGAGAAGCCGAGCGGGCCTTCTTAGCAGCAGGCAACCTAGCGGACGCCTCCGAGTCGGTTCCCTTTCTCTTCTGGGGCATTGTGCTGTTTCCCAATGGCTCTTCTTGCAGTTGGGCGTTTATCTCCTTTGTGGCAGTGTGGGGAAGCAAGATGATGAGAAATGAATGGTCTCTATTGAGAGTATATTTCAGAGGTTGGAGTGGTGTATCTCTCAACCGGGAGAGATCCAAATAATAGCGAGATCAAATGTTGATTAGCTTGGGTTCAAAAGGAGTGAAGCAAACGCCGCGTGTTTTTCATATACCATCTCTTTCTTCTTTGTTCATCACGCTCTAAAGCGGTAGCGGTGCGGCAATAGTTTCATTGTATTGGACATGACTAAACTCAATGAGTGAGGTTGGGTGGGTTGGTGGGTTGAAGCACTGTCTTTGTGTCGCTAAGGTACATGTAAATGGGCTCCCTGAGCCCGCGGGAATCACACAAAGATGCAGATGTATTATTAGAGCAAATTACTAGATGCCTTCCGAGGGATATCTCCGTAGCCGATTCAAACCGTCAAATAACTGATCGTGCTATTTCCAGACTCTGTATTCTAGGCATAATGTCCCGTAAAATTTAACTTTGCTTCAAAGGTAGGTGGTGTTGTTTTCATTTCCAGGCCCCTTCCTCCAGCCATGAATCACCCGAGACGAGAGCAAGTACATGGATACTACTATAGTATATCGTGACCTCATTGAATATAGAGGCATGATTGGATGAGAACTAAACAACAAGCTCCTATTTTATCCGTTTCAGAGGTTGAGTCTTTGTCAACAATGCTTTATGGTCTCTGGTACCGAAAATTGGCTCATCCAGCTCCGGATGACCTCTGAACACAACGGCCCAGAAAGCATCGTGAATCGCATTGTTCAATCTCGGCATTGTTAGGGTGTTTCTTACGATGCTAGTTCCTAAATATAGAACATACTTTAAAAGCAACTTGAAGCCCTCGCCCATTCCCTTCCAGCCATATACCCTAATATCAAGAAGATTCAACGTTTTTGAAACCAGGCATTCAACAACTCATCACTCATCAGACTCTCAATTCTATATACCAAACGGCTAAAGAACCTTCTTCCAATACTACTTATCAAGAAGTTAGCTCGACAATACTTTCGCCCGCCGAAACACGTCAAGTTAGCAAACTGGAATAGGTACCTTTTGGAATCGCCCAAGAAAATGGCATCCCAAACGGGCCCTGATATCGAACTAACCAGGGGCAACTGTCAGTCGCTGTACACAATCTGCCTTGACTGCCACCCCGACTTCCTCACCGCCATCACAGGCCCTCCCCGCCCGCCGTATCTCTCCTCCTTGTTGGACATGCGCCGCCTCGCCCTCTCGCTCCTGACCGCCGTCCTCTTCACCGTCCTCTCCTCGCGGCCGCTCCGAGACATCGCGTGCTACTGGCTGCAGCGGCCCATGCGTTCGCACCACCGCATCGAGGTTCCCCTCGTCCTGCGGCCCGCCGTCGGGCGCGGAACCAGCCCGTACTGGATGACGTGGCACCACGTGGAGAGGTATCGTTTCAAGATCTGGGCCTTTTTCACACTTGGCTTCAGCGTTACCTTTGTGGCGGCCGAGCTGCTGAGGGAGAACTGGGCCACCGCGATCCTTGCCTGGGGGTTCTGGTACCCTTTCTGCTGCTACGCCATCTTTGCGGCAGTCGTCTGGGCATTCTTTCTGTTCCGGGTGAGCCGATACGTTGTGTCGACGGCGGTCTGGCCGATGATGCTGCTGCTGGTGGGCGAGATCTCGAGCAAGTGCTGGTGGGCGGCTGAGAGGTGGAGGGCGTTTGTGCCTCTGGCTTACATGGGTTTCCTCTTGGCTTTTTGTCAGGAGGTTGAGAGTTGGTGGCCCTGGTACGTGTGCTTCCCGCTGGCGTGGGCAGTGGCGTTTTATACCGGTCGGAGGGCGTGGGCCGAGCTTGTCGCGGGATTGCTACGCTTTCTAGCAACATTGGTTGAGATTATTTCAGCTGAATCCTAGGATTTCGGTAGGGACCTCTGCATGTACTGCTACTAGTAGGTAAGAATACAAGGTAAAAGTGGAAAAAGGGGCCCGCTGGTTTCAACATGTTTACTGGGACTGTTGGAGCCATTAATACAACGATACAACGATGTGTCTGTCCTCTAATGAGTGATGCCATGTTCCCTCAGTAATGCGCATGTCCGTTCAGGAGCAAGCTGGCCTTCTCATGCCCAGCCTGGGGGCGAGCCACCCCGTTCCCAATCTCAGCAAGAATCCTCCTGGCAGCAACTACACGCCCTCCGCCCGACTTACTACACAGCTCGGCCAGATCCTTTGCTCTCCTCGCGTAGAACGAAGACCGCCCTCCGACCATGACATCAATCAGAATGGCGCCGAGCTCACTGCCCTTGCACAGCTCCTCCGTCTCTCGGTTTCCCCACCGCCCGATGCCCAGAATCTCGGCCCTCCTGGCAAAGTCGAATGTGTCCATCCAAAAGGGGAGGACGACCTGCGGAATGCCCGCGCTAATAACACATCAAAAACTGTCAGAGATGTTCCCTTCCCACACAGCAGAACCAAAGAAAACTCACCTCGCAGATTCCAAAAAGGAATTCGACCCTCCATGATGCACCGTACACATCACGGTGCCCGCCTCCAGCACGGCCGTGGGCTCCGCCTCGATCCACTCGACAATCAAGACCCGATTCTTCTCCATCTCCTCCCCCAGAATCCCATGCACCGCACAGCCCGGCTGGTGGACCTGGTAGCGGCCCTTGGGCATCAGCTTCCACAGCACCTGCAGGCCCGCCAGCCTCTTGTCGCGCCACAGCACGCTCCGGACGTGGTCGAGCAGGATGCGGATCGCCGTCGCCATCTCGACGGCGAAGCGCTCGTCAAAGAACATGTGCGTCCCCAGGTTGATGTACAGCGTCGGCCCCTGCGCCAGCCACGCCGCTAGCGCCGCGTCGGCCTCCTTGATGGGCGTCGCCGGCCGGATCATGGGCCCACACGCGATGATGTTGGGCGGGATCGTCGACAGGGGGAATTCGAGCTCGGGGAGGTTGGCGACGAGGAAGCGGATGCCGAGGTTGGGGTTGAGACTGTTATGGGGGGGGGGGGAAGGGGGCTTAGCTGGCTGTGACTGTTTGGTGTCGCACTGGGAGCACATATTACCTGAGGTCGTTGAGCGTCGTGAGTTGGGCACCGTCTGCGTGGGCCTCAACGTAGCGCTGTATCGAGCGGCGGTGGGTGTCTAGGAGGGCGCCGCAGACGATGGCGAGGAGGACGAGGAAAATGTTGGTGGGGATGTGGATGAGCGGGACAGGATAGGGGTATGGCTTTCCGATACTGCGTGCATGTTTAGCTTCAGAAGGGTGATATGGATCGTGGAGGGGTACCAAGGGTATTTCCACAGAGCTTCCCCGTTTGGCTGTGAGGGCATGGCAAAGTCTTTGATGGTGTTGGGTGAGAGGACGATGAAGTTGGTGCCGATATGCCGTAGCGCTGTCAGAGCGGGCGAAAAGGCCGGGTCCACGGCGATGACGTCGGGCTGGACCTCGTGTACAATGTCGACTACCGACGCCATAATCTGCACAAACTCGGGGCCCGTCCATGGCAGCGTTACCTTGAGCAGCAGCATCATGCGCCTGATGGCGTAGATCAGCTGGAATACGTTGACGTTGTTCTTCAGACTTTCTCTCTCCGCCACAATCTCAGGCCGCGACCAGGCCGACACCATGTCGAGCCCGTCGATGGCGTGGAAGAATATGGGCCGCCGGGCCTGGCTATCGCGCTCAGCATGCTGTGACGTGGCCGTCACAAATTTCTGGATAGGGGGAAACGAGGCAAAGTGAACCTCGACATCCTCGTCGGGAAGCGTGAGCAGTGCGTAGCTTGTTGCGAGGTAGACGTTGGCTTGGCCGTGCTCTGAGTTTGTGAGAAGAAGCACGCGTTTTGGAGCGGGCATCGATCCCATCTCTCCCTGAGCTTGGCGATAGGCCCAACCTCACTTGCGACAAGTGAGTTGGAAGGTTTGAAGAGCAGACTTGGCAGCGTCGTACAAATACAAGAGAGCGTTGGGGGGACGTCAGAAAAGGAGCATGGCACATGGCTTGGCGCTGTTTTCGGAACGGCTGAGTGGTCCATGATAAAGGGGAAATCCGAGATTTAGATGCTCACAACCTCCCTACCTCCGTCGTTCGGCTTCGAGAAGACCAGGTTTCCCGGTGAGCGGGATGTGGAGGGAAAGCATGCCCTGCGTCAACCGAGGGGTGTGTGGCGAGAGAAGCTCGTTGGAGGGAAAACGGGATCGGCGTCAGAGGCGAGCATCGCCTCCCACCTTTCTCGAACGACTCTCCGACACGGAAAGAAAGTAAATAACCGGGAAGGATGAGGTAATCCCTCGACTGGCTGAACCAGCATAACCTCCGTCGCAACCCGACGACGCCCATCCAGTAAACTCCCACGTGTTTGGGGGGGAATGTGACCGGCTCGAGCCTCGCTACCCCTGATATCAATCAGCCAGGGGTGTAGGAGGGCGACAGCTGAGACCACGCCCAGCTACGTAAGCCCTGATAACATCGATGCCGCCAAGGTTCGTGAATGTGCCAAGCGAGCCGTTCCGTCGATCAACGGCAGAGAACGATCCAGACATTCCAGAGCTTTCCCATAGAGCTTCTCAGAATTGGGGTCACCTTGCTCTCTCGCTAGGGGGGTGGGGGTATGCCAAGGCAGCCGCATTGCTTGGGAGACAGGGCCAAGCAGCAGGATAGCCAGGAGCCATTCATGGCTGCGTAAGCCCGTCGGTCCGGAAGCTGCCCTACTGCACTCTGTGGCCCGGGGCACACTCCGACCCGTTTGTGATAGCATTGATTCGCATATAGGGGCAGGGTCAGGGGCAGGGGCAGGAGTATGACAGAGGGGACATCGTTTACGGGTTGGCGGCCTGTCCGTTGCTGCTTCTAGATGAAGTGAGAAAATGGTTGTCATCCAGACGACGCGGCGCCCCATTGCGCGATCGCGGCAGATTTTGGCTAAAGTCCATGTTTTGGGCTCCTCACCAATCGGCGGGCCGAGTATTTTGGGAAACGGTCGTTCAACAGAGACGGGAAGCTGGGTTTGGTCTGCAATTTTCCAACATACTGCCTGAATGAGAAGCCGTGCTCCCACCGGGGTGGTCCTGATATCGACCCTTACCTCGTCCTCGGCTGGGTCTAGAACGTGAACACCCGACTGAAAATTAGCACGCTTGCTAGGGACCATGGATCAGATGATAGATCCCAAGGGGCAACGCCGCAACGAGTGAGGGGAACCGCTCATACCCCCCTCACCCCCTCACGAGGTTAGCATTAAACAAATCTGCTCGAGCACCGGGTCCGACTCATCTATCATATAGAAAGCTTGAATACCGCTCCCCCGAAATTTGACGCAGCAGGTCGCATCGAGCCCAGATGTAACCTGCCAGCTAACTGTTTCACTCGGAAGACTGCCTAAATACCTCGTGGTGTTTTAGCAGGCGACGTATCACGTTGGTCGAGCTGGGAAACCGTTTGATCATGGCGATATTGTTGCCAATTGTCGACCGAAAGAACGAACTGCCCCCTCAAAGGCTGTGATATATTCTTTCTCCCAACCAGGTAGTTGTGTCTCCTGTCGGTAAATGGCCTCGGTTTCGCACACGCCAAGGCCGTTTCGCGTTGAACACCCCCTCCAAGCCAGAAAAAGAAACCACGCAAACGAGATGCAAGTCGTTACTCCAAGCATATGCCTATACCAAATTCCCCAGACCTTCGATATCATGGAAATTCCAAAGAACTGGCAGCGCTGATGCAGTGGGTTATCCCCTTGTTGCAAAACCCAAATAAATGCCTGAACACAAAAATGCATCATCATCATCACCCTGCCAGCCTAGGGGAGCCATTGCTCTTCAAATCAAAACTCGACAACGGGCAACTCCGACATATGCACCTTGGCCGACCCATATGGCACAAGCCTAAACGTCTCCTTCTCCCCCAAGCACGTCCTGTCGTGCGGGACGTCGCCCGGCGTGCCCAAGTACAGCCCCCATGCAATCTCACACCCCTCTACCGTAATGTAATTGGACGGCGCGCCGTACTCAAACACAGGCGTCGGCAGCCCCTCCCCCTCTTTCATGCCGTGGTACTCCAGCGTGCCCACATCAATCGCCACATTCCACTTGCGCGTGTTCTTCACGTAATAGTCCCGCACCTGCGGAAACGGCAAATCATGGAACCCGGTGCCGCGCGCATCGTCAAAGGCGTGAGGGAGCGACGAGGTGTTGGCCGAGCCGACGTCGAGCGCGTAGAGCAAACTGCCAAAGTAGACGGCCACGGTGCCGTTGGCGCGGGGCTCGGCGCGGACGGCGGCCCCGAGAGTGTATGTCACGGTGGTCTCGCCGGCGGGGAGGGGCAGCTTGTGCATGCCGGTCTCGGGGTCGGGCTGGAGGGCGATGGGAGAGGAGCCGCTAAGGGTGAGGGTAGAGGTGGAGGGGTTGTACCATGACGGCACGCGTAGGTAGAGGTCGAGGCCAGAGAGGGAGACAACTGTGTACCGCAGGGTGTGGTCGAAGGGATAAGCCGTGTCACAGTCGATGGTGGCGAGGGTGGTGGTTACCTTGGAGGGGCCTAGTAGCACGTGTGCGAGGCCAGTGTCGCCGACGGAGCCCCAGCTGTGGGTGACGAACTTGGGGTACCCTTGCGGGTGGTTGACTGTACAGCAAGGATATTGCGGCTCCATACCGAAGGTTGTTGCCGCACCGCCATGGGCGGTGGTGAAGAGGAAGGGGCCGTGTGGGTGGTCGTAGTCGTCGGCGTTGATGACGGCCCATGGCCCGTTGGGCTGGTCCAGATATTGATGTGCCCACATGTCACCTGTCATCATAACAGGCATGGCGTTGTAGATGACCAGCTCGGCGCGGTCCGCGTAGTAGTTGGTGCCGAGGGCGTGGTACAGGTAGGCGAGGGAGTAGCCGGTTTCGACGGCTGTGCATAGCTCGCTACCCATGTGGGGTGCGAGGTCGCGTTGGATTTCGTCTCCAAGAATCGTCCCCGACGGTGCGCCATGATACTCGAATGTCCAGTTCACTGCGGCCATAGAGGAGGCAATTAGAGAATCGTTGTGGCTGAAGCGGCGGACCACGGCCGACGCTTTCAACCCTTGGCCAGCATTCACGCCGTGGAGATAAGGGTAATCCGGATTCGTGAGCCAGGGGTCAGCAACGACTTTTTGATAAACGTCGGGCTGATACCAATCATCCCATTTATAGTCGCTCTGGTCGTAAAACATATTCATGTTTTCCCATAGCAACGCGTCCTGGATTGAAGGGTGGTTTTCCAGCATCCACTGAATAGAGATGATGAGATCGTGGACCCGCGTTTGGCCCCAGTAGCATTGAAAGTGAGGCGGGCAGATGGCATGCCCTTGGCTGTTGTTGCGCAGCATTGTGTTGGTCAGGTCCATGAACCTGCGGAGTGCACCAACAACTGGCTTTTGCCAAGTCGAGTTGGCCTCGGCCAACTGGGTAAGGCCAAGGAAAAAGGGAGCACGCGCCCAAAAGTTGCGATCCGACGGAATCTCGGGCCCGATCCAGCCGTCTTCTGTTTGCAGGTTAAGAACGGTCTCAGCAGCAGTGTGAACCTGATCCTTCAAGCGGTCGTCATCAATGAGGTAGGCCAGCGGGACCAGCCCGTTGAACCAATACGGCAGGGCTTCATTCAGAGGGCTGTAGTCAGTGCCGCCAGTGCCGGGGGCTTGCAGCCACCGCGACTCGTTCACGTAAATGTAAAAGTCGTACTCGTGGCCGGCCATGCCTTGGGCCATCTTGAAGCAATTCCGTCAGCCAAGTGTGTTGATTGAAATTCGTCGAGGGAATGCAGAAGAGAAACTTACGGTCTGCATCTCGCCCAAAATCCAGCCCGTCGGTAATACGGAACCGACGGGGAGGGGAGCGAAGGCCCATGGTACAACTGGTAGTGGTATGTCAGTTTTGGTCTGTTTGTCTGGACCCAAGTGCATTATAAGGATCAGCTTGAACTTACGCGCCGACATTTCCACCCAGGTGATGAGATTGACGTAGAGATATGTGAGGGCTGCGGCGGCTGCAAATGCCACGGTGGTGTCGACAACATATCCTCGCCTTTTTCTCGGGCCGGCTGTGGAAGCGGCAGCCGCCCACGGCTTCAACCTGCTGAAGACCATCGCCGCGGTCGCGGCACTTGAGAGCAACAACAGCAGTATCAAAGACAGTGTCAGGTCTCACGGGTAGCTCTCGTAACATCAAGGCCAATGGCGGGTTGCGTTGGGCTGATGCTGCAACCCACACAAGGTGGCCTTCTTCATTGTCGGGCGGAAGGGTCATCCGGACGTGGGAATTGCTGTATTTTTGAGGTCGGCCTTGTCGTTTTTGCGGGGGTTGGAGATCACCGCTGTTTGTCCACATGATTGTCTCGCTTTGACGCCACGTCAGCAAGGGTCTGATCCATCGAGGGTTAGGGTCAGCATCGGCAGCCCATGGCGGGCAATGACAGCAGAAGTGAAGGGTTTTTTGAGGGACGAACTAGCTCAGGTAAATCACGCCAGCTGAGAAGACCCTCACATTTTCAAGAAAAGATACTGAGAGGCTGTCCCTGCAACGCTAGCGAAACGCAAAAGAAACCAGGCGGCGGGCAGGAGCGAAGGCAAACCGGGTACAGTCACCGGTGTCACCGGTACAGACTTGACTAGCATCCAGCCCTTAGGTTTATTTCCAATACGCCCAAGGCCAGAGGAATGGGCGGCAAAAAAAAACAAATGTCTCCTCGACCGGAATCGAGCCGGTGACCTTTCGGTATATGATTTCAACAATTACAGCCGAACGTGATAGCCAACTACACCACAAGGAGTTTGAACTGTTGAAGTTGTGTATCCAGACCCTGACCCTTGTAGCCTCGAGCAGACCGCCCTAGACTCATTGCTGCTCTTTGCGACAATCTCCAGGGGGCTCCTCCCAGAATAATTTTAACCACCTGCTTTTTATGGCGAAAACTCAAGATCAATAAAATGACATACATGGAAACTGATGCAATTCAAGTGCTTGGCTACTGACGCTACTGACTAGATGAAAAATAACTCAAAGACCGGACCCGAGCAAGAACGGAAATGGACCTATACTGAACAAATGAAGGGAACGATCCGAAATTGTTCAACAAAGGAAAAACCCCGGTCTCGCAAACTTCAACACGACCACACCAAACTACTCCCAGTGATGCGTCTCGAGCCCCCACGAGTCGACAGCTGCGAGAGATGCAGCAATCAAGCGTCGATCGCATCCGCGTTCGACCTCGGCCACAAGCTCGCGCAGCACAGCAGTCATCGCCACCGGCTTGTCGGGGTAACCGCCCTCTTCGCAAAGGTCCTCCTGGTAAAGCGAATTTCCGACTTGCCGTCGCTCGGCCGCTGCTCGAGGAGATCGGGGAAGCTCCACGCGTACCTGGATCCCCTGAACCACTTCTCGTAGTCGCCAAACAGCTCCTTGTACGTGCTGATGAGGTCCTTGACTTGCTCCCTGTCGACACACTGATCGTGCGACGCCGCCGTCTCGAGCATTTTGTTCCTGCTGGTGACGGAGCGCAGCTCTCTCTCCTTTCTGTCGAGCTGTGACTGCGCCGCCAAAAGCTCGCTGGCGATCTCGGCATAGCGCGACCTGTCCTTCTCGAAGCCCTGCCCCCTCGCCGTATAGTCCTCCCGGATACGCGAGACTTCGGCAGCGTGGCCCCTGTCGCGCGCGCTGGCATCTTCCCGGAACCTGGCGACCTCAGCGGCACGCTCCCTGTCCCTCGCCACCATATCGTCACGATGTCGCACCTCATCCGCCAGCCTCTCTCTCTCCCTCACCGCCGTCTCGACCCGATGCTTGGCATCGTCGGCGGCCCGCCCGGCTTTCTCCTCTTTCAGCTGGCGATACAGCTGCTCCGGGTCCAGCTCGCTGTTCAACCTCACAGCCTCAGCCAACTCGGCCTTCTTCTGCCTCACCTTCTCCTGCTCAGCCCCCACCCTCCTCTCACTCTGCGCCAGCTCCGACTTGACATCATTCAGCCGCTGCCGCGTATCCGCCACCGCCGTCTTGGCAGCACCTAGATCTCTCGCCAAGTCGTCCACCTTGTGCGCAGCCACCGACGCCCGCCGCTCCGCGTCCGCGATGCGCTCGCTCGACGTCTCGGCCAGGTTCTCGTACTCGGCCTCGAGCTCCTTCTGCTTGCCGCGCTGCTCGCGCAGGTCCCGCTGCAGGGCGTTGTGCAGGCGCTTCTGCTCGCTCAGCTTGTGCTTGAGGCCGTCGATGCGCTGGTTCTTGGCCCCGCCCTCGGCTTCGAGTGTCGCGATGCGGTCCGAGCTGTCGCAGAGCGACTTTTGGAGCGTCTTGAGGGACTTGCGAAGCTCGCGCCTCTGTGCGTCGCGCTGCGCGAGGTCGGTTTGGAACGAGGATATTTCCGATTGCAGCTCCTTCTCCGTGTTTTGGGCGGCATCGGCATCGGAGGTGAGCTTGGTGATGATCGCCTGAAGGGAGACGGCGTGGTCCTTGAGCATCTTTTCAGCCTGGCTGAGTTGCTGCGCCCGTGCCATGCGCAGCTCGGTTTCGAGGCCGAGAGCTCGGGACTGCTCCCTGCGGAGCTCGGCCGTGAGACCTTGGCGGTTTTCTTTCTCGCGTACGAGTTCCATCTTGGCTGCCGTCTTGTCCGATTTGGCCTTGCCGAGGTCGCCACTCAGCTTGTACATGTCCTCCTCTTGGTTGTCGAGCTGGGACTTGGAGTTCTGGATGGCGGAGCCCAGCCGCTTAGTTTCGGCCTCGAGTGTTGTGACCTTGGCCTGGAATTGAGCGTTGAGCTCGGCGAGGGCGTCGTTCTGGGCTTGGAGAGGAGCCAGATCTTGCTCAAGGGCCTCCTTCTCACTCTTGAGGCGAACGCCTTCCGTGGCGAGCGTTGCGTTCTTCTGCGAGAGGTCTTCCACCTTGACGTTGAGCTGTTGAACCTGTTGCGTGAGCTCCTGGACCACGATGACCTGCTGCTCTTTCTCTTCCGTGGCGCGCTGGAGAGATTCCTCCATCTGGAGCTTTGAGCTCTCAAGGGCTCGATGCTGTTCCTCCAAGCGGTTGATGTCGCACGACAGCTTTTCGATTTCTTGGACGCGATTTTTGTCCTTCTCCATCTGCGCATTGATTACGCTTCTCACCCGTGCGTTGTCTGTGTTCACTCTTTCCCAAGACTCTTGGAGTTCCTTGTACTCCGTCTTCAGAGAGGATTGCTCCTGCTCGAGGGTAGACTTTTCATCGGCAAGCGTCGACTTCTCGCTCTCGAGGGTAGACTTTTCATCGGCAAGTGTCGACTTCTCGCTCTCGAGGGTAGACTTTTCATCGGCAAGCGTCGACTTCTCGCTCTCGAGAGTCGCCATTCCCGATCTCAGGGCTGAGTTGTCATCGTGGAAAGCCGCGTTCTGAGCTTTCAGGGCGGCCTTGTCTGCTTCAAGAGCCGACCTCTCTCCCTCAAATGCTGAGTTATCGTTCTCAAGAGTCGACACTTTGTTCTCTAGAGCCGATGCCCTGTCCTTGGCGGCTACCAGGTCATCCTCAAGAGCTTTGTTCTTCGCATCGAGGGCTTCCTTGTCTTGGAGAAGTGTCGACTTCATCTCCTCGAGGGTTTTGATCTCAGATTGGAGGCCATCCTTGTCACCTTCGAGGGACTGGTTGCTGTGTCTGAGCGCCGAATTTTCGTCTTGGAGTTCATCGATGCCGGCTTCCATCCGTGCCCTTTCCTCCATCAGGGAGTCATTGACATGTGAAAGAGATTGGTTGGCCTCCTTGAGACTCAGGTACTTCTGACGGAGAGTATTGTTCGGGTCGCGGATTCTATTCGGCTGGCGTGGGGCCCCTGCCCCGACAGCCGTGACTTCAACATGCGGGGCCGGCTTGTTGGCGGTGCCGGTTTGGCCAAAGTGGACGGCCGAGGCAGCGGGACTCGCGCTGGGAGTTCCCATTGTGGAGTAAGAAGAAGGGCGGTGAATTCAAGATGCTGGTTGGTTGATGTGAAAAAAAAAGGCAGTGGGCTTTGTTTTCTTTTTTCCTTTTTTTTGGTTGAAAAAGGGGGTCGTTGATTGGGTGAGGCCAACAGAGCGATGAAGATGCGGTTGTATGCTTGTATGAAGACTGATGTATTCGAGAGAGGGGACCACCCGCTTGAAATAGTTGTGTCGTCATGGGAATAGGGCATCGGAGTTGAGGCAACTCACGGCCAGCGCACCTGAGGATTCAACAGACTCTGGCATCATGGAGGAGTTTGAGCCGCATCATTGAAGTTCGGTTGGGCAAAAAGTTAAGGCAACCAGACAGCACGCGTCACAGCCTCAACTACTCTGGCACCAATGAGGAGTTGTAGACTTTGAGGCTCTAGCAGCCTTCGAGCCTTCGACCGCGGCCACCGTCTTGGCATCGACAGTCAGCAAGGTTCCTGCCTTGCTCCCTTTCTTCGAAATTCGACCACGTTCGACTCGGGAATATCCGAACACACTCAGTCCCCCCATCTTAGCGGCAGTCCTCGTGGCCCAACACGCAAGAGGCTCACCGCCACGGCTTAACCACCTCGGTAAAAACGAGTGGTGCCTCTATTCCCCGGCTCAAAGCCTTGCAGCACGAACTTGGTGACTCAGACATCACATGGCCTTAGGCAGATCCGCAGCCTCTGCTGCAATTGCCAATGGATAGGCTGGCTAGGAGACACACGTCAACAACATACACGGAGAGTGTTGTCTGTCTCTGGACTTTTGGTTGATAGTAATTCTGCTCGAGTCGGAGTTGGCACCCGCGTAGAGCTGCAGTGACCTGCCGTTAGCCACAGGACAATCTGTATGTGCCGGGCCGGCATGGCATCGGGCTGCTGTTACCGCGGCAAAACGGGCTGATTGGGCTCCTGGGCAACCATACGGGCACCTTTTTTATCTTACCCAGCCCGGAGCCAGCCCGGAGCCAGTTGTCTCCAGGCAAGCCTACTAGCGGTAGATAAGTCGCACCGTCTTGATACGCCCAGACCAAGTCTTGCGTATGCAACCAAGCCTCCTGCCAAGTTTGCAGCCCAGACATCTGTGCAACACGCAACTGTGCACACAGCTGTGGAGTGGGTTGGGGTCGGTGTCAGTGCCATCACGGAGTTACCCCAACCCATGTGGGGGGGATTCGGGTTACACAACTTGGCGGTGCAGCGATGACCCCTTGTCCCCTCAGGGGCTGTGCGGAGTGACAGCGGAGGGGTCGGGAGGGTCCTGCCATCGAGTTGAGAACTTGAGAGACGTCGTAGGGTGCCCCGAGACAGCCTGAGGTGAACTTGCGTAAACTCGGAATCTACAATCTTTACCACCAACTAACATATCGTGATACCGTTTTCTTTCTCAGATTGTCGAAGTGTTATCACGACAATGTCAAGCACTAAAACCGACGGTGTGGATGGACGCCCCCTGACCTAGACCGCCAAGCTTTTACCCTTGCTGCTCAGTGATGTCAATGGCGCTATATAGATCGAGCAGTCAACTTTTGAAAAGTACTGTTCCAGGTCCCAGATCTGAACCTGCATTCTCTCAACTACACGTGTAGTATCCGAACCCAAAACAAAATAGCAAAACCCACCCACCTCCTGGTCCTTCTGGCCACCGCTTTCAACCTCGGAAGCGCTCGCCCCCCACACCCAAGGTGAGGCACGGTCAATCAAACAAGTGCCGATAGGAAATCCCAAACTCTCCATCAGTGGCATCCCCTTTTCCACCCGAGCCCACTGGATGCGCCAGGCCTCAACGCCCCCCCTGCCCGTTTGCCGCGTTCGGCAGCGTCATAGTCCGGTGCCAACTCCAACAGCCAAACGGGAAACCCTACACTACACAGTATGCCCGCGCCATGAACACCTCTGCTGGACTCCTGACCCGGGCGTTGACACTGAACCCATCCTCACCGACCCGGCTGATGGGTGAGGTGCTGACGGAGGCGACGGACCCCTATCTCTCTCTTGTGGCAGTTTGATCCCGAGTACAAGTGCCCCGAGGGGTGTGGGAGGGTGAACGGGACGTGTAAGGCCAAGTAGGGATATTCGTGGTACTTATTCCTCGCTTCCTAGGAAACCATCTTCTTCCTATTCCACGGTTCCGGCCCAACCCACACCTTGACCACGACTCTCGTATTCGGAAGAGACCCCAGCAGCGGCGTCTGTCTCGTGAGCTCTTCAGCCCAGTCAATACGGGTCCAAACTTCAGTGATTCTCTCTCTCGCTTCCCTCGCAATTGAAGCCCGCTCCGCTGGCCCCGCGTGCATCTTCTGCAAGAATGCAGCAGTCGCCTCGTTGGCAACACAGCACTGGTAAATTTGGCAAAGCTCGCGAAAGGCATTGGCATCTTCGATATCTATGTAACATTCCCGCCGCCAATACCATGTCATCAGCGTAGCCCTTGTTTCCGATGGGACAGATGCGAGTTTGGTACCGCGTGGAAGGGCGCATCGGATCTCTTCTCTGACAGCAACCATGATGCCGCCAAGGGCTTGAATCTCAATAGTAGGCAAGGAACTAACGGTACTATCGGGTGTGACTTGAAACGTGGGGCCCGCGGATAGTAGACTGCTCTTGTATTGAAGTGAGACGGTGTTGAATCCTGTGTTGCTCTCCCATCGGAGGGGCTGAAGCTCTTCTTTTTCCGAGTCACGATTGCCGGTTTTCCCGGTAGGTCTGAAGCGACGACATGCAAAATCCCGCGAGTCTCGGCAAATACGGGAGAGTAAAGGTGGCTGAAGGCTGCGAAGATGCTTGTCATAGCAGACGTCTCCCAGCTGAAGCGAGCCGTTGGTCGTTGTTTCTGATAAATGGCACAAATATTGGGGCGAGGTCTCAACCTCGCCCAGGCTCGTCCAAATCATGTCGACAATCTCTTGTGGCAACGACGCAAAAGTGGTGCGAGAGTGGCTGCTCAGTACCGTCCTATTGGAACGGGAAAGCCTCCCAGTGTACACCACACTACTCTCTTGACTCGGCGCCAACAGGTCGGCTTTGGGTAGGTGTGGTTGATGTTTCGCCAAGAATTCCGAAGACATATTGATGTCTGCGTCGGGGACGAGCAACGGCGCAACCCGCATTTGAGGCCCGTTGTGACAATAGCAATCAGCCTACATAAAAAGAAACTCCAAATAATAATGTGACGGTAAATCCCTTCGAAATTTGCAAAGTGAATTGGGAGAGAGGAGGATGCCTTGAACTTTGCGTCACGTCAGGAACTGGGTTCACTTGACAGGAGATGGCTATATGCACTTTTAGCATAAGGGCCTGCCTAGGTAGCCAGGCTTTGGCTAGCCAGCCCGGAAACATATTGTTGGTCTTCTGTCTATTCGTGGACAAGGTCAAGTGGTCACAATGGGTGTTTGCAACCGTGGCGAGCTTTTCATCAGGTGTGAAAGGGTGTTTGAAATATTTGGTCGAGGACTGAGAGGCAAGTTCGAACAATGGACTGCAAATAGAATTTGCCACATGCTGCAAGGTCAGAAACACAATGAGCCTCACCTGTCTGAAAAGTTGAAAGAAGTTGAGAGGAAAATTGAACGCGCGGGACTCGCAGAAAGTGGAGCCTCGAGAGCCACTAGCAGTACTTGGGAAAGAGCGAGGTCTGCTTGTAGATTGCGAGGACGAGTGAATCATGGATTGCACCTTCCGCTTCTAACTACTAAGAAATCTTTCCTCGCTTCAACGGCAGTCAGATGCGGGCATCGAGAGGCATTCCCGGTTTTTTTTTTGGGGGTTTTTTTGGTTTGAGGTGCTTGACGTCCCTCCTCCATTGCCCCAAAACCGACCAACTTGAACGGCGCCTTCCGTAACAAGCGGGCCAACTTCGCAAAATAAGTTGCCAACGGGTAAACGCAACATGCAAGCCGCCGTCAAAATTAGATGGACTGCACGTGTCCCGCTGCCGCCGCACACCCTCGGCTTTGTTAACAGCAAACGCAAACCCGCTCTCGCGGAATGGAGTTTAACGTGACGTCGGACAAAGCCTCCGCCCCTACCCCCCAGAAAGAGGTGGGGAAGGCTCTTCACTGCCCCCAAGCCCAGCCCAGAGATCGTGGCAGAAACTGCAAAAAGAAACACAGCCCATACAACACCAGGGATTCGCTGGTCGTCACCGACCCAACTACTAGTTGTTTGGGCGGTCACCGGCTTATCTATGGGAGAGCGGACGGGATCCCGGGCCCCGTCTGGGGGACGTACTCTGGATATGCTGATATTGGGTACTATCTGCGTGTTAGCCAGTGGTTACGCGTTGGGTGAAGAGGGATTGCCCACGTCGTTTCTGAGACGGACGGTTTACCCATAGCGCAGCCAAGAACGCTGATTCCTGTAGTAGGAAGAGACTTCGCAGCAGATGTTGCAGCAGGAGATGGGATCCTAGTCTAAGTGTCTAATTAGACCGCCGACTCCACGCCCTCCAGCACAATTTCAATTTCCTTGTTCCCAGCACGTGAATTCCAACTTCCTCGCTCCTCCATCCGATGGTCTTGCCGGTCCTGCCGCCCCCATGACCTGCTTGTTGTCCCGGCCTCAGCTGCCTTGAGCTCGCCGTCCGATGCTTCGCTCCCGTGCTCAACCCCCTTTGGCCCTGTCTTGCCTTACCGCCTGTTGTGACCCCATGACCTTCTTTAAATTCTTCAAGGCATCTTAATTGACCCAGAGGGCGTTGGGGTGGAGCCGAAAGTGATGTTTCAAGTGACAGTCACAACCGAATCTGTTCCTTGAACCAGGGCTCCCATTCTCAATTCCAAGCTTTCCTGCCACAGCCACCTTCGCTTTGCCGCCACCTCCTTCAAACTCTAACTCTCTTCTGGCTCACATACTCGACCATCTAACCTGCCCCCGACCCCCGTCGCAAGTCCATCACCTCTCTTTTCCAGAGTTGAAGCTGGAGCATAGCCCTGCCAAATCGTTAAAGGCAAGGAGCTCGAAGCTGTCACTGAGTCCATCAAAGGCGCGAATACATGCGTCAAAATGACAGATCGCCCACCTTCACCACCCGGCTCGCCTCGGAGCTCAAGTCTCAGGCGCTCAAGATGAACCTTGTCGCCGACCCAGCCCTCGTCATCGCCCAGGCTCGCGACGCCTCTGTTGGAGCAGCATCCCAACACCTTCTCAGAAATGTGGGCTGAGATCGAGGAAGGGTTGGTCACCCTCGTTTATGGCTCTAACAAGATTGAGTCTGCGGGCAGCAGCTTGGGAATCACCATCAAGCTCTGCCGCCATGTGTTTCAGGGCAAGCCTGTGTCTGTGGACATCGACGAGGGCAGCCCCGAGTACAAGGAGCATGCCGACCACCCCAAGCAGACTCAGAGAAAGAGTGACAAGTCAGGCGTCATTCGCTCTCGCATGGAAGTCATTCAGCATGCCAAGGCCCTCAGCTTTCTCATCGACCAAGTCCTGCTGAATGCTCACGACCTTACCGAGGAGCTCGTCCTCCACACTCATGCCATTCTCTACCACGGCCTAGAGGATGGTGACGTTGTGGCGGGCAAGTACCGCACGCATGAGGTGGCGGTCTCCTACGGCAAGCCTGGTGAGGAGAAGAAGTAAGGTCAACACGTGCATGCGGGCTTCGGCGGTGCCCCGGTACATGAAGGAGCTGGTCGAGCACCTCACGGGCGACATCACCAATGCAGAGAACACCAATGAGATCGACCCTTACACCCTGGCCGCACGCTATCATCACCACTCCGTCATGCTTCACCCCTTCAGCGACGGCAACGGGCGCATGTCGCGCATCATCCTCAACGTGCTTCTGCTAAAGTACGCAGGTCACCTCAGTTTGTTTGGCAGTGATAACCAGGATAAGGATGACTATCTCGCTGTGGTCAGGCGTGGCGGTAAGGTGTTCCACGATGAGGATATGGAGGTTGAGTTCCAGAAGCAGACTTCACACCGGGGGTTCGCCCGGTATGTTCTGTTCAAGTCGAAGAGGAGCTTGGAGAGTATGTGGGGTTGGGCGAAGGCTGGCAAGGAGAAAGGCCAGAGGAATGTACAGGTGACTCAGGAACCGGTGAATGTTTAGGGGGAGTGGTCCCGATGGGGGGTGGGTTGTACTTATATGTATATTAGTTTCTTGTCGGTTTTTTTTTTCTCTCCTTTTTCCTTTTCTTGAACTTAAACGAATGGGTGCGGAGGAGGTACTACAACGAGGCGTTAATGGGAGACAATGGTGAGTCTTCCACGTCATGCCAACGCGAGTTACCAGATACGCTCTGCCGTTAAGTGTGTTATGTGATATTATCCCATCATACAATACCCGTACATAATTTCCAAGCATACATCCCCTTCAGCATCATTAGGATACACCGCCCAAATGCTGATCCCAAAATGGGCAAAGCAAACACCAAAAGCCCCTCAAAAAGCAACCCCAAACTCCTTGTATACAACCCGCTGAGATTCACGCCGTGAAAAGAAACCGGTGAATTTATCCCCGTTTATGTACTCGTCAGCCGCCAAACGCCTCACTGGCACTCAATCGCTGCCATCTCCACATCCAACGAATCCTCACTGGAGACGCTGGACCTCCACCCGCGTCCCACAACCCCCCTCTTCTTCTTCTCCTCCTCCTCCAACACCCTCCTCTCAGCCTCCACCACATCGGCCAGCCACGGCTCCGCACCCGCCTCCCACACGCGCCACGCCGCCTCCTGCACCTTGGCTGGGTCCGTCAGGTCGTAGACGGCCGGGTCGTCGCGCCAGTACAGAAAGATGCGCCCGAACTGGTCGTACACGGCCTGCAGCGACGGCGCCTCGCAGTCGCACGCCACGCGCCGCGTCAGGATGTCGAGGACCGAGTGCGCGCTCGTGCACGTGCTGCAGACCCACGCGGCCGGGAACGAGTGCGGGATGACGGCGCCGCCGCGGCCGTCGAGGCGGTGGCAGTCGCGGCAGAGGTCGTGATCGCAGGAAGCATGGCCGCACCGTTGTTGTTGTTGCGATTGTGTTTGTGGTTCGGAGCTGGTCTGCTGGCATTGGCAACATTGCCTTTGTGCAGGGCTGAATCGAGATGCGGATTTGATGTAGGGAGGCGGGGCAACAGGGTTAGCTTGGACGGTCACCGTCACTTTCTGGTTGGGGTCCATTTCGGGGTATCCGGGGCCAAGGATTATTTGTTGAGAAGTTGGGGTAACCGATTTGTGGAGAGCAGCCGTGGAAAATTTGAGGGCAGAGGCCGTCGGATGTCGACTGGGAACGATTATTATGTATTGTATCTCGCGCAGCGGAACGGACCCTGCAAGGGATGGAAGGCTTCGCGAAGAGTTGTCTGGTCTATTATTGTAACCGAGTAAGCGATTCCGGCTGGGCGGTGCTGCTGCGTGCTGCCGCGTGGGGGCTGTGTTGAGGGGGGGTGCTGTGGTTGATAATTGGGGTTTGGATGCGGATGGCTGGACAGGACGGGAACGGGAAGTCGGGATATATCGAGATCTCTATATATTTGTACAGAACAGCCCGGTCCGAGGTCGCAAGTCGCGAAGTGTTGAGTGTTGAGTACGAGCTTGCAGCCAGCAAGGGATCGGGATTCGGGAGCCGGTCAATGTTAGGATGTCGATGCGATTTCAAGCACGCTCCCCTGGGCTGCGGAGCTGCGGAAATACAGGGCGACAAGGTGGCAGAAGAAAGCGCGTCAACAGACTGGGACTATTTTGCTTTAGTACCTAAGCCAGCCCGGTCCGGTCCAGCATTCGGCTCTCCGTTTACCTAAAGCAAAGCTAGGTAGGAATTAACATTTTCGGAGCACAGGAATCCGCTCGACCACGCTCCACGTCGGGCTTCAGAAAAGGTGTGTTGGTATGCTGTTGGAGGTGAGCGTGGTGGGTTTTGGTTGGTTTGCGGACTTCCCCTTGGCCATCCCCGGGATCGCTCGTTGACGCTCCCCACCGTTGTTTTTATGACATTACTATGCACGCTTGCATGCCGAATCTGGCATCTGGATCGAAGAGCACAGAAAGTCAATGACGACATCGACCGGGAGAAGCATGAATGATTTCGAGAATCGAGATCAGCCCAAGCAAGCAACAAACAACATGTGTTGCACCGAGCTTGTTGATGTAGGGAAATGATGTAAATGTATGTATGTACGACGATGCTGTGCTTCAAGCGCATTGTGGTCTCCCGGCGTCGCCGGACCTGGGGTGAGCCACCCCAAAGGGGATTGAAGATGTCTTAAGCGAGGTGTGGTAAAAGGTTCACCGAGCCTCACCTTCAGGACTTACCCTGCTCTTTGGCCTGACTTGGCCATTATCTCATAAAGACGTTGGCTCGTCACGACTGCGCGACTTGGCCTTTGCTGAATCTGCCTGCAAAAATTTCGCTGGTGCCCGCGCACCCAGCAAGAGAGCCGAGCAGTCGCAAAGTAGCATGACAATTGAGACCGGGCAATCGCAGGAGATTCGGACAGTTGCACGGAGTGGAAGTCGGGCAAATCGGTCGTGGGTGGAACTCGAATGGTATAGAGAAGTGAGGGGTTCCAACCATTGGAACGACCCAATTGGAGGGGAATCTCAGTGAACAGCACGAAATAGAGCACGAACTCCGAGCACGTTGCCCGAGCGTTGACGAAGAGTATGCCGAACACTTACTCCGGTCCCCAGCTCTCATTGCCGGCATGCTGAGGCAACTGGCCCATCTGCATGTCTTGGTGTGTTGGTATGATGTCGATTTGGTTGTCCAATGTTTGGCGATGGCAATGCGCTGGCGCGAGGGAGCCGTTTCTCAGCCAACTCACGACAAACCAGAAGCCGGGCGCTAGATGAGATGAACGGGAAACTGGCCTGGCCTCCCTAGTTCAGCCTCAGTGAGACTGGCAGGTCAATCAAGATTGGGTCTGCTGAGCATCACGGTCTGCCCAGTAGTGGCCATGCCTATTTCTGGCTCCAGAAACATTTAAGCTTAGTAAATCTCATCAGCGCGAAAACCATGGTGAAAGGGGTTGGAACGATCTGGGTCGTCGCAAGGCGTCGAAGTGCTTATTTGCTTCAAAGTTTTGGTGAAACTCAGAGTCTCAGTTCTCAAGGGCGGAAGGAAGTAAGGATGTGGGTAGGAGGCAGGAGGAAACGCGCTCCCGCCGTGATTGAGCCCGTGCAAGTGGAGGGGTCGAGTCCTCCTCAGAATTATGGGCCACTTCGTCTCGGCTCTTCCCAAAACCTGTGCTCTGCCTGGATTTTCAGTCGTGGAATGGGAATTACAAGGCGCACAGCGTTTCAAGCAGATGGAGAACGAAAATGCCTATATTCTCTGAGCTGTCTAATAGCATCCGCATTTCGAGCTGTCTATTAATATTTGTCTGGGCATCTTGCCGTCCTGCATCTCTCATTCCGGTCTCTCCAGATTTCCCTTCGATCTCCTTGGCGAGGAAGCCGCTCTGGAAGCCGCCAAGCGTGAGCGCGGTGCTCTCAGGTGCTCTTGGCACCTTGGCGCCTGTCTGACCCGCCAGGCGATCACGCTGCCGCGAGGTCCCAAAGCATGCCAAGAAGTGTCGCAGATGCGGCCCCAAGTCGTCCGCATCGACATGTCCATGGTTGCGCCCTCGGTTTAGCTTGCCTCTCAGAGGCTCAAAGGGGCAGTTTGGAGGCGCCAGCACTGTCGCTTCGTCCTGCCGACAGAGCTCGATGCAGCCTCCAACCAGCGGCATTCCCGTATCGCCGTTTCGGCGCCCCTCAGCGCCCCTCAGCACCCGCCGTGGCCCCACTGTCACCGTTTGAAGATGATGCTTTTCCCACCGGCCATCCCTGCGGCATCTCGAAGAAGTCGCGGACTCCCAGGTTGTTCACAGTCCATACCAGCGTCTCATGGACCATCACGCCCCCAATCCTTGATGTGCTTGCTGTCCCTGATGTTCTTGGCGGCCTTGGCTTAAACATTTCCCCCCTAGGCGGGCATGGGAAGCTGGTGATGCAACTCGTCTCGTCCTCTTGAGCCTCATAGGTATTAATGGCTAGTCGCCACCAACGCTCAAATTCTCCTTGTTTCCCATCTCTCTCAAGATCATCTCCACAGTCATCAACGGTGTTACTGAACCCTCCGAGCTGTGCTCACATCTTTCTCGAGCAGAGCTCTTTCTATTCTCTGGGTCCGGTAACCCCTTTTTTGTTGTTCGCATCCATTACAGTCAATCCCTTTTCCATCAAGTCACATAATCTCCAGCGCAAGATCAATCCCACCACAGCCAAAATGCATTGCCAAAAGTCCATCCTCTCCTTGGCCGCCCTTCTCGCCGTCGCGAGTGCCCTCCCCCTGAACATCAACCTCGGCGCATACTCACCCGCCCTGGTAGTCGGTGATGGTGCCATCGAGTTCGAGGGCGAAGAGGTTGAGAATATCGTCAACGCTCTTGAGGGCGCTGCTGTGAACGAGGCTGCCGCCGCGGCGCCCCGGGCCGTCGTCGCACCCGCCGCACCCGAAGGCGTCACCCAAGCCTCGGTAGCTCCGTTGACCATCCTCAGTGATCCGGTAAGCCTCTTGTTCCCTAAGCACCTCCACCTCCACACCCACCCCCTTCAATCCATACCGCCCCTCACCGCCCCCAACAGAAGACTCATTGACAAAAGCAATAGAACGTCTCCCTCGCCGTCCCCGGCGGCGCTAAGCTCCTTGAAGACAGGGAGCCCACACCCGAGCCCCAGCCGGAACCCTCACCGGAACCCACCACGCCAGAAGACATCCCCGCTGCCACAAAGGCCAAGCGTGACCTCGCAGGCTTTGACCGCGCGTTGCAGTACGCCGAGGCGGGCCTAACCAAAGGCCCCGACGTTGAGCTCGGCACGGGCGCCCACGGAGCGGGTGTCGGCATCATCGTGAACAACAACCAGGCTGGTGCGGCAGGGAGCGGGGTGGTGGTCATTGGGGAATAATAACGAATCTGTACCTATGCGCGCCTGGTCAAGGCACTTAGATGAGGGGAAAATTGGACGCAAGGGGTTTTGGCGTTTGGGCCTTTCTCTATCGATCAGAGCATGCTATTATTTTGCCCTTATATCGTGTATGGTGTAGCTTGTAGTGTTGGTAGATATCCCCGGCTATCCTGGTATAGATGGTGGGACTTGTCCTCACACGTCACCACCTCTTTCGCGGCTGCTGGAAAAGCCCAATTTCACAAGAACACAATACAAAAGACCAAATCTTATAAAATCCTCTCATTATTAGCCACGGTCGCCCAATTCCCTTAACATCGATGGGAGGCGAGCTCAGCTCACGAGCTACACCGCCGAACGTAGGGAGGGAGCGACAAGACGGTTGCCCATCCTCTTCCCTTGAAAACATCTACTTTACGAATGTGGCATCTAAATTAGACCACCAGGGACGCCTTTCCATATCCTTAGGGACCGCTAAAATGACAACACATATACCTGATAAACATCCATTAAACGCCGTAATGAGGACAGCCGAGGCTGTCGTCGGGGGTATCTTCCACGCCTTTCCCTTTTCCTCTCTACTCATCAAAGCCATCTGCTCCGTACCCAGTACTACCTCAAGCAAAAGGATCAAAATCTTCCTCGACGTAGGTGTCTTCCTCGTAGCCATTGTACATGGAGCTGTCGTCAACCTCCTCGTCGCCACTGGGAGCAACCGAAGCCGGGGCAGCAGCTTTGTTGACCGCGGCGGGGTTAGCTTGCACTGTAGATGGTGCTGTAGTCGCAGTCCCCGATGCTGGGCTCGGGCTCTGAAGGCCGTTGGGAGGAGGTGTGCTCTCGTCCTCATCATCGCTGCCAGCCTCGCTGCCAAGCACGCTACCGAGGGCGCTGCGGCTGCCAACGGAGCTTGTGCCGCCGTATGTGCTGCCTGGACCACGGGACATATCAAAGACCTGAGGAAGTCGGGAATAGTCTAGCTTGGTGCTAATACCCCGAGTGCGCATCATATTCATGGCGGCTTCCTCGGCCGATCCTGCTGGGCTGGCCTGTCCCTCACCGATGCGGGGCTTCTTGGTTCGATTGCGCCGCTGCTTCGGAGGGCCGTTCTCCAACATCTTGGACTCGAAAATCTTCTGCTGAACCTGACGCATGTAGTCCTTGTTGTGGTTGGCCCAAATCATCTCCTTGATTTTGACCTCTGCGTCTCCCAGCTTGCAAAACATAACCTCCGGGTCGTCTTTGAACTCGTCTTCGTGAATGATAGGATCGTCCAGTCCGCTTGCGACTGGGGTGGAGATGATGCTGGGGTCGATAGGAATATCGGCCTCGGCGCTAGAGGTATTGGCATTGTCGGCCGCGGCGTCATCCGGGTGGTGCTGTTCAATATCCTTGGTGACGGCTGCAGAAGCTCCAATTAGTTCGGGGTCGTTGAGATGCTCTTCCATCTCCTTCTCGAGATTCGCCTCGTCCAGCTCCCATGCCTCGTCGATGGGCATCTGCAGCTGGGTTTTCTTGGCCGTTGCTTTCTTGGCTGCGGCTCGAGCCTTGGCGCCTTTACCAGCAGCCTTGCCCTTTCTGAGAGAAGCCGGGACCTCGATTCCTTGCGCGGCTGCCATTGCCATCTCGCTACTCGGATCAATCTCATCATTCTCGGATCCCGAATCGTCAGACTCATGGGCTCCAAACTCGTCTGCAAGGGCCTCCAGTTGGTCATCAATCTCAACCGTGGCAGTCGTAATAACTGAGCGCTCATGTGCCTCGGGAGTAGGCTCAGGGGTCGGCTGAGTTGTGGATTCGGGGGCGGGTTCAGAGGCTCGCTGCGGAAGAGGAGGTACCACAAAACCATCCTTGTCAATGATAGGGGGAGCAGGGCTCTGCATTTGCGAGGCTGAGGGGCCAGGTGTTGGGATGCCAGCAGCCTGGTTCAACGATGCAGACTCCTCGGAGGCTTGTTCGGGTGCACTGGTTGCAGTTCTTTGGCGTTTGTCACCGCTCCCTTGCTCGCGGCCCTCGCCGGGCTGGTCATTGGCTTTATATGACTTCCTTTTGCGAGTGTGGCCCCCATGTTTCTCCTTCCATTCCTTCGTCTGCTTGTAGACCCAAGGGGGGTCATGGCTAGTCTCGAGGAAATCCTGCTCGTGAAACTCGCGAATTGTCATCTGAGCAGAGGGTACATTGGCGAACTCTTCCATGCGCTGCTGAAGCGTGTCCATGGTGACCTTGGCGATATAAACAACCTCTCTGACTGTGCGGCGGTAGTTGTGGGCTCTGGCGGCCATGATCAGAGCGGCACCACAAATGCCAGCAGGTCTGCGGCCATGCGTCATGTTGTCCTTGCGCATTCGAGCAGCGATGCGGACAGCGGACTCTGCGACCTTGTTCGTGTCGTGGTAGAACTCTAACTTGGTGGCGAAGCGGAAGATAAGATCCTCCATGATGATAGGTTTGGTGCCCTCCTTCATGTCAGGGAAGCGTGAGAGCAGATCTTTGTAGCCGCGGCCAAGGAGGAAGACATCGGTCTTGATGAGATCAGCGAAATCGATCAACATGACCTTGTTGTTAGTTTCTTTGCGGCAGACGGCGTAGAGACAGATGGCTGTCACATTCGGTTTCTTGCGGCCTTGGACAAAGTTGCTATTAGAGGCCATCTTGTAGAGGCGTAGCGCAGCATCGACCAGCTGCAGGGAGACTCTGAGCTGGTGGCAGAACTGCTGAAGGAGTGTCTTAGCTTCCTTTAGGCTTCGCTCTCTCGCCTCGCTGCCACCGCCTGCAGTTCGTCGAAATGCAAGACCACCAGATGAGCGTACAGCGCCCTGGTCGGCAGCGAGATAGCTGCCCTGGACCATGGCGGCTCCATTCGATTGCTCTCCAAAGGTGATCTCGGCGACAATGTTGTTCTCCTCGACGACCGCTCCACAGCTCAAACAGGTTCCATTCTCGACGTTTGGGTTCTTGCATCCCTTGTTACTGCAGTTGAGCCGACGCGAAGGGGCCACTAGGTTAGATGGCTGGGCAGTGGAAGACACGGTGGCTGAGCTCTCTCTGACACGCCGCTCGCGGCTCTCCTCGCGCTCCATGATGCGGCGAACGGCATTCGGTTTCTTGGGCTTGGGCTTGGCCCCGCCAACTCTGATTGTGGGAGGAGCCATGGCTGGTAGCTAAGCCGTTGAAAGGATATGTGAGCAAAGCTGGAAAGAGAAAGGCTGGAGCAAAATTATTTGTATAGTGAGGAGGTTCCCGCGGGTTGGCACAGTTGGATGAGTGAGACTGGCAAATAAATGGACGACAAGGTGAGCCACCGAGTGGGTTGCTTAAATTGCTTGTCCCCCACCAAAGTCGCGCTCGAAGCGCGATCGAGCGCGGCCGGCACTGCCTAGGGAAAATGATGCTCTCGCTTGTAATATGTTGTAATCGCTGCCTTCAGGGGGGAGCTACTCGTGGAGAAGACGGTGTAAGACGATTGGTGAGAATTTGGTGAGTGGTGGTAGTGATGGGCGATACTGGCGGTTGGGAAGTTGCGGCGGAGGAATTTTTGGAGGGGTCGAAAGTTTAGAATTGAGAATGGCCAAGTGGGATGTGCCTGCACTTTCAGACCAGGCAGGCGCTCGGGCCAATCCGATGACTCAACTGCTGGGGCGGTCTAGTCAGAGGCTGCCGGTTCGAATTGCGGTTGGGGCCGACTTTAGCTTTTTTGCTCAACGTCGCTTCTCAACCCCAAGCACCACTCTTCGCTGCCGTCATGGCTGACTCCCGCCTGGTTTGAGCTGCAAGCGGCCAATTTTTGTAGAACCTAGACTGTATCTCTTTTCCGCGCCAGCCGTGCCAGCGAGAACGCACCGCAGCTCCGTAGACTGGGCGGGCTTGGCTCCGTTGTCTTTAAATTCTTCAAGAATCTCAAAGCTTTCTGGTGAGCTCCGCCTGCGAAGAAGCCGGAACCCGGCCCGAACAGCACCATCAGGGGTCCAGGCGCCTCCCATCCTGTCATCACCCCCGCATTCGAGCTGCGCGGACAAGTCCACAGGAGGCAACCCCGCCATAGGCACATGGATTGCAACAGCAGACGCCGCAACGGGATGTAAGAGGACACGATAAAAGCCCCGATATATTCGCAATTAATTCAAGCCTGAGGGCTATAAGTTCTCCAACATGGCCATCCTAAAAGGCTCCGAGATTCTCCCATTTCAGGATCACCCCCGCGGTCCAATTCCTCTTCCCAATCGCAAACCACAGTGAATAGCCCCTAAACCAACCCCTTCGAAACATGACTACCTTCACCATCACCGCCAGCCCCGGCACCGACCTCTGGCGCAAGCCCCCGCACGCCGACATCTTCAACGGTGAGCCAACCCCCCTCGCCCCTCTCTCTCCCCCGTACCTTTTCTCCTAACCACCCCAACCGACCACAGCCCCGACAGCGGCCCCGTCCTCAGGTGCCCTCCCGGCCTTCCTCTCGGCGCGCGGCAGCTTCGCCTTTGACTTCACCGAGCGCTACGACCAAGTCGGCCTCCTCCTCACCTTCCACCCGCTGTCCTCCACAGGCCCAGACCCATCCGCATCAGCCCCGAAATGGATCAAGACGGGCATCGAGTTCTACAACAGCAAGCCTATGCTCTCGACCGTCGCGTGCGAGCGCTACGCCGACTGGAGCGTGTCGCCCCTGGGCCCCCAGGCGGCGCGGTGGACGACCATCTCGATTGAGAAGAGCACCGACGAGCACGGGACGAGTCTCTGGGTCTACCACGTCCTGGAGGACGGCACCAAGGTGCCCCTGAGGGAGATCGCTTGGGTGTTTGGGGACAACCCCGAGGGGTGGAAGGTGGAGGCTTCAGCGCTGGCGGCGAGGCCTGAGAAGGGGGCGACCGGGGATTTAGTGGTGGAGGTCAAGGACTTTGAGGTCAAGTGGGAGGCGTGATTTTTGCCTCTGCTATGAGAAACGAGCACCATTTCACAAGGACAGTCACGCATTGCGCAAAGAGACGAATATTGAGGTGGCCGACTCTCCCATTACCAAGCCCCTCGAGCGGGCGCTCCGCTGTTTGGGGGAGAGCAAGAAACGAGATCCCAACCCTCTGGGCCAAGAAACCCGCCGCGCCTCCCCCCCTAATGAATGTGGTATATACCTATGTAGGCTGTTTTGTTGGGTTTTTTTTCGTCAAGAAAAAGAGTCGTAATGTCATCATCAGTCATTAGAAAACACAAACAAACGAGCATGCGCGCGTGTGTGTGCAATGTGTTGACCGCCAGCTTTTGCGCAGAGAAGCCAAAACACCAATGCAGGCCGTGTCTTTTGTCCCCCCAACCATTAGAATAATCCACAATGTGTGTGTTGCTCGACAAAAGGGAAAGAATCTCGGGGAAAGTGAGAAATAACAAAATGCCATCGCTCGATCCCCCTTGTTCCAGTCTGGTTATTGTGTTGTGTGGCGATGTATCGAAGCCCCTAGTTCCCTGTGTATTGTTGCTGTCTTCCCAAACGCCTGGATGGAAAGCCTTGAAGAAAAGCTGAGATGGTCATCGCCCCCTGTCCCGATATTGCCCCGTGAAATCCCGCCGGGGTGGAAGGGGACCAACAAAGAGAAAAGCAAATAAAACAAAAAGACACATTTGTTTTTTGGTTGGTTGGGTTTGGAAGATGGATTTTCCAGAAAGTTGCGGCCAGAAAAACGACGTGTTGGTCGTCTTGTCGATTTCGATTCATCTGGACGACGAGAAAGTATGTGAGAAGCTGCCTGTCCCTTCCCCGATTTCACAAAAACCTTTTTCCCTTTCCCTGATGTTTTTTTTTTTTTGGGGGGTGTTGCGTGAGTGTGCTTGCGTTGGTTGCTTCCAGCGATCAATTTCGAACCAGCGACAAATGATTGCCAACCAATCTGACGACGCATTTCAGAAGAGCCCCCGACGACAAACAAACCCAAAACAACAAAACGCCAGGTCCTGCGAAAAGTTCCCATAAAACCAAAACCAGCATCCCGAGGTACCGCAAAGCAGAGAAATACAGCAAATGACGAGAGAGAAAATAGACTGGGGAGAGCAGAGAGGGCAAAGTCGGAGCCGCACAGTTGTCTTCTTGCGCGCTAGATTTGCTCAGCCATTGTACAGGCAATTAGTGAAGGCCCCCTCTCACTCCCAACAAACCTCGTATCAAAAATTGGTCGGCCAAACCTCGTGAGAAGCGAAGATTTCCACGGTGAAATGAAAGATCTCCCAAATGGTGTTTCCAATCTTGATGCAAGAGTGCGGGGGGAGCTTTGGACGAGAGAACAGACTCCAAAAACGCCAAATGCCTGCGCGAAATCAGGAGCAGAGAGGACGCGGTCCCCAGTTATACCCTCAAAAGCAACAGTCCATAATTTCACGAAATCTCATCACTTGCTTTCGGCGTATTCCCGCCGTGCGCATCCAGAATGCCAGAAGAAGAAAAACCTGTTCAATAGTATCACTCGCCTTGCTTACGCAGAGCCAGCCTTCTCAGATGGTCTTTGGGGTCCGCGCGTTGCTCGCCTCAATGACGTCGTCGAGGTGGTTGCACATGGCGACGAACAGGTCGAAGAACAGCTTCCCGCTTCCATCGCCGTACACGTCGCTGCCGCCCTTTTCCATCTCGGCCTGCATGGTGCCGCTCCGCTTGAAGGTCTTGCGGCACCGGATGATGAGCGCTAGGTAATGGGCGCGTAGGCGGCTGTCCGAGTCGGGTGTGTGCGCGTAGCAGTATTGCGCGCTGCGGAGGATGGTGCCGACATCAATGCCGGACTGCAGTCCTTGCTTCCGCAACGCCAGCCTCTTGAGCTCCTCCAGCCCATAGCGCTCCGCGGCACAGTAGACGACCGTGTCGCGGAGGAGGTGCTGGCCGATGCTCGTGAGGTACACCGTCGCCTCGACAGCCGAAGGGGTCTGGGGGGTGTTCCCCTGGGCTGCGCGGCCACCTCCGATATTGGGTGAGTCGTAGATCGTCGGGGAGGTTTGGGGTGTGGCCCGACGGGGGAGAGAGTCCTCAAGCTCCCAAGAGTTGCGGTGCTTGTTGTGAAGCAAGCGGGGGTAGTAGTCGCCCTTGTAGAGATACTCGAGGATTGCGCTAAAGACCTCCGGCTCCTCGTCTGGGAGCGCGATCCGCTTGTTCTGCGCATCGAGATAGTTGCCACGCAGCACCTTCTCGAAGAAGGGCGCTTGGCAAAGAACGTCCTCGTGTGCTGCAAACAGCCGTCCTTCGCGGCCCACGGTCAGGGTGACAATGGGCGACGGGGCGATGGACTTGTCGGTGGACCTCGCCTGCGCTGACTGCATGCGCGAGGTCTCATCGCTCGTGAGCGACCGTTGCAACTTCGACACCTTCTGGGGATCCCGCACGGAGCCCTTCTTCATCAGCCTCGCAGACTTATCCACGCGGTGTTGCGAATCCATCGTCGACGAGACGGCCTCCCGCTGAGAGGCGCCGCCGTCGCGGGACCGGAACGAGCGCTTGAACATGGTTGCTGCCTGCGGTTTCGGTCGATGGAGATGAATCGATCGGAGCTGGATGAAGCCGTATTTGGAGGGGGGCTCGAGACGTGCGGGACGGCAGAAAGGGAAGCAAAAAGAAAAGACAGATGGGGTCTGTTTTGCTTGCTGCGACCTTTTATGCAGTTTGGAGAGAGCGGCGAAATGAATGTCGGATCGGAGGAAAAAAGAGAGGGAAAAAGAATGACGCACAAAAACGATTGACGGGGTCCGGGCGGCGCTATCTCATAGAGAGACTCTTCGAGATAGCTCCAGCGGATAGCTTTGCGACCCTTGGGTTGTGTGTAGAGGGGGGGGAGGGAGAAAAGAAGGGGGGGTTTTGGAGAGGGGGTGGGCGATATATTTATATCACGAATGTGGGGTGTGACTGAGGTGTGTGCCTGGAAAAGCAGCGGCGGGATCGACACAAAACAGCCAGGGCTGGGGTTGCAGCGAGACCAGTTGACATGGGGTGGCCAGGCTGGGCATCTTGAGGCTGCTTCGTCATTGGCAGGGGTCCTGATTTTGACATCCAGTCAACGGTCTGGCGCTTCACCCGGTCGCGTGCATCCAAGAATTGCAGGTCTTGCAGGGCGGTCTTGCGTGGCATCTTGCGCATCTTGCGCATCTGAGTGCCATGACTGGTACTTGGCCATGGTGAATCGGGAGTGCAAGGCAAACTGTATGATCGTGACAGCGCTTCTTGATCGCCCGAGAGGAACCGGCCGACAGCTGCTCCCGCTTCCGAGTGTTGACTGTGGGTTGTTATCTTCCTCGGTGGGAGGCAACGGGAAGGTTGTGAGGGACTACGGGATGGGACGGCTTGCTCTGCCAACTGCCCTGCCTGCATGGCAATGGATCCCACCTGCCTGCCCGCCAGCCAGCTCGCGTAGCCTCAGCTAAGGATGTCTTCTCTTGTGACCTGCCACAGCGAATTGAGATTCACAGACAGCTTCCATTCCAATCGGCAACTTTCTGCATCTTCTTTGCCTCATGTGAGCCAATTGGCATATCCTGGCCACTGGCAGCAGAGCAGAAGAGCATGTCTCGTCGCACAGCCTCACAGCCAGCGCTTGTTTGCTCACCTGTAAGGTATTCCGCATTGGATGGTTTTTTTTGCACATTTGCGCCCGCAACAGCTGTGACCCACCTGGGTGTGCAGATGGCAGAGGCCTCAGAGACGCCGAAGCACTCCGTTTGGCCGCTTTGGCTGTGTCGTTGCCTCGTCACGTCTCTCTCTGCCTGAAATGGGCCACTAAAGTCTAGATGTCCTGCATGAATACCTCCCGCTCTTCAATCAGCTCCCACCGCGGCTGTCGGCGTGCATTTGACGTGATTCGTGATTTGGTGGGAAGGGCCTCGATGTGAAGATTCCCATGCAACCCATCAAGAAAGAGCAGTGGGGTGATGATAGCGAGTTGAGACAGACCCAGACAGCACCCCGCTCGATCCAATGGGCGGTTGTGCTGGGGTAGGCTAAGAACACGGCCGCATTGCTGACTTTCACTAGGCCACCATTCGGAAACATGCTTCCCCACACTGGCTCCAGCCGTCGCAAAGTACCTCAACGACATCATGTGAAGGTATGTGAAGCTCATCCATGCACATCATAACATGGGGGTCAAAGATCCAGGGGAAATTGGTGCTGACGACGAGCTTGGAAATAGGATGAATTGAGCTCGTCTGACTGTCTAGACAGCCCATGCACTAGGTCTGGTCTGATAACTGCTCTGAACACCAGCCTGTACTCTATGCTGTGACCACGAATATCACGATGAACCCCCCCCCTGCTTTGACTCATAGTGTCTCCCTACCGAACAATAAGAATGCCCAGACCAAAAAAACTCTAGCATCTTCAAGAAGGAATAACAGAAAGCTCCCCACAGCGTCGGCCGACTTCTTGCCCACATGTCGTCGTGTCAGTGCTGACGCAAGAAAGGCGAACCCCGGAATCTGCCAATATTATAGACTAGGCCGTGCGGTCTGGATTCGCATCGACTCCATCATGACCTAGCGATTTAGCGTTGCTGTGCTCTGTTCGCACGCTGAAACTCCTCCCGCACGTCGTCCACAATATCTCGCGCAACATCCCGTGCAACATCCCGTGCAAAATTAGCCGTAGTGGTGAACGGCTGCGATGGTTCATCCCTCCTGGTGACAAGCTCGCGTATGCCAATGAGGCCATATATATACGCAAAAACTGGTAGCCCGCCGTATCAGCACAATAATCTTCTCACCTGCAGGTGATAAATGGCCTTGATGCAGGACCAGGATTGCTCACCTATTACACCCAGGATCACAAACGAGACCGAGTATGCAACCACAATCTCAGTGTACTCCATCTTCTCGGGGTCCATCCAGTAGTAAGGGTACTCGCCAGTCAGAATCTTGCCGAATGCTGCCCACCCAAGATATCCGGCCAGGATAAACATGATGGAAAAGACGTGGCTTGCAACAGGCTGGGTCCAGAGGTGTCAGATTTTTCCTAGCCCGAGAGGATCATGGCACTTACAACCTGGCGCTTGATGCTGTTCAGGCCCAGAATTTCAAGGAAGGCGATGAATACTGTGACCACCCACAGGTTGATGATGCAAAACGGCTGGAACCATCCCGATCCGAAAAATTCTTCCACTGTGTCTTGTTAGTGACCTCGCAACGAGATGCGGGGCCAATGGCAGAATCTGACTTGATGAATCCTCCTCTGCCTCCCCCTCGGGAAACCGACCATATCCATTAGGCACCAGGACTGTCCAGTAGATGATAGCGTTCATCAAGACTACCACATGGACAACGGTATAGAACAGGCTGAAGTAGAAGCGCTTGCGTGAGTGAATCGTCTGGACTGGAGGTGACATTCTTCGCAGAACCCTAGACTCCCACCGTGTGTCATTGTCATCAACGTCAGGGTAAAAAAGGTGGGTAAAGCTCCAAGACTGTGGAAGAGACAAAGGTTAGTCGCTAATGACAGCACCGCGCTAGGTTGCGAGGAGCAAGTGTGACATACAAAGGCAACAAGGTGGTAGAGCCACAAGAAGAAGAATGCCAATGACGAGAACTGGAAAATAATCTGCCAAGGGGTGTACTCTGCGTCGTCCTCCTCGCCCTCATCGAGAATGTTGATCTGGTACTCAACTTTGTAGTGGAGGAGCACGATGCCGAGGGCTGTCAGATAGGCGAGGACGGCGGCTCTTAGGTAAACCAAGCCGGTCTGGCTGATACCGCCCCATGGCGAGTGGCAAACACGAAGGAAGATGGGCTGCAAATGTCAGAAATCCCAATACGCCTTGGGTCAAACAAGAGAGTGTGCTGGGGCACAAACATGGTCCTGGACATGAGCCGACCCAATGGGTAGCAGAGGAGATGACTCGGTTCGAGCGGACATGGCGAACAGCCAGCGGCCGGAGCAGGCGTCTGGTGGCACGGAAAGGAGACAAAATGGGACAGGATTTCCTGGGGTCAAATGACAATGCTGCGGGAATGGTGCGGGTTTCTGAAGGTACGGTAACGGTGGATTCTCCCCAACCCAAATGAGGAGACCAAAACAGAGAGAAGCTGGTTTTGGCCAAGGTGACAAGTGTGATAAACGGGACTCGGAGAAGGGAAAAGTATTTGCAGACAACGGAGCGAAGAAATCTTGAAAGCAACAAAAGTATCGCCTCCCAATAGACACTCTTTCCTTGTAAAGAGATATCGGAGGCCCAATTGCTCATTCGCCTGCCCGCTACTGCCTGCCGCCAAACAAGAAGAAGGGGAAGGGACACACGCGATGCGAGATCATACCTAGGTAGGTAATGGAAGGTACTTGCTTGCCAGCCTACCTTAGGTTGTCATACTTGCCTTATCTTACCCAAAGTACCTTACCTTTAGCTTCCAGCTTCCTTCCCGACAAGATGTTTTTCTAAAGCTGAAGGGGCTTGCCATGAGGCTTGCTCAGCATCGCCCATCATCATCCCCAAACTGGACATTCGTTATCTTTTTCTCATTTCGTCTGGGGAAGTACAAAGAGCGGTATCTCTAACTAGTGTGCTAGAATATGTGTTCTAGCATCAAAGAACAAAATATTTATCGAAGTTCGTTGTTTTGGGTCTCGTGCCTTGTCTCCACGCTGCTTGCTTGGGGAAGCTGCTCAACCCTGTCGCCGCCGGGTCTTGGCGAAGTACCAGCAGCCCCACATTTCTGCTGCGCTCCAATCACCGGCTGCCAATTCAACCTCTCGCGACGTGGTTACCGTGTCCCTCCAACGCTGACGGCATACAAAGAGTATCTGAATATCCAATTCTCCAGGCCGACACCGACTGCCCTTGAAGCCGGCGACAACTATTATTCTGCACTTGAATCCCACAACCCCACGTCAAGCGCTCCCATATTGCCGCCACAATGTTGTCTAGTCTACAAAACCCGCGGCAGGCTGCCGCGCAGCTGATGAACTTTGGCCTGATTCTTTCGACAGCATTCATGGTACGTTCTGCGCCCAACCTGCACGAAGTGATTCGACTGCTGACGACCGGCTGCAGATGTGGAAAGGTCTTTCCGTCATCACCGACTCGCCCTCCCCGATCGTCGTTGTGCTCTCGGGCAGCATGGAACCGGCCTTTCAGCGCGGCGACCTCCTCCTCCTCTGGAATCGCAACATCTTTTCCGAAACAAGTGTTGGCGAAATCGTGGTATACAATGTGAAGGATAAGGACATCCCGATCGTGCACAGAGTCGTTAGGAAATTTGGCCTTGGGTTCGTCTCCCTATGCCCAGCATGGCCCAGCTGGCTGTGGTAGAAGTACTAATGGTGGCTTCCAGGCCGCGCGCGAAACTCCTGACAAAAGGAGACAACAACAATTCCGACGACACAGAACTATATGCGCAGGGGCAGGACTATCTTGTTAGGAAAGACATCATTGGGTACGGAAAACTCGATCTCCTTGCTTCTCAGCTTGCCCCTCGCTCCCTTCACTAACCCAGAACTAGGAGTGTGGTTGGCTTCCTACCCTTTGTGGGCTATGTTACGATTATGTTGAGTGAGCATCCGTGGTTGAAGACGGTCATGCTAGGTATAATGGGCCTGGTGGTGGTGCTGCAGCGCGAATAGAAACCCCGAGGATGGGAATGCTAGCCTTTTTCTCCTGGGCGGCCCAGCCAGAGTGGTGTTGGTTTTGCACAACCAAAGTGCTAGTTTTGCCCCCATATCGAAATGCCTTCCCAGGCTGCTGCGAAGTCGCAGCCAGTGTGTAAACACTCGCGGCGGTCAATATAGAGATCGCCGCGCTGGTGAGATGGCAGGCCATCTTGCCAGGTATGTACCCATGCACTGCGGTTGACGCCGATCGAATTCTCGCATTCACCGTATTCACTGCGCGACCCTTGATTCGCGACTTTTTCCCACGCCAAGACGCCCCTGAGCTGCTGCGCCGTTTGGCCCAAGTTCAATTTGACGCGACAAAAGCTGCGTTTCGGAAAATATCATTCTGAAAAACATTGTCAATTTTGAGATAGTCACTACTCTGTATTTTTTCCTCGTCTTGCTTGGTCCTTGCCGGCGCTGTGAATTTATCGCACAACCGGCAGCAAACTCTAGACTATAGGCCGCCCTTGTTTTTCTTCTTTTTCTTCCCAGATAACGAAGGCGACAGAGGGAGCGGCAGATGAGCTCACAACAGAGACGATGGACGTTGCACCCCCTCAGGCGCAAGCAACGTCGCAACAGCAGACAGCAGAAACACCGCCAGACTACTCACGGACAACACCACCAAGACGGACGACAGAAGCTCCACCTTCTTATGCGACGACGCTTCACCGAGCAGACTGGGTACTACTGGTCCCGTTCTATAATAAACATTACACTGCAAAGCTTGCGGCCGGGGGAGCATCGTTGCTAGTGTCGCCCATCATTATCGGCCTGCTCGCAGCTTTTGTAAAACAGTCTGCAGCTCATTTGCAAGACA
The DNA here is from genome assembly GCA_033439745.1 of Lasiosphaeria hispida. Lineage (NCBI taxonomy): Eukaryota > Fungi > Ascomycota > Sordariomycetes > Sordariales > Lasiosphaeriaceae > Lasiosphaeria > Lasiosphaeria hispida. The sequence continues at coordinate 3,924,240 of JAUIQD010000004.1, forward strand.
CGGCTTCTGGCTTCACCGACGCCGCAGGCTTCGCAGCGGTGAGTAGCCGTTGAGGCCTAATTTTCCGTGGCCCGACAGCTGACAATTGTGTCTAGGCCGGAATTGCCATGTTTTGGACATTTGCTGAGTTTATGACTCTTTATTTGTCCGGTCGTCATCGGAGCATCCATCCCGGGCTCCATGTAGCCGTTCATTCCGTCATCTGGCTTACAGCCCTGGGTTCTGCCATCAACAATACGTTCTGGGTGCAATCCAGGTCATTCGACACCAAAATTCACTACCAGGAAGACACTCCGTATTCTGCCTTGCTTGCCCTCAGTCGAGTGCAAATGGCTCTGATTGCTTTTGACGCCTGCTTGCTACTGATCCACCTCGGCATGTGTTTCCGTAGCTGGATGGACATGCGTCACATCGATATTATCAACAAAAAATACGTCCAGGTGCCCGAGGAGTTGCCCGAGCAGGTCTCCGTTTCAATGGACCAGACGCCGTTGCAGCGGACCGGAAGTGACCCAGTCCCTCCCTATTCACGTGTCTAGTCTAGACATCGCTGGGCTTGTATAAAAGACGACCCTAGGCACGGGGGCAGATAGCAACTGGGAGCTGCGTCAATCGGCCACTTTTTTGCCTATACCATACCGCAACCATGAAGTTTACCACGCTCATCACCCCTCCTCGCCCCCGTGGTCAGCGCAACGACAGAGATGAGCAAGGCCATCATTATCAAGGTGCCCGCAGACCTGCAGGATCTCGCGGCGCAGCTCGTGGCACCGATCGATGCGTCGTTTGTAGAGGCGATTCACGACTTTCACGGCTTCTGAGACTGGCCGGGTGTGGGTTGGGTACCTAATAAGCAAGAGCAAACCAGGCGAAATCTAGCGAGCGAAGCCACTTGACGGCGGACATCTGATGCTATCCAGCACGTGTTTGCGCACCTCATTTCCCAGTGACCCAGTTGCTCCCGGCCACATTTTGAGGCACGCCGTCATGACCGGAGCGATCAGTATTACGCTCAAGCCCCTATCCGAGTCCAAACCGTGCAGGAAGACCAATGCATACAAGCTTATGGGAGATCGTTCAATCGACCTTCTATGTAATAACACCAAACTCTGCTATCGGCGTACGATCAGTCGCTCCCGGGCTAGAAAATAGAGGCAAGTGTCAGAGCCTGATCGCTTGTCAAACTGTCGCCATTTTCACCAAGGCGGGCTGACCATCAACTTCAAGTTAAACAAGACCTGCTACTAGTAGGAACTAGCATGGTATAAAGTAGTAACTTAAGAGTGCCGGGAAACAACCGGATGTTGCTAGCATCCAATTTATCAGTTTATTTTTCAATCGTCGCGCCAAATCAGCCCGCTACACGTGCCGGGACGATGACGGACTCCGATGGCAAACATTTCTTTTGAAATCGCTGAAGTCGTGTCGTCATGAATGTCAGCGGCGCCGCCCATCCTTGAACCGCCAGAATTCCCACTGTTTGTTGCTGGCCACGTAACACTTCTTTATAAAGGACCAGAAAGCGGCCGATTTCTTTTCGCAGTTGGGATCAATTCTTGGCCTCTTTATTGAATATCGACAAGTTGAATTCCTCGTCCTACATCACGCACCCAGCCGCCTCATTTCACAACAGAATCCCATCCCAGCTAACGATTCATCATGTCCAACGGTCACCAACTCGAGAGGAAGCCCCTAACCCCGCCCCTCGAGCTCCAAGACGACTCGTATGTCTCCCGTCCAGGGCACAAGAACGAGCCTGCCCCCGTGATGTCGGATGGCGAGCGAGTCGAGGACTCGGCCAATGGTAGCGATGCCAATAGCGATGCCCAACTGGGTAAGCCTAGTACTCTTTTGGCCGCATCAAAATCCCAGATCCAGTGCAGTAGCTGACATACGCACTAGAGCGGGACGACAAGGAAGCCATCAGCAAGTCCAACATCATTAATGAGCGCACCAGAGGCGTTGCCAAGCCCAAGGGCACGTATGCCGAACCCGGTGACGAGGAAGGTCTTCCGAAGAATGACGGGACCAGTTCTACTTGATGCTTGTCACGGTACGACGTTGAGATACTCCGTCACCGCGGAACTGAGTGGTTTGCATTTTTATTTTGCCTTTTAATTAGGCAGTCATTATACGCTTGATAGCGCATGTAGTTATCAGACATAAGCATTCGTAAGGCTTACTCGTTGCCTAACTTTTTGCATTGATACATACGCTACCTTGGGGTAACATGAATAGTGCGCCAATATCCGAACGATCATTTTTTATCCAAGTCTATGCATCAAGTAATGAATCTATGCGCACGCACTTGATGTATTCTGCCGGTCGCATGCTCTAGATACACCCCTCTAGCATTTTAGCAATCGCAATTACCAACTGAAAGTGTCAAACCCGATGCACTAATTGACTTTGCAAAACAGTAGGACCCAACAACAAGATCAGCACTCTAAATCTGCACTCCTTGCAGTGCCGCACAATTGGGTTGAGACCTAATCATCTGAAAACGCCGAATCCGTGGTATTTAAAGTGCTGAGAATTCTGTGGTGGCTGGCATAAGGATTTGATGGCTGGCATGGAGGGGTTGCTTAATTAGCATACGCCCTCCGTATGGGCTTTGGAAGGCGGTGAAACTAGGGGGAAGTTTTCCCCACATTTACCTCTAACCCTTCAAGGTAGTGCGTCCCTATAACATCCCATCTTAAATGATAACACCTCTAATGATAGACGTTCTTGGGTTTTTAGAAGGGTTAGAATTGGCTCCATCCTCGTTACGAGGATTTAGTCCTACTAGACAAAGTCAAAAGGATAATACTGGCAAGCTGCCAGTGCCGATACACTCATTACGACGAAATATATTGAATGAACATCACTTGCAAGAAGAGTGAAACTTGACCCTGGGCGCAGGCAAGTGTACCTTGGTATCTCTTGGCTCTCAGCAACGCGCCTAACGGGCAATTATTATCATGATTATAGGTACTCCAAAGATCCAACACTATATCAGCAGAAAACCCTCCAAAGATCCAACACTATATCAGCAAAAACCCTCCACAATACACTCAACTATCGCTTTACGTCCCAGTCGCCTACGGCGAGAACCCAGGACGTTAAACCAAATCAATCAACTATCGCTTTTCGGCACGCTAGTCTAGGTAGTCTAGGCGGGTACCTAGTCAGGTGCTGCGGTCCATCATGATGTAATTAATACCAACCGTCATCAAAATCGTTACTTCGTTTCGTGTATGCCGTCATGATAAGAACTGAGAGCCAAGTTTTGCTCCCAGAACCACAACTCCGCCCGAGACCGATTTTCTTGCCCAGAGTGCCCGAGTAAGGAAAATCGAGCGCAATCGAACGCCTGCGTACCCCGCGTTACCCCCGAGAGGAACCTCAACGGCCACGGCTCATCCACCTTGACAGGCTCCCTCGAACAATTATGCCAGTTGTCTCCAGCTGGATAGCCTGCCAGTGAGACGCCGCCTAACAGAAGAAAAGAGATGCACTACTCAACTCTGACGCTGCGCCATCGCGACAACCCCGCTCATCATCTCCATGTTATGCATCAGTTCCCTCTTCTCCAGATACAGCCTTCTCCGCCCCAGCTCAAGATCCTTAATTCTCCTTGTCGCCATATCCAACACTTCGGCTTTGCTGATCCTCCGATCCTCCACACCACCGGCCTCATCTCCAATCCCCCTGATGCGAGGCCGAGCGCCGCCGCCGTCGACTACCTGTATATCGTCTTCGCCGTCCCCATCGTCCTCGTTTCCGACCTGCCGCTCAGCAGGCAACACGGCTAGCAGACGTTCAAACTGTGCATTCAGACGGTTACGGTACTGCTTCTCGACAAGGTTGTGGTTGCGGCGGGCACGGCGCTCGTCAGGTGTCAGGAGGCCGTCGGCGTCGGCGTCGGCGTCGGCATCGGCGACGCCAGATGTCGCCAGCGATGAGGGTGGAGACGGCATGGTGTTAGTCTTGATCGATGTACGGGGCTTGCGCGAGGCAGTGCGGAGCTGGATGCTGTGACTACCGCGGCGGCCGGTACCGCGTTTATTGGCAGGCTCAGTCTCGGTGATTTTTGCTGAGGGCAATGTGGAATGGCTGGGCTTGCATCTCGTCTTGGTGTTGTTTGACCTTGGCTTTGAGGTGCGAGATGGGGGGCTGCTTGCTACGGCTGACGCGCTGGAAGTGGCGGACCATGATCTCTTCAGACTCACGGGGGTGCTGATCGGAGGGTCGAGGCCGTCCCCGGGAGAGACCAAGTCTGGCCCGCACGACTCCGAGTCGGTCTCGGCGAGCCAGCGTTCGGGAGAGATGGGCCCATCGGTTGGGAAGTAGCTCATGGGAGTAAGTGGTGTTTCCAGAGGCGACTGTGAGAGTTTTCCCGCGGCCGACCACTCCCGCAAGTCCTCTGCCGAGTTGGAGTAGTAAACCGGTGCGCCGTTTGTGATTTGGAGTTGGCTCTTTTCAAAAGAGAAACAATCTCCCATGGTCTTATCGAGGTAGGGGTCTGGGGAGTATGCCAGGTCGGTGTAGAAGGTGCTGTCATCGGCCCACGTCGCAAAGTCGACGGCCTGGTCGTGGCCGTCAAAGGTTGTTGTCATGGGCGAGAGTCTTGGCTAGGGAGCGAGCAAGAAGTGTCAGTTTACAGAGCACCGGTTACCAGGGGGTAGGTAGCTTGTTCTTACCTTGTTCCTGTCGAGGCCGAGCCGAGTGTTGAGTTGGGCTGCTGTGCTGTTATCCATGGCGGCGGCAACCGGTGGCGAGCAGGTAGTAGTAGTCTCGTATTCGTCCACTGTCGTGCTGCGATGCGGCTAGCGAGGAAGGGCAATGGCAATACAACACCCGAGTAGCTACCTGTCTGTAGCAGGAGGTGGGTTGCAAGTGTGTATGGTGTCAAAGACAAAGTGTTGATGATATGAAGATCGCAACTCCCCCAGAGTGGCCGGGGCTACTGTGATAGGACTTATATATACCCGGCTTTTCTCCATTCTCAAAGTCTGAGGACGAGACGGAAGAACGAGGGGAAGAGGGACGGAGGGGGTGAGGCAAGTGACCGGACGGGACTCGCGGCTCTCGGGCATTGGGCCCTTTGACAGGATGGAAGTGGATTTGCTTCCAATGGGCCGGCTGGCTTTCAAGCCCAGACCAGTTCGCAACAAGCGCATGGGAAAATAAGGTGCCTCCACTTCCCGTTCGAGGGACCCCGAGCCGAGTGCCATTCTAGGCAGGCGGTAGGGGTGCCACGGACCATACTCGGGACGGGCATCAATGGGAGGGTTGGAAATGCTGAAGTTGCAACTTGCAACGAGTGATGGGAGTCAGGCGCTAGCCCATCATCCATGGTGGATGATTATGTGTGAGGGAGCGCTGGGCAAGGTGGAGGTCGAGCGAAGTCGATCGAGGTCGCGAACGAATGACAAGCCACTGTCAGATCATGGCGAAAGGGTCGATGTACGCGACCCTGCTGGCTGCAGCCTGCTTTGAACGCACCCTACAAAACCGCATACAAATGGCGCCACTGGCCACTGGCCACTGGATCGCGGCGGGGTCAGGTCGTGCAACAGATCAGGGCCCATCCATCCACACCAGCCCATGAGGTTCTAGATCCTCCGCCTTTCGGCTGTGGCAGCCCCCCCATGCCGCTCGCTAAGTTTTTGGGGCGCAAATCTCTGATCCCCTGGCATTCTTGGCTGTGACGGAACCTCAGCATCTGCCCGTCTCATGGCTCTCGACTACGCAGCGCCGAGCAGCCCATCAGAATAGTTGTGCAATTGCGTTCGTCAACAGACTCAATAGGCGCAATGCCAATGTAAAAAGCCAAGTGCCAAGGTCTTCCACGAGGATCGGATGGAAGGCGGGCAGGCGGGCAGGGCGGGGAGGGCGGGGGAGGGCGGACAAGCGGATCGCCTTTCTACACTAGCAGTCTTGGCCATGACAGCCGTGGACCCTGCCGATCCGCCAGTGGTGATCCCGCCGCCTCGGTCGTGGAAGAGAAGAAAGAGAGCGTGAGAGCGTTCCGGATCTAAGATTCAGCCCGAGCCATCTACGTCCGGCCAGATCACGAGCCTTCCGCGAACGAACTGCTACTCAGTACACTCTGCCACCGCGGGGGCCGCCCTCATCAATGAATGGGATAACTTTCAAAGCAATGTGTCAGGGTCAGTCAGTCCGGGTCAAGATCGGGGTTTCGACCGCATCGTTCGAGTCGCTCGGTTTCCGCCGATGCGGTGTCCTAGTATTCTACCAGCCAGCGACTGTGGGGTGTCTGACATTGCTGGCCCATCGAGATCTAGACCTTCGAGCGTGCTCTGCTGGCGATGTTTTCTCTGGGCCGAGCAAGCACTGAGCAAACGCGCTGGCACATGTCTCCCTCATTCTCTTCTCCGTGAAATTGGCACAAAACCTGGATTTTCTATCGACTTCTCAGACACTGCTGCCGGGTGTATCTTTTCCTGCAGCAATGTTTGCGCCAAGAGGATCGAGCTAGGGTTGGCCGCCTCCCCTCAAACGACTTTCAGACGCAGTCGATAGCCATTTTTGCAAGATATTCTGAATGGCCGCTCTTATCAAAAGCCCGGAAATGATCCAAGAAGCCACGCACCACTCAGCTTCCAATCGCCAGGCCACGGCCGAACGATGAAATCCCTGACAACGAGACATTGCAGAGCCCGCACTAGTCCTGCTCCCCTTTCTTGGCAGTTGAGTTTCCTGCGGTGTATAGCCTTGCTTCCAAGGGACCTACATCACGGGACATAAGGGAGATAGGCGTACAATGACGTAGTATCTACGAGATGCGCACCGCCTAGTCTAAGTCTAATTGTTGACTGTGCGGGCTGCTGTTTTCCGGCCAGGTGCTGGAGCTACCCCCATGTTCTCTGGCCCACATCTGTTCCTTTCATGGAAAAACTACATGCCGCAAAGCCCATTCCCACCTCGCCAAAGCACCAATGGTGAGACTACATTGCTGCACCTCGGTATCTGACGCTAGTTTCCTTGGTCTGGATCTCCTGCTAAACATTTTGTCCTTACGATAGGGGTATAGGGTGTAGTGAAACGGCCAGGCGCTTAAACTTCTTTCGTCAAATTCTATAATACCTTAATTGAGGTTCAGTTTCTGAAGCCTCGACAGCTGGCCGGCATGGTTGTATGGAAGTGAGCTCAAGCCAAAAAGTTGCGGGATGCTGAATGTATTATTTCGATCCATTCACAACACCCATGTTTCAAGGTACATTAGCTTAGGTTAGCGACAGAACCCGTCTCGCCCCCCACTATGACTGGAACCTCGCAGTGGCTAAAAGGAAAGCCAACACTGCGAAAAACGACTGCGAGTCGCGAACCCGCGAACTGCGGATTGGCTCCTCGCGCCCACCATATTGATGACAGACAGGTCGACCTCGGTTGAACACACACCCCAACAAACGACATCCAGCAACGGCCCATTTTAAGGGTCGCCACTCCATATCCCAGTCGCCCGGGTCTCCCAAACGGGCCGCGCCGTTGAGTCCAGCACTAGGCCAACCCCCAAACCCCGTGACCCCCCAAAAAGAATACGTAGGTAGACGGGAGGGGAGGGAAGAGAAAGAACCTCCGCTTCCCCAAACACTGCAATAGAAACAAGGACTCGATACGAATGGGCTGGGTGCGTGGGTCTTTGCTCGCTAGCTCGGGATGGGGTCTTTTGATGGGGCCTTTTTTTTCTTCTCTTTCGCTGAGGAGCGGGCCAAGGGCCGTTGACGTGGTCTGCTCCGGTAGGCTAGACGGTTCCAGACATTGCAAAGTGTGCAGCGGGCGATTGGAACAAGCGTGGAAGCGCATCCGTTTTATTACGACACTAGGGCCAAATGGATGGGGTAAGGCAAAAATCAGACGGCAAGAAGGCGTGCGCGCGCAACAATAAGAAGGGGGCCGTCCTGGACCCTGATTTTCTCAGATGTGCATAGTTCTCGAGCACTCCAATCACTCAAAACTTGGAGTCCGCCCTAGCCTGACGCCCTGTTCGATGAGCCGATTCCATGGCAACGCGGCTTCGACATTTGAGAACATGTGGGGTAGTAGCCTCCCCCTTTGAGGCCTTCAGGCGCCGCCAATCTAATAATGAGAGGACAAGGTAACACCTGGGCAGGAAAGTCAAGGAGCAGGCCAAAAGCTCTATTCTCTCAATCCTCGATCTGTTGGATAGCACGCCTATCTTCACACTTTTTCTAAGACCGGAACAAGACTCGGACGGCAATATCCCCGACAAGACTGAACAGGGTGTAACAACCAAAACGACTCAGGCCCTACTGGTTATTCGAGGGCAACTTGAGAGGCAGCAATAAGTTGGATCGGATGGGTATTCCGAGGCATCATCAGTCCTCCTCATCGTCACCGCCGGCGGCGAGGGCTTCATCCTCACCTTCGTCTTGGGTATCCGGGGCGGACACGACCTTGACGGCCTTGGTGGGAAGAGCATCCTCCTCTTCATCAGCTTCTTCTTCATCTTCGGGCACATCGTCTCCATCTTCATCAAACTCTTCTTCTTCCTCTTCGCCCTCACCCTCATCCTCACCCTCACCATCACCCTCACCCTCACCCTCGCCCTCGACTTCTTCCCCGTCTTCCTCGTCACCGTTGGCGACGACCTTGCCGTTCTTTTGGGGCGCGGCATCAGGTGGGGAAGGAGCAGTCTTTATCTTCTTCTTGGGGGGAGCTTTGTCTGCTGGCAAGTGTCAGTTGGCCTTCCTATCCTGGCGTCTAGTGTTGTTGATAATGATGGTGGTCCAGAGTGGGCTTTCTATCAGGGGGTAAAGGGGTGAAGCCCTAAGCTCTAGAACCATGGCGATCCTCTTACCTGCGACCACATTCCCCTCTTCCACTTCTCCAGCATCATCTTCTTCATCAAAATCCTCGTCGTCTTCATCGTCATCGACCTCTTCCTCTTCCTCGTCGCTTACATATCTAACCAAGTTGAGCGTCAGTATTATGCTTATTGCAGAGTCAAGAACGATGTGTATGTACGCCTGGTTTGGGTGCCTAGGATAGGGAGCCTCTTGCGATGCAGACGAGAAAAATCCCCAGAGGCCAACGCGACTGATGGACACAGCGGCAGAAGGCAACGCAGACGATGGGAGCGCAGCTTTGCGCGGGAATGCGCCGGCAAAAATACCCACGGCGGCTTGTCGAGCTGCAGTCGCGTCGTTCTGCTGATGGATTCCACGGGATCCGATGTGCTGTGCGACAAGGGGAAAGCAACTTACTCTTCTTCTTCCTCATCGCCGCTGGGGAGGGAGACGAGCTCATCCTCCTCCTCCTGCTTTCTCTTACGGCTGGACATTGCGCGAAAGAGCTTGAGGGTGTCAATTGGAAAGTATCGGACTTGTTAGGGGTTCTGGAGAAACCGGTTTGATGGCAGCGAGATGGAAAGTGGTTAGGAGGAAAAAGAGAAAGAAGGAAGGAGAGGCTGCGAGGGAGGAGGAGTTCGGGGGGTGGTGGGCGATGAAAGGCTGGGAGCTCTACGAAAAGGTACGTACCTTTGCCTACAAAACAGAGGAGAGGGAAAGGGCAGAGGCAAAGGGGGTGAGGAGGGGAACCACAGGTGGGTGGTGGTGGGACTGGTGGGCGGCAGAGAGGAGCGAGAAGTCACAGAAACAGGCAGAGGGGGGGAAGCTTCAGCTCCCCCGAGCCTGCTGCGGGAGCTTGGCTCACTTGGCCATCCACGCAGACGTTGGGGAGGGTCACTGAGGTAAGCAGCCGAGGACGGGAGCTGACAATCACAACCTCAGGCACCTACCCAAAACTGCCTATTGCGCGTGGAAGATGGGGAAGTGTGAGGGGGACCGCATCGTGCAGTGACCTACGGCTGTGGATGCATGGGGAAGGAGGGGAGGGTGGGAACTTGGACCACATTCTGGTCCATGCTGCGATTACTGCCTCACTGTATGTGCACTGTATTTATAGGGTAGCACTGGACTGAGAGGAGCTGGAGAACAATCCTGCTTTCTGAGTGGATCTGGAGAGGAGCTCAGACCCCCCAGATTGCTCATCCCTGTGGGTTGGTACTTGATGACACACAGCTTTCCTGCGAAAACAGCCGTATTTAGGGGGGCTCGAGGAAATGCGGTGCTCGCCGCTTGTGAATCATGTCGAGCATGATGCGCAAAACAACGTCATTGTTATCTGGCTGTCTGTCCTAAATCACGTGATGAACAATGCCTCATCCTCGGCCAAAATATTCCGCCGCGCTAAACAACCACTCCTGGCACCTAGGTATTGTGTGACCGACTCTTTTTTCTGACGCAATACATTCTACACTAGAGCGATTACGGATCCGTACATGTGGCTGAATATCATGAATTTCGCTTGAAATATTTCAGCTGAGTGCCATTACTTGGTGTAGGGTTTGATCTGTACATTTTTGCAGTAGCTGTAAAAGCAAAGGGTAGCGTGGTGCATTGCTCGGCGGATAAGATCTTTCTGTAACGTGCAAGCGAAAGGTGGTGGGGATTGATGTGCGCTGAGATGAGCGAGCTCTGTACGGGGCACTATACACTGCTGTCCTGAATGAACGCGACCGACCAAATACTTTGACGCGCTTTTACGCGCCAAAATGTCGACCAAGGGATATTGACGTGCTGCAAGGTAGGGATTTGTGATGACCTCCTGGAGGGACAGTGCTTGGTGGGGAGTGATACCTAGCATGCACGCACAGATCCAGCCCTTCCGGCAAAGGATTGTTGTGTCGCGTTTGACGCGTCAGGGTAATTAGCTCAAGGTTACATATTCCTCTGATCCGGGCTTGATTAGTCTTTGGTTTACCATATGAGCTGGGGAAAGTTCGCCAGATGGTGAATCCGATAAGTGTCAGCTTGGTGGGAAGCGGGAGGGCAGAGACTGGGGGCTTTCGTCATGCCGTTGTCTCATTTAATCTTGACATCGCTTTGGCATGCAAACATTGCCGGTGCCATTACCGTTCAATGCAAACGCGTTCGCTCGTCATTTGCTAGCCAAAAACAGCGTTAATATCCCGTCTTGATAATCAGGGAGTAGGTAGTAGTATGCCTCGTCCCCATGCGAGTGACCCCGCACCTACAGCACACAGCGCAGACAGCACTTGATGGGCTTACTATACAATAACTTAACGTTTAACTATCAAAGTAGAAGCGTTCGATGAGCGTTGGGAGAGACACTGCAAAATATAAGAGAGACTATCTTTGCGTTTTCGGGAAACTGAGGAGACTCATCATAGTGTTGTAGGGAGGTTGTTAGAGCTGTAACCTGGGCCGGAGTCTAGGTAAACGGAGAAATGTTGAAGACATCAAAAAGTGTCTGTCTTGTGGAGCGGTACTGAGGATAGTTGCTTCCTTTCGTCGCCAGCTGAATGCACCCGAAGAACCCACTAATGTTCCCCGATTGGGTTTGACTCGGGCAGGCAGAAAACCCAGCCGGGCCGGGCTCGCTTACAGGGGCCTGCCTCGCGGCTCAAGACTGGCTTCCGCAGTGGCGGGTTCGCTAGACCAGGGGCAGCTTGGCAGGAGGGGCTTCCCGAGCACCTGCACACCTTTCTGCTGCAGGCACCAACCGGCACCCGACGGGCTATGCTGTGCAAATATTTTGTCGCTGCTGCAAAACTACTGCAAAGCTCCTGCGTCTGCGCGAACAAAAGAAGATGAGAAGTTAGGTTTCAACAAACCGTTCGGCGCTGTTTGAGACGTTTGCGTCTTCTCAATGGTGATATGTCAGAAAACTCGCCGATCTTATGTCCGTGGTTTCTTCTTGTCCCTTGCAGAGGATGCATTTTGAGCCAATGATCTCGACATTATCGGGGTCCTTTGCTGTGTATCCGTAGCGACCTGTGCTTTTTCTTGAGACCTCTTTCCTTTTTTTGCGGGTTTCCAGCAATAGGAGAGTGCCCAGGCCAATCGGGCAATTCCCATGACCACTTCCGTCTCCCGTCCTTGTCACACGCCATGATCACTCCTCCTTCTACTTGTTCTGCTGTCCCAAAGGACAATAATAACAGCTCAAGGATGCCGAGTCTTGAGGGACCTCTTAGTCTGAGGTTTGCCTCCATTTTGCACCATTCCGTTGTCGAGAAGGCCTGAGAGGCTAGACATCACCTTCCTCAACCCAAGACCGTGAAGCGCCGTCCGAGTCCTATTTCGCTTCAACACGCAACACAGGCGCTCTTTGATCTGAGTACCGCACACGAAGGAGCTGCGACAAGAAATTGGAGGTAGCAGCGGCAGCCGACACCCTCCCGTCTGTCACAACAATTGCATTGTGCCATCAGCAATCAATCTTGTCCTCCGCGCTCTCTGCCCTCTCGCCCCGAAGACTTCGGGCTACCTCGCGAACGCGCCGCCCACAAGAATGCCGACCGTGTTGTTTTGGAAGAGAGCGGAAATCCTCATTTCAGCACAGCGAGCAACCTAATTTTCTCGTCATCTGCCCCTAGGGCCGGGCCTCAGCAGGGCAGGAATCAAGAATCTTTGACAGTCCCCGCTGGTACCTGGATGCTTCCCGGTAGGCTGTGGCCCCAAAATCGGTGTGCTGCCAGGGATCCCACGTCACATCCCGGCACTGATCCAACACACCCAGCAGGCCGTCCCATGTCGCGTTAGGGCGTCAGATCGGAAGCCTCTGTTGTACTCGTTTGTGCGTTAATAACACGCGTGGGCGAAGCAGCAATTAGAGACAGAAAAATGGGAGTCCCCGACGACATTTTTGCCATACCTTCAACCCTCTATGCTGGTCGACCTTCTCCAGATGCCGCGGCAGTTATGTCGAGCCCTCCACTGGACGACGTTGCGGCGGCTGCAACAGCTTATCCCACCGTTGACAACGTTAAGCGCCAGCACAGCATGGTGCACCGTGAATTCAGCCAGTATGCGTCCCCATCGCCTTCGAGACCACACCGACCAAACGCTGTACCCTGGCTGAAACACGACCATGCCATTGCCTCGGAACCGTCCCAACATCATCACGGCCGCAACTTCCGCCGAGTCGATGTCGCCAACCTCCAATCCGACCCCATACGACCTTCAAGCTCGACAAGAGAGGACGGCGAATTGACTTTTGACGCACTCGAGCTCCCCGATTTCTCTAGATCTCCGCGCTGGGACTCGCTCTCCAAAGGCACGTTGCCCCTCGCACCGAATTCAAGCCATCGCGGCGCGAACCAACACGGTCATTACCGTGCTTCGCAAAGAATACGAGCAGAGTCGTCGCCGACACCAAGAGCCGCACCCCGATCCGCCTTTCCGGGCTTGTGTTCAAACCCATACATTCCAGGGTCGGCTGAGGCTGGGGAGTCGGGATCCGAACTTCGCCAATTTCCCCTACTAGGGCGATACGATGAGGTGCAGCGCCAGCCATTAGGTTCCCCATCCTCGCCTCTTCATGTTGTCGATTCTTCAATCGAACTTCGTCAGCCAGCATCGATAGACGGCAACATGACAGTTGAGAATTTCTCCCGCCCACGAAAGCCGAGTGTGAGGTCACAGAATACCGAAAACCCCTGGTCGCGGCAATTGGCCATTAATCGCCTACACCCAGAGCCATCCACCGACCAACCAATAGCCAACCAAACACACACTAATTATAACACATCTCCCAGCCCCTGGTCGAGAACACGAGGCCTCTCCACATCTTCCTCCAGATCAACAAGCACTTTTTCCTCCGTGCAGCACCGGCCATCAAACGACCACCTCAGCGCAACCTCTAGGACCGGCTCGCTGAGGCGTGCGAATCCTCCGCCCACCAGCACATCGAGCTCAATGCCAAGGCCACCGCTGGCACACGCTAATAGCAGTGCACAACCGCTTGGTCGCGAGATTCAACCATGGCTAACAGGTGGTGATGAGATCCGCTCGAGTTTTCGGTCGCAGCTGACGTCGTCAACTGCGCAGGGGACGCTATTTACAGCATCGGGAACTGAGAGGAGTAGTGTCATGACCAAGACCAGCAGTATCACGGAGCATTCAATAATTAACGGATATGCGCGCGCTAGCTGGATATCCACTTCGACCCCAGACGACGGACCGAGTCTGGAGGATGTGATGGGCATGTACGAAAGAGGTTTTAACGATTCCGACATCGAGAGCATCCGTCGCAGTATGCGGTTTGCGGACGCAGACGAAGACGACGACATCCACGAGTTTAACATTGCGACTGGGGGTTTGGGAATGGACACATCACGACCGCCGAGCAGTCATTCGGATATGAGCAAGATGGGAGCCAGGATGCTGGAAGCGATGAACGACCAATTGCCGGTACCTGGTGCACTGGCTGTACCAATGTCAAACCGCCCGGCAACAAGGGACTCAAAGAACAATTTCAGGAAATCCTTGCTAGCCAGCTCTCTGCCAAAGGACATCGGTCTCGGGTTTGCAGCAGAATATATGGCAAAGAGATTTCAGGTCGATGTGACCGAGTTGGGGAAGCATGATTCGGCCAATATGTTAGACGGCGATGGGGCGGAGCCAGAACGGTTTGAAGCCAGCCAACCCACTTCACCGACAATACCGGTGAATCCGCTATCCGCCGCATACGTCGGTACGGGGATGCCACCTTCGCGCTCAGCGACCCCAGCACCAGCTGCTCAATATCCCGTTGAGCCACCAGAGGATCCAAGCAGCCGCGACCGGTACGGATTCCGAAAGGCGAACGCTAATGTCAGTCGCGAGGAGTACGATACCTGGGACGCTTCATACAACGAGTACTTGTCAAGGCGGCGAAAGAAATGGGTTGCCTTTCTTAAGGACAATTCCCTGATGACCGACAACCCAAATCGGTTCCCTCCAAGGAGCGCCAAGACCAAGCGGTTCATTCGCAAAGGTATCCCTCCAGAATGGAGAGGCGCCGCGTGGTTCTACTATGCTGGAGGGCCAGCAATCTTGAGCAAACACAGGGGTGTCTACGAGGATTTGCTCAGGCGCGCTGCTTTGGACTTGAAGGGGCCAGGAAATAGGGCTAACCACATCAGCGAAGTGAAGCCTCTCGTTATCGAAGACATCGAGAAGGATCTCCACAGGACATTTCCTGACAATGTACGGTTTAGACCGCCGCCGCCAGCTACATCAGAGGCGGCCGGTGATGATGGCCAAGCGCCTGTTGACCACTCAGCCTCGTCATATGGAGCTCCATTCGACAGAGCTACCGAACCTGAGGTCATATCCTCACTTCGCCGTGTTCTCCATGCTTTCGCACTTTACAACCCTCGAATCGGATATTGTCAATCACTCAACTTTCTTGCAGGCCTACTGCTCCTTTTTGTCGAGACGGAAGAGCAGGCGTTTTGGCTACTTAATGTTATCACCCGAGTATATCTCCCAGGTACCCACGAAATGAGCTTGGAGGGCTCGAAGGTTGACCTGGGCGTATTGATGCTGACGCTCAAGGACTCGCTGCCCGCCGTCTGGAAACAGATTGGCGGAGACGAGCTCGAACCTCAGGGCAAAAGTCGGAGCAGGTCAAGGCGCGGCGGAAAGGAAAGCGGGAACAGGCCCGGCCAGCCCGGGGCGAACGACCCTAACCGTCTCCCAGCCATCACGCTTTGCATGACAGCTTGGTTCATGTCGTGCTTTATCGGAACACTGCCCATGGAGACGGTCTTGCGCGTCTGGGATGTTTTCTTTTATGAGGGCTCACGTACTCTCTTCCGCATCGCTCTCACCATCTTCAAGCTAGCCGAATCAGAGATCAAGGCGGTCACAGACCCTATGGAGATGTTTGGTGTGGTTCAGACATTCCCTCGCCGGTTGGTGGACAGTAACGCGCTCATGGAGGCGTGCTACCGGCGGCGTAATGGGATCGGCCACTTGAGCCAGGAAGATGTTGAAGAGAAGCGGCAGGAGCGGCGCAATGGGATCAGAAGATGGCGAGTTGAGCAAGAAGCAGCAGCCGAGGGAACTAGGTCGAAGCCCGTGACAGCGACAGCAACAGCGACGGCCGGCCTGGATCTAGCTGCCGATCTAGAAGCCATCGAGGTTCGTCGAAAGGGGACCCTCTTCGGGAGGCGGAAGGATCGCGAGCAGGTCCGCGCCGCCGAGGTCATGTAGAACAAACCTCGGCCGGTGTCGACATTTCTCCTGCTTGCATCCCAAACCGCCGGGCGGTGATTTTCTTCCTTTTGTCCTTTTCTTTCTTTCCCATCTCGGCTCGTGAACCAGACCGAGTACCTCTTGGCGATGTTGTTATGAGGGCAGTCCATACTCGGCGATACCAGATGGCGGAGGGTGGGGAGCTGGGTTAGCATGTAATACTAGATGTACCACATGTTGTTCTTTTATTTCTTTGCCAGTTATTTTTCTTCATTCTGGTCTCACAGTAGGGCCGGAGATAGCATTCATGGCGGGTGGGTTTTGTCATGTCATGGCAGGCGCTTATTTGATATTGTTGTTGATTCCCGAGGAAGCTAGGCACAAAGGGGGGGAGTGTGGCGCTTAGAAGGAAGAGGACAAAAAGGTTTGGGGTGAAAAGGATGAGACAGGCACATCTAAAGTAAGGGGACCGAGCATATTAACTGGATAGAAAGGGAGAAAAACGTGCATGTTAGATGGTTAAGGAGAGGGCAGGAAGGGCAACTTAATCGGGGAATAGCACAGTCAATGAGATATACCCTTATTTTTCAACCCTTGTGTCATGGCTTACAAAAGTGATGATGCGTTCATTGTTTTCGGCACACCGGATGGACTGCATGGAAGGCTAACTAACCTTGTGGTAATGCTGGTCGCTGTTTATTCATTTTATGTTATATTTAGTTTTGACGCTGCAAGTGCTTTGTGGGTTATTCCCATGTGAAGTTTTCTGATTGACCGAGAGGTCAGCTGTTGGCTGTCAGCCGTCGGCATCTTCACTGACTGCTGACGTCAACAATCTCCCGAGAACATGACCATGATACCGTGTGTATGTAGCCCTGAACGCAGCCGGGGTCCTTGAGCCAGCAACTGCACACCAAACACGCCATCACCCCTATGCTCAAATGGCAAAGGTCGTCTCCCTTTCTCGCCATTCCACCAGAAACCTCATCCAGGGTCCTAGGTGGCTGATCAGGAGGCAGGCGGTCTGATTCCATCCCAAACCTTCAGTTGGGCACGCCGTTGAATGCACCATAATTCCATCAATCCTTACCGCAGGTACTGCTGGCATTGCTGGCGGGAGACGAGGCACCAGAAGTCGCTTCAGGGTGAGGGGGGTGGGTACTCGGGGCTATCGAAGACTGCTCCTAGCCTGTCGACCTCTTCCCGCTCCCGCCAGCCGCCCCAGCATCGGCGCCAACATTGGTGCCATCAAACTTGACTGGCCCTTTGGCATAGCGCTGAACGTAGGCGCGGGCGTTCTTATCAAACTCGGCACGGTCGCGACGATACTCGTCGGCGATGCGGCTCTCGAGCGGGTCGTCGGGCTGGGGCTCAACCAGCAGCAGGCGGACGGCCTGGAGCACGCTGAGCAGCTTAGATGCCGGCTTCCAGTTCTCGGCCTTGAGCAGGCCCAGGCAGATGGAGCCAACGTTGTCGTTAGTCACGTTGGGGTGATAGATGCGCGTCGCGAAGGTGACGACGGGCGCCTTGAAGGGGTATTCGGGCGGCAGGGTTACGACAAGGCCGAACTTGCCGCCTGAATAGATCGATTCGGCCGGCCCGTCGAGGGTGACGTGCCACTTGTGAACATCCGAGTCGGTCGCGAGCGCGATCGACATGCCAGCCGGGGCGTGGGTCGTGCAGTCGGCGAGTTCCTGGCAAAATAGAGGTTAGCTGGGGCCCTGTGGAGTATGGCCAGCCGGTGCGGTGCAGGTGAGGAAGTACCTTTGCGATGCGCTTTTGGGACGCCATGGTGGGAGGTGGTGGGAAGTGGGCTTCGCTGCAAGAAGCTCGAGAGGTGGGTTCTTTTGTCGCCGCTGGCGCGGGGTAGACGGTGGCCGATGATAATCGAAGAAAAGATATGGCCGTCCTACGCCCGAAGTCGTCGATGTTGCACTGGTAAATAGCAGCTGTATCTTCAGTATGGTTTGAGAGTAGCCTCAGTACGGCGGGCTAGAGATCGAGACAATGACGTGGTGGGGGGATGGAATCAGCTCCCAAGACATTAGTTCCAAAGTTTGGAGGGGTTGTTAGGATCCGGTCACGTTCTGCTGCAAGCTTTCTTGCAGGATCTGGCGCGTCACGATCTGGCTGGTTATGCGGTACCTTACCCAACTTGGAATTTGTCGTGCAAAAAGAGAGAAGCATCAGAAGGTAAGATGGAATCCGTAAACCATGGCAGTAGAAGCCAAAATGATAAGGCTGCCAGCGCTGACTCCTTGAGAATGAAAATGGCAGGCAGAACTTAGGCTTCCATGCCACTTGCAGGTTCTTGCCAAGACAAACGAGATCTGTAGCTTGTCCGAGGGTGGGGTTGAGCTGCCATGCGGGGAGTGGGGTGGGCTCAACCTCCCCAGGTCCGAGGCCAGAGGCCACTGGCAACACTGAACGTGAAAAATAAAATTACCGGTAGTCAAGCAACTTATGGCATCCCTTGCCATGCGAACAGCCTATCGCCGGGGGCGCGCATTCTCCCGTGTACGTAGGTAATCACCGGAAACTGCTTTCTCTAACGTCCTGCACCGACCCTTTTACCATGGTTTGCTTCTGAGACCCGATACAGCAAATTCAAGCTTCAGCAAAAAGGGTGAGTTTCCTTTGCACGTGCTGTTGTCGTATGCATGTTATTTACTACTAACCGAGTGGAATTGCCAGCGAGCGCTCAAAAAAAGGGGGGATTTTAATTGATACTGATCGATCTCCCTGCTCCCGTCTTGCCCTCTTTTCAACACTTCTCTCGGAACCATCATTCGAGGAAGTCCAGGCCCTTTGTCATGCTGATCTGCAATCCCAGACAACCCTAACGACACCAACAAGTACTGCCACCAAAATCAGAACTCCCGCCAGGATATACTGACCAGTGACGCTTCGTCCGTTTCGAGCCAACCACCTCGGGAGCCGCCAGCCCCCAAGAGGGCCGGTTCCAAACTGCCATTGCCAGAGCCGATGAGCTGCCTAGCAATGAAAAGCGGAAGGGCGGAGTTCTCTATACAAGTACTACTTTAAGTCTGTTGGCTACATGGCAACGGCTATTTTTCTTGCCGGGTCTACTACGCTCGCAGGACTCAATAGAATGCCCCGTAAGTATAAACCCGAGAGATTGGTGGCAAACTCTTGCAGTGACTGACTGATTTGACCACAGAGGTATGGCTCCGTATTTGGGCTGAGCATGGGGCAAGCAGCATTTGGGCTGAGCATGGGACAAGCAGCGGCACGGCTCTCTAGGCGTTGCCGGGCTTGTATGCGTCAATTGCATCTTCAAAGCCCCAATCCATCACTCACCGTCATCTGGTATAGGTACTACTTCTTAGTGTTCGTGCCCAACTCAGCAAAGAACCTCCACCATCGGATTCTCGAAACTGTTCTAAAGTATATTGCACCATCTCTATATCCTACACCTAGTGACTAGACTCTGACTGTCATGCAAGGCGCCGCTTTACTTCTTCACAAAAGCGGATAGCGGTATAACAATCAATCGCCAAGATTTGTCTTTTGTTGATCAGCAGCTTCCGTGGCGTTCCTTGGAGCTTCATTTCGTGAGTTGCTCTGTCTAGTCTTAATGAAGTAGCACCTACAGTGCACGGAATCACTAACAGAAGTACCTGAAAAGTCGCCTTTGATGTCGCCGCAGCCACAGGCATCATCGTGTTCAGGTGCGGCCCAAACTAGCGTCATCCCCTTTACGGCTGTTGTGCTACCTGCGCTAGGAAAGGGTTAGGGGTTAGGGTTAGGGTTAGACTGTAAAACAGTGTATCCGTACGGATTACGAATCTTCATATTGGATCTGATATCAAGGAGCTTAGAAGGATGGAGGTGATTAAGTCAGGAATAAATGGGTATGTGGATTCTATGGTAAGAAGGATGCAAGATGTGTCAGAAGGCGTGGGTCAGATGACTGGGTGGTAGAATGGGGGTACATAGTGGTACCTGTATTTGTATGTAAATCTGCCCTGAAGACTTGTACTGCGAAGTAGTATGTTCGTGTTTTTCTGGCAACCGCTTGCCTAGGTAGACACAGCAATGACGAGCTGTCAAATACAAGCCGCTGATTTTAAACTATTTTCACACCACACTCCACGCTTCCGGGCTGATAAGATTGCCTTGCAAAGCCAGCAATGGCTTCAATGCCCTCAGCACTCCTCGAATAGGTAGCCGCGACGCGCTTCCTTCCAGAAAGCTGCGACGTCACTCTGGCGAAACACATCTGCGGCCTTTTTCTGTGGGCACCGACATCATCAGAGACACGGCCGACATATATCATGGGCACCACTGCCATGCCGCCATGCCAATTTGCGACAAGCGAATATACACGGGAGCTGATTGCATCTCCTTCACCACAGACGAGATGGCGTTCTCGACGACCATCAACACGGTGACCATCAACACGGTGCCTAATGAGGTACATCTCTCCCTCAATCATTCACCTCTCACCCACCACCGCCGCTAATCGAATGCACCCCAGATCCTCATCTCCGTCCTCTCCACCCTCCCGACCCACTCGCTCCTCCCCCTCGTCGCCGTGAGCCGCCGCTTCTGCTCGGTAATCCTGCGCATCCTCCGCCAGCGACTGCGCCGTGCCGCCTCGCTTCCCGACCACTGCCTCATCCTCGAGTGCTACCACCCGAGCGCCAAGCTGTCCACCCCCTACCTATACTGTGACTACCTCTACACCGACGGCCTCGAGCCCTCATCCCCCTCCTCCTCCCCACCACGAGAACCAGCCGACGGCAGCGCCGCCATCCCCACCCTAGGCATGATGTACTCGCACTTCCGGCCGGTCGCGCAGGACGAGAACCGGCGTGCGCGGCGCCGGTACCCGCGCCAGGCCGCCGCCGCCGCCGCAGCGCTGCACAGCGAGTGCCCGTCCCAGGACATCTTCCTCGACGAGACAGAGCTCTTCTCGCAGCTATGCACCGTGACAAACCTGGTCAAGATGGGGCCGCGTCCGGGGCTCTTCCTCAGCCACGTCAACGTCGGCGAGGGCGTGATGCGCGTGTGGCGGGGGTGGCTGGCGGCCAACGCGGCCGACGCCGGCACCGCGGACGCTAGCCTAAAGGCGCCGATCCTGTGGGCCGACGCGTCGCAGGACGTCGGCGTGCGGTTCCGGGTCACCGAGCGGCGCGAGGTCGGGGAGCTGGACCCGGTGCTGCTGGCGGTTGATGATGTCGATGAGGTCCCCGTGGCGTACCGGCTCGAGTTTGAGGAGCTCGTGGTCCGTGCCGGCCGCCTGTTGTTAAGTGTGGAGCACAGCGAGGTGCAGGAGGTGACTACTTCAGGTAAAGCCATTGTCATTGCTTTGGTTTGAGTCCTCCCCGACCCCGATCCCGTTCCTAAAAAAAAGATGATGCACGGCGTGGGCTGGGAGAAACGCTTGCGCGGTGATCCATCGCAGATGGCGGTGGTGGGGGTTTCCCCTGGATGTGCCTCGTGTTTGCAAGAGATCGCGGGATGGCATAAGTCGTTCCCACGCCTTACCTGGGTGAGCAACCAAAACATTGTTTTGAGGTTGTTTTGCCATATTTATCCGCCTGGCCTTTTCAGCGGAGATCCCATTGATTTCTTACATCTAGGCACCTGGTATTGGAAGGAGGCCAATGCCCCCGTCAATCTGGAGTTCGCTATTGCTGAACTGGCCGATCGAAACGACCCAAGCTCTCTCTTGGTAGGGGAAGAACACATGGGGGTTACAGCCATCCACCCATACCATTATCTCGAGTTTCCTTCTTCTACCCTCCTCGCCCTGAACAAACTAAAAAAAGCACCGGCAAAATGCCTTGCAAGGGAGGGATGACCTGGCAAAAGGAAGTGGGTCGTGAGGATTTATGCTTCTTTCCATCATTTGGTGGGGGAAGCGGAGACGTGGAAAAGAAAAGAGAGAGCGCGCGTAAGAGGGCATGTTTGGCTCACCGTTTTGTTCTTTACCCCCTTCTCCCTGACCTGGGGAGAGGTGGGAAAGGATTCCACCAACTCTAGGTGCTTTCTCTACGAGCCGCGCGGGCCCGTATCGTATCCAGCCCAGTTTTTCTTCTGGGAGGATCTCCAAAACAGCTGTTACTTCAGTTCGCACCAACTCGAAATGACGGGCGGCGCTTAAAAACTTGATGGGCATGATGAACATGATCACTCGATCATGAGAAACGCCCCGAGCGAACAAAACGAACGTATTTGTCGGTCAAACGTGGGAGAGAATTTAGCCTGAGGTAGAGGACGCCATCGTCAGTGGGGGGATGTGATGCCTTTGACGTTGGTGCTGGTGTTTTGTTGTTTGTGATGAGCTTGCACGGCGACAAGCGAGGGAGGGAGCATGTCCAGCACACTGAGGTGACGATTATCGAAACCACAGGCGGTTGGCAATCAGGAGAGTGGCGGCGTACAGGATTGGCTCGTAGCGGGAAGCGAGCCGTGGATCATGTGAGAAGGAAACGCCTGGGTGGGATTTAGACATAGACATACGTGAGATTTCCTGGATAGAGGTGGGCTGAGTCATGTTATTGGGCGGTTGGGCCTATACAATGTGTTAAACAAAGCGATTGGAAAAACAGGCTGAAGGAGGAGCCATTGGCATACCCTCATACTCTGGCCAAATTCTGGGTTCAACTCGATCGGGTCCATGGAACCCGGCGGAGGGCGATTTTGCCGGTATGGCCCGGTGCGTGATCGCCTCTTGGGGTGCGATGCTACCAGGCTTCATCACCTTTATGCCCCCACTTGGGAAGAGTAGCGAGGCCAAGGGCATGTTTATGCCTTCGCCAGGTGTAGGGTGGTGTAGACGGCCCGGAGGAAACAAACAGCGGTTGACAATCTGAAGGGGGCCAACCCGCTACGTTTTCACCGACCCAACTGTTGACCATGGTGGGTTGCAAGAGAAGGTTGGCCCACCCATTACGAACCCTGTTAGGCGAGGGTAGGAGAGGAAGCCGTCGACCGGTCTCCCGGGTCGCTCGCGGGCATGGCCGCAACCACGGCCGACGTCTATCTGGCCCGGATGGCGGATGAATTGGCCACCATCGCGACAAACAGGAAGAAGTAGAAAGACGAGGCAGACGGGAAAAAATGCAGGTAGCAGCAGATATCTCAGGCTCGAGTTGGCCGAAAAGGGCAGACGACCACAGCTCAGCTCCCCGACTGGGAGAGTAACGTCTGAGCGACCTGACTCTTCTGGCGGTCTGCGACAGACTTTGACACAAGAGGAAGAGCACGTTTTTCGAGGCGCATGTCAGTTCTGGCCTTCTCTTGCTTCTTCGTCCCAACTCTTGCGTCATGCCAGGCAGGGGCCGACCAGCAACCAATGGCCCAATTGACGAACAGCCATCTCTTGCTGGCATCTGTATTTTTGTTGTTGTTGTTTTTGCGTCCTTGCTTCGCGGTACGCGATACGTAATTCTCGTGTTGGCCTCATTAAACATTCCTGGCGGTGAAGGCGGAAAAGCGCATCGATCAGAGGAAAAACAAGTGGCGTAGGATGGAGCCGTTAACGGAGTTTGTCAGAGAGCCATGCACAGTCGAGGGGGCAAGCACCTGACAGGCAGTGCCAAGCTCCAACCACAGCCGTTTGGGTTGGCGCGGAACAAGCCGAACATTCCTCCCGCGAACCTCTTACCCACTTCTTGGGTGTGTCTCACTGTCAACCTCTCGCCGTTTTTTCCCTACCTTTTCTCCTTTCTTTTTTTACGTTTTGGCTTTTCGGAAGCCACTTCCTGCCTCCAGATGCCATGGCCAAAAACAAACACCATCGTCATTAGATGCACCCACCCGGCACCAGCAGCAGTCATAAGAGAGAGATGAGAGAGTCAAGCGACGATCGTCTCCCGGGACACCCCACCCCCATCTGGTCGCAGGAGTGGTTTCAGTCTCTTGCTGGTCCCTGCGCTCGCTTACCTTGGTGTCCGAGTTCCTGGTCAGAGCGGCCGGGGTGTCTTGCTTCCCCCCCCCCCCAAGGCTGCCCAGAACTGGCGAAGGAACAGGGGGGATTGACCACGGCGGTGGATCCCTGGATCTGGCCGTGCTGACTGACCCTGGGGATTCTCCCGCTCTGAACCCCTCACGTCTGCGAACAACCTCAGCCCAGCACCACCAACGCACCCACCTCGATGGTACCCCCCCCCCCGGCCCTGCAACCTCCTGGTTTGCGCAGCCTGGTGCATGAAGGAAAAACACATGCCTGGTGCTCGCTTCATGCCTGGGCTTCACTGATCACCGCCATGGGTCTCTTTCTGTTTCTTCTGTCTTGGCTCTTTTCTCAGCTCTGCCCCCCCTTGCTCCACGCCTCTCTCACTCTCTCTGGCATCCGCCCCTCGGGAAGTCGCCGGAATAGCGTCGTCGCCAAGGGCCATCCCAGAGCCATCCAGGGCTTGTGCATTTGATCGTCCATGTGTGGGCATGGTGCGGACATGTGTAGACATGCGCGGGCCCCCCCCACTTGACCACCTCCAGACCACACACACCACACACACTGGACTCTAAAGGGAGTTTCTTCTGCTCGTTCCTGTCCATGCATGCACGCCTCGTGGACCAGCATCTGCATCCGCAGCGCAGCCAACCATCCAAACACCGAGAGCCCTCACCAGTGTGAGGTCAATGCATACCACACCACCAGTCCGAACTGCCGTTTCTCTCGTCTGCTGTGCTGCGCACGCTCTTTCTTTTAATCCTAATTCTAGCCACTCCCTAGTCCTCCATCTTGTCTCGTCAACTTTCTCATCCCATCATTTTGCGGCTCTGCATCCCATCGTCTCGTCTGCCGGGCAGCGACGACGGACCACACGTTCCTTATACACCACCACCAGTCTGCCTCACCGAGAGGTCATCTAATCACAATGGGGCTGGACCTGGACTTTGAGAAGGAGCTGAGCGTCGAGCAAGCTCGACGGGGCGACAGTGTTGTTGGCATCACCACCAAGGACGGAAACGGCTTCACACTCACCATCCCGCCACCGCCGCCCGCAAAAGAAGCTTCAAAAGAGACCTCAAAAGAGACGTCACCGAGGAGACCCCCACCGCTGCGTCTCGACGCAATAAGACCAGGGTCGGCGAGCCCCTCAGAACCGCCAAATAGGCCCCTCCCACCGAGGCCGATGTCCAAGATGGACTCATCATCTAGGCCAAGCACCGGCGTATCAGAACCAAAGAAGCCGTCGCCAACACGGCCACCGCCACTCAGGCCCCAGGCACCACTAGGCATGAACCCGCCGACGAGACCAGGGACGGCTGCGTCGCAGGGCTCTGGTGTTATGGGGATGCTGAAGATTGTTGGTTCGAACAAGAGGTTATCATACGCAGCATCCGTTGCTTCGAGTAGGAGGCCTATCAAGTATGGCCAAGGGAAGTACAAGCACATTGAGCTTGTGCCACAGCCGAGTGATGACCCGGACGATCCTCTGGTGAGTTTCAGGATGCCCATTTGATCATGAACATGTTGCTGACCATGGTTAGAACTGGCCGCTCTGGAGAAAGGAGCTCAACTTTTGGTCCCTTCTTTTGATGGTAGCAATGACTGGCGTGATGAAGACCATTTTTATGACCGTGAACGCCCAGCTCGCCGAGGGTTACGGCGTTTCGTACACATCTATTACAGCCCTAACGGGCATTCCCCTCATCCTTTCGGCCGTGTCGGGGTTCACATGCCTGGTGGCCTCGAGGGTATGTGGCAAGAGGCCGCTGTATCTGATTTCGCTGCTGCTGGTATTCATCGGCGCGGTTTGGAACACGAATGTGGCCGACAGCTATGGCCAGTGCATGGCCGCTAGAATATTCCAGGGGTTCGGATGGGGTGCCTTTGATGTCCTGGTTTTCGGGTCAATCCAGGATACCTACTTTGTAAGCCTGAGATGCGCTGTCATTGCCGATGCCAGCTGCTAATCAAGTCTGACAGGAACATGAGCGCAACCTCCGAATTGCCGTCTACTCCATTGTCGCGGTAGCGACAACCTGGGGACCTCCCTTGCTCGGGGGCGTCGCCTCGGAAAATGCGGCTGGGTTCAGCTTCCAGTTTATGATTTTGAGCTCCTTCTTTGTGGTCGCCATTCCGGCCATTGCCCTAGGCGCCCCGGAGACGGTATTTGACCGCGCCTACACGCTCGCTCAGACACCCTCGACGGGCGCATCGGGCGCCAGCCGATTCAAGGCGTCGCTCCCCATTGCGCCCCGTCGCCTTTTCTCTTTCGAGACCTTGAACAACTACATCGTCAAGGTGAAGCCCTGCTCCTACAGCGGCAGCTACAGCCTGTCGACTCTGCTCCAAGCACCCCGCGCCTTCATCGCGCCCACCACGGTCCTCCTCTTCCTCGTCTCTATCCTCCCATACGGCTCGCTCTGGGGCTTCAGCGCCTCGCTCTCCCTCATCTTCCACCCTCTCCCCTTCATCCGCACCACCAGCACCATCGGAACGCTCGTCACCGGGCCCTGGCTGCTGAGCACGGCCGTGGTTGGCGCCTTCGCCCTCCTCGGCTGGTGGCAGACCCGCTTCACACCCCGGGCGCACATGACGGCGATTGCAGGCGGCTCGGTGCTTGCCTTCATTGGCATACTGACCTTTGGCCTGCACATTGACGCATGCATGACCCGCCCCGAAGCCGACGACGGGACCGTCTCGGTGTATGCTCTTGCGTACCTGGGCGACCGCGTCAACTTTGCGGCCGTGAGCTTCGTCCTCGGGCTCCTGGCTGCGGGCGCGTACGTGCTTGATGCCACGGTGCGCCCGCTCATCAGGTCGAGCACCATGTTTACGAGCTCCAACTTGGGGGTGGCGCTGCGGAATACCACCGACATGGGCGCCGGTGTGGCTTGCTGGCGCGCGGCGTTTGCCGGCGTATTTGTCATGGGCGTGCCGAATGCTGTTTGGTCGTGGGATGGGCTGCGGGCGCTGTGCATTGGCGTCTCGATTGCCCAGATGGTGGTTGCGGCCATCGTCGGCAGCGTGTGGTGGCTGTGGGGAGAGGACATCCGCAGGTGGGACGGGCGGGTGATGAGGTTGGTGGATTTGGATATGCTGAAGCGGACGGGGAGCTTCTTTGATACGGATTGAACCAGCCTTCTTCTGCATCTTCTCACGTGCCAGCACCTTGTTGAAGACCTACCTACCTGCCTTTTTGCTTTTTCTTGCATTTGATGCGTTTGATGCGTTTGGCATGATGGACGATGTTGGGAAATACCCCCCTGGACGAATGTTCATGACGGCCTTTGGGCCTGCTTTTTTCTTCTTTTTTTTCTTTTTGTTTTGGCGAAGTGGGATGATGGGAAGATCAACGGACTTACGTCTTTCGCTTTTTTTGTCTTTTTGTTTCTTCTGGTGTGTTATGAAGATACCAACAATCGTTTTTCGTTTTTTTGTTTTCTTCCCTTCAAGACGGAATGGCGAATTTGGTGTTTTGGGAGTGGGGATGGGGAAAAGGAGTTGTTACCTGTATAATAAAGCTTCACTTCTGCTCAGAGGACAAGACCAGAGGGCGGTGGGAATCCCGCCAGGTTAATATACTAGACAAGACACTTTGAACCTACAGCCATCCGTCCCCGCGAAGATCTTGATCTGCCAGTTCCCCGGAGTCGTAGCGCCCGTGTTGGGATGAATTCCAGTTTTCGCGACAATTCCAGTTCAGCCTGTCGCAGACAGTCGGCGGGTAAAGGGGGGATGGGCGCTCGGAGAGGTATGGAAGGTCTGGGACGGTGGCATCGAAGCTTCTGCAGTGCTGGGTAAATTCTCGAAGCCTTCCGCTTGCGGCCAGACGGTCAGGCGGCTGCCCGCTGCCGCGGCGATCAAACCTGGGGATGTGGAGGACGAGGGGGGAGGGGGGGGGATCGGGCCAATCGAGTACATGGGACGACTGAGACCAGACGACGGGTCGCGGGATTTGTGTTGCTGTCGCGAGCGTTGTGAGAGGTATTAGCCGCCCCGGGGAATCGGTGCTGTGGTGGGGATGGCTTGTGAGGAGACGTGGTGATGGTTGTTGATGTGGGAGACTGGCCTTTCACACTTGGGGATGAATCATGACGACAATAATGAGTTTCTCGCTAGTACGAATACTCGAGGGACTGCTACCTACCTACTACTACTATGTATCCAAGGTAGGTAGTCTGAACCAATCAGACATGCCATAGGGAGCATAGAGAATCTCACGATAACCCGTTACTACCCCTAGCATCCAACTTCATCCCATGCTAGAATCTGGCCAAACACTCAAAAACAAAGCATCCGACGAAAAATTGAAGCCTCTGACCAGCCTCTCGAGGATTTCGGACTCAGGAGCTTACCCCAAGGTCACATTGGCACAAAATTTGGTTCATACAAGCACATCCTGCCTAAGGTAGACGCGAAGACAAATGCATCTTAAGTTTCTTTATGAGACTATGACGGCTCCTAGTTAATCCATCGGTAAACAGATCGCTACTACTATTGACAACCTGTCGGCCTAAGAGAGGCAGATATCACTTTGGCAACAGGTTAGTAGAGGCTGCACCGCTTCTGAAACCTGCAGCGACAATGTTTTGTTTGTAACCAACCCGCAAGCCTCGCCACCAACAACACGACAGAAAAAAAAGAAAATGTATAAATTCTCCCCCAATCAACATTCAACTACCTCCATTCCTCATCCAACTCCAACACATCAAACCCACATCGCTCACATAGTTTCCGGTCGAACTCCTGTGTACCCGGGCTCGTAAACAGAAGCTTGAAGTTGAGCCCATCGAGTCTCGAGCCCTCACCAACACCACCAAGCATCTGTCCAAACCTCTCCAGAATCTCAGGCATGGCAGACATATTGTCGCCTAGTCCGGGCCCGCACGTGTAGTCGGTATACCAGTCAACCAGGCAGGTGATGGTGTCGGTGCCGGCATCGAGCGCGGCTGCCAGGGCCTCTCGAAAGACGTACATGGCCAGGAGTATCTTTTCGCGGCTGGGGGCTTGGCCGCCCTTGTCCTCGCCGTCTTCGTCTTCGTCTGGTTGCAAGCCCTGCTCCTCGTCTTGGCTGAGCCAAACCTCGGCCCCTGAGCGGAGAAGCACCTGGGCCGTGAGCGACTGCAGCATCCCTAGCAGCCCGATGAACATGTTTCTGCTGTCCGGGCGGAATTTGCAAAAGAAGGTGATTGCAAAGCTTTGCTTTGATTGGTTGTTGTTGATTTCTCTGTCAACTTCGTGGCACAGATGGCTGAGTGTCGAGACTTCGGATGTTGGAGACACAAGGGGCCCGCCAACAACACAGAAGCCTCTGGGCCTAGCGCTGTTCTTCCAGTCTCGAAAGACCGGGTGGTTCTTGATGGTTGCAGCTGGCCATAGCTCGGCGAAACGAGTCAGGTCTCTGACTTCATTGATGTCGACTTCGAGAAGTGTCCTGGCAAGGGATATAGGTATTGAGCTGCTGTGGTTGAGACGTTCATCGCCCGAGTCGATAATGCTCAGGTAGTTGACAACATCAACGGGCCTTTCGGTCATGCTGTATGACGGGTTCTGGTTCATTATGGTTCGTTTGTTTTGGTGTTAGGTAGTAGTTGGTCAAGGTGTGGTATTGATGGCTTGTTTTCAGAGCAGTAGTGGAACTAAGAGCAAGCACCAAACATGGGCTGAAAGGCAGAGACGCGATGGTCCTTATATAGTTTGACTTGGACAAGTAAGGCGAGTGAAAACGGATGCTATGTCTCATAGAAGGTAGATTACTTGACTCACTGTCAGTTATTACATTGATGTAACTCGGCTCTGAGCCGACTTGAGTATGTCATAGCTAGCCAGAGCTGAGTTGCGCTACTCAGGTAGAGATTACCTGCACACTTGCTAAGCCCGGCCACTAGTATTTGCTTGATTGGATAGAAAACTATCTATGTAGGCTGTTTGGACATGCTCTGTAGTGATGAACTTTTTGCATCTTCAAGTTTCTAATGGTAGCCCTACTCTTCGTACCATTCTTCACGAAAACGACTCTTGTCTGGACTTGTGAGAAGCCACTTTCCACTCCGTGGAGTAAGCAGCGTCTTGTTTTTTTTTGGTTTTTTTTTCATGATTCGACTGGCGACTCGCTCGGCTTCAAGCAGAGCTCGGCGTGTCGGAGTTCGAGCCCGGGGGTAGCTTATGCGGGCCAGCTTTCGATGCCGGTAGCTTTGAGGAAGCCGGCGGCGGCGATAAACGACCTCTCCCCTACCCTAAGATACTAGTACTTGATGGAGTGAAAATCAAACAGTTGTTCACTGGCCAGAGGTGTCACAATATCGGCGTCCAGAATTTCAGTTGGTGCTCGAGGTCCTCTCTCCGGACGGTATAGTTGGGGGTGGTGTTTGCCAAATCACCGGTCATGGTCATGCGGTATATAGTGATGCCAACATAAAAGTGAATCAGTACGTGTCAAAGTATGAAGCCAGAGCCGTTCACCTCCTTCCAACCACCAAGAGAAACCTGCCAGCTGCGCAAGAACTCATAATCTCGAACAAGCATAGCCAACACCACGGCTTCCAACTAACAGCACGAAAGGCGTATCAGCCTAGTTGGCTTCCTGAAGACGATCGGTGTCGGGGAGTGGCCTCAAGTCGACGAACTCGAATGCGACAAGCAGATCCTCACCCTCGACTCCAGCCCCAGCCACTCCTCTTCACAACCTATCTTGTGGATGAGGGCCGAGCAAGAGTTCAACAACTGGGAAAACAGTCCGATTTCCAAAGTATTGTGCATCACGGGCGGACCGGTCCTTCTTGCTCGCATTCTACAGCCCCCTCCACCGAAACAGCCGGAATACAATGCCTATGTCCCGGGGCCACTCGGGATGCTCCATTTTTGGACGACTCAGCTGCTGTCCAAACTGGAAGACACCCCGGTCTTGATCAATGTCGATTAATACGAGATGAAGCTGATCCCTAGAGACGGAACAAGACCCAAGCAAGAGCACATCCAAAACTCATGGCGGTTCTTCGTACAGGTCCTGGCCACGTACTTGTGTCGTTGACTACTCTACCGACTGCGAGAGCACTCTGTGCGGCCAAGAGGCGATGGAGTATATTTTGATAACACCAATGCCCAAAGCAGAGTCCTTAGACCACTCCAAGCCATTAATTAGAACGGTTTCAGCGTTCTGGCACCGAGCAATTGCGCTGCGACAACAATTGGGCCTCGGATACCTAGGCTGTAGCTAGGCAAACATGTCACCGTCAAGTCAGAGAACAATGTGCATTACGCTATCGATAACTACTCCAATGCCTTTTGTCTTGCAATGCGCCTCAACCGATTTGATTGTTTATGCTTCACGGCAGATACACCCGCCCACGACCGGCCTGCCGCCCCTTTTTGAATAATGGTATCCCCCCCCTAGCCCATAGTACTGAAAACTACGCTTGCTCGTCCATCGAGATATGCCATTCGAATACTCAAACCAACAGCTCAACTCCTAGTACAGCCCGAGGCTCAACCCCATCATTAGTATTTGCTTTCAGCGCTGTGGCTCGTCTTGGCTTAGCTCCGCTCAGTCACTGTCCATCGCCGCTTGGCAGAGCTGACATCACGGAGACGGTCTGCATCATCCGGTGGCCTCGGTCCACCGCCCCAAAGCCCACTACCATCTGAATCCGGAAAGGTAGGGAAATAGTCGTCATTCGCTGACTCGCTCAAGTCAATAGGCGACAACAGCATATCCCTTGGTGGTTTCCCAGCGTTCCCATTCGTCGTAGCTGGCGGAGCCACGGGCGTTTTCTGCTGGTCCTCATCCGAGTTTAGACGAGGGACTGTTGCGGTTGGGGTTTTCACGGTTGGGGTTTCTCTTTCATGGCTGAAGTTCAAAAGCATGTCGTCCTCGTCGTCTTCGTCGTCCTCAAATGCCCCGTCACCGCGGACCGAGATGGGAGACCACAAGCCGATCGATGGGGTGCGCGCCAGGCCGCTGGACGGTTTTGTGAACGATATCATGCCGCTACCCACTGTTATACCGCCGCCATGAAAGCCACTGCTGGTGACACCGCCCCCCCGTTCGTCACCATTGGTCATGTTGAGGGCAAGTTTCGAGGTAGCAAATGCGGAACCTTCGCCCCGTCGCAGGCTGCTCAATGCAGCGTTGGCCGACGACGCCCTGCTCGCGGCCCCATCATTGAAAGAGAAGTTGTTGAGGGAGGAAGAAAAGGAATTCGAGTAACGTCCACGAACATTGTTAACCGCACCTGCCACCGATGGGGTCCTAGACACGGCCGGGGATGGGGCGACAGAGCGGAGATGATCAGTGCTGGCAAATATCTCGAGGTCATAGAGCTGGTAGACAGGTATCGTATCCTTGCGTCTTTCGGGTGACGCCCAGCCTGGCGACTGCACGCCCTGTGGCGATTTCGGGGCCCCTGCCTCGTCTTTGGCCGGCTTCCTCACTGCCATGGTGAGCGATGCCATGGCAACATCCATCAAAACTGGCTGGTGTGTGATGGCTCCGATCAAGGCATTGCAACCCGCTCCGTGCGAAACCAAAATGACGATTGGCTCGGTTTCGACATCTTCGTCCTCGTCGGGCATGTCGTCGATAGGGTGTACCGAATCTCTTCTAGCAAAGCGCGGAGCTGTTTTGGTGACCATATCGGTTGGGTTCTCGGTAGTTGAATACCAGTCAACCAGATGTTGAAGCCCCTTTCGAAATCTTCTGTGCATCGAGGCCCACTCCTCGGGGAAAGTGCCGCCATCGCCCCAATCCAAAGGATGGCGCATCGAGTCCCACTGGTAGTCAATGTCGACACAGGCATCACGGGCGTGCGCTGCAAACCCTGGAGGGATAGTATTGTTGTTGCTGACGGCATAGTGTGGCACTGGGGAGACATAGCCGTCGGGCTCACCCGGCGATAGCGTCGACGAACGCCACGACTGACCTCCCTGGCTACTGATGCTCCCGCTCCTTTGAAGGGAGCTGGCTAGCGCGTCAGATGGGTCCGAAGTTTTGTTGGGCGGTGTAGAGATGGAGCCGCCTGGCCGGTCGCTGGGGCTCCACAGGTGGCCCTGCGAGTTGGAGTGGACGTGGCCACTAAAGTTTGGGTAACTGGTGTAGTCTTCACGCCTGAGCAGATCCGCCTTTGCGCTAGCTAGCATCATTACGGACTCGGGGGGTGGAGTGATCAGCTCAAAGTAGCCCGGGGAAAGCCATTCGCCCAGACATGCGTCGAGCCGCAAGACGGATCGCCGAATTGGTGGGGATCTTGGAGACGGGGACGCAGAATCGCGTCGGTCGGGGATGATTGTTGGTCTGGAGCGTGGACTCAAGATGGGAGGTGATGGAGGTGGTCTCTCAGTCGAGCTCGAGCTCCCAAAAGGGGTCGGGTCCTGGGCCAGGCCTGCGCTGATTGCAATTGAGGTTTGTACGCATCGGAGGAATGGGGAGCTATGCAGAACGACCTTGTACCGCTTGCGTTTTCGTCCTCCCGGTACATCTGTGGCTAGTTTCTGGGCCGCCTCTTCCTCATTCACCTTGTCGCGTATCAGAGAGCCTATTCTAGCACCCAAACTCTTTGCCTGTTGCCAGCCGATATATGTGAGGGGCGGATCATAGGGGGTCGGAGACGAGAGGTGCCATTGCTTGTCGGCGGCATCGAGTCGAAGACCATGCCTGTAGAAACTGTTAGAGAGGCAGCTGAAATGGCCGTCCTATGCTATGATACACACGGGACAGCGGAATATTGGGTCTCCTCGCCTCACGACAAAAAGGTACGCCGGGGGGCGCCCCATGGTAGATTTCCTGTTCTGTCGTCTGCTCGTCGCGGACAGAGCCCCGAGATGCCGTCAACTTTGTTGGCTTTTGGGGAACCGACGTAACGGGGTTTCGGGCCTGCAGGCTTTCGATAATGCGGGGGGTGTTAGGAGAAAGGAGAGATGGGCTGGCGAATCGTGGGGAAAGCGGGGACTCTGTGGTGGAGGGAATTGGTCGCGAGTCGAGTCGGCAGTGGTGGACAGACTCGATCGAGGATGTGGTGTTGCCCGTACTTATAACAAATACGTAAGCTTTAGCTCGCTAGGCCTAAGTAGCTTGACGGGCTGTGCGCCGATGTGAGCTGAGGAGCCAAAGAGATGATGTGTTTTTGTGATTAGTGGACCGATCGCGGATCTTGGTCTTTGAGAGAGCTTGTGGGAGCGTCAAAAGGGCAAAGGCGTCAGAGTTGAGCGTGGCAGGCTGGGACACTTATGAAAGTCGGTGGTTGTGCTGCGAGGCAGGCAACTTCAAGACAAGCCAAGAGCTGAACAAAGTCGCTTGTGACTCCGAAGGGTTTGGTGAAGCTTCTCAAGAATGCCCTGAAAGAAGTCGGAGCTTGCCAGCTCTCTCTCCGATGCAATGACGTTGCAGACCCATCGGATCCATCTAGCATGGCGAGTAGCGTAAAGGCTTATGCGATTACTGCATCAAGATAGAGCAGCGCTGTTTTGCCATTGAGTTGAAAGTGATTCAAGTGAAGCTCGAGTGTAGCCAGTGCAGCCCAGGCATTCTTGCCCCGTTGCGGGATTCCAGGTTGTCGTCACCTGTCACATGCCATGGCCCAGCTCCACTGATTGGGGGCGTGTGACCTTCTTTGTGCAGGGACTTCGACACCTGGACGCGCCCGCCAAAGTCCAAAAAGTCGGGTCGGTGGTTGGCAAAACCGCCTCTAGGGCCCCTAGCAAGTAACACGGGGTGCGCAGCGGAGAGTTAGTTCCCGGCTCCCCTGGCCTCCGCTAGCCAAGAGCCCTTGTTCCCGTCGCTGGAAATACGTGGGCTTATGTAACCCAATGCCAAGCTACCCCTTTGCCAGGGGCCTTGGCTCAGCGAATCTCACCCACTGCTGCGATTTGAAACCAACCCCGATGTGCCGACAGCGCGATGATGACAAACCTGTCCTTGGGGCAATTGTACGTCGACAAGTGGACACCGAAAACTCCAGCCTTAGTGACGAAAGGCGCAGCCCAGATGTAAACACGTGGGATTCTCTCTTTGCAGCATCTGGCATCCCATTCTAGCAGCAAGGATCCGGCACATATCGCGACTTCGGTTCCCCGTGATACCGCGACACCGCGGACACTGCGGCGCCGCAGCTCGATCCTCCCTTGATTCGGCCAACAATGAAGTTTTCTAGCGTGCTTCGCCTGCCGGCGCTGTTGGCCGCGACGCTCTTTACCACCGCCGCACTTGTCGAAGCCGAGCACACGAGCAACTGGGCGGTGCTCGTCTCGACTTCGCGATTCTGGTTCAACTATCGACATCTTGCCAACGTGCTCTCCATCTACCGCACCGTCAAGCGTCTGGGTATCCCCGACTCGCAGATCATCCTCATGCTCCCCGATGATATGGCATGCAACCCCCGTAATGCCTTTCCGGGGACAGTTTACTCCAACGCCGACCGCGCCGTCGATTTGTACGGCGACAACATCGAAGTCGACTACCGCGGGTACGAGGTGACGGTGGAGAACTTCATCCGCTTGCTGACGGACCGCGTGGGGGAGGAGATGCCGCGGAGCAAGAGGCTGCTGACGGACGACCGGAGCAATATCCTGGTGTACATGACGGGCCATGGCGGAAACGAGTTTCTCAAGTTCCAGGATGCCGAGGAGATTGGCGCATTCGACTTGGCCGACGCCTTTGAACAGATGTGGGAGAAGAAGCGGTATGTCTGCCCTCGCTAGTCGCATCAGACTGATGCTAACCTCTGAGCTGAGCCAGATACCACGAGATTCTCTTCATGATTGACACATGCCAGGCAAACACAATGTACAGCAAGCTGTACTCCCCAAATATCATCGCAACCGGCTCGTCGGAGCTCGACCAGTCGTCCTATTCACACCATGCCGACAATGATGTCGGTGTTGCCGTCATTGACCGGTACACATACTACAACCTAGAGTTTCTCGAGACTGAAGTCCGTGACACCAGCAGCAAGAAGACGGTGGGCGACCTATTTGATAGCTACAGCTATGAGAAGATCCACTCCCACGCCGGTGTGCGCTACGACCTCTTCCGCGGAGGGGCGGAGGCTGCACGGAGCCGGCTTGTCACCGATTTCTTTGGCAACGTCCAAAACGTCGAGGTTGACGGGACTAAGAATACCACGCTTGAGGAGGACATGCTCGCTTTGAGCAAGACCATCGCGGCGCTTCGACAAAAGGCCGAAGAGGAGGAGGCGGCGCTCAAGAAAAATGCCACCACCAATACCAAGAGCAGCCCGGCGCCGCAGCAAAAGAAGATACAGTTTGCAAAGCCCCTGACGGACGACAATTGGTGGACGAAAAAGATTTTTGGGGCAACGGCGCTTGCGGGCTGCGCCGCCTTGTGGGGCTTGGGGTCGTACTTTGAGGCGCCGCGGGGGTAGGGAGAAGGCACTACGGGGGGAAGTTCAGAACAGACCAACAGCATGATCAAACACTATCACCGCTTCGTGTGTAGGTTAGACGGCGCATGGTAGGGAGGCCCAACCCCCCACCGTGTGAAGGTATGCGTCGTGACTGATCAAGGCAATAGCTGGGTTCCCAACACTGGATTAGAGCTTATAAGGACAGTCGGAGAGCCCAACGTAGAGAGAGGACCAGCTCTCGCCTGATAACCGCATGGCTTTTGACTGTGGTATGTTGCGCCAGAAATGATGAAAGGAAACATTAGACGAGTTGGCTTCAGAAAGACACCGAAAGTGCAACCAAACCACTACTTATTCGACACAACTACAGAACACTGGGTTTGCACCAGTACAGCCTGAGCTATTTACAAATTAAATACTTGAGAAATACTCCACATCGGGTGGGTGGGAGGGCCTTTTTGTTCAAAGGGTTAGGGTTGATGGTCAGTCCATCTCTGCGTGCGAGCGCAAGTTCAATCGGATGAAAGTTCAATTGTCAACTTTTTGTTGCTGTCGTAGGAAAATTGACATTCGCTCTTTCTCAAAGGTAGAGCAGCCATGTATTTCCAATCTCTCCGATAAAAATCCAAGAAACTATAGAACTGCACCTTAGATCAACTTTTACCAAACAATCGCCATTCCGACAACACAAGCAAGGGTGACAAGATGAACAACGCCAAACCCAAGCAGAAGGTGAGCTTGTTCATATTTTATGTACCACACCCTCTAGGCTAGCATCTTTATGACCAAGCACGAATACATTTTCACGACATCCAGCTCCCCCAAATGCTGTCATTGGCGCGCTTGCTAACAACCAATCTCAGTACCTCCCCTTGCGTGAGATCACGCTGAACTCGCGCCCATTGGTCAAGCGAGCCATTACCTTCTCTTGCGACGGCGAGCTTGCTGTCGCCGCCGACGACTCGGTCCATATCTTGGTCCCCGAGTTTCCTGACATCCTCAAGCGCAGGGAAGAGAAAGAAAAGAAGCGGCAGGAAGCAAATGGCTCAGCCAGCGCAGACAACGCTGCTGAGGATTCGTCGTCTGACGAGGATCCTGATGGGAATCCATACGAGAGTTATCGCATCGGTGTGCGTGCTCAGTACTCAGAAGGCAGCCTGCACATGCCCGTCTCATACCCGCCTCTCGACCCTCGCATCAACAAAGAGCTTTTCGCCGCTGCAGACATCCCGTTTCCCTATGACAACATCACAACAACAGAAGATGTTAGCGATGACTCGGATGCAAACAACGGCGAGGAGGACGAAGGAGAGGGCGAGGACGATGAGGACGACCAAGAGGATGAGGACGACGACGAAGATGATGCCGAATCAGATATCTACGACTCCGAGGAAGAGGACGACAACGAGGGCTCTGACTCTCTCCGCCCCGCAAATCGGCCTTTCGGTGCCGGATACGGGCCCATTACCGGTGTTGGTAGTAGCATGAACCATGTTGTATGCATGGCTTGGTCGCCGCCTGGACTGGGCATCAACCGTCGCCCGATCCTGGCCATCCTGACTGGCGCTGGTGTTGTTGCTATGTATGGCGACAGCGGCGCGCTTGCTAATATCCTACCCCGCGCCAACGATGGGATGGTCCAGCGCCGCGTGCTCAACTCGTGGATCGTGCTGTGGGGAGTTGGCGAGCGGTTAATGGTCCCTGGCCAGCAGGCCGACGTCAGTGAAAACATCCGAGGAATCGCGTGGGCGAGGGAGATTTCACCTGGTCAAGCCTTGTTGGCTACCATCAACGATGTCAAGGAGATTGCTATTATCTGCGTGCAGACTGTTTGGGCGAGGCCGGACGATAAGACCAAGGGCGCCGCGGCGGAAGAGTCTAACGCTAGGAATGAGACATCAACAGGAGCTGGGGATAAGGGCACAGGATCTGTTTCGGGTGGTTCTAACCAAACCCTGACATGGCTGGTGTATGAGGTGGCACGCTTCAAGGCGGATGGACCTCATCCCAAGGGAGATGTGAGTCTTTAAACTATATCCTTTCCAGATGCCTTGTGACTGACAACAATCCTAGATCATAGACCCAGATTGGGTGCCTCATGGCACTTCATTCGGGCTGAATTGGAGCCCCTGGCTAGAAACAGATGGTTTACGGAGCTGTGTTCTCTCTTTCATCGATAGAAATTATGTCGGCTTCCGCAAAATCACGATTAGGAGTCCCTGGGTTAGAGGGGAGCCCCCAGAGATCCAGATTGGTACAAAGGACACGTGCGGGAAGTGCCTTTATATGTCGACGGATTCCTTTGTCGAGTTTGAGGATGCTGTAAGTTGAGCCCTCCAATCTTGACTATTCAAAACTGACAAGGGACAGATTTGGACACAGGGTCCCGTCAAAACCCTTCGTGGTCTCATTGCGACCCCTTTTCACCTAAAGCCGTTCGAGGTCAGCCTCGTCGGGGGCCCTGACTTCAACTTTACGCCACATACTCCGAAAGACTGCGGGACGGTATACAGTGACGACGAGGTTGATCCCCCATCGTATAACCCGATAGTTGGTATGTGCAACCTCAGATTTCTCGTCCCCTCGCCTGTATTAACTCCATCTTAGATCTTGTAGTCCACCCGCCAAACCCTTCAGAGCAGTCTCCTATGCCCTTATTCTCCCTGATCCGCATGTCCGCCACCGCCACCAATGACGATTGGTACCAGACCAACGTCCCCCCAGCAGAGGACTCAACGACCACAAACCCACCCCAGTGGGCTCGTGACATTGCACAGAAGCTCGAGATTGCCATCCCAGCTGATATGCATCTCAGGCGCAGCTACGACGAAGATGATAGCGATAGCGGGAGCGACTCGGAAGAACTCGACTCCGACTCGGATGAGGAGGACGACGACCTCGAGGTCGACCCGGCCCTGCTGGACGGCTCCGAAAACTCCGACGAGGAAGACCCCGCCATCCCCACCGGCCCCGAGATCCACCCCCATCGCTTCCGCATGCACGGCCTGACCATCTCCCCCGGCGGCGGCGCCATGGCGGTGCTCGCCAGCGCCCACAGCACGCAGCACCCAGAGCGCGGCGGGTGGCATACGATCCGCTCGTCGGTGTTCTTCAGCTACAAGCGCCGCCACTCGGTCGCCTCCCCCTCCCCGCTCCCGCCCGCCCTCATGACCGAAGCCCGCCTCTTTGAGTACCTCTACGGCGGCGGCCCGCCCGTGCCCGGCATCACCACCCCCGCGCCCGCCCTCGACCCGCACGGGCAGAATACCAGGCTCAAAGCCCTGCTCGGCCCCGCCGTCGACAACCAGACCTGCGACCACTGCGGGATGGCGCTGACGCCCGTCAACCCCACGGCCAACACGGCCTTGTCGACGAGCCTCGTCGGGTGCGAAAAGCGCCACGTCTTCAGCAAGTGCGCGACGACCGGGCTGGCGGTGCAGGTCCCGGGCGTCACGCGCAGCTGCGGTGCCTGTGGGCTGCGGACGATGCGCGCCGAGGTCATGGCGAAGAGGGCGCCTGATCATAACAGCAGAGAGGCGGTGGTGAAGGAGATGCGGGATGGAGTTTGCGGGGGGTGTGGCGGAAAGTTTCTGAACTAGGTGTCCGCAACTTTCCAGCGGAGGAAGTGATGGGGGAGGTTGGCTGTTTCGGAATAGAAAAGGGAAAAGGGGTTAGCTTGGGTATCGCGCGGCGGTGTTCTCATTATCGGTGACTCGGCATTATACATGGGTTGTATAGCTTTCCACCAGCTTATGGCAAGTAAGCGTCAGCAGAGTAGCTCGACTGAAAATCAACGAAATAATGAGATATGAAACCCAACAGACCGTCAACTAATCTTGCGCATGTACCGCTTCATCGCTACTTGAGCAGTGAGGCCTACCAAATCAGATACCACGATGCTCGCGAAAAGGAGAAACTCAACAACAAAACAATAAAAACGGTTCCTAATGTTCTACCAATGCGTCTAAAAAGAGATTTCCCAGGACTCCTACCGCTCTTTGCTCATGATATTAAGGAATATCCAACGTGATAGTAGAAATTTGTAGGTATCCGCCAAGAACAAATAAACCTACCGCCAGGTGAGATAGGCGAGCCACCCAAAAGTTGAAACACCACCATGTTCATATCCACCAGCCCAGTCCAGCTCAGTTGAAGGCCTTGTTCATAGCCTGGTGAGCCAACTCCACACCCAAGAATGTCGCCGCATTTGCCGGGACTGCCCTCGCAAGCGCAGGTCCGAAGCCGGGGAAGAAGGCCTTGACACCTCCCGACTTGTACAGCCCCCTGATGATGCCGCCGATGGTGACGTTACCCTCGGACGTCTGCAGCCTGCTCTTGACGGTATCGATGGGGAACACGGGGATCCACATGGCCACGCCAGCGCCGGCACCGGCGCAGGTGATCGCCATCAAGCTCAGCTTACCGCTCGTCTCGCCCGTAACGGGGTCGCGCGGCGTCAGGTACTTCTTGATGTACTCGTAGGCGGCAAAGTAGGCGGCAGAGCCGGGGCCGTCGCGGGCGAGCGTGGCGACGGAGCCGCGGAAGACGGAGCGCACACCGCCCTCCTTGTACAGCTGGCGGACAACGTCGACGCCGCCGGCGTACTTTGGCTTCTCGCCGGGCGCGAGCTGCTTTTGGCCCTGGACTTGCAGGATAACCTTGACGCGCTCGAAGGGGGCGGTGATGGCCGTCATGGGGATGGCCGAGAAGAAACCGGCGGCCGAGATCTGGGCGATGGAGAGAGAGCCGTCGGGGGCGATGGTGCTGGTGCTGCGCACGATGGACTTGCCGAGATCGTAGCCCCAGAATGAGACGGCGACTATTTCACCAGAAAATCAGCCCCAGACCGAGTAGATGAGGAAAAAAGGGGGCAGCTTACACATGGGCGTGACACCCACCAGCGGCGCGCTCACACCGGCATACAGACCCCTCCGCAGGCCATCCTTCGCAATGCCCTTGCGGACAACGTCGAGTGCGCTCGAGTAGACACCCTTGTCAGCGGTCTGCAGGCGGACCTTGACGAGATCAAAGGGGTGGCCGACGACCACAGCGCACACACCACCGAAGCCGCCGGCGGCGAGGGAGCGCAGCTGGGTGAAGCCCGTTGACACAGCGGCCTTGGCCTCGGCCTTAACCTCAGCCTTCGACTCGGGGATGTGGGGGATATTGTCGGCGACCGCGCCGGGAAGCGCGTCGTGGATCTTGCGGTTGGCGGTCGCACCCGCGGATTCTGAGGGTGTTGGGCTCGACATGGCGGGCTAATCTGGGCGAGGGGAAATATGAGGGAGGAGTGGCTCCTGGGCAGGGGCGAAGTGTTGAACGCAATCAAAAGCTCGGGGCGGGCAGAGATGTCGGTTACTGGGTCTGTCTCTGTTTCCGCCTCGTGGTGTCTCGTGGTGTCTCG
This sequence comes from Lasiosphaeria hispida, assembly GCA_033439745.1. Classification (NCBI taxonomy): domain Eukaryota; kingdom Fungi; phylum Ascomycota; class Sordariomycetes; order Sordariales; family Lasiosphaeriaceae; genus Lasiosphaeria; species Lasiosphaeria hispida. Next base: position 3,965,949 of record JAUIQD010000004.1, read on the forward strand.
TGCGCAACAAACAACGGCAGGCTGTATTCGCGAACTCGGCCGTCTCCAACCAAACGAGTCGCCCAGCGGGGATTGTCCGGTGTCCGGAGTTGGCGAGTCGGCGATCTCCACAGCAAGTCAATTGAGTGTGTATACGTAGGGGCCCAGACGACGCACAGCAGGAGAGAATTCGGACCAAGCACCGTGGTCTGGAAGATCGAGTGTTTTGGGGGAGATTAGGTTTCTTCTGAAGCTCCGTTGCCGCGAACGGGGGGGACACACATCAACGGCCTAGAACCTCGGCAAAAAGGAGCCCCGCCAACTCGCCTTCACTTTTGCAACCGCCGAAGACCCTGGGAAGCCATGTCAGATGGCATGAGACACGATCAGATGACAAAAGGAGGGCGCCTGGTTGATTCGACTTTCGGATTTCTGAAAGCTGAAAACAACACATTTTATCTTGTTGCCATCGATATGCGTAGTATTCTTTTTTCCTTCTTGACCCCAAAAGCACACACACCTGAAAATTGGGAGATAAACCACCCACTGGCTTGAGTCTCCCGCATCCGTCCCCTGAAGCTAACCAAACGCCCAAGCTCCCCCTTCCTATTCCGTAAATACCACCCGCTTGCGCTCAGTCCCCAGGCCTTTCTTGCACGTCACGTCTCCCTCTTGCATACCCCCGGGATCCGTCTCGGCTCTTGAGCAAAGCCAAGGCGGCCAAGACGTGGGGTCCGGCACCCTGGAGGGGCTCGAGGGGCACGCGATTGCTGTTCCGCCGTTCGACAGAACATGCAATCCGGTGGCATGCATTGCAGCTGGCCGCAGCCACCCGCGCCGGACAGAAGGATAACTGGACGGATGGCTCCAGGGCTGGATGGTCACGATCCAATGCGATCACAAAATACGTACTATCCGCCAAGACTCTGTGCGCTGCTCTCGTGCTGCATCCAACTTTTGCATGTGAATGAGGCTTTAGGGCCAAAGGAAGCCGGCATTGTGCCATTCCCCGCGACCCGCTAGCCCCTTAATAGCATAGGCCCAAAGCTTTTCCAGGGTTCGGGTTCAAACAACAACGTCACTGCGACCGTCGAGAAGATATATAGGAGTATTTTCACTTCCATCGACTACCTCCTTCTTAATACGACACCCAGTTCCAGCAGTACTGTGCATGCAATGCAGTGACGTTGGATAAGGTCAACCAAACAAACATCCTCAACTCCGCCTGTAAATATGCAATGCATCGCCGACGCGACCATCAAGAAATGAGCCTCTCCAACCAGGCATCCACGATACCGAAGTTCGTGGGGCTGAGCCAACCATATGCTAAACCAGAAACCGGCGCACAGCCAACGTCCAAACCAAAGATTACAGCCAAAACAAGCCCAGTTATCAAACCAAGTCCTCTTCCTCTTCTCCCTAGAAGATGCTGATGCTCTTTGTCGGATTGTGCGATATCGATTGGGAGAGCGGGCTTCGTCCCACGCCGCACCAGCAGCTCGTATCCCCTTCCCGCTCCACCTGCAACGTAATGTCAATGCTGTGGTCGAGAAGGTAGTTGCGCACCCGATCCCGCACGTCGTCCATATCAGCCCCACGTGCTGCCACAACGTGCATGACGCCCAAGAGATTGTTTACCGGCGTGCCTTCGCCTGTGTTGCGGTCATCGATCCAGAACTTGGGCACCCCATAACCCACGACTCCCTTAAGACCCGATATACCAGGCAATGTCTCTCGCAGGGTATATTCGATCTCCGCTGGAATGGTGAGGAGAAGCCTCTTCGCGGAAGACTTGACCAGTGGCAGTGCCGACAGCAAGATCAAAACAGCAATGAGGAAGGACGCCAAAGGGTCCCACCCAGCCCACCTCCAAAAGTGGGTGAGGATCGTCGAAACAATAACAGCCGCGCTCCCCAACGTGTCAGCCAGCACATGAAGATAAATACCGTGCATGTTCTCGTTGTCGTGAGAATGCGCATGGGCGTGCCCCTTCTTCTCGTGATGATCATGGTGGTCATGGTCATGGCCGTGGCTGTGGGAATGCGAATGGTCATGGCTGTGCTCGCCAGCACCATGGGAGTGCCCATGGCTGTGTCCATGGTCATGGCCCCCCCCATGATGATGATGGCCAAACGCCATCATTCCGACGAGGTTCACCAGCAGACCCAGCGTGCTGACGATAAACAGCTCTCCGAGTCTCTTTGTCTCCCTGCCTTCAATGATTCTCTCAAACGCTTCGAACATGATCTCCACGCTGATAAGTATCAAGAAGATGCCATTGCCGAAACCGCTCAGCGTTTCGATCTTGCCGAATCCGTACGGGAACCTCTCGCTTGGAGGCCATTTGCTGGCAACTGCCGCAAACAGGCCGACGGCCAAAGCCACGCAGTCAAAGAACATGTGTATACTGTCGCTGAGCAGACCTAGCGAGTCCGTTACATATCCGTAGAAGGCTTGGATAGCCATAAACCCAAAGTTGAGCCTGCGGGTACAATGTTAGCCAAGCTAGAACCAAGATACAATGGCTAATGAGCAACAAACATCATGAAGTAAAAGATGCGTCGGGAGTCTTTCTCTACAAGGATCGTATGAACCATTGGCCATTTCTCTGTAAACGGGAGGAGCAAAGTGGTAAACTTGGAACGCTCGACCCAATGACCGTGGTGTGAGTGCGAATGCGACTCCGGGGCAGCTGGAGGCTCATATTGGACAGACTTGAAGCTCTCGCTTGTCGGTGTGATCAGTGGCTTCCCACCAGCCGTTGAGCCTGTTCTCCAGTGGCTGCTCGGCGCTAGAGGTGGAGGGAGGCTGGGTCGCGAATGCATTCTTGATCGACGATTGGAATGGTCGTGGCTGTGACCATGGCTGTGTTCGTGACTATGGTCGTGGTCGTGGTCGTGGTCGTGATCGTGGGCATGATCATGGTCATGGTGTTCGTTTTCGTGGTCATGTTCATGTTCATGATGCTCGTGGTCATGATTATGGTCGTGCGAATGATTCCGGGCAGGAAACTGAAACTGGACTCCCATGGGTCGAGATTCTCGGCGGTTTCGTGACGAATGGAGAGAGCCCAGAGATGGCGAAGGACTGTGAGAATTTGAGTTCGAGGAGCCAGACTGGGCGTGGGAATTTGTATGGGTGTGGTTGGTAGAGTGGTGATGGTATTGAGGAATGGCGGAAGTCGGCAACGCGTAAGAGGAAGCCATTGTGCGAGCAATGTTCTGTGTGGTGAAGTCGGGGGTTTCAACCGTAGGGGTAACCAAAAGGTCAATATTCCGAATCTACAGGCCCTGTGCTTCTCGAGCGAGGTCGCGCTACAGGAGCTCCAGCCCCTGATGTTATCTTCTGCCTATCATGAGAAAGTTTGTCGAGGAAGCAAAGAGGGGCGGCGGCGGGGTGCCGGCTAGGTATCGACGCTGTCGAACAAGCGAGCCTTGGGGAGCCGTGGGAATGCTGACAGGATTTCAACCAGAGATCTTCCGACTCAATGAGCCTCTGGAAGAATAGCCAATGTGCTACGGCCAGTTCGATGGGCTGGATGGAGGCGATGCTGTCGTGCGCCTGGTCAACTCCACAATCGCGACGAGCTCTCGTTTACAGGTGAGACATGTGGCGGGAACCTTGGGTCCGCACTGAGGGCGTTCGAGCGAGCCCAGCAAATGGCGGGCCAGCTGCAGAGAGTGTCCAAAGAGGGAGGGGGTGGTCGTGGTAGTTCAATTGTTCAGACAAAGCGAAGTAGCGACGAAAAGCAGGAGCGAGGGATGGGGTGGGATGTGTCGGCTAGCAGTGTTTGTTTTGTGTCGTGAGTTCTGGGCCGCTCTGTCTCTTGGCTCTGTCTCCGTCTGTCTGTGCCCTGCCCTTCCTTGATCCCTTGCTGCTTTTGCGCGCCTTCCGTTTCGGTTCCCCTGAAGGGGCGCTAGGGCGTGGGGAAAGGCTACGACGATACACACAAGCCTCGGTTTATCTGATAGTGCATCTTGAGTGCATATATTGAAGCTCCGATGCTCATCAGAAATTGCCTCCACTGGTGACAAAAAGCCTTGCCCGAAACTTTTACTGATGCGTAAGTCGTCATCGAATGGTAGAGGGTCATTTTTCTAACGACGAAAAACCCTTTATCGGGCCTTGGGTGTATCGCTAAATTGCAAAGTCGAGCAGTGTTGACTTCTCAAGCTAACAGAAAAGCATGTGCTGGCATGTATTCTCTGATTGGCCGTGGTGCGGTGACCGCTGCCGACCCCTGGCCTGATCTTTTTGGGCTGCATGCGCTAAAAGTCCGGAATCCCGGTCAGATAATCTGCGTTAATTCCAGAGTCGAAGCACTGCATCACCACTAACACCACCAATCGGTACCTAGCCGAGCAACTGACCTCCTTCCTGCTTCTGCCTCCCGCGAGGCTGCTGGACACCACCACATCTACATGACGAGGCTGAGCCGCTCTTGGAAGGTGTTACCTCTTCGGCATCGGCACTGAGCTTGTGCTGCCTCAGTCTTCCAGCCTGGGCCGCCGCCTGGTTTCAGCAGTTGACGTAAATGACACCTGTCCACATCCTAGCCGAAGCGTAACCTTCTAGCGCCCCCCTACTCCCTACCAGGGGTTCGAATGACGCCAGATTCACGATGGCGGTGATATTGATATACCCCCTTATACTTTGCATTCTGGGTCTGGTGGCGTGGGTTGTGTATCTGGTAGTGAGCCCCTCTCAGTACGACGGTCCGCCGCCCGGCTCAGGGAAAGGCAGTGTTCTTGCCCATGTTCTTGTCCTTGGCGACATTGGACGGAGTCCTCGCATGACATACCATGCCCTGAGTATAGCCAAACACGGGGGCATTGTGAATCTGATCGGGTATCTTGGTAAGACACACATCCTCGCCCTACCGGTTCCAGTTAACTGACACAGCGCAGAGAGCCCGCCTCATCCAGATGTATTGAACAACCCCAACATCACTATCAGCCCCTTGCCTCCTCCCCCCAGAAGACCACAGTCTATCCCCTTCATCGTCTTTGCACCATGGAAGGTCCTCCTGCAAGTCTACCACCTCGCGTGGCTTCTCGCCTACGGCCTCAAACCGGCACAGTGGATCATTGTGCAAAATCCCCCTTCCATCCCAACCCTGGCTATCGCCAGCCTCGTCTGCCGTCTCCGGAACACCAAGTTGATGATCGATTGGCACAACTACGGCTGGACTATCCTTTCCGGGACGCGAGGGGCTAGACACCCTCTCGTCCGCCTGTCCAAGATCTACGAGTGTTACTTCGGCCGCCTCGGCTTCTTCCACCTCACCGTAACACACGCCATGGCGCGCCAGCTGCGGCGCCCACCATACAGCATCACCCAGCCCATGATCCCGGTTCACGACCGGCCCGCCTCCATCTTCCAACCCATCACCAACCCCTCCACGAGGAAAGAGGTCCTGACCCGCGTCCTCCCCGATGCCGAAAAAGCCCTTGTCCCCCGCCTCCTCGACGGGACCATGCGCCTCGTCGTCAGCAGCACCAGCTGGACCCCCGACGAGGACTTCTCCATCCTCCTCGACGCCCTAACCCAGTACGCCGCCACCTCCGACACCACCCCCACCCCAGTCCTCGCCATCATCACGGGCAAGGGCCCGCAAAAGGCAATGTACCTGGACCAAATCGCCGCTTTAACAGCCGTGGGACGGCTCCCCAACGTGCGCATCGCGACGGCCTTCCTTCCCTTCGCCGACTACGCGGCGCTGCTGGCGTGCGCCGACCTCGGCGTGTGTCTCCATATGAGCAGCTCGGGCGTCGACCTGCCGATGAAGGTGGTTGACATGTTTGGCGCCGGCCTACCCGTGGCGGCGTACGCGGGCTATGAGAGTGTTGGAGAGCTAGTCAAGGAGGGGGAGAATGGACGGGGGTTTGAGACCGCTGGGGAGCTGGCGGGAATTCTGGTTCATCTCCTCGGAGATGGAGGGGAAGGGGAACTGGAAAGGTTGAGGAAGGGGGCGTTTAAGGAGGGGAAGAGACGGTGGGATGAGGAGTGGGATGGGAAGGTGGGGATTATCATGGGGTTGGTATCATAGATACCTGCAAACAGAATGAGTTGTGTTATGCTGAGCTTTGTGCCTGTACTATTTCTCTTGGTACACAGCCGCCGCTTTATTGAACAACCCCCATACCTTATCGCCATTGTGCATTGACGCCGTGAATGACCTCGCCCACACCAGCTTGATATTGCCACGTATATGCTCGACATATCGACAAGCAGAAGCACCATATCCCAAGCCGAGACCTGACACACATCCAAACCCTAACCAACCAATACCAGCGCCCGCAACCCTCGATTTACACAACTTAACTTCGTCTGCCTTAGTTGTCTACTTCAGTCCTCCCCCAAACTCTCCCTCACGCACTTCCTACAACGCCTCCGGAAGTCCTTGTTCTTGCCCTCGCGGTCCTCGCGCAGCATCCGCGCCGCCTCGACATTGGCCGGGCTCTCGTCGTTTGGGTCCTCGAACAAGCTGATAACGCTCAGCAGGATCGTCTCGGGCGACTGCACGGGACTCCAGCGCTCGCTCGCGGCTTCGTAGCCGTACTTGTCCTCCTCGGGCGGGTGCAGGATGCTGATGCACAGCTCGCCCGTTGGGTAGATGTTTGGGTGGAAGGGTACCGGCGACTGGAACGTCAGCTTGGGCGGCATGAGCGGGTATGTCGGCGGAAAGGCGAGGTAGGCGCGGAAGTTGCCTCCTATTTCCGGGGGGCGGGTAGGTTAGCGTACGGGTAGTAGGAGGCAGGTTGTGGGGGGGAGAGGGTGGCATACCGCCGTAGTATTTGCAGTCGTCGTTGATCATGAGCATCACCTCCCACTCGAAGATGTTGTTGTCGTTGACAAGGCCGCACGAGATGCCTGGTATGTCCTTGTCCGACTGCATTTGCTTGAGTTGGCGCCCTAGCAGCGCGGCTGCAGCCGCCGAGCTTGTGGATGAGCTTGCCATGACAGGGGCGGTTTGTTTGTTTCTGTTCCTGTCCGCTACTGTAATCACGCTCTCAAGCCCGGTATTCGCCTGTAAAAGGAACGAGAAAATCAGGTCATCCGCCAAGGTAGCAAATAAAGGGAGTTTTATAGGTTTCAGGGTCCCGAGGTCCGTTTGAGGTCACTTTGGGGCGGTCGCGTGGGATGGATTTTCTTGGAGAATATTAGGTCCGCTCCGCTTTGGTGTTGGGAGGCGGGGCAAAGAGTCAAAAAGTGGCCAGAATGGGACTGATTTCGATAGAGCTGGGCGTTGCTTGAAGAGGTGGGCCGTGGGCAAACAGATAACACCTTCCGAGACGGAAATGAAAAACTATGTCTCAACAGCTGGCACTGACTCTGTCCGTTTGCTCGAGCCGCGCCTCCAGTGTCATGGGAGGAGCTGGCAGGGCGGGGTTCAGCTCCCGGCGGCGGAAGGCGGGGTTCTGTTTGTGTCGATCCCGGCGGGTCATCATGCTTATTTATCTTAGTGCAGGTATGCAGGTTGTTGTTTTGTTTGAAAGGGGCACCTTGGGTCCGTCGGGTTTGAGAGAAGGGGACGACTCGATTAAATATTTATGTCCAATAACATCAAGACGCGGCCCATCTTGTGCTCGTCTAACCTTGGCTTGAACTCCAGTAACACCATCCCATGCTTGGTATCTTTTGTGATCCCTAACTTACACTGCCTTGCGCATATGAAAAAACCACATACAGTAATGTAGCCCTCCAGCTTATTTCTTAGTCGTTGTACCAAACCCGGTAAACCCCATAGCTGCCATCATATCGTCCTCATCGTGCTCACCTTCGACTCGAACATCCTCGCCGTACTCGGTCTTGACCTTTAGCGCGGTTTCCTTCTCTAACCTCCTGCGCTCCTCGGCTTCCTTGCGCTTCTTCCTCTTCTCCTCACGCTCTTTTTCTTCCTCTTCAGCCCGCACCTCAAGCCTCTCCTTAAGCGACACGACCTGCTCGCGCTCGCGCTCCTGCTGCCGCTCCCACAACGCCACGATGCGCGCGTGCACATCGGCGGCTGTCGCTTTGCGCACCTCGCCCGTCTGGCCGATGCTGCGCTGATGCTGCATGCTATTGGTGTGCTCAATCCATTGTAGATTGTCCTTGAACGTCAAGTCGCATGCCTCACAGTAGAAGCCGGCGCCGCGCCCACGCTTGCCCACGCCCGCGCCAGCCGGCACCAGCGTCGACGTTCCGACCATCCGACTGAAGTCCTGCGTCGCATTGCGTGCTGTCGTGAGCGTCTCGCTACCGTCCAGCGGCTTGTAGTACTTCTTGCCCGCCATCTTGGCCTCCCATCGAGCCTTGCGCTCTTCCTTCTCGGCGGCTTCGCGCTCTTTGGCTTTGGCTGCGTACTCGTCGAGGTCGTAGGTCTTGCGGAAGTCGGTGTCGGACGCCGCCTGCCCGTAGGCAGAGCCCTTGTTATTCGACATTTTCGGGGGTATATGCCGTCGCTCGAGTTATGTGTGGGGTGGTGAGCGTCTCGGCGACAGGTGGGGACTCGCGCTTTGCGATCGACGTCTGATATTTTGTTATCTTTCGATGTCTTCAATGAATCGGAATTGGCGGCGGAAGCATCACGATAAGGTATGTAGGCGATAAGAAACCCTAGGAGCTCCAGGATAAATTTTTGGAGGGGCAGCTTTGGCGGGGTGCTGCGCTAGAGGGGTACCTAGATCTCGTCATAATTTAGCACCCTACAGGGGTACTCCCTTATGTATAGCGGGGCATCAAAATCCTCCCCTTCACCCCATTGACTCAAGCCTGGAAGCCTTTCGCAACCCACTACACTTCCAGGGAGGTTTTTCTATTTTCAGTCAGGATGCTCTACCTTGTAGGTCTCGGCCTATCCGACGAGACAGACATCACTGTCAAGGGCCTCGAGGTAGTCAAGAAAGCCTCACGCGTTTACCTTGAAGCCTACACCAGCATCCTCCTCGTCGACCAAGCCGTCCTCGTACGCCCCCTTCACATTTCATAGCCATCTAGCTACACCATCCAACCTCGAGCTAACGCTAACCTACAGTAGGAAACCTACCATGGCCGCTCCATCACCGTCGCCGACCGCGAGATGGTCGAGTCCAACAGCGACGAGATCCTCCATGATGCCGCCAACGTCGACGTCGCCTTCCTCGTTGTCGGCGATCCCTTTAGCGCGACAACTCACACGGATCTAGTCCTGCGCGCCCGCGAGCTCGGTGTCCCTGTGCGATCAGTCCCCAACGCCTCCATCATGTCGGGCATTGGTGCCGCCGGCCTCCAGCTGTACAACTTTGGCCAGACGGTCAGCATGGTCTTCTTCACCGATTCCTGGCGCCCCGCTAGCTTTTATGATCGTATCAAGGAGAATAGGAGCATCGGGCTGCATACGCTGGTGCTGTTGGATATCAAGGTCAAGGAGCAGAGCATGGAGAACTTGGCGAGGGGTAGACGCATCTACGAGCCGCCTAGGTATATGTCGGTTGGCACTTGTGCGCAGCAGATGCTAGAGATCGAGGAGCAGAAGGGGGGAGGAGTGTATGGCCCCGACAGTCTAGCGATTGGTGCTGCGAGAGTGGGCGGCAAAACTGAAAAGTTCGTGGCTGGCACACTGAGAGAGCTATGCGATGCGGATGGGGAGCTAGGGCCGCCGCTTCACAGCTTAGTTCTTCTCGGGAGGAGGACTCACGAGCTGGAGCATGATTATGTTCGCGAATTCGCCGTCGACAAGGGGACATGGGACAGGATATGGAAGGCTGATTATCAGGGCAAGCAGTGAGCATTGAGAGATGACTAGCCAATATCTATAATTGACACATGAGAGGTATGCCCCCATTTGCGACTATGTCGTGAGAATGTCGGTCTGCAAGGTCTCTACGTGTTTTTGCAGATGTTACAAAAACGACTTAGTGCGAGGCTCTCCAAATATTGACGTCCTGCTCACTGATCTCCCTGAACTTATTCACTGAGGCAGGCTTGCCGGTCATGGCGCCCTGGGCGACCTCGGCAACACGGCTCACAACGTTCTTGTTGGCGACAGCATAATGCGCCGTATTCATCTTAACCCTGATCACTCCAATCCGAGGATCATTCTCACTTCCGTCGTGGGTACCGTCACCGAGGTCTCCGAGCCAAGCCTTCAGCTGGGAGCTATAGTGCTGCTTCACAAGGGACCGATCGGTCACAATGCTAGCAGTGCCGCTGATCGACGCCCAGTCCCCCGAGCTGTTGAGGAAGGAAATGTTGACGTGCGGGTCGGTCGTGAGGTCGTCGGTCTTGCCGGATTCGGTATTGGTGTGGAAAAGGAGGTCAATCCCTCCAGCCTCCTATTGGGAATCCGTCAGGATATGCATGAATGCCGATGGACGAAGGGCCAAAGGGGTAGATGGGTTCAACTTACTTGCGCTGCCAAAGCCATGCATCGCGAGACTAGGTTCCCCGACCTGTTCGAGTCGCGGGTGGCCATCATTCCGAACTTGCAACTTTTGATGAAGTTGCTGAGGTCTTCAACCTTCTCGGCAACAGTGACATCGTTGTCGCTGTTGGTCGCCTTGTACGGGTCAGCAGGCTTGCCACCAGTGTTTGCGTTGGAAAACTGCTGAGACATGATGATTTGAGGGGGGGGAGGGGTTGAAAATTTGGCCTGGAAATATCTGCGTCTTGAATTCTTGGTTGAATAAAAACCGATTGAGTTGCAAAGATGTTGATTATTGATAACCTGGTGTAGAGAATGTCTGGTATTTACATGTTGCGCAACTTCCCTAGCTGTCCTGAGCATGATGTAAGGACTCCTGTTAGCGGAGTCCCTGAGTGTGCCATTTCATCATAGATGTGGGTATGGCCTGCAGATAATGGTTCAGATGGCTCACGAAGGGACGGAAGGTTGGACGGCTCTTGAATGGTGACGTCAAGCGTCAGGCGGCTTTATATAAGGTTGGTAGGCACGAGGTAGAAGATGAGGTATTGGAGAAGCGCAAACCGATGCAAACTTCCCAATATTAAATTTCCGATCGAAAAACATGGCTACTAATTACGTAGTCGAATCAGCAAAGATGCAAATGTTTTAGCTTGCTGTCAATCCTCCAATGACATCTTTTGTACTGGTTTGGGCCATGGTCCATATCAAACCCGGACTTGCATCGGAATAACACCCGCATGTGGAGATACCTGATTGACAGCCTACGAGTATAATGCTTGGAACATATGCCAGAATAGAGATTTACAACTCTTAAGCTTGATACTTATATCTCTGTCAATTAGTGTACTTCATGAGAGAACACACCATAAAGGCGCAGAACACAAACACCTTTAAGCTTCCGAAATTTGATGCGAACAATGCGTGGTGTGAATGAACTAGCCAATCAGCCTGAGCCCTGCCCAAGCAATTCGAGACTTCCAGAATGTCTTCATCTTTCCACTCTATATGCGCCTCTGCGCTCAACGTCACTATATATTAGCACTCGTATATAGCTAGCTGTAGACGCCTGGCCGAGCTTGGACAGCTTCAGAGAACCGCCTTACCTAAGAATTGACGACACTTGGATATGTGTGGAGCTCGAGATTGAGCCAAATAGAGGAGAGCACAGACGAGGGACACAAAAAACAACCCCGTCATACCACAGTCGGAAGAAGAAGAAAAAATCAGGTCAAGATGTGCTGTCTTCAGATGCTGACTGATCAGGTTCGGGGCTGGACGTTGTTGAAGAAAGAGACTCATGGCAGCTTGGCCTCGATTGCAAGCCGGCCAACGCCCGCGGGATGGCGCCCCACGGCGCAAAGCAACCCCGGCAATCTGATGGGAAATGGATCAAATCTCGGGTTTACCGTCTTGGAAGCACAGACCATGAGTGATCGCTTGAAACACTCGCCAATCGCAACAGCCCAAGCTTCCAAGCTACAGCCAGTCATTTCCAAGCGAGCGGGCGATCTGGGGGGAAGGAGGGGAGCAATCGTGTGCGGCATGCGCCTGCCGATGTTGCGACACTCGTCCATAGACAGTCAAATCAGAAGGCGGTGCCTGACGGTTAGCGCGCAGTGCTGCAATCTCTCACCTTGGCCGCCGCTGGCTGCTTCTTTCTTTGGGTGTCAGACGTCAGCACCCACACACCACACTCTCTGCTTCCAAGCAGGCACAGCACAGCCTGCACCGATTCATTTTTGGATGGGGCGATGCCGGCCCGGACAGGATTGCTGGTGGGCTGCCAGGCAGACGGTCTGGTACTTGGGCAGTCGCAAGACGATGCCCGGTTTTGCAGTCCCTTTTCTTGGTCGTCGCCACTTTGGTGATATGGGAAAATGGCTCTGTTTCCTTGGCTCATTTCGCAAGGTTCGCAACGCTGGGGTTTTGCTCCGAGACTTTTTTGTACAGCAGCGCAATCGAAGCGCAACGAGCCGTGACAGATTTTGCCAGCGCATGCGCTTGGTTGGCAGCGGGACAGTCATGATGGAAGCTGGCACGCTGGCGGGCTGGCACGATGGGCTAGCATGGTGGGCTGGCCGCCTCGAAACAACAAACCGGATGGCTCCTTGGCTGGCGAGCGCTTTCCTCCAGTCGCTGGTGTTGCGCGCTGGTGACCAGGGAAGCCATGCGGACGCTAGGTCATTGACTTGGCTAGGCACAGTGCAGCGCGAACTTTTGAGGCGGTCGCAGACAGTTCTGGCAGGCGCGCGCACAGGAAGAATGAAAGAGAATATGGGCACATGATTGATACAACGGCTGCTGAAGACGAAAATCGCGTTTTGACCGAGGACCAACCAGCGCCTCATGGTGTTTGCCACTGTTTCTGGGACAGAATTGACTTCCGGGTGAAAGAGCTTGTTTGGCTCCTTCCTGGTTGCCGGCCGCCTGGTCAGGGACAACCGGACGCAGGTACAGTGCCGTGCAGGGTAACGGTGCCCAACTTAAAATTAAGGAGACGGTTTCTCTGTGGCCAGCTTTGTTCAAGCATGTACCTTCCCCGCACCTTCCCGCCTCAAAGGTACTTGCCGCACATGCGCCAGTTTTCTCCATTTGAGCGCCCAGATCTTCGCGCCCGTTCTTATTATTACTGTGCACTCCTCCCACCTTGTACTGCGCGGCTCGCCTCTCTTTTCTTTTGCATCACGCCGCATTTTACCTCTTCACCTGAAGAACCTGTCACTCATTACCAGGGTTTCGACTCTATCCATTCGTTTTTTTTTTATACCTAGGGCCATCTTACCGCAAGTTCTTCCGTTGCTATCGCGCAACCTACCGGCCTGCCCTAAAACTCAATTATCGCCGAATTACCGCGCAAACAAACTGATCAATCGCAACCTGCCAGCATCATCACAATGCTCGCCAAATCCCTTTCTGCGTTGGCGTTTCTCGCCTTCGCTGCCCATGCCGCTGCAGAGCCGATGCCCTACAAGCCCCACGTCATGAAGATGTCTGTCCGCGATCTGTTCGGTGTTGTCCGCCGTCAAACCCCGGGATACCAGCCGACACAGGCTGTCTGCGGCACTGGAAACACCTGCGAGGAGGCCTGCGGCGCTGGGTTTGAGACCTGCGCATCTAAGGATAGCCAAGTCCACTGCTTCAACCCCACGGTTGCTGAGACGTGCTGCCCTGATGCCTCTGGCAGTAAGTTGATTGATGAGCGTGATTCCGAGACAACGCAACTAACTTGATGATAGACTCTTGCGATGCTGGGTTCTACTGCACATCCGACAAGGAGAAGGAGACATGGTGCTGCCCCGACTCTCTTGACCTTGCTGCCTGCGCCGCCGCCTTTAGTGTCACTGGGGGACTCGTCAAGCAGACCCCCAAGCCTACGTCTTCGTCAGCCTCTAGCACCGCCGCCCCCATCACCACAAGCTCGAGTTCCGCAGCCTGGAGCACTGGCGCCGCCCAGACCAGCGCGGAGACAGTATACACTACTCCCCTGGTGCCATCGGCAAGCTGGCCGAAGTCTAACACCACTTCCATCTCGGTCGTCGGTACCTCTGCTCCCACGCCGTCTAAGATCGTCGAAGGCGCCGGAAACATGGCCGCCCCTGCGGGCGCCCTTGTTCTTCTCGCTGCTGGTCTCGCCGTCCTTTTCTAGGCTCATAATGGCATCAGGTCCCTTGTCCCCTATGGGGTTTTAGGACATGACTGCTTGTACGAGACATGAGACACGACAACGGCGACCCGCACGGTTTGATACCTACTACCTCTTCACCTCTATACCTCTTTTTTTGTGCAACGTTTGGGATGCTTCGTCTTTAGGCAACATACCCTTTTCCCGTGTCGCCTATCAACTAGCGCAACATTCAAGGCCGCTCTGACGATGGGACACGGTATGATTATACTTGTGGATTTCTTTCCTGGGACTTGGGGAGAGGCGTGGAAAAGGTGCATTATTCTCGTCACGTTGATCTGGACGAGAGGCATTCATGACCTGGTTTTACTCTTCGACAAGATACTCTGCCGGGACTTGATTCTCGGGCTTTTGTACTTTTGCTTTTCGGCGCGTGTTTTTAGCTTGGGGGGTCGGATTCTTGTTCCTAATTGCCTTGAGGATAATCAACATACAAACTTTGCACATGTTCACTGCCAAACTGCCTCTATACCTCGTCGCTGAGCTGCCATCCATTTCAATGCTGGTGGGGGCGGGCCTTGAATTCTCGCTTCTGCACTAATAAGCTTTTTACATGCGAGTCAATATGGTGTCACGATGCTGCACAGCATACGGAAATTGGTTGCTTTTGCTTGATCTGCAGCGGGCACGCTAATGTCAGGGCGAGCGCCACGAGCGTCCACACGACGACATATGTCTCACCCGCACGAGGCACACGGTTGACTGATGACCTACAAGCCACCTGAAGCTGAGCTATTTTTCCACCATTCATCATCGACGGCAGTGCGTGGAAGGATTGTTTGTTGCATTCCAGCCTTGGCATTGTTGATGGTTACACAAGCATGATTGCCATGGTTCCGTATTCCTTCGATTCCGATGACCGCCATGTCCAGCTTTCGTATTTATTTATTCCTGTTTCTGCAGATTCCCGACGGCTCAAGGAGGACAGCATGAACATGGTTGAACCGGTTAAATTCATTGCACCACATGATAAGATGGCCATTTACCCAGCAGAGGGAAGCGAAAACGAGGGCCAGCTGGCAGTGGTTCCCATTCGAGACCATGGTGGTGTCGGTGCTCACGTACAGACGGATGCGACGCCAGCCCTAGAAGGCGAAAGAACTGAGACTGGGGAGTATCAAGGAAATGGTTATTGAATGATAACACATAAAAAGGGGCATTTACTCCAGGATATTGACTTTTGCTTATATACTTACTAGCCTTTCTGGTTATATCGCCTATGTATGAGAATGCCGCAAAACACAAACTCCAAGCGCCTCTTCTCTGCCCGATCTCCCGAACTCCTAAACCCCCGAGAAAGGCGAAATAAACTGCCCATAGAAGCCGAGGTGTTTCTCAGCTACCGTAACCCCATATATCATCGGGGCGCGCGGATTTTGTCCGTTTCCAATAATCATCATTGCTACCGCCCAGTCTTTCTGCTCCGTCTCTCATAATGTCATCTCGACCAAGGTCTCGTTCCAAGGCAACCAGGTCTGATCTGAGAACCCCGGCATGCACTTGACCATATCCGGCGGGCCCTTCCAGACACTTATTTTCTCACCGAGACCCATCCCCGTCTCTGTGCCATTCGCTCCCTCCTCCATCTCCTCCTTCATCTCTACCTTCCTTGGCCGCTCCCCGCTCACAAACTCGCTCACATACCCCTTTTGCCTCTTTGTCTGCCTTCCTTTGGTGTCTGTGTACTCCAAGTTCACGCTCGGCACTACGGCGATCTTCCCATAGCCCTTCCACCACAGATCCTTGCAGAACAGCTGCGGCTCGCCCTGGAAACACTCGTCCTTGGCCGGCCAGCGGAAGCTCACATCTCCACTGGCCAGAGGTTCAGCCGCGAATGCCGTGGCCCCGTTCCAGCACGCAAATACCTGGAACGGGACGCCGGCCGCCATCCTCTGCCGGGCCACGGGCTCGTTGAAGAAGAGGTCCTGGCCCTTCTCCCAGCCGCCCGTCCCCGCGGGGATGTCGAAGAAGAGGTCGCCGTTGATGGCGCGCGCGACCCACACGTCGTAGAAGAAGGGTAGGTTGTCGTCGTCGAGCCCGGCTCCTGGGTGGGACCAGTCCATGGCGCAGACCATGTCGGCGGATTGCAGTCGGCGCTGGTGGGCTAGTTCGAGGAGGTCCTCGGCGCAGGCAGCGACGTCGTTGATGAAGAGCACCGTGGCGTCGGGGGATAGGCGCGAGGAGAGCAGACCTCCCGGGGAGAGGGTGGTTGGGCGGAGCCAGTGGGTGGTCTTGACGGCATGTGTGACATTCTTGGCCAGGTCGGTGAGAGTTGCGTTCTTCTCTTCGGGAACCTCAACCACATCCTCCTCCTCCGCCCTACCCCCCTTCACCAAGGGCTCGACCGCCAACTGCCGCAGCAATGCCAGCCGCTGGATCCGCTCCCCCTTGCTCGGATCCAGCGAGCTCGTCGTCAGCCAGTAACCCACCCCCATGGCCTTCAGCTCCTCCTCCAACAACCTCAGCACCTCAAGCGTCCCGTCGTCCGAGTTGCCCTCGACGATGCTGAGCGCGCAGTGCCGCGGCCCCAGGAACCGCATCGCCTCCAGCAGCGACCCCATCAGCCGTGGGAGCAGGTCGACGCACTGCCGCAGGTTGAGCGCGAACAGGAACCGCTGCTCGTTCTCGAGCTCGGGCGCCGAGGGAGGTCCGCGCAGGTGGCCGTACCGGGTAGCGTTGACGGGCGGGCAGGTCATGCGGTCGACCGAGGCGTCGGAGGGGTCGAGGATGGAGGGAAGGAGGGAGATGGCTTTGGCGAGGCGGGAGCCCGGGGTGGTGGTTTTGTTTGTGGCGTCGTCATCCCTGTTGCCGTCCTGCTTGTTGGCCGTGGCCGTGTCGTCGTCACCCTTGCTGTTGCTGTCGGCGCCGAGCGTGACTTGCGGTTTCTGGTGCGCCCTCAAGGAGCCGCTGCCGGAGGAACCGCCGTGGACGCCGGACGCGTGCGTCTGGGTCGGTGCAGACGGGCGTGTTTTGGTCAGGGAAATGAACGTGTCGGTCGTGAAGGGGTTGTTGAGTCTCGTAGCCAGGTAGAGCATCCAGAGGACCACAGCGCAAAACTGCGAAAGAATCACAATCTTACGTTTCGTCATCGGAATCATTTTCAAGCCCATGGTGCTTGTAATAGTGCCGAGGATTTACTATCCCCGATGTAAAGAGCGTGTATGAATAGCAAAGAATGGAAATAATGAGTGTCTGGGTGCTTGACTGCACACCCAAGTTGGTAAAGATGGGAAAGTCAAAAGAAAGTAGTAGCTAGAAATGCGGTAAATGCAGTAGCTCGTCTGAAAGACATGGCACTGGTAAACTGACAAACACCCAACACGAGGAAGAACACGAGGAAGGAAAGGAGGAAGGAAAGGAGTGTTGCCCTCTTCTCTCCCTTGGGATGGGATGCAAGGCGGGCGGGATATGAGGTCCATGGGAGCAATCCAGGGAGACAGGAGACTGTCAAAGCGAACCCCAGAGTTGAGACAACACTACTCTCGCCACCCCTGGGAGACGGTACGATGGTAACCCTCCGATCGCTCATTGACGAATTACCCACCCTCTTGGCGCTCTGATCACGCACTTTGATGGGCGGTTGCCGATGGTGCCTTGCGATTGCATACCACGGAGCGAAGGGGTGGTCACCTGCAATCCCACCCTGCTCAACGACCATGAGATGGATGGGTGTGATGCGCCTCAGGGGTAAATCAAGCAACCGAAAAAGACAGTCAGACCACACTCTGCGACTATCTTCTTTGCATCTTACTGCAGGCTTACGGTTTTGTATCGACCAAAAGGCGAAGAGTTTGCTGTGACTTTGTTATTAACTCTCCGCGATCGTTGAAATGACATGTGCGCATCTTGGTGTCACTACAACACTACAACCACAGAACAAAGGAGAGAGACATGGGGAAGGTGCAAGATCGCGATATAATTGGCGGCGTGTGATAACATGAGCCGCATGGGGCTCGTATGGAGCTTGTTCCTGGCTGACCGAGACGACGCAAGCTAAAAACGAGGTCCAAATGGATAAATGTCGTCCCCCCTCAAGGTTATTGCAAAAATAGATAACCTCGGAGGCTAACCCAGGTTCTCGTCTATTGGTAAACGAGTTAATGGCAGGGTGATGCAACACACACACATGCAGCAGAGGCAGAGGAGGGTAGCCAACAGCGTGGCGTAGTCTCGGCGCAGCAACCACCAGGGCCTTTTTGCCAATGAGACCGATGGCTAGGCCTCGTATACCAGTCTTGGCATCACCATCTTCATCACCACCCTCCGATTATAAATACGGCGGCGGCCCCCTCTTAACTTCGTGCCCTCGCCATAGCGTGGGAATTGTCTGAGAACTTGTCTTCAACTCCTCGAAGTTCTTGGTCCCCGATTATGTGACCGACACCGCGCTGGCACGATGTCTGAAAATCCTCTCACCGAAAACATCAACCGGAGCAACTACTCGTATGCGTACGCATGTTTTATCAGGAATCAAACTTTTGTTTGCCTCGGTGGACATGGTTTAGCATAACTCTGGTTTCATAGGTCAAGGTGCCTAGTGTACGGAGTGTAGCGAAGGGCGAAGAGACGCAAGGAATAATTGGTGATGGGCACTTGACAAATGGCCCCGGCTTGCTTAGAATGTTCACTTGACTGCCAGAGCTCAGTATACGAAGCCACGACTAACCTTGGGACTCCCTCGGATTTGCGTTCCACGCGTTCCTCTCACTTTCAATGTGAGTTTCGGATCCTTCGTTTATTGGTGACGCAAACCGTCAAACTGTGCAGACAGCGATTTTATTTGTTTGTCTGTCCACTTGGATAGTTGTACTTGCCACCCACACGACACTCCTGGAGTGATATTTTCGCGCAGTTTCCTAGTGGCATATTCCCAAGTGGCTCAAGCCCCACATACCAGTCCGATTGGAGTTTCTCTTCGCGTGCCAATATGGCGCTGCGAAGATACCGTGTACCACGGCACGAATTACTCCATCAGCCCAGGGAGGCCCACAAAGTCGGGACAAGAGAGGGAGGAGGTTCGTTTGTAACAGAGGAGAGTGACAGTGGCTTTAACTGAGGTGCCTGGCCCCCAGTAGCATACACAAACCACACTAACGATGGAGCGGGTAGAGGGCCCGGACAAGTGAAGGCTTCCGCGTTTCCCGCAAGTGCTGTCCCGCAACTAACCCCAACACGCGCTTGCGTGGGGGGACGCGTTTTCCATCAGGGGCCGGTGTGTGTTCGAGAGTTTCACACCGCAGTTCATCGAGGGTGATCGACAATGTAGAGGCCCATCCGCCCTATGAGGTGGTCTTAGTGTTTCACATAAGCCCCTCCGCAAATCTGTGATTATCAGGAGGGGTAGTCGGTGTGCCCATGCTGACAACACCATCCGCCCCAGCCGTTATCAACAGCTTTATGACATGAGACGCGTCTATTCGGTCCATCCTCGGGCTTTGGGATTTTGTAGGCTGCCTTGGGTGCACTCCAATGTCGATTTTGGCGCAAATAACGGGGGCCAGGGTTGCCTCACTTAGATTGAGGCTGCCGCAGCAGCTTGGTAGTTTGCACATACCGGGCCGCGTCCTTCACGGTGTCACCCAGGCCAAGGAGCGCACCCAACCGACTTTGCAATCGTTAGAGGGGCAGGGTTCACGGCATAGGTCGATCCGAGGGTCCCAGGGCGGCGTCATATCTAGATCACGGTGCCACACGGAGGGAAAATCGTGTATAGGGTGGGTGAGGTAACACTGGTTCCTTTCACCGAGAGAGATGCCGTGGTTTCGGCCGTTCTGGCTGATCGGCGATGCATGGGGACTTGTCCGCGGGGAAAACACCGCGAAATGGAGTTTCTCTGCCTCAGGACCTCACACTTGGGTCATGCTCCTTGCAGTTGAAGCCTTGCTGGCATGCATGGCTCGTCGGAGGTTCCGCTTGAAGGAATGAATTTGCCCTCGCGTAGCCGACAGGCGTTGGTGTTGTGGTGATTTAGTTTGGCAAATAGCCAAGACAAATGATGTGAGTAATGTAAGGTACACAAGATACCAAAATCGCCGAGCGCATCGTGACCTTCACTCGAAGGCGCAGGTCTTTTTAGAACTTTCCGGGTTCTCGGATTTGATACTCCAGCGCGCCAAAGCCCACCCCCCTTCCCTTTCATGCAAATACTAGTCGATGCCGGATTGGGTTTGCTGATATGCGACTGAACTCGGGGTCTGCGAGCAGCTCCGAGTAGGTGGGGGGATTTGGCGACCGAAAAGACTGGATTCGAAAATGGAAATGGCGTACACGTATATTTCTTGGATGTTCTAAATCAGTCGCTGTCAAAGACAGGCCGATTCGCGGGGGCTGTCGATCTGCCATTGGTCGACGGAAGATTTCCGAGGCCAGATGAGAGAAGACATATGCTGCAAAGAAAACGGGCAAGACGCCAGGCCAGACAGAATGCGTGCGACATAATCCGTACTGGTTTAGTGCGCTTCCGTGGGGGTTTGGGTGTGCCTGCGCGGGCTTTTCGAAGTCCTTTTTGAGCCTTTTGATAGGACCCTATCCAGTGGCGCCGTTAGCTCTCATGGTGCTGGCGAGTGTTTGGGGAGTTTGCGATGATCCTGCAAGTTAACGGCTCAGCCCTAGGATGTGGCGCTCCGGCGTCTGCTGCTACCGGGAATTCGTTGTGTGCTGTGGTCACTACTGTAGTAGGGCAGAAATGAGGGCTGCGCCGCCCCAAATATTGCATTTGGGACCACCACGACGGAAGCAATTGAGGCCAATGTGATTGGAGCTTTCTCGATTTTCAATGCACAGTAAGTAATGCACAGTCTCGCGAACCAACGCCAACAGGCCTATTATTACACCCGTGCGCTAGTACCGTAGACCATGCGAAATTACCTAACCGCGGGGAAACATCGAGCCAATGCGGTTGACGGCTCTAGGTTTTGGCGAAAATCCCAAAAAGAAGGTTCCCCAGATTTCTTCTGGCCTGCGGAAAATCAGTGGACTGGGCTGGAATCCATAGCTTCACACAGCAGAGCTACGGCCAGTGTAATTAATCTATTAGTAAAGCAAGCGGGGTGACCATGGCTCTACCTCGTGCGCTGCCGCAGTCCAGGGCGCCGATATCGGGATGGCCTCGATAAGTGTGCGCTCAGCTTTGGAGCGCTTGGGTAATGGACAACTCGTGCCGATGCCGATGTTGATGATATTCGCAGAAAGAGGAGCCGGCAGTTCAACTTATCTACACTACTGATCCAACAAATACCGGGGAGCAGGCAATTGCGGGTGGAAGCGAATTGAACAGGTACCCCGCTCGGGTTGCTTCGTGGTGGGTCCTGACGTCCTTCTTTTGGTGTAGTGTCAAGCGGCACTAGAAAGGGGAAATCGCGTTTCCCGGAATTTCATCAAAAAGCTCAGACATGCGCAGTGGCAGTCCTGGCCAGCGGCCTGGCCTACTAACGTTAGGCCATACCATGCACACTGGGAGGGGCAGTACGGTGCAAACCTCTCCAAATCCACCCTTATAGGCAATCCCTAGCCTGTAGTCATCTTATCAAACATCTCTCTCGGATACCTGATGAACATTGAAAGGTGGCTCTGTGAACTCTTGCAACTTCTTCCTCGTTCGCAAACACAAACAACTCCCCCTTTAGAAGCTTACCACCCTGCCTGCGCCCGGATATCGCTTTGCAGTTCTGGGGAAGCAGCCTGCAGAGAAGTAAAAGGCGAGGAACTAGGCGGCGGGGACTAACTGTGAAAGAGTGAAGTCGTTTTTTTGATGAGTGAAGTACAGATAGATGCCTTAACTATCGTGGACTTGGTGGGTTGGGCTCAAGGCACTTTCCACTATCCGGGTTCAAGTTCTCCACACCCGGAAAACCCGAATTTCAACGAAATTTCAGGTCGACACAATCGGGACCCTTGCATATGCCAAGAAAAGCTTAATCGGATCGTCGCGTTGACGGCACAGGCGGCAATCTTAAACTCTTCCTTCTGCTCTCGTCCTTTCCCTCTTGCTCTCCGTTCATGGTGTTCTCTGCAGTTTGCTCATATATCAGAAGTGTTGAAATACCAATATCACGGCGCAGATTGCAGTCAATGGAAAACGGAAGTGGGCTGAGAGGCAGCGTGCGCCGCTGAACAGCCAACAGTCGCTGCGTCCAATCCGCATTCCGGGCTCTTGAGCAGCTAAGCCGCGGTGGCAGACGCCATTTGAGGCGCAAGGCCCAGCCAAGAAAATCAAGCCAAAAAACACGGCCGAGCCATGTGGGGTGTGTGTCGGACTCTCTCACCCGGGAGAGATGGGCCTTCAACGGGAATCGAGACCCTCGTGCGACTGCTGTCGGCTATCGCTGTCTTGCTCTTCGGGCTTCCCTGCTTTTCCCCTTCTCTTTTGTCTTGAACACCCTTTGAGGCCAGACACCTGCTAGCGTAGGCACCCTGCCAAAGGATCAAAGAACGAAACGGTCTCGTCTTGGCAGATGTCGAATCCTCCCGCCCGCACGGAATCAGGGGGGAGCGGACACTTCCAGAGTACTTGTTGCGCAGTTGAGGGCTGGGGGACTCGGGAGGGTGTGCAGAACTCCCACTGTCGAACGTGCCACAGTTCCCACAGCACTCCCCGGTACTCTCCTCGCTCTCCTCGCTCTCGTCTGGCCAATGCCCTGCGCCGGGGAACGTCGAGGCTGAATTCCTGAATCCCTGCTGACAGTCTGCAGGTCTGGCGCTGACCGGGGCCCAGCATGAAAAAAAGAGACGAACCCCCCGCCAGCCCAGCACCCAGAATTGCGGAATGCGGAATGGTGCCCTGCGGCCAACAAGGATGCCCAGCGCCATCCGCGAGACCCCCAGACCTCCTGTCTTTTCCTCTTTGTGTATAATTATGGGGCTCCCACTTTCCGCCCGCATCTCTTCCATTGTCCTTCTCGACGGTTGGCGTCCGTCTTTCGTGTCACCATTTCCGTTTTTCGAAGTTGGCAAGTTTGGATCTGCCATGCCCAGACCTGTCTTTCGGGTTGACAGACAAGTTTCTCCCTTGTCCCCTTAGTTAATACACCTTGTTCCGCAACGCAACATCATCCCCAACCCCGGTTTCCTCACCTTTCTCTTGCACGGTCGTTGGGAACATCGCATCGGATCGTGGTTGTCTAAGGCCTTCGGTATCCGGCTGCAGTTTCAAGCGTCAACCCTACCGTTACATAGCGAACGAATCACCAAACAATCACCCAGCGGCAGACTACTTTCTCGGACAAAATGGGCATGGGCGGCGCCGGCTTCGTGCCCATCATGGGCACGTCCGACTTGTCACGGATCGAAGCCCCAGTCACCGTAAAGGCCTATCTTCTTTGTGCCTTTGCTGCCTTCGGCGGTATCTGTAAGTCGGCTGACCGTATAGCGTTCATCATGATATGCTGACAACATGACAGTCTTTGGATATGACACGGGCTGGATGTCGGGAGTACTCGGCACACCCTACTTCATTACTGAGTATACCGGACTCCAGTATGACTATGCGACACGCACTCCTATTGGTGTATCTTCTACCGATTTCGGACTGCCTTCATCAACCAAGTCCCTCATGACGAGCATTCTCTCTTGCGGTACCTTCTTCGGAGCCCTCATCGCTGGTGACATTGCCGACTTCATCGGCCGCCGGCCTACTATCATCTATGGTTGTATCATCTTCTCTGTCGGCTGTGTTCTTCAGATGGCGTCAACAAACCAGCTTGCCCTCTTCGTCATGGGTCGCTTGATCTCCGGCCTCGGTGTCGGTTTCACGTCCGCCATCATTATCTTGTACATGTCTGAGATCTCCCCGAGAAAGTTTCGTGGTGCCTTGGTTTCGGGCTACCAGTTCTGCATCACCCTTGGGATCCTACTCGCCAACTGCGTCACATATTCAACCTCGCAGCGCAACGATACGGGCGCGTATCGTATTCCCATCGCCGTTCAATTCCTCTGGGCTATCATCTTGGGTGTTGGTCTTTACCTTTTGCGTAAGTCATATCGTGTCTGTCGATTCGGCTGGTTATTCTAACAACTGTTTAGCCGAATCTCCCCGTTATCATGTTCAAAAGGGCAAGATCGAGCTGGCAGCTAAGGACCTGGCACTTGTTCGTGGGCAGCCCGTTGACTCCGAGTACATCAAGGACGAACTTGCCGAGATTGTGGCCAACCACGAGTATGAAATGCAGGTGATTCCCCAAACCAGCTATATCGGATCGTGGATGGCCTGCTTCCAGGGATCTTTACATAAGGGTAACGGCAACCTTCGACGTACTATCCTCGGAGCAGGAATGCAAATGATGCAGCAACTGACAGGTATCAACTTTATCTTCTACTTCGGCACAACCTTCTTCCAGCAGCTTGGCACCATCAGCAATCCTTTCATGATCTCACTTGTCACCACCCTTGTCAATGTGCTGTCAACGCCCCTCTCGTTCTGGTCGATTGAGTACTTTGGTCGTCGCTTGCTGCTGATTTGGGGTGCAATTGGTATGATTCTTGCACAATTTGTCGTTGCTTGCATTGGTGTCACGGCAGGGCGGCTGGAGGCGGACAACGCCGCCGCTGTCAAGGCCATGATTGCTTTCATCTGCATCTACATTTTCTTCTTTGCTGTCACATGGGGCCCCGTCGGATGGGTCATTGTCGGCGAGTGCTTCCCGCTGCCGATCCGTTCTCGTGGCGTGGGTATCTCAACAGCATCCAACTGGTTCTGGAACTGCATCATCGCCGTCATCACGCCGTACATGGTGGGCAAGTCGGCCGGCTCGGCCAACCTCGGACCCCGCGTCTTTTTTATCTGGGGCTCGCTCTGCTCGCTGTCCCTGATATTCGCCTACTTCCTGGTACCCGAGATGAAGGGCCTCACCCTCGAGCAAATCGATCGCATGATGGACGAAACGACTCCGCGCAAGTCGGCCGGCTGGGTGGCCACAACGACTTTTGCGGCCGAGATGGGCCATGTCCGCCCCGCCGAGAAGAGCCCCAACGGCCACTACCCGAGCGCCGGAGACCACTACCCAAACGCCGGCGACCCCTACTACCAGGAGCACACGAGCCCCCAGCCCCAGCCCGGCAGCCCGTACCAGCAATCTACGCATGCCTCGTACGCCTCACACCCCTCGAGCCCCCAGCAATTCCCAGCGAGTCCCCAGCAACAAGCCACGAGCCCACAGCAGTTCTACCCGCAATCATATTTCCCGCGCTAAATAAGGGGGGTTGATGTGGTGGCGAGTGGTCTGTGCAATATTGGGAGGATGGGATGCATGCATGCGTGATGATGACCGAATCTCCCTCCTTTTTCTCGCTCTTTCGAGTTTTCTCTTTTTATACATAATTGGTGGATAGATGGGTTCTGGATGGTTTGGATGGACTCTAGGGAGGAGGGAGCGTCTGCAGTTGTCATCGCAACACACCACACCACACACACCTTACACATACTGTACTCTATAATATAAAGCTCCTAGGTCTTTCAAAGTATAATTGTATGTCATGGATCTGGGGCATGGGACGTTATGATTGCGATGAATTATGGGGAGTGTTATTTTTTATGGCGGTGCATGGGCACGAGCACGGCTCGAGGGGTGCCAAGGGAGTGGCGAGAGACGAGATTACATTAGGACGAGTCGGAAAAGTTTTAAATCGACGGCCCCCTTTTTCTAGGAAGAATTGCGGCAAAAGAAAACATGGCTTGAGCTAAAGTGATTTCGACATCGATGGTAAAGTCGCTTGCAGCGCCGCAGCAAAACCCCTTTTTTCCACTATGTACTGTTTACTTTTTATACCACGCTAGTAACTTCGTTTTGTTGACACCCCTACCTGAGTTGATAAGAAGTGTGACAAGCATCGTTTCAAAGTGGGTAATGATAGCGCTGCCTGTCCCAAATTTCTATCTTACTGGCTCCCATATTACAATAATGACAGAGTCGACATCTGCCTTTTCCTCATCACTACCGTGCACAACACTACCTGGTATCCGCTCGCTGATATCCCCGCTCACCGAGTTATCTCCCCCCTTCCGGTTGATATACGCCTGCCAGACCTCGCCGTTCTCTCGAGCCACCGAGTCAAAAAGCCTCCACGTCTTTTTGTGCCCTTTCCAAGCGACTGTCTTCTCATTTTGGCCGGGGATGTCTTCCTTATCAATGATCAGTCTCTCTCCGACAGCGACCGGTTTCGAATTCTGGTGTTTTTGCTTTGCCAAGGGCACCGCCCTCGCCCCTTGAAGGTACTGCGTTATGGTGTATCCGTTGACCAATACCCAGCCGTCTTTAAATAAGAAACGCTGGAGAAAACAATCCTCGCCGCAGAGCGAGGCAACAATATGGCCTTTCCCGGCCTCGAGCCGATGATAGTTCCTGTAGTGATGCAGCGCCAGCGGTTGGACACCACTGCCATATCCCGTCTGACTGGAAACCACCTTGTGGCTTCCATACACGCTCATGTCTTCGTCCGCATCCTCCGGGTTATACAACCCCGGCAAGACACGCAAGTCCACATCCTGCGTCTTTTCCACCACACACTCAAACAACCTCGCATCCCACCCCTTCTCCCCGAGCCGACTCCTCCCGTTCGGCTCCTGCAAACACAACAACTGCCCCACCACATCCACCATGCCCGCCGTCATAAACACCACCCCGCCGCCAACCGTCCTGACCCTACCCCCATCCTCCTCCCAATCCCCCCTCTCGCTCGGCACCCCCACATACCCCCTCCCCTCCCCCCTTCCCAACATCCCCAACAGCCGGCCGACGCGGGGGAGAAAAACATCATCATCCACTATGCCAAACCACGCCCTCCCGGATGGCTCCCCCACCCGCCTGATAACCAGCGCCTGCACCAGCCTCGCCCAGCGGTCCCCGCGGTCCCCGCCCCCCTCGGGGCTCGCGCTGACGTCGACGTCGACCCCCAGCTTCCGCAGCCCGTCCCTCGCAGCATCCACCTCCGCGGGGCTCGCCCCGTGCAAGACAGCCACGAGGGCGGCGCCGTTCGAGGACCCCCTGCCGTCCGTCAGCCACCGCGCCCAGTCGTGCATGAGCGTGTTGTTGGCGTGGGTGAGGCGGGCGTGGGTAGTTGAGACGGCGATGAGGAGGGGGGAGGCGTCGATGGAGGAGGGGAGGTGAGGGAGCAGCATGGGGAGGGAGAGGGGCTTGGGGTGGGAGCTGGTGGTGGGAGGGGGGTTGGCGTCGGAGAGGGTGGCGATGGGGGTGCGGAGGAAGGCGTGAGGTTCGAATAGGGGGGTTTTTGTCTCTGTTAGTGATGGGGGGCTGTGTTGGTGATTGCTTGCGGGGGAGTATTTTGGTTGGGTGCGACGGGCGGTCCAGGAGATTTCGTCGGAAAGGGCGTGGTTCTGGGCTAGGGTGCGAAGGTAGGCGAGTACATCGGGGTCGGCTTTCGGGACATCAATCTCGATCTCGTTCGTGCTTTGAGGACTCTTATGCTTGACAGAACTCCACTCATCCTTCCAGGGTCCTGAGGTTTTTCCTTCGGTGGTCCGGTAGATACTGCGGCGAAAAGGGTTGTAGTCGGTCACGTAAAGTCTCAACAAGAAGAAAATGGTTATGAAGCTGAGGCATACGAGGCCGACATGAATGGCCCTTGCGCGGCCGTATGAGACGACCAGGCGGGGGGCCATGTTGTGCAAAAACCAGAAAGGAGGCGACCGGCGATGTAAACAGTTCCCCAACGACCAAAGAAGAACAAGGTTCAGCTCAGTCCCATCTATCTACCGGCACTTGGCGAGACCGATCGTATATCTTCTCAAGAATAAAAAGAGCCCAACTGAGGTTTTTATAGCTCTAATGGCTATCAGCTAGCATCCGTCTCGTGTGGTGCTCGCTGTAGCCGTCAGTCAGCCTTCGCTTTGAGCACCGGTTGGTGGTGAATTATGACGTTGACCTAAACTCAAGGTCGCAAAGGAACGGATTTCTGTCCCTATACAGATACTTGATAAGATTGAGGTGGGGGGGGTTGGAGAGATTGCGACTCGATATTATCGACAGTAATCTCCTTCCCTCCTACTATTCCATGTCGTGAAAGCTGGCTGTTCAAGTCTTGGCATCCAAATGCAGGTCGGGTATCCGTACCATTGCGGGTTTGAGCCGTGAAATCAGCCTGAAGGGTCCGCTCGCTGGAGGTTTGGAAATATCGGAAGCCGGCGGCTCACCCGCTATCGCAATATAGATGTTGCATAAAAAAGCCAGCTTCATTTGTTCTCGAATCCTTTCCGAGTTCCCGTGGAGGAAAAGGCGGCTTCCCATGTCGTCGGAACTGAGAGATGACCAGTCTTCATTATTACGGTAACGCGGTTACCTCACTATCGATCTAAAATGTTTCTAGTACGCCGCCAAAAAATATGTTCTTGGTCGTGTCATTTGCTCGCATTGGCCCCTAATACCCCATTTGAATCGCAACATGGCCCTGAATCAGTCCGATACTAACAAGATGTTCCGTGCTCTGATACCACCCCCACACACTGCCAGATACTCAACATGATAAAACAACCAATAGCATGCTACTCAAATATCCACGTTCTCATCGCGTTGATCGCTTTGGATTGGCTACCAGCCGATCGCCACCATCACTCTCGAATACGGGAGCTTAGGGGTGGCCAGGCATAAAGTGCACTGCAGGGTCGGGGCAAAGCACCTGATTTGAGCCCTTTGATGGGGTGTGACTGGGATGGATGGTGTAGGAGTCGGGCATGTTGGCTAAGACGGTCGCTTTGGCACTTTGGAACCGTGAGAAGCAGTCGCTAAGAATGTCATCCACCGTTTGGCCGCTCTCGACGATGCCCGTGTCTAGTAGCTCCTGCGGCAAGAAATTGTTAGCCAATGGCTTCAGCCGCGTGTGCAAGGAGCTCATACCTTGAGGAAGTCCTCAACCTTGACAAACTCCACCCTGTTAAGCCGGTAGCGGTCGGGAAGTCCGCTGTTGTGCATGAGAGCCAGTAGGCCGGCATCAACTGTGTTGATGGCGGCCAGAACGGTGATGGATGTGCCGTTACTCATGTCTAGAGAGCCGAGAGCGGTCAACACAGCGCCAAGAACTATCTGAAGGATCATCAGGATCCATCGTAGGGTGCTGAGAAGGTGGTACGTGGCGAAGTATTTAAAGCGCTGTGCGATGACGTCCCGGTAAAGACCATCCGGGAGGCCTTTTGTAGGCCAGTACCAGCAGTTGGGGTGAACGACACTGTGTGTCTCTCCCTCCCTGATCGCGCCGATCCCGTGAGCAACTCGGGCCCATTCGGCAGGGGACAGGAAACGATGGTGGACGTGTGTGACACCGGGCTTCGGTTGCTGGTTTGGCAGAGGTGGAGGCATTGATCTGGTAAAGGTAGACGTAGCATTGCCAACACGACCGCTCGCGAGGGGGATACTGGAAGGCCTCTCTGACTTGTATATGCTCTCTGCCGTTTCCGAACGCTCGTCGGCCTTCAGCCCCGGAAGGCTCAGATGGCTGCCATCTCTGCCAATGCTAGCCATGGCGGGGGGCCGTGGGCTCGTGAATGTGTTCCAACAAGATACAGTGGAGAGGTTGTCAAAATCGCGGGAGGGCCAGATGCGAGAGATGTGAGAGATGTGAGTGCCGCGAGAAATGCGGGATCTGTGAGAAGTGGGAATACATAGAGAGCCTAAGGGGAAAGGAAAGAGGGAAGGCATCGGTGTTTCATTACTTCAACATGGGGGCAACAGCTGTCCTGTGGATGCGGGAAGGTGCCTCGCGGCACGCCTTCCCACAAGACAAGAGACACATTGCTATAGCGCGACTTTGAGCTGGATCAATTACGAAACTCCTCTGATGGACATAATGCCTGCCTTGAGAAGCTATACCTAGGACCCTTAATATAACGAAAGAGAGGCCCTTGGGTTGCTCGAAGATGCCAGAGAGGCGTTGTCAATCTTTAAAACGTGCTTATGGGCGCCCGAGATAGATATATGCTGGTTTACAGATGGAACCAGTGTTTTATGCTTACGAGCATACTAGTTTTGAACCGTAAACAATTCGAAAGCCGAATGGAAAATTGCACCTACCCATTTTGAGGTCGGTGAAAAGGGGATCGTTTGTACGTTCGGACCCGAATCGGGTTCGGGCTGGGGTTGAGGAAGGACCGAAGAAGCGGCAGGCCGTCCGGGTCTGTTGCCCAGTGGCAAAGATGCGGCCCGTGGAGAATTGTGGGGCATCGTCAACTATTTCCCACCGCCTTACCGCGCCAAGCGGCAGAATCCATACGACCTCCAAATTTTTGGGTCCGGCTCTACCAGATTGGGCACTGGTTGCTCATCCCTCTTGCTCAGCGAACGGGTATAAGAGAAAGTTAAAAAAATCACCCAATAGCTTGTATGCCGCAAACAAGCTTCCTGTCGACACTTTTCCGGCGCATTGCCAGGAATGTGACAGGAGCAACACGCCCAACATTCGGATTTCCTACTTCGATTTACGCAATGGCTTCGGAAGCACACAGCATTACGGCGTCGCCCGCTAGCAAGCAAATTATCCAACACCAAGGCGTGCGCTACACCACCGTCCAGGAAGGTCTTGCCTATATTCTCGTGCCCGAAGCTTCCTCTGAGGAGAAGGAAAAGTCAAAGGATGGCCAGGGCGTGCAGCAGGTCTTCTACAATCCAATCCAGCAGTTCAACCGCGACTTAACTGTTTTAACTATCAAAGCTTATGGTAGGGAGAGAATCGAGCGCAAGGAAGTTGCCAGCCAGAGCAAGTGGGAACGGATTGCGGAGAGGAAAAGAAAAAAGCGCAAGGAGGTGCATCACAGCGACGAACCAAGCGAGCGACCGGCGAAGAGCCCTAAGCTGTCTGCGAATACGGCTGCTGCGACATCCGGGGGTGCAACAAACAGGACAACGGATGGAACAACGGGTGCGCCAAGCGGCGTCGAAATCCGCGAAGGAGATCAACTTACGGAGCAATCTATTAATATCGCGGTGGACGACAAGGCCGGAGCCGCCAAAGTGGAATCCGAGATCTCGGACAAGAACCAACCAAAATTCACAATCCTCGACGCCCTCTCAGCCAGCGGCCTGCGCGCTCTGCGCTATGCCCAGGAGATACCGTTTGTTACCTCGGTGACCTCGAACGATCTCCTCAAGGCGGCTGCCGACGCCATCAGCCTCAATGTCAAGCACAACGGACTTGAGTCAAAGATTAAGGTTTCCCACGACGATGCTTTAGCGCACATGTATACCCTGATATCGCAAGAGCTTCGTCGGAGAGACTCGAACGGGAGGCCTACTGGGCGGAGCCAAAAGTACGATGTGGTCGACCTAGACCCATACGGTACCGCTGCACCGTTTCTCGACGCGGCCGTCCAGGCAGTCCGGGACGATGGTGGGCTTCTATGTGTCACATGCACCGA
The DNA here is from genome assembly GCA_033439745.1 of Lasiosphaeria hispida. Classification (NCBI taxonomy): domain Eukaryota; kingdom Fungi; phylum Ascomycota; class Sordariomycetes; order Sordariales; family Lasiosphaeriaceae; genus Lasiosphaeria; species Lasiosphaeria hispida. Next base: position 3,997,350 of record JAUIQD010000004.1, read on the forward strand.
TTCTGGCGTCTGGGCCTCCAACGGATACCCCGAAAAGTGCTATTCGCTGTACGGAGGAGTCCCGGTCAAGGGCTGGTTTTCACACGAAGTGGGTCTGAGATTGATTCTTCATGCGATTGAGACGTCGGCGGCGAAATATGGGCTTGCCATGGAGCCTCTGCTCTCCTTGTCGATCGACTTCTACTCCAGAGTGTTCGTCCGGATCAAGAAATCGCCAGCCGCGGTCAAGTTTCAGGGCGGAAAAAATATGGTTGTCTACAGTTGTGACTCTGGCTGCGGTGCCTGGACCACACAACTACTCATGAGAAACAAGGCGGTGCCAAACAAGAATGGCTCGGGAATCTTCTACAAGCACAGCTTTGCCCAAGCGCCCACGGCGGGACGTCCCTGCGAGCATTGCGGATCGACAATGCATATGGCAGGGCCCATGTATGCAGGTCGCATCCACTCGCCGCCTTTTGTCCAGCAGGTGCTCGATGAGCTGTCGGAAGCCTCAACTGAAGTCTACGGCACAACTGGTAGGATCCGGGGCATGCTGCAGACAGCGCTCGAGGAAAACATGCCCTCGCCCGAGGAGCTACAGGCTGCGGAAAAACAAGCCGAGTTGATGGAGAGCGCAGATCGCGCAACGGAAAAAGCACTCGCGACGGCGTCGCGAGAGGAAGAGCTGGCGGCCGTTGATCCTTATCCGTTTTACTTCCATCCTGGCCAGCTCTCGGGAATTCTCCGTTGTGCTACCCCCCCGGAAGCATCATTGAAGGGTGCTCTGATCGGACTCGGCTACCGTGTCACACGAAGTCACTGCAAGCCGGGCAGCATCAAAACAGATGCACCTTGGTCAGTCATTTGGCACGTCATGAAGGAGTGGATTCGCCAGAAGGCACCCATCAAGGAGGAGAACGTCAAGGTCGGCAGCACTGGCCATCGGCTCCTAGGGCTAGCAAAGAAGGCTGAGGATGCGAAAGCGGCCGAGCAAAATGAGGCAATGGCGGTGGATGCACCAGATGCGGCAGAAAGTGGTAAGCCGGAGGTGGTATTCGACGAGACCCTCGCTCGTGAATCGGATAAGCGCAGGCTCGTCAGGTATCAAATGAACCCGCGAGAGAACTGGGGCCCCATGAATCGGGCCAAGGGGAGTTGATAGATTCATCCGAAGACGCAAGGAATCTGGAGGAGCCAGCGGGGTGTCAGCAGCGGCGTTGAATGTGGCCGGCCTTTCCAATGTCGGGCGAAAATGTAGGTTGGACGAGGCAGGCAAATGCATGGGGAGCTGCAACATCAGCAGGACAACCGCGAGGAAGGCCAGTGATCCACCATTTCTTGCAGGGCCGCCGTTGCCTCGTTCTCCCCCAGTGTGTGACTAGCATGCCGAGCACCTCATCCTTTGTCCCACCTGTCATACATGGACCGGGCGGCCCCCACCCAGTCGAAACCAGCCGCAAAGGTATGGAATGACTGGAATGGTGGGAAAGTGCGGGCGGGAGTGATAACGCAATCTAGCCTCGCCTTGCGATTTGCGAATTGCGGGTGTTTCTGAGTCAAGCGGGCAGGCGCTGCACCAGGAATAGGTGTAACTCTGTTGCTTCACCTTCCTCTCCTGCGCTCTCTGCTCTCTGCCTAGGGCGTATTAGAAATACAAAAATTCCTCACATCACCAACACCCCGTGAAGAGGGAATTTGTCCTCTGTTCTGGCTCTTTGATCCTTCCATCTTGTCTTTTGACTTCCGTCTCGTTTCGCAGGGCTCTACCTGTTTGCTCTGTTCCTCGTCCCATCCGAACCCCTCCCCCTCAGCAACCCCCCCAAATGGCCGTTCACAAGCCAGCAAATACCGGCGATATCCAGGCACCTGCACTTTCACCTGCAGCACCTTCCCCGACACTTGCGCCTGCTGTAGTCGTGCACCACGCCAACACTGCTAATTACAGCAATGGCGAGCTCGTCTGGACCGCCCAGGGCAGCGCCGTTGAGGAGTCGGTTCGCCGTGTAAAAAGAGAGGAGATTGTCATCATTGTGAAGCGCACGAGCAGCGGGGGCTACCTTGTGTATAGTCTCGCCGAGGGATCCGGCTGCACGGCCAAAAATGGAAGTGCCGGTGGCGGCGACAGTGACACGTCGCCGTTCGAACTTTCGGCCCTATTCGCGCCGCAGCTGCCCGAGGAGCTGCTTGCCGAGTTTTTGATAGACGAAATCCCGGGCCATCTGAGATCGGACGGGCTGCAGACCTGGCTCCATATCATCGTCTCGACACGATCGGGCATTGGCCAGGCACCGTCCTTTTTCGATGGAGTGTTACATCCGCTGCTTGAGGCTCTCGGACTCGCGCCGCTTGGCCTCGGACTCGCGGAACCTGCCGGCGAAAGCTGGTCTCCGTCGGAATCCGGAAGCGAGGAGGGCGGCAATGTCGGGTACCGCTACCGCTACCAGCTCACCGTGACCCAGAGCTCCAATACCATCCGCGACTTTGCGCGGGGCCTGGCGGCGGGCGCCGACGGGAAGGCCAACGGGGGCAAGGCCAGCGGGAGACAACCAGAGGAGAATGGCGCTGTGGTGGTGGTGCCGAGCCGGACTGTTGTCCTACTAAGCGGCGATGGCGGTGTCATTGACTTATTGAACGGTCTTGACAAGTCGGTACCCGCCAACTTCACTCCCCCCACCGTTGCGGTACTACCCTTGGGAACTGGTAACGCACTGTTCCACTCACTTCACAAGCCGCACTACACAGCAGCGGCGGCAGCAGCCGGAGATGCAACAACCGGAGCAACAGCGCCGGCGGTCCCATCGACCCTCGTCCTCGGCCTGCGCACCCTCTTCCGGGGCACCTCGGCCCCCCTCCCAACCTTCCAGGCAACCTTCTCCCCACGATCGCGCCTCATCTCCTTCCCGGAGCCCGTCCTCAACGACGAGCCCACAACCCCTCCCACCTCAAGCAACACCACCCCCACCCAAAACCCAGAGCTCGAACCCACACACATTTCTCACCTCCTCGGCGCCATCGTCGCCAGCTACGGCTTCCACGCCTCCCTCGTCTGGGAGAGCGACACGCCAGCGTACCGCGTGCACGGTGACAAGCGCTTCGGCATGGCCGCGGCCGAGCTTCTCAAGCTGTCGCACGCGTACGACGCGGTGGTCGAGACGCGGGCGCGCGGGTCCACCAAGTGGGCCACGGTCAAGACGCGCGGCGGGCGGTTCAACTACGTGCTGGCGACCATGGTGTCGAACCTGGAGAAAACATTTACCATTTCCCCTGCCAGTCGGCCGCTGGATGGGCAGTTGAGGTTGGTGAGTTTTGGGGACGTGGGCGGGGAGAAGACGATGGAGATTATGATGGCGGCGTATCGCGGCGGGGAGCATGTGGGTATGCGGTGGGGAGAGGGGGAGGAGGAGGACGGGGTTGGGTACGACGAAGTCGAGGAGGTGAGAGTAACGATCGGGGAGGAGGATCCAAGGTGGAGGAAGGTATGTATTGATGGGACGATTGTAGAGGTGGAGAAGGGCGGTTGGATGACGGTGAGCAGGGCAGAAGAGGAGAGATTAAAGGTATTGGTTGATCGGTCCGTGCTGAGTCAATGAGTAGTTCCAAGGCGTCCCATTTTAAATAGATTTCTGCACGGGTTTCCTCCGTTTGGCATGATGAAACTTGGACCTTTCGGTATGCTCAGCAATGACACCAGATATCAATCACACCGCCTACTTGACACGGCGCGGTCAAGAACGAACAACCTTTATTTCCGTCAAGCACAACTCCTAAACTCTCCATCAATCACCCAGCAGCTTCTTTACCCTCTTCTCCATCCCATCCTCAAACTCCTGCACTCCCCCTTGTAATACAGCCAACTTACCCGCCCGCAACCGATACACAATCCGCCGCCTCAACCCCCCCTCCTCTTCCTCACCCTCACTCTCATCCCCCTCGCTCCCCTCGTCATCCCTCGACCCCTCGACCGCGCCCCTCATAAACCAACGGTCGTGCGAAACCAGCACCACCGCCCCCTCCCAATCCCTCAGCGCCTCACGCAGCGCCGTGACCGTCTCATAGTCGAGATGGGTCGTGACCTCATCAAGCACCAGACAATGCGGCCGCTTCCACAGTATCCGCGCCAGCTCGCAGCGCACGAGCTGTCCACCCGACAGTTTCAGGATGGGAACGTCTGATGCCAGCCGGCCCGGCAGGCCGAGCGAGCCGAGCATGCCGCGGACCTCGCCCTCGTCGAGCTCGCCTTCGACCTCCTTCATGAGCAGGCCGAGCGCCGTGAGGTCGGGGGTGCCGGTGGTGGCGGGGTCGTGGGCGCGGGCGAGGGTCTGCAGGCCCTCGACCGCATGCTGCGAGTAGTAGCCGAGTTTCAGGCGGGGGTGTTTGGTCAGGGTGCCGGTCGAAGGCCGGGATGACTCGACCAGGAGGCGGATGAGAGTTGACTTTCCGGCGCCGTTGAGGCCGAGGATGCCGATGCGATCGCCCATGCCAATCGAGAGGTTGATGTCGGTGATGGTGGGCGCCGAGGGGTTTTTGGTGCCCTTGGGAGGCGGGTAGCGGAACGAGACGTTTTCAAGGGTGAGCAGAGCGCCTGGGAAGCGGAGTTCTCCTGGCGATGGGAGGGCGATGTTCACACCGCGCTCTTCGGCTGGGATGTCGATTTCTGACCGGGCTGTGGCGTGGAATCCGGCCATGTCGCGGTTGAGTTTGAAGCGGGTGCCTTTGGCGCTGGTTTGTAGACCCCAGCGATCGTCAAGCTTCTTTTGGCGGCTTTTGGCTTGTCGTATCTTGTTCTGGTCGTCGGCTTTGCGGCCTTGAGCCATATTCTGCTGGATCGTCTGCTGAATGTGCGCCTTCTGCTTGTCCTGTGCGTCTTTCATCTTGGTGAGGTATTGCCGCCGCTCCGACTGGGCAGCCTCGTATGTGGCGAGGTCGCCGTGGAAGTAAGTGAGATCCTTGTCCTTGAGCAGAAGAAGATCGGTACAGCATGATGTGGCAAAGTCGCGATCGTGGGAGACGAGAATCAGGGTGGGTGGAGAGGGTACCGTGTCGGGGAGAGATTCAAGATGCCGCTGGAGCCAAATAATGCCAAGGAGGTCCAGAAAGTTGGTCGGCTCGTCGAGGATGAGAATGTCTGTTTCCTGGAGAAGGGCAGTTGCCAAGGCGCTGCGCATGCGCCAGCCACCGGAGAGAGAGTGCGCTGGACGGTTCAAGTAGGCTTCGGTGAAGCCGAGTCCGGCGAGGATCTTCTTAGCGCGGGACTCAATGTCGGCAAGACGGGAGGGCTCAACCTGGAGATGGAGCTCGGCGAGAAGGTCGACAGCTTCTTGCGTTTCGGTCTCGAGTGTTTCTGGGGTGATGCCATCCTCCTGTTGCTCCGTTCTCGATGGGTGTTAGTGTTGACCAAGACCAGGGGGTGGAAAAGGGGTATTTACAAAGCAACAGATTCCGCAACCGTCTTTTCGAACTCAGCCAGGGCTTTTCGAGCCTGGAGACCCCTCGCGCCGCTTCTCAGTCGGGCATCCTTGTCGAGAACGAATAGGCGCTTCTGCATTTGCTCGTGGCGTAGCTTCCGTAGTGCTCGAAGCGCGCCAAATGGGTCCGGGCTGTTCACTCCGTCTGCAAGTGCTGTTCTCATTTTAGCACCAGCTGGGACGGACTTTTTTTATCTCTCGAGCTCACAGTTGATATCCTGCTCCAGCTCGCTCTTGGCAGTCGCTTTATCAACCACGTCCTCCAACACGGCGGGCCCATCCCCCGCCGCAGATGATGCATCCAACAACACATGATCTGAGTTGGAATCACTGGCATTTGTCTGCTGCAGGATTGACACTCTCGTCTTCTCGGGGATGCCTGGAATGAGCTTCTCGGCGATGGCTCTCAACAGGGCTGCCCAAGTCATTAGCAGATTTAAGAATAAGGGTAAAGGGGGCACTAACTTGACTTTCCCGACCCATTTTTCCCCATGAGGGCATACCGGCTGCCTGCCTTCAAGCGCAGCTTGGCATTGTTAAGAATCTCGGTGCCCTCGGAGACCTTGGATTTCCCTTTGCCCTTGGATTTGCCGCCCTCGCCTCCGGAGGTGACAGTAATGTTGAGCCCTTCAATGTCCAGCTGGAGTACATGTGAGTAAAATGCTCAGAAGATGTGTGGAAATAAAAAGGTCAGTACCTCGCGGTAGTTGGGGCTTTCAATGTGGAATCGTGTCTGCTTGCACGACACGAGAATTGTCGAGACAGATTCAGCTGCCATCGACGTCATTGTGCCGGTTGTTTGGTGAACTTGAGGGTGGCCAAGAAGAGAAATACGGCTCTGAAATAGGCCAGGCGACAATTACTCTTCTTTACTTTCCCAATGGCGATTTAGATATCCTCGATTCTTAGACGCCGTCATTCTCTTATCGACAGAAGCCCAACCTTTATATCTGAACTGGAGAGAGCCGGTGGCGCCATGGTACCCCAAATCGATCTGATCTGCTTGTGAGGCAAGGTCCTTCTGTCGGCCGTCGTTGTGCCCAATTGGCAGCCGCTTCCGCCCTGGCACTCAGGTCTCTCAAAATCGAGTCAGGGCATGCGCGTTTTACAGGTGACTCACGCCGACACTCAAAGCCCTCTTTGTGCCTTTTCGCATCTTTCATTTGGACAAGCATAGTCGCAGCGAAAGCACAGGTTAAAACACTGTTAGTAAATGAGCTGTTTTTGTAATTTTCCACAGGGGAGCCAAATTCTGACGAAATGAGGAATCGGCGTCAAAAAAAAAACATACGACACCAGGGGTTTGCTGGTCGTTTACCGGCTCAACTACTAGTTGGGCCCTCACTGGCTTATCTATGGGAGAGCGGACGGGATCCCGAGTTTTCCAATGAGTCCTTCTCTTGTGTGCAAAGTATGCCGAATGTGGAAGCTCGGGAGCCCAGAAAATGGGATACATGTGGCGCACGGAGCCACCCACCGCCTTCACTTCACCGCCTAGTAGGGCCGGCAAAATAAGGTTACCACCTGCCAAATCCCACCCCCCATTTGTCTTCCACCTTCTTCCTCTCTACACAAAGGCAAAATTTCGGGCGAGGGACTTCGGGCTCTCGCCCGCGACGTCTTCATCTACGACCTCCAGGACTTCGATACTTTGTTAGGTGGCCTAGTCCTGGCTGCCGGAGTAACCAATACCAACTTCTACACCATGGTCAACATCATCATCAATGTCTTGCCCCCAGGCCCCTTTTTCCTCCAAAATGACAACGGCACGACAGTCGTCCGAGACACACAGCCTCTCCTACCAGGGAGATATTTTATCGTGGCCGACGGTACCATCCAGGTATGTTCCCTTCTGGTTTACAGGTATAATTACTAACATAATTAAGAAATCTACAGAGGTCGTCTTAACTCGAACTATGTCTATTCAGTCGGGGACGCAAACAGGTTCGTTTAGGAATCAAGTACGAGAGCGAGATGGACGTTGCGTCGTGACAGAAAGAAAATCTGGGAAGAAACTTTGGTCTCTGGGCAGGTTTCCAGGCTGTACATATCTTCCCTCTTGCGTACGAACATCAGTGGCTCCATGGGGGATGGAGCCAACGGATCACTATTCCAGCTCAAAGAGGAGGGTCGATAAATTCAGTACAGAATGGCCTACTTCTCCGAAATGATATACATCAGTTATTCGACCTCTACCACTTCTCTATTAACCCCGATGTAAGCCTTATCTAAAGAATATTAACGGTATCTAATCAAGTCTAGGATGGCTATAAGATTGTTTGTTTCCAGCCGGATAATGAAGGTATCGCAGGAACTTCCCTGGATGACCCACAGCGCCCCCTAGACGTACTTCTCCAATGGCATTTCCGGCAAGATGTCCTCACGAACATGAGGGGAGCTGGGGAGCCTCATTTCGAGCATGACTTCCCCCCGGGTTCAGATATTATGGGAGATATCCGGGACGGTCCTAACGCTGCTGAGAGGATGGAGTTTGAACTGTTTGGCCGGCTTGCCCACCATATGGATATAAACTCCGAGGAGAAGCAGGATGAGGAGGACGAGCAAGGCGGCAATGTTTCGGACAAGGGCTAGGTGCCCCAAGTCAAGCAAGCTGTGCGAGAGAATATAGATAACGTGTTTATCACGTGTGGAGGTCTGTATCACTAAAACGGGTATATCGCCCCGGCGCCAAAGAACAGGGTTAAGGCTGATTACAAAAGAAGCCCCACATGTGTGAAAACAGGACCATGAGTTTTCCAGTAGGTATGGTCGTATGTATGAACCTTCGCGGACTGTGTCACCTATGTACCAGGTCTATTTCTTTAGCCAAAGTCGGAATATTTGCTCACGAACTTGACGAGAATCCAGATGTGGTTTAACACCCCAAAGTACTTCAGCTATTTCTTAATCGCGGGTGATTAGTTATATGAACACCTGAAACCTAAGCACTGCCTGAATTTGTAAGAGCAGGAGCTAAATGGAAGTATCGCCTTTACCAAGAAAACCCCCTTCAAGCTCATACGAGAGAAGGTTTTTGGTCATCATAATGAACAGCCATAGTTAGTATCACAGAAGCCGCATGGAAGTAAGGAGATGGAATATGGATACGTGGAATTTAGTTCGTGTTGAACGAGTCGAGCTGCCATTAGGAAATGTACATCCATGTTATATGTACGTCTGCGCGCACCCAAGTGCAAAGTATTAACTCGGCCGGCTGGCCTGAGAAATGAAACCATAAACCTAAGTCCGTGTCCATCAACCTTCGTCTTTACACCCCCTCCCCCCTCCCTTTGCCCTCTAGAGGAGGATACTCTTCCCACTCGCTGCCTCCAACTTGAGCAAGCCGACCTTGTCGCGCCTCCTCTTCCTCCAAACTTAACCGCAGCGCGAGCGCCAAATCGTCATCAGCATCAACCCCTTTATCCGGAGTAGAAGAGCCAAATACATTGGTAGATGAATTATATGGCACCATGGGAGTGTTGGCAGACGGCGACGTAGATGAAGACTGCTTTCCCTTCTTCTTGCCCTTCGCCTTGACCTTGACTTGAAACTCGTAATCACCAGAGCTGTTCCCTTGAGGAGACTGTCCCGTATCGTCGACACCCTCGAGCAGTGATAGGCGAATGGCGCGTTGAATCTGTGCTTCATAATCATCGTCTGTTTCCTCCTGAAGCGGCGGTAGGCCAGATGCATTTGGGCTGGCCCCAGAAAGACTGGGCTCAGGCGTGATGGTATCGATGCTACCCGTCGACGAACCTGTCTCGCCAATATCGGCAGCCGAGCCCGTATCACTAGCGCTCAAGCGACACTGCTCTTCCACTAGGAAAGCCTCCTCCGATATCATTTGCGCATATCGAATAGACTCTTCCTCCGTCAGGTCGCCTAGTCCAAGCCCGAACCTCTTCTGAAGGCGAGCGATCTCGCGCGAACGGTGTTCTTGTTCGTGGCGAAGTTCCGCCTCCTCCGCGGCGATATAGCTGGACACTGCGCCGCCATGACGACGGCTAGCGAGCCGGCCATGAATATCATTATGGCGGAGGCGGCGCTTTCTGCCAGGGGACTGGCCCGTGGAGCTGTACGTCCAAAAGCGAAGGAACGTACCAAACGACAGGACGCCCCTCAGCGCAGTTGGGTCGGGGTCTAGAAAGATGGCACCTACGGCGAAGTAGTTTGCGTTTTGGAGAGCAGGGTTCGCATTCAGGATATGACGGGGAATTCGACCCGAAGATCTGGCGCTAAGCGTCCGAACAGGCTCCAAGCTAGATGCCAGGGGATCCCACGCCTGCACGAGGCCATCGCTGCCACCGTGCACCAGATAGAGGGCGGAAACGGCAAGACACGAAATCTTGGGCGACTCAGTCTCGATCACTCTCACCGGGCTTACCGCAGGTGAAAGACTGTCTCGCATGTTCCACATGATGACGGCACCAGTGTTTGTGCCCACAGCCAAAAGCCGGGCCCGTCGACCCGGAATTTCGCCGGTAGCATGCTTGGAGGTTGGGGTGCTCGGCGGGTTAGGAATCGTTGCGGAGCCAGAGTGCAGAGGATCCTCAAAGGCTGCTAGCACCGCGAAGGTGGACAAGTCTATCGCACTCGCCGTGATCTCCGTGCCATGATTCTTCAGCACATACTCTGTGCGTCGCCACTCCTCACCGGCAGGCAGAGCCGGTGCGCCAGTATTGTGAATCGAACCGCCGCTTGGAGTTCCCATTCCCCCGAAGATGGACGGGACGACCTCAGCCTTAGCAACAGGGGTTAAGGCCCCCGCAGGAGCCGTTACCGAGTTGCTACCCCTCACGTACCTCTGGACGGAGGCACGTTCACCCTTTTCATGTCCACATGTGATGACGAACACGGCCTCGCCGGTTCCGGTCTCGTCTCCACCGGCAAAATCAACCTCGAGCTTTCGTCGCATATCCCAACCCAGACATGCATTCCGGAAATGCTCGGGCTTGTATCGTAGGAATTTCTCAATCTCCTTGGACTCAGCAACGGTTTGCTCTCTGCTGAGTTTCATCGCGCTGCTCGAGGACCGAGGCGAGTAGGAACCGCGAATGGCGTTCTTATCATAGTCGTCATCCCGCGCAATTCGACGAGTCGACTCCAGAAGCTCCCAATAGGCAGTGCGGCCGACAAGCCAGGCATCCTTGATAGCATGCTCTGCCTTGCCTCTGGCCAGAGGCGAGATCGGTGTCTCGGTGAGATAGAAGACCTCGCCCAAGGCGTTCAGCGCAACCGCCCAGATCCGACCCAGCGCCTTGCGTTTCTGATTGTAGTTGTCATCAACCTTGATGTCGACAATTGGCACACCAGGGCTGAGAATCCAACGAGCAGTCATGTCGCCGTTGGAGAGTCGGGGGCCGGTGGAGTCGTATGCCAAGGCATAACTAGTCACGACGCCAAGCGTAGACCCAGCCAGCATGCCAATCATTGACTGGGTTATGGACGGCACGTTGGATGACTTTGCAATCCAGACCGAGCAGATTGCCTCAGTTAGCTCAGGGATCTTGGGAATTTCAGGTGTCATGTCGATGATGGCGTTGTCTTGGCCTAGATATCGGCCGCGCAGCTCGCCGGTCGCCCTGAAATACACGCGGCCACCAGGAAATCCTTCTCCACCAAGCAGACCGTATGGCTGGCTGACATCCATGACGTTGGGAACGGCAGCTGGGCCCTCACCAACTCCATACGGCTCGAGATTTGGAAACATCTCATCCAGCTGTGCAAATGAGAACGGGTCATCCAAGCCCCATTTCTCGATTTTGCCAATGGTAGGGTCGCTGACAGCGCCCACGCCAAGCTCAGCGGTGCCGTGAATGGCACGCGGCCCCTTCTTTCCGCCGGCAAATGTAGCATGGATGTTTGTTATCATCCACGGGAGCTTTGAGTTGTAGGTCAAAACAGCGCTTGCCTTCTTGCCGGACTGGCTCATGCGTGTAGACGACCCAATGCTGCCGGGCTTTCCACGAGCGACGCTTCGCAAAAGACGCGTCCTCAGCAAATACTCACTGCGCCACGAGGCCAGCGTAGTAAGGCGAGCAAAATAGCGATACTCTGATCGAATGATATCCGATCCGCCATCATCTCCGTCGTGCTCAGCCCGCTTTGCAGCAGTCAATGCATCGTGTCCTGGAAAGAAGCGCAGAAATGCGGTGCGCCACGCGTAGGGAGTCGTGACCAGGGCGTAGAAACGCTTCGATACCAGAGCCACCGAGCCATGGCAGTCGGGATGCAGATGGGATATGATGTGAGTTAGGATCTCTATGAGAAGGCGTCAGTGACTAGCAGAAGAATATTATTGGTAGAAGCATTTACCGTTGGGGAAGTCTGTTAGTTGGGCCCCGTTCGAGGGCGAACCGGGACGCTTGACAACCTTGAAACCCAAAGCCGGGCGAGGCGATTGCCGAGGGGTCTGATGGATTGCCGCGTTTTCATACTCGGAGATCCGCTGGCCGGCAGCTGTGAGACGGGAGCTCTCGGATAGGCTCAGTCGGCCCAGTTGGTGGTCGAGCTGGCCGAGGTCGATGCTATCGCCAGATGCGCTTCCTTCGGACCGCAGGCTCGGGGACTGGGTGTGGAGACGCAGCTGGGGGTGGGCATCGGGAAAGCCAGGCTGAGTGTGATGAAAGCCATGGTGAGAGGCGTGAGAAGAAAACTGAGCGTGGTTGGTTTGAGATTCGTTGTTGGAAGTCTCAGTCAGTCCGTGGTGCATAAAGGAGTTTGCGAGGTCTTGGGGAAATAGTCGTCGGCTGTGCAAATGGAATTGCACAGTCAATGTTTGGGAGCTGGAGGGAGGAATTGAGGATGACGTGTTGTTCAGTGAGAACGTATTCACGGTTCGTGTAGTGCTTTTCACGGATGTTGGGGGACGTGTTCTTGGGAGAGTTTTCGCGTCGCAGTTCTGAGTCAGGGTCGGATTGATGCTGCGTTCTGCCGAATATTATCCGAGCGATAAGATTATCACATTATCAAGATTATCACATTATCGCGTGCCGCCTGTCTGGCGGGAAATTAGGTATGCACCTTTCAATCCAGAAGTCGTGCAAAACCAATTGGACCGTTGCGGCAACCTAATACATCACAATCTGTGCTGCGGAACGTTATTCGGCCTGCAAATCTAGAAGCATTACATTTAATTCTTTGTTTCAAATAGTTCCTCGTATATACATGCATCAATACCTTCGTCCTCGTAAACTTGGCAATCAGCCCGGCTTCGACACTTTGATAATGGATGCAGCTCGCCCTTGAAACCCTCAAGATGTCGTGCGTCCGCAAGGCCCGGGGTCAGGGGGCCTGCCCGCAGGATCCGCCCCGTCGCCTCATCACCCCCTTTCACCGCTGCCGACACGGGCATACCCCCGTCAAACCGAGTGGGGGCATCCTCAGGCCCTGGAAAGAGGGTCCCGGGTCTATGGGGTCCACCATGGCCCCGTGATCCGTGGGCTCTTCAGTCTGTATTGGCAGCTCGACGCGAACTTGATCAACTTGATCGGGGGCAGCTTCGGGGCAACCTCCTCACCAGAGACTCAGCGCCGAACGGACCTGGGACCGCCTCCATGCAATCATGCTGCTTCGGTAGCCGAGGGAGAAAGCCCCATATGCCCCAATGCCCCTATGTCTTTGGATTCGCAAGATCTCGGACGGGCCTGGACTCTGAATCACTTCGACTGGGTCCGCCCTTGCCGAGTCGTACTGATAGGACATCGCGTCAACGGAGTGTTGATGCGAACTCGAGGAATCAAGACGGCGGCCCTCGGCAGTCTGAAGACGGGGCGGGAGTGCCCGCTCCATAACCCCCACAGCTTTGCTGGAGACTCCTGGAGACTTGCCGTCCTCGTTCCTCATTCTGCCCCGACTGCTGGATGTCCCCGTGGTCTTGTTTGCTATTTACCGCACGCATGGCTTGTCTCATCACCTGCAGCTCCAGACGGACCACCTCTCATCCCGAGGGCCAGCGGACAGAAGCAATGCACCCTTTCTGCACCGTCAGTCACTTGGCTCTCTGGGTAGCAGGGCTCGGGGAAGCAGGACAACGACCTGTGCAGCAGCGGCTGAGCTGTCTCATTGGGTGTGGGCTGTAGCGCAGACGGTTCGCAGCACATAAATCCCACACCAGTGCCTAAATTCGAACCACAACAAGACACGCTCGGCGATCGAACCAAAAGCAAAGAGACACACAGTCCAAAAACTCCCCGAGAGAAGGGTCTCACAGCTTCGGAGGGACGGCAACGGCCAGCCCCACCCACCCAGACACAGATGGCTTGGCGGAGGGGGAGTGACGCGATTCCCGCTCCTTGAGATCATCGCCTGGCCAGTGCGTCCCGTCAACGCTTTGCCGAGTATAGCATGGTGGCACTGATGAGGGTCCAGTTTGCGGGCGCCATTGCACTCACTGGACCCTCGGCATTCTCCTGGGGGGACGAGCCTGCGGGGCCATGACAGCAAAGACGGTGCGACAAACAGGTCAGAGATGCAGTCCAAGCGGGCTAACAGACACACCCTCTATTCGAATCTGTGCAGGTGCAGCTGGGGAGCCTACTAGAGACTTCCGGGCAGCCACTGGAGCGCCTGCGTAACCCGTCAGACCCAGACTGCTCGCGCCGCCTCCCAAGTCAATGCCGACGCAATGCAAACCGAGGCACCTAAAGCACCCAAGACATCTGAAAGGATGATGCCTGCGCCTATAGCCACCGACAGCAGATGCATTACTGAAGTCCACTGAAACACAAAATGCCGTAATGACGCCGTGAGGACTTTTGGACCCAGGGTCTCGGGATGGAAGCAACTGCCTTTTCCTCCCACTGGGCCCTCTCTCCTTGGCCGTGACGTGGTTGTAGTGGTCGCCGGCCATTACCAAGGCCATGCATCTCGGGCCGTATTCACGCCAATCACAGGCCAGAACAGACCACCATCCACCAAGAATGGGCAGGTGGTGTGGTAGACCCGCAGGTGGTGAAAATGAAATGGCCAGAGCAAGAGAAACAGGCTGAAGGAGGGGGGGGGGGGAGGGGCAAAGAGTTGGACCCGACAGTCTGGGACTGGCAGAGGCAGAGGCGGTCAGCAAACTCACATTGTTACACCTGCGTTGCCGCAATACCACAAGCGACTCAAGGAACCAACGGCCGAGGATAAATTGGCAGCAATCGCAGTCAATATTGCCGTCCCGCCTTGTAAAAAAGGTTGTTAGCGTGTTCCCGAGGCACCCCCGGGGGTTGTCGGCTGCCAGGCGCTGATTCGTGAGAGTGTGCAACGTGGAACTCGTGCTAGGCGTTCTGGATCCAACACGGCGGTCCACAACGGTCCAGTCGCGAGCGGTCCCTCCCGCCCACCTCCGTTTCCCGGAGCGCATTGGTTGCGCTGCATGAGTACCAGGCTGGCACCAGCTGAGATAGGTCCTCAATGCTCTGGGCGGGAGAACAATTCCAATTCCTGTTCCATGGCGTGTCCCGGTATAGTGGCCGTCGGTATCGCGGGCCTCGGCGAGGCATTGGTAGTGGCCATCTTGAAACAAAATTCGGCCGACTGGATTCCACCAAGCAGACTCGAGTGCTCCAGGTCAATCTAACTCGAACTCGAGGATAGCATCGCCGGTGTCTGCATTCGACTGGGGCAGGCGGCGTTGTCACCGACTGCACAGGCCGGACCGAGAGGCCAGACCAACAGCTGGATCAGTGGTCGGTACAAGTCGGCACGCAGGTCGGCAAGCCGCTCTTTTGTTCTCGGGTTGATAGATTATTGACGATGCAATGGCACGTTTCTCTGCTGTTGTCCGCCGCAGCAATTGACGTGTCAGCTTGCACGAGCTGGTCAACGCCACGACTCAGAGTGCAGAAATGAGCAGTGAGAGAGCCCAGAGAAGGGCGCTAAATCGCGCAACACACAGAGAGCGGGGGGGGCGGGTTGGATGGTTGCCAGCCAGGTTTTTATCCGGCATTTCGGAACAGTGAGCCCCAGCGCCAATAAGACGGCGCCTCCCTCCAACCCCTCTGCCAAAGCACAGCAGTGGGTGACAGCGGTGGCTTTTGGATGGTCTTGGTGGCCTCGGGGAGCTCTTTGTGGACACCACCACTGTGAGTCAAGTTAGCTCGATTAGGCTGGTCGATGTGGTTGATGAGGGACACAGCGCCTGCGAGGGGTATTCGTACAAGGGAGGGCA
Source organism: Lasiosphaeria hispida (assembly GCA_033439745.1). Classification (NCBI taxonomy): domain Eukaryota; kingdom Fungi; phylum Ascomycota; class Sordariomycetes; order Sordariales; family Lasiosphaeriaceae; genus Lasiosphaeria; species Lasiosphaeria hispida. The sequence goes on from JAUIQD010000004.1 coordinate 4,012,953, forward strand.
ATTCCTGTTGGTGGTCAGACCATAGCGGATCGCACGAGCTGTGTGGGACTTAATGTAGCTTGTCCTTTCACCCGTCAGATCGACGGATGCCAACCATCTGGCGTTTTGCGACGGAACGACGCCATCAGCATGACGGCGGTCGGCACGGGCCTCGCAGACGTTGGATAACGCCAAGCACGCTCGAGGCACTCAAGGCACCCATTGCTCGTCCGGTGTTTTGGATTGGGTCGCCTACTTTGTGCTGCGTCCACTACTCGCTGGGTTGTGCCGCGGATGGATATGGCAGCTCAAGCGTTGCATCCTCGCCCCGATCCCCCTTGAGGAGAGCGCTGCCCGGGGCACTCCAGGCGGACCGTTTGGCATTCACACATTGTGGACACGTCCTAGGGATACTGGAACCCCGGGACGCCAACGATACTGTGCACAGCAACGGAAGCGAGACGGAAGCTGGGGGACCTGAAAGCTTTCCAGTCCACCGGAATCTTGTTTCCACCGCCTCTGACTGGTCAGCTGAAATCTGCTGGGATGCTCCATCTGTGGAAATCTGGGAGACGGGCGACTTGCCCATTTCGACGGTAACTGTGACAGGGGTGGGGAAGCCCCCGCAGGCTGGCGGGCCAATCCACAGCGGCGCCGCCGTGGATTGTGGATGTGTTTTCCAACGGAGAGGCAGAGGCGGTGACTGGTTGACTGGCCGCTGCTGGTCGCTCAGGCTGGGTTCCCTGGGTTCCCTCGCCTAAAAGCTGGGACAAAAGCTGGAGCCACCTGTCTGTCTCGCGCTTGACCAAGCACCTGGGAATTCCAGCGCCGTGACTTTGGAAGCCGCCCGCTGCTGTTCTGTCGGTGCTGTACCACTGGCGTACCGCAGCACGGCACAGTACACGCGACTGCACGGTACTAGCTCCTGCGACATGGCCACCTATGGGAACATGGCTATATTCCCGGGCTGGTAATATTCCTGTTAGCTGAGCCCACGGCGCCGGGTTTGCAGCACGCCGTGCTCCCAGCGTCACCAGCATTCGCAGCATCCCCCCGTCCCGGTGCCAGTGACAATCGCGCACCAGAAGGCCGTCCCTAAAAGGTCCAAGGTATTGCGTGTTTGCGGGTTGCAGGCTCACAGGCACTATTGATAAGCGGTTGACGCCTTGGGGCAAGGCGGCCTGCTTGCTCGACGGGGGACGCTGGGAGACGCTTGGGGACGAGTGGTGCTGGCCCCGTGTTCCACAATCTGGCTTGCACCATACCGGTCCTGTCGATACTATCACTAGCGTGCTGCACCCTCCCTCGTTTCCATCGCGCTGCTTGCTGCGTCCCAGGTCACTGCTGCTGCTGCTTCCTGCCACTGCGTACTACGTGCTGCCAGAGCGAGACTAGCCTCGTGCGTAGTGCGCCAAACTTCGCCGTCTCCGCTTTCTCTCCTCCTTCCCGCACCAACAGACTCAAACCTGACTCTTATCCCTCCTTCCTCCCCCCAAGCCTTGAGCACCAGGCCAGGCACACAACTGCCATCGACAAACCACCAGGCCGACAATCTCGACAGCACATCCGAGTGCTCCGCCGCCGGTATTAATTGGATAGAAACGCCAACAATTTCCGCCAAACCAGTTTGGGGCCCTTCTCGATCGACTAGGGGTTTCATTGGCACTGGGGCATTGCAGCGTTTGGCTGAGACGTTTTCCCGCGCGCCTGGACCAAACTGCACCTCGGTTCCCAATCGCCGCCCTCGATTCCCCCTCGGCCCCGTCAAAACTTCCCCAGGAAACGCACTGTCGGGTCTCGTCTCCCTCGCATCGCCCTCCGTTGTTGTTTCGTGTGGACAATTGCTGCCATTGTGTAAACCAAACCGCCTATATCTAGCGCCTGCTCTCAAACCCTCCATGTTTGTGTAAGCAGCCACCACCAACTACAGTACCCGACGATAAACACAGACGACAATCGGCATCATGAGTTCGCCCGCCCAAGGGGGACCATCCGTCCCGAAGGACAAGGAGAAGGAGAAGAAGAGCGTGGGCAGAGTTCTGTCCCGTGCCGTCAAGACGGTGTGGAAGAAGGGAGAGCGCAGGTTGTGGACGCTGGGAGTTAGAGCCAGCACTTCGGCAGCCCCTGCAGATGATGCCATTATCAGGTAACTCACTTTTTGCTACCATCTCACGCGACACCCAGCTAACGGCCAACAGCGAGTCAATTTCTCCGGAGTCTAAGCCGGAGGTGCCCAAGATCGAGGCCACGGAGGTGCCCAAGACCGAGACCACGGAGGTGCCGAGAGCGCAGCTCTTTGCGGAACGTGCAAAGAAGCTGGGCGAGCTGTACGGCCTCGAGTTGAAGCCTAGCGAATGGCATTCGACCGAGGGCACCGCCCTGCGTGTCGAGAAGCCGATCCGGATGCGGGTCCACCGCAAGTGCCACGTCTGCGACACTTCGTTCGGCCTTGGAAAGGAGTGCTCCAAGTGCAAGCACCCGCGCTGCAAGCAGTGCCCTCGTGTGCCGCCAAAGAAGACAGAGGCCGAGAAGGAGGAGAGCCGCAAGAAGCGAGCAGCGATTCTCAAGGACCGCGCCGAGAATCCTCCCATCATCCCCGACTGGGACACCTCCGACAAGAAGGTCGTGCTCCGAAAGCCTGCCAAGACGGGCGGCCAGGACCTGATTCATCGCAAGCCTCGTCAACGTGTACGCAGAACCTGCTGCCAGTGCACGAAGCTATACGCCTCTGGCACCAAGACGTGTGAGAGCTGCTCCCACGTTCGCTGTACCGACTGTCCTCGAGATCCGTAAGTTTGCTTCCTGCCATGCCAAGATGGTTCACACTGACTCTCTGCAGATCCAAGAAGGACAAGTATCCGTACGGCTATCCCGGAGACGCTTTGGGGACTAATGTTGGCCACTATAAGTGTCACGAATGCAAGACTGTCTTCTCGGATGCTCCGTCTGAAGATGCCAGTTGCCCGAAGTGCAAGCACCGAAACTGCGCCTCGTGTGAGCGCCTGACGCCCAAGAAAGTGGAACCCGAACCCGACCCAGAGGTCTGGAAAAGCTTGCAGGCTAAGCTGGACAGACTGAAACTCAAGTGACATGAGCCGAGTGTCATTGTCCCCCCACATTCCCGACAATGGCTTGGACGACATGCAATCTGCGACCAGGGTTGGCACTATGAGAGTATTGCACCGGGACACAGGAACAAACAAAATTTAGGATCTTGCTAGCGAGTTGGGATGGGTGTTGGGTTTTCTACTTTTCTTTTCAGTCTCATTTTCGATATCATTTTCTGAACAACAAAGCATTCATTCGCCATTCTCCTCTGCCCCCAATACCCTATCACCCACACAGCATGAAACAGTTTAACGTCACGGCGTCGTTTCGAGAAGGGCATTCTTTACCAAGCGATGCGGTCAAATTCTAATCTATCATTCACCCCTACCACGACCAACCCTATTACGAACGACTAATGACGGCTGCATTATATTTCCCCCGCATGGCATTCAGCAATATTTGTTTCGGACAAACGCGATCATGACCTGGAGCTACTTCACCCAGCCCTACGAAATTTACATCCCCGGCACGGCAACGCTTGTATCAGTCTCGATTCTCGCTTAGACTGGACGAAGTGGGGTCTGCCCCTTGAGAATCGAACGGCACAGAGAGAAAAGGGGGGATGATCCAAAGAGAGGGCGATGGTGTGGGGGGACGAGATTTGCGCAACCAGGGAAATGACCGGCCGGGCCGAGAGAGAGCAAGAGATGATGCCGAAAAAGGAAGCCCACGGAGCGGGGATGGAATTGAATGGACTACAACTTCGAGAGTTCAGGAGACCGATTTTGTCGTCAGCCTGACAAGCGCTTGGTTTATTGTCGCGACCAGATTGGCCAAAAGGAGAAGGTAGGGGGGACCAAGAGGGACGAGGCTGAAATTCATCTCTTGGGTGAACCAAAAGTCCAGTTGCTCGATTTGTTTACATTATTCCCCCGAATTGGTCCGTCTGGGCGGGGCTTCCAACCACGCTCGGTGAATATGATGAATTTTCCCACCCCAAAATTGTTGCTTAGTGTTTTGCATTGCACGTGTCGTGAGTTTCGTGAAAATTCGGCGCCCCGAAGACTTTCGGGGTGGATCCGAGGTGTATGATTGGCTGGCGTTTTGACATTAAGGGGAGGGCAGTGTAAGCCGCGATGCCTATCCGTGCTATCCACTGCCGCGGGTCGGCGTCACGCATCCGAACATCTGACAGACGCCTCGCCGGTAGGCTGTATCACGGGAATCGACCAAGACTATCTCACTCGTCGGCATTTTGTGGTGTTGAAGTTTCTCGCACAGTAAGGCCGACATTTGGTCGGCTTTGAGAAGGCTTTTCCTGGTCGGGACTCGGGGTCAACATGGTTCTGGTAATGCTTAGCAGCCTTAGCCCCAGAACGGGAAGCCACCAAGTTGATCGACACTCTGAACCCCAGTTCCCACCCTCTTCCACCACCCCCCACCCCGGTGCCCCCCCCCCTCCATCCCCCAAACCCGAACCCGGCGCAGGTTCAGGTTGTGCCCCGCCACCCAATTGAGAGTGGATTCCGGGCCTCCCCGTTCCCAATCTGTCGGGATCCCCACAACCTGCCGACTTTCAAGCAAAGACAAAGGAGACAAAAGAGAGAAAAAGAGGCGAGGAGGCGTCGACGCCTCACTAGCGGCAACGGACAAGCGGGGTCCTTCTGTTGGACGCCACTGCCCCTCGGTGAGGAGACTTGATGTCAAGGTAAAGGTAGGGATAATTTCTGGATTTAGTGTTTAGGGTTGCTTTGGGCGCTGGATGCGTGTTGCCTTACTTTGCCTTGGCGAGAGATATGTGGTTTTTTATTAAATTTCGATGTCATTTGTTCTACGGAAGGAAGCAAAGAGTCGCACACAGCCGCGTACCGAGACAGTTTTGTTTCTACTGCGCTTGCCGTTGGACGGGCTGGCTGGAGCGACCCGACGGCTTGAACCTGCCTGTGCCGGTTTGCGATGTTGCACCTTTTTTTTTTTCTTCTTCTCCCTCTCTGTGTTGTACAATTGCCCATCGAGAGTTCCCGGGCTTCCCTTGGCGGTGAGATTTCCAGATGCGAACCACCGTTACGATAGCTGACGAACCGAGCAAAAATCGAACCATGTTTGGTGGCCAACACCAGGCCTGTTTGGGCCTTCCGATGGAAAACGGGGCCTCCGTTTTGGTAGTCATCGGATCCAGCCCCTCGGGAAGGCACAGCATCCGTTCAGCATAAAAGGTGCCCGACTTTGTGCAATGCTCTTGTGTCTTGTCTCGGGCGCGTCATGGCTCCCATCTTGCAAGCCGACTCTTATCACGGCCCGGCCCACGGCCCAGACATTGCGTGGCCGAGACAGGCGTGACAGGCTTGCCAACTCGCCGCGCCCTCCTGATTCCCGCGGAGTTATCAAAACGCTTTGATCTCAATGAAAATGTGATATCCAGAATTGCCCCGAGCAAAAATATGATATCCATAGTGGCCTAGAGCTTGGTTTCGCCTCCTCAACCTCGCCTCTCGTCGAGCCCAATGGAACGCAACGCAAGCACGCTGCACCTAGCTCCCATTCGAGCGCAACTACCCTCTCGCACCTCAGACCCAGCCCAAACAAGAGGAAAAATAACCCCCTCTCTCTCTCTCTCCCTCTCTCACTCTCGGGGGCCAGCCCGGGGCTCGGATCCCTCCCTGCCTGCCATCACGATCTAGTCTCGTCTCTCTGCCTGCCTTCCGCACATATGCACACCACCGCAAAATAACTCCGGTGTGGCCGCACACGCACACACGCACACCGTCCCCCACCGTCTCTCTCACAGACGCGGCGCCTGCATGATGAGATGGCGCTGCGCAAAACTGTCTCAACTCACCGTCGGGTCCCCCCCCCCCCTTTCACCGCCGCCGCGGTATGAACCATCACTGCATCTGCAGTTCGCGCAGCGCATTCCCACCCGGGCCCCGCATGGGGGACAGATATCCCGCCGCACCTATGCTGCTTACATGTGTGTGTGTGTGTGTGTGTGTGTGTTGTGTGAACGGGTATTTAAATGATCCCGCGAGATCCGGTGGTGGTACCGATCCCTTTCTGCGAGCTGTCAACTCCAGTTGGTTCCTGCCGCCGCCCCACCCCCTGAGATGAGACCCCGGAGGGGATCCTTCGGTGAGGCGGCGGAGTTGCGGGATGACAGCGGGATCTTGTGTATCGAAACCCCCCCCCCCCCTATCTGTGCCTGCTGCCGCAGTGTAAGGCTGTGATCTGAGATTTCCGTGTAAGCAAGGGGGGGATGGCAGGGGCTGGAATCCGATCGGGCGTGGCTGTCGCCCAAAGCGTCCTTTGCGAATCCTGAGGATGGACCAGGGAAGGCTGCGAGATGACGGATCGCTTCGCCGAGGACCAAATTGAGGAGTTTGTATCGGCGACTTGCTAGTGTAAGGCTCGGGGTTGAAGGGGGTCCGAACAACGGCGATCTAATAAGGCATGTCAAAGTAAATAACCCCTTTTTGTTTACACGTCAGCTGCTATATTGAGCTTGCCGTAAGGGGGTATCACTTTAGTCAACCTGCTGCCAAAGGCCCGGGGGAATTCTTCTCCGTCAAACACGACAACTACTAGAATTTGTCAGCCTCGAGCTCTTCATCTTGGCCACTTCGGGTATTTTCTCTGATTTTCTAGAAGGGAAAGTCATCATCGTTTTCGAGCTTCTAATTTTGACTGTAACCCATGGCCCAAATTCACAATTTGTAGTTGAAATGCCTGGTTATCTAGCCATATCAGCAGTGATTTAAAGAGTCGAATTAGTCCACCTTGTTTCCAGCGGTACCAACTTCATGGCCGTCTAGAGCACTGAATTGGTCGTTTGGTGGTGATCAGTCGTTTACCTAAGAAGTAGACATGTACCAAAACCCCCTCTAAGACATATCTTGTGGCCGTCATTCAAGGCGGACAGAAACGAGCTTTTGCTCTACGGCAGTGAGCTTTCCGCCCAACAGGCCGACGAAAGCGCCGTAACATTATACTACAAGTGAACTATTCGATTGTAAAGTTTACCGTCCTCATGCCTAAAACTATAGCATATCTAGTTCCAACAGTGTTGACGGCGGAGGTTGGCCGGGCCCTGTCAATGGTGATCAAACATGCATTCTTGTTTACTTTAGTTTGCTCCGAAGACCCAAGCTGCCTGGTCTGTTATTGTAGCTTCCAGGAAGTATGGCAGGTGCGAGAGAACCCATTTGTCGTCCGCCGAAGCTCAACATTTGACCAAATACATAGGCAAGGAGCCCAAGTGATGGGATATCGACACATCCAAAATCACCCGCCGTTTGTTTTGCACCAGCGATGCGAGACCAGACCTAGCGGCAGACAGATCAACTGCACGAGAGAGCCATTACAATGATATCAGTCATCCGTGCGAAGCCGTTGCTTGTGAGCAGGCAAGCCATGCTGCTTGTGGTGGTCACGGTGCAAAGACACTAGGGCATAGTGCCATTTGTGGTGACAAGATGAATGCGATCCCCAATGGACCCCTGTTATGGTGCGGATGGAAGAGTTGCCAAGGTTTGAGTACGGGTACATTGAAGAGGAAATTGTCAGTGAAAAAGGCATGGCGTAGAGGGAGCAGCGATGGGGTTGACTCGGTCTCGGGGCGAAATGAAAAGGAGAGAAACGAATTCATCAACATAGGGGGGAGGGGGGTTGTACTATCTTGCTCCTGCCTTGTTTGGCCCAGGGCACAAGGGGTGCGCTTGCCATGTTGGATATGCCCTCGTAACGATCGGCCTTCGTGGGGGAAAGATCAACTCAGGGGTACTTGGTTCGCTACCTTCTGTTACCACACGGAAAGACAGGTACCCAGATAGGGTACCTGTGTGAAGCGACTAACACTGTGCTTTCCTTGCTGTTTGGTGCACCTGCTGGCTACACTTTGCGAGTTGCCTTTAACCCTTTAATGCCACCATTTTAAACACCACTAACTATCCTTCTCATGACTTGTCACCGTCGTCTTCATAATATCCCAGGCTCCAACCGCCCGTCCTACCCGCACAATTGCATGTTCACCATACTGGGGTGCCCAACAGTGAAGCTTACATCGTGCCTCCATAACCCAAATCTTGATCCAGCCCCTCCCAAGCCTTTCAGGTCTCCACCATCCCTTCAGGTGCAATAAACGTGGCCGACACCGCGGCCCCCACAGTCCCAGCCCGTCCCTGTCTCCGGCCGATATAGTGCCCACCTGAGCCGCTATGTGACCTATTGTTGAGATAGGTCTGCGCCTCTTCGACAACGCCTTGTTGTACAGCAGCCTGAAAACGGTCACGGTCGATGATACTCATCAGCTTGTAAGTAACATAGAACCGACCCTGGACCTCCGTCTCGGCGCGCACCGCGTCGCGCTCAATGATGCTCCACCCCCAGCGCATACTCTTATCACGCTCGATCTGGTTGCGCGCCATAAGCTCCTGCTCGAAGGCTGGGCCGAGCTGTTCCGCTGGGATCACGTTTTGTCCGTGTGGTAGTGGCGCCCGAATGACGCGGAACACGCTGCCTCGGAACTGCAGGGTGGGTGAAGCGTCGCTATTCCAGGGGGTCAAGAGTTGGATTTTGGACACGAGCATAACAGCCGTTGTGTCGACGGGGGCATCGGGGGCGGCGTCAAGGTTGACCGGCGCCGTGACGCGGAGGGGGTCGCCCACGCGCACCATCTCGGCGCCGAGATAGACGCCCTTGAAGTACTGCACATTGTGCTGGCCGTCGGGCGAGGGTCCCTGGCCGAGGGGGTTGAACATGGAGAAGGAGTCGTTGATACAGCGGGCTGCCATCTTGGACGCCTCGAGGCCAACCATCTGCATGCGCAAGAGGCGCTTCTGGGCGTCTGGCTCGTTGGAGTAGCGCACGGCAAAGGCTTGCCAGTCAATGGCTTCGAATGATTTATGTTGTAACTCTTCGATCGTCACGCTCGGCACGCTGAAGGTGAGAAAGGGTCTCATGTCGACGACGTCCTTGACTACGTTCGGTTGGTTTAGGATAGCATGACCTAGTGGTGCCAGCACAAAACTGTAGCTGCTGTCACCCTGTGCTACATTTTCGCCCTTGGGGTTGATGGCGAGGATTAGGCCGAGCCGCCAGGCTGTGGCCTTGTACCACACCAGCTCGCCTACACGGAAAACATTGGAAAGACCCGTCGTACCCGGGGGGTTCGGCGCTGGGACTGGTGTCGCTGCTGCGGGCGGGGCCGCCGGCTGGGAGGCTATAGTCGGCTGGGAGGGAGCGGCTGCCTGGGAAGGGCCTGCCGTCGGAGGCTTTGCTTGAGCGGAAACCTTCGGTTGCGAAGGTGCTTTCTGGGATTTTTGTGCGGATTGAGCGGGCTGGGCTGGCTGGGTCGGAGCCCCTCCTGATGCCACAGCCTGCGCTGGCGTATTCAAGGCAGCTGGTTGCGAAGAGGCGTCCGCTGGGACAGCTATCACAGGGGCGGGACCCTTGTTTGCCTCGACCCATTTGACACAAATGTCACACGAGCACTGGCTGTAGTCTTTCGAATCGCTGGCTAGCCAGAGGAGGTGTAAAACAAAGTCGCCGGGGGTCCGGTAGTTGGACTTTGGTCCAGCTGGGTGCCCATACAAGTAGTAGTCTCTCCCTAGGTCTTTCCTCACGGCGCATCTTAGCTCGTACCCGCCAGGGAAGCCTGCTAGTTTGTATTGTTTTTCTAGGCGTGTTAGTAACGTGGCGGTGGGCGATATCACGGATGATATCAATTCTCGACTCACTGTCATCACTAGGGGCCAACTGGTGCGCCAGATGTCCGGCAATAATAACCTCCCATCTTTCCAGCTGCTGGGTATCGGCTTCGGACTTGGGATCCAGAGGGTTATGGTCAAGCTTCGGGTACGTATGTACCTTACCGTCGCTGCGGGCTATGTGGATGGGATAGTACCCGTCCACATCGTCGTCCTGGGCGCTCGGTGTGCTCTGTGCGTTTGAGTTGGCCATGCCAGGCGCGTCCTGCACGACTAATTGGTCGCCTTCTCACTGGCGGCAGGTATTATTTGAGATCCCCTTGCAAATTCACGTCACACTTCTTGCTGGAAAAATATTGGCTACTAGGTAGCAGAGGCTGGCCCTTGGAGAGTCAAGGCCGAGTGGCAAAACGCTGTCGTGTTGGGAAAATACTTGTTGAATGTTTGCTTTAATTGTACAAAGGTTCAATTCATGTCTGTTGCAACATTCAACTCGATGCAAGCCAATAGGCTAGGTGGTGCGTGCGTGGCTAATCATTGTGCTTCGCTATGAGCGTTCCAAAGTTTAAGCGTTGTTTTACCGACAGACAAGCTCGTCGTCAGGTTTCGTGGGTCCTAACCCAGGGAGATTTGGTATGCGACCAGACATGCCAGGACATTTGCCGTCCAAACACAATGCCGTACCAGTCTGGTGGAATGTGAGCATCATTTGACTCGGCAGCACGAAGCGCATTACACTCGGCATACGGACTCGATTCGGGAGGGCGATGGGGAAGCAGATGCAAGTCACGCTTCGGTGGGGTCTGCTTTGTTTCGCCGTCGCACGGCCAACGACCACGAAATGGGGGCTAACCGGCTCTCTCCGTTCAACAGCCAGCGGGCCGGATTTAAGTGGTTCTCGACCGGCGGAGTGTTGCGACGCCCCGTAAAGCGGTGCCGCATCACGGCCCGTCAATCCACTCAGTCTCTGCAGCCGCTTCAATGGCTAGGTATGTGATGTCCGCATCTCACATTCGTTTCACTACAAGATCAACATGGTTGACGGACATAGCAATGTCCTCGGCCGTGACCAGATCACCATGAACATATACAAAATATTGCTGCTCCCTTGGCTCAAGTGGTGATTTTTGGCATTGTCGTCACTATTGCAACACAAGATACAGCAGCACACAGCACATCTCATTTGCCATCTTCGTTCATCAGCTTTACCAGAAACATCTTCATTACCGAAAAGCCACCCATAACAGTCAAACGTCAATAAATACTATCGTACTCGTCCATTCAAAATGGTTACTCGGCTTTGAAACTGAAGGCAATGACGTCGTCAGCCACTTCAACTCCAGCGCTGCCGGGCGCACCTGTAAGCGCATCACCCCCTTTCCGCGGCTCACCTCACACTAACCGCCTCCCAGGCCATCACCGGCCCAGCCCAGCCCATCCTGCTCGGCCGCTCGCTCGAGCGCATCCAGCCGGTAATCGACAGCATCGCTTCCATCAACGCCTCCATTCCACACATTGACGTGCTCACCAACAACGCCGCGGTCATGGCCTGCCCCTACACCCTCACCGCCGGCGGCTTCAAGCTCCAGCTCGCAGCCGCCCACTTCGGCCACTTTGTCCTCACCAACCGCCTCATCCCCAAACTCCTGGCCGCCGGTCCGCACGCCCGCGTCGTCAACGTCTCGTCTCTAGCCAACCGGCTCGGCGACATCCGCTTCGACAACCCCAACTACGTCGCCCGGCCGAGTACACCGAGTTTGGAGCCTACGGCCAGGCCAAGACGGCCAACGTGCTCTTCGCGCTCGAGCTGAACCGGCGTCTTGCGGTCCGCGGTCTGCGCGCCTACTCGCTCCACCCAGGCGGCATCATGACCAACCTGGGCAAGTACATGACGCCTGAGACGGCCATGGCGGCTGCCAAGTCGCTTGCTGCGAGCGCTGGCGGCAAGATTGTGGCCAAGACGCTACAGCAGGGGTGCGCCACTACGCTCAGGGGCGGCGTTGGATTCTAGCCTCGATAGCGATGACGGGGTTTCCCTAGTTGATTGTGAGCTGTCTACGGATCCTGAGTATGTCGCGCCCTGGGCGCTGGATCCTGAGAGGGCTGTGAAGGTGTTTAACCTTTAGGGGTTGTTAATTACCGTGTTTACTTGTTTTAAGGGGTAAGGGGGTTCGTTGGTTTATTCGTATGTTGGCATGGTAATAGAGGGTCAAATCGGCGAGTTGGGAACCTACCAAACTTGGACATAGACTACCTAATGGCTGATTTGCTCGGCCGCACACCAACTGCACCTGCTTGGTTCTCGTGTAACAATGACGTGAGACCTATATCGGGGTGACGGATAAATAGGCCGCTGCGTGCTCACTTCGAGGTGCTGGCTACGTGAAACTCCAAGTCCGAGCTCACCAGAAAGGGCTCCTGCATTAAACCAATTGGGTCTATTTGTTGCGGAGCTTGCAATGCTCTAAATAGTCTTGATGCCCCGATAAGCACATCGTATGGCGTCTGAGACTGGTGCTGGGGTCGTATAAGGTTAGCTCTGTGACACTGAGCTGCCCGGTCTACGGCTGATAACCGCTTTCCGGGCAGGCGTACAGGTATGGGGCCCCTCAATGTCTGCCCCCTTGCGACGCGGTGCGACTGAACAACGGGCAAGAGGTCGCGTGGTGGAACAGGCTCTCGAACGGTTCCCCTCAATGATCGGCAAGTTGAGAGGGGTTGTTGACGGAGAACTCAGCTCTGCTTATCGGTGATAGGCTCTCCTATACTAGTGTACAGTATGCTGCTGCAGCAGGCTGCCTTCCGATGCCGTAGTGTCAGTTTCTCAAGTCCCGAGAGGCAAGAGATTGATGCCTTGACCAAGGCCACTAAGTTAAGGGCGGTCCCCACGACAGGCCTCCCATGTTGCTGTGTTACCACACCGGTAGTTCCCACGACCTTGGGTGTGAGTGACACAGCCAGCGCCAAAATAACCCGGCAACAGCAAGATCTATCATCTGGAATAGACTCAACACTTCGGTGGTCAGCTCGACCGAACATTCCAGACCATGCTCAGGGTTAAACATCCCTCGCCCGACGTCACTTCCTCGCAGCGGCTTGACCAAGGGTCCATTCACACGTCATACTGACTCCGGTACACCGAACATCAATATCTACCTTCATGCTAAGATGACGAAAAACAAGCAAGGAAACTGGAAATGGAAAACACCCGGGGGCCACGTGCCACAGGACGGGACGCTGCCAGGTGCGGTGCGCACCTTAGCCGGTGACAGATTTTTGAGCTCGACACTAGGAACGTCTAGACCATAATCTCGGACTAACAATGGGAAAACGGCCGACTTACCGGTGGGAACCCTAGACCCAGAGTCGGTAGCCGTGCCGACCGCGGAACAATACCTATCTACACTAGAGCTGGTGGAGTGATGATGCAAATGCTCGAAGGTGACGGCAGGTACTTCACCTGCTGTTTTCATCAAGCAATAAACTCGATGTCATTGCTCGTCACTGCATCAGTCGCTCACATATCGTTGGCGCTGTCCTCGAGGAACTTGATGGTGGTGATTGGAGCCCCTTTCTGCCGTCATGCCATGTTGAGCCCCTAAGACGCTGGCTGATTCTAAAGAGGATCGGCAGTGAGCCAGCGGATGGCGTTAGCCCTTGGATGCTGTCACTCGCAGCGAAGGCGGCAGCCAACACATGCCTCCCGCACCTGCTTCCGCTCCCATCCAATGTCCCTAGAACCCTGCAGAGAGGTTGCTGTTGCCCCCGACGCCGCTGTTGGCTGGGTTGTTGGTGATTGTAATTGTCAGGAGAAAAAAAGATTCGCCGAGCGCGGATCGAAGGCGGATGTGCACCGAACGAAAAGGGTTGCACTCGAGGCTAAAGAGAGCTTTTAATTCACGCCTCCACCTCCAGATTGAGCCTGCCATCGGTTTGGCACCAAGACGTTCGTCTCATTTCGTCAACCGCTTTTGCACTAGTGCCCCAATCTCCATGTTGGCCGTGATTGGGCCGACTCTCCTGTTCCTGGATTGACCCTTGTCGACACAGGCCTAGTGCCGAGATGAGCCACCAGGGGCCGGCCCTAGCTGCTGCGGTGATTGGACACAATGATGAGGCTATCGAGATACCCACGCGTGCTCGCCCACTGCTGCCCGCGCAGGCTCCACCGGTTGGCCCGCGACCCCCAGGTTGAAGAAAACCATGCACTTCGCACGACAGGTCGGGTCCATCCTGGGGCAATCGCGCTTTTCGTCTGTACAACCGCCACACCATCGTTTTGTCTCTCACCAGGGCGTCCTCTCTTTTCCGACCCTCTTTTCATGCTTTCGCTGTTGTCCTTCGTCTCGCGCTGCCGTCCTTGCTCTCGCTGACCGTATACGGAGCGACCCCATGTTGTTTATCGACCGCCTGCTCCGTCGAAGCTGAACTTGAAGTCCGCTTCTGTCCGCTCATTCTGCTATGCGCTGAAGCCGCCAGCCCAGTGCCGCATGCTCAAAACCTGAAGGATATATATATCGCAACGCGAACGAACCGCAACGAACCCCCATACGGGACCCGACTCCGACGAGGAACACCACACACACCGTGAACGATGAGGTTCGCGACACTTCAGGCCGTCTTCGGCTCGGCCTCCTTATTCCTATCCGCCGCCTCCGCGTCGATCCACGGTCATCGACACGCCCACGAGCAGTACGGTAAGAGACACACCATTCTCGCCGAGGATCTCATCGACACTGCAACACCCAGCATTGAGAAGCGGAGCACTTGCTCGCTGCCTGATCACCCAGACTTGGTTTATGTACCCGGCGCCAAGAACAATGGCTTTGCCATGGCCAGCGATGTCGCCTGCCTTGACGGCAAATACTGCCCCATCGCATGTGTAGCAGGAAAGGTGATGGCACAATGGCAGCCCGACTCAAAATATGTGTATCCTCAATCGATGGTGAGTAACCCGGAACTGGGCCAAAAGCAGAGTGCGCAATGCTGACAATGGTAGAACGGCGGTCTTTACTGCAATAAAGGTGTTGCCGAGAAGCCGTTCCCAGATGCCCCTTACTGTGTTGATGGCACTGGCACAGTCCAGGCCGTCAACAAGTGCGGCAAGGTTGTGTCTTTCTGCCAGACCGTACTTCCCGGCGACGAGGCGATGGTTATCCCAACGGATGTAATGGGGACAACCACAATTGCTGTTCCCGGTATTTCTTACTGGGACAAAACCGCTGCTCAGTAAGGCTTCCATCCACTGCTGTGACTGGGTGTTGGTACTAACCTTTTCAGCTATTACATCAACCCTCCTGGAGTGTCAGCCTCTAAGGGTTGCGTTTGGGGCGTAGAGAGTGAGCCGATTGGAAACTGGAGCCCATATGTTGCCGGAGCCAACACCGTTGCCAACGGGGACACCTATGTCAAGATTGCGTGGAATCCCATGTTTGTTGGAGGCCCGCTCAAGAAGAACAAGCCAAGCTTTGGTGTCAAGATCGAGTGCCCCGGGGGCGGCTGCAACGGTCTTCCGTGCTCCATTGACCCTGCTTCTGACGGTGTTGGTGGTGTGAGCAGCCCCGTCAAGGCCACGGGCGTAGGTGACGCTGACTTCTGCGTCGTCACGGTCCCCAAAGGCGGTTCCGCTAACATCGTCGTCTTCAACACTGACGGATCTGAGGGGGGGCCGGCCACCACATCTGTGGCTCCTCCACGGACCACGACCACGAAGCCAAAGCCCCCTCCGACCACATCGTCGTCGTCGTCTTCGTCGTCGAGTACCATAGCTCCGACAACGACATCGGCGGCCATCTCTTGGTCATCATCGGCGGCAGCACCTTCGTCTAGTAGTAGCTCGAGTACCACGGATGTGTTCCAAGGTGGTGTCTTCCACGAGAACTCGACACACACCGATGATACCCACAGCTCTTCTCACGGCACCATCACAGTGCCGACACTGAGTCCCTCACCCGACGCGGCAGCCCCTGTTTCGACCACTTCGAAGAACGAGGGTGCGGCTGATCAGTCTGGCACCGCCATTGCCGGTCTGATTGTTGCTCTCGTCGCCGCAGCTGCGCTCTACTGAGCTTCCCAGCATCATTACTTCTGGCCGCCAGCAAGCCCCCTCTTCTTCGGTTCCATGTCGATACTTTGTCGAATTCAGGAATGCCACTTGGCGCTCTCCCTGTTGCTGATCCCCCGCTTTGGGATGCCGCTTTCAAGCGACTGCTCCTTTGCTGTCGCCTTCTTCCCTTCTTGGCCTGCTGGCATTTTTCGATTCAGCTTCCGTCTCGGCATCCGCGATAATAAAGCGCGGATTCCGCTGACGACTTGCCCCGGTACGCCGACGACCTGCGAGGCCCCAAAACGCCCCGCTAGGTCACCCCCATCGGCTGGTTGTACATACGCCACCATCTATACCTCGCCATATCGACCGTTTACTGCCCTCGGTTGTGCTAGTGTCTATTGTTATTAAAGAGTCGGGCCCAGCTAGACAGACACCTTGGCCTATGCCGCTAGCCCACATGGCTCGTCTTTCTTGCTTTTGGTTTTTTTTCTACCCGCCGCGTGTCTCCCCGGCACACGGCCGCGCGACATACGTTGTGTTATTTCTTGCGATTCGGCCGATATACCCACTTGAGCTTCGTTTTTGGAGGTATTTTTTTTGGACCATGAAGGGTCATTGGATTGGATTGGAGCGTTTGTAGTTTGGTTGTTGTTTGGATGAAGATTTTGGATGAGGATGAGACAGACGGTGATGTGATGTTTGTTGGAGGAGGAAAGAATGGATGAAATTTGGAAACTTTTGAGGGTGGAGCGGATCGGAGCCACTACCGGCAGACGACGGATGGACGGATGAGAGAGCGCGCGCCTTGATTGCGCTGCCAACTTTGCTTCTCACCTTCCTAGCACGTCTCCCTTGCGGGAGCAGGACGGCTTGGACAGACGAAGGTTCGGGGTTTTGCTAAAAGCTAGACACGGATTTTTGAATGAAAATGAAAATGACGTCTGATGATAGACAGCGAAACGCGAGTTGTGGAATGTGATCGGCAATTTCATGGACCACGTGAATCATGTTTGGTGGACCCTCGCTGGCTGACGGCAACCGCGATCCAGACTTGTGCGACTTACTTCTAGAAGTGCTACAACTGAACAATCCTAAAGGTATACCTAGTACTGTACATCCAAACAGGACGCTAAACAGCAAGAGACGCTCCGAGGGTATTCAGCTTACATTCTCCTCTCCTTCCCTCTTCTATATATTTCTCACCAACCCCGGCACGTCGTCGACATCTCCCGGCGGATCCGCACTTTCCGCCGTCTCATACGCTGCCACCGCCTCCTCATAGCCCTCCTTGAACCTCTCGATGATACTCTGGTATGGGTTTGGCCATCCTGCTAAGGCCGGATTCCCACCCGTCCTCTTAGTGCCCTCCACCGCGAAACGCTTTTGCTGCCTCGCGATGAAGCCGTTGAGCAGACCTGCATAGATGAGCCCTGCAACAATAGCCTCGATGTTGTTGATGTCGGGTTTCTTGTTGCCAAATATGAGCCCGTCAGACGGCATCAGGACACGCGGCCCGCCCGGCGGCGGCACCAGGTTAGAGTCCGAGTCAGCCTCGGCCGCGCTGTTGGTCACGGCCTTGAGGAAGATGGTATTGATGTGGGGCGGCCGCGCCCGCGGCGCTAGCGGCCTCGTGGTCGGCACGTAGCCCTCGAGCAGCTTCTGCACGTACGAGGCCGTCGTGACTAGGTGGCTGAAGGAGAGCGAAGGAGCGCGGTTTCCGGCGTCGCCGCCGCCGTTTTGCCAGGTGAGGAGGAATGTTTTCCGGGTGAAGGAGCGCCAGACGAGGGGCTTGAGGCGAAAGAGAAGGGCCAGGTAGAGCCCCCGGTCCCAGAGCCAGTCGCGGCCGTGCCGCATGGCTTCGTGGAAGGCGACAAAGTTGCCCGACCGGACGGTGGCGCAGATAGGAAGGAAAATGTCGGCGAAGCCTGCGGCCTCGGGCCGTTGGAGCAGGCTCCGTGACGGGAAGCGGCCTAACAGAAGGTTCGATGGTATCCAAAATATGAGGATTTGCCTGCGGTGCTTCTGGAACTGTGGCGGGCACTGCCGATACGCCTCTTCAAAGCACATGTGCGCCCGGAGGTAGTGGCCATGGTCAAAGTTGAACCGGCCGAGATAGTAGAGAAAAGTGACACGCTGGGATGCCGGGTATAAGGAGAGTGCAGGGCCTGTCGCGGACAGATTCGTAAACATTTGCACCGCAAGACGTGATTTCTCGCACTGCAACTAGTTAGTGGCGATGTCTCCAGCTCCAAGAATGATAACACATACCGCAAACAGCAATTTTAGAGTCAGGTTTGCAAAAAGGTACACGGCCACCTTTTTCCCTTTGGGTGGTTGCGTTCTGCTGCTGGATCTGTCCGAGAGACACGACGTGAATATTTTTTGGATCACATCGGCCGCAAGCTCGACGATGGACTTGCGCTCGCCTGACTCGTCGCCTGTCATGTCGCCCTGGATCTGCGCAATCAGGTGGGGCTGCCGGGTCAGCCCCATAACCAGCTTCGACAGCGACTCAGAGAGCGACATGCTGGTTTGCAGGAGCATGACGCCGTATGTGGGATTTGCGAGAGCATTTGCGCAAGATCTAGCGGCGCGTTAGCCAGCTCTCATCTATCTCTCGGTGAGCAAGACGAACGTGAGCAAATCGCTGAGCCTCGCGTGAAGGGTGACGAGATTGTCAAAGTTGACGTCCCGCCAGTACTCGAGGTACTCTTTCATGAACGAGTTGAACCCGGGCCAGGGCGACCCCTTCCCTTCGGCCACATCGTCCTCCTCGGGGAGACATTTGTCAACCATGCGCTCCAGCGCGTCACTGCCATTGTCGGGGAAGCTCGACTTGAGTTGGCGGGCAAGCTGAAAATAAATATCGGCGACACCGTTCTCGACCAGAAGCCAGTTCCGGAGCTCATCACCATTGTGAGCCAAAACGAAGTTCCGGATGCTAGACAAAAACTGGACGATGAGGCTCATGGCGACCTTTGAGGCGGGCGCAAGCAATTGGGTGGTGTGCAGCGTGCTAGAAGTTTCTGCAAAGGTGCGGCTTATTTATATGCTGGCCAGCCATTACTCTGATATTTTGTCGTCGCGGCGGTCACTGGTGGGGATGAACAGTAGGTAGAGATTTATACAACAGCATTTCAAGTGTCGAAGTCCCCGAAAGCACCTTTGTTGAATGCGCTATTCAGACACGGGCTAGCCGATTGCGGCTGTTCTGCGGCCAATTGCGCCAACGGCTGGGTGGATGCGGTTTGCCTGGGGCATCCCAGCCAGCATCAATGCAAAAGGCAAACTTAGCATTCGCATGGGAATTTCGCGGGTTCCAACACGACAGACATTTCATTTTGTTACTATCATACAGACTCAATCCTCTGCACCACAATGGCCGTTGCCGCGCCCCCGCCATTGCAAATCGCCGCCACACCATACTCGCCAGGCTTCAGCTGATGAAGCAACGTTACAAGAATTCGCGAACCTGAGCTCCCAAGAGCGTGGCCCAATGCTATCGCCCCACCCAGCGGATTGACGTTCGCTCCCTCGAGCCCTAGGATCTTGAAGATTGTTAGCACGGCTCCAGACATCGCGGAAGGGAGCAAGTACCTGTTCATTTGCCTTGATGACGGCCGCAAACGCCTCGTTAAATTCCCAGTGGGCCACCTGATCTTTGGTAATCCCCGCCCGCTCCAGGGCGATGGGGACCGCTTTGGCGGGGGCAACGGGGAAGTCGATCGGGTCCACCGCCGCATCCGCCGAGCCGCAGATGCGCGCAAGCACCCTCGATCCCGCGCCAAACTCTTGCGCGAGGGCCTTGCTCACAATGACGAGAGCGCTCGCGCCGTCGTTGAGCGTTGACGAATTGGCCGCCGTCACGGTGCCAGTGCCATCACGCACAAACGCGGGCTTGAGCGACGGCAGCTTTTCGGGCTTGACATCAAGGTAGCCCTCGTCCGTGTCGACTATCTTGTCACCCTTCTTCCCCTTCACTGTAACCGGAGCGATCTCATCGGCAAAGGCATTGGACTTCCAGGCGGCCTGCGCCCGTTCATATGACTGGATCGCATACTGGTCTTGCATCTCTCTCGTAACCCCATACTTCTTGGCCGTGTTCTCGGCGCAGTTGCCCATGTGGAGCTTGTCGTAGACGTTAGTCAGGCCGTCTTTGACCAAGCCGTCTTCCATCTGGATAGAGCCGAACGGAGGCATGCCGCTGGCGCGTGGGACGTAGTATGGGGACCTCGTCATGTTCTCCATGCCACCGGCGATTTGGGCGTCGGAAAGACCTAGTTGAATATTTTGTGCGGCGAACACGACAGCCTTGAGCCCGGAGGCGCACACCTTGTTGATGGTGATGGCTTCGACGCTTGATGACAAGCCGGCGAAGATAGAAGCCTGACGCGCGGGAGCCTGCCCGACGCCGCCCTGGAGCACATTGCCCATGTACACATCGGTGATCTTGGAAGCCGGCACTCCCGACTTTGCCAAGGCCGACTTGATGGCGACGGCGCCGAGCTCTGGGGCGGGGACGGTGGTAAAGGAGCCATTGAACTGCGCATGTCAGGGCGGCTGTCGTCACTAATTGGACATGCGTACCTACCTTTGCTGTGGGTGTCCTTGATGCGCTCAGGATATAAGCATCCCTGATCTCCTGACGGAGGTAGGACTGTGAAGAGAATAACCGAGGTGAGGCGCTCTGAAAGCGTGGCGCCATGCGCAAAGGAGCTCTGAACCGCACCGCCATAGCTTCGTGGGATATTTACACAACAGATGAAGCAACAGGAAGCAGGACAGAGAGACAAAGCGCCAGATAAACAACAGAAAATGATAGAAACAAGGGAGGAGGAAGTGAGGGATGCGGAGGGCACTCAAAGCCCGACTATCCGAGGGCCAGCTTCTTTTAAGACATGGCGGCAGTCCTCGGCTTGTGACGGCCGGGCCTAGGTGGAGAATGCCTGTCGCAGCCCCTCTGTCGATTCCCGCTTGCCGCTTGCCCGCCACTTGGGGTTTCGACATGGGTTCTTGGGGTCTTGGGGCCTGGGAAAAAGGACGCTTGGAAAGCGTCTGTAACGGTAGGTAATATAGCCCGGTACATACGCTTGGATTTTAGCTCGTGATGTCTACGACAAAGGATTCAACACAACAAGCACACTCTGGAGATGAGAGGGTGTTTCATTCAATATCTAAGATGGTCCTCTCGGGATCACAGCTCTCCATCGAGGCCTTTGAGAAAACCCCTAATGGTATGTAAGGAACTCAATGAATGAAGTCGCGTGCTAACACCGAGCAAAGCTTGAGCATATGGCCGTCTTTTTGGGCTGGCTGAACCGCCTAAGGAGAAGGATAAGCAACGTTGTGATCTTGATCTGACATCAGCTCACGAGGCGGCTTCACTGCAACCACTAGGTTTGAATGCTGCAAACTGCGCGTCCACACGCCTGCGGTGTACCTAGGCTGAACTGTGCACGTGCCACAGTATTAACATCCTTGCTGATTGGCTGACAATCTCCCGATTGTTCAGTACTGCAATTCATTGTTCCGCCCCATCTTTGCATCACTACTTGATTGATTTCGAATCACCATCGCCTCTCCACATCCGATCATCGCTCTGACGACGTTCCAAAAGACCTAGCACCGCACTTTCGCCTACCACATCGAGACTGCTTTGAGCACCAAATTACATCGCGCCTTGGATACCCAACCCCCCCACCTGCTGTATCGCTTGCCATAATGTCGACCGCTGCCCGCCGCCGTCTCATGCGAGACTTCAAGGTGAGAGAATACGCAGCGACAGCAGCCCACACGCAAGGCTTCGTGACGGCTTATACCTAGTTCCAGCGCATGCAAACCGACCCTCCCGCCGGCGTCTCCGCATCACCCGTCCCTGATAATGTTATGACTTGGTAGGACAAGCAGCCCTGGCCCCTTCTCGGGCATCGACATGGCTAATCGACGGCACCAGGAATGCTGTCATTATTGGGCCCGCAGATACCCCCTTTGAAGACGGCACCTTCAGGCTTGTGATGCACTTTGAGGAGCAATACCCGAACAAGCCGCCAGCCGTCAAGTTCATCAGCCAAATGTTCCACCCCAATGTTTATGCAACCGGAGAGCTATGCCTCGATATCCTCCAGAACCGCTGGAGTCCGACATACGATGTGGCCGCCGTATTGACCAGCATCCAGAGGTAGGTGATTATGATGAGCACTCAAGCTGGCTATTTTTGACATGGTCTGTAGCTTGCTTAACGATCCCAACACTGGCTCCCCGGCGAACGTCGAAGCATCCAACCTCTACAAGGACAACCGCAAGGAATACACCAAGCGGGTGAGAGAGACGGTGGAGAAGAGCTGGGATGACTGATACCTGGATAGGCGATTCCTGGAAGTACGCGAGTAGGATAACGAGCCGTTGAAACTACGAGACCGGGGCCAGCCAGTCCATTTGTGCCCGAGGAAGCGAGGGTCGGTTAGGTGGGGGTTATGGCGTTTCGGTCTAGGTCACCCTTGATTGCGATGATTGCGAGAGGTTCAGTTTGTGTATAGCATTTGGAAGGGCATGTGTTTATCAGGCGTTGACTGCGCGATCTTCTGGCTTAGTATTCGAGCGGAAGGCTTATCTAGTTGGTGCGTTATGATTATGATAAGGAGATGGCGTGCCAGGAGGGGTGGAGGGCGGGACGGAGTTTGGGCCCGCAACACGGCGAGTAAATGCATTTACAACTGAAGGACGCGCTACTCTAGCGCCTCATGCTTCGAGGGCAGGCAGTCGATATAGCTGAAGAAAGAAACCTGGTCAGAGACATGATTTGTGTCCCACTGTCGGCGCCCGATCGATGGATGTGCGTGCTGTGTCGCTGTGTCACAAGTGGCAGGTGCAGGCATGGGAGGTTAATCTGCTGTAATTTTGAGTTGAGCCCCTGTGTGCTAGGTGTCTGTGCCTGGAAACCATGCCTGGGCATCGGCCGGCCGCCTGCAGAGTAGCATTTTCGAGGCATCCCCCAATCGCGGCACCGCTCGCTCCATGAAACCGCCCCCCAAGACAACCCCGTCGACTGGGCTCCGACTGCAGCGCGAACTAGCGCGTCATTCAACCTCAACTTGCCAAATAGCACCTGTGTCGTAAAAACATTCCCTCTCAATCTTTGTGCTCGGTCGCCACCTCTTGTTCCTGAATCCGGCAGAGCACCCCGCCCTGCTTCGCCGGGCCTCTACACCATCCAACCCCGTTCTTTTCGGCACCCTCCTAAATTTCGTCTCTCAGCGATCGCCGGGGCTCAAACGGTGTGTCACATCGCTGCCGGTCGACGCACACACTGCATCCGGCCCTACCTGCAACCGACAACCGACAATACTCTTCTGCCTCTAGCCGGCGACCGGTCGTTCGCCTCACTCCCCTATTTTGATTGTGCTAGCCTTTCATGATACTGCGCTGCCCGGCGCGGGAAGCGGACTGCCATCATGTCGAGCGCAAATAGCATCAAGGTCGTGGCTCGATTCCGCCCACAAAACAGGATCGAGATCGAGTCGGGCGGCCAGCCCATTGTCCGCTTCGATGGCCAGGATACGTGCACCATTGATGTGAGTGATTCCCGAGTTCTTGCCTGTCGTGCCTTGTGTCCCGGTCGCACGCTGACGCGCTACTCCACAGTCCAAAGAAGCGCAGGGAAGCTTCACGTTTGATCGCGTCTTTGACATGGGATGCAAACAAGCCGACATCTTCGACTTCTCTATCAAACCTACTGTCGACGACATTCTCAACGGCTACAATGGCACCGTCTTCGCCTACGGCCAGACGGGCGCTGGCAAGTCCTACACGATGTATGGGCCAGATCCTTCGTTCAAGTGCCTCAGCCCGGACACGCAGGTCCGTACAACCGAGGGTGAGAAGCGGATTCGAGACATCACCATCGGCACAAGGCTGTTCGGTCTCGACGGTCTTCCGGTCCTCTGCACGGCCGTGGATGACATCAAGACGAGCTCGACTATGAGAACCATCAAGTACAGGGAGTGGAACTCATTTGCGGACACCTCTTTCGAGTGCACGTCGGACCACGTCCTGGCTCTTCAGGCTTGGGGTATCCGACCTTACCTACGTACACACAAGAAGGAGAAGGAGAAGCGCAGGGTCATATGGGCCACACGATGCGATCGGACCGAGCTCGTGCAAGAGGTTACTGATCTCCAATGGGATAATATCCTATATCGGCTGTATACCGAGCTACGCTACAAGCTTGGACGTCGTTCAACTGATTCCGAGGCGCATGAGTACATCGATCAAGGCTTGGACAAGTTTATTGCCGATCTAAGCCTAGACTCTCCCTCTTCTCCTGCCGAACCGGATTCGGATTCTCCTTTCGGTCTCGCGTTCCAGTTATTCAAGAGTTCAGTCCCGCCTGCTGAACTACCAAGTGAGTTATACTTGTGCCTTTCCAGTATACTAGCAACGTACTAAACATCTTCTAGCTCTTGACAACGACGCACTCATCCGGCTTCTCCGTGCCCGGCTGCACGTCTGCATGGGCGAGCTGCTTGAGCGCCTTATGCCTGAGCAAGACGAGATACCTGACTATGAGGAGCCCGATCTCACTGTCATGCCTGAGCAAGACGAGATACCTGACTATGAGGAGCCCGATCTCACTGTCGATCTTGATGATTTTGCCAAGGCGGCAGATGAGCACAGCTCCCCTCCGCACAAATTCAGAAAGGTGCAATTTGCCTCGTCCATCCACACCTCCGACCCCTCATATCGTCCATCCGATGCCGTGCCGTCGTCTCCGCCTGCGAATCCGAGCCAGGATCAGCCCGAAACCCAACCCAGGGAGTCTCAAGGCTCTTCCTTTGCAGACACTGTACAGATGGTCCGTAAGGAGGATCACCTACAAAAGTTTGCTGCGGTACGAGAGCAGCTACAACCGAAGTGTCCTCATGCCGGAGGACCATGTAAGGCCTTTCGGATCATTTCCGTCAATTTCGCCAACCAGGCTCAAGCTGAACTTGCTCTCGAGCTGCTATCCGGGGACCATTACCGTGTGGTCGACCCCTATGCTGTCCAGAACGGTGATCTCTTCACTATGACTGTGGACGAGTTCAAGGCCTCTTGCCAGGGTGGATTGGCCAAGGCGAAGCAGAACCTCAAGCTGTTCCGGGCACCGACGCGGTCCATCCCCCCGCAGGCGACGCCGGCCAATCTGCCCGTCGATCCATACTTCCTCGGGTTTTGGCTCGGCGATGGAGACAAGGCATCTCCCTCTGTCGTCAGTTCGGACTCGGAGGTCAAGTTATACATTGAGGCAATGGTTGACCGTCTGAACCAGACCTGTCCGGACACTGCCACACCGATGCGCATCACCGAACGTCTCACGGCTCGGGCGGGTGACACATGGAACATCGGAGACAGAACGGGGACCCACAAGGTGAACACTTACCACTGGAGCATTGCAGGTTCTACAGGTAATGGGTCGTGGAATCCTGTCCGTTCCGGGCTACGCGACCTGGGGTTCATGGTCGACAACAAACGCGTCGGTATTCCCGATGCATACATGAACGCGGATGAGGATACGCGCCTGGCCGTGCTCGCGGGTCTGCTGGAATCGGACGGCACTTACGTGGGCGATGGCAACGGGGGTACGTACGTGTTCACGCAAAGCACGGATGAGCACAAGAAGATCGTCGAGGATGCCCGTAAGCTTGCACTTTCATGCGGGATCCAGTGCAGCCCCATTACCGAGAGCAAGCGCGAGAACGGGTCGCCAAAGTTCAGGTTCGCCCTGACGAGGGGCAGCGAGAAATTTCAACATCACCTGCTGATCTCTCGCAAGAAGATGGGGGCCGCAAAGTTCTCAGATCGCGTCAACACGAACGCCCACGCCTTCGAAGTCTCAGGGCATCACGAAGGAGAATACCGCGCGATCGAGGTATCCGGCGGCTTCTTCCAGCTGGCAGATCACACTGTTGTGCACAACTGCACCTCGATGATGGGCACCAGCATAGACGACGGTGAGGGCCGTGGTGTCATCCCCCGAATGGTCGAGCAGATTTTTGCCAGCATTCTGTCGAGCGCCGCCAATATCGAATACACGGTCCGTGTCAGCTACATGGAAATCTACATGGAACGCATCCGCGATCTGTTGGCCCCGCAAAATGACAACCTGCCGGTACACGAGGAGAAGAACAGGGGTGTCTATGTCAAAGGGCTGCTTGAGATTTACGTGTCAAGTGTGCAGGAGGTGTACGAGGTGATGCGGAGAGGTGGAAATGCCAGGGCGGTCGCCGCAACGAACATGAATCAAGAGTCGTCCCGCTCACACTCCATCTTTGTCATCACCATTGCCCAAAAGAACGTCGAAACGGGCTCGGCCAAGAGTGGCCAGCTCTTCCTCGTCGATTTGGCCGGCAGTGAGAAGATTGGCAAAACCGGGGCCAGCGGCCAGACGCTAGAGGAGGCCAAGAAGATCAACAAGAGTCTGAGTGCCCTCGGCATGGTCATCAACTCGCTGACAGACGGCAAATCCTCACACATTCCATATCGTGACTCCAAGCTCACCCGTATCCTGCAAGAATCACTGGGAGGCAACAGTCGGACCACACTCATCATCAACTGTTCGCCCAGCAGCTACAATGATGCCGAAACCCTTGGCACACTGCGTTTTGGCATGCGTGCCAAGTCGATCAAGAACAAAGCCAAGGTCAACGCGGAGCTCAGTCCTGTTGAGCTCAAGGCGATGCTTGGCAAGGCCAAAACTCAGATTACGACGTTTGAGAAATATATTACGAACCTCGAGGGCGAGGTGCACCTGTGGCGTGCCGGCGAGACGGTCCCCAGGGAGCGATGGGTACCCTCGCTGGGTACTGACGGCGCAGCAGGTGCTAAAGCAGCGGAATCCAGACCACCCCGGCCGTCCACACCGTCGCGGCTACTGACAGAAACTCGCGCCGAGACACCCGCGATTTCAGAACGCGCAGGAACCCCCAGCCTGCCACTCGAGAAGGATGAGCGGGAGGAGTTCTTGCGCCGTGAGAACGAGCTCCAGGACCAGCTTGCCGAGAAGGAGTCGCTAGCGGCTAGCATTGAGAGGCAGCTACGGGAA
Organism: Lasiosphaeria hispida; assembly: GCA_033439745.1. Lineage (NCBI taxonomy): Eukaryota > Fungi > Ascomycota > Sordariomycetes > Sordariales > Lasiosphaeriaceae > Lasiosphaeria > Lasiosphaeria hispida. The sequence continues at coordinate 4,039,810 of JAUIQD010000004.1, forward strand.
ACTAAGGAGGAGCTTGCTATCATCAAGGATCATGACGGGAAGCTGGGCAAGGAGAACGAGAGGTTGACCAGCGAGGCCAATGAGGTTAAGATGCAGCTCGAGAGACTGGCGTTTGAGAACAAGGAGGCCCAAATCACCATGGACGGACTCAAGGACGCAAACTCGGAGCTGACGACCGAGCTTGACGAGGTAAAACAGCAGATTCTCGACATGAAGATGAGTGCCAAGGAGACGAGCGCGGTGTTGGACGAGAAGGAGAAGAAGAAGGCGGAAAAGATGGCCAAGATGATGGCCGGCTTCGATCTGACGGGCGATGTCTTCAGTGATAATGAGCGATCTGTCGCCGACGCGATTTCCCAGATCGATGCCCTGTTCGAGATCAGCTCAACAGGCGACCCCATCCCGCCAGATGACCTCAAGGCGCTGCGGGAGAAGTTGCTTGAGACGCAGGGCTTTGTGCGGCAGGCTGAGCTATCGTCGTTTAACGTTGCGTCGAGCGAGGCTGAAGCACGTAAGCGCGCCGAACTAGAAGCCAGGCTCGAAGCATTACAGCAAGAGCACGAGGACATTCTCAGGCGCAGTCTTGGTGACGAGGACAAGGACGAGGTTAAGGCTTTACTCGCCAAGACACTCTCGGACAAGTCGAGCGCGCAGGTGGAGCTGGTCGAGGACCTCAAGAGTGACATTACGCTCAAGACAACCGAGAATGACCGGCTCAAGACGCTGGTGGATGACCTACAGCGGCGTGTCAAGTCCAGCGGGCCGGCTGCGGTGCCCATGGCTAATGGCAAGACGGTGCAGCAGCAGTTGGCCGAATTTGACGTGATGAAGAAGAGCTTGATGCGCGACCTGCAGAATCGGTGCGAGCGCGTTGTAGAGCTTGAAATTTCACTAGACGAGACGCGCGAGCAGTACAACAATGTGCTCCGCAGCAGCAACAACCGCGCGCAGCAAAAGAAGATGGCGTTCCTTGAGCGCAACCTCGAGCAGCTGACGCAGGTGCAGCGGCAGCTGGTTGAGCAGAATTCGGCACTCAAGAAGGAGGTAGCGATTGCCGAGCGCAAGCTGATCGCGCGCAACGAGCGCATCCAGAGCCTCGAGAGTCTGCTGCAGGAGAGCCAGGAGAAGATGGCGCAGGCGAATCACAAGTATGTTTCCCTGCCACTTGAAACCAAATTCGATGCTAACCCATGGCGACAGATTCGAGGTCCAACTCGCGGCCGTCAAGGACCGCCTGGAGGCCGCCAAGGCCGGCAGCACACGCGGGCTCAACTCGCCCACAGGTCTCGGCGGGTTCAGCATAGGCAGCCGCATCGCCAAGCCGCTGCGCGGAGGTGGTGAAGTGGCGGCGGCGACAAACCCGGCCGTGGCCAGCTTGCAGAACCCATCCGAGAATAAGAGATCGAGTTGGTTCTTTCAAAAGTCGTAGTTGAGTCATGGCTGGAAAGGACACATAGCTTGGTTTTCTGTTCTCGGCGCCACGGGAGAGTGAGGGACGAGGGACACTAGCAGACCAGCAACGGTATGAGTCGAAGAGACATGAGCGATGGTGAGGCGGCATTTGCGGTTCCGCGGTTTCGCGAGTTATACCCCACCCCTTTTTACACATAAACCGCCCCTTCTCCCTAGAAAAAGAATCCCTCCTGCTTCCTTTTTTGCTCGTTTGGTTCGTTCCCCCCTTTTTCTTTCTCGGGATATATGGGATGAGGTGAGAAGACAGGATTCAGCTAGCTTGGGAGGGGTAGGAAGGGTAGGGTGGGTAGGGTTGGATCGATTGCTTTGCTTGCGAGAATGTTCGTTCCTCTTCTTCTCTTTCTCTTGTGTCTAACCTAGAATAGGGAGGATGGATGATTTTTGCAGCAGACCGGAAGGGAGGGGGCGAAGAGGTGGTGGATGAGACACGGGCGACAACAGCGGCAGCCTCTCTTGCATAAATGGAAGACATCCATGGTTGTAGGCAGGGAAGAACAGGAGTTCTTTGGTTTTGTGTGGTGTGTCTGTCCATTTGCTTGTGCTGTGTATTCGTGTGTTCTTGATGCAATCTGCCACTTGTATTTGCACCTCATTTGTGCGGTTCAACCTTTGTCACAACAATCACCATTCATTTGAGAAATTCACTTGATATTGTTTGAAGACCAATACAAATACATGAAGCTATGGAATATCGTAGAGATAAGAGTGGAACTGCTAAAACGAACCAGGAAGATATTCCATATCAAATCAAGCAGAGAGTAGCCTCCGAATCATTACTTCCAGTCCCGAGCCTACTACCAGATAGCTAAATTCACAGCTGTTGTTTTTGAAATACCAGTTACGTATACCAACTTGTCAAGTATTGCCCAAGGGTTGCTTAGTTACCCTTAGCAGCCATAAGAAGAATCTGAGGAACAACAACAGCAGCCATCAGGCCATACGCGACCGTGGTAGCGGCAAAGATCTTGGCATACAGCTTGTACAGACGGATCCAGCTGGCACGGGGGAAGGTGGCGAGAGCATCGCGCATACTGACGAAGCCCTTGCCGCCGACAATGGCGGGCTCGACCTTGCCCTGGAAAGAGCGGTCAAACGGCACAATGGCATCCTCCTCAGGCGGCAGAAGCGAGGCCTGAACACGGACGAGGATGACGTTGGCGGGGACGATGGTCACGAGCTCGACGGCGAAGCTGACGAGGGCAACAACCATCAGCTTCCAGACGAGGTGGCCGTCAACGGTGGGGTTGTTGGCGCGGTCGTGGTCCGAGAAGCCGATCTTGATGCCTAGTGCCATGGCGGTGAGCCCAGAGGCGACCACGGTCAGAGCGGTCGCGAGCCAAACACCAAGGATGGGGAAGCAGGTGGCCTCGAAAGCCTTGCGGAAGGGCGGCAGGCGGCGGTAAAAGGGAAGCGGGTTCGGCGCCGAGATGACAATGTGTGTCCAGGCGGCGCCGAACTGCACGAGCGCAAGCTGGGCGAGCAGCTGGCCGATGGGGATGAGCGGGATGATGCGCATGTTGAAGATGGCGCCCAGAGCGCCGCCGGCGAAGCCGAGGAAGACGGCGCACCAGAAACCGCGGAAGAGGGAGCGGCGGCCGGCGACCGAGATCAGGAGCCGGCGGGTCGCGCGAAGCGAGGTCGTTACCGGACGGCCCGTGGCCTCGGGATTCTCGGAGGCGGGAGTCGCATTCTCATTGGAATTCTCGTTTGTGTTCAGGGGCTCGTAGGCGGGCGGGTTCGGATCCTCAACGATGGCGAGGGTGGGGACGACGTGGCCGAGAGTGTAGCCCAGCTGTCGCTGTGGTTAGTAGGGGCCGTCTACCAGCAGATAAAGTCTCGGGGGTTAATTACAATGAGGAAGACGGGCAAGAAGACAATCAGATTGAGGAAGAGGACGCCGAAAGCCCAGTCCGGGAGCTTGGAGTTTCCGGGCAATTCCTCGACAAAGCGCCGGACGACCGACGTCCCCATGCTACGATGGTCCAACATTGTCGCGATGGTGAATGGATCGTAAAGTCACTCTCAGAGCCGACAGAAGCGAAAGGGGGGCGAAGGGCATAAATAACAAAAGAAGAATCAGGTGTGAGGGCTGTCGCCTTGCAGTAGTGGCGATGGTAACAAGCGCAAAGGCGTCCGCGATGCGAGGCGGACCCCGAGGACCCTTTAAAGGCCCGTCGAAGGCGCCCAGTGCAAGCCAGATCCAGGCGATCAGCAGGGGCCAACCAACAGCTTGATGTGCGTCAAGGGACTCAAGGCAGCAGATGGAACGGTGCCTCGGCACCACGGCCAATCAGACCCCTTGAAGAACACGCACTGCCTCGCCGTGCCTTCCGGGCGCAGCAGATGCAGGCAGGATGGACCACAGCGGGGCCAAAACGTCTCCTTTCCCTGCCTCTGCCTGACTGTTGGCAGCCTTTTTTTGCCGGGTCAATATACACGCGTATGGGTTGCGTCACCCCAAACCGTGTAGGGTACTTTGCTGTCCAGAATCCCGTGTTCGCAGCGCTATTGAGCGGCTAGCGATGTCTGATGTCTGATGTCTCATGGCGATTTGCCGCGAAGTCTCAGAGACAGAAAGCTTTGATTGTTTGCAGCGACAGCATCGCATGTGGCCAACCTGCAGAGTTACCATAATAACGGAACGATGAAAGGCCACGAAGACCTCGGTTCAGGGCTGAGAGCTAAGGAAGTTAGGCGATTCCATTGGCAAGTTGATCCATGATAGCTCGGGGATTGATAATAGGACACCTCATGCGGAGAGCAGCGTTAGCGCATTTCGGGCCGTAATGTATGGGCAGCCCAGGTTTTTGAACCCCGCCGACGTCACACCCCATCGACAAGGCGCAAACTGCTTGGCTCTGCTTTTGGGGTGCTCCACGAGTCCCATTGTTGACTTTGTCACACTCGCCTTAACCACAGTCAAGATACCTTGATAGCCAAGATACAAGGACATACATGTCAGCACCCATAATTCCCAATCTTCTCTCCCTACGCGGGTCTTCGCGCGGGAGGGGCCGCGGCTTCGGCAGAGGTCGCGGCGGCAGCTCTGCATCTGCTTTGTCTGCATCTGCTCCCGGCCACGATGCCACTATCCAGGCCACCGACACCGACGCTGCAGTCTCCCGTTTAAGCGCCGTTGAGATAGGCTACCTGCAGGACCCTTTTGCCGGCCTCTTTGTCCAGCCAGCCCCTCCTGGTCCTACCAGCCGCCGGCTCCCCATCATCAACAGAGGTACCCTCCACCCCTCCAACCTCCAACCTCCAACCCCTTTTCCCCTAACCCATTCCCCCCACACCACCGCGCTAACAACCTCCCCAGGAACTTACACCCGCACCACCGCCGTCGACGCCATCGTCAACCACTTCCTCGCCTCCACCACCAACCAACGCCGCCAAATCGTCTCCCTCGGCGCCGGCACCGACACCCGCGCCCTGCGCCTCTTCTCCTCCAACACCCACACCAACATCGCCTACCACGAAATCGACTTCCCAACCATCACCCAGCGCAAACTCCACTCGGTCCGCACCTCCCCGCACCTCCGCACCGTCCTCACCGTCACCACCCCGCCCCTAACCCCTCCCCCATCCTCCTGGACCGCCACCGGCTCCCCCGCCTCCAGCAACAACACCCTCCACTGCCACGGCATCGACCTGCGCCTTCTCCCCTCGACCGACACCCTGCCCTCCCTGGACCCGTCCCTCCCGACCCTCCTCATCTCCGAGTGTTGCCTCTGCTACCTCGCGCCCGCCGCTGCCTCGGCCGTCGTCGCCTACTTCACCTTGCGCCTACCGCGACTTGGGCTCGTGCTCTACGAGCCCGTCAAGCCCGACGACCCGTTTGGGCGCATGATGGTCTCCAACCTCGCGGCGCGCCGCATCGAGATGCCCACGCTCGATGTCTTTCCTCTGCCCGTAGACCAGGAGCGGCGGCTGCAGCAAGCTGGGTTTGATGCCGCCCGGCATATGACGATCGACAAGGTCTGGGAGAAGTGGGTGACCCCGGACGAGAAGGAGAGGGTGGATGGGCTGGAGGGGCTGGATGAGGTTGAGGAGTGGCTGCTGCTAGCCGGGCATTACATTGTTGCTTGGGGGTGGAGGGGAGATGGGTTTGATTTACCCGATACGTAGTCATCGTCACACGCAGAGAAGAGAATCAACTAAGAAAAGGCAGAGAGCGAACTGCAGCTTTGCTGTTGCGAATATTATTAGACAGTGAGACCTTCTGGTCTGTACCCTGACAATCTAAAGAAAAGTATCCTTGGTTCCCCCCTATGTTCCATCCAAGCATCCGCTGGAACTCCATGCAAGTAGGCCCGTAATCCACCCCAATATGCCTCGAAAGATACTTCTGAAATGGGCTACAACCCCTATACCAAGGCCCTGCAAAAAACCTACATGGACAGGCCTACGGCCGTGCAAGTACCCATGTAGGCCGACCCTGAGCGAAAAGCGCTATAAGCGCAAACGTAGCCAGCAACTTCCCCACTCAACTGATTCCACCGGGTATCTTCCTTATCCCAATCCAACGCTAATGCCCTGCAAAATAAAGACAACACTCAGCAACATGCCATCCGCCTAAAACAAGCGAAGGTTGGTGTGCTGCTGCAGCCGAGTGTGGTTGAGCATGGCTCGTTGTTTTTTGGGACGTGCTTGCAAACGACGGAAAGCCTCCTGGACATGGCGTGGTTCGACGGGCGTGCGTCCCTCACTAGGCGGATCGAATAAGCCCTGGGCTAACTTGCGCTTCTTCGCACCGGCGCTCTCTCCCGTCCGCTCTTTCAAGAGATCCTCGTGGTCCTTGATCTTCAGCGCTTCCTCTGTAAGCGTTTGGACCATCTCAAATGTCAAGAATCCCAGAATGTCGACGATATCATCCGACGGCTTGCTGTCTGTCACAAGACCGAAGCCAGCCCACTCGCGGAACCGTTTGCCCTTTCGGTAGGTGAATGACGCCTGCCGGAACTCGGACCATGTCACGTACTCCTCGCGAGTCATCGCCTTTGTGCGCTCATCTGCCTTGCGGAGGCGCTGAAGAGTGATGTAGTTCATCTCCTCTTCGTCATCATCCTCTTCATCGTCACGCTCCGGAACCTCCACGCTGTAGTATGAAAGCGGCTCCCAGGGAAGGCCGACGCGGGCTTTCTTGTTCTTCTTGGCGGATTCATCAACAGGGCCACCGGGCATTGCACCGCCAACCTGATCCTCTCCCGCACCGAGGTCTGCCTCGCCGCCCTTGTCGTCGGAGTCCTTGACGTTCTTGCGGACGTCCTTCCAAGACAAGAAAGTTCGGAGGCGCGAAACCTTGGGGGCGTCATCACGAATCTGGAAAATTAAATCGTTGATCGTGATCGCACGGGAGCCGCGCCGGGCCGCCAGCTCGGTGCAGCTTCGAAGCTACAACGCATGTTAGTAGTGGTTCCTACCTTCTTTTGCAAACCTGACGTACAATTTCAACGACTTGCTGTCGTACAATATCCTCAATGATACCGGTCGTCTCGACTGAGGGCTCGCCGGTCTCACCAGAGACGTACATCATCTGTTGGATATGGTAAGTCATGAGTTTTCCATATTCCTCCCGAAACACATCATCATCCGTATGATCCTCAGCCTCAACTGTGCTATTGCCCGCTTGGGCAACTGCTGCAGATTCCGGGAGAGCAAGATCGGCCTCTAGTCCAGATAAAAGGGATGGCTGGGCAATACAACCCATTGCCTTGTCGAAAGCCGACTGGAAAAGCTTGGCGCCAAATAGGTCTGTGGTACCAGGGGACGCACTGCCGTAGTTCCGCATAACCGCTGGCATGGCTGTCTGCGCGGCGACTGCCTGCTTGGCGGGTAACCCCGATGAGGCCTGGGCAGCCGGGACGGATCTGCCTGCCCGCAGCACTGCGCTTCTGTAGGTGCCCCGGAAGATTCCAAAGTTCCGGCTCGCTTGCAAACTGCTCACCCCGTGCGGGTACCGTGCACCCTCTTTCGTGCCCGGGCTTAGGTCGTTGACCAAAATGGGAGCCGTTGCGGGAGCAGGTTTGGGTGTTTCTGAAGAGCTCTGAGACGTCGCAACATGACCAAGAACCATTGTCGAAGAGCCTTGTACCATCGCCTGGAAGTCCTTGGGAATCTTGCGAACCCTTGTGTGGGGGGTCTGAGGGGAGGCAGCGCCCTCCTCCCAAACGGTCGTACTAGCCAATGTCATCACCGAGGTTTTTATGGCGAGAAAAAGAGGCAAAGAACTTGCTGCTTCAACCCAAGACGTGCCGCCTAAAACAAGAAGAGCAGTGGGGGAAGGAACAACTGGCGCTGCAGGGGAAAATAGAAGTATCGCCGTCGTAATCTGAGGCTTGTTGCCAAAGTGGGCGCGAGAGGAGGAAGTTGGTGCGACGAAGGCGGTTGACCAGTCAGATGGGGCGAGAAATCGTGCTAGAAGAATGAAGCGTGCGATAGTGGGGTCTGGAAATACCAGAGGAAGATATCTCATCTCCAGTCCGACAAAAGGTGGCGGTCCAGCAAGAGGCGATGCAATAAGAAGGGATGGTGCCATGGAAGGCGGAGGCCCCAAAACTGACTGCGGTTGAAAAGACGGCTGACCAGGACGAGTTAAGGGTAAAGGAGGTATAATTCCATCAAGTCTGAAGTGAGGTCCAAGAAGCGGCGAGCTATACTGACGCGGGCCATGGCCGACACGACATAGTGCGTCTAACTGTAGCAGCGAAAAACCGACGCAATATTTCGATTATACGCGGGGCCATTGTCCAGTGTTGCCTCTGCGGTGGTCCGCCTAGAGTCCGCAGCTCCTCCATTCCAGTCTGATTCTCGGAGAACGCTCGACAAACAGCGATGAGCCAGCTTCCGTGTCGGCGGAGGGCCCCATGAATCGAGTGCTCATCATTGCCACCAGTATTCACAGTTTCCATCTATCGACTCCCTAAGGGCGGCAGCAACGCATGCTTAATGCGGCTATTTTTAGGGATGAACAATACACTGTCATCCCTGCCGAGAAAACGTAAGAAGTCTCCCAGTATCCCCCCCAGACACCTTTGACCAGGCCAGGGGAGTAAGTATAGTTGATGTGCGTAAATCCTCGGTGCAACAAATTCGAGGTCCTACGCAGCAGGTCGCTAGCGCTGTTGAAGAATTCGATTCAACAACTCCAGTCCGGTCAAGGACAGATGTAGATGTTTGATGGACCCACAGACCCCATGCAACAATCCCAAGATTTTGAGCGTTGCTGAAGGCCGACAAGGCTTCTATCCTCAATTCCGTTGGCCAGTTCGACACCATGGATGGTTGATCCCAACAACAAATGCCCGAGGCCCTGGGACTCTACATGGTGCACGGACCATTCCAGCTCCAGTCTTCATGTCCAGGACTCGACCGAGGTCACGGATGACAAGACAAGGACACAATGAAAAAGGGGGACAAACCTGCTGGATCTCCTGGCGATATTTGTACTGCTTATCTCTGTCTGACATCTTGAGTGGTTTGGATCCTTCCTGGACTAAGGTGCTGTTGGGGATAGGGGGAACAGGTGAAGGGGGTAAATGGAGTGACGTTGTAAGTGAGTTGTCGAGCTGAAGTGGATGTGCAGCAGGCATTGTGAAGTTGTTGAGCCAAGTAAGGAGGCTCGGTCCCGTTGGTTCACGTGACTGCGTCACGCCTTATAACCCTTACCCACGCCACAACGAGTCGCAACAACGACTCGAACAGAAGCACGAAAGAAGTTGCCTGGGTTGCCTGGGTTCAACAGGTAACAAAAAAAGGGGGCCCGGTATTGTTTGCTCGTCTCAGAAGTAACTCCCGCATCTTCGGCACATACACCATTTGTTGATGTGGTGTGCTTGGTTGCTATTGGAACCCCTGTGACCCACAAAGCACGTCACAGACTCAGCGCTCAGCCATGCACCCCGGAGATAACGACTGATAAGGTACCCCGCCATCCACCCCACACAAGCTGTCAGTCAGCCGCATCTGGAGGCAGCACCTCAGTTCAGTCCTCGGCAGCCACGCAACCCCAATACAAGAAGCTACCATCGCCATAGAATATCGCCATAGAGCGTCGTATCTGGCAATATGCCTCCCCCCTCATCCCAACTTCTTGTGGTATGTGAACTTGTTCCACCCCTGATTCCCTGACCCCCTGAAGCTCACCCAAACAGACCAAGGTCAAGGTCCAGCTCAAATTGGCCATCGCCCGCTTGCGCATGGTACAGAAGCGAGATGAAGCCCTTGCCAAGAACCAGCGCAGAATTATGGCCCAGCTACTCGAGGTCGGCAAGGTCGATTCCGCCACCATCCGCGTTGAGAACATCATCCGCTCCGACATCATCACCGAACTCCACGAGATCCTCGAGTTGTACTGCGAGCTTCTCCTTGCCCGCGCCGGCCTGCTCGAGGCGCCCACATGCGATCCCGGCCTAGAGGAGGCCGTCAAGAGCATCATTTACGCCGCCCCCAAGACCGAGATCAAGGAGCTGCACCAAGTGCGGGTGCTGCTTGCTGAGAAGTTCGGCAAGGAGTTTGTGCTGCAGGCCATGGAAAATACCGAAGGCAAAGTGTCGGAGAAGGTGGTCAAGAAGCTGAGCGTAACACCCCCCAAGCCGGAGCTCGTCACGGGATACCTAGAGGAGATCGCCAAGGCATACGGTGTCAACTGGCCAAGACGGCCCCAAGCGGATCTCGACGACCCCCCTGACTTTTTGGGGGATGATGACGACGACGAGAATCCTAGCGGTGGTCAGGCGCGGGAGAATATTGAGGGGCCGCTGATATCCGAAACAACCGACCCGAATGAGATTGAGGCCAGAGCAGAGTTGAGCAAGGCTACACCTCCAAAATCGTTTGGACCCGGCAGCCCTCTCCATGTCAACCCTCCCAGCCCCTCAACCGACAACATTCACCCCAAGGTGACGCTCAACTCGATGGAGCTCAAGCCTAACAAGAGGATGATCAGCGCCGGTATTGCCAAGAAGCCAGAGCCAAAAGAGGGGATTGCGGATGGTATTCCTGATGTTGATGAGTTGGCCAAGCGGTTTGCAGCTCTAAAGAGGTAGGCCCTTGGGCTATGTAGCAAGATGGTTTTAGAGTTGGTGTTCAGTTTTGATTTGATGTTCTCTACCGGGGTTATCGTTGTGGTGCATTCGGAATTTATGCAGTGGAGTTAGGCGTGCTGCTTTGTGGACTTGGGGAGTTGGCGGCCATTGTTTGACCCACATATCAGAATCAAGAACGGTGTTTGTTGGACTTTATTCTTAGACTTGGGCCAGGCTGAAAGATGTAAATCGGCATGTCAGATTGAATGGTAACCATGGAGGGATTTACGACCCTAGCGTACAGTGGTGCAGAAATGCATCAAGGCGCACCTTCCCTTTGCCAGCAAAGCCCTCGAGGTGGTCTCAGGACCCGACCGCGCCTTCCCAAGCCTTCACCGGCACCAACTGGATTTTAGGCCTTTGCCTGGGTGCGTCTCCCCCCCCCCCCACCTCGCCGCCGCTCCCATTTCGTGACCATAACAGCCAATAATAGCAGACTGCGTCAATCTGTCGGTGCCTCAGTATCCTCGCTGTGGTATTTCTTTGCAAGAAATTTTACCCTCTCTCTCCCAGCCAGCACCCGCGGCAACCACTACCGCCATCTCCACTTCAACTTCAGCGAGAAACCAGTACCGGGGCATTTCTCGCCCGGCGGCCCTCGTAGTCTTTACCAGTCTGGCTCCTCGCTTCGCAGCCCCGTTTGTTGACATCATCCTACCGAGACCTCTCTACGTGCCCCATCGGCCGAGCTGTTTGCCGTGGGGTCGTTCTGTCGAGGCACCATTTCTTGCGAATCTCCAGTAAGCCTATTTCAGTACACACAAATATAAACACATAACTAACCACTAACCGGGGAATACCCAACAGCAAAGGCCCTATTTTCCAGTCACCCTCTTCACTCTCAAAGATATAAAGTGGCAATCTCGATTCCTGTCATTTGCCCTAAGATTTCGAGTCCACGCCCCTTTGATTTGATCATCTGCACGGAGCCCGTGACTCCCTTCGCCAGCAGATATGGATCACAGAGATAAAATCCGACAAAACCTAGAGCTCTTGAAGCTCGACACCCTCAAAGACATCTCACTCAATGATCTCGAAAGCGAGATCAGAGAGAAGTTCCCGGCCCCTGTCGGGGATGGGCGTCGTCTCCATGTCTTTATGGCATGGCTTCATGACCGTCTCACCTTCATTGACACTTCGGACGAGTTTCTACTCTCGCGCGAGATTAATGAGTGGGCTACCTTCCTAATTTTCTGCGGGTATCATAAGCTCGACCTGGCCGACGCCTTTGATGACTGGTGCCACGAGCAGTCCGCCATTGATCCATCCAGTATTCGTCGCCTTGAACTGGCTGCACTAGAAATGGAGGCAGTACTCTCCGTGTCGTTCGCCAATCGCCGCCAGCAGAGGCAAGCAATCATGGCGGAAAGGTTGATGCCCAAGCGTGGCTTTTTCGCACTTCGCCCATTATTTTCTCAGCTCGATGAAGTTCCCGAGACCTATGAGCCTCCCAACAAGTATGGGGTTCCCCGAGTCAATGAGGTTCCTGAAGTCTATGAGATCTCTAAGGTCAATGAAGCTTCCCTGGCCTATGGTAATTTGTACCTCGACCGACCCCAGCTCTCAGGGAGAAGCGACCCCATTGAGGTCAATACTATGGATGCCAGTGGAGGTTCCCTGATTTACGGCAATATGCACCCGGACCGGCTCAAGCTCTCAGCAAGAAACGACGCCCTTGAGGTTGGTGTCCGTGGAGGTTCCCTGGTTTACAGCAATATGCACCCGGACCGACTCAAGCTCTCAGAGCAAAGAATGGGCGATATGGCGGGTACAGCTATTGATATCGACACTTGGAAGACCCCTTTCATTGACCTCAGCTTGGACGATGACTCGCCAAATCGTCAAAACGATCAAACAACGACAGATCTGTCGTTTTTGACTGGAGCCAATAAGATGGTATTTGACAACGGATTCTTGCCAAGCGAAATGAATAGGGAGACGGAGCGCACCATCGTCGACGAACCCAGTCGTTCTGACCCAGCCACCGATCTGCGCCACAGCCGGTATTTCGAAGGGGGGAATATTCGAGGGGGAAAACTCCCCAAGGGATATGTTTGCAAGATTTGCGATATTCCTGGTACGGGTAGCTCTAGCATAACTCCACAAATGTAGACTGACCAATATATAGGCCACTTTTTTAATGACTGTCCCTCAAAGAAGCCGCACCTGAATTATACGTGCCGGCGCTGCGGCATCACCGGTGAACACTGGTGTGATCAATGTCCAAAAGCAAGGGACAAAGGCCGCAATACCAAAAAGTGGCATCATGATAAGAACCGCCCGCCATGGCGTGGCCCCCCAACGGGCCATAGCGTGAGATGGGAAGAGAAGCGCAGTATTTCTGACAGCGGGCCGGCTAAGGCGTATGGAGGAGAGCGATTCGACCCACAGTACCACAGGTCGATCACGAAGCGTCGGTCACAGTCTCCTCTTCCACAGCCCCCGAGGAAGAGATCTCGCTCCCAGGGATTCAAACCCACGTCACCCCTTGAAAGTGTGGCTAGATATGGTTCCAGCACGCACATCGGAGCAGCCCATGGCATAGATCGCGGGGCGGAAAAAGAAGCTCGCCAGGCCTTAGGACCGCGGGTGTTGGATTTGCAGACGAGAGTTCATGAGGAGGGAAGACTTTCCTACTATGATGACCCTGAAGAAGACTTGCAGATTCCCCTGACGGACCGTACCACCCGGCTTGCTCCCGAGCAGGTTGCAAAGGCCGACATCACTGAGGAACCCGCAGAGCAGGAGGATACCCTTGAAACCTCCCCGGCTGTTCTCGCCAAACGGTGCACAGAGGATGTCGATGCGCTTATTGCTGCTCACTCAGTCGGTATGATCCCGCTCGAACTTGGGGTCACCGAAAAGAGCCTCGATAGTAAGAACTCTGAGGGGAAGCCTACGTATGACCAAATAATCGTAAAGCTGCTTGTGGGTCAAACGAACGTCTGGGTCCGCAAAATCAAGCGGAATTATGCATGGAACCTCTGGGGCAACAGGGGCCCAGCTGAACATACGGAAGAAGCAGACACGGTCATGCTTGATGCCGGCGCAGCTCAAGTGGTAGAGACGCCAGAGGCTTCCGATATTCCTGGCCCTGGTTCCGGTGATAAGCAGCCTGGAGATTCGGTCGTGACTAGCCACGATTCTGTTTACGTTGCAGACGGAGAAGTTTTGATGGCCGTGGAAGCTCAGGCGGCACAAGGCAGCACTGCTGACCAAGGCCCTGGTCAAGATGATGTCGACGAAATACCTTCAGCAGCCAATCTTATCGCTTTGCCAGCTCTAGGGGACACCGACGGCTCTAGGCTTCACGAAAACGAGATGGTGGACTTGCCCATGACAGAAGCCGAGCCTCTTGAACCTACAGTTGACAAGGCCCTGAACCCGAAATTCACGAACGATCGGACACCGCAATCTGATATTGTCGACGTCATCGCTTTCAGGGGCGAAGTAGTAGAGATCCCTCTTAAGCCCCAGTCTGCCGAGAAAGAGACCGGTGATCTCAAAACATCTGATATCCAGCTCAAACTGCCCGATGTTTCTGGCCCTCGTGTTGGTCAAGGAGGAGCAGCGGGCTCTTACAAAGCAGGGGTTGAGCTTTCAGCTGTCAACGAGATCTGTCTAGTCGCCGATGTTACTCAGACGATGACTACAGAGAGCTATGGTATGGCTGTCGAGCATAAGGAGCTAGTCGATATGGCCGAGAGGATAGCCGAACTCGTTCACGACGATGCTTCGACCCCCGGCTCTCGAGATCTGCTCTCAGTGGCTCCCAAAAACAACGATGGGGTTTTCGGCCATGTGGCTGCGGAAAGCTTGGAGGCGGAGGGCAGCAAGTTTATGCTTACCGAAGGCGACAATCCTAAGACCGACACCTCTGCTCCGATAGCTGCGATCGTGGCGCCAAGTCATGCAGAGGGGGCGGACTTGGATATGATAGAGCCTGAACCGCCAGGCACGACAATGAGCCGGCTCCAATTTCAGCTATCCCAAGCTGAGCGATACGACTTCTGAGGTCGTAGTCTCAGACTCCCTTTAAGCCTGGTTGGCTGGCTAACGCCTATCCTCATCTCATACCCAGGCAGCGGTTGGTGACAGGGCCGCTGCTAGTGTTTCTCTTGGCTACATTTCCTTTGCCATTTTCCTGCTGTTAGGTTTGGCCCGGTCATTTTATGGAGCCAATGAGTACTCTTGAAGGAGGTGGACGACGTATCATTCGCCTTATATTTTTTAAAAAAAACATTTTTTAGGAGGGCGTCCCATTTCGAGTTTTCTCCTCTTTTTTTTCTTCCTTTTTTTTCGCGCAGTGGCAATGTACCCACGAGTCAATTTTAGATAGTGCCAGAGTGTACTCTATAGGCCTCTCGGGCTGCCCCTGACAGGGGTAGGAACACAACTTTGTGTTCAGGATCAAGACGATCCCAACGCCCAAAACAGTCAGACTTAGTGTTGTAAAAATTATTTACTCTTAAACTTTGAAGCCCTGTTTGTGTGGGGGCTATATACTTTGGTGGTCCGCCATGATGCTGCGGCAGGCAATAGTAGTACCTTCGGTAAACACAGATACCGGTTTCATGTGCTGATATACTGGCCCTTCCATCGTCCAGCCTTTGGCTGACAGCCCCGGCATCTTCTAGATTCCAAGGCGCACTCTGGCGACCTCCACCGTCCGGATATCCTACAGCCCTGGATAGGTGTTACCCCAACAATTGAACCCCTACCACCTTAGTCCCAACAGCGCAGGACGGTCAAACCACCATCCCGACCGATCCGTGTCTGTGTGCTCACTCCAACTTGTCCAAGTGCTCCAGCCTCGTCAGCACCACCTGCTTGCTCGTCTCCTCAATCTCGCCGGCGAGGAAGACCTCGTCGAGGATGGCGTAGACCTTGTAGAAGTTGAAGACGAGGTCGAGCTCACACACGTTGCCAAAGAAGGAGTCGAGCACCTCGACGAAGAAGTGGATGGCCTCGAGGAAGGCGAGCTCGTTGTCGTTGGTGTCGACGCAGGCGCAGAAGAAGAGGCCCGCGTAGCGCCGGTAGACGAGCTTGTGGTTGCGGAACTCGACAAAGTTGGATTGGTATTTTTGGTCGCGCGGGGCGACGAGGCGGTGGACCTGAGAGGGTGTTTAGATTTTGGGTTTGTGGGGGATGTGGTAGAGGCGGGGGAGGACGTTACATACCTCGCCCTTGAGCTTGATCTTCTCGTCGTCGCTGTATGGGACGTACCACTTGGCGAGCCTCGTCTTGCCCCTAGAAGGTTGTCAGCTTCGGTCGCCGTGTCAATTAGCACGCCACGCAGATATGGAGGTTACGCACTGCCTGTTCTGGATGAGAATGAAGGACAGCATGGCTGCAGATGTCTGCTCTGCAGCCTGTTGGTTGTGCTTGCTGCGACTGCGACTACGGTGAGATGCGATGCGCGTCGAGTCCGGACTGCACGGCGAGGTGGGGCCGACCATGATGACCTAGCCGCTGTAATCTGATACAGGGTTAGGGTTGTCATGTGAAATTGTTGATGATTCTAACCAGGGAAACAATTGCGCTCCATATCGATGCATTTCATGTCTATACAGAACTAGTGTAATGTGCTCAAATAGCCTATTTGAATGCCCATAAGTCGGCACAAATTCTAGATCCCAAACGCCAGGTACGGTATACACAGTAAACGCCGCGTATCAAGCCAATCCATGCAGGCAGCACCTCCACAAAATTCTACAAGGTCGTTCCTTACTGACCGTTTCTCGCTTCTCCGACCCCGCTCCCTGCTCATGCATCAGATAGGATCTCACCTCAGTTCCTAGTCATCGGCTGTCCGTTTGCCCTCCTCCTCAACCCGCACTAGATACTGGTGTCGGATTGCCCAAAGCGTCGTCAGCAGCCCCAGACCGCATGCGCTCAGCGTCACGAAGTACGCATCCTTGTAGCAGTCGAGCCCGTCCGGGCAGGACCTCTCGCCACCGTCGCCAACGATGCTGTGGCTGTCAAAGACAGTGCCGTAAAACAAGTTGAAGATGTTGCCCGAGATGACGGGACTCAATGTCATGAAGCCCCAGTTTTGGCTCAGTCCGTGGATGCCAAACGTCTCGGCCACGATGGACGGGAAGACGCCAAACAGAAACCCGTAGCCGAGGCCTGATAGTCCAGACACAAGGCCCAGTAGGTGAGGGTTGGTAATGTTAAGTGCGCACACCTGCGCAATGCAAAAGACGAAGCTTGCTACGACAAGGCACCAAGCACGGCTGGCGCCAAGGCCCTTGACGAGGAAGTCAGATCCGACACCTACACATGTTAGCACGCCGTGAGGAGCTACGTCTTACACGCTGGACGTAACCTACCGCTGAGTAGCCTTCCGAGGAAGCTGCCAACTGACAAGATGGACACGTGCATCTGCTGCCGTTGGATCAAGAAGCCTTCACCCACCGAATCGTCGTAGCGCTTCCAAAGGGCATTGACATCGTGCCCGATATTGCTGCAGCGTGTTAGTGAAGGGGACCTCTTACGTAACGAGGGAAAACCCACTTGATGGTCATCAACCCAATGCCGGCCAAGATTCCCATGATGGCGAAAAGTTGCCAAAAGTCGAGGTTTGTGAGCAAGCGCCAGCCACGGATATCTACACGGTGGGAGCGATCCAAATCAACACTGTTCTGGATCAATACGTCGCCCGGCAGCGAGGAGGACTTGGACATGAGGGACGACGTCTCGTCCATGTCCTCGAGCTCTTCGGCGGTGAGAGTAGGTCGGGCCGCTTCGATGTCGGCTTCGAATTCGCCCTCGGAGGTCGAAGGTTCGGCTGACCCGACCTCTGCTCCGCCGGTAACCGGGGTGGTGGTCCGGGGCGACGCGGGAGTCGTGTACGTGGTGGGCGACATACCGGGTTCTGCGCCGGGTGGGAAGCCACCGCGGCCGCGATGCGCCTTGCCCTCCTCCGATGACGTCCGGCGCAGTAGCTGCGAGTCGGTGAGCGTGGACCCGGACGGAACGGCATGATACGACGTGTGCGGGTACACGCGCAGGAAGAAGAAGCCGAAAAAGGTCAAGCTGAAGGTACCAAAGGCCAGGAGCGACAAAAAGGCGCTCGTGTTTCCGGGGAAGAAGATGCTGCCGGAGATGGAGAAGAAGAAGGCGCTGAGGCCAAAGGCGGCCAGGGGAAATGCCGTAGCAGTACCGCGGTGGTGCGGCCAGTTCAGAGCTGATGTCTTGACCGAGGCGGCAAAGGCCATGCACCCGCCCAGGCCCGTCAGGTACGAAAAGAGACACAAGAGGCCGACGGAGCCCGAGGCATCGTCGTAGGCGGAACGGAACGGGAAGTAACCCAGGCCAAGGAGCAGCGAACCGGCAATAACGGCGGGGCGGGGGCCTCGGTGGTCGACAAACAGGCCGATCGGGACGCCCATCGAGTACATGCCCAGATTCCCCGCCAGGCCGATCAGATTACTTTCTGTGGTGGTGAGGTGTAGGCGGTCGGCGAACTGCGGAGCCCATGCCGAGTAGACATACTAAGATTTTGGCACGGTCAGCCTCCTTGTTCTCGGCATCACCAACTGCCCATCGCCACGCTCAAGACGAACATTCGTTCCGCACGCCAGCGATATGAGGGTGGCGGCGACGCTCGACACCACGCGGGCGCGGTAAAGCTGTCGGTCTAGCATTGTGCTGGGTGGCCGAGGCCAATGGACTGGAAATTAGATGGAAGGCGAACGGCGGCTTCTGCAGGCGAGCATGCCGGCGGCGATAGCGTGAGGGCAACAACCGGTCGCAATGGTGCAAAACTGGGGATTCGGGATGGTCTAGCAGCGCACGCACGATGAGGAAGTCATCACAAAGGTCCGAAGTGCAGGAGGGAGTCCAGGGAAGCAAAGGCTGGCTGTCGTCGATTTGATGTCTTATCTTGGCAACCAGACCTGGGGCACGCTGGGGGGGCTGGCCCCTGTGACAACTGTCCGATGATTGACGGTTTCGGTTCTTGCCGTTGCGTAACTAGCCGAGCGTGTGGCGGTGTGATTGGCCCGCCGGGTCGCGGGACCCATCGGCCGCCCGATAAAGGAGCAGCAGGGGTTACTAAGGGCAGCAGCAGCGCAAGTCTGCCTTCACGCCTCTCTGCCTCTCTCGACAGCCTCGTTCCTGGTGCCGAAGAAATGACTGCCAGTGAAGCTGTGGAGGGCCAGCTGACAGCCTCACCGGCGCATTTTATCAACCTCTTATCGGCTGCCCTGGTGCGCCCCTGACTCGGGCTACACAGCAGTTGCTGGAAGAGGGACATGTGATACCGCAGTCCCGTGGAGCCGCCAAATCGCGCTCTACTGTGGGGACCGAGCCAGGACCTGCGTCGCGATTTCAAGGTCACGTGGCATGCCAAGTGGGCTGACGCAGCCGCCGTCATTACGCCGCACCGACGTTGCCCAGGCTGGCGCTGCCTATCTTCATCAACACTATCTTCGGCCTCGATTGCTGCACCGCCGACTTTGCATTGCTAGCAGTGTCTGCACCACTCTGCTGCTCGTCGACATTTCCATAAAACGAAACCACACAGCCTGTGTCCGGCTCGGCTGAACCCCCGCAAGCGTCACGATGGGCGCGCTTCTCTCGCTACCGCTGTTGGCGGTGCCGAGTTTGGGCACCGTATGTTTTGCGATTCGATGCCTCCTCCGAGTCCAATATACTAACATGTGTAAAGGTTCTTGGTTTTGCTGCCAGCTGTTGCGGAGCTGCGACATGTTCCATGGTGTGCAGCGCCTGCGGGAAGTGCGGCAACAGGTTGGTGCCACCTCCCCGATGCTTATGCTTGCTGCCTACTGACGATTGACCACAGTGTTGCAACCCGTATCGCATACGCCCTCATTCTCGTCATAAACTCGATTCTATCATGGATCATGCTCACGAAATGGGCCATCGATAAGCTGCAGCATATCATGCTCGACTATGTCAAGATTACCTGCGGCGAAGGCGACTGTTATGGTTGGTTGGCCGTCCATCGCATCAACTTTGCTCTCGGAATATTCCATCTCGTCCTGGCCGGCCTTCTTCTTGGGGTTACGTCGTCGAAGAACCCTCGCGCAGGGATACAGAACGGATTCTGGGGGCCCAAGATTATCGCCTGGCTGGCCCTGATTGTGCTCACCTTCTTCATCCCAGACGCCTTCTTTATGTTCTGGGGCAACTATGTTGCCCTCATCTGCGCCATGATGTTCCTTGTCCTCGGCCTGATTCTCCTGGTTGATCTCGCGCACAATTGGGCCGAATACTGCCTAGTGCAGATTGAGGAGACAGACTCCAAGGTCTGGCGATTCGTCCTAATTGGCTCTACCCTGGGCATGTACGTGGCGTCGCTCGCCATGACAATCATCCAGTACATCTTCTTCGCCTCGAGCGGATGCTCGGCGAATCAAGCCGCGATTACCATCAATCTCCTGCTCTGGGTCGCCGTCTCCGTTATCTCGGTGCACCCAGCCGTGCAGGAGTACAACCCCAAGGCGGGGCTGGCCCAGGCCGCCATGGTTGCAGTGTACTGCACGTATCTGACAATGTCGGCCGTCTCCATGAAACCCGATGATACTGAGGACCAACACTGCAACCCGATGGTTCTTGGTCAGGGTACCCGCACCACAACGATCGTCCTCGGCGCCATTGCCACGATGCTCACGGTTGCGTACACGACCACCAGAGCGGCGACCCAGAGCCTTGGCCTCGGCGGTAACGGAAAAGGGCATATCCGCCTATCCGACGAAGACGAGCATGACCTTGTGACAACGCAGCCGAGCGCCCGGCGGGAGATGCGGGCCGAGGCGCTACGCAGGGCTGTCGAGGAGGGTAGTCTTCCGGCCGATGCGCTCTTGTCAGATGACGATGACGATAGCGATGCGGGCGGCAACACGGTACACGATGATGAGCGCTCGAGTACTCAGTACAACTATGCCATGTTCCACATCATCTTCTTCCTGGCCACGGCCTGGGTGGCCACGCTGCTGACCATGGACTGGGATGACAAGCGGCAGGATGATTTCGCTACGGTTGGACGGACATTGTGGGCGAGCTGGGTCAAGATTGTGAGCTCGTGGGTGTGTTACGCCATGTATACTTGGACGTTGGTGGCACCCATTGTATTGCCTGACCGCTTCGATGTCGCCTAAACGACATGTCTACTTTTCCTTTAATTATGTTATTTTTTCTGTAACACTCATATTCATAAGCGGCGCGGGAGTTTTCCTGGGTATCGGCATGGAGGCTAGCAGTACTCTTTAGGTGTCACAATATGCACTTGGATTTCTCCATATTGTCGTCTTTCGGGTGAAGGGTGTGCCACATTGCCAATGTCTATATTGCTTCTACGCACAGTGGTAGCCCCCCCCCCCCAGCATTGTGTCGGCTAACGCTAGGTAGGTCGGTTGGGTGAGGGGCCCCGGGCTGAGTGGGCACGCCGGCCCGGATCCGCGACACGTCCAACTATTCTGGAAGGTGCAAGGGCCTTGTGCCATGACGTATGGGGGTGCTCACGATGAGGTGCTACCGTTTTGGTAATAGGGCCAACGAGATCAAAATGCTGGGGTGTGCGGCTCCGCGGATGTGGTTTGACGGTTTTTAGGGCCGATCTGGGTCGCGGGGGCGTGGGGATGCCATCTTCTGTGATGCAGCCTTCTGCGGTGCGGTAGGATTGTTTGCTTCTCATCCCCTCTCTTCCCTCGGGCCCCCTCTCCGCTTCTCCTCCCTTGATTACCTTCCTCTTTTGTTGTTTTTTTTGGGGGGAAGGGGGGAGCAAGGAGGGTGAGGCACTGTGTGACGCGGCAGGGAGATGAGAAGCAGGACGAGAATTCGAGATATTGGGATGGGAGCGTGCAATTTAGGGGGAGAACCTTGATGACCTGGGGGGACTGGGATGAGCGAGTTTCTGTTGTTCGGTCGTCTATTTGTCTGTTGCTTTTCTTCCTGCTTCGCCGGCGGTGTGGGAGACGCCGGGGCAACAGGCGACGGAGAGGGTGCTTTGCATCTGGCTGGCAGCACTATCGTGAGACCAGAGGCTGCTGCGCAGGCCAAGGTCGTACTCGCCGGCATGCACGCACGCACTAGCTGTTGCTTCTTCCCCAGGTTTCGCGTGCGCGTCGGGGCTTTTCGACAGTTTAGGGGTTGGGTGAAGGGGCTGGCAATGGTGTTGGGAGATCCTCGTGGGAAGCTGCCACCGACGCATCGTACGCTCAGATAGAGCCCCTCGCACTGGCACACACCGAATCAAAGGTCGTTCGGTTGTGGCTCTTTTGTGGATGGATGGATCTGTGTAACAGCGCCACGAGAAGGTGTCATACCTCCCATCAACGGAGAAGTTGGCTAATCTTATCGCATACATGATACCTTTTGGCCTCAGACCTGGGGTAAGGTCGAATATCCATCTTCATGATTGTCACGTCATGTTCATGTGCCATTGGTGTATTCTTACGTTGCCAGGGCACAGTACTCGGCCACTTCACGGCCTTGAGGCTGATTCCCCTCCCGGACCCTTTATCAGCGGGAGGCTGCATCTACGAGGAGAGAACGCCTTGTCGTCTGATGACACCTCCAGAGGCTACACCGGGCATCGGTATTCACATCTGGTTTAGCCACCCTGCCTAGCCACTGATCCGGTCAGGCTCCACCGCCTGGTCAATCGGATTTCATATCACAACCTGTATATCATGTCTCTCGTATACGCTGTAGAGTGCGAAGTCAACCAGCCTCACTTTTCCCTTGGTCGGCAAGAGCCGGCGCTCAAACGAGAGAGATCTTGTGTAACCCGGGCTTATCCAGCGGAGGGCGCGGCGGCAGTGGGGAAGGGGGCCGGGTAAGCGTAAAGGGGGCATGGGAGGTGAAAACCCACGGTGGGCTTGATGCCGCGGGGGACAAGACAATACGGCCGTGCGCCTCTTCTCAATACCTTGACAGGAGAATCGGTGCTTCCAAGCGCGGGGGCTACATGAAGGACGGGGGGGGGGGCACAACGGTCTACCGGGTGCCGCCTCTCTTTTCCGCCCATTTCACTGTGTGGCATTGCGCGCGGGTAGGGGGAAAGCGAATGCCAGCAAGAGTTCACTTCTCCAGGGAGCAAAAGACGGCATGCAGCGATCTCGATCCGGTGAGTGTCTGGTCCCCTGGCCGAGTATAGCAAACAAGAGCAAACAAACGGGGCATGACGTGTTGAGCAGGGCAATTTGCAGGGCCTGGCCGAGGTGTGATGAGGCAGGTGACTAGGCCATGTGTTGGCCCCTTGCCGCAAATAGCGTGTTGTCCAAGGCAGGTACGAATAGTTCATACCTACCTACAATCACCCACCTAAGTATATCTGAGAGCCGCGCGCACTGGTCACGATGTTGAAGGAAATAGCCACCGATAGTAAATTCACCGCGGGAAATAAGCTGCAAAGCAAGTTGACTCACCGTGACATTCACCGACAACTCGCATCAGCCATGCTTCTTCCCTCCAGTTCTGCTCAAACCTGGCTCCCATCTCATCCCGCGCACTGATTGTAGCATGTGTCTTTCTAGAATACAAGTAGATGCAACACGTTCCGCCTGGCGCGGGCAAAATAGAAAAAAAGGTATTCAGGGGCTTCCATCGAATCCCTTGTATCTTCCAGGTTGCGGTTGCCATGCAAGCAGTCGGTCATTACTACCAGGCATGTACGCAGTAAGATGGTAACCACGTCACTGAAAGGACAAAACTAGGCAAGTACATACCTGGTACCCAAGCCAACCTACATCAGGTAGATAAGCCCTAGCTAGGTATTAGGTAGTCCCTTGGATAAGAAGTGTTTGGCTGCCGCCCCCACACCCTGGGTTCCCCGGGCCTCAACCCTTGTCGGTTCAGCAGGTATCGAGGTACCCTTCCCCCAACTCCCGTCGATTTTCCAAAGCCCCCACCCCTCAGCTCCCTTGAGCCTCACGGCCACAAATTACGCAAGCAAATCGGTGGCTCGTTGTAGACCAAATCGACCCGAACATCCACTGGGGAGAGGGTAGGGAAGTGCATGGGGGGCTGTGATTCTCACTAGGTGACATGTTGGTGAAATTATATAACGGATTTGATGTCTCTGTATAGCGACTTGACGTTGCCTATCGATCGAATAATACCACCCTCATGCCTGCCTCGCAGATGGGGGCTTCTGTAGTCGGGAGGCGGGAGAGGCAGTGCTAGGTGCAGGAAACCCTTGGGGACCCCAGGCAAGCCTGGGGAGTCGCCTCACGATCCCCTGTCCACATCAAACTAAGATCGACGATGAAAAATCACTAATGAAAAATCCCATTACCACCGCTAAAGACCTAGGGCAAACGACGCATGGGACACGAGGCTAACCAATCGGAAACACAACCGGTCAGAGGGGACCAACACCCGGTCGACGACGATAAACTACTGTGATAGTCTGTAAAACTGCGGTTTGCGAATAATGGCCCTGTCGCCCCCGTTAGACTAGTGAAGAAGGCATAGGTAACACAAAAACGGCAGACGCCTGCAATAACTATACATCCTAACCCTCCCCCTGTCACCAGCGGCCGGGATGTGCGGTCGACCATCCTGTCGAGGCAGAGGCAGAGGAGACATGAATCTCAGAGGTGGGCAGGTGCGCGAGGAGGCAAAGATCTCCCGCCTGCAGCGCCGAGCACTCGCCTCCCAAAGCTCGAGGGGCCGACGTGGACGAGCGAAACAACACGGTTTTTGTATTATCTTTTCTATTCCCCCATTGTTTCTTCTAGCCAATACCATGCGCCTGCCCTGTACGCCCTTCCCCTGCCCCCTCAAACCGGGGCAACCCACGCTTATCGCGCCCTCGGCTCATCCGGGCATCTCAAGGTCGTGTCGAGAGATGTGTATATAAACCGCGGTGCCCATCCCGCCATCATGTTTAGACGAGGTCAAAGAGACGACATCCCCAGAGCCTCTGCCCTGAGTGTGCATCCTGAAGCTTTTTATCCAGCAACACAGTTCTAACACCCAACCCAACACAAGGCAACGATGCCTCACAGTGTGAGAGAGGTTCGAGCACCGGAGTCCAACAACCAGAGGTTGGTCAATATTCATCATCCTTAGACTGTCCTCCGTCGTCTCATGATAGCAGAACCACCAGCCAAAAGCAGCCGTCGCTTTCCCTCAAGGTCAACACTGCTGCCCCTGAGCAGTCGCCCATGTTCGAGCGCTGGGTCAATGCGCGGGGCCGGAGCGAGAAAACCACAGCCGAAATCCTCCTGACCAAGCTTACGACCGGGTGAGCATCCCCCCCCCCCCCTCCTCTCACATCGAGAAGCGTCGCGCTAAACAGGAGAAAGCCCCGCCAGCGCGTAAACGTGACTAGGGCCGTCGTGTCCAGTATCTGTCAGAGCTGCATGTATCACCAGATAGAAAGCGAGAACATGTCTCCCGACAAGCGAGGCTTCCGAGGGGGGAGCAAGCGGGCCGAGTCCAGTGTATTTTCAAAGCCTTTGATGCAATCCAGAAAATCACCCCATCCTTTTTGCCCAACATTTTTTTGAACCTGCGAAGATGTCATACCACGTCCCCAGTACCGTAATAGATACAGCAAAGCAGCTGGAAACCATGCTCATGTTAGGATATGAGGCCAGACCTAGACCGATGTCGGCGTTGAGCCGCTCCCTTCCGCATCGTTGGCGTGAAAGCCATCAATTGTCAGGGTCACAGCGCCAGCTTGGACAAGCTGCAACATGTCAGATTAGTTGGCAGATGGAGAGAAGGGGCCTGGGCCCGGACTTACTGCGCGGGACAGATCGTCAATAAGATCATTCACATCCTCGATGCCGACACACAGCCGAATAATGTCCTCGGGCATCTGGCGCTCCTTCCTTGTCTTTGCGTCGATGCTCGCGTGGCTCATGCGGCAGGGCATACTGATCAGACTGTTGACACAACCGAAGCTCACGCTGATACCCCAAAGCCTGGCGGCCTCGACGATGCGCTCGGAGAGCGACACATCCCCGGTCTCGAAGGAGAGCACAGCACCTGCACCCCTCGCCATCGACCAATGGAGATCGTACTGCGGGTGTGATTTCAGGCCCGGGTAACGAACTCGGAAGCCGTGCGACTCGAGGAACTCTGCAATCCGTTGGGCATTGGCCTGCTGCTTCTCCATGCGGATGGCCAGGGTCTTGACTCCCCTCATGAGGAGGAACGAGTCGTTGGGTGAAAGGCCGCAGCCGGTCGCGTTAATGGTGAAATACATCTTGTCGCCCAACTCCGGGTCGTTGCACGCGATGACACCTGCCATAATGTCGTGGTGGCCCGAGAGGTACTTGGTGCCCGACTCGTAAACGACGTCGGCGCCGAGGTCGAGCGGATTAGAGAGCATGGGCGAGAGCATCGTGTTGTCGACAATGACCAGGGCCTTGGGATTGGCGTCGTGGGTGACGCCGGCGATGGTGGGGATGTCAACGATCTTGATCAGGGGGTTCGTGGGCGTCTCGAGCAGCACCATGGTGGTCTTGTCCGTGAGGACCTCGCGCACGCGGTCGACGTTGGTGGTGTCGACGTGGTGGACCACGACACCCTGGTTGTTTTTCAGATATGTAAGCAGCCGGTTGGTGCCACCATACAGGTCATCGCCGGTAATGACCTCGTCGCCGGGCCTTAGCAGGCGAGTGATCACGTCTAGGGCGCCCATGCCGGACCCAACAGCCAGGGCACGTGTCGCATTCATGATCTTGGCCAGGTGGCGCTCGAGGTGGGTGCGCGTTGGGTTGCCCGACCGCGTGTAGTCATACTCGTTGCCGCCACTTGACGACGTCTGCTTGAAGGTGGCCGACTGGTAGATGGGGATGCTTGAAGCGCCATACTGGTCCTTGGTCTCGGTGTAGACAAGCTCTGTGGCGAGGGCGTAGCGGCGGCGCCCGGCCTGCGGGCTCGACGGGGCAGGAGAGGGGGGGAGGTCATGGCCGTCGATGTCGAGGCGGGCAAAGGCCTTGTTTGCCGCCTGCAGTGTTGGGCTGGTGCCGTCTGGGGACGCCATTGGGGACGAGAGTGTGGGTGGTGATGGGCAAGGTGACTCAAACCGCTGTTGACGAGCGACCCGGGGACGCGAGGTTGCGATTGCCGGATGGCGGGGCAGTTCCAGTGGCAATACGGTAATGCAGTAGTCGTGGTGTCACAACTGGTATCGCTTGAGCAATCTACGCAAGACCAATGAGTTGAAGGACGAGAGAGACTGGCGAGGCATATGGCAAACGCGGGAACACTGAGGAACACCGACTGAGCATTGGGGAGAGAAGGAAGGTGGGTTGGGCCCGTTTCCCCAGCTTTTACTCTTTGCACTCCATTTCTCCATCTCCAATTGTTGCCGTGCCTCGCCGACCGCTTTTTTCCATCCGAGCCCGGAGGAGATGGCGAGTGACATCTGGCCGCGGGGGGAAAGCACGCAGAGGGCCATGTACCCCAGTATCATCAGCTCATTCGTCCCGCTGTGGGGCGCTGGATGACGTGCTGAGGCTTTCTACCCCAGACTGACCACAACTGACTCCTCTCTGGGCGCAACTGTTCACCCTACAGTCAAAGCGTTCAGTGCGAATAACGAGGGTCTTGTCACGTCAGCCAGAGCTTTTCCTGGGATCCTTGCGGCCTCGCTCTTGCGGTGTCCCGCTCTGTGTCGCTCTCAAACACGGCTGGGATATCTTGTATCTTGGGGCAATACAACAGGGCTGTCCTATAAGTAGTATTGTGTGTGTGCCTTTGTGTGCTTTGGTATTAAGCGTTGACGCTAAGCCTTTATCCCCTGAGCTATCCCTGTTCCTCTGGAACTAGGCGGGCGGTACCCACGCTGTGCTGTGTGTGTGTGTGTGTGTGCCCCTCCCAACCAACCTATTTACCCCATCCGGTCCATCCACCGGTATCTGCTGTCTCGTCCATCAAATGCATCTCTACCTCCGCCGCTATACCTCTTTTGTACAGATATATCTCTTCATAATAGCCTATCTAGCCCAATGACTCGACTGAAGTGGCGCCGTCTTCCACATCTTCATACAAGTCGGTCGACGACTTGGACTGTACCTGTGCTGCTGTGCTAGTCCGCCGAGAGGGCGTCTGCTTCAGCGTCTGGCCACCCCCAAGGCGGCCAAAAAAATCCTCGTTCCGGATACCGCGCACCTGTGCGACGTTCATCCGGGCCATCGGTTCCCCGGAGGCACGCTGCTGTCGGAGAGACTCCCGCACCGGTACCATGGCAGCGTCCCGACACGCCTCTTTGAGGTCGCTCCCAGACATGCCCTGCGTGACCTTGGCGATGAAGTCAATATCAAAGTGCTCCGGGTCGCGTTTTGTCTCTCCCAGAATCAGCTGCAGGATTCGGCGCCGCTGCTCCTTTCCGGGAAGCGAGACGGCGAACTTCTTTGGCATTCTCCTGAGGATGGCCTCGTCGATGTCGTTGATCCTGTTGGTGGCGCCCAGGACCACTATCCTCGCCGGGGTGCCGTTAGCGGCGGTCGATGTTAGACCGTCCCAGAGTGTCATAAACCTAGTCATGTTAACAAGGCAGGCCAGGGCAAAACGCTAGGAAATGCTACGGGCGTCTTACTCGGCTTTCACCATGCCGCTAGCCTCGTGCTCGCCACTCCTCCGGGTCCCCAATACAGCGTCGATCTCGTCGATAAAGATGATGGCTGGCTGGAGCTTGTGGGCCAGGGAGAAGACAGCGCGAACCAGCTTGTTGGAGTCGCCATACCACTTATCCGTCAGAGTTGAGATGTGTAGGTTGATGAAATTGGCCTTGCTTTCGTGAGCCACGGCCTTGGCCAGCATGGTTTTGCCGCAACCCGGCGGCCCATAGAGCAAAACGCCAGAAGGTGCCGCCAGCAGCGGGCCGCCGTGGGCGTAGAGGTGTGGCATTGTTAATGGGTATATAATGGACTCCTTGAGCTCTTCGATGATATCTTCCAAGCCGCCGATATCACTGAACCCCACGGGAATATCCTCTGGCGCGATAACCTCGAGGGCTACCTGATTCTCGTATTCGTTGAGCGCCAGAGGCGCTGGCCTTTCCGCGCTGTAGGCTTCATCGCTAAACCCATCGCTTTCGATGACTGGTTGGCGCGATCGGCTTATTCTCGCGAGGGTAGCTTCGGCCTTGAGTCTGGCTTGCTCGTTCTTTTCGCGGTCGGGGTCGACTAGGCCTGCGAGATAGGGGCCGATGTGGTCGCGTATCATGAACCAAGCTGATATTGCGGTTATTGCCTGGAAGATGTTTTAGAACCCGCACAAGGGCGGTGTTGCGTCGCAGTCGCATGGGGGCCGCGCGGAAGCTACTTACACCGACGGCGATCATGAATCCCGTCGACTCAAGGCCCTTTCGCCTTGAATCACTCATTTTGCGCCTAGCAGCAGCGCGCAGAGTGCCGCAGTTATTGACTGAAGTCGGAGTACAGCTTGGGTGAAAAGTCTAAAATACAAAGCGCTGCAACGCACGACGCGAAGCTGAAGTTGCACGGCTAGCCGATCGGCTGATAGTGCGAGTGTGGACGCTTGATGGAAAGAGGCCCCACGTTGAGCAGGACACAAGAAATAGCGCCACAGTGGCTGGATGATGCGGAAGGTCCTTCTCTATTGGTTGAATAGTAGCAAGTGTTGGGGTGGTCAAGGAGCGCAAAGCGCAGCAGTAAAAAGTACTGGAGCGAATAAAGCATATGAAACTAATTAGGTCCTTACTTATCACTTCCATTGCGACATTGTTCCTTTTGCTGATGTCGAACCTGGGAGCGTTTCTGGGAGACACTAGCCACGACGCTGACGAGCTTCGGCACGGGCTGAATACCTAACGAGGTAAGGATGTCTTGGCGGATAGCTGATGCCAAGGCGCGCATCAAGGATTTGCCCCGCGCCAAACCGTTTGTTTACTTCAATTGAATTGTGGCGCGGCAACTCACCAGCTCCTTGCCACTCTCTGCGCTCCACATCTCAGTACAATTCAATTCACATTTTACAAAAGGCGCGTCATATTCGCTACACTGATAGTCTTGTTACTTGTGAGACCTCGCAAATTGAATTACCACCACGTGACTTTCCCAATTGGTCCGCGCGCGTCATCCGATGTTGAGGGTCAAGGCCCGCTCTAACCTGCTGGAGTTGGTGGATTCGGATTCAGAGGACGGGCTCAGCAACTCGTTTGCCATTGCAAGGCCAAAACTGAACACCAAACAAAAACCTGCCGTCGCACCGCATACCAAGAAAGCGACGGCCAACATGGCTCCCGCCAAGCGCCAACCCGCCAACAAGGTCACGAAGCCGGCACCAGCACCCAAGGCGTCGACGCGTCGCCATAGTGGGCGACTCGCTGCTGCTCTTGAGCAGGCTGACGAAGAAGCATGCGACGCCCTGGTAGAGAAGTCGGCTAATGCCTCGCTAAAGCCCACGCGCGGCCGGAAGAA
This sequence comes from Lasiosphaeria hispida, assembly GCA_033439745.1. Lineage (NCBI taxonomy): Eukaryota > Fungi > Ascomycota > Sordariomycetes > Sordariales > Lasiosphaeriaceae > Lasiosphaeria > Lasiosphaeria hispida. The sequence continues at coordinate 4,069,748 of JAUIQD010000004.1, forward strand.
GGCCGCCGCTGCGGTAGAAGAGGACGACGTCGATATGGAAGACGCGCCTATCGCCGACAGCGAACCCCCCACCAAGCCGAAAGCTACCCGCGGCCGTCCCAAGAAGACGGATGGTGTGAAGGTGCCGGTTGCTGCGCCGAAGGGGAGGAAACCGGCGGCGAGGAAGCAGGAGGCGGTGATCATGGTTGAGGAGGACGAAAGGGAGATACCAGAGACGCAGCAGCAAGACCAATATAATGGCGGCGCTGAAGATGATCTGCCGGCGCGTCAGTTCTCGGACCCCCCGGAGGTGAGCCGGCGAGTGCCCTCCAGCCCAGCGAAGCGGCCGGCGTACCCGTCGTCCGAGGGTGACCCGGCATTGCGTCGCCGCCTTGGGGAAATGACGCAAAAGTACGAGAGCCTAGAACTCAAGTATCGCGACCTGCGCGAGCTAGCCGTCAAGGACGCCGATAACAACTTTGACCGGCTCAAAAGGCAGACGGACGAAAAGTCCAAGGGTAGGCCACCGCCCTCCTCACATTGTAAAAATGCGTCGCTAACAACCCCCAGCTGCCGAACAACTCATCGCCAGCCTCAAAAGCGAGCTCGCCGCGCAGAGGGAGGCCGCCAAGGAAACCCAGCGCCTGCAGAAACAGCTCGAGGCGAGCGAGACCAAGGTCGACGAGCTGCAAGCGCAAATCACCTCGCTGACGACTTCGCTCTCCGAGTCCAAGACCGAGGCCAAGGCGCTCAGCATGAAACTCAGCGCCGCGCGCGCGGGCGAGGCCGCCGCCAACTCCAAGGTCCCCGGCAGCGCCATGAAGGGGAGCAACGCCAGTTCACGCATGGTCGGCACGTCGGAGGCGATCCAGCAGGCCACCTTCGCGGCCCAGATGAAAGAGGACCTGTACGCCGACGTGACGGGCCTCATTGTGCGCAGCTTCAAGCGCGAGGGTCGCCAGGACTTTTACGACTGTATCCAGACCGGACGCAATGGGAGTATGTCATCCTTCCTCCTTCTCCCGTTCTCCTTTGAGTTAACTGACCTCCCGCCCAGCACTTCACTTCAAACTTGCAATTGTAAATGAGAGCGATTCGGACAACTACGACGAGGCCCAGTACCTCTATCTGCCCCAGCTAGACTCCAACCGCGACCGCGCCCTTATCGACATGCTCCCCGATTATCTAGTCGAGGAAATCACCTTCCCGCGGCCGCACGCGGCTAAATTCTATGCCCGCGTGGTAAAAGCTCTAACGGAGTCGGTTGCGAGTGGCTAGTCTGTTGAGTGTTGTCATCGTAGTAAGGATCCTAAGACTAGGAGTGAAATATATACCCTGTTGTTGTTGTTGTTGTCCTTGTTTGGTGCGAGTCTTCTTATCCTCGTTAGAAAGGAGGGATGGAATGGAACTCTTTTGCGTATCCTGTGTTTTTTTTATGGTATATTTTGCATGGCTTTCCTTTCTAGCGGCTGGCGCTGTCATGGTTTACACGAAGGGACGCGGTAATGATGCTGGAGGTCTCAACTTTCATTACTTGTTTATAAATTTCTTGCTTACATGACTGGTATCGACATGTCAAACTTCGCACGTAACTAGAGCTTCGAAATCATATTGTTGATCATGGCTCGTCGAATGTACTGTACTACTAAAATACATTCCTTCTATCTACAAGGTTGCATGAGCGGTTCTACAACATCTGTTGCATCTCCTCGCCATTAACTCCGTCTCGCCACCTCCCCCTCTCGCAGCCAAGATCAGGCTTCTATCTTCTAATCGGTGACGACTGGCCGCTCTTTCTTGAGAATCGGTGTCTGCCCGCTGCGGCTTGGGACCGAGGTGACCGAGATTGTTCTTCCTGGGGAGGCTCTCAACCTGCAGAGCGGCCGCCACCCCCATACCGCCAGCCTGCCCTAACCAGCATAAAAAATATATAGACATTAACAGTGGATGAGCAGCCGCATCTCACAACAAATATAATCCTTCCCAAGCTGTCCACCCGAGTAACACCGTACCACGACCTACACCGGAACCGCCCTCCTAGATCGCGCCTCAGACCCCGTATCCAGTTATCCAAGCACATCATGAAACCCCCGCCAAGATTCATCAAATTGACCATGCCATGCCAAAAGAGGGGACGGGGGTATAGTTTCAGCAAGCACGCTGATGCCAGGAAAAGTCCGGCGCAAAACTACTAAGAGAGAGATCAAATGAATCAATCACCACTTTCTCACCCTCCTTGTCCTTCTTGAGCACCCAAGAAGAGGCTGGAAACACGCGCAGGAACCTCAACCAATGCATATGCAGCCGAATCGAATGGTGGTGGCAGAGAAGCGAAAATCCGGTGACGCCGTCCGTGCCGTGCAAATCAGAAAATAGGTTGGTGCCATGATGAAAAAAAAGGCCCATGACGAGAAAAGTTAGGCTTTCTCGCCAAATGATGAAAATAGTATGTCGGGATTGTCGGTTGTGATGATTCTCGCTGATGAAAAACCTGACCAGAGCAAACATAGGCTATGCTCGGCCCAATATATGTACAGTTGGCTAGTTTGCGACGAGTCCAACATGCGCAACAAAAACGCGGAAGGGTATCAAAGGGTATGTCTAACTTTCGATGCGTGCTCGGACTTGGTGGATCTGCGCTGCGATAAGGCCCAGGAATGCAACGTCAGCCGGGTGATCGATCCGGCTTTCTAATCAGAAAACAAGAGACGGGGAACATCATGGTTCCTTGCCTCTCTTTCGGTCATCTGCATTGCCCTCATAAAGAGAGCTCAGTCCTGAAAACGGCCAGGAATCTGATGTCGAGTGTACTACCACCAGCCAGGCGGCAACTAGATTCACTAGATAGTGAAGCATGTACGCGTACGAGACGCCGTATACGGCAGCGTAGATAGATATGCCGAAGAGCAGGACGCTGGTAAAGTGTCGGAATCTGCTGCTCACCCGTGGGATCATCTTGCCCGTTGTCAAGGTCTCGACAAGCACGATGAACGGCATGATCGATAGGACATTATGGTGTGACGAGAAAGGAGTAAGCCACTGGACGGCGAGATTGTGAACCCACACTACCAGAGTCGGTACATTGATGGGGAGGATCCACAACATCAGGACGAGAATCGAGTGGACGTAGTTGTAAAAGTTGGAATTGGCGCTCGACCGCAGTTCCGAGGCGATTCGTTGGGCCCGCACGGTCGTGGTCAACTGTACCAAGCAGGCCACCAAGTACGCAAACTGGTATGGGATAAAGGTTGAAACCAGGAAGAGCAGGACAACCGTCGTGATCATCCGGCGTCGGGGCGAGGAAGACAGAAACGCTGGCGGGGGTCCTGTCTTCCTGCGGTCGTCGTTGCGGATCCATCCGGGGCGGAAGCTCAGCAAACTAAAAGCTGCACTCAAGAGATGGGTCAAGGCAAGTGTGATGTAGTTGAGCACTGTGCAGACGCCAACGCAGATAAGTCCAATTAGCGGGATGAGGAACCAGAAAAACGGGTCCTGCGTGCCGATCAAAAGGTCATTTTGATGGAAATCGACAATTGAAGAAGTGCTGTTTCTCCAGTGCCAAAAGCTCGCGTTTCCAGCCGGGGCCGGGCTACCTATGGATAGTGACAAGATAGTAAGAGACGCGAGCATCAGAGGAATGGACTGCCGTAAGCACATATCCAAGCTCTCTGAAAAAGACACAAACACTCCGGCGCTATCGTAGATACGGAATTGCTTGCGCAGGACGAGCGCGACGACGAGCAGCGGGAAGGCCGCAAAAACGGTGCGGTATCGCATGTATAGCTTGCCGAGGCTGCCCATGGCATCGACCGTCAGCTTGACCTCAATGTTAGAGTTACAAGTTGGGTCGGTCCAGAACTGGAAGATGAGACCATCCTCTCCAGACCTCCTTGTCAGGGGAGGGGGCACATAAGGCGCCACGCCATGAAGGCTAACGGTAGCGTGCCTGACGTTGACAAAGTATTTGGACTCGTACGGCTCGGTGAGGTACTGCCGGAGGAGCGGAGAGAAAAGTTCCATGTTTTCTTTGCATGCTTGATTGCTGATCTCTAGGTTGTAAGCTAGCAAGCTCGACTGTAGAGACGGCACCTTGATCTCGGTCACCATGGGTCTCTCGGCAGGGAGACGGAGTCTCATGCCGAGAGAGAGCAGCCGACGGAGACTGATGTGGGTGGTCCGGTGCGACTGAGAGTGGTCGCTGAACTCGGCGATCACGAAGCAAGCCGTAGACGTGGTAGCCTTGTCTACAATAGCCACGAACTGGTGCTCTGAGATGTCATCCACCTCGTACTGGAGATAGGAAAACGGCGACATCTCCCGTTCACCCTCCGCAGAAAACGGGTGACGGCTTGTCGGGTAGGATGCGGGTAGCGCAATAACATCGGAGGCCGCGTTTTTGCATGCCAACCTTGTAGACCCTGTAGTTTCACCAGAGAGGTTGATCTGGCTCGGGAACACGGTGGTGGCCTGCCCAGCTTGCAGGGGGAAGACGCTACAAAACAAAACCTCCAACCTTCCATTCTCTCCTGGATTGTCCAGCTTTTGGTCTGTAAGGAGGGTGAATCGCTTGAGATCGGGTGATCCTGGTGGAGGGATGGGCAAGAGATGCGCGCGTCCGGTACTGCTTGCGCCGAGCCTTCGCAAGACTAGGCGTTCCCCCTGCGCAATGATCGAGTTTGAGTTGTCCTCAAGAGTGAGCAGCGTGGTAGGATCCTTCAGCGGTACCGTCTTTTCCGCCACCGTCTCCATACCCGTAAGGAACCACCTCTTGAAAACTCTCATGCGCTCTGCACGGGGCTTTGTCTGTGTAGCCCTGCTCACATCCACAACATCGTATATAGCGCGAGCGAAAACCTTACGGAACTGGTCACACCAGAGGATAGCCTGGTGATCCATACTCGTCCATACGTTGGGAATGGTCGTCGTAAACGCAGTAAAGCCGTGCGTATCGGGAACAAGTGATTCAACGCTCGCATAATCCGACGGCACGACAGTATCCAAGCCGCCTCCCGCAATCGAAACCAGCGTGACATGCCATAAAGGGTTGTTGTTGGCCCACTGCTGCGAGTAGGCGTGTCTCCAGTAGTCATTGATATCCTGGTATATCTTGACAATCTGCCCGTCGAACGACACTGGCGGGCGAGCATGAGGAGCCGACATTGTCACAATAGTATTGATTGAGTTGGATTGGTAGTTGGGCATGATAAGCATCGTGCGTGCAACAACACCGCCCATTGAGTGCCCTAAAACAATAACTGAGGTTGGGTCGGGAAGATCGGGGTCTCGGTCGGACACGCGCGGGTCGAGATAGAGAGAGAGGATGTATCGAATCGCCTCGTTCAAGTACTCAGCCTGGTCGAGTAGCGTCTGGCCGTGAAAGGCCGTGATGTCCTCGTTGAAATCGACCGTGAAGAAATCCAAGCTCCGCACTCCCGCCTTGACAGCTTGCTCGTCATGTTGCAAGACATCGTGGAAGTAATTGGCGGCTTCGGCGGCAATGGGACGAACCTGCTTGTAGCTCCCGGCGTTGCCCGGGATGAAGAGGATGGGAATGCCCTTGACCTGGAGATTAACAGATTAGCAAAAAGAAATGCACAAGGAGCTCAGCATATCATACCTTTGAGCCATGATCGATGCCTTGTTCTCGGTATAGATAGAGTGAATATTTGCTCGCGAAGCGCGTGTGCTCGGTGTCAAAGTCGTCGAGTCGGGCGTATCCAGGGCGCATGTATGACATACGGCAACCTTTAGAGTCCAGCTGTCGCGTCACCGATGAATGAAGCACGGCGGCGAGAAACCCGATGCCGAGTATGGATGCGACAAGGGTCGAAAATGTGATGGCCCAAGGGCTTCGCAGGCGTGGGCGACGCCCGACAAATCTAGACTCCTGAGCCTTTTCCATCTCTTTCGCCTGGCCTCCATTCGCGGGTAGAAGAGGCGGAGGTGATGTCGTGAGCGCTGCCGAAGGAAGCTTCTCTAGCAGACCATCCCGAGCATCCGATGGCATCCAATTGACGTTGCTGGACCGTCGACTCCTCGTGGAGGCGGATCGCTTGTCTGTGCTGCGGCGGCGATCGAGCCCGGCTGGGGATTGGGTGGGCGAATTGGCGTCTACCGCAAGCAGGCGGGGAGATGAACTGACATGAGGAGCCTCGACAGGAGAAGTATCACCGTCTTGTGAGGATCCTGACGAGTGCCTCCTCATTCCAGGGTCGGTAGTGCAAGACTCCTGCCACGGGGCGCGGGCGTGGCACAAGGTGCTCTCTCTCGTTTCGGGTTCGCAGCCAAGCGAGAGAGGTCGAGGGGGGAGGACGAAATGCCAACGGCTGGGCTGTCTGGACCGCTGTCTGGACCGGAGGGACCACCGAGAGGGTTTCGTTTCGATGGCGGCTGAAGAGAGAAAAGCCAGCAGACGACAGCCTTTTCCCTTTGCCTTTTCCCTTCCGTCGATTCAGAAGGCCGGGCGTGCCCCAACCTGGCGCGGGTAGCCTCTATTAAGAAAAGAAAAAAAAACAATTGACGTGACTAGAGAGAGCGGGCATTGGGTGTGCGATGGTAGGATCCGGACAAGCAACCCCCCAAAAGCCCACAGCTTCTTGGAGTGGTGCAGCGGGCTGGTGCTGGTGCAGTGCCAGTGCGGTGCCAGTGCCTGCAATTCTTTTATCGGCCGTGCGTTAGCTTGGAAACAAGCGTCTGCGCTAGCATCGAAGCGGCCCGAGTTGATTCGATGCAGCGAGCAGCAGGCAAGCTGTGGGCGGGCCTAGCACATTGGGCCAAAAAGCCACCGTCCCAAGGTCCGTGCTTGCGTGTCCCTCAATGTGTTTAGTGCTTGCATCCAAGGTCCAAAATCTGATCATTGGAGGTGGGCGCGTCGTCTGCAAAACCTCAACAACGGAAATTGATATGTACCTGGAAACAGGTTGGCAGTACCCCGGGGGGGGGAGGGGAGGGGGTGAGTGAAACCAGCCGGTAAAAACCTGGGCGTTTCTGGGGGTGGCAAGCAGAACGAGGGTCCCCAGATAATCCGAGTCGATAAACAAGTCGCAGTCTTTTGAACGAGTGTTTCAATGAGTGGTGGGTCAGCAAAGGCGACACAGCGACACAGCGAGAGAGCAGCAGTCCAAAGAGCGAAGAAGCCGCCTCAGCAAATCATTTCAGGGCTGGGGCAGCGCGGTAGATAAGAGTTCTGACCACCCGCGAAATGCCTGGACGACTGGACGACCAGACGACTACTGGTGGATGTGCAATATTTTTCCAGCAGCCAGCGGCTATATTAACCGCGGTTTGCTCAGGGCTGTCCCAACACGACCTTACGCCAACTCTCGAGTCGAGTCGTATGGGCTGCATCTCGGATCGCAGCGAGGGTTGTTTACACAAGCAGGAACGCCTGCAGCCTCGACTCGGATCCTGCTCGATGCCTGGGCGCAATATCGAGACGGCTCCCGGTGCGGCTTCGATGGGCCGTTCCTCGCATCCCGTCCCACATGTGAACATTACGTATAGTGTAAATTTCACCTTTCGGCTCTCCCACAGGCGCCTAACCTCCAGCCCCCCAGCGACCCCAATTAGAAACGAGTATTCATCCGAGCCTTGTCGATGCTGCAGGTCGATTGGGTGGTGATAACGACATGATAAGGTGCGGCTGCCGCAACGCTGAAAACATTGGGGCTGTTAAACGGCGTGCCGCAAAGGTCCTGCCCGCCCTCACATCCCATCCGGTTTTCTCTCTTCTCGAAGGGAAAATGTCGCGACGATCCCCGTCGCCAGTCAGAGCTGCACTAGCGCAACTCGCGCAACTCACGCACTTGACAGATGGCAGCCGTGGAAAAGCAGGCCACTGTGCCCCTCTATTCGCTCCTATCCATCTGTGTGTCGGCCTTGCATATGATGCAACTGCTCCTTACTAAATGTGTGCTGCTGTCGTCAGCTCCTGCTGTGCTCATGCTTTTCCGAGTGTCGTGCATTCCCCATCTTATCTCTTATCAGACGGATTATGAAGCAACAGTCGACGGTTGACCACCGACTATCTACACACGGGTCGGCCGGACCCATAGAAGATGCCTCTATGACTAGAGTCGGAGGCACCAATAGGGATCACGACCAAACCAAAGCCCAACTCTTGCAGGTTTTTAACACTCCCGAGCAGTCACTTCATTTCCTCTACCGCGAGCCAGGCTCGCTAGCTGATTCGATGCAACCCTGGCTAGGCAATAACGTCATAATATCAGAGCTGCACGTTGTTTCAGCCCTTGCTCCATTACTCGTGCTTAATTCTGCCGGACACGGCTGATGACTGATGCTGAGATGTGAGCACCACAACCCGGACCGGTGGAAAAGGTAGGCCGTCTGCCGCTCGAAGCCGCTCCCTGACACTGTCGAAGGTGCAATGCCTAGTTGGGAATATCACCATCGCCAGCGTGAGCTCGTGAGAACGCGGGCGGCCGTCGTATTTTAGAGGCCCCTTCCGAATCGCGCTACCTCCTTGATGCTATTGAACACCATTCCCAGCCTCATCACTCGCCCGGCGCAATGCTTCGGCCATTGAGTTTGTGGAGACACAGACTGCCCAACGGACCAACGAGTCGAGTCTGCGACTTGAACAAGCTTGCCTCCTTGCCACACACCATAGCGCACATGCACATGCGTGGGGGTGGAGACCGCTAGTGTTGTTGTGTAGGGTAAGGCAGCAAAGCAGGTCATAGACTCGCGAATCAAGTCCGGATTTTCCGGCTTCGACTCGAGTTGTCTAGGAATTTCAGGGAATCTCTCCGCCAGCTTCGGCTATCAAGGCGGATCACACGAGACGTGTGATGCTGTCGAGCTAGCGATGGGTGCAGAGCGGCGGTTGAGTGAAATGGTCCACCGTTCATTCAACAATGGAAATCAGACCAGACCGTGGGACAGTGGGGGTTGCTCGAGTTGCATCCGCTGCAACACCGCAATGTCAATGGCCGATATGAAAGCCCCTGGAGAGTGTGTCGCACTGCAGCCAGAGTCATCAAACTCGGCCATCGAACCGAACGCCTCTTGTTGGTTCATTATGGTGGTTGTGTGTCTGATTTGCTGCTTTTGGGTTCAGGTGACAGGTTCTTAATGAGATTTCCATCTTACGTTCAGACCAAGACCGTTCAAGAGATGCTTTGCTGAATGGATTTAAGTTTGAGCGAGGAGCGTGGCGGGGTAATGGCAAAATCAATTTAACGTTGCGGCTGGGGCGATGTGGCTGCTGACAACGCGGGGACGCGCTTCACCGTCGCGTCGACCTGCCTCAGCCGCCCTGCCTCATCTATTTATCACGTAATCTACAATCCCCAAGGCGACGAGAAAATCTAGAATCTAGAGCTTGCCCGGCCAAGCTTTGGCGACATGGTTGATGGCTGAGGCTGGGATTATGGCCTCGAATGTCACTATAAAGGCTATTGAATCGAGCACGGTGTGTAATTGTCAAATATTAGGATAATCTGGCACGACTGACCTCGCTTGCAGGTCCATCAAATTCAGTCGGGCCAGGTTATTGTCGATTTATGCTCTGTAGCCAAAGAGCTTGTGGAGAACAGCATTGATGCCAGAGCGACCTCGATAGGTACGAGTGACGAGTGCTTCAAGATACTTTGCACACGGCCAACATGCTGACAGGTCCAAGAGGTCCGCTTCAAAAACCAGGGCCTTGACGCTATCGAGGTTCAGGACAATGGCTACGGCATATCGTCCCAGAACTACGAGTCTATTGCTCTGAAACACTATACATCGAAGCTCTCGACTTACGATGACCTATCCACATTGCAGACCTTTGGCTTTAGAGGCGAGGCTCTCTCCTCGCTCTCTGCACTGTCACACTTCTCTATTGTAACATGCACCGCCCAGGATGCGCCCCGCGCGACAAAGCTCGAGTTTGAGACTTCCGGAAAGCTCAAGAGCACCAGTGTTATATCTGGCCAAAAAGGCACCATTGTCTTTGTGGAAGAGCTCTTTCGCACCTTGCCGGTTCGCCGCCGAGAGCTCGAGCGGAACATCAAGCGCGAATGGGGCAAGGTCATTGGCCTACTCAACCAGTACGCCTGCATACAAACTGGCATCAAGTTCACCGTCTCGCAGCAGCCTACCAAAGGCAAGCGCATGGTATTGTTTTCAACCAAGGGGAATCCCACCACCCGTGACAACATAATCAACGTCTTTGGCGTCAAGACCATGAATGCATTGATCACAATGGACCTGCGACTCGAGTTGCAACCAACAACCGGGCTGGCTAAGAAGGGCAAGGTTGCTGAAAGCGGCGCGACTACCGAGGTTCGGGTTGTCGGCCATGTGTCTCGCCCGGCCCACGGGGAGGGCCGGCAGACCCCAGACCGTCAGATGCTATACGTCAACGGGCGTCCCTGTGGCCTGCCCCAGTTTACCAAGGTATTCAACGAAGTGTACCGGTCCTACAATGCCCCGCAGTCGCCATTCATCTTTGCCGATATCCAGCTGGATACACACCTCTATGATGTCAATGTCAGCCCAGATAAGCGGACCATCCTACTTCACGACCAGGGCCAAATGCTTGACAACCTTAGGGAGTCGTTGGTCGAGCTCTTTGAGACCCAGGACGTGACGATCCCCGTGGCTCAGACCCAAGCGCAAAAATTCACGCCGTTTAAGAAGACAGCAGCTTCTCGCTCGGCGACACCTGCCTCAGTTTCGGACAGGGGTAGAAGGGGGGACACTGTCGAGGCACGACAATTAGGGAAGACCCTCGGCCAGGCCGATGACAGATCCAGCCAAGATCCTGACGATGATGCCGATGAAGAAGAAGGTATGGACGAAGACGATCCGCCAGAGACAGTGTCTAAGAAACCAAGTAAGCGGTCCACGCCGTCAATGTCAGCATCTGCGACTTCTCAAACCGTGACTTTGCTTTCTCGGTGGCTTGAGAAGAAGTCGGAGGCCCGGGAGAATTCGGTATCATCCGGTTCAACCACGCGTAGCCGTATGGAACAGAATGCGAAGCCATTGGCCATGTCAGAGTCTGCGGAAGACCGCACGGTGAAGGATAAGATCTCATCACAGGATGCGCGAGACAGTCCCGCTATACAAGAAGACGGAGAACAGAGTAACGAGGAAGTCGAAGCAGCAGATTATCGAAACTCTGCTGATGAGATGGACGTGGACGTGCATGAGCCGCCATTACCTGCTATTCCACCTCCATCCCAGCTTCAGGCTCCTAGATCGAGTTTTACATCCAGCAAACGGCCCTTCAAGCGCTCGACTCAGGAAGTGGCAATGATCACCATCGGTGACCACGCTGTGACAAGCGTCATTGGGTCTCCTGTCAAACTACCAAGGCCTATGGGGGAGACAAGGGCAGGCGGAAACCCTGTCAAGGAATCCACGCGGTCTGTTCCGTTGCCATCCTTTGGCGGACGCCTAACCCAGCTCTTCTCGGCTGTAGGCTCAACGCAAAAGGGGCATATTGGAAATCTCGATATCACGATCGAGAATGTAGACATGCCCATAGAAGAGGACGAGGACGGTAATGACGAAGACCAGGATCAGGACAAGAACAAGGACGAAGACGGGGATGAAGACGAGGATGAAGATTCGCTCTTCGTGGGTCAAGATAACAATATAGGGGATACTGACAAGGGCGACGAAGAGAGAGAGCAACCTGAAGATATATTGCTCGAGGACGTTGGCTCTAGCCCTAGCCAACAAGAGGAACAAACGACGAGCGGAGCTGACAGCCCGCCCTTGCTTGATGCTGGCGAACCTGTCGAAGACGAAGAGTACATTGACGAGGCCGAGAAGAAAGCTCAAGAGGACAAGAAAGTACAGCAAATGATAGTTGCCGCCGAGACAAAAACCGCCCGTGACGTGACCGAGGATGGCGAAAAGCGCTCGCAAATGCTGCTAAAGGGCGGAACAAGGCGAAAAGACACAACTCTCAGCTTGCTCCAGCAAGTCAAAGTCCACGAGGCGAACCTCTGTGGCCGTATCACAGCGTGGGAGTCCCATCTCCTCAAGGACGCCCCCAAGAACACTCTTGCCGGTGAAGGCGACGGCCTTGACGCCGACGACGCCGAAGAGCGTCTCGCCCTCAAAATCTGCAAGTCCGATTTTGCCAAGATGCGTATCATCGGACAATTTAACCTGGGCTTCATCCTCGCCGTCCGCGAAGCCGCAACATCAGCAGACGATCCCTCCTCCGCCAACGCCTCTGATGACGAGCTCTTTATTATCGACCAACACGCCTCCGACGAAAAGTACAACTTTGAGCGCCTCCAAGCCACGACGGTGGTGCAATCACAGCGCCTCGTCCAGCCCAAAACCCTCGAGCTCACCGCCGTCGAGGAAGAAATCATCCTCGAGCACGCCACCGCGCTTGAGCGCAACGGCTTCAACGTCCACGTCGACCAGTCCGGCGACCGGCCCGTCGGCGCGCGCTGCCAGCTCCTCAGCCTGCCGCTCAGCCGCGAGACGACCTTCTCGGTCGCCGACCTGGAAGAGCTCATCTTCCTGCTGGGCGACAACCCGTCGGCGAGCGCCACCACCATCCCCCGCCCGTCCAAGGTGCGCAAGATGTTCGCCATGCGCGCATGCCGCAGCAGCATCATGATCGGGCGGGCCCTGTCGCGCAGGCAGATGGAAAAGGCGGTGCAGCACATGGGGGAGATGGAGAAGCCCTGGAACTGTCCACACGGGCGGCCCACGATGCGCCACCTGTGCGGGTTGGGCGCGTGGCAGGAGAGGGGCTGGCTGGAGGGGGACGGGTTTGAAGAAGCAGGTGAGAAAACGGACTGGGCAAAGTGGGCGAGGGAGAAGAGGGCGATAGACTGACGTAGACGTGGTGTTTTATAATAAAGGCATTTATGGCGAGTATTCCGGTGGAATCACACAATCTGAAAGACGAAATCTAGCCATACACACATGTTATTCCTTTCAGACAGCTACTTGAAAAACACGGAGACGGCGGAATAAACCATCCGCCACAGCTAGCTACATCGCTCTTGACTGTCGTTCATTGCCAGCCTTGTCCCTTTGCTCGTAAACCTATTAACTCCTGGGGATGGCAATCCCAATCATGCATAAACTCCGCCATACATCCAGCGCTACGCATATCCCAAATTCATGTCCCGATCGTGGCCCAGACGCCCCTATACAGACAGTGCCTGACCTCCTTTTCCATTATTTGCCCGATTTCCTCAATCCTCATCAAGAGGCTCATACGAAAACCTGCCCCGTCCACCGGCCCTGCCTTCCTCGGCAATCTTCCCACTCACATGTCTCCGACCGAACTGGCTGGATCCCACGCCGGCGCCCATGTCGTAGTCGATACCGGACGAGACCTGGCGGTTCCCGCCGATGATGACGGGCGGCGTGGCGGGGCGAAGCTCTCCATACGGCTTGGAGTAGAAGTCGTGGTCCATCTGGATCGAGCTGTCGCGGTTGCGCGGCTGGTCCCACTCGTCGGCGCCAACGCCTGCCCGCTCGTCCGCAATGTCGTAGCTGCCGCTGACGCGATTAAGGCTGATGGCGGAGAGGACCGAGTTGCGGACGCGGCTGAACGGGGTCTTAGGCCGGCGTGGAGGCTCGACCACGGCAGCAGGGTTGGAGCGGAGCGGGTTCGGGTGCAGAGCGTCGGGCATGGCGCCGAGGTCCATGGCGTCATTCTCGCTGGTAGGGCGCGGCCTCCGGGCGGGCCCACGGGGGTTGCGGTAATCATCCTTGTGCTCATTTTCCGAGTCCGAGTCGTGGGCGTTGTAGCGCTGGTCCAAGGCCTCGTAGGTGCGGCGCTTGTCGGCGGTGTTCATCTGGTTGAGGGCACGAGTCCGTTGCTTGGTGCGGTTGATGAGCGACTCGGAGGCGTACCAAGCTTCGGTGAACTTGGCAGCGCGAGGTTGAGCTGTTTGGGCGGCTTCGACCGACTCCACGCGGTGCGATGATACAGTGCCGGTGCTGGGACGCGAGTAACTTGAGGTAGGGCGAGACCTAGTCTCGCTTAGGGACACCTCGGTGTAGGAGTCACGGGGTGAGCGAGGCGGAGCAGACATGCGCTTCGCATCCTGGGGAGTTAGAGAGTTGCGGGGGGAGTTGCTCGGAGCGATTTGGTATTGGCGGCTGGGGAGATCCATACGAGAGTCGCGCTTGTTGACTGAAATCTCCGAGCCCTGGCGAGTATGCATGAAAGGCACGCTTGGGGGGCGGGTTGCTGGATGATTGTCCAGAGGGGTATCAAGACGCTTGTCGTTCACCGTGTAGGTTGATCCCGTTGCAACCGACGACTTGTTGCGCTTGTGCGCCCGTGCGGTCAGATGGCCCTCGAGGGGGTTCATGTCGGGTGGCATCATGGAGATGCGCCGGAACATGACACCAAGATACAGCGAGATTGACAGTGAAAGCAGATGGAAGCCTGCGGCGGTGATCAGGCCATACTGGGCGGCTGGCACGAGGCCCTTGATAGCTTCCTTGTCAGGAAGCAAGGTCCCCCACTGCTCGCCATCGTTGCGGGCGGCGAGGGCACCGTAGCCATACAACGGTAGGACACAGAGGTCAGAGATGCTAGCGAAGACGTGGTAGGCAGCCGAAGAGCCTGGGGTCCGGCCACTCGCAGGCTTTGAGAGATGGTACATGCCGTAGGTAGTGTGCAGTAGTGCGACGCCAAGCTGGGAGCATGTTAGTTCCGGTTGTTCTACATGCTAGTAGGGACACACACAGTGATTCGGATAACCCATCCGGTCAGCGAGTCGATGTTGTTGATCATGATCATGACGATCAAGAGACCAACGGCAGCCAGCAGCTCGAGGACTCTGAGCAGGAGCTGCACGCTCCTCATGCTCTTGATCCATGCTTTGGTCCTGCGGCCCATTCCCGTAGAGCTTGAACGTGGGCCGAGAACCACATGGGCACTGAAGATGTCACGGTTAGCTCCCACTATTGTTTAAGGTTGGTGGATCGACGACGGGAATGGGTGGAACGCGGGGAATGTGTGGATGAGGAATGCAGAGCGGCTCATTCATACTCTGGGTGGCGGTTGATTGAAACAAGCGGGCCTTTTGACTTGGGTTTTGGAACCTTCGCATCATAGCTAGCACGAGTAACGGCCTTGGGATCGAACGGCTTGGTGGGGAAGCGCTCGTCCTTGTCGTCCTGGACGGACGCGTAGAGGAAAGGAGGCCTGGCTCCTGACATATTTGCGAATTGACACCGAAATGCGATGGATTACACTCAATGCAACCTGGGCTGGCGATGCTGGGGGAGCGGAGCCTGGAATGCGCAGCTTTGGCACTTTTGGCAGCGGAAATTCAATGCTGCTGGGAGACGGGATGTTTGAGCTGCTGCGACATTCTGGGAAGGGAAGGAATATGGCAGTGCGTTGGCCCAGCAACCGTGAAGCCAGGTTTGTGGCTTATGGCCATGCAGCCGCGCTGAATGTGACGAACGTTAGCTCCTGTTGATCATCATGTCAATTTTATTGGTAAAAAATTGAAATGGAATTGACCGAGTTTGATGTCCATTGGTCTTCTTGATGGCTCGCAGTCGTCTCCGGGTTATGGACGCCTGGTAATGCTTGACGGGCTCGCCCAGCTGGTACTGACACTTACAGCGGTCAAGCGCACAGTCCAACCCCGTCCCCTGGGTCGGGTCCGACTCCAACGGCCGAAACGCCGGCTCGGAGCTGCATCCCGCGTCCGACTTTTGTCTACCAGTCAGCGCGGCATCACCCGGGTCAATGGCGTTTCTTGAAATATTTATTTTGCCCATGACACCACGGAATTGACAGCCGTAACCGCCCATCATGGTCTCCCTCACACGCGCAAGGCCAAGGACATGTGCTAATTGGCAGCGGACGCTCAACGCGTCCTTGAGCGCATTTGTCTCACGAGGCATCGCATCTTCATCTTCACCTGCATCCTTACCTCCATCACACAATGAGCGCCCCTGCCGCATCGCCGTCATCGGCTCCGGCCCCGCCGGCTTCTACACCGCATACCGCGCCATGACCAAGATCCGCGGCGCAAAGGTCGACATGTACGAGTCCCTGCCTGTGCCCTTTGGCCTCGTTCGCTTCGGTGTCGCCCCCGACCATCCCGAGGTCAAGAATTGCCAGGACAAGTTTGAGGAGGTGGCAGCGTCACCCGACTTCACCTTTGTCGGCAATGTCTCAGTCGGCAGCCCTAGCGACCACCCAGACGGTGGTGCTGTCTCGCTGGCCAGCATTTTGCGGCATTACAATGCCGTTGTCTTTGCCTACGGCGCGTCCATGGACCGGACGCTAGGTGTACCGGGTGAGGCGGCCCTTAAGGGTGTCTACTCGGCCCGTGAGTTCGTTGGCTGGTACAACGGCCTGCCCGAGTACGCCAACCTCGCGCCGGACCTCACCCAGGGGGAAGAGGCTGTCATCATCGGCCAGGGTAACGTGGCCCTGGATGTTGCTCGGATGCTGCTTGAAGACGTTGATGTTCTACGTAAATCCGACATTGCGGCACATGCGCTCGGGGCTCTGTCGAAAAGCAAGGTCAAGAGGGTGCACATAGTCGGTCGCCGCGGCCCCATGCAGGTGAGGGATTCGAGCAGTCATACCGACGAGAGTTGCCACTAACACCGCCCAGGCCGCCTTCACAATAAAAGAAATCAGAGAACTCATCAAGCTCTCCGCTGTCGCCTTCCACCCCATCGACACCGCCCTCATCCCCTCTGATCCCAAACAACTCCCCCGTGCCCCCCGGCGCCTCATGGACATCCTCCTCAAGGGCTCGCCCACCACCCCCTCCCCCTCATCCAACACCACCAAGTCCTGGTCCCTCGACTTCTGCCTCACACCCAAGCAATTCCTCCCCCGCCCCTCCTCCCCCTCCCACCTCGGCTTCACCGAGTTTGAACGCACCAGCCTCTCGCCGAACCCCTTTGATCCGCACGCCTACGCCCTCGGCACAGGCGCCGCCGTGCAGATCCCATCGCCCCTCGCCTTCCGCTCCATTGGCTACAAGTCGGCGCCGCTGCACGAGTTCGCCGACATCGGCATCCCGTTCGACGCTGCGCGCGGCGTCATCAGCAACGACGGGTCGGGCCGCGTGCAGCACGAGGAGCGCACGCGCGGCGCCGCCATGGCGCTGGCTAGCTTCCCGGGCTTGTATTGCGCCGGGTGGGTCAAGAGGGGCCCGACGGGTGTGATTGCGTCGACGATGCAGGATGCGTTCGCGACAGCGGATGCCATTGCCCAGGACTGGGCTAAGAAGGATGTCCCGTTCTTGAATGAGCAGGGGGATGGAGCCGCTGCTGGGTGGGAGGGGGTGCAGCTGGAGACGGGGGTTGATAGGGCTAATGTGGTAAGCTGGGAGGACTGGCGCAAGATTGATGGCGCGGAGAGGAGGAGGGGAAGGCCGATCGGCAAGGAGAGAGAGAAGTTTACTACGACTTCGGAGATGTTGGCCGTTATCAGGTGATGGCTGTGGGAGGGCTGCTACGATGGACTCTTGTAATACTAGTACATTGTGTTCTAACTTACGCCTTGGACAACTTCTCGGTGATCTCTGGTACTTTATCAAACAGGTCCCCGACCAGGCCGACGTCAGCTACCTGGAAGATTGGTGCGTCCGCGTCCTTGTTGATAGCGGCAATTACCTTACTATCCTTCATGCCCGCCAGATGCTGGATAGCTCCCGAAATGCCAACTGCCATGTACAACTGCGGTGCGACAACCTTGCCTGTCTGGCCGACCTGCAGACTGTTGTCAGCGTACCCGCTGTCAACGGCCGCCCGGGACGCGCCAACAGCGGCACCAAGAGCATCAGCTAGGGGCAGCATGATGCGGTCAAACTCCTCCTTGGATTTGAGGCCGCGTCCGCCGGAAACGACCTTGCTCGCCGTGGCGAGATCGGGCCGGTCAGACTTGGCCAGGTCCTCCGAGATCCACTCGGTCGCGCTATCGACCTTGGGGTCTACGCCGTCTTCTACGGTAGCAGCGCCCCCCGCGATTGCGGCTGCTGGGAAAGCGGTGCCGCGGATCGTCAGCACCTTGATGGCGTCCGAGGACTCGACGGTGGCGATGGCGTTGCCGGCGTAGATGGGCCGTACAAATGTCTTCTCGTTCTCAATGGACGTAACATCGGAGATCTGCTGCGAGTCGAGCAGAGCAGCCACGCGAGGCATGAGGTTCTTTCCAAAGGCCGTGTGACCCGCAATCACATGGGTGTAGCCGCCCTTCTTGATGTTCTCGACCAGCAGGGGCGCGTAGTTCTCGGGGAGGCCCTGCGCAGTGTCGGAGTAAGCCAATTGAGCCGCTCATGACGAATTGGTATGATAGAGAAAGCCAACCTTATCGTACGCCCCATTCTCTACCGCAATGACTTTCTCGACGCCCTCCACCTTGGCTGCCTCCTCGGCTACGGCCTTTATGCTACTCCCGGCAACAAAGGCGTGGATAGAGCCTCCTAGCTTCCGAGCAGCTGTGATAGCGCCCAAAGAGCCTGCGTTGAGCTTGCCATCCCTCTGTTCCAACACGGCAAGGGCGGAGAGTAATCGGCGCAGGGCGGCGGGGGATCTAAGGGAAGCGTGCACCGCTGTGTCAATAAGTCGGGGGCGTGTGAGTGCCGAAGCGACTCGGCGACCGACCAGCAACATGATTCGAATAGAGTAGCTCTGCGTATGGGGGAGCGCAGGGAACGGGGCGGACGGAGGGATGTCTCGGGATCACAGAGTTGTCGCCGGGGTTGCAGTTAGAAATCAGATCAGCTGCGGACAGAATCAATGACGGACGGCTTGCAGCGGCCCGAGGTTACGCTGGAGGTCCTGGAGCCGACAAGGCCGGATGTGGCCGTGCTCGTACTGATCAGTGGCTGGTGATGTGGCGCTGCCCATCACCTCATCCACGTGACCGCTTCCAAGCTAGCCAGTCTTGGGAAGCTGGCCTAAGCGCAGCAGCCTTCTTCGCCGTGGCCTGGCGCGATAATTTCTCCAACGCGACTTGTCCATCACGAACCAGCCCCCCCACGACGGCCATCGCAACAGATTATTGCGCCGACAACCATCCCATCCCAATCTCGTAATTTTCAGTATCCATTCTCCACATTTAATCGATACAGGCAGTGCTCCCTATCGGCGCACACTTGTTTCTGTTTTCCCCGCTTCCGATATCATTCGTGATTCAGAGCTCAGCATCTTGCTGCGACAACCAGCCTTCGCCGTCGTCGCAATGGAGGAAGAGTCGGTCAGCTATGGCACGCCCACTAATGGCGCGTCGCCCAGTGCCAATCCGATCCTGGCGCAACCGCCGGTTCCCGAACCTGCCAACTCTGGTAACCAGAGCGAAGGTGACTTGTCTCCCAAATAGCTGCATCCAGGTGTCAATTCTAACCAATCTCGGTATATCCAGATGTTCAGATGAGTGAAGGTCTGGAGCCCACAATCAAGCAGGATAGCACAACGCCAGCCCCCGGCGCCACCTCGGACAACCCCCTCGACGCGCCCGAGGGCCCCGCTGCCGAGATCGCTGCTCGTGAAGATGAGGAGATGGGCGATGCGCCGAAGAATGAGTCGGCACAAAATGAGGAAGGCGCCGCTGGGAATGATGGTGCGGTAGACGTCAAGACTAAAGAGTCGGCTGAGAACGCCGCACGCGAGCATTTGATCTCACAAACCCATTCCATCGTCCTCCCCAGCTACAGCACCTGGTTTGACATGAATGCGATCCATAACATCGAAAGGAAGGCACTGCCCGAGTTCTTCAACAACAGGAACAGGAGCAAGACCCCGGCAGTATACAAAGACTACCGCGACTTTATGATTAACGCCTACCGGTTGAACCCAGTCGAATATCTCACTGTTACGGCCTGCAGACGCAACCTCGCGGGTGACGTTTGCGCCATCATGCGTGTTCATGCTTTCCTCGAGCAATGGGGGCTGATCAACTATCAGGTAAGACCCCTCGCTCTGTCTCAATTCTGGCGATGCTAACAAATCATAGGTGGACGCCGAACAACGCCCTTCCCACGTTGGGCCACCCTTCACAGGTCACTTCAAGATCATTTGTGACACACCACGCGGACTCCAGCCATGGCAGCCTGCCGCTGATCCGGTTCTGGTTGAAGGAAAGCAGAGCAAGGATACAGATGCCAAGGCGAGCGCCACACCAGCACCCAAGAGCGAACTCAACCTTGAGGTCGGAAGAAATATCTACGAGGCCAATGCCAAGAACAACAAGCTTAATAAGGAAAGCAAGACGAATGGCGAGACCCCTGCGACAAATGGTACACCGGGCGTCGATGAACTCATCAAGGCTCCAATTGTTAAGGTCAATTGCTACAACTGTGGCGTCGACTGCACTCGGGTGTACTACCACAGCTCGCAGGCCGACCCCAACTCCAAGCAAAAGTACGACTTGTGCCCAAGCTGCTATCTGGAGGGCCGACTGCCTGGGAACCAGACCAACGCCCATTACACGCGGATGGAGAACCCCACATACTCGTCCATTCTCGATCGCGACGCGCCGTGGACCGACGCCGAGATCATGCGGCTGCTAGAGGCTCTCGAGCGCTACGACGAGGACTGGGGCGAGATTGCAGACTTTGTCTCTACGCGGACACGCGAGGAATGTGTGCTGCAGTTCTTGCAGCTGGATATTGAGGGCAGCTATCTGGAGTCGGAGAGACTAGATGCGCCCATCGGGGTGCAGATGTTGGGCAGCCACGGCGGCCAGCTTCCATTCAGCCAGGCGGACAACCCGGTGATGTCTGTTATTGGCTTTCTCGCCAGCCTGGCAGATCCGGCCAGCACGGCGGCGGCGGCCGGTAAGTCGGCCGAGGTGCTCATGCAGAACCTCCGTGACAAACTTGAGGGTGGCGCGCAGTCCGATGTCGTACAGGCCAATGGCAAGGGCAAAGAGAAAGAGAAGGAGGGCGGCGACTCCATGGAGATCGACATCAGGCAAGAAGTCACCACAACTGTCACCACAACCACGACGTCAACCAGCGCCATCGCGAGTGTGCCGCTGGCGACGATAGGCGCACGAGCTGGTGGCCTGGCCTCACATGAGGAGCGGGAGATGACGCGCCTGGTGTCAGCAGCAGTGAACCTGACGCTTGAGAAGCTGGAACTCAAGCTCAAGTACTTTAATGAGATGGAGTCGATCCTGCAGGCTGAGAAGCGGGAGTTGGAGCGTGCGCGGCAGCAACTATTCTTGGACCGTCTCTCATTCAAGCGCCGCGTGCGGCAGGTACAGGAGGGGTTCAAGGCGGCAGCAGCAACGGGCGGCGAGCACGGTGTGAAGCTGGCACAAGAACTCCTGACAGACGGCGACCGGATGAGCTTCCAGGCCCCGCCGCCTGTTGGATCGGTGCAGCCGCTGAGCGCTGAGGGCCAGATCAAGAGCTACGAGGCCTAGGTGGCCGAGCAGCCCCAATCGCTGCAGCCAGACGTGCAGAGGACGTATCCATACCCCTACTACACGTACGGCGGCCAACATGCGTGGTAGTGAGGCGGGGTGTTTTCTATCCCTTCTGCTTTCATTGAACGCTTGCTTTTCTTCTTTTTTTTCGACGTATCAGGCGCAAGGGTGAGGAGTAAACAGCCACAGGGTTGAGGGTTTTTTTCTTGCCTATGTGCGAGTAAACGTGGTGTATGAAAAGGAAGCCTTTTACTTGTATTATCAAATACCGCAACGACGGGCTGGCATCTAGGACGGAAGGAGGGCATGTGGTCGTTGGTTTTGTTGATTATCCGTCGATAACTTCGTAGCTCTCGCAATGGAAGAGCGAATGCTAACTAACTGCAATTTGCTTTGCGGGGTGTCGTCGGCTTCTCGGTCTGTTGGCGTGCTCCAGCTGTTGGCCCGGGTCACGCGTGGCCGCTGAGCCGCCGAATGTTTTCCTGGCATGTGAGGAGTGACCAGACTCCAGGCTCGGGCATCCGCTAACCCGCAACGATGCGAGCGAGTCCCACATGTGAATAGGGCAGGTGCCGCACACCAGAATTGGCCTGTTGACTCGCTGTCCGGGGGGACAGGGGCGTATGTTGGTACGGTCGGTCGGTGGCCCGGCATCGCTGCAATGGTGCGAGGCTAATGACGGCAATTAGCCTCGGCTCGAGGTGGGGCGGTATGCCAAGTCGTTCGGACCAGCGCAACCTCCCAGCGTAACCCGCTTTGGGGGGTCTTGGGGGGGTCTTGGGGGGGGGCATGGAAGGGAGGCACAGAGGTCAGCCAGCATGATGCCCGCATGTCCCATTCCACCACGCTTGCGCCAGCCAGTTCCTCATAACCCTGAGCCCCGTCGCCTCCCACCCCTCGATGCGACCGACCCTCGACCTAGAAAAATAGCCTAGGCTCGTCGAGGTGCAAAGGCCAGACCCTGCAACCTGGCAATCTCCCGCGGCTTTCCTGGAGTGTCCTTTTGTTGTCCTGGAGCGTCAATTCCTTTGCTTCCGTGTTTCTGTCTCTCTCACATCCTCTCCCTCGACAACTCGAGCCTAGCGTCCAGACCGACACACATAGTAGAGCCAGGGCCCGTTGGGATGTTAGCCTCGTTCGCACGGAGAGAGGCTCGGTCGCCCACGCTCAGACACCTCTTTAGACAGATAAATCCCCCGCTGGTTGGTCTTCCGTCCCGTCCGGCCTCGGGAACTGGCCCACTGACGTTCGATATAGAGAGTACCAGCGATGGCGCCAGCCACCAGACGGAACAATAGCTCGCTCCCAGCAGGTGTGTTGTCCCCAGATGCCGCTCCCGTCTCGAGTTCCCATGTTGACTGAGACTGCATAGGGTATGTCGAGGACAAGTCCAAGGGGCCGAGGCTCCGCTTCCAGGAGTCGCTCCCCCGCCTCCCCGTGCCGACACTCGAGGAAACGGCCGCCCGCTATATCAAGACGCTCAAACCACTGCTCTCACAAGCCGAGTTGGCTGCCAGCACCAAGGCCGTCGAGGAGTTCATTGCCCCCAACGGACCGGGCCGCAAGCTCCAGGAGAAGCTGCTCGCCCGGCGCGAGGACCCCAAGCACAAGAACTGGCTGTACGAGTGGTGGAATGACGCAGCTTATCTTAGCTACCGCGACCCTGTCGTGCCCTACGTCAGCTACTTCTATTCACACCGCGACGACCGCCGCCGCCGCGACCCGGCCAAGCGCGCCGCTGCCATCACCACCGCCGCCCTCGAGTTCAAGAAGCAGGTGGACACAGACGCGCTCGAACCCGAGTACATGAAGAAGCTACCAATTTGCATGGACAGCTACCAGTGGATGTTCAACTGCAGCCGTGTGGCCGCCAAGCCTGCCGACTACCCCGTCAAGTTTGACCCCTCTGAGCACAAGTACATCCTGGTGGTGCGCAAGAACCAGTTCTTCAAGATCGCCCACGAGGTCAATGGCAAGCAGCTCAACACGACGGAGCTTGAACAGGCCTTCCGCCGCGTTTACGAGCTGGCCTCGACCCAGCGGGCCCCCGCCGTTGGCGCCTTGACCTCTGAGAACCGTGACATTTGGACTGATGCGCGCGCTACCCTCCTCAGCGCCGACCCGGCCAACGCCAAGTCGCTGGAGGCCATTGAAGCGGCTTCTTTCGTTATCTGCCTCGACGACGCTGCGCCCGTAACACTCGAGGAGCGCGCACACGCCTACTGGCACGGAGACGGACAGAACCGATGGTATGACAAGCCGCTGCAGTTCATTGTCAACGACAATGGCACGTCGGGCTTCATGGGCGAGCACAGTATGATGGATGGCACACCGACACACAGGCTCAACGATTTCGTGAACGATGTCATCTTCAACAACAAGATCGACATGTCAGACCCGGCCGTGCGCTCAGGACTGCCCGAGCCGCAAGCGGTTCGTTTCATCGTGACCAAGGAGGTGCAAGCCGAGATCGACCGGGCTATCCGCGACTTCGGTGCCGTCATTGGCGAGCACGAGCTTGCCGTGCAGGCGTACCAGGGCTATGGCAAGGGCCTCATCAAAAAGTTCCGCTGCTCGCCCGACGCCTACGTGCAGATGATCATCCAGCTGGCCTACCACAAGATGTACGGCAAGAACCGCCCTACCTACGAGTCAGCCGCCACGCGTCGCTTCCAGCAGGGCCGCACTGAGACGTGCCGCAGCGTGTCGGAGGCCAGCGTTGCTTGGTGCAGCTCCATGGCCGACGCCGCCGTCGACGACAAGACACGCGTCGAACTCTTCCGTAAGGCTGTCGACTCGCACCTCGAGTACATTGGCGCCGCCTCGGACGGCAAGGGCGTTGACCGCCACCTGTTCGGCCTCAAGCGCCTGCTCGAGCCCGGCCAGGAGGTCCCTGCCCTGTACCAGGATCCTGCCTATGCCTACTCCAGCTCGTGGTACCTATCGACGAGCCAGCTGAGCTCTGAGTTCTTCAATGGCTATGGCTGGAGCCAGGTTATTGATGGCGGATTTGGCATTGCGTATATGATCAACGAGAACAGGTAAGTCTTTTCTCCAGTGTCGAGTATCTGGAGGTTGCAAAACTAACTGTTCAGCCTCAACTTCAACATCGTCTCCAAGGGCATCGGCAGCGACAAGATGAGGTTTTACCTCGGCGAAGCCGCCGGCGATATGCGCGACCTCTTGATCCCAACGATCGAGGCGCCCAAGGCTAAGCTCTAAGCTCCGGGAGGGTACCTGTTGAGCGACGTGGTATAATTTTTGCTGGGGAAAAGTTGGACATAAGAGTCTTTTTTGGGCGAGGAATTTAGGAGCATTTTCTGGGGTTAGCAGCTGGCTTTTTTTTTTTTTTTTTTTTTTTGCATTTCATAGACCTTCGCAATTAGTTGCCAGACTTTCTATAGCATCATGGTCCCGTTATATAGTGTATATTATTGAGCATTGGGACAGGTCGGCCCCGGTTCTACCTCTGCTTGTTTATGTAGCCTACACCACGCGAGACAGTTGGCATACTGGGCAAATCAGTAGATATATAGAGGGTTAGCCGTTTCTTATCCCTTGAATATACAAAAAATACCCAAGCTTGGCAAACACGATTGTTCAAGGTTTGAGCTAAAACAGGGGAATAACAACGCTCCTCTCCTACGAAAGTATGACAGAGGAAGAGGCCGATTCTACGTGGGCGCAAAACCACCCCCCTCACTCCAGAATCATGATTCTATAATTAAACAAAATACTCCAAAATCAGCCGGCTCACCCCGAGTGCGAAACAATCTCATTCACCAGGTCCCCCTTCTCCTCATCAAAGTACGAGCATATCTGCGACGGTAGGGGCACTTCCTTGTAGTCCTCATCAGGACCCGAGATGACGTTGAGATTAATGCCCGCCGACTTGCTCGAGAAGATGCGCGTGCTGGTGCCCTCCTTGCTGAAGTAAACCTGGGCACCGTCGATCTGGTCGAGCAGGACGGTGGGGATAGTGCCGAGGACCTGCAGGGCAAAATTCTGTGACTTGACGGCGTCGACTGACGAGACGAGCGAGTCGAGGACGAGTGACAGTCGCGACGTGTTCTCAATGGTGACGGCGTTGGCCTTGCCGCGGATGATGATGGTTGTGTTGTTGCACTTGCTGATGAGGATCGAATGCGAGATCTCGGCCTGGATCGTAATCGGCTCGGCTTCCTTGTCGTAGTTTTCCTACGGTTGGGTATTAGCATTATCCCTTTTAGTAGTTTGGGGTCACAAGAGGCTTACAACAGTCCACTTATTGCCATCAAGCTCCTTCTTGGGCGGTTTCTTAACCCGCATGCTATCAGGCTTGGGCTTCTTGCTGGGCGCAGGGGCGGGACTCTTGCCGCGCACTGATCCCTCGGGCACCACTGAGCTAGCGCGCAGGTCCGGGTTCTTATGTGTCATCTGCGACTTGTCTACCTTCTTCAAGCCCTTTGTGACGCCCTCGCCCTTATTAAGCTCCGAGAAGACGGCACCGATGCCACCCGCGGCGGCCGGCGCCGCCTTGACTTCATTGATCTGGAGAACTGGTGGAGGGCCCGGCGGGGGAGGCGGGGGTGGGGCACCACTGGCGGGGGCGGGGGCGCTCGGGCTGGTGCCGGCCAGGGCCTTGATGACCTCCTGGGCGGGCCGTCCCTTGGGGTTCCAGGGAACACCGTTCGGGAAGTAGTTTTTTACGTAGTCGATGAGGTCGCGAAATATTTGGTAGTAAGCCTGTACCCACTCGGCATGTTTGGGACCCCTGTTTTTAGATCGGCGGTTAGAATTTGTAACAAGATAAACGTGGGTGATTCGACTCACTGGTCCTTGAACTCCTTGAGAACTCTGTTGCCGAAAAACTGGGCGGAGCTGAGCATATCCTCAACCATCTTGTAGGGCCGGTTGTCGACGGTCACCCAGGCCAAGACCATGAATCCCTCAGACACGCAACTCAAGTGATTGAAGACGGGGCTACCCCGATTCTTGTCTTTGAGGTTGCTAACCGTGACAAGTGCCTGGTTAATTGGCTTCAAAAGGTCCTGGTAAACAGACATCTCAGACCCCGTCAGGTCGGGCTTCTTGGACTTTGTAGTAATAAGGAGAAACTTCCGCTGCTCGCGGAAGCCTTGGACGACCGTGACTGCCTGCTCGGCAATCAGGCCACCTAGTTCGCTGCTAATCTTTGCCCATTTCTGGACCGACGTGTTGATGAAGGCATCGAACTCCTCGATGGACTCGGGAACGGGCTCTTGTGGTACTGGGGCCGGGGCGGGGGTGGGAGCCGGAGTTGTGATGGAGGGAGCGGCGGGGGTCGACAGGCCAGACAGGGCGGACTGGGGCGATGCGCCCTTGAGCGCCGGAACGGCCTCCGGCAGCTCAATGGCGGACGATGCAATGTCCTCGAGACGGGCAGTAGCGGCCTCGAGCCTGCGACTAAGGTTAGCGCATAATTGCGGGAGCTGTGATGGTTGCGCAGGGCGCGGCAAGAGGTGGAAGGGCAGGAGGGCAGGAGGGGGAATAGGGGAAGTGGGCGGCGTATCAGACGAGCCCGACATGTCCGACATGGTGGGCTTCAAGCTCTCTAATCAGTGCAACGGACCTCTTGATCAGAGTGGTGAAGTTGTGCATATTGTTGGTGGCCATGGCGGGCAGTAGGCAGTCGCACAAGGGTGGTCTCGCGGGTCTCGCGGGTCTCGCGGGGGGTCTGGACTGGACAGGGTTTGGCGGGGACGGTGTCTACTTATTACTGATGCAAAATGCTGCTGTCGGGAAGCCAGAAGAGAGAATGCGATGGGGGGTTGGGCTTGGTTGAGGCGTTAGGATGGATCGAGATGGAGTCGGGATGGGAATGGGGACATGGCGAAGCATTAAAACGTGCCAAACGCTCAGCGCACTTTCTGACAGCCTGGACATCACCCAAGACAACGCCGAACCCCTGCCCCTGCTCCCCTGCAACACTGCGCTCAGACCCTGGGGGCAGCTTGCAGCTTCTTGAAGCTCTGGCCACCCCATTCAGTCAGTCTCATTGTATCCACCCAGCCCGACGTTAGAGTGGCCGTTACGTAGTCTTTTGTTCATGATCTAAGGCAGCGCCGTTTGATACAACTCCTGCTGTTACCTTTGTTTCGGCCTACCGGCACGATAAAGGGGACAGACGGAGTGAGCATACGCAAGCTCGTCAGATTTATCACAATTTGCCAGGCAGCGAAATGCCTGCCTGATGAGCTGCCTTGGGCTGCTGACGAGGACATTTCACATTCACGCAGCCAGCTGCGATGCAGAGCAGAAGCAGAACAGAAGCAGAACAGAGCTCGAGGCTGCTGCATGGACTGCATGCACAATTCCCAAACAGGCCATTTTGGCGTTTACTGGTCTCAGCAGTCAGCCATTCACGACTCCAGCCTTGCTCACTCCGTACTCTCTACCCTCTGGGCATGAATGGCTACCGACGACACTCGTTGACTGTATTTTCTCACAATTTAAGGGAGTAGCACTCGGCATCTCCAAATAGCCATATTGAAGCATTGTTTTGTGTCCTTCTATTTGCTGGCTGGATAGCATATGGTCGGGCATCCTCGACTTTTTCCATTTGCCAGGGGTCTGAACTGAGACCCGTTGGCCGTTGCCCAACCCAACACCACGGCGCTACGGACGCCATGGACGCCTTAGAGTCGGTCCTTCCGGTCCGAACCCGCCCCGAACCCCAAGATGCCGATTCCACCGAAGTGGCTACCGAGTGGCAGGATATTGACTTTGTCACCATGGGCATGTTCATAATCGGTATGTCTCAGTCACCTCAGTTACCTCCCTACCTCTCTACCTCATTCATGCCTCACTTATAAGTCTTGTGATGAGCGATCCTCTCGCGATCCTCTCGCCTTTCCCCCTCCCCCACGATGCTCCTTCCAGGCACCCCTTGTAACACCTCCCCCCTGACAACCCCCAGATGAGATTGAACACCCCCCACCCCGTCCACCCTCCACCGACATCCTAGGCGGTGCCGGCTCCTACTCGGCCCTCGGCGCCCGCCTATTCTCCCCGCCCCCCCTCTCCCGCTCCGTCGGCTGGATCATCGACCAAGGCACCGACTTCCCGCCCTCCATCACCGCCCTCCTCTCCTCGTGGCAGACCTCGGCCCTCCTCCGCCCCAACCCCGACCGCCTCACCACCCGGGGGTGGAACGGCTACGCCGCCTCGGAGCACCGCGCCTTCCACTACACCACACCCAAGAAGCGCCTGACCGCCGCCGACCTGACGGGTCCCCTGCTGCAAGCCCGCGCCATCCACCTGATCTGCAGCCCGCTGCGCTGCCGGGACCTAGTGACTGAGATCCTGGCCAAGCGCAAGGCCGAGGCCCGCGCCCGCGACCCGGAGCTGGCCGCCTACGCCCGCCCCCTCTTCATCTGGGAGCCGGTGCCCGACCTCTGCACGCCCGACGAGCTGCTCAATTGCACCAACGTGCTGCCGCTGGTCGACGTCTGCTCGCCCAACCACGCCGAGCTGGCCGGCTTCATGGGGTCCGACGGGCTGGACCCCGCCACGGGCGAGATCAGCAAGGAGGCCGTCGAGCGGAGCTGCGAGCAGCTGCTCGCGAGCATGCCGCTGCAGAGCTACACGCTGGTGGTGCGCGCGGGTGAAAAGGGGTGCTATGTGGCGCGGAACGGGGGCCGGAAGAGGGGGCAGCCAAAGAAGAAGAAGACGGCGGCAGCGACAGCAACGACGGCGACAGCAACCGCAACGACCAAGAAGAAGGAGTATGTCCGCGGCGGGCTGAGACAC
Source organism: Lasiosphaeria hispida (assembly GCA_033439745.1). Lineage (NCBI taxonomy): Eukaryota > Fungi > Ascomycota > Sordariomycetes > Sordariales > Lasiosphaeriaceae > Lasiosphaeria > Lasiosphaeria hispida. The sequence continues at coordinate 4,098,858 of JAUIQD010000004.1, forward strand.
GACACCGATATGGAGGCCCTGTTTGCCGGCCTGATGCAGGATGACGAGGGGCATGTGGCGAGGGAAGAAATCGAGGTTGACCCGGGCGTCGAGAAGTGGCTGCCACCGTATTACCGGCGCGCCGAGACAGACGACAGGGAGACGGCGCAAGAGGGGGGTGTCAGCACTGGGAACGGCAAAGTCGTGGATCCCACCGGCGGCGGCAACACGTTTCTGGGTGGCCTTGCGGTGGCGCTTGCCAGGGGCAAGACTCTTGAGGAGGCATGCGCGTGGGGGAGCGTCGCAGCTAGCTTTGCGATTGAACAAGTCGGGGTGCCGGTGCTCGGCCAGAACAATGAAGGACACGAAACATGGAATGGGGTCCGGGTGGACGGCAGGCTCAAAGAATTTCAGGAGAGTCTGTTCTGAGGAATCCCTACCCTTTACCAACAACAGCAGCAGCGGCTTTGACTGAACTGATGAGCTACGGCGCCATGACGGGGGACAAGGTCAGAAATAGATGATTGATCACCAAGGGGCTCAGCCCAGATAGACACAGGGCACACTAACGCGGGATGCTAGCCATGAAATTTACTAAACTACGTTTTTCTCACACCAAAAGGCAACCTTGTGGGTATTCCAAAAAGAACACTGCATGACGCTTGCTTGCTCTATCGCATACCATGTCCGCCTCTTGATGCCCAAACAAAAACGCCCTCAATCACCTTTGCCTACGACCTATCATCAACATGAACATGACCTAACCCTTGCGAAGCTGAATTCCCATGATCATTAAGCACATTTAGCCTCACTCTCCAGCCCTTTAGATCTTGTAAACCAGCTCTCCACCAGAGTACCTACCAACACCGTTAGCAACCATATCGTCTCAGTTTACGGGGGGTGGGAAAACTCACATAATATGATTCTTCTCCGTCATCACGTCCAACGCCTTGATGGCTTCGTCCCTGGAAAAGGCGGCCCTATTCCCAACCTTGTTGTTGACAGCGTTAATCAGCTCCGCGACATCCGCCGCGTCTTCCTCAAACAACGAAGTGTTGAGCAGTTGTCCGAGGGCGCGCCGGAACACCTCAACCCGCTGCTCGGTAATAGGCGGGTCCTCTTCTGCTTCTTCTCCCTCCTCTTCGTCCTCGTCGTCCACCGTGAGGGCAGCCGCGCCGCTGGCGAGAGTCTGGCCATCATCCTGCCCCCGGCGAGCCGACGAACGCGCTTGCGTCTGGCTCTGCGACTCCAGCTGCGATGCAGGCACCGATGAGGCAAACGACATCTGCGACGACGAGCCGGCTGCAGCTGTTCCTGCGGGTCGCGGCCGTGTAGACCGCCGCGGCGTGGCGTTGTAGATGTCTTCCTCCTCCGCCTCGGCGTCCTCTGCCTCGGGCGAAGTCCGCGCACTGTCAGCAGCGTCCTTGGTACCATTAGCCTTCCGGCGTCCGTCCGCTGCTGTGGCACGTTGGCTTCGGGCGTTGGTAGACCGCGGAGCACTGGGGCGACTCGTGCTGCCGCGGGCAGTGGTAGCATCACCATCTTCGTCGTCGTCATCACCATCCTCGGAGCTGTCCTCGTCCTCACCCTCGCCCTCGACAGGCCGCGTCTTTCTGCGCTTCTTGCGCGACTCGTCCTGTACGACCTCCTTGAACAGGGCAAACCGCAAGATACCCTCGGCCGCTGCCGCATCGCGCTCCTCAACACGATTCGATAGGCGGGCCTTGGCATGTGCCGTCGCCAGACGAATTAGCGTCTCGAGGGTACGCACCGTCATGGGACTTGTCTTGCGCTGGTTGCTTTCCATGTCGTCGTTGCGTAGACCAACGTAGATGTCAGCAATGCGGTCCGACGCCTCCTGGGTCAGGATTGGCTTTATGCGGTTCTTGGCGTACTGGATGTACTTCTTCATGAAGGGGATGCTCAACACCTCAGGCTTCTTATTCGCGCCGCGGCCAGTACCGCGTACGCCGGCGTGCAGCATGGGGTTGAACTTCTCGTACACGTCTGTCGGCCGCTGCGAGTCGGCCTGCTGGTTGAGCGCCACATTGAGCGACTGCTGGGCGTTTTCGCGCACCGGCGCACCCTCATCGGTGCCGGGCTGCCGGTACCGGTGCATTTTCAGGACGTGCTCCGAGATTTGGCGATCCCGGGTATCTTCGATGTCGTCGGTGACGACGAACAAGAGATCGAAACGGGAGAGTAGAGAGTCCGGAAGTGCAATGTTCTTGTGCGGGTCCTTGTGAGTGTCGTACTGGCCGAAAATGGGGTTGGCTGCAGCAATGACACTGCAGCGGGCGTTCAGTGATGTGTGAATGCCCGCCTTGGCGATGGTGACAGTTTGCTGTTCCATGACTTCGTGGATAGCCACTCTGTCAACATCCGACATCTTGTCAAACTCATCGATACAGACGACACCACGATCAGCCATTACCATGGCACCAGCCTCTAGACGACGCTCTCCGGTCTCCTTATCCGTAGTGACGGCCGCAGTCAGACCGACACCGGAGGAACCACGACCAGTCGTGGCAATCGCCAAGGGCGCGGTATTGAGCACAAAACGGAGAAGCTGGGATTTTGCGGTAGACGGATCACCAACCATGAGGATGTTGATGTCACCTCTCAGATGAGTGCCATTCTCGAGGTTCTTCTCCATGCCTCCCAGCAACATGAGGAGAATGGCCTTCTTGATGTAATCATGCCCGTAAATACTAGGGGCAAGCGATTGGGAAAGCAGCTCAAATAGCTTGGGCTTCTTCGCAATCTTGTTGATATTGCGAATGTCGGTATCGGTGATGGTGGCTGTGGCGACACCGCCACCCGACTTGGACGCCAGCAGCACAATGTTGTTTGCCAGGAGCACCGTCTTGAAGAGAGCCGTGTTGTGGTTTGTGTTCCGGTTCCCGAGTGTTCGGAAGATTCCCACGAGCTGGACTCTGTCACCTGGCTTGACCTTGTCCACAAGGTCGTCGTCGAGGATGACATCAACGCCGCGGGGCAGCTGGCCAGCAGGCGCCCGCTCGGGCATCTCCTGGATGGAGATGGTCTGGTGGTCCCGGTAGGTGCAGAGACCGTACTCGGTCACGAGCGGATTGCCCTCGGGGTCCTCTTGAGGATAGACACTCGACGTGGTGACGCCATTGGTCATGGTCTGGTCACGGTACTCCTTGAACCAGAACTTGTTGTTGGCCTCGCTATAGTGCACGCTCTTGACAACCTTGGGACGGATTAGCGAGGTCCTGGTGACGATTCCCTCGATCGACACCATGGTGTTGAGGTGCTGGGACGAAAGGGTGCGGGGATTGCAGGCATGGAGGCCGAAGCTGCCAGCCCAGGCGCAGTAGTACAGGACATCGGGTGCGGTCTGTTCTTTCCGGGCCTGGGGCAGCGTCTTGACAATCTCCTTCAGGGCCTGGTCAAAGGACAGGCTCCAGTCGAAGGGGTCCTCAAGCAGGGCTAGGGCAATCTCCGGGTTGTGGTCGCGGACATGGTCAATGTTGACGACAAGTCTCCGCTGGTTCTTCTGGAGCATCAAGATGATGTCTGGTCTGTAGCTGCGCACATGTTGGTCGCCTGTCCACATTCACAGGGTCAGTGGTGCATTCTCGTAGCAGCGGGAGAGGACACGGGCACAGGCCCAGGCACAGGCCCAGGCACAGGGGGGAGAGGGAGGGCATACGGGGATCGAGGAAATCCAGACACTGGCGCAGACGGTCCTTTGCGGCGTCGTCGCGCATGTCGACACGGTCATCTATGCGGGCATCCATGGTGCTACCGTTGACGAGAAGCTATACAGAATGTGCTTGTCGGCATGCAGGGTGGCAGGATGGAGGATATTGGGCGTGTATGCTTGAAGTCGGGTTGTGTGGTGTGGAGGAGCAGCGCTGGTGGGCGGGGCTGGAGGCAACTGAGAAGGCGAGACTGGAGGAAAACGCGACCACTGCGCGAGTCGCGTCGTGCGATTTGTTCGACACGTCCCCTGAGCAGGGGTTTTAATTGAGTCTACATGCGGGGGCAGCATGCCTTGGTCTGTGCGGGCGTCTGCAACGTCTGACCTAGGTGAGAGCTCACCTCGGCCCTAACCTGACAGTGCCCGACTTTGCAACCCCCTCTGTCTGCCCTTCATCCCTCGCCTCTTATCCTACCATCACAAGCCACTCAAGAGCCACGAGGAGCCACACATAAGGCCGCCCTCAGACCAAATCACAGGAAAGAGACGTCCACCCTCTCGGCTGCAGAGCATACAGATCCCACGCTCCGGAAGCATCTTCTCGTGCCGCGCACAGCTTCTCGCCCACCCCCAAAGGCCGTGTGGCCGTCTGTCCCTGAGGAAATTGAAAATTGACCCATCCGTTGTGACAATTGCACCCCTCAATAAACAACTCAAAACGCCTCATCCTGCTTGGCCAATGGCCTAGGCCGGATACCGTCTTCCGTGACTAGTCTCTCTTGACACCATACACAGTGTCGGGAGCTATCCGGCTTGTCTTGTGTCACTTTGCAGACTTTTTTTCTCTCTCGTGCCCCTCCACATCACCAAGCCATCTCGACTCACTCTCAAGCAGGGAATTGAAAATGGAAATGGAAATGGCCTCGGAACGGCGCCATGCCAGAAGCCGCCAAGGGCCCGGATGAGCCGTCAACGCCCCGAGCCGCCCCCGAAGCCGGCTCATTAGCAATACGAGAAAAGCATGCCTCTGTCTTGCCGTATTCAGAATCACATACAGGTGTCATCTGCCCATTTCCTCCGTTGCTGGCCCGATCACCTTCTCAATAAGGTCTTGGCATGTTGTGCAGCAGTTGTTGTGTTCCTCAGCCTTGCCGTATCGTTCGTCCCATGTCCAGACATCCCGATCTCGTGGGGGACGTTCCGGAATGCTGCGAGATCACAGGCCACAGTACCCACGACCCGTCGCCCGTTCCTGTTTCGACAGCCACCTTTCCCGCTCACGGGTATATTCAACCCTGGGGCGTCTTCTCTGATTCGTGTCGTTTTCTACCCATCGTCCTGCATCTGTTTGCTCACCGTCTTCCATCACTTCAGCCCAGAGAAAATGGAGGGGAAGCAAGCAGCTCCCAGGGGGTCGCACTGTATGTACACCATGCAAATAATTCCCCATCTTTGTTGATTCATTGGCTACCGGTACCTTGGAGCGGTGGTCGGGATGCCATGCTTCTAGCAATGCAACCGAGCCAAAGCGTCCATTGACGTGGCGCGCATCGTGGAACCGACGGCAAAGCCAACCAGCCAAGCTCGGCGAGTATGCGGTTAAAGTTGTCACAAAGCCCAGGGCCAATAGAAATTAATATCAGGTTCGGGAGTGATTCCTGCGTCAACATGGCGAGCAGCCGAAAGAGTAATCGGCAAGGAAACTGTCTCGGCACGGTGCGCACATCACCGGCCGGATATGGGATGGCAAAAGTGACCAGGATATAATAATGCTGCAACTGGGACGGCTTTCCAGAAAGCTGCTTCATATAGAGGCGAATGTTAAAACCAGTGGTATAGTCTGATTTCTTGTACTTGGTGAGCCCCCAATCCCTATGCAACACGCCAAAACAATACATTTTGGCCATGGGGCAGCATCAATGAGACAGCGTTGCGGTTGAGCAATGATGCACATGGACGAAAATGGCCGCAACCGCTGCTGTCGGCTATGTCGAAGCCCTCTGCAAGCTGCGAGGCCGGGAAGTTCCCTCTTGGCAGAGTTGCAAAGGGCTGAACACACAAACAATGATTCGACATGGACTGGGGGATCGGACGGGATGCTCGTCATGACGCAAGCCAACGATTCGGCACTCTCGCATAGTGCGACATGAGCCAAAAAAAAAAAATTGGGCACCTAGACACGAGCTTTTCCAGAGCAAACCAAAGGAGCATCAACTGCCATTCAATGCCTGCACTACGTTTTGAGTGTCACACCGCACCAAATAAATGACCCGTTGTGAATGGAAGCCGACATCATGTACACATTGGCTCCCTACCCGTTGGCGAGTAATCCTTGCTGTCTCGGGTAGCATTCGGTGATAGGAAGCCGGTGTAAAGGCGGTCATACCATGCCTTCTCGAAAGCCGAGAGAGAGTATTGGCTCATGCAGGCAGAAGGGCGGTGATGGCGGGCCCGAGACACAACGCTGGTATGACGCCGTAAGCGATAGAAGGCCGGCATGTCATATCAACGGTGACTGATCAACTTTCACCTTGCGGCAGGCTGGGAGCGGTGTCGGTCCATGGTCCCCCTTTTGTCAAGCAGCATCTCTGCATTGACAGATGACAATCGCCCACAGTGGCTGCAGATGCGGTAGACCCACACATCCACAGCACGCGCCGGCCTTGTGTGTATGTGTGTGCGCGTGTTCCTGCACGAGACCTTTTCGGACTTTATCACCGGATTGCTACCCGGCCGCCGGGGTATCTTGGCCGCAATGCCCTCAATTGTTCGGCAAGGACGACAGGTTGTTGCCATGTCCCGAAGGGTCCGTGCCTGCCGCCAGTTCGCAAAGCATCCGCGGCGCGCTTCCGTCACATCCGCGGACGCCTCCCTCGCTGGATTATCAGAGGTTAGTCGCCTGTATGTGATCCCGGCGGCGCGGGAGTGTCATTTGCGAACCCGGCAGAGCGCAGACGAAGGGCTGCATTCACAGCCGTGACAACCGTGACAACCGCCGAAAAAGAGGGTCCCTCGGGAGGAAGTAAGAAGCAGCTAGCCAGGGGGACCGAAATCGGGATGCCGATTCTTTTTGGCTTTTACCCCTCACTGACGCCCCTCCGGGCGCTGCCGAAAAGGGGCTCCAACGTGTTGGTTGCACAGCAGCGACAACTCGGGACTTCGTTGAAGGCGGCAGACCGCAGTGCCTTCGCAACACGTGGTACAGACGTCCACCGTTTCCCTATAGCCATGCCGCTGATGTTGACTCGCAAGATTAAGCCCTGTTTGTCGTCATGGGCGGCCAGGGATCGTAGAGATGGCTTGACCCCCAGGCAAATCCAACCAACCCATCCCCCTCCCCCCTAAACAGGTTTGTCACGAGGAGCTGGGTGGCTAATGGACGGTGCAGCGGTCAAACCGACGAATCATGCCACTCGGCGATCCACTCTCGGCCCAAAACAGACTTCCGGCAAAGACCATGCGTCGACGAGCATTCGGAGGGGAGGGTCCCCGCGTGTACTGTTGAGGCTGGCATGGGGTAACATGATTAGCCTTTCAACCTACATTGGCCGCCCCTTGGAGAAGGATCTAGTGGCTTGGTGAATAGAGCTCAGCCGTAGGCCCCATACATATAAAGAGAGCGACGCGGGACGTCTTGCAGGGCGGGCAAGCCACCTTCTCCTCAACTTGCTTGTCTCCAGCCAGAGCGACTACGCCCTGAGACCACTGTTCCAGCATGGTCCTGATCAAGCTCGACTCCGCAGCCGACGCTGACGGTGCGAATGGTGGCAAGGCGTCCGGAACGTCGGCGGTGCTCCATAGACACCTATCCCACGAGTTCCTCCCCCTGACGAGATCCGAGGGCAACTATCTCTTTCTCGAGGATGGCCGCAGGATTTTTGACGCCTCTGGGGGTGCCGCTGTTGGCTGTATCGGCTGGGGCAACAAACGGGTAGCCCAGGCCATTATGGCACAAATCCTAGATGCTCCTTACTGCGCCAGCATTTTCTATACGACGAGGGTCCATGAAGAACTGTGCCGGAGCTTGGTCAACTCGACCAACGGGCATATGTCGCGAGCCTACATAGTCAACTCGGGTTAGTTACTCATATGAAAATATGTCCCTCCAAAGCTAATAAGCACCACTAGGTTCTGAGGCCATGGAGGCAGCCATCAAACTAGCCAGACAGTATTTCCTCGAAGCAAGTCCAGCACAGCCACAAAGAACGCGCTTCATCTCCCGAAAGCAGTCGTACCATGGAATTACCCTTGGCGCGCTAGCAGTGGGTGGACATGAGTTTCGACGGGAGAAGTTCGAGCCACTCTTGATGAAGAATGTCTCTAGGGTGTCACCGTGCTCCCCATTTCGCGGCAAAGCTGCAGGCGAGTCGGACGACAACTATGTCAACAGACTGGCCAAGGAACTGGACGATGAGTTTGTGAGAGTAGGGCCCGAAACGGTCTGCGCATTTGTTGCCGAGCCCGTAGTGGGTGCTGTAAGTGCAAGCCTTGAGTTCATGCTAAACGCTGCTGACCATTACAGGCGCTTGGATGTGTGCCCGCAGTGCCCCGATACTTCAAGGCAATGCAAGCCGTCTGCCAAAAGTACGGCGCACTTCTGATTTTGGATGAGGTCATGTGCGGCATGGGGCGGACAGGGACCTTGCATGCGTGGGAGCAGGAAGGTATTGTCCCGGATATCCAGACTATCGGCAAAGCCCTCGGCGGCGGTTACCAACCCGTCGCGGGCGTTCTCGCAAATCATCGGGTGATAGACGCATTAGAACAAGGCACATCGTAAGCAACGCCCAGAAGCCACAGTCCTCAGAGTCGATGCTAACACGACCATGCAGGTCCTTCGTCCATGGGCACACATATCAGGGTCATCCGGCTGGCTGTGCGGCTGCCCTTGAGGTCCAGCGGATCATCCAAGAGGAGGGACTCCTAGCCAATGTCCAGGAGATGGGGAATATTCTCGAGAAACGACTAAGGGATAAGCTTAGCGATCACCCGAACGTAGGCGACATCCGGGGTCGCGGTCTATTTTGGGGCATCGAGTTTGTGGCGGACAAGCAAAGCTCGACCCCTTTCCCGGCCGAGGCCCATGTGGCCATGGAGCTCAGCGAGCTTGGACTGGATGAGAAATACTCCATCAATGTTTACCCAGGCGGCGGCTCAGCCGACGGAATCCGCGGTGACCACATCATCATCTCACCTGCGTACAACGTCAGCCGCGAGGAAATCGAGATGGTGGTGTCGACAGTGACCCGGCTCGTCGGCGACTATTTCGCAAGCGAGAATTAGAGAGGATGTGAGACAATCGATGGCTCCCCCGATTCTTATCATATATGATTTCTTGAGCAGGTCTGAGGAAGATAGGTCATAGTACTGTATTGATCGTCTGCAGCGCCTTGTAGGTGGCAGAACTGAGTATGATGAGGTTAGGTTGCGACCCAACACAACACCAATAAAGGACTCCTGGGCCGAGAGTAACGGCTGTCGCGCCTTTGGAATTTCGGTGAGCTGGTGAAAGAGTCAAGGGGAGCTTCGTTTAAGGTTTCAAATTGCTAAGCATTGCCAGAGGAGCGATTGGCAGCTGTTGACAGGACACGGACCCTTACACAGTGTCAACTCCGACTGAAGACATGGGCCCTCGGAGACAAACTTGAAAGCTTCCTTCCCCTCGTTAAAGATTCATCATGTTCTTTTAGTACAATCAAACCCTATTTGTTTGTTAGCGTGCGACTTGGGAGTTGTGAAAACGAGAAAAAGATGCTTCATTATCCCGCGGTAAGCTCTTCAGGTGCTTTTTGATCTCATTCCTAGGTGCCAGTGATGTATTTTAAATACTAGAAAAAATGCATTTTCTTCTTCTTCTAGATGAAGTAGAGGACTTTCGAAACTTCAGTACCTCACTTCGAGTGTTATGCGCGAACAACCAAACCAGGGCAGGAGTATAGGTTGCGCGGTCTTCTTGATCTTTTTAGTGTGTCTCCCATGAGCCACGTTTATCCGCCGGCTTGCACGCCAATGTTGAGACGAGGTTTCGAAAGGGATATAGAAAGCCATGTCAGCCCCGGATTTTGCCATCGACTTTATCCCCTTGTCTCGTTCCGCCTGTTGAGCCTCATAAACTCGTGCCAACCTCATGGGCAGTCAAGTTAAGTCGTGTCGGTGTTCTCAGCACAGCAGCCCGTCCCAAAAGGAAACATTTTAGAGCTGGCAAGCCGTGGCGACACCTGTAACCACAGGTGCTCGCCGTCCCATTCGCTAGCGCCTACAGGGGGGCGCCCGTGTAACACTCGAGCCCAAGCTTCTCGTCGACGCATTCGCAATGTCTACCAACGGCTACAACTATAGCTATGCGACGACACTCTCTTCGCCCACCGACCCCCTTTTCTCTCCAAGCCGACAAAACTTCTTCTTCTCGCAATCGCCCACTCAACGGAGGATGGCCGTGGGGGTAAATGGAAATGGCCGCCATGCCGCCGACGAAGAGGCCCGCGCCGAGGTCGACGTGCTCAATTCGCGCCTCGAGAAGACGACCCAATTGACCAAGAAGATCCAGGCCTGTCTGGGAAGGTTGGAGGCCACGGGAAAAAGTGTGCGTGAAGTAGCAGGGCCGCTGAACGGCGAGACCAAGAAGCTTCAGGTTCTTGGAAACAGTACGCAGCCAACCCCCCCACCATACACACATCAGGGCTAACATGTCGTCCGCAGACATCGACGCCGTCATCACAGCCATTGAGCGCCTCCGCCAACCAGCCGACAGCAAGAATGACGAAGAGCAAATTATTCGGATGGGCCCCGACAAGGCTGGTCTCTCCAACTACCTAGCATCCATCAAGCGCTTGAACAAGGCTCTTGGCGACATGAAAGCATCGAACCTGCGGTCAACACAGCAGACTGTGGCCGAGCTGCAACGACTGGTGAAATCGGGCAATACACAACTCGAGAATTCATTCGACAAGCTGCTGCGGAGCGAGACGCCGCGGTCTATTGAGCCGCTGCACTTTATCACCAAGAGCAAGCCATTTCCCACACTGTCACAGGACAAGTTTGCTAGGCTGGGCCTGATGAACTCGTATGTGGCCGGCGTTCACCGGCAGAGCGGCGGCGGCGCCGCGCCCCAAGAGTCCCCCGTCGCCAAGATATATGCCGAGGTCCGGTCCCAGTACCTTTCGTCAACGCTGGGCAACCTGGCCGCTGCCAGCACCAACACGGCCAAGAAGAAGAACCCTGAAGCCATATATCGGTCAGGCACCAATGGCATCGGTACCTACGCTCAGGCTATGGAAGGTCTGTTGATTGCCGAGTACGAAAACATCTGCAATATCTTCATGCGTGAAGATTGGGGTCCTGTATTTCAGGCGACGTGCCAGCCGTCACTGGTCGAGCTGAGCCGAACCCTGCGCGAGCTAAACGCTCATATCAAGACGCATATGAACACCGATTGCTACCTTGCTTATGAGATCGTCGAGATCGTGTCGGGTTTGTCCAACAATCTAGAACGACGAACGGGCGAACTCAAGGCTTCGCTCGCGGCATCCCTTAAGCCTGTGCGTGAGACAGCCAAGTCGTCTCTCGCCGAGCTACTCGAGGACACGAAACGTCGCGTGGCGGCCCTACAAATGATGCCAACGGATGGTGCCCCCATCCCCATAATATCCGAGACAATGCAGCGGCTGCAGTCCATGGTCGACTTCCTCCGACCTATCTCTAGCATCATGATCTCACTTGGCGATGGCGGTTGGAAGTCGGTAGCCGCAGCAAGAGCCGGAGGGGGTGGCGAGGCGATCCCCAGCTTGGCTTCGTTCGACATTGGTGCCGATGGTAAGGAGATTTTCGCGCACTATTGCACTGACACCATCGATGTGCTCATGGCATCGATTGAGGCTCGGGCACGCGTGCTTCTCCAGAACCGCAAGCCCGTGATTGGTGTCTTCCTCGCCAATAGCGTCACCATCATCGAGCGAATGATACAGGATTCGGAACTATCCCCGCTTCTTGAGGGGCGGCGAGCGCAGGCCCTCGACGTGTGGCGTAAGAAGGCGACTTCGCTTTACACAGACACATGCAGAGACATTAGCGTGCATCTATTCGATGTGATCCATACAAGCCGCGGGCAGCGGCCAACGTCGGGTCAGGGAGCGGTTGACTCGGCCATGATCATGAAGGGCCTTGGCTCCAAGGACAAGGAGAACATTAAGACCAAGTTCACAGCCTTCAACGCAGCGTTTGACGACATGGTGATGCGGCACCGCCAGTACAGCATGGAGCGTGAGGTGCGTCAAATGTTTGCTAAAGACGTGCAGAACATGATTGAGCCGCTCTACAACCGCTTCTGGGACCGGTACCACGAGGTTGACAAGGGCAAGGGCAAGTACGTCAAGTACGACAAGGCGGCTATTAGCGCCGTGTTCACGAGCCTCTACTAGGATGGCCAATATGCTAGCGGACGTAAAAGGACAAACCGCCATAATACGGCCTCTTTTGGTGAGCTGGTTAATGCCATTCCTACCTCCGCCGTGAAGCAGGGAAAACATGCAGGAGGCATCAGGCCACATTTGCGTCAGTTTCTTGGGGTCGGGCGGCGTGTCAAGACACGGGGAAGCATGGTGGCTCTCGATTCTTCCCGCTGGCTCCCACAAGCGAATCAAAGGCCGAGGCGTTTTGAGGGACCGATACAGGGTCAGGATTGGGGGTTGGCAAGGGGTAAGGGAAATCAGCATTTGGTGTGGTGGTGGCTTTTTTAAACAATTGCGATTTCAAAGCGATTTTCCATGGGGTCTCTGGCTTTTTCGGTCTCTTGTACATATGTACGAGCATGTAAGTTGCGGATGTCGCATGCGGGTGCTAGGGAGAGGGACAGGGGTCAGAGGGGGTATTCGTCATGTTTTTGACGCTTTGTGTTCGTTGTTATTGCATGACTAGGGACGGGGCGTCGGGCAACGGACATACGTGTAGGTTTAGGTTGTACAATGGGAGTGGGCAATGAAGGGGAAATAGGTAATTCATGTTGATCCAGGTTCGGCTTCCTCGGTACCAAACTTGGAGGTCTGCGGCAGGGGGGGGGGGGGGGAGGTAGGTGTATGAGGGTTCCAACCCACAAAATCCGGGCATATAATACGGCTAGTAAGTCAGGGGTTTTGAGGTACAAGCATGCAAGTTTGTGAGAACTGATATACCCGCGCTCCGGCCTAGCCTGCCATGGGTTGTCTCGAGTTGAGCTGCTGTTGATATCTCTACTATCTCGGCTTGAGGAGCAATAATCACCCTAGCGGCAGCGATGCAGCGATATCAGCACGGGAAGGGCCCGGAGGGTCCGCCCTTGGTCGTTGCCGGCGTCTTCGATGGCAAAAGGTTGACATATCGCTCAACATATCGAGACGGCCGCATCCAGCAGGCGTTGAGATGTCTCACTCCCTGCAAGACCCTGAACTTCGACGGATAGCTCCATCCAACTCGTGATCCCATCCACATCCACATCCGCATCCACGTATGCCTCCATTGCCCTCAGCCGCCCGTCAGATCATACGTAAGTCTCGCAGGCAGGCAATTGGGCAGGCAATGGCCGACGAGACGCGGGCAGCCTTCCATTCGGCTGATCAACCATAGCAATCCCCTCTCTTTCCATTTGCGAGGGAGTGCATATCCCACGTACATGACTGCCGCCGCAGTGCATACCGACACGACACGACGTAGACACGGCGGAGACACAGAGAGACGGACATGGAGGTTCCCGTTACACAAGGCCAGGGCGCGCCTATACACAAGGGCCAGACCCCCAGTGCCCTTCCAAGGGTACCCGTACCTCGCCAGCCCCCCCCCTCCCACCTCCTCAGGCAAGGTACTTGCTGCTATACCCACTGCGTAAGGATGTCGCCAAGGGAATAGCACGGCCACACGTTGAGCCAATGCTCCTCTTTTTTGTCTTTTTGTGCCCCGTTCCCCCATTCCCCACATCTGCCCTACCTTACCTTGCCTAGGACCCGTGTCTGACTGCATGGGGTCCGGGTGGGACATCCATGGGGGACCTCACTTGCACTTTCCCAGCGTCCTCCCTCCTCCGGCGCATCTAAACACGACTGCCTCAGGTTGTACGACTCGATGCCCCAACGCTCACCGAGCAAGAAAAATGGAATTACTACACTTTGGTCCGGCCCTGCCTACTTCTCTGTATACCTACCCAATCCGTATTCGCACCATGCACAGACAGCAGAACGACGCTGCCTCATTGCACGACATGAATTAATGTAATGTACGGTGCTGTTGCAAAAATACACAACTAATAGCCCCATCATCATTCCACCCCGTCCCCGTCAAGAAGCGGCCAGCCGAGTTGGGGGTCCCAGTCCCGACCCACCGACGAGTCAAACGTGTGAAGCCCACTTAAAAAGACGATTGGGAAAGTGAAGCCGCCCCGGTCGGCCGCGGCGCGCCCCAGGACGCACTTACTCAATCCGAGTACCAGTGAATCTCCTGTTCCCAAGCCATGCATCTCGCTCCCTCTTCGGTCCTAACACCGCCGCCCGCCCGCCTTAGTACACCGCACATGGGATAGGATAGGAGCCCGTGGAAAGCCTGCCTTGTATCCCGCAGCAGAAAAAAAAAACGAATCCAGCTACACCGGGTGTGCGCCCCGTCTACATGTGTGCGTGCGTGTGTGTCCCGACCTCCGGGGCGGGCGGGCTTGCCGGGCTTAGGCTTGCCTTCTTCCTTCCATCCCCCTCCCCAAACCCAAACCCCAATGACAAGCACAGACTACCTAGCTAGTACCTACTAGCAGCAGCAGTAGTGTAGGTTAGAACCTTGGAATGGACACAGACCTATGTACGCCTCTACCCGCCCACCACGCACAGACAACAGAAACGAAGGAAGCTGGCATGCAGCCAGGCAACAATTTTTAGGACCACATCCATCCCCAGGCATTGGAACGCCCAGAGTCCAACAACACACATATCAGAGACACACGAGAGAGGAGAGAGGAGAGGCGGGCCCGCATGCTGCAGCAAGCAACAACATCCCTAAACAGCACCCAAGCACCCAGCACCCAGCACCACCCCAGCGGCAACGAAAAGTGGAAGTGGCTCGACTTGCTGAATTTCATGAGCCACTATAGACTAGGAAACCCAAGGAAACCCCAGCCGGAGGATGCAACGGCACAAACCTGCAGCAACCGGCCTCGGATTTGCCTTGTTCTGCTGCTCGAATCTCCATTGCCTTCCCAAGCATGCTAGACCGCCCCAGAAGCCACTGCACGATCCGAAAGAGCATTTCACTTGCGGGTCCCGGACATACAACACACGTACAGGACGCCACGGAATCCCAGGAGAGCAAAAGCCGACAAAAACTGCCGTCAGGCGTATTTAGGCATTGATTCATAGGTACATTCATTGCCCTATGCTTGTAGATAATATCAATCACGAAACGCCACCATATGATGATATTCCAACCCAATCCAACCCCCGCTGAAGCCAGTGCAAATGACCATGCATTCCCATCAACACCAAACCCACAAAGCCCGCGAGACGCCAAAACCCAAACAATGATAGCCCACGCCACAAGCGTAGATAAAAAACAAGGATATGAAAAAGCAGGGTTCCAATGATCTTCAAACTCCACTCTTCAACGCCCAAACCCCGTGGGGTTACCCGTTTGCCAAGTCATCGCGAAAATGAGGGGAAGGGAGAGCGAAAAAAAAAAATTGTGCGTGGTAAAAACATGACCAAAAGAATGCACTAGAGCTGGTACAGTGGCGAGGTGTGGCGGGAGGGGGGAGGGGGGGTCTTGGACGACCCAACTGGCAGGCGGCGCGCCTTGGGATGTTTCTTCCGTTTGTCTGCCCCCCCCAAGATGGGGTGCTATGTTGCCCAGCTCCGCGTATGGCTGGTCGTGTGTGGTGCAGGCTGCTGGTGGGAGTGCATGATATGCTGTGCTGCGGCACGTATGTACTTGGAATTGTAGCGAGACAGGGTGCGTAGCAAAGTTTGTGAGTGTCGAGTATAGACAGCTTGAGCGCAAGCCGCTATCAGCCTTGCATGCGGGGCAGGGAATGCATGATGCAACGGGCATCCAAGTCGTGGCCAGCCTGGAGTCCAGAGATTTCCCCTTTCTCCGGTTGGCAGCCAAGAGGGATATTGGAAAGAGAGAGGCTTTGTTCGTGCGTTGATATTCGAGGGAGGGTAAGGTCCGAGTGGGTAGAGGAGATGGGCGAGACAGGGCTCATGGCGCCGTCGAGGCAGTGGGCTCACTCGGATCCAGGACAGGACAGGTCAGGGCGTGCAAAGAGGGGACGGGGGGGGGGCGCCTTCGATCGGCTATCTCCAGTCCCATTATCGGCCGGCGAGGGAACGTCTTCAGCTGCAAGACAACCTGCATTCATGTTGTCCAAGACGGTGGTCCCATGCAGCCTGCCCAATTGGGCGGGGCCAGCCTGCGCAGCTGCGCTTCAGTGGGAGCGCTGCTTCAGTATGGGCAGCGGGCGCAGTGCGAGCTGCCTGGGCAGTAGTCGTGTGTACCGAAATCCAACGCCTTGCAGCACGAGGGGCAGCAGTAGTTGACGAGCTCCTGGTGTTCGATGACGGCCATGGCGACGGTGTTTTGTTTGTTGAACGGTGGTGGTTGCGTGGTAGTGGTGCGGTGAGGTGGAGGGGCGGGGCGATTTTATATGTGTACGTGACGGCGGAATTCTTTGGTTGTGGTGTGCTGAAAAGGGGCAAAGAGATTCCAAGAGAACTCGTGAGTGTGGTCGACCTGGTGATGATGTATCAACGAGACGAGTAGAGCAGATAGATGATAGAGAAGATGAGGGTGGACTTTGGGGGAGAGCCTGGAGAAAGTGAGGGTGGCAGGAGGGTTTAAGTATTCAGGCAATGGGTGAGGCGTCGTTGTTGTTGGTCGTAACGTGGGGAGCACATTGAACAAGTCAAAAAGTCAAAGTCCAAAAAAGGAAACTGACAGGGCAGGGCCGACGAGCAATGAGAGAAGCCGGGGGAAGGTGGGGGGTGCTGGGCGGCTGGCATCATTGGAGAAGCATGATGATGAGCAACATGGAATGATGACCATGACCTGAGGGCCCCGTCTTTGTTTCAATGCGGCACAACCTACCTCTCGGGGGGGGCCTGAGGCCTGCAGGGCGCTGGCACCTTGATGTCTCCAGAGTGGTGGGATTAAAAGTCGAAATAAAGTTGCGCGTTGCGCAGCCCCTCGTGGGCGTCGGGAATGCCAAGACCCCCCTCCTCGATCCCTCCCCCAAGAGCAGCCAGACCCCGGCGAAGTCTGGGGGAGCTGGGGGGCAGGGAGGTGGCAGAGCCAGGGAGGGGACTTGGTGAGCGCACCAAGTGAGGCGGCGGCGTCAGGTAGATTTCAAAAGGGGGACCATGCGGCGTTGTACGGCGGTGTGGCACCAGAAGAGGGTCACGAGGTTTCGAAATTGGAGAAGAGTCGGGCTCTTCAATTTGACCAAACGGCGAGAATGGCCGTGATGGGACATCCGTCTCAGCAGAGGACTGGTCCGCCTGCTCCGCCTGTTCCTGTCACACCCGAGCGCCATTGGGCCCATGGACGGCTCCCCGAAGGAACCGCCGCAATGTTGCGCAATGATATCACTCGCCAGCGCCTCTCGTGCAATCATGTCCTCCAGCTTGCCTTTGCCTTGTCTCACCGACCCTTTCGCTGCCTAGGCGAAGCCAAGGCGCCTCAGGAACGGCCTTTCCAGGAGGACCTCGCGACTCGCGAGGGGGTTGACGATTGACAGACCGAAGGAGCAGCGCCGAACAGCCGATGTCAGGCCCGATGGACCATGCCTTCAGCGCGGTGCTCGCAACCTAGGGTTCATGTCCACGTACAAAGTACACGCAATGGGCACGGCCCGGCTCAGGGTCGGGTATCAATTCTCTTGCCAAAGGAGACGAGAGGGGGTCATTGCTGGACGCTGCGCGATGCAGAACTGCAACATTCAACACCGAGTTGGCGCTCCCCCTCCGCAACCCCCTGTCTTGCCTGCGCGCTCTGTGCAGCGTTTGCAGGCCCTATGCCTGCCCCAAAGTTGCCCGCAAAGAAGCCTGTAACCCGGGCCCCTCTGGTAGAAGCCAGAAGTGAGGCTGATGATACGGGTGCGCGCGCGTCTTGACATGGGCATTGCTGCTTAAAATTAGTCCACTGCAGGACTTTGCACATGGAATTTGTAGGCAGGCCGCTGGATACGGCAACCGTCTTGTCTACGTTTTGTCTATTGCTCAGGATGCACTGGCGTGCGCGTCGAGTTGCAGATGCTTGGTGCAGTGCTTACTCCCACACATTAGAGCTCCTTGGGCATGGCATTGGCAAGATCAACGCGGCCTGCCCAGCTTTAGACACGACGCTATTCCGTGGTCTGATTTTCGAGCCCCCGGGTCTGCCGGCATTCGTCCAACTCCTCTTCTTGCGATCAGTGATCATCTACTGGACGGACAGGCTCACGCAAACGGCAAACGGCACTGCTCGACTGACTAGCACACCGCCCGTGCGGAAGTGACTCTAGTAGTAAGTAATATGAAGAGGGGGAGCGCGCGACCGCACCCTGGATGGCTCGTCATCGTCACTGTCCTGTGACTATTGGAAAGCTCTCTTGGCTCCCCTTGGCCCTCTCGGCCCTCTCTCTCCAGAGTTGCGCCCGGCCGCACAATCACGTCCCGCTGCGGGGTGATCATTTGGGAGGGAGGGGTTCCTGAACGTTTCCGTTGGCTCTTGCGATGCCTGCAAGTGACGTCTTTTGCTCCATGCCCTGGGGGACTTCAGGTGCACGCGCCAATCACAGGGCGCTTGCCAAGGCCTAAAGGGAGATCTCCAGCCAAGCCGCCGCTACGATGGAAGCCCCAATGGAAAGAAAGAAAAAAGAGAGATGAAGGAGTGCAGTCCGAAAGTCGACGCCAACATCCGACGTGCGCCGAGCGAGTAGTCCTCGGTATTGGACCGTCACTTCGGTAGCTTCCAGGCAAGCCTTGTCAGATTTCCTAGTCAGCCTCCAGTCAGCTTGGACGCGAGCTTGGGTGGCACAGCACCCTGGCGGTGAGCTCTGGCCGTCCCGGGCTCACGACAGCCTCAACCGAGCACACCGGATGGGAGAAAATGGACAAGCCGGTTGGTGGGCCTGCAGGCTATATCCTCGGGCGCCGGCAGCGTTATCTCGCGTGCGTGGGGGAAACGTTGATGCTCCCTGCCATCGCGTTCTTGCACCTTTCCTATTTCGCGCTTCCCCAACTGCAAAGTGCAACAGGCGATTTGGCTGGGTGGCAGAGAGGGCTAGCTCGCAATGTCGCCCTCACCACAGAGTCATACTGTTGTAGTATGCGCCCTGGGCCAGGGCACTGCACGCAACCCACGATAATGGCTTGCGGAAGTGTCGACTCCGCCTGCGGCTCCGTTGGCCCGACTGCTCGCTGCCGTGTCCCTCTTTGCAGCTCACATATGTGCCATGTAAGTCATGTCAGAAACGTGTCGACGCACAACACTGGGATCTGCAAACGTCGTTGAAAAGCTCGTCACTGACGGCGGGGGCGGTGCAGCTGATTGGAGGGCGCGAGCGTGCTTGCTCGCGTTTGGGCTTGGTTGCTCTGCCTCCCGAGATTCAGGGATCAAAGAAGCTTTGAGCGCTGCGTTGTTCGTCCCGTCGACAGAACAGTTCCAGAAGGCCAATCCGAGGCCCAATCAGAGATGTTGATGACAGGAGGGAAGCTTAGCAAAGCAGCCAAACCTGCTAAGATCATGCCGGTCACCTCTAGTATTTGGTTAGGTGCTTTCAAAGGTAACACCAGCCTTAGCGAGCAAGGGCGATCACCCATCTCTGACTGTTCTGGATGCGTGTCCCACCTGTCCATCGGAAGCGGGAGTAACCTCGGCCTTGTTAGGAGTCCCGCGTTGGTAGTCACGACGAGGCGTTCTTGATCTAGAGTCAGATTTCGCGTCCAGCTCAGCATGCGGGGGAGGGATGAAGGGGGCGCCAGACCCACCCCCAATGGAGACGCAGTTGAGTAACTCCCACCAACCTTCGCTAGCCCCATTATCACCACAAGCGGTGAAAAGCAGGGCTGCTGCTGGACCCGGCTTCTCACGCGGTATGTTTCCGCTAGAGGCGGTCCGACGAAACACTTCTTTAGATGGGGGGGGTTTGGGCTCGGTCGGCTTGTGAAGACTGGTTGATGTCGCAAAAACGGTGCCCAGACAGGCTACCTTGGGGACAGCCGTAGACACTGCCCCCCGACAACGGACGATACGTGGGGGAACAGCCCTACCGACCAGAAGGTTGGGGGAGATCTCTCATACTTGAGTCTGATCTGGAGTCGATGCCAAGACATGTGAGTCTGCCTGCGTAGGACCATGCGTTGGACGATGTCCGAGATCGAAGCCGCACGCACACGGAACATCTACCTATCTCGCAGACCTCGCGTGGCCTAATAGGGCGGTCACTTAGTAACTTCGGCCCCCTAATAGTCAAAGAGCATCGCGTAGGGTGGTATTGGGCTGATTATGCAGGTCGGCAAACGCTGAAGCGATCAACCAACTTCATGATTTGCAACCGCTGTGACACGGGCCAGGGACAAGAGAAAAATGATAAAAAATGAGACTAACTCCGAATGAAGGGCTGCTGAACAGCTGTTGCTGGATCGCCACTGGGCGGCCTGTTTGCAGAACTGCTTATGATTGCGCAATCCGATGTCGCCCACACCCGAGATGTGACAGACGCGGTCCGAGTGGAAGGGCAGCGCTGTCGACCGCATCGGGACCCCCAACGAGAAAACGCGATGTGGCTAGCTGGCGTCGATTGCCGATGCGGTGCTTGAGCAGTGAGTGGCGGCAGCATTGCTTGTTGCTGGTCGTTCTTTGCGCTGAGTGAGCGGTTCGGCGCTCCTGCCGAGCCCAAGGGGCTGGATGCAGGCTGTGCGAGCTGCGCGAACTGCAGAAAAAAGAGCGCTGCCCAAGGTGACAGGCGCCGAAAGGGTCGTATCCATGCTCATTCATGTGATACAGCACACGGACCGACGCATGACGCGACGAGGAAATGAGAAGCTGTGACGCGAGATGCACGTCTGTGGCCAGGTAACTCGAAGAGTGCAGGTGTTATCTCTGACCGATGACGACTCCGAATCGCGTTGGACAAGGCATTGCGAAAAAGATTGGCAGATGGCCGAGATGCAGAGAGGATGGAAGCAGTTCAAGCTGTGTGCAATCGAGAATCATCGAGTTTGGTGCAAGTCGAGGAAGGTGGGAGGGAGTGCGCGTCAAGAGCTGAAGGTTGACAGGCCATGAGCCAGGATCGAGAACTACACGTGTACCAACCCTAACCCCGCTTACATGACTCAATTGGGCGTTTTTGAATGAAGAAAAAAACGAAGTTGAAGTTGGCTCAGGTGGTTTCACAAGTGACGACATCGAAACGATGACTTACATCAAGGACACATGGCTAAGAGATCGTTTTTCGGTGCCTTCTTTTGCGCCCGAAGCCGCCGTCCGCCCGTGAGAAGATCGGGCCTTGGCGCGGCGTTTAGAGTCGGCTCTGTCCATCTTGGCTCTGTCTGTTTGCCCAAGGAACTATTGTGCGGGAAAAACAATTTGCCAGTTTTCACATCAGGGGCGCGGAGAGATGAGAGGGCCGGTGACGGAGTCCCCTCGATGCCAAGAACTAGGAGGCCACGGCCGACGAGGGACCGAGTCCCGGCGACTCGAGCCTCCGACTCGGTGGTGTGATGTGGAGAAGGTCCACTGAATCTGGATTTGTAGTGGGTCGTTCAGTTTCAGGCAGCGAGGCCCTTCTCTCTCCCTCATCTCACCCTTCTCTCACCCCTTTTGCCGTAAACAAACACCTCACATCGCTATCAGTACTCACTCCCAATATCTCCGATTTAGGAGACTCATTTCACCAGCGCCAAGCAATCAGGACATATCAGAAATAGTACGAGATGGCGCCCAAGGGACCCTTCAGGTTGGCGACGGTCAACACCGCCCCGGATCGGGCACGCCGCCTGATCGGCATCGTTGTTGAGGACATGGCGTCGAGATTCACCATCATCTACGCTGGCAACGCAGAGTGTATGCAACCCCCCCCCCTCAGTTCTTGTCAACCGCGCTCTAACATCCGTTCCCAGCTATTGAGGAGGTTCAGAGTGTCGTTGAGGAGCTCAAGCCGGATCTTCTCGTAAGTATCCACCCCTAGACAGGCTCTGAGCTGGGTACCCACCAGATCAAAGTATAGGGCGGCCGGATTCGAGTAAAAAGACACTGACACTTCACAACAGCTCACGGCGTCCATGTGGACTCCTGAGGAGGCTACTGAGATTATCTCTATTGCCAAGGGCGTTGTTCCCGACCTCAAGACCTTCTCTCTGCCCCAGGGCCTCCAGGCCCAGGGCGGACCGGATGCCGTTGTTGATTATATCCTCAAGCACCTCCCTGCTCTTTTGAACTAAAGGGATTCAGTACATGTATGCAGATAGACAGACATTACACTCCTGAACCTAGATCTGGCGTTTCCTGGGTAGATAAAATGGGTTAGGCGGAGGTTTTACCAGAGACAGTATTGCAGGCAGGACAAAGTGAGGGAAACACGAACAAAATCGTAATTTTACCCATCTATCTACCATAAATAATACTGTATGTCATATCCCATTACACAGAGCACTTGTATCCCATCTTGCCCCTTATTCCTCGTTCTTGAGGACATTATACAAGCTGCCGATATGCGGGAGGATCTCCACGACAAATTCGTCACCGTCGTGCAGAAGCTCCTGGGGCTTCTTGGCAAAGCCAACACCGGCGGGGGTTCCGGTGATGATGAGGGTGCCAGGCTGCAGCGTGGTACCCTGGGACACGAAGCTGACGATCTCGGCCACGGAGAAGATGAGGTCGCTGTATCCATGTTAGCCCAACTCCCACAAACACACCCGACCCACAGCGAGAAGAAGTGGGAAGAAGAAAAAACTCACGTCAACGGGCTATCTTGCAGCACCTTGCCATTCTTCAACCCCCTCAACTGCAGCTTGCCAACATCAGGAATCAGGTCCTTGGACACGAGGACGGGGCCAATCGGGCACGCGCCGTCAAATCCCTTGGAGTAGCACCACTGCGTCTGCGCGAACTGCGAGGCGCGCGACGAGATGTCGTTGCTGGCGGTGTAGCCGAGTACGTAGTCGAGGGCATCGGCCACCGACACGTTCTTGGCCTCCTTGCTGATGACAATCGCCAGCTCCGACTCGTAGTCAGCGCTGTCACTTGGCAGTGTGTGCTTGGGGATGATGGTCGGTGCCGGCCAGGGGTCCGCGAGGCACGTGTCTGGCTTGCTTTTGGGGCGGGTTAGCAGGGAGCTAGCGTGGGGATGGGAGAGGTGCTTACAGGAAGAGGGTCGGGATCTCGGGGATGGACATCTTAGCCTCCTCGGCGTGCTTCTTGTACTAGAACTCGCTGTTAGTTACGGCCCGAACCGACATGATTTGGCGATACATACGTTGAGACCAATGCACCGGATGGTGCCGACCTCTCTCCGGGTCAGGGGCGCGAGGATACGGTCGATGACAGCCGTCTGACCGGTGGGCTCACCAGCCTCGAGGACCGAGGAGCCGCTGTAGACATTCACCTCGACATCTTCGCCCTTGCGGACGGCGAGACCAACATCAGCGGCTGCGTCAACGGGCTCGCCAATGAGCACCTTGGACTCGTCACCCTTGGGCACGAAACGGACAATGCCTGAGTGAGGGGTGTTAGTGCTTGCTTCATCGTCTCCAACACACACCACACCACAGCGGGGTAGCAACTCACGAGAGAAACCCATATTTGCTGTAGGCTCAAAAAACTTGCTCTGTCAAGACTCAAAAATAGCAGCCAAGAACAACAGCGTGAGGGGGGACTGGCGGTAAATAAACAACACAAGCCAATTCTCGTCAAGAAATAAACCGCCGATACGGACCCCAGAGAGAGGGGCAGACCGCATAAACTATAAAAACGCCCGAGAGTACCCCAGGCGGGCGGCGGTAACCTACGTAACCCACGGGGGGTCGGGAGTCGGGGTGGTACACACACATCAGCCTATTTCCGCCTGTCTTCCAGGGAATCAGACATTCTTCCGTCTTCCGCCCGCCCAACTGCTGTGCTGGGGCAGCTTTGCTGAGGGGGGGGCTGGCAACAGCGACTCAAAAGATGTCGTGACTGTCCAAAAGTGCCGGAGAACCAAACACAACGAGCTCCTCTTTTCCCAAGTCCCATCTTGCCCCTCGTTTTTCCCGGACCCCCACATTCCCCGCACCTCTCAGGAACCCCCCCTCTCCTAGATCTAGTGGTAATCCCTAGCACTGCTGTAGTAATAACTTATCAAGCATCGGGTTTCCACCTCGACTGGTTGGTTACCACTGGTCCGAACCTTGGTAAAACGAGTGCTGCCCTGCCCGTATCTCCTCTCGGTTTTAAAGAATTCAGCTGTTAGCTCGCGATACTGGCACTGAAATCAAGTCTCGATCTTTGGGGGTTGCCACTCGGGTCGGCGTTAAGGCACAACTGCTTGCCCTATCCACCCACCCGGTCCCGGTCCAAGTCCCGAGATGCTAGTCCCGCCCGGCACACCGGCTGGCAAGCTAACTTACATAAGGATAACCACTTGTTGATCTATATCTCGACCTATGGTGTCTCTCCTCATGTGATATCCCTTCTTAACCCCCTAGCTCCTATTCCATAACCCCCCCCCCTGAGAAGCCATGTGGGGCCGCAACCTGACGCAACCAAGCAGGCACAAACATCACCAGTATCAGTCATATAGAACATTTTGTTTCAATTCATCAAACACCCCTGACGCAATCAATCTCTGCTCCGCAACTGCATTCCCCTCTTATAATGCCCACTCCTCCCCGGTCTGAGTCTCATCTCTTCTCCATGCCTCCATCGTGGTACGCAAACCCTTTCATCTAAACATCACCCCTTTCCCTCACATAAGCCGAGCACCCTCACTTCCACGCACTCAACCCGGCCCAAGGATCCCCCTGTCCATGCTGTGGCTGAGGCGGCTGCTGCGCTGACGGTGGCCGTCCCGCGTTTTGATTCGCACCGTAATAGTCGTGCGTATTGTAGTGCACCGTCTGCTGCGGACCCAGCGGCGGCGGGCCCGGCGGTGGCGGGGGAGGCACGAAGCCGGGCGGTACGAAATTGTGCTGTTGTTGTTGCGCTTGTTGCTGTAGGTGTTGCTGTTGTTGCTGCTGCTGGAGAGCCGCTGGATTTCCGTATGTGCTGTGGCGACCTGGTTGCGGGAAGGATGTTTGGTTCGGGGGTGGAGATGCTGGACCCCGCCCACCAGGCCCCATGCTGAAGTTTGTCTGTGTTGGAGGTGGGGATGCCGGGCCTGGAATGCGACCAAGAGAGCTAGGGTTATATGAGTGGCTGTTGAACCCGCCTTGCGTGGGTTGCTGCATATAAGACTGTGGCGAAGTGGTTTGGCCCGGCGGGGGTGAACTGGGTAGTTGGTATTGCCCGTTGAAGTTGGTCTTGGGGTACATGGGCCCTGTCGGACTGAACGACAAGGGCGCGGGGGCGTTGCGTGCGGAACCCGGCGGTTTTGGTGAGCTCGGTGGTGGCTCCATTGACATGCGCTCCATCAGCCCTCGTAACCTCTCCTGCTCCATGGCAGCCTGCGCACTCTTGCTGGCGGCCCGGTCCTGCTCGATCTGGTTCAGGAGCTGGGCACCCTCTGCCCGCCGATTGCTGACGAACGTCTCGACGTTCTTCTCCAGGCTTTCCACCGTCTCCTTCATTTCCCTGTACCAGTTCTTAGCGCTCTGGAGGCCGGCTTCTAGGTCCAAGAACTCCTGGTACGCTCGCTTATACTTGCTGATTACAGACGCCCTTTGCCTCTGGATCGACTCGTACTTGCTCTGCTCCGCACGGACTCGCTTGTCTTGCAACAGACTGTTGAACGTTACTGTCAGTTCCCTCATCAGGGCGGCTTGCTTATGGCTCGCCTGGACTAGGCGATTTTGATGAGGCCGGTATTTCTCGAGCTCCGCCTGGAACAGCTGTTGCTCAAAATTGGCGATAGATTTTTTGTTCAGTATCAATATTTGGGATATGTCGTCGTTATGTGCCTGTTGCTGTCAGCACGGGTCTGTCCTCGAGGATGGAGGGGGGGGGGGGGGGGGGGGGGGGGCCTACCTTCTCCTTGAGATCCTTGAGCACTTGAACACGCTCCTTTTTAATGAGATTTAGCCGCTTGAGAATGTCGTCCACCTTCGCAATCTGCTCTACCACGCTCGGCTTGCCGTCGTCAAAATCCGCGTCTAGTAGGTTCTCCGCTGGGCTGTGTTGGATACTCGATTTCCTCCCCCTGCTCACAGCCCGTTGGAAAAGCAAATCAATCTCGCCACTTTGTGCGGCCACGCGCATTTCATCAAACTCTGCCTCGTTCGCTCGAAGCTTTATGGCGAGTTGCCCATCGCTTCTGGCGGCTTCCTCCAAAGCCTCTCGGTAGTTCCGCACATCGCTTTTTAGCGTTGTGGTCAACCGGGCGCTCGGCTGCTGTGTCCACTCCGTATCGTATTTTGACCTCATCTTTTCGCAGACACTCTCCTCCATGTCTAGTTGCTTGGTACTCTTGTCTAAAATGGCGAGGATAGCCTGTTTTTCGGCGGCGAGGCTGTCAAATATCTTGCCTGGACTCTCGTGGTCGGAGACATCGACACACCACGTCCTAAAGTCGTCATCCGGAATAACCTCCTGGTCAAAGCCCCCCTTGAGGACCTGCAGTGACCCTGGCAGCCTTAGGTAGTCCAGGCTCGCAGCCATTTCGCCGTTTGCCGTATCGACCCTCTCTGTCTCAGCCCTGACTAGTTTCGCCTTCTCCTCGTCATACAGACTGGCAGACTCGGTAACCGCCAGGGGGATAATCTTGGCGAACAAATCGGGACCGGTAATTCGCTGAATATCCTGCCCAGCATACAACTCGCTGACTGGAATTGGCTTCGCGGCCGGCAGCTTGGCTACGGGTGCTACAGCGGCCTCGGCAGGTACGGGTTGGTGGTAAATGTAATCGTTGTCCTTTGTCAGCTCACTTAGCTTCTCTTGCACGGCTGTGTGGTGTCTCTTGGTGATATCCGCCAGGATGAGTGCAGTTTCTGTAGTCAGGTTCGAACTGGGAGGTACCGAGCTGGGGAAGCTGTTTGCTATCCTGTTTGCCTCACGGGCGTGGGCTTCGGCCACCTGGAGACGCGCAATAGCCATGCCGTGTGAGTTTGCATCATCGTCGGCCAAAGCTTGGTAGTACTGCGCCATCGAGCTCGTGAGGTTGAACTTGCACTGCACCCACCGAGTCAGCATCTCCATGGCGCACTCCCCTTGGATGAATGACATACCTGCACCATCAACAACCACACTTTTTCAAATATGGCCTTGTTGACATTCTCCTGAACCCCCTCGACGGCCTGAGCGTACAGCGTAGCCGCCTGACTCGATAGTTTGGCGAGTAGGCCCACCTTCTTCTGGTCGGTGATCTGCTTTTCCAGGAACGTCTCTTGTGCTTGAGCTAGCATGATGCTGATGAGTGTCTTGACCGTCTCTCTGCTCAGATCAGACGAGGGCGCGTGGAGAAAGTTCTCGTTGATGTAAGTAAACATGCCAGCTGAGGCCTGGAACGAGTGGTAGGCTGTCTTGAGCCCCGCCTCCTCGGTTCGTGTCTGGTGAGCGGCATGGCATGAGAGAACAGCCGAGATATTAAATATGATTGAGGCCTTCTCAAAGGCGAGTGAGTGCTGTGCCGTGGCCTTGTGGGTGAACGCGTCAAACCTGGAACATGCAGCGGTCAGCGCGAGTCTCTTCGTCTGGGGGGTTGGGTGCAAAGGTACCATGTAAACGAGATCTTGATGTGCTGCTCGTCGACGGGGAAGCGGAGATCGAGCAGCTCGAGCTGGCCGTAGTACCGGTACAACAGATCCCTGCCGGCGGTGCTGTCCTTGCCGGCACCCCGCATGTCCTGGCGCAGCCGGTTGAGGGTCGCGCACTCCTCGGCATAACGCTCGGGGTCATCACCGTACGTGTTCTGAATATACGACTTGAGCGGGGTAATCCAGTCGATCTCGTTGGTAGCCTTGAGAGGCACTGATATCATGGGCGCCTGCGCCATTTTGGGCGGCTGGCGGTGCGCAAGCAGAACGGGCGAGGAGGACTCGGTCGTCCCAGCTCTGTCCTGCGCAAGAGATGGGGCTCGGCGGGCGCTGGATGCGGTCGGCTTTTGGAGGGGACGTGTCAGCTTGGGGTCACCGTGTTCTGGAACGGTATGGGCGGAGTGTGAGACGATGGGCGCGGGACGGTGAGGCGGGGTATTGCTGCTGGATATTATCGTTCGCCTCGGTAGGTCGGGTATCCAAGCGAGAGGGTCTGATCTCGGGATCCCAGAGCACTGGGCCAGATGATATATACGCAGGGCGTACGTGTGTGTTTTGGTTCTCAAGTTTCTCGATGTCGCAGGCGAAAGTCGGAGCGATGGTGTCTGCGACCATAACAGGCCGTGCGAGATTCACGGTGCTAATATACCTGACCCGACCTTAGGTTGCGGCGCGGGCGGCAGCTGGGGAGCCTGCAATGACGACGCTTGGGCGTGTACCCTGTAGCCGTGCTGAATCCACCCTAGGGCCTGGGCAGAAGGTGGGACAGATATCGACAACCTGGAACCTTACCTTGGCGCACAAATCGCGGCTACAGGTCAGGCTCGGAACTGAATATCGCAGAGGCTGCAAGGGAACAACGTGAATGGCGAGAATGGCGCCGGACAGGATTTTAGACGCGGGAGTAGAAAAAAAGCGAGCATCGGTCAAGACTGGAGTTACTGCTTTGGGGAATCGTGTTGGTGTTGGTTAGCCGCTGCCGCTGCCGCTGGTTTAGGCATCTCAAGCACCAGTCAATGTGTGGTAGCTATGGCATGGATGCGGCCCTACGCCCATGATACCTGCCATAAACCATCATCCAGTCCTCGGTCCACACACCCACACACACATGGCCGCCGCACCGTCGCCTCCACGACCTATGAGGCCTCGACCTGCCCTCTCGCTCGTCTGCAGACATCCGTAGACAAAGAACGGGCCGCCTGTCTCGCAGCGTTGCGCCACAGAAGAAGCAAAGAGGGCAAGTACCGAGTCGAACCACCCCCAACTAAGCCTCTATCTTCTATCCATTCACAGCTGCCTGGCTGTTGGCTCTGGCAAGGAAATGCAGTGCCAATTAGCCGCCAGAGGCAGCATCGTTGCCCAAAAGAGGCCGAACCTCGACGATTGGGCGATTGTCCTCATCGGACGGAGGCAGCCATTTGACATGGAGCGATGGGGGCGCAGAGACAGACTGAACCAGGCCATGCTCGGGAGGGCAATCCGGCAGGAGTCGTTCTCGTCCTCGCTTTCAGGTTCGTCTCTGTCCGCTTGGTCCCGCGTTGGGCATTCCCTATGCTACAGCAGTCGGGGGGCCCAGGTCGTGCAAGCCTACAATTACCTAGCGCATCGATGTTCCATTTCACATCACTATCACGGGCGTCGTACATGTCCATGTCCCCCCCTCTTGTGCCCATCACTCCAGCCCAGCAGGCTGTATGCCATCCCGATCAACCCCCAACATAAAATCGAGATAACCTCTCGCCATATTTTCCGTCGTGAGCCTCGCTGCCGGCAGTCAGAGACACCTTAAGGCACAGTCTTGCCTTACATCTGCAAGTCATCCTTCCCTTCCCTTCCCATTCCCACGTCCCACCCCGACAGCAAACACAGCTTCTTCCCGGCTCCCTCCCTCGGGAACGGGCGACAAAATCGCATCGGCCGAGTCGTGTGATGAAAAGAAAGATGCTGGGCCATGCTGTTGGCGGCTGCGCGGTCCCAGCCAGTAAGAGCCGCCAGAGGATCGCTCAGCACCATGATTGGCCGGGACGCCCCCCAGGCCACTCTTAAAGAAGCGCCGGGGGGGGCAGCTCTGGATATTGCAAGGGTCGCCTGCGCAGGCTTTCTGCCCAGGGTTTTTAGGGGGAAGGAGGTGGGTGCCGTGAAGATCTTCACCTCCATCTCACCATGTGGCCCACGGCGGCCCCCAGACAGCAGCCTATCCGTATACTACTACACCAGCTCCTTAGGTTTTCTTGCTGGTTTGGGCTAGGATCGCATCGAATGTGGTGCAGCAATAGTAGCCAAAATAAAAACAAGACCAAAAATCGACCAACCCACATCTTGTGATTCAGTCCGGTAGACAGCCCCCAAAGGGCCGCCACAAGTTGGCCGGCCTGGCGTTTTTTACGCGGCCAGTTCTGCGACCCAACCTTGTGTGTCGTGCGTTCCAAGACCTCGGGGCCGGATGGGCCCGCTGTTGTCAGGACTTGACAAGTGTCATACGGCAACCTAGGAAGCCAGGGTAGCGGAAAGCATTCTTGTGGAAGACGGAGCCTAAGAGCCTCGAGAAACCTCCTTATAAACTTGCCGGGCGCCCTACCACACCAGCAATTAAAAAAGTACCCTACAACGCATGCCTGTAAACATACAATTCGCTTTAAGCTGTCCCAAAGGCTGTCCAATCGAAAAAAGCCACGCACGTGGTACTTCCCAAGCCGGCCCGCGTCTGTCCTGCAAAAACCCAGACCCACCGCCCAAGGTCTATACAGGGACAGGCACGCATCGCCCACACACTAACCTGGCCCCCTTTTCTCCTTTTCATTATTTTTGGCGACCGCTTAACCCATGGGGTTAATATTATCAAAGTTCAAGCTGTTCGCTCCATCGGCATTCATCCCGAAAAATTGGAACCTGCTTTCAGTCAGCCCATCATCATCAATCAGATCAGAGTAAGTCCATCGCTCACCAGTCCTCCACATTCAAGTTGGTTGGCACAGGCTGTCCTTGTGCAGAGCTGTTGCTCCAGCTGTCACTCGGACTCTGGCCATCCATCATGGCCGTGTCGAAGCCCACCCCCCAGATGTTATTCCCCTGCTGTCCCTGGAACCCAGCCAATCCGGACTGATGCAGGCCACTGCCACCCTGGAGCGGACTCCCAGCGAGCCCCCTCTTACCTGGTAAACTCTGGCCAAACTGCACGGCGGGATCAATGGGCTGCCCTTGAAGGCTGTGGGACTGCATTTGTGCCATCATGTTTGGGTCGAGACTCTGGTGTGCCGGTGGCGGCGATACATGTGGATACAGAGGTATGTGGGCGCTTTCGGGGAACAGTTGGTCCGGCTGGAAGTTCTCCCAGATCGACTGCGACAAATTTGGCGAGTTTCTAGTAACGAGGTATAAGTCTGGAGGCGTTGCTGGAACTGAAAATGAAGGGTTGAAGGGAGTGGCCGGTCGAGTCTGAGGCCGCGATGCCGTCCCTCCCATAAATGCATCAACATTAGATCTCGCGTTTGGCGACGTGATTGGAGGTGGCATTGCGCTCGGCACCGTTGGTGCCTGGTCCGCCTTGGACAGCATGCTAGGCGTCTGTGGCCGGGAGCGCTCATACGACTCTTGTGGCTGGGGCGTATTCACGCTGAAGTCAATGGCCATCTCGTCGTACTTACGCTTCTGGTCCTGCGCTGCACGGTACTGCTCGAGCTGGGCCAGGGTCTGCTGTGTCTTGCGGTGTCTCTTACCTGCCGCCTTCTGAAGCCGCTCCTCCAGCACCTTGTTTCCAAGGATGGACTCGAAGAGCGTGTACACCATTTTCCCGACAAGCCACACCTTGGAAATATCCTTCAACGAGCTCATGCAAGTCCGTATTCGGTCTTGTGTCACCTGCTGAATTGATAGCACCGGCGACCTCATCTGATACACCAGCATTATGAGGGCCGAGAAAAGGCTGTACACGACAAACGCCGGGCAATATCTTAGTTGATCATGGACGGACAGATTCTCGATAATTGACGTGATCATGCCTGCCGCCTGGAACGCAATATTCCGCGAAGGATACGCCGAGTCTTCGGGAAACCTCGAGGAGGAGCCGCTCGGGGGCATGTGTGCCCGATGCAGCAAGCAGAGAGTGGTGTAATAGTTGGAATGAAGCAGCGCGGACCAAAAGTGATGCCTCGGCATCTCCCAGAATACCAGCTTGGGGCAGTTCTGGAGCCAGTCAGCGAGCGCCATGTCGCTATGCGTCAAGTCGATGGCGTTTTGCCGGCGGCCCTTGGAGGCTACCGAATACTGCTGCGAGAGGACTAGGCCCATAATCTCACATAGTTTGACGTACTGAAGGAAGAATTGGACGTGGATTGGATTAGGGGGGTATTCACTAGGGCGATCCGGCTCGTCCTCAATGAAGTCGTCCTCCGTTAGCATCTCTACATCCGAGTCGTCAAGATTGATATGGCATGGCCGCCCCAACGCAACGGCCACTGATCTGTCCCTGGTAAACAAACTCCACCAGATGCGCTTCCACAACCGCTTGTCGGACTTGCTGAGCTGCGATCCCTCCACACTGCGGTGCATCCCGGACCCCTGAGCCACAATCGTTGCGACGCGACTCCAGTAAAAGACATTTTTGGTAACGTCCTCGGGCCCTTCCCAGTACCAGCCCATCAGGAGAAGCGACTGGACGATCGTCACACGGTCGTCCTCATAGTTGGCGTCGTATAAAGCCTTGGCTCTCTTATAGAACGTGAGCGCAGCCGGTGTTGTCGAGCCATTTGTGTCCTTTAACTTCGGGTTATTACACACACGAGAGCCCGCGAGGAGAACGGCCTGCAGCAGCAGCAATGATGGAGGATTCTTTGGGTCCTTATAAGCCGTCATGAACTTGGTCCGGTTGATTATTGGAACAATTGGGTGCACCCATTTGAAGTACGAGTCGATGAGCTCATCACAAAGAGATCGGGGCGGGAGTAAGAAGGCGCCTCGCTGGTGCAAGATGTCGATCTCGACATTATCGAGGTGGGTCAGCCGGGCCCGAGAACCCCTTATGTTGTCGGGCAGTGGATAGTGGACCACATCGGAAGCACTCTGGCGGTCGTGAACGAGCAGTGTTAGGTTTGACGACTCGCCCATATACGCCACCCTTCCGGCCTCGGTTATGGGTGCCCTTGTGAACTTGGGTTTCATGACTAGGTTCATATAGCTGGCGAGCGTGGCATTATCATACTCCTCCTTCTGCTGCTGCTCCTCCGTGTGCGCGGCCACGGACGGGGTGCCTTCATGTGTGTGGTAAACGGCGGGAGACCGGGTGCCGCTAGGGAACGTGCTCGTGCCGGGTGGGTTCGGATTTGGTGATCGTTCTTCGGTTTCCCCTCGGTCGCTGTGCTCAGTTCAGATCAGTTCATGTAAGCTAGGCGGCGCGTGGAACGGTGAAGCCGAGCGGGCAGGCAGCGGCAGGGTCGGCCGGGATGGCGCAGGCATCGAAACAGGAGCCGGAAGGGGAAAGGGGAAAGGGGAAAAGGCCGGCAACACATTGAGGATGGCAATCGTACCTGTCCGAGTCTTTTGACTGCGCAGTGGTGCCCTGAGTCTTCTTGCGCTTGGGGGTCGGGATGCGACATTCAATCTGGAATGCGACGCAGTTGGTGCATGGGACACCGAGGCTCGCTGCATCGCACCGTACCTATATGGTCGGCGTGAGCATGCATCTTCAGACAGTGGAGGGTTTGGACGTTGCGACAGCGTCATTGAGTGTGTTCGTACCTTGCGGGCATGGCATGTCTGTGGGCGTTGAATGGTCAGCGCGGGACTCCAAGTGAGGGCGGCTGCGCTCCAAGAGCCGAGGCCCAGGCATCAGGAAGAAGGTTCCATCTAATCCACCTTTCACCATAAGGAGGGGTAGCCAACAAGATAAGCAACTTACTTCGCAAGCTCGTGACGCCCGTTGTCTTTGGTCGCGAACGTACCTGGTTAGCGAAAAGTGCCCCTCATTTGCGCGCAGAATCGAACAAACCTCCTAAAGCTCAAGTGGGCGGCAGCCGTCGCGGCCGCCGCTGCTGCCGCAGCCGACATCGCGGCCGACGATGATGTCCCTGCTGGTGCAAATGACAGTTGTGGTGGTGATGAAGACGACTGCTTCGGCGCCGGGGCCTCGTCCGGGGATTTGCCGATGTCCATCTCGGGCGATGGAGAATGGTGTTGTTGTGCGTCGAGGCCGGGGCGCTGCACAGCGAATCTGGACTGCAAAACTGCGATATGGCGGAGCCTGGGTGAGGGATAGGGGCGAAGAGTACGCACAGCAGACCTTGGGGGACGCCGACTGGACGAGTTGTGGCCGATCAAGCCGATGCTGCCGTTGAACTTTCGTGCACTGGGACGTTGTGTGCCGCCACCGAAGCTCCTCTGATCGTCGGTCGGCAGGTTTCCAGAAACTACCTTGCTTGGCTCCTTCAAGCTGGGATACCTTACCTTACAGACCGGAGTATCCGCTCCAATTCATCTCGTGCGGCAGATGGGAGCGGGCGTGGATGTGGTCACCGTAGGTGGATGGATGGGAACCTTGCTTTCTTCTACCCAAAGTTGAATTTGCTGAATCCCCGAGTACCCTCAGTTGTGCAGAGCACTTTTCATTCCCTGCGCGTGCTCTCCTTCCTGGCAGGGCCGATTAATTGGGTGTCAGGAAAGCATTCATGCGAGAACCGGGAAGACGGAAGGGGCCGGGCATCCTTTGGGGACGGGAATGGGGGGGCCTACGGCCGCTGAGAATGCAAGAATTGGGAATGGACTGGATGCCGTGGATGCCTGCCTGCAACCCTAGGATTGAGTCTAGGTGGCCCTCAGGTGGCCTTTTAGTGCACAAAACGGCTTGGACTCGGCGACTGCGATGGCTCGTCGACTGCCCTATCCAGGATGTTGTTATAAGCCCCCCCCCCCCCGCCTTGGCCCCTTTCCGTCTGCAGTCTGCTACTACCTTACCACCTCCATCCTAACGTCGCGAGAGGCAAGCACGGCAAGGCAAGGCAGCAGGTCGATCGAGTGATTGTAATTTCTTTCTACGAGGTAACTCTGCTAGCTCTAGCCCTTTACACACACAAAAAACTTATGGCGCTCCTCTTTGATCCTTCGGCCGGCCATTTTTCATGGGGTCGTGGTCACTGGCCCTTGCATGACGAGATCCATCAACCCCTCCTCGAGCGCGAGACTCGGGAGCGTGGGCGCTGGCATGTGAAGGAGCCAGGCGGATCCGTCTGCGTTCACTCCATAGGCCTGCGATTAGTTACTAAGACTGCCAGGGCTCTTGGTTCTGGCTAGTTCAGGCCGCGAGCTGGTTGGCCCATACCAGCTAGGGAGGAGAAATCTCGGTTGATCTTTGGCCACTCCAAGCTCTCAAACGTCGGGAGATTGCGAGTCCCATCGAGAATCTGGGGGAATCGTGTATATTTTCTTTTCTCGCAAAGGTGCGACATTTTAGCGCCGACACGTGTAATGCCTATCATATGGATGCGGCGGTATCCGCATTCGGTGTCTTTGACCGGTCGCACCTCAATCCCTCGAAATGCTTCGCGGGCTGCTCAGACTTACACTAGCTAACTCACCGTGCTCTGGCTTGTGGTGTCACGCAGCACAAAACTCGGGTATTCACGGATACTGGCAGACACGCGGTCATGGGAGATGGTATCTTAGGTCATGGCGGTTCGCGGCCAAGCTACACAGTCCTTTGGCGGGTTTGTTAGAACTAGTCTTGACACCGGCCACTCTCAAAGTCACCAAGCCTGGTTGTGGTTGGCCTGTCATAAAGCTTGTCCCGCTTGCTAATGCAGTACAACCGTGTTTGATGTTGCCCCTGTTGGCGCCATGTTGACAATTCCATTCCACGCAGTAATTCCACATGTGTGTTCCTTGAAGTGTCTGATGAATCGCTCCCATTTTTGCTGCCTGTATATCCCTAAAATGCGTCTATGTTGTTACATGATATATCCACGAAATTACTCCGGCTTTGTGGCAGCAGGTAGATCATCAGCGGTTCCGTTGACTTTCTTCACCTCCGTCTCCGCTGCCGCACCGTTCACAGCCGTCTCTGTCACCTCGGGACCTGCCACCTCAACCCCCGCGATAAACATGGCACTCACTCCCTCTAGCAAGGCCACAAAAATGCACAGCAGACTGGCAATGATAAAGTGGCTGATGGTCGACCCAATTTCCAGCCACGAGCCCTCGTCCTTGACCACCCAGAAAAAGTAGAGTGTCAGGATATCGCTGATAGCCATGACCACCATGAACAGCGCCGACGGCGCAACACCGAGCCGCTTGTTCAGAATCCCCAGGTTGGCCGAGATCAACGCGAATGGGATCATGAGCTTCAGGATCAACAACGCCCCCTGGGAAAAGGGATCAAAAACCGGGATTAGCCGGGATACACTTTCGAGACTAAACGCTGAGACCGAGGCTACGTTGCCCGTGCTGAAGAAGGCCGACTGCAAGAGCACGAAGAAGAAGAGCGCTACGCGGGCATCGTGGAGAGTAAGGGGCCGGAATGGAGAGTCGAGTTTTGGCTCGCCCTCCGACTTCCCTGTTGACCCAGTTGCTACTTTTGGTATCGTGGTCTTGGCGAGCGTAAAGCGGTACGTCGCGAGCTCTAGTCGGACCCAGCTAACGAGGAGCGCGGAGAAGGCCACGTAGAAGAGGCCCTCGTAAGAGATCGTGAGAATCACAAAGGTCGGTGCACAGGTGAGGAACACGACCAAGATCCTGTGCATGTAATGTGTGTTGGGCTGTAGGCGGTACAACAACGGCATAAGAAACGGAGCAACTAGGAAACGGTTAGAATAACCACGGCCATTGTCGATGTATTGAACATACCGAGGACAACCCAGCCCATAACTTGATTGCCGGGTGGCAGTCCCGTCTTAGCCTGTAGCGAGAGCGCGCTAGAGCGAGTGACGACCATGGAGAGCAGCGTAAGGCCAATCTGGATACCCACCAGTGCCCGAGAAATGTGATTCCTCTGTGGCGAAGGCTTCTCCAACCATGTGAAATCAGCGAGGACAAAATCCTCAAACGCAAGGTAAAGTATCCCTATGACGACCATCATTGCGCCGCCAATCAAACTATCCGCAGCAGGTTAGTCCGAGTTACAATCGAGGAATTGCAGAAGGACACACATTAGACTAACGTCCTCAACCTTCATCGCTGGAAGGAGGGTGAAGGTACTCATCGCGGCGCACGAGAGAAACCAGGCGACAGATAGTGCAGTATGTTTTTGGAGAAACGAGAACCCGTAGGCTACTGGCCAAAAGGCACCGAGAATGAAGAGGATTGTTAGGACCTCACGGTGAATGTATCCCAAAGCCTTGAACAGTTAGTCTTGCCGTAAATTGGAAGGGCGGGATGTTGGATGTGCTCACCAGTGACACGATGATTCCGACATAAATGGCACAGTTGAAAAAAAGGCCAACTACGCTCGCTCCTGAATCTATGTGGCCAAAGAGATGTTTCCGGCCTTCCACCAAGCTATTCCGACGGGCAAAGACCCCTTCCCAGAAGAAGACTGGAAAAAATGCATATGCGTAGTAGGATATAGGCGACTTTGAACTGAGAAATGATGCGTAGAGGGCGACCAAGACGGACGAGAACACGAGGCATCCGACCGTCGTCCTCGAAGGCTGCAGGTGTCCATGTAGCACATGCAAGTCAATGACAGTCGTAAGAGCATATGCGATCCAGCCCAGATATCCAATCGTGATGAGAGCCCGCAAAAAGAGCCAGTCGTATGTCTGGAGATATCTCAGACCGCCAAGGCCGACTTTCATCAGGGCAGCCGCCTCCTCGATGGCTTCCTCCAAGTTTCCGGCCACAATGAGCTGCCGAATATCCGCGACTCGGCGTTCGGGTGTCAAACCATTCTCGCTCAAAGGCCGGTAAGGTCGGTACCGTAGCTCGGTCGATTTCTTCTTTTCTTCTTTGACCCGGTACTGCTCCAAGATGCCTTGCGCATTGACCAGCGAGGCCTCTGCTTTCTCCCGGATATCGGCAGCGAGGAATGACAGGGGCAGTTCGCCGACCGAGTTGGTTGGGAACTCGACTCCCACGAGATATGCCATAAGAGCCGCCACGTCAGCTTGTGCAACATCATGCCTCCTCACATGGTCAAGATTCCAATCTGCAGATAACTCGTCATGTCCTGGGGCAACCTTTTCGGGATATAGCTCAGGCTTGGCAACCCCTGACCCCCAAGCAATTAGAGGGGTTCGAGTATTGTTAGGATGGCCATCGCCGTGGCTGCCCCAGTCGCTCATACCATGGTCGGCAGTGAATACGAAAGCCGTCCTGTCATCGGAGTAGAAGGAATCGATCAGTTCGGTGATCTCCTGGACCCCCTTGTCGACCACCTTGAGGTTGTGAAGGTACTCCTTTGAGTAGGGCCGATAGGAGTGGCCCGTGGTGTCCAGACCCAGAAGGTGGAGGAAAAATACCACTTTATCCTGTTTGAGCGCATTGTAGAGCGTCTTGTTCCGTTCCGCCTCCGCGAAGAATTCCTTGACATGATCGAAGACCCAGTAGTCGAGCGCAACGGCATCAGAAGAAAAGTCCTCGAGCTCTGCGCCGTATGTAAAGGCATCAACCCTCCCTGGGACGGCTCCCTGCTCGAACATTGGCAGAATATCGGGGCTGCCCCAGCTCCATGTGTGCTGACTGCGGTTGAACAGGCTGTCGAAGTTCACCGGGTTCATCTTCCAGCCTGTGGTGACGGCCGATACATCTTCGTAGAGACCAGCAATGAGGGCAACGTGGCCCGGTCGAGACTCGGTCGGTACACGTGTGTGGGAGACACCGAAAGTCCCATGTTCCAACACCTTGGAACGTAAAAAGGGGGCGAGTGGTCGAGGTGTAAGGTCTTTGTCGGTCTCGGGGTATGGCTCGGGATGCGCCTGAAATGCCTTGTCGGCGCGCAGTCCGTCTCCTATGAGAGAAACATCGTCAGAAGGCGCATGGCGCATAGAATAGGAGGCTTGATACCAACATACCTACAAACAGAACCAAGCGACTGGCGGGGGGCGCACTAGTCGTCGGCCTCTCGATCGCGAACAGGCGCATCCCAGAGACGATGGGACTAACGAAATATATGTCAAAAATCGAAAATATGTACACGAAGTGGAAGATCAAAGCGATCGCCATGAATCGCGCTCGTGGGAAAGACGCCATGATTGCCGGTGCGCCGGGGTGACTGCGACTCGAAATGGAGTCGACAGGTGGAGGTTGATGCAAATGCTGCAAGGAGCTGTGTTGATGTTCAGCATATATCAAGCGAAACAGGCAATCGGATTAGGGCGCAATCCATGGCTCGCAGCACTAGAATGAGTGGAAGATATGGATGCCGTCTCGGTATTAGGGAGAGGAAATGGGCAAGTGAAGGTATGGGCGCAATTGGGGGAGTTTCTGTATTCTCGTGGTTCATTAATCTAAGCTCGCAATGCCACGCGGGCAGATTGTCCTCCAGGGTTCTCGTGTTTTTTTCTGGGTCAAGCCGCAGGGGCAAGCTAGGCTTTCCAGACAGAATAGGAATTTGGGTTCTGCAACTGCCAGCGTGGAGGGAAGGAGGAGAAGCGCCGATTGGCTGTAGCTCGATTACCATCTGGCTGTTTGAAAGTAAATTTTGCTGTCTTCACGTTAACTCGGGCACTGCAACCACTGTAAAAGTAAATGCGGGCCCACCTGGCTTGGCGTGAAAAGAACGTGACTTCGCGGCAACTCAAAGCTTCCAACAACCACGACGCGCCCCATAGGAACGAAACCACACCACTAGCGACATCACGCTTGACGTGCTTTTGAATCTCTTGACAGTCGATGCGCACTCAATATGGACGCCGGAGCAGCCTACATGAAGTTCTTGGCGCAGGGTGTCCTCCTTGATTCCAAGGTGGTAAGTCACGCCGCGGCTCGAAGACCGCTGAACGTCGTGACTGACGAACGTCGTGACTGACAAACGTCCAGGTCACCTTTAGGGAGGTCTCTCGCGCCTTACATGTCCACAACAATACAGCAAAACAGTACGCCACCCTCTCCCCAGCTACCAGTCATCTGCTCATTACCCCTAGGATGCTCTATGATTTTCACAAAAGTGAGAATGAAAAACGCCCTGGTGCTGTCTATGTCACGTACGTCGTGTTTGGGACCAAAAAGAAGCCAACGGAGCATCGCAATGGCGCCGACGATGATGTGGAGATGACGAGCTCCATGCCAGACAGTAGCCCAGGCGATGTAATAGCACAGGCTTTCTCACTTGACCTGATTCCCGAAGAGCTGCTCGAAGGTTGTGACATCCGCAGGCTTGTAATGTGGCTATGCTAACTCCGCGCCAGATGCCCTCGAAGACTATGAAGAAGTTCGGTCAATCCACGTCTACAGTGCTGCGGCCCATTCCGCAAAGGTGGGTGACTCTTTACGCTGTAGGTGAAAATAATGGCTAATGAAACCCTAGGATATGGCTTTGCTTGCCGACACAGCTCAGGAGGCCCATGGCAGTCGCAATGGTGAAGACAACTTGAGCGGGGACCGGGATTATGTGATAACAAATCCATCGGTACGCCGGAGAGAGCGGAAAGGGGCTGCAACAAATGTTGCTGCCACTCCAGCAGGGACGAAAGTCACCAGAAAGGAGATTAAGTCGGCATTCTCCAAGCCCGCACCAGCACCATCAAAGCTTAAAGAAGAGGTGAAGGCATCGCAGCCAGCTCCGGAGGCCGAGAAGGCCTCATCTTCAGCACCAGCCAAGAAGCCCACCCCCTCTCTGAAGCGTGGGGGATCTGCCAATTCGGGCATCATGCAGGCCTTTTCCAAGGCTGCAACAATGGCCAAGAAGGAAAAGCCTACTTCGCAACCTGCCACACCCAGCGGCGATGATTCTAGCGTGCAGCCCATGTCAGACGATGGGGAGGACGACTCTGAAATGCCGCAGCCAAAAGCACGGGCTGGCACCGGCAGGAAAAGCAGAAAGGAGCGCGAGGAAGAGTTGAGACGGATGATGGAAGAGGAGGATGAAGATGAAGAGGAGGAAAAGGCTCCTTCACCCGAGCCAGAAGAAGAGCCACCAGCGTCACCGCCTGCAAAGGAAGAACCGGCGGAGATTATGACGACGACCAGCGATGGCCGACGGCGCGGCAAGAGAAAGATCATGCGGAAAAAGCAGATCATGGATGACCAGGGTTATCTTGGTACGTACGGGCGCCTTCTCGTCATGGCGCAAGTGAGCTAACCGTTACTAGTCACCATCCAGGAGCCAGGTTGGGAGTCCTTTTCTGAGGATGAGCCCGCACTGCCACCGAAGAAAACAACAAGTTCGGCACCCCCAGCGCCAGCTGCAAAGGGGAAGAAGAGCGGACCCAAGGGGAACCAGGGCAGCATCATGTCCTTCTTTTCCAAGAAGTGATGGAAGTCATATTCATGTGACTTGGCTGCTATTTCGGATTGAGCAGATCAGTCACAATCTCGAGAAGAAAATCTAGTACCTGTTTTTGTAGCCCTTCCCGTTACGTATCGATCGAGCTAGGGGGGGGGCCAAGGGGTCGTCGCAGCTCTGGATTCCCCCTGGGGTAGAGGAGTGAGGCGTGACCTAATGGAATAGAGTCGTGAGTTCCAAAAAATAAAAAATAAAATTTTTTATGGGAACTACTATTAGTACCTCTTTGGTTACTCCAAAGAGTTAGAACTAGCGAGTTATGGCTAGTTCTGGTAGCTGTGTATCATACAATTAGTGATCCTGGGTGGTCAAGTATTTGCACCATCAAGAGCCGTGCTAGTTCAATGCCGGTTCCAACGGTCAGCCTCGTAAGTCACAGCGGGTTTCCCCGCAATCTAGGTACCTAGTCGGGTGGCGTTGATCTCCACGCGGTACCCGGAACCGCCCCGTCAACCTAGCGTGCCGCTGTAGTTAGTGTACCTCAATGGCGTCGACCAGCAGCGGGATTGTAGCACGAGCTCGAGAC
Organism: Lasiosphaeria hispida; assembly: GCA_033439745.1. Taxonomy (NCBI): domain Eukaryota; kingdom Fungi; phylum Ascomycota; class Sordariomycetes; order Sordariales; family Lasiosphaeriaceae; genus Lasiosphaeria; species Lasiosphaeria hispida. Next base: position 4,140,326 of record JAUIQD010000004.1, read on the forward strand.
CACTTCCCTTGACCCAACACCACTCGGTGTAAATCTTAAATCTGCTCAGAGCACCTGAGCCGCCCATACCTATACCTGCAGAGTGTAACACTCCCGCTGCCTTGCCCACGATCCATATTCCCACGCTCCACTCAATTGAATCTGCTCTGTATTCTGCCGTGCGCTCGCTAGCCCGACGTATCCTGAGAATGCCGTCGATGGTGTTCGCAATCTAGGCGAGCTTGGGAGCTCCTTTCAACCGCTTTCATTCGCTTTTCCCCACGCACCCGCCACGTCGACTTGTCACACTCCACGATCGCCGTCCACTACAGACGAAGCGCACGGCGCCAGCCACACAATGGGGCTCCTTTTGGGGACGTTGCTGCTCCTCCCGCTGCTGGCGCACATACCAACATCGGCCGCGGCATCGGATCTCGTCTGGGACGCCGACACGACCGAGAAGCCATTGACCAACGCCGAGTTCGACAAGGCGGCCTGTCCTGACTATGCGCACTACGCTGAATATTCACAGTGAGTACGGTTCGCATTGGGACCGCAGCGCATGCTAACCTGGACGAATCAGCCGCCCCTTGAGCAAGGGGCCGCTCGCCCTGCCCTTCCAGCGGCCTGATCCACGGTGCCGGACGTTCTACTCAGACGTGATCGAGAAGGTCATTAGCGAGGTCACGTCGCGCATGAAGGACCCTGACCTTGCGCGACTGTTTGAAAATGCCTTCCCCTCGACGACAGACACCACGGTCAAATTCCACACAAACGGCAAGGATGGCAAGGCAAAGAAGAAGCCGTCGCGTAACCGCTGGCCTGGGAGCGGTATGTTCGCCGACGAGGGCGAGTGGGAAGGCCCACAGTCCTTCATCATTACGGGCGACATCTTGGCTGAGTGGCTGCGCGACAGCACCAACCAGTTGGCCCCATACCAGGCATTGGCAACGAAGGACCCGGCCATATTCAATTTGATCCTCGGCGCCATCAACACCCAAAGCGAATACGTCATTGAGTCACCGTACTGCAATGCCTTCCAGCCGCCGCCAATCTCGGGCCTGCCCGTCAGCCTGAACGGGCAAGACGACGCGGTGCACCCGACGTACGAACCCAGTGCCGTCTTCGAGTGCAAGTACGAGCTCGACTCTCTCGCCCACTTTCTAGCGCTGGGCAACGAGTTTCACAAGCACACCGGGAGTAAGGAATACATGAACAAGCGCTGGTACCGGGCCATCGAGACCGTGCTCGAGGTGCTTGACGCTCAGAGTCGTAGCACATTTGACTCGACGACGGGGCGGTACCGCCAGAACGAGTACACCTTCCAGCGGCGCACCAACACGGGCACCGAGACACTCAACCTGGCTGGCATCGGCAATCCCCTCAACAACGGCACCGGTCTGATCCGGTCCGCGTTCCGCCCGAGCGATGACGCTACCATCTTTGGCTTCTTCATCCCCGCCAACGCCATGATGGCCACTGAGCTGAAGCGCACAGCAGCCGTGCTCCGGTCTACGGGCGCACGCGCCGACGCAGGCCTAGCCAGCACGATCGAGAGTTGGAGCAAGAACATCACGGCGGGCATATGGGAGTACGGTATTGTGCCCCACCGCAAGTATGGCGACGTGTTTGCGTACGAGGTGGACGGCTATGGCAGCTCGCTACTCATGGACGATGCCAACTACCCCAGCCTACTAGCCCTGCCACTGATGGGCTTTGTGGAGAGTGACGACACCACGTATCAGAATACGAGAAAAATGCTACTCGAGAAGTCGAGCAACCCATACTTCCTACAAGGGCGGGAGTTCAGGGGCATCGGTGGCCCGCATATCGGGCTGCAGAACGCGTGGCCAATGAGCTTGCTTGTGCAGGTCCAGACGTCAGACGATGATGATGAAATCAAGGAGTGTCTGAAGCTCGTGCTCAAGTCCAGCAAGCTGGGGCTGATCCACGAAAGCGTCGATGTCAATTGGCCGGCGTCTTATACCCGTACGTTTCTTTCTTGTCCCAAACCTGGGAGTTGCAAAGTGCTGACAAACTGTTTACAGGGAGTTGGTTTGCGTGGGCAAACGGGGTATTTGCAGACACGATATTAGACCTTGCAAAACGCAAACCTCATCTCATTTTCAAAGAGGCGAAGCGGTATGACGTATAGGGCTGGTAATGATAAAGGGATGTTTGCATTGATCTGGAAAATACCGAGGGACATGAGGAATGATGTGATGGAGCGCAGCGCCCGAGGCATTGAGTGGCCTTCTCCACGAAAGTTATTCGGGGCAGTGCGATCCGTTTTGTACAATGCATTGCGTAGATATACCAACGATACGACTTGGTCTTGAATGTTGCAATAATTAACAGTGCTGGGAACACAGATCACCAAAAAGTCAATACAGGACTATATTCTACAACTATCGCTATACCATGGCTAATTCTGGTGTCTTTTCTGAATATCAGAAAACCACTCTGTCTCGGACATGATGAATATGGGGCTGTGATCTCGGAATTTGCCAAGCCAGAATCATGACCGCAACTCTGCCTCAGTTCTGTATCACTAAAGTTGGGCCGCCGAAGCCCCTGATCACAATCTTTGTCCCGCCAACCATGATTCGCCGCTCTGAATATCATCTTGTCGGTGGTTTCCTAAACGCTCGAGATAAAGCCGAGCCACCAACCAGAGGATGCCCCATACTCAAGCCTTTGGTCGCAGAAGCTTGTCCGGACCCCAGTCTGAGTTCTGCTTGACCAGTTGGATCCACTCCGCCTTGGTGGTGATGCCAGCGGGAGCAATACGCCCGAGGAACTTCCGCAGTAGATTGCCCAGCGTGATGCCATCCGGGTGGGTCTTCATAGCCGCGACAATCTCCCACGCCTCAATGGGCGCGCCGAGCTGGCTGGCTGGCGGAGGGGATCCACGCGGCGTGGATGATCCACCCTTGGTAGGAGAGATGCCACCTTGGGTGCTGTCTAAAAAGGGGTGTTAGTGCGCGATTGCGAAGGTTGGGATGTGTTGGCTGGAGTTTGTTCGAAACGTACTAGGTGGTGCGGGACTACCAGCCCGCGAACCGGAGGGTGTGCCACTTGCTCCGGTCCCTGACTTGATCTTAATTTTCTTCTTCAGCTTCAGGCCACCATCCGACCCCTCGCCGGCCGTAGCTTCGCCATCGCTCGTGGCGCCACCCACTCCCTTGGGACGTCCAGGGAGTGGAGTGGCGGCACGGCTATGAACCGTAGAGGTAGCAGCCTTTCCTATCTTGATCTTCTTACGAGTTGACTCGTTCCCGCTTGACTCGGACAGGTTTGGAGAGCCGGGTCGCTTCAGCTTGCCCTTCTTTGAGCCATCGGTGCCCTTAGCCTTCCCAGATGGCGTTGAAGTGCCCTTGGAGGCTGTACCAGAGGCACTCGCATCTTTTGTGTCCGATGGCTTCTTTGAGTCCTCGTCCTTTTTGTCTTCATCCTTCTTCTCGTCCGTCTCAGATTCAGACTCCTGATACTTGTCAGTACACTTGAAGCAGTCAAGGGTGCAAAGTTACGATGCTTACCGAGGAGTCTGTAAACGGGTTATTGATTGACGATTCGGAGTCATTATCGTAGTCCATGGCATGCTCCAGCTTCATGAGGCTTTTCTTGGTTTGCTTGCCCATCATCTTTCGCTTCAGCTTTTCAAGTTGCTGCTCCCTTTCTTCTTCATCAACCTTCTCCTCCTCTCCCTCACCGAAAAGGTTAGCAGCACCCTGTTCTCGTCGGATACGACTTTTGGTATCCTTAGCGTCCTCGTCATCTGCCTCGAAGCCAGGGGTTTCGTCGTCGTCCTGGAACTCATCTCCGGACATGTCAAGTTCGTAATCATCCTGTCTCTCAGTCTTGGGCGCTGCTCTCGATGTTGCGCTCTCAGTCTTTATACGAGCACGCCCGCGCAAAAACTGGCGGGTCTCGTCCTTCTCCTTCTCCAATATAGCCTTCTCGGCATCCACCATAAGCCATCTTTTCGTAACCTTAGTTGTGTGCATAAGGTTCTCGGCATCATCCAAAGAGAAGGTCTTGAACTTGGGCTTTTCATCGAATTTGTAGAACCGCTCCAGAGGAATCATTCGGAAGTTTGCCCCGTCAATAACCAGGGCACAGTTGACATCCGAGAGACCAGCGACGTACGAGCCAACCCATACACCGGCCTTTCCCTCCGCATCCTCTAAATGCCAGGGGAGTGTTTCCTCGTAGCGAAGACCCGATTGCTTCTTCTGCTCATCAGTATTCCTTCCATAGAACGTCGAGACTTTGTCTTTCTTGTTGTTTTGTTGCTTTGCCTTCGCCTCGGCGGCAGCCTTGGACACGGGTGCAATCTGGGCCTGATCCAGCGCGCGCTGGGCTTCCCGGTCCAATTTTTGCTGTCGGGTTCGTTCCGCTTCGGCGTCATCTGCTAGGTTACCAGAATCAAATTCCTCCTTGGCAATAAGTTTATGAGCAGGCGTCTGGCGGGGGTCTCGGCGGTGCAATGTCACTGGACGTGGAAATTGATCCTGGTTCGTCACGTCTAGAGAAGTGCTCCCCGTCTTATCCGGCTTGTTCTTGGTTAAGCGCATAATATGGTGGCGGATTCCTTCCATGAGGGCACGCTTTGTAGTAACCAGAGGAAACTCTTGATATTCCGCTGGCGGCTGCTCGCTCCACCCTCCATTTCTGGCCCGCTGCGCCTCGAGCTGCATCAGCGCCGCCTGCTGTCTTTGGTTCCTAGCCTGAGTCAGGCCTATAGAGGGTTTGTCATTTGCAGCTGGAGGTCCGGTTGGTCGCGAGGTGGCTGACCCTTGCACAGGTCTCTTTCGCTGGACTAGTGGGTCGACTTTGGGCCTTTTTCGGAGCAGCGGCTTTCCAGCGGGCGGGAGTTTGGGGCCGTTGGCCCCTCCGGGAGGGGGCGCGCTCATTTCGCAAGGGGTTATATCTATCGGGAGATGGCGAGTTGGGCGATCAACAGACAGCGGCGTGTCTGCGAAGCAGTCGGGGCTGGCGGATTAGGTGATGCGCGTCATCTAGAGCCGGGCATGGGAAGTCCGCAGCACTCGTTCGTTTGAGAAAAGTGGAAGAATCGTCGTTGACGGTATCAAGGTGCAGTTTGCCAGGTTTTTGACACGGCGCGCTCGGGATGCGCGGTGTCGCGAGGAGTGCTGGACTTGTGAATGGTAGGTGAAAGAAGGTTGTCAAGGACGATTGCAGTCGGCCAGGAAGACAAAGCTGGGACCCACAAAACGAAGGCAGCCGCAGCCGCATCCTAGTGAAAAGCGGCTCAGACTGAGGCGAGCGCACAGACCATCTGCATGCCGCCTTTGCGCCTGCCTCAGGTCGGTTGACAATAGGCTTCTAACTCATTCAGGCAAGAAGCTACAACCGGAGACGTGCCTACCTTATACAACACTCTCCCAAAACCCAGCACAATGATAAATCCTCGTATCGCAGGGCATATTCAACATCATTTCAACATCATACATATGGACCTAGGAGGCTCCAGGTACCCGCCTTGAACACCAAGTACTGCGACCACTTACGAAGAGCACCGGCGCAGGTATATCACTGCCTCCATTGGGGTTCGAACATTTGGTGGCAGAGGCACCATTTCAGTTGGTCAACAGCCAGCTCTATCAGAAATAAAATCTACTTTACGACCGTTATAAAATTCTACAAAGTTTGTTGGGCACGAGGAAGTCTATTAGGATTCCTCCTTTCAGCTGTCCTGTCGGCAGAACTGCATACCCTAATTATTCAATAATTTTCCATGTAAATTAAAAAAATTGTCTGATTGTTTTAAACCAAAATTTCTTGTATTAATGTAGAATATATGAAAGAAATGCCATACTACATGAATGCTTGCTGCTGTCTACCTTAAATTGAAGTCCGTAACTCGATGCTTAGACACCTCCACGTCTCCGGTCGCTCCACTGACGTACAGCTTTACCCCTGCCCACAACAGCCAATCAGGCCGCTTAGCTCTCTCCCCACAGTGGGCTGGGGAGCAATCAGATTTGCGCCCAGCTTTTGGTTTGATCTTCAGCTCCAACAGCTCCCCTCTCAGTGAACCAGCATTGGATCGAACCAGCTGCGGCGCAGCATCAAAGGTCTGGTTGTTGCAACACTCGATTTCCACCCACTCCCATTCGCGTCAAATCCGCGCTGGCTCATGAGCTATCGACACGTCCACCAACTTTCTGCCTTGTTGGGAGCCTCTTCAGGCGCAACACTTACTAGAAAGTCCAGCGATTGCAGGAAGCGCGTCGCAGGTCAGAGGTGAGGGGCACGAGGATCCACACCAGGGAGGCAATGGGACCACCTGTTTGAGAAACTCCATGCAGTCGCTTGCATTTACGTCTCCCTCTATTCAGATCAGTCTCGAAGGGCTTTCTTCGCTACCGTCCTCGTCTCTCAGCTGCAATTGGAACATCCTCTATTTCAATCAGTCAACACCCCCACTAGTGTCGTTGTCGTCATTGCTGCCCCCTCTTCCTTTTCTTGGCGTTTGCTCGTTTGCCCGGCGCTCAGCGACGGCTGGTTTAACCTGCCAGGCAACCCAAGCACGGCACAACAAGTTGTGATCTCCTCCTCGTCATCTTCCCTTCTTCGTCATATATTCCAAGCTGCTCCATGATGGAGGGTTCTCAGGAACAAGGCGATGCCCTAGAGGACCGTCTTCGCAACATGATTCTTCACCACTCGGATATGGAGGTGACACCGGAGAGCCAGGGCATTGCCCCTTTCGGCGACCAACCTTTGGAAATCCCACCACCTTTCCCATCAAGGGGGATGGATGCCACTCAGTTCGTTCAGCCCTTTGGCGCCCTCGACCAAGCTCCTGCCGGCTCAAAGACGCCCCGGAAACGCATGAACCAGGCCCAACGTCGCCAAATGTCCGCTCAGTTATCTATTCCCATCGACACTCGACCTCAAAAGTCCCAGTCCGCCAGGGCATATGTTAGCCCTCCGGCTTTCCCTCATCACCAATACAGTCACGGAAACCAGCACAGAGCTCAACGGCCGCACTCTGCTACTTTTCGCCCAGCTAGCCAAGGGAATGCTATGCCCAATGCTCCTCCAACGGGCATTCCCTACCCGCCACATGGCAGGCACCATCCATCCCTCTCGTATCACGGCCCCATGTCTTCTCCGGGTGAACACTTCGATTGGCAACAATCTCAACCCCCCACCCCCTTCAATGCCACATCGCCCAGGTCCTCAAGACACAGCAACGCTCCTCCCTATAACAACGCCCGGCTGTACCATCTTCGCCCCGAGGAGCTGAAAGCCCAAACAGATCTACTCGAGGGACTCTGCAACACGGTTATTGCAGGTGCTGAGATCGAGACCGCCGACATTATTGAAAAGGAGAGTTTCCGCGCCAAGATCGAGGAAGTCGCCCAGTTTGCAATTACACAATATGAGAGGGAGGTGAACGGCATGCATAACTTCCCCCCGGCCAGTGTACAGCTCAAGTGTTTCGGAAGCCTTTCCTCTGGATTTGCAACCAAGGCTGCGGATATGGATCTGGGCCTCATCTCACCCCTGTCCCTTATTCAGCCCGATGCCCCAGGTTCAGCAATTCCTAGGCTTGTTGAGAAGGCCTTCCTCGATATGGGCCTTGGAGCGAGGCTTCTCACGCGCACAAGAGTTCCAATCATCAAAGTGTGTGAAGAGCCGCCCCAGGTACTCAGATTAGACCTTTTGGATGAAAGAGCCAAGTGGGAAAGGGGACTGACGGATGATGGTGACGAGGATGAGGCTCACGAGGAGGCGGAGGCAAATCCGATTGATGACGTTCAACCCCATGACTACAGACAGCATGCTCATGACCACCAACCCTCGCCAGGTCTAGCACGGGATGGATGCAAGCCGGAGCAAAAGTTTCGCTCACTCAGACAGAGTGAAAAAAAGAACCTGTCGAGTTACTGCGGTGCTGCCAAAGGATTGCTTCGCAAGCTTGGTGGTCGCGACTTGACGAACTCGAACGTTGTAGACTTCAAGAAGGACGACTTTCAGTTTTTGAACGAGTTTTCACTCGCATTCGTCGAAGGGCTTGCGGATGACAAGCTCCGCGATCGGTTGCTAAGATACAAATCTCTGAACCGATATGATCTCACTGTGCAGCCCAACAACCGTACACTACTTGGTGTACACACACAAGTGGAAGGCGAGATGATGGCCATAATCTGGGAATCTCGTGAGGTACACGAGAAAGATGACGTTCAGGAGCAACAGGCACAGCATTGGGTTAGAGCCTGGAAGTTGCTCGGAGACAAACCCACGTATGGCCTTGACCCAATGGGCTATGCCAAAGAACTTCAGATTGCTGTTGATCAGCTAAAAAGGATTCCTTCCATTCAAGTCATGCTTCTCTCTCAAAACCAGCACGAGTCGGCCGCAGTGTATCACTCAAGAGCTATCCGCCTGATGCAAGAGTTGGGTTGCCATGACACACCTTCCAAGGACAACAAGGTTCTTCATGTTATTATCCGCCACTATACTCAGGGCATCACGGTCGAGCAGATCCGCCGAGAGGTTGAGGAGTTTGCAAATTCGCGACCACAGGATATTCTTACTCTTCGGACTGTTGCCAGAAGACACAAGAGTCTTCAACTTGCCCAGGAATTTGAGAGAGGTCTTGAAAAGGGCCTCTATCCCGAAAAGTACAATACCCACATCAAGGCATACATCAGCAGTCTGCGATCACCAATGGCGAGGCCTTCACCGTCCGATCCCCATTTTGATGTCGTTGTTCCTCTCTCACCGGAAGCCGCCCAAGCTATATCCGAAATACGGTTGCTTGGTGACCCATCAAAGCTCTCACCAAATCAACCTCGTGATCCCTATCGGGATCGTTTGGAGTTTCCAAAATCTGGAGTCGGTGTACAATGCGATATCAACTTCTCAGCCCACCTTGCATTGCAAAACACTCTTCTTCTGCGGTGCTACTCACACTGCGATCCCCGCGTTCGGCCGCTGGTTCTTTTCGTCAAACACTGGGCCAAGACCCGGCGCATCAACTCTCCTTACCGAGGCACTTTGAGCAGCTACGGCTATGTTCTTATGATGTTGCATTATCTTGTAAATATCGCTCAGCCATTTGTTTGTCCGAACTTGCAGTTACTGGTTTCTCATCAGCCCGAGCCGAACCTCACTCCTGAACAGATAGAGGAGACCGTTGTTTGCAAAGGAAGAGACATTCAGTTCTGGCGCGATGAGGCTGAAATCCAGCGTCTCGCTCGCGAGAATGCTCTGAACCAAAATAGGGATTCCATCGGCCATCTCCTCCGGGGATTCTTCGAGTACTATGCCCAAAACAACCAAATGAGTACGGTTCAGTGTCGGGGTTTCGACTGGGGACGCGACGTTCTTAGCCTGCGTACCCACGGAGGTTTGGTCCCCAAGCAGGACAAAGGCTGGACCGGTGCCAAAACTACGATTGAAGTGAAGTCCATACCCGCTGCGCCAGGTCTAGCAACTTCTACGGAACACGAAGCCAGCCATATACCCAACAACGTTGGTGGACAGCAACCCTCGCCAGGTCCGGGATCGTTTGCGACCGATCAGCCTAGCTCACCCCCCTCTGCTACCGCTGTAGCCGGTTCCCAGGCCCAGATTGCCAGCCAGACGACTCGCGAGTTCAAGGAGGTGCGACATCGATACTTGTTCGCCATCGAGGATCCCTTTGAACATGACCACAATGTCGCGCGTACTGTGACGCACAACGGCATTGTATCCATCCGCGACGAGTTCCGCCGAGCGTGGCGTCTCATCAAGAACGCTGGAAAAGGCGCCCAGCAAGAGGAGCTACTCCAGGACGTTGCCCAGGCGGAGGAGTGGCACGAGAGGGAGCAGTTTTCTCAGTTGCTGGATGAGTTGCATGGGCGTGAGGTGTTGAACTACTAAGTGTATTTACAATGTGGAAACAAGTGTGTGATGGCCTTAGAGTGGCCGGCGTGAGGCAAAGGAATCGCTCCATGTTGCTCGCGAGGGAACTAGCTAAAAGATGAACTGTTAGCGGAAGCTTGTGCAAAGAAAGAAAAAAAAAACTACACAACAACCATACAACAAATGTGCCGCCAAAACACGAAGTGACGGTCCCCAATGGCACTCAGGCGTTGGTACTGTCAGAGTGCCCAAGAAAGACAGCAGAGCCCGAGACTAAAGAACATTAAGTTCCAACCTTCCATTCCCCCAGAAGGATAGTAGAGCCCGAAACAAGGAGAAAGCCTTATAATAGAGGTACGAGTGGTGGTGGTGATGAAGACGTGACAGATCGACAGATAGGATCTTTCATATGCCATCAAGTAATATAGGTGCCTAACTCTCCTCATTAGCATAGCCGCTTGATAGTGTTCAGAAGACTTCTAACATCTATTAAGTCTTTTTGGATAACTACCAGCACCTTTGTCGTACGGCTCTCGTTCTCAAGGAGTAGAAGTTAGGAAAATAATTTTCAGCGGAAAAGTCCATATCATGTAACAATATTAGCAAGTGAAGACCTCCTGTCTGAGGAATATCAAATGAACCCTGCCCGAATCAAGTATGTCAATGTAATCTTGACTTGTCTGAGCAAACGGCTGTACTTGTAAAACTGCCTACTGTAACTCGCGAACTGACACCCAGGAAACAGCGAGCAATCAAGAACACTCAAGAACAGCCTAAGAATAATAATTTTGTTGGACTCCAGCGGTATCCTAGCTATGACACATATTCATTCCTCTACACCAGAATGGCCACTATAGTGGCAACGGTTTAGGGATGTACCGGAGAGTTCTCTTGCCCAATGCCCACCAACCTTGCGGTTGCGACCCTACATGAGTCTGGGCAAAAGGCCTTCTGTTCCGGACAGTCCCAAAGGGACAGTCAATCTACCAACGCTCCGTTAAGAGACACATCCTAGGTTGGACGATGCTCCTGCTGTCCAAATGACAGCATCGTTGGGGGGTAAGGGAAGTGTGATATAGACTGCGGGAGGCAACAAGGTGGGGGCTGGTACTTGTTCTACTATCCGGCTGGGACATCCTTGCTGGAACTTGGTGACCCAGGGGGTAGGAGAGGGACATCCATGATAGCACCACTGATAAGGAATCAGCGACCGGTGCAAACGATTAATTCGGTATCTGACTGCTCGTCCAAGTCTAACCCTCCCCTGCCATGTTGAGTCAAACAGAAATCAAGTGCCCGCATCGCTGAACGCCGCGCTTGTAAGGTCCGCTTATGAGGTTCGAGTTTCCCCACATGCCTTTGTGGTGTCACGGGGAGTTATCCTGCCTACCCAGCAGTGGTCGGCCTCTATCGGGATTCCTCTCTTAACTTGAGACGAGAAAGGTGTAATGAGATTATAAGAAAGTTGGACGCCTTGCGGTATCAATCTCCCATGTGTAAAAACAATGGCGACATTGACTCGCCATAGTGATTTCGACGAATCGCCTCCGCCAAAAGAAAGGAAAGGTCGAGAACGACGAGTTTGCTGGCATTGCGCGCCTTGTCTTCCCGAATCGGGTAGCTGTTGGTCACAACAATGACGTCAATGCAATCGCAGGCCTGCATCTGCTCGAGACAGTCGGCTCCAAACACAGCGTGAGTAGCGATGCAGTAAACCTTCTTTGCAAAGCCTCGCTTGACAACCGTCTCGGCGGCAGCAATCCACGAGCCTGGCTTGTCGATCATGTCATCGACGATAAAAACGGTACGGTTCTTCACATCCCCGACTAGGGTAATCATGTGCTCAACCTTGGGGTTCTTGAGGATTTCCTCCTCCTCATCCGAGCTCGCTGCATCTGCTCCCGTGCCACCCAAAGCGTGGGTGGGAGCAAAAAACGACGACGCATGGGACATTGTCATTGGGTCTTCCTCGGTGATGCTCGCATCTGCTGCGGATGTGGCGGGTGAGGGGAAATCGTCCGGGACGATGTGACCTTGGACCAGTCGGCCGTGGGTCACCTCATGAGCCCGTCGATCGTTATACTCGGGACCATCAAGCTCGGCCTCGTCCAATTCATCAATTGCAGATGATTGTGAGAGAGCGGTTTGTGCCCGAGTCAAGGGGGATCTGGGGTTGTTTGAGGTACGCAAGGGCGGGCCATTAGCACGTCGCGGCGATCCCTGGGCATCCGCTACAGGACGGGAAGGTCTCGATCCGCTGTCCGCAGATGGTATTCCATTTTCGGGCCCCGATGAGTTGGTACGCACCTGGTTACTGATGGAATCTAGCAATGGGTGTCGCTCGATTCCGTCAAGGTGGTTCATGATCATGCTCGCCGTCATGTTGGTGCCTCTTTTCTTGTCTGTCGTGACCATGCCGAAGTTGAGCTTAAGAGCGTCGGCTAAAGACGTGACTCGCTTTGTGCCTCCAGCATTTTTTGATACGACGACGGCTTCTTTCCAATTCGGTACGTTGTGTCGGATCCAGCGAGCAATCAGGGGTTCTGCGTGGAGGTTGTCAACCGGGCACTTGAAGAAGCCCTGCATCTGGGAAGCGTGCAGATCGACCGTGACAACGTGCTTAACGCCGGCGACTCCGAGGAGGTTGGCCAGCATCCTTGCCGTAATTGCTCCTCGATGAGACTTCTTCTTGGATTGACGGCTGTAGGGGAAGTACGGCAGCACAGCTGGAATTGTTGGTCAATTTTGAAACGGTCTTAACCAGGATGCACTGTTAAGAGAAAACGTACCAGTAATCTTGTTTGCGGAGCCTCCCTTACACGCGGATATCATGATGAGCAACTCCATGATGGTGTCGTTTATCTTGGGGCTGCCTGACTGGACGACGAAGACATCCTTCTCTCGAACACTGGTGAGGATTCTGACGCTCGTCTCGCCATTGGAGAATTGCGTGAGCTCAGCATCGGCCGGCGCCATGCCCAAGTTCTCGCATATTTTCCCTGTCAGGGCCGGACAGGAACTGCCCGCAAAGATAAGAGTACCACGCATCTCGCAATAATGTTGCTCAACGAACGTGCTGCGCCTTGGGAGGTTGTGGAAGGACGACCTCGATTTTTTTGGGGGCTTCCCAGTTGTGGTTCGAGGGAAGAGGGCCGAGCACAGACGTTGGGAGAGGAGGAAGGCGGGCGCCTTCAGCAAAACCTTGCTCTCCAATCAATTCTCCTATGAAAGTGGGGCCTGGGAAAAGATGGAACCCGGATACCCGACTTGCTGCTACAAATCTACACGGCTCAGGAACGGGTGCACTCGTCAAGGCTCTGGCTTCAAGCGGCTTTTTGCTCCGTGTTTTGGTCAGGGACTCTGAATAAGGTATGGTGCCCTGATTGAAATTCCGCGACAGGCCTTGTTGCATTATTCTGTTTCAGCGCACCTAATCCACGACTCAGTTGTCGCGATTGGCCTCAATGCGCCTGCAGAATGTGTCGATGCTCCGGAGAGCGGGAGAAGCAAGCAGCTCGGGATATCACTGTCCAATAATTACCTACCCAGTTGTAGTCCAATGAGTGGAGAAAACTCTTGACGACCCTCAACTTTCCCTCCTACAATGAAACCCACTTGAAAACACGCCTTTGATCCAAACCCGAAAATGGGCATTCCGCATCTTAAACGGCTCATGGAGCCATATGCGGAGAAAGAACCCATCAGACCATCATATGTGGTTATCGACGGGCCTGCATTGGCCTACCACATCCTCAGAGTGTGCTCGAGGAAAACGCTAAAGACGAGTCCCTTTGAGCAGCCCTCTTACGAACTCCTGGGAAAAACGACGATCGCATGGCTTGACCAAATCGGTGCATACGGCCTCTATGTGTACATCAGTCCCCCTCTCGCTGCAGCTACACATTTCCAAGACTGATTCCTGCTATTTTCAAGATCGGCTATATACTTTGATGGCTTCCTCCCAGAGTCCAAACGAGCCGAGCGGATGCGCCGTCTCATAGGCACCTCCAAGGACCTCGTCAAATACCATATGGCGAATCTAACCGGCGTCCCGGGGCAGCGTCCTACCTTCGAGGAGAAACCGGTCGAGCTGTTCCCAAAATCCTGGGGAGGCGATGCCAGGGCAACCCCGCCAGCTCCCTCTTTTTTAGTTCCAGCCATCATCGACACCTTGAGGCGGTCCGCGGAATTCGGCCCTCGCACCAAGCTTGTTCCTGGCGAGGCCGATGGATTCTGCGCAGAGAATGTCCGTACAAACGGTGGAATAGTCCTGACTTCGGACTCAGACCTCCTCGTACACGACCTAGGACCAGACGGCAACGTCGTCTTCTTTGCGGATATCGATGTGGACATAGACTCAGAGCGTCTCATTGCTCTTCAGTATCGAATCTCTAAAATTTGCAAGCGACTTTCGCTGAAATCTAACAACGACTTCCCGCGCGTAGCATTTAAGCTACTTGAGGATCCCTATCTGAGCCTTGAACAGGCCGCTGAAAAAGCTAGAAACACTGCCTCGGACACTGATGACTCTGACCGCTACTTGGAGTTCATCAATGACTACAATTCACCAGAAACAGCTCCAAATGTTGGAGTTGAGCATGGTTCTGGCTTGGATCCGCGAGTTTCGGAAATTGCTTTCCGCTGTCTTCCAAACACAGAAATCGGCACGTCTGGTCCGACGGATCGTGCGGATCAGCTAGCTTCCGAAGACCAAAGCCTCGCCATGTTCCTTCCTCCTCTGCTTGACTCTCCTTCGAGGACAAGCGCATGGGAAGCGAGTAAAGACATCAGGCAGCTATCATACTCGCTCCTACGATCTGCTCGGGGTACGGCGATACAGTCAGTATCAGAATTTCGAAGACTTCAGTCTCCATCTTTTGGAACGCGAGTCCAGGTCCCACCCCCCTCTAACATCGAAGAGGAAGCATCGGCGCTACTAAACTCGTTGGCTGCTATCAAGACCAGTGTGGAGAAGGCGGAAGTGTTATGGGTGACACTATCGATTTACCAGGACGTTGCTTTGACTGTAAGCCAAGGCAAGAATCAGCCCCTGAGCCTAGAACTCATTGGCCACTGTGCCGCTGGTATGCTTGATCAGGGTTCTTGGGATTTCCTTCACATGCTCTCCCAGGCACAAGCGACGTACTATTCTTTGAGGATGCTTCGGCAGGTCATAGGCTTCGCGGTACGTGATGGCGGGAGGGATTTTCCCGCTGCGGTATCGAAGCTTGCGAATGTCTTATCGTCGTTACCTCCACTAAGCGACTTCCCTTGTGTTGCGAACTTTGCAGACATGCTTCGTGATTTCAGTGCTCTGGGCGGTCTGGCATGCCTGGCAAACCTCTGCAATGAATACGACAATATTCTGCCCCAGATAGAGGCACTTCAGAAGCCCCTAGTCCCTAAGGGCAAAAGGTCAAAGAAGCGGAAGAGCGAGTCCAGGTCACAGCAGAGTGTTAGGCCTCGGCCGAGTAACCCCTTTGGTATCTTGAGGAACCAGGATGTGTAGAAGCAGGCAAACTCTTGTATTTTAGACGGCTTGGGGAACATGAACAAAGCCGAAAGAAATTTTAACATATTTCACCCTACTCGGAAGGAGCTTTGAAGGGGCGTAAGAGTTGCTCCCCACTTAGGTTCAGAACACCGAGTGTCCAGAACACACAAGCGACATTCACTCACCTTCCTTTGCGCTTGACTGAGATCTCGCCGCGGAATGTTGCTCGGAGCCAACTTGCCCACCCGCTTTTACCCCCGAGCGACAATGAGTACGTCGGTCTCTGATGGTACACACCGGGATATAGGTCTAGTGCATCAAAAATATGGGCCTATAGACATTTACCAAGCCACACTTTCACCATGAAAAATTCACGATAAAGGTCTGTCAGTATTTGCTCTAAAATTAAAGAGAGCAGCAGCTCAGCTATACTCAAATTCTTTAAACAACTAAGCTTAATGTTGCCAACCGGGAAGATCTTGGTTTTGGAACTCGGAGGGTTAGTGAAAGAGTTCGCTTTTTTGTCCAAGATTCCAGGTAATGGCTCCACTCTTATGGCCTACTGAGAGCACAAAAGAAATCTCGGGCACCATTTTCTCAACCGACTTCTTTGGAACACACACAGCTGCGTGGCGCAGTGGAAGCGCGCCGGGCTCATAACCCGGAGGTCGTTGGATCGAAACCAACCGCAGCTACACATTTTGCTAGGTTGCATATTTTTTTGCTCTCTAGCGTAGATGTATACTAGTCTAGTATCATCACCGAGATAAAAAATGAGTGTAGCAGGAAGGACATGCTTGTCAAGCCGATTATTTCTGGCAACTTGTTTGTTTTCTCTTCACTCTAACTTGAACCGCTCCATAAGCTGTCCCAATATTCCTCACCCCCTGCAACGTGAGAGTTTCTTGCTCTATTCAGCGGTATTCCATATATTGGTTCATCCGATACATTCCATAGTGTTAGGGGTCCAGATGTGACTTCTCTTATCGTTATCGAACAAAACTTGCCCCTCCAAAAAATTTCACACCCCGCCTTCTGCTGCTTTGCGCCGTTGAGAGCTCTCAATCGCGTTGCCCTCCACGTTTTGCCGTGAAGTTACCTAGTGCTTTGGTGCCCGGGATCCAACGGCTTTTCCTTCCTTTTTTCCAAGTACCCCTCCTGCACGCAGAAAGAAAAGCGCAAAAATGGCTTCTGCCACGCCAAACTCGACGACCCTCAGCTTGCGGGAGAGCCTCTGCTCTGAAGCTACGCCGCTGGCGGTGCGGTTCCGCGCTCTCTTTTCGCTCAAGCACGTCGCGCAGACAAAACCAGGCGCCGAGTCGATCGCTGCCATCGATGCGATAGCCGCAGCGTTTGTGTCGCCCTCGGCGCTTCTTAAGCACGAATTGGCGTATTGCCTCGGGCAAACGGGCAACAGCGCGGCGATCCCTCACCTAACAGCTGTTCTGGAGGACTTAGACGAAGATCCGATGTGTAGACATGAGGCAGCCGAGGCGCTGGGGGCGCTTGGCGACGCAAAGAGCCTAGAGGTTCTCAATCGTTTCCGCGACCGAACTGAGGAGGAGGTCGTTGTGAAGGAGACATGCGAGATCGCGATCGACAGAATAGAGTGGGAAAATTCGGAGCAAAGAAAACAGGAGAAGCTGCGGCAGAGGTACCGGATAACATTCCCTTTATATGCTATACCCTACTTGCGCTTGCTGACTCCGAGGTAGTGATTTCGCCTCAGTTGACCCTGCGCCCCCTATGCCCGAGAGCCAAAAGTCGGTGGAAGAGTTGGAAAAGACCTTGATGGACACAAGCCTTCCCCTTTTCCGAAGATACCGAGCCATGTTCGCCCTCCGCGATTTAGCTTCGCCCCCTGACCTTTCAACCGCCGTCCCTGCAGTCCAAGCCCTTGTTAAGGGTTTCGCCGATCCATCAGCCCTCTTCCGTCACGAAATCGCCTTTGTTTTCGGACAGTTATCGCATCCAGCATCTATTCCAGCGCTCACCGCGGCCCTGGGTAATCTCGAGGAGGCAAGTATGGTCAGACACGAGGCTGCTGAGGCGTTGGGAAGTCTTGGCGACGAGGAGGGCGTCGAGGAAACCCTGAAGAGTTTTCTGAACGACAAAGAGATAGTTGTTCGTGAGAGCGTTATCGTGGCTTTGGATATGGCCAAGTATGAGAAAAGCGGGCAAACCGAGTATGCGCTGATCCCAGAGGTCACTGGCATGGCGTAGATCGGGAATAATCGACGCTGAAGGTACCGGATGGTCCTTAACGGACACGAGTATGTGGTCATAGGCGTGCTATTTAGGCAGTCTAGAGGTCACCCTGCAAGAAAGCGAAAATAAAAGACTCAATCCCCAACTTTGTGACCCGTCATCCTTCGATGGTGCTTTTAGTTGTTTACCGACCATCTGCGAGGTGCTGTGTCAGTGGAACCAAAACCACACGCGAAGCGCACTGTGAGGGGAAGGAAGGGACGATTTGATCGTACCTCTCGCCGCAATCGCAATTAAACAAAATTGTTGATCCTTCATCAGCACCACGTTGCTGCACCTCAGAGTATCGGATTCCCCGTATTCCACACTTCGGGCAGTCGGTGTTCGAATCTATTCTCTCAGTCTGGATGTTGTGTCTCTCTACCGTCTGGACGATTGAAAGCTTCTGCCGCAGGAGAGAGGGGAAATCGGAGGGCTTCGTTTTGGTGGTGATTGTCCTCGCAGGATGGTCTGAGTGGTCGCAATTCATCAGTTTACCAGCCAAGCAAACCGCGACGCAGCATGCTGTCTCTTACCTGGATTCTCTGCTCCGCAGCATTCGCAACGAAGGATATTCTTCTCACTACCCTTAGATGCAGGCAGCAAGTCACCGCAGTCAGTGCAGAAGATCAAGGAGCCAATTGCCGCCATTTTCTGTCGCTCGTCGGTGGAAGACCGGATTCGAACTGCTACGAGAAGGAAGTTGCGAATGGGAATTTACAAGGCAGAACTGTGTCGCATGCGAACAGCAATGGACAAAATTTTTAGCGTGGACTTGCCGGCGGCAGAGCTTGCTTGGCCTTCAGTCACAGGCTGGGTCTCGGAAGCGCACGGACCAGAATCCCCCAATCTGGGGGGATGCACTGCAAACAGAGTGGAAGGCAACAGGGCGCAAGGGTAGCGCAACTTAGCTTTTGGTGGATCTGGAGAGTTGAACCTCGCCTGGACGCTTCCGTCGCCAAATCCCCATGAACTTATCAAGCCGCCAGATCAGGTCGATACCCGACCGCGCAACTCCCAGAGCGCTTCCGTTTCATCGCCGATTGCCATTGCCGCATGGGTATCCATTACTAAACCCCCCCTCGTTTATATTGGCTTCTAATAGCTCGTGATTATCTCAGAGTGTTGAGCCATCTGCCTCGTTCGATAATGCGCCGTACATAACCTCTCTTCAACAATGGCAAACCCGCGGCCGAGCCAGCAGGGTGGCCCCCCGGACTACGAAAACGAACGCATAGGCCCATCTGGAGAATCGTCTGCTTTTACACGGCCTTTCACACTCTACGAGGCTCTCCCATACACGCCCTTCACCTCGATTGTCCCGTTTGACTCGGGTGAGTTTAAGTAGCGGCACCCACGCCGTAACCCTTTTCACCTCTCCACCACTTGCCCCAGCTACGCCCTCTCAAAGAGTAAATCTGACTGTTTTATGCTTGTAGGCGTTCTTCCTGCGCCATCTATCGGCTCCGCATCGCCTGCCCCGGGCCTCAACGACCTAATTCCAAACCAAGACTTCGAGACGCTGAACCAAGAAGGCCGAGATCATACGCTTCCTTCCAGACGCCTCCAGCAGACCGTCAATCAATTCCAGCATCTAATAGAGCGAGGGAATATAACTGAGTTGTATGTTTCTTGCTAGGGTATGGCTCGGTGCAATTATACTAACAGCCAGCAGCAAGTTCAAGACGAAACCAAGAACCGATGGTGCCTCCGCCGTCAGGCCTTCCCTTCTTGCTTCTGGCCTTTCGCCTTTCTCCAAAATGGTTTATGACCAAACCTCAATACCGTTTCGGTATCCAACACCCGACACACCCAACTCAACACCACCAAATGGCCATCAAGCTGCGTCACTGTCCTTCCGCAACCCTGCTCCCTTGAAGACAGCCTCTCCAGTTGTACCAAAGGCAGAACCGCCAAAGCAACTTCCGAAACACAGTTCCAGCACTCCGAAAAACAAACAAGCACATTCGCACAACACGGCCAGGCTAGAGATCGTCTTGCCGACCAAAAGACAACTAGAGCAGGCAGCTTTGCTTATAAAATCAAGTGCCAGCACCGGCCCGAATGAAAGCGTGACTCCAGCTTCTATTCCTCGAGCCGGCTCGCTGCAACCTTACCAGCAAATAGCCGCACCCTCGTTGCCTTCGCCACAGCTGATAGAGGCCAGAGAGGAATCGGTGCCTACGACACCCAAAAGAACCCCATCGCAAGTACCAACGGGCACTCAACGAGCAGGTATTTCAATAGAACTGCCAAGCGCTGCGTCCTTCAATAAGAACGAGTATATTTTAGTTCCCGACGAGCCCGACGAGCCCGTCAATTTCTCTGCACGAAAACGAAAACGGGGCGAGTTCGGTGATGAAGACATGTACGGGGACAGCCTGGACAACCGCCAACGGGCCCATGCGGCCTTCAACGAACTAAGACAGTTTCTGCAGCACATCTACGAGGCTGAGAACCACTCCCTAGCAAGTCGATCTGGGAACGAGGTGGTAATATTAACAACAGACAATGAGCCCACATTGACCGCTCTGGCTCAGACAAAGATTCAAACCCAGCTCACTCGCACAATCGAACTGAACTGCTTTAAAAGCGTTCCTTTGGACGACCTAAGTCGTCTCCTCCGGTTATCTGAGGGTGCTCTAAAGCAGTCAGAATCCCTCGAAATAAAAATTGAGGGCTCATGGGGGGCCGTTGATGTTGAGCAATGGCAGCAACAACTACCTAGTCTTGAGACTGCTATCCGAGCTGCAAGAACCTCGCTCAGGGTCATGTGTGGCGGACGGGAGGACAAGCAGCTTTATTCCGAGGACACAATTGAGCAGTGTCTCAACCTCTTTAAGCGTCTCCTGGATGGTATCGTAATTCCAATTGCGGAGCTGAGGAATTCAGAACATACTGCCGAGCTCTTCAAGTTGCTCTCTTCTAACAAGAAGGCCATCATTTCCCTATTTACCGACTGCCAGAAGCTCTTCTCGCTCATGTCACTTTTGATATCCAAGATTGACACCTCGGATACCGTTACAAATACACTGGAGTTCGCGGCATCGCGCCTCATCTTCATGGAAACCGCTCACGCTGAGAAGGATTCTGTCCTTGACACTGGAAAGTTTGACAGACTTCGTCTGGTGGCAATGGATATGCTCTCCCAGATCTTCTTGCAACACCCAGCGCAGCGCCAGGGAATCTTTGACGAGATTCTGACCTCCCTGGAGAAACTACCCTTGGGAAAGCGCGCTCGAACATTTAAGTTGGTCGATGGAACCAGCATCCAGCCTATTTCCGCCCTCATGATGCGTCTAGTCCAAACGAGTGCTGGCAAAATTGATGACAGCCGAAACGCTGGTCGATCCAAAGCTATGCAGTCACTTGAAGACGACAAGGATGAAAATACTGCAGCAAATGCTGATGCACAGGCCAGGGTATTTACAGTCCGTGATGAGGATCAGGCTGCAATTCAGCATGCTACCGCGATAGCTGAGTTGGAGTCCATCGCAAACCCGCTGATGGACACGGCGAGGCGAAATGCCTCATACGTGATCAACTTTATCATCAATCGTGCCCTGAAATCCACAAAATCGGGCGACACCCCTTACCGCAACCTCCTTGATCTCTTTGTGGAGGATTTCACACTGTGTCTTGACAATCCGGATTGGCCAGCAGCTGAACTTCTCCTTCGACTGCTCATGGGCTACATGTTCAAGCTGGTAGACAACGACAAATCGGGGGTTCCTGCAAAGAATATGGCACTTGAACTCCTAGGGTTGATTGGGGCCGCTATCTCGAAGCTCAGAGGCCACGTTCGGAAGACTGCCAGTGCCTTGGACACGAGAGATTCGGATGACTTGGGTCTTTACCTAACCGACCTGGCAGCTTCGGCACTGGAGCAAAAATCAAGACCTGAACAGATGGTTGCCTGGGTAGGGCCGTATCGTGCTACCCTGGAATACCTCGAGAGCCGATTCTCCATGGACCCTCACTTGGCGAGCGCCATTTCTTTCATCGAGTCTGACTGGGGCTTGAAGGTGTGCAGCAGTTACGAGTCATACGCTGATGATGCCCGGGAGCGCGATCAGGAATTCGGAAAAGTTGCGTACAGACTGAGGGAGATGATTCAGGACCGCCGATGGCTTTCCAATGAATTCTCGTTCAAGGAGGTTACTCCTAGCCAAGCTAGGCTCTCGTATGCCATCACTCTTCTGCGTTCTAATCTTTGCGAGTCTTTTGGCGCTGTCTTGAACATTCTCCTAAGTTCAATGGCCAGTGATCAACCGACCGTGAGGAGTAAGAGTCTAAAGAGCATCAACCAAGTTCTAGAGACGGACCCGTCAATTCTTGATGGTGATTCAGTGGTCATCAAGCTGATACTGCAGTGCTCTAACGACTCTTCCACCCAGGTGCGAGACTCCGCACTGGGCCTCATGGGCAAGTGCATTGGCATGCGCCCGGCGCTGGAGGACAAGATGATCACGACAGTGGTAGATCGATTCACCGATACCGGGCCTGGCGTGCGCAAGCGAGCCATGAAACTTGCCAAGGACATATACCTCCGCAACAGCAACAAGTCGGTTCGCAGTGCCATTGCTAATGGCCTGCTTCACCGTGTCCAGGACCCGGAGGAGAGTGTGAGAGATCTTGCACGGCAGATGATTGAGGAGATTTGGTTCGCTCCTTTCCACAATGGCGGGAACTCGGCGGTCTCCCAGATTTCTCTCGCGGACCACGTCGCGCTTATGGTGCAGACGGTGAAGCAAGGGAACGTCAGCATTGTCCTTGACAAGGTTTTGCAAACCCTCTTGGCCCCTGAATCAAAAACCGCAAAGGCATCACTGGAGGTCTGCACAAAATTGGTCGCCAGCATGTTCGACCTGGTTGACAGCCCAGACCCCGACGATCCATCTGCGCCAACTGGCCGCGACGCTTTGCAAGTCCTGGTTATTTTTGCAAAGGCAGATGCGAGTCTCTTCACCTTTGAGCAGCTCCGTCTCCTGAAACCTCATATCAACAGCATCGCGAACAGTGAGGACTTGGCGGTTTCAAGGGCTGTGGTGGTAATCTACCGCAGAGTCCTTCCTCAGCTTTCAAGCGCACATAGCCAATTCCTCATGGACGTGCGCAAGGAACTGATGCCGACTGTGAGCAAGGTTACGCGCGCCTTACTAGATGACATCGTGGCCTGTCTTTGGATCATCAGCACACGCCTCGAGTCATCGTTGCATGTTGCGCGGTTGACAGTGTCTAGCTTGCAACAGATTCAAAAGCTCCATATCATGGCGCAAAAGAACCCCGGAGCGTTCGAGGTGGTTCATATTCGCCGATTTGACCGATATTCGCTCATCGTGGGCATGGTTGGCAAGCACTGCCAGCTTGACGAACACCGCAAGCTGTTCGAGGACGGTGTTCGCAAATGGACCGGACCATCCGTCTCCAAACTCATGGTGGATGTCGTAGTTCCTTTCGCCTCGCCCGCTTACCCTCTGGACGCTAGAAAAGCGGCGCTCGACTCAGTCGGACTGATTTGCCAGTCGTCACCCAGAGGCTACGTACAACCAAATGTATATACGACGTTTCAGGAGGTGTTTGATAGTCAGAATCCAGCTCTGGAGGCTATGATACTCCGGTCCTTCAAAGAGTTTCTCTTCGCAGAGGAGAAGCGATCCGAGGAGGCCCCCGAGGGGCCCGCCGCCAACAGCGCTAAGGGCGGTGAGAAGAAACGCGAACTCACCGTCATCGGAGGTACTACCTATGACGACGTTGCCAGCGAGACGACGCATAGGTTCTTGAAAGAGATCATTCGCATCGCTACGGCCACCCAGGATGAGCATGCCTTCCTCGCCGTTGAGGTACTAGCTAGCATCAATCGACAGGGCTTAGTCCATCCAAAGGAGACAGGCGTAACATTTATCACGCTGGAGACGTCGTCAAATACTCGGATTTCGGAGCTTGCGTACCTGGAGCACAAAGCCCTTCATGGTAAACACGAGACGGTTGTGGAGCGCGAGTACGTCAAGGCGCTCCAGTCGGCTTTCTGCTACCAGCGCGACGTAGCCAAGGATGGACGTGGCGCAACCACAAATCCCTTTACTCCTAAGCTGCACTTGATGATGGAGGTGCTTAAAATCAGCAAGTCGAAAAACCGACAGAAGTTCCTCGAAAAACTATGTGCTCAGATCGATTTTGACGTTTCCAAGCTGGAGATGACTGAAGAACTTCCACCGCACGTGCAGTATTCCCGCTTCATCATGGAGAATATCGCGTTTCTCGAGTATCTTACAGTTGGAGAGGTTCACACGATAGTCTCTGCCATAGAGAGGCTGGTCACCTCAACTGGCGCTACGGTTGCCCAGGCAATCGAGTCGGATGTATTTGAAGTTCGAATGGACGCCATCGAGCCAAATCCAACTACGAACCTCGAGGGGCAAGCCCAAGTAAACCCCAACCGCCCCGACGTCGATTTCAAGAAACTACGTCGGCTGACAGCGGGATCCATGATTCTTCTGGCGCTTTGGGAAGTGCGCACATATCTCCGTCGGCTGTACAATATGGGCACCAACCGGCGAGAGAGCAAGGGCAAAACGCAAGCCAAAGACCTCAGCAGAACCCCAATCAAGGCACAAGCCGTCACAGGTGATAAGCTGTGGGATGAGATCGCCACGGTCATGACGGCATTGACCTCGCGGGAGCGCATGATGGAGACGTGCAAGGCTTTTGTTGAGCTGATGAACGTGGACAAGGAGTTCCTGGTGCAGGACGAGGACGAAGAGATGAATGGTGAGGATCCGGCCACTCCCAGCAACGATGAAGACGAAGAGGCCGATGAGCCATCAGCAGGCCGGGGCCGTAAGCGCAAGGCGCTAGGAACGCCCGGTGGCAGGAAGAAGAGAGCGCGGTCTTCTTCACAGCCAAGGAAGCGGGGCCGGCCAAGGAAGCAGAGCACCGAGAATGCAGATGATGGGGAGTTCGACGATGACTGGATGTAAATTAGCAGGCGCGTACCTCAGATACCATGGCTTTATAGATCCAGGAGAGAGATATGGCGTATTCAAAGGGCGGCTTTTGGGGTCACGGTAAAATGTGGCGGGCGGTGCTTGCTTTGGGGTTTGCTGGCGTTTTTTTGAGGACAAGGGACACATGGAAAACGACAGTTTCGTTTCTCGGCGGTGGGTCATGATACCTCTTATTACAAGCTATATCGAGGGACAGACGGCGGATATTTTTGCGGATCAGGGAATGTGGTTGCTTTATTCGCTGTATAGGGGCTCAAGATATCTATGGTTCTAGACAGCGGTACCACCACCGCGGAGCAGAATCGAAATTCTGGGCTTCTTATTTGAATATCAAGGCTGTGGTTAAGTTACTGTGCTGGTTTTGTGTTTTGGTTGTCAGGGGCTAAAAGGGGAGGAGGCCCAATGACATGGGCCGGAGGGATTGATCGCTGTGGTTGAACGCATCTGGTGGGCCATGACACCCCCGCACAGCCCTTTGCCGACGACCGAGACAAGGTAAGGTTCCTCCACATGACATGACAATGCGCCTAGACCTAGATAATCGCTATTCACTCTCAATCTTCTCTCCTCTTACAATCTCCGATCAATTTCCCGCATTTTTCTCGCTGTAACACCTATACCCAGCTAGCGCAGCATTCTGGTATTCTAGCGTGACCGCCTCTGATACCTTGTCGCTCCGCTTGTGTCTTTTTTGGATTTGCATGTGTCTTGGGAGTTGGGTCTGCCACTGTTGCTTCCTCGCATTTACATTAACAGTCCCCCTCGCCCCCTAAAGAAATAACGGGGAGCGCATTCCTCCAAACAAGCATTGCCGCGTCGGAAGAAGCCACAGAGTATACGATTTAGAAGATCCTACCGATCACGGTCCCAAAGCTACCAAAATGACGTTGACGGGTGTCGAAGTTGTGAAGCATAACAACTCCAAGGACTGCTGGGTCATTGTCCACGTACGTAACATCGTACACGATGAAATTTAGGAGTCATGTCTAATCGTTTGATTCATAGGGGAGGGCTTACGATGTCACGGACTTCTTACCAGGTTCGTAGCTGATACCACAATCACGGCGCAGCCGCAGCTGACGAAATGCGCAGAACATCCCGGGGGACCCAAAATAATTCTCAAATATGCTGTCAGTAATTCTTGGGCTTTCAAATCCGTCTACAACAAAACTGACATCTACCGTAGGGGAAAGATGCGACAGAGGAGTTTGAGCCGATCCACCCGCCCGACACGTTGGAAAAGTACCTGGATAAGTCGAAGCACCTCGGGCCGGTGGACATGACGACTGTGATCACGGAGAAGACGGAGGAGTCTCCCGATGAGAAAGAAAGACAACGGCGCATAGCCGAGATGCCGTTGCTCGAGCAGTGCTACAATCTGCTTGACTTTGAGGCTGTCGCGCGTAGGGTTATGAAAAAGGGGGCGTGGGGGTATTACTCGAGTGCTGCAGATGATGAGATTGTAAGACTACGTTCCTGCCTTGGGACCGTCGTTGGTATGCTCTTGCTAACAAGCCAATGCTAGACCCTCCGTGAGAACCACGCAGCTTTTCACCGTATTTGGTTCCGGCCCAAGATTCTTGTCGATGTCGAGAAGGTAAACTTTAGCACAACGATGCTAGGAACCAAGGTCGACGCCCCATTCTATGTCACAGCCACGGCGCTTGGCAAACTTGGGCACGTTGAAGGCGAGGTAGTGTTGACGCGGGCGGCGCGGAAGCACAACGTGATACAGATGATCCCGACGCTGGCGTCGTGCTCTTTTGACGAGATTATAGACGCGGCCGAGGGTGACCAAGTGCAATGGCTGCAGCTGTACGTCAACAAGGACCGGGCCATCACGCAGCGTATTGTGGAACACGCCGAGAAGCGCGGATGCAAGGGACTTTTTATCACGGTGGATGCACCTCAGCTTGGGCGGCGCGAGAAGGACATGCGGTCGAAATTTATGGACCCGGGCAGCAACGTGCAGAACGGGCAGCAGACGGACAATAGCCAGGGGGCGGCGCGAGCCATCAGCAGCTTCATCGACCCGGGGCTCAGCTGGGCCGATATCTCGTGGTTCCGAAGCATTACCAAGATGCCCATTATGCTAAAGGGCGTGCAGCGGGTTGAGGACGTGCTCAAGGCTATTGAGGCCGGTGTCCAGGGCGTCGTACTGTCGAATCATGGCGGTCGACAGCTTGACTTTGCCCGGTCGGGCATTGAAGTGCTGGCTGAGACGATGCCGGTACTGCGCGAGCTGGGTTTGGAAGACAAGATTGAAATTTATATCGACGGCGGCATCCGGCGCGCAACCGATATCATCAAGGCGTTGTGTCTCGGGGCTAAGGGGGTAGGCATCGGGCGGCCGTTCTTGTACGCCATGTCGGCGTACGGATTCGACGGGGTTGACCGAGCAATGCAGCTACTCAAAGATGAGATGGAAATGAATATGCGACTGATCGGTGCCACATCGGTTGGGGAGCTGAATCAGAGTCTGGTAGACACGAGGAGCTTGTTCAACCATAGCTCGACGCCTGCGGATAACCTGGCATATGCTGTCTATGATCCCCTGGTAAACCCGGCGCAGAGGGCGGGCATGGCTGCGGAGATGAAGGGCAAGGCGAAGTTGTAGCTTGTATGCTTTTGGGTTGGTTTGTTTTGGGTTGCTGTCCATAATTGGCGTATGTGTCACTGTGGTTGCAAAAAGGACCGTGGGTCAGACATAGCATACTCGCAGTAATCAGATGTCGCGACGAAGGCCGTTCTTGATAAGCAAACATTCTCCAGTCCCACTAGTTGTATTTGAGTACTTGAGGGCTCACGGGATGATGCAAAGGCTATTTCTCGCATGCCTTCTTGGCCGACGGTTGGCCTTTCTTGACAGATGCCCTTTCTTGACGGATGGAAACCTTGTTGACCCACCGACTTGACCGGCTGATCATAGAGGCTGATCGCTCTTTCTCAGCAGACCTGCGCCGGCGTGCAGTGCGTGTCCAACAGGGAGAGTAATCTATAGGCCACACCCCTTGGGTTTCCTCTCCCTTTCGCTCATGTTTCGAGCTTTTCTGCATCCTTTCCGTCTGTTGTTCTCGTCGCATTCTCGTTGATAACTGGGTTGGTGCTGCCCCTCCAATTCGTTGGTGACGTCAATGTTGCTTCTGTCTCAGCTGTCTCGCCTGTTAGACGTTTGTCACGAGCTGCAAGAGAGAAAGGGAAAGGACCCTTGGAACCCTCTGGGCTTTGCCTGCCGGGGCCGTAGTCAGTGAGTCTGGTACCCGTCAGTGGTTCCTTCCCCACGCCCCCGCGCTGAGGGGAACACGGCCGCTAACTCACTAACAACAGGCTGCAGCAACGCATCCCGCATCCCGCAGCAGTGGGCCAAGAAAACGCTGCTGCTCTGCTGTTCGCTGGCTCTTGTCGACCCACGCCAACGCCCTTTTAGTTCGTCTGAGGTCCAAGTCCCTCCCCACGCGAGACTGAGACCGACCACAGCAATGTCGTCGCTCGAGGCCAAAATCGTCATCCTGGGCTCCCAAGGCGTCGGCAAGACGTCGCTGGTGATGCGCTATTGCCAGGGCTCCTTCAACCCGGCTCAAATCACGTCCACCGTCGGCGCGAGCTTCATGACCAAGCGCGTCGTCGACACGGACACGGACACGGTCGTGCGCCTGCAGATCTGGGATACTGGTTCGTTCTCTCCTCCAATCCAATCTACCAAACCCTCCAGACTAACAAATCCTCACCCAATCCAGCTGGCCAAGAGCGCTTTCGCTCCATCTCGCGCCTCTACTACCGCGGCGCCAACGCCTGCATCCTGTGTTACTCCATCACCGACGCCCAGTCCTTCGCCGAGATGGGCATTTGGCTGACCGAGCTGCGCCGCAACTTGCCCGCCGACATTGTTCTGCACGTGGTCGGCACCAAAGCCGACATTGTCGCCCGTGACCCCTCCAAACGCGAAGTCCCCTTCGAGCGCTGCATCGCCTATGTCGCCGAGAACCTGGCCCCGGGTCTCAGTTCGACCCCTCCGCCAACCGCCACTCCCCTGAGCCACCTACAACAACAACATCACCTTAGCGAGGGCCGAGGCGGCATTTTCAGCCAGCCGCCGAGCGCCGAGCCGCGCAGTCCCAGCAGCAAGCGGAGCTCGGGCTTCTGGGGCCAGGAGGTCGGCTGGGACGCATGTCATGAGATCTCGGCCGAGAGCGGGGAGGGCGTGGAGGAGGTTTTTCGGGTCGTGACGCGCAAGTTGGTTGAGCAGAACAGGAAGATGCAGCAGGCGCTGCTGGCAGCCACGGCCACGCCGGGTATGGATACACCTGGGGTTCCTGGGAGTTCGTATGGGGGTTACGGCCCTGAGAGTGCGGGTGGGGGCTACTTTGACGGCGCCAATCCGAGGGCCAGCTTCCGGGTTGGGAGGGACCGCCGGAGCTGGCTGTTCTCGCCGGGATTTTCGCCCACGGTTACTGTTGAGCAGCCCGGCGAGGCTGGGCAGCAGGGGGATGATGGGGCGCGAGGGAAGGGGTGGCGGCGTTGTTGCTGAAGGGTCATTCCGCGTACGAGGGGATGGGAATGTTTGTGAGGTGCGCAACAGGGGACGAGAGCACCGCGCTGGATGATGATTTGCATCACGATACCCCACGATTGCTGCGGCTAGGCCTGGCTTTTCATCTTCTCCCTTTCCTTGTCTTTTGTTTTTCTACGGCTGAGCCTCTTGCATATGGCTTGTATACTGGGAATGCGATATTGGAGCGGCATGGCGTTGTTTTGTTATTCTTCCCTTTTCTCTCGGTCAATCTCCATCCTGGGCTCTCTCACACACTCTCTTCTATGTCAAGTGCGCACTCACTCGCGCACAAGCCGGTTTTGATATTCTAGGGAAGGGCAATAGTGGGGCGTTCGAGGCAACATGACTGGGTTACTTGCTTTGCGACTTGGGTGATGATGGCATAATGTCGGCCTTCCTTTCGTTTGCCTGGATAGGCAGGCTGGGTACTACCGATTCTCTCGCGAGGTTGTGTCTAGGACAGTTGGCAATGACATGGTATGAGAACATATCACTCCTTGGTGGGCGGACATGATGTGGCTCATCTATACACATAATCTTTTCAAGGCAACCCTGGCTATAATTGTGATGATGTCTCTGCCTATGTAGCCAATCAAGGCAGGATTGCACAACGCTAGATGGACTAAATAACGGTCTTCCTGCGGCGCCATTCAAACATCCAACGGCTCCGTTAATCCACTCAAGTTACTTTGATTTAAATCAATTGGTGAAGGTGTGCCAATCCGCCCATCAACCAAGTACATACAGCTTAGCGATCGACACCGCTTGTCAACTCCATTCCACATCCACGGAAGTGGAAGGTTGGCCGTCTTCTATCGCATGCGTTCTTTCGCCGTCTCTTGAACCTCGTCGCCTTTTGCTCACATAAAACGACAGTGTTTTTGAGTTGGAAGCATAAACAACATTCAAAGCTGGCAAGGACAATGAATCTTCCATCAAGATGATCAGAAATCAGAGCACATGGCGTATGCCATCGTGTGGGGATAAGGACACCAACCGCACCTGGGTATCTGTTAAAACATGATAAATACCGCGAGAAAAGAGGCGAGATGCTGAGAAGGCTTCATATTCGTAACTGCCTTACATGGCCGAATTGCTGTCAGAGATCGGGGTCATCGTTCCCATCATCCTTCTCGGGCGTACCGATTCCCACAGACTCTCTTGTTCGGACAAGCATATCTCTGGCTATGCTGATGGGAATTGCGATGGAGAGTGCGTTCCAGAGCCACAAGCCACGGTCATTGAGACGGATCTGCTCCAAAACTACAACCTCGTTTGTTTCGAGGCTAGAATCGTGACTGACGAGCATGAGAATGTGTTGAACGACGGCGAAGCCGAAGAGAGTGGGGGGTTTCGTGATGAAACTTTGACTCGAGCCGTTCCGTAGAGACTCCCGCCAAGTGCTGGCCATGTTCAACATCCTCTTTTTCAGGTCGTGGGACACCGCTCGGGTGAAGCGGCGTTGGCGCTCCTCGGTGGCTCTGGCTTCTTCGGAGTCTTCGGAGTCGTCAGAGTCGGAATCCGATTCCTGTTCGCTCCTAGTTTCGATGCTAGCTTCCACGGAGTCTGTTTCGGTGCTCTGCACGACATCTCCGGTCTCAGTGGTGGGCGCATCGGACATTTCCTCGTCTTCCGAATCATAATCCCCATCACCAACAAAGTCCTCGGGATAGCTCCGAATCAGCAGGGTGGAAAATATGCCCTTCTTGCCGAGTCCAACATCTTGCAATGCCCATCTCCAGTAGTTGGATAAGGCTTTCACAATGGTTGGTGCGATCTTGTCCTGGTACCCGATTTCTTCGTAGTCATTGACCGTTTGAGATAGCCTGAATAGAGCCTCGAGTGCCTTCGTCGCTGGCCAGACTGTTAGGCTTTTTTACATGTTCAACTCACCAAGAATGGTTGACTGCTTACCTGCAACCTCGCTGCCCCTGACATAGATAGCGACTCGCTTCCGGCTGTCGGAAGGCGCGAAGATTTGATCCAGCGGCTGGGTAATTCCCCACATCTTGAGGTCCAGTTTCATGAAGGAGGGCAGTATGGGATGGAGGCCTCGCATGTAAATGAGCTTGTGGACTTTTCGCTGTTCTGGATTCCACTCTTCGCTGCCGCCTAACCGTTCCACCATCATGTCGTACTCATCCAACGTGTCGGCAACATTGCCGTAGTAGTCCCAGTCGCTGTTGGTGCTGTGGTCGTCCTCGCCAATGTCATCGAACATGTCCTCGTCGTCTCTGAAACTGCCCCCCAGGTCCTCTAGAGAACCAGTCCCGGTGGAGTGGCTTCTTTCGCTCTCGCCTTTGGTGATGCGATGGGAGGAAGGCTCAGCACCGCCACGCAGCGTTGACGTGTTGACTTTCGGTGGCAGAGGCGGGGGAGCCATGGTACTGGGGCCATCTGGTGTCTTCGGACTGGGGAGGCTACCATGCTCCATCACGTCTGCGCCTGGCGCAGCGGCAGTCGGCTGCTCCATTGAGGCGCAAAACTCGGTCAATACTGGGCCGTAAGGGCTGAGGACTGTCGCTAATCTGGCCACCAAAAAGCGTTTTGAGAAAACTTGATGGAGGTCAGAATCTGAAAAAGGAAAGAGCGATTGAACGTGGCAGCGACTTCAATAAATTGATTCGAAAATGCAGAATGGGCTAATGAAGTGCCATGCTGCGACAGCATCCGCGATGTCCCCTGTAGAGAAGTAAATCTTGGACTGAGATACCTAGCGCATATAGAATGGGTGATGAGGCGGAGAGACGTAGCGGCTCGCAAGGAAGCTCTTTGGGAGGTAGCTTCCTAATCCGTCGAGTATGCAGCAGGCGGAAGAAAAGCGAGAACAATGGCCTGGTTCAAACCTCGAAAGGGCCGGAAACAAAAGGCAAAGAAAAGTCGAGTGATGCATCTGGCTGCTTTCGTCTTCGACATCGGCAAAAAGCCCTGTCGCTTGACAGGCTGCCGCTCTCTGGTCTCTAGGCTGAGGCCCAACCAGATGCCATGTCAGAAGTCGCGGTGTGGTCGACTTTCAAGACACCACGTACAACCCCGCCAGCCTGCCATGCGATGCAAGCCTCCCGCAGCAGCGACATAATGTGTATGTGCTGTACAGCCAGGTACTGCTGTCTAAACTGATGACTATCCTCTCACGGACATATTATAAATAGAAAGAGAGAGTATAGAAATCCACCCGGTGAATCAAACCCAAGATCGCGTGTCGACCCTTGCATGGGAAATATGTGCCTCTTACACATTCCAGAATTTGACGTCTTCGTCGCGTCACATCTGTCGCTTTCGAAGTCTGTGGGGGAAGCCAGCAATGACACTCTCGTGCCTGGTTGGGGCGGGAACTGAGTGGCCCAGGTTAGATTATTAGTTCACAACTTTGAAAGAATGCGGCTGTCTTGCTGCGACGAACGGCGACCCATGATGAACAAGTCCACAATAAGAGCTCTGGGCACCTTTGTGCAATTTTCACCCCTCTGTAGGTCAACAAGGCCATCAACCAGATTTCTGGGCTACAAAGAAGGACAATATTGCACTCGTACGTGTAGCGGGCTAGCTAACAAGCAATGATTGAAGGAGAGTGGACTCGCTGGATCCGGCTCGCGACTCATATCCCTGCCTAGTGCATCCAAAGAGCCTGCCGGCTGCAGCATTGGGCAACTTTTCTTTTGCCAGGGAGTGACACTGAATTTCTCGTTCTTTTCGCGACGCGCCTGAACACTCGTCC
The DNA here is from genome assembly GCA_033439745.1 of Lasiosphaeria hispida. Classification (NCBI taxonomy): domain Eukaryota; kingdom Fungi; phylum Ascomycota; class Sordariomycetes; order Sordariales; family Lasiosphaeriaceae; genus Lasiosphaeria; species Lasiosphaeria hispida. The sequence goes on from JAUIQD010000004.1 coordinate 4,173,208, forward strand.
CTTCTGTCAGTCCTTCCATACTTACCAATTCTGAACCAAACATCTACACCCATCATGGCTACCGACTGGAGCCGGCTCACCGTGGTCGACCTGCGCCAAGAGCTTAAGCATCGAGGACTCCCCCAGACGGGAAAGAAAGCCGATCTGGTGGAGCGCTTGAACGCCGCAGACGCCGAAAACGTCGACGATTCTGCCCACGAGCCAGATGCCGCAGAGCAAACCGACTCTCCCAAAGACATTCCCGAGGACACCTCCAAGCCTCCCTCACCCGCACGAGAGTCTCATCCCCCACCGACTTCACAATCTCCTGAAGCCCCTGTAGCAGCAGAAAATTCGCTACTTCCGAAAAAGGAATCCCCCCCCACCGACAACGACGAGCCCGCCGCAGCCCTTGAGCCCGCTACTGAGCCCGCTACCGAACTCCTTCCCGTCGCAAAGGACCTACCTTCAACCGAGGATGTCGCCGTCAAGAAACCGGCCGAGACCCTTTCTGCCGACACAGTCAGCAGAAAGCGACGGTCCAGAAGCCCTCCACCCGACGACGATCTCTCTAGAAAGCGCGCGCGTGCCAGTAACCAACACGTGACGGAGAATGGGCGGAATGGCGGCTCAGCCGACTCACACACCGAGCCAATACCTCTCGGCGTGTCATACGCCGTTATTAAGCCCGTCATCCCAGAGCCTCGCCCCGAATCTAACTCACGGGAAACTCCGCGCGACAAACAGTTTGATGATGTACCGGCGTATGCGGAAGGACAATACAGACGCGAAACTAATGCGCCCCCATACGAGCGGGAGCCCGAGAGAGAGCGCAGTTCTGACCGACGTCCCGAATCGTTCCATGATCCGATGGACGAGGATACCAGAGTTGTTGTACCTGCGGACCACCCAGCGACATCGGCACTCTACATCAAGAATTTCATGAGACCTCTCAGAGAACCTGTCCTCCGGGACTACCTGGTGGAACTCGCCGCGCCCCCAGGCAGCTCGCCCAACCCGGACGTCCTGATATACTTTTACCTAGACCAAATCCGCACACACGCCTTCGTCCGGTTCAGGAGTGTCGCCGCTGCTTCGCGTGTGCGTATTGCGCTACACGGCCAGGTTTGGCCTAACGAGCGCGAAAGGAAGGAACTTTGGATCGACTTCGTCCCTCCCGAGTCAGTCGAGGACTGGGCGGAGCAGGAAAAGTCCGAGGGTGGCCGGGGAGCAAAGAGCAGGTGGGAAGTTCGCTACGGCATTGACGATGATGGCAACACCACAGCCAGACTCGTCAACGCCGACGCTGAACCTGCACGTCAGCCCGAGAGACAGCAGCTCCCGCCGCCTTCCGGCCCAGCTGTTTCAGTGCCCACAGGCCCGTCCCGCCAGTTCGCCGGTGTTGAAGGCGCCCCCCTAGGTCCCCGCGGCCGCGGCGGTGCCTTCCGCCAGCCGGCGTTCCCGAGTGCTATTGGCGCAGGCTGGAAAGAGACTAGAGCTATGCCGCCCCTACTTTACCAGCCCGTCGCCGAGGACCTTGCGCAGAGCCGTACCGACAACATGCGCTCATACTATACCAAGGACCGTCGCCGCGATATGGGCAAGGAAGACGAGATTAACAGGTACACCTTCGAGGATCAGGACCGGTTCGTCGACCGCGGAGTCGAGGTGTTTGTCGGCATCCGCCCGCCACATCGCGAGCGGGGGGACCGTCGTCGTGGCGGCGGCGGCTTCGGCGATCGCGGTGGTTTTGGAGACCGGGGTGGTTTTGGAGACCGAGGCCCTCGCGGCCCTCCTCCGTTCCCGCCGCGTGGCGATCGCTATTTTGGTGGACGCGACGAGTCAGGCCCAGGTCGGGATGTCCCAAGATCGAGGCTGGATGGTGCGCCGCTGCCGACGTTCAACGACTTCCGCGGCGGCCGTGGCGGTGGTGGTGGCAGGCGTGATGGCGGTTTCCGCGGCGGAAGACGCTAGCTTCTCAGATGCTAGCGCCAAAGGCAAAGCCGAGTGGCAGCGCTGTGGTCTGGTGCTTATGCGAGTCCCGTCGACTTTGGTTGATACGATCGGTGGTTTTGTCGGCTGCTTCCTTACTTCCAGTGCTTACTGTTGCCTTCCTCGACCTGGTGATAGCCATTTGGATGGCAGTGGTTGGCTATTATGGCCGATTTGACGTGGTTAGGAAAGAGGCATGATGCCTAGATCAACCAGAAACGCGGTGTTGTACTTAGTTCTCGACTGGAGAAATGGCCAGCGGCCAGCTCATGATCATACCGCAACCGCCCCTGGTTTGTTGGCGCGACGCATGGTGGATTTCCTCACGGATATCAGCATAGCAAATGGGAGCCGACAAACCGCGATGCGGTAGCTATCGCGAGTGGTTAGGAAGAAGAAGGCCAAATTAGAACGTCTAGCTAGTTATGGCATGTAGAAGTAGCAAAAATAAAATACAGGCAAAACTAGGTAGGGATAGATACCCAACATCAATGGAAAGAGATAAATTCTTTAAAGACTAGATGCTCAACAAACGAGTGTCACAGTTTATCGCAGAGCTTGTTGGGCGGGCGGCATAGATTGGTGCTGTGTTGAGGAGTAAGCACCGTGAACTTACCGAGACCTAACTCGGTATGTCTTTTCCCCTGGGCGAGCCGGTTACAGGTTCGCGTAAAGCCTATTCTTTTACTATTCATGTCTGTCCTTTGATATGAACTTTTTGGTGTATACCAAACATAGTGAGCCTTTATTACTATCATTATAGTCGAACGAGCTAAGGATAGCAGTTATGCCAGGAGTGCTCAAAATGAAACCAAATTGCAGGCCATCTCCAACATAACCGTGGCACTCACACACGTATAGCCCTGAAGCAATCTGTCTAGAAAGTACAAGCTTACGCATTCGTCAAAAAGGCTAGAGCTAGAATGCGATATCGCTGCGTAAACATTTTGCACCTTGTCCAATAACCCCCTTTGAGCTTTCCATCCTAAAAGCAAAAACAGCCAAGGACATGACCAGCGCCTTTAACTTTTCTTTGTCTTCCTCGCCCCGTCGTAATTCAAATGCTAAACCCCAAACCCCAAAAGACCCATGCAAGAAGACAGCAACCTAGGATGACTAGGATGACTAGGCGGCGTTGGCAAGAGGCGAAGGCTCAACGCCAACCCGCTCCTTGCTCAGAATGTCGAGCATCAGCTGCGATGGCCTGTTGTCCCTGTAAATCTTCGCGCTGTCCTTGAACAACTTGACGTTATCAAGGTACTTGTCAAAGAGGTATGAGCTGTCCATCGGTCCGCCCTTGGCTTCGGGATGGAACTGAGTGGAGAAAATGGGCCTGGTCTTGTGCATCATGCCTATTTTTACGAGTCAGCATTGCATCAACTTTTATGTTGCTGGAATAGCTTACCTTCGTTGCTGCCGTCGTTCAAGTTCACAAAGTACTCCGTGAACTCGCTGGGGAGGGTGCTTGCGTCAACGGCGTAGCCGTGATTCTGACTGGTGATGTGGCATTGCCCCGTGGTCAAGTCCAGTGCAGGAATGTTGTGAGCACGGTTTCCGTACTTGAGCTTGATAGTCTCGGCGCCAACCGCCAGTGCAAGCAGCTGGTGGCCAAGGCAAATGCCCATAATGGGGACCGAAGATGTCTCCATCAAGCGGGCCAGATTGTAGACGGTCTCCTGGCAATGGGTCGGGTCACCAGGACCGTTCGAGATGAAGACACCATCGAAGTTGTCCGCAACCTTATGGATAGGGTAATCGTAAGGGAACACCGTGACCGAAGCGCCTCGGTTGACCAAGCTGCGGAGGATGTTCTCCTTGACACCACAGTCGAGCAGAGCAACGTGGAAGGTGGCGTTGGGGGAGGAGACGACGAACGGAGCCTTGGTGCTCACCCGCTTAACCAGGTTGATCGCGCCGGGGTCGACAAAGCCCTCGTCCTCGTCGGCGTCGTACTCGTCACCGATCGAGATCCTGGCCAAGGACGAGCCCTGCTCACGGAGATACGTGACAATGGCACGGGTATCCACGCCTGAGATGATGGGCACGCCCTCACGGGCACACCACTCGCTCAGGCCCTCAACCGCGGTCCAATGGCTGTGCTTCTCAGCCACGTCTGCCACGACAATTCCAGCGCACTGAATATGGGGCGACTCGAAGTACTTGAGGAGGTTGAACTCGTCACGTTCGCTCGAGGGAACACCGTAGTTGCCAATGAGAGGCTGGGTGAAGACCAGGATCTGACCGCGGTAGGAAGGGTCGGTCATGGACTCGGGGTACCCGACAAGAGAGGTGGTGAAGACAGCCTCTCCGGAGATGTTTGAGTTGGCCCCGTAAGCGGTGCCGTGGAAGACGGGACCATCCTATGAAAGGGGGGTAAGTACTACGATAGGGGTTTGAACACGCAGGAGGGCGTACCCTGATTGTCAAGGTGGCGTCAACGTTGCGAGCAGCGGGGGTAGCCCTCGACACACGAGTGGGCATAGACCTGCCCCTGCTGCCATCAATGGCGGGCTTGCTCAGGAAGCGAGCCTGGCTGGGGAGGCGGGCAGCGAAAATGGGGGCGCGAGTGCCCGAAGTCTTGGGGAGACGGGTGGCCAGCCGGGAGAACATCTTGGCTGAGGAGGAGGGAGTGAATTGGTTATGGATCTAGTGCAATGCAAGAGATCTTATGCCGACAGGGCTCTCCACAGATGGTCTAACAAATTTCCAGTCAGTAACGAAACGAAGCGGTGAGTCAGGCGGGATTCTGGGAGCTGGGCAGCGGACCTGAGAGATAATCCTAATGCAGAAAAGCCGTTAGTTCAAGCTCAGCGAGTAGCAATCTGAAACTAAGAGCGTAGCAAAGCGGGAGGCACAGAATTGCATGCAATTGAGTGTCCTTCGAGACGTGGCACGCCCTCGAAGGAGAGGTGGATGGGTTGGTGGGAGAGTGCACGATAGCAGGAATGGCGGGGTCGGGACCGCCAGACCGACCTGAAGAGAGCGCTTGACATACCTGCGAAGTGAAGACTGACGGGCGCCCGTTCATAAGGGCAGTTGTGGGAGTGTAGATTGAGGTGAAAAAAGTCGGACACACGTCCTATGATCGGAAGAGGGGCTGTTGTCAGGAGGCAACAAGATATTTCGGGTTGGGCAATGTGGTGTTGAAGTGGTGAAATCGACAACAGGATTGTGGGAGAGGCGACACGGACGCCGAAAAAAAATTGGTCTTTGTCATTGGGCCTCAAGGATTTTTACCAAGGGCATTTACCAGGACGCTCATTGGCCCACGGGTTGCAGGTTGCAGCCGATTTCCGGGGAGGGGAAATCCAAGGTTGAAGGGGTGACCTTATCTCTCGGCCCAGCTAACAGCCCCTCTTTGTTTCGCCCACTGCATCTAGCTAAGCCGTGCTCGGAGCCATGTAGCAGCCGGTTTCTTGAACGGAATCACCAAAATTTCAGGCTAGCGACGGTATTAGTGCGCATATCGCCTAGATCCGCGGAGCATTGCGCTTTATATCCCAGAGAAAAATCGGTTACGCGCATTGGCATGCGTCAGTCGGGGGAGTTCGTCGACTGTTGAGGACAATCACCGCCCCGCCCCCTCTCGAGCAGATCCGCTCCCGCCGGGGCGCAACAAAAGCCGCACGATGGATGGCCTTGCGAGCTGGCTAGAAGACAACAAAGACAGGATACGGGCTGGTGCATTTAGACTCGCGGGTCCCAATGACTCTATTTCCTGGACAGACGGTGTTCTTCGCATTGTGTTGTACAACCATGGCAAAATAACATACTAAATGGCGCCCATTTCCTTAAGTTTAGAAATTAGACCATCAACATCATCAACCTTGCCGCCCCCTTGCCTCGTTGGCGGTTCTGCGAATAGTGGGTTAGCCAGGAGCTAGGGGAGGGCATTCGAGGGGTAGAATGGGATTGAAGAGGCAACGATTGACATGGCCCAAGAGGGGGAACGTGGATCTGACTCACCCGTAACCTTGAGCACCTTCAACCTACGCTCCGCCGTGATCCCAAAGTCGGCCAGCGTCTTCTTCTCCAGCGGCTTCTTCTTGGCCTTCATAATATTAGGCAAGCTTGCGTACCTCGGCTCGTTGAGCCGCAAGTCGGTCGTGATGATCATGGGCAGCTTCGCCTTGAGTGTCTCAGCACCGCCGTCCACCTCACGCGTGACGCTGACCGTGTCGCCTTCGCCAAACTCGACCTTGCTTGCCTGCGTCGCTTGCGGCCACCCCAACAGACCGGCGAGCATCTGGCCCGTCTGGTTCGCGTCGTCGTCGATGCTCTGCTTGCCGAGGATGACCAGGTTGCTCTTCTGCTGTTCCACGGCGGTCTTCAGAAGCTTGGCAACACTCAGAGGCTCCAAGTCCTCGCCCTCCTTAACCTCGACGTGGATGGCGCGGTCGGCGCCCATGGCCATAGCGGTGCGCAGGATGTCCTGGGCCTTGGTTGGGCCGGCGCTGATGACGCAAATGTCCTCGACACCACCCGGGGCCGACTTCTTCTCGCGGATGCGCACACTCTCCTCGACCGAGAGCTCGTCGAAGGGGTTCATGCTGTGCTTGACGCCGGCCGTCTCGACGCCCGTCTGCGCCTTGTTGACACGCGGTTTGACCTGCACACACCCTCTGTTAGCGGAATTAGATACGCAAAATAGCGCCGCGCACTCACCGCATAGTCAATCACCCGCTTGATGGGCACGAGTATCCGGAGGGCTGACATGGTGTGCTGTTGCGACTCAATGGCTGACCGTGAGAGAGAGGAAAGGAAAGCTTTCGCATGCATGACGAGCCGTCTTTGCTATCCCGGCTAGTGCCGGCACCTCGGCCAAGCGGCGGCGGCTTTGTATCAGAGATACCTCCCACGGCCAACCCCAACCCTGGAATACCAGCAAGTAAAGCAAGTCAGCTAGCATTCGTGATAACTCCGTGTACAAACAAGCAGGAGCACTTTCGTCTTAGGTGTGCTGTAATGGTACCGTCTATATTTATTGGTAGAACTGAACGACAACCCCTAAACGCTGACCCCTGCCCTTCCCCCCCCGGCTCCGTGTCGTACATGGATGGCTACGGAGAGACCACCAGCACCCATTCCGCCTCCCTTGGACGCCAACTTCACCAGTCATCCCACTCATCTTTGGCAGGCTTCGCTGAGCCCCTCGGTTGGCTGCCCCCCTTGCCCATTGCTGCCGTGCCTATCGAGCTGTTGGCTTGTGCTCTCTGGTCCGCCGTGTTGGCCAAGTCGTCCCAGAACGCCCGCCTACTTTCGTCAAAAGGCACCTGTTTGTAGCCGCCTGCCGAAGGGCCCTCGACGAAGCGGGTAATTCCCTGTGACGCCGTCATGGCTCCCGCCTGTGCTGTCTTTGCAACCTGGCCTGCTGCGACACGTGCCTGTGCTGCCAGATCAGAATCGGCCAGCTGTGGAGAGGAGTTAGTAGATTTAGTTCACTAGCATCCAGAATAAACAAAGGAGTGGACCTACCTGCTTTGCCGTCGGCTGAATAAAGTCATTATTGACCGTCTTGGCCGTCTTCGTGACCGTCGACGTAAACCACCCGAACCCCTTGCTAAGTGCCGCAATCGGGTCCTTCTGCAGCTCATCCAGCCCCGGCAACGCCTGGCTATCGCTACCCACCGACTGCAACGCCTGTGTACTGCCGAACCCGGTATACTTGCCGCCCTGGCTCGGCGGCAGATCCGCTGGCCGGCCCGCGTTATCAGCACCCAGCCGTGCAAAGTATTTCTCGTCAACCTTGATTTTGCCCGCCCCAGCTCCCCCGAGTCCGGACGTAGGGCTCCCTGTCCGGCCGCCGTCCTCACCACCCCCGAGAGGAGTCCCCGACCTCGGCCCGCTGCGCGTGGGTACCGTTGCGCCCGGCGCGGGAGACGAGCTGGCAGACGGTGCGGCCGGCCGCTTCTCGCCAGGAACGTACTCGCGGCCTTCGACCTTGGCACTCAGCCGCTCCTTCCACTCATCCCCCACCTCCCCGCTGTACCTCTCAGCGATAGTAGCATCGTCCCAGGTCAAGCCGCGCATGCGGGTGTCGGCATGGCCTTCGAAAAACGCGCGCCAGCTCTCGTTGCCGCCGAGGCGCATGCGCTCGATTTCGGCCGCCTTGAAGGCATCCATGGAGATGGAGCGCACAAAGGAGATGTGGACGCCGAGGCCGCGGTGGACGCCGGCGCACGAGAGGCAGATGAAGATGCCGAACTTGGGGGACGCCCATTGCGGGTTCGGCGCGGCGCAGTCGCAGCAGATGTTGTTGCTGGACTCCTTCTGGATCGCGGCGAGCTACAGTGCATACCCAGCACACTCTCAGTCAGCAAATGCGTCCCTGATTGTTCCGAGTCTCGAAATGATGCGCCCCGGGACGGGGCCGACCACCAAGATGACGTACCTTGGATCTTGTCTCAGGATCCACCTCCCACATGGCCTTGGAAGCCATGGCTAGCAGCAAATCGACGTTGCGTCGTCCCAATGTCGAGAAGTCGGGCGGTTTGTGTTGCTTGCTGATTCTGAAGGCAGCGTGGCGTTTCGACGTTGGAATTGGGGGAATGATTTTTTTGGGTAACCGCCCGGGTTCCCAGAACAAATCGAGGGGTACTCGTACAATTTCTCCCTTTGAACCAGCAACCTTTTCCGCCTGTTCTTACTGGACAAAATATTACAACCTGAGCGCTGAATCAATTATAACTCGTACCTAGCTTTCAATAATTCAATCACAAGCGAATTACTCGTAGTAAATCGTCACAGTTACAGGCTCCGTAGTCAAGTATAATCGATCGGAGCTTGGAAGCGGCCCCCGAGCAGAAGTTGGAATCTTCTTGTCGCGCGAGCTCTCAGCATCAACTCACTGGCTGAAACAGACAGATGTGCCAAGCATGAACAGTAGCCAAGAATAAGAAGCACCCGACTCGGTATCAAAATCCCACTCTACACGCAGCAGTCATTTTCAAGGCAATGTATTCGTAAGCTTTTCAAGGCATGAAGTTCATTGCGCTGTATCTGCAGAGATAACTTTTCTGTTCCCCAGACCCCCCATCTCCGGCGACGGACTATTGTACACCCCGGAAGAATGCAAGTGAAAAGAGGCAAAGGTGGTTATCAACTACACAAGGTGAAGGGGAAAGGGTTTGTGCGAAAATTAAGGGATATTTTGGTTCCATAAGCCGCAAGATAATGGCTCCTGAAGTTTATCCGCAGTGAGCCTTTTTTGGTTGAAAAGCCCATGCAAATCCAGGACGCCGAGAATTATCCCGCCGCTCAACCTCGCGTTCAACGCCCACCGCGCGAGATATCTTAATACCATAAGGAAAAAGTCGTTCCAATCCATGCCAAATCGTCAGGGGAAATGCAGCGCCCAAAGTAATACATACGAACAGGTGTGTTTGCCGAATAGAACTAGCGTTTGCTCCTGCATCTCCATGACAAGTGTGTAGCTCGTCAAAAAAGGAAGAGGCTCTAGGCCGTGGCAGTCGCTTCAGCCTGCTCGTCCGCGTGGACGGCATGGGCCTCACCCTCGGGGGCGTTAGCCTCCTCGTCAGTCTTGTCAGGACTATCGATAGCGACCTTGACGGCGATCTCGCGTCCCTCAATCTCCTTTCCGTTCATCTCGGCGACGGCCTTGAGCTGGAGCTCCTCTGAGGCCAGGGTGACGAAGCCGAAGCCACGTCCCTTGCGAGGCTCGCCCCGAGCCTGAAGCTTCTTGATCATGAAGCGGGGAATGGGGCGGAGAGCAATCTTGGCAGATGAAGGCTCGTAGGCCTCGAAAAGTTCCTTGAGCTGTAAGGGAGTTAGCTATCAAGGCCCACAAAAGCGTAACCAAATCAACGTACCTTCTCCTCAGTCAGGTCATACGGCAGGTTCGCAACCATGACCTTGGTCTTCGACGGGATACCGTCAGCCGGGGGGCCGCGCTCCCGACGCTCCCGAGCAGGCCGGGGGGCAGCCTTGTTGGCTTTGCCATCCTTGTTGATGTCAGTTGCCTCCAACTCATTGGTGATGTCCTTCAGAGCCTGAACCTCAGTGGCCGGGGCGTCAGCGCCAGCCTCGACGGGAGATCCGCCCTCTTCTTTTTTCTCATCCTAGAACATTGTCAGTACAGAAACGGCCAGCAGGGTTCTGTCCAAACTTACACCGCTGCCACGCCCACCACGGGCACGTCCACCGCGAGCACGACCTGCCCGACCGCGGCCGCGAGTGGACTGACGGCGGCGTGTGCCCTCAGAGCCAGCGCCCTCGCCATTAGCACCCTCAGCCTTCTCATTTGCCTCGGGCTTGCGAGCAAGCTGGACGGAGACCTTGCGCTCAAGGATCTCTTTGCCAGAGAGCTCAGCGATAGCACGCTCAGCCTCGCTAGGAGTCGAAAGGTCGACGAAGGCGTATCCGACCGGGCGGTCGGTACGGGGGTTCTTAGGGATTGAGACAGACTCACTGGGTTGAATGGTCAGCGGATGTCACACCATAGTCATCACAGGCGTGTCGATAGATGACCTGCTATGCCCAATGATCCACATGACGAAGACTACATGTCGGAGCTAGCTTGGGCATGATTGAACTGCGACAGCAAGGACATGGGGAAGTCGCGATCCATCAACTCTGACGCGCATCGCGGCTGCCTTGAGCCTTGCAGAGGACAGTGATGGACAGGTGATGCGAGAGGCAGCCGGGTGGCAAATGGAAAGATATGGGTGAGAATCAAGATGATGCAAACTTACACAAGGTAACCCTTGAAGAAGTCTTTCAACTCCCCCTCAGTTGTCGCATATGCCAGGTTGCCGATGTAAAGACGGCGTCCCTCGGCGGCGCTGGCAAGGACCGCATCGTTGGCGGCAAACTTGTCGTCAGCGGTCTTGCCAGAAACAGTAGCGTTGGCCAGAGCGTTCGTAACGTCGTTGATTGCGTTGGACGCAGCGTCGGTGATCTTCTCCACGGTGGTAGACATGGTTGATGTAAGGATGTCGGTGGGTTCTGAATGGAGTTCTGCGGGTTGTAAGGACGTGTGATTCTGTTGACTCGCCGAAAAATGAGGATTGTTCGGGAACGAGATTGGACTCTGGGTCTAGAGGGGGAGTTAGAAGGGTAGCTACGTGCCCTAGAGGACTTGAAGGGTGGGTTCGAAAGTTGGAGCGGGCTTGTGATCGATCTTTGATGCTTGACGGGAAAAGAAAGAAGGGGAGGATGTGAGTCGAGCGCGCTCAAAATTCAAATATTTTTGCAGGCGTTCGGGGAATTAAGCGAGAGGAAGGCGTGGCGGCGCAGAAGGTACGTACTGCTGTCTTGACAGGGGTCTGTGTGGTGCAGGGGTGTGGGACGTGCAGGCCCAAGTGGATTAAGCGCAGGGGTGTGTGTGCCAGGTAGGCTTGCCCTCCACCAAAGAACTGGTCTGGCTTTTTGGGGCGATAGGCGGGTCTTTGACTTACATCACGCATCCACCAGAGGTGAGATGGTAGGATAATGATCACGGTGCCCATGATTTTTTATGGCTTCAAAGACTATCCTACAATTGTCAGTTAGGGGCAGAGCTAGCTATGTGGCTGTGATTGATACTTGAAGGTTTTGTTGCGAGGGAACTACCACCAAACTCTTCTGTGCCACCTACTTTGCTCAAGGACTGGTCCTGCTGTATGTAGAGGTTACTGGTTGGTTGTCGACGTTCACGGCTTCCAGTTGTGTATTGTTGCTATAGGGGACACTTGTGAGGTGTGGGTGCTTTTGCTGACTTTTGAGGTGTGTAGAGGCTTTGATGGCCTTGAATGCTGTCTTGCGGTTTGTGGGGGAGGAGGGAAGGCTTCCCTCACTGCCATATATACTTGAAAGTCCTCCAGGCGAGCACCGGTTAGATGGCCCATATGGCCTCGCTGAATGTCACGATATCGGCGATCTAGCAGTGACGATGGGACGGCAGAGATATCACACATTCAACGGCAGCACACAGTCGCCCGCTGACTCTACACTAACCAGCTCATTGAAGCGGGCGTAGGCTGCATGTGGACGTTTGCAAACGAGGGTCAATGTTGTTTGAGTCTCTCGAGATGAACATCTTGGGGACATCTTAGGATTAACAATGTCTCCTACTCCCCTGATGGATCTGTGTGATTCGACAATCCCCGTTGTCATCACGCAACAACACCAATACCGTATATCACTACCGTGAGCAACAACATTTCATCTCATAAATCGTCCCATGACCACACCTGGGAGTAGAGGTGACCTCAATGGTTTTGGCACGTTCGCAGGCAACACTTTCCATCTGGTAATCGTCGTGTGTTTGTATTGTCAGGAGTGACTCGATAGGGTGCTGCTATGAGCAACCCGCTTCATCTCATAATCGCCGAATGATCGTACGGGCAGGAGCGACCTGGTCAGCGATGAACCGGGCTGCATCGATCGACGACTCCTCAGGCTTCAGCTAGGTGGGCAAGAGCGGGTCCTAACCGTCTACTCCAGGACAATACCTTGCCTGAGGTTCGGTCTTGGGAGGTCGAGGATCAACAGCAGACAACCGCATCTACACCGGCGTGACCGGTTTGGTATAGCAAAAATTTCCGAGTTGAGCCGTAGATTGACACTCGCTTTGAGAGAGGGAGCCAAGCACCATGATGCAAAGCGCAAAGACTCTACATCTGAGAGGCAAGTGCTAGGTTGGGGGCGAAGTGCAGGCAAATCAGCCGCATGAGGCTGCTGCGGCTGAAGCCAAACTCGTGCGTCTGTAGCAAATGGCACCTCAATCAGAGCATGGAAGGTGCATTGCGTGTCTGCATCCAGTCAGCAAGAGAAAAACGACATGTTGGGCTCGCCGGATGACAAGTTTTAGTGGCGGGAGTCCTTGCAGAGAGCGACCAGTCACCACCTTCAGCTTCGAGATGCTTCCAACGAGCAGTGCCCTTGTTGGTGCCCTGTGCATATTTTTGAGGTGACGATTCGGCAGCCTCCGAGAGGGGTTCACTTTTGGGTACTTTGTACCACAAGTACGTATAGTTATAGTGGACATGGTGTACACCCACCCCCAGTGACGAAATCAACGGATTCATGACTCTGGTGATGCCGGCAGGGTTACGTCTTTCTGCATTCCCAAGCCCTTTGCAGCTACGGGACAGCGTTGCGCTATACATGGCGGCAGCATTTGACCGGCTCTGTCACGCCGCAACGGCTCATGGCGAGCCTTTTGGAGTCGGTGGTTCACCATTAATTGTAGCCCCCGTCCTTGGGTCCCCCATGGGATGGCCAGGCAGGGGGAAGGGGGTATAAAATTGCCCCCCGAAATTTTAATCCAATCTCCCAAAACTCATGCGTGTACACTGCGAGGTAATAGGAGCAACTTTTGCCTCCCTACCTTTGCTCTCGGCTGTTAGTGGAACTGGATGCCTCTGAACATAGTTATCTCCTGGACCTATTGGGGCAAGATTTGGGAATTGAAGCACTCCATTCGCGAGATCCAGCCCTCCAATACGCCAAGGCCTACCCCAGGTACAACTATGGAAGTACGTATTGCATGTGAAAACGGGGGCCAGCTGTCGCCGGGCCGCAGGTTGGCCGTTGGCTGGCCCGCCGAATTCCACAAGCTTCAGGTCTTTGCTGTAATCCACAGCAAAGTGGGTACAGCTGGGGGCGATGCATTTGATTTCGATGGCCTGCTGGTGGACATGTATTACATAATCCAACGGTTTTGTTTCATACATGCCTTTTCTAGGTGCCGCCCGGATGGAAGCGACTGCAAATCCAGGGTCCGCTTGAGAGCCGAAATCGGGGCCGATCCCAGTCCACCTTACCGCCAACCCGCAACCCGCAATCATGACTCCAGCGACAGCAACCAAGAGGCAAAACGATAAATAAAATATACTGCCGCAAGCCTACAGCTAGTCGTAATATTCGCACTTTCCGCTGTGTATTTGGAGGATATACACGGAGAACTCGTCCCTATAGCTGCTCCGGTGTTCCACAGAAAAGAGCGATAAACCCAAGTCGAGATTGCTGAATTCGACAAAGATCCACATTCGCTTTTTTGGCGAAAGGGCCACACAGAACTACTCCTACAGGAGCGACACTTTTACATCACAGGACTCTTGAAAACAGGACGCTATAGCACAGGTAGTCGTCGTCCGAAAGTTGCTCGTTGGCAACCAGCGTAGATCGTTTTTGGGCGCACAGCTACCGGTGCTCTGAAACTTGTCCCCGAGGGTTGTCTGCGAGTAGCAGGAAACTTCAATAAGCCAGCCTTGGTTGATTTGGCTGGTTGGTACGACAGCATGGATGCAGCATATGAAGAAGGGCAAGTTGCCCAGCCCCTCTCGATCGGTGACAGGAGCATGGTAATCCTGTATGGCTCGGAGACGGGAAACAGCGAAGAGATTGCGCACGAGTTAGGCAAAATGGCAGAAAGACTGCACTTTCGAATAGTGGTGGATGAAATGGATAGCTTCAAGTTGGTATGCTCAGAGATCCATCATATGTCTGCCAAAACTAATAAACCCAGACTGACCTGCTGCGCTTTTCACTGGCAATATTTGTCACCTCCACCACGGGGCAAGGGGATATGCCCAAAAACACCACTAAATTTTGGCGGAACTTAAGACGTGAGAAACTCAACAACACCAACTGTCTCGGGACCTTGAAGTTTTCCATATTCGGGCTCGGCGACAGCTCATACCAAAAGTACGACACCAGCCACCCTTTCTTCGCTCCGTTGCTTCTGCTGACACTCGCAAACGCCAGGTTCAACTGGGCAGCCCGGAAGCTCCGGGTAAGGCTGCTCCAGCTAGGCGCATCGAAATTCTTCAAGGCTGGAGAAGGGGACGAGCGGCATAATGACGGGTAAGTTCGAGTTTGCCTTGAGCGCTCGTCTACCAAAGATCCAAACTGCCAACAACTGTCTGACACGTCTCTCCAACACAGCATCGACAGTATATATCTGCCGTGGCAGCAAGAGTTGCGGGCTTCCTTGCTAGCTGACTATCCGCTACCAGACTCGGTCACGCCCATCCCGGATGACATCCAACTTCCTCCCAGATACACCCTCCGCTTAGCAACTAGCATGCGGTCCGGTGAAAAGAACGAGGAAGGCGGCATAATCAACGTTCTTGAAAACCACCTGGAGAAGTCAACAACCAGCAACCAGGGTCTTCCGCCTCCCGATCTAGTCTCGATACCCGGTACTTTCCTCGCAACTCTATCGGAAAATGTCCGGGTCACTCCCCAGGGACACTGGCAAGATGTCCGCAAGCTTTTCCTGGAAGTTAGGTTCCCTCCTAACCTGGCCCCTAGATACGCGGCCGGCTCATGCGTAACTGTGTACCCTAAAAATTACCCAGAAGATGTCCAATCCTTGATCGAACTGATGGGCTGGGGAGATGTCGCAGACAAGCCTCTCGCTTGGGGCTATGAGCCTGAAACCGCCGAATCTGACCACGCCTCCGATATTCGCCCTAAACGTCTTTACTTGAGGGAGAACGGCACACCGACAACTCTGAGAGATTTGCTGACGCATAACCTGGACATCATGTCGATCCCAAAGCGACATTTTATCAAGGAACTCGTTTTCTTTACCCAGGACCCCAGAGAAAAGGAGCGCCTCAAGGAGCTCACCTTGGCGGGGAATGAGCAAGATCTCTATGACTACACTTCGCGTCCTCGCCGCACCATCATCGAGATGCTTCGCGACTTCCCCTGTGTCAGAATTCCCTTCAACTGGGTGCTCAACCTCATTCCCATCATCCGCGGCCGCGATTTCAGCCTATGCAACGGCGGTGCATCCCTCGAGGGTAAGGGCGGCGAGTACACCCTCCACGTAGAGATCCTCGCCGCCCTCGTTGAGTTCCAGACCATCATCCGCAAACCGCGCGAGGGGCTCTGCTCGCGCTACCTCAAGCACCTCTCACCCGGAACAACGCTGCGCGTGGGTATCAAGCCGGCCGAGAAGTTCCTCAGCCCCGAGAACTCGCAACACCAACACCCCCTGATCGCCATCGCCACAGGCACTGGCATCGCACCTATCCACGCGTTGATCGAAGACCGCGCGAGGTTTTCCGGCGCCGGCCCCGTCCTCCTCTTCTACGGCTGCCGCTCCAAGGACGCCGACTTCTACTTTAGCAACGACTGGGCCCGGTACCCCAACATGCGGGTCGTGCCGGCCTTCTCGCGCGACCCCTTTGACCCTGCCGACGTGCTCCCCGCTGAGCCGAACCGTCTCAAGGCCGACGGCGGCCTTGACCTGCCTGAGCCCGCGTACGACTACGACGTCAACAAGAACTACGTGCAGCACCACATCCGGAAGCATGCCAACGAGGTGGGAGAGTTGATGCGGCAGCACCCAATTGTTTGTATATGTGGCAATGCGGGCAAGATGCCAGTGTCGGTTCGGGCGGCGCTGTGCGATGCGCTGGTTGTCAGCAATGTTGTGGGAACAAGCAAGGAGGCCGAGAGGTTTATGGCTGATCCGAAGAATTTGTCCATGTGGCAGGAGGTGTGGTAGGGGTGAAAACATTGGCCCAAGGGGTATTTAGAAGGAGGCGAACAAAACAAAGAGGAGCCTCGGTTCTATGAAGGCTTGAAGCATCCGAATAGGTACGTGTCGTGAGATTATTGTAGTCCCAGTGCTGCGTCACAGCGGTTTGTTCTGAATTACCTACAAACTTCCATTGGAGAGGTAGTGGGTTGTATGCACGGAGCCACAAAATAAACCGTCAAAACGCCATTTACTAAATACATTAGCAAATACTATGTGGTATCATGGGTATCGAAAACAAACAACACTGGTCCCCAACGCCGTCACTTCAAACACCACCACCCACTCAAGTAGGATGGGACCTCAAAGGCGCCGGCACCACCGGCTTCAACATCGGCCACTCATCATCATCCTGCCGCCGCCCCATGCAGGCCCGTTCCCCTCCCCCTTTCCAAAGTCCTGCATCCGCACAGCCCCCGGGCTGCTCCCCTCATCCAACCTCGGCGCCGGACTACTTCAAAGAGCCCGAGGAGAGGGGGGGTTAGGTGTGGGGGATGGAAAAGGGGGGACGGGACGTACCCGAGGGCGATGAAGGCTACTGTGAAGCGGAGGACGAGCCATCTGCCGTAGATGTTTTCCGGTGGTGGCTGCGGCAGTTTCGGGCGTGCGGGACTGCCTTTGCTCCTCGATGCGCTTGTTTCCGTGTCGCCCCCGGACTGAGCGCAGCGGACATTCCACGTTACGAGGGCGGTCCGTGTGTGGATGTACTTTCCGAGGATGGCAAGGAGGATGCATCCAACACCAAAGCTCAGAACCACTGCCAGGGTAGGGCACTCCTTAATGGTAAGGTGACAGACATACTGACGAAATCGGCCAGAACCATGTTGCCAGGGGTACTGTGCCAAAGCGACTTTTCACAAGCACGCTGAACCGGTATCTCCTTGGACTTCGCACCCTGATAAAATAGAATGCGCCAACTCTGCGCGTGTCAGCTCGATATAAGCGATGAAGAATGGCATAGACGAGGCATACCAAAACAATACCAACACGGACTCGACATTGTAGGTATAGTATTCTGTTAGCTGTTAGAAGTGCCCATGTGTCATGTATACCAAACAACGCACGTATGTAGAAGACTACCAGGTCGAAGCCCATCGAAGCACTAGTGATGTTCAGCTCTAGGTTTCTCACCTTGGTGACCACATTCTGATACTGGCCTGTCTTGATGTCCCGCCACTCGGCTATTGTGTGAATTTGCTACATGATGGACGCAAGAACACTCAAGGATATGATGTTAGCACCGGTTCCACGGGCTCCAACGACTTGGTTTCTTACAGCTTGTTCGATCATTGTGAACACACAAGCCAAGCTAGTACCGAGGTAGAT
This sequence comes from Lasiosphaeria hispida, assembly GCA_033439745.1. Lineage (NCBI taxonomy): Eukaryota > Fungi > Ascomycota > Sordariomycetes > Sordariales > Lasiosphaeriaceae > Lasiosphaeria > Lasiosphaeria hispida. The sequence continues at coordinate 4,191,002 of JAUIQD010000004.1, forward strand.
GATGCTGTAGACGGGAACACGGCACGATGCAGGTGGCAGCCATCATGAGAAGGCACTAGGAACGAGTCGCAGTGGCTGTCTCGAAGAAGCGAGCAATTGTCCTAGTTCAGATGGGCTGGGCTCTACGCAGTGGGGAAAAGGGCCTGGTCTAGGAACAATTTGAGGGAGGGGCAGGACCCCCGCGCTTTCCCCCGCCTGCCCACTATCTTCAAGACTTCAACAGGATTAACTTCATGCTCGCACCTGAGATAGCCCCCAACAGCCGACAGCCTAGCCGACCTGCAGGCGATTAAGTTCCCCTTGTTGGTCACTTGTGTTTCAGCACCGGCTGCATCTGCCAAGCTGTAGCCGAGCACCGAGCTGCAGGACATGACAGACAACTACCTCTAACCAGCTTTGCTCGCCTCGTTGGGTGCCTTCTGCATACCTTACGTACATACAACCACTACCTCTACGCCAATCCCAGCTAGCCTCATCGTCTGCCAGCATCGCCTAGCCCATCGAACGTTCTATTGACTCCTGGGACCCAGCGGAGTGCTCCTAGCCGGGCTTAGGACCCGTGCCATAGAGCTGCCCCTGTGATGTGCCAGAACTACGCCCCGTGTGTACATATGATTTGAGGCTCGATCTCGCGGGTGCTCAGAATCCCTAGGGGGCTAAACGCAGTTAGGTCTGTTCAAAAGGCGAAGCTATGTTGCATTGACAAGCTCTGCCCGGGGCCTTCTCGCCTATATGTAAAGGTCAGGTGCTCGTCAATGGAAGGTACTGATCAAGGGTGGAAGGGGTCCTCGGAAGCTCGTATTAGCACGTGGGTGAACATGGTCGACAAGTTGGTCTGATCTTGGTAACAGTAGGGTTTGGAGCGGTAATCGAGAGCTTTCATTGCCGCACTTTGTCGACTTGGGGATTGCTTCACTCCATTCCAATGGCAAGTCGGGGAGTTGAGAGGAGTGAAATGCCCCGCATGCTAGCTAGCGCTCTGTAGCGCTCTGCGGAGAGATAAATGGACCTGGGAGACACTCCACACCAAATTTGGCAGCCTGAGGCCGCAAGCTGCACTGTGCCTTCCTTCCCCACACTTGCACACTGCCAAGTGCTTGGAAGCGCCCCACAGCGCCAAAGCACAGGTTCACGCGTCTAACGCGACTGCGCGCATTTCTTCGGTGGTTCTTCAGTCCCCCTTTCGCCAAGCCGATATCCATGCCATAATCGTCTTAACTAAAATCAACCACTTCTTAATGGAAAGCAGCAAGGCGAGCAATTGTCTTCATTTCTTGTCACTTCTGTCATCCAGTCAGTTGCCCAAACCGCGCCGGCACAACACAGCACACACGTCGCAGCCATGGAGGAAGAGTGGGAACCCCCCCTTCCAGCTGGCTACAATGAGACCAATCGTGCCTTTCTCCAAGCCTTCATAGCGCGGGGCACCCTCACATTCCGCGAGGCTCAAACGGTACTAGCCGAGATAAAGTCCATCAGTATGGAGGAGCAGGTCGACCCGGCATCCATCGAGATGGAGGAATTCAGCGAATACATCAAAATGGCCAGGGAGGCTGTCGAGGCGCTTGATTTTGATATCCGCCTGACAAGGCGCCAGGCCGGCGCTGGCGAGCGTGTTTGGGTTTTTATCAACGCCCACAGTGACCCCCCCACGCAAATGGCAACGACACACACGGCCGAAGAGATGGCCTACATCAAGCGGCTGCTTGACAGCATGTTCGAAGAGTATAACACCCAGCGGATGGAGGTCATGGCCGTTGACGAGGGGCAAGCGCTCAAGGTGTCGCGACCACCGCGCTCTCGCGAGAGCGGTGTCAATGGACGGCCAAATGGCGAAAACGGAGAAGGTGCTGCCACCCCAGCAGATCGCGGGCTCAAGCACTCTGAGGTGCTCTCACTGCTTTCCAGTTTGGTGGCGGAGGGATGGCTCGAGAAGAGCCGGCGCGAATTCTACAGCCTCAGCCCCCGGTCACTTGTCGAGTTGTGGTCGTGGCTTGTCGAAACATACAACGACCCGGAAGACGATTGGCAAAACATCAAGTTTTGCGAGGCCTGTAAGGAGATCATCACATATGGCCAACGCTGCTCGGTAGTCGAATGCGTGGCGCGGCTACACGATATCTGCCAGGATGGCTACTGGCGCACAAGGAGGGACAAGAAATGTCCCAAATGTGAGACGGCTTGGGACGGTAAACACTTTGTGGGCGAGCGGGCTGTTACATCACGGGCAGGGTTTCAGAGAGGCAGGGGCCGCAAGAGTGGTGGTGGAAGACGGAGTGATCTGGCTGATGCTATTGCGGCCCAGCAAGCGGCGGCAGAGGATGATGGCGAAGATATGGAGGATTGATGACAGGCAATAGGGGCAACGGGCATCTGGGCAGCGATACAGGGAGGACCAATGATGATACCCAAGGAAATAGATGGATTGATAGACATCTATGAGCATATGAGTGTATGAATGTATGAAATAGCGGAACACGTGGTTCCACTGTCGGTTTAGCATTCCCTGGCTAAAAGCCAATCGACGTTGAAGTCTGAACTTTGCTGTGAAACTCGCTGCGAGGGGTGATGACATCACCCATTTCTGTCGCGGGGTTGCGGACTTGGGGGCCACGCAGCGTCCCGGACTCAATTGATTCGGATTGATGCTTGGCCGTGAAATTGGCCACTGCCTGTGTGAGACAACGACCAAACCAGCCCCGTGAGCCAATTCAACCTACCGCGCGTCTACGCAGCACCATAAATTCATTTGGTTCAGCTGCGCAGACAACCGCCACGTTTTCGCGTTTCTCCCTCATACATCACTCGACCGAGCCGCAATCCCGAGACCGCAAACATGCTCGAGTTCGTGGCATACAAAAAGTACAAAAAGAACAAGGCTGAGAAGGCGGCCAAGATCGAGGGCAAGAAGCCTGAAGATGCAAAGTCAGAGGAGGCCGCCTCGAGCGCCGCCGTCGCCGCGGCCGCGGCCACAAGCCCATCACAGCCCGCTCCGTTGCTCGACGACGACGACGCGGCCTTCCTAGAGCGTCTGACCTCGCCGTCGGCCCACGACGACGACGGCGATGATGACGGAACCAAACCCCCGCTTCCGCCGCGGTCCAAGACGCCCGAACTGACCTGGGACAGCGACTCGGAGTCGTTCCGCCGCGTCGAGACCGAGGCCTCCAAGGGCAGCAAAAAGACCCAGCTCCTCTCCCTCTTCCGGCGCAAGAGCAAGAGCAAAAAGGACACCAAGGAGAACAACAGCCTCGCCGTGCCCGTCCCGGAAGCCGACCGCGAAAAGGACGACCTGGCCCGGGTGCTCGACGACCTCAACCTCTCGGCGCGCAACAACAAGGTCTTCTCCCTCTCCGAGGACTCGGCCGAGCTCGTCCAAAAGTTCACCCTCGTGCTCAAGGACCTGGTCAACGGCGTGCCCACCGCCGTCAACGACCTGACCTCGCTCCTCGACGACCGCGACGGCACCCTCTCCAAGAATTACGAGAAGCTCCCCAGCTCGCTCAAAAAGCTCGTCACCCAGCTCCCCGACAAGCTGCAATCCACCCTCGCCCCGGAGCTCCTCGCCGCGGCGGCCGAATCCCAAGGCCTCAGCGCGCAAGAGGCCGCCGCCGCTGCGGGCGCCGGCTTCTCCAGCGCCGCCAAGAAGATGCTCTCGCCGCGCAACATCAAAGACCTCGTCACCAAGCCGGGCGCGGTAGTCAGCATGCTCAAGGCCATCATGAACGCGCTGAAGCTGCGCTGGCCGGCCTTCATGGGGACGAATGTCATTTGGAGTCTGGCGCTGTTTTTGCTGCTGTTTGTGTTGTGGTACTGCCACAAGCGTGGCCGCGAGGTGCGGCTGGAGAAGGAGAAGACGGAGGGCGGCTCGGTCGTGGACGGGGCGGATCGCATCGAGGAGCTTCCCGATGACCCAACACTCCCTGCACCGCATCCGGTGCCTGTTGTCGTGGAGCCGCCGACGCCTATTACTGCCGAGGCAAACCGAAGCCCAGCGGCAATGGTATAGTGTATGGGGCGTAATTGAGTGTGGATGAGCAAGAAAGAAAACGATACCCCCTTTTGTTTGCTTCTTTTTTTGGGTCTAGTGGTAGCGGTTATTGAGAGCTAGTTATGTTCATGTCACGCAATGATTTTGTAATTCATCCTGCAAATGATCTTTCCTATCCGTTTTCGCTTTCATACTCGCTCGTGAAAATATACAAATCTGGGTATCATTGGTCCTGTGAGCGTATCCCCTCCTCCGGATGAGGCTCCTCAATCATCCTGGACAAGCTCCTTAATCTCCTCCCTCCCGAGAGGCACCAAACCCGGCGCCTCGCCCACCTTATCGTCCTTGCTGGAGCGATCAATCACCTTGCCGCCATCCTGCATCCAAAACCCGACCTCGTCAATGATATCATACACGATATCCTCGATAATCTGCTCGTCAAACCGCTCGCTCACGGGTCGCACAGCACCCGAGACTGGTTCGGGCTCCACTTGCACCGCCTCCGACTGGGCGGCATCGGCATCAATCATATCGACATCCTCTGGTTTTTGTCCGCTCCGTTCAAACCCTGGAGGGGGATACCAGAATTCGGGACCAAAGTTCAATTCGGCCGCACCGCCGCGGAATACGCTGACGGCTGGGTAGTATCCCAAAGACCCATCGTCGAGGCCCTCGCGCCCGCCGGGCTGCTGGAGGAGTTTAGAGGCTGGTGGCAAAAAGGCCAACAGGTCAGTCCAGGGGGTGCCCATCAGCACGCCGTTTTTGTAGATCTTGATGTAGGAGTTGGGGAGTGTGCGCAGCGCCGGTATGGGATGGTTGGCGTTGGGTGGTTCGGATGAGCCGACCGGTCCCGAGGAGCCCATGGGTGACGGGTTCATGAGGTCGTCCAGCTCCTTCGTAGTGTGATAATCGATCTTTTCAAAGTATATGTGGGTCTTGAACCGAATCGGAATACGATCTCGGACAATGTTCGCTGCTTCTGGGCTTTGATGCGCATCCTCGTCGGCCAGATCGACGGCCGGGTTGTACTGCCCGAGGACAACCTTGCGGTGCAAGCGTTCGGAGGGTAGCTGTATCTCGAGTCCGATGACGTCGCCTTCCTTAATGTGTTCATCTGGCGGGAAGAAGTCCTTCGGCCGTGACATGTGCACCTTCTGCCCCGCAACGTCCCGGATCCCGTAGCTGTAGGCATCAAAGCCCACCGGCGCATCGAGAGACGCCTCGCGCCGCGCCCAGCCCATACGCACATGGCCGTGCGACTCGGGGTCACCCTCCCCCCTCTCCTTCAGGACACCTCGCGTCACCTTGCATTCCCAGTACCAGCGTCCCTCTCGCACGGCGGTATTGGCCCGGCCCATTCTGAAGCCCTTGTTTGATGTGACGTGTCTGCCTGCTTGGTTGAAGAATATGTGAGATGCTGTATCCTCAAAGCTCATGTGGGCACCATACGGCTCGGGCTCGGTTTGGCGGTAGTAGAACATGTGCGAAAAGTCCGGATCGGCGATGCAGTGGCTGTAGTGGAAGTTCTTTTTGTTGAAAACACTGAAGATTACTGTTAGTCCTGGCGACGAACCCACTCTTGGTATTCCCATTGTTTGCTTACTGCTCAGAAGTCTCGAAGAACTCGATGGTTTCACCGTCCGGACCTTGTACCTCATGGTGGCTTGTGAAGACAGGGCCGTGGGATTCCTCAAAGTCGGATGGCTTGGGCGGCGCAAGCTTGTAGCGCAAGGGGGCGAGCTCGCCGGGGCCCAGGTCTCGATACGACTTAGGGTCAGGCGTCGCTCTCGAGCTGTCGAGCCCGCTGGCGGCGGCACCTTTGGCCTCGCGCTTCTTGAGCGAATCCTTTTTGGCACGCTTCTCACGGGACATAGCGGCTTGACCTTCCTCTGGGACCTGTACCTGCACCTTTTGGGCCGGCTTGACCTCAGGATTAAGTGGAGACGAAACAGCTGGGCTGTGGTCGTCTTCTAGGGAGCGCTTTTGAGGAACAGAGGTGAGCAAAGCTGGTGCAGGGGGGGCTACATCGCCCTGGGGGGAGCCAGCGCTGGAAGCCATTGTCGATATGATGCAATGTAGGGTGTGGGTGAAAGAAGGTTTGGGCTGCTCGGCTGCAGCAAGCAAGACGAATGGAGGACGTGGAGTGGTCCAGAGCGGTCCAAGGTCAATCGCAGTTCGAAGTGCCGAGTGTCGCTGGTGCGTGCTGCTCGGAATTGGAAACGCAGCGAGGGTGGAAGTGGAGTAAAAAAAAGAAGAGGAAGAAAAGATCTCTCAAGCGGGTGCAATTGTATATCTAGAGTTGTAGGATATATGCATGGCAGTGTATTGTGTCGTGTGTGCCATCACGGTGCTGGGTGGTCGAGCTCGAGGGGCTGAGGTGGGATGGCTTCAATAAGTGCGACGGAAGTTCATTGCGCTGCAAAAGACCTCTGTGCCGCGTCGACGCGACACAAGAGCCCACCAGGGATCTGAGCAGCGGGCAGGGGTTAAGGCTGCGTTACAGTGGTGGCTGCACTAAGCTTCGGCCAATCAGTGTTGGAGCCAACCAGAGGTGGGTCTGCAGCCTTATCCACGCCACGACCTGCTTTGCGAGAAGGCCGCGGTTGGCTTCAGGTTGGGATTTTTTGGCAGTTTTCTTCGGCTGTCGCACCCCGTCACTGCACAACACAACCACATCGCCAGATACCGATACCCTGCAGCGACCGACAAAATGCCCGTCGTCAAGGGAGGCGTGTGGACAAACATCGAGGATGAGATTCTCAAGGCGTCGGTCAGCAAATACGGGCTGAACCAGTGGGCGCGCGTGTCATCGCTGCTCGCCCGCAAGACGCCCAAGCAGTGCAAGGCAAGATGGAACGAATGGCTCGACCCTAGCATCAAGAAGATCGAATGGAGCAAGGAGGAGGACGAAAAGCTGCTGCACCTGGCCAAGTTGATGCCCACACAATGGCGCACCATCGCCCCCCTCGTCGGCCGCACCGCGAACCAGTGTCTCGAGCGCTACCAAAAACTCCTCGACGAGGCTGAGCAGAGAGAAGCGTCGACACTGGGCTTGATGGGTGTTGATGGCGGCGAAGCTCAAGCCCCCAGTGCTGATGATGTCCGCCGTCTACGTCCCGGCGAGGTCGATCCCGATCCCGAGACCAAACCCGCCCGGCCCGACACAATCGATCTTGACGAGGATGAAAAGGAGATGCTGAGCGAAGCCCGTGCGCGTCTGGCGAATACACAAGGAAAAAAGGCGAAGCGGAAAGCCCGTGAGAGGCAGCAGGAGGAGTCTCGGCGCCTAGCCGCTCTGCAGAAGCGCAGGGAACTCAAGACGGCCGGTATCAACATTACGGTGACGACCCGGAAGAAGGGTCAGATGGATTACAATGCCGATATCCCATTTGAAAAGAAACCCGTTCCCGGTTTCTACGATACAAATGAGGAGATCCAGCGAAACGAGTTCCAACGCACCCACTTCGATCCAAAGAAGGCCCAGGTAGGCGGGAAGCGTAAGGGGGACCCCGATGACGACTCCGATCGGAAGCGAAGAAAGGGGGAGAAGGATGCGCCGTCGGCGTCGCTCCAGGCCGCTCTAAAGGCTGGCCAAATGCAGAAGATCCGTGAGGCTGAGCAGAGTAGTAAGCGGAGGGCTTTGGTGCTGCCGACGCCGCAGGTCAGCGAGGGCGAGCTGGAGGAGATTGTGAAGATGGGAATGATTGGGGAGCGGGCCAACATGATGGCCAGGGAAAGCGAGAACGATGCCACGCGAGGGCTGATTAGCGATTATTCGGCACTCAACACCAACGCGCCGATCCGAACACCTATGGCCCCAGCACAGGAGGACCATATCGCCAACGAGATCCGCAATATCCGAGCCTTAACACAGACGCAGTCATCGCTACTAGGTGGAGAGAACACACCACTGCATGAGGGAGCAGGCTCCACGGGGTTCGATTCCGTTGCCCCTCGGAGGCAAGTCGTGGAAACACCCAACCCGCTTGCGACCCCCTTCCGTTCTGGTGTTGACGGCGTTGGGGCCACGCCTCTTCGTGTTGGCCAAACCCCACTACGCACCCCGCGGGATACCTTTGCTCTGAATGCCTCGGATGGTGCGATGTCGGCAGTCGGTGGGACACCAAACGACGCCAAGATGCGCGAGCTGTCCATCCGTCATCAACTCAAGCAGGGCCTCGCTTCACTACCAAAGCCGAAGAACACCGACTGGGAGCTCGAGCTCCCTGAAGAAGAGGAAGAGACGAGGAGCGTGGAGCAGCTGGAGGAGGATGCCGCAGACCGTGATCGCAGGGAGCGGGAGATTCGCGAAGCCCGCGAGCTTCTGGAGCGCAAGAGGCGAACGCAGGTCATGCAGAAGCAGCTGCCTCGGCCGATCGCGGTTGACTATAACGCGTTACTACAAGCTTCGTCGAGTATCCCGGATCCGGCCGCGTCGCTCGTCGCCCGCGAGGCCGCGCTACTCATGGCCCACGATGCAACGCAATATCCCCTTCCCGGCGCTGCACCGAGAGCGAGGCCAGTGGAACTCCCACAAATCGACGACGCGGCCCTGGCAGAGGCGAGGCTGAAGATTTTGATGGAGATGAAAGGCGTGCCCAAGCCAGGTGAGGTCCAGGCCGTCTGGGAGAAGAGCAACAGCAACTCGCTGCTCCTTGGACTTGGCTGTTACGAGGACGAGGACGAAGAGGAGCAAATGGCAACAATGCAGGCCGCGCTCGAGGTATGTTACTCCTTGAGCTCTCTGTACTCGTAAACAGACAACTAACAACAACCAGGACGCCGTAGAAGCTCTCATCGAGTCTGCCGAAAAGGGTAACAAGCTAGAGAAAAAGCTAAAGCTACACCTTGGCGGATATAACCAGCGCGCCGAGATGCTACGCAAGAAGGCGCGAGAAGCGCACGAGGCGCTCGAAAAGGCGCGGAATGCGCTGGGTAGCTTCAAGATTCTGCAGGTGTCCGAGGACGCGGCCATCAAGAGGCGGCTGGCGTCGCTCCGCGCTGAAGTGAATTTTGTCAGTACGAGGGAACGAGAGGCGCAGGAGCTATATAAGCGGAATAGGGAGGAGTTGGATGACCTCCTGTCGGTCAATGGGACAATGACAAACGGGTACCATTAGAATGGCATTGGCACGGCGATGAAGGCTGTACGACTATTGTGGTAGAGATGGTAGCAGCAGCAGCAGAGCAGCAGAGCAGAACGCGAAAGGGAAATTGCATTGCACTAATGGACGATGGTTAGGGACCGCATCCTTTCATTATGCTCATTACATGTATCGCTGACCCGACAAACCCCATCCCGAACTTAATTCTTTCACTGTTGTTACCTTAATCATACTCAGTTGTCCATATGTTGATTCACTTGCGACTCCCCAACCTCGGCAGTTTGACCGGCAACACCAACAGGACGGAGATAAGAGCCAACACGGAGCAAAACAAAAACGTCAATCGCAGCGCAGCCTCATAGCTCTGCACAACCTGCTCACGGTAGGCAGGCTCAAGGTCACGAATAGACTCAACCGACTGCCGCACAAGCTCAATGACAGCCTGCTTATCAGGGCCCGAGACATACATCTCGAGATAGCCCCACAAAGTGTTCTGCACGAGGAGCGAACTGACGGCAACACCGAGTACCATGCCCAAGCTGCGCCAGAGAATCAGCGTGCTCGTCACGACGGCCTGCTTGCGCTGGTCGGCCACGGCCAGGATGGCCATGAAGGTCCCTGGGAACTGAAATCCCTGTCCGGCAGAACCCGGAATCAGGCACAGCAGGTAGAAGAAGGCAGGCCAGCCGCGTTGCATGGAGGCGAGGCAGAGGCAGCCGAAGAAGAGGAGGATGGTGCCGAGGACCAGGGGCCACTTCAAGCGTCGTGTGTAGGTGATGAGGAACCCGGTGGCGGTGCCGGCTGCGGAGGCAACGGCGGAGCAGATGACGAGGCGGAGGCCTGAGGTAGTGGCGCTGGTCAGGAGGACAGCTTGGAAGAAGAGCGGACTTGGGAGATCAGCGTCAGTTCGCGGTTGATATTTCAGAGAATAGGGGGCACGTACACGTTGAACAGGATGGCGTTGGAGAGGAAGGCGGCAATGTGGTTGGAGAAGATGAGATTCATGTGAGGCGAGTGCTGGATCAGGTGCATCGGCATGATGGGGTGGGTGGCGATGGTTTCGACGTAGAGGAAAAGGGGGAAGAAGACGGCGAAGAAAGCGAGGGAGCCGATGACATAGGGGTGAGACCCTAGCAGCGTCACGTCAGTAGAGTTCTTCGGGGTTTCAGGGGAAAATACTTACACGGCACGACGTTTCCTCCAAGGCTCTGTGATTGCACCATTAGCAAGGAAACTGGATTTATTACAGGGCAGATAAGGGGCACACACCAAACCGAGGATGAGAAAGGTCACCGATGTGGACATCAGGACCGAGCCCTTGAAGTCAAACGTCTTCATAGCCTCCCGCAGAGGCTGCTTTTCCCGGCCATGCAGACCCAGATCGTGGGGGATGGTAACGACGGCGATAGCCAGCGACGCGACCAATATTGGGACCTGAACGCCGAACTCCCAGCGCCAGCCGAGATAATCGGCCATCATACCACCCAAGCCGGCGCCCAACATGGCGCCCACACCGAACGTGATATTGATATACGATTGGTAGGCACCTCGGATTCTGTTTTACCATCAGCTTCTACCCACCGTCAAAGGACAGGAAAGACTCACTCGATCGGCACGAGATCACTGATGATAATACTTCCCAAAGTCATCATACCACCAGCGCCCAAACCACAGGCAGCGCGGGCCAAGATAAAGCTTGTCATGCTCTGGGCGAATGTGCACCACAGCGTAGCAATGAGAAATATGGACATGGTGAGAATGTAGGGCCCCTTGCGGCCGACAGCGTCGGACAGGCCACCCAGCAAGGGCTGGAAGGCGGTCGAGGTCAGCAGGAAGGCGGTTGACAGCCACGAGGCACTGTTGCTACTGCCGAAATAGGACGTGATGACGGGATGGGACGAGGCCATGATGGTAGAGTCGAAGCAGGCTACGAAGTAGGCGACCATCACGCCGAGGAAGAGGATCCAGAACCGGGCGGGCGAGATGCCGCCCAGGTAGGGCGTAGCGGTGGTGTTCTTGGGGTCGATATCATCGCCGCCAGAAGAGGAGGAGGTCGAAGGGGAGGGGAACAAGAGGGGGGTCTCCTCGTGCGGCAGTTTTGCGTCCAGCGGCTGCTGCTCGCTGTCTACAAGGGCGCCGGCCCCGGCTTGGCGCCCGGGATAAGGGCTCGCGGTGGAATCTCTCCGGCGTTGGCGATGCTGGCTCCGGCTGCGACTCCCATGTCGGCGCGTGTTTCGGAGCATGCTGTACTCGAACGATTCGGGCTCGAGCATAGGACCACCTGATTGCACAGACCGGGAGAGCATTAGGTCAAACTCGTTGGGGTCAATGTGTGATCCCTCGGAATCGTCATGGTCGTCATCATCGGCGGTCATGGAACCGTCATAGTCGTCGTTGCCCGTGTAGTTTCGATGCCTTCGGGGCCTCGACCGGCGGGCAGCCGGGATCGGGGCGGCGTTGGCATTGGCACTGACACTGAGATTGTTGGGATTGGAAGTGACGCCCTGGCCCCGGGGTGATGTTGACATGGCGAAGGAGGCGGCCGTTGGCTCGTGCTTGGTTCCTTCCTTCTATAGTTCCGACGGTTCCACGATTCCACGGTTCAACCAATATCTAGTGCCAGCTTTCAATGAAGCTGTTTTAAATACTAAAACCTAGTGATGCTGGTGCATCCGTACTCGGTACCCGCATTTGCAATTTCTAGCGATCATGGGGTGCGATCCGACCGTCCCCCATCCGACCCCCTGCTGCGCACTCAACCTCTCCGCTTACGCTCTTCGCTGGGTCCCCTTCACGGCGGGCGGCCCCGCGCCTTGGTGCTTGGGTTCAATGGCGTTCAATGGCGGGGTCTGCAAGTTGCAGACTGCAACTGCCAGGCTACGGCCACTTCGTCTTAAGGTGTGCAGGTGGTGTGGTGTGGGCTAGAACCAGAACTAGAACTAGAACTACATACGCACGAGTATGCGTGCGGCCGTCTTTACCTGCCTTAGGTGGTATTTCACAGTGCGCGGGAGAAAGTCGGCGTGCCGACCTGACTTGTCAACTCCCAGCTGTTAACACGGTTAGTTGGAGTCGGTAGCTTCCTTCTTACGGCAACATCCTCGGCATGAATTTGAAGTGAACTAGAACCGCCTATCCCCCACCTTCCATTGATCCTCTCAATTTAAGATATTGCAAACCAACCACTTGAACTGGTCAAGATCCAGCTGCCGGCTCCGTCTTCGCAATTGGCATTCCACCTTTTGATCTTCCTCTGCATGCTCCACACAGCTGACGATAGCCCCGGCAGCCAGCCTCTAACACGGTGCTAATCGCGACCCAATTAGAACTACAGTCCTCTTGCATATCAAAAGAGTCAAGGCAGCAAGCACACCAGCACATAGCCCGCGCAGACCGCAGACCGCAGACCGCAGACAACAGCGATGGCTGAACGCGACCCCAACCTCCTTCGGGGCGCGGAGCGCGTCCACGAACTCACCAGGATGGTTGTCGAAAAGGCAAAGCTGCCAGACGACCATGTTAGTTAGTCCCTTGGTCACACATCTATCCGCCCACGTACCTCGTACTATCACTGCATCACCATAACCCCCAACCACCACACAACCACCTTCTCCTAGACCTGCAAACTGCTCGAAACTGCAACTGTACGAACTCATGTAGCGCTGCAGTGGTAAATTGTCTCTCTCGGGACGAGTTTCTAACCATGTCAGGAATGGACCAACATTTTGCTCCCCCACCTCGACATTGTATCCACCTCCGAGACGCTCCCCCACCCCAAAGTTGTCTTCCGCTTCACCGTGCATCCTCACCACAGGTAGGTATTGTCTACATTTACTAGTAACTTGCACTGTGTTCCCGAGGAGCTCTTCCGTGAGCTCTTCCGTCACACACCTGTCTCGGAAACAAGCTCCTCTCCCAAACATCACCACTCATCCCCACAGTCCCCACCAGAATTTTCCGAGACATAGAAATCCCCAAGTCCACCCCCGGAGAACAGAACCACAACTAATAAACAACCCAAGCAACCGTCTCGGAAACCTCCACGGCGGTTGCATCGCCACCCTCTTTGATTATTGCACAACGATGCCGCTCGCCCTCGTCTCGCGCCCGGGCTTCTGGCACTATCTAGGGGTTAGCCGGACGCTCAACACGACATACCTACGACCGGTACCTGTCGGTACAGAAGTACTGATCGAATGTGAGGCGGTTCAGGTCGGCCGCCGGTTGGCCTCGCTCCGGGGCGTCATGTGGCGCGCCGGCCACGAAGGCGAGATTTTTGCTACATGTGAGCATGGCAAGTTTAACACTGATCCGGAACCGGCTAAGATTTGATCAAGATCTGGAGTGTGGGTGTTTTGTTTACTTGTTTATTTTGCTTGTTTTTTTTTGGGACCAATGGGATACGAGTTGATGAGATCTGTCGAGGACGAAAGCGTCCTGTTGTTGAAATAAGAGGAAAGTGGTAAACAGAGTCCAAGATACGATCGCGCAGGAGTTACAAGGGCTAGCGATACCAAAATACCCATCCAAATCCCAATCCAAACTCAGTCGCCATGACTGGATTCACCATGCAGATGGCTCAAATCATCGGCATAAAAGATACTCGCGCCCAACTCACTGTAATCAGAATCGTCAAACTCCTCCTCGTAGCCGTCTACTGTGTCTAGTCAGTCACTCGCTCTTGTTCCTTCCAACCTGCCCGGCCGGTCACAAGACTCGGGAACAACGCTTACCGATGGGGAGGAAGTCGTGAAGCAGGACCTCTTGGTCATTGCTGTGCGGCTCTCGATCCGAGATCTTCCAAAAGGCTGTCGGGCCACATGGTCCGCCGGGATCTTGGTCTCTGATATCGACAGTTAACGACAAGTACCCCGAGGTAGACGCATAGAGCACCATACTTATCAAACCAATTCCCCACCACGCCTCGAGCCGACCTAATCCCGCCAAGCTGAACGCCCTCGCTCTTCCACCTGTCCTGGCCGCTGAAGATTGAATACGTCGTCCAGCGAACCTCCCCCTCAGGTGTCATCCGAGCGCTACCTAAGCGCACATCACATAAATTATTAGCCCTTCCACGCTAGGATGAAACCACACTTGGCGAGTTTAGTTAGTCACCATGTAGATTAATCTCACCTCGGAGATCTGAGTTGGCGTTCTCATCCCAGGACCCATCGAGCGCGCGGGAGAAGCCCTTGAAGTAGACGACCGGATGCCCCTGACCGTCGCCCGCCTCGGGTGGCTCGATCTTGGTCACATGGATCTTCATCAGGATGAGGCGAACGGCCTCCCCGATATCTAGGGCGGCGCGCGGGACATTTTCTGGGATGTCATCGCCTTGGGGGAAGTTGTAGCTGAAAAAGTCGTTGTAATCTAAGCCCCTCGTTGTTAGCACTGGCTGGGTAACCGTTGCCGGATCACGTACCCAGGAAGCACACCACGCGCAACCAGGTTCCTGAAACGTCATATGGGTCCTCCAACTCCATAGGAGCCTTCTCCCTCTCGGGGGGCCACGAGAGGTAACTCTTGGGCCACGGCCCGGCAAAAGGGGTATTCCAGAAATTGCTGAAGATGGGGAAGGTGTCCAGTCCTTTGTTCTTGATATTGGTCCTCAACACGAGCAAAATCGCCTCGACCTTCTCCCAATCCACCCTCAAGCTCCCGTCCCTCAAAAACGGCCCCCACGCCGTCGCGTACGTGTACTCACGCAGGTCGTACACCTTGCTGCACGCGAATGGATACATCTTCGAACTCCTCGTCCTCCCATGCCTCGGCAGAGCCATGTACAAACTATGGAGCTGGGCACTCTGCTGGTGGTCTTGGCGCGGCGGGTCATCGAACCGCGGGTTGATTTCGCCGCGGGCCCGCTCAAAGAGGAACGAGCGAGCGAGAAAGGCGTCCCGGTTCTCGTCGCTCTCAAAGAGCGCTGCTAGCAGGGCAGCGTTGCGCGAGTTGGGGTAGGTTACCGACCGTACGCTCCGCCGGCGTGGTGCCCCGTGGGAGGCATGATGGAGGAGGCGAGTGACGGTTTGATGAACGAAGGGGAGCTCTTTGCGCTTTTTGAGGGGGGGAGGCCGGTTAGCTTGTTTGGATCTGGGTTGAGTTGGGGAGGGGAAGGAAAGGAAGGGGGTAAAGGATGTATGAAGCGAGAGGAGGGACTGACCTTGTCGACGCCCTGGCGGGCGCACACGCGCTGGAGTCGCACAAGGTCATGGAGTTCTTGGACCCAGTCGAGGTCATTGGAAGGGGGTTGGTCCTATAATTGCTCGTCAGGGGCAGAATAGAGACACTGCCATAACAACTTACCAGTGTTTGGTAGTAGATGTCTCGGCAGAGGGCCGCGTTTCCGGTAACATAGCTGTAGAGAAAACGGCATATCTTTGGTAACACAGCCAGATCTTCGGGGTCCACAAAAGTGAGAATGTTGTGAATGATCTCAGGTGGTAGCTGTATGAGGAACGCCATGACGAGAAAGTCCTTGGCAAAGAGGGGAAACTGGGGCGTGATAATCTGGACTGTGAGGAGAGTGTGAATGGCCGTGTGCGTTTCGGGCGTGCTACGAGTGGTGCTTGCACCCTGCAGCTAGCAACGAACAACAATCTGGGGAAAGGAGCCACCATGTGCCAGTGTGTGAGACGTCTAGGAGTCGTGGAACGGGAGAGCGGGACGGCGGGATGACAAGACGGAGTCGGCTGGGCGCCTGTGCGACCTCCCGATCTTTCGAGAGGGCTTAGGGTTTATCACTTTCTTTAGAGAGGCAACCATGGACACACCTCAATTGCTTCGCTGCCGCCTGTCGGTCTGATGCTGAGGACGGCCTCGGAGGAAAATAGGTCGAGGAGTTAGTCGGGGGATAGACACGAGATACACGAGCCGGGTGCGGTTGGGCGGTTGAATCGGAGTTTAGAGACAGCGCAACCTCCGTCTCCTCCGTAACGAAAGACAGCTTCCTGTCGGGTCGTACAGCAGTGAATCTCGCACGGTACGCCGATGCAATTGGTACTGTCGCCTCACCTCGGCCATGTTTTATTCCGTTATGGTAACCCGAAGGCCTAGGTCCAGTACCTACCAAGTAGGTAGTGTTTCTCAAACCAACTTAGGTAGGTTACCTTGCCTTACAACCTTCCCCGCCCACCAGCCGTACCTTCGGAATACTCTCAGCTTTGTAAGCCAGCTTTGCGAACATGCACATTGAATTTGCCCGTTTTAAACAGTCCGAGGTTTTAGTTATCTATAAAACACGGACGTCTTACTCCGTCCTAGAAATACGCCTCGTGATAATTACTAAATCCCAACAGCCGAGCGATGCCCTCGCCATCTACTACTTCCTCTGCCCACCTGCCCATAACCCCACCTCAAGGGCGTCGTTGTATCCGCACAACGGAAAGCTGCAGGCTCGCTACCACACTCCCTGCCACGCATAGTCACTTTGCGCTCACTAGGGCGCCGCACATGTGTGATCCACCGCTGCTCACGTCCCCTCTCCCTTCATGCCATCGCCAAACCAAGATCTCCCCACGCCTCACGCCATGATGTGATCTTGTCGACATGATGACCCCCACACCAACGGGACACCGATTTTACGGTTTGCCCGTCGACTCTCTGCCGGTCTTGGCAGTTGTTTGGCCAGGTCAATTCTATCTTCATACCCACACATAGTCTATTTCACGGACCTCCATGCTCGCAAACTCGGCAGATGCCATCACTGTCACAACATACAAATCAAGACAAAAGGTAATGCCATGAGGAAAACCAGGCGACGTGATAGTACCAAGTTAATAAAATAAAAAAAACACAGGGGTATAGTAACAAAATGTGCTGAGAAATGCCGTTGCAGTTTGTACGTCCATCAAATCTTCATGGCGCTTCGCAAGAGAGCCTCCCTTTTAGCAAGCCCTCCAACCTTTTTCACATACAAATCCCATTCCATTCCATGTCGTTGACCACATTTCAAATCCGAAAACCACCGCAAAAGCTCCTCCCATAAAACATCATGTGCGGCCATTATCTGCACAGAACGACATCACGAACCATGGCCCCCCGAATTGAGGTGAATACAATTGCTGAGCAATGTGGCTCCCTCGTGGAGCAACTCCCACCGCGTCCCCTCGAACGTGTCCTTGAGAACCATCAACAGCGGCGTATTATGGCTGACTCCCTTCATCGACTTGAGCTCATCTGGCGTCGTGACGCTGCCATACTTGACAAGGTACTCTCTCATCATGCCCAGCTTCTCTTGCTGCGTTGTCGGAACAGGCGCGTTCGTATTAGCACCCTCGAGAGCGTACCCGTAACACCACACAACCAGCGCTGCAAAGTATAGGACCCACGGCCGGTTGAGCAGGACGTCGTCCCGGGCCGAGTATGGTTCGTCGATGTGGCTGTAACCGTTCGACTTCGGCGTCCCCGAGCCGTTTGAAAGCATCACCGAATGCAAAAACTTCAACGCGTAATATGTCGCATCCCGAGCCTTGGCCGATGGTGCCCATACATCCTTCATCCGCCGCTGCGCGCTGTTCAGATCTTGCGTCCCGATCGCCCGCCCCAAAAGTCTCTTCGCCCGCGCAAAGATTTGGCAGTCGACAATGTCTACGTGCATCGCCATGTGCGCGAGATGGTGTAGCACGATTCTACTCTCAAATATCACGTTCGTCTCATTTCGGTTCTGTGAGTCATAGTTGTAGGGGTCCGCTGAATGATCTCCCCTTCGTAGGAGCGTCTTGTCAAAATCACTTTTCCACGAGTCGAATGCCCGGGTCAGCGTCCCTCGCCATTTATCACGGCCTCCCAGTGCTTGCATAACACCACCGCCCAAAGAGTTTATTTGGAGATCCCGTTGGTTCATGTGCCAGCTGACACTGAGCAAGCCTGCCATAAGAATGGTGCGCCCAAACGAGTTGGTCTGCACCTCTTGGCTGCATAGGGTCCGTTTGAGCCCCTCGAGGAAGGAAATTGGCTTGTTGCCTGCCGACATAAGGTTCGCCTCAATCCGGCCCACTTCGGAACCGCTCGAGGCCTTCCAGAGCTTGTCGTCGCACGGCAAGGGTAAGCGCATCTCGTGAGCCACCATCACTGTCGAATGACCAAACATGGTAGCATGTATTGAATCAATGACAAACGCCGCGAATGCAGCCCGCCGCGTCGACTCGTTAGTGATCCAGTGATTCCACCACTCATCAGGCGTGTGGGCCATGCCAGATGTTGACGACTGTCTTGAGCCGTTCGTCTTGTCATCCCTGGGATTTGGGGGAGAATCCAAGGCCGATTTTCCTATGAGTGCTCTTCCACGACGCATCAGAGTTATCGTAGTTGCGTGGTGTATATGAGCTCGCTCGTGGAGCTCCCTTGTGGAATACATCTTTTCGTACAACTCGAGGAGGAGCATCGTTTGGAAAACCCAGAGCTTAGCTGGCGGGCGGCAGTTGGAGTCCTGGAACATCTCCCACCTCAAGTGCCAAGCCAAGAAGTTGGACAACTGTGCACCAGCCTTGGTCACCTTTTGTCCGTGCGCCTTATCCAAGCATGCCGATCCTATTGTCATCATGGCAAGAAGTAGAAGGTTTGGCGTCTTGTCCGGCGAGAATGTTGGCTTGTGAAGAATAGGAACCTGATCACTGAAGTGGAGCCAGTACGAGCCGATGTAAGCCTGCATCATCTTGCGGCTTAGCATGTGGCTGTCGTCGCTGCGATCACCTTCTAGGATGGTGTCACGCTGCCGCTCGACAGGGGCCCAGCCGTTTTCGTGAAACCTGTCTTTGACAAACTCGAATATCTCGGCACTTTTGTCATCTGAAATGACATTCTCGGGCAGGTTTTGATCTAACAGGTTGGTAACGGACATGACCTGCTGCGGCCCTGTTGAAGGTGGGAAGTAGCCCATCTGGTTGGGATCGTTGTAATACGGCATATGGTAAGGGTTCGTTGGGAACTCGCCGTAGCTACGGCTTATTAGTGTGGGTTTAAAAGGGATGTGTTCCAGGCAGCTTACTTGTAACCTTGAATAGGCACTCCCGTCATGGGAGAGCCTTCACCGTGTGTATTAAATAGATACGCCATGAAATCCTCAGGCATCCCGACATAGGGTGACTTGTTGAGAATGCTGTCGCTTCCAAAGACGGGCATTGTCTGCTGCATGCTCATATGGTCCAACATGATCATCTCGCCTGCGGTTTGTGAGTGATCCGAATATTCACCTGTGGTAGCAGGCACATATGCTGGCTGCTCCTCTCGACCGACAGTTGCCGGTGACGGTGATGGTGCGGCGAAGTCCGATGGCGGTAGTGTAAAGGGAGGGAAGTTTTGAGGTGGCACATAAGGCATGACATTAGAAGACTGAGGTGTATTATTAGACTGGCTATGATAGCCCGGCTGGTTGGAAATAGGCGAAAGGACGCCGTAGGGTCCCAGGTTGGTCTGAACCGATGGCCGTTGAGGGCCGGGTGAATGGTGTGCAGGTCTGTGGCCTGACATATGATGGTAATTGTTTGGATCGTGGTGCATATAGTCAATGCCGTTGGTCGGGGCTCCGTTCGAGTAGCCGGCTGGAGGCGTGTTGGTAATAGGTGTATATGGGCTTCCCATGCCGTCCTTCGGAGAGTGATATTGCATAGTCAGCGCCCGCGTCTTGTTGTATCCCGTGCCCGGCCGGTTAGCTTCCGGGGAAGTGGATCCGGCGGGAGCGAAAAGAGGGCGGCTATCCGCTATGGGGGAAACCTGGCCCAGCATCGTATCCTTGCGATTCAGGGCCGAGCCCTTAGCCGTATGGCGCTCCTTATGCCTATTGCACAAGTCGAGGCGGACAAATGTACGCTGGCAGTCCCCGATGCCGCACTTATACACTTGCTTAGGGTTGTGGTTGAGTTGATGGCGGTAGCTTTTGCGAATGTTAGCAGGGCAAGGCGCGCTCGGAAGACTGGTGGGGCCTACAGATGCTCTGCTCTCGAGTAGCTCTTTCCGCAGCCCTTTTCAGGGCACTCGAACTTTTTGTCTAGGCCCTTGCGGCTCCTCCGGCGTTTTCGCGCGGGCCCCTCTGAGTTGGACGAATGTGCGTTATTGCCGTCGCCATCGTCGCCATCCGGGTCGTCGATATCAAGGTCATCGACATCCTTATCCTCAGACCGGCTGCGAGGGCGGCCTCGCTCGTGTTCGTCTTCCTGCTTGATGTTGTGCGGAGGCGTCGGCTCCTGAAGCGGCGGCATGGCGTGCTTGGATCGAGACGCGGGCATCGAAGGTGTGATGTCAGTTGGATGAGAGGTCATAACGGAAGCCATGCTCCATATGTTTCCAATCGGTAGCCCCCCGACCGAGGTTGTTCACTGACGACTAGTCAAGGTGACACGGCCGAGAAAGAGCAGGCCTCGAATGACTAGCGGGTGGCGCAACGTCTCTCACAAACGCCCAGACAGCTGGCGTGCACGGGTTACACAGCGCGCCGACGGGGAGGCTCTTTCGGGTCGAGATTAGACTCGGCGGAGGCGAGGAGAGAAATATGCGTAAGTATTATGGATAGCGTGGGCTGTGTATAAAGCACGTCGTTGTTGGTCACGCCAAAGCGGGCGCTGTGTCGGACTCGCTCTCGACCTCACCTAGACCAATTGGGACGAGGCTCACGATATCATGACAGGCGGATTCGGGTAGACCTCGCCGACGGATTGGAGAGTGAGGGGACGGGGAGATGGCGAGCCCGGCACCTTCCGAAATAGCCTTGACTGGATGCGACACTCGGCCAGAAGATAACGGCCTGGTTGTCTTGTTTTTTTTTTTCCAGAAGGAAAATCTAGCAAGGGATCAGCGACAGAAGTCCTGGGAACTGATGCTGCCGCCCGTTGCGGGAAAATGAATGGCAGCGGCACCACCCATTTCGGGCGCATTGGGAAAGCGCCAGGACAAGACGGGGGAGGGGGCGACCGGGGTTCTTTGGGGGAGGAGGAGAGGGGGGTGGATCAAGCAAATGCAAGCAAGCAGGTGGACCAAGCGCTCGGGTGGAGCTCAGGTCTGAAGGCGGAAGGAGGGCAGGCCGGGCAGGCAGAGAGAACGAGGGATAAAAATTCTGGTCGTGCCTCCCCGCGACCTGGGCAGGTGGGACGGGTAAGCCAAAGGCGTGCCACCTCCACGAGTCCATTTGCCATCCCCAGTGTCTTCCTCATGTCTCCAGAATCCGTGATTCAGAGGAGTCCCTGGCAAAACGTTCGGCGTCGAACTGCTCGACCCGGCTCAGTCCGGACTGCACGGACGACATGCCATTGTTTGGCCTGGCCCACGACGGGAGGCCATCCGAAATACCCCTCAAACCACTTTATATTGGGGGTTGCAGGCTGCACACATCCGAAGAGCCACAGCCCGACGCCTTGGGAGTCGGACTACCAAGTTTGGCATGCGTGTCGTACGGAACAACAAAGAGCTGGGAAATGACATATAAAGTTATACGTACTGGTGTTATTGTTGCGTATGTATGTACAGCACAGTATGCGACTTAGTGAAGGTGGGATGCGCCGGACTGGGCCTCGGCACAAGATGGAGACTGTGCTTCTCGCAAGAAGCAGCAGGGCAGATTGCGGAGGTGGGGAAACGTTGCAGGCTCGTCGTCGATGCTCGGTTGTGAGGGCGGGATGATGCCGGCGCCCTGTGAGGCGATGGGAGGGCTTGAGGCTCGTTGTCTGCAATTTTCCCCAGGATATCAAAGCTGTCGTCCTGTCCAACCTTGGCCTCCCACGGGGAAAATGATGTTTCTGGGGAAGTGGGAGAGAAGAATCACAGCGGCGGGAGTGTGGGGGTCTTATGCCCCATTGAGTTTTAAAAGCTGTCGGCCGCGCAGAGGCCGGGTCTGCCCATGGCCTAATGAGGTACCTGATTAGCGAGCGCAGTCAGGGTTATCGACCAGTTCTCGACTTCTCCGGCCATGCACCTGGTTGGATGTGTTCATGTACCGGCTCCTGCTACATGCCGTCGCGCGCCGACGAGGCATGCGAGGCAAGCCGATGCGCGTGCCCTCACTTGTTTAATATCGGTGCTTCGTCTGAATTGATTGCTAACGTAAATTTGTGAGGTCGGAGGCGCACAAGGCCACGAAGTTGGCGTAAGCAATGGAACTGAAGCCATACCGCACATCATTGATTGTAGTAACGGGAATTCCAAGCGCCAAAACTAATTTAGTCATGTTCTTTCCAGATTCTATCCCCGTTAGGAGTGGCGTCCATCGACAGTGCGCTGAATGGAGCTCTCGGGCAACAAGAGGGGTTGCCGGAGCATTAAGGGACCTGAGCAAGCGGCAGGCAGTTAGAGCTGTGGAACTAAGGGGCAGCCGCTTCATGTTGTCTTGCATCCATCTTCGAAATCTCTGCGCATCGACGCCTTCGGGTGATGGGTTGAGACGAACAGGCCAGAGAGATCGAGCTCATCGAACCTATACGGAGCACCCAGCAAGGTCGATTTTGCCTCAGTGCCCGTTGCTCTCCATGTCGGCGTTTCCCTTTGTGGATTCGAAACTGGACTCAACCACAACTTGCGAACCATAAGGTTTGCCACAAAAGCATGGCGTCCCCGGGCCGTTCACCGCCGCCCAAGTGCTGATGCTGAGAATCCCTACACTTGTAAGTCGTCGATATTCTGCGCAGTACTTGTACATACATACTTGCGTCCTTGCGCAAATCCATCCGCCCGCGCAGTTTGAGATACTCCCACTCTAGGGGCATCTCGAGTTAAAGCGCGGGGGTTCAGGCACTGCCCGCCGTGCCCGGTACGTAGCTATTTAGCCTCCTGAGCTTGTGGAGCGGACGCAGGCAGGCGAAGTCATGTTCTTGGGTTGCCCAAAGCTTTCCATTGCGTACATACTACAAACTCCTGCTGTTAATGTTGTTGTTGTGACCGAGCTGTCGCATTTGGAGGATTTCCCCCCCTTGCCTCAAAGGACCCTCTGACCTTTGACCCTTCTTCTTTGCATTCTCCTCTCTCTTTCTAGGCAGCAGGACAGACAATCCTGGACTGGTTCTCCTTGGGCTGGCGCTGCCATCGTTAGTGAGGAAAAAAGGCTTGGAAATCTCCAGGTTCCGATCGACAGACACAGCGCGGGATGTTGCTTTTTCTGACCCAGGCAGGGATACCCGGTCGCAGTGAGCTGGTGAAGAACCTTTGTGGGGACCGGGGAAGCTGCGTCTGATAGGCTAGACTCCTCCAGACTTGCCCCGCCTCCCTGTCATCATTAATAAGGGAATCTCAGTTTTTACCAAGGAAATAGCAGCAGTTTCGTCGAAAATGCGCACTCCCTCGTCTTTACCACTCGCTCGGCAGCGCATCTCGGGTTTGGAGCGTATTTTCCCGCGACCGAAACTTCATGACGAAGAAATTGGGGGCTTGGCTCGCTCAGCTTTGGGTCTTGCGTCTCCGGGACACCACAACGCTGCCCTATTACATTATATTGATCCAGCGGTACCGGAGGCACGTCCCGGGTGGGGGGTTAGGAGTGGTTTCTTCAAATCCTCAACTCCAAAATAAACTTTCAAACAGGTGCGCCTCTGAACTGGACAACCCGGCGGATTTGTGAGGCCAAGTGACATCGTTGGTTTATTACACTCCACTACCTTACCTAGGGACACGCACCCAACTGACTGCATCGGTATGTATGAATATGAGAGTTGTGAGCTACTTTAGAGTCATCCAGGGATGACCCCCCAACTTTATTCGTACACTAGAAGCGAATCATCGGCTTGGGCAGTTGGGCACGAGGCTTCAGGGACCTCTGCTCTGCTCTGTGAAGAGAGCGACAGGCCTCCCCACCATTTGCTACGGCTGACACACCCGGACCTCAGACGGACCCAGGTCGCTGGCACGCGACTTGCCACCCGTGGTCAGTTTTCGGGAACAAAAGATGGACTTTTAGCTGACACGACTCCTGGGCGATTCCCCGTATTCAATCACCGCCGCATACCTCCTTGCCCAGGCTGCCTACCCGGTGATACGGGTTCGGCAGCCACACTAAGTGCGACCTGGAAGTGCTCTTCGGTAGGGCAGTCTGCAGAAACCGCTAGCCGTGGGCTCAACACTTGGTCTGTATGCTCATACTGTCGCCAGCGTGGGAGGTTAAGATCAGGATCTGGGACCACTGATCTTGCAGCCCTACCTGTGTCTAAAATACGACCATCGGTTACACCAGCCTGGCAGGCCAAAAATGTCTAGGGCCGAGGGTTGGCTGCAAAGAATTGTCCTCAACATCGATGAAAAACGCACCTGACCATCTCGGTGCACCGTGATTTGCTGGGGGCTGATCCAGAACTTGTCTTGCCGCGAAAACGTAGCAACGAAGCGCCACTGGCGTCTTTGTCGCAGTCTCGGGCATGCACGTCGACTAAAAGGCGAGGAGGTGCATCTTGAAGGGGGGTGTGGTGAGCCCGGCTGCGACTTGTACCCTGACTGCCCAAACCGTCCGTGTGAGCGAATATTAGGCAGGCCCAATCCATAGGATCCAAATGGGAAGACGGAGGGGCCGTACACGTGCACATTCTTCGTAGGAGCAGCTGGGGTAAATCAGTATATGTGAAATGCAGGTGCAACTTCTTTCATCGGCCATCGGCTTTTAAGTCTACCCCTCTGCCGGCCCGCAATACGATGAGCTTTGCTGCAACTTAGTGGGCCGAAGGCAGCTAGCTTGACAACCTAGGCGTGCTAGGTACACCAGGTTGGAGAAGCCCAGGCGCCCGGGCGCCCAAAGACCAAGAACCCCCGCGGAGCCGATGATCGAGTGAGCATCTTTCGTGTGCGGCCACGCGTGGCATCGAGCCAGTGTCGTGCGAGCTGCACGTCAAGCAACTATCCGAGGTAGCAATGTGCTTTAAGGGGCGCCCAAATAAAATCCCCCATAGGGACATCTGCTATAATAGGGCTCGCCAGATCCTTAACTGCCTGCCAGCTGCTGCCAGATCTCTTTTACACTAGGACAGCGCATCCTATCCTAGTCCCTTGCTGGTACATTTTTACCCTGCTTGGGAGAGTCCTGCAACCCTCAACTGCCTTCAGCAACGTGACCAGGCTTACCTAAACCACGACACACGGAGTCCAGTGAGCTCCGTTATCGATACGGCATCTCTCAATAGAAACCCCCTCATTCACCTTCATGTCCCTTTTCCAGCTGCCCTTGCGGCTCACGCTCCTCCACCACCAGTAGTCGAGGTATATTGAACGGGTTAGCCTGCTGAGTCGAGCGGCCAGCGCCCGATCAAAGCTAACTCGGTATATGTATATGATCTCGAGCGCACTGCCTGCTATTGCCGGGTTTTCTTCCACATGGGGAGCTCAACAAGCTTGGATTCAGCCCCCGATGAAAGTTCTCATTTTCGGCATCTCAAACGCAAACTCCCTTGCGGGCCGGGTGCACCGCTTGTTCCGAGTCGACCTCGAGCCGGTCTGACAGTTCACATTCGGGGGACTGAGGCAGCGACCGCGGCAGGCAAGAGCCGTCACGACCCGCTTAGACCCACTAGGATGGTCGGGGCCCCTTCGCCCCCTCGCGCCCCCAGCCACACACACAGCACTTTACACGCCAGGCAATTAAGGTAAGCTGTGTGTGCAGTGCAGTGTCGTCAGATCGCCTTGCTGGCTCAGGGACCAGGGCTGCAATTTCTTCAGTCGAAACCCCTCTCTCGCACAATGCCACCTCTCATCAACGCAACCCAGCTGCCTTCGAGCGTCGAACCGTGATTTTACGATGCGACCGAGACCTAGCATATCCAAATCGCATTCCTTCCCACAAGCTTCAGCCCTCTCGTAACCTCGATCTCGATCCCCCTGCAATGGCACCAGCAAAAGCTTCCCGAACTGCTCACGACGAGTCCAAGTCAGAGACCCTAAACCTCAAAGAGAAAAATGGGGCAGCCGGTACACACCAATCTAACGGCAAGATGCGACGAGTCGCAAGCTCTGCGGGTTCGAATCTGCGCGAGGTGATAAATAATGCCCCCAGTGCTGCTGCTACGATTGCGGTGCCTTCGGCCTCGACTGCGACAGCACCTGGACAAGAAGCGAACAACCCAGGGGTATGCCAACTAACCTGGCTATAGAGTCCATGAGTCCCTGATTACACATTTGGCTGACGCTTTAGCCCCTTCGTTAGCTTCAATGGCCAGCCTTTGAAAGGGAGGTACTCCATTCCTACCGACGAGCGTACCGCCTGAATTCTCCAACTGCATTTGCCAGCGACTACCACCAATGGGTCCTTACCCAGCCGGGGAGCATCGGCCTTTACTCACCGACAATCGCGCGACGCAAAGAGTTCCGAAGACAGAGCAAGGATCAACTGACAAACACGGTGAGAAAACACTTTAACGGCTTGGGTGTGAACGAAAACGACATCATTGTCGACTTCCTCCATAAGGTGAGGACCCAGGGGGTCTCCAAGGGGAGAACACGGCGAGCCGAGTATATACAACCGGATATCGAAAAATAAAGGGGACAAGGGTTTAATGGCTACTTTCTTACATTGGCGTTTTGGCTGGGGGCATAGAGCGGACGGCTCCCGCGTTTGAAGGCCGGGAGCGGGAATAGAGCACGAACAGTGTGCCGTACAAATTTTGGACAATTCGGACTGGAGGGGGCATGGGTGATCTCAGTCGGCAGGGCATTACCGGCATAGGTACATGGACAATAATCGCTACTAGGGCGGAATAACAAGTGAATGCATGAAACATATATTTGATGTTAGTGATTTTTTAGTGTATAGATTCCTAACCCCAAGATCGCGTTCGCGAAGAATGAATCGCGAGGCGTGCTGAGACCAGTGGGGCACAGAAAGCCGTGGTGTCTTCTGGCGGGAAAAAGCCCCACTTTGGCTTCGGGGAACAGTTGGTGCCTCAGGCGCGAAACATTGAAACGGGCGTCAGCCAAAAAAAAAAAGTTGGCGATTAGGAAGCTCCAGAAAGTGACAACTTTTTTATCTCTTTTTCTACTTTCCGTTGTTTCACCAACACTCAATAGTCAGTGATCGGCTGCGGGAATGCGATTCCCAGTAAGACGGCCCCTTCATTCGAGATGAATCCAACCATTCTACCCAAAGCCGCTCTTCCTGCCCGCCAGTTCTCTCCGGCGCAAGCATGTCGACGCCAGCGATTCAGGCCATGCGCCAGCACGAGGGTACCGATAGCGAGCTTTACCGCAGCTGCTAGACCTCCTGGCCGCCAGATTCCCAAGGACGGGACTCGGTCGATTCTCAAGCCAAAGGTGAGTTGCTGAGAAAAACACGTCACTGTCAAGAATGCGTGTACGTAGTTGCTAATCAATTAAAAATTTGCTTGTAGGCTTTTCATACAACGAGAAGCCTCCAGGCGACTCCTAGGGACCCGTACGGCGTGTTAGGCGTAGGCAAGACTGCCACAGCGGCCGATATTAAGAAGGCATACTACGGGCTCGCCAAGAAATACCACCCCGACACCAACAAGGACCCGACGGCTAAGGACAAGTTTGCCGAAATCCAGTCTGCTTACGAGATCTTGTCCGACACCCAGAAACGTCAGCAATTTGACCAGTTTGGCGCTGCTGGTTTCGACCCGAGCGGCGGTGGTGGTGGCGGCGGGCCTGGTGGCCATCCCTTCGGAGGAGGACACCCTTTTAGTGGGTTCGGTGGTGGTGGTGGTGGTGGTGGTGGGTTCGGGTCCAACATCAACTTTGAGGACCTCTTCTCGGCCTTTGCTGGCCGTGGCGGACCGTTTGGCGGTGGTGCCGGTGGCGGGCGTGGAGCCGGGTTCCAACAGGCGTTCGTCCAGGGCGATGATATCGAGGTACAGGCATCAATATCGTTCGCCGAGGCGGCCAAGGGCACGGCCAAGACGATTACAATCATGCCTATGGTGACGTGTAGTACCTGCACGGGCAGCGGCCTGAAGAAGGGCGCCAAGCGCGGGAGTTGCAAGTCGTGCGGCGGGTCTGGCACGCGGGTACATTTCGCGTCGGGGGGCTTCCAGATGGCGAGTACATGCTCGGATTGCGGAGGCAGCGGCATCGCCATCCCCAGGGGCTCGGAGTGCGGGTCTTGCCACGGCGACGGTGTCGTTAGGGAGCGCAAGACACTCACGGTGGACATACCTGGCGGCATTGAAAACGGTATGCGGCTGCGTGTTACTGGAGAGGGCGATTCCCCGGCCACGGGTCGGGCACCCGATGGCGCAAAGGCTGCTGCGGGCGATCTCTATGTCCTTGTCAAGGTCAACTCAGACCCCAAGTTCACGCGGCAAGGATCTGATGTTCTGTACACGGCAACGATTCCTCTCACGACGGCAATCCTAGGTGGTGAGATCACGATCCCGACGTTGGACGGCAACGTGAAGGTGCGCGTCGCGACAGGCACCAACACAGGCGATAAGACATCGCTAGCAGGCAAGGGCATGGCTAAGCTCAACCGGCGCGGCGGCAATGGCGATCTCAAAGTCGAGTTTAAGGTGGCTATGCCCAAATTCCTATCAGCGAACCAGCGGACCATTGTCGAGATGCTGGCGGATGAAATGGGAGACAAGACAGCCAAACGGATCATGAACCTCAAGACGAACTCGAGCTCCGACACGACGACGTGAGACTTTCATTCTTATAATCACTACCACAAGCTAGCATGAGGCGGCTGCAGCGAAAGAGTATCTTAGCTGACCACTTGCTGGTATTTTAGGGTTGGCGAAGATACTCACAAGAGTGGGGGGTTCTTGAAGTCGCTTTGGGATAACATTACATACCACCACCACGAGGATAAGCCATCGGAAGACAAGGACAGCGCCAAGAATGATGGAACGAAAAAACTTTGAAGACACGCTCCGCTCACTAGGCTCTGCGGCTGAAAATGGTTGTTGGGTCACTTGTACAGTACTATATGGGTTGTATCTGGATGGATTGGGGGAAGGTTTCTACACTGCTCTAGTACATAATAATATCCAGGAAATAGATCGGGGGGGGTTCAGCATGGGGGCGGTGTTTTGTACAGAAAAGGTTGTTTTCCCGGCATCTAAGAGGACCAGAAGAAAAGGACAGGCATGGTTGGATTGAGAAGCTACTTGCTACTCACATGGTTCGGAGGCATGGTGGATCACCGACGCGTGCTGTTGTGGGGTTGATGTATACTAGTACCACCTAGACGAGCCGGTGTATTATCTTGATGACAAGACCACTCTAAATTTTAGACGTTATGAGCATCTCGTGATCAGTGACTTGCTTCCCCTGAGGGAGTAGTCTGGTGGGTAGTGTTTGAACATAATTGTCAGCTTCAACCAAACGCTGGCAGTTGGGTCGTCAATTAACAGCGGTTAACCGCGGGACTCGATTCTATGTTTGGCAGTCTTACCTGGTAGGGGGGGCTGATACAGATTAATTAGTGGTGGATCGGAGTGATTCTGCAACGATAACTTGATTGTAAGTCGAAGCTCTTCGTGCAAGTCAATGTGGACTGACCGAGTCCGAACTGCCCTTGGACTAACTAATCTGGATTATCGTGCTCCTTCCGATCGCATGCATTCGAAGCTAATGCAGGAACAGCGTTGAGGCCGTACAGAAAGCTCGGCCGAGAGTTTGGGCTCCTGCGTGGTTGGCTGCATGACCGTGTGGTGGGATATCTAGCCTCTATCCTCTTTCTTCAATGGACATGGTCGGAACTCTTCCGCAGTTTAGTCTAGCCATGTCGATGTATGTCGCATATCGCACATGTGTGGAGCACTGCCAACATTGTGATGTATGGGGAGACAAGCTAATAAGATGTTTTGTTGTAAGTAGGTAGCAGTAGGAGTGTCCCGTCAAAGGGCCCAAAACATAACGGCGGGGTCCCTGTCGTGGGTTGGCTACAATTTCCAAATAGAGATAGCAATCGAGCTGGTGGGGAGAAGCATGGGTATAGGGGGTTAGCAAGAGAGGGAGGGGCAGAGAATACACGATATTGACGATATGTTGCACTCGCCCAGACAGCCTGCCCTGATCAGCAGCCCTAGGTTGCACGGCAGAGGGGGGTCGGGATGATGACTTTGAATTTCTGTTTAGACACTTGCCAACAATTTTGATTTTCTGCGCTATGTGACTTGGTGTAGGTGTGTAATTGCAGTATTTTCGCAAAAAGGAGATCGTGTTGCTGAAATAAGGGGTCGAGGGGGGCGTGACATTCTCCCGGCCCCCCTGCAGGCTCGAAAGTTGAAACTCTCACAAGCAACATCCCGTTTGTCTTCTGTGTCTGGCACTCTCTGACCTTGGCTCCGAGGCAGCTGGCACGTCCCAAGCCGAGACATCAAATCAGAAATAGGTTGTGGCCGGTGTTTCCTCTCTGCCTTGTGTCACTTGCCAACTCTCTCTTTCTCCTCGAGGGGCGGGGAAAACGAAAATGGGTCAGCGCCAACAGAGACTGTGCCCGTTGCAGCAGAGCATGGTAAGCTAGGTACCGAGAGCAAGTCAGCCATGTGGTTCTCGTGTGCGCTGTGCGCTATGCGTAATATATGGATGGATTTCGCAAGAGAAAGAGCATGCGGCCATCCGAGACTCGCTGATGAGTCCAATAGATTTATTCTTTGTGTTTCGTGGTCGTCCTCCCCGCGCTGAGCCTGTGGTATCACTTGTATGGTGTGGAGGCTGAAGGCTGAAAAGGGGGGTCTCAGACTGGCACCGAGCTTGGATGGAGCCTGGCGGGGGCGGGCACTAGGGACGAACGACGAACGGTGCGGGGACGCAGGTTGCCATTTCTAGTCGCGATCCGAAGTTGCGGAGTTGCGAAGCGACGGCCCCAAAAGCGCGCGTTGCATTGTTCCATCATGTTGCAACTTGCAAAGTTGGAGCTGTAGCCGCGATATCTTGTCCGGATCCTGCCAAACAGAACTTGGGGTTCGCGAGCGATCCTCATTAACGTCGCGCCGCGCGAGCCGAGTGCACTGCCTGGTTCCTAGCTTCCTAGCTTCCTAGCTGGTTCCTACATCGGTATGTTGAGTCCCGTGCAACGGCAAAAGTCGACCAAAGGTCAACAGGGCTGGATCCTGATCCACACCACTCTCCTTGCCCCCCTGTTTTCCTGGAAACCCCTGGATGGGTTGCTTGTCACGGAAAGTTTTTGCTCCACGGCTGGATTCCAATTCGCTGGCCCTCAAGCGATCGCTCATCATTCTCGACGCAAGGACGCCGGAAGGAAACCTCAAACCTGGGGGTTCGAGTCCCAATTCGTTTTTCTTTCTTTTTTGGCTTGAATTTTCTTCTCCTTATCTTTTGCAACATCGCGGTATCTGCCCTCCTGGATACTTTGGTAGGGGCGGGCGGGAGACCAACGCAAACTCTTGCCCAGCTCTTGCAAGACAGCAAGACATTGGCCTTCAGCAGAGTTCCGGCCATGCTGCTCTCCGTGCCACTTGGTGGGCGCGAAAAGACGTGCAGGCGACACAGCAGCAACACCAAGACCCTGTCCAGCTTGTCTGGGGGAACACCCTGCGAGCCCCGGGGGGTTCAGTTTGCCAATGGGGGATCAGCGCTTGGGCGCGGGAGTACCGACATGTCACGACGAGACGCCAGCCATCATCCCATTGTTTCCGCCTGTGCATGGGGGCCGGCCCACATACGACTTGAGGAAACACGTTGGCGCACCTTTGGGGGCTTTCAAGGAGAGAACGTCGACTTGCCGCACACTCCCACTCCCATTGTCTTTTACTGTTGTTGTGTGCGTTTCCATCCAGCGTAGCCCGGCGTTGCCTTTCGATTCCGCAAGTGTTGATTTATATATTATATCCGTTCCCGTGGCCACTTGTGCGCACGCCTCGTGCTTCCTCCCCCTTGTTTCTCCCCGCGCTTTGCCTCGCTTGCTAGGCCCTGGGTTTCTGGGTGCCGCAACACGGACAGCACAGCTGAGCTCTGACGTATATTCGGCAAGCTGTCGCTATAATTTACGCCGTCCGTCCACTCTCATTCCTCCGCTCAAGGTCTCGTGAGCTGCAGCAGCGGCACATCGACGCGCCTTCCTCTTTTGCTTATCCTCGACGCGCGCCTGCATTGTTTTCCAACGCCCGGCTCTCGAACCCTCTTCCCTCATTACTGCCGTTTTTGTGTTTTGCGTTTTGCTCTTGCGACGACTATTATCGACAACTAACCTTCGTTTTGTGTCGTTTACTGCCCACGTCGAGGAAATCACCCCTGGTACAAACCCACGTATCAAATGTTTATGGCCCTGCCCACGTCAATGCCTTCCCTCGGTGACCCGCACATATTCACCCATTGAGCAGCGGGATCCCCCAATTTAACCGCCAACGGCTACAGTATGCCCGACAAGTCGGGTCTGGCCTCCTCGGGGGCCACCCTTGAATTCCTTCAGAACCAGGCCGCCAACTCGAGAAGGGCCCGGCCACCGAACCTGGATGCCGGAAGTGGGGTGGCGGACAGAATACCCTTGCGGGCCGAAGCCGACAGCAAGCTTCGCAGGCGGGAGTCTAGGTTAGGGTTGAGGAGTATCTTTGGCTGGGGGAAAAACTCAGCCGGTGCCGACAAGGCAGCGGCGCCATTGTCGCCAGCAGCGGAGGCGCCCCAGCGGCATGGAGGCATCAGGGCTTCCCTGGCTGAGATTAACTGGCCGTATAGTCTTCCTGGTCAAGGGCAACGGTCCGAGGTTTCTCTCCCGTCCTTCTCCAACTCCGGCCTGGACTTGAAACACAAAAAGTCGGCCAGTGTTGTACGTGGGCAAACAGTACCGAATAGTGCAAGAGGTTCCCTAGCGACCTGGGATCCGCCCCCGCTGTTCAAGGCCTATCCGCAAGCGGTCAAACACGCCCATCTACCCGCATGCACTACTTCGGCCGAGACCGTCCTACGACTACACGGTCACAAGAGCAGCATATCGCAGATTTCGCTGACGCTCGATACGACAGAAGACTCTGGCCTTGAGAAGAACGATAAGCCGAAGCGAAAGCACCGCAGAAACGCTTCAGGGTCATCCCTCAAGGTGGACTGGACTACCAAGGTGTTTGTCCTCGTGACGTCGGGGTATTTACTTCAGTATGCAGGGGATGGTTCTTTCGACCGCCTGCCCGAGAAGGTTCTGCATCTCGGAAAGGACTCGGCCGCCTTTGCAAGCGATGTGATTCCTGGTCGTCATTGGGTTTTGCAGGTGTCCTCGGTGGTGGAGCCGGACCGCACGATGCCATCTCATGCCAACTTTCTCCTCTCCCGGTTAGCCTTTCGCGGCCAGGAGAGGAGGCAGGCATCGAACCTCCTAATGGTGTTTGAAAGCGCCGAGGACATGGACGGCTGGATTACCACGTTACGGCGGGAGATTGAGGCCCTGGGGGGTAGGAAATACTTGTCAGAGACGGGCAAGCCGAAGGTTGATGAGATTGACACCCAGCTTAGGAGCCAAACAAGCCAAAGGACTTTGGTTGTAAGGGACCCGGACCGATTCTCACGCATAATATCGCCTGACATGCCATGGGAACGGAACTCACCTACATCAATGGGGAGCCCTGATATCCACCTCGATCTGGCTGAATCGGACATGGCCCGAGACCAATCCTTTGATGACACTTCCACGGCCAGCGGAATCTCCCACGATGGCAGGCAGCTCGATGGGTTGAGAGACAGCACAAATCGCTTGTCTTTTATCTCGTCCGGCCAGCGGACAGTGATAACATCTGCAGGATCATCGCCTGCATGCTCACCTGTGCGCGACAGCTTTGCATCCCAGGACGACGGACACATCTCGGACCTACACCTGCATGAGGAGCCCTCAACACGGCCGAGGCCGAGGCCTAATGCTTCAGCCATAAACGACCGAAGGCAATCTATGCAGACCATGAACCATCTGTTCGAGATGAGAGTGTCTGCAGCGCAAACACACCGCCCTCAATCAACGTTCTCGAACACCTGGCAGCCTGAGCTTACTCAGACCCTCCATTCTGCGCCCCAAACGATACCAAATTTCAGTGTCCCCCAGGGTATGGGAAAACGGTATTCGATAGCAAGGCCTCCACCAACAGAGTCGGTCCCAACTTGGTGTCCAATCCCAAGTCGGATGAGCTCGATGAATTCCATGGGCTCGCGGAGGCCGCCGCCCACAGCTATTTCCATCAACCCTCGTCCTTTATCCCTCGTGGAGGACCAGCCCTCACCATTATCGACGCCCATGAGCCGGGATGATCCCTTGTCGTCAACAGGGCCGGACACACCGTCAATGTTTTCGTCTTGGGCACAGCAGATGGAGAGTGAGAGAAGGGGAAGCCTAGCCTCGGTCGCCTCGGTACCAAAATCAACTGTTGTTCATGGTGTCGTGCATAATAGCCATCGGCGGTATCCTTCGGCAAGTTCTATTCGGTCTTCGGACAGGGCCGGGCCTGTGACTGGTCGGTCGGAGACACCAGTATTCATCCTACCAGATAAAAACCTGCCGCCCATTCCATTCTCTCCGCCAGCAACAGCACCACAAGATATCCCTCGGCCCAAGTCGTCCCTCGACCACTACGCCCGAAGCATGTCACCAACACCACTGGCGACAAGACAGGCGTTGCGGAACAGGAGACTCAGCTTATACAACCAGGACGCAGAAAAGCCAATCTTCAACCCTTGTGATATTCCTCGAAGGTCCCGCACGCCTTCGTTGAAGCCAGTGCCTCGGCCGTCGCAACATTTGAGGGTAGAGTCGGTCAATCAGGGCTTACTGCAACGCAGGAGCCTGTCGCAGCTAGCAGAAGGTCCTCCGCGGGGCCCTCCGCCGAATCGAGCTCTACCTCCTATTCCGCAGAAGCTCTCGAGGGTCAGTGTTGTCCAGTCAGCTGGATCCCGGATATAGTTTTCTATGCGTTGTTTCACGTGCCAGGGTGAATAAGCCCTGGGGACCAGTGATCTTATTGTGTGCCTTGACAAACAAGCGATGGCGTTATTTGCGTGGGAACAGGTAGAGGGTCTACTCAAAGGACGTCGCGAGTGTCTGGTTTTTGGCGGACATCTTCGATGAGAAACGGAATGATACATGAGGTATCGGGTCAATTTATGGACGTGATGGGCTCTCTAATAGCCATCATATAACGGTACATGGCAGTTACCATTTTCTTCATCATCTCTCAAAGAGAGAATATACCTTGTATTATACTGAGTACATAGTTTCCCTGAAAGGCTTGTGGGTAGCCGATGGGGAAGGAGGTCTAAAAAGGATCTTGCTTCCGGAAGATCCTAATTTAAAGAAAAAATTACGAATACCTTGCTGTATAGGAGGACCTCTGGACAGCAAGCTCTGAAGTGGTGTTATATTTAAAGGTAATTCTGAAATTGGGCAAGATCACAAAAGCGAGAAAAGGTTGCGAAGGCGGTGATAAGCGAGAATTCCAGAATGCTCGCTCCGTTGAATGGCGTTCGATACGCCCTTCTTCTTGGTTTGTCCAAATCTGGATCCGGATGGAATATAAAAGCTTGCTTTGTCAGAGCGTTACAAAAGTTACCAAGTTTTAATTCACCAAGCTGTGCTCTGAGAGCTCTTTTGGAAGCCGAGTCATCAAGTAATTTTTGCCCCACACCGAATATCTAAAAATTCCGCCCTCAAAATACCCATTCCCTCTCACCCCACCAAAAAACCGCCATCAACGTCAATCGCCCACATCACAACATCATCCTCTGCACGCCAGGTCGACAACAAGCAAAATAACAAAAACAATACCATCTCTCTGAAGATGGCCGCACAAGCCAAGTAGGTTCCCCCAATCGCCCGTTCGCCTGTGCGCAACAACAGTTCAGCCTGCTAACGACGTTTCAACTCACAGGCACGACTGGGCGGACGACGAGGACCTCGAGGATACCACCGCCGTGGTGACTGAACTTCCGCCTCCCCAAAAGATCAGCAACAAGGATGGCAGCACTACCATCATCGAATACCGGTACAACGACGATGGCAAGAAGGTCAAGACGACACGGCGGATCCGCTTCATCACGCACCGTGAGGTTGTGAACCCGCGCGTGGCAGAGCGCAAGACGTGGGCCAAGTTTGGGCAGAGCGCTAAGGACGGCGCAGGTCCGGCCGGCGACACGACAACCGTGGGCGAAAACATCATCTTTAAGCCGTCGGCCAACTGGCGCAAGGATGCCAAGGACGAAGTGAACGACCCCAACGCTCAGGCCATGAAAGACAAGCTCAAGGACAAGAAGGTCAAGTGCCGTATCTGCAACGGCGAGCATTTCACCGCCCGCTGTCCTTTCAAGGACACGATGGCACCCATCGGCGAGGTTGCCGGCGGCTCCGACGCTGGCGGCGACGACCTCGGCGCGGCCCCTGGCCCGGCTGCGACTGGTGGCGCTGGCGCTGGCAAGAAGGGTTCATACGTCCCCCCGGCGCTGCGTGGCGGGCCTGGCGGCGGTGCGGGCGAGCGGATGGGTGGCAGCAAGTACGGCGAGCGCGACGACCTGGCCACGCTCAGAGTTACAAACGTAAGTGGTCCCAATACTAGGTGGCTTTTGTGGCCGGCTGATAACTGATTATGTTACAGGTTTCCGAGATGGCAGAGGAGAACGAGCTCAGAGACATGTTCGAGCGCTTTGGCCGCGTCACTCGCGTCTTCTTGGCCAAGGATCGCGACACTGGTCTTGCAAAGGGCTTTGCGTTCATTAGTTTCGCAGACCGGACTGATGCTGTGAAGGCCTGTGCCAAGATGGATGGCTATGGATTCAAGCATCTCATCCTTAGGGTGGAGTTTGCCAAGAAGGCCCAGTAAGCTGACTGGTTGTACGAGGTAGATTGGCTATAGCGGCGAGGTGATACTGGGAAAACAAAAACGACCCTCATGTGGCTGAGGGTCACCAACCACAGCGAGGTAACATGTTTAGAGCAGCATCACGAGAATGGAATGAGGATCTCCAGAGGTCGTAATGGCTTGGCGGATAATCTTCACTACTTTTAGTGGTCAGTGTTTTCGAGAGCGATGGGGCTACGGCGGTTGCTCAACAAGAACTTAATCTGTTGTCTCTGAGATTACTCTGAATGAGGACTGTTGACAAAAGTCATCATTGATACAAGAAACTGACCAAACAACACCAGGCCGTCTAACCGCCTTCTCCCATGTACCTATGTAAACTCCGCGATCCAGAGCACAGTCATGTATCCTCCACCATCCCCTAATAGCGGCGTCGTCAGCTCGGCCATATGAGATTCTACTTAATACCAAGAAGAGAATAACCATATCCTAAATAGAAAACCAGTACCCGCTAAGAAAACAAAAACATAACAATGGCCAGAGGATCGGAGAAGCGGCGTCGCAGGCCAAACCATCAGGTGCCCGTATCCATCAAAGCGCTGGTATATCTTCCCTTCTCATACCCTTACAGAAACCTCACCCCGGCGGCAGGCATCGAACCTTCAAACTATCAGTCAATGGACCTCACATCCCCAGATCTCACCCTCTCCCTACCCCCTTGAACAGACCCAGGCACCGACGCCCGCATCGACCCTCTGACAGACTCGTTCCGCGCCACAGGCCTCGCGCCTTCGGCATGTTGCTGCGTCTCAGTCACAGAGCGAATTGTCTCGGCAGGCTCGCTCTCGGCACTCTCAGCCTGGAGGCGGCGCAGCTCGCGCTTGTCAATCAGGACGAAGGGCGCACTCTGGACGACTGCCCAGGCCAAGCGGATGCTGAGGCCGAGATGCTCAAAGGCCTCGCGGAAGTGGGCTTTGGCTTCGACGCGGTTCGCGCGCGCCGAGGCCGAACGCTTCTTGACTTTGTAGAGCCGCTCGGCGCGCTTCGCCCGCTCGAGCCGCTCCTCGGCTTCGCGGATGCTCTTGGAGGCACGGAGGAGGTTGTCGCGGATGGCAGCCTCGGTGCCGGCAGTCCCTGGGCGCTGGTCCCCGGGATTCGGGAGGGGCTTGTCTTCAAAGGACATAGTCCTCGGGATGTGGGTGGTATATACGTGGGTAGAGTATATATGCCGGGAACTGGGCTCACGGTGTCACGGTGGGATAGGCGGAGCGATGTTCTTTCGAATGTGAGGGGGCAGACAGACGACAGGAGACGGCATGACGAAGGGAAGGCAGCTGAGCTTATCCTCGCCCTTCGCCTTATAATGGGCAAGGCGGCAAGTAGAATTAGGGTAGTTGGTAACCCATTTAGTATTATCCGTCGCCGTGGGCATTCGTCGCTTCTACCCGTAAGCGAGTTTCGCTGTTGGGGATCCCCGTGGTTTTATGCATTATTCCAGAACATCATTGCGGGCAGACCACTGGAGCAGGCC
Organism: Lasiosphaeria hispida; assembly: GCA_033439745.1. Taxonomy (NCBI): domain Eukaryota; kingdom Fungi; phylum Ascomycota; class Sordariomycetes; order Sordariales; family Lasiosphaeriaceae; genus Lasiosphaeria; species Lasiosphaeria hispida. The sequence goes on from JAUIQD010000004.1 coordinate 4,229,264, forward strand.
CCCCTCCCTCCACGAGCACACCGAGGCATGAGGATCCAACCCAATCAAACGCGTAGGATAGAGGTGGGATGGAGGGATGAAAATTGGGTGGTGGCCCGGAATGGTGGGATGGTAGGATGGTGGCAGCTGCGAGTTGGAGATATTCAACCTCGCGGCACTTGGCCGGGAGCCAGCCAGCTGGTCCCTTTGAAAGCCTCCCCCCCCCCCCCCCCCCCCAAGCCCGCAAACAGCCGGCAGATCCCAGATCCTTCCCTCTGGCTCGGGTCTCGGACGGTACCTTGCAGGTCCCTGCCTCAGCGCCCAGATCTAGCCATGATTTATGTGATCTCATCCACGAGTTACTCGGATGGGCAAAGACCTAGTCTAACGCATTCTAGCAGTAAGGTTATTCTTTTGGAAGGTACTGGGAGATGGGACGTCAATTGAGAAACAGCGCAGCCGACTGCTCCCAGCCGCCAGCCAGCCGCCGCGGAAGCGGCACCACCCGGTGAGTAAATAATTCCCGAAACCCTCAAACGGCTGGGGCACCCTGCTGTGGGTCCTCGTGAATTCTCAACAGCAGCGCTCTACACTGACCGGCCGATAACAAAAAAAGCCTAGATAAAGCCCACAAACCCCAGGAATTGCATGTGAAGAAATAAAACGGAACCCTTGTCGAACTTCAACTCCACACAACCTCGGACAGACAAACTGGCAGCACAGCCTTAACCATCACAGCACCCCTAAAAGCCAGTGACGTCGCCGTTCGTCCTTGGACCAACGGCCGCATCGCATCGTGGTGGTAGCAGAGCTTTGACTTGAAAAGGGAACCCCCAACAACGGCAGACGGGTTGCAAGGGGCAGCTTGGGGGGGTATCTTGGCGGGTGTCTGGCGGTTGCAACATCCGCTAGCGGAGCCCTCACCCGCTCCAGCAAAACGAAACGGGGAGCCAATACGGATCCGCAATTGCCCCCTCGTTTTGATGGTAGACGTGGTCGTGTGATCCATACCGCCCGTTGATGGTCTAGCCGACAACAAGCGATAGCTCAACGCTCTTTTGTCTCTTAGGTTGCGTGCCTTTCCTTTCTTGCCAATTCATTATTCATTCCTTCGTCCTCAGGTTCGCGATCGGTTTCGACACTCGAGAATGAGCACATCGGCAGACGTCCCCGCCGACCTGGACGGCGTCCGCCAGCGGGTCCCAGCATTAGCACAACCCGCAACCAAGAAGGATGCCCCAAACGCCGCTCCACGCGCGCATGAAGCACTCAGTGGCGGGGGGGGAGCGAGGGCAGTAAAGACGTACGGGCGCACTCCCGATGGAACGGGTACGCGATTGCCCCATTTCATAAAGATATAATTATTGAGAAAGAAAGACCAATGAGAGTGCCGTCACGGCAAGGGCTAACACGGGGTTTTCCCAACGATCGCAGTCTTCGTCGTACCCACGACCCACGACATGGTGTCGCAGCTCCTCGACCCCCGCGAGCCCAAGAACCTCTCCGACTGCATTGTGCTAGTTATCCTTGCCCTTCATATCGTAGCCGCCTACTTGCTACCATGGAGCCTCAAGCGACCCGTCTTCGCCGCCGTCTTCCTCTTCTGGAGGGCCTCGTATAACGTGGGTATTGGCTACCTGTTAACCATCCAGTCAAAGTACAGACTGCTGGTGACCTGGGCTAGGAGATGGAGGCTCTTTGAGGACCCAGCGACGAGCAGGAGCCCCCATCCCTGGCTGCATAGCCTGCTCAAACAGGAGCTGGAGGCCAAGATTCCAGCAGACTACAACTTTGACAAAGCCCCGCTCGAGTACAACACCTGGCTCTTGTTCCGGCGTGTGGTGGACCTGATCCTTATGTGCGACTTTGTATCGTACTGCTTGTTCGCGATTGTGTGCGGCTCCAAGCCGACGGGCGAGGTGCTGGCCATGACGGCGGCGCGCTGGAGCGCCGGCATCATCCTCGTCGGCTTCAACCTCTGGGTCAAGCTGGATGCCCATAGGGTCGTGAAGGACTATGCTTGGTACTGGGGCGGTAAGCTACTAATCCCCCGTCCAGGGGATATACGTGTTGCGACTAACGCCTCCAGACTTTTTCTACCTCATCGAGCAGGAGCTCACTTTTGACGGTGTGTTCGAGATGGCTCCGCATCCCATGTATTCCATTGGCTATGCCGGATACTACGGCATCTCCATGATGGCTGCGAGCTACGATGTGTTGTTCATCTCCATCCTCGCCCATGCTGCCCAGTTTGCCTTTTTAGCCATTGTCGAGAACCCTCATATTGAAAAGACGTACAACCCGCCACCACCACGTATCAGGGCTGAGTCTCTGAGGTCCGATGCCAGCGGCGGCGTACCTGAGATTGCAGAGGGACCGAGGGAGACACCGGCCCCTGTCCACAATCTTTTGGGTTTCAAGAATTTCGACCTCTTCCGCACAACCGACTACTCGGTTCTACTGTTATTGGCCTACCTCATAGCTTTTACAGCTGTGACACCGTCTACTCCAGTCTACCAAGCCATATTTGTAGTGCACGCGCTCCTATGGCGTCTTTGGTACTCGATTGGTCTCGGTTTCATCCTCACCATGCAGTCCGAAGAGAAGATGTTTACTCGGCACTTTGTCAAATTTGGCGAAAGTCCGCGCGAGGCGTGGCGCCAGTGGAAGGGCATGTACCACCTGAGCAACACGCTTTGCCACGCCTCGTTCATCGCGGCGTGCTGGAAAATGTACAACATGCCCGAGGACTGGAGCTACGGCTGGGGCCTGCTGAAGCACGTCGTCGGCATAAGCCTAATCGCCCTCCAAGTTTGGACGGCGACGAGTATCTACGAGTCGCTCGGCGAGTTTGGTTGGTTCTATGGCGATTTCTTCTTTGATAGCACCGGAAAGTTGACGTACAAGTCCATTTACCGTTTCCTCAACAACCCGGAGCGTGTCATTGGCACTGCTGGGCTGTGGGGTGCCGCTCTCATTACTTGGAGCAGGGCTATCTTCGTCATGGCGCTTGTCAGTCACATTCTGACCCTCGGCTTCATTTCGTATGTGGAGAAGCCGCACATGCAAAAGGTCTACGGGCAGAACCTACGCGAGGAGGCGGGCCTGACCAAGTTCATCAAGCGCTCGCTGCCGCCGCCGGTCAAGGAATGGCAGCTGAGCGTCGACAAGGTTCTGGATGAGGGTAGTCACTTTGTCGATGAGTTTGTCCAGACCGCTCGTTCGAGGTTGGCGGCCGGTGGTTCGACAATCGTCCGGGATACCTCGGCTCTGTTCAACAAGTACCCTGCTCGTCTTACCCTCAGCCGGATATCCCCCGACCTTGCAGGGTTCGATCCCAAGCACTATACGTTGTCAATGGAGGGCACGCCTTTGGTGGGCGCCAACGAAAAGGCTACTGGCAAGGAAAGCGCTAGCGCCCGGGTACCCAAGGCCGTTAAGACCATGATGTTTGAGTACGGCGCTCCGATCCGCGTGAAGTGGACAGCACCGGCCAACCACAGCAAGAAGGACTGGGTCGGCTTGTACATGGTAACGGACAACCGGTCCAGAGATGTCACCGAAGTCCCCTCGCTCGACCGCTGGATCCCGACCTGCGCCGGCGAGTATGACACCACCACGGACCAGGGCATCCTCAAATATGACAAACCTGTGGCCAGGTCAAGCTTCTCTGACGTGGACCTCGTACAGGGCGAGATGGTCTTTGAGGGTAACAAGCTCTGGTGGACGCAGGGCGTGTTCGAATTCCGCTACCACCACAGCGGCGGCCATCACGTCATGTCCGTCTCGCAGCCCTTTGAGGTGCAGATTGGCAAGTTTGACGACGACGACGACGATGACGAGGAGATTGTGGCCAGCGAGATGGATGTTGCAGCCGCACTACTGCCCATCGTGCGTAACTGTCTCGACCGTGACCCCGAGATCGCCCCTAATACAGTCGATGAGCCCTTTGGGAGCCACGTCGAGCGGGACAGCAAGTACGCGCGCCGGGTCGTGTACGCCATCCGGAACATGTTTGGAATCGAGTTTGCGCCCGCCGTGGTACCGGCGGATGGGAATGTCAAGAAGCTGGCATGGAGGATATGCAACGCCAAGCAGGTGCTTGTACGTGTTTCGCGTGTTTAACCTGTCGAGGGCGGAATGGTTTGCTGACAGATTTGCAGGCGCCTTATAGTATGTCGCGACAGTCACAGGGACCGACGACGCCGGTCACAGAGAAGTTTCCAGAGGAATTAAAATGAGGGCTGGTAACGCATGGGGTTCGACAGGGGGGCAAGGCTTTTTGGGATTCTGGATAGAGGGGAGGGAGTCGGCGGTGTCAAGCGATGGTGGGAAAATGCATGAGATACCACATTGTGCTTGGTGCGTTGTGATTCGATTGCGATGCATTGCGTTGCGCTGCATTGGTGTTTGGGGGGGGGGGGGGGGGAGCGAGCTAGGTCATATATAGGAATCAGATTGGTTAGAGAATTCGAGCAGATTTGAGACTTGAAGTGTACTTGATTAGTTGCCAACAAGACTGTGCCTCGATGACCGATATGAGATATATGATAGGCAGCAGGCATGCCTCTCACTATCGCCTGGCCGAGGTGATTTCCTAGCTGATCTTACCATTCATCACAATATGATGTAAAGGACCGGTAGAGTAAGGGGAAAGGACAATGAGGTCGTACCCGGGTTCGAGGAAGGAAGAGAAAGTGGTGAAACCATCAAAATTCAAAATGATAACTACTACACAACACAACCTTGTGTACCTATCTGGGTATTCTGGCTCTTGCTGCTCTGGATCAAAAGGGTTAGGGTTAATGGTTGGGCGACGCCAGCAGCGCCGTCGTTGAAGTTGAACCTCTCGCCAACTTCATCAGCATCAATTGATATCTTTGAGGGAGAGACATGAGGGAACCAGGCTCTTCTGTCCATAAAGGAGTTTACATGTATATGACACACTCCCTCGTTTCCGCATATAAACCCCTCCTCATCACGCAATCCGGCAACTCGGGATGGCCCTTTTACGTCGGCTTGCGATGCATCACACTGACACCAGCCTGGCGGGTTATGTTAGCCGGCTTCAAACATCCCAGCGCCGACCCTTTTTTTTATATTTTTATTTTATTTTAAACTTACCTGGTGGCTCGGGAAGACCAACGTGTCGGCAATGATCACGTTCTCACGTCTCCCGGCGACAAAGACAACGACCTCAGCGATGTCATCGGGGGTAAGGGGCTCGCAGCCACTACCAAACATTAGAATAAGCCATGGGAATCAGGTAGGTATCCATCAAGAAACCCACGCGTAGACGGCATCCGCCTTGGACTTGTCACCATAGAACCTCACGACCGAGAACTCCTGTGTGTGTGTGTGTGTTGCGCCATCAGCAAATCAGCCCACCGCACCTCCTTCTGGCTCCGACGTGACGGGGCGCGAGAAACTTACCGTCTCGACCTGGCCCGGGTCGACCTCCATGACGCGGATGCGGGTGGCGACGAGCTCCCTCCGCAGGCTGTCGGTGAAGCTGCGCACGGCAGCCTTGGTAGCACAGTAGATGCTGCCGCCGACGTAGGGCTCGCGGCCGGCGATGCTGCCGATGTTGATGATGTCGCCGCCGCCGCCCTCAGGGCGCGCCTTGAAGATGGGGAGCACGGCCTGCGTCATGTTGATGAGGCCCGTGACGTTGGTCTGGAACATGGCATTGATGTCCTCCTCGGCGATGTTGGGCGCCTGGGCGACTGCGGGGGTGCGTGTCAGTGGTTCACGAGGGCTTCATGCCCGCCCCCTTGCACAGACATGTGAGAGCCGGGGGAAACCCACCTCCCTTCACCAAACCCCTAAGTCTCACCGTCAACATAACCATCCCTCATTCCCCAAGAGAAGAAACTCACGCATTGTTCACCAACACATTGATATCCCTCCACTCCTCGGGCAAGCCGGGGACAAAGGCCCTCACCTCCTCGGGGTTGCTCACGTCGAGCCTGACGGGCAGCACCTTGACGCCATCGCCGACGGCCTCGCGGATCTTGACGGCCAGCTCCTCGAGCACGTCGAGACGACGGGCCGTCAGGATCAGACGCAGGTTGTCGGGGGCGGTGCGCGCAAACTCAAAGGCGGTGCTGCGGCCGATGCCGGACGAGGCGCCCGTGATGACAATCGTCTTGCCCGAGAGCCGCTTAGCAACGGCCGACATGGTTCTGGTTCTGGCGAGGCCTGTGGAGAAGGAGAATAGCGATCTGGGGAATGGGAATGGTGGAATCCGCAGAGGGGCCCCAGGGGCTGTGAGTCTGGATGAAATTCGTATTCTTGCGAGGGAGAGCATGAGACAGTGTTAATGTGTGTACCTTGCATGAATGGGATAGAGGAAAAGAGCTGACGCCATACGTCCGTGATCCACCGGGACAAGCCGCTGAGAGGGCCGCTTGGTCGGTCCCTGGACTCGGCCCCGCACAGCGCGCGGGACAGGACCTTACCCCGCATCGCGCCATATTTAGCGGCCATCAAAGGCCGACTGCCGCGCATCGGAGACAAGCAAGGTAACTTGTACCCAAGCCAAGGTAGGTATTGTAACATGAATATCTATTAGGTATTGGCCAATGTCCAAGTTGATGATTTCCCCTCGACTCCAGAGATGCACCCTTCTCTCCAATGCTGCAGTAACAAGACTCCTGATCTTGTACGCCGTATACCGAGCCCGGTTCCCGTCTAATGACCCTGCCCCTGTAACCGTACCCAACCGAGAAAGAAAAGAATGAGATAAGGGGGATGTTGTCCAACCCCTGAGCACCATTCGCACTCCATTTTACACTCCGAACTTAGCGTCTCCCTGAGCCTTTGATGCCTCGACCTCCGCTCTCCTCTGCGCCTCAATATCATACCGCTCCTTCAGCTGTTCCTGGAGCGGTAGACGGTTCCGGCGCCATACACCAGCAGCGCACAGCACGCCGACAGCCACCACCGCGCAGCACACAATCATGTCCTCATGCAGCGCGTCTGTGTATGCCGTCCGGATGGCCGCCTGAAGTTCAGGCGAAAGCACCCCGACCCCCGAGCCCGAGTGGCTCAGTTGCTCCGCGCCCGCAGACCCCGAAGATCGGATCTTGGTGCCCAGCACGGCTGATGAAGCAGCAATCCCAATGCTGCCCCCCAGGATTCGCACCTGCGAGATAAGGCCCTGGGCAGATGCTAGTACAGTTGCCATGTTAGTCCATGTTCAACCCACACGACTGCCAGCTAAACATACCGTGTTCCCGAATTGGCGACTCCATGATACCTGACATCGTAGAGGCCGTGGCCGAGAGCCCAAAGCCCAGGCCGATAAATGCCAGAAACCCCAAAACCCTCGGCTCGACCGCGTCCGTCGATGTAGCGGTGGTCTCGGCCGCACAGCCAATAACCATGAAGATTCCCGCCACCATCAGCGTCTCGGCGAGCATGTTCTTCTTATTGTTGATGACCCCACCCACCATACTGCCAATCGCCGTTGCAGCCAGCATGGGGAGCAGCATAAGCCCCGCGTCGAGCGGGCTCTTCCCGTTGACGATCTGGAACCGGATGGGAAACACGTAGATGGCGACGAAGTAGGGGAAGCCCATCAGGATCGTGTTCAGCACCGTCGCCGTGAATGCGCGGTTTCGGAGGAGTACCAGCGGGATGGTCGCCGCGATCTTGCCCGGCCACCTGCGCTCGAGGTATACCTGCCAGGCGAAAAGGGCAGCGAGACTAGCCAGGCCGGATAGCAGGGGCGCCAAGAAGATGGCTTCCGACCACCGACCGTCCGTGCTGGCATTTTGAAAGGGGAAAACTATCAGGACCGCTGCCGCTACGCTGTTTGCCCGAGTGGTCAGCATTGTGTGTGCCCCGTCTCCAAAGGCAACTTTGGGGGTTGGCAAGCCCGGGGATGCTCACAGCAAGAATGCGCCCGGGAAATCAAGCTCCTTCCACTTCCTTCGTTGGAGCGATGGAAGATACTTCTCGTCAGGCCATGCAAAGAGGAATATGAGAGCCGCCGTCCCGCCGATTGGACCGTTGATCCAAAAGACCCATCTCCATGTCGCGTACTGGGTTAGAATGCCGCCGAGAAGCGGCCCCAGCACACCCGAGACAGCAAGGACGATGCCAATGATGCCAGCGACATACTGCTGGTACTTGTCTGGTGTGATCTCGGGGAATATAATCATAGTAAGACTATACAAACCTGCATCCGCGTCAGCTGAGAAACACACATCGGGCCGCAACGAGCAACATACCAGATCCGCCGATTCCCTGAAGTGCCCTGAAGGCGATGAGCTGGTTTAGACTCTGCGCGAAGCCGCAGGCAAGAGAGAAGGCAACAAATATGAAGTAGGCGGCGAGATATGCCGCCCTCCGGCCGACAACATCCGAGATGCGAGCGAAAAGGACGACACAGCTGAGGTTGGACAGGGTGTAGGCCAAGGCCACCCAGTTGATGGTTTCTATCTCGTGGAACTCGATGGCAATGGCGTACATGCTTGTGGCTACAATGGACGAGTCCAGCACCGCAAGGAAGAAGCCAAAGGCAAGGCTAGATCGGGGTCCCGCTTCGTCAGTCTTACCCATGTGGACCAGCTACCCCCCTTTCCAATATGTGACTTACGCTGTTCCCAGCAGGATGTACCGCAGTTGGGGTAGAGACGGCCGCAACAGTTCCCCTTCACTACTAGAGCTATCAATGGCTGTCTTATTGCCCTTCTCGCCCTCTTCAGCAGGGCGAGCAGACGACAAATCCTTTTCTGATGTCATTTGTAAGATGTCTGATGAGTCTGTTGCTGTGTGGTGGTCCTGCTCTTTGAGCGTGCCGATGGTGTCCATGGCAAAATAGCCCGGCGCACAGGAAGCCACAGAGAATTCGCGACGGTTGGCAGAGGTGGAACTCGGTATACTTCATGTGTGGCTGCGAGGCAAAAGTATGAATGATATCAATGATGTACTGCCCGAGGTGAAATCACACAGCTTATAAGGCGACATCAGGAGTGGATTATTCTGCGGAAGGGTGAAGAGTGATGAGATATCAACGCGCAGTCAATGCAATGCCATGCCCCCGTTCCGCTGCCGGTAACAAGCAAGACGGAGCAATTGACAGATAGATGGTCCAAGTGGTCGTGTTTTCACGGCCGTCTCGCACTCGCACCCGGCATATATCGGCCTAACGCAACGAGAACAAGCTCGTGGCGTGCGTGTGTCAAGAAGTAAGTAAGGTAGGTACGGCCGAAAAAAGAGGCAGGAAGGACAATTAGAGCTACCGCAAGACGACCCGGCGCGTCGCCTTCATATTGCCCATAACGCCCTCCCACAACGCCCTGAACTTGGGCCAGTGGTCCGAACATGGTCGCAATGGCCGCAGCGGTCGCAGGAAAAGCGGGATAACGATGGCGCCGTTGGGTGCTTGGAAGTTGCACCGTGGCCCAAAGCGGCGCCGACATGGGCACGGAATAGGAATGGACCTCGGGACCTGCGACTAGCCCAGCGTGGACCAGGCAAGTGCCGGCAAGCCGGGATCCGAGCAGCGACGAGAAATCCCAACGTGTAACGGCTATCAGCCGGCACTGACCTCTGCTGTGTTGACGTGCCATTCATTCGCAACTTTGGGCATTCTGGACAGTTCGCCTGCTGATGATTGGGTCTTTGGGTCGTTGGGTGTTGAGACGTGGCTGCAACTCGCACTCGCATTGCAGGGCATCCACAGCCGCTCGCCAGTTTGACACTTCCAAACATGCTCTTGGCAGGTGCGCCAACACCCACATCTCGCACTCGCTAAGGTAACGCCCGATTGGAATCTAAGTTGTTTTAGTGGCCATCAAACAAGCGACCGAAGGCATGATTGGCCCTTGCTTCAACCATCGGCCGTAAGGTCTGGGTGGAAATTCCCTCTTGATCCTCCCTTTGCTGTTCAGATGGCCAAAGCCGCAATCATGGGTTTGTCGTATTGGTCGTGTCGCCCTTTCTTTGAGCACTCCCGCCTCGACTGTGCATATTCCGGCATACGTCATTCGCATTCGCCTACCGTGTACTGTGGTCCTTAGTAATATCTACCATCTGCAGCAGCCTGGATCATGGGACCAAGGTATGTTGGATATGTCAATCCGTGCACGAGAAATAAAGTTGGCAGGAGCACAAAAATCATCCCGAGTCCCACGGCGTAGCTTGGGATTTTTACACACCGCGACCGGCCGGATCATTGGCTTCCATTGTTCCACTGCTTTTTCCCACGACCCGGGCGCTCGGATTTCTTCACTCACCCTCTCGCCACCAGTCTTCAACCCAATGACAACACCATCACACATTGGGGCATGAAACAGTCGATTTAGCTCCCCGGTGGGATAAGGTAAATTTCCCACCCAAGATAGGAGGTACCTAGGCGGGGGCGCTCGACCTTGAAGCTCCAGGTCCACTCTTCGAATCGTGTATATCCGCAGCTGGGATATCCCCGAGTTCCTTGCCCCTGGCAGCCACATCAACTCCGCAGCACTCCTCTCCCAAGCCCATCAACTCCACAACACTGCTCCTCGAAGCCCATCGGCTCAAGCAACAGACAGAAGAGTATACAAAGCGACAAGGCAACGTAGCCGAGCTGTTACGGCGCCACGTTAGGTTTAACCCTTGATACAATCTCTCGGTTCCGTGGTCCTAAGGGGCGTGAGTTCAAATCTCACCGTTATCAAGCATATACTTTTGCCGGCCAGCACCTGTTGGCTCAATATTCCCGCATTAATATTCTCTTACTATTTTGCCCAAGGATACTAGCAGGGTGGCATGCGGATGCATGGCTTCACGGCATCGGGCCATGTCTTGCCTCTGTTTATTGGTCATTATGATCTGATATCAAGGTACCAGCTAGCAATAGAGCATGCCGGCTAAGGTAGGTTGAGTACCATGGTGGTTAGCAGCAGTGGACAACATCTGTGGTTAGAAGGCAGTGAGAACTCAGACGTTAGTACAAGAATACAAGGAGACGACGGCCATCGTGCACGGAGATAATAATTCCCCGAATAGCTTCTGAGCTGTTAGTGCCACTTGTAGGAGCCGTCGTACGACTCTAGTGTAACTCCCAGTTGGCACAGGGCATGCATCGCCCACACTTGCTAAATCCATACCTTTTTCGGTTCCATGGCTCGAGTGCGCTTAGGAACTAGAGCCCAAAGAAAGCGAAAAGAAGAGGTGCGAGCAAGGCAAAAAGTAATACTTGTAGCTGCGGTTGGTTTCGATCCAACGACCTCCGGGTTATGAGCCCGGCGCGCTTCCACTGCGCCACGCAGCTTATTGTCCTGTTTGATGGAAAGCTCCTCCCAGTATTCTGCCTCTATCATAGTTTGCCCGTGCCGGAAGTGGATATGTCTCATTTTTTTGTCTCTTGGCTGCCTGGAATGACTCACTTCATTGTTCAGGGGTGAACACTTTGACACTGTGACCGCTTAACGGGCTCTCCACTGACAGCAAAGCCAGGTAAAAGAGAATCCCGAGTTCGATATGGCAGGTGACAGAGTATTGAGTAGATCTTGGTATATACCAATATGAGTGATAGGGTTCAGGGGCAATGATGACTTACTGACATGGCGAGTGTTTACTCTGTAAAGCCGCACATTGCCTGCCCCTAGCATATAACATGAATGTGAAGTGGCAAAGACTCAGAATTGTTAGATCCTGAATTCAATATTGCTGGAATCTGTGGGGTTTTAACAACTTGACCTAAAGAACCAGGTGACCATCACCAGGTTAGCGAAATTCTCACAGCACGTCCTATTTGGTTTTCCGTATGCCGCCCCTACATTGGTATTCGTCGATAGAGAAGCTTGGTCATCTCGAATGGTAGCCAGGGGCACGTCACCAGTCCTCAACGCGAGCGAACCTCCAGCCTACTCGCGGCGACAAAACAGGTTCGTCCGTCGTCACCACTAACCTACTGTGGAAGCGCTTCTCCATTCCACACCAAAATTATCGTGTTTCAGGCACACAGTAGTGCCATCACCATCACTTCTTAAGTTGCCCAGATATCACCAAGAAAACACCGTTTTGGCGGACTATTGTTTCCTTTGGCACCGTTTTTTCTTTCTCTTTCCAGCCCCCATCTCCTCTCCCGGAATCTACAGGGCCCATCCCTCTCGTGAACAGAAGAGTGCGGCTGGAGTGAGGTTTCAAGTGAGGCTTAGCTTTTTGTCGCCTTGCCCAAGTAGGCAGGTAGGTTGTTCTGCAAGCCGCTCGATGCAGAGTGGTGGGTTGACAGAAAGAGAAGCGCCGTCTCTGGAAACAGCAACTAGCGCGGCCGGCTAGAACAAGAAAACAGAGCTCTTGGGACCACGCACGAGTAGAAGGATGGAGTCCCGTACTGCAATAGCACGCTGCAATAGCGGGCGGGAAACCCGCATGATGAGCTCTGTTGGGTCGGCATGCCGCACACCTCACGGCGTGATCTGCACGGACTTAATAGGAGCTGTACAGGTTTTGTTTGTAACAAAATTGTAAGCCGGGTTGTGATGTGAGGTGGGTGATGGACTGGGAGAGAAGTAAAGAGGTAAAAAAGGTGATCATGTCTGTGCCTTGCAGCTGCACTTGCAGATTTCCGGGATGCATCAACAAACACGGGGTATGGTAGGCTAGTGGCTGACGAGAGGTGCAGTTGGAGACCTGAAACATGTTTCAGGAGTCTGAAAAATAGAGAAGGCTTGCCGTGTGGTTGGGCTGAGGAGAAGCCGTGAAGTGCGGAGAGCGGAGGGCAGAGGGAGGGCGGAGAAGGTCCGGGTGTTCGCTATGCCTCCCGGTGGTTTTTGAAGAAGCGGGGGAGCCTGGATCTGCCGACTCCCTTTTGAACTTCAACCTTCATGTGCAGGCAGCTGGCCCTGGAGTTTGTGGTATTCGAGTTCCCCAACTGACCAGTAATTGAGGCAACGGTCGCGAATACTTGCATGGCGATAAGATCTCTAGGCAAACGCGGGGTTTGGAGTGCCACGGGGTATTCGGTTTGTCGTGTCCACGATACCGCAGTGGTTTATCATTGACATCAACCCAATTCGGAGCCCATGGTGTCTGTCTCCGGCATACCAGCGGGACACCTCCGTGGACGCGGCCCATGAGTTTCGGGCATGGAGCCGATCTTGACCAAGGAAGTGGTACAGATGGGGCTCAGATGCTTAACAAAACCATATTTCGGGACTCAAATCCCTGGAAACCAGGCAAAAAAAAAAGAGTACATGTCGGAGAGATGGTGTACAACCACAGTACAAAGCCCAGATCTCGAGGCGGCGCCGTAACACAGTCGAACATGGTTATGGTCGAAAAGGCTTGCAGTTGACATGCTTATCTCTACACTCGAACTAGGTCCTGGAAACCAAACATTCAGATCTCCTGTCACCGTCGGGACTTCATGCCGTCTGCGGAGCCTACAAGGGAGTGCGTGCCCCCCGGTCGTGACGGTGTTTTTGCCGGCAGTAAAGTACACCTGCCGATGTGACTGCCGGACATCATGGCAGCTCTGGTTCGTGGCGTCGAATGCTTGAAGCTGGATGTGAGGGTGGGATGTGATGTGATGGCGAGATGCGTCTGAGCGTCCGTTGCAAGTCCCGCATCGCCCGCATCGCCCGCATCGCGGCGGCAATGTGGGCAGGATGCCGAACCCACACACGTGTGATCCGCAAAGGGATGCGCTGAGGATGCGCTGCTGCAGGGCAGACCGAAAAGAGACAGCGCAGCCAAACTCAACGGGAGCCAGAGGGAAGGAAGCGCAGCGGGTGTGACAGCTTCATCGGGTCGACCCCGTATCCCGAACATACTCCTTCCCCGCATTCTGCACCAAGAATCTGAAGTGAGAGACTGAGAAGCTACAGACAGCACAGAAGAGCTCCATCTCCCCGTGGGACCACCGTCGCTAAGACGGCACCCTATCAGCCACCTTGGGTCGCAATATAACGAAGGACCATGGAATGTTCCTCTTCATTTATTTTGACGTCTGGTGCCACCTCCTGCCATGCTGACCTTAAAAGGCAGGTGGTGTCAGCGTCCTTCTCACCGTCGGCTGGTTGAGATGGGTCCCCTCGACCATCCACCACTCGCCATCGCCCTCCTTCACAAGCCCCACCACCCCCTCCCACACCACACCACACCACACCACACCCACCACACCACAGCTGTGCAGTGCCCTCCCCGCATCTCCACGTTTTTGTGTCTCTCTGTGAACCCCTGTCAGAACCTTCCCCGCACACCAGCAGAATCTCAGATTTGCCCGACAGGGGTCTCTCCAACAGGTACCCTGTACCATGCCATTCGGCATGCCCGAGGAGCACTTGCCCCTGTCCATGGAGTGACTAGAACTCGAGACATGGCGGGCCGAAACTCCAGATTGCGGGCGGCTTCGACGCGACCAGCCGCCAGATTCACCCAACCAATTGCGCCCGCCCGTTCAAGCCCCAACGTCCACTTTGGGCAACCGTTTTCTGCACTGGCAGCGCACCATCTCCAACGCTTTCTTTCTTTTTTCTCACGCCTTCTTTTGACGTCGCTTGTCCATGACCCACTACGAGCTCGCTCGAAGCGGAATGCCCTCGGAGACAGGCTGCTAAACTAAGGGATGGGATATGCAATGGACGGCTTCAATGCGCTGCTACTGTTGTTTTTTCTCCTGACCGATGCGCCTGGGCTCGTCCATCCGCCAATTCGGCTGCTCATGTAGATGTCAGAGCCAGGCGGTCAGACGGCTATCTCGATGATGACCCCCTGGACATCTTACCCCCATATGATTTTGCGGAGAGTTCTCTCTCCCCGATCATCTCGGCGGCCAGAAAGCCAGCAAGCCTTGTCTCTTCAATTAATCCTCCCCGGGGCAGTCTCACGCATTCTGGGCGCTTTGGCGGATCGGCCCTCATATCCTCGTCCCCGTTTCTATCCGTGATGCATGCCATCGTCCGGACACTCGACTCGTCGCATTTCTCTCATCCCCTCCACCCCTTCCTCCTCTATAGCACTCCATCAATGTAATGAGCCTTGCCAGCCCAGACACCCAACCTACCTTACGTACACGAGCATAACCCGAGTTTCCCCACCAAACCACCATCGGCACTTTCTTCTAGCCCGCGGCGCATCTCACGGCGCAGCACGGCGCGGTGCCGGAAAGGCAAAAAAGGCACTGCAAGCACTTGCAGATGTTGGCAGATTTTGCAAATGTTGCATCTGGGCAGTGCCGGTTGGCTGGTAGGTTACGTCCATCTGAGATAGCTGCCGACTTTCTCCAAGTCCCGGCATGGCCATCCCGGCTCGTGTTCCCATCCTCGCCGATCCCTCCCCCCTCCCATTTTTTCCATTCCTCCACCAATTTCTGTATCTCGACAGTACACTTGCCTGCCGCTGGCCGACAGACAATTGACGCACCCACACAGCATGCAGGCGCGCTCACACGCACACACACACACACACACACACGCACACACTTGAATATATGCACACATGGCAGAAGGAAATAATCCCCCATGTGCAGCAGGATAAGATGAGCAGCCAGGGAGCCAAGCGCTCGGCTTTTTGGCATTTTGGATCATCGCCTTTCTTCCTTCTGCTAAATGGCATTTGCCCAGCCCGATCCCACGTATCACATGCATCGTACCCCATCGAGTCTGCGCGTCGTCATCTAGAAGAATTCGTGAACGCTTCCATTTTTTCATATAGCCTCCCATATAATCCCCCCCACCACTATCTCAGCCACGCGAGACGTGATGACCCAGGGGTAACGGATACGAATAGAAGCACTGTATAGTAATGCAAAAGACATCGAAGATACCAAGATACGGCTAAGAGTGTGGAGTGTGTAACTTTCAGGTTCAGTACTATCTAGCCTAGCAAGAAGCGACGAAAGCCCATTATTAACTACTCATTCCGGTTATTCGACTCCGGTAAGCCATTCGACACCCGAGCCACCCCTTGCTCTCTTCAATAACGCGACAAAGGTTAGAGACAAGAGGATGGGAGAGTGTGTGAGAGAGAAAGACAAGATTGAATCCTCGCTTGCTGTCATTTGCCTCCATTCCATCTCGGGCCCTTTTTTCTTTTCCCATACATACAAATCATTCATACCCTGGTATATCCATCATTTCCGAACCTGTTTGCCCCATTGGAGAAAAGAAAATGAAACCAAAACCGAACCAGACAAAAAGGTGAGGAAAACACCTGCATCCGGCACCACACGAGATGCCGCCAAGACATGGCTCCCGTCCCAAAGACGCTCCACCCACACCTCCCGCCGTGACACACTCCCAAAAAAATCCCCCAAAAAAAAATCAAGAACCCGTTCCCCCAGAGCTATACCCCACATTGTCGAAAAGGTCAAATTTTGCACCCCCCCTAGCTCGTCGTTCCACGCGTTCGCGATGGGATCCCATGGCCTTTCCCACTCAGGTACGTACTCCCCCCGTTGCGCCGTCCACCACTCCAAGCTTTGATTCGTCTGGGGTGAGAGAAAACGAAGATGAAGATGGAAAAAACGATGATGTAGAAACAAAAAAAGAAGAAAAAGAGTAAACGTCGTATCATATCATATCCCATAGCCCAAGAGATCATTGCACATAAGGAAAACCATCCATCCCCACCGCCGCTGTCGTCTGGTGGTGATGGCCCTGGCCTATCATGCCGTAGTCCATGTGCATCGCGCCCTCGTGAACATCGTGATCGTGGTGTCCACCGGACCCTCCACTGCCGGGGAAGGCAGCGCCGAACTCGGCGGCGGCCGCAGCCGCCGCGGCATCCCCCTGGCCACCCCAGTACATGCCATCGAGGTCCCACAAGCCGCCCTGATCAAGCATGCCCATCATGCCCAACCCCTCGACCGGCTCGAGGCCGATGGGACTCATGTGCAGGCCGGCGTCCGAGATGAGCATCCCGTCGCCCGTCATGTGTATGCTGGGGCTCGCGCTGCGGTGTGCGGCCTGCTGCGCCTGCACGGCGCGGCTGGCCTCGTACATGCGCCAGACGACCTCGCGGGAGCGGCGCGCGGCCAGCGACCACTCCTCCATGACCTCGAGCAGATCGAGGACGGCCTCGATCTGCTTGAGCCAGTCGGGCACGCGGGGGGAGCCCCACTGCCAGAAGACGGAGACCAGAGGCACCATGGCGGCCTGGTAGAGGAACCACACGGCGTTCCACCCGCTCATCTGGTTGCGGGTCCACTCGCGTGCCACGTCTTCGATGGTCTGGGCGGCGAGTTCGCGGCAGGTTTCGATGGCGGCGAGGTCGGCGTCGCACGCCTGTGTGTGGGGGTTGAGCCCACTGCTGGCGAGGGTGAGGAGCACTGGGCGGTGCAGCAGCATGCGCAGGTTCTGGTAGCGCCACTTCATGATGCAGCGCGCCATGTACAGCGGCTCGGCGCACGGGTCCGTCGTGCGCAACAGCCATGGTAGTGATGTGTACCAGTTGACAAGCTGCGCGTCGAGCCCCAAGCGGTCCTCGGTGCGCAGCAGCGGCGAGATGGCCAGCATGTCCTGGATCTGTGTCGCGATCTTGCAGAACTTGATGTTCTCGATCAGCGGCAGGATGCCCGCGTGCTGCGACGAGTCGCGGCCGGCGGCCACGCCGAATTCCGGGGGGCGGATGTTGATGGCCGGGCCCCATCGCCCAAAGGATGGGCGGCCCATGGTCGTTGTCGCCCACGTGTCGAGGCAGAACAGGCTCCACCAGGTGCGCCGCCGCGTCTCGGCGACGCCCATCTCACTGCCGCCCTGCGCTAGGCTCTCGCGGTGCAGGCCGAGGGCACTCGCCATGCGGATCGCGGCGCCGAGGACGGCGTTGGCCATGTTGGGCCGGTTGATGTAGTGGAGGTAGTACCCGCCAATGAGGGCCAATGCCTGCACCGTCTCAATGTGGCTGCTGCCAAAGGCGTCCATGGGGAGGTGCTCCATGGCCCGGTTGTAGTAGTTGATGTGGTTGTAGTCGTCCGACTTCATGGCCGCAATGCTGCCCATGGCAAACACCATGTTGAGCAGCGCCAGCCACGGCGCGTCGAGCCGCTGCCCCTCGAGGTAGTCGGCGCGGAACGTGCTCTCGTCCAGCATGGGCACGAAGACGTGGACCCGCTTAAAGTAGGCATCGATGAGCGTCTGGCCCTTCCACGACCACGGGATGCGCTGCAGGTCCTTGGACGCCACAGGCTTCTGTCTGATGACAGGGTAGTTGTGAGAGATCTCGACGCTGTTGAGCGGCGTCGCGAGTGAGTTCCTGAGGCCGGGCTGGACCTTGAGCATGACCATCAAGGCTGCCTTGATGGAAGAGGCGCCAAGGTATGACGTCTGGCGATCTACCGAGAGAGAAAGAGCGTTGATGTCGTCCGCCTCCGCGGGGATAGCATCCCTATCGCGCCGTTCCTCGTCCCATTCTGTGTCCCGGCAGGGAATTTGCTCCAGGAGGTTTTCTTGCTTTGGCATCATTGGTGAGTCCATGTCGGACATTGGCGATGTGTTGAGGGGCGGTGATGGCAGCCCGCCGACCGAAGTGTCGATGTTGGCGGGCCGGTCGAGGAGGCTAAGGAGCTCCTGTCTAGACAGCGGCAGAAGAGACTGGACCTCTTGGTTCGGGTATAGCCGCTTCAGGATCGACCGGCACTCCTCGAGAGACTGTGATAGCGCTTCGAGCGTCTTGCGTGATGGGATCACGCGTTGCCTGTGCTTGTCGTAGAAGCACCTCTTGGGGGCGCGGCTGGAGAGGCATTGGCCGCAGGGCTGTTGACCATCGCATCGGCTAAGAGAGAGCACGCCGGGTTAGGCCCCGTTATTCCGACCCCGTCTTCGTCGCCGTGGACTTACATCTTCCGCCTCTTGCACTCGGCACAGGCATGTGGTGTTGTTATCCTCTTGGCAGTTCCAGACCCGCTGGATCTGGTGCTGTCCTGGGAATCTGTTGAGGCTTTCCGCGGCGTGACGCCTTGAACTACTTGATGGTTAGCTGATGCACCGGCTCTCGGCGAGTGCCAGGGGAGACTTGCATGTGTGGAACATGCCGCCTTGCGAGGGGACTGGGATAGTGGGGGCCATTGTGAGTGTGGGCGGGTTGGCTGCTATGGCGAGGAGCAGGAGCAGACTGGCCGCTGACTGAGGCCAGCCGGGTGAGGCGTGTTTATGGTATGACCGAAGCGAGCAGTTGAGGGAGCAAGTGGCGATACTTTGTTTATATGAACTCAATGTGTGAGGAAAGAGAGATCACAGGATTGTATTCTGCTGGTGGGTAGAGACCAGGATAAAGATAGACATGGGCGATGACGAGAGGCGAGAGTATGGGGGAATGGATGCAGACTTATATATCTACATTGGATGCAGTTGGAGATGTGGTTCCCACAAAGTGTGGGGAGAGAGATTTGGAAGGGTCGCGGGTGGCATGTCGAGGCCGCCATGGGGTGCGCTGGGATGCGCTGGGGTGGAGAAGCTTCCATGACGGCCCTGTAGGCTCGGCGGGTACCTCCTACTCTGGCGCTAGTGCGCTCTGGTATAGCTGCTATGGCTTGTAGTATAGCTCGCAGTATAGCTTGTCAAGTAAGGGCGATATAGGGTGAGTGTGGAAGGCAATGTATACGGACAAGCCTAGTCGTTGCTCGACGCACGCGGCGGTCAATGCCGTGTTCGATGGCCACCGTCAAGCCACGAGCATGGGCAGCGGCGGGCAACAGTCCAGCAGCAGCAGGGGGGAAGCGACCAAGAGACAGGGCCAGGCACAGGTCTAGTGTATAACACCAATCAGGTATGGCCGAGCTGGAAGTACCTGAACACACATATTAATATGGGGGCGAGTAAAGGTCACAGAGGACGCCAGCAGGCGTGGACAGGGATGGCAGGCTGTTGGAGAAAGAGTAGGCAGGGTGGGCCACCTAGGACAGGGGAGGCAGGGCAGGGTCGCGTCCGGGTGGTCAAGGTCTGGGGGGACAGTCTGGGGGAATGGAGGGGAGGTCTGGGGAGCGTCACTGAGGTGCAGCCTCCAGGTGGACCTGGCGGGACCTGACGGGACCTGAGCCTGAGCCAGCCTAGGTGTCGATGTGCCCGGGCTTCTCTATGGCGGCGTTTCATCGCCAGGGCCGGGGTGCATGGACAGCCGAGTACAGAGGTACTCGCTGCATGTCAACCAAGGGATCCCATGGATGCGCCAGATGCCACACGTGGAGTTGGAGGTACTCGGTCGTACAGCGGGAAACGATCGATGTACTTGAGGTACATGCTCAGACCGGCCGACTTTTCCTGATGACGACGCAGACCAACTCGGATGCCGGCCGAGCAGCAGCACGACGAGGATTGCCTCCGATTGCCCGCAGCGTCACTTGAACGACCTACCTGAGACGGCGTCGAGGTCTATAGGACATGGCGATAATACACCTATTTTCTCTGGCTCGTCCACTCTCATCTCGCTCCCCTCGTCCGGCATCCGGAATCCATCAACCTGCCACGGCCGGAGAATTCTCAGCGAAAGCGAGGCACTGCAATCTCTCTTGGCCTGGCTGTGTCGGAGTCTGATGGCGTGAGAAATGAGCATGAGGGATTTGGATTCGGGAATTGGGGATGAATTGGGGCGTTGGAGAGCTGGGAAGAGGGACCGTCGGCCCCAACGCCCACTGGCCACGATCAACACAGTGCGCCCAGATGCCAGCCGGGCGCTTTGTGGGGAATCGATGCCGACGAGCTCCCCCCTGCCCTGTGATTGCTGTGATTCGCCCTAGCGTGCCTTGGCTGGAGCGCCCAGCACGCCCAGCACGCTGCTTGATGCGGAATGCCAGCCCTCACGATTCGCACTCAGATCCTCGTTCTCCTGCTCCGATCAAGAGCGACAGGGGCGCATTGAGATGGTGGAGTGGGGTCTCCACAGGTTCGAACGGTTAGGATCTCTGGTGTGCTGCGTTGGTGATCCGACCTGGACAGACGGAAACGGACTCGACAGGACGCTGGCACACCATGGTGCTGCAGAAGCAAGCAAGACTCTTACCCCGCCAGCTGACATTACGGTGCATGCGACAGTCGCAAATTTCGTCACCTATCAGGACCGCCGTCGATAGCACCTCAACCACAGAATCCGCCGTGCACTAATTCGAGCCCCGCCGGGTTTCGAGCCCAGGCTGGTCCAGGAACCCAGGACTCGAGTTCACAACTCTGAAGACCATGGCCAGACGAGTCGCCCGACATCGTCCTTTCCGCCTCGACGCAATATCAGCGACGAGGACCCTTCTGGAGCTGAGCGGAAAATATATGGTTTAGTGGCGATTTCAGCTTTCCAGGCGGGGCACATGACCAGGTGTGGTATAGGTAGGCAATCTATCAATGCTCTGTTAGCGACTGTTGGTGAAGAATCGAGGGTTGAGAATAGATATGGGCAAGCCGTCCGGCGCCGAGCCGCTCTCCCCCCAGCACTGCACTGCGCACCAGACCGATCCCTACAGCTCGCCTCCTTCGCCAGCTCAAGGCCCTGCCTCTCCAGCCCGTCGTTCCCCAGATAGCGCGAGTCTGGATATGGGTCTCTCCGCACTCGACTCCTGCGTGACCTGAGACCCAAACGTTCCCTCACGGGGAGGACCATTCGGAGCATACGGTATTTCTTGATTGAGATCTTGGCGCTGTCATCGAACGGGTCTCCGATGCCATCGCTAGCATCGCAGCCTCGTCGCCCTTTTCCGTGTCCAGAGGAGGCCCTTTTGCTGTGATGCCGTGTCTATACCATCGACATACCGTCGGCTTGTCAGACCACCAGACAGGTCCTTGCGAAGCCCATCACGATTCGCAAGCAGACTCAGCACTCAGCGCCCGCAGCATGGAACAGAAGGCCAGGAAGCCCTACCCTGTTCCTAATTACCGGCTGCGCCGTGGCTGAGCAGCCGGAATCGACCTTGTCGTGTGGGTAAGCGAGCTTTGACCTAGTGTAGCGTAGAAGTCCCAGGACGCGTCGACTGCCGCTGCCAGGCGAGATTGCAGGCGCCTCTTGCTGTTAGTGTACCAGCCGGCAGAGGTGGCAAAACCTAACACCTGCCAGCTGCCTCCTTCGCAATTAGCAAGGCAGCGCGTGCTATAACACGCTAGCCCGTCTTTGGGAGAGGCGGATTCGTTTGATTTTCCCATTCTCGGCGACCTCAGGATCTTTCGCCTGTTGCCGCCTGTCAGCGCTGTGATGTGTTGGCCGTCGGCGCACATCAATGCAAAGCATCCCAATGGAGCGACCAAGGTGTATGTATGTAAGCCGGTCACTCGGTGTAAGACGGTGTAGGACGGAGAGCCGGAGATGCCCCTCACCACAAGAGTGCCTGCTCGACGTTAGCCCCACACGCACTCCGTTTTCCATCTACCCTCAGTCTCGCCGTGTCGGCCTCATGCGCCCCCTCACCTCATTCCACGAGAGATGAGGGGGCCTGGTGCGCAGCGTCAACACGCTTGACAGGAACGGACGTGTGCAACGGCGCGCCTGGGCAACGCTCCCACTCCACCACCCCGCCAGGCTAGTATACCCCGCCAAGGTCTTGGCTGCTCGGCTTTGAACGTTTCTTCCCCACATTTTGTGCGAGCCAACCAGAGGCCGCATGAGTGCTAGAAGGACGGCAGCGTGAGCCTGCAGAGATCGGGGAGGTCTGCTCGAGCTGTCTTTCCTCTTTCGGCCTCATTGGTATATCAAGTATATGCATGAGCTGCGGTTTGGTGAAGCGGTCTTATTCGCTTCTGCTCGCAATGTTATAGCAGTGCCTCTGGGTAACACCACCTGAGGCAGTCTGGGCAGATGAGGCGAGTGTGTTCGTCCCATCGTTGCAGCCGTTAAATTGGCATCCTCCAGGCTCACAGCGGGTGCTCATTTATTCTGTGCTGATAGGTGCTGTTTTAAGAATCCACCGTCGCGCATCGCGTTCCTGATATAATCGTGCAATCGTATAGAACATGCCAACAACTAAAATGTCGAGGAGGAAGCACGAAAAGGCAGGGTAGCATTGGTCGGCAGGAACAGCCTCAGGGTGCAGACCCGCAACCCCTGTTCCACTGAGGCTTAACTCGACAAGCTAAGGCCAACCGATGGCGCTGCGATGCGAAGATGTCGGGCAGCCAGCCCACAGTGGCCCACAGTGGCTTCGCCGTCACCCTCCATCATCGGCACCCGCACCCCAGCCTCCCCCAGTTGCCCCATCTCCCCCACAAAAGGCAAGTGAAGAAGCAAAGATGAACTGCCATCCACCTGCGCAAGCAATCAACGCCGACCAGCAAAACAACTGGGAGGCACGAAATATTAATTGATAGCCTCGACCAGTCGATTCCATGAATCGCTCAGGTCCCTTGCGGCCGCCGCCTCCGAGACGAGAACCATGGACTGTTAAACAGAGCTGGAGCTCCGAACAGCTCCCTTCCCGAGAGTCCTTGGGGCTGACCAGTGCCGGTGCCGCAGTCCCGTGGCGT
This sequence comes from Lasiosphaeria hispida, assembly GCA_033439745.1. NCBI lineage: Eukaryota > Fungi > Ascomycota > Sordariomycetes > Sordariales > Lasiosphaeriaceae > Lasiosphaeria > Lasiosphaeria hispida. Next base: position 4,252,615 of record JAUIQD010000004.1, read on the forward strand.
AGAGTTGGGAGAATAGGAGCCGTGAGCTACCCGCGAGCCGCTTCCTCACGCGATTGAGCCACCAGCCACACACACACAGTCAGGTTACTCGCCCACACACCACAAAAAAGCACTGGACGCACATTGGACGACGATTGCAGAGTCGCGTATATTAATCCGGCCGTCTTTGATTTAATTTAGGCAACCTGTCCACCTGTTCATGTGCGAGCCAGCATTTTTCGGCCCCGGCCTCATGCCATTATTATCCCATCTCTAGCCGTTCAGCGCGGTCTGGGTTCCCTATCTTGGGGAATGATCGTTCAAACACCTTCCTGTCGTGGAGAACCTGCCTGGGCGGGCTGGGAGGCTTTCCCGCGAGCCGCAGCCCGAAGCCGGTCTGCCTGGCTCGCATTGATCAGCATCCTCACGGGACACACCCTCGTAAACACGCTCGTCGCGAATGAATGAGGCTCGCCCGACCCTACGCAGGGCTCTCGGCTTCCATTCTTGGGGGCTTCGGCATCAAAGCTTAAACTACGGATGCCACCTGACAGGCTGACAGGCAGGCCATGTAGCAAGCAAGCCGTCCGCAAACCGCGCCGGCCTTGGTTTCCGTCAAGGTGACACTGGGGCCAGGAACATTACGAGCTCATCCAGTTAATCTGCTGCTTGCCAACGCAGTTCTCCAATAACGGACGTCATGGACCTGTCGAGCGTTCCATTGCCATCCGGGCCATGAGCTCATTGCCCTGGAAAAAAAAATGAAAAAAGGAATAAGCGGGCAGCCCGGTTGGCCGGTGCCCCTAGCGTTCCATGGAGAAACACCATGCGAACAGACCATCCAACTAACCGGAAGAACCCTTCTGGAAACCCCCCCAAAGCGTCCCCCAAGTATTTGGCCTGCCAGCTTGCTTGGAGAACTGAAATTCGTTTTCCCCACATTCTGGCCTTCCATTTCCAGTAATCTCCTGTCAATCTCACCTCACCAGGCAATCTCGACGGGATTCCCCTGGTTAGGCCACCGGGCCCCCTTTCCGCCCTGTATCACCTAGACACCTCTCTGCTTCTTCGTCAGCATCTCGTTATCGAGCATGCTCTTCTCTATCGGAAACACAAGCCATCGAACTTATTACTATCTTCCTTATCATGTCAGTGAGATAGGCCGTCCTGCCCACTTATTCCTTGCCTCGCCGAGGTACTGAGCGCGATTGGTGGGATCCGTGTTTATTGCAGGACTGTTCATATTGTCGAACGTTTCACCCATCAAAACTTGACCGCCCTGCCTGACAAAACTTCATTTTTTCTTCCCATTTTTTTTTCCGACTCCCTCGTACCATAACTAACGAGCGCAACTGTCGGCCGAGATGGCCAACATTCCGGATGGATAGCTGACGGAAAAGCTGGCTTGGCTATCCGAAAGGACACGGCCGTCAAGTCGACCTCGCTGTGCTACGCTAACCTGACAACCGGACGATGTGCAGGATCCGGCGGCCCATCGACCCAAGGTGACGCAGAATAGGAAATTCCCCTGATGCGACCTACTCGGCCTTCTAGAAGCACGAAATATCCACAAGCGCCTAGGAAGCACTGGCTGTGTTCCAACAACTGACTGTAATTTTACTTTCTTTCCCTACATGTTCAATGTGGGTAGCGTACGCGGTGTGTAGGCTATGATCCACTGCATCTAATGGGGTGGACCAAGGCACTTTGTAGATGCTCCGCTCGCGGTCACCAGACTGAATACTAGCTAGAGAGCTTCACATCAAGCCCCTCCTTTCAAAGGGAATCATAAACACACATCGCCACAAGTCGCCACCAAGGGACTCGCAGGTATCAAGCCTCACCGCTGCCCTTCATCCCTAGAAGCAAACCCATAGTCCTCAACCGTCGGTTCAGATGGAAACGCTGGATCCAGGTCCTACAGCTCTCCCCCCCGGTTCTGCACATTGGAACACTCCAGCATTAGCGCAGCAGCGCGCGTAGCACGCAGTATCTTGCGCGCACTGCGAAGGGTTCCATCCAGGGCCAGCGGTCCGAAAACCAAAAGGACGCCCCCTTTGAGCCTCACCCACCCCCCAAAAACCGGTATGGTCTGTGGTCCGTGTCGAGGCTCGAAGGTGTCGGACGCAACATCAGCATCAGGCAGTGCGGTCCGGCCGACTAGGATAGCCAAAAACATCCAAACGCCCACGATCCCACCTTGGGGTGAAAGAGTAGTAGTAGTAGTACGACTGAGCCAAGGTTGTTGTCTCCGATCGATCCATTTCTCTACATTCGGTCGGTATGTACTTTACATACACCGCTTGCATACGTACACAGACGTATATGCACCTGCCGAGACCAAGATCACGTCACTAGAAAGGTATAGCGAGAGGTATCGACCGCGGTACTGACGAATTCAAGGACCTTTTTCATCGACAGACGGCGGTAGAGAGAGTGTCAGAGAAAGAGAGTGAGAGGCATATCTGGCTCTCAACCGCCGTCTCCAACTCTGCCTACTTTCTCCACACTGTCCAACCCTTGGCTTTTCCGAATCTCCCCTTTCTCCAACTTTTTGGTCTCTCTCTCCCTGCCATGTTCGCCTATGTATTTCGGTCTTCAGCCCATGTGCCTGATTAACCCGGATCTGCAAGGCCAGTGCCGAAAGCAATGTCGAAAAAAAAAAACCCCTCAGCCTGATGAAGAACGAACACTCTCCATACCCCCCATGCAGCCTGTCTATTTCCTGTACTGTTTTCTTCTCACACGCATGCTGCTTACTGCTCCCTTTGCTTGCCTTTACTCGGCTTGCCTTCTATCCGTCGACGGCTCCCTCGTTTTCCACTCTCACTCCCGTCACTTGCCAGGGGGGTTCCGCTTTCGTCACCCGCGATACCCGGCAACCTGCTTCCCGAGTGATCTTTCCTCTTTAAATCCAGACAATTCCCGCCCCATGGGGAGGTGAGAAATTAGAGAGGCGAGCTGATAGAGCGGGGAAAGGGGTGCGAGTGAGAAGGAAATCCTGGGGCGGGTGCGTCTTCCTGGCGGCTTGTCCCTTCCCTCCACTACAGACCCCCTTCCCCCACCCTTCGAGGCCAGGTTATTCTTCACAAGCGGAGCACCTGGCATCGGCTCTCGATCCCGTCAAATATGCACGTGTTGTCGATGGGGATGTACTGCTTGGTGATTATCTTGATGAGCTCCTGAGCCACCATGCCGCCCGTCAAGGCGGCAATGTTGTGTAATTCGCCGCCCTCGGCTCGGGCAACCTCGCGCGCGGCACCGATGACCCGCTCGTTTTCATTCGCCCCGGGTACTGCTTTAGCGATGCCTGCTAAGATGTCGTCTGCACTCGCCGAGACCACGTGCGACGTGGCCTGCAGGGCCAAGTAGACGGGCACAAGAGACAGAGGCGCCAGCGTCACTTCTGTGCTCTCGTCGTTTGTAAACTCTTGGGCTGTGGCAAAAAATGGCACGCTGTTAGCTCACACGCTTTCCCCTCCCTTCTCCTCGAGGGGCTGGTCTGGATAGGCGGCCGGCCAGGATCGTCCGGGCGGCAAAAACTTACCAGTCACTTCCCTTAGCCGATCGGCGCTGCCGGGGCTTGCGCTGCCTCCCCCTCCCGTCGCGTTGATAAGCTTGACAAAGGGCGCGTTCTTGCAAAAGAGCTCCACCTCCGCTGGGTCAAAGTGACGACCTGGTGCCAGCGCCTGCGCGGCCTCTAGGACCTCTGTGGCATCCCGGCGGGCCTTGGTCTTGTAAATGTTCTGGAGTTGGATATACACTTTTGACTGCGCCTTCATGTCAGGGACGTTGCCTCGGAGTGGCAACGCCCTGTGCTTGGCGTAGAACAGTTTGATGGCATCAGCGATGATCCAGAAACTGGACCTCTCCTCGATCTGAGAGATGGAGTCAGTACCAATTACACAAGCAGTCTTTAATGGTGGATCTCTGTAGCCTACAGCTTCCTTAGGTTCGTATTCGAACACCTCTCTGAGCCCGGAGGGCAGGGAAGGAGGCACGACGGTTTTCAGCACAGCAGCTGCTGCCTCCTCAAAGTTCTCCTCGCCACCCTCGGCGTTGTCGGTCCTTGCTGCAGCCTGGATTATTTTTCGGAGCTCAATTTTTTCCTTGTACGTTGAGGGACAGACCCCACCATGTGATTCCTTCCAGTGATCGAGGTAGTGCAGAAGAATGGTAACATACGGCAGGTGACCATGCTCGTAGGCGTCTAGGGTGTCGATGTCTTTGGTCATGCCCTTTGCAAACTCTACCAACTCCGGCCAAGGCGACAGTAACCGCAGGTCGGTTGTGGCCGTCTCGTCTGGGTGTGTATCCACAATGGGGAAGGCACCGGGCAGGCTGATCTTGAAATAGGAGTAGAACCCGGCCGAGTGAATCGCTACCAGAGGGGTCTTGTGCAGTTGGCCATAGGTCTCAAGGAGTGATAGCTGCTCCGGAAGAATCGGATGAGCGTACATGATAGCCGTGAATACAGGGGACGTGGCGAGGAGGGACTGGAGATCGGTTACACCCTATGATGGTGTGAGTATGTATGGGCACATCCACTGACAAGGGAGCCTCTTCGACGGTTCTTACCTCCTCGTTCGGGTACCAGGCACCTTGGACCTCGGGGTTTAGCTCCAGAAGATGAGCTGCGAGGCTTTGAGACCGAGCCTCCCCGAGAGAATCCTCGTCCAGAAAAAAGTTGAGACCCAAGTCGGCCTCACTGACGATAGCCTCATCGTAAATGGCGAATCGACCGATACCTGCGTTTTCGTGTTAGTTTCTGGGTTCGGCTGTTCAGACCAGGGGGGCCGGTATCATTCATACCCGGTAGGACGAGATTCTTGAGGGTCTCGATGCCTACGCCGCCTGTGCCTGAATTCACGAGCAAGAGGTTTGCCGACTCGAGCGCGGCCTGGCCGTTCGCAGCCCACAAACGCAGCTGGCGATCATATTTCTTCTCCTTTTCTGAGGGTCCGTGGAGGATCGGCGGAGTCTGGCTCATGACGATTTCAGTCATGTTGGTGATTTGACGGGTTGTTCTCGTTCACGTTCTCGTTCGCGTGTGTGGGTGGTGGATCGCCGCCTGGGGCCTCAAGAGCTTGGGTTGCCTGCCGTCAGCTTGAGCCTCAGCCACAGAACGTAGAACGCGGGGTGGTGGACAAGAAGCTGGGGGTTGCAGGGCACGACTTTTTGGAGATCCCACGTTAGCGTCTGCGGTTCTAGACGAATGATAGGTTGCTGTTTGTTTGCTGCAGAGGCCCGTGCGATGACTAACAGAAGAATCACTGGAGCAAGAGAGATCTTGGACTGCAACCCATCAGAAATTCAAAAAGTCATGAAATCTTGACACGATACCTTAATACCGTTGACGCCTTTTTATCACATGAAGGATACAGGTACTAATGAGTCAGGAGTCAAGGCAAGCTTAGTTTAGCACTTTCTTCGAACAGATGTGCTCTGTTGCTGGGCATTCCATTAGAAACCTATCCCCTAGAAATCCAGCAGAGAACCAAACATTGCTCTGCCTTGCCAAATCCAAAAGCCATCTCCCACCGCATAATTGAAAGTCACTTCTCCCGAGTTTGGTTTGGCGTTCTACAGATACCGAGCCATACCATGGATCCGCTAAACTTTGTACTGCAGTCGCACCTGCCTTGCAGACTCTCGGGATTCACATTGACGAGGATGGCACCTGCCTTACAGACTCTCGGGATTCACATTGACAAGGATGATAGAATGCGACTTCCCAACCCAAGTCAACATCAAATGAAGGACACAACCAATTTCTCATATCTCTTCCCACATGGCAGCTAGTATAATCAGGGTTTCTTTCAATCAAATTTCCATTCTTTTTCTCATGTTGAGCTGCTGAAGAAAAGAAATGGAGCAAAACCTGAATTGCAATGTCAGCAAATGCGGCGCCCAACTTACTGACCACGCAGTGGTGACTGCCTGCAGGTTTGTTTCTCCTCCACAAACCCCTGGCCCAATAGCTGACCTCTATAGAAGCCATGCCCTCTGTCTCGGCTGCGCAAGAGACCATGGCTTCACAGGACAGGGCCCGTACACCTGCCCTGTGTGTCGACAGCCCCTCACAGGGTCTGAGATCTTAAACCAGCTTCTCCAACCGTCTGAAGAGTGGAAATCGGTAGCATTAAGCGGATTAAGCCCAACGACTGTCATGGAATGCGCGGGGAAAGCCTTGAGCTTTTGGTCATACCAGATGACGAACCAGATGTAAGCCTTCCCACATCACCGTATGGGTCACCCATCTTACTGCTATAGCCTGTTCCAGTTGCAAAAGAACAGGGACCTGCAACATCAATCCACGTATCTAGAACGCGAGGTTGAGAACCTGTGGAACCAAGGAAATGCAAGGATTAAAACCCTGGCGGCGGCGCTCAAAGGTTGGCCCCATTCACTTTACACAACATGGAGTTGGCGCTGACAATTTGCCCCAGACAAGGAGCTCCAGGAACAGGGGCTGGCCCGCAAGTGCGATGACTTGCGGGCCGCTTTGGCGGACAAGAGCAATGAACTCACACGTTCTCAGGATCTTTACAATAAGCTAAAGCAAAAGGTCCTCCTAGGCCAATCCCCTGGCGCTACCCCCGGGGGAATGCGCTCGAAGGCTGCCGTTGAGATAGATATCCCGGGACCAAGAGACCGTTTTGCCCGTCCTGGGGTGTACGAGCAGCAACCACAACTTCCTAGCCGTGTCCTGCTAGTTGGCGACGGGGAGACTGTGCCAAATTACTTCCCCGGCTCCGACCACACAAATGCACAGACCGGTTCAGCGTCTGCTGTTGGATGGTCCAAGCCTATGGCTTCTCATAGTTGGTACCCCGTCTGCAAGGTCTTAAATAAGGCTCTTAAACTAACACGTCAATAGTCGGCAGAACAGGCACACCAGCAACTCATCTCTCAGTTGGGGTTGGAGCTTCAGCTCCGATGACAGCATCTAGGAACGACATTAGACCAACCGTGGCCGTCCCATCTGCCAGTCGATTTCTTCAACCACTCAGCTCCCAGACTCACAGTGTCGATAGCCAAAGAAGATTTTCAGGGGCGTCCCTTATCGAGGATAGGACTGCTACTCGGGTCCCAGGTGACCAGGGCGGGTTCAGTGCTTCTGCAGGAAGAGCCCGATGTTTGTTACCCATTGATTGCGCGCTGTGGCTCTGGTATTGACTTCTCCCAGCTTTTCAACGACCAGGGCCAATATCAGCCGAAGCATCTCGGAGGTCCAACTCTCGCTCCTTTGAGCCCCTTCCCGATATTATTCATCGACCATGACCCTTAGCGACGGAGGAGTATAAGATGGGATGTCTCGGCTTTCTCTTACATGTGCAAGCAACTTTCTGGGGACATCTCTTGCGAGCTTGACAACTGCCTGAAGGAGGCAAGGGGCTCGCTTTGGTAGCCAACGCTGATCGCCAACCTTACGAGTTGTTACTTGTGAGTAAGCACCCATACTTTTTGTTCTGGATCCTGATATATATATCGCAGTCACTGACTAGTGCCTAGATGTCTGATCTTTGAACAAAGATGGAAGACCATTGTAAATAAAACCAAACTCTCGGTATTCTGCTGGACCTTAAGCTCTGCCGAATGTAGAATGTTTCTGGGACAACCGCCAACAAGGCTGAGCTTGTTCGTGCTTGTGATGAGCTGGAGCAAAATCAAGGCTGTCTAGAGTTCTAGGTCAGCCCTCACGGACAAAATGCTTGTTCTCTTGCTATCCATGATATTCGTGTTTTGGAACTTGGTGCTCCGCCTCAAACGGCTTGCCGATTCGGGCTGCAAGGGACGCGAGGTTCATGCTTCGTCTGGCTCCCACGATTTGTCCTACTCCCAACATTGAGGCACTTAACGAGCCTTTTTCCTCCTAAAACGACGGTACTGCTAATGCAGAGGTTGATGCGATTGGCTTATTGAGTCTATCGATCGTGCACCCTGCCAGATGTGTTTCATCGTCGACAAGGCTGACCGGGGAGGACAGCCACGTTTCAGGAGATCACCAAGAGCCCATCACCCTGCAGCGGCCGCAACCGGCTCTCTGCAGAGATCTGGAGATCTCGAACTCGCACAGACATGACATTCCGTGCACAATAATGAGTGACTGGGAAACTGAGCGAGCCGACGCGACTTCGATACATCACGGCCGTTGACCGAGTAGTCGGCTGGTTTGACGTGAAGTCATCTGGGGAAATGACCTTGATTTTTTTCCTTGCCAAGTCAAAGGCTCAAAGCCAAGGCCAGTTCTTATTACTATTTTCCTCTGCTAAAAAGCTTCGCGAAGGAAGCAATCGGTCTACTGTTTCGGGGCGCGCTACCGATGCACAACATCAATAACCAGGAGCCCACCGCAGAGCCTCACCAGGTTGCACAGCCCAGGCCGGCGATCCTCGCCAGCGATTTCCCACTCTAATCCTTTTCCGGGGATAGCTGTCGGGGCCATGAAACGAGGACAGGGGCCAACCTCCCTCGCGCACGGAACCTCGTATTTAAGCTCTTGCTGTTAGAGTTGCCCAGTTTTGTAACCCTAGTCAACTGCCTGGGTACCGGATATCGACGTCGCCGGGCCTCATTCTACCCCCTATCGCCCGCTAGAACATATCCTCACCGATATCTGGCACGGGGGCTGGTGTTGTAGAGAGGCCGCCGCCTCAGCACCCTTTCCTCTTTCGTACCTGCCGGGCCATACCGATGACACCACTGGATTCTCGTTGCCAGGGGTGTTTACACGACGACGGGGAATTACCCGTGATGTGCTGGTACCCATGTGGAACTCTGGAACATCCCCCGGATCTCCGTGGCCTAGCAGCAACGAAGACGGTTTTGGCCTGGCCGTGAGCGGCAGAGCCGAGCGTGGCGACGACGTCGAGGACCAGTCGCGGTAGTCGGTTGTTTTGCGCATTGTGAATCATCTGTTGCCCGTGCTTTGGGTTGTGCTGGGGATCTTGAAGCAGGATCGTCACGCTTCCTCTTGGAACACGAACGTCGAATCGTATCTTGTGACGCTGGTCCGTGAGGTCGTCTTGCTCCTGGGCATGGGACGTCGTTGGGTGAAACTGGGGAGCTGGCACGAGGAAGGGAGATGGACGACAGGACTGGCTCGCTGGCGGTGCGCCGGCTCACTGGCTTGAATCTGTATATAAGAACCTCTTCACACCATCGTCCAAGTCAGATACCCATCCCTTATCCTCAGCCAGCAGTTCATCGAGCAGTCACATTTTAACCACATTACCTTTCTCCTGCAGGACAGGTCCTCAATTCATTCCCCTCAATACACCCAAAGTCCACATTCATCAGCCAAAATGAAGTCACTCAGGAGCCTCTTTGCCCTTACCCTCCTCAGCACGGCTTCCCTAGTGGCTGGGCACGGTGCCATCATCTCGGCCACGGGAGACGCCGGCGGCACCGGCATGGCGCTCGGCATCGACACGAGCACGCCGCGTGACGGGACGCGGCGCAACCCGTTTCAGCAGGACAGCACGCGGTTCCGGGGCGACGCAGCCGAGACGTTTGGCGAAACGCTCGGCGGGGGCGACAACCAGCTCGAGGCGGGCACAGCGGCTATCATGGCCGAGACAGGCACCGAGCTGCCGCAGGTGTCACAGGGCGGCGAGGTGCAGATGACGCTCCACCAGGTGAACGCTGACGGGGGTGGCCCATATACTTGCATGATCAACGCCGATTCCACGGGCCAGCAGTGGACCAACATCCAGGTCACGACGACGCCGCCGGGCCGGAACTCGAGAAACAGGGTATGTTTCTCCCCCTATTTACCCCTGACATGGAGGGCAGCAGAAGAAGCTAACCAGACACCACGTCACAGGAAGGCGCAGCTACTGATTTCCCACTGACTGCTGCTATCCCGGCCGCGCAGAACTGCACCGGCACCGTTGCCGGCCAGGAAAACGTGTGCCTGGTCCGATGCCAGAATGACGCCCGGGCCGGGCCTTTCGGTGGCGTGGTTCCTGTGCAACTTGCTGGCGCCGCTACACCAGCGGCAGCCCGCCGGGCGCTCGCGCGCAGAGTGCGCCAGACTGAGTTGTTGATCGCGCGTGGGGGCAACAAGAGGCAGAGCGCAGTGGATGCTGTGTATGACGTCGATGAGGAGGAAGAGGAGGAGGAATATTAGAGGGGTAGAAGATGGATGGGGAGTGTTTACCTTGAAGTGGGCTGTGCACGTCGCCTGTTTGCATCTCCTTGGTTGCGTCTGGTGAGCGACCTACTGGTCTGGTCTCTCGGTGCGGCAACGCAAAAGCATGCAATGTACATACAACACATTCATTTAGATAGTGGTTGCGGTTGCGTGTATTTCGAACGAAGGCAAAGGGCTTATCTGGACAAAATCAATATACGTAGTATGACGCTGATCCGTCTCGATATGGCCGTGTGTGGGATGTGGAAAGGGGGGGCAGTTACTTTTCTGGTTGGTTGGTTTGAGTTGTGCACCAACGCCAAACCAGACGGGGTGCCACTCACTGGAAGTGGCAGGGCAGGAAGGGCCTAGACCCCGTGACGGCCGCTGGGCGTTGCCTCTTCCCCTCCCGCTCAGCCCTCTGCGTCGATGGCTGCGACATGGCATCCGCATGACGTCAGGGGTCGAACTCTGTTACAACGATCATCTTATCGAACCACGCTGTGTGCGAACCTGGCGTTAGATTGCGCAACTTTCACTGGACTGGTCTGGGGGTCAGGCGTGTGCATCCCATCTTCCGTAGAGGAGCTGCCAACGCCCGGGGGGGGGGCAACAGAGCAAGGACTAGCCGAGATCCAACTAAGGTGGGCAGGAATTGCCTAGGTTAGCAAGCTAAGCGCCAAACGCAGAGCAGGCAACAATGGGAATGATGATGGCAGTGGTCGAAACGGAACACACGAAGAGGAAGGTGAGGTCGCCCCTTGACTGCCGTCCCTTTATCTACCTCTATTATCCACTTCTCCCGTCACCATCCTCCAACCAACACTAATACCGCGATTCCCCTCTGTTGTCTCCTCGCAACTTACTGTCGACCTAAGAAATCACCAGAATACAAACATTGCCGCCCTCGGGATCCTAGAACACCTAAAAGCATGGCAGGTGAGACACTCTTCCCTTGCGGGACATCGGATCTGCGCTCTAGACTTACACAGTTCCCCCATAGACACACAATCTACCACCACCGCGGCATCTGCTCCCGCCCTAGGGGACTCCTCCAGCCCCGTCCTATCATCCTCTCCCACGGACAGGCGTGACAGTGCCGAATGGGGTACCATGCCCTCATCATCTCCTCCCATCTCAACTACCACTAACCCTTACTCCGTCCCATCTAGATGCCTCCAAGGTCCCCCCTAGCCGGTTCCAGAAGCGCAAGGGCTCCATCTACGCCGTGCCCGGCTCACGCGACGGACATGTCGACAACAACTATGCTAGCAAGTTCCACGCCAAGCACGCGGAGATGTGGAAGGACGTAGTCCCTGGAAGTAACGGCGGCGCCGGCAGCACTAACAACCATTCCGGCAACCACAACACCAATGACAACGCCACCATGCCCAACAGCGATTCTTGAGCGAAGGAGCCTGTCTGGCTGGAGGCATGTCCCAGGTCCCTCTCGAGTCGCTCCGATATCTGAATATGACTGGTCAACGGGAAGTGATGGGGAAGGGGGGTAGATACCTCTAGGAATTGAGAATACGACGAGCGGGAAGAAACCGACTCGGCAGTCTGACATTAGTAACGACAGATCGGAGTTTTGGATTCTCTTATAGTGATGGGAGTCATTTGTTTGATTTCCAGAGTCAATTGAAGTAGTTTTGCTTGCTTGCGGTGTGATGATACCCATATCCATTTGGCTTGAGTCCTCGCTTGTAGCGTCCCCTTCCCCACACATCTTGTCAACAGAACATAGAAAATAAAAAAGCACCGTACCTATCCCAGCCTAGCCCAGCCCAGCCCAGCCCAACCCAACCCCATCCCCTCAATGTTTGTTAAATATATACAATACGGGGCATCACGTTCATTCATCCATGTCGTCAAGATCAATGGCATCCGGGTTCTCCACCTGGACCGGCTGGCTGGACATAGTCACCTTGGGCCCCTCGGACGCAGCGACGAACCCCACGGGTGCGTGTGCTTGCCGTTCAAGCTGCGCCATAGCATCGGCCACCTCGGGATCTTCTTCCTCGCCGTCCTCGGCCTGCTGCTGACTCCTTGCCAGCGCCTGCGACGCAATAAAGTTAACGTCGGTGTTGTACTGCGCCTGAACGCTGCGCTTGATGCGCAGCATCTCCTTGAACGTGTCCTCGTTGCCGTGTTGCACCTCAAACTGCTCCCACTTGGTCCAGAAGCCCGGGTTGGTGCGCGGATCGCAGAACTGCGACGCATGGCCGTAGATGGCGCGGGCTCGATCAATCTCGCCGAGCCGCTTCTCCATGTCGGCGAACTTGAGACACATGTCGCGCGCCTCGTTGTCGGGTAGCGCGGCGATAGCACGCTCGTAGATCGGCCGCGTCGACGGCAGACCAAAGTTGGACGCCGACTTGGTGATGTAGAAGTTGAACATGTCGGCGCGGTCCTCGTCCGACACGGCGCGCGTCGCCCGCTCGTAAATGCGCATGGCGTGGCGCGCTAGACCTCGCTCCTCCTCGAGATTGCCATACATTAGGTATATGACCTTAGCGAATTTGGGCGGGCAATCTTCGACGGCTTGCTCAAACAAGTCGCGTAACCGCTCGATGCTGATCTTGCGGTCGACAGCCTTGGTGAGGTAGAGATTCCATAACTCAAAGGCTACTGGGTAGCTGAAGAGGTCGAGACCGCGTTCGTAAATCTTAAACGACTCCTCGTAGTATCTGTGCTCCTCCATGAGGTTGGCATAGTTGACCACGGTCTGGGGGGTGGCGATGCGAAGCTCGAATATCCTTTCGTAGACCTTCTTGGTCTCTTCTAGTGAGCTCACGCTCTCGACGAGGTCGACATAAAAGCTCCAGAGCTTCCAGCTCTTGTGGACTCGTTGTTGTGGCGATAGTGTCTCGTCAAAATAATCAACTGTTGACCTCTTGGGCGCCTGTACGGCCTTGGCCATGATCTTGACAGCTTCATCAAAATTCTCGTTTCGCAATTCCATCTCGGCCCATTCAATCCACATATCGGCGAGCTCTGCTACGGACTTGAACGGCACTTTGACGGCCTTCTCCATAATAACCCTGGCATTGCGCAGGTCCCCTCCGCTCTCGTAGAATTTGGCGTAGTTAGTCCACAACTGGTGGAAAGCTCCCACGGCCTTTTTAGGTTGGACAGCGGCGATGGCGTCAGTATATGTCTGCACCACCTCCTGCTTGTTCTCTCCCCACAGCGCTACACGCTTTTCCCATTCAGTGACGTTGTTTGGATTTTGGCGAAGTAATACATCGTTCAACAGGAACGGACGACGGTCCATGAGATGCTCAAACCGCATCATCCGAATGTCAAGGTCGAAGTCGGCTGTTTCGTCAACCACTTGCTTGTCAGCTCGTGTCGAGGCCACCTCCATCATATGCCCTATTATGGACTCCTCAAACTCTGTGTAGGAGTCGAAGACGAGCGTAAAGTCCCGTACAGTCATGACGGTGGTGATGCCCTCCTCGAATACATCTCTTGCGCGCTCGAAACTGCCGCATCGGATCCAGTAGGTGGCCAAGCCACACCAAAGTTTTCCCCTCTGATCGGCAAATCTTTCGATGCCGCTTCGGATGATGCGTTCCACGTCGATACCCGATTCGTGACCAGTCTCGATTTGGGAAGCGTGCTCGACAAGCAAATCGACCATTTCGCTCCATAACTCGAAGTGGCCCTTTCCATTTTTGCTTGCGAACCGCGGGTTGTTCAGGATATCGATATACTTGTGCACCGCTTCGGTATATAGTCCCACCTGTGTCAATAGCTCAATAAAGTCCTCGACGTCTTCGGGATGGACCTGCATGTATCGCCGCCAGATCTTGACGGCGGTGTCGCCCTCTGCTGAGTTAGCGAACGGCCGATAGAGCGCCCATATCCTGTTGTGCTGTGTGATGGGGAGTGCTCGAAGCGCCCGGTCGAAAGTGCGTCGCGTGAGTGTGACGAGAGGCTGCTGCATCAAGAACTTCAGGTACATCTCCCAGATCCGCGGCATCTTGTTTAAAAGGACTAGCGCGCGCTCGAATAGCGCGTTCACTTTGCGATATTCGGAGGCGAAGATGGCAGCGTTGAGCTTGGCAACGTGCTTCGTGCGAAATCTAAGATACTTCATGTGTGTCAGCTTGCGATCGCGTCATGTAGATGCCAAAGAGGACGTACCATCTTCCAAAGCTTGTATGACCGGGGGAGCTGGACGCAAGCGCGCTCCATTACGAAGGCTTGCTCCTGGACCGTCCCATGCTGGAGCTTGTATTCGACGTATGCTAGCCATGGCTTCGTACTCCCCAGGTTTCGCTGGACGTCTTGTTCGTAGGGGAAGTCATCTTCGGTCTGTAAGGCGGAAATCAGTCTCTCGCCATTTCACGAAGCTCGGAACCGCGCTAGAAAGACACATACCACCAGAGCGAGATCTGGAGTTCGACCGGAGCTGAGCGGAAGGCTGGACGACATCGCGAAATGCGGCGGACGTCGTCGGCCAGAGATTGGCAAACGATTGGCGCCTGTTCGCAATCGGTCGGGGAGGGAGTGGGAGGATTGGGGAGGAAAAAGGTATCAAGCAGCGCGTTGCCACGACATCACTGCTGGGCTCGCGACGTGGGTTTGACTCGCGCGACAGCGAGGGAGCAACGGCGAGGTGTTCGGATCCGTGATACGTTTTTCTTTGCGTTCAGAAACAACGTCTGGCGATTGGCGCTAGCGGCTGAGTTGACGAGTTAACGAGACGAAGCAAGCGCATAGACCAATTCCGGGCCCTGAACCGCTTATTTTTAGTGGACCATTCGACTATTGCCCAATTGTACGTACATACCGGAAAATGTCTGTGCGGGGAATGCCTCTCGTCAGTTGGGCTGGACACTGGTCGCTGCGACGCTGTTCGCTGCCCGTTCGTCGTGAAGCTCCAAGCTCCACCATCCCGCGGCCGTCCCTCCAGCTGCCAGCATCTCCAGGAGCTCTGCAACTCTCCCCTATAACATATTCCGGCATACTTTTCGCTGTATCGTCTCTTCTCACGTGCATTCTTGCCTATACCAGCCTGTTTGGCGAGTTCTCAGGATGTCGGGGGCTGCAGTGCGTCATCCCAAGCTCAGCGTCGCAAACCCCGCAGAATGAGACCGATACTGATGTGTGTGATGCCAGGATCGCGAGGCCGTATTTCCCACACGGCAGTCCTTGGGCTTGATGAAAGCCAAGCTCAAGGGCGCCGAGACAGGACACAGCTTGCTCAAGAGAAAGAGCGAGGCACTCACTAAGTATGTCTCTCTCCCCCTTCCAGCGTGCGATAACGCCCAGGTCGGTCTACTGACATTGGTAACCTCATTCTAGGCGGTTTCGAGGTAATTGATCAAACCATAGAATACAACGGATGGCAGACCCTAACCTCGATGCGACCGATAGAGATCACTCGCCGAATCGATGAAGCCAAGCGAAAGATGGGCCGGGTCATGCAGATTGCGTCTCTGTCTCTCGCTGAGGTGACCTATGCCGTGGGAGGCAACATTGGGTTCCAGATACAGGAGTCAGCCAGGGCCGCACGCTTCCGCATCCGAACCAAACAGGAGAACGTGTCCGGCGTACTGTTGCCGACTTTCGAGAGCTACCTTACCGAAGGGAACAACGACTTTGCCATGACGGGGCTGGGAAAAGGTGGCCAGCAGGTCCAGCGGTGCCGAGATACATATGCCCGTGCGGTGGAGGCACTGGTCGAACTCGCGAGTCTGCAAACGGCCTTCGTCATTCTCGACGAGGTCATCAAGGTTGTCAACCGAAGAGGTATGTTGGCAGATGTCCATGCCCTACCGTAAAAACTCTGCTAACAATGTCTTAGTTAATGCCATGTAAGTGAGACAATTCCAGATTCAACGGCGTGCATTCTAACTGTAGGCAGTGAACATGTCATCATTCCTCGGACAGAGAACACCATCAAGTGTAAGCCTGGACAATCCCGCTTCTCAGCTTATGGATGCACCCACTGACAACGAGACAGACATCAATTCAGAACTCGACGAGCTTGACAGAGAAGAGTTCTATAGGCTCAAGAAGGCATGAAAATGACATCGGCTTTTCACTTTGTTACATATCACTAACACCTAACAGGTTGCTGGCAAGAAACTACGAGATAACGCCGCTTTGGATGCCGAAATGAAGCTGAAGAGAGAGGAGAAGGCAGCGCGCGAACTGGCAGAGGGGCAACCTGAAGTGCAAGAAGACGCATCTGGGCCTAGCGATCTCCTGGCGGCCGAAGAGGACGAAGATGTCATCTTTTAAGGACCACGAGGCTGCCGTGATTGGTTCACGATCAAATTGTCCGCTCATGCTTATTCAATTGGGGTAGGACATCGGGCGTAATGAGGGAGTTGTATTGTTTTGTTTACCTTGGGTATTCGATATCCCCGCAGTTCCATGGGCACAGCTGTATTATAGAGTTCTACCAAACTTACCTAGACACCCCAAGCACACTGATTGCTTACTCATACTGACACACTGATCTTTTTTTCTCTTTCTGGTATTGCCCTCACTTATTCACTTATTGTCGTTGGTAGGTCACCTTCATGGTCTTCTCTCCGTTCTTCAGCGCCATGCCGGCAGTGTTCTCCTTGGCGGTAATTGCACCGGCCTCGGCCTCGTACTCGACGAAAGCAATACCGCTGCGACCAGGCACCAGACGGACTTCGCGGAAGCCCTCAAAGCGGCTGAAAATGGCCGTGACGGCGTCCTTGTCAAAGTCATCTGGTAAGTTCTGTACGAACAGAATCTTGTTGGGCGGGAGATACTCGTCAGGCACAACGGCAGCAGGGCCGGGACCGGTAGCCTTGAGACCGGCGCCGCGGGCATTCTTGGCCGGGCGAGAGGTAATGTCAGCCGGCACGCCAGGCAGGGGTCTCTTGAGCCGCTTCTGCTCCTCGACTGCCTCCAGAGCCTTCTTCTTGTCTGTAGAGTGATGTGGTTAGTTTGCTGTTCAGGCAGCTGTGGGAGGTGCAGGCACATACCCTTCTCCGCCATGCGCCGCCGCTTGTGCATATCAAACTCCTCGTCGTTACCTGCCTTTAGAACCGTAGCATCACTGCGGGTGCGGGCGAGCGCCAAATGCATGGGCTTGTCGAAGAGCTCGAAGCCTTGGACTTCCTCAACGGCATTCAGAGCGGATTCGGGGTCATCGAAGACGATAAAGGCCTGGCCCTTGGCTTTTAGGTTGGTCTTGGCGACGATGTCGATGATGTTTCCATATTCGGAGAAGATGGCGCGCAGAGCTTCCTTGAGTGGCTCTGGCTTGACGCGCTCTTCGAGGTTGCGCACGTAGACCCTACAGATGTGAAAATTCCATGTGTCAGTCGCATTTGCCCGTGGAGGGTGGGAGGCATGCCTTGTATGTGTCGGAGTGCAATGACACATACGTAGCAATGGGCTGTTGTGGCGACGCCATGGTTGTTTATTCCTTCTTGGTGTGCCTGATGATTTTGCCGTGGTTGGCTGCGCTGTTGCTGCGACCTTGGGAGTTGCGCTTCGCGTTGCGATTGGGATCGGAGGTTGACGATAGATCGTGGAGAACGATTTCCACCTGTGCCGCCTCAGGCACGTTTTAGTGGGGCTTCTAATTAGCGCGACACCTGAACCCAGCTGGTGGGATCGGCATCGGCGTAATGCCCCCTTGCCATATGCACAACCAGCCAAGTCCCCACTAACTATCGGGTTGTCGGAGCCGGGAGATAAGACGTGACGGCGCAACACACAACAAGCGACAAGCACAAGCACGCAGCAAGCAACACACGCTCACACGACACTGGACTGGACGTAGCAAACGGGCCGTTGAGCGTTGCCCGACCACCTCACCAACCCTCGATATTCGTCGCAATCCGGCCCTTGATCCCTTCGACCTACCCCGAAGATGCAGGGCTTCCCCCAGCAACACAGCAAATGAGACACCTAGCTCCTGCTGCGCGATAGAGACGCCTCCTCCCCGCTGCCGATATTTCCGGTTGCTTTTCCCCCCTCCTTGCGTCAGCCAGCATCCGCCGTGCCGCCGTCCTGTCCTCCCGGCACAGACAGGCACAGATTACATCATGGACGAAATCGCCCTTGCGGATGCCGTCAAGGCATCCGCGACCCCCATGACTTTCAATGCGAGTGTGTGGGGCTTTAACCTGACCTCATGGACTGCGCAGCATTTGGGTCTCAACATGACAAAGTTCACCCCGTCACTCGAGGATCTCGTCTTGGCTGGGCCGCGCATGGTTATGAAGCTGGGCAGACTGGGCTCTTTTATATCGTTTCCCGATTCCATTGACGGCTTTGGACAGCGCGTCATCCCCAACCCGACCGATACAGCTGGCATCTTCCAACTCACCACCGCTACCGACAGCTCTGGCGCGACCTTTGTGCAGTCGATCGCCGCAGCCGCTACATCAGATGCCGCGAGCAACGATCCAGCCGCCTTCATCACACGGGTTTCGATGGACGGGGCGAAGAGTCTGGGGGGGCTCTTCAGTTATGCGACGAGCAAGTGGGCTCTCAGCTGCATCGCCATGGCCGTCATCTTCAACCGTACACACATCTTTGCTGCTACCCGCCGCCGGCTCCAGCTCCAATGGCCTGTCCGCATGTGTCTCCGTCTCCCCGTGATCATTTTCCTCCTCTTTCAGGCTCGAGGGATCCTGCAGTCGATCAAGTGCCAGACTTCTTCCGACTTTGCTGAACTGCGGTGGGGGAATGCAAGCAAGAGTTCCGACCTCATGTTCTCACAATCCAACGCCTTCCTCCATGGCTTTAGCTCTTCGATGCTCCTTGGCGCGACCGACGAGGCCTCGTGTCGGTCCATAAAGATGGTTCCGTGGGATGAACAGGAGCAGCCCGAGCTGGTGGGGTCGCTATCTCGCCTCTGGCCCCTTTTCGGTACCTTCTGCTTCAGTCAGTTTATCGAGGTGGTCTCCTCCACCGTCCAGGGGCGCCCCGTCTCTCCCGAAACTGGCATGACTTTGTTTGAGCATTCTTTGGCCTTCGCCGAGGCGGATGCTGCCATCAGCAACCAACTGGGATGGGGTCTATTCGCGAACGGCTCTAGTGCCTCGCAGGCAACACTAGGGGCAAGTATTGCCGTCACCCGGTCTATGATCATGAAGAGAGTCAATACGCCACCTGAAGTCCTTTTGGTGGCATTTCTCTCCTCCATGAGCCATATCACTAGCCATGCCCTTGGCCTACTCAATGTACAGCCCCGATTCAGACTTGTTAGCACTGGCTTCTGGGGCCTGTGTTTCATGGCTAGCATAGTGCACAGTCTTGTCACTTTCTCGCTCGAGGATTCGGCAGCCCAGGGCTTCTTAAGATACCCCACAGTGTGCATCGTTGGATTCATTCCGCACATTCTGGTGCTAGCCGGAATTCTTTCCTGCGGCTTTATTTACCTCTTGGCTCTGGTTCTCTCGGCTATTGCTGCCCCTGAAATAGGACCGGACGGCCAGCGTCAGACCATCTCTCAGCGCTTGGCTCAAGCCCACAGCAACATGCAAGCAAACGTTTCGCTATCTGACATCCGCATACGGATGGATATGGACTTTTACACCGCTCTTCTACGAGCCGGCTTCGGCGCCATCACCATGGCGAGCGAGGCTGTCTACCTAAACGAAGACCATCGCGTGAACCTGAAGCGTTACACATGGCTAGAGGATGAGAGGTTCCGCGAGGTTGAGGAGCTGAGGATGCAATGGATCGGCGGTGGTATTCCTGGCTCTCGCTACGACTCTGTCGGCGCCATCGGTCTTGTTCCTATCAAGGAGGGGCAGGCCGGCGAGATGAGCGGCTACGCACGAGAAAGAGCGGCACAAAAAGTGCCCAAGGGGAACGGGTCTGCCAGAAGGCTCCGGGATGGAGTTGGAGCGGCGGAAAGAAGCGGCCGGTGGATCATGGCGTTTGAGTACATCATGTACATCAATCGTCTTTTGCTCACCACCTGGGCCTTGATCACCCTCAAGGTTCTCTCTATGCTTGGAGTACGGAATCCACCTCGATTCCTTCAGTGGCTCTCGCAACGACCCAAGACCGAGTCGTCCGAGAGCAAGAGGCCAGGGCAGTCGGAACGCCAGTGGAAGCCCTCATGGCTGCCAATCACAGACGAGGATAGAGAATCCTTTACCATTCCGCGTGGCGAGCGGATCGACGTGGAGGATGTGGTGCGTCGAGAGATGAACAAAGACGGCGCCGTTGCTGATGAGGCCGAACTCGACAGAACGCTGTACAACTGGTTCCTGGGAGGAGGGTGGTGGGGAAACGCGGACAGTAGCGGCGACTACAGCCCCCCTGCCCATCAGGAATCTGCCACCGAGCTAGATGACCTAGACTTTGACAAAACCAGCGTTATTTCCTCAACAGAAACAATAGAAGACCGCGAGTTCGGGTGGGTGTCGGACAATGACGACCCTGAGTTTGACGACGGACAGCGAACCCCGACTCAGCACTCCCCTATGGGCTTTGGGGCCGCAGTCGCTTCGGCCCGTGGTACACGAGAGTCAACACCATTCACAGATACCCCCATGGCGGCTTCGGACTTGGCCCGGCTGCTCCACCCTCAAAGCCCCGAAGATCGCGAGGAAGCCCGCGCCTTAGCTGCGCATCTCACCAGCAACAGGATTATGACGCGTTCCCGCTTCCGCCAACACCAGCAGCGCCAGCGCGCCCAGGTTCTTCTCACAACCGGCCAGCGCGGGCCGCGCGAGAAGATGACGCCCGACGAGGAAGTTCAACGCCTTGAGCAGATCCTGCTGTCACGTCGCTCTGCTGCCGCCGCCGCCGCCGCCGCTTCCTCTCCAACCACCTCACCACCTTCCTTTCCCTCTCCCGATGCCGCAGCAGACGGCTCGTCCTGGGCGACGGGCGCCGCAGGCCTTGGCCCCGATGGCCCACAGTGTGTCGTCTGCCAGAGTGCGCCCCGCACCATCATTGTCTGGCCGTGCCGTTGCTTGAGTCTGTGCGACGACTGCCGCGTCTCACTGGCTATGAACAACTTTGAGAAGTGTGTGTGCTGTCGCCGTGAGGTGATTAGCTTTAGTCGCATTTACGTACCTTGATTTCTTTTCCCCTTGTGCCCTAAGGTTACATAGATAGCATACATATGGGATGGGCAGGCGGGTTTTTGGCGTTTATGGGTTTAGCTTTTCATCTAGGAGCGGTTATCTGTGTATCTTTGTTGTGCTCATACTCTTGAAGAGGGCATTGCTGTGGAATCAGGGGTAATAATTCATGTCATCTTGTAGGAGCAATGTAGAGATATTCGAAACAACTTCGATTCTCGTAATGTGTAACGCACAAGTCGATCAACATTCGCCATGACGATACTTGCGAGAGGCGCGGGTCGTCCCGTGTGTCAACCCGTACGTGCCGAACCGTGTAGATAAACGGAGCAGGGACTGACTGTTGTAATAAAGGTGTTGGGGTGTGCGTATAGTTACAGCGCTCGCTGATCGGCGGTACGGAACTCATTATGGGAATCATAGTTATTTCGAAATCTCGTATATTGTCGTCTTCGGTGGCCCATACTTTGTTTCAGCCAATAGCATAATACACATCATGAATTGACAAATGATACTGATGTACATCATCTCGGCGATGAGGCGATGGAGTGAGATGCGGTGGATAGAGGGAGAGGATTATATAGACCTCGAGGCAGTTCGTCGACACCCATGTATCTGTGCGGTCGAGTGTTGGAGCTGAGCCATCACCAATATACGAGACTCGAGTCCGGCTTGCTCCCCTTGTAAATTCATCCGCACAACAATGACCAACGCTGGGCTCTAGTCATTGCGAGTCATGTACTGCCTGTTAATGCCGTTGAAGGCCCGAGAAATCACTCATCAGTGACATGGGCTGAGAACAGCAAAACTTTGCGCAGTAGACGATTGTATTTGGGTATCATCCGTATCTCACCTGTCATACCCTCTGTCCCAGTACCTCACATGCCCGCCCACTCGATGCAAAACACCCGCACATCTTCACCTGCTTCTGCTACCTCCGAATCACCTGCCGCTGCGGGTTGTTGCGACCCAAAGAGAAAGCTTTTCTTCACAGCTGTCCCCAGCCGGCCACTCGTGACAAAATCCAGCATGGGAACCTTCTCATCCCATCCATAATTGTTGGCCATGTAGTGAGCATGGAAACGGAAAGGATCACCCGGGTAAACGCTGTAGTCACCGCCAAACCGGAGGCCCGGGGTGATGTAGTAGCCCCGGGTGTTGAGAAACCTGTACAGCGGATACGATGCGGGAACTTGTATGGGAACGCTACCCCCCGAAGCAACCAGGGCATTGCTGGTGGTTGGGGTAACCGCAGGCAATGCAAGCTTGGCAGCGGGTGCGGACTGTGAAGGTCGCGAATCGAACAGTGAGTCTTCTCCCCTAGATGATGCAGGTTCGGCTCCATTGGGGTTATCCGACGATGACGCGGTGGTAGCCTGTGCCCTGCGCTTGTACTGGGCTTTTGACTTGGCCTTTGCGTCCTCAAATCCCAACTGTGCCGTCTTCCGCTGCATCTTCAGGGACTGAAGGTATGCACTACGAGCTGTAGGGTCCATTGTCTTCAGCTGCGACAAGTGCACAGTAGCCTCATCAGCGACGAAAGCCACCTTCTTGTCAATCAGCAGTCTAGCTTCCTCGGCATACAGCTCGATTGGCAGACCAAGAAAAATGTTCTGTGTGGGATTCTGGGGCATGGTGCCCATCAAAATAGCACATATGCCATGGTGGCGGCGGATGTAAACAACATCCTCGATGTCAAAGACGAGGTAGCGACCCCCAATGCAGGAGATGCGCACCTGCCTGTCTGCCACCGGTGAAGCCATGGTGTTCAAGAATCTGGGAGTTCGAGTTAGAAACAGCCCGCACAAGAGGTTTTATGGTGAGAATGTGCAATTGGGGGAGAGAAATCATAAGCCTTGGACAGCCGTATTGATCATCACATAGTTTCAGTGGATTGACAGATTATACGTTTGGTTTGTAATCATCTAGATCTCCGTTCCATGCTTGATGCATGAACGATATGTGTAGGGAATGTAACTTACTGGAATGTTGATGCTGGGCTTCAACCCAATGAAGGAAGAAAGAGATATCGACTGGTGGAAGTTTTTGGTGCGTTTTTATGGGCAGACTGTGGCAGAAACCTTTGGGCGGTGAGTGAGTCAATGGTTGACCCACTCGAGTCGCTATGCGCTCAGGGATCTTCAGCGTGCTGTGGTGGGATTGGCTTGAGCTTGGGTTGCGGCTCAAGTCTGACAACGACTCGGACGACCTGGACGCAACCGGTGACACAAACCAAACCTGAGTTGTAGAAACAGGAACCCGGCGGGAAAATAGCATAGTATGAAATTTGATCAAAAAGCTATGTCGTCTTTCACCGTGCTAGCGGGCGATTTTTCCTTATGTTCTTCCTCTTCCATTGGCGGCAGACTGTACGGCTTGATTATCAAACCCTTCGACGCGCTCAAGCTGAATGACAACGTTTCGCGGAAGGCACTAGTCTCGGCTCCACCGCATCCCTTCTCGTGGTATACTGGCAATGTGTGGACCTTTAGCAGTCCTTGAGGCTGCTCATTGGCTTTTGGATCCTTTTTGTCTGATGGCGCTGCCGCGCCAGGGCGAGCCGGCAGAGAAATCAGCTCAATAACGCCATCGCAGAGAATCTCCATCCACCGAACCAACCCGGTATTCCGCGGGAACAAAGACGTCGGCATGGTGATAAGTACTGTGAGCTGACCGCTGTATTGCCGCAGGAGAGCTCTCAATCCATGTAAGAATTGCAGCACCTCTGATGGCTGAGTGCACCCCGAGGCGTACAGTGTTGGAGACAATAGACTCGGCACGACCACACGATGAATTTCAGTTGGTGAGGTCTCTAACTTGGCCTTGATATGTTTGATGATAGCCTTGAACGGCGAAACAGAGCTGGGGGTGGCATGTTGCAAAGTTGGCGGTCCCGTGCTTGGCGTGGGCCATATAGAGCCCTTGCAAGACGAAGTCATCAGTCGTTTGCTGAGATCGAATGAGTGACAAAAGGTGGCCACCGAGCTGCTCTCTGTTCGCGCGCTGAACCCGGGGCTAGAAGCATTTCCCAAGGATTCATATCTCCAAGCAATCTTCATCTTTTCCTCGTGGGGTGCTGCTGACAAGGCAGACTTTGATTTGGGGTCTGGGGTCGCTAGCCCAGGCAGCTGGTGCTTCCACTCAAGGGGGAAGCCCACCAGGTGAACGTGGTGGCCCTGAACGAGTCCTTCGGCGGCATAGTACCGCAGGAGAACGCCCGAGAAGTCTGTTGTACCTTGCTCCTCTACTAATAGACAGGTCCCCATAGGAAGACCGCCATGCCCCGCCAGGAGCTGGTCAAGAGAGGTGGTGCCGGTGGAGGTCGTAGGCCTTGCATCGAGGGGCGAGGGCCGAAGACCTGGGGCTAGCTGCTTCTCGGCTTTGCGCTGATCGGCAGCATTTCCAGGCCTTGCCGACGAGAGGACGGTATTTCTCTTGGTGAACGACATGGCTGGTCGAAATGAATGGTCAAATGTTCGAAAATGTTGGAGGGGGCAGAAAAACAAAGCTTTGATTCTTAGTGCCCCACTTCCCTGCCGCCACCAACTAACCCCTGTCAGGCCTCCATGTTCCTCTACCCCACCAGCTTCCCCAAACTTTTTTGACTGGGCTATCTTCGACTTGCAGAACAAGAATTTTCAGCCTCCAGCACCATCCTGAATCACAAAGAAAGTCGCTGCCGCCGTTTTCGATCCCATCAACCCACGCGCTCATAACAATAAGGTCCCCACCGAAGCCCGGGAAAAAACACCCCTCCCTTCTGTCACCATGGCGGCCATGGCGTCCGACGCGCAACTCTTTGAGGACGACTTCCGGGTTAATAAGCTGAGCGACCCAAAGTACGACCGCGTCGACCGCCTCTACTGCACCTCGATCGATGGCCAGACGAGCATGAAGCTTGACATCAACAAGGAACTGTTCCCGTGCGCAATCAACGACAGCCTACACGTCACCATTGCTACCACGCTCTCCCTCGACGGCACTAAGGATGACGAGAGGGGCTGGCGCGATACGTCCAAGTCCGGCGGCGGCGAGGGGTCACTGGCAGACGGTTATGAATATGTCTGCTACGGTAAGATCTACAAGTTTGTCGACGGCGACAACGGACGCAATATGTAAGTGCTAACTCCCCTCCTCCCCCAGGTCATATGTCAAAGGCAGAGCGAGCTAATGTTGAGGCACAGTCAATGCTACACATCTTTTGGCGGGCTTTTGATGGCGCTTGACGGGCCATATAAGAAGCTCACGCCTTTGCGGGTGGACTATGTCTATTTGTTGGTGAGGAAGAATTGATCACAGACGGCCCAACGCTGGCATGGCCGAGAGGATGAAGATCTGAGGAGCAAAGTTCTCTACAGATAACCATTACCACCCAACACGACGGCACATGCAAGGTCCCAAGTCAGAACAATACCCCACAGGGGAGTACCAGGCGTTCGGGGGGAAGAATACGGTGGGCGGGAAGCCTGCCAAACATGTATTAAGTGATACCCAAAAGGAAAACGCCTCTATCAAGCCAACTGTTGTCTCAGCTCGATCTCTCGTTTGCTCGGTAGCTGATAATTCTGGTGAGGCCCGGGGAAGTGAATGGGTCGATGGGCCCTAGCGCGCAGCTCCTCGTAATGGGGTTCATTTTCCGGCGTCAAAATGCCGTGGCGCAGGAAGAAGTCGAGCATGACCAACGCGCAGTTGGGCTTCCACATCCCCTGGGCGAGCTGCTCTTGTATCTCCTCAACCGTGCACAAAGCGAAGCTGTGGACTTCACCGTCCTTGGGCTCAGGGATAATACTTTCATCGGCCGGCAATTCAAGGTCGTAGACCCATTGGCACTCTGGGTAGATATAACCCGGCTCCCCACCGGAACGTTCATCAGTGACGAAAATGTATGTTATGGTTCCAACCTCTGTGGCATGTTTGCGCACAACCTCTTCCGGAAGCGATGCCTCTTCGTCAGCTTCACGGATGATGCACTCAAAAGGGTCCTCGGCCGTCATCAGGCCTCCGGCCACCGTGTTGTCCAACATGCCCGGGTAGGTCGATTTGGTCAAGGAGCGTCTGGGGACCCAGATTCGAAAATCGTACTTGCTCTCACCATCGTCGCGCCTGATGAAGGCCGTCAGGTGAACACCGTAGCGGGTTGTACCGAAGAGGCCCATTGCCGAGCGCTCCATGCTGAACAGCAGCTCGCCGTTGCGCCCGTGGACGGGCCACAGCTCGCTGCGCCATCCCTTGAGGATGTCGAAGGTCTTGTTGCTGCGCCAGTAGGCGGCAAGATGAGCGACGAGCCGGGTGCGCTCCTCCTCGGTCTCGGGCTGGTTGAAGAGCGCAACGGTCCTGAGGGCGTGGTCGACTTCTAGGGGACCCCTGATGCTCTCAGGGGCCTTGGTCAGGGCATCGAGGACCGAGAGCGGGAGGTAACCGATTGGGAAGCGACCTCGGCTATCTTCCCAGACGAAGGTATACAACTCGCTCATGCGCTCCTGGTGTCCCTTGGGATCCGTTTCCGGATCGGGGAAGCTTTTGATGCGTCAGTTCTCATTGTACCCCATAATGCGTAGTAGCGTAGTAAGCGCCTGTCAAAGCGTTCGGTTTTTTTGTTCCTTTTTCTTTTCTCCCATGGCTCTGGGCCGTTATGCTCGGCACAGACTGCCGAACCGAATGCTGTCTCGAATGTCATGCTGCACCGCATGTCCTTTGGACTTGGCTTGGGGCTGACAGGGCTGAGCAGCCCGGCATGGAAGGAGGAAGGGACTGCTGCTGGCAGTCCGTCACAAAGTGTGACAGTTGGCATGTCCGTGCAATGGTTTGAGGCGAGAAGAGAAGCAAAGGAGAAAGTGAACTCACGAATCGCATTTGCTCACCAAGTCGATGGTAGCCAATCGGGGAGCCATGGCTGAAAGCAAGCTGACGGCGCAGCAGAGCGTTTCTTGGGAGGACGGGTACTAATTGGCGAGTTTTGCTAAACAGTAGCAAAAAGCAGGCTGGGGAAGGCAGGCAATAAACGAGAAGTCGAAAAGCGAAAAGTAAGGGAAGTGCAACGCGTGTGTTGAAACAGAGAAATGACTAAATCTTGAATACAACGAGAACTCAGCAGGAACGACGAGAAGGCAGCAAGCCACGAGATATACTTTTTTGTCTTTTGTGAAAAGGGACAACTCAGATTGAGAAGCCTTGGCTGCTGGGCCTAATACGGACAACGAATAGTGGGACTCGATGGCGATGGTCGATTCCCTTCTCGCGCTCCATCTCTCCATGAATGTGAGTGGACCTGCTTCCATGCAGACCCAACGGCATGCCGTGGCCGCCCTGGCCTCCCCGGCTTGGTTGAATCGCCGGCGCAAGACATCCATGGTGGGGTGTTCGGCGAGGGGCTACGGCGCAATTTCCTGGTGACCCGACGGCATACCACCGCGGTCAGGTGGCGGGCTGCCTACGCCTACCTACATTTAGGGCGTCCAGGCACGCTGGAATGCCGTCAACAAGGCGCCCCACCGCTGCTTCCATGAAACACCCCGCGGGCCAGGTAACGGTAGTGGTTCATGCTCCCGAGAAATTACTGCCTCCAAGTGCTTGGCGTGCAGCAAGATCGCTCTGGGACTCTTCTAGATTCTAGGCCGGAACCTGGGTGTCGGTTCAGCGATCGTCACTTACAACTACCCCTCATCATCCTTGCGCGCTTCCCCTCGATCCACATATTGGGGCAGTTGAGCACCTCAACGCAACTTGAGACGAGAGTTGGCCGATCAAAAATCGAGCTTGAGAAACCCGGCACCGCAACTTGGATCAGTGACAAATCACCCACGCCTCAAAATCTAGAATCGAGATCCCCTGGCCGTCGGACACACGCCGGGCCAAAAGGGGCATGACACACGAAGCATTGTGAAATCAGCCCTAGTCGAGTGACGAAGGCTGCGTCTTTGCATACCCAATATACAGCAACTCACAACACGCACACCCACCTCCTGGAACCAGCAGCGATAAGCCAACACCAGACAGGAAGCTAACGCATCGACGACTGGGATCACCACAACCCCTATTGTCGCTATTATCACGATTTTTCTTGGTGTCCGCCACATGCCCAGCACACAACGGCCGTGGTCTCGAAGTTGTGTGGCCTGAGAAGTCGCTGAGGCCGTCTCACCAGGCACTCTTGCGTTTTGTGTGCAGAGTCTGCATAACAGCAGGACAAGGCTTGAGCTCCCAAACTACCTTGGGGAACTGAAGTGCCATTGGGTACCACCGATTTCAACACGCAACCAAATAATAAGTGTGCTCCCTCCGTCAGGGTTTCGTCATCGGTCTTTGGGCTCGGCATCGGGACTCAACATTGGCGTACACACACCTTCGGAGCGCTGTCATACGACCTCCACAGCCCGGCACCTTACCACGCCTGAACTGTCCGTAGCTCTGCCGTGCCCGGGTGAGACTCGGACGAGAGGCAAACCGAAGAACCAGGCTTCAGCCTCACCTCTCGAGGAGACGTTCGATTGACGGACGGAAAGGGGGCTTACCCTTTTCTCCCTGACGGCGACACACGCCAACATTTATCTTGTGCAGCAATACAAGCACGTGCCCTCCTTCCCCTATCATCACATCTCACATCCCCTCCCTGTCACTTACAGATATCAACCACACTTCCGCATCCGAAACTCGGCAGCCGGCAGCTATCCACTCTAAACACACACACACACACAAACATACTCGCACAATGTCTCAGCCCCTCTTCGGCCTAGTCCCCGCCGGCCAACCGGTAATCACAACCCCAAACGAGTCCCCTACCCCAACCACCTTCTTCTTTGCCATCCCGCCCTCCCCCACCCCTAAACCGTCCTCCCACATCGTCGTCTTCCTCCTCCCCGGCGTTATCCTTCCGGAGGGCACTGCTGCCGCCATCTACCTCGTCACCCCCCCCGGCCCCAACCAAGTGACGCCCAACTCCAAGTTCCTCGGCGGCATCGGCCCCGGCAAGGAGAGCGCCATCTTCAAGCTCGGCACCTCCGCCGGACAGAACCTGGTCCTGGGAATCTCTGTCGAGCAGGCCGAGTCAGTGGCCGCGCGCATGGGCGAGTTGGGTGCTTCTGCTTCTTCTCCCGGCACGTTAGCCGCATTGGTTCCCGCCGGTGTGGGGGGTTACGGTGGGCAGTCACAATCTTCGCCGTTAGCGCTGGTGCTGGCGCAGCGCATTATCAAGAATGCCTTCAACTTCCTCTCAAGCTTCAGCGGGACGGCGGGGCTGAATCAGGTTGAGGTCGTGCCCCTCAAGGCGTTTGAGGAGTGGTGGCGGAAATTCGAGAGCAGGGTGAGGACGGACCCGGGCTTTTTGGAGAGGGACAACTGAATAACTTGAGGAAAAGGGGTGTTTGTGACGGGATGTAGAAAGACTTGGTGTTGAGGTGAGTTTGGTTGGTTTTAGATTATGGGAAAAGGGGAGCATGTGCACGCTCGAGGGCACAGCAGAGTTGTTCGAATAGACATGTAACACCGTTGAAAAAATGTTTGCTTCCTATTTTGATATAGCCAGGAGTAAACTGTTCCTGTAAGGCCAGTGCTCTATATCACCGGAACCCCTGAGCAGCAAAACGCCACCGTATGCCGACCGAAGAACTCCTCCATATCCAAAATATCATGGGCCTGCTTCAAAGGATATACAGTTGAAATTGCAAATTACCCTCTCCACCCACAAGCCCCTTCTCATCCTCAATCGCTGTAGAGAACGTTCTAGGTTCCCTGCAGCGGCGACATCAACGGGCTCTTTAGCCTTGTGGGACTACCAGCTCGACTCCTTCTGCCAGCATTCAGCATCTGCAAATTCGGCACCAGACGCTCCCGACTCTCTGTCCGGACGACGAGCCCGCTTCGGTCAATCGCCGACCCCGACGACGACGACGGCATCATCATCGAATCAAACCGCTCCAAATTCAGCTTCGGTGTTGCTAGACCCGAAGCCCGACTTCCAACACTACCGCCGCCGCCACCATATCGCGATCCCTCGCTCGAGTCTGAGTACTCGTTGTCCGACTCAACATCGCCAAGCTCAAACTGGTTTGCCTCGCCTTCCTCCATGACGCGGTCGTAGCTTGTCGACGAGCGTCCAAATAGCTTGCTCGTTAGGCCCGACAGACCCCGGGAGGCACCCTTCCGTGGGCTTCCAAAGCGGCGCGGCTGGCGGAACAAAGAGCTGATCTTGCTATACAAGCGCATCCGGCGGTCCTTTTTGCGGAAGAGGTAGGCCAAGATGATGATGATGAATAGGAAGGCGAATAGCCCGGGCGTGGACTTCGACTTTGCCTTTTCCAAGAAGTCCTCCGACTCACTATCCCAACTCGTCCCGTTGCTTTTGCCCTCACCAAGTGGCCGCCAACTGGACCCTGCGAATTGAAAATCGGGAGGCGTGCCCGCGACATTGCTACCGAACCCGACGGGATACCTATCATCTCCGCTCATGGGCGGGACTTGTCCGGCTGCGTAAAGAACCATTTTCCCCAGGGTCCAGCTAACCTCGATTTTATCGATCTTGTCAACTGGCTGAAACGGGTCTAGGAATCCCTTGCTCTTAGCATGCTCAATGGTGCCGTGTGAGACGTTGAACTCCGGCAGTGGCTCGATGCCGACTCGGGGAATGCCTATTCCCTCGTGTAGTACGTTGATTAGCCAGGATGCTTTGAAGCAGGCCTCCTGGGCATTCTTGACCTCGTTCTTTTCATCATCATCCAGCTTCGACAGAATATCGTCCCAATCCTGACTGCAATAGTCCTTTACCCTCTTCTGGTAAGTCGCAAAGTCGTAAGCCTCGTCATTCTTTCCGCCAAAGACACCGTGTGTTGTGTGCCAGTACTCTGACACCCCGATAAAGTGGTTAACATCAAAGTCTATGGCGGGGACATGCTGCCCATTGATTAAACAGGGGCTATCTGGGCATGGCTTATCCTTTCCTAGGAGCGGATAGGTAAGCTTGAGACATTCCTCGAACTTTCCCGTGCCAATCAGTGTGGGTTTAGTAGGTTTTGTTTCGCGGACAGGATCGCCGTCCAACGTCGTCCGTAGGGCTTTTGGCATGCACGGATCTGGTAATTCGGCCGACTTGGACGGCGTGTATAGCTCCTCGAGTTTGTGAACATAAGCGTCCCGTGCTTGGTTCACGCCAAATCCAAGCCAGGTCGCAGTAAAAACTTTGTATTCGGCTGGAGACCCGTCAAGGGTACGCAATCGTAGCAATTTGAGGTCGTCGGCGTGCTTCTTAGTCTCCGTGGCATTTGGAGCAAAGGCAATTTGCGCCGATGCGCCGCCCATATCCAGAAACCCGTATGTGTGATGACCCTTGCCATGCTGATGGTCGCTGGGTCGGTCAAAGCCACCCAAGAGATAATTTGATGCAATCCAGCCGTATAACCCCTCCGTCTCGCCCTTGATGACCTGGATATGGAGGTCGCAGTCGGGCAACGAGAATTGTGTGTTTTGACGCAGGTAGGAGCAGACATGTCGCGTCAGCGCGGTTTGCTTGGGCTGAGGGAGGAGTCGCATCCCCGCCGTAGCCATGAGGAAGATGGGCGTGTCCTGGATCTTGTCCTCTGGAATATACTTGAGCGCGTGTTCGATCAGCTTCTTCAAGTGGTCAGGACCAACGTCTTCGGGCTTGTCGCCGAATGTCGAGATACCTGGCCGTATTTTCCTTGTCCATTTTTTCTCCGTCACTAACTTCGGTAGACTGCGAAGTTCCTCCTTGGACGCGCTATGTATGGCCTTCTCGGGATCCTTCCACTGATATATGTGCAGTCGCGTGCCCGACGAGCCGGCGTCCAAGATGACACCCCATCGCCCTACTGCTGTTTAGCGCGGCCAAACGAGAATCAATAGACGCGGACATACGGTCTTTACCCATCGGGACAAATCTCAAAATATATCTCTTGTAGATAGATCAAATTCCGATTAAGCCTGCCTCAATAGAATATCTCAACTATGCGGCTTGGATGGTGAGGGTGGGATTAGGCCGGCCTCAGCACGATGACATCGGATCGACGGCACGGGCGGTTGGCGTCGAGGGGGCGATGGCGAACTGTCGCACGGAAATCCGACTAAAATGGGTTAATGGCGCGGCAAGCCTAGAAAGAAAAGAAGCGACAGATTAATTAGAATTCGTACAAGCAAAGTAATTAACGCGGGAAACGAGAGTGGTTCGTGGACACGATATCGCAAAGGTCAATGTAACGAGGGGAGCGGCTCAGTCCGAAAGGTTGCGTCCAGGTCAGGCAGTGTTTCTCGATGTTCGCAGGAGCAGCGCGGGAACCCCGAGAACTACTGATAACGTTAGGGGCGGTCGATAACAAATGTCGCACAGTGCTAGCGTGCTTACTTTGCCTTTTCAAAGTCCAGCACAATGTCGCCAATGTCGCCCTGCCAATGGGCTGGCCCGCCAGCCAACCAAGTCCTCGACAGACCAAAAACCGCCCCGGGCAATTCCCGGGTTACAGAGTTACAGTGTCTACGAAGATTAAAACGGTGTTTGTTTCTAGAAAGCTGAGGCGTCTGAAAACCGCTTGGTACCTGGAGGTGCATGTGAAATGGCTTCGAGCTTCGAGAAAGCCACATGCTGTTGGCGGGACGGCAGGACGGATCGGCAAACCTCTAACACGACGCGTAATCACCCCACGCCAAGCCACCTTCCAAGCACCAGAAAGTCCAACCATCCGCCTTCCTGTTCCTGATTGAACCGAGAGCTCCGAAGAGCCTCATGCGATATAATGGGAAAATTGTCGGTAACTTATTTTACCACACAGAATCATTGAAGACATGGTCTTGGGACTTTCTTGAGGTTTGGTTATAGTAAGCCTTGAAGACAGCTCTATGAAGCCCCTGAGCTATCAGATACACTGGCCATAATATAGCTCCCTTTAGCATTATTCCCGTGTCTCTCAACAGAAGACCGGCATACGGCTATGTTATGCTGGCAGCTATGTCAGCCGTCGGCCCCTCATCGAGGGCAGTCTAACCTGGCTAAGCCAGAGTCACTTCTTATCATCTAGACTATCATGGACTGCCAAGCGTCAGGGTCTTGCTCTTGGCCGAAATGGTGCCACTCATCTAAACTGCATCGCTCATTTGACAGTCTCGCCGAGGGACTCAACGAGCACTCGGTTCGCAAGCTTGGAAGCCTGAATACCCTGCTGGACAAGCTCTGAGTAGATGCCCATGTCGTGATCAGGCATATCACCCTTGAACCACAAGTTTGTGATTTCATCTCTGGTGGGCAAGTAAGCAATGCAGCAAGCGGCCTCGATGCTTTCATGCTCTGAGGAAATGGGGTCAATGACAATCCTTGCCGTGCCGGTTTCCCCACCGTCTTTTACAAGAGCAGCAACTCCGCCAGCAACGGTGTCAACACAGTCGATTCCAGCGTCTGCGAGGGCAGCCGATGCCACCGTGATGCACCCGCTCAATGCGTTCATCATATCCCAGGTATCATCGCCCTGAGCACCCGAAGTCTCCCGGTCCTGATCTCCCTCGATAATAGAGATGATAATGTCGACTCCGCTCTTGGGCCACCGGTCGGCAATGATAGCGCCGCGCAGTGCTGCCTCCAGATGTGTGCCGAGATCTCGCTCGCTTGGGTCACGG
This sequence comes from Lasiosphaeria hispida, assembly GCA_033439745.1. Classification (NCBI taxonomy): domain Eukaryota; kingdom Fungi; phylum Ascomycota; class Sordariomycetes; order Sordariales; family Lasiosphaeriaceae; genus Lasiosphaeria; species Lasiosphaeria hispida. The sequence continues at coordinate 4,286,398 of JAUIQD010000004.1, forward strand.
AGATAGCCACGCCTTTGCTTCGTCGCAAACGGAGCAAATTTGACGTGAGTAGACAAGATGATGTGAGGGGAGAAAGGGCTCGATCTAGGCAGAGATCTCGGTCCATGAACAGTGCAGCTCAGCTTCAGCCCTGACACACCATCTTTGCCAGATGTCTCGATTTCCAAATACGCGGAACCCGAAGCCGACGGTGTTACACCCGTTTTGAGATCTTGAAAATGTTTAGCTGAGTACCGTATCGTGGGGGCAGTTAACATACACATCTTCCGGATTCCATTTGGCGCTCTTGACCTGGTGACTCTTTGTGTTTCCTGAGTTTGCACTTCTTCATCCTCAAAAACCGGGGGAATAGTTGCCCCAACCGGCCCGTTCACCCGTCTTCTGTCGGCCATTGTGTGAAAATATGCAGCTGAACAGCAAAGACTGCTGATAGTTTCTGCGATAACGTTTTGTTTCGAGGGTGGATTCTTCGGCTGAGTTTTATAATTTCTTAGAGACTTAGAAACGGCGGATGAGGAACCAGCAAGGAGTTTGCGTCTCTGAAGGGACCCCTCTGGAGCAGCTCTGAAGTGTGTTTTCTCGCCTTGGATAGTTGCGTGCTGGAAAGGGAGACCTGAAGTGGCTTGCGCTCGCGAACGACCCAGCCACAACCCCACCATGCTGAGCCCTACACCTCGCAAGCCACACACTAACAATTCTTTTGGGAGCTAAATTTTCAACTTAAAAGCCAACTGCAGAATTCTTCGTTCCTTCATCATTCTTTACACACAATTTTCTCCAGCGAAGGGCGCAATGCCTGGTCTTTTAAGTCAACTAACGCCACATTTGGTGCTCTCGCTCGACTTTTGACTTGAGAATCGCAGCCTAAGCACTGCTACGGCATTCCCAGCACGACTTCAGATTGCACCATTTATTTGGAGCGCGTCTTGCCAACGTCGTGGGGGATGGCGAGCATCAAATTGGTATGTTTCAACAATAACCTTATCACCACCATCCCCCTCAATCCCATGATGATCCTTCTACCACAGGTCACGCGATATTCTATGAGCGCATATACCTACATGCACTACCATCTGACTCATTGATTCGACATCATCAAATATTTGCAATACTTGAGGGTCCTTCAACTAACTGGAGGCAGACTAGTCACAGCCAGTATCCCGGGTGCTCTCGGATTCTCTCTGGTAAGAAACATTCTTAACACACTTCCTGCCCTCATTGTCCGTGATGAGAAACAAAAAATCAGTTCTGCTTCTGAAACATAATGATCGATAACCCTTTATACCAAAAATCCTCTGACTCTTTGACAATCCGCCACTTTATTTCTGCCCTCAAAATAAATGTTTTGCTAACCCTGGCAAAGGTTACACAATAGTTGAGAACATCACGAAGCCTCGCATAACAAACAAAGGGTATGTTTAACAATTTTGCTATTGCAACCGGGGTTATCCTATTATGATGACAACAGCTTATCCATTCAACGATATGTGCTGGCCGAGCCATCCATCCGCACTGTAGCATTTTCGGATGTGATGATCAGTTGTGGTGTTATCCTCTGTGGTGTCATTTGGCTTCCGTTGTCTGAGTTTAGCTATGCGCCGTCTTGGGGCATGGCGGCTTGGGCCGGTTAGCAGGGCTGAGTTAAAACGGCTTGTCTGAATTTGCACCCATACCTCTTCGATGTTGTAGACGAAAATGAGCATAATGGCTAACTCGCCTGCAGTATTTCTATATGCTTTAGTCCTGAATTAGTAGTTGTGAAGCAGTGTCGACCTGTATTCCAGTCGGCGTATCTGCAATACACAAATACAAGTTTCATCCAAGATATCTGACTCCAATCTGTTCTGCGTCTGCCGTGTGGCTTTTGCTCTGCGCACTTTGCCTACTGAAGATCCAATGGAATGCTGTTTTGTACTGGGAGATGGCTTGATGATTGTTTGCTCATCGGCCTTTAGCTCGTTTTAGATAGTAGCAGCAAATATGCGGGGATTACTATGAACACGATGCCTCCATGCAAGTCAATATTTGATTCCTGCGTGAGAGATGCCGTATTCCGTGGCAAGAGGGGTTTGTGCTGGCTGTGTGAGTTCTGCCTGTTGTGGCGGGCAGTTGCGCAATTTGACAATGCTCGCCAATCAGGTGCCTTTATGGCTGTACTGTGCCCCTGACTTGGGCCGGGTGCTGTAAATCGTGGTGACCTGCCTGCTGCGTTGCTGGGTACCCACTGTGGGCCTAAAACCAGGAGTCGTACGTAGTAGTGCTTGGCCTGCCGGGAGATCAGAAACGAAACGCCACTGGGCAATCTTTCGTGGGATGCGAACACCTTTTGACAACGACACCGTACAACCTCAATGCGATCGCCCGACGCTGCATTTCAACGCCATCCGACAACGATGAATTGATCGAGCATCGTCGTATCCCATCGACCTCACGCGGATTTTTTCCCGTCGACCCCGAGTTAACCCAGAACTGCCCGAGTCGGCACTCGAGACTTCGACGGTGTCGCGCGAAAGGGGGGAGCCAAATCGTCCAGCCCTCGAGCACCCTCGGCCACCACCGCCTGCCAATGCTACCGTTCACATCGTCGGGGTCAAAGGTGGTCCCCCGCCATCATGTGAGCGGATACTCAAACGGATATCCCCGCGCGGGGAACACGTTCGAGATCTCGCCTCATCGGTGCGTCTCGCTCCTCCTACGGCATAAAAACAAGTACTGACGCAATGCTTCCGCCTGGTAGATTCCAACCCCGAGGCACAACCCCATCTCATAGAAGACGCAGGCGACTCCTTGTACGGCTCGGTGGCATTGTGGCAATATGCGCCCTCTTTGGGCTGTTCGTCTGGCCCCGCGGCTCACTCTTCTCCCTGTTCTCGTTTGGCCTGTTGTCCAGCGGAGACGACTTCCAGCTGGAAACAGTGCGATACTATGACCTGTCTAACGTCCAGGGCACCGCAAGGGGATGGGAGAGGGAGGAGAGGATCCTGCTCTGTGTACCGCTGCGTGACGCCGAGTCGCATCTGCCCATGTTCTTCTCGCATCTGCACAACTTCACCTACCCGCACCACTTGATCGACCTCGCGTTTCTCGTTTCCGACTCCAAGGACCGAACACTCCAGGTCCTTGTCGATAACCTGGAGAAAATTCAGGCAGATGAGGACGATGTGCAACACTATGGAGAAATATCTATCATTGAGAAAGATTTTGGACAGAAGGTCAACCAAGACGTGGAGAGCCGTCACGGCTTTGCTGCCCAGGCCAGCCGAAGAAAGCTGATGGCCCAGGCGCGGAATTGGCTGCTCAGCGCTGCGCTTCGCCCCTACCATTCGTGGGTATACTGGCGTGATGTCGATGTTGAGACTGCCCCCTTTACTATCCTGGAAGACCTGATGCGCCACAACAAAGATGTGATTGTGCCGAGTAAGCCATGTTCCTTCATGGGTACTGATGCTCGTGGTATGCTAACGGTTTTTAGATGTTTGGCGGCCATTGCCCGACTGGCTCGGCGGAGAGCAACCCTATGATCTCAACTCGTGGCAAGAATCAGACACAGCTTTGGCGCTTGCCGAGACCCTGGACGAAGACGCCGTCATTGTTGAAGGCTACGCCGAGTATGCGACATGGCGACCCCATCTTGCCTACCTACGAGACCCTTATGGCGACCCGGATATGGAGATGGAAATCGATGGTGTCGGAGGTGTAAGCATTCTTGCCAAGGCCGGGGTCTTCCGATCTGGCGTCCATTTCCCGGCATTTAGCTTTGAGAAACACGCCGAGACCGAAGGGTTCGGAAAGGTAGGATACCAACTATCGCCTTCCTCGAAGTCCTGCTAACCCCGTGACAGATGGCTAGGCGGATGCAATACTCGGTAGTGGGTTTGCCACATTACACTATTTGGCATTTGTACGAGCCGAGTGTTGATGATATTAAGCACATGGAGGTGAGCAGCACCGGCTAACTTGATTTTCCTATACCAATCTAATATGACACAGCAGATGGAACAGGAGAGATTGGCGCACGAGCAAGAGGAGAAGGAGAAAGCCGAAAAGGCCAAGAAATTGAAGGAGTCGTTTGGTGACGCCACGAGCCAGTGGGAGAAGGATAAGACTCAGATGCAAGACATTGCGATGAAGGAGAAAAAGAACGAGGCCTTGGCAGGATCCAAAGAGCAGTCCGATAAACCCGACCACCCGGCGGCCGAAGCACTAGCCAAAGCGCCAGCCAAAGCACCAGCCAAAGCACCGGGCAAGGCTCAGAGGGAAGAGATGGCAGAAAAAGCAGAAAACGGGGAGAAAGTAGAGAAGAAGGGGAGGGCACAAGAGGCAGAGGGTAAATGATTGCTCAACGCTTTCATCGACTCTTGTTTGTTGACGTTTGTATGCTGAGTTGTTTTTCTCGGGCGGATGCGGCAGCCAGGGGCTTTGCGCTCGAAGCCCTGAGGCCATGAGAAATGGTAATGGCGTTCCACATGTCTGGCTGGGGAGACAAAAGGGAAAGACATAATTCTATGTACACTAGATGTCTCGAGGCCGCTATTCATGGCAAAGGCGTTTTGGGGGTTGCTTTCTCAATCTATACTAGCACGGATGGACTGGCTCATCAAGCAAGAGAAGTGATGACACGCGATCACAAGAGTGTAAGACCAGCAGACCCTTTAGCATGGATCAAATGTTGTCTGGGCTCTGGGGGGCTTGGCTCGGGGCTGCCTGTTAGTGGATAGCAGCCTGACCACCAGTCTTGTCGGGGTTTGCCCGCAATTTAGCCGTGGCTGCTGAATTGATCAGCATCGAGACACGCTAGAGCTGAGTTTAGAGAGCTGGCTTCTGAGCATCTTTGACGCTGGATGGTGTTCCAAAAAGAACTTCCGATATTAATAAGAACAGCATCCTATCTAGCTTTCACTTGAGTTTCTTTCTGCCCCTCTAGGACAATACAGGCGGCCACTTTGTTTCATTGGTGGGGTGTTGCTGGACTGTGACAGGACACCTTTGCAGAACAGCGTTGGTTGCCACCTAAGTCTCATCTGTACCTACTGCCTGCGGGAGGACGTGCTTTCTGCAGCACCTAGGTACATACATTGGACAATACAGAACATTTGTCGGTCTTTAATCCGCCCCTCGCTCTCAACCCCGATCTCGATAGCAGCGCAGCAAATCCCTCGACTGCGCCGTCACCTACCCGCTCTCCTTGGTATAGCCAGAGCAGACCTCTCCCTACATCCTCCCTGCCCGCCGCAGGATGAGTCGAGATGCTCAGCTCACCATTGCAGCCATGGACCCAGGTGTCCTTCCCTCGGTCCCAGGCACGCCGCTCCTTCGACGCAGCCCCGTAGTCTCGTCGCGCATGCACTACCGCAGTCGCCCCGTATCCGTCGCCGTCGATCCCGTATCCCTCGTCATATCCGAGTGCATAGCCATCACGTCTGCTATCCAGAAGTATGCGCGGTCGCCCTACTCTTCCGTGTCGGCCATCCTTGGCGGCAGCCCCAACCTCATCCAGCTCGTGCCTCCTGGCGCTGCTGGGGGGTCGCGGCGCGCCCACAAGAGCCCGACGACTGATTCGAACGTGGACGGTGCCAGCGAGCTTGCTACAAACCGTTGGGGTTTGAGAGGGAAGAAGGGCAAGAGCATGCAGGACAACCCGCTCATCTCTGGCTTCGGGAGGCTTCGGCAGGAGTTGACGGGCGTCAAAGGTAACACAACGAATTGGATATGGAAGAAGAGAGGAGCACTTTGCTGATACAGGGCAGACATACACAAGTTCGACTCTCTCGTCCTCCTGTACCCGTTCCTCCAGATCATACAGGCAAAGGGCACCGCAGCCCCGATCACAGTGCTCGCGCTCAGAGCTATACAAAAATTCTTGGCATATGGCTTCATTGCCCCCGTCTCGCCACGGTTTGCCCTTGCAATGCAGTCCTTGTCTGCGGCCATTACGCATTGCCAATTCGATATCAGCGACTCGGCACAAGAGGAGGTGGTCCTGCTCATGATTCTCCATCTGATGGAGGACATGCTTTCGGGTCCAGGTGGCGACATTCTCAGTGATGAGAGTGTTTGTGATATGATGGGACGGGGACTAACAATCTGCTCGCGGTCAAGGTTCTCAGAGGTGCTCCGGCGCACGGCAGAGGCTTCAATGGTGCGCATGTGCCAAATAATTTTTGAGGATCTGAAGCACCTCGAGGTCGAGGCTGGCGAAGAGAACGAGGCATTGGATAGGCAGACGAGCGGCACCATGGATAATGTTAAGATGGATCCGGCGGCTAACGGTACCGATGTCCCAGTGTCGAAGGAGAGTGCCGAGCCGCCGCCAATTGCTGACGAGCCGCGGGCCTCGTCAAGTTCGGACAAGGCAAGCAGCGGTGGGGACACTCCTGTGAGCGGAGATGCTGGTCGTAGCAGCACCAGCTCAGCCAGTGACAGCTCCGAGTTTGTCGATCTACGGCCATATTCTTTACCGTCCGTACGGGAGCTGTTCCGAGTCCTAGTGAGCTTCCTCGACCCTCACGACCGCAAGCATCCCGACCAAATGAGGGTTATGGCTCTCCGTATCATTCACGTGGCTCTTGAAGTTGCAGGCCCATCAATCGCCAAACACCCAGCGCTCGCCACAATAGCTGAAGACCAGCTATGCAGTCACCTATTCCAACTCGTTAGGTCTGACAACATGGCCGTGCTTCAGGAATCCTTGGTTGTTGCCAGCACGCTCCTATCTACTTGCAGGGGTGTTCTCAAGCTCCAACAGGAACTCTACCTCTCATATCTAGTGGCGTGTCTGCATCCCTCCGTTGAGATTCCTCGAGAGCCAGGTATAGACCCCAGTCTTTACTCGGGGATACCACAAGCACCCAAGTTGGTAAAGCCGCCCCCCTCACAAGGCAACAGCGGTCGTTCCACCCCTGTCCCAGTCAAGGACCGCCAGAAGTTGGGCATGGAAGGGGGTGCTCGTAAACCCGACGCAAGGCAGGCCATGGTTGAAAACATCGGCGTCCTTGCGAGGATGCCGACGTTTATGGTGGAGCTGTTTGTCAACTACGACTGCGATGAGGACCGCTCAGACCTTTGCGAAGACTTGATTGGTCTGCTGTCGAGGAATGCGCTTCCAGATTCGGCGACTTGGAGCACTACGAGTGTCCCGCCACTGTGTCTTGACGCGCTGTTGCGCTTCATACAATTTATAGCCGAGAGACTCGACCAAGCCCCCGGAACGGAGGGTTACCCTGCTCCGGAAGTGATGAGAGAACGACGACGCAGGAAAAAGCTGATTATCAAGGGCACGAACAAGTTCAACGAGAGCCCCAAGGGAGGCTTGGCATATCTCCAGGAGAAGGGCGTAATAGAGAGTATCGCCGATCCGGTGTGTGTTGCGAGGTTCTTGAAAGGGACCTCGAGGGTGAACAAGAAAGTGCTGGGCGACTTCCTGTCCAAGAGGGGCAACGAGGCGATACTCGATGCCTTCATGGACGTGTTTGACTTTAACGGCAAGCGAGTGGATGAAGCTCTTCGAGTTCTATTGGAGACATTCCGTTTGCCTGGCGAGTCGTCGCTGATCGAGCGAATCATGACCTCCTTCGCCGAGAAGTGGTGTTCTAGTCTAAACCCAGAAGGCATCACAGACAGGGATGCCGTCTTCGTTCTCACATACGCAATCATCATGCTCAATACTGACCAGCATAATCCAAACTTCAAAAACCAGCCCCGCATGCAGTTCGCCGATTTCGCCAAGAACCTCCGCGGTGTCCATGGTGGAAAGGATTTCGATCCAGCCTATCTTCAGGATATCTTCAACGCCATCAAATCCGATGAAATCATCCTACCCGACGAGCACGACAATAAACACGCTTTCGACTATGCCTGGAAAGAGCTCCTACTCAAGTCGGAATCGGCGGGGCCACTGCTCCTCTGCGATACCAACATCTACGATGCGGACATGTTTGCGACGGCGTGGAACCCTATCGTCTCGTGCCTCTTCTTTGTCTTTATGTCGGCCACTGATGATACAGTGTACGCAAGGGTGATCACAGGCTTCGATGAGTGCGCTCGAATTGCGACCAAATACGGCAATGCCGAGGCTCTGGATGAGATCATTTACCGTCTGAGCTACATCTCAACCCTGAGCACCGAGGCGCTCTCGAATACTTCCCTCAATACAGAGGTCCAAGTTGGGGAGAACAGCGTCATGGTAAGTGAACTGGCGGTCAAGTTTGGCAGGGACGTGCGGCCTCAGCTGGCTACATTGGTTCTCTTCCGAGTTGTGACTGGATCTGAGCATGTCATACGCAAGAGTTGGAAACATGTGAGCTGCCTTCCCATTTTAATCGTCTGCAGTGATGCTGACAGCCATCAGATCATTCGAATCTGGCTCAACCTTTTTGTCAACTCGTTGATACCGCCCTTCTTTTCAACCGAGGCGGAGCGGCTGGCGTTACCATCCATACCGTTGCAGAGTCCGTCGCAAGTGATTGATCGTGCGGCGAAGCAGAACGAATCTGGCTTTTTCTCGGCCTTTACGTCATATATCTCAAGCTATGCGGCGGATGACCCACCTGAACCATCGGACGAGGAGCTTGAAAGCACTCTGTGCACCGTCGACTGTGTCAACCAATGCCATATGGGTGATGTTTTTGCCAATATCTCGTGAGTGCCAGTCCCCCATCCCAGGTGGTGGTCGATGTCTAATGCCGCGTTAGGCACCTACCCGGCCACAGTCTAGAGGCATTAGTGGATTCTTTGCTCGAGCAGATTCCGGAAGACCCCGGGTCGACAGCCGTGATCACCGTCAAGACAGAAAATATGCCTTCGTCCCCGTCTAATGCTCAGAAATCACGGCACAGCAATGTCATCTATGAGCCTGCCATGGTATACATCCTGGAGTTCTGTACCTTCTTGGCCCTACGCAACGAAGACACGATCGAGCTTCTTGGCAAGCGGGTTGTGGATGCTCTCCAGGCAGTTCTCAGAGATGCAAAATCGTACCACCCGATCATGCTTGAGCGGGCGGCCTTTTATCTGCTCAGCTTGCTCCAGGCCAGCTATGTGAGTATTCTGCTTCCATTTGAGTATCCAATAACTCATCATGTAGCAGGACTTTGATTACATCCGCGTTCCCGTTCTCCTCCATACCATCTCGAGCTTCTCAAAGGACGTTTTAATAAAGACATCAGGTCTTGTACTGCGGGGTATTAAGTTCTGCATCGAGAAGCCCTGCCCGCTTAGGAACGAAATCATGACGTCGCCCGACTTCTGGGTCATCCTACAAACGCTGGCCACAAACCAGGAGTCGGCACCGGTTGTATTCGAGATCTTGGAGAGTGGTGTCACAAGTTCACCACCTGCGATAATGGCTGACAACTACGAGGCTGCGCTTGCCTTGCTGAACGAGTTTGCTACGATCGCGAGCATCGGGGCCGCTGCAGAACAGAAATCGGATCGGAAGCAGGGACGCAAGGGCCGTCCGACAAAACAAGAGAAGCCAAGGTAAGCGATAACGCTATGCGAGGACTTTGCTTTCGTGCTAACAAGATCAGTGAAAATGCTGTTGTAGCTCGGGGTATCAAAGCCATCAACAACATTCAACAGCTGACATACCGAATTCCCCACCTCATGAAGCAATCGCACCTGGAGGCCAGTGAAGGTGAGACTGCTTCGAAACTGGAGGGCCAACGGGAGCTGACGAAGGAATCAGCATGGTCTGCATATTGGCTTCCAATTTTCCAGGCTCTGACGACGCAATGCACGAACCCCTGCCGTGAAGTCCGCCATCTCGCGTTTACTTCGCTACAAAGAACGCTTCTGTCGCCGGAGCTGACTTCGGCCGACCATGAAGAGTGGACTGCCATCTTTGGCGAGGTGTTGTTCCCTTTGATCCTGAGGCTACTGAAGCCAGAGGTCTTTTCGTCAGATCGCGATGGCATGAGTGAGACGAGGGTGCAGGCAGCTTCACTTTTGTGCAAGGTATTCCTGCAGTACCTGGTCATGCTCTCCAAGTGGGACGGCATGCTCGATCTGTGGCTGAAGATTATCGAAATTATGGATCGCCTCATGAACAGCGGCCAGGGAGACAGCCTGGTAAGCTCATCTGTGTTTGTCGCAACGAGTTTCGATAGCTAATCATGTGTGTTTAGGAGGAGGCTGTTCCTGAGAATCTCAAAAACGTTTTGCTCATCATGTCCAGCAACGGCTACCTGGTGCCGCCGAGCCAGAACCCTGAGCGGGAGGAGCTGTGGAGCGAGACGTGGAAGCGTATCGATAGGTTCTTGCCTGATTTGAGGAAAGACCTTGCGCTGGAGGAGGAGCCTAAAGAAAATCCTCCTCCTGCTGCCGTTACTCCGGAGGTAGCTGGTGAGGCAACTGCAGCCCCTGAAACAGAGAAGGCCGAGGAGAAGGCGTGAAAAAACAGACGTGGGGCGTAATATTCTGGTGTGTGCGTTTTTGCAACATGGAAACGGCTGCCTTTTGCCCCGCATTGTATACGGCGTTAGCTGCAAGTGTTTGCAACAGTGCATTCATTGTTAACTGTAATGTGGATAGATTTTGATCGCAGTAGACTAGGGCGAACAGACGCTCCCCGATGGAAGCGATTGTTGGGGTTTGTTGGATTACCTGGTAGAATTACAGCGTACAGCGTACAGTGTGTGGATAAATCTGTGTTACAGTATAGCGTGCACTGTGTGGTGGTTGTGGGGAGCAGCTGGCTTGGAATCTTCAAGCACCGACCCTGGTGCCATCTTCAATTTCTGAATAAAAGGGCATTCAGCGATTGCCAACTCATTTCCAAGTCACAGCATTCATTGCAGCCGGGCAGTTCCAGTAACTGAAGTTTCATTTTCGGTTGCATTTTATGCGACCTTGGCCCATCTTTCCTTCACCTCTTTGAGTCATCGGGCGAGAAGGTGTGACTGGTTCATCGCTGCGCTGCGCTTCACACTCCAATGATAAAATAAAGCGGACGACAGATGCTCACCCGTTTTTTCCGTTTCAGTTTCACACGAGGTTTTTCCTCTTGTCCCATGAAGCGCAAATACGGCCCCATCTCCTTGGACCCCCAAAAGAAGAGAGCCATGACCGCCACACTCCCCACAATCACCCTCAACCCCCGCGAGGAGCAGCTCAAGGGCCTGCTCCTCGACGTCGCGCGGTTCATCGACGAAAACCCGCCACCAGCCACTACCACAGCTGCCGAGGATGGCAACAGCGATGGTGTCTCCACTGCAAAAGCCATACCCGAGCCCGTGGTGCTGCGCTGGGCCGGTGGTTGGGTCCGCGACAAGCTGCTCGGCATTGAGAGCCACGACATCGACACGGCCATCAACTGCATGACAGGGGAGGCCTTTGTGCTGCATCTCCGCGCCTTCTGCGACACGCCTGCGCACCGTGAGAGGCACTCCATCGGCCCTGACGACGTGGGCAGTCTGCACAAGATTGCGCGCAACCCAGAGAAGTCAAAGCACCTGGAGACGACGACAACGAGGCTGTTTGGGCTGGATGTGGACTTTGTGAATCTGAGGAGAGAGACGTATACCGAGGAGAGCAGGAACCCGCAGATGGAGTTTGGCACCGCCGAGGAGGACGCCTTGCGGCGGGATGCGACGGTGAATGCTCTGTTCTATAACCTGCATACCAGCCAGGTTGAGGACTTCACGGGGGGGCTGGAAGACATGAGGGAGAAGCTGATCAGGACGCCGCTGGAGCCGTTGCAGACGTTTACCGATGATCCGCTGAGGGTGCTGAGGCTGGTCAGATTTGCGAGTCGGCTGGAGTTCTCCATTGACCCTGGTGCAGAGGGTGTCATGGGTGATTCACGAGTGCTAAATGCGCTGCGGTTGAAGATTAGTCGGGAGAGGGTGGGTGTCGAGTTGGAAAAGATGCTCAAAGGTGGGTTGCCACTCTCAATCCACACGAAATGGTTTTAAGACGATCAGCTACTGACCTTCTGTAGGAAGTAATCCCGTCGACGCCTTGAAGCTCATCGACAGACTCGGGCTCTACCACACCATTTTCACGGATCCTGCGCGGGCAGAAATGCCAGCCCCAGACATATCGAACTGGAGCGCAGCGTACCTCTGCCTCGACTCTCTTGCCAGGAACAATACCCCTGGCTCTATTTACCAGCTGCTCGTAACAAGTGAGGAGGCGAAATCTAACGCTTGGGCGCTCGCCGCACTCGCCCCCTGGGAGCAGCTCCCTGACGAACCCGTTGTTGAAGGTCGAAAGCCTGCCCTTCCCCTCGCGATCCAAGCCGCCAAAAAGGGCTTCAAAGCGCCGAATAAGCTCTGCGACATTGTTGCCGCGGGACACCGTCATCGCAGCAATATCCTAGAACTCAAGGACATTGTCCACACAGAGCAGCCGAGCATGAAGGAACGGGATCGCTTCGGCATGGCGGTCAGAGAGTGGGATTCCCGGGGCGGCAACTGGCGGCTGCAGGTGCTGTATGTCATCCTCGCCGACGTGGAGGCGCGTGCAGACAATGGTTCACCAGAGAAGCCGGCCGGACAGAAGCGAGGTGGAGCTGTGCCTGTTGAGGAGGTGCTGGCCGAGTGGCAGCGTTTCTTGGACCATCTGATCGAGCTGGATGTTATGGATGCGCCTTCACTGAAGCGCCTAGTCGATGGACACTTGCTGACTAAAGCGCTTGGAGTCAAACCGGGAAAGTGGCTGGGCGACGCGCTTGATGTCGCGACGGCGTGGCAGCTCCGGAACCCAGGGGTGACGGATAGTGCTGGGGCTGTGGAGGAGGTGAGGAAGAGGAAGAAGGAGCTGGGGATCAAGTAGGGGAACGGATTCTGTGCGGTCAAGTGGCCATTCGTAGTGTAGCTGTTATCTAGACTTGATACCCATCTCTTTCGTGAATCTGGCTGCTTGTGCATGTCCCTATTTCTGCTACTATTGTAAACCAGGGCCCAGTTAACGAATACGCCCGGCCCTTTTGATTTGTTGGCGCGGGACTCCAAGCTGTCAATATGAGAAAAAGAGATGCCTCGTTGCCCTACGGTAGCGTTGCTTCTTGATCTCTTTTTAAGAAACGCATGAGATCTTCGCAGATACGTGAAGGCTTTTTTCAATACCACAGATGCCATTTCTGATGCTAGACAGGTCCTTTCGGGGTTTCAACATCTCTTCGAGGGCTCTACGCTAGCCAACAAAATCAAGGCTTGTGGGTATTAGATCTGGCTCAAGGAGGACCCCTCAGTGGGGTTGTCTCTTTCGTCCCCCCACCAAAGTAAATACACATCCCCAACAACAGAGCAGAGGATGCTTTCTGGTAGGCCTTCCAATGCCATTTACTATGGAAACATAATGAAACAGCAGGGTTTATTTATTTGGATATACCTTCTTTTGTGATTCTGTGTTGTTTGTACTGTTTGGTGGTGGTACAGTGCTGCACTGTGCCAATCGCTTCTAGTTGACACTGGACGCAGTTTCCCTAGAGCATATACCTGCCCTGAGCTGCCGCACTTCATACGGCATCCAACCACAAACTTCCGTCACTGAAACTGGCCAGGGACAAACGCGCACCTTCCTCATACTCCCACGGGGTCAAGACAGTTCACTTTCCCATTCAAATTTCCTATTCCCTCCTTGCACTACCAATCGAGCTCCAAGTCGACCCAAGAGCTAGAGTCATCATGAGCTGGGTGGAGGAGCTTTTCTCCAGGGCCGCCCAAGCCTCATCCAAATCAGCAGAGGAAAGATGTAATGCGCTGGCGGAAGGTAAGCCCAATTAATATTCATCCGAGCATCTAGTCATGCAAATATATAAACGGCGAGCTAAATAAATGCAGATGCCCCCCAACCCCTTACTCTTCTCGACCTTGTGTCGGTGGTTCGTGAGGTAAGTAGACATCTGACCTACCTTCTTCATAGCAGGTCTGTATACTGTCAAGTGATGGCTACACTGTCAGGTATTCACATACAAATACTTCCCGTACTCGCCCCGCAAATAGTGCATTAACAAAATACTACGGGAGTAGATGATACCTACTTGTACTGACCGATTTAAAAGGTCGCAGTTAAGCCTACCAACACTCAGGTATTCATGTTGTTGGTACTGGCTTGTCTCAAAAAGGTGGTTTACCAGGACCCCAAAGATGAGGATGCCGTAAGGGCGCTTGCTAGCATTATTGGCCAGACAATCAGGCCGTTACTTTGGGACCTGAGACGCAGTATGTTGCCGTCATCAGATGGGGAAGAAGATGGCGAGAAGATGACGATCGTCGTCCAGCGCTGCGCCGAGGCTGCCGAACCAGCCACGCAAGCCCTCGAGCATCTCGCCCAGTTGACCTCACCCGCAACGTGGATTCACGATGACGAGTTCTGGCCCACACTGATTGCCCTCGCTGACACGACCCAAGACTGGACGAAAATAAGCCCAAAAGTTCCGGGCCGTGTAAATGCCCTCCTCCAGGCCCGGTTCGCCGGCGATCATGCCAAAAAGGAGCAATTCATTGCCGAGGAAATCCTCCAGCGCTACCTCCGCCCATTATTCTCCAAGTCAAAGCCGGCTTCGATCACGGCCGCGGGGAGGAAGGCCGAGTATCAAGATCCATCCGCCGGTCGGGGCGAGGGGCTGCCCGACGATTCGGAAGAGACAAAGCCCTGGAAATTTAAGGACGCCAGGGCCATACCCGCCGTGGCCTGGGCAGTCGATCAGGCAGATGTCAGTGTTTTCCATTGCAGTCTTTCTACTCCGCTACCGGGACGTACTAACCCTCACCCCAGGAACAACTCATCAGCAAGCACTGGCCCCTATTAATCCCCGTCCTCCTAACCCTGACCGACGACAACACCACGGCCGTGAGATGCCGGGGCCTGAAGATACTCATAAAATTCCTTGCCAAGTTCCCGAGCAAGACTCTGCGTAACGCCGGCCTATCCCAAGTTTTTGAAGACGCCATCTTCCCGACCCTAAGCTACCTACCTACCCTGACTCCCGAGGACGAGTCGGTACAGCTTCTTGACCCGGCCTTTGAGGTGTTGCTCTGTCTCGCCGATATGCTGGAGACCACCACTGCTTCGGGGGCCACAAATCACAAAATGAAACTCCTAGATAAGATGCTGCGCGAAGGCGTTTTTTCTGCCTACTTCCACGCAAAAGTTCACGTTCATATCGTAGAGCTACTCTACCGTCAACTAGCCCTAATCCTAAATCAAATGGGTATCTACGCCGTAAAGCACCTCAAAGTATGCACCAACTACATCCCTCTCCATGCCACGCACACGCTAACAAAGCAAAGGATCTAATCCCGATGATCTCAGCCACCCTGACAGACCCTTTCGCACTAGCAGCTCCTGCCACTCTACTATCCGCTATCAAGGCCCTCCAAGCGGTTCTTGCGGCCTGCTGGCCACGCATACACGAGTCCCCATGGCAGGACGAAATTATCAACGCACTAACCCTCTGCTGGTGCAACACTCACGATGACGACAGCATTGTCTTCATTCCCATCCGTCCCACCTTCGAGCAGGAGCTTATCCTTTCCGCAAAGGCGCTTGCCGCCGTTCTAAAAACAGAGGGCGTCGACCTCGCCGTGACGGTGACACCCCTAGTGGCAAAGGAGCCCTCTCTTGGCAGGCTCTTCGTGTCGGCGGACTGATAATGAGGGCGAGTCCATGCTGGGCGCCCTCCGTCGTCTCCTGTGATCTGTAGGAGCAAGGTGAGCATGGACACGGCAAGCAGCCATCGAATTCACCCCCGTCATGAGACAATAGCTCGTCTCCTGGCTCGGGCGACAGCGGCGGCTCCTAGTCCACCGGCTGTTGCTTGAACAGGCTCTTGCCGCGCAGCCACTTTCTGTATGCTTTATATCTCTTCTTTAGCGCATCCTCTTCTGTCACTGTGAGGGGATTATCCCCAATTTGCAACATCTCGACGTACAGCGCCATGTCATCTTCATGGCCCAGGTGGTTATGATGCTGCTGGTTGTTATGGTTGTTATAAATGCCCGGAATCTTGCCATTCGCAGCCGCCGAGTACCCATAGGCGTCGAGACCATCAGACTGCCAGCTGCCAGCAATGTACTCCTGATACTCGGGTTCGATCTCGCCTGCGGGAATCTCGGACGAGACAACCAGCGGCAGGTTTTGCGGGTGGCTGATGTAGCGCGCGTAGTCCTCGGCCTCGGCTGTGCTCACGGTCGGGTTGAGACTCTCATGCACGACTTTAGTAAACGTCCACTGCGCGGCCCGAGACTTCTCGAGTGCGCTGAGCCCCTTTGTCTTGATGGCCTGCGCTTCGGCATCGGTGATGTTGGGCGTCATGGCCGTTTCCTTCATGATACCTTGCACCCCGTTGGTCACTGGCTTGTCCTGACCTAGCCAGCGCTGCAGGGAGATGCCACGGCCGTGAACGGCGGTGGGGCCGGACTTCTCGTTGACAATGGGTGCTGCGTCGTCGGACGAGTTACGAGCAATGTCATGCGGAGCAAGGATGGTCACCTCCTTTTTGTGCTTTTTCTTGTCTGGAACCTCTGGCTCACCGCCCTCGGTGCGTACACGGAACGGACTTAGGTCGTACCGGCCGTCTTGGGTGGACTTGAAAGGTATGTATTTAATCGTCGAATTCATCTTGAAGGGGAACATTTTGAGAAAGGAAGAAAGGGTTGAGGGCCGGTAGTACTCGA
The DNA here is from genome assembly GCA_033439745.1 of Lasiosphaeria hispida. Lineage (NCBI taxonomy): Eukaryota > Fungi > Ascomycota > Sordariomycetes > Sordariales > Lasiosphaeriaceae > Lasiosphaeria > Lasiosphaeria hispida. The sequence goes on from JAUIQD010000004.1 coordinate 4,303,020, forward strand.
GCCAGTAGTCGTCGTAGGCCGACACGGATTGGTTTACCACATTGCCTGCGATAGGAGGATACGGAACTAGGATGCGCTCCTCTAGGAACTCTGGGGTGAACCAATGTATGTAGTCGCGCTTGCGCTTCTCGAGCCACGTCCGCGGATCTTCATGGTGCAAATAGTAATCGGTGGCTAGGTCCCACAACATAGGCTGTCCAAGGGCAAAGATGTAGTTGCCCAGAAACAAATTATAAGCCTCTTGGCGCTGGCCATCGAGGAAGGAGTTGTTGTAGTAACGTTTAAAGCTCTCGATCATGTCGCGCGAGTGGCTCGTCCATTGGTTTATCTTGCGATAGGTCTCCATGGTGTTGACCAACTGCGAGCCGCCGTACTGCACCGCGATGGTATCGCCGTGGTCATGGTACATGTGAGTGAACAGGTTGACAGCGTCCGTGTCGTAGTTGATGACTGTATCCTCAAGGATGCCAAGGGCATGTAGCTGATGGCCCAGGGCGCGCTTCCCGATGACGAACTGGGCCGCGTTGGTGCGATCCAGACAGTCGATGCAGTTGGTGCGCGCGACGCCGTTTTGCACGCGGATTGGCGTCGTGTGGCCATCGCCATTGTGGAAAAACCCGGTTGTGGTCACAACGTCCTCGGCAATGCTCTCAAGGGTGCCGATGACGTCCTGGTCGCGGCTCTTGGCAGCCCGCGACATATCCCACGCGCGGTGTATGATCTTGTGCTTCGCAGGAAGGAACTGGTTGAGGTACTCGATGGCGCGCGTGTACTCTTCGAGCAGCTTACTTTCACGCGGGGTGCGCTCGCGGGCTTTGACCAAGTTGAGCACGTAAATGGGTGCCCCGTAACGCTCAAACAGGTTGTCAAAGTGAAGGGCAGCTGCTGTGTAGAATGGGTCCACGAGGTTCAGCTCGATCGGTGGCTTAGGCGTCACTCCTGTGTTGTCCTGAGTCCAGTACAGTGGGATCGAGCCACGATGCTGCACGTACGAAGTATATGCAGGGCTGGCGAAGAACTTGGGACCTGGGGCGTGGAAGGACGTCGTTAGTGCCTCAGATACGATCTGCTCCGTTTCAACATCATTGGCTACGTATCCGAGGTCATTGGCGCCTCTCTTGAGGAAGCGAGCGCCGGCAAAGAAGCGACTACGCCGTGCGATAACTGTGATGTGAGCTGTCCTCCCATATATAGAGACGGCAGCTTGATCGATGTATCCATGTATGATGGGTCGGCTCCAGTCATAGGGGGCGTTGAGAACCTTGGCGGCGGGCTGGAGCAGATGGTTGTTCCATACAAACATAGGGTTGAAGTCGTCGTCGACATTGCAGGGTTGACCATTTATCAGGGAGTTCCGTTCCCTAGTGATATTGTACTGGAGGGTGCGCGTGATATCGTAAGAGTAGCTGTAGTAGAACGACCTAGTTAGATCCAAGTTGTTGAGAATGCCCAGGAAGCGCGACTCCTCGGTGTTGCGTTGGTCCGTTTTGAGGCCAGGGGGCGTCAGGGGAATGAGGTCGGTGCCGTCAATCTGGTAGACGTAGTGGCCGCCAATCATGGCGACAGTGCTCTTCTTGGTGATCAGGAGCATGTACCAAGGGCCTGTGAACTTGATAAAACCCAGCAGACCCCAGGTAGTGCAACGCAGCTTCAGACCACCGGTCCCCTTGTTCCCATCGTCGATAGTATCGAGCAGCTGGTTCATGTCCTTCTGGGTATAGACAGTCTTGTCGTCGGTGATACTGAGATCCGTGGCGTCGTCGGCAGTGCGGTCGATCTTGAGAATGCGGTAGCGCTTCTCGGTCATGTCACCGCCAACAATGTAGAAGCGGCTGGCCGTCTCGTAAAGACTGAACTTGTGCATCTTGTGGACCAGCCTCGACATTGCACCGTTACCGGGGTCGCCAGCGATAGGAGGCTCGTCGTCCTCGATGGTGACGAGGGGGAAGCCAGCGCGGACTGCCGAGTCTGGGCTGGAGGTGCGGTGAAAGGGTCTGGCGATGGCTGGCTCGTCTTCGTCGTTGTCGTCGGCAAAGCCTGCTCCCGGACCGGTACGGGACGCTACGGTTGCGCCAGGTGCCAGCGAGTCTGGATCGGCGCCCGCATTATTGTGTAGCAGGGGGAAAATAGGTTCGGCGGTGTCTTTAGGTTCGACGGGTCGTGGAGGCCCAGCTTGTCTTGGGGCTGCGTCGAGCACTGCTGCTGCGCCAATCGTGCTGACGCTCGCCAGCTCTGCCTCCAACAATTCGGCCATTGTGTCTCTCGCTCACCAGCTCATCACTTCTCCTGGATTTAGTGATCACTGAGGCAGGCCGACCAGATTCGGGCTCCGGAATGCCGTTGTACGAATCGAAAGGGCGGGTGAGTAGTGAATGCCAAGGGAGCAGTGTTCCCTAGCACTGGACACTACCAGCACTGATGGCCTGGAGCTCGATCACGAGCCCTGCAGCTGCTCTGTCACTCGGGTGGCCCAAGCGTCCATTGTCCTCCACCTCGTGCGCCCCGTGCATGCTGTGCTTTGTCCCTGGCACTCCAAGTTTGCTTTGGCCTTTGCCCACCAGACGATTAGCTTTCGAGGCGTGCCGCCTAGCACCGTGTGGACGGTCAAGCCTGCGTACTCAGGACATTATGTAGCCCAGTATTGTCATGCTCAGGTTACCCCAAAAGTACTTTAAAGACGTCCTCAATACCTATATTTCAACGCCAGCGACCAGTGTCGCTATCAGGCGGACCCCGAATTCTGCCAAGTAGTGTTGAAGAGTTGGGACTCTCCTATTTCAGCTCGTGAGGTGGGAGCTTACCATCCCCGGACTTACGTGTAACTCGATATGTGGGCGGCGGCAACAATTTCCAGGATCACCATTGCGCAATTGTCGAATACCAACTCATCGACGGAGGCGCTACCGTTTATCATGCTCCTTTTGTTGCATGTATCGACGACAAGCAACAGTGTTGCCCTTTTATCCCAACAGGATTGGGCCAAGCGAAGTCCAGTGACGGGAACCCAAGGCACCTTCAGGACGTTATTTCTCCACAAACTCGGGTGCCCGAGCTAACAACTCTGGATCGCTGTGCAATTGGTTATTATACTATCTCTGGCAGTTGCTGCCCGCCCTAGGTGCGAACCGAAAACCGCACTGGAATGGCAATAATCTAACCTCTGTTCACAGTGGGTACGCCCCTTGGACCGCCCTCCTTGGAGATCAAACGCCGTGCTTCAGCCCAGCCCAATAGACATCACCGTAACACCAACGCCTACTTCGTTTGATGGAGATGCGGCATCAACAAGCAAGCCCACGGTGGCCATTGCAGGTTTAGTGTTCACAGCACAATTCCAGTGAGCGAACCACAGGAAGGGGGGTTGTCGCCGGGAGCGGCCGGCATACTTGGTATGATTGGGATGGCAATCCTAATGTACAGGCACCGCAAGAATGCACGAGAGATGGAACTCAAGAACCAGCTACAGAACGATTTCTACGAGCCGGGGACAGGAACGTCCAAGGTGCCAACGTTTCGCGTCGGCACCCGGCATACCGGCGAACCAACCAACATCTATCGAGGTCCAAACCTGAGGCCGACCGAGCTGCAGAGATACCGGTCTCCGTCCCTCAAAGAAGAACAAAACGCTTCACAACAGGGACCATCGCCCGAGCCCTTAGATTTCGTGACACCAGATACTCGCGAGGATAGAGAAGAGAGCACTCCTGTATATGAGCTCGGCGCCAACAATGAGGTGCAATTAGCCCAGCCCCAGCGTTTGTCTCGCGGCTACGCTCGGGTTGTGCACACCCAGACACATGGATCGAATGGCAGTGTACCCGCAGATTCGGCAAGAACAACATCGGGAGAGCAATAGATGATGAAGGCACACCGATGCGATACAGGGCATAAAACGTATCTTCAATGCGCAACGGTATAGAAAGCCGGGAGAGCTAACCTAGTCCCCTCGCCGGCACCCGGGGCAGACCACGAAAAGTCCATTTCCTGGGGGTCGTCTTTCCGCAGCGAGAGAAGGGGTTAGCCTGCATTTTAGTCTCGTTGTCAAACACTGACGTCAAAAGAGCGGTGGTCGGTGGTCTGGGCCCATCCCGCGATCTGAGATCGGAATACGCGAAATACAGTCATTATTACTGGGTGTTGCGGCTTCACCATAAATGATACAGGGCCCATCCCGGCGTCGAATGCTCCATCGCACGATTTCTTCCAGCATGGTGATGTCAAGGGAGTAATGGGGGTCAGGATAACGCCTAGAACGCTCCAAAAGCTTCGTCGTCGGCTGGCCTTTAGGAAGTGTGGAAGTACCCCCTCAGCAATAACCAAGTTTACGGCCAAGATAAGAGGGACGACCCCTCACCCCTGCACTATGACATCGGGCCTGAGGTTTGCCAAAGACACGCCTGGACCCTTCTCGCGTCTCACTAGGCTAGCGGGCCAATGGCTCCGGAAGGATCGACAGCAGTGACGAGGTGGCTATGGAGCCAAAAAGCTTGCTGAGTTCCCGCGCAGCCGCACTAGCGTTTAGCAATTGCGCTTGTACACGACTCGCGGGGGTCATCAAAGTGTCCTAGGTATATCTCCAATGATGACCGGACGAGGTAACTTTGTTGTTCATCTTCACCAGTGTTAGGACGTTCAGTTTAACTACAATCTCTTTGGCCAAAGCCTTGCGGTCAAGCCACACATCAAATGTCAACCCAATCTATGCGGCACCGGTCGAGAACATCATACTCCGGCAGCGACTCCGACTCCGACTATGACCACCGTCGTGCTAGCCCTTCTAGGGCGACTGGCGGGGGTCGTAGAAGATCGGTGAGCGGCAGGGCCGCCCCTGGGCGACCGAGTCTAGATCAATTACAGTCATATCACCGTCCTAGCTCCAACAGTTACTTTCCCGAGGACGGCGACGACGACGACGACGACTATCGGCACCGGGGCCGGGTCCCGCGTTCTGGTACCGAATCCGGCTCTGTTGTCAGCCATCGTCCCAGGGCCCCTTCAGTAGACGATTATTACCGTAAAGCCTCGGACCACCATCGCCACAGCCAGCATAGCGAAAGGCCTGGCAATCCCCGGCGGGCATCATCCACTCCGCCCACGCCATCCGCCTCGCATGGCGGAGGCTCCTCCTACCGCCGCGAACACCACGATCGCGACCGCGACCATAGCCGTGAGCGCACGCATCACTACGACCGCAGTCCAAGCCGTGAGCGTGATCGTGACCGTCATCACTACCCGCCTTCATCCAGCCGTTCCAAAAGCCTGCACCACCCGCCACCGTCCCGCTCCGGCAGCAAGAGCGGCCGTAAGCGAGCCCCGTCTCACCCGCCCGAGCGTCGCTCCAGCAGCGACGTATTTATGAGCGCGGCGCGCATCGGCCTAGAGGCGGGGGCTATGGCGGCGCTCAAGCTGCGCGATGACGACAGCCCTTGGATTGGCTCCAAGGGGGCAAAGGTTGGGGCGGCTGCGCTCAGTGCGGCCGCCGTGGACACATTTATGGAGCAGAAACACCCGGGGCACAAGGGCGGGCTGAGGCATACGATGATGCGACAGGCGACGCAAATAGCGATTGGAAATTTGGTGATGAAGCCGGTTATGAGTAAACGGGGTGGGAGGAGGTGATTTTTTTCTTATCTTTACTAACCTGTCGACTGACTTGCTGTTTTACTTTCGGCTTGTGGGTGTGTGCTTCTATTGGTGTAGCAAAGGTGGATTGCTTGTGTATTGCATTTCCCAGAGCATTAGCAGATTGTGCGGTTGGAGTCCTTGGTTTTGAATTTGATGAGATATGATGACGGTGGACACGAAAAGGAAAAAGAAAAAGGAAACGGCGGTGGGGGTTGGCTGCATCGCAAGGATGGATTGCCCGAGTGGTAGAAATGTTTTAGCAGGCGGGAGCTAGGTATATACGGGAGCGCTCGACTCTTTAATCGCTAGAGTAGTGTGGGGAGACGAAAATAGAAAACAAAGTTCTGTTCTAAGCGTGGCTTTCACCCCGGGCTAGTCAACGCAGTCCTCTCAAGTCTCGTCTTCCAGTCGACTGGGTCGCCCGTTCAGGTCCGGCCCGACATATGCAGGAGATGCATGTTGCCGCCCTGCTGCCAGACACTGCCAGACACAGCCTCCCTCGCGTCCTCGTCAGGCACCAGTCGCTGCCACAGAGAAATTACCGCTTTACAGATACCACTGACTTGACCAAAGAGACAGCGCGAAGGCTGAAGCAAGACATGGCGCGCATAGTGTTTTGCCGAATCGGCAGCGAACGGCTTCGAAATCAGCTACACTAGCAACTAAGGAGATCAGATTCTCGCCGTGTTTATCCCCGTATATCGAGAAACCGCTAGCAGACGGCAGCTCGGGGGGCTCTTTTTTGTGCCCTGGATGCTACGCCACGGCCTTTAGCCTTGGCATCGTTCGGACTCCGATCCGGAACTGGCCCCGCTTCGAGTCGCGGGCGGCTCCTGACTGTCAGCTCCGGACTCTCTCCAAACCGGACCCCGAGCGAACTCAGAGCTATTATTTGCCGGCGCGCTATACCCCCCCATGCATACGCTGTTGCAGCCTGACGCCTTATTGATTATTTTCTGTCTGTACTTAACCCAAGCCATACGTAGTTTTGCATATATTTCACATGCCATTTCTATTATTCTGTTGTTCCCAGCACAAGAGCGACACAAGAGCGATACCCAAGCCGAGAACAAGTGATAAAAGTCGCGACAATTAGATCGATTGCTCAGTGTACGTAACGACAAACAACCCGACAAGAAAACGCCAGGCCAGGTCAGATCAAAGCATAAATACAAAATGAGGATTCTCGGGCTCCACGGGCAAGGCACCAGCGCCTACATCTTCAAGTCACAAACCGGTCCGTATTTGCGAGTAGAAAGCACCGAAGAGGAAGGGGAACAAGGGGCTAACACTCGGGAGCAGTGGCGTTGCGGGCAAAACTGGACAAATCCTTCACATTCGACTTTGTCGATGCGCCGTTCCACTGCGCACCGGCGCCGGGCATCAAGGTCATGTTCGAGTCGGGCCACTACACGTGGTGGCCCAAGGCGACCATCAACGGGATTCGGGGCGCGCACAAGTGGCTGAGCGACTACATTGAGGACAACGGGCCGTACGACGCCGTCATCTGCTTCTCGCAGGGGTGCTCCCTCGTCGGCAGCTTCCTCCTCTACCACTACCGCGAGACGCCCGAGGAGGAGCTGCCGTTCAAGGCGGCCATCTTCATCTGCGGCGGGCTACCGCTGCCGGTGCTCGGTGACCTGGGGCTGCCCATCTCGCAGAAGGCGCACGACATCAACGATGAGACGGTGCGGCTGCTCAAGCAGCGTGCAGGCGAGCTGACCAACCTGGCCAACAACCTCGACCAGATCAAGCTGGGCCAGGGGCTGTGGGACAACACCAAGGAGCTGGTGCACGACCCTAGCGTCATGCCGCCCGAGTCGGACGTCTTTGGCATCGACTTCACCGCCATGCCCGCCGACGTGCGCATCAAGATCCCGACGATCCACGTCTACGGTGCCAAGGACCCGCGCTGGCCGGCCAGTGTGCAGCTCGCACACTTTTGCGAAAACCGTAAGATGTACGACCACGGTGGCGGCCATGACATCCCGCGCTCGACAGAGGTGTCCAACGCGATTGCGCGCCTGCTGGAGGAGTTGAAGGAGGAGATTTCATAATCTCGAGGAATCGAGGGAGGATTATTTCCCCCGTGTTTTCGGGTGGTTGCACAGATGGCTTGGTAATCGGCAGATTCGGCCGAGGCCACCCTAGCCCGCTCTCGGCTTCCGTTCCTGTCGTCAATAGGTCCGGATACCGCCACCAAGTATAGCGGCTGTGCTTATCGAACCCCATGCATGGCCAGCAGGTGAGGGGCAATGAAAACAAACGGGACACATTAGCAGAAGGTCATCGGGAGTGATACAGTCACTAGCGAAATCGGCTTCCGCTTTTTTTCTTACACATCTTTCTGGCGCACGGACCGTTCATGCATCTAACCTACCACACCGTGTGCCCTCGCACGCGCTTGTGTACCAGGCAGGATATACATATACAGTCATGCAACAACGCAGTATTACCATCACCGTCAGCCAACCCCGACTGTCAGCGACCCGGACTGTCAGCCAGAAATGGCTGCGACAAAGAAATGGCCGTTATTACGATGACATTGTCAAATAATAAGCCGAATCCGGCTCCATTGCAGATTCCATCAACGGCTAATAGATAAGAGAGGGCACGGCTGATTTCTTGACCAAGTGCCGGATGGCGATGGTTCCAGTTGCTGCTGCTCGACTGCCGGTCCGCCCGTCGGCGTCGTCTGCCGCCGCCGCATTTCGGACGATGCGGGTACGGTCTCCATGTCGCTGTTCGTCAGGCAGTGGGCCTCTGAGGTGGGGTACATACACAGTAGATCCAGCCGCCGCGCAGGGGCCATTGCTCTCCATCTTCAGCGCCTAATCAGGGCACATTTTCTATTGGCTAATTTAGCCGAGCGTGCTATTTTTGACGCACCATGACGGCCATGCCCTGTTGACTCATTCAGTCGAGGTGAGGGCTTCCGCTCCAGCGCAGCACCTCCCGGTTTCTTGGAGCCATCCTCGCAACCTCAGCGCTCCTGCACACACAGTCCCGCAAGCAGCACTTGTGCCTCCGCGAGAGCGAATACCGAGTTTTCTGCAGCATGGTGCCAAATCTTTCGCTCTCTCAACATGATCAAATTCGAGACATGATCCTGAGTAATTCGCCGACCGGTGTTCAGATTGCCGGCGTAGCTGGCTGTAGCACACGCTCCATCCGCACAATCCGAACCAACCTTCGATGCTTTGGAACAACTAAAGCGCCGGCGAACGGGGTTGGACGTCCCAAGAGCATTACGCCGCCGATGCTACACGCGTTATGCGACCGATTAATCGAGAAGCCGCACATGTACCAGGACGAGATGGTTGTGTTCCTCTGGGACGAGTTCGACATCTTGGTACAACGCACAGCATCGGTAGAGCTCTGAAAGGAGTGGGTTGGTCCAAAAAAGCCGCACGCCGCGTTGCGCAAGAACGAAACGCGGATTTGCGAGACATCTACCTCCACAATCTCTCCGAGTTTCGCTCTGACCATCTGGTCTACATTGACGAGTCTGGTTGTGACAGGAGAGTTGGATTCAGGCGCACCGGATGGTCTCCCTTGGGGGTATCGCCGGTACAAATTGCTCGATTTCATCGAGGCCAAAGGTACCAGATTCTCCCGGCATATGCACAGGATGGTATTGTCCTCGCCCAAGTATTCCAAGTCTCTATAGACAGTATTGTGTTTGAGCAATTCATTGAGCAGCTGCTTCCCCATTGTGGGAAATGGCCCGAACCGAAATCGGTCCTCATAATGGACAATGCCTCATTTCATCGCTCTGATAGAATCGATCAGCTTTGTACTGCAGCCGGAGTCAAACTTCTCTATCTACCTCCTTACTCACCAGACTTAAACCCAATCGAGGAATTCTTTGCCGAGCTGAAGGCATTTATTAAGCGGAACTGGCAGCTTTATAGAGATCTTCCACATCAAGACTTTGGAGCATTCCTGGAGTGGTGTGTTGACACCGTGGGAGCAAGGGAGTCAAGCGCAGCAGGACATTTTCGCCACGCCGGGCTTTGCATTGAAGAACCGTAGTTCACATATCATATAGTTACATAGACAGTTATATAGACTACCTTATCTTTAAACCAAGGACTCGTATCCAGACTAGAAGTTTTGTTGCTTAGCCCACATCCTATATCACTAACAAAACATCAAGCGATGCCTCTCTTCACACCATTGTCTATATAAAACACAGCATCTTGGTCCTTAAAGACCTGCTCAAGGTCCAGACCATCAGCCAGTGTCAAGTCACAAGCCTTCTAATATTCCATTTTAAGAGCTTCATCACTAACCTACAAACATTGCCAATCGCAATATCGCCTGACGGCAATGTCACGTAACCCTGGTATTTCAAGACAAGTAGAATGGTCACATAAAACTAGTCCTGTGGATTCGGGTGTTGCTGGTACCGAACTCAGCGTTGAGGCCTGAGGGGTGGCGGGCATAACGTTGGTGATGTTGATGGGTGGAAAGTTAGCCTGGGAGGCCCCTTGCTTACTTTGCCGCTCCATATACTGCACTTCCTCAGCATACAGCTGTTCGCGAATTTCATGTGGCATATCGTCATGGGTTTGTAAGCTGCAACCTTGTTCTACGTATTTAATGAGGTTTCTGAGGTGGTGGGTCTTTAGCTTATAGTGCCTCTTTCCAATGGAGTCACGCCAGCAGTATGGTCCTAGGTAGCAGGGTGGGCCGGGGCATCGCATCAGATTATACACTTCACGCCAGATGGATGGATGGCCTGAGACTTCCTCGGCATCAAGCTGCATGGCTCGCTCGGAGAGCATCCGCTTAGAGGTGGACGAAAACACTCGTTTAGTACCCTGCTACGCTGTCGCGTTCCGCGATCGGCTCGCCTCCACGTACTTAAACGACATCTGGATTCTGAGTCTCTTCCCGGCACGAAACAGTCGACTCCAGGTCTGAAGCTGCTTCTCCAGGATGGCCCACTCAATGTCCAGTTCGTCAAAACGCTTGACGAGGTCCCGCTCCGAGCGATCCGTGACGGATACCACAACATTGGTTTCTTCAGCCTTGTATACCTTATTCGGCGGGAGCTTTTTGTCGAGAAGCTTTTCGAGCTTGGGTTGCAGAAATGTACCCCAAAAAGCGGGGAACAAGAACGAGATCCTGTTCAGTGTCTTTCGCAGCCATTCTATTATTAATTGTCAACTTCCATTCGATGGAATAGTGGATACAAGTAGGTGGATGTTCGTCATATGCCAAGTGTTCATGCCAGTCAGCTAGCTGTACAAATGGCAATCCCCAATCGCGTCGCGCCGTGCTTTGGCTAGCCAAGGAGACACCATCAACGTCGGCGTCCGTTGACGGAGGGCTCCTGGACGATAGACGGTCGGTTGGAGTGTTGGTCGTATAATCGGCAAGTGAATCGGGAGGCTTGGACGACGGCCAAACGACGAAGTCGTCAAATGTGAAAGAGTTCGAATGTGTCATGGCTGCTTGCCCAGACAGTGTTCGCTCGGCAATCGGTAGGACGCAAGGACCCTAGTGCGCTGTGACATACCGTGAACGATTGTTCGCATTTGCATGAGGGCTGGAGTTGGGTTTACCTTGTAGTATTATCCACGGACGACGGACGTTGCCTGCAGCTAGTGCCAGGACGGGTGGTGGAAAGACACCGGACTGGCATCCAAAAGTCCTGGAGAGCCATCGTGCGCGCTCTCACTCTGGCGGACCCCACACGATCCGAGCCCCCAAGAAGCCCTCGCATCCAAGGTCGGCGCGAGCAACGCCGTTTTGATTGGTGGATTCTAGGTGGCCCGTGCTGGGCTCGGCAAACCCTCGGAGTGGCCGGTGTGACACAATTTCGCTTGTCAACCGCAAGGTCAGGCCATCACCCATGGCCTCGGTAACCTAGATCCACAAGGTGATCGCCCGCAACAGGACTACGGGTCGGCTTTTAGCCGCATGCTGTCCAGACGATGTATCCGTCCGATATCAATCAGATTTTAACACTGGCTGCTATTGCCATCCTTACCTTCGCCATCTCTCGATGGCTGCCTATCGGCCATCCCCGCTCGGCACGAGAGCCGGTCCACGCGGATCGGCAACCTAGGACTAACCACCATTCACTAAATGGTAGGACATTTCGCATGCGCGGAGTGCCTCTGGAATGGGATGCCGCCCGCGTACTGTCATTCTTGACCGAGCACTATGGCTCGGCCAAGCCAGTTATCAAGTCCCTTGCACCGGAGATTGGCGGCCGCTTTCGCACTGGTACAGTGGTGTTCCTGGACGCTGTCTCACCCCCCGACGCCCTCCAAACCGGCTCACCATGGCGTATCTCGCTGCCGAGGCGGGAGACCGATCAGGCAACTTGCGACGAGTCCCTAATGCTAGACGATGACTTCCATGGCATCACAACCCTCTTCGCTCCGCCTCCGGACGACCACAAAGTCGAGTAAGCGAACCGTATAACTGACATGGTTGGGTTGCATAGAAGCTAATTTGTGTCAGTATTGTTGCACTATCCGGTCTTGGCGGACACGCTTTCGGGTCATTCAAAGAAAGAAAGGGGACCCACATGTGGCTCCGTGATTCCCTTCCATACGACCTCACGCGAGAGAACACCGGCCGTCCGATGGCAAGAGTGATGACGTATGGCTATGAATCGAGTGTGGTACAGAGCAAGAATATACAGAATTTGGAGGACCTTGCAACATCACTTCATAACAGTTTGCTCGCATTGGTTGGCACTCCCACCATCAAACCCCTCATTCTAGTCGCCCATAGCTTGGGAGGGTTGATCGTCAAGCAGGTGAGTACAACTGGGTATTCCCCTGGAACGGATTCTAATGCTCGGGGTAGGCAATAATCACATTGTCGAAATCAAAAAACGAGGACGACCAGCGGCTCATTCAAGTAGTATATGGAATTGTATTCTTTGGTGTCCCACATGACGGAATGGACGTCAGCTCACTGATCCATATGGCGGGAGACGGACCGAACCGCTTCCTAATCGAGTCTCTCAGCCGCATCAACTCGCAGGTCCTGATCAACCAACAGCGGGAGTTCCACAAGGCTTTGGGTGAGGAAGGAGATTCTGAAGTAGTACACTTTTATGAAACGCTCGAGTCGCCTACAGCACAGGTATGATTCTCCCTTCCTCATACACACACACTAACGTAGAAACAGGAGAAAGATGGTAAGTGGGCAATGACAGGGCTGCCGGCTGTCCTAGTCTCCAAAATTTCCGCGACACATTGCCGTCCGGGGGAACACGGCGCTGAGCACATGTGTGCTGTCACACGTACGCACTCGGACATGGTAAAATTCGGCCCACAGGACCACGAATACGATAAAGTTCGCGGGAGGCTGAGGGGCCTTGCCGGACGGGCGGTAACGAAGCATATTCGGACCAAGACCAACATAGATACCGGTACGTCTGAGGTATGGCAAGTCGGTAAGGAAAACCAGCCAGTTGCTTCCGAGAATATATTGGGCTAAATCTGCTCTGGAGACCAAGTACTATCCGAGATTGCGCAAGATTGCCTCAAGTCGCTAGCCTTTCCGCAAATGCAGAACCGCTCCCATGACATCATCAGCGCCGTGGAGGGGACATGCGAGTGGCTGTTCCAACACAAGACGTACCGAAGCTGGGCCGCTTGCCACCGAGGCCTGCTCTGGATCAAAGGAAAGCCCGGTTCTGGGAAGTCGACGCTGCTGAAATATGCTCTCGATAAACATGAAGCTAGAGACAACGCTCTTGTTCTCTCGTTCTTCTTCCATGGTCGCGGCGACGAGCTCCAAAGGACGCCTCTTGGCCTCTGGCGGTCTCTGCTTCATCAGGCCCTTCGGCAAGCCCCCAGCGCACTGCAGGATCTCGTCGACGAGTTTGAAACAAAGCGCAAACAGAATGGCAAGCCGGGTGAAGACTGGCACTGGCATGAGGAGGAATTGTGGCCCTTCTTTAAGTCGTCCCTTTCGAAGGTCCTAAAAACTCGCCCGGTCTGGTTATTTATGGACGCCTTAGATGAATGTGGCAAGGAAAATGCAGTCAGGCTTGTCGAGATTTTCAAGTCTTTGCTAAAGCATCTCCCATCCCAGTCTAAGGGCTGTCGTATCTGCTTTTCTTCTCGCCATTACCCGATCCTGCATTTAGACGACAGTGTGCTCGAAGTATGCACCGAGAATGAAAACCAAGGGGACATCTCGACGTTCGTGGATAACCAGCTTGCGGAGTTTCAAGCGCGAACATCATCCACGATTCCAACCTGGATTACGGAACATGCCTCTGGCGTTTTTATGTGGGCGCGTCTTGTTGTAGAGCAAGCTCTGGACCTTGACCTTGGCGGAGCCGGGCCGGGGGAGATCGAAGGGGAAATCCATTCTATTCCACCAGATCTGGATAAACTCTACCGACAACTCATTCAGAATATGAAAGCGGCCTCCCAAAAACTGATCCAATGGATTTGCTTTGCCACGCGGCCGTTATCAATAGACGAGTTGCGATGGGCTATGGTTATCGACGCTGATTGCCCGCACCGGACGTTACAGGACTGTCAGTGCGCGAAACATTACGTACCCGACAGCGTCCGGATGAAGAGGCAAATTCAGACGCTTAGTTGCGGTCTTGCCGAAGTCAGCCAAGCGCAAGTTGTCCAGTTCATTCACCAGTCCGTCAAGGACTTCTTCGTTGAGAAAGGCCTCTCAGCTTTAGACGGCAACGTAACGTCGACCGAGGCGGCGATCAGGGCACACTTTCGGTTCTCCAAGATTTGCATACGCTACTTGGCGATGGAAGAGATCGGTTGCTCAACAAGCTACAACGATTTCACCTTCCTGCGCTACGCTACGACCTCATGGGTGGCGCATGCGCAGCAGAGCGATGCTAGAATCGTCCCTCAAGCGGATCTTCTGGCGTTGTTTGCTTGGCCATCAAATAATCTCATGGAGTTATGGGTGCGCATCTACCAGGCAATAGATAAATATTCAGATGGCTGTCCACCAACGGGGACTAGCTTGCTACACATTGGGTCGAGATACGGGATCTTCGGGCTGGTAACAGCCACTCTGCAAAGTACAGACCAAACTACTACGGTTATTGACGTTGCGGATGAGTACGGCCAAACGCCGCTATCGTGGGCTGCCTGGAACGGCCACGAGACCGTTGTGCGATCACTTCTCGAAGCCGGTGCTACCGTCGATATGAAAGATGATAAGTACGGCCAAACGCCGCTATGGTGGGCTGCCCGGAACGGCCACGAGGGCGTTGTGCGATCACTTCTCGAAGCCGGTGCTACCGTCGATATGAAAGATGATAAGTACGGCCAAACGCCGCTATCGTGGGCTGTCCGGAACGGCCACGAGGGCGTTGTGCGATCACTTCTCGAAGCCGGTGCTACCGTCGATATGAAAAGCAACAACGACGAAACGCCGCTATGGTGGGCTGCCCGGAACGGCTACGAGACCGTTGTGCGATCACTTCTCGAAGCCGGTGCTACCGTCGATATGAAAGATGATAAGTACGGCCAAACGCCGCTATCGTGGGCTGCCGAGAAGGGCCACGAGGGCGTTGTGCGATCACTTCTCGAAGCCGGTGCTACCGTCGATATGAAAAGCAACAACGACGAAACGCCGCTATGGTGGGCTGCCCGGAACGGCCACGAGACCGTTGTGCGATCACTTCTCGAAGCCGGTGCTACCGTCGATATGAAAGATGATAAGTACGGCCAAACGCCGCTATGGTGGGCTGCCCGGAACGGCCACGAGGGCGTTGTGCGATCACTTCTCGAAGCCGGTGCTACCGTCGATATGAAAAGCAACAACGGCGAAACGCCGCTATGGTGGGCTGCTGCCCAGAACGGCCACGAGACCGTTGTGCGATCACTTCTCGAAGCCGGTGCTACCGTCGATATGAAAAGCAACAACGGCGAAACGCCGCTATGGTGGGCTGCTGCCCAGAACGGCCACGAGACCGTTGTGCGATCACTTCTCGAAGCCGGTGCTACCGTCGATATGAAAAGCAACAACGGCCAAACGCCGCTATCGTGGGCTGCCCAGAACGGCCACGAGACCGTTGTGCGATCACTTCTCGAAGCCGGTGCTACCGTCGATATGAAAGATGATAAGTACGGCCAAACGCTGCTATGGTGGGCTGCCCAGAACGGCTACGAGACCGTTGTGCGATCACTTCTCGAAGCCGGTGCTACCGTCGATATGAAAAGCAACAACGGCCAAACGCCGCTATGGTGGGCTGCTCGGAACGGCCACGAGGGCGTTGTGCGATCACTTCTCGAAGCCGGTGCTACCGTCGATATGAAAAGCAACAACGACGAAACGCCGCTATCGTGGGCTGCCCGGAACGGCTACGAGACCGTTGTGCGATCACTTCTCGAAGCCGGTGCTACCGTCGATATGAAAGATGATAAGTACGGCCAAACGCCGCTATGGTGGGCTGCCGAGAAGGGCCACGAGGGCATTGTGCGATCACTTCTCGAAGCCGGTGCTACCGTCGATATGAAAAGCAACAACGACGAAACGCCGCTATGGTGGGCTGCCCGGAACGGCCACGAGACCGTTGTGCGATCACTTCTCGAAGCCGGTGCTACCGTCGATATGAAAAGCAACAACGGCCAAACGCCGCTATGGTGGGCTGCCTGGAACGGCCACGAGACCGTTGTGCGATCACTTCTCGAAGCCGGTGCTACCGTCGATATGAAAAGCAACAACGGCGAAACGCCGCTATGGTGGGCTGTTCGGAACGGCCACGAGACCGTTGTGCGATCACTTCTCGAAGCCGGTGCTACCGTCGATATGAAAGATGATAAGTACGGCGAAACGCCGCTATGGTGGGCTGCCCAGAACGGCCACGAGACCGTTGTGCGATCACTTCTCGAAGCCGGTGCTACCGTCGATATGAAAAGCAACAACGGCGAAACGCCGCTATGGTGGGCTGCCTGGAACGGCCACGAGGCCGTTGTGCGATTACTGCAATGCTTTGCCTATACCAGTGGTACACCGGCCGTCACTACCCCCCTCACAATTCCGCGCTATGATTCGACAGAGCCGGAAACAGAATGAAACCTATTATTTTCTGTTCGGATTTGTCTTCTAAGAAGGGTCTGGGAGACAATGTCAATATATAGCCTTTTATGACCACGTTCTACTAGTTTCTGGATGATTTGTCAGGAATCGCCGCCTTCTATATATGTGTCAGGTGATTGAACAGGTGGCAATAGCGACTACGTGGCAACTTGTCGTCATTGAGCACATGCACGTACGGCTGATGCTGCCGACTTGTAGAAAAGTTATTCGTGCCTTCGGCCATTTTCAAGAGACTGAGTTTTTTATCTGACCTAAGTCGGCAAAGGAAGCGCTTTACCATATGATCGCATCGCTTAGTCGAGATACTCGGCTACGTGTGAGGGCGCACGGTGGAGATGGTTAAATGCATAAAACGTTTGTGCGCAGAATAAATGTGTGAGAGAAAAGCGGAAGCCGATTTCGCTAGTGACTGTAGTACCCATCGGTGAAGAGAGGAGAGAGACTTCAGCTTGCGTTGGACAGCTGATGAGCCGCCGTGGAGTCCGAGGCGATTGTGCGACCTCGTCGAGACCAGAAACCATGGTTACCCGCAGGCAGCAGCTTGAGATAGATATGCGTTCATGTCGAAGCGCGTAGGGAGAGGGCGGAGCGGGATATGTATACTCCTGTTATCCTTGGCCTTTGGATGTCTTGGGGTGTATCGGGGATACGACTGGGTTGGCAGGATTTATAATAGTTTAGACGACGGCCTCTAGAGTTCCCGTTGGCAAGGATCAGGTTGTGTACATGACATAGAGGAGGGTAAATGTACAGGAAATGTAGGCCATTTTGCTGCATCAACTGCCATGCGGGGGAGGGTGGAGGAGGGCGGAGTGACAGTGCAGTAACAGCAGAGCGCGGGGTCTCGTGGCGCAACTGTTAGCTGTCGATCACATCGGTCTGTCCGGCAAAACCTGTTGCGACTGGTCCGCTCGCACTCGACCCACTTGCTGGTAGGGCTGCAGATGTTTCTGGCAAGGCGCTTTGCTCCTGCCCTGTTGAAGAAACATCGTTCAATCGAAATGCGAGGGGCAAAGCGAGATGCAGCGGCAACTCGTCGCCATGTCGTCCATAGATAACCACGGCCAGCGTTACCCGGACGCCATGAACTTGTGTATCTCCCATCCGCCCAAGCTTTTCTCCTGCTCGTCCCCCCAGACACCTCGCACCTCGCACCCGCACCCCTAGCCGTCGTGCACTACACTGGTCCGATATTGAACGGCCTCGTCTCATAGGGCACCTCGGACCACAACCTCGTTGATTGGCTCCTCTGCTCCCCCCATTTGTCCACGCCAGGCTCCGTCTCCCTGTCATGGCGAGGAAGGGCTCGCAAAAGGTCAAGACTGGATGTTTAACTTGCAAGTATGTTGCTGTCTGCCGTGATGATGCCTTTTCCCAGGGGATCCCTTTCCCAGCCCGGGCTAACCCGAGACTGCACTGGTGCACAGAACACGCAAGGTGAAATGTGACGAGGCAAAGCCGCATTGTGTGCGCTGCACGAGCACTGGCCGGAAGTGTGATGGCTACCAAGCGCCCCCAGCTGGGGTCTACTCGTGGCTGGAGCTCCTGGGAAAGGAGCCGATTCTGCCGACCATCACCAGTCGACGAAACAGCCAGGAGAGCCGAGCTCTGGAATTCTACCACCGCGTAATCGCCCCTAGTTTCACCCTCTTTCCCGAAGATGACTTTTGGACCAAGATGGTGGCCCAGGCCAGCTATTCAGAGCCCGCCGTACGCCACGCCGTCATCGCCATCAGCTGTATCTATGAGCAAATTGGCGAGACCCCCTGCGATCTCCTGCTGGTCACTCCCAAGGGCCGATATGCGATGGGACACTATAATCAAGCCCTGCAGCAACTAACCAAGACACGCGATGAGAGCGTCGTGCTATTTGTCTGTGTCTTGTTCGTCTGCATCGAGGCCCTCCGGGAGAACAAGGATGCAGCCATAGCGCATTGCCGGCATGGCATCATGATATACAACAGCGCCCGGAGCGGGGGAGGTGCGGCTTGGGTGCGAGAATACCTGCTGCCAACCTTCGTGCGTCTTAGCGCGTTCCCTTTCTTCTTTGGCGGTACACTGGAGACTATCCCCGGCCTGTCTGGCGCTGAGGAGGAAGACATATCGGGCTCCCACAGCAGTTTTAACGTCTCGCGGTACCGCATCGACTTGCTCATAGCCCGCTGTATCCGCTTCGTCCGGTCTCGCGACCCCCCCGCGCCAGGGCTCCCCAAACCCACTCCAGATGCTTCCGCCATGCAGCAACGAGAACGCCTTGACGACATGCTCGATGAGTGGCTGCGTAACTTCGAGACCTTCAAGCTAGAAACTCCAAAACCCGATGCCGTAGGGCTATGCCTACTACTCCAGATGAAGTGCCTTTCAGGCAAGATCTGGATCTCCGCCTGTACCGAGGATTCGGAAATGGCATTCGATCAGAACCTCCCGCTATTCCGGCAGATCGTTGAGATGGCCGGGTTGGTGGTTGCCTCGGAGATGAAGCAACGCAAGCCCGGCGAGTCGTCCAAGCACAAGTTCATCTTCGAAATGGGCTACCTTCCAACACTTTACTTCGTCGTTGTCAAGTGCCGTGACCTCGAGACGCGCATATCGGCCCTCGCGTATTTAACGGCACTGTCGGCCGACTACGAGAACTTGTGGAATGCGTCGCTGTTGTATTCGGTTGGGAAGCGCGTCATTGAGCTCGAACACGGTACCATGTTTGAGCTGCGGTCGCCCGACGGCTCCGCTTCACTTCCGCCAGAGGAGCTGCGCGTGCGCGATGCCATCATCACGCGAGACGCCGAGGTGCGAGTTGAGAAAGGCGGGCGCAGTGTTAGGCATAGGAGAGTGAACTTCATGGTGTGGGACGCCAATGGGCCGGCTCTTATAGACGAGTGGGTCGAGCTTCACTCACTTGATAACCTGCCGACGCCGAAGGGGTTTTGTTCAAAGCTAGGAACTAAGGTGGGCCTGCCAGTAGGAATCCGGATTTCTCCTTAGGAGCGCATTTTTCAGGTTTTGGAGTGATGGGATGGCTGGTTGGCTTCTCCGGTATTTTGCGCAGAGTTGGTTGCTTGGGTCTGCCCTGGAGTTACATGTGGGCATCACCTTGGCTGGAATCTGGGGAAAAGGGGAACATAGAGACCGGCTCTAGGGTATGTATGTACATTAGTTGGGGTTAGGGTTATTTGCTTTGGTTTCAATTTTGGTTTCGTGGTCGGAGAGAAGGACTTCGTATCCGTAGGTACCTCCCTATCTACAAGCACTTGTTGAGACTCATTGGAATTTCGCTATGCTCGCGCCTCGCGCCTCGCGCTTTTGTGCCGCAATGCCGGGTGCACAAAGATAAGAAACAGAAAATTAGCCACGGCGTTGCCCGCCACGCCGAGAGCCGCTCATCGGCACCTTGAGCTGTTATCAAGAGACCGCCGGGAAGCCCGCTAACGTTAGCAAGCCGTTGTCGGCATGCGCCGATGACCGCTCGTTTGGGGCTGTATTTATGCCGAGTATATATACCGAAGCATTCCCTTTCAAAGGCCAATGCACCTCATCACCAAGAAACACCCAGAAAACGAGGAACGCCCCAACTTGCGAATAAAATCACAAACCTCATATCACCATCAATTTGAAACTTGTATCCAAAATGTCTGCCGCGGCTTCCCCCGTTGTCACCCCTCTTGCGATCCCCGAAGGCTCCCAGGTCAATTTTGGGGCCTCAATCTCGGGCATTGATATTGAGAACTTCACAGGTAAGACGGGACGACCCATCATTTCCGAGTGGACTTTGATGATTCTGTGACACATTTGGGAGAATACCCGTTAAATCGGTAACCTCCTCGGTAGGCCTTACCCCCTTACCCCCTCCAGACTCACCATAGCTGACATGTCCCTCTCAGACGCCGACTTTGACGTCATCCGCTCGGCCCTCCTCAACCACCAGGTTGTCGTCTTCAAGAACCAGGGCCACGTCTCGCCGCGCGCCCAGTTTGAGCTCACCCAGCGCTTCGATCCCCTCGCAACCTCGTACGGCCACGGCCAGACGCTCGACGCCAAGCGGTCCATCCTGCACCCGGATCTGAAGACGATCCCGCACCAGCCCCAGGTCCAGGTCATCGGCAACGGTTTCGTGGCCGAGTACGAAGGTCTAGAGAACATCAAGCTCCGCCACCCCCACCACAAGACCTTCCACGCCACCGCGATCCCCGAAGCTGACGACCTCGACTTCACCCGCTTTTACCGATGGCACATTGATGCATCCCTGTACGGCCTCGCCCCGCCCGTCGTGACCACTCTCCTGGCTGTCCGTGTCCCCGGCGGCCGCACCCAGGTATGCCGGTACGACGACGGCACCGGTGACGAACTGGTCGTGCCCCTCGGTACCACCGCCTTCGTCTCGGGCTACGCCATGTACGACGCCCTCTCCCCCGCCGACCAGGAATTCGCGCGCACGACCAAGGTCGAGTACGCGCCGCACCCGTACATCTGGATGTCGGGCTCCAAGTCGCGGAGCGACGGCCTCGGCATAATCTCCGAGGGCAAGGAGATCCCGCTGGACCAGCTGCCGGCCATCGAGGAGGACAAGATCCAGGTCCTACCCATCTGCTGGCGGAACCCCGAGACGGGCAAACTCGCCGTGCAGATCCACCCGTCGGCGGTGAGGAAGCTGCACCTGGCGGACGGGAGCGTCGTCGAGGACCTGGCCGAGGTCAGGGAGATTGTCCATCGCCTGCAGCGCCCGGGTATTGCGCCCACGCTGGTGTATGCGCATGACTGGGAGGCCGGGGATTTGGTACTGTTCCATAACAGGGGTGTGTTGCACTCGGTTGTCGGCGCGTTTGCTGAGGAGGAAGTGCGCCTGTTTAGGCAGTGCAATGTTGCGGCGAGCGAGTTTCCGCTGGGCCCAGAGGTTGCTACTGCGGCTTGAGCTAGATGTTGGTTGCTGTGGTTTGATAGGGCGTCCAGGTAGATCAGTTGAGCGTTCGTTACTTTTTGAACAGGTGGAAGTGTGATCGAAGTGTCTAGGGAGGTGATAGACGTGACGAGTTGATGATGCGCCGGAAAGTTTGTCAAGACAGATATATACACCTACCTTAGGTATTTGCTATTTTACATACCCCATGAACCACACATTGCAACAACCAAACCTTGGGTGCGTACAATATATCACAAGCAGCTGCCCAAATAAGGACTCAGACAACTGCACCGACCAGCACTGGGAATCAATCGTGGCACATGGGGCAGGGACAGCTGAGGGTGCGTGTGGTTTCCATGCTGGTTTGTAGGACCCAGTTTTCATCCATTGAGGGCCTTGTTAGTGCAATGGGTAGCACATGGCGAGCTCGGCAGGGCCTCTCTTCCGCAACAAGGACGACCTCACTTCCACAACTAGGTTTGCTGTTTCATGAGCATTTCGATCGTTTAGGATACCAGCTCGATCATGGTACAGGCACTCATTTTTGGCTTTTGCGCTTTTCTTTTTTTCACTTCTTTTACCTCTCCCGTTACCCATTCATTCGCAGAAGCCTCTTACCATCAAACAATAACCTCCCCAACATCTTCCCTAGATACCCAGTGAAAAGGTAAAACCCAATGCTTGAAGGAATGGTCAGTTGATGGTATCACGACACCACTGGCTCTCATGTCAGCCACGTAGCTGCCCAGCTGGGCTATCGACACCATTAGAGTTTCGATTGCTCCTCCTGACCATTATGTCTGTGTATATTAGTCTCAGACGTTTTCTCACGGCCCAATCTACGGATCCCCGTTACTCGTCCATCTGCCACGCATAATCCAGCGTCTTATTCCTCTCTTTGCGGTTAATCGCCTTGAACCGCTCCGCCTCAAACCCATTCCCCCGGTCCACCCCATCCCACCGATACCCTGGCCGTATCCCATAGCGATTCGGCGGCGCCGCCCCCTTGTACACGGGTTTCCTCCCCGCGCCCTTCTTCTTCCCCTTGGGCCCCGCCCTCTCATCGCCGTCGCCCAGGAACTGCGCCATCGGATCATTCCACCTCTGCTGCGCCCTCATCTCGGCATTCATGCCCTCATCGTCCTTGCCCCTCGCCAGCGGCATCAGCGCCGCGTCCTCGAGCGCCTCGCGCCGCGCCGCCGCCTCGGCAATCTGCACGTCACCCCGCAACGCCCGCTTGCGCGCCTCCTCGGCCTTGTCGGCATCGATGGCCGCGCGCCGCATCTCGGCGCGCCGCATTGACACGTCCACACGGCGGCCCGTCGCGTCGCGCAGGACAATCTCCGGCTCCGCCTCGGCCGCCCCCCCGGCGCCTTGTTGGAGCTGTTCCGCCTTTAGCCGCGCGAGCTCCGCGCGCTCGGCCTCCTGCCGCACGCGCAGCTGCGCGGTGAGGGCGGCCGCGCTCTGCAGGCCGGCGTGTGTACCGTCGGCCATTTGGGGGACTGTGGAGGAGGGGTCGTCGACGTCGCCGTCGACTTCGCGTGCCGCGGCAGCTTGCTCGGCGGCGGCCGAGGCGAGGATGGCATCGGCGTCAGCGGCGGCGTCGCGGGCGTCTTTGGTGTCGAGCGGGATCGGGGCGCCGACGGTTTTCCAGGCGGACTTTTTGGACCGCCGGAACTCGGCGCTGATGCCGGCCACGGTTGTGGGGCCGTCGGCGTCGGCGTCGTCGCCATCGCGCCGCGACGAGGGGTTCGCCCAGCCGGCGTCGTCGTCGTCTTTGATGAGGAGGCCGTCGGCGGTCGACGCATGCTTGCGCTTGCGCTTTTTAGAGGAGGGTTTTGTGTCGGCTGTGAGGTAGTGAGCGGCCAGGTAGGACGCCTTGTCGGAGGGCATGGTGGGCGATAGATGTTGCTGGTTTTGGGAGGTTGTTGAGGATTGAATTGCCGTCGCAAAAGGTCTGGTCTATATCTCGTTGGTTAGGTTGTTGATTGGCTGACGAGGTACCTAGCAAAAGGCTCGTCGCCCGGGGGCTGTGAAACAGGAAAGATGATTCCAGCAGATTATGCCCGTTCCAGTTGTCATACGGTAATGGGCGGCTTAGTGTAAGTTGGTTTGGTAGTTTAGAGTCTTCCGGACTTGGTCAACACAGCTTCTTGTGATGCAGCGCAAGAAACTTGGGGGGTGTTGCATGTAGAGCTCTGACCATGTGGGGCGCTTCTTCAGCCTCATCTTATCGGCTATCTTATCTACTATCTAGGGAGCCAGAGCCTGGATACTTACTTCGACGCCCCTGAGAGCCCTCTAAAACAGCAAAAAAACAGGTGAAGAGCTGGCCAGGCTGCAAAGGGTCTGACTACATTGCAAGGCCTGGATGATCCAAATCGAATTGCAGGCTTGAAACGGCTTAGCTACCTAACAAGTATTTTCCCCCCATTTACAAGAGCTTTAGCCAGGCCTATATTTAAAAATATTTTAACTGAAGAATATGTGCAACCTAATGCAAGTCTCAAGCAATATATATAGGTAGTCAGCTGGAATAGACCTCGTTCTTGGAAATCTGCGCATCTCGTCTGTGAAAGTCGTGCAGTGTTAACCAACATAGCACTCGGAGGACAAGCGTACACCAGATGGCGGTTGCCTCGTCACCGATTGCCTCGCCACCGATTGCCTCGCCACCGATTGCCTCGCGAGGGTCGCGAAGGCTTGGTACCACCAGAACCGGAATTGTTGACAAGCTAGACTTGGAAATTGTCGAACCAGGTGGGTTTTGTTGTACTGCACCTGGACGTGCCGATGTGTATGGGGCGTAGTGTGTGCTTTTGCGGCGATAACGGTTCGACTCGTGACTCCATCTAGGAGAATAAAGAAATAGATATCCATGAATTTGCTTGACATCCCTATCCGCTGCGTCATCGGGGTCGTTCAGCATCTTGAGAACTTCCTGAAGATGCTCGCGGATGACCAGGCTTACAAGGTCCGGGTCGCAGGTTTCCAATTCCAAATATGTATCGAATTTGTCGATGGCATCATCCAGGCGTTCGAGAAGATTCGCCGAGTAGCCTAGTGCGCTCGATAGTTTATCTATGTGAAGTGCTTTAATCACGGATCTAGTTATATCTTCTAGGGTTTCAATCTGAGGTATCCTTGTCCGGGAGATATCGCTATCCCAGATCCTGGACCAATGTTCCTTAACGAGCTGGGGGAGGTCGAACAAATTCTTGTCCCAGGAGTAGGGTGTAGGGTTTGGCAGCATGCGAAATGCTGTGTTTCGAATATGGAATCTCTGGCCAAGCATCCCGATAATCCCAAAGGGAACTGACTGCAACACAGTTAGCCCCCAGCTTCTAACGCATATCCTATACATCAAGTGGCACATACCTGCAAATAAATGGTTGTGCGTTATGGCTCAGCGTGTGCGGGAATAGTGGCGGTTTTTGTGCTGCAGCCAAGTAGTATTGTTGATTCAGCAATCTCATCCATACTATCAAATAGTAGGAGCTTTGTTTTAGTCTTCGGACCATGGTGCAACTCTGGATGACTTTCTACGAGGATCGTCAGCAGCATGCCGCAACACAACTCCTTGACAGCATCGCTAGGAACCAACCTATTCCCCCGAAACTGGGACCACCCAGTCACTTAAAACGTGAACATGATGCCCAGGTTGGGTATTTGTGAGCCCATCAACATCATTCCGTTGCCTTCAGCGTGGTACCTGTGCTCGATCTGCCGAATTCCTTCCAATATATTCCCATCATGGCAGCAATCTCGACAATATGGGACATGACGGTTTCCCCATACGGCTTTTGAATGTCAATGGGAATATCATCCCAGATCCATTTGCGCCCCTGGACGGCCATTTTCTCGATCCATTTTTCGACCTTGGTCCTGCCACTTGGCTGTTCAGCACGGAGGCTAGCGGCTAGCCACACGTGCCAATATATCATCGGTGTTGATATTGATGGCTGCGGCATACTCGCGGATATTACTTCGGTGTCCTCCTTGATACCCCCGCTCAATGCCCTAGATATTTGTTAGATATATGTAGATAAAGTGCATGTGTCCCAAGACGTTGTACGTGGTTCCGGCAGCAAGGCCAAGGCTCAGGGCTAGTTTGTAAGTCTCAAGACTAGTCCGTAGCTTCACCATGTCGCCCTGGCCAAACATGGCCGACTCGGCTTTCGTCCATATCTGGTCTTTCTCGTACTTGTGCACGTTCTTTGTAACCTGCTCGACTACCAAGAGGCAGCCCGCGAGTGTGTCGCCGATGGGTCGGAGGAGGGTGTCAGGTCCCTCAGTGCTGGTCTTCAAATGCCCCTCAGTTGGTTGGTCTTGGCAGCCGCAGCTGAACCAGGCCTTCTTAGCCTAGGCCTCAGCAGCTCCTGCTGCATTTTCCCCAATCAGAACTGGGCGTCATGATACCTGCTTTCAGGTGAGGCTATCTTGTATCAATGGACGAGGCGCCGGCAATGGAAGTCCCTACTAGTCAATTATTACAAATTCAATTGCAGGCTTCTAGATGTATTTCAAAATACGTTCCACGCAGATCAGGTGGATAAAGTAATCCGTACGCACCTAGGCGCGCTAACCAACCAATATGACCACGATAGTGTCATACATGTAATACGTGCAAGAGGGAGTGAGGGAGTGGTTGGCCACCTGCTGTTGGTGCTTCTCCAACGCCATTTGGCTGCCGATTTAAGACTCAACTCAGCCCTGCTTGGTCCGCCAGACAGGATTCTGGAACTGACCAAAGGGCTATGGAGATGACGAAGGCGTCAGCCGACCCCGACCCCGCGACCATTGTTAGCTCATTCTCATGTTGGACCATCTGAAATTGGACATTGCTCGACTCTCGAGACCTCGTACGGGAGGCTCCGAAATTCAGTCTCATTAGCCTACCCAGCCGAGGCTAGGGTTGCAGTGAGTCTCAACCAGAGCATTTTGGTCGTTGGGCCTCTGTACAGTTGCGATAACGGCGCGGGAGATGAAGACCTCGCGAAGTGGCCAGCTCTCAGCTCTGCTGGATAGGTTGCCCTGCCGAGGAGGAAGGAGGGGAGTGGATGACGTTCGTTCCGATCGGCATCCTCTTTATCAGGCTTATCGCTGTGCAGCGGCTGGCCTGTCCTGCTGCTTCCTCCTGCGCAGCATGCACAGCAGGCAAGCCCCCTGTTCGTCGGTTGCGGTACCGCGAGGAACGTGGGGACCAATGCTGCGTCTCTGTGTGTGCATGCATTCCCGATCTTCAGGCACAATGGGCGACTGAGTCGCGTCATCGGGCTTTGTCGGGATCGATGACATCGATTGAAAGCCAGGATACCGAAACGCCGAGCCTGGGGGTGCTGAACAAGGTTTCCCAGAGCTCGATTGCGCTGTCTTGCGCTGTCTTGCGCCGTCCGGATGGTGCATGATGGGAAGCCCGTCGCAACATTGTCTGCGGATAAGTGTTTAGCGCAGCAGCGGCCTGGGGTGCGTTGGGTGGAGGGGCTCAATCTGCTAACCCACCATAAGGGAAAGGAAGCAGCCGAGGGCGGACAGAACGGGCAGTTTGAGGAGGTGGGGTTGCTGTATCCACCACTCCACCGCGCGCGCATGGGAGTGCCTGCCTCTGCTCTTGATTGCCAAAGTACTGCGCCTTCGCTACACTACAGGGTTGCAATCTGCCTCTCTCTGCTTCGTATCTCTTCCCCAGTTGCGAAGGCACATGGCTGCTGTGATTCGCAACTGTGCAGGACTGTCCAGGTATCAGCGGATACTGCAGTTAGGTACAATGGGTCTTCCTGGGCTAGGAAACCCGTGCCTTCCAGACGCGCTGGTCATCCTACCCCGACGAACACATTCCAGGCGTGTTTGAGATACGCGCTGCCAGTGGACAACCACGGACGACCCGCAGAGTTCGAGCGCCGTAAGCGGACGTGCCACTTGAACTGTCCGGCAGCGGGATTTATCGACAAGGCGCATGAGACAGTAGCCCAGCTGAATCGATACTCCGTTCGGCCTGGCTCGGTGACCAGGCTGCCTGGCGACTCTGCATTATCCGCCATATCTTCCAGCACGTAGGTTGATCCAAGGTTTGGCTTTGGTGCTGCGGGTTTGACCCGTCGTCACGTTTCACCCAGGCCGGACGAGTTGCGCTATGGGCCGGGGCGTCAAACAGTTTTGATTTCATCATTGTCGGCCAAGTCAGGACAATCGCAATCCATGCTGATTCCTGATTGCTGAATGGAGCACAGCTGGATCCAGGAATAGGAGGGTGACTTCCAGCAAGAGCTTGGTCAGGTCACCCGTCCCCGCCGCCTGCCGCTGGTCCGGACATTCAGCTCACTGTTCAGGTCATCTCCCTGGCCGAGGGCCTCGTCGACCTGTTGCCCTTTGTTGGTGTCATATGGCATATGCCGGGCGTCCGCTGTCGTCACTTTGTCACGCACACGCCCCTACCGCCTCCTATGCGCCACCCACACCCCCCCATCAGGTAGGCAAGGTAGGTAGGTACCTTAGCATACCCCCCGAGCTTTATCATCCAGCATCCCAAAACTGCCCCGATAAGAGAGGCCTCGTTTCCTGTTATCTGCGCCTCGCCCTCTCCCTGCCCCTTTCGGTTCCTTCCTCTGCAACTCAAAATAACAAAGAATTGACCCGTCCAAACTACTGTACCTATACGGCTTGTTATAAAAATCGTATTCTGCAGCTCACTGTTTTCGTTGTTGCTCTTGTTGTGACGACTCAGACCTCAGTCGCCATCTTGGCGTACCTTATCGCTATCGTTATCAAGCGCCGCCCTCGTCTCACTCATACCTCGACCTCCCTTTGAGTCACCGGCGACTTCCCCCCTGGATCGCCTTTTTGTTGGTGCGAAGACACAACCGGAAATACAGCCTCCCCTACCTATCCTTCAATCAAACAGAACAAAGCCGCTCCTTCTGGTGCTTTCTCCCATTCCCTGCATAAGACCCCAGCCGACAAGCGAAAGAGCTCCCCGAGTGACTCTTATCATCCACCATCAACTGCACCCCCTAATCACCAAACAATCTTTTCCCTGAAATACGCGGGCCGTCCTCATCCTGCACCACGTCCTAGAACAACCTAAGACTCCATCAACGAAATAGAGATAATTCGGCAATCGTTCGGCATCAATTTCCCTCAGCTCTCGGAGGTTTCATTCTAGTCCCATCACTCCAACATCTGTCCCCCGAGAACATCCCCATCATCCCCATCAAGACGTACCACTTCAGTAGAACGAAGTGGACGCACAATTTAGACCTTCCGAAGCTTCCCTAAACCACGGCTTTCAGACCTCGATCCACCCATTCATCAACACCCTCCTCATGGCGGCCTTCATCGAGTCATCCGCTCAGTTTGAGCGCGACCTCCGTAGCGCCAACAAGGAGTGGAGACGCTCCAAGGACTCGTCAACGAAGTGGTCTCACGGCATTCGGCCCGCCGCCGGTGTCCGGCTGAGCGTGGTTACCAGCGAGCCCATCACGGGCAGCGAGAGCCAGCAGGCCAAGTTCCGGCCACATAAGAGGTTAAGCGAGTGAGTCACCCCCCTCTCATCACCACCGCCACCCATCCCCAACCAACCTAACCCGCTCCAGCGCCTCCCACGCCCACCAGAAGAAAGACCAAAACCTCGTCAAGATGCGCTCCCACTGGGACGTGCCCGTGGGCCGCGTGCGCGCCAAGCTCTACGCCAAGAAGGAGATCAGCGACGCGAGCCGTTCGCTGGGCGAGCTGCCGCCACCGTCCCTCGCGCGCAAGATGTCGGTGTCGGACAACGTGCTGTACAGCTTCGACCGGACCGACACGCCGGGGCGGCCGCTGACACTCGACGTGTTCGTCAGGACGACGGGCCGCGAGATGGAGCGCTTCGTCGAGAAGGAGTACGAGATTCTCGACACCAACGGCGAGGCGCTCAAGGGCCGCAAGGCTCGTCGCAACCTCAGGCAGACGACGGGAGAGGCTGGCGCGGGTGTGGACCGGGATGAGGACGTTGAGGTTGATGGGTTCGAGCTGGTTTGAGCCCTCTACCCACCGGGTCTGTGAAAGCGATGGGAACGGGGTGATGACCGGTTGAGATCACCCCGACCTTTGCTGTTTGTACGTTGTTCGTCCGACTTGGTGACTTGTGAGCCTTTTGTTTCAACATCTTGGTCGCTGTCTTATTGTTGCTTTCTTTCTTTTGGAGGGGTGGCCAAGGCATCGGACAGCAAGCGAGCGAGAGATTCCGAGCGGAACTCGGCTTGGGCGGCGTGTTGCTTCTTGTTTTCTTCTTTGGACTGGCAGTGGGCATTCATTTGGTCTGGCTTGGCCTCGGTTTTTGGTTTGGCTTTTTTTTTTTTGGGTTAAGAAGCACGCATGATACAATGCCGTTTGCATTTCACTCCTTCCCGCGGCATGGGATTGATTGGAGAACGGGGAACAGGAACATACGGTACATACATTACAGCATTGTAATCCTGTATTCAGCAGCATATACCTCTCATGAGGGCTTTCGGAAATACCTTTTTATTCTGTCCTATCTCAATAGCGGTTTCCTGCACGGCGCGTTTGGTTAAGCTTGGGGCGGACCAGGTATAGGATCAGATGGAGGTATGGGTTGGGCATGGCATGGCATTTTCTCGGTGCCTTGTTGGTGTTGTAGTCTCTTATAAAGATCGACTGTGAATCAACCAACCTAGGCAAGAGGCTTGTTGCCTCACCAATATTGATCGTCATCTTGGGGTGAGCTGTGAACTGGTTTGGGAGATTAACGGCGAATGAAAAGGGAGTAGGCCATATGTTGGCACGATCCCCTATCGTGAAGGATAGGTGAGTTATGTGTAGTAGATCAAGTGTCGGGTACATACATGTCATTTCTCTCGATAATCACACTCGTATCAGCTGTCCATAGCTCACATCGCATCTACAAATCCTTTAGGACTAGATCGTAATATTTACATGGCAGAC
This sequence comes from Lasiosphaeria hispida, assembly GCA_033439745.1. Classification (NCBI taxonomy): domain Eukaryota; kingdom Fungi; phylum Ascomycota; class Sordariomycetes; order Sordariales; family Lasiosphaeriaceae; genus Lasiosphaeria; species Lasiosphaeria hispida. The sequence goes on from JAUIQD010000004.1 coordinate 4,333,552, forward strand.
CAAATTGATCGAAGTAAGGGATAGATCCTTGATCTACTCATGACTCGTAGTCGTGTGACTTAGTGGCGGGTATCATAAATCGTAGAGGACATGGTATGCCATCCTGAATTTAGGTAGTTAGGATTTTGTTTTGTTAGGATGGGGTAGAAATACAACCCACCTAAAATCCCACACTGCTGCGGGGATATCCTCATAGCATGGTCTTAATCAAGACCCCTCTAAGTGACGACTCAAGCAGGCAGGGTCGTCCAATGAGGTGGTGGGTCGGTGACGCCGACGATAGTTTTGCTAGAAGCGAATGCTGGCCGTGACTCATCTCATCCTGGGAAAGAGCGGCCCATGAGAAGCTCGTAGTAAGCTCTTTGCTCTGATTCAGAGCCGAGAGCCGGGTCAAAGTCCTGGTCATTTGGCTGGGCGATGGGCTCGGGGTTGGAGCCCATGGTGTAAAAGTCTGCTATGGTCTCATCAGGGGCGAAACCTAGAGATGCCAGAGTCTGGGAGGCGCGAGACGATCTGCTCAAGTGTCAGTATCCGGTGCTGCGATGCAGCTGGGCGGTGAGAGCGGAGTGCTTACGATTGGGCAGCATCTTTGGCCACGATATCGGAGAGGGAGGTCAAGCCCTGGAGTAGCGCTGCCTCTAAGGACGTTGGCGTTGTGGGCTCTGCAACCGTGAGACGTGAGACGTGGCCGAGGTGGATTGGTGACTGCAAGAGTCTCTTGGCAGGGGCTGGGCGGATGATGGCATTGTCATCGGCGCCGGGGTAGTCGTCATCGTCTACTTCTTGGGACGGGAGACCGTTGTCCCCTTGAACACTGCCTGCGGGGTTGTTGTGGCCGAAGAAGGCCTTGAAGACGGAGCTCTCCTGCCACCTGTTGATCAGCACTTCTTGCTGGCTGGCATCCTTGATGGAGGCGATGATGGCCTTGCCAGTGTTGCTGCGCAAGTGGCCCTCGATGAGAGCGTCTAGCCCGGGGATAGCGCCCAAGACAGCGCCCCAAGCGGCGGCACTCTCCTTGTACGTATTGAGAGCAGTCCGGTAGCCCTTTTGCGGGCCACGGCGCTTAGTTGGGCGCAGATAAAGACAGGGCTTGTTGTGCTTTTGGCACACGCTACACTTAGGTTTCCCGTTGTCACAGGGCTGGTGGTTGACATGGCAGAAATCACAGCTGCAAAATGGGGTCGTTAGGTTAGGGGCGACCACAAGCAAAAGAGTGATGGAGGGGAGTGAGAGATCACGAAGCACTTACGCCCGGGAAGCCTTCTTCCTCTTGCGGGGGTTCACTGGAGCCTCGCTTCCGGCATCAGCGCCAGCCTCGCTCACGGGGGCTAGGGGCTCAGCCACTGGCGCAGAGGCAGAGGCAGCAACGTCAGTATCTGCGTCGGCGCTGGCGTCCATTGCAGCTTGGGTAGCTTCGGAGGGCGACTGAGATTGGGATTGGGCGGGTTGGGGTTCGCTGCCATTCGCTGCCTTCACCGATTGGGGTTCTTGAGCGACAGAGGACTCCATGTCGAAGACAACCCCATATGTCCGGAACAACAATAGAGCAATATACGGGGAGGACAGACAAGGGTGCAACACCGGGGGCCAGAGAGCCGGGGCCGAGCACGACGGGTTGAAAGGGGGGTTCTCGACTGGGTGCCAGCGCTGCCCGCGAACTAAGTGGATTGGAGAAAATGCAGAGCCAAGCGCAGGGCGGCGAGCTAAAACCAACGACGCCCAGAGACTCCCCGCGGGGTCCCGCAGCGGGCTGCCTTCCGAGTGGCGCCTAATTCTTGGTCTTCTGGGTCCCTTCTCAATCTTCAACGCACTGCATGGAACTCAATGATTGGAGTCAATGGAAAAAATGACACCGAGTAATTCAGATAGCCATTGGTGGACTATTTTGGTGGTTCCAATGCGTTTCCTAATCTTTCCCATTGAAGAAGCCAGCGAATCTTGGCCATTTGGCATCATGTGAAAAATCGATTTGTACAGTTTTTTATGTGCAGGCTGACTGTTGCCCGTGAAAGCTGCAGTGTTGATTGCTGTTGGTTATACAAGGCCGTTACAAATCTCCAGCCAAGCAGTCAACCGAGTAGTGCCGTCAATATACTTACCTGACCGATATTGAGATGAAGCTGTTGGTAATGTTGAATAGAGGGAGACAGGATTCAGGGGATTGGTAACCTACTAAAGTTGGGGAAGCACCTCGACCAGCCCGACTGACAGGAGCTTGGGCCATATCACAGCGGGGAGGCTCCTGGGATGCACACTGAGATGTCCACAGTGATACCTACCGAGTTATAGCAGGGTCTACATTTTCCCGGCCTCCAATCCCGAACGATCTGCCGATGGAACATTGAAAGTCAGGAAACAAGACTCGCGTCGGCCATTCATCTGGGTCCTCGACGTCCCTTTACGTCCTGAACAATTGAAGAAAAAGCCCGTTCATATTCTGTCTCGCCGTCTTACTTGACTAGGACATGACGCTTCTGTTGCCAGATGCGTGCACCAGGTCAAGCCATTCGCAAACCGAGCAGCCCGTGATAAGGGATCGAGAACCAAAGTCTATGATAGCTTCGGAACCAGCATTCAAGCCACCCGCAGCCATGTCTGCACCCAAAAATGAGCGGGCCTTGAACCCAAACGCCTCGATTGTGCTCGTCGGCTGCCGTGGAGCTGGGAAGCGCACGCTTGGATTCATGGGCGCCCTGCATCTTCGTCGCCGTCTCGTCACCGAGGACCACTACTTTGAGAAAGTCACCGGCCTGTCCCGGGGCCAATTCATATCTCAGAATGGCAAGGAGGCCTTTGCGCGCCAGAACATTGACGTCTTCAAGCGCATGCTGGATAGCAACCGCACCGACTGCATCATCGAGTGCGGCATGAGTAGCTTCACCGAGGAGGCTCAGAATGCCCTCCGCGCTTACTCCCGAACCCACCCCATCGTCTATATCCACCGGGAGAGGGAGCAAATATCCCTTCTCCTGGATGCTGCTGATGCCGACCAGCTCCTGAAGGCCGACGAGAAACACAGAGGCTGCTCCAACCTTGAGTATTACAACCTCTTTGACTCGTCAAAACACACCTCGCTTCCCGCCTCGGGCGCCGGCACCCCTATGGATGGCAGACAAGCCGGGCCATCAAAGCTTCTCAGTGCTCGAGAAGACTTTACCAAATTTCTTGGTCTCATCACTGGCCGGGGCGCCACTCGTGCCTGGCTGGAAAGCCCCTTCTCCGTTGGCGCCATCCCTCCCGAGTTCAGGTCTTACTCATATGCCCTGAGACTTCGTCTGTCGTATCTCGTCGACATGGACCTCGAGTGGGAGGACTTGGAGGCGAGGGGAGACTGTGTCGAGCTGATTATCGACCACTGGCCAGACGATCTGCTAAATGTCGTCGCCAACCAGGTTGCGTTGATTAGGAGAAAGATGGGAGTTCCCATCATCTACCACGTCGAGGAAAACCCCCGCGGAGAGCGGCGGCGATCAGCCGCCGAGAAGGACTCGATGGACTCGGAGCTTTTGGAATTGGGCCTCCGTCTTGGTGTTGACTACGTCAGCCTAGACCTGCAGCGCGACGAGGCCTTTGTGGACCGCGTCCTTCGGCACAAGGGCCGCTCCAAGATCATTGGCAATTATTGGCATATGGGATTTGGTGCTGTGCCCTGGGTTGACGAACGACATGTAGAAAACTACCAGAGAGCCCAAGCTCTCGGTTGTGACATTGTTCGCATTGTTCGTTTCTGTACCGGCGACAGCACCGTCGAGGTCTGTGAGGAGTTTAAGAGAAGGGTTCAACAGACCCTCCCAGACCCCAAGCCTCCCCTTGTGGCCTACGACTTCTCCGTCCTTGGCGCCAGGACGCCTCTGCAGAGCAGGATCCTGAATCCGGTCAAGCATCCGGACATGGAGAACGAGAGAGACCATCTGGCAACCGTCTGCACATGTACCACCTCCTTCGAGGATTTGTTTCGCCAGTTCCTGCTCGATCCCCTTCAATTTTATGTCCTCGGCTCCAATGTCTCCTACTCACTGTCGCCCGCGATGCAAAGTGCAGCCTACGACTTCTCAGGGATGCCGCACACCTTCCAAGCCATCACTTGCTCGACGCTGGACAGCCTAAACCAAATCTGCATCAGTGACTCTTTCGGGGGAGGTTGTCTTACTGCACCGTTTAAGGTTGCCATCATGCCGCATTTGAAAGTCATGAGTCACCACGCCACCGCCATTGGAGCAGTCAATGTCCTGCTGCCGCTCAGAGGTCAGACCAATGCTATTCTTGATCACGCCAACTCTCGGAACAAGTCCGGGCGTGCTCGAGATTTCTTCGGTGACAACACGGATTGGAGCGCTATATTGACTTGTCTTCGCCGGGCGATCAGCCCCCGAAACTATGTCCAGCCGTCTAGGACCACGGGGCTTGTTGTGGGTGCCGGAGGAATGGCCAGGGCTGCCATCTACGCCTTGATTCAGTTAGGATGCCGCAATATATTTATCCATAATCGGACAGCTCGCAATGCGGTTGAGGTTGCCAGCCACTTCAACCAATGGGCTGCTGCCCAAGGCATTACCACCAGCTCCAAGGGAAACGGTCCTCCAACCGAGATATGCCGCGTGTTGCCATCGCTGTTGGATCCATGGCCGCCCGGCTATCAGCTACCTACTATGGTGATATCGTGTGTCCCGGCCACAAGCGTGGACGGAAACCCGCCAGCAGACTTCGAGATGCCCTTCGATTGGCTGCGGAGCCCAACTGGTGGTGTCGTTGTAGAGGTGCGTTTCAAAGTCCTTCACCCTTGTCCTAGCTGCATGTCAGCAAAAGAAATCACACCCTGAATACTTTTATGATGCATCTACTAACCGCATTCTTTGTTTCGATAGCTGGCGTATGAACCATTGGTCACGCCTTTAGTCGCTCAAATGCAGATCTTCCGAGAGAATGTCTCCCCGTCTTGGGTGATAGTTGACGGCTTGGAGGTTGTTGGTGAGATGGCTATTGAGGCCTTTGAGCTTATGACCGGCCGCATGGCACCGAAGAAGCTGATGAAGGATGTTGGAAGAAGGACCTGGGAGCACCAGCAACAGGGACAGCAGCAGCAGCGAGTCTTGTCTTACTCCTCGAGCGATATTGTGCAGTAACCGGCCTTCGGTGGGCTCCTCTGCTGCACCTCCACCTCTCACGGCTCCGTGGTGTCCCTCCCGGCCCCGCGCCCCTCCCAGCTCCGTGCCGCTCCGGCTTCTGCGTGGCCAGAGCTCGGGTCTCCACGTTGACTGTGACCCGCTGGCCGGTCCATCTTCAACGACCCAAGGCGGGTGCGGGCCTGGAAAACAACCGCGTGCTCCTTTCCGCAAGCGGCATGTTTTAAAGTCGAAGACCCACGTCTCCCACCTGGTCTACACACACCTCGTGTTCTCCTTCCTACTCTTTGGAAAGTTCTCCCACATTCCTCACGACCAACCACCAAGGCCCTTTCGGTTACCATAAAAGCCCTCTCCGGATCTACTACACGTGTCGTGTTCTTTTTCTCAACACCGCCATCAGCTATCATGGAAACCGTCGGAGCCACGACCCCAAGGCCTCGCGCAGCAGAATCACAGCCCCCCCGACGCCGACGTCAGCCATCGGCTAGTTCCAACGAGGGCGACGACTGCAGCGATCTCCGAAGGCTCTCGAGTTGCCCCCAACGCCAGGATGCTTGAAAGCTTGAAAGCCCGTGGCTACGTCGGGCTACCTGTAAGACGTCAGGCTATTTCTACTATATGATCATCAGCTAACCATGAAAAGGGCCAGGACCATTCTTATTTCTTGTATCTCCCTGCTGAAATTCGCTTCAATATTTACAAGCTTGCCTATACAGTCGAGAAGAGGGTTCCGTCTCCTAACAACAACCGATGGAATGCTTACGTTGCGAAGCACCAGGCACAGTTGGATTTTCTCCGCAATCAACTGGACCAGATCTCGACGTTGGCTGCGGTTTGCCGAGGGATGAGGGCTGATGTGTATGGTGAATTCTTTCACCATACCGTCTTCAGCATCTCCACACTGAAGTTCAGCCGCCGTCCACATCTGGACCGTGCTCCACCTGCCGCCTCGGACCCTCTGTGCTGGATGAGGGGTAGCTCGCTGTTGACTGCCCAGCTTCGCCACATCAACTGGACGTGGACTGGGGAGCACGGCAAGAGAGACCAGGAACCAGTCCTGAACTGGATGCTGAGTCTGGAGGGCCTGTGCACCCTCAACATTGCCATCAAGGACCCGGAAATATACCGCCGGACCCTCCCGTCGGGTCGCCGCCATGCTCAGTTCACAGTATGTCCACCATCGGAGAGGGCTTTCTTCACAGCCGAACATGCCTGCTAACAATACTTTTACAGGGCGAGGGCAAGATCAGCATGGCCAAAGTTAACAACGCTAGCTTGATTTCCCAGTTCCGGGGACTGGACAGTCTGTCGTTCGAACTCTGGTTCGACGACCAGAACGTCGCCCGTTAGGAGCGGGCTCCCTGGTTCAGGCAATTCAAGCGGGATGTTGTGGCCTTAGCCAGATCGCCCAAGGAGCCGGCTGGCAGTGATGTCAGAGGCGAGCCAATGCAGGTCATCTCGACGGCTTAAGCCTCGAGATGGCTGGCTTGGCTGAGCCTGAGGATGGGGGGGTAGAAGGCATATACCGGAGAGAAGAGGCCTGGAGATGGAGGTTCCGTCGGGAGTTGTAGCTTTCGCCTCAACTCCTTGGCCGGCTGCCTGGAGGTCTTGCTGTTTTTTGGGGGGTTTTTTTTGGGTGTTTGTGTGTTTTGCATTGTAGTGATTAAGAGCAGGGGCCCGTTGGGCCCTTTATTTCTATCAATCATGCGCCTGTCATTGTGGCAACCCTCCCTCACATTGACCCGTCATTTTGCTTTGACAACGTGAGACCAATCCCCAAAATACTGAGGCATTAATCTGATTTGGTCAAAGAGTTTGATGGGATAAGAATGGAATCAATCGTGGTCGAAGTTTAGACGAAGTCGGACAACGGCAGATGTTGCCGAATTATAGCTGAACATTGTAGAGCTCGGCTTCTCTCGCCGACGTAGGACTATGTTTCTGCCGCAGCCAAAGTATAGCGGCAGTGTAACTGTCTTCCGCGTCGGGTGGGTCGAGCTGGTCCTGGAGCGAGCCCCGGCACAAATGACACATCCTATCTCCTGGAACATCGCTATGCAATGTCCTCAAGAGCTCGTCTCTTTCGGATTTGTGCTCGGGGCCGCAGAAGGAGGACTTGCCGGTTTCAATTCCGAATACCGGCACAGCCTGCGTCGAATCTTGTGAGGTATATTCCAAGGCATGCCCATGTTGCTCGCTTGTCAAGCCTGAGGTGTTGGCCATAGTGTAAGACACGATGTTAGATATGTGTCAGAAGAGCGGAGCAAGCGGGGAGTCCCGAGGTGAGGAATGACGGGACGCTTGTCTGAAGTATTCTCCAGCAGCGAGCACATGCCTTTGGCGTGCTGCAGATCGTCAGATCTGGCATGGAAGATGATGTTGCCCGTCATTTGCTCGCAGTGGCAGACCACGGCATCAGCGGAAAACACCAACACCCAGCTAGAATATTCACCCATAAAACTCGAATCCACACTGGGCTTGGATGCAATTGTCCGTGATTAGTAGGGCACAGCGGAAGGATTCACTTGGTCTCTCTTTCCGCTTCTTGCAAATGCGCTCTTATCATTGCTGGGGGTCTTTCCTTCCCAATCGTAGGTAGGTATCTAGTGCTAAACGCACCCCTTCAGTCATCCCTCTTAAATTGGAAACCGTCCCCCTTCAAGCCCACCTTGACACACAAAATGAAACCTTCGGCTTTCCTGGTATATCCTCCCCTTCATTTCTATAGGTACCAAAATACTCATCCTAACCCCCTACCGAAACCCACTCAACCACGCCGTCGCCCGATCCAGCGAATTCTTCGCCCACACCAAATCCCAATTCACCGCCTGCAAACTCATCAGCTCCCCGGCGTTGAGCGCCGTGTGCTCCCGCCCTTCCCGCTGCGCGCCCCACACATAGTTGCACAGATCCATCAGACAGGCGTGGGTCAGCGCCGTGACGCCGTGCGCGGGCGCCATCAACTCTCGCCCGCCCCAGTGCTTAACCAGCTCGGCGAGCTCGGGCGTGAAGTCCCAGTGGCCGTCGGGGTGCTGGATGGAGCAGAGGCGCGACATGACGTCGATGCGGTTGTTGACGGGGTCGTAGTAGGGCTGGGCGGGCTGGCGCTGCTGCTGGACGGCCTGGAGCGGGGGCGTGGGCTGCGTGAGCTGGATGGAGGAGACGGAACGGACGTGTTGGACGGATTGGAGAGGGTAGATTGGTTGGATGGGCTGCGCTGGCTGCGGTGGCTGCACGCGCTGTACGGGCTGGACTGGCTGGATGGGTTGGGTGGGTTGCTGTTGCTGGAGGGTTTGTGTTTGTTGGAGCAAGGGGGGCGTCGGCGCGGAGAGGGGGGACACGGTCGTGGACGGTGTGGTGTTCTTGTACTCGGTGAGAGGGGGAGTGGGCGACGTCATGACGCCGCCGGGTACCGGGGAGACATGGCCTTGCGGGGTCACAAAGGTATTGTATGGCTGTCCGATAGTACCGCTGAGTTGTGGTTTGGACTTGCTAGTCTTCTTTGCGAGTATTAGCTACCGTGTAGGTTCGGAAATAGTTCAGTGGGCTACACACGGGAACCGGCGAGTAGACCGGAGTCGAGATGAATGTGCTCGCCCGGTGGTTGGGCCGACTTGTCTGATGGATGGCGCTCACGAGGAAGAGGCCCAGCATCACGAAGTCAATCAACCTGGAGACGCGTGTCAGCATATCGGCTCTCCCGCCGCCCCTCGGGCTCTTCCATGAAGTCCTTACACATTCAGGCCAGCCGTTGCAATGCCAACCTTGCTCCATGTTGCGAAAAGGGGCAGCTCTGTTGTTTCTCTGTATCGAGTGGTGGACGGCGACCTGAGGACAAGGTCCAGCTCTCTAGCAAAGTAGTAGAGCACACCGCACCAGAGACCAGCGCAGGCAATGAGCCATACGGGTATGATATACAGATGGTAGGATCTTGGCTTGCGGGCGGTGGCGAAGAGGTATATGCCCAAGAAGAAGTGTACCCCAGCCTAGGGATAGTAAGCAAAATGCCTATGCCTTCGATGCCAATGGTGGGAATGGCGTACTGCTACAACAGCAAGGATAAAAGGTATACTCCCAACCCCGTAGAGATAGACAGTTGCGTAGATTACGACAGCAGCCACAAAACCTTGAGCAGGGAGCAGCCAGCTAAAGGCGTGCGGAACCATCAAGACGGGCGGCCCCATCGTTATAGCAGCGACAATGTCGCACGCGAAAATCGCTTAGGTGTGGGCGCTGAGGCTCATTCAGCGAGGATATCGCGAGTCACGCACTCGGCTTCTCCAGCACAATACGGGTTGCAAGTTTACATGGCGAACAGAGAGGGAAAAGAGGCTCGGGGGACGCCAGAGGTAAGGCTCTGGTTCACATCCCATGCCACTCGATTTTTGGCCTCCACGATGAGCTGTACCTAATCAGTGCGCAACAGTCCGTAATGCAGCCACCTCAGAGGTGGGGGGGTGTTGTGATAGGGCAACACAAATGCCCAGAGCGCCACCAGAGTTCCCGCAGGTGCTTCTTCACACAGAAGCACACAAAGGTTCGGGACACGGCAAGAGGCGGGAGCAGGAGCGAAGACAGAAGACGCGGGCCTGTCTAGGCTACAAGAGAAGTTCCTCCTGTGTCCTGACCCGACCCGACACTACATAGCCATCCAATGTGTGTTTTCGTCTTGCGAGGGCGAGAAAGCATCGCGGCGAGGCAGCTGCCAGTGGCTGCAAAAGCACGAGACAGCCGTATGGGGTCACGGCGGTGTAACACAACGCCGGAGCTGGGCCTGAACGATCGGCACTCGATCAAGTGGACAGTTGACAGCAGAGAGCGGACGGCGGACAGCACTGTCAAGTTGTCCGTGTGTGGTTGGGGAAGGCTGGAAGGAAGGAACGAGCTGGAGGAGTGGAAGTGGCCTTGACCTCTTTTTACGATTGAGGTAAATTCGCCAAGCCGAGTCACCTCAGAAGTCAGACTTCAATCTGGGTCCAATTTCCTATCGTGGGGGCGCCACCAACGTGGGACAAGAAGCCGTTTCCCTTGCCAGGTTTGCGTATCATTTATCTGATAAAGTGCGTTTCCGCACCCCGGATTCTGGATTGTCGTCGTCATCGGCGGCCTCGCAGACACGGAAGAATCGACATGATTGAGTTTTAGAGCGTTCGCCGACCGATCAGGGCAACACATGGCGACAGCGAGTCCACCGCAGCTACTGCTGCACATCGCATCAAGCATTCATCCGATTGGCGTAAGCTCGGCATAACCAACCACGCTTTTTCCCTTTTCGCTACTCTGCAAGACAGGCCCTCAGGCAGCGCTCAGGCAGATGCTTCAGATCCAATCCATCAACAGACCCCGGCTCTTTCCTTTGCTGCGCCACGCAAGGTTCCGCGTGCTAGCCTTTTATCTCTTTGAAAGACAGGCAGAATGCCTCGTCTTTCCCCCTCGCTCAGCCCTGCAAAATAGCTTCCTGGAAGATTCCCCGCCATGAGGCGCTTGAGACGACGCGTACCTTGAATCCCACGCAATTGCACTTCAGTCCCAGGTTGGAACTGCTTGGCATTTAAGTATCCCGGAGCCGCTGATCTCATCAACCCTGTAAACTCGGACTCAGAATCCTTCTGCTGAAGGAGCCAGATTGTTTGTCTGGCTTCATGTTCTCTCTTTCAGTTCAATCTCAACTTCCCTTTTAAACGAGAGCAGCCAGTCGGCACAGTTCAAAATGGCTACGTCTGCATCCGAAGTGGTGGCAGAAAAGACGCGACTGCAACAGCATTATGAGGCGCAACAGCAGCAAGGCCTGTCCTCACCGACCAGTCCCTCCGGGAGCAACTTCATTCCTTTTGTCGTGGAGGACGACTTTCCTGAAGTTGGAGAGCCATCCCACTCATCGGACCGAGGGCCCACCCCACCGCCGTATTCTGGCCCTTCTACAAGCAACCAGGGCACGGCTCCGAGGTCGCCGCCACCAAAAGGCCCGCAAAAATATCCAGGCCTTCCAACCTTGGACTACCGGCTCTACTCGCCGCCCTTGTTTGAGCTATCGTCCGACACGACGACAATCAAGTCGTCGGCACCCTACCTCTCAGCCAATGTCACAGCCCTGGTAGACCTCATTCGCGCGCAATCAACGGTGCCGCCCAAGCCCCAAATCCACATTGTGGGCAAGCGAGGGCACCGCGTTGACTTCTCTATCAAGCTCAACCTCATGAGCCTACTCGTACCCGAGGACCCACGCCAGCGCATGGACTACATTGTCTGTGTTGGTGAAGGTGAAATGGCTTTGCGTGGTGGCAACAAGCCTAGCTTGGAGCCGCATGTGGGCGATGGTGGGCTAGAGGAGTGGGTGCGGCGCTTCGTTGAAGACCCGGGGGCGGTCAAGTCGTTCCTGCTGGAGCGCGTCGTTGCCAATCTCAACGTCAACTGGATCGAGGGGCAAATTCGCAGCATGATTGCTTCGACAGATTACAAGGGCGTCGTCACGGTCTCATTTCCCGTGACGCATGCCAAAGTGATTGTGCATAGCCCCGACCGGGTCAACAAGTTCTTCACAAGCGTGACGACGCTCTTTTCTGGCAAGAAAAAGTACGAGGTCGTCAAGGCCGTTTGGCCTTTTGCGACGCACAACAGCGGCGAGCAGGACAGGCGGTGCATTGTGCAGAGTGAGGAGACGTGGTGGAAAGAGTGGCGTGATTCGATCAAATACGGTATGCGACTGTCCAAACCCTGGGGACTCTGCCATGAGAAGACAAGTGCTGACTGCCAAATTATAGCGATTGCAACAAAACGCCAGGGCTGGGTCACAAACGAAGACAAGCTTGAGGCCATCATGGAGGGCCGCGGCAAGCAACTGGCTGTTATTGACTGGGGCCCCGAACACTAATGTAGATATTTTTCAAGTTATACGTAATGATGGGTAAGGTATCAATGTATTTTCTGCTTGTGGTACCTTTATAATGATCATTCGATACAAACGTAGTAAATCAGAAGACTCATGTTTACACTCCCGGCGGACCCCTTTCGGATCACAATGCGGCCTCCCAGTGCCGGATCCAGCGCAGCGGCTCCGGTACTTAACGGTGGGGCCTCCGGTAAGCACGTACGTTCCATGCATTATTGATGTCGATCAACTTCAAGATGACAAAAGCGAGGAGTCAGATATCCCCGCATCATATGATTACAGACATCTCCAGTTTCATCTCTCCAGGGCTTGTGAGCAAGTAAATGGAGAAGTGAGTCACCCCGCGCCTTTAGCTCAGGGCAGATTAGCTGCCCGAAGACTCAGCCCCAGCCGCTTTATCTCGTGTGAGTGCATTTGTACCCCTGACGCAGCAATTGACGGATTTCATATGAAAGGAGTTTATCTCACAGCATCAACCCGAATAGCATTGTTCAACACATCATACTCTTTGAGTATCGTCTCCCTGCCAAGCCCAGCTTGCATTACCCCCCTAATCGGGAACCCCAGCTCACCCCCCAAAACTCAAACACCAAACAACCATACGTCCACAACTATCATGGCGACCCCTGAGCCCCCTTCACTCGCCTCCGCCGAAAGCGCGATACCAACAACCTCATACGACACGGCCCTCTGCATCATCCCCCCGCGCTCCCTCTGGCCCGCCATTGACAGCCTGAGGTCCCTCTACGACAAAGCCTACGAAAAATGGCCCCCCCACGTCAACCTCATCTACCCCTTTGTCCCGGCCGACCTCCTCCCCGCCGCCGCCGAGCACATCCAGACGGCCCTCTCGCGCCGGGGTGGCGAGCGTCTCGCTCTCAGTCTTGACGTCCCGGGGGTGTTTGCGCGCAAACGTGATAATACGATATATCTCCACGACGCCGACAAGGCCCGCGCGGCGAGGGTACGGGAGCTGCGGACTGATGTCTTGAGGGCCCTGGGGGGGAGGGCTGGGCAGGGGTATCAGATGCATATGACGGTGGCGCAGAGCGAGGACAGTGCTTCGTCGGCGCATCGGTTCCTGCTGGACAAGGTCGGCCGGGTGCCGGCGGTGAGGTGGGAGTTGGAGAGGGTGTGTTTGCTGGTTCGGGAGCGCGTGCAGCGCGAGGGCGGACCGACGAGTGTCATGAAGGTCTGGGGGACGGTTAGGTTGGATGGGGAGCTAGAGAGGGTGGAGAGCCCGGTGGGGTTTTATGAGACGGGGGAGGGTGAGGAGGTTGGGAAGGATCAGGTTCTGACGAGTCTGCCGCGTTATTTCGAGGAGGAGATGGGGACGTGGGTTCCGTATAAGAGTACGGAACTGGGGGATGCAGGGGATGAGGTGCCGGAAAGGCTGGCTGTCGCGAGCTACAACGTCCTCGCTGAGTTCGAATGGCCCCCTTCCCAGGCGCGATATCCCCTGCTGCTGAAGACCATCCTCTCCGAGAGCGCATCGGCAGATATCCTGGTGCTTCAGGAAGTAACCGACGACTTCCTCTCCTTCCTCCTATCCGACGCCGACATCCGCGACAAATTCCCCTTTACCTCCCACGGGTCCCCCTCCCAACCCGACACCCCACCACTCCCAAGCTTCCTCAACACCCTCATCCTCAGCAAGCACGCCTTCGGCTGGGACTACGTCTCCTTCCGGCGCAAGCACAAGGGCGCGCTCGTCGCCCACTTCAGAGACGCGGGCACCCTGACCCCCCTGATCCTGGCCGCCGTCCACCTCACGCGCGGCCTGACCGACGGCGCCGTCGCCGCCAAAAAGACCGACGTCCAGCGCCTGCTCAAGTACCTCGCCTCCACCTACCCGAACCACCCGCTGGTAGTTGCCGGCGACTTCAACATGGCGACGTCGTCGTACACGATCGACGCCGCGCTGGCTAAGAAGGCCATCTCGCCGCTGTCGGCGGGCCATCTGGCGTCCATCGATAGGCTGCTGGCTGAGGCGGGGCTGGAGGATGCATGGACGGCCACGAGGGACGAGGGTGGCGAGCGTGAGGAGGGGCTGCATCCTGGCGAGCAGGGCGCGACGTATGATCCGACGGTAAACGAGGTGGCGGCGGAGATTGTGGGGAGTGGGTATGGGATGCGGCCGCAGAGGTATGATCGGATTCTAGTGAGGGGCGAGGGAGTTTTGGAGGTGGAAGGGTTCAATAAGTTTGGAGATGTCAAGGAGATGGTTGGGGGGGAGGCGAGCTACGCGAGTGACCACTGGGGTGTGAGGTGTGTCATGAAGGTGGGGGGGGAGGGTGAGGTCGAGGAGCCTGTTTCCGAAGAGATCAGCAATCTTGTTGTTCCTGTCGAGCTGATGAAGGCACCTGCAGGCTTGGATGCCCCCGGGGGCGTTCAGGAGTGTCTGGCCGAGCTCGGCATTTTCCCGAGCGAGGAGGACGCCGCAATGAGGAAGGCGGCGTTCGATCTCCTGAAGAGTGTCATTCTCGATTCTCCTCCGGCTGGGGAAACTGTCGCCGAGGCTCCAGGGGTCACAAGCAGGTCACAACCGGCCGTGGTTGTTGTACCCGTCGGATCCTATGCCCTCGGCGTCTGGACGGCAGCATCGGATATCGATGTCCTCTGCATCGGGCCCTTCAGCTCCAACACCTTCTTTGCTCTCGCCACTCAGCGATTGCGGAAAGCCAGCGCCCAAGGGGTCAAGATCTTGCGCAGGGTTAAGGCTCATACCGGTACCATGCTTGAGCTAGAGATCCTCGACATTAAGATGGACCTCCAGTACTGCCCCGCCGGTGGCATCGCCCAACAGTGGCCACAAGTTCTCAAGACGCCCCCCTCGGACCCGACCTGGTCACTGTCCGCTCAGACCCTCTCCAAGCTCAAAGCCGCCCGCGACCTCGACTATCTACGGCGCTCCGTCCCGGATCTTGCCACATTCCGCCTCGCCCATCGGTTCATCAAGACTTGGGCCAAGTCCCGCGGCATCTACTCCGCCCGCTTCGGCTACCTCGGCAGCATCCAAATCTCCCTCCTCCTTGCCCGCGTGCACAAGCTCCTTGCCCACACCAACCCCACTCCGATCCCCCTCCCATCCCTCCTCACCACCTTCTTCACCCATTACGCCACCTTCCCCTGGGCCACCCACCTCGCCTTCGACCCCCTCTTCCACAAACACCGCCTCCCCTACACACGCACCGCCCGCGAGCCCCTCGCCATCCTCGGCTACTTCCCGCCCGCCCTCAACACCTCCCACGCCGCCTCCCTCCCGTCAACCCACACCATCGCGCGCGAATTCCGCCACGCCGCCACGACCCTCACCACCACCACCACCACCACCACCAGCACATGGACCGCCTTTCTCCGCGGCCACGGCGCTCCCGACTTCCTCTCCGCCTACAAGTCCTACGCCAAACTCTCCATCCAATACTGGGGCCTCTCCCTGGCCAAGGGGTCCGCCCTCATCGGCTGGCTCGAGAGCCGCTGCGTCATGCTCCTCGTCGACCTGGCGCGGCGCGCGCCAGGCCTCAACTTCCGCATCTGGCCGGCGCGGTTCGTCGACGCCGCCGGGGAGGAGGACGAGGAGGACGGCGATGGCGAGGGGGGGCGGGATTACCGCGGGTGTTATCTGGTTGGGTTGGATAAGTTGGATCCGGGAATGGGTAAAGAAGAGCTGAAGGTCGCGCTGGGGGGTTTGCAGACGGCGCTGCGCAGGTTTGAGGAGCAGATGAGGGGGGACGAGAGGTACTTTGATGCTAAAAGTTGTTGGCTGAGTGCCGAGGTGGTGAATGTGAGGGAGCTGGGGGTGCTGGAGGTGGATGCCAGGGAGTGGGGGGAGTACACGCCTGGGGAAGAGGAGGAGGAAGAGGAGGAGGGGGAGGAGGAGGAGGAGCTGGCTGAGTTGGGGGCTCTGGGGGCTTCCTCGGGAAGGAAGAAGAAGGGGAAGAAGGGGAAGGAGGAAACGCCCGCTCCTCCGAAGCTGGAGACAGGCAAGAAATTCCGCACCGCCGCCGATGTCATGAACCGTATCCGGTGGGATCCGAGACTCGATAGTGGGGATTTCTTAGTTGGATATGAGGATCGCTTCGTTGGAGCCATGGAGAAGGCGCTGGATGCGTGGAAGAGCGAGCAGACCGACGAGGAGTTTATTCCTCAGCACCGTATCCTGCATTTCAAGAGGAAGAGTGACGGTGAGGTGCTGTGGGAGAGGAGCACGAGGAAGGATGCTATTTTTGGCAGTGGTCTTTGATGTTGTTTGATAGGAAGGGTGTGTTGAGTCTATTATAACATGCTCTACACTTGTTAGACTGTGTATCTACAACGGGTATCCCGACTTGGAAACCACCACTTCGTAAATTGCAATATGGGTATCAATCCTGTCGCCAGTCCATGCAGTCCTCCTAATCTTGCTCTTCATCATCCATTCGGTTCATCTTCCGTCCTTCCAACGCCGCGTGCGCTTCTATTTCCCATTTGGCCGCAGCAGCGCCAACAGCCTCCCTCCAACCGCCTTTGCCAACCGAAGTAGTACACAAAAAGTCGTCAATGGGCTGTCTTTTCCTCTGTGGCGGAACCCCCGATACACCGGGTGTTGCCAGCTCCACGGCAGGTGTCCTATCCAGTAACTTCCAAAGCCGCTCCTCCTCGTGGTAGGTTGCTCTAGCATCCACCAAGTCGGCATACGCTTCTTCTGCCTGCAGCGCCCTAATGCGCTTTTTAACCGCAGTCTTCGTTCTAGTCGACTTTGAATAGTCAAGCGCAGTGAAAACAAACAGTTCGTCTGCCTCCCGCTGAACGTCGTCCTGAGCGCCGTCCTTGGCCATCTTGTCTCCGCTGCGAGATGTTGCACCGCCGTCTTCAATATCGGTGACAGTCGAGGATGCGTCAGACATTCCCGCATCCTCATCCTCCGAAGATGTTTCGCTGTCCAAACCTACACCGGGCATATCGTGGTTGCCCACCTCCCCCAGAACCTTCTCCACGTCGTCGTATGACACAACTTCTACTTCTTCTTCCTTGTAATTGACGCTTCCATCCCAGTCTTCATCGTTGAGTACTTCCAACTTCAGCCGCCTAGCAGCCTTGGCCCAAAATTTATGGCTGTTGGTTGAAAGTCCGAGGGATAGTACGGCGGTTTCGACGTCTTTGCGCCAGACAATGCTCTGTACTTTCGAGTTCGAGGACTTCATTGCGCGGATACGACTCTCGCTTTCGTAGATGGACGCGCTGACTATCCGTCTCGTCAGGGAGGCGACAATCGAGTAGAAATCTTCAAGCGCTGTCGCCCTTATGGCGGGTTCGTCATCCGAGACGCCCATCCAGTTGTATTCCGCGACAGAGGAGTTCATGAACACGTGCTCAGACAACTCCAACCACCTGCCGACCCTAAAAATTTCCACAGATTTGAGTTGCGGGGGCGCGTCCTGCTCAATCTCGTCATGATTAGACGGAGCGATCAGCCAGTTCTGTTCTCCCCACCGCTTCTTCTCGATAGCCTTCTCGTGGGCCTCCTGTTTAACTGAGAGGGCATCAGCTGCTTTCTCCATGGCATTGCAGCACTCTTGGCTCAGTTCTATGGCTGCAGGAACGTCTGCCAGCATCACGGATTTGAGCCCGCCGGCCTGTCGCCTTGTCGCTGTAGCAGTATCTGCGAGAAGCCGCAGGTACTGTGCTACTTCTAGCTCGCCCTTGGTCCCGATCCTGGCGGCGATACCCGCGTAGTCGTCCGGCCCGAGCCGTGAAAGGGCCTCAAAGAAAATAGCCTTCTCCGCGGTGGTCCAAGACGTGAGGCCAATTCGAGAATTGGGTAGATTAGGAAGATCGAACCCGTTGTGGGGCACGAACCACGCGCTTGCGTCCTGGATATCCGTATTCAACAGATCTAGGTACCCAAAATTGAAGAAGCCCCTGATACGCTTGAATGGGCGCCCTGGTTCTGCAGTCGTGGAAGACTGGAAAGGACGTTTCAGCGGGGACGAGCGATGCGAGACTGGTGATACTGAATAGGGTTTTAATGACCCCCGTTCTGCTTGTTTGTCCTTGTCTTCGGACCTGTGGGTCTCGTCAGCTTCATCTTCCGATGGAGGGCTGTACTCGCTGCCAACTGAAGGGGCATCGTGGTGGCGAATAGGTATTTCGTATGTGAGCAGGTCATCGTGAAATTCATCTTCATCTTCATCCGAATCGGTCTTTGTGATGGGACCTAGCATTTGCGCATCGGACCTGGAGTTTGCTGGCATGACCTGGCGGGAGGGGCCACTCCCATCGCCAGGGCTACTTGAGCGGCCGTTCAAATCCATAGTCAAGGATGGATTTTTTGCCTGCAGGGAAACTTGTCTTGGGGTGCTGGAGCTGGGTTTGGTTGGCGTTGATAGGACATGGCGCATGGCAGGCTTCAAGTCATCGACGGGCGACGAGCATAACTCGTAGTTTCTGAACGCCCTGCACCGGTAAGTGGAGAGTTGTTGACGCGGGTACGGGCCCTTATGAATAACCTCCAGGTGTGTTCACTGCCCGGTCACGGTTGAGTTCTCACTCCCCGACTGGGAATTTGCACTGTGCATACCCACTGTTTAGGGAAGGTCGACCCTGAAGCAGACCCAATCATGCACCACCCCGTTTTCTGCAGGCATCGACCCCTGTAGCTTGGCGGCGCCGCGCTGGCAACGTCAGACGGGGGTCTTGGAGCGTTTCTTTCCTCGCGTCTCACCACACCAACGCCATTTCACCACACCAGACAACGAGAAGGAGCACGTAAACCCATCTTGGAGAAATGGCGCAGCGGACTCGGACATCATGAATAGGCTTGTGTCAAATGGCACCCTGCGGTTGGGGGAGCTTCCACCAGACCTGATATCAACTCTTAGCCTTGCGTATCGAAGGCCGTTTTCAAGCGCAGCAACTCGTTGGTCAACCGAGAGCACCACCCCCCAACGCATTCTCCTGCGCAGCTACCAGGAAGAATGCATCCAGTCAGTTTTGACGTCGTTTGATAAGGGCCACAAGCGACTCGGAATTTCGTTGGCCACCGGCAGCGGCAAGACCGTCATCTTCACCCAGCTCATAGACCGCGTCAAGCCCCTTTCCGACATCGCAACCCAGACCCTCATCCTGGCCCACAGGAGGGAGCTGGTTGAACAGGCCGCCCGCCACTGTACACTCCAATACCCCGACAAGACCATCGAGCTTGAACTGGGCAAGCTGTCTGCCTCTGGGGCGGCTGATATCACGATTGCCAGTCTCCAAAGCATCACATCACAGGACCGCCTTCTCAAGTTTGACCCCACTAGGTTTAAGCTTGTTCTCGTCGACGAAGCTCACCACATCGTTGCCCCTGGCTACCTGAGGATCCTGCGCCATATGGGTCTGGGGACTAAGCAGCCAAATTCGCCCCATCTAGTCGGCGTGTCGGCCACATTCTCCCGCTCTGACGGCGTCAGGCTTGGCGCAGCCATTGATGAGATTGTGTACCACAAGGACTATCTTGACATGATCAAGGATGAGTGGCTCTCTGATGTTGTCTTTACCACTGTCGAGTCAACCGCCGACATGTCTGCTGTTAAGAAAATGGGACGAGGGGGCAGCGGAGAGTTTGAGACCGCGTCCCTGTCCCGCGCCGTCAACACGGACGAGGTCAACGATATCGCCATCCGCGCGTGGTTTGCCAAAGCTACGGGAAGGGATTCGACGCTGGTCTTTTGCGTTGACCTCGACCACGTGGCTGCCCTCACCCAGCGATTCCGCCACTACGGTGTCGATGCCCGGTTTGTGACTGGTGACACCCCTACCCGGGAGAGATCCGAGCGGCTTGAGGCCTTCAAGAAGGGCAAATTCCCTGTCTTGGTCAACTGCGGTGTCTACACCGAGGGCACCGATATCCCAAACATCGACTGTATTCTCCTGGCAAGGCCGACTCGGTCTCGCAACCTCCTGATCCAGATGATTGGCCGGGGAATGAGGCTGTTTCCGGGGAAGACGAACTGCCACGTAATCGACATGGTATCCAGTCTAGAAACCGGCATTGTTTCGACTCCTACGCTCTTTGGGCTGGACCCCGACGAGCTGGTCAGCGAGGCGGACCCAGAGAAAATGGAGAAGCTGCGGGACCGAAGGGAGGCTGAAAAGGCAAGAAATGAGAAGATTAGACAGGGTATCATCAGCCCCGAGACAACAGGACGCAGCTACAACGTAACCTTCACCGAGTATGATTCGGTCTTCGATCTGATATCCGACACATCTGGCGAACGTCACATACGCTCCATTAGTAAATTCGCCTGGGTTCAAGTTACTGAAGGTCGCTACGTCCTCAGCGGCCCTACGGGCACATTTTTAAAGCTAGAGAAGGTCAACAACGCTGAAAAATTAGGCGGGCCTGGATTCATAGCATGGGAGGTGCGGGCGTTGCCGGCGGGGGTTGCGAAATCACCCTATGCCGCCCCCCGTGAGCTTCTAACTGCAGAAACATTTGTGGATGCAGTGCACGGCTGCGATAACTATGCAAAAGAGATATTCCCCTTTGGCCTAATAACGAGGCGGGCGTCGTGGCGAGATGGGCCACCAACAGAAGGCCAGCTAACGTTCCTGAACAGATTGAGGGGCAATAGCGACAAGCTTCAGGCTGAAGATATTACAAAAGGTAAAGCTGCCGACATGATCACGAAGTTAAAGCATGGCGCTCGTGGGCGATTTGCCAGCTTGGAAGCAAGCAAGAAGCGGAGGAATAAATCGATCATTGCCATGGAACTGGAGCAATCGCGGCGGACGGGGGATGCTATCGAGGTCGGCCCTGTCCTGTCTTGAAATGACACTCAAGAGCCATGTTGGGTGGGGGGGGGATTTGTGGTAGAATGGAGTCACTGGAAAACTGGCAGGCGCGAGCTTGTCACAGTTGCTCCTTCCGTGCGCCTCCTGCCTTTCACTCAGAGATAGTGAGCTGAAAATTCAGGAGACACGATGAAAATAAACACACACCCCGATTCAAACCGACATTAACCCACAGTAACCCGTGGTGTTTGGAACGCAACTTCCTCACGGCTCCTACCAACAGGTCTCTCGACGGCTCATCATTCATCCACCACATTTTCGTCTAATCTTAATGATGCCAGTGGATTGGAATACCTATTGTCAAGTTGAAGTTGGTGTTCTGAAATTGGGCAGCACATGGATGTGCTTCAACGAGAGGAACCGTTGCTCCCTCCTCACTGTCTTGCTTGCCACCACCACAATCTTGCAACTCCCGTCTTCCCAACCCACCTAATACAAACCCAAGCACCCCCAGCCCGAACTCACCCCAAGCCACCTCTTGTCCTTGACGAATTTTCTTGCAAGCTTGGCTTTGTACATCGCCATCTGACCTTCGCACCAGCCCAACAAAAAACCTGTCCGAAACCTACCTCCCCTTGGTCTAAGGTTATTCTGGAAAGCACGTTGCTGTACAACTGCAACACAGGGTCACAATCCGCGACCGACACCCTCGCCTCACCTGCAAAATGGCCTCACTGTGTGCGACGATGCTTTCAACAGGAGCAGCTGTGAAGGCATCAGTCCTCAACCACATCAGTGAGAGTCTTAACCAACTCCAAGGTCATAAACGCCCCCACCAGCAGGAAAGCTTATCGACATTAACGACTTCCCAGACGTCTATACCGCCTCGTCCTTCCCTCCCCCCAGATGGCGCCCACTTGCAAACGACAGCCACAGCATCGCCTACTTCATCGAAAATGGGCATTGGAAGCCTGTACCCCGGCCAGGGCGGCACAAGAACGTCTTCGCTGGTTGGGAGCGCTCTCGCATTTCGGAAGCCTCCACATGACAGCGCCTGTATTCTGAGCCCTCCTTCTTCCCAAAAATCTCTCCCGCGCTGTGGAAGCCTTACAAGCCTAGCTCATGATCACCGCCAGTCAATCTCCAACCTATCGACGGCGTTCATCTATGCTAACCGTGTTGCTGAAGCTGCCGCCAACGTCGCCACGTTCGGCAACGGAAATGGCCTGCCGATCGGGGGAATTCCTGCTCGGGCCGACACAGAACAGGAAGTAAATGATGAAATTCCGCAAATTGTCGACGCGGGTCCTGACAGCTCCCCTGAGGAACCCAGCCAAGATAAAGCCGAGGTTCCCGAGCCGGAATTTAAACAGGATAAGGTTCACGTCAAGAGTCACGAAAGGAAACATTTCGCGGACAGGAGTGCAGCGGGCGAAGTTCATCCCGCAATCATCGCGAAGGCCTTTTTTTGCTATCCTCCAAAGCTCAGAGACCCAACGGACAGGATGGGTGATGACGACTATGATTCCGACTTGGAGGACGTGGATGACGTTAGCAAGAGACTTATAGGGTCCAAGGGCTTTGATGAAGAAACCGTTGAGAAGTTTGTCAATTTCCACTCGGCGGATTGGCGGCCTTTTGTCGGAGCCTCAACAAGAGAGAGAAATCGCATCTTCGCTCTCAAACGGGCGGCCCTGCCAAAGTTCCAGCTCAGGCAGAAATACCAGATGCAGGCGAACGACTTGGCAATGATCACCCAAATGGAGAAGAAAAAAGGGGAAGATATATCCGACAGACTTACCGAGTACCAAGCACTGGTGCAAGAAATCGCAACTCTCAACAACGAAATCACCTCCCTCCACACTGAGTGGAAGACTAGTCTCCTTCACGCCCAGAACACCATCCAGGACACGCTCAAGTGGGAATTCAGTCATGATATGGGACTGGCAGAACTCCGGGCGGCGAAGGCCGCGAAAGAGCTGCGCAAAGAAGACTTCGCCCACTTGATGGAGTTGGTGGGCTGGGGCGACATTACCTTGGAGGCCGTTGAGAAGGCACCACCCGGGCTGGTTGCTAGCGAAAGTATTGAAGTTCCAGAGTGGTTCAATATAATGGACAGAAACCGCCGAGTCGGGGTACTGAGCAACACACCGCGGGCGAGATACACCGCACTTCTGAATCGCATTTCAGATTTAACAGGAAAAATGCGCACCGAAGCAGCGGACAAGGAAGCCAACCCGTCCGCCAAAGGAGGCAAGCTGTTCAGCAAGCAGTGGCACGAACCCGACGACGGTTGGCCGTACCCGAGCTGGCGGACACATGGCGGCTGGTGGGTGTGCCGCACTGACGAGGAGGCCACGGAGGCTGAGAAGCGGTGTAGGCAGTGTCGCACGCAGCTCAAGTCCAAGATGAATCTAAAGCCGGCCATGTCACCGAAAGAGGAGTATGAAGCTCTCATGCGTGAAATTGAGAGGGCTATGAAAGACGGGATGGAGGACGACAAGAAGGCTGTTAAGGGGATGCAAGAGGCGGGGCACCGTAAGCTGCGCACCCACCGAAAGGAGGTGGATTTCCCGTGGCGTGGCTGGGGCCCTCTTTGAGATAGGAGGAGTTTCGTGTCTTCTCTTGTTTCTTTGTGGGCTTTTTCTCTGGGCTCTTATAGGTTCTGCTTATGGGCAGCGGAGTCTTGGAGTGCTATACCCCTTGTGACTTTGGTTGGCATACCCCTTTCGGGTGTTGCTAGTCTGCGAGGTGGGTTCTGGCGGTTGTCAATGGCAACACAGCGGGTGCATTTTGACTGTTGGTGTCGTACATTCTCAGTCATGAAGCGGTGCTATTGGGTTCTTCTCTTTGGAGGGGCGTGGCTGCTGTTCTGCTGAGGATGTGGGGGGGGGGGTCATGGACATTTGGCTTTGGCATTTGCATTGTGTTTCAAGCAACGATACGGACTTGGGTGTGATCTGGACTGGGACAGATACCCGCAATGAGCGAGCAGCGAAATGAGTAAATGGTATCATGTATGAGCAGGGAAATGGACAAAGCTACCCAAGGTACATGCAGCCCCGATAGCACGGGATTTGCTGGGAAGTAGTAATAATAATGGTAATAGGGAAATTCACACAACAAATTCATGATGAGATACATGGTTCGTCACTGTATATTCTAGAATTGCTATGCATAGCGGAAGCAAAATACCAGTCCGTGCCATGCGCCCGGCCATGCGTAAATGGATAAGACTGCCGAGTCAAAGCAACGAGATGAGATAGATATGCCTGTCCTGAAAGTTCCCAGTGTTGGTCACTGGATGAGAAACTCTGCTCAAAACTCATAGGCCTTGCGAGTTGTTAGCCTACTATCTGGGTTATCTTGAGGGAGATGTAACCAACTCGTATATTCGACCCGTTCTCTGAGACTTGGGAGCGAAGCATTTGACTTCCTTCACTTGCCACTAACCTCCTCCCCTGAGCTTGTTCTGGGGCCCCTGAAGCAGGCAACACATCTCCCTCAGCCTGGCCTTGGTGCTGGGAGTCGTGGAGCTGCTGCTCTTGGGTCTGCGCCTGGATTTGCTGCTGGATCTCGTCGTGGAGCTGCTCCTCGGTCTGCTCCTCTTCGTCGTCATCCAGGGCGCCCTCGTCGCTGAGACCGCCGATACGGTGGGATTCGCAGTGCTTGTTCGTGCGGCGGGTGATTTGCCATTGGTAGCTATGTGGTCTTTTTAGGCCGGCTTGTCTTTCGAGTAGAAGTATGGGGGTTTAAGAGGATAAAGGAGATAGGCGTGCGCAATGAAGGGAGAGGGTTTCCTCGGTAATGCACACACAGGCATACTGGAGAGCGGCTTTGTCCACCTGGACATCTACGGATAATACCATCTACCATCTACTGGAAATGGAAGGATAATCGAATACTTTGGCAGATTACATACCACTGAAGCCCCGGGTGGCTGTGACAGACGTGCTGGGTTGCTGTGGATTCCGAACAGCCACATCGGAACTGCAAGCATAGCTTCCAGCAGAAATACTGGCGGTTTGGCATTTTGGAGTTGCGGGGCGAGGTGGTAGCACGGCACGAGATGGGGAAGAAAGGGGCTGAGGGGGTTTGTTTGCAGAGCAGCCTCGAGGCAACCACAGGCGATCAGGAAATGGAAAAAGAGGGAAAAAACCGCAGAATATTTTGATATTTGATCTTGTCATTTGTTGGCGGTGTGTGTGTGTGTGTGTGTGTGTGTAACGAAGCAGGTGAGGGGGATGGGACAGGGAGGGACAGGCGCACTCAGTGCCGGGTACACAGGTATAGGCGTGCCATCAACCCACCTGGCTGTTTCGGTGGGCAGCACGTTGTCAGATGCGCCTAGATAATGGGATGCCTTCGACTCGGCTGACATGGACCACTCGGGTTCGCGGGAACAACGCAACTAGCACATCTGCCTGGACCTCTGCAGATGCTCAACTCCCTGAGCGAGCGCTGAGCGAGGAGGCTGCAGAGGAGTGCCGTCTTCCTATTGGAAGCCCTGGACCATTAGCGTGCTGCGTGCTGCAGACTTCCCTTGAGTATTCCATGGTTTAGAGGCCCTATCTTTATCTCGAAGCAGGGCTGGAGAGTGAGTATCAAAAAAAAATAAAAAAATAGGAATGAGAATCCCGTCTTCTCTAGTCTGCCCAGGTGATTCTAGTGAATTGTGAGCAAACGAACACTGCGCGCATGTGCGACTTGGCACTGGCCGGATCTCTCCGACAGGCTGCCAGTTGGCTGCCACTCTGTCCCCTGGCCGCAATTGGTAAGCTCCACGCCGTTGCCGTCATTGGTCATTGGCAGGAGAACAGAACACTGCTGCTGGTCAACGACTTCCAAGGTTCGCAATCCAACTTTCCGCCACGCTCTTGACTCCAGCCTGCGTACAGGATACTAGACATCGATTGAACCGGCCAACTTTACGACTCTGCTGGCTGGCGACCGGAGACGGCCTTTTGCTTGTCTGTATAATTACTCTTTCTAATTGCCTCTGCCTTCGCTTCTTTACTGTGTATTAGATTCGCGAAACCCCTTTCTTTGGTCTTCCCGACCGTCCATTAAATCCTTCCAGCGCCCCCGTTTCCGTCAGCCGCCGAACCGCGATGGCATGAACAGCCTCGCGACTCGATTCTATTCCAGCCTTTAGATTTTCCATACATCCTATCATCAGAGAGTTAGACG
This sequence comes from Lasiosphaeria hispida, assembly GCA_033439745.1. NCBI lineage: Eukaryota > Fungi > Ascomycota > Sordariomycetes > Sordariales > Lasiosphaeriaceae > Lasiosphaeria > Lasiosphaeria hispida. The sequence continues at coordinate 4,359,514 of JAUIQD010000004.1, forward strand.
AATTCGAACGCCGTCACCATGCCACGCACCCGACCCGCCACAACGGGCTACGAGCGCCTTGCGCAAGCCGAAGAACGCAGCGACGACTCGGACGATGATGCATTGGCGTATAGTTATGCCTCCCTACAGCCGCCCACCGCGCCCCGCTTCGCTCCCATATCACAACCACGACCCCATTCGGGCATGACGAGCCCCAAGTTCTCTGGAGGAGCACGCGGCAGGCACCGCCGGCGGATGCGCAGCAACTCGGGCGTCGACCTCAAAGCCATCAATGCGCGTCTGGAACGCTGGGCCGACGAGATTGCAAGCAAGTTCAAGCGCGGCCGAGCCAAGAAGACGGGCGAGGAGGACGAGCGGCTTGAGATACACCACTCCGTCTTCCAGCCTCCCGAGGGCGTGCGGCCCGTTACTGCGGAAATGCTCGCCCGCCCCGAGCCAGGATACATGACAAAGGCCGAGTTCGAGGTTATTGTAGGGAGCGTCAGGACAGCTATCCTGCAGGGCATGCACCCTAGGATGATAGCCCAGGGTAGCTCGGGCAGCTACTTTGCCAGGAATCTCGAAGGAAAGGTTGTTGGTGTTTTCAAGCCCAAGGACGAAGAGCCCTACGCTGCCGGAAACCCGAAATGGAACAAGTGGATTCACCGAAACTTGTTCCCCTGCTGCTTTGGCAGGGCCTGGTGAGTCTACAGTTCTTATTTCGTCTTGCTTGTCGTCGCATTGCTGACCTATCTCTCCTTTAGCCTCATTCCCAACTTGTCATACGTCAGCGAGGCTGCGGCATATGTCCTAGACGCACAACTGCGCACCCACATGGTGCCTTACACGGACGTGGTCAATCTCTCGTCCAAGTCTTTTCATTATCCCTTCTGGGACCGGTACAACTACTCGAGAAAAAAGAAGCCGCTGCCCGCGAAGCCGGGAAGTTTTCAGGTTTTTCTCACGGGCTTCAAGGATGCGAACGTCTTCTTGAGAGAACACCCCTGGCCGGATCAGTATCTTTCGGGATTCCGAACGAATGATACTCACAGGAAACGAAAAAAGCGATGGGCAGATAGCTGCCGGCCATCCCGACCCCCCGCGGACGACGCGGAGAGTGATGACGGACAGGACAGCCAGGAGCCGTCCACCCCGGGACCAGACAATTTCGTTTGGACGCCTGCCTTGAAACAGGCATTCAGGGAAGAGCTAGAGAAGCTAGTGATTTTGGATTACATCATGCGCAACACAGATAGAGGTTTGGACAACTGGATGATAAAGGTAGACTGGTCGACCCAAGAGGTCTCAATAGTATCTGAGCCGGTTCAGCTCAATACCGACGCAATGAGCCCCGAGGAGGAAGGGCCCAGGCCCGTCGACTTATCACAGCGGGGCTCGCCTCAGACACGGGCCTCTTACCCTTATAGAACGCAGAAACCGATGGAGGCGTCGACGCCGTCAGGGAGCGCCGCCAGTCAGGGTCCAAAGATTACGGTAGGGGCCATTGACAACTCTTTGTCTTGGCCCTGGAAACACCCTGATGCGTGGAGAAGGTGAGCATTTTCGCCTTCGATGATCGTTGAGCCATTATTAACCACGTTGCTTAGTTTCCCTTTTGGATGGCTCTTCCTTCCAGTTGACCTCATCGGCCGGCCCTTTTCGCAAAAGACACGCGATCACTTCCTCCCCCTCCTAACGTCTACCCAATGGTGGAGCCAAACACAGCTCGCGCTGCGCAGGGTATTTCAGATCGATCCCGACTTCCAGGAGCGCATGTTTGCTCGGCAAATAGCCGTCATGAAGGGCCAGGCGTGGAACGTGGTTGAGACGCTCAAGACGCCCGATCACGGTCCGCTTGAGCTGACGCGCCGCGCAAAGGTCTGCGTCTGGGACGACCTCGTTGACGTGCCCATCGCCGTTCCTATGAGGGCCACGAGCTCCGAGATTCGCCGCCGTGCCGAGTCTGACTTTGCCGAGGGCATTGAGGAGGAGATGGACATCGGCGCAGCCAACTCGTCGAGCGCGCCTACCGTTGACCTGCTCGGGATCTCCAGTCCTCCCGCCGACCTGCCAAATCCAGGTCGCTTCGAAATGTCGAGCTCCGTCACGCTCGGCGATGAGACGCAATCCGCGCCTTCGCCCGGCACGTCCCCATTCCTAAATGGAAGCAACGGCGATATCGCTCAGTCGCTGCCCAACACCAGCATTGATAGCGACGTGGGAAAGCCAGGGACACTGGCCGCTAACAACCAGCGCCCGCCGATGCCGCGCCCGTCTATCAGCCACGGCCCGCCGCGGTCCCTCAACATGTACTCGCCCGAGCGCCAGCGTGAGCACCAACGCCGCTTCTCTTTTGCCACCGCCGCCGGGCGCCGCAACAGTAACAGCATTGCCGCCCAATTATACGGCGGCGGGAGCGGCAGCGGGGATCACGGGCGGGCGAGCTACGACAGCTACTATCACGGGCTTGGCAGCAACGGAGACGACGACGAGCTCGAGGGCGACCTCGGCTACGCGGCCGCCGAGGGCATGGAGGGAAACCAGCGCAAGGTGATTGTCGAGCGGCTGGAGCCCGTCAAGAGCAAAAACCCCGTGTTTACCTGGTGCTAAGAACAGGCCAGCAGGGGATAGGGCCCGTAATTAAGACCGGGCTATGGGGGTCCATGAAAAAGGCAATATATGTACTAGTACTGGGATGACGATGTTCACGGTCAAGGGCCCAGAGCCGGGGAGGGGCGTTGTCTATTTTGTCTAGACGAGTCTGGATTGGGCCAGGTTGGGTAAACTGGGGTAGAGCGGACTGAAACCTGGACCGGGGGTGCTAGACGGGACCGGGGGTCGACTGGGGGAATGATGTTGCCAGGTCGGATTTCGGGGTCGGGTACAGGGCAGGGTCGTTCCAATCTTTGGAATTACTATCTCTCACACACGCTTCACCCAACTCCAGGTGTTTTATTACTGCGTAGTAGTGCGAAATTCTAGTTGGGCAGCATCCCCCCTTTTCTCCCATCTCTTGAGCTTTAACCGAGCTCTCTTATCTGGGGACTAGATGAGGTAGAAGGCGGGGGATTTGGGCTGGTTGGGCCTTGGAGCACTAACCGTGTGGCTGCCTTCGACTAGTAGTAGCTGGTCGGCTGGTGTAGAAGCCCAGCCAGCTCGCTACTTGGTTTGGCTACTAGTCAAGGACAGCTAGCTAACGGGGGGAGGGGGAGTTCTTGCATCTTCAACCGCAGACAGTAAGCTCTTGAACATTACAAAGGCGGGAAGATGACCAAAGATGGATACAAGACGAGACAGAAAGAAAAAAAAAATAGATCACATGTAACCAAGAAAGAAAAAGCTCTGGAAAGAGGAATATGCGGGGAGAAGGGGGGGGGGGAAGGGAGCAGAGAAAGTCGGGCTAAGGTCGGGGAGTGTGGAACGAGCCGCCCCGGCCTGCCTGCCTGCCTGCCTGTCTGCCTGTCTGTCTGCCTGCCTCCGTGGGAGCGGGAGATTTCCTAACCACCGGGATGGGTCCCGTCTCGCAGACTGGAGGACCAAAGGCCAAAAGGAGGGGTGGAGGAAGAAGAAAAATTACCAACGACCCAAGCACCAAGAATAGGGGATGAACGGTTCCGAGCATGCAGGCGCGGCGTTGGTAGGTGGTGTTGGTGGTGTGTGTAGTGTCAAAAAAAACGACGGGGAGTGTACTATACAGTTCAAGACAATAGCGTTGTGGTTGGGTAGCTCTGTGATGAACGGCCTGCGGCACCTCATCATCGCACATCGTTGTCATATACGGAAGGTAACACAGAAAGATCTTAAAAAAGAGCAAGATGGTAGAATCAAGAGCAGCGAGATTCTCTCATCTCGTGGTTGTGGTTCTGGTTGGTGCCTTTACGCAAACACCTCAAAAGTCATTTCCAAAAAAGTACCTAAGCACAGCTGCAGATCTTTGCTAGCGCTGTTTTTTGGGGACTTCTTCCCGCCCTGCAAACCTCGGCACGGTACGCGGTGTAGCATGCGGCGGCTGCCTATTCCAAGCCTGCCGGTTCTCACAGTGGTAGTAGTAGTATGCAGCTCCCGGTGCGAAGGGGAGGCACGAGCAGATGGCACGAAAGCCTTGTCTGCCGCTCTCTTAAGACAACAGAAAAAGAGGAGAAAAGCGAGAGAGAGAGAGAGAGAGAGAGAGAGAGAGTAAGCTCGGGATGTCCACATGTGACGCGGACCGGAGAACGGGGGCGGACAGCGTGGAAGGCAGCAGTGTTGTCAGAACGCGAGTTTTTGTCTCCAGACATGGTTTCTAGCCGAGTGAATATGAGAACATCCCGCCAAGACGGACAAAGCTGAGGTATGGCGCCGAATTTTGATCTGTCGGGTCGCACGAGCTCCAATACAGCTTGTTACCACTCCACTGGAAGAGCCCGACTCGGGACGCGGGAGTCGAGCTTAGGATGCCTTGTTTCGGATGGAGAGAGGCTCGAGCATGCCGTCAACCTGTTTCTTCGCTGTCTGGGCCAAACCGAATTTAGCTTGCTAGCGTAGCTGGTACTTGAGACAGGTGTGGTTCGTGGTGGGGGTAAATGGCCTTAGCAACATGGGGGCCCCGACTCAACCGTCTGACATTCCGACATGACAGCTCCTGGTGGGAGGGCGGCTGCTGCTGCTGGTGCTGCCCATGGATGATCAGCAATATGGACTTCTCAGCATTGACAACTAAGACGGCTTAAAGAAGCCGCATGCAGCAGCCATTTGACGCACAGGACCTGGGTGTTGGGAAAGGGGTGGGTTGAGTTTGGCGACAAGCGGAACGGCGCTCGTCGTCTCGATGTCCCGAGGCGGTGGTAAGAGTTCCCAGGAGCCCTGGTCGATTGCGACAATCCCGCTGAGCACGCAAAAATCACCCTTGTTCTTGGGACGGCCCCTGTTCCCCCTCCCCTACCCCCAGCCTTTTCTGCACGACTTGCCAATCCAACCCAGAACCGACCCAGGCCGGAAATCAGGGACTACCCTTCCTCGGCCATGGCTTCTGAAGTCGGTACCATCCCCTGCTACTATACATCGTGCGAACTCCATTCCCGTCCTCACTACCATGAGGTATCGGACGCTCATGGTTCCAATATTATCGCCAAGCGTCCGCTGCAGGCCATCCTAGTAGTAGTAGAAACCATGGTGCCCTAGTGTCTTGGCTGCTGGTGCAGTCGTGAGAGTGCGGATATTTTTTGTCGACATGCCTCTCTGGTCGGGACTCGCGAGGCCCGATGGAGCACCTCGGGGAACAGGCTTCCCGAGGCGCCCGTAAGTTTGGTAGGCTAAGAAGCCATCCCAGTTTTCAGAATATCAGCAGCCATGGCGTCTGCAGGCTCCTTCAAGAACACCACTCACCTTGAGGCCACCTATCTCAGCACTGTCAGTGATGTGACTCGGATTCCCTTTGGACTCTGTTGGACGTGCGGAGGTACATACGGATACTGCTGTGAAACAAGCCGTGCCAACCAAATGTCAGTATGCGTCTGGCTAGTCTTTTTCACAGCGTGAATTTCACGCGTCCCTGGCGCCTCGTTTTCCATCAAGCCCAAACCTACTCCTACCTACTATAGCCCATCTGTCGGGCAGGGGTTGAAGAGCGCGCCCAAGGTCGCCATCGTGCAGAATGATGCCGGAGAGGGGGCATGGTGGCCTAGTGTAGGTACTTACATACCTAGATAGGTGTGTATGTGCACTATACAGCGCAGCAAGCGACAACGGGCCGTTGATGCGCCTGTCTCACTCTGGATTGAGCTTGTTCCTACTTGCCTTTACGTTATGGGCAACGTTTTATTGGCCACACAAGTACAAGAGACTACCTTCGCGGGAAGTTTTAACCGTCAAAGAGGCGCTCGAAAGGGGATTGAAACCAGACCGACGGTGGAGCGAAAGGGGCTTTCCGTTCACCCTCCTAGCCTTGGGCAACCCCGGTCAGCCATCCGTAAGACGGCACCTGCAAGGAATTGCCTGGGGGGCGCCATACACTAGACACGCGGTTGGGAACACGTAGGTAATTACCGACCGGGCGGGAGCCGACAAGGAAGAGGCGTCTTTGCTCCTCTCGGATTCTCCAATCGAGAGATACGTACCCTTGGGAACATCCCCTATTGGGCATTTTGAAGCTGAGTTTCGGGCCGGCTCGCTGTCCTACTCCTCTGGGACGGTGCCGCAGCCAGAGCGATGGAGGATTTGCAACGGAACGATCCTCCGCCAGGCCAAGCTCATACCAAGCCCAGGGGAGGGGAAGAGAGGGGATTGCTTGAGGGGTACTTGGGATGTGAACATGGCGCGCGCGCGCGCGCGTCTCCACGCCTTAAGCGAGCGTTTTGCGTTCCGTGTGCGTAATGACTCCCATGCTCTTCAAACACATGGGCCCAACTCTCGCCCAGGGCACAGCAATAGGTTCGGCGAAAGGTGAAAGGTGCCAACGAGAGAGTCAGGTTGCATAATACCCGATGCTGGAGGCGGTAGAGCTGGTAATAAAAATAAAAATAGGAGGTGGTGGTGGAAAGAAAAGGGGAAATTTTCCATAGCCTTTCGATCGTCCTTCCTAATCCCGCCTAAACATGTTCCACGGCGGAACCGCGCTGGCGGGGCCGTGGCGGGCTTAACCTCTCTGTGTAATCCCAAGTCCATGTCCTCGGGATTCTCGTCGGCTCCCCTCCTCAAGTCTTTGTTGTGGTGCGCCGCAACTGCCGCCAAATCCGTGACCCAGGGTATCTCGCTTGACGTCAGGCCGATGCGACAGCCGAAGCAACAAATCCCTCTTCAGACGGAATGTAGCGCGTTCCCGTGCATTGCGCCTGAGGTCTTCGTTTGTGCCAAGTTTTTGGGAACTTGATGTCCTCCGATGACCCGGTTTTCTTTGTTTGCCTGATATGGGGAGTCGTCGAGTGGTAGGTCCCATCCGTGTATGCGAGCGCCCTTAGCAGAGCCGTCTTATATTATAGGGCCGGGCAGGGCAATTATAAGCCCACCACCGCGACTTGCGGTCCCGTTCGAGCTGAGTGAGCCGGCGGCGGCCTGTTGGATCGCCCACTGACGAAAACGAACAACCCGCAGAGCCCCGAGAACCTCATGTCCCCTACCCCCCAGCAGTGGCTCTGATTGCTGCAGGCTAACCGACCTGCCAGACGCGAGTTAAGGAAGACACGTCGAGCTGCCACTCGAGGTCGCACCCCCCCGCCTCTCCAAACAAAATAATATCAGTTGCCTTTCAACCGGAGCTAGCGGGAGCAGCTCAGAACCAGCCAGAGACCACACCTCCTGTTTGGGCGAGGGTCTCATCCCGATGGCAGGGACTATTTTCTGAGCTTGAAACATCACACTGCCGATGCCTGTCCTAGTCGCATGCCAATCCGAGAGAGGACGAAGGTGTCCTCTTTCGTCCACGTAGTAGTGGCCAGCCGTCCTGACCTAAAAACGGTAGTGTCCCGTACATACATACTTGAAGCCGAAGTCCTGCACTGGGGCCAGCATGGTAATTGACCTTTCCCACCCGCCCCTGTGGAAATTCGCCAAGTGACGAGGCAGGGGCCGAGTAGGGTCCCTCTCTTGCCTACATACAAGAGGTATAATGCGCCAACAAGGCGCCCATGATCGACACCAGCATCGTGGCGTGCAAAGGGCACAGGGAACCAATCTGAGTTGATCTGACCAAAATCGAGGATCCACCAAGCAAGCTTTTCTCATTTTGAGTATGTGCGAGACTTGACTGCCGCATAGAGGAAGACAGCCCGACACTGCTCTTGAAGCCCGTCCCTGGGGTGAGCAAGGGGGGTAGGAAAGCAGTCCACCCACGCACTTAGAAGCCCGCCCTAACGCCATGACATGAAAGCCATCATGATGCTTGGCCCCAAGTGCCCGACCTTAACCATCTAAGCACCCATAACTCTTTAGCTCCGTAGACATTGTCTTTTTCTCGCTCTTTTCTTTCCCTCCCCTCTCCGTGTGATTCTCTTGGCCTTTGTTGTTCAATAATACCAGTCCATCCCAGCAGAGACAGTTGCTGCGCTCATGGAGGAAGGGTATTTAGCCCCATCATATCTCGAGAGTGCATTCGAAAGGAGACTCGCTAAGCCACATTTAGCGATTCCCAAACTATTCCCGTCGACAACACATACCGCGAGGTAGTGATACACCATAACAGAGAGTTTCAGCGCTATGCGGTGGAAAATGGTGTATATTTTGCCCCCGTCGACGATGTGAGCATTCCTTGACCCGTCTCATTAGTTTTGCCCTGATGATTTTGTGTGCTGGCGAGCTAGGATGAGGTCGAGCGCCTCCAGTATATGCACGGCATCTTCAACATGATGTTCGATAACAGGTTGATTTTCCCCCCGATTCCCCGTCCACGGAGGATCTTGGAGTGTGGCTCTGGGTCTGGTTCTTGGGCGGCGCAGGTGGCGGAACAGCACCCAGAATGCGAGGTTTGTGGACCGTTTCTTGGAGACTCCTTTTTGTTTTGGCCGCTCTCGGATGGCCAGGCAGGCGTCGGCCCACCATACCACCAAAAAACCCCCTCAGATGCTTCTTTCGCGGACAGGTCAACAGCAACCATGGGCTATCTCAGTAGACGGACTAGCGACAAATTTCGCCGTCCAAGAGAGTCGTGACGCGGCGCCTTGTTCCCATCAGCCGAGATACCGTAAACGAGCGCAAAAATCTCGTTTCAGGGGCGGTGCGAGGACGCAAGTCGATGCCTTCATCAGCGCCCGTGCCCCGGCCGCCTTTGTTTTCGCTCAACTGACACGCTGACGGGTTAGGTCATTGGAATCGACGTGTTCCCGTACCCGGTGGCGGACGACCTCCCTGCGAACGTGGAATTTCAGGTGGACGACCTGAATAGCCCGTAAGACGGCCCAGCTTGTCAGCATCGACCAAGCAGCGTTAACGGATAGCTAGGTCGACCTTCCCTTCGAATTATTTCGACCTCGTGCACAGTAGGATGATGGCGGGCGGTATCGACACGACGCGATGGCTGGGCTATATGAGTGACATCTTGCGAGTCCTCCGTCCAGGGGGATGGTGCCAGATGGTCGAGATATACTTCAATGCCCAGTCAGATAATGGAACCCTGACATCCAGTAAGCCCATCCCTGCAAACCCTATGCTTTCGGGATGTTGATCCGGCTGGAAGACCACGCGCTGCAGGTGTGGTCCCAGAACTATATGCAGAGTATCCAGCCGTACAAGGACCCGCGGGCAGCACTGCGTCTGCAAAGCTGGATGACACAGGCGGGATTTGTCGAAGTCGAATCACGGTTAATACCCATGCCCTTGAGCGGGTGGTCGAATGGTGTGTGGTCCGACAGCAAAGGTTGAGTGAGCTCCGTGTCTGAGAAACAAAACACAGAACCCCGAGACAATGCCATCGGCACGGCAAATCGAGCGAACATCCACCGTCTGCTGTCATCGCTAGCGCTGTACCCATTTACACAAGGACTTGGGTGAGTAAGGACTTAGAGATCTGGGGAACCGGTTGTTAGGGTGATGGCGTAGTTGCTGATAACAAGCTTAGAATGACAAATACCGACGTCCAGCTTCTTGTCGCGCAGGCGCGCAGCGAGGCTGATAACCCGGCTTATAAGGTATGGTTCTCCCATCCATATCGGAAAACCCTCGGCGTTGTGCCGAAGAACCGTTTCGCCCGACCGCCTGCATTCCTTGGAGACGACGGCTAACTCAGCGCTCCGGCGTCCAGGCGTACTTCCCGGTGTAAGCAACCCCCCCCTGCCGCGCAGACACTCTAGCTTCCTTTGAACATCTACACGTAGCTAACGTGCGCCAGATACGTCTGCATTGGTCGGAAACCCGGCGGCAGCAGACATAATCGACACAGTGACAGCCACCGGAGCCAGACAGCATCAGGCAGCAAAGGTGGGAGGCATGGAGAGGGGAGAAAACGCGCTCGGCATTAAGACTTGAAACTGACAGCTGGGAATGGAAGGTCGAAAGTAGTACGGACATAAGGTTTGGCGTGGCGAGGGGTTTTGGATGGTGCCTTGGATGGGTGTTGGCTGGGCCAACTTGATGAGCTATGATGATGAAATGCCAGCATAACATGGTGGACAATGGTCGAGAACCAATGAGCGATAGACGTTCGCGAGGAATCAACCTGAAGCAAGGCAGGAAGGGGTAGGTGGGCATTTCGTGTGAATTTGACAGAGCCATGGGGAAGGAGCGGGTGTAGGGGGAGAGGGGTGGAACTCTATTCGTGACCTAAGGGAAGGAAAGCTAGGTCGTGGCATCCCTCTCGGTTCCGGCAGTCTGGGACTCGCTGATTGCGAGTAGGATTGGGATGCATCTTCCGTCACACAATATCACGCCGCGAGGGTGGTGGACAATTCATTCAATACCCTATATATTCAACACTCTGGTGGCGCTCTGCTGCCCAACCCCAGTGCGACTGATAAGTCGATGATATTGTACCTAAAGCCTAGAGCACAAAGGTCGGTGCTCCCAGGCCCCAAACAAAACCTACGAATATTCATCCAGTCGTCCGTGCCGAAGCCTTTTCAGTTGGGTCAAATGCCGAGGACCCCCAATCCCGTCTTTCTCGGTAGGGCCAAGCCATGTCTCAGGGGCTTCTAGTCGTCAAGTCGGGGATCGCCGGGAGCTTTCCGACCCTTGCTGTGGATCAGGCCTAGTTACTCATGTGACTGCTTCGATCGATGAGTGTAGTCCATAGTGTACTACACAGTAGATAGAGGAACGCAGTAATGATAACAGTGTCATTTTTCGATGAGGTGGTACCTACCTATGTACATCAAGGAATTTGGGCTCCCTTTGCTTCTATCGCCCAACAGACTTGCATCGTTGGCACCTGGGGGAGAGCCTCTACAGTGGCCAGTAAATGACGTCCTAGCCCCATTTCAGTGCTGTGCCTCCCAGCGACATAGGCTTCTCCCTGGGATCTACCCGAGCCAATTGCATGCGGCTATTAACACGGGTCCCTTGTCCAAATTTTGCGAAGAGACGCCGTACCTAAGGTAAGCACTAGATATCACTACAATTTCTTTCCACAGAGTCACGAATTTCAAGCTCCTGTTCTGACGGCCCCCCAGCTTCACGAAAACCAGCCGACCACAATGGCGACCAAACTTCCTACCTATGCCTTCAAGGCCCTAAGCTGTCCTAGCCAAACACTACTCCGACAAACATGTTACACCGCAGCCGCGACTCGACCCCAATGGCTCCTCCAAAAACCGAGGCACCAGCTCACATCGCGCGCGTACACGACCGAGGCGGCGCCACCGCCCCCGCTCCTCGCGAAGCTTAAGGGCGACCTCAAGGCGGCCATGAAGGCTAAGGATGCGACCCGCCTCGCCGTCCTGCGCTCGGTGCTCTCGGCGACGCTCAATGCCAGCAAGACAGACTCGCCCATCAAGACCGACCTCCAGCTCGCCGCATTGTTACACAAAACAGCTCGCACCGTCAACGAGGCTATCGACGGCTTCCGCGAGGGCGGGCGCCAGGACTTGGTAGAGAAGGAGCAAGCTCAGCTTGTCGTTCTTGAAGAGTACATCGCCGGCAGCGGTATCCAGAGCATCGGGGAGGCAGGGCTGCGGAAGATAGCGCAAGATACGGTGTCAGCGCTCAAAGACGGGCCGCCAACACTGGGCACAGTAATGAAGACTCTGATGGCGTCTGAGGGGCCGCTCCATAGGAAGCAGTTCGACGCGTCGAAGCTGGGTAAGATTGTTAAGGAGATTCTGAAGGAAAAGTTGTAGTTCTTTCTGACTGGGTCTTTGCTAAAACGCCGATTTACACCCCTCCCCTGTATTTGGATTGTAATAGCTATTGTATAAAATTTTTTTACGGATGGGACGAACATGGACATCTTCAGCGACCGGTCTAGAGCGGCAGGGCGGAGTTCAGATAGCCGGCTTCCACGCCTTGTTACACCACTCAGGGCGAAATAAATAACCGTAACAAGATGAAAGGGGGCCACGGTGCCCAGTCACACTATCAGCCTGTGGAACAACATCGTGGGGGATGACGACAACGAGGCCATAACCATGATGTGCCTCTGCGGAGACAGCCGTGGTAGTGTTGCTCAGAGCTACTCGACGATTAGGTCAGCCTGAGAAGCACAACATCGCCGCCTCGAGCTACTAGTAAGTATCCAATTGACCGAGTCTTGGTAGCCTTCTTCCCAGCATCCTGGAGTTGCAATTTGTTGCCACTACTACCAATCGGATCAATATATCCAATGGGCTAGTTTCCCCTGGCGAAACCTTCTTTTCCCTAAGGTAGTTTGTGGAGGACGGCAGGGGTCCTATGAGAGGACTTCGGGCATGTCGGTGACAAAAGTTCCCGTCGTCTGCACCAGGTCGACAGTCAAAGCGTCTGCTACCTGATTCAAGCAGGCTCTATGGGGGTAACGTACTGCCGTGTACCTGCCAATTGATCTGCCGTGCAAACTTGGATATGGGTTTGCCTTCTTCTCTACTTTTATCCTCTTTGCCCATCTTATGCAGGAAACAACAATTCCCGCGTCTATCGCTGTCTCATGAAACACTACATCAGGCTTCTGCGAGTTGTCAAGACCCCTTTCTCACATCAGTCCTCAAAACCTACCGCCCGGCCAGTGAATATCGGTTGGTATCTATATCACATATGCCAGTTTAAAAAGGGGAGCCCATCATTCGCAAGCCTGGAGGCCAGCCTATATACGCTTGCCGAAGATCACTCGGATGATACGAAATGAGCTCAAGGGTAGAGGCCGCTGTTAGAGTCGAGGACGCTGGTGCTGCGACGCATTTCACAGCTCTCGAGCCTGATGGTCAGAGAGGCCGGAAGAGACGCCGGAGGGAAGAATTCGCGGTCATTAGCACCTCAAAAAACCCATCAGGGGAGTCTGCTACGTTTAGGGGCCGTCGCCGTCAGCGGTCGACGTCGGTGATCGCTTTGTCAGGGATTTCTTCCCGCAATACGTCCCGCGCTAGGGACAATTCACAATCACACTCACCATCGAAGAAATCCTTCTTTTGGGTTGTACAGGTTGAGCGGCGACGCAGTCAAAGTCCATCTCGTTCTCGGTCTCCGAATACAGAGAGGGCACCGAGGCGTCGTCGGCAGAGGACGAAAAGCCGGGGCCGCAAGCACAAGGCAGAATCGATTTCGGCAGGGACGTTTAATATGAAGCCGTCACTCACGCCAGAAACAATGGTGGTGGAACAGAACGATTGCGACCAAGAAGAGTAACCAAGGGTTTTGATCTTGCCCATGCGCTTGGGAACCAGTCGGACGTTTCCCACGGTCGACAGCTGTGAGACAGCACTTAACACCACTTAGAGTCGGAGTTGGCAACTCCCGAAAGGTCACAGAGTGGCCACAGAGTGCCATTATTCGTCGAGAGGAGAGGGAGAGTCAGTCTTCCCCAACAGCTGCTTGGTAGAGGGTGTGTAGGGCACGTTTTGGGGTGCCAAGAAGGTTACACTTAGGCTCGTGTATTCAGTTGCCAGTGTTTGCTTGGGTCATGATGCAGGGTATGGCGATTAAGTAGAGGCCCTTGAAGCCATTGTGCCATTGTCCCTTGCAGTTGGTTGTGCAGGGCGGGGCTCCTGCTGGCGGATTGGACTCGTCTACATCAGATTGGCAGTCGGCGATTTTTCCTGCACGATAGCAGCATTAGCACAGCGTCCCTGGAATTGCATTGGCTGTGAACGCTTTTGATCAGGTCTTTGAATGCTTGCTGTGACGCACTTTTGCCGCTGTTAACGCGAGCTTCGGCATTGGATGCGCAGATAATGTAGGATTGGGGTTCTACTGGGGCTCCGAATCGGCAGCTTCACGGTTGGTGAAGAAATTCCATTCTGCAGGTTGCAGATTGCAGATTGCAGGTTGATACCTACTCCAGGCCCACCACGACGATGTCTAGCCAAGATCTATCTCAACACCCGCCTACCCAACTCCCTCCCCAGCGCTCCCACCTCACTAGGACAAGGCACCAGCGGCAGTACACACACCAAAGCGGTAAGGTGGTACAGCACGGGCTGTCTAGAGGCACGTGCTACACAATCTGTGCAGGGTCACGCGCCTATCGCTTCGAGCCGATATGCGATAAAGCTTCGGCTTCGAAAAGTGACGCTGAGGGCATCAGCACCCTGCTCCTCCTTCAACTCCGCGTCCTTTTCCTCTTCCACCTATCTGACAGCAAGACTCGCTTCACTTCTCCTCTCCTTGGGATGAGGCTTGCTCCTACCCTTTATCTTTTTCTTTCTTTCCAGCTGGCCAGTCGCTTATCCTCTGCACCTTCTAAATATCTCCATCCCCCATTTCCATCTGCCCCTCTGCACCCACCTTGCAACCTACAACCCTTGCAACGAGCCTCAGCTTGATGCGCCCCGGCCCGCCAGCCTTTCACCTAAAAAACAACACCCTCCTCTACTTGTCATGACAATCTCCGCTGCCTTTTTCTCGCGCGGGTAGATACCAGCTCTTTGGAGGAGAGTGGGCTTGTTGACATGGTTGCCAACAACCAAGACAACGGTCAGTGAGGCTTTGCCTAGTGCACATCCCCCCGCCGCCTATCGAACCACCTGCCCCGCGCTTGCTTTCTCTTATTCTCGCATACAAGCCAGTCGCAGTACACATTCACACCTTCTTTGAACCCTCAGGCTGACTTGCCTTGTGCAAAGCTAAGATGAACGGCTCTTCCTCACAGGCTCCCGGCATGTCGTGGGACCCAGCTGCTTTGCTCAATCCAAGGGCGGCAGCGGCCTCGGCCTCGGCCTCGGCCTCGAGGCCGCAGGCTGCCACGACAGCTGGCAACACGACGACAAACAGCTCGCTCGTGCCCGACAACCTCGCTTTTCACTTTTCCACGCCGACGAATGGCTATGCCACCGATTTCTCGGGCCTACTTTACAACGTCGCCCAGCCCCAAAATCAGACGATACCGATTTTCCAAAACGGATTCGCCCCTCAAATCGAGCGCCTCAACAATGTGCAGGAACGTACCGCGATCCCCCAACCCAAGCGCCGAAAGACACAAAACGAAAACGACCCCCAGCCAACAAACACTTTGTTCAGTGGGGCAAACACTGGTGTCTTGAGTGACCATGCTATGCAGCAGCAAGCTCAGAGCCAGAACTACATGTCGGCAGCAAAACCGCGAGAGACAGTGGTTGACTTGACCGAGGGTGACACAGAAACAAGTTCGCCGCAGATCCAGAGAGATCCATCCAAGGACGAAGAGGTCTGCTTTGGCATGGTTGAGGGTGCCATGATCAACTGCCACAGGGTCCCGACGCCAAAGCCTGGTACAATGGCGATCGGCGGCGACAGCTACTGGCCTATAACCAAAGTTATCCTGAGAAGAAGAGCAGGCGAACAGAGCAACACGATTTCTGTCTACGACTGCACGCGCCAGATCTTTGGCATCGTTGATCCCAAGACATCGGCCTGCCTTGCGAGCCTCCTTGACCAATCCAGTCTTCAGATACGCACTGACTGCAGAATCACATCGAGAAGGAAGGAGCCTGGCGAGCATGCTGGCCAGCCCATTTCACGGGTCTATAAGTTTGACCTGATGGTTTACGGACCGCGAAAGTGGGCCACCGCCATCGGACGTCACTTTTTGAGGAACGACATGAACCTTGTCACTCCCATTCGGGTTGATTCCGGCGTCAAGGTATTCAACCCCTTGGCAAATGAAAGCAGGCCACAGGCTGCACCTCACCACACCAGCTTGGTACACGGAAACTCTTACACCCATCATACGCCAATGATCCGAACGGTGGAAGAAATCCGAAGCGAGGTCTTGGGTGTCTTTGACTCTCTCCCACGATCCGAGGATCTACCAGAAGCCAACCCGGGCGATCTGATCACGACCCCATTGCTGAAGCATCAGCGTCAAGCTCTCCACTTCATGACTCTGCGAGAGCAGGATGTGATTCCAGAAGCCAATGATAGGATCGTTACTTCCACTTGGAGATGCAAGAAAGATCAACACGGTGTCGACGTCTACCACAACGTCGTTACGAACCAGTCGCAGCGCGAACGTCCGCCGCCGGCCCTTGGCGGTATCCTTGCAGATATGATGGGCCTGGGCAAGACCCTCAGTGTGCTGTCGCTGCTGACATCTACCCTAAACGATGCGAAGGACTGGTCCAGGCTTGACCCAGTTCAACCTAGAGCGCCCGAGAAGAAGCAAACACACAAATCAAAGGACTGGGAGCCGCCGAGAGCCCAGGACGTCGGCCTCACCTCCCTTTCACTAAACTCAAAGGCTACCCTTCTGATCTGCCCTCTAAGCACTGTTACCAATTGGGAGGAGCAGATTAAGCAACACGTCAAGCCAGGCACGCTAACATATCACATCTATCACGGTCCTAACCGTGTGAAGAACGTAGAAGAGCTAGCTCAATTTGATCTAGTCATCACAACCTATGGCTCCGTCTCTAGCGAGCTAAATTCGCGGGTCAAAAGGAAGCGAGGAACATATCCTCTAGAAGAGATTGGTTGGTTCCGCATCGTCCTTGACGAGGCTCACATGATCAGAGAGCAAAACACATTGGCTTTCAAGTCCGTGTGCCGGCTCCAGGCGAGCCGTCGATGGGCTGTCACCGGAACTCCGGTGCAAAATAAATTGGAGGATCTCGCATCGCTCCTCGCATTCTTACGCCTGAAACCCTTCGACGAGAAGACGAAGTTCGTCCAGTACATCATTACGCCTTTCAAGAACGCTGACCCGGAGATCGTCCCCAAGCTGCGTGTCCTGATTGACACGGTCACGCTGCGTCGGTTGAAGGACAGGATTAATCTCCCCAAGCGGACAGACCACATCATTAGACTCCGATTTGACGAGAAGGAGCAGCAAGTCTATGACTGGTTTGCAAAGAATACACAGGAGAGAGTCCGGGTCCTGACTGGCCAAGGTCAGGGCCAGGATCGAATTGCTGGCAAAGCTATGATCCACATCCTGCGGTCTATTCTCCAACTTCGTCTCATTTGCGCGCACGGCAAGGACCTGCTCAACGAAGAGGATCTCGCCGAGCTTCAGGGAATGACCATCGACACACCCATCGATCTCAGTGACGACGATGAAGATAACAATAACAAGCCTGTGCTCTCGGAGGCTAAGGCTTATGAATTCCTGTACTTGATGCAAGAGGCCAACAACGACACTTGCTACAGGTGCAGTGCCAAGCTAGGCGCTAACGAAGTGATGGAAGCGGAAGCAGAACGCCAGGAGGACATCCTAGGTTACATGAGCCCTGCTCAGTGCGTCCACGTTTACTGCCCAGCCTGCATCACTCCCTTGTTTCGCCAGAACAACAATTCCAGGTGCAATGACTGCTGCAGCTTTCCTCGGGCCTCTTTTGTGGAACTTCATCGCAGTCGTGCGGTGCATGAGCATGAGTCCCGTTCGGCAAAGGGCAAGGGGGCAGCAAATAAGATCATGAATCCCAACAATCGTGAGGACGACTCTTATTGCCCACACACCAAAACACGGGCTCTCATTGAGGACCTCAAGGCCTCTAAGCGGCTTAGCATGGAGAATCCGACAGAGCCCCCTTACAAGTCTGTTGTGTTTTCTGGTTGGACCTCCCATCTGGATCTTATCCAGACTGCGCTGGAACGAGAGGGTATCACCTGGACTCGACTTGACGGCAAGATGAGCCGCCCAGCTCGAAATGCGGCGATGGATGCCTTTCGCGATGATCCGAACGTTCAAGTCATCCTGGTCAGTATCATGGCGGGCGGATTAGGTCTGAATTTGACCACGGCAAATTCCGTATTCGTTATGGAACCTCAGTTCAACCCAGCTGCCGAGGCACAAGCTGTCGACCGAGTGCACCGTCTTGGCCAAAAGCGCGAGGTTCGGACTGTTCGCTATATCATGGAGGGGAGTTTCGAGGAAAGCATGCTCAAACTTCAAGAGAAGAAGCAAAAGCTCGCCAACCTCAGCTTAGACGGCCGTGACAAGGACAAAGTCATGGATCGTACCGAGGCTGCCAGACAGCGCCTGATGGACCTACGCAGCCTTTTCAAATAAGCCACTTGGCCGACGGGATTTGCTCTCCAGGCCTCCTCCTCCTCCTCCTATTCTCTGTGGTTGTGAAGCATTGGCATAGCCGTGCTTCCCGGCTGCCAAGCCCCCTTATCAACCAGCGATCAATGTGGAGGCGCCTCTTCACACCCTTGGGGCATTTGCTGTTTTCTTTTAAGAGTCCGGACAGGTGAATAGACACCATGGGTTCCCGATTCTCACTTGAACTCATCCAACTTTTTTTCCGTTCAGCGGTTTTCATTTTTCATCTTTCATTTTTTACGGCAGATATCACACGGGTTTTGGGATCCGGATTGGCATGGCGTGGCTCTAGAATTCACTGGGCATTCATGGACCACGGACATCCGAATGGTGGACTGGCATTCGGATCGATCCCTACAGGCGTGGATTTTCTTCGTCAACATTTTCGCATACTCTTGCGTCGGGCATGACAGACGGATATGACCCTGGTCCGGGTGGGACACACAGAGGATAAGGCAACACGATTGCTTTACTAATTTCACTTTCCTCACCATGGGGCTAGATTTCCCACACTACTTCGGTCATCCTTCACTTTCCCCCTTTCTTGATACCCATCATGATGCAGATTTGCAACCTTCCTAGCAACTATCACTTCAATTCATACCGGTACCGGAGTTCTGGATGGGCAGGGAAAGCAACGAGAGAAGCAGGATTCGAGGAGATAGAGATCGAGGGAGGAGGGGGATACTTATGCTGTGGGTGGTATCCAGCAAACTTTGCTCCATTGGGCCAATAAAGTTTAGCCCTCAAACTACGAGACGATGCTCAACTTGACTACCGTTTTTTCTCTTGTTTGGTGGGTCTGGTAATGTATACAGGATACGGACACATAGACGAATCATTATTCTGAACCGAACCTTGTTGCATTTCCTGAAAGTGACTAACTTTGACAGCCAAGGACCTGTTAGGCTAGAGTTGCTGAAAGCCTTGTTTATGATGAACTGAGCTATCATACGCTGAAACACGGGGAACTACCTCGTAGGAGGACAAGACGGCCTAAATACATGTGCTCCTGTCAGTGGTGACAATAAAACTTTGATCGGTCTCGTCTGGCTTGGCTATTCAGAAACCCTGGGGAAAGGGGGACGTCACGGCCCAGCATAATTTTTTACTGAGAACCAACCGCCGATGAGGGGAAACTGCCATTAGGCAAATGAACGCCTCCTTTGACGCGAGAGGGAATAAATAGCTCTTCTGATAGAATGTGATTCGTATGGGGTATCTTGAAGCTCGACAACACACCCCATCCCCACCCACCCAGTGCCCCCTTTCAGTGCATTTCAGTGCTTGGCGCTTGATACCAAGAGCGATCCTTCAACCCGGAATTCCGTAAACAAGAGTCGTGAAAGTTGGATAAGTCTGTATCAACTAGACGAGGTCCGCTGGCTCAATGGTAGAGCGTCTGACTACGAATCAGGAGGTTCCAGGTTCGAGACCTGGGTGGATCGACGCATATTCCCTGGATCATATCCTGTGGATAATTGAGATGATTCTGCATCTCTTGTTTTTGGTGATGTTCCAGTAGTTTTTGCTTTGGTTGCGTGAATGGCATCCTCGTGCACTGTGCCAGAAGGGTTCATGTCATGTGGCCGAACCCCATGACTGCCATGGTCTTGGCCGCCGACTCAAACTCCGGCACCCCAAAGTTATTATCACGGCCAAGACGATTATCTATCAGCTCCAGGGGTAGCCGATCCCATCCCTGACTGCAGCCGCGGCCCTTTTGGGTTGCAGCGCAGTCAGTGGGGTGTAGGACCGCAAAACATCACGATTGGACAAAGCACAGGGTTCCGAATTCGTCTTCGGTGAAGTTGACTGCGGTCATGGCTCAATTCAACACACCCCGCATATCTCTAAAGTGGCTGAAGCCCATCACAGGTTCTTAAGGTATGAGGATGCAGAGGCAACGGCATTTTACCCCCTTGTCACATCATCATCATACACACAAGCACTGGGCTGTTAGCAGCCCATATCAAATGTCAATGCTGCATCTGTGCTTTCAAGTCGGTACAGTCGTCTGATTGAGAAAGAGAGATCACCTAACTACCAAACACCAGTTCCAAATCGATCCGCCGCCATGCCCTCCAAATGAATGCAAACCCAGTTAACATGAGCCTCCAAACCAGTATACTCTCAATGGTATATTCTCGCATCCCATATGCCACCGTCATCAGGTCATAAACATCATATTCCCATATAAACAGCCCTCGGATGAGACCCCCCCCCCCCCCAAACCTTAAGCCGACCCGTGAGACGAAGACCTCGCCAGCCTCGCCATAAAGAACTCCATGTCCTGCCTGACAATGTCCGGAAGCTCTCTCCTCGCCGCCCCGTCGTCTCGGCCCAGCGTGGAGGTGGAAGCAGTCGACTGGATGCTGTTTGAGCGGATGTGCTGGACGGTGTTGGTGGTGAGGGCGAAAGTCTGGTCGATGATGTTTCCGGACGAGATTGGGTTGCTGACAGGGGAAGACATCTTCTCTCTCTTTTGGTTCCAATCAGCAAGGCTGGGGTGGGGATGAGCGTTGCGAGTGGTGGACTTACATGAACTTGATCTAGACCACCAATTCTACTAGTGGCAAACGTCTCTTGATAACTTTGAACGTCTGTCTCTTGATAATTCTGAACGTTTCTCAATAACTCCAAGATGAATCTTCAATCCCAGAAAATCAGTGGCAAGGACATCAACAATTCCACAACCCTCAAGAGGGTGTCGTGTGCCTCATCTTATACTCGCGAGCGGGACCCCCATCCTAGTGACACCACACAACCGGACCCGCGTGGGTGTCGCAGCACACCTATTGGACGCCTCTTGCAGCCCCGCGAGTAGAGGTCTTGGAATACATCCTGCTTCTTGATCTCATGACCTGCCGGTGCCACCAAAAGCATCACCGAGCACTAGACCCCATCATGCCCCTGTGGAGTCGTGGGTGCCATGAGCGGTTGAATCGGGCTGCGGCGGGAGTTAAAGCCCTGCCGAGACAACTTCATCCCCTCACATCAATACCAACTTCTAACTGCTCCATTTCCAACACATATCAAGTGTGTCCAATGATATTGTCTGCACATGTTGTATTGTACAAGCTACCCTCCTACGTATAATACACAAAGAGACCCCGAGGCGCTGCCGTGTGCTTAATTTGGTTCTTCCACCCACCCCCCCTGGAACTCACTTTCCTTCCAACTCCTTGTCAACTACTGCCTTCAACACCTTCAAATGCTCTTCCGTCACCCTTATCGCCTCGCGTATCTCACGCTCGTCCATTTTCTCTTCCCGTAGCTTCTCCTCCACCGTTCTCGGCTCCACCCCCGGTTTCTTCCTTGCTTGCAACGGCTCCGCCCCCAGCCTATCTAGCCCGGCCCGCTCTTCGATCCAATCCCACAAATCACTCTCCTCAGCCCTCCACATCTCCTCATATGCCGCTAGCCGTTGCGGGTACCCTACATACCCGATGTCGCGGCCAAACGGCGCGGCAGCCTGCCTGTTGGACCCAAAGCCGAACCACGAGGCCACCAGGAGGCCCACTAGTAACCCATACACGACATTTCCCGTGAGAATGGGCTTGACAGCACCGACAAGCGGGCCGAGGAAAGGGTGAACGGGCTGAAAGAGGCCCCAATCGCTCTTAGCCGACATCTTGGAGAGGCCCTCGATATCACTGGCCGTGTTGGAAGCCTGGGCCAGCTTGCCCTTGCGGAGCCGCTTCTTGCCCTTGGGCACCCCCGCGCCGTTCGTGAGGGTCCCCGACCGAGGACGGGAGGATACAGCCGCTTTCAGACTAACAAAGAGGTCCTTGCAGTACTGCGTCTGACCATCATTCGCGCCTCGTTCAATTGCACCTGTTGGAGTCAGCAGTGATACCTTACATAACGGCGGTGAGGCGCATACCTTTAAGCCAGCTCTTGCCGGACCATTCAATGGTGCAATTGATCTGAACACGCGTCGAGTTGTTTTCAGCCCACGTAAGGCAGTACCTCGTCTTTACGACAAAGATATTGCCACTCGGCACGTCGGGGTTTTGTGTGCTGCAAAGGACATTGACCGACTTCTCAAGGTCGAGATTCTCAAGCTGCTCCGTTACCATGCATTTCGTCTGCCTTGGTCCGATGGAGGAATTCAGCGGCTTGATGTAGGAAAAGCTGCGAGATTTGTTGTCCTCGGCAAGCCCCTTTTTGTCCTCCATTTGGACATCCGTGCACTTCTGATCTCCCGACAGCCATATGAACATCCACGCAGCTGACATCGGGCCAAAGAGAATGCTGTAGACTTTTCCAAGCGGCGCTGCGACAATATCGTCCCCTATGATCTTGTCGTAGTGCTTATCGACATCTCCGCAGTCTGTCGGCGCGTGGGCGCCAGGACCTGGGAAATCAGTGGGTGTACCGTTTGGCGCAGTCTCATCCTGCTTCTCGGTAGGAGGCACGACGGCGCCTGATGCTTTGCGTGCAACTATCTTCTCCGTGGGGGCTTCCAAGGCTGGTGCCTCGGCAAAATGGGACGCTTCGTGACCATCGCCCTCGTCCTCGTCCTCATCGTAGATGTCGTCGTCGTCGTCTTCGCTTTCGTCGTCGGATGCAGATATACTCTGGCTACCCGCTACGGACACAGTGACGGATGCAGTCTCGATCTTTTCGGTTCTGTCGCCTCCCGGCTCCTCAAGACGAACGCCGTTAAGTGAGCTTTGGAGTTGGGGGTGACCGAGCTTCCAGATTTTGATTATCAGATCATACGTTGTGTCGCGACTGGTGAATGAAGCAAACACGTGTTTTGCGTGGAGAGTAGATATCTCGAGGCCATTCTTGAATACCAGTGCGGTGCTCCGCTTTTCAACCGCGACAATCTCGTCAAAACTCATGACCAACGTCGTGACCCATCCCAAAATGTTACTACTGAAGCATAGATGACCCTCAGACACATATAACCTTCCGTGGGCAAGAATCTCTCGCTGAAGTGCGCAGCTGTAGTCCTCGATGAGATAGTCATCGTCGGGTACGCTCTTGAAGAGAGTGTGGAAATCACGGTTCCTCTTCTTGGTAGCAACAGCAAACCCTGTGAGCTTGGGAGTGCTAGATTGAGCGATCGGGTTGGCGAACGAAGCATTGGCAGCGGCAATCGCCGCGCTAACAGTCCCGTGGGTTGCCGTGCTGCTTCCACGATTCCTTCGCCTGCCGATGGCGCTCCGAATGCTGCCGCTGCGCTGGACTCCAGATCTGTCTTCGTACACGCTGCCCTGCGGCGGCGTTCGATCGCCACTCCCTGGCGGCTCATACAGCGACCGTGGCCGAATCTGTTGTGCGTCCTCAGCAGGCAGGTCCACGCTTACGGTGTGAGAGTCGACAGGGGCTGATTCGGACCGCGCCCGGGAATCGGAATCGGTAAACCTCGCGGCTACAGGGGATGTCGCATTGCTCGGGGTTTCCATAATGCCCAGCTGACTGAGGCTGAGATCCCCCATACCAAGTGTTTTGACAGCGGGTTCCTTCGACTCCATCGACTGTTCCGGCAATGCTTCCGAAGACGACTCGACTTCGACACTATCCTGGTCCCTCTCGCTTTGGTTAATGGTAGGGGGCCTGCTCTTGGGACCGCCCTGCGCCAAACCGGCGTTGGCAATGGTGTTGCTGAGTGTGTTGGCAGTGTTTTGTACAGCTGAGAACATGGAGGAGAAGAAAGTGGCGGCGGGGTTACCCGGGGAGATGGGACCGCTCTCGGGGGTCGGTGTCAAGGGGGCAGGAGTGATATTCGACAGCTTGCTTGGACCGATAGCGCCAGAGCCAGCTCTGCTTCTCCGTTGTGCAATCATGTTCCCTGGAGGTGATGCATCAGGCTTGGCACGTGGGCTAGCCGTGGCCTCACGATCCGGATGAACGGGAAAGGTCGGGGTGGGAGGGGTGTTGACGATGAGGGGCGTGGCCGTCTCGGCCGACGGCGGTGTTTGCGGCGGTGCCTTTAGAGGTTCGATGTTCTGGCCTCGAGATAGGCGGCGGATGCGTTCGTATGGGACAGGTTTAATGATCGGTGCAGCACTGTTATTTTGGGGATCGGCGTCCAGGGGAGCAGAGCTGGGCACAGGCTCTCCCGTCGTGTCGGAAGCCACCGTCCTAGGACTCCTCTCCTCGCTCGAACTCTTCTCTGCAGACTTCTTAGATCGGAAAACGTCCCTGAGCCGGCTGGCGGACGACTGCTTCGATAAGGACCGGGGAGGGGTAAGGCCGGTTTTGCTCTGCTTGAGGGATGAGGCCGCCGAGTCGAGACTGTCGACGCTGCCCTGGTGAAATATGGATGCTCGTGAGGCAGCAGAGGTCTGGGAAGTCTGCGAGGTATTGGTCTCTGTGGGCTGCAGTTCGAGGTGGTGGGCCGCTTGGACGAGGGGTGACGACGTTGTCGGGTAGCCGGCCTGGGATGGCTGTGTCGAGGGAGCGGTGGGGCGGGGGGCAGAGGCGGACCTGGGGCTACTCAGTTAGTGCTCGGTGCCTCAGGTACCCGACATGCAAAATAATGCAGCTGAAACAAAACAAGAGAGCGCAGTGAAGCTGAAGGTGGAATGCGATTGAGAACGATTGAACGATTGAGGTGGACTGAGAGGCCTGTGATCGGGGATTTGGGATCTGGGATCTGGGGCACTGGGATGCGTGCGTATAGCACCGTATGGGGCAGAAACATAACGCCTGGGGGAGGCGCAGGTCGGTGAGGAGAAAGCAGGCGGGCTAGGGTGGAAACCTCCAAGCTTTTCTGACTGCGTACGCACGCAGGTGCTGACAAGGTTCCTCGACCGACCGGGTGCCCGGGGCGACCACGGGCGAATGAGACAGAGTGGCGGGACGCAATAGAGACGCAGAAACTCACGACTCAGGATCCGAATCATAGGACGCTAGCAAATCGCTGCTTGCGTCGTTGCCGTTGGTGTTGTCGTGTGCATCGCCATCGCGCAGGTCGTTGTGCAGCGACGGGACGCCATCGCTGCCCGCACTACCCTGGCTGGCAAGGCTTCTCGACGCTGCATCGTCGTTGCTGCTCACTGTCTCGGCAATTGAGGACGCCTTGGTGCGCCGCCGCTTGGCCGCGATCGACCGTGGCAGAAGCTTTCCGAGTCCGTTTGAATTGGCGTCCATGGGTGGGAAGACAGCTGCGCGACCGGCTCAGGCTGGCGGGGGGAACCTCGAATTTGGTGGGTGTTGATTTGCGACAGGCAAAGGGGTCGAGTGGCAGTCGGTCTCTTTGAGACAATATACGGAAATGGCTATGGCATCATCATCGGTTTGCGCAAGCCTCATTCATCGAAGGACCAGGAGCACCCAAATGGCGCCGTCAAGCAGCAAGCAGAAGGTTGGCGATATTTTGGAGAGAACTATCCTCGAGTCTAGTTTGTTTAACAGACTTCCTTCTGATGCGTGCCCATTCGTTTCGGCTTTCAAGAGGTTGAAACGGTGGCGGGCGGTTTTCCCGCTTGCTGCTCCCAAAGTGGCGATAAGATAACGCCAGCCCCTTAACAATTACTACACTAACTCCCGAGCGCCGGCAGGCACTCGAGCCCCCTGTCCAGTCAGAGGTTCCCCCACTGCCCACTTGAGCTCTGTCAAACACTGCCTCAAGGCTGGACAAATCAAGTCATCTTCCAGACAACCTGTCAAAAGCCCTTGGACGAAAATTGTGTGCGCATATCTTCCGAACCAAACAGTCGGCGACGAAATCAAACAGCACGGAGTTGCATTCGCGATGCGCCGTGAAACCAGACAAACATGGAGTCGTCACCCTTGATCAAGGTAGACCCTGCGCCGTCATCCTCGTCCCCTGTCACATCTTGCGTGTCTTCACGTCTTAAGCTTCTCGCCTTCATCTGCCGTTCGTCGTGACTGATCTTGTGCAAGGCGCACGACCATGCCAGGGCTGCCTCGAATGCTACCCAAACCGCCGATACCACTACCGCCATCACCGAGCATGCGCTCGCCGCTGGCGAGTTCTCGAACGCCGCTAAAAGCACAACCAGCGTCGAGGCCTTGCGGACGCTGCACTTGCTGGAGCAGCACCACAAACGCCTATCCGAACTCCTGAAGCTGCCCCTCGACACCAAGAGCCAGCAGTCTAGCGCCGAGGGCGACATCCCCGAGGAGGACGAGAAGGATACTTCGGGCGAGAACGATGGCACGTCTAAGTCATCGAAGCCATCCAAGGCGGGGTCCACCTCCACGGTAGCCTCGCACCCCACTGCGAAACCAGTACCTACATTGCCGCACCCTCGTAGATATCCTGGGCGCGAGCTATCGTCGTCGATTGCAAGCAATCTCGCCTCAGCCAGAGGCATCAAGTCCAAATACCGGGGGCAGCCGCTGATCCCGAGTGTTTCCAACGACCAGGCCCCGGGCAGTCTCGAAGTTCGGCCTCGGAGGGATGGCCCACTGAGAAACAAGGCATCTGACCCGATGGATTCCAGCCGCAAGCCGAGCTGGATCCCCCCAACCCAGCAAGGGATCAAGGAGGATGCCCTTGAGTCTTCCAAAACTGATCAGGCCAACCCGGCCCCAAGTCAAAGCGAGGAAGGCTTTTACCGGTTTTACAGCACATTCGGCAGCTTGATTAACAAACTATCGGCCCCGCTAGCCTTCGCCGGCCTTCCGCTGATAGCTGAAGATACCGTTCCCGAAGCTTCACCCCCTCCCGCTCCGACACCGGAGCCCGTATTGCCCAAGAGATCTCGACCAAAGTCATCAGCGACGACCGCTGGACCTGATCCCGAGTTATCCAAAATATTTTCACGCGCGACCCTGCGAGCGCTAGCACGAGATGGCCACGGCGGCGACTCATTCTATGTCGTGCCCACGAGCGGCCATACGGCGTCGTATGCGAGCATCCTCAACCACGAAAACAAGGAGAAGCGGCGCATGGCCGCATCGATCCACGAGGGTGGCGACCCTTCTGGTGCCTTGGGTCTCGATGACGACGATGACGACTTTGTTGACGCCCGTGAGATGCAGGTACCACTGATATCGCCGGGGTTGAGTTCTGCCTCCGCCTCAGGCGGCTTCCGCAAGCGCTTTGCACCGAAGAGTCGTAGCGAAAGGGAGTTACAGAACGTGGTTGAAGAGCTGCACACAGAGAACGCGGGACTTAAGGAGATGCTCGACAAGTTGAGCAAACGACTGCATGCATTCGAGCTAAACTCACAGAGCACGCACCTCGCGCTGGCGCAGAGCATACGGCTTCAGAGGCCAGGGTCGCCCATGTCTTTCTCGAGCGGCGGCGCCGTGGGGTCTGGCGCGGATGAGGCTCTCAAGAAACGGAACCGAGAACTGGAGGAGCAGTTAGCCACGGTCATGTCTAGAGTTGGTGTCATGGAGAAGGACTATGATAAGCTTCAGGGGACCGTGGACAAGTACCGCGAGAGGTGGGAGAAGCTGAAGGCCGGTGCCAAGGCTAGACGAGAGGCGCAGGATTCGGCCGCCGAGGGAGATTCGGCAGGGCGGTCTGGTCGTTGATGTTAATAGGGATGACTTGACAGTAAGTCGCTGTCAAGGGATGTGTGATGTGGTGGGTGATATATAGGTATTCAGTGATTGGACATTGAGTATAATTAGTATCATCTTCACTGGTGCTTCTAGTCCTAGGGGGAAGTAAATAGTTGCCTATCAATTTACTCGTGCTAGCTGCAGGCCCGCTCGTGATAGGACATGCTTTCTTCGTTCGTTCCTTCTGTGAGCTGGGTCTGAGCCGTGTTTCCACCCCAGCATGGCTCGTCGGGTCCCATCTCTGGTTCCATCGAACGTCTTTTACTGCTTGCAGGGGCATGGATCGCAATAAGAGCGGTGATATGTTTCTTGTCAAAAGGATATGAACCGCAAAAAGGGATTCGCTGGTGCGCCGCTGATGCCCAATAACAGGATTGAACTGTTGACCTTCGCATTACTTAGTATTCACACGGGAATATTAGTACGACGCTCTAACCAGCTGAGCTAATCGGGCTTGCTGATTTGTTGAATAACCCGGCGCATATTGTTTTCTAAGGATGTCGCATGTGGTGTGTATGGGGTTATCGATATCATTCGTGGAGTCGACAGCGGGCCTCGTCTTGGTACTCACTACGCTCTGGAGCATGCGTTTTAAGGGGGTAGGAGGTAGGAAGGAATTAAGAATGTCTGTGGGACCGTTTGAATGGGTTGGACAGCTTGTGATAAGCTACTAGCTGTATTGACTTGGGTCCCCTATATCAGACGTCTGCACCCGACAACCGCATCTAAAACTTGGATTGCCGGTATGGTTTCCAGACAACAATAGATTGGGGTATTGCTTTAACTCAACTAACTACTCTGCCGGGTAGATGATCCGAAACGCATTACGTCTCGTCGCAAGTAACACCAGCTGAGCAACGTCATCATATTGCTCATAATCATTGAACGGCTCGCGCTGAATGGCTGCGCTGGACTCCGTTGGGGAGGTGAGTGATGAGGGGAAGCTTGTCCATGATCCTCGTTCAGAACTACGAACTTTCCGCAACCCTAAAACCTTCAAGTCCAGGGGCTTCCCCTCAGAGACTTCACTTCCTTCCTCCAGACACAACCTGAGCCGCAAAAGGCTCCGCTCACATGTCTCACCCTAAATTGACGGGATAAAACCATTATCTTGTCGTCCTGGAAGTCCGTTGAAAGTATCTCGAGCTTCGATCGTTGCCGCGCGGGCTGCCGGTTTCCCCCTCACGAAAACGCTAAGTTGCAGCCTCGTGGTGTTGTGCATCCATTGAATTTTTATCTAATAAGCCAAGCTTTTATAGGCCAAAGTATCCAAGCAATCTATTCACCAACCCGCACTCCTTTTCTTCTTTTACCATGCCGTGATATCGTCAACCTCCGCCTCGCCAAAGGTACTGCTTTTTGTCAACTGGCCGACTGAGCTCTCCACAAACACGCCCCGAGTATCCTTGCTCATGATATCGGGCAACACCTCTCTCAAAAATGCAAGAATGTATCGATTCACCTGCTCGAACTGCAAGAGGAAGGCATCGTGTCCCTCCTGGCTGTCTATCCGTTCCAGTCGAGCGTCCTTGATGTGCTCGGCTAACTCCTCCTGCTCTGCAAATGTGAACAGCCCGTCGCTCTCAATGCCGAGCACCAAGACGGGCTGCTCAATCATGCCAAGGGCCTCTGAAATCGACGCGGCACGGCCCCGGCTCACGTCGTGTGTGTCGAGTTTCCGCGTCATGGCAATATAGCAGTTGCTATCGAACCTCTTGACGAACTTTTCCCCCTGGTAGCGTAGGTACGACTGGGCCGAAAAGTACGTGGAGCCCGAGGGCATGATCTCGCCGCCGGTCAGGCCCCCACCCTGCGGTCCATGGAATTGCGGATCCGATGTATCGAGCGTGGAGTCGGCAGCCTTGGCGACGCCCGCCAGGGCAGGCCTTTTCCCCGTCTCACTGTTCTGGTGAGACGAGCGTGTCAACTTGTGACCGTCATTGTGCATGTGGAAATGCGCCTCCGACGGGGTGCTCGGCGCCGGTCGCTCTAGAATCGTCTGCCGGCGGGATGGATCAGGCGTGTTGCGGCCAAACCGAGCCTCGAACGAGTTCCGACTTCGGTAGGTCAGGAGAGCCGCCATGCGGGCGGCGCCGAGACCGGCCGACGGCGGGTCGGAAAAGGGGTAATACCCGTCGTCATACTTGGGGTCTGCATAGATGGACTGCCGCTGAGCCTCGCCCCAGCTGATGCCCCACGCGCTGTGCCGGCTCGAGGTGGCAATGGGTACGATGCAGCGCACATAGTCCTTGCCAAAGTATGCCCACTCAAGCACAAACATGCCGCCTAGCGACCCGCCAATCACTGCGGCAACCTGCCGGACGCCGAGTTCCTCGAGGAGCAGCCGGTGAAGCCTGGGGAGGATGAGAACCGAAGCACAATCATGTCAACCTGGGATTTCTTGCTTACTGGACATCGTCCCTGATGGTGGTCAAGGGAAACTCTGGGCCGTACTGGCCCTTGCTTGGGTCGCCGTCCTTCGCAGTAACGGGGCTGGCAGTGCCATAGGGACTGCCCATGCTGTTCATGCAGACGATAAAGAAGCGCGAAATATCAAACGCCCGGCCGGGACCGCCTAAGAGAGGGCCCCACCAGTCACCCACGTCGGCACTGCCTGTCAGGGCGTGGCAGATGACCATGGCGTTATCGCCCTCTGGCGAGAGCCGGCCGCGGGTGGTGTAAGCCACGGGGACATTTGGGAGCGTCACGCCGGATTCGAGGGTGAAGGAGGGGATGACGGCGATCTGCTGTTCTGGTATGAGAGCCGCGAACGGGTTCTCGGGCTGGGATTGTATTCTTTCTTGGAAGTATTCAGTCACCACTCGTGGACAGGTCAGGGGGGATCGAGGTTGCCGTCTCGAGATCTTGCACTGCCGGGCAGAAAAGAGTGGAAAATAAACAGGGGAAAAAGACGCAAATAAACTGACCGTATTTCGGCACGGAGTCGCCTTTGCTCAGGCCGTCGGTAGCCATGGCAGTGTGTAGGGGTGATGTCGAAGACGGCGTGTCTTCTGTTTGGATGTGATGGCCGAGGAAGGATTCAGACGGTGTGTTCCGTCACAAAGCGTCCTGGCGTATCTTGAGTTGGAGAGTGAGAAGCTTCAATATAACCGCAGTGATGACTCCTCTTCCACAGCATGAACGATAGAAGTCTATTGGGTGTTTATAGGTGCTGGGGCCTGCAAGCGTGGATTGCGCAATTCACAAGGGTGTGAGTAATGGTAACAGCGACTGCTGCAAGATACATTGCCCAGGTACCGATCGCCGGCAATCGGCCGTTTGGGGGGATTTGGGGACTTGGGTTGCTGCCGAGTGGCGCTTTTCCTGGGCTCACCTGGCGGGCCGTTGCAACTGAGTGGTCTGTGCCTGGCGCCCCGCCAAAAAAGCGCCCCATTCACCCATGTCGTGC
The DNA here is from genome assembly GCA_033439745.1 of Lasiosphaeria hispida. Taxonomy (NCBI): domain Eukaryota; kingdom Fungi; phylum Ascomycota; class Sordariomycetes; order Sordariales; family Lasiosphaeriaceae; genus Lasiosphaeria; species Lasiosphaeria hispida. The sequence goes on from JAUIQD010000004.1 coordinate 4,390,452, forward strand.
AGCCTCGCCAAATGAGGCTCAAGCCTGGCCCCAACCAGTCTGTCGCAAACGAGCAACCAACACAACGCCAGAGGAGAGCTGCGATTTGACGCGAGCCGACTTGAGTCACTCCACCACAGCTCTTTCGCATTTGCATTTGCATTTGCCTTTCTTCACTCTTTCGCAGCCAGCACCGCCATCTGGCAACGCCAGCCCCGACCGATCGATTGTTGAGAAATCCCCACGAACCATTTGCAGAGTCGCTCTTTCAATCGGTAATCTCTCATTTTCCCGCTGTGCATGACAACCAACTTTTCCTATTCTTTTTTCTGCTGCAGCACTTTCCCAACGTCAGTCTCTGCGACCCGCCCGTCTTTGTCCTCAGGCCATAACCGCATCATCTGCAAACACCCACCCCCTCCCATCACATCTGACTCTTTTTTTATTTTCGCCAGGGCGATTATAACTACCACTCCCCCCTGCGTCATCCCACGACCATCGCGGGTTGCACGCCGCATCGCTTATCCATGACACGACGCTCGCCTTGCTGCCATTAAGAGCACCATGCCTCCGAAGCGAAAGAGATCGGAGCGCCCGGTCGATTCCGGCTATTTCAGATCCTCTCCCCATCGGCCTAGCGACACGACATTGGGGCAGCACGACAGGAACTACGACAGTGGAGGTCGTGGCGGTCGCGGCGGTAAGAATTCGCGGAGACCAGATCGCCGCGACTCAACCCAACCTTTTAACGCTGGTCCCCCACCGTCTTCAGCGCCACCAGGCACCATATCACCAACCCTCGGTCGTCCCTCGAGCTCTTCATCCTCAACCGCGATCCCAACCCCAGTAGTCCAGAAAGCGCCTGCGCCTGTCGCGCCATCACCATCACTCCCGCCCATCCAGCCCGGCTACTACTACAGTATAGTCACTGATGGCCGCGTCGATGGATGGACAAAGGGCGCCCGACAAGAAGTAATCGATCATGGCATCCAATCACGCGAAGACGAAGATCTTATCGAGGTCACGGCGATATTCCAGGAGCTTCTTCACTCTGTTATCGACGGCCGTCTGCTCGGGGCTGATGCCGGTGGAGTAGTCAAAGACATTTTGGGCCCGGAGCCGCCAGAGGCGGAGCGCAACAACCTGATCTTTGACCCTCACAGCCTGTTTCTTGACACTGTTTCGACATTCATGGATGTCGAGTCGGGCCCTTACCGGCCGCAGCTTCGCGATTTCATGATCGCAACTGATGTGTCGCCAGCCCTCGTTCGACAGGTCCTTGATCCTCCCATCCTCAAGGATCTCGGCCTGATTCGCGACTCGTTTGCTAGGATGGGTGTCCGCCAAGCAACAAACCTGCTTTATCGCCAAGCCAACTACAACCTTTTGAGGGAGGAAACAGAAGGCTTCTCAAAGCTTATCACCGAACTCTTCACAACGAGTAGCGCAGAACCACCGTCATCCGAGGTCGTCCAGGCTACGTTCAATAAGGTTATGGGCCTTATCGGGACCTTCGACCTACATCCTGGTCGGGTACTAGACGTGACCCTTGATATCTTTGCCGCCGTTCTGATAAAACAGTTCCGCTTCTTCATCAAGTTCCTGCGCGTCAGCTCTTGGTGGCCTCGTACCCAGATCAAGCCGCCAGCCGGCACTTATGTGGGCGGCTTGCCTGTCTGGGCATTTCCGGAGCATTCCAACTGGTTTGCGAGCGAAGAAGAAGAGGCAACCTTGGCTGCGGAACGGCTACAACGCGATATCGCCTTCTGGGAAAGAGCACGCAAGATTAAGCTGGATGCCTTCTTTGAGCTGGGCGGGAGACAACTGTCCGCCTCGGAGGAGCAACGTCTCGCTAGCGGTGCGGCCGAAGGACAGGAGACCGACATCGAACAGGAGTGGATGAAGCTTACCAGGACGCTTCCGCCCTCCGGTAACCGGGACGCGGCTCAAATGCTTGGATTCAAGCTTCGTTTCTACACCTCGGACGCGAGAGACGAGGACGATGTCCTCCCCGCAAACCTACTCTACCTAATCGCGCTCCTCATCAAAGTGGGTTTCATTTCCCTCACCGACCTATGGAATCATATATGGCCAAAGGACGAGGAGATGGAGACCGTACGGGTTCGGAAAATGAAAGAGCTCGAAGAGAAAGAGAAACAGACTCGGTCTGGCGGCGCCCAAAATGCGCTAATGACAGCTGGGGCGCTTCCTGACGACATGCCTTCATCTTCCAACATGTCCCGCCGTGATGCTGGGATCAGCAAACCAGATGCCGATGGGAAAGCCGCGGCGGAAGCAGAGGAAAAGCCGAAGCTTCCCCCGCCCGATGATCAAAAGGCCGTCCTACTCAAGTGCCTTCTTACAATCGGCGCCATCCCGGAATCACTATTCATCATTGGCCGGCACGATTGGATTCTCCCAGCACATCCGGATCTCATGCCTCTTGTGTATAGAATGCTTCATCACTCGGTAGAGACGGTGTTCCAACAGAGCCACCCAGTCGTATCGCGCCTCGCGGATTGCCCTCCCAGAAAACTCCCCGACCTCAACCAGTCTGGCGTGGCCAAAGGCAGTATCAAACTGAGCACACCTACAATTAAACGAGCTCTGAGATGGCCGTACCCCGACGAGGCCGGGACGAATGAAGGAGGAGGTTATCGGTTTTACTGGGATGAATGGGCTGACAATGTTCCCGTCTGCCAGACTGTGGACGACATCTTCACGCTTTGCGACACATTCCTCAATATTGTGGGGGTCAACATTGGCCAGGATGCCGCCCTCGTGGCGAAGCTAACCCGCATCGGCAACAAGAGTCTTGCCGACAACCCATCCCTAGAGAACAGGGCACGATGGCTCGATCTGCTCAAAAGGCTACTCGTACCATCTCTGAGCTTGAGCGACACCAACTCATCTGTTGTTGAGAGTGTTTGGAGTCTGCTCAAGCAATACCCCCTCCATGTCCGCTACAATGTGTATGCGGAATGGTACGAAGGAGCCACTTCTCGACTCGAACCCATCAAGAAGGCTTTCGCTCGAACGCGCTTAGAGACACTCGCCAACATGAAGCGGTTATCTCTAACAAATATCCCCAAGATGGCAAAGGTTTTGGCGAAGATAGCTTACCCGTCGCCCGGGATTTTGTGCAAGGTCGCGTTGCTGCAGATCGAGTCGTACAGCAACCTAATCGATGCATTTGTTGAATGCGTCAAGTACTTCACGGATTTGGGATACGACGTCCTGGTTTGGTCAGTCCTCAGCTCTATCGGCGGTCAACGAAGCAGAACCCAAGCAGACTCGGTACTCCTCACCAGCAAGTGGCTCCAGGCCCTCTCCAAGTTTTCCGGCAAAGTCTTTCAGCGCTATTCCAATATGGATCCGGTTCCAATCCTTCGCTACGTCAACGACCAGCTTTACAAGGGCAATTCCACGGACCTACTCATTCTCCGAGAATTGATCGAGTCCATGGGAGGCGTGGTATCAGACTTGGACTTCACGGACGCCCAGCTGCGGGCAATGACCGGTGGCGAGATTCTTCGTCGCGAGACACTTATCAGTCTTGGAGACAAGCGCTCAGTATCGGTCAAAAGCGCGGATCGCTTCATAGGATCATTGGTTGACACCAAACTAGCTGGCCGTCTTCTTATCAACATCGCTCAGTACCGGCAGAACGCAATCTACAAGGTCATGGACGGTGACGCGCACATCAAATATCTGTCTACCGTTGTGGACGACACTCACCAAATTCTCCTCCAATACCTAGACCTCATCAGGAGCAATATCGACGGGGACACCTTTAACAGCCTTGTTCCAGATATCATCCAGCTCATGAGGGATTTTGGCCTCGGTCCTGGTCTAGCTTTCCTGATCGGCAGAGCCAGTCTTCGATTGGACATCAAGGTCACCAAAGCTCTCAAGGACGGCCGGGTCCACGCTTCACGAACCATCACCGATACCGACGGTGATGTCGCCATGGACACAGATCACAAGGCCGATACTATTGACGACAATAACACGTCCAAAACTGTAAACGGGCGCAAAGGCGACCCCCTTGTCGATGCCCTACAGCCGTTGATTGACGGGATACCGAGTGTCATGACAGACCAGTCTTGGCGATATATCAGCCCTGTCTGTTATGTATTTTTCTGGTCTCTGCAGCTAGGAGACTTTGCTTTCCCACAAGAGAGCTACGCTGCTGAGAGTCAAAGACTTTTAAAGCAAGCCGAAGAAGTTATGAAGGATCGATCTGACATGACTCGAGCGGGTATGAACAAGAAGACGCAAAAGCGGAAGGACATCCTCGACCGACAGAAGCTTCTCACACAAGAAAACGCTGACGGGGTTGAACGGTATTCCAAGACGAAGTTGCAGATTGCGAAGCATCTCAACACCTGGTTCCCAGCCGATATCACAAAGGCAGACGCTACATCGGATGCTCTCCTTGAAGAGTGCATCCTTCCCCGCCTGCAGCTTTCGCCACTCGATGCAGAGTACAGCTTCCGTCTAATCAAGTTCCTCCATGAATTCTCAGCGCCAAACTTCAAGCTAATGTCGCTCTACGATCGGCTATTCAACCACAATAGATTGCGCGCCATCATATTTACTTGCACTGTCCGCGAAGCTGAGCACCTAGGACGCTTTCTCAAGTGCATTCTTAGCGACCTTTCGAGATGGCATGGCGACAAGAACACCTATGAGAAGGAAGCACTCGGCAGCAAAGAAATGGGTGGCAAAAAAATGAGGCAATATTTGAGCTTTGGTACGACATTCGACGCTGAGAGTAAACCGACAGCGTTCGTTGAGCACGATGCGTATCGCGACCTCCTCTTCCGTTGGCACAAGGAGCTTAACACTGCTTTGAGGTCATGTCTCAACGGTATGGAGTGGATGCACATTCGCAATGCCATCACGATCCTCAAGTCGGTCATTGACTTTTTCCCGGCTATTAACTTCATGGCCGACAAATTCCTCGAGCAGCTCAAGACCATTTCAGAGCGCGAAGCAGCGTCTAAGAATGCGTCCGACTCGGAGCAAGGTCACCGTGTCGATCTCTCCGTAACCGCCCAAACCACCTTCTCTGAGCTTCAGAGAAGAAAGTCGAAATGGATCCTAGTCCAGGCATTCCGACCGGGTCCGGTAAGCATCCCCAATCAATATACCCGGCTCCTCGCAGCTAATCAACCACAGTCGGGCGACTCCAAAGACGACCGGAACTCATATTCTGTGCCACCAAATTCCGCCCTCCGAGCATCAGCGCCAGAGTTCAAGCTCCCTTCGACGGGTAGAAACGTTGATGTTGAAGATGGAGAGGTCAAGGACGTTAAAGGCCTGAAGAATACCAACGGTTCTTTGGGCGGAAAAGAGATCAAGCAACAGCATCTGCCCACCAGAGAACCATTGAAGGATGCGAGCGCCGGAGCCACACAAAGAGGAAACACGATCCCTGGAAAGCCCACAACACCAAAGCCTTCTGCCGCATTGCCCGTTTCAACATCGGGAAGCCGACTTGATTCCGGCGGGAGGTCTTCGACGCTCCCTCCTGGTGGGCATAATCTTCCAAGCAGGCCAGAGCTGCCGAGCAGACCTGACGTGCCTCAGCCGGGTCTAAGAGTGCATGTGCATGCGGACAGGTTCAGCCACAGCCGCCCGGACAGACGGGACATGCCCTCTCGGGAATCTCGAGACTTCAGAGATGCTCGCGAGCCAAGGGACCCGCGGGACACAAGAGAACCGCTTCCGCGCGACGGCCGCGAGTCTCTGGGCGCTCGTGAAGGAAGGGACTATCGAGGCCCGGAGAACCCGCGCCCGGAGAACTCGCGCCCCGAGAGACCGAGAGATTTCCCTCTGACCGACCGACATCCGGTCGAACCTAGCATCCGCGAGGCACCTCGGCCAGAGAGGGAATGGCCAAGCCGGGTAGATGTACCGCCGCGATGGAACGATCATGGGCCTCCTCCAGATAGAGATGGCCGTCCGCCCCGGGATAGGGCTCCTCACGGGCCTAGCCGTCACGACCCTCGGCCATCAAGGGAGCACGTTGCGACCTCGACACCGCCTCCATCTGTTGCGCCACATAAGGACGCACCCGAGCCTTCGATCAATCCGGACCGTGCACGACAACTTTCCGAAGTGGACCGGCCTGAGATCACCAATCCTGCTCGAGCTGTGTTTATGGCTGATACACGAGATATGCCTCGTTCTGCTAGAGCTTCGCTTACCGCTGATACGCGAGATGCCACTCGCTCTTCGTCAAGAGACCTAGGCCGAGACCGGCCATCCCGAACTGACTCTCCAAGGCGGCCTGACCAACCGGCTCCTGGCGTTCCTCAACCAGAGAGCACTCGCGATGATCGTCACTCACGACACCGCCATTCAGATTATCGCGACACGGCCAGAGAGGGTCATGGAGACAGCGCACCTTCACATCCACGGTCAGATCGAGTTGCAGAGCGGGAACCCGACAAGGCGGCTGCATTCAGGGATCAGCCTCATGGTGGTCCACCTGTCCGTGGCCCGGACCCCGACCACGGCAGGCTCAACCGCGACGATCCCAACTACGGTAGACTTAATAATACCATTCCGTCAGTTGTAGACGTGCCTCCGGGCCCGCCGTCTGGCCCTCGGGGTCGCGGAAGAAACACGGCGAGAATCAGCTCCGTCAACGGGCCTCCGATGCGAAACGACAACAGGTTCAATGGTCCAGAGCCGATCCGCCCCCCTTCTCCAGAGCGCCACCCTCCAACTGGACCTTCATCCACGAGACCGCGAAGAGGACAGTATGAAAATAATAGCAATGTGAACTCGCCAACGTCATCAGGCCCTCCCTCCGGAACTGGCGTGCACCCAGACAGAGTTCGCCAGATTAGCCACCAGCAACCGCCGTCGGCCCCAGCCGCCGAAACGCCTCCTCCCCCCCCCCCTCCCCCTCCCCCTCCCCCTCTGCCCGCACCTGCTGCCCCATCTGGTATCCATCCAGATCGACTAAATCAGATTGGCGCAGTGCCTCAGCCCACCGGTCCCAGCTCGATGTCCCGTCCTCTGATTAACAATACGCCGGATCGGCCTTCTGTGTCCGCATCCAACTCGGGTGTACGGCCGCCGCCTCTCAACACGGATTTCTCGACGCCCACAGGTCCATCCGCATCAAATGATCGCATGAGACCTGGTGGAAGCCGGCAACTCCGAGGTATCCAAAACACACTTGAGAAGGCATCGGCAGATAGCGGCCGTGGTCCCGGCACCTACCGTGGCCGACGGACGAACTTGGCTGGGTCAGACGCCCAGATATTAGCCGGCTCGTCTCCTGTGACTACGCCAGTTCATGAACACCCGGACCCTATTCGGGCCGTAAGCCGTCACGACATGAGCACTGACCGCGCGCCACGTGGACTGGAACCGATCCAAGTAGTAGGTGACAGCCGGGACGGCCGCACGCTTCGCAATAGCGAAGAGTACAACGCGAGCAGGGGAGATCATGAGCGCAGTAGCCGTCGCGATCACCACCGATCCGACCGCAGCAATAGGCCCTCGAGACGAAGCAGTCGAGAGCGCAGCCCTGATAAGGAACGCGAGGTTAAGGATGGGCGCGAACATAGGGAGAGAAGAGTTGAGCCATCGGCGGGGACTCCTAGCAGCACTCGCGAGGGTGAGAGAGATGCAGGGTCGTCCCGTCGGTCAACGCGGGACTCGACGGGCACTGGTAGAGAGTCGCTACCCAACAGCCGAGAAATGGCTCCTCCACGGGAGTCGAGCCACCGTAGCCACCGGAGCGACGTCCCCCCAGGTCCGAGGGATGACGTGATGCCTCTTGGGCGGAGCGATAGCCACGGCGGTCGCAGCGGAAGCATGGGAGGTCGAGGAGGTGAAGAGTATGGCAACGGTAGCCGGGGCGGCTCCTCGCGAGGAGGCGGGGCGCCCAGGGATTCGAGATCCAGGCCAGTCGATGACCGCGTTGATCCTCGTGGTGATCCACGAGGCGAGCCACGCAGCAATGATAGAGGCAGAAAGCGAAGAAGTGAAGGTGGCATTGACCCTTCCAGCGGCCACCCAGATAAGCGACCACGGCGTTAGTAGCAACCGGTCGTATTTTCAGGAGGGGGCCTGTTGAAGGGGGCCTGTTGAAAAGGGACAAGGATGAGAGATGTATGAGGGAAATGAAAATGAAAGGAAAAAAACAACATAGTTCATTATTGCGGTCACGGCGAGAAGGTCATCAGTCAGATTGGAGGATGCATTACTTGTCACGCTCAGCCAGTCGTCGGCCAGTCACTTTGAGGAGGATGGAGAGAGGAAGCCTCGACCCGTTTTAGAATTTGGGACAACACCTCACTCAGCATCGACAATTTGTTTTTTTTACGTCTTTCTTATCGGCGGCGTTTAGTGAAAACAAGGGCAGAAACATGGACAAACAGAATTATTTTACCACACTCGCCATTGGACATCTCCGTCTTCCGCCCTCCAGAATGGAGACAGGCCAGGTGCGCCCCCGCCTGTCCTCGCTCGAGCCGTTCATCAGAGATACCCTATTCCGATACGATGTCGGCCAGAAGCCTTTTTAATTTCCTGTACAAAAACTCTGCGATCCATGTGACATTTTTGTCGACTTCGACCGGACCAACAAAACTTAGCTCTAGGTCTATGACATATATGACTTGCATCAGCTGGCGTTTAGTCTTGCTTGAGACTACGCAAAGGGGGATAAAGTGCCCACGGGGCCCGGGAGCGTTTGAGAATTGGTTGCCGTCTGTTACACCGTACCGGCCTCGGACTTTGTGATCATGTCTTTGGTTGCGAGCGACGTCCATGCCAAGCGGCTCTTTTGAGCCTTGTTTTGAGGATCATGACTAGAGATATCAGAGGGAGAAGGGCATAATACATGGGAAAATAAAACTATAACATTATCTAGAGTTGGGGTCTTGTTTTGTATTGTATCAATTATGAGAAACAGAAATGGGTGGTTATGAGCTCGACTTCAAGGGTTGTGTTTAGCAAAGCGTTACGGGGCTGTATTTTTATGGGGATGAAAGGATGGGCTAGTGGCACAAGGGGAAAAGGGCATGGCAAGATACCAAATGTGAAGGGTTGTGATGCTGGGATGGTCAAGGCGTGGAGGGACGAGGAAGGGAGACGGCCCCTTGACAGTAAGAGGGACGGACACCTGCGTCGGATATATATTTCAGTTTATCGCTGACACCATCGGGTAGCCTTGCATTTGGTTGAGCGGACCGAGTGCAAGGCTGCCCTGCTATTTTTTTTGCTTTGAACAATAGCTAACCCCTTTTTCAATGGATGATGGCCGGTCGGTCGTACTTCGAGTCGACGACCTCGCATTACCGTTTTCATTATTTTATCCCGTTCCTATTTACCTGTTCACCTCCTCTTTATCTCATGTTAGTATGATCGTGGTATGTGTAGTACCACAGGTTGCGAGGGAGAGAGAGGGAAGAATGTGGACGTTGTCTGTTGAGTTGTCTCCTGACTCGTGACATTTGCTCTGAGCATATAACCCAATCCAGAAATTCCCGTTAATGTATCCTTGCATTTGGTTTATCGCCATAACTAACGATAGCTCAAGTGCAGGGGTACTTCGTTTTTTCCTTTTTGGGCCGGCATTCTATACTAACCCTTTTTCCTTGTCCCTCGACAACCGGCCGCAGTTCGATCCGCTAATTCTTTTCCTTGTTTTTCTTTATACCCGCTCTTGCCCAATGTCTTGGGCTGTGTTTCTCACCCATGCTGGCCGGCATACTGATATCAAGGTTTGAACACCCATGGAGACATCGTCAGGAGAATATGCTAGCCATACTCATAGTTAGCTCTACATGCACGCACCCACTTCAACTTTGGCCATTGCTCACGGGACAAAACCCGTTCTTTCATGGGCCCTGTTCCAACTTGCCCGGTTCGGCAGCCACCAAGTGAGCATGCTCGCCACGGCGTCGTTTGCTCCCCCGCTACCTTGAAACCAAACAGCATCACAGCCACAAGAACACGTGAGGAGGACATGGTAGTAAAGATAGGTAGTCGAATTCAAGCGGCCGAGAATGCATGGGACATGCAGATGTCCCTGCCACCATCCCAGGCCGCCGCCAGCTCCAACCCCCATCCTGAACGCCATCCCCATCCAACCCGTAGGTCTGGATTATCTATCGTCATGCATAATACAAGACCGTGCCAAACAAATAAAAAGTATGCCATCCCTCCCTACCGTCCCTCCCTCCTGTCAGGGGTATAACGCCTCAGATACCGATCCCGATCCCGATCCCGATCCCGATCCCGATCCTAAATCCGTCATGTCAAATTCCTCCTTGTCCCTGGGTGTGCCATCGGAACCTGTGAATGCGGCTGGGGATATGTCGCATAGTCCTGGGTATTCCTACTCTCGCCACTGACAGGCCTCCCATCCTCCACATACGGCTCCTCCGAGATTGTCGAGAACGAGTGATGCCGCCTCAAAACCCTGTCGTCCGGATATGGAATCCCGCCACCCATCCCATGAGCATCTTCAGGATACGGTAACCCGCCCTTCCCCTCCCTCGGTGACGGCACCGCCCCAAACTCCAGCGGGACCGGCATCCCTGGCACAAAGCCGGGTGTCCCAAGCCCACCCTCGCCATACCTCACCGGCTGCCCATGTGTATATCCATACTCGACGAACCCATCTGACTCTGCTGTCACCGGCCGCACCTGCTCACTCCCATGTACCCGTCCATATGGGCTGGGACTCCTCAGCCCCGGGTTCGGCTGCGCATTATTGATCAGCCCGGCTGTCTCATCGCGCAACGGGCGGCGCAGAGTCTCACGGCTCTCGGGGCGCAAGTCCCCTCGTGACGACGGCGGCGTCAGGCCCAGCTGCTGTCGAAACTCGTGGCGGCGGTCGTGCCACCGACTCGCACGGAACTGCTCGGCGATGGGGAGGTGGGCGGAGCTGGTGGAGTCGAAGGCAGCCTGGGACATGCCGAGGGCGCGGGCGCGGGGGTCGGGGCTCTGGTCGTCATAGGTGGTCGAGATGTCGTCGAAGCCGCGGCGCTTGCCGCCCGAGGACGGCGAGGAGGGCTGTGTCGCGAGGTGGTGCGAGGAGCGATAGCTCACGTCCTTGCGGCGGTGGCGCGCACCGACAAACAGCCACCTCATGCCCCGCCCGAAGCCCTTGACAACGTCCCAGATATTCATGGCGTCCCAGAGCGCGAACAGGCCAAGCGGCCCGCCTTCCTTAGGGCGGGTCGAGGTTCTGTAACTCGTGTAGGGGAAGGCCCAGAGGTGGAGGACTGCGAAGCAGGCCATCTCGAAGCAGAGGAGGAGAGAGGGGATGCCGACCTTGATGTCGGGGTAGGCGAGGACTTCGTTAGCGTGTACAATATTGAGGGTGCTGGTGCCGACGCTAATGGCGGTGGATTGCCAGAAGGAGAGGAAGATGACGAGCTTGATGGCTAAGACCTTGAGAAAGGGCTGGTTAGGTTCGAGCTGGGGGGTGGTGCGAAGCTGGACGTAGAACTGGATGACGCAGTACATGGCTATCGTTACGGCGATGGATTGAATTATGACGATCCAGATGTGGCCAAAGAACGGGCTGTTAGAGCTCTCGCAGTAGCGGTGGAAGTACTGTGTAGCCACGGCTGTGATAGTCATGGCAATACGGATAAAGCAGTAGTGGTAAATGCCAATCCAAATAATGTTGAACCATGTCAAACCGCTCCTCGGGGTCCTCCATGGGCCTCGTTCACCCCCGCAGCACTTGGCGAACCAGTTGAGGGGCCAGACCCAGGGCTTGACCGGGTGCATGTCGCGGAAGTACTCCTTTTGCTCGTGCAGATCGGGGGCGATGTAGTGGCACATGAGGGAGAAGAAGGACGATATGGCAAATGCTTCGTAGCAATCGCTGAGAACCTGAAAGTATATGGCGTGCCAGTAGAAGCGCAACGAGAGGAAGGACGAGGTGGCATATACAGGAATCATGAAGAGAATGCGGATGATGCTGGTAGCCATAAGTTAGTCGATGTCTCGGGGCCAACGAATGCGCCGGGGCTTCACATACTGCTTCTGCTCATGGGGCATGGTGTAGTGTGTGGCGTGCATCATGATGAGATAGGCGCTCAAGAGGATAGCAACCAGAGTCGAGGCTGCGGCGATGATGAGGGCCAGCTGGTGGAAGGTCAGAGGGCCGGCAATGGCGATCTCGGTGGCCGGGAGGACTGTCGCGCGCACATGTCAGCTTGAGTGTCCTTCGAGATAGCTTCACATCCTGCTCGAGGACATACTCCGCAGATCCTCCAGTGTGGAGTTGCATGTCAAATTCATGGTCGGCGAATATTGGCTATGCGCGCCGAGTGCTGCGCAATCGTGATTGCTCCCATACAACAGCTCTTGTATGCGGCCAGTATGCGGCCAGAGGGGTGGTTTTGCGGTGCGCAGGCTCTCAATACTGTCTGGGTGGTCGTGAGAGGAGCACGCAACATGTAATTCGTGGTGGGAAACGAGTGACGGGCAGGCGACAGAGAGATGCCTTGGCTTAGCGACAAACCACAGTCACAAACTAGCCATGTATACAAAGCACGCTGGTGTTTGCAAAGAGAGGGGCAATCTGTAACAGCAGCCGGGTCCCGGAATGCGGATCACTGATCACAAGTCGCTTGCGCAAACGAGTCGAGTCGACAGGCCAGGCGTGACTTCCTCAGGTCGAGGACACAGTCGTGAAGCCGTGAGCTGGGACTGCCTTGAACGAGCGGACAGAGAAAAAGAGAAAGAGCGACTGCTACAACCACAACCACGGCGTGACACGGTGAAGAACACGAGGGAATATCATCCCATAAATTGCAGGGCAGTTCATAGCAGCATTGTGCCCCTTGCGCCCTAGACCCTTCAAATGTCCCCTCGCTGACCAGTGATGTCGCAGAGATGGACCAGGGGTCAGGTGGCGTGCGGGCCCCATCCTCCCCACAGCCTGCCACGCATCCCAAGAAGTGCCCAAGAAAAGCCAAGTCTTTGAGGCTGAGCTGTTGCCGCAATCCACGGACGAACCGCAGCCCACCAAGAGTTTCTATCTTGAAACTGCCATTCTTCAGTCACTTTTCCGGTGACGAGAGGCCTTTATAAGAGCCGACCAGGTGTTCGCCTGCTAGTCCCACGTCATCTTGACTCGCTGTGTGCTCGTCGCTGGACCAACTTGAGGCGCTAGGCGGAGTATCGCCAACTTCATTTCTTTTCTTTCAGAAAGGGCCACAATTCCATTATCGCTCTAGTCTTCGTCTCCGCACTCCAAGGTTATTTTCTACGTTTTATCCCCCTCTAACTGCTGGCACAGGGGCATTCCGCATTCATCAACACCACAGTTCTTGGCCGTGGGATGTGTTCACAGCACTCAACAAATCATGATTAACAAACAAACAAACACATCCCATCACACCATGAACCAAAATAAATATCAATAGTCGAGGCCAACAGCCTCACGCCTCAAAGAGAACTCGACCAACAGCACAGCGACAAAGCAGTCCCGCATCAGCTGAGGCCAAAGCCATCGGCAGCCGATCCGCGCTCCGCCAGGACCGCCCGACAACCTGAAACAGTAGCGCCAAAAAAAAAAATATCTCCGACCAGCTGGTGGCCCATGCCCCCCTTTCCAGGTCCATGTTCTGGCCGACCCACTTTTTACACTCGACAGCACATCTGTACGCCAGCGCATCTGTACGCCATATCGCATACCTTATCGGCCGGACCCCCTCAAAGACCACCAAGTCAAACCCCTCTCGGCCCTCCATCACATCACATTGCAACCTCATCTCTCTTCTCAGCCTTTTCTTCAATTTATTGATATCTCCTAAAACCCCGACAGGCCGCTCCATCACCTCCTCCTTGAACCCTCCCTCCCATAGGCCGCAAGCATCGCATGGATTCCGGTTTATGAAGATCTACCAATCCACGTTGCACTGCATATCATCCCCCAATCCGAAAATCCGGCTTGCCCAAACCCCCACCCACGTTTTGTCTGGTTCATGCCCAGTCTGCCCACTTTAAAGGCAGCCCCGCCCCTGAAACAGGGAAAAAGGGGCAACAAACTCCTTTCCCCCAATGGCAACCACCAAAGCGAATTGATCGCAACACAATTTTTTTTGGTCGTTGCGGCACAGCAGATCTCATTTTCCCCCATTTGCTATTTGCCATTTCATCCCATCTTTTCCCCGTACTAGCCGCGACAGTAAATGACGTCTTCGATTACATTACACACCTTGATGGATTCCTGTCAATCATCCCGAGAACTTGGATACACCACTCACAAGCCGCAGAAGAGAATCTTATTGCCTGAAGCAATTATTGTGTGTAACATGCGTAACAAAAATCACAGAAAATACCTATTGTAGTTGTGTGTATAGCAAACATGTAATGTCGCCTCATAAGTTTTCATATACATGTCCTGTCAACTCTCCTCCCTCTCAGCACCCATCTTCCAGAGTCCCGAGAAAGAGGGAGAGAGCGCCTGCCCGCGGTTTCCGACGTGAAGCGCGAAGCGAATTGATCACATCTGACTCTACCTTACAATCCAAACCCATAGAGCCAGCTCGGCAATTCATCCCCACCCTTCCTACGTCTCCAATCCAGCACAACCCCTAGGTAACATGATAAACATGATAGAAAAGACAGTCTAGCTACGCCATATATTTGTATGGTCAGACGTAGAAAGAAAAAAAAACGAAGATTAAGGCAGACCGGGGACATCCCAATGCTGAAAGGGGCGGGCCATGTCTGCATGCATGAAAACAAATCGCGAACCGCCACTCTTTTTTACCCTTTCCCAACCTTGCCCGAAACCCAACCCAACTGCCCCTGTTGTTGTTATTACCCGGGAATGAAGCCCGAGCCACTCGTCGTGTGTTCCAGCCCGAAAAACGCCAGTTGGTATCTCGAAAATGCAAATGCAATCAAAAAGCTCGTCGGAGATGCTGAACGAGGGAGCGTCTTCGTGTACGTCATGATAAGCCGATCCGTTTGTCCAAACCCCTAGAAAATTACTATCCGTACTTAATCGTCTGGATCGGGATTCGTCGCTCTCAGAACCCTCGGCGGGTCTTGTATCCGTCTCGAGTAGTCGTGGTTGTCCTGGAGTGAGCTGATGCTATGTTGACTCTTGTTCTGGTCGCGAACATAGATGTTCTTGGTCGAGAACGGGTCTAGGCGAGGATCGATCGGCATCAGATGACTCCGCCGCTTGGAGTTCTGCGCGTTTGAATCCCACACTCCTCCTACGGGCTGGCCGTTCGGACCGGTGACAACCCGGGCATCCGACGAGACCTCGCCCATCTTTGGCGTACCCAGAGCGCCCGGAGAGCTGTCCCTTCTGCTCGATGTCGAGAATAGCCCCTCTTGCCTGTCCCTCCTCTTTCGCTTTAGGTACCACAAAAATAGGAAAATGGCGCACACAGCAAATATGCCGACAATCCCGATAGCAATACCCACAGTCGCGCCCGTCGAAAGCCCGGTCGGGCCAGGAGTAGTCGCAAGTTCCGGGGTACCTGATCCGGTCGGGAGTGGTGTGGCGGTGACTGTCTTGACGACGCCCCCTACTGTAACCGTCTGGACGGTAGGTTCGGGCGTGTGCGTTGATGTGGGTGCTGAACCATCGTCGTTGGGCTGAGAAATCACAGTTAGCCCACTTCTTTAGCGAGATATAGATATGTGCGCCGGCCAATCCTGGGGAATATGAAAATCCAATGCATACAGGAGCAGTAGTAGAAGGCTCGAGTTCAGAAGATGGCGTAACGGAAGGCGCCAAGGTCACGGTAATCTCAACCGTGTTCTGCATAGTCTCAGTCTCCGTCTCCCTAGCAATCTGGCCCTGACGCTGGTCAAAACGGCTGCCTCCAAGCTAATTCCCGGGACACAAGATAAAGCACAGAGGAACAACGGGACCGAATCACAAAATGACTTGACGGCGACGCAGAGGTGGGAAAACAAGTAACAACTTACCGAGCTGGTTGTGGTTGGTGGCTTTGTATTCGGGATACCCGGCGCTGTGCCAGACGGGTCGTTGGCTAGCTCCATGTAGCCAAACGAGCCGGATCCGCCGCAGTAATCGGTCGGGTAGCCAGGGCATGGATTCTCGCAGTTGCTGAGTGATTTCTGAGTATCACGGTTGGGCACGATGTTGGAGCACCAGCAGTTCTTGGCCTGGACTATGGCTAGGGCGAAGTTTGCGTCGGTGCAGTTCCCGAAGCAGCGGCCTTGAGACTGGTAGTCACTTTGAACTGTGCGTCATGGTTAGCAAGAGCTATGCTGGCTCCTGGACTGAGTATGACTTACTAGGAGTCATGTCGGCCGTGTTGGCTGTGGCACAGTACTTGATGGGGATCGAAGGACCATTCTGGGCGCTGGCCATGCCACAGAGCAGGGCGACTATGCTGAGGAATGCCCACACACGGGCGGCTCGTTGGGATGCCATGACGGGCGGTGGGTGGTTTGTTGTTGGTTGCGGTCCGGTGTGGGCGTCGACGTCGGGAGGGCGAAGGGCGAAGGGCCAATTGCAACCAGCTGCCCTTGAACTTGGCCGTGACCAAGACCTCAGGTTCGGGTGGGCGTCACGGCCATGCCAGGATCGAAGTGGTATGTTCGGTATTCGGGGGGAGCGAGGACTGTCGTCCGGTCTGCGAGGGATGGTCTGCGAGTAATTGGGTGTGTGTCGGCTCACACTTGACAGAAAGGAAAGGAGAGTGCCCAGCGAGGGAGAACGAGGGCTGCCAGGTGGATGGTGGGCAGTAGTTGGATAGGTAGGAGGAGAAGGTGTTTGCATCCGAATATGTGGGCAGGCCCCAGAGAAAAGAGCCGTGTGAGCCAGAAAGTGGAGAGTGGAGTTGGCGTAATGGCGCAAACGAGGCGGGAGCTTGACGGCAAGGATGTCAATGGCTCCAATGGCCGGACCCGAGGATGGAGTGAGTACACACTACAGGGGCCACTGCGTGAGTGACTGGCACTGGGGTGAAGAAAAGAAGGCAAGAGGGGGCAGAAGACAGGAGGACGGAGCACGAGCCCTCTGGTTGAACGTGGTTTATCTGCCCTAGGTGCTGCTTGGCCTGCTGCTGTGCTGTTACTGTGCAGATAACACACACACACACACACACCGACCGCCACCCTGGTCTGTGGGCGGCTGGGCTTCATTTTTCGATTTTGGCTTAGCTGATTCTCTGAGCTGGGATGCAACAAGTTCGCTGCAGGCGCCTGGTCTGGGGAGGCTGCACGAACTCAGGGTTACAGGGGAAGACAATGGGGGGGCTGGTCGGCAAGCTCGGGCCAGCCATGTCGTCACCACCGTTCACCAAGTGACGAATCCCAATCCACGCAGCACGATTTGATTGACGATTTCCAGGGCGATTCTGGTGCGGATTATTACCCAGACGGCATAACTACCAGAGGACCACCTCAGACCTGTCTGCCCCGCCTGTCTCGGCGACACTCACTGCTCCACACTCACCACCACCTGAACCCCTCTCCAGCCAGTCTCGCAGCCTGAAGACAGCGTGGTCATGGTGAGGCACTCGAGCAAACCTTAGCACCGGTATAGTAGTAGAGTGTGTGGGCAGTGCGGAGAGCGCAATGGGGTGCGCGAATAGGTGAAATGTACTAAGTATCAACACGAAAACGTGTGATCTCCGCGCGGCACCGATTTGGGCGTCCCTATTTCCACCGTGTCTCTCCCTTGGCGGTGCGTTGTCTTTGTCCCGCGTCTACAGAGCGCGACTACCCCTTTTGGGTCGATCGGTGCGGCCCTCGGTCAGTCCATGGCGACGTCGACGTTGAATGGTTGCGCATCTTGTTGTCAACGGAAAGCAGGAAAATGGAATCTCAAAAAGATGGGCGAATTTGCCTCTCTGGAAGTCTGCTGTGTGAAAACGGAAGGTCCCAATTTCCAAATTACCAAGGTTGGAACGGGAGAAGCCTCTGTTCTCCACACCTCGACCTTGGTTGTGCCTTTTAGCCTCCGCAGTCCCAGCGCGTCCCAGCGCATCCCACTTAGCAGCGAGCTGCGTGGGGAAAGAGATAGGGCAGTCTAGTGGATACGACATGGTCCGCCATCGCTTTGTTTCCTGGCATTTCCCTGGCAGAGCAGCATTGGCCAAGCATAGCGCATCTACCCACCTGCAATTCTTGAAATTGTTTCCTGAAATATCGCTAAATAAGGTATCATAGCAATTGCGGCCTTCTGCCGACCGAGACGGCTTCCAGAAGCCCTCCAAGCCCTCCTCCGTCTCTGTCTGTCTTTGGCCACGAGCAGGTGCAGATTGGGAAACCGCCACAACAGCACAGAGAAGGTCCAAGTCGCAGCAGGCCGAACTTTGTCAGCGCCGTCCCCCTCTGTCCGTCCTTGCGATGGCCCGGCGGCGGCTGAGCTGTGCTCTCGATTTCGATGTCTTTGGTGGGCGACGTGTCAACCTCCCCGCTATCCGTATCTCGCACCTTGCCTTGTTGGTCCTGCGCTCAGCGCCGCTGTCAATGCTTCGACAGACGCCCAGTCCGCGAGACATGGCTCTCGGCACCCGAGGCCATTGAAGTGCGAAGCACTTGAAAAGCATAGACGGTGGAGGTGGCCCGGAATTGTCGGACATACAAGCCTGTCTCTGAACAAGCTGCATCCCCTAATGCAGTTCTCAGCAGCTGGCGCTAGCGAAAATGAGCAAAGAAGACTGCGTCGTCATGGATAGGACTTGGATGGACCTGGCTGGAGGAGATGGAGACGCTGGCAGGTGCCAAGCGCTTTGTTGCCCACTTGGTAGCGCGACTTGGGAGCCACTCGATAGGAGACATTTGTCCGCCAGCATCAACCAGCGTCTGCCAGCGTCTGCCAGCGTCTGCCAGCCAGCATCGGGGCTTGTTTGGGGGCTTCGAGGGCGGCACTCGCTGCACTCACTGCCAAGCCTGCATAAGATGTGGCATCAACAAAAGACCGCATTTACCGAAGCTCGTGCGATGGTCCTTTCTGACTGACCTGACACTAAGTGCGAGCTGGCTAGAGATTATCCCCAAGCTCGCCGTCACTGCCGTCACTGCCGTCTTTCTCCAGACCACGCCCCAATCTCGTATCAGACGTCAAGTGCTCAATAGTACCCTTAAAAGTGCTCTCGCAGTCATTAGGCCTCATTATCGCCTTATTGACGCCGAGAGCCCATGCATTAACGAGGTCCATCTTCAGTGTCTCGCGCACCCCATGAGGCCCCCGTTCACTGCAGAGTCTGGTGCAGAGTTGGCGAACACGAAGCACATGCTGCGTGATACGGGAGCGCTGCGCCATCAAACGGTCGCTAGATCGCCAGAACACGGGGGCTTTCTCTTATCCCGGCCCTCCATGCCATCGCTACCGAAGCATACCCCACGATCAGAGAGGTCACAGATATCAAAGAGAAAGAGTGCAGGGGTGCTTGAAAGCAAAACACTTTTTCTCCGACACGCCCCAGCACGGCTTCCTAACATAGGTAGTATAGCCCTGCTGGCCTTTGATAATGCAGATCCAAAACCAAGCTTTTGCCTGTCCGTCCCAGCCGCAACCAAGGCCCACGAAGCGATCAATAAGGCCCCGCCGGATGCCGCCCTGTATTCTGCCGTGGACGGATATATGATGGCCGCCGTTGGCAATATACTCACAGATATGACTCTGTGTATGATTTCATGGATTTGGATGGGTCTGGAACGCAATGCCTGGCAGCAAAGTCTATTTCAGAGGCTCTGGGCAGACAGACGGCAGACGGATCGGGATCGACATACACGACAACTGCCTAGGTAGTATATCACCCAGTGCTCTGCAACTTCCGGCAGGAATATCGGGAGAACGGACACGATCACGCGATCCTGGTCCGGGCCGTTTTCGAGCTCCATGGTGCCGCATCCGGCTATGTTTCCCCTCGCTTTTCAGTCCCTTAGCTTTCATACTCGTACGCAGTCGCACCAGGACATGTCAAGATCTCGCCGCCGCCGTCGCCGTCGTGCCATGACACGAGAGGGCAGTTGTAGACCCTCACGAGGGACTCTCTTCCGTAGCGTGTTTCACTGCACGGCATGCACCAAGCGGTGCTATCATACACCAAATTCCTTCTCTGTTGAGCCGCTCTGCTTTTCGTAAAATGCCCAATCCCCCCTGCTCACCGCCAGTTCTTCCATCTCAGACCCATACCGGTAGCGGAGCGGTCTTTTCTCTCATGATGTCCTGCCCTCACCCGGCCTCGCTCGTCGGACATGCCCGGCTACCAGGTCCCCCAGGTCGTCACACAAGGCGACACGGCCGGGCTGGCGAGGCTAGGATAGCCCGGGACGAGGCTGCTGATAGGTTCGCATACTGTTACCTCCTCGCAACACATGACTTTGCCACGCCGTGTCCCCCGAGGGCGCTGTTCCAGCCACAACCGTTTTGTTTTTCTTTTCTTTCTGGGGGAGTCCCTCCCTTCGCCCCGCGAATCATGACTGCAGCGCCTTCGGCCCCGACACGGCATTGTCTCACCACCCCCTCCCCGGCCGCACCTGCTCGGGAAGCCGGACCAAGGAGGGGAGGCCGTCTTGTTTTCTTGTGTCCACAGCGTAGGACTACACAAACACACACCTGCCAGATTCCTCGGTGACCGAGCAGCGTCACACCCCACTCTCCTTCCAACCAGTCTCGAATGGACCGCGTCTATATGGACCCATCGGTTCATGTTCGATCGTTATCGCCCAGCCCCAGGCCAAGCCCGGCAGGTGGCAGTTACGTGATGAGCCGCCCGGGGGTGGTCGGAAAGGGGACTAGCGCCGTCGATCAGCTGTTGTCCTTTCCCTGGGCCGATCGCCGCACGTTCTCACGGCCGCACGGGCTGGGAATGGAACCCGTCCGCACATGAGGATCGCCCGTGCCGGGGGCTCACTCGGGCGAGACGCTGATCGGGCACGTCAATGTATAGTACTACACAACCCTGCCGAAAGGCCCACCACATGGAGGAAGCCGTGGGGCTCAAGTGTTGAGTTGAGCGCCGATGCTACATTCGCTGGGCCCTGTGACGTCGTCTTCAAGGTTCACGCCGTTGGCAAGCTCGTTGGTGAGCTCCCCTTGCCCCTCAATAAAAGACGATCTGTGTCAGCGTAGAAATCACGAAAAGGGAGGAGCATGGTATGAGCGAGTGTTGAAATGTGCTTGATAGAGGGTGCACCCCATCATCTACCTAGCTACACTAAACGCAAAAACCGAAGGATATATGTTTCCCATCCAAAATACAAGATACGTACGCCAAAAATCCGAGGATCCGAGGACCCTGAACCCAAATCCCGATGCCGCCTCGCCAGTTTTACCCAGAAACCTATCTCCAAGCAATATCCAAGTCCGAGATTGCCCCTAAAAGATATCCCGGGCAGAGCTCGTTCCGCCGCTAGATACTGCTATCCAGGTAGACATGTATCACCTTGGCTCCAGCAGCCTATGCCCGCAAGAGCCACTCAGACAAGAGCTAGCTCACCGCGTTGGACTCCCTGACGGGCTATTGCCGCGACTGCTGCGCGACTCGATGCTCTCCACCATCTCCAGCACACGTGTGCGTGGCCTTTCCATTCGGATAGCCTCGGCCGTGTGGATGGGGGTCGTAGTTGTGATAGACGATGTCCTCAGCGACGTAGAGGGGGAGATGCCGGCGGTAGGCGGCTCAAGATACGAGTCTCTGCCGCGATGCTTCTCGTCGAACTTGAACTGGTGCTCTTTCTTGAAGCGCGCGATTTCCTCGCGTTCGCGCTCCTGCTGCATCATTTGCTCGAGGTCACCTTCTTTGAGTTTGTGCTGGTGTTGTCGCTGTTCCAGGGGCTCTTGCGGTGGTTCCTGCTCCAGTTCCTGCTGTTCCCAAAGCTTGAACTGCCGCCTCTGCTCCATCACCTCCTGCTTTTCGTCCCACCCCCTCCCATCCTCCTCCTCCTCCTCCTCATCCTCCTCCTCTTCTTCTTCCTCTTCCTCGGGATCCACTACCACAACCGCCTCCTCCTCCCTCTCAATCTCGGCATTCACCACCCTCAGCCGCTCCTTGGGCACTGTGAACATCACCTGCACCAACCGCTGCTCCACAGCCCTCTCAACGTCCCACTCTCCCCCCTCCCCACTAACCCTCTGCTCCCCAAGCGAGCTCGGATCCCACGCCTCTCTGCCTTGTTTCCTCCTCGTCAGAGTAAGGAACTGCCCATCAGCTCCCATCCCGACCAATCTCGGGGGCTCGTAATCACCCCCACCACCCAGCAACGAATCATGTGTGGGACTATCGCCTCGCGAGGACTCGCTCCCCTGCGAAGTCCCGCCTGAGAAAACACGACGCAGCGACCCGAACCACGACCGCCTAGGTTTCGACTTCGATGGGGATCCCGGCACGGTGATGTAATCGTCATCATCCACCATGGCTGCTTCATCTGTCTGGTGTTGATGGGACGAGGACTGCGGGTCGCCGTGGAATAGAAGACCGGGTGCCTCAGCCTGCAACGTCGCAAAGGTTGATTTCGCTGTGCTGAAGGTATGTGTTGACGAGCTGCTCGTGCTGCCGCTCGTGCCCAACCGGGCCTCGGTTGCAGCTGGAGTGAGGCCAGGGACGGAGGGGGCTGAGGAACCGCCGAAGGCGCTACGGAAGTGGTGCGCCTGGGATTGTCTCTCCTGATTCCCTTGGGTACTGACGTGTGGAGGTGGCCGCGATGACAAGGCGCGCTCGGCACCCTGCACAAAGCTGAAGGCGCTCTTGTCAGAGAGGTTGCTCCCCGTGCGCGTCTCGTCGAAGTCGTTGGCGGGAGCGGCGAGGTTGTGTACTGACGACCGGGCTGAGCCGCGCCGGTGGGGGGTTACGCGGCCTGTAGATTGTTGTTGGTGGTGTTGGAACCGGGGTGGTGTCGTCGTCGTGGACCCGTGTCGACCGATCTTAGCGGTGAGCACGGCGTCCGCGGCATCAATATCCGACACCCAGCCCTGCACCTCGGGATCCTGCATCTGGCCTCCGCTGTCTTGCTGCCCGTGCTCCGGACTCGGCGTGCTCTCGCTGCGATTGCTGCTGCTACTCGGCGGCGGGAAAAGCGCCGCCGTCGGTGTCGCTGCACCCGTTGGCGTCGCAAATGGGTCATCGTCATCGTCCCGCTGCGGACTCATCAAACCCTGCGCGCCCAAGTCCCCATCATCATCTCCCTCCTCCTCATCGTCTTCATAAATCGGATGAATCTCATTCTTCTTCGGCGTCCTCAGCGGCGCAAAGTCATACCCATTCCCTAGCCCCGTCGAGGGCTGATACAACCCCCTCGCGGCCCTTCCCCGGCCCCCAACCGGTGCCGGCATCGCAGGCGCCTGATACCCTCCTCTCTGGCCTCCGGCCCCACGAAGCGTCTCGTAGCCCAGCGACCTCCGCCCTTGCACATACGGGTCGTGACCGCCGGTGTACCAATCCCTCGCGGAATCCGCATCCCATTGGAAGATGCCATCATCCAACGGCTCGTCGTGATCCCGTTGTAACATCTCCCCATGTTCATCTCCCCGACCAAGAGACCCGGGCATACCCTGTGCCAATCCTCGCAGTGCCTCGTCGCGGCGGGCTCGCCGCTGGTTGCGACGTCGGCAGAGGCACGCGGCGAAAAAGAGCAGGGCGAGGAGGAGAGGAATACCGAGACCGAGACCGAGGCCTAGACCTAGCTTGGTGCGGGATCCATCGTCGTCGGAGGCGGAGGGGCCCTCAGGCGGAGAGGAGGGAGCTGGACCGGTTGACGGGCTGACGGACGAGGGAAAGGGGCCTGGGTGGTTGGGGTTGGCGTCCCCCCCGTCGCCACTACCGGGGCTGCTAGGACGGGTGGTGTGTCCTGGGTTGGTGTAGGTGTCGGACCAGGTTTGGGAGGTGATATTGTAGAACATTTGGATAGTGGAGGCACGACGGAAAAGCTTCTTGCTCGGAGGAGGGATGGTGTAGCCACCATGGACCATCATTGTGTTTCCCGGGAGGAGAGCAGCACCGTGGCCGTAGATTCCAGAGCCGGCGGGCTGCGATGGTGGAATGACGAATTGCCAGTCGCCGTAGGCGGCCCCGATTGTGATGATGGCGAGCTGCGGCTCGGCAGCTTGTGAGGTATCTCCAACCCAACCACCGAGGATCACGAGCGATGAGCCATCTTCGCTGAGCACTGTCGTGTGACCGGACCGGCTGTCGACGTCTCCAGCAACGGCGGCGGCCAGAACTGTGTCCTTGGCTGCAAGAAGATCAGTCTTGGCACCGGGGGGTATCGCGGAGGGCGAGGCAATCGACACAAAGTTCCATGTCTCCTCAGGCAGGCTCCAGATGGCGGCGGTGCTCATGTTGATGAAGGCCTGTTGTGTGTGCCCGCCCAGTAGCACGTGGCTCGTCTGCTGTGTGACGATGCCCGAGCGGTTGGAGAGAGAGGGCGCAAGCGCCGTCAAGGTGAAGCCGGCCTCGGCGATGGGCGGGCCGGTGCTGGGCGCATAGGAAACGGTGTAGGCTTTGTCGGACGAGGGCGGCGAGATCTTGAGCATCCGGTTAGAGTACGTGGCTGACGACTGCCAGCTGGACGCTGTTGCGTTAGGCCATGGGCACATGCCCCCGTAGACGTAAAGGATAGGGTCCGATATGACGGGGGCTAGCTGCGCCGAGAAGGTCAGGCTGCCGCCGAGGAAGTACGGCCCTCCTTGGCCATAGTCCCAGTTCTTGCTAGGCGCTGTCGCATGCCGAGCCCAGTTCGCCTTTGACTTGGTTGAATCGGATGAGGCTGCCGGCGTATATGTCCAAAGCGCGGCGTTGGTGGCGATGGAGCAATCGCCGGCGAGGACCGCCAACGTACCGTTATCGAGGAGGGATGGGGTGAAGGCGGTACTACCGGACCCGAGGAAGGGCAGACCAGAGGTGAGGATCTGAGGCCTCAGGGCGCGGGCGCTGAGTGTCGACGAGATATTGACTGAGAGCAGATCGACGGAGCCGCCGTTGGGGGCGAAGATGTAGGCGGTGTCCGGGTTCCCATCGGGTAGTCCAACGGAGCCAGAAAGCAGGATGCTGGTCGAGGTGTACGGCAGCGTCGGGTCTGCTGCCACGGCAAGAGTTGACAGCATTAGTGTTGCCAACAATGCAGCTCGCCGGATGGCGGCCGTCAAAGCTGCGGCCCCTGCTGTGAACAGCGACGATGCCCCCATCGAGAGGGCATTTCCTGCGGACGCCGGCATTGGTGAGAGCTCTCGTCGCTCTGCTCGAAAGTCTGGTTGGTGGAGATGGCCACCGTTTGTGGTCTCCTCGCTCGCTCTGTTTGTCTCTCAGAGGGAATGCATTGTCTCTTCCCCTGATCCGATCGTCGAGTCCAGTGTTCTCTCCACCCGCTCCCGTCGGAACCCGGCCTGGGAATCAAACGCAAAAGGCAAAGGCAAACAGCGACAACCGATGCAAGAACATTCCACGCAGCAAATAACAGTGGACAAAAGAGATGGCGCAACAAGATGTCCGGTAGAGCAGATCGGGATTCAACAATAAAGCATCGACATATAGGGCCCGCACAACGAACAATGAGCTGGCATCAAGCAACCAAAGACAAGGGCATGCTACAGGTCCGTCGTTCAATCGGGATCAGGGAAGGCAGCAGCAAAAGACGAGAGGCATGGAAGCTATGGCGGGGTCGCCGTTGCCGAAAGTCAACAAACGGGAAGCGAGGGCTGTGCCCATGCGCCGACGGCCTGAGTCCAGAACTGCAAGGCTGACCCATAAAACGTCGAGGACGGCGCATGATTGGCTTGGTGTTTGACAGCAAATGCGCCAATGCTGAATTTGGTTGGCCCTGGGCCAGTTTATTGAATTGAGTGTGGTGGTGGCGGCAGCGCACGGCTGTTTACCGCCGTTTGGTTCCAAAGTGTGCTTGTTTCCAGGGCAACTGCGAGCTGACCAGCGCCGATCGGGCACCTCATACTGTCAGCGGGACGCCATCCTAGGTGACAACCGTCAGCCCTGTCTCTGTCAGTGTCGGATTTACCTCTTCAACTCGCGATGCAAGACATGTCACGCAGAAGACGTCGCACCGCTCGGCTCACAAAGGACAAAGATTTTGTTGAAATGTCACTTTCTCACCAACACCGCTGTGTACAACCCGGCCATCTCACAGATCTCACAGACAGTAACACTCGCGAGCTGCGGACCGATAAAAACAGAGGGACCTCACAACCATGGCGCCACCGACGGCTGCTCGTAACCCCTATCCGCCTCCCTGAACGACCTCGGCCAACTGGATGAAACCACCATCAAATAACCACTGTAACAAAGGAAACTCGCCTTTCGCTCAAGCACGGCCTCTCGCTGCCGCCAGCTCGTCTCTCGCCTCCTTCAGCTCTTCTCTTAGCCCCGCAACTTCATACTGGTGCTGACGCTCTAATTCCCGCGCCTTCTCACGCTCCTTGTTGACATTTTGCGCGAGCGCCGCATTCTCCTTCCCGACTGCCTCCATGAGGGCATCCCGAGTCCCCGCCAGCTGGCGACTATGTTCGGCGAGCGTGCTGATCTGCTCCTGAGCGCGCACCGCCTCACTACGCAGCGTGACATTCTCGCTCATGGCCTCCTGCGTCTTGAGCGCGCGCTCCCGCCAGCCCTTCTCGAGCTCTGAGATAGGCGGTGGGAAGCGGCGCAGCGGCGTCGCCACGACCGTCGGCTGCATCGCAATCTCACGGCTGTACTCGGTCGCCGGGTTCGTGCCCCACGCCGGCACCACAAAAAGCGTGTACCGGCCCGTGCCCGCCAGCCGGTAGTACCGCGTCGGGATGGTCACGGGCACGATGCCGCGGGCGTAGTCGCGCCCGCCGCGCTCGTGTTCCCAGATGTGGTCGCCGACCACGCCTTGCTCGCGCCAGATGCGCTCCTTGGATTGGATCAGCGCCTCCTGCTTGTCAAGAATCGCGTGCACGTGCTGGAACACGTCCTCGCCGCTGTTGACCAGCAGCCACTTGTCCTGCGGGTACACGATCTCGCGCCCGGAGCGGCCGTCGGGCCCCAGGGTGGAGAGGGATTGATGCGGAATGGCGGCCTCGCCGGCCAGTGCGTCGAGCGCGTTGCTGTAGCTGCGTTCCAGCTCGTGCTGTCGCGCGACAAGGTTCTGCGTGAAGACGAGCCACTGTCCGAGCAGGCTCTTGCGCGCGTTGGTGAGATTGCCGTCGTCGTGATCGGCCGACGTGGGCAGAATAGACATCAGCCCGCCCGTGCTGCCGAACTCGTGGTCCAGTCGCTCCAGACACGCGTTGGCGTGCATAACGAGGGAGTGGTGATTGTGGTATGGCCGCTGTGGCTCGCCTGCCACCCGCGGCGTCGATTGTGCAAACGGGCAGTGGTAGTCAGTGCCGTGGGCCTCGTGGCGGCGGCGGACCTCGTTGGCCAGACCCGTCAGCGGCTTGTTGTGGTTCGGGTCGTCGTTGGCGTACGACACCGTCAAATCCTTCAGAAAGTCGAATGCATCAGTATGGTCATACTCGACCCCTAGCATATCGTAATCTGCGGCCTGTTCGGCTAGAAAGGGCGATTTGTCCCCCTTTAACGTCGACGGGTCCCCAAGGAGGATTTCGGCCGACCGTAGATTCGGACTCAGCGCCTGGATGAGGATGCATAGCGATTGCGCGTGCTGCTTGAGCGCGAGTAGTGTCGGCGGCAGGCCTTGCGTCGAGAGGTAACCGCAGTTGAGATGCCGAAGCAAGTCTTCGCCGATGTCCAAACCGTGCATCCGCGACCACCGCGACATGTAGGGCAGTGAGAAGTCGGTGCCCCTGACGTAGCCCTTCTGGAAGCCATTCTCGTCGTCCTGATGATCTGCCAGGTGCGCTGGCACGGTTGGCTCCCCAACCGGCGGGCTTGGTTGCTTGGGCATGTTCGTAGTGTGACTTGTGACGTAGCTGTGCTGGGTTCACGTCCCGTAAGTTGTTTGCTTGTTCAAAACACCGGTTGATAGTACGAAGAGATCTGCAACTGAGCGAGTTGGCTACAGTGAGCTTTTACTTAGCTAGCTCAGCGGTACCCATGCAATGCTTCATTGTTCGGCGACATGCCACTGAAAGGGCAATCGCTATCGATGCCAATTGTGTAGATAAAGGACAGGCTTGGTGGTTGAGGCTCTTCGACGGAAGCATCAACAATCGAAAGCCAAGTTTCTTTGATGCAACCTCAACAAGCGCCTCGACAACAGAGCAGTACAGCTTCCGCAAACGCGACCCGATAACATCCCAGTCATGGCAGTGAGCAGATGCAGCCCGAATATAATTTCTCAGCGAGGATTGAAATTTAGTATGGTGGCATGTCACAAATACCATGGATGTCGTTGTCTTCTCAAGCCTCTGATATAGTTTCCAAGCGCAGTTCGACGATGATTTCCGAAGACGGAAGCCATGATATCACGACTTTACGCAGGCCCGGGTCTGAGACAAAGCGCCGGCCTCGAGTCCACAACCTTTGTTCTACGCCTGCTGCCTTGCTCGGTGCCGATTTCACGCCTTAGCTTCAGTCTAGAGCATTATTTTGCGTCAGGACCTCAAGGCTCATAATATGGTCATCTCAGTCGTAGCCGTAAACCTTGGCCGATACCCAGCAATACCCGGCTAGATACGGGGAGTTTCCGAAAACATACAAACGTCCATGACACGTCTCGGACAGCCGAGACAGCTACAGCTACGCGCTTCGGTCAGGTACCCGGAGCTATGAACAGTATCCGTGCATCCGTGCATCCGTGCATCCGTGCATCCATTGGTGTTGAGAGGTCCTTTTGGTGGCATCGCATTTGAGAGAGTCGCATTGACTTTTGAGGCGCGGGCGCGGCACAGCTAACACCACTCTGTTTCAACACACAACCTCAACGGGGAAGCCGAGCTGTGGGTGAAGCTCGTGTTTGCCACGTTGAAACAAGCCAGATGGGGAACTGTGGAAGGCGAATGCCTCTGTGAGCTTTTGGTCTGGTAAACACCAATTCACCCGTCCAAATGCGCCAAATGCTTGAACAGCTGAAGTGTGGCTTGCAAGGTTTCGTTTGGGTTGCACTGATGCGGAGATACAGCGCGAAATGCAAGGAATGGACTAGTTTGTCTGGGCTCGACCGTGATTTCTCCTCGCTCGGCAAGCTTGGGGAAGGCCCTCGTTGCTGCCCCTCACGAGTTCGTACCGCAATCTGCAAGACACTGCCGAATGCCTGCCGAGTGGTGATGGCTGCAGGATCTCCGATTTGAATTGACTCGCGTTTCTCCAAACATCGCATGCATCGCCTCGAGCGGCGCCAATTCTCCCCAGCCCGTCGAGGGGAGAGGGAGATGAGGCAGCGCTACAAAGGCGCTATTAAAGTACCTTGACTGCTGCAGGTGCTGGACTCGTTTTCTCTGTGTAGCGGGACACGTGAACTTAGCGGTCCTTCACAGTGTTTCCAGCTTGGTGACGTGGGAGCTTGGACTTATGCATGAGCGCAACGCAGCTGAAAGCGGGATGAGATGAGCTGGGGAAGTGAGCAGGAATCCAGGTCTAGAACGGGCGGAGCTTTCCAACCAGTGCAAGGGAGTGCTGAGCAATGAGAGGCGGCAGAGAAGCACCGATTGGCCGCTTCCCAAAGGCGGCCTAGCGCGGGGTCAAGACGAGTTAGATTGTGAGACACGCAGGTGTTATGATCACTTGCTGGTGCCTGCTTTGGGTAATGTGCAGGGTATTCTTGCGAGAATCGTTCTCCCTCTGTCCTTGACCTCGAGTGGTGCTGTGTTGCGCAGGCCGGGAATACTGGAAGCAAAAAAAATAGAGGTGTTGTGCTGTGGACCGCAGACAGAAGAGTGCGAAGGAACTTGAATACTTTTCGAGTTGGATCTTGGAGTTGCAACCCCCAATTGAGATCCAATTGCTGTGAGGCCTGTGCCATCCCTGCCGATGACCTGTTTGGGGCCTGATTGGCGCGGCATGGTGCGCGCGATGCCAGGTCTGCTGAAATTTGCAGGTGGTCCCACACACTCAAAAGCACGACGGGAAAGGAGCAAAGGCCCTAGTACCAGTCCTCCAAGGTCTGGGCGTTGCGTCATTGGGAAGCATTGCATGTCACTGCCGGGAAGGCATCACAAAGCTAGATTTTGGTCCGACAATAGGCGGGAGGCCAATGGCAGGCCCTTGGAAGGGTAAATGCGCCAGTGAGAAAAAGGATATCAAGTCTGTCCTCCCGCGCGTACAAGGCTTGGCCCAGCAACACCAAATCGTCAACTTCATCTGCGAGTGCTCTTGCCCAGTGGGAGTCTATTGCAGCTAGCTTGCACAGGTGTGGCCCAAGCTCCCAATAGCAACGAGCTAGCGAAAGTCCGTCGACAGGCCCGTCGCGCTTTCCCCCCATCGATAGCGTGGGTGCGCTGCTCTTCTTGTCTGCAGTTTTCCTTTTCTCTCTTTAGCCCTGCGTCTTTCTGTCTCTGGGTTGAGTGAGGAGCATCCACTGGTTTTGATTCCCAACGCGACCTCGCAGCCAACCCGCGAGACGACAAGCGTTCTCAGGGGGTCGCCGTTAACAGTCTTTTACGATCTGGGGCGCCTAAACTACGCGACACCCTTATCAAAATCGCCAATACCGTCGCCGCCATGAGCAGCAACGATACAAGCACACCGGAGGAGACTCCTCCGGCCTCGCTGTCGGGTGAGTAAACGCAACTCCTAATTAGCTTGCGTGCCATTTGAAACCGCTGATGTTGCTAACACGGTAACCAAAAGGCATGGTCTCGACTCTGGTGCCAGTTGCCATAATCTCGGCTGTCTACCTGGCGGTCTTCTTGATTCTGCGGAAGAGTCAAAGGCGATACTATGCGCCCAGAACCTATCTCGGGAACTTGAAAGAGAGGTAAGCACACCCAACTCTTGCTATGCCTTGTCACGACTTACACACATCACAGGGAACGGTCACCCGCCTTACCGTCCGGACTCTTCAACTGGATTGGCGCCTTCTGGAAAATCCCCGATGTTTACGCCCTCCAGCACCAGTCTCTCGATGCCTATCTTTACCTTCGATTTCTGCGCATGGCTATTATCCTCTGCTTCGTTGGCTGCTGTATTACCTGGCCTGTCTTGTTCCCCGTCAATGCCACGGGCGGCGGTGGCCAGGAACAACTTGACGTTCTGTCTTACAGCAACATCGACAGCAAGACGCAAGGTAAACGCTACTACGCTCACGTCTTCGTCTGCTGGGTCTACTTCGGTTTTATCATGTATTTGATCATGCGCGAGTGCATCTTCTACATCAACTTGCGCCAGGCCTTCCTGCTAAGCCCTTTCTATTCGGATCGTATTTCGTCACGCACCGTCCTCTTTACTTCGGTCCCGACCCCTTACCTGAACGAGACCAAGCTGCGCAAGGTTTTTGGCCCATCCGTCAAGAACATCTGGATCACAAGCGACACCAAAGAGCTTGATGAGCTTGTGAAGGAGCGCGATAAGGTCGCTTACCGCCTCGAGGGAGCCGAGGTTAAGCTGATCAAGCTCGCGAACAAGGAACGTCAGAAGGCCATCAAGAGCGGCACAGCCGCTGATGAGGCCGACAAGGACGCCGTTCCCCTCGACGCCGAGTCTGGCAGCATCGCTGCACGCTGGGTTCCGAACAAGAAGCGACCAACACACAAGACGGGCCTCCTAGGTCTAATCGGCAAGAAGGTTGACACTATCAACTGGTGCCGCACAGAGCTCGAACGTCTGATCCCCGCAGTGGAAACTACTCAGGCGAAGTATCGCGCGGGAGAATACAAGAAGATCCCCGGCGTTTTCGTCGAGTTCCGGTCTCAGGCCGACGCCGAGGGTGCCTCCCAAATTCTTGCTCACCATCAGGGTCTTCACATGTCGCCAAGATATGTTGGCATCCGTCCTGGCGAGGTCGTCTGGAAGTCGCTGGGTATCCCGTGGTGGCAGAGAGTGGTTCGCCGCTATGCTGTTTACGCTTTCATCTGCGCCTTGATTTTGTTCTGGGCCATTCCCGTCTTTGTTGTCGGCATCATCAGCAACGTCCAGTACCTCGCGAGCATTTCCTTCTTGACGTGGATTAACAAAATCCCAACCGTCATTCTCGGAGTCGTGACCGGCCTCTTGCCCTCAGTCATGCTCGCAGTACTCATGTCCTTGGTCCCGGTTGTCATGCGGTGTAAGTCTTGACATTTCCTGGCTTGTCAAAAAAGCTGCTAACCGACATTCAGTTTGCGCAAAGCTCGCGGGGGAACCATCCCTCTCTCGAGTAGAGTTATTCACTCAAAACGCGTATTTTGCTTTCCAGGTTATCCAGGTCTTTTTAATCGCCACCGTCTCGTCTTCCGCTACCGCTGTCGCCAAGCAGATCGCCGATAACCCGGCTAGCGCTACTACTATCTTGGCTAACAACTTGCCCAAGTCGTCGAATCTGTACATTTCGTACTTCATCGTGCAGGGCTTGACAATTGCTACTGGTGTGCTCACACAGGTTGTTGGCTTTGTGGTTTTCACCCTTCTCTACAAGTTCCTGGCCAACACACCCCGTGCACTCTATAACAAGTGGGCCAACCTCAGCGCCATTTCGTGGGGCAGCACCCTCCCCGTCTATACCAACATTGTTGTTATTGGTATGTGATGCTCCAGCCCCGCTCCACCCACCTGTCCTAACTTGTTTAGCCATCACCTACTCGGGTATCGCTCCTCTCATGCTCGGTTGGGCCACAATCGCCATGTGCCTTTTCTATCTTGCATGGCGTTACAATGTTTTCTTCGTCACCGATACGGATATCGACACTCGCGGCCTCATCTACCCCCGTGCTATCAAGCAGCTTTTCGTTGGTATTTATCTAGCCGAGGTTTGCATGATTGGCTTGTTTGGTGCATCAGTCGCCCCTGGCCCTTTGGTTCTGATGATCATCTTCTTGGTTTTCACAGTCTTGTTCCACAACAGCCTCAACGCCGCCTTGGATCCTTTGCTCTACAACCTTCCCATGACCCTTTTGGCCGAAGAGGAATCGACCCGCCTTCTCGGCCGCACGCCCGTTTCTAGTTCTGATCCTGGTCAGAGCTCCGTTCATGACCCTGAAAAGGTAGTCAACGGCGATGCGGCAGTCGAGAGCGCGGAAGTTGCCAAGCCCAAGGCCAACTTATTTACCAAGTTCTTGAAGCCCTGGATCCATTCCGATTATGAGAGCCTGCGTGCTCTTGTACCTCGTGATTATGAGCTTGACCCCTACTCCGAGGAGGTCCAACAAAACGCCTATTATCCGCCCTCTGTTACATCTTCGACCCCTCTGCTCTGGATCCCGAGTGATGCCGCAGGAGTGTCTAAGCAGGAGATTGCGCACACAAGCAAGGTCATCCCCATCACGGACGAGGGATGTGAGCTCGATGACAAGGGCAAGCTGGTCTGGGATAGAGAGGCTACCAGGCCTCCTGTTTGGGAGGAGAAGATTACCTATTAAGGGGGCTTATCTCACGAACCCTATGTCGACATGAGCTATCCATGTTTGGCTTTGAGAAGCTATTGTCTTTGACATGACGATATGGGAATGATGGCATGGTACAGAACTGTGGTGATGCCTAGGAAACTTGATATTTGCGTTGATACCCGTCAACTGCTAGGTTGATTACAATAGTGCGTTCTTTGTCTACCGTGCGGTAGCAATATTAATTAATTTGCTGGTTACACATACATTTCGTGTCTGGTTTTGGAGTGCATTACGGTGACAGCAACGGGACCCTTTGAGAGGCAGCGCTCCCGCTACCCCTGAGTTTTCCACGCAGGCAAGCCTGTATGTAGCAGGTGTGTATGCAAATCGAAAAGGCAAAACCAAAGCAAAGACCATACAACATATCTCCCCTATCTCGTACCCAACCCCGCAATCATTACCACGTTTCGTATGGCCGGTACAAGCCTATAAATGTTGACGATCAAATATCTCGCTCATCTCAAGCAGGATTGAGTCTATCCTGAAGAGATATGTGAGGCCGACGACGAGGACCAGACGTAGGAGCGGATCTCGCCCCCGTGCCACTATTATCTTCCTTGATGATATCGGCTGCCTGCAACACCCCGAGTGGTTAGTACTCATCCCATGATCATTCTCAATGGGGGAAAACATACCTTCTCTGCGACCGCGTACACTCCCGCCTGCAGATGCGCCGCCGGGATGATGGGGATGATGCCCGCATCAACGACCCGCACATTCTCCGTTCCGTACACCACCAGCCGCGGATCCACCACGCCCCCGAGGTCCAGCGGCATCATGGCCGTCGTGCCGCACGGGTGGAATTCGGTCACCAGACCCTCGCGGATGGCCTCCAGCAGCGCCGTCTCGTTGGCGGCCGTCATGCTGTCCCACGGCGCGCGCGGCGACGGCAACAGCCGCGACATGGCTGCGGTCTGGACCAGCTTGTTGTTGAACTGCAGTCCGAGGGCGAGGATGCCGCAGTCCTCCGCCTGCGCGCAGTACCGCGGGTCCAGGTCGATGTTGGGCGCCACGGCGCCGCCGGCGAGGACGTCGGCCGTGCGGGGGCGCACGAAGCCCCGGCTGAAGGGGCGCTGGATCGCGGCTGTTAGCGTGCCGATGCTGTCGGACATTATTTCTAGGGCGCCCACGTCGGGGCGCGCGAGCAGGCGGATGAGGAGTTGGCGCTGGCGGGCGAAGCCGGCGACGAGGGTTGGGTGTTGGCCCGGGCCTAGAGGGAGGTTGGTTGAAGGCGGGGTGGAGGAAAGATCGGTTAGGAGGGTGGTCCAGTTGGTGGGGGAGAGGAGGTGGAGGGGGGGGAAGGCGACGGCGGAGATTAGGGGGGCGGTCCAGGGCCCCGTGTGGTTGGTGAAGTATTCTTGCTCGGTTGAGGCGAGGGCCGTGCCGGTGAGGTTGCGAGTTGTGAAGAGACCGGGCTCGGTGTCTATGGCTATGGTTAGCTGTGAGAAACTTTGGGAGAGAGAGGGAGGGCCGACAGTTGTAAAAGGCGCCGACCATGCCATGGTCTTGGAGGTTATGGCCAACGCCAGGCAGGTCAACCTGCACTGAGACGCCCAGCTCTTGTAAGATAGGGGCTGGACCAATGCCTGACACCTGAAGGAGGACTGGAGACAGAACACCGCCGGCAGCGAGGACGACCTCCCTGGTGCAGGTGATGTTCCGCCGCGGTGAGTCAGCCGATGTTGTAAACTACCCCTTTTTAGTGCCACTTAGCCAAAAGTTGTCAACATTCAGCTTACCTCAACCCCATAGGCACGCCGTAGATGGCCAAACGGCGGTGTAATAATATTGGACGTGGTTCCCGCGCCGATTAGGATCCGGGTGACGGTTTGTTCTGAGGCTATATGCAAGTTAAGGCGGCCCATAATGCCATCCAAATATGCACCTCGGCTGTCTGCCCTTGACTGGCTCCCGGTTATCATGCTCGCGGGAGCGATCATGGCACCGCTAGACACACCGGCGTTTGGGTCATTGAGTATCGGAACACCCAACTCAGAGAAGCCCTCGAGAAAGTTACCTAGGAGTAATCAGAGACCCACGAAAGTAAACACACAAGGGGGCTAGCATACTAGAATGGGGGTAGAGGAACTTGGGATACGTCACCTGAAGTGGTCCACCGGTGCCATGGACCGACAGATCTGGCTCGATATGGAGGCTGCTGGCCACCTGGATATCTACGTCCACTGTGAAGTTCTCGCTCTGGAAGTTGCGTCAGCACATACAAACTCCCTACTTGTATCTGCGCTTACCTACCTTCTTGAAGTAGGGCAGCATGCCATACCAGCCCCAGCCAGGGTTACCGATTGCTTGCCAGGCATCGTAGTCAGCCGCTGCGCCGCGGGTGGTGACGAGTCCATTGAGAATACTGCCGCCGCCGACAACATGGCCCTGGTCATACCGACGTCGATTGCCATCGAGAAATTGCTGGGGTGCGGTAGAGAAGTTCCAGCCGTAAGCGGGACTGTGGCCATGGCCAATGAGTCCTGGCACCGTCACGGTGTTTTCTGAGGCATCTCTGGCAGACTCGCTGGTTAGCTGGGTTTCGTTTGGGGGTGCGGTAGAAAGGATTCGTACAGTTCTCCAGACTCGAGGACAAGCACGGTAACTGCATCATGTCAGTGGGGTTTCTTCGGCCGTCCATGGTTGACGAGTAAACTAACCGGTAGAATTCTCACTCAGTCGGTTGGCAACAACCAAACCGGCAACGCCTCCTCCTACGACAATGTAGTCATACGAAGGTAGCAAATGATCAGTAATATTAGTAGGGTGTAGGAGAATGCAGTTAATGGCGGGGGACCATGCAGAGAAGAGAATGAGTGCTAGTAGTGTGGTGAAATCCATGATGAGTCGCGCGTCGCATCGACAACCAAATGCGCCTTCAGAGATGCTCAAACCAATGCTTAGATATTCGCGATGGCTAGGACATACAAATCAGGGCGGCACTCGAGCTGAGCTGCACTCGGGTCCCAAAGGTACGGCACGCCGGGAGGGGGAATGACGGGGTGGGAAAGGTCGGGAGACGGTAATGCATAGAATATTCACATTCACCGAGCATCCGACAAAGCTTTCTCTACAGACACGATCCACTAGTTCGCAGATGTTGCAATCTCTGGGCCCCAAAAAGTTGTCATCCATGGCCGCGGCAGCAAACACTGCACCCATCCGTTCCTTCCCAAAACGGCGGGCAACCACAACCCTGATTGATGCCTGTTGGGCTGGGCTCCATCACGCCATGACCCACAGCAAGTGATCTTCAAACTGGCCATGGCCTTTTGGATGGCGTTCCAGAAACCCGAGATGTGTGCTGGCACGTGGCGGCATTGCAAACCATGGCTCGTCTCCACATTTCTACTTGCGGTGCAGCAACCCGTTCCCATGCCATAGCCGTTGAAGACGGGAACCGGGTGTTTGTACCTCCTAGCCCATTCCATCCGCCAGTCTCTTGCATGGAATGAGCCCGGCGCTGTGTGGTGTACTGGGTGTCATCATATGATCAACCAACTTCGCGAACACTCTTCTCGAAATCGCGAAGTTGATGAGGCTGAATGGTACTACCAAGCACGCAAACCCCCCTCGCTTCTGGCCCATTTTGGCCAACCACCTCCTAAGGCCTTTCCTCCTTTCCCACGCTCGCACCCGTGGCCGGCGTCGCAGCGGCAGCAACAGGGGCAACCGTAGCGTCACTCTTCACATCGTCGGAAGCTTGAGATGTATGCCCCTGGGTTCCCAGTCTCACGAACGGCAGGAACAGAAAGCTGATTGCGCTCAGCCCAATTGAGACCTGGAATGCCTTCTTGTACGGTACCATTGGGTCTGCCAGTGCCTCTGGTGTCCCTTGGGCAGAAGTGAATACTGCTGTCGATATTCCAAGCGCAACAGCGGCACCAAGTCGGAAGATGGTGTTGAAAATCCCACCTGCCAAAGCTTGTTGGTGAGACGGCAGGGACTGCATAACATACATCTAACACGGTGTCAGCGGCCATTCAGAAATTCGCAAGAAATAGAGGGCACTCACATTGGCAACGTTGAACTGGAAGTCCGCGCCAACGACAGACAGTATCAAGGACGGAAACACAAAGGCCCAGTACAAGCTGTCAGGTCTCATCAAGGCGAGCAGCACATTCGATGCGATGTAAGCAGCAGAGCCCACAGCGAGAAGCAGCGTATTGTTGATGCGATGGAGGACCGAGCCGGCAATGATGTTGTACACCAGCCCGGCAACTGCTTGGGGGATCAGGTGGACGGCGACAGTGAGGGGGGCCAGTCTCTGGAGCTCTTGCATGAAGAATGCCAACCAGAATTGGCCAGACAAAAATCCCATGTAGCCCGGAAGAGATGCTAGGATTATCTGCGAGAAGTCAGCCGTGGTCTCTTTCCCGGATCAGCTTTCACATGGCCTACAAAGGTAAAGTTCCAGTCTTTCCAGATGTGCGGTGGCATCAGCGGGGTTGGATATACGCGCTCCCAGAACACAAAGAGGATGAGAAGCAGGGTTCCAAGGACGAGCATCGCAATGATGTGCGCCGCCCTCCATCCGTCAGTCGGCCCAAGGCTAATAGGGGGTTAGCTTCGGCGTCAGAAATTCGGCCCAGCAGACTCACGTTACTGCGGCCGTTAGCAAGCCAGTCCCAAAGATCGTCATGACCGTTCCAACCGAGTCAAATGTCTTGAAGAACGTCTTGAGCCTCTCCTTGAACGGCTGATCCAACGGGTATGCCTCAACTTTTGGTATCGTAAAGATGGCCACAACCGTAAAGATGGCCCACAGGATGGCGATGAGGATATAGGCCGCTCGCCAGTTGAAGATCCTCGTCGCAATCCCACTCAAGATGCTCCCAAACACAAAACCCAGCGGATTTCCCGCACTGAAAGCCGAAAACGCCAAATTCTTCCTCTTGGACGGCTTGTCATACGCCGCCCCCATGATCCCAATAGCCGGAGGCACCACCATGGCCGAGCTCACCCCGAGAATCCCACAAACGATATCCATCCAGAATGGGTCCTGCGCAAACGCCACCAGCAGCGCAAACGCACTAAACGACGCCATGCCCACGATGAACACGGCGCGGCGGCCGAGCAGGTCCGCCATCTGGCCGAGCCCGAGCTGGAACGCGCCGGCTGTGAGTGCCGTCGAGGCTGTGATCCACGTAATTTCGCCCTGCGTCATGCCGAGCTCGCGGCCGATGGACGCCGTGATGATGGCGCTGGCACCCTGGAAGAAGGAGCTCGTCGCCGTCGCGTTGGTCGCCTGGAACACAAAGGCGACCTCCTGCCAGGTGCTCTTGAACACGGCCGGCCGCTCCCCAAAGGCCCGCTGCTGCGGCGTGCTCCTGCTGCTGTTGTCGCCGCTCGACGCGGCTTCGTGGTCGCTGCCGGCGGCGCCCATCTCTGTTACACCCGGTTCGGCGCCGGGTGCGGAGGCGGCCCGGGATGTGGGGTGCACGGCCCGCTCCGTGGCGTCGAGTGACGACTTGGACCGAGAGGAAGGCGGGGTTTTGGTGTCGTCGTTCATGGCTGCAGTCTGGAAAGCTGAGGACTTGTCCCTTAGGGTATCTCTGCATGGGAAGGACTAGAAAAAAAGGTTTTAAAAGGTTTTTTTTCGAGTCCAATGGCAACATTACATCGTCGGCTTTCCGGGGCGGGCCTGCTAGCGGCCGAGAGCTAGCAGGGGTGATGACTCGGAGATAGCGCCCCCCTGATTGCTCAGCGAGGGGCCTCGTCCGGTCGCGGTCGCCGAAAGTCAGCGCTGACAAAAGCATTGGAAAGCTCAAGCTGGACTGGAGATCTCGGACCAATCCCACGACCACACCCGCAATTCCGACCCTTGGCTTGCCGATGCGGCAATGCGAGTCTCTTTCAGGGGGTTTGTTTTGGGGGTTCGTCTTGGCATTATTTGGTAATGAAGCTAAAGCAAACCGCCGCTCAACAAACTCTAGGCACTTTCCATGTCGATGACCTTTGAGAACCAAAGGTCTTGCCACTTGATTCTATTCACCACCCCGGCCAGCTCCGGGAACTAGCAAGACGTCTAGAGGACGCCAGAATTGACGGGTTGACGCAATGACTACCTAAATATCCAAGCTATCACCCAAACCCTCCCCGTCGCGTGCCACGCAAAATATACCAAGCCCCCTACATAAGCACCAACAGCTATCGTCGGCTGTTATCCAACACCTTTCAACATACGACCAAGGCCTAGCTTCACCAGCTGTAACAGATGAAAGAGTTGCTGAAAAGGGGGGCCGATATGTCGCGGAGCCATTGGTGGATGTGCCCCGAGTAATACAGTTATCCTGGAGAGAAGAGAGAGAGCGAGGTGAGAGCGACAATATCATTTCGCCCCAACCCCGCGCAACAGCTTGATGACGGCCTCATGTTTTTCCAGGACGGCCCAGCCCAGCGGTGTGTAGCCATGTTCATCCTCCGAGCTGATCCCGGCCTGACCTGTGGCAAGTAATAACTTGACGACGGCTACATGCCCCTCTTGGGCGGCCCAATGTAATGGTGTATGGTATTCGTTGTTTTTTCTCAATTTGACGTCAGCCTGGTCCATAACGGGTAATATCTCGGCGGTAATAACTCGGCGGCAGCTTCAAGTCCATTCTCTGCAGCCCAGTGCAGAGGTGTGTTGCCATCATTATCCCTTGAGTTAGCCTGAGCCTGGCCTGGCCCTTGGCGAGTAACATCTCGACGATGGGAAAATGTCCGAACTTCACGGCCTAGCTTAGCGCTGTCTAGCCACTTCTAAAACTCAAGTTAACATCGACCTTGTTTGTAGCAAGAAGTAGCTTTATAATATTCTCGTTTCCACTTAGCAACCGCACTGCACAATGCTGTCTAGCCATACCTATTTTGCAAGTTGACATCGACCTAGTCCACAGCGAGTAGTAACTTGACGATGGACCCATGCCCCTGCGTCGCGGCAACGATTAACGCTGCTTCGCCGTCCCAGGCCTTCGAGTTGACGTCGATCTCGTCCGCAGCGAGTAATAGCTCAACAATAGCCTCGTGCCCGCTATAAGCAACATTGGATAGCGGTGTATGGCCACTGATATTATCTGAGTTTACATTGACTTGGTTTGTAGCGAGTAACATCCTGACGACAGCTTCGTGTCCCCCCCGCGGCGGCAAGTTACAGGGGTGTTGTGCCACTCTCCGAGTCTAAATCGTGACACCGGTTGGCGTTGGCGTGGCCTGTGTCAAGCAACAGCTTCACAATAGCCTTGTCCCCCCTCCTGGCGGCATTGGTGAGCGGTGTTGCGCTATGCTTGTCCTGCGAGTCGACTTCGACCTGGGGCATGGCCAGCCAGTTGCAGTAGCACAATGGTCTCGCGCCCGTATCTTGCGACCCAGGATAGCGGCGCCCGACCGACCCTAGCTATCGCTATACTCAAGTCACGGTAGTCGTGATAGTACCCGAGGAGGAACTTTGCGGCCTCCTGGGCTCCAAAACAAGCCGCCAAATGGAGGCCCATAAGCTGATCCGGAACTTGGGCGAAACCATATCGATCCCCCTCGTGCAAATATACGAGCACTTAACCCGCTAAATCGAAGCTTCCCTCGGAAGTCTTTCGTGGCCTCGCTTAAGCTCCCAGACTTGCGAGAATGGTGACCCCAGTTCCGAGCCGTGTAGCTGTAGAGTGTTGTTGACTCTACTAATTTTTCAACCGTAAACTCATACTCCGAGTCGTATCCCGTTTCAAATGAGAGAGAGGTAGCGCGATTCGCCGTGATATCAGCCTCTGCTATTTAAAGCCAATCCTGTCGTGTCCGCTCAAAGTATTCTTGTGTGGTATAGTGGACCAGTCAGTAACATACATTCCGTCAGCCGCTGTCGAGATTCCAGTCTTGATCTCGTTTTGAAGCAACCTTTTGTACCCTACCTTCGGTATCCAGTTTGTCACATAGTGGCAGTGTAGAGTTTGTCGCTATCCCGGCCCGGTCGCCCATACCCTTTCTTTTCGAGTCTTGTG
This sequence comes from Lasiosphaeria hispida, assembly GCA_033439745.1. Classification (NCBI taxonomy): domain Eukaryota; kingdom Fungi; phylum Ascomycota; class Sordariomycetes; order Sordariales; family Lasiosphaeriaceae; genus Lasiosphaeria; species Lasiosphaeria hispida. Next base: position 4,431,804 of record JAUIQD010000004.1, read on the forward strand.
TTGTTGTCTAGGATACGGGCAATGGTATCCTGAAAGCCGTGGCCGTCGCTCTCGTACTTCGCCTTGAGTCCGTTCACTGCCGTGCGAAGGACCACCGGTGGTTGGTTCAAATAGCCTGTGTATTCGAAGGTTTGGTTCTGGATCGTCTTGCCAAAGTCGTACTGGAAAACACCGCCGCTTCCATCGCGAGGAGCGCTAACCACGATGTCTCCCAGACGAATATCGTGCCTTAGGCTTGGCGTGCCGCCGGCAATTCCAACCATAAGACCGATTCTGACGTTGGGGAAGCTGTGTAGCAAATCTCTCCCGACAGCTGCTGTAGAAGCTGTACCGTACTCCCCCCGCCAGGCAACACAGCAATCACGACGTTGTGTTTCCCAATCCTTCCCAGTGTGCAGTCGTTGGTATCATGTTGAGAAACATGGTTGGGCCTGTCGTGTTCTTCGTCCAGAAAGCACCGTGCCGCAACATATTCCGTGACCATAGCACAGATCCAGCCAACCGTGTACTCTGAGTTGGCTACCGATTTGAGATCGTCGACCGCCGGCGTTCCCACACCGTCGTGATGTCCAACTCTCACGAGTGTTTCTCAGCACCAGCCGTGCCACCTCGAGAAGTTGTTGCGGCTCATAGTCCGCCGCTCCGGTGTCGGTTCGGGAAAAGGCCCCTTTCGAGATTTTGCAGTAGCTACTCGACACCTGGTGGCCAGGCGTAGGAGGGAAGGGAAATGACTGAGAATGTGGTAAGGGATGTCGGAAACCACAGCTTTGCGTGGGGTCGGGCATCTTCAATTTCCCTTGGTCGGAGCTATTGCGGGCTTGGCGCCCTTCTTCCTTTGACGTCGCATTTTTCTGGAGGCCTCGAGTGCTTTTTTTTTGGTTGACCAGGGCCAGCTAAATGGATTGAGTGCAGTGTAGAAGCTGTGTTTACGCTGGTCAAGGCAACTGCAAGAGGGGCCTTCGGCCTTGGGGGTATTTGCCCATGGGGGTTAGGGTTATGTATGGAAAAGGGATGAGGGAAGGGCTGGGGGTCCTTTTGGAATTGGGCAGTTTCGATCCCTAGGGGTGGTGGGCAATGTGAGGAAGCAAGGTTTGGGCCAGCCATGGTGTATATCAAACGACACTGCGATATCAACGGTTTGAGGGTTAGACATGTGTGCTTCGATGGTTGTGGCGTCTCTCTTCGGCATTCCATCCAGTACTATTTTACTTCCAGCTCTGCTTCTTAACTTCACAATTGTCCTTAATTACTACACAAAATTTTACTTCAACCAGCCAATTGAGAAGGATCCAGTTGCTGCGAACCCCGTACAGGTAGTAACTATTACGTCCAGCCATCGAAGAAGACAAGACCCCCAGTTGAACAAAAAATGGAGCAATCTTGCCCCATCAACCTAGGCTTTGCTGACCAGTCAGTCGGCCCACAAGTCACCAGAATTGCTATTCCCCAAATGATGGTCATATCTCACTTGGTCACTTACTCAGTAAAGTCCAACACAACCTGTTAGTGCACTGGAAACCGGCCCCAAGTAATATACTAGGCCTTACTTAGTGCTTTCAAGTTCGCCTAGGACGCGCTAGAACATGTAAGTTTTACTTCGTAAAGCTCTCTTCTTCTTCACCTCAGCCACCTAGATATCTTCTAGGTACTCAAGACAGACATCATGTCCCGGGATCTCCGGTCCCCCAACTCCGTGAGTAGCCCTGTTTCGTCACATCTGACGAGGCGCACAACACACCGAGGAACACAAATCACGACCTATCGAGCGATGGTAAGCTTAGAATAAGTTCCCCCTTTTCACAAAAGTCCCCTCAACAAAGCCCCATGTACATGTACAAGAGACCATGTCTCCAGACCCAAGGAGACATAACCACAACACCAGAAGCAAACATGGCCTGGCACCAGCACAGCTAGCTAGTCCAACCAATCCCTTCCTCCTTCCCCCGCAGCGCCAACCCCATACTATCTATCACCACCACCTTCGCCCCGGACAAAGACCCTCACAAACAAGGGAACCCCCTCCCCCCCCCCCGGACTCATCAACGGCCCGCGCCGCTACTAGTAAGAACCAGGGCCCCCATTAAGCCCCAAGGCAACACCAACCTCGCCTACTATGCCCAACTCCAAGTCTTGGTGGAGGGGTCATACAAAAATGGCACCACGCCTCGGCCCTCCCCGTAGGCCGACAACATCTACTCTCCCGGGGCATAGGGGTACCTAGTATACATTTACACACACAACACGCCTGTGGCCACTCACAGTCACCACGACAAGAATAAACAGAAAGGGGGACGCACCCCGCAATCGTCTTCGCGTCCCATCGGGCCTCCGCGCGATCTCGCGATCGCGTTTAGCGGTGGGGGGGTTCCTCTGCAGCCAGGTCGTGATGTGTGGCTAGACATGAGGCCATGGATGGGTCGTCATGGTTCGATGCGGAGTGCGGTGCTGTGGGGTCGGCGGGCGAAATCATTCGACAATTCGGGGATAAAGGGGGGAATGGTGGATGGGATATTATGTGGGGTACATGAGTACCATGCCATGCCAGGTCGTCTGAATCGATGCAATCGCGCGAATCGAGGATAATACAAATAAATCCAAGGATTTGATATTGTACGGGCTGGGTTGCAGTGGCTCTACCTGCTCAAACGTCCTGTGGGGACAAAACAGAACTCCACCCGTAAGGCATTGGATGATGCTATGTTCGGTAGTATCTTGTATTCACACCGCAACAGCGCAGGGAGATCGGCGTCCGAGTCGTCGCAGAGGAGAATAACACACTTGCATCTATTTCTCCGTCCCTAGAAGCTCGAGGCGAGCTCAGTCGTATCCGAACCGACGTTGCCCTCCACCGGGGAAATAAACCCTGCATTCCGCTGCACGTCAACGTGCCATAGCATGCCAACACCAGGTATTCGAGAAAGCTGTGCGCAAAACGAAACGACCTTTTCTCCTTCAATCCTCCCTCGGCGAGACGGCTTCCTTGCCGCGCACGCCGACCGGTGAAGCGCGCGAATGCCAGATTGACGAGGGGGGCAAACTCGAAAAGGGGTGGGTGGGGGGCGTGAACAAAGACAGGAAACACGGTGGGAGCACACGTAGAGGTAGGATTCAGGGTTGAATTCATGAGACAGAGCCAAAAGGCGAGAACGCGACGTTGCCATGCCCCACGGACGGCAGTGCGTTTCTCGCCCCTCGCGGCAGTCGTCGGATTTTTGCGATTGCCGCCGCAATCCTCAGTCCCGCCGAAAAAAATGGAATCGAAAACTTCGCTTCTATTTCAGACGATGGTTGGATGGACGTGGATGTATGCTTTGACGTTCCAGCTGCAATAGCGCACGGGTGGGCTGCACGCCTCGCGATCGGACGGTGAAGACCCACGGTTAAGGTTATGCAAGGTAAGCTAGGTACCCAGCCTGCAACAAAACTGAGCTGCCTCAGCTACCCAGGTAAACGACATGGACAGCATCTACGTGACGCGATTCCGTGCCGTTACACTAGATTCGTAGACGCGAGCAGGCTGAAGCCGGGCCTGATTATGGCACTACAGGCTCGGTCGGGGGTTGGAATGCTGGGCATGGTTGCTCGGCAAGTTTCATCGGCTGCAGCCCTCTGGCGCCGACGTGGGAGTCTCCAGCGTTTTCCTTCCCTGGGTCGAACAGTCTCGACACCCTTTCTAATAAACTTCGATTGATTGCCGTTGCATTCCGCGGGGTGGAAGGCTCCTGAGCCTCTGATGTCAAGAACCTTCTTGGTGCGAGCCTGCGATGTTACCTGCCTCACAAGGTACCGAGTACATACCGGGTGCCCAGACTGGTTGGTCTCTTGGTATCTCGCCCCGTATTTGGTTCTGGCTGTAACATTGCCTGTGCCCAGGTCCTTCGGGCTATCAGAACCACGATTCTCGCACTCGTTCTGCCGAAAGAGCGAGTGCAGCTGACTCAGAAGTCAAAGCTCACAAACGCGGCGGTTCGCAAAGCTACTTCAAAATGATGTGGATACATGTGCGGAAGGACAGGGCAGGGAAAAGGAGGCGCTCGGCCACGGCTGGTAGCCGCTGATCACTGAGCAGGTTGCACATTGCGGGTTGCACGGCCGATGAACGTGTGGCGATTATCGTTCGGATGACTAGTGGCCGAATGAGACACACGGGCGCCGAGGAGCAGGCCAACCGCCTCGAGGACGGCAGATGAGGACCGGAACTGACCGGTTGTTGTGGAGAATTCTGAGGCAGTCGGCCGGCATTGGTCGTCGCAACGGCTGCGTGGGGGTTGAGGTTGGGTCTCGGAGCACTCTGGACGGGCGACGAACGGTTTCTTTCCTCTCCGTTCAAGGGAACCCAGTACGCGAGTTATCATTCAGTCTCTAACTCACTGGCATCCTGGTCTTGATCCTTTGGTACAACCGCCCGGTCCTCCATGTGATGACTGTCGAGCGTCTCCTCTTCCTCTGGTAGAGCCTCCTCGTCACTTTCCGGCTCCCGGCGCAGCAGGATATCCTCGCTTCCCTGCCACTGTGACGGGTTGGGTGGGAGTGCATCATCGTCGTCGTCCTGCCAGCCGTAATCTTCGTCATCGCTGTCTGGTATCTCAAAGTTGGTGTCATCGAGCTTTCGCTTCTGCACCGGCGTTGATGACAACCCCCTGGACGTCTGTGTGCTGTCGAGGTCTACAGAGACTAAGCCGCCCTAATGTGCTGGTCAACAACTTGCGGCGGCTTTTTTCGATGGAATTTCGGGACCTACCTGCTCGATCCTAAACGGGCTGGTGCTGTTGACCAACCCGCCGTCCTCCTTTCCGTTGACCTTCTCGACCCCCACGAAATATAGGTCGTGGGACTCGGCCCTATCGAGGATCCAGTCGCGAAACAGGACGAGTCTGGTCGAAATTCCCTGATCCCAGACGGTGGCATTAATTGCCGGGACCAAGGTAGCACCACGTTCTACCTGCATCTTGGTGACGCATTGCGTGAGGATGACGATGGCTAGATCTTGAGTTGCAGCGAGTTTCTGAAGTCCTCCAACAACGTACTGGAGAACTTGCAGCTTCCGTGCCGACAGCGACGGACCTGGGGCGACAAGTCAATTTGTGGGTCCAAGACCATGGAAGCCCGCGTGACGACAAACCTTTGTTCCCCTTGGCGTCCACAGGCGCCTTCCCGTCCATAACCCTAGGAAATGCATGGTTGACCAGTGCTGAGAGGGAATCCACAACTATGAGAGATGTCTTCTCGGGTATGCTGAATGCCGTTGGCCGACACAGCAGAGCAATGAAATGAGGCAAGCTTGGACACGTATAGTGAGTAAACGCGTCTGGTCGGCCGGGCGTTGTCTCCTGTTCGCCCTCTGCTACATGGTCGGCAACAGTGCGAAGGCGATGACTCGAGACGGGATGAAATCCATCTGTGCAACGGCTGTGAGAACCACCGACCAAGTCCAGGAAACATGAGCGGAAAGACGGACCTACCCACACTACCCCCCTGCCCTCGCGAAGACAATGGACAGCGAGCTGGATCCTGGGACGGTCAGCTCGGGATACGTGGTGTCTGTGTCTGTTGCACTTACCCAAACGTCGTTTTTCCAGATCCCGGAGGGCCCCAGATCTCGGTCACATGGCCTTTCTGGATGCCGCCCTCGCCCTGGCCATTGAGGCTGGAGCCCAGCGAAGCGTCCAGAGCCCCGAGCCCCGTCGGGATGAAGTTGGTGTGGCTACTCTGGAACTCCTCCAAGGCCTGGGCGGCTGACACAGTCGGGAGTCGGTCTTGTGAGGGTTGTCAGCAGGAGTAATATATCAAAATGTAGCTAAGAAAGACACAGGATAATCTTACGCGTCGACGGCAGATCAAAACTCGAGACGTCATGGCCATGAATCGCATGGTAGTCCATTACAGCGCCAGAATGCCAAGGCCATCTCCTGGTGGAGAGCAGTGGCCGGGGAAGGTGCAGTTTGTACCTACTGGTGTGGGCGGATCGGGGTTGCTCTCTTGCGGGCAGACCAGACAACCACCTAGAAGCTCCCAAAGTCGTAGGCGCAACAGCATCGAACGATCGCTCCAGAACTGGGACGGGCGGGCCGCCGCATTCGCTGATGGGCACGTGCACCTTATCTTATCAGATCTCTCCCACACTACCAACAGAGCTTTAAAAGCAGAAAAAAAATGAATCAAGCGGCCAAGCACACCTTCCCCGCGTCGTCCTAACTTCTTGCGATATCGGAGGATCTACGGTAAATGTCGGAATAGCATCTATCTTTTCTTTCCGTAGTGCACTCGACAATGAAGCGATCTGATGCCGTGTCTGCGATCCGGAGAACAAAGTGTGATGATGAGAGGCCAGTGTGCTCATCCCAATCTAAGACACCCAGGCAAGTACGGAATAGATGCACAAGTAATCACCAGCTACCTCGCTCTGTTGTTCGTTTTGTCTACCGGTCTACATAGTAAGCCATCAACTTATCGGCCCGGTTGAAAAAAGAAATGTTGAGACCGTTTGTACACAGAATGACAAAGGGATAAACACCAAACAAACCCCACAACCTTGACAGACTGATTGAAATGCTGCAAAATTTTAACTTGCGGTTTATGTGGATCGAACACATGACCTTCAGATGGATGATGAAGTTTTGACTTCAGTCTGACGCTCTCCCAACTGAGCTAAACCCGCATTCTTGAATATTTGGCCCAAATTGGCCTTGATAGCGTTTGGCTGTGCGATTGCCCGGGGTCGCGCTCTTTTACAAGTAAAATCTCAACGCTTCGATTTTACAAAGAATATGACAACTGTGGTTTTCTTCAAACGAGTGCCTTTTTACAGCTGGCTACAAAAACCACACCGTCTATGGTCCGTAAAGAATTTACACAAACTCGGTCCAGCACTCAGACGCATCACTACTGACTTTAAACCCAGCCATAACAATAGTCCACTAGATTCGTCCTCCCTCTCAACAAATGCCGTGTCGCAGAGTGGGGGGAAACCCCATCGCTCCCCTATCACCGTAATAGACAGACACCTCACTCAGCAGACTGGGCTGTGTCTGCCTCTTCCCCACGTTAGGTGTCTCATCTGGGGTACCGACTCCAAAGCGAGTCCTCCTGATGCCTGCCACGACGGGCCAACACCTTCCACATCACACCTCATCCAGCCAGGGGAACACGACATCTTATCGCACGCTACGAAAACCAAAACAAAAAAAATCCTCCCCATTCTCTAGCACGGCGCTGCCTATTCCGTCCAAGAATAGCATCACCCATCCCATCCAATGACCAGACGGGAGGATCCTAGAGTTTACACGTGTACTTCATACGTAGTTGTATTCGTACGCCGTGGTAATCCCATATTTACCCTATCTATTGCACGTGCAAGCTATGGGGGGAGGGCGAGGGAGCGGGGGGGATAAACTCGAAGCGCACGTGGAAGCCCCCTGAACGACACCCGCAAGCTTGGAACTTGGGCTGCCATTTTTTTCTCCCTCTCTTTCGGTTTGGGGCTTGAGACTGGGCTCCTGACCACTTACGATGCGCTTGATCGGATGAAGCCACCCGAGCCCCGGATCTGCGGGCTGCCCCCCGGGGCGGGCAGATTTTCGTGTGGGGAGAGCGAAGGGACGAAATGTGAGGTCGCCTGTCTGGCCCGTTTACCCGGGCTGGGACTTTTGTTGCTGCGCTGCTCACCTCAGCTTTCGCCACTAGAAAATTTGGCCGTGACAAGCTTTCTTGCGTTATCTAATGTATAACGCGCGATGCTAGATCTTAGCACTCCAAAGGGATGAGAAAAAAAATCCAGGGCAGGGTGATGGGTGGTCTGGCCTGCTGCTGCTGCTGCAAGGCACATCCTCGTCTGAAATAATCATCAGGGGTGACGCCTGAGCCACCAGAGCTGACATCATCAAAATTCACAAGTGTGGAGATTGCCCCTTGCAGAGGTGACCTTAAGGCAGTGGGAGTGCAACAAGATTCATTCTCATTCTCGCCAACACCCGCCGTTATGTACACAAAAAATCAAATCGTCTGAACCGCTGCCATGGATTGAGGCGTCGTCTTGCGGTTCCGACTCTGGGCTCAAGCCTGCGATGTTGCCATCTCAATACACGATGGCGACCAGGGGTCAGTGTCTAAACGACGCCCGATTTAACACCCAACCACCACCATCCGTGCTATAAACGCAGATGGCGCGAGATAGGGACAACTCAGCAACCACTCATCCGCCCTATGTTAGCTTTCTTCGTCCGAGGTCTTACCGAGACCGGAAGACGCGGTGTAGTGTCGGTGAGGTGGATGAGGTGTAGATTGCTCCAAGAGAATTTGCCGTGGCCAAGTGTTTTCAACCTCGAGCTGCCGTGGATTCGCTGGGGGGTGAGTGTGCCGAACGCCTCGGCGAGTTTCGGCTCATCAGTAAGCGCGAGCCTGGGGAAAAGAAAGAGGGTTCATTCAACCTTGAGAAACTCCAGGGCAGCGGTTTGACCACGCTAGGGCCGTGCAGTCTGTTGCGCTACTATAATGGTTTGGCGTTCGTTGCAGCCACAATGCGACGCTCGGGCTGGTCCATGGTCCCCCACGGGCTTCAAATGGCGCTGATGCTCTCTCCAAAACTGACTTGCACCTGGTTCCAGTTGCTGACGCGAGAGCTAGGAAACACTCGCACAAGACACTCGCACAAGAGCCGCCGGGTAAATGCGACACTAGCGATCCTTGCAGGCGCAGGGAATTGTGAAATGGGAATCGTGTAGCTTCGGTAATCTCAACCTGCTCAGCCGGTTCTCTGCCCTGTGGAAATCCCCAGCTGTCAAAATAGTAGTACGTAGTCGAAACTGGAGAGGGTGCGGAGTGAGGCAAAAGGAGACGTTGCTTTTCAATCTCGGATTTCGACTCTCCCATCTCTCGAGCATGGGCAAGCATATTGGGGCCCTCGCACGCGCTAGAACTCGGCCTTTCTGTGGAGCTTCCAGAACAAACAGCTCCATGATACGCAAAATTCCAAAATTATCGTGTCGGCTATCCGGCGGTAGCCCTTTCGGTCTGAACTCGGTGGTTCAAATTTTCCGACTGTGCTCAAAAACCTTGACAGGCACAATCCCGATCGTAGTTCCCCCGTAAGTGGAAATGCTTTGTGGATGTCCTCGGCATGCAGCTTGAAGGGAGCCCACCAGCGACCTAATTTCTGCAGCGGCCGACAGACTGGGGACAAAATAGGAGAAAAAAATGCCATAACGGTGGATGGCGTGGCTAGCCATATGATGAAGGGAAAAGGGGGCGCGGGAGGGGAAGAGAGTGGTGAGTTGGAAACCAGCCCTTTGCGAAGCTTCACCTGGATGCTGGTTTTCACTCGCCGGTGCGTAGACAGCCGAGAAGTGATATCCAACCCTCGGTAGTTGAGCGTATTCTGAGGACACTTCCCCAGAGATGCAGTGGCTCGCCCCAGGGGGAGCTGAAGATGGTGTCTCCTGGCTGACTCGGTGGTGCTCTCAACGGCCGAGGGTCGACGGGGAAGGACACGCTCACTGCATCACCAGAACTCTGGCTTTGCGCCCGTCTTGGCATAAACGCCTGAGAGGAACTTGACCGCTTCAGTCTTGATGTATTCCCGTAACAGTCAGAGAGCCTCAGCTGAGCAAGACGAGAGTGTGAATTGTGAGCCCGGAACTCTGTAGGATTGAATCGCGGAGGGAAGCCCGTCTTTTTCATGGCGAAGCCAAATTGGGGTTTCCTTTTCCATGCCTGGATGAGGCGTGGATCGAGTTGCCTTTTCTGGTGATTTGGTTTAACGTTGCCTTTTCTGGTTAATGCATCGGCGAATTAGTACCGAGATGGCGCCCGGGGTCACATCGAATCTCGATTGTGCCAAAGGCCCTCTAGAACTGAGACGCGGGGTCATCAGGTGAGCAGGACCGCCAGCGTTGGTGATGGGAATTTAGAACGACTACGGGATTCCAACGCATCCCGTGGCCGGCTTTTGAAAGCAGATATCTGGTTCTGCGCTGTGATAAGGCCTCGTGCGCCCAAGTGTGGAAGGCCGACCCCCACGCCCGCTCAGCGCAAACCGTGGGAATGGGGGAAGCGATTAGGTGTCCATCACCGTCCGAGAGCGTCACGTCGCCCCGGGAACTTCTCATCACAAACGCGAAGCTTCCTGAGGCACCCCCTGGCGAGTCTGAAGCATCCTCGGCAAGCGACGGGGGAGCCGCGCTCTCTCCCTTTGCGATCACCTGCTCCTTGGGGAATGTGGCGCCCACGGCTTTTGCTTTTATGGGAAGAAGGAGGATCGAGGTACCCCGGATTTCGGGCGACGCGAGAGGACCCTGGGAGCCGGGGTTCTTCTCCAACTCTGTTGGTCGCGACGCAAAGCATGAAGCCAAACCCGCCGTTACAGGCTCCGCACTATGCTAATCCAATCCCAAGCCCCTTTGCTCTGCAGGAATGGGTGCGAAGGAATATAGCTTCATCAGGGCGGGCACTCACTCACTCGGCAGGGCTGCGTTCGCGTCCGTCTGCTGCAGCCGCGTCGCTGGCAAGGGCCCGGCGGTAGCACGGTGAAGCCGCCAGCAGAGGAAAAACCATGAGCCGAAGCTGGGCGAGCGTTGACGAGGGACTCCTCCACACGGCCGGATGGAACCTCCACACCTGGTCTTATCTTTGCTGACGCCACCCCGGAGATTGTTGGACACCTGAGCGCCTGAAGTCCTGCTGGACACCTGGACAGCTTCCGGTTCCCTGGAAAGCCAGTTGCGGAGACAGGAATCTTGCATTGCCAGGTTTGTTTGAAACGATCAAGCAAAGAGCAGAAAAAAGAAAAGAAAGCAAAGAGGGCGTTGGCTAGCGCTTGCCCGGCACCTACCCCGTTCCGGGGCGACCCCAGCTCCCCGGCTCTCCACACCACACACATTCCCCCTTCCGCCGCGATAGGGCAGGCAGGCCTTGCGTCAGGCTGGTTTGTGGTTTGCGTGATCAGACGAAACCAAGTGGCCTTGGTTGGCTTGGCCTCCATTCGGTGTGCAGAGCACACTGTACTGGGGCATCGTCCAAGGCGAACACTCAGTTCCCTACCGAGCTGGGCGCCTCCTGTCTTGAATCTTCGCCCGCCGCCGCCGCCGCCGCTCGGCGCTCTAGACACTTTACCCCAGATGTGTAACAGGCCTGGGCCCGAAGCCTCCATGTCGTGTCCCCAAGCGTGTTTAGGGTTTTCTGGTTAGTATCCGGCATGTTTGTTGACCTTTTGCCTGCTAGATAATCTCCCCCTCAACTTGGTGACGATGCGCCCAAGAGAAAATCTAGGGAAAAAGGAAAAATAGCGTAAGGAATAAAAAACCAGAGCCATCAAGGCCCAATCATCCCGCATACCGCTACTCAGCCACCGCCCACACCGCCCCCCCGGTCGTGTGAAATCGGCTTGGGCAGGCGGTTCTGGGGAACGATAGCCTCACCCTCTGGTGATGCCGCCGAGCCAGTCGCCCACCCTCACACAGCCAGAGACGAGATGGTGGACGAAGCACGATGGACGAAGAACGATGGGCGACGGCTGGACTGTCACCCTCTCACAAGGGACAGAAAACACGGGCTCCGCCTGGCCGCCCCGTCATGGCACAGCGCACCCGGGCAACCAGGACCAGAACTAGAATGCAGAACGGCTGCCGGCCAGTGGCTCGGGCTGCTTGGGTTAGCTGGCGGGAGAGGAGCAGAGATGTGCCGAGTGTGATGTGTGCAGTGTGTGCGTGTGTCGGGAAGAGTGGATGTGTGCTGTCTCGCCTCGAGCTGCGTAGGCTGCGCAGGCTGCTCGAGGTGCGTTCCTACCTAAGTGCAGTTGCGGGCGATGGCATCAGAGACACGACACCTGTCTGTCCCATGGAATCGTGGGATCGCGGAATCGAGGGATCGTGGAATCGAGGGGACGACGGCAACAGCGGTTATGCACAACAGCTTCCGTCAACGGGCCATTTCGAGATTGAAGTGTGCACACTATCGCCTGACTGGCGTCCCCTGCATCCGGATGGGATTCGGGAAGCGCTGCTTGTGTTTTTGGGCCAGGTCTGAGGTGATCAAGACCTGACAGCACCAAAGCACCCGCACCCAGAGCGCCCAGGGCATACCCCACGCCATGGGGGCTTGGCTTTTTTGCTTGCTGCCTTCCTCTTTCCCGTGCCCGCCTTCGGATGTCCACCCCACCCGCCCTCAAACCGCCCTGTCCTAGGTGGCGCGCTCCTCCACCCTTGCCCCCCCCCCCCCCCCAGTCTCTCCCCCTTTCTGGCAGCAGCGAGGGACGCTTGGCCGCACTGCACTGTAAATTTTTGCAATAAAGTACCTGAATCCACCGCACCGCGACGTACAGCAGCGTACAGCAATGCGCAGCGCCCAGCCTTTTGCCGAGCCAGAGATACCTCAGCAGTTTTCACACCGGCCCACGGGGCCAGGGCATCGAGACATGGGGACATGGGAACATGGGGGGGCGGCTGCAGGGCAGCCCTCACTTCAGCAGGCAGGTACCCCGTACGTGTACCGCAACAGAGGTACGGTACCTTTTGGGCTAGGTACCTCTGACAATTCTTTTCTTTCTTTTCCCCGAGATCCACGTCCCTCCTATCCCTTCCCCCCTTCAGGCGTTCCTTCCCTTGCTGTTCCCTCGCTGAGTCGCTACCTTACCGACTGTCCTCACCCACACCCACACCCCCCCTAAGCCCCCCTCCCCACACCACATGCCTACCTAACACCCCCATGTCAGCCCGGCCGTCAGCCATTTAAAACCAGTGCGGCTTCCCCCCAAAAACAAGCTCTCTCGACTTTTCGTTACTTCCCCATACTGCCTGAGAAGGTTCCCCAACAACGCCTGCGCCGCCATATCTTGTGATAGCGATTTCGTCACCCACAATAACCCCAAAACTTAACTTCAGCCCAACGGCCCGCCCTGCATCCCGTCCTAATTGTGCATCGACATCAGCGAAACTTATATCGTGGAGGCTCGGCATATTTTAAAGATTGAAAGGGAGACCGCCGCCGTCTACAAGGGATCTTTATTTTATTCTTTTTGCAGCGGCCACCTGCACCGGGCAGCTCGATTGGGGAGAGAGGGAGAGGGAGAAAAAGAACGATTCAAGGACAACAACACCACAGGTAGCTGGGATCGGGCTCAGGCTCCGAGAGAAACGGCGTTCACATGCAACGCGTACAGTCGGCAGTGGATTTTTCCAATCTGCTGAATCCCGAATCCAACGACAGGCAACCGTACCTGGACTTGTCGCGACATCAACAAGGCGAGGCCGACATGGCCGCCGGATCGCTTCTCCCTAACGGGCCGCTTCCAGGAGGACAGCCTGCCGACGGTACCAACGAACTACCGCGCCCGTACAAGTGCCCCCTGTGTGACAAGGCCTTCCACCGCCTAGAGCATCAGACCAGGCACATCCGGACGCATACGGGCGAGAAGCCCCATGCTTGCCAGTTTCCCGGATGCAGCAAAAAGTTCTCGCGCTCCGACGAGCTGACACGGCACTCGAGGATACACAGCAACCCAAACTCGAGGAGAGGAAATAAAGGTCACCCACAACATCCAGGCATGATGCACAGCCTTCAACCAGACATGATGCCACCACCGCCTGCCCCCAAGGCTATTCGCTCGGCTCCCCCAACTGCCATGTCATCTCCCAACGTGTCGCCGCCTCATTTTAGCTCGTACAACTTTGGCCCTTCGTCGACTCTGAACCCCTACAGCCATAGCCGCAGCGCTCAAGGCAGCCAGAGTGGCCCCGACATGGCGATGCTGGCGAGGGCTGCTAACCAGGCCGAGCGCGACACCATGCCAGGCCCCCACTATTACCCTCCGGCGGCGAGACACCACCCCTACCATCCCAGCAGCCAACATTACTCGGCGAGGCTGCCCGGGCTGGGTGCCTACCACATGTCAAGATCGCACTCACATGAAGACCAGGACGACCACTACGCTCAGTCGTATAGGCATCCTAAGAGGTCAAGGCCCAACTCACCCAACTCGACGGCTCCTTCATCTCCAACATTTTCGCACGACTCCTTGTCACCCACCCCCGACCACACCCCCCTGGCTACCCCGGCTCACTCCCCTCGCCTGCGGCCATCCAACGGTCCCAATGGCTTTGAACTCCCTCCCTTCAGGAACCTTTCCATCCACCAGCACACCATCCCCGCGCTAGCTCCTCTCGAGCCGCAGCCGGAGGGCCAGTTCTCTCTCAACCAAGTCTCCCAACCGGCTTCCAGGAGCCACGGCATGTCTCTGACCAACATCATCAGCCAGCCGGATGGCAACCAGAGGAAACTGCCGGTTCCCCAGGTCCCAAAAGTGGCCGTCCATGATTTGCTAGCACCAAGCGACGGCTACCACGGAAGTGGCAGGAGCTCATCGTCCAACAGTATATCAGGCGGCGATCTGATGGACAGGATGTGACTGAGCTGGGGGATTTCAGGGAACCCGAAAGCCGGGCCCTCGTAACGACATGATTGATGACAGTCGCGGGCTATAGAGGAAAAGCACATGTTGCTTTGGCGTTTCTGCGGTTTTCTTTGGATGGAACAGTCACCCATTCTCTTTAATAGTAGCCAAAAAGGATGGCTTGCGGCGACGGGACACGGTGCTCGGCTGGGCAGGACAAGTGGGATCCACTTTTAACGGGAATAGACATTACCTCTCTTTTTCTCTTTTTCTTTTGATGGGATGGGATAGACTTCAATTCTCGGGCGCGGTTTTCTGTCAGCTCTAACGAGTTACGAAAAAAGACAAGACTTGTCGTACTGGACACTCGGGCCTATTACTTCTATTGTTTTCTTTTGTTGGGTTTGTGTAGGGAAACGAACAGGCTCTAATAGACGGCAGGCGGATATCTGAGTATACTTACGGGGGTCAGGGGCATCTGGGTTAGGATAGGGCGGACTACCTCTTTGTTGACAAATTTTACGGTTGTAATTTTTTAAAGTAATTGTTTTGATCACCTCTCTCCTCGCCGGATTTATCAGAACCGCAGAAACAAACTTGGCATTGTTAGACGCATGAGGAAACTGAATAAGGAACGCGTTCTTGGAGATACATGGCGAGATCCAAACCGAAACTCCTATTGTCTTGTGCAGCTGACTGCGTGATTTTGGTTTTCGTCTTTTTGAAACTCCCCCATAAACGGGCAAAACAACGTGGCGCCCCCACGAAATTCCTGTAGTGTATCTGTCATCCGGGGGCGGCACGTTTTGTCTCCTCGCCTTCTCAACGGTCTGTCAAACTAACCCATAAAACAGCGACGGCGGCAGCCGCGGTGGCGGGGGAAAATATTGGGGGGGAAGGGGGTGGATCGCGATCAAAGGTTATTTTCACCTAAGAGAAAATGATAATATGATCATTGCCTCGTCGCCGCAGTCCCCAGGTGTAGTATGTAAAAAGGGCACGCCGTAAAAAGAATTGGAATTGAACCGGGGAATACTAGGAATATTCACATACACAGTTTAACAAGTCAGGGTTACTTCTCCTGTTGCACAACTTGCACATCGACAACTTCCTGCGCAACTGCCGTATGTATGTGCAGCGCGATCCAAATACCTGGCTGGGTACGGAGTACCTCGTTGGGTTTTCTTGGCTGCTGGGGCGGGAAGCGAGGCAGATAGGTAGGATGGATGGGGGAAATACGCTGAGAACTTGCGGCCCCGTCAAACGAGATCCCGGGTCGGCGGCTGAGAAAAGTTTCTCCTAGGTAGTCTCGGGGGCAGAGGTGTTGCCGCCTTGTCCTGCCCTGTCCTGCCCTGCCCTGCCCCAAGCTGACGGGCATTGGATGTGACCACCGCGAGGCCGGCCAGCCCAAGTAGCTGTACATTATGTTTCGAGTGGGTGTTGGCTCGAGAGTCTTTCCAGTCATACAGTTTCCAATTACCTAAAATGTTATGGATCTGTGGTGGGGAGGGCGGAAAAGTCCTCGCTGGGCACGGAGGGAGAGACAGATCACGATAGTGTTTTGGAAAAGGCGCCTTATCAAACTCGGGGGTGCATTTCTTTTTTTCTTTTCGCTCTCCCTCCCGTCACCTCACCGAGAAAAAAAGAGGGCGTTGCCCAATGTACGTACCGTACGTGGTACTGCCGGAACGGTTGCCTGTTGGCTCAGCCCTCTACGTGTAGCAGTACCAGCGAATGGCTGGGTTCTTGGTGCATAACAGCAAAAAGGGAATTTCCAAGAGTTTGGATCGTTGGATTGTGGTTGGGGGGAATGGGAAAAGCAGGAGGTGGTGTGCTGTGGGATTGGCTTGGCTTCTGGGCTGGGCAGTAGCAAAATTGCAAACACATCGTAAAAGAAAGCAAAGAAGCTGGGACGGGAGAAAACTCTGGAGGACGACGGTCCTTGGCGCACACTCGTGTGCCATTTTCTTCACTGCTCACTGTCGCGACCTCGTGTTGTGTGTGGTGGCAGTGGGATTGCATTCCAGTTGGTATCACGTCAGCGAAGCCCTCTTGCCTCTTGAGGGTTGGTTTCCTTTTTTTATCCCTCCCCCTATTTCTTGGGGTAGTGTACCTAAATTTCTCCCTCTCCTCCTTTATTTGACCCCAGAAAAACCTGCCATTCGGTGTCCAATCCGTGTTGTGGTCGCTCCCCCCGGGGCAACCCCCCCCTCCCCGGCCGTTTCTGATGGGAGAATCTGTGGGGTGAAAGTCTGGGGGGCGGTGCCGGGAGGCGCCCAGATAAGCATCAAATGGAATAATAGCGTCGTTTCCTCTCCCAAAACGTAGCGCTGAATCCCACGAGAAAGAGCGCTACTCGGCTTCCTGCCCGAAGCAAGGCCCTCGGTATCTGTCCTCCTGCACATACCCCGTTGTACTCCTGTCTCGTTATCAAGATGGTCTTTTTCCTCGGCTCAAACAAGCTGGCGGAGGACCCGGGACCCAATACCGCCGAGGAAACGATGGATGGCGTTATGCTCACTCATCACCCCCTACCACGACATCACGGCACCACTAGTCAGATATCAATATGAAAATGACACCGAGCCAGTAGTCTTGACAAGGCAATAAAGCCCGCTCCCTCCCTACTCTGGTTGAGGAAGGAGACAGGTCTCTGGGGTGTGTTGTGGAACTTGTCTTCCCAGCACATCACAAAATCGCCGTATCATGTAGGCATTACCGATCACGGTAGAGGGTGCGGCATTGTGTCGTGCAACATGTGCCTCATTGCACATTAGTGTAGCACCCACAACACGTCTCGAACATTTGCGCCCGCTAGCCTGTTCCTATGAGTGGACGCCACGACCAGATTCCCCACGGGAGATGCGGGAGGAAAAGAGAGAAAGGCCAACATCACGATAGGAGATCTCACCCCAGTGGCCGGCGGCAATAGACTCCCGAGGTTGTGCAAGCGATGGTGCCAGCTTGTACGGATGTGACGGTGTCTCGAGGCGGGCCGGAGCTGGGCGGGTGGCTGACCCGTCGAACAGGAGGCCACCAGCAATTGTTATTTTCCTCGATGGGGGTTGATGATTGTGCAGAAAGCGATGTGTACCATTATGTACGGACGAGAGAAAAAAAGGTGATGCAGACATGTTGCACGTCGCCCTCACCGCAACTTTCGGGAGAGATGAGAGGACGAGGCGCAAGCGAGCGTCTCGGGTCGGCCGCTGGTTGGGAGACGGGGTGGCAGTTGGGGAGCGAATGAGGAGGGCGCAGGCTCAGCTGGGCGTCTCAGTGCAGCGGTGATGCAATCGAGGCGCGTTTTCCCAGATCCTCGATCTCCAGAGGCTGCCTGTCCCCCGTCCCCCGTCCCCCGTCCGTCCCAAGGTAGGCCAACGTGGGGTCTCCGGGTTCTGTGAGGGGCTGAATTCCCCGCCGACTTGGCGGCAGCGGTTGCAGGGCCTCCTGCGTTGCTTGTGTGAAGGCGAGTGATTCCCACCACCCGGCGAGGCTGCTCGCAGCCATTGCAGCTCGCGACCAGTCAGGACCCAACGGCGCTTGATACGGGGCGAGCTTCTGCCGTGTCCTGCTCGTGAAATTGCTTATTTCTGACATCTCACATTGGTGAGACTTGGGAAGGTTGTTTGCTTGGCCGCACTGGTTCATGATGGGATCGAAGAGGATTCGACGAGAAAGAAAAAAAGGAGGGTCAGGGGGTGGCCACTCCTCCCCACAGAACCAGGCCATACGTGTAGCGCGCACTCCACACACTGACCCCCAATAGCCGAGTCACTCGCTGTGCATCCCAGTCCATACGAATCACGATGCGATCATCCCTAGCGCCGTCACAGAAAGCCTGTCCTCTTGTATGGAGGAGGGAGGTGCGAAATCGCAGAGGTACATGTAGGTGTTGCTGCCGCATGCGTGAGCCAAGAAAAGGGGCCAAGCCGACAAAGGCAGGACTTGAATCTGTCGCCAGCCAGCGCAATGGCCCAGAGCGATCCCGAGTCCGGAGAACACGGTCAGAATGTGGGGGGGAGGGCCTAGAGATCACAGCAACCATCACGGCCGAGTGGGTGACAGGTGGGGTTAGGAACAACTCCCGTGCTACTCAAAACCCGCCCGATGCAACACTCGGAACCTGGGAGGGGACTCAGTGGGCAGCTGGGCAATGCGCAAGCAGGCGAGGCCGACTTGAATGATCCAGCGTAAGCGTGCATCTGCCTCCTGTTTCGACTGCAATGGCGACCGTAACGGCGCGCTGGGCGCGGTGCTTGCACGGGTTAGTACCTATCAGCCACCCACGCTATGCAAGACATTGACGGGATGTGACTTTTCTGTCGATTGTACTGTATCATTCATCTCGACAAAACAATGTTGGAGTCGCAATCGAGACTCGGGTGACCGCTCGAAAGCGACGGTGTGCTGCTATTCTTAGAGCAGCGGTTCTTTTGGTGTTCTTTCCGATCGAGGCTTCGTGATTTGGATCTCCCAGTGCCGGGAGTCGGTAGCGATTCAACGTGCGCAAGTTTGGGACTGCCTCTCTGGTGTGCGCTTGATTAAAAAGATTAAAAAGCCGGCTTGCGCGTCTGCCGGATCGAGCTCAACATTCTGGACTCGTTCTGCCCCAGAAATCCCCCAGCATCTGAGAGTGGGAGGTGCGCTAGCGACTGCGGGGACCCTCTCAACCCCTGCGACAACCCCCACGCCCCGCCCCATGGGGTTTCCTCCCCCTAAGGTAAATCCCAGCCACGGAAGGCGCAGTTGGGTGCAGTTGCCGTTGCGAGTCAGGGATGCCCAGGCCAGGGGCTGCTGCCCCACAATCGTGTAATCATTTCACAAGCTCGCGACATTTGGCATTTCCACATTCTCCTTCTCTTGTCGCGAATCCCTCCCGTAAACGCAATTCAGGTAACCTTGACATCGACCACTGTTCGCTGCGTGGCTGTTGACAAACCATAAAATACGGATACGGTCCCAAGAAGGATTGCAAGTTGGTCCTGGATCGCTCGTGGATGAAGCCGGCAACGTGCAGCAGCGCAGTCAATGGATCGTCGTCGCATCATCTTGATGCGACAGATCTAGCCATCCAACCATCCGTCCATCCGCCGCGCCACTTTCTACTACTACTCCCTCAGAACGTTCTCTTTCCCTAGAGATCGACCTCCAGATCAGTGCTTGCAGCAGATAACCTTCCCAGCCCGTCCCAAGAGGGGGGTGGTCTCGTCGGTCCGCAGACGCGCCTCGCTTAAGGTGGAAGGTTGTCAAGCCAAGAGATAGCTTCCCAGCATCTCAGCGATCCAATGTCTGACCAAAACGTCCTAGTCTAAGAGGCGGTGGTGTGTGTGTGTGGCTTGGGAAGAGCCATGGATCACTTTCAAGGAATGACTTTTAAACCAAAGTCCATCCCTCCATTCCCATTGACACAGATACAGATACGCACACGCTCGCACGCACACACTCGCACGAACACACGCTCGTCCCATGCGGCATCGCCTTTCCCGTTCTTCTGGTTCGCTGGGCGTCTCCGTCTCGCTTCCCCGGCGTAGCCGTGCAGAATTCTCGGGCTCTTGTCAACGGTCTTTGACCCCTATCAGCCGTCATCCAGACCAACTGTTGCGCTATCATCTTGGTTGAAACACGCCCAACCGCCTGCGAGGTAACCACCTTTGAGAGTGTCCTGGTCAAGACACTCACGTCCAGAGCCCGTCGCTCAATGGATGCCGGATGCACCCGTCAAGCAAGTTCGGGTGCCTGAGCGCTGAGCACTGAGACCTGACAGCCGACGCCCCCCTCGCAGCAAGTGCAGCGAAGATGGTGTTGATCCCCTCTCGTACCGTGTGTTGGATAGATTGACTACTGTCCCTGTCTCGACGAGGAAGCCCTGGGCATGTGGATTGGCAGACTCAACAAGCTTGGTACCCCGTTGCGGTTCTCATCATCTTCAATTCCTGCGACTCTGCCCTTGGCTGAGCAATATGGCATGTTCGGAGCCTATCTGGTGCCATCCATGCCCTTGTCAATATGCCGCCATCTATACAGCAGAAAACGGGATGCAATGGTGTTCATCCTATCAGCACTATACCCGCCCCAGCGAATTGGGTGACTATGTCGCCATCGATGCCAGTGTGGGGGAGCTGCCTTATCAGAGCGGCTGCGAGTTTGATATTAATTGATTGATTGGCTTCGCACCGGGGACGGCTCTCTGCTAATAAACGTTCCTGTAACACATCGTGGTGTCGCGAATCCCAACAGCTGCTGGTTCAGGCTATATTGCATGCCAGCTATTAGCTACCGTGCCGTTGTCCACCCAGCGTACAAAAAGCCTACGGTCGGCTCGGTGCATAGGATGGATGCGCCACCGGTCTGATTGGGACACGAAGACATGAACAAGCGCGCCATCACCAACTGAACAGATGCCAGTGTAGAAACATGACCGATCACAGGTGTTGTCGTCAGATCCCCGGAGGTGTTCCGGCTGCCTTCAGATGTACTGCGGCCTATTCCTGGACAGACCGTCCAACACCCACTCTACCGCTTGTCTAGCCATATATCAACAATGTCTGGAAAGATCGACTATATGTTGTGATACCAACAGTACTAAACTCGGCGCCAGAGTATCTCGAGCCCGGTGTGGCCTGTCCACAGAACGCCATCTATACGGGGGCTTGGTATAGCTACGGACCACCGCATTCCTGGACACTGGAGGCCAGCGGTTAGGGGCACGATCTGACATCCGATCGATTGCTGTGATAATTCTGGTGGCGGTCCGGTGGCCATCCGACAGCCTGGGTGGCCTCTCCGATCGGATACGAAGTTGCGCCACCAGCCGTTCCGAGACGCTTGAGTGCGCTCTCACATTGCTACAGACGGGCCTGATCTTGTCGATATGGGCCGCCAAGTGGTGCCCTGATCGGCCACAATTAGCTATAGTGGTCGGCTCGCGGGTAAATATCAGCAACTGGAGAGCCGGAACGCAGCCACTGACCGGTAAATTGCTCCCCAAAAGAACTCTCCTTGAGAACCATCTTTACCGCTCTAATATTCTCGCCTCGCTATCTACTTTGGGTCACCTATTCGCCTTATCTCGTTTTCTATCTTGCGTGACGTCAGTTCACCAGAGTTATCCTCCTCGAGAACCTTATCAGTGTCCGATGTTTGGGCCGATCAGGACAGACGCCCTTCCGTGACAGAGAGCAACAAGACGAGTACGCCCGAGAGCGGATGGAAATGTGTCATGACTTCCCCGTCGCGATCACGAAGTTGAGTCTTTCTGCAAGACGAGATTGCGTCTTTAGTCGGAAACCGCCATCATCGCTCTGTTCCAGACCCTACTGGCTCGTCTGCCGAAGATTACCTTATGTTATGGTATCCAAGCTTGGAGGATCAAAGGTACAACTTTTCCCGTCTTACCCTTCAACCCCCTACCGCCCGGAGGAAACCTGCATGATGCGTATGTAGGCGACCCTTCTTGGGAGCTACCCCGCAGCCTAAATGGTGCTCCTCCATGCCTTGTCTCCATTCACAATCCAGCACTGCATGTTGTTGAGATTTCTGTTACTCGTCGAGCGAGCATGAAATCTCCATAACTGGCGCTACGCGTCAATATTTCACCCGAGGCGTGCAGACTGTTGGACGGTGTGGGTATAGAGGTTCCGCTTGGCAGTTGTTGGGCTGGCCAGTCTCCGCCAAACAACACACGAGTTAATTTTGAGGCTCAATTAATGGCACATGTTTTTCTCGTGTGGTGATGGCGGCCACTCCATCCCGGAATGAGTTTATATTGACGAACCCCAACACTCTCGCCACAGACGGCCTGGTGTATTGCGCCTGCAGTCCCGTCCGAATCTCATTGCTCCTACTCCAATATCGACATCAGCCGCAAGGGTACGATCGATGCAGGCCGAACGACGACAAACCAGAGTTTTGTCCGCCTGCTATGTTACCACAGCAGCAGGCCGCCTCGAGGATCCAACAACCCCCATCTTCTCGTTAATTTTCAGGAGATTAATCTTGAGAGCCGGCGGGACAGAGGCAGACCCATCTCTTGTTTCCGTCCGGCACGCGTCTACTATTTTCCCCTTGGGTCGCATAGGCGAGGGCACGGCTGGCGTCCTTGTTTGTCTGCTCGCATACACCGGCTGTCAGTCGGTGAGTGGTTGTTGTTTTCACAGCGGACCATCCCGCTCCCCTTCACCGCGAACCTGAATTTCCCACCACACCCCTCTCCGTCCCGGCGTCGTAGAAAAATATACCTCAAATTGATAGCGGGCGGGAATCATGCAAGACTTACTGCACCCCTCTTTAGAACGACGCAAAGAAGGCGACGGGGTCTAGAATCGAGATCTGATTACAGCGTTGTGCTTGGACCGAAGCCGTTCAGTCCGCGCTCAGTTTGTCCGGGCCGAGTGCCTGGGCATCGGCCGGGATGGAATCCATGGAAACAATTCTTCTCTTATCTCTATTTCGCGATTTCTTATAGGATGCACTCTTGACACACACCGTTCATGTCCTTCTCGCGTACGCACAGCCGCTTACACCTGCTCTGGTACAACGCTTGATCCTACGACGGCGCGAGAGGAGTGCCATTCCGTGTGCAAGCGCTACCCGTGGCCCCCCTCCTTTTCACCCCCCCCCCCCCCCCCCTCTCTCTTCTCCGAGCGTACATATGATGCTCCAGATGGGGCCTCACCGAAACTGCAAGCGCGGTATCTAGCTGCCGGGTTGTTGATAGCCGCTGCCGCTGCCGCCACCACCACCTGAAGTTGCTTTGTTGTCCTTTTCGAACACTGAATGACACGGAGCCAGCTAAGAAATGCTCCCCGTGCCGAACATCCCCCACCTCCCGTGTCTGTGTGTGCAGTATCTACTTGCGAACGGGAGGGGGGGGGGGAAGGGGCGTAGTTCTAGGCCTATGTGCCTATGTTCCTCTGCGTATCAGCCTACACCGCTACCGACACACAGATACACACTCGGATACTGATGCGCATTGGCATAGAGCAGGCGGGCCTTTGGTGTCGTGTCGTTTTGTTTTTGTGCTCGGCCAAGAGACGGCTTGGGCGCAAGCGCAGCATGAGAACTGACAGGGCTGGCCTGCCGAGTGAAAAACAGGGTGAAAAAAATAAGGTGCTGATGCTGTTATCCCCATTCGGCTTGACTGGCAGGTAAACCTAGAAAATAGAACGCTAAAACACCAACGGCCGGAGGAGAGCAACAGGCTACACACCCCTTCTAACTCCATCTCCCTCTCCTCCCGCCTCGCATATGTGTCGCTATAATCCGAGCACCGGCGCGGAATCTAGCCGACGCTGCTGACTTTAACCTACTAGTTGTATAGACCTTGGACAGATCCCGTCAAGGTGCACACCGAGGACACCATGGCGGATATATCCATATATTCTTCAACAGCAATTCAACATCAAGGAACCGTGAAATAGGCTGTCGTCTGCTGTAGCCAGAGCGTGGGAGATTCTTGATTCGACGACGCAGGACGGCCATAGCCTCGAGAAGCTTCCGCATCTCGGCTCCAAACCCTGCTTTCCGCCGGTACTCGCTAAAAGGCACTGCGTTCTGTGTGCCCGCAAATGCAAATCTTGCCGCGGCGTGCTGCCCGCTCCGAGAAGGTCACCGTGCCCTGCAGCAGGCCAGGCCAGGCCAGGCTTCGCTACCTTACCGCGGTTACTTGTGGCCATGGAGCAGAGAAGTAGTTGATGTCTCGGGTTCAAGGGCTGGGGTGGGGGAGATGTACCGATACTCGACGCTGGGTGTTTGTGTGTCGAGATGGGCTTCGGTGGATACGGTGGACGAGGATCAATGTGAAGGTTTACCGTGGTGATATCATTTGTTAAGGTCTGGCCGGGCCGAGAACAGGTTTTTTTCCGGTGGGCAGGGCCGTGTTGATGCCCCCTTTTTCTACTTTGTTAGGTTTGGTGGGAGCTCTTTTTGTTTGAGAAGTTGTAGATAGGTACTCTTTATTCTGGAATTGACGCTCCGAGCAAAAGATTCTTGCCAGAGAGCCGGAGAGTCGAATAGTAGGGGTGCAGTATCATGAAGGGCGTTACAACGTTGACTTTGGAATTTTCCCTGTTTGCATACGATGGACGTAAGAAATATCGATACTCTACCTATCAAGGTTGGTTGATATGCAACCAATACCATACATATCATGGTATGAAACGGAAATATTGATGTGTTTCCTTAAGAAAAGGTAATCGGGGTTATGCGAGGGCGTTGAAAATGATATGTTTTCGACTCCAACTTACAATTTAAAAAGAAACCTGAAGAAAAAAGGGTAAGCATCTCTAGGAGTCCAACTCCAAATTGACCTCAAGGACCTATCTTTTGTCCAAAGACGTAGGAAGTTTTTTGCATCCTCTCCTATAAGCCTTGGGGACGTAAGTGGGCCACAATCGCCCTGTTGTATGTTTTTCTTTTTGATCGTCTGACCGTTGCTATTTCCTTCAGTTCGGAAAGAAGAATACCTTAGTAGACTAGCTGTTCCCTCTTGGGGGTGCTGCCGGAAATATGTTTCAAGCACCTAAGCCCCATGAACCGCTCTTGGGCTCCGTAGCTTTCTCCCTGAGCTTGACCATGCGCTAATATGTTGCAGGAAAGGAGGCAGGGAGCTTCGCTTCGTACTACTGAAGCACTGGATTTTAGTCTTTCTTACTCCCAGAAGCTTGCCCCTAAAAAGAGTCAGTTGGGCCTTGAGCGCACAATCTTGGATCAGGGGTACTAAAGTTCAGGGGGGGCTGACTACGAGGAAAAAGATTGTGAATGCCTTTCCGTCCCGACTGCCTAGCTCACAGAACAGGTGCTTTACTAGTAGTGAGACCACAAAGGCCATAATTTGAGCCATGTCAGGCAGATACTGTGGACATGAGGGATGGATGTGTGAAAGGTTGAGGCAATGACAAGTAAAGATGGGAAAGGTCAGAAGTTTGCTTTGTTAGGATAATAGGTGGCATAAATGAAACAAGATATCATAACACACTCCATCCCTTGTTCCTTCGTCCATGCCTCACGCTATACGACTTCGACATGTCGAAACCCGCCCAAGGAGGCCGCTTCAATCCTCATACCGTGGGGGCTGCGCGTCGGCGCCGAGTGTTGTCCCGCGCAAGAAGCTGAGGACTTCGTAAACAGCCTTTGTGATGTCAAGGCTCTTCTTCTTCCAGTCCGAGTCGGTCCACAGCCCCTTGTTCAGTAGGTTATCGGTGATGACGGTGGAGATGAAGCGGATGTGATAATCCTCCGACGTCCAGCCCTCTTTGTCGGGGTGGTACATGAGATACTTTGGATTGCGCGAGTTAACGGCATCCTTGGCTAGCTGGCTTATCTTGGCCTTGTCAAGCTCAGGAGCTAGGGGGTTGCGAGCCAAGAAGTCGCCGAGAAACTCGTGCCATGAGCCGCGCACGTAGACGCCGCTTAGCCATCTGTTATCCAAAGTCAGTCAGACGCAGACTCTCGATCTGCGTGCGATGCTTACTCGTGGAACTGACGGGCGTCCTTGACTGGCAGAAGTTCAAGGATCAGGCGCTCATGCTGGGTTGAGATCTGAGCAGCGGCGGCCTGTGTAAGAGGCTTTGGTTGGCCCATCCTTGGTGACATGGGGATTGAGCAGTCGTCGCGGTGGGCTTCAGAAGCAGAAAGCAGTGGTTCTTGAGGATCGATGTCTTCTTTCGACTCGTTGCAGCCCATTGGGAGAGGGGAACGGAGTGAACTTTAACTCTGTCGATGGCGACTTGGGATGGACGGCAGCCTGGCACAACACCATTATTGCAGGCTGTTTTATAGAAAACAGCCCGCGAGGCCTCGTCGCCGTGATGCGCGGGCTGCAACCCACCGTCTTACACCATGGAATGCCTTTTGCGGAAGGTGAGGCACAGCCACGAGCTGCGTCGTCATTCACGGCAGGCACCCCATATCCTTCTTCAGCTGCCCATTGCCATTCTGGCCAATAGGGGAGCCAGTTGAGAGCCAACGACCCCCTGATTGCGCGTTCCATTCGCCAACCGACCGAATTTGACAACGAAATGGCATGTTGTTGTGTTAAAGAGGTCGAAATGAGAGTTGGGATCGTCTTGAGCGATTAGAAACCACGTTAAGTGAGATTGCTTCGATAGGACGATGCGCAAGGCGCTCTTTCCCCGAGTCGGAGATAACTACAGAGAACTGCAAACCGGCGCTTGGGCCAAGCCACCTGGGCACAAGCTGGAGTGAGGGCGTCTGTGCGTCTGACCCAAGCTCGCAACCTAGCAGATGTTTCTCGAAATACTATTCGTCAATTCTCATACCACATTTCAAACCTCGCGAAGCTCAGACTTCAGGTTCATCACCCTCATCAAGACTGCCCAAGCCCATGCCATCTTTCATCAGATTGTGAGACGGTTGGGCATATATCTCGTTTTAGTGATATTAGACGACCTCATCGTCGGCCCACATTCTCTCTTTTCATCTGGAGTTGAGTCTCTCCCCAGTGGGGGGTCAGGGGGGTCTTTTTCAGCTCGCGAAGACACAGCTTTTTCTCGCGTCACTGAAGCAGAGCCAAAGCTCCAAACCACTGGAGAGCCATCACCCAACCACATTTGTTCAGTCTCATTTTATTATTGGCAAGGCATTTGTGTGGCTCGATTCACAGCCCGAAACTGTGAACTTCCATTTATCCTTCAATTGTATGTGTTGAGTGCGCTCATTCACATTCCTGCCCTTCAAGCTTATCTACTCTTGACGAGCACCAAAGCCATCCGTTTCCCAAAGCTTTCTGCAAAAACCACCTTCCCGGCCCGACAGATTCCCACTTACCCCTACCCCTACCTCCCCCCCCCCTCCCCACCCAAGTGTGAGCTGGCCTGGGACGTACTGTACACACGAGAAATCGCGCTGACAGCAACTTACAGTCAAGATGCCAGACACACCCGTCGCGAATGGTATCAGCGGCGCCAATGGCGTCAGCGGTGCCAATGGCGTCAGCAGTGCCAATGGCGATACCGTTGCAATTATCGATACAGATGTGGACAGGGGCATTGACGTTCTCGACGGTGCTCCCTTCTCTTGGCTGCAAGTTTCCGCTGCAATGTATACGAGTGTGACCAAGCTAACAGTCTCTGTTTCAGTAAGCCTCACCCCATCTTTGTGATCGCTCTTGTTGGCCCGGACGAGACTCCCTTTGGCATTCAAAAGGACTTTCTGTGCGCAAAGTCAATCTTCTACCAAAAGTACTTCAATGAGAACCCCACCGGGGACCTCGAAAATCTGGTGAGGCTACCCGACACCGCTGTCGAAGTCTTCGCATATGCGCAAAACTTCCTCTTCACCGGCAAAGTCTTTCCGAGCCTTGACAACCTCCCGACCTACGAGGTTCTTATTGGCGTCTGGAAGATTGGCTATGACCTCGGTATTGAAGGCCTGTGCGATGCCACCCTGGAGGCCATGTCCGAATGTCGACGTGTCACTCAACACATCCCAGCAACGCCTCTGCTAGTTCAAGTATGGAAAGACACACCCGAGGGCTCATCCATTAGAAAACTCCTCTTGTCATGGGCTGCTGAGTACATGCGGTCGTCGGAATCCCGCGCCGAGTTCGCGAGATCCCTCCCGCAAGAAGTCTTGAGCGAGCTGGTCGTGGCTATGAGCTCGCTCAACACCACTCCACTTATTCAGCTCCAGCCTGTTCCTGTCGCGCCCGCAGCCTCACTGCGCCGCACTGCTCAGCAAATGGAGGGAGATGAGAGCGAAAGCACCGGGTCGCAGCCGGTGGTGAAGAAGCAACGCCATTCCGATGTGCTCCCCGCCAGCTCAGCAGCGCCCCCAGCTCCTGCTATCACCAAAGTTGCAGCCAAGAAGCCTGGCCCGAGACAATCCTTACCATCATCCAAACCAGCCCCCAAGAGGCGCTCTAATGCGGCCTTGCTTGGAGGGCTGTCGTTCTCAACCAACCAGAAGCTCAACTTTTGTGCCGACCTGCTAACTAGAATGTTATCCGGACCAGGTATGGCACCCCTCCGCCGTTTGGGCCCAGTCCTCCGCTAACATCACAAATAGGTTTCTGGACGCGTCTCGTCGGGCCCTTCAAAGAAGTCGTCGACCCCGTCTCGGACGGTGTGCCCGATTACCACGACAAGGTTAAGAAGCCGATGGACCTCGGCACCATGAAGGCCAAGATGGAACGGCACGAGTACGGCGACGAGATTGAGTTTTTGGCCGACATGAACCAGATTTTTACCAATTGTTACACATACTGGTCCAAGAAGGATCCCATGTGGAGCGCGTGCGAGCGGCTCCAAAAGACATTTGAAGAGAAGTACTCTCAAATGAACAAGTGGATTTCCAAGATGGAGGGCGACGAGGGAAACTGAGGGTTCAGGAAGGAAGCGTCGCGTTGTTTTGATGTTAGCCTGGAGTCCCTGTGTGGTGTGGCTTTCCGGAACCTTTCCCCGTCCTGTTCTTCGTATAGTCCGCGCCTTGTGGACGCCTCACGGGTTGCTTCCTGAGAGGAAGAGGAACGGTATCAGTATGAGGTGGGAAACAGAGAGATTGTATCACCATATTTTTATTGTATAGTATGAGGAGGGCCAACAATACCCCGGTGTAAACGGCTCATTTCGAGAGTCGAGGTTTGATAAATAATGGTCATGGATGATCTGGAGTAGTAATCCCCTTCATCAGAATGTAGAGTATAATATTACACATGTGGCTTTGCCATGGTTTGCCGACATTCAGTCTTTTTTGACTCGGATATTTACATTGGGTTGTATAGTGTCTGGAGGGGACCTCAAGTCCATTTGATACCAAAAAGCCTGAATGGTTTTTGCTCGCCGTCTTTTGTGGCAGATGTGTCGGCATTCTCCATGTAGATCCTCTGTTGTCCCTTCACGTCGACAAAGAAATACTGATATTCGTAATCCTCTTGGCCAGCATGCCTCACCATGTGCATGGCGACCCTTCCTGAAGCCTTCGGCCCACGGATCTAGACACTAGCATTAGCGACACCCCTTGTCATGAATAGAATGGCAAAACTCACATTGAAATGGACCTTGATGTGATCATTCCCGTACCGATCCTTTGAAGTATCGTGGCTGTAGCACCGCGCGATCAGTCCCTGCCCCCCCCCCAAGAACGTGGAGTCACTCAAACTCACGCAATCGGCCTCGCCGTCCGCCACCTGCTCGACGACGGCTCGCCATACGCTGTTATCTTCTTGGCATCCCCCAGCAGCTCCAGACACCTCGGGTCCTTCTTGATGCGGTCGACCGCCCGGTTGTAGTACGCCGTCGCGCTGTCGGGCGAAAACACCTCGGTATATAAGATGTACCCCACACCGCCCTGTAACAATCCCACCCAGTGTCAGTAGGGACACCCCTCACTCTTCCCCCGGTTAGGGGGGGAAACATACCGTCAACAGCATGCCCACGATCACCACCCCAAAGTTGAACGACTGCTGTGCGGCGCGGCCCACCCGCTCGGTGGCCGAGAGCTGCCTCCAAGGGATACGGCCGTCGTCGTTGAACGGGGTGACAGCCCTCCTGTTTGCTTTTGGTTGTTTTGGTTGGTTTTGTTGCTGCTGCTGGGTGGCATATTGGCGGGAGAGGCGCGCAAGGGCGAGGGGTAGGGACGTTGAGAAGAGGTGAGGTTGCGACAGCGATGACGATGCGACGAGGGCGTTTGTAGTCGTCGTTACCGGGCAGAGGGCTCGCCGTCCCGAGCTCGCGAGTCGATTCATGCTGGCGAGTTGTAGGTGCCCATGGCGTAACGGCGTAGCGGCCGTCGAAGGGGGGGAGATGAATGGGGGTGTCGAGCCGCAGGGCTGTCGTTGGATTCAAGCTTTCGAATGGAGCTTTGATGATGCTCACAGCAGTGCCAAAGCCTCTGCCGGGCCGGCAATTTTTTGGGACAGCCGGCCGAGTCGACCGAGGGGTAATCTGCACTAGCCCCAATCAGGATTAGCGCATTGGCTTGATGCCACATGGATGGCAATCCGGGCAGCAGCCAAAATGTGGCCCTTCTCCTGAACGCTGAACTGGGCCCCGGTTGTGATGACAATCGACTCGCAACTGACAAGCAACTTAACCGCATTTCCAGTTGAGCCCACGCGACCACGCAACCACACCAAAGGACAGCGCTGGGCACACACGATCAACCCCTAAGACACCGAAAACCGCTGTCAAGATGAGCGGACTCGCGACAAAGCAGCAGTCGCTCAAGATATTTGAGAAGCTCAAGACGAAGCAGGCAAACAAGGCAAGCTGAGCGACACGTCCCAGAGGCCCTGTGCAGCGCGATCATTATGCACTGCCATGCTGACCGCCACTACTCGAAACAGATCTGCTTCGACTGCGGCCAGAACAACCCGACCTGGACCTCGGTGCCCTTGGGCATCTACCTGTGTCTCGACTGCTCGGCCAACCATCGCAACCTCGGCGTCCACATCTCCTTTGTGCGGTCTACTAACCTCGACCGTATGTTTGCCCCCACATCGCCAGCAAACAGAGGCTAATGCGCGCCCTGGCAGAATGGCAATGGGACCAGCTACGGGTCATGAAGGTGGGCGGCAATGAGTCGGCGACCAAGTTCTTCCAGCAAAACGGCGGCTCTGCCGCCCTGAACAGCAAGGACCCCAAGACCAAGTACCAGTCGGCCGCCGCGACCAAGTACAAGGAGGAGCTGAAGAAGAGGGCTGCGCGGGATGCGAAGGAGTGCGTGCCCAACGGTCCCCGCTGTCTCATGCGTGGTGCTGATGTTTTGCCAGGTACCCCACTGAAGTAGTGATCGACGGAGTAGACATCGCCGACGCCAGCACCCCTGCCGAAGACGAAGACGACTTCTTTTCTTCTTGGGACAAGCCCGCTATCAAGAAGCCGACCCCGCCCATCTCGCGGACCGGTACTCCCCCTGTGGTCGGGCGTACACCCTCGCCGTTCCTCAACCCTAGCGCCAACGGAAGCGGAAGCAACATTGCGCGCTCAGCCTCACCCCTCTCCAAGGTCGACGGTGACAGCAAGCCGGCCGCACCGAGCGCGAGCCGCATCACAACCTCAGCCGCACTAAGGAAAACAGCGACGACGGCCGGCCCGCGCAAGGCCAACGTGTTGGGCGCCAAGAGGACGCAGAAGCTGGGGGCCAAGAAGGTCACAGCCGACCTCATCGACTTTGACGAGGCGGAGAAGAAGGCCAAGGAGGAGGCTGAGCGCATTGAGAAGCTAGGGTACGATCCGGATGCCGAGAACGATACCGCCAAGAAGCCCGCCAAGGCCGATACACCTAGCACCATCCTGTCACCGACGCCTGTCAGCCCCGCACCCCGTGGTGGATACGGGTCCGCGTCGCACAGCCGGGAGAAGTCGGCATCGGAGCTGGAGCGACTAGGTATGGGTATGGGCCGGTTAGGGTTTGGCCAGGTAGGCGGTGCCAAGCCTGCGGCGGCGGCGCAGAAGAAGAATATGGGAGGGTTTGGGTCGGTTGGTCCTATCAAGGCTGCCGTTGACGGTAGGTTTACTGTCTGTCCACCTCGCTGTGATATGCATGGCATGCTAAACTTCGAGAACAGATGATGCCGACACGTTTGCGCGTAACAAGTTTGGCAAGCAAAAGGCCATCTCGTCGGACGAGGTCTTTGGCAAGGGTAACTTTGACCCGTCGCAACAGGCTGAGGCCAAGTCGCGGCTGCAGGGCTTCGAGGGTGCCTCGGCCATTTCGTCTAACGCCTATTTCGGCCGTCCCGAGGACGAGGAGGGTGGCGAAGACTACGGCGATCTCGAGTCGGCGGCCAAGGACTTTGTGCGCAAGTTTGGCATTACGGCCGGCGACGACATTGAAAACATCACACGGCTGGTCGGCGGCGGGGCGAGTAAGCTGCAGGATGCGGTGAGGGCTTACTTGGGGAACTGAGTTGGGGAAGACAGGGGGTAATGATTGACGCGTTGGGTACGTGGGTTATCTTGTCGCTGTTAAACTTGTGGGTTCTCCTATGTAGGGGCGGTGATGATTTCCCTGGGGATTCGTACGGAGCAAGACAAAACTGAACGAAGTCAAGCATTGGGAGCACTGTGCGAGCATGGGTCTGTCGTTGTGCTGGGGCTGGAGATAGGGGGTCAGAGTCAAACATTGGCGAGCCTGGAGATGGTAAACTGGCTGGCGTATAGTCTTACCTTAGTCTGTAATGGGATAGAGTTCTTCAAGTTGTGGGGCTGACCTGGTGCTTTTTAGAATGGATGAGGGAAGTAGACATTATTATAACCTGGATGGCCTGCTTGTTGGTGCGGCGGTGCTTGTGATTTGAGCTTTGGTGATAGGGGCACATCGCCGACCCTCGTCAACAAAGACATTCTATCCATGGCCAAATAGTGGTCAACGAGTGTGATGCGGGACTCTTCCTCTTTAGCTGGCGTTCTGGGCTCTAAGCAATCGACAAATCGGTGCAGCTGAAATCGACACGATTCTGGGCAAGTCGGACTTCGAGCTGGCTCCTTCCCGATTCTCGACCAGGCGTTCCTTCCCTAGTATCTTGAACCACCTCCCAACCAAATTTCCCAGCACATTCTTCTTCCCAACCCCCTCTGAAGGGCTTGACTTGGAATTTACCCCCAAGAGGCCTTCATTCAAGCCGGGTAACTTAAGACAAGCTAGGTTTTTGCGATCCTGGCCGCGAGAAATATCTTTCGGCAACCCCACACCATTCCCTCTTCCAAGCAGTATTCACTCGTCACTGCTAAGGCAGCAGCATCCCGACCCTCGTTTCCAATGTTCCGCCCCCATCTCCTCTCCTTTCGCCCCTTCTTCAAACGACGAGACCTCTCTCCCCTTCCCTGTTGAATAACTCACTCGAGAACGGACAACTCCCCCAACCGGTCGGCAGCAACCCCACATCATCACACAGCTACACGAAGCTACCTGTCCTCTCTCCCCAGTCGCCCTCCCCGCCTTTGCTCAAGATGGATTGCTGGCGGGACCTATCAGCCGAAATCCGAGTGAAGATTCTGGACTTGTTGGTGGGAGTTCGGAAAGATCAAGGCTCCCAGGCGAGTTACGCCTCGGTCTGCAGACAATAGCAAGCATTCCTTGAGCCTCGCAACTTCTGCCAAATAGTCATGACTCAGTCTTGCCTACCCGACTTTCGTCAAACTGTCCGGCCACACAGACAGAGTTTTGTCAAGCATATCTGGCTACGTCTTGAGCCTTTCATACAAGCCGACGATGAATGGTGGAAAAGAAGCAGTGAGGACGGAAACCAAGACAGCAATACATTCTCAGATGCAATACTTGAAGAAAGATGACACAAATATCCCGCATCGAGGGCTAACGCTCAAGCTAAGTCCCCACTCGCCAAGCGATTCGCGGTGTTTCCCAGATCATCACCGTTTTCACGAAACCTATCCCTGCGTAACCGACGAGAGTTGCACGGATGATGTGTGTATCAAATACGTAGCTGAAATGCAAGCACTACAAGCTGCCCAATATGATTACCCACGGTGTGAATGTGGAGAGTCAACAGAGGGTTTCAGGCGGTGAGGGCTTTCTCGTGACCAGTCCGCCTTACAGCCCAGCCGGCGTTCGTGGTAAAGGGAAGTTCTGCCTTCCAGAGGTTGAGGTGGTCGAACGCCTCCTTATCCGGCAAACTCACTATCGGGTCTTTGATTTATACGACATCTACCGTATCTGTCATTGGGGAGCACTGGGATCGATACTCCACTGATGGTATGTATACACCGGCCTCGCACCTCTTAGAGTTGATATGAGGCTCCCTAACCATTCCATGGTGTTCTCAGCGCTACGGTTCCTAGAACATCTACATAGAACATTGAAGAAAGTTTCGCTCTTTTGTGATTTTAATGGTTTGAGACGCCATTCTACGTTTGGGCAATATTACAGTAGAATCCCCGGAGCTGGCGAGGGCCAAATTTTTGAAAGGCTATCCCTCTCTTTCATCACGGAAGCAGAGAGATTTTTGAGGCACTTTCTGCCCTAGGGCGAATGGCTCAATGACCGCCGTGTAGCCTGTTTTCAACACGAGCGCGCAATGAAAGCTTACTCGGCGTTTTGTTCGGAGGACGAGCTTTACTTGATTTTTAAAAAAGTAGAGAATCATCTCGTCTCCCGAAATGCCTCTGTTATATATGACAGGCTCCTGCGAGCAGTCGCCCTCAAGGCCGGAGGCACAGTCGACCAGCCTGAGTGGCCCGAGATGAGACAGCTGGCTCTAACATCCGGGACAACGGATTACTGCAGGCGGCAGCCGAGGCAGCGCTCAGGATGCCCAAGCTCCAGGTGATGGAGCTTTGGAATGGTAGGCCGGGCTTCGCTTGCATCTTCCGCTACTACCGGAACCAGGAGACACAGGGATGGAAACCGACACTCACCTTGCTCAGCACCTGGGACTTGAACCCGGAGCCACGGGTCATTGAGGCTTGGGAAAAAGTGGCCGAAAAGCACGGCGTTCCGTTCCAGCTCGTCGTAGATGTGAGCACTCTGCCACCCAGCTCGGTATTCAAGTGCTGTGGCTCAATGCTGCACCTCTTGGAGTTGAAGGAGCTGATTCTACAACCGACATCAATGTGTCAGATCTGATAGGAGGCGGAGAATGATGAATGGGCGCCGCGTGGGGATCATTCGGTTTGGCCATGATATTGATATTCGCTGGAAATTCACCAGCTTACCAAAGCCAGAGCATCTCGGCAGACTTGGAAGCTTAGTATCGGATTTAGTTACACCTTTGCTAATCTCCTGCCGACAGTTAGATGGTGCTCTCCATAAAGAGGGCATATAGGCACGGTTTTTGAACGGCCAATGGTCACATGGTCTATTGCCACACTCCTCTTCACCCAATGCAGATTAGCTAGTTAATATAGACAAGTAAAGCAAGCCACCTCTACTCCCTCCGCGCCGTCTCAACAGTGATAAACCGGCCCCTCCCCGCCCGCTTGGCGCGGATGTGCCTCTCAACCCGCTCAGCGTTCTGCACAATCTCCCAGTACCGCGCCGTCTCGGCCACATCGGCATCGTCGCCGAGCTGGTAGCCTGGGTACAGCAGCAGGGTGGAGATCTTGCCCCAGTCGCCGACCCAGTCTACGGCATCATGGTCGGCGTGGGACCACAGGGCCGAGATCCACTCGCCGCAGCCCGTCAGGTCGAGGTACTCGAGCCCGTAGAGGCTCTTGCTGAGGCGGCGGAGGACCACGATGGCTTCGGCCCAGTCGTTGTCGAGGGAGTCTGGGGAGGTGAATGTGTTAGTGTTGACTCAGTCCCTTTCGTGTTCGGTGAGAGTGGGTTTTACGAAAGGGAAAATGGAGAACGGGGCGGTTAATAGGGACAGACACATCATGAATAAGCAAGTTTGAACCGGGAAAAAACATACGACTATAAGGCCCCGTCCCGCCGTACTGCACCGAACGTCCCTGGGCGGTGACAAACGAAGCGAGCTTCGCATTCGGCGTCATCGCCGGCTCGGGCCAAAACGCCAGGCTTAAATGCGTCAATTTAGCGTGATGCGAGGCAAACGCCACGAGGTGGCGCCACGAGACGGCGTGCGCATAGTCCGGGTTGATGCCCAGCGACAGGTGCGTTAGGTTGGGGAGCAAAGGCCGGGGGACATTAATAGCGCTCTCCTCCTCCGGAGCATCCCACGAGTCCTGGAGGTCCGTAGATTCCGGACGCGAAGGGAAGAGGAAAGAAGACAGCTCACGGAGCTTCAGGGAGTGGCCGAGAGAGCCGGTGAGGTCGAGGTGGTGGAAGTCTAGGTTCATGTGACCCCCAGGACTTGCCACCGCGACTTGCACCTCACCTTCCTCGCCCTCGCCATCCTCCTCCTCCGGCGGTGGCGGTGTCAACACCATCCCCAGGTCTTGAATCGTCACCCCATCAGCCCACACGCCGAGATACGCGATCAGCGCAACCCGCAAGTGCGTCGGCAGATCATACAGCACATAGCGACAATACTCTTTCTGAAAGTCCCAGTCCACCACCATCCGCCTCAGCACCGCATCAACAAGACTCCCCTCCCCGGGGACATAGCATCCGGGCAGGGGCCGCCTCTCCCTCGCCCTCCCGTCACGACCACCGTACTGCAGCGCCTGGCGCAATGCGACCTGCCTCGCGGCTGTCGACACCCAGCTCTGGGGCGGGGCCGGTCCGGGGGGGAGACGGCGGCCGCTAGAGTCAATGCGCAGAAGCCGGCGGGGCCGCGGCGGGGGCAGCTCCGGCAGTTGCAGGATGGAGCGGATGTTGGGCGGGAGCGTTGGCTGCTGCGAGATAGGTTCGGGGCGGGCACCGGCGCTTAGCCGCACGCTGCGGAGGTGGGCGAGGAGGTCGTTGACGCCGAGGGGGGTGGGTGGGTCTAAGGGGCGTGTTAGTGGTACAAACTAACAAAAGGGGGGTGTGGGATAGGGCGCATGGAGATAGCAACGGGGTGACGCGTGGCAAAACGTTGGAGACGTGTAAATGAAACAAGACAGCTCGAAGGATCGGACGAACCATTCTGGGCGCTGCTGCTCGAACTGCTCAGGCTGCTGGTGATGCTTCCTCTGCTGCTTCGATTGCTTCGGTTGCTGCTGATGCCGGCACCCGCGGTGGCGGTGGAGCTGATGCTGAGCGACGCTGGAGCTGTGGACTGGGGCTTGGAGTATCTGGCCTGGTGTCTTTTCTTCGGCATTGACTCTGTCACTCAGGTTCCCTTTCCTGTGGAAGAGATGAGCCTGGGCCTGACCAGAGCCAGCCGACCTGACAGCACCTGCCCGACTTTGTTGGGGGCCGATGGGTCGATGCGAGTGCGACGGGGGGGCAGACGGGAAGGCGCAGACGATGAAGTCAAAATCAGGCGTGGTCGGAAGTTTGCCTTGAAGGCTATGGTGTGTGAGGTGTGTGCGCGTGTGAGCTTGTGACAGCAGATCCGATCGGCCTGTCTGCTATCTAACGTTTTTTTCTTTCCCTTTCAGCGCGTTCGGTGTGAGGTAGGCCGTCGACTCACTCAGGACTCAGGAGAGCTGGTGCCTAGAGACGGCGTGCGGGTACGTCATTGCGGGTGGAAATTCGCTCAGGGTCAATTGTCACTAGTCGGTCGGCGGGAGGCGCTTTTCAGGGGACGCGGGGAACTGGGGAAAGAGCAAAGCCTCTACCTAGCCACTCACCTGTCGCTCACTTCCATTGGATCCGACTCCACTGACTGGCCACTGACTGGGCTGACCTCAGGTCTCGATGACTGTGCTCGTAATATGTCGCCATGAATGTCATCCGGCGAGGCGTGCGATTGTCCGCTCTGCACCAATTCCATTACAACTTCAACTTCCACATGCTTGAGCTAGTGGGCAGTCAGCAGCAAGTGGTGAAGAGCGACACCGACAATCGCTGGGCTGACCACCATCCCATCATGTCTCGACTTGCGGCCTAAGGTACCTAGGTTGGCCACCAAAACAAACCACCCTTCTTCCATCCGTCCACGCCCCCCTTTACGCAGTTCCCGTACACGGTAGATCCCTCGCTGGCCACGAGAGTGCGAGTTGGTGAGGTGGGAGCCCAGGGTTGGTAGCACACGCCCCCTCCACCTTGGAGCATTAACTCCCCCTTTCTCGGGTGCGCACCCGCCACTTGGCCCGGAACAGCCCGAAAAAATCACTATAGGACGCCCAAGGACCGGACACGGCGCCCCGGCTATCACCGCTCATTGGGTCGTCTGCCAGAGCTCCCCGTGCTTGGCTGTCTGCAAGAACGCACCGGCCATCCATCCGTGATGACTTGCATTCCCCTTGGACGGCGGGCGGTTGGGACGGCCGCACCAGAGAGAAAGGGGTGGTGGGACCCCCCCGTCTGTACAAGACAATACCGACGATACAGGTCGAAACCTACGCGGAGGGACTGCTACTACACACCGAATACACCTGGTGCTGTACCCGCTGTGCCTGCTGTGCGCTACACACCCAACATCGCCCTGCCTTCTCTGCCGCTACACCACATGGGCACCCTTACCTCTCGCTGCTTTCCTCGCGACCTAAGTCAAAAGGATCGCGCAACCACCAACCTCCAACCCCCGGGGCAAGGCGAAATCGAAGCCACTGGCAGCCTTCCATCCCACTGCTACTGCTAACCCAAACCCTGGTCCTTGAACCACCTTCTCTTTCTGGCCGATCGGGCAGCTCGCAGCCAGCCCCGTCCCAGATCCGACGGCGTAGGATGGGGCACTGACGGGGCGCCCTCATGGAAATGCTGTTGACGGCGCTTCCATAGGACAGAGTAGCATGCGAGGCCCTATGCGAGCACATGCGCGTAAACCGATGCCTTGATGTGAGCTGTGGCTGCTGTCCTCCTTCCACCCCCTTGCCCCTGTGCTGTGTTTCGACGTGCCGTTGCCGTGCTGCGCGCCGCGCCCATCATCGGAATATTCTCTGGCCCCCATTGCACGCTCTGAGAACGAGGAGCCCATCTGGTTCGGCCTCACTGCTATTCTTAGCCTGCTAGTCTCGTCAGTCGCGCCTTGTCGTTCACGAATCGGGTGCCAACTCGAGTGCGGTGTCGAGGCATCTGACCCTCTGATTCTGGTTTCTGGTCCGAGGCCCCAAAGGAAAAGGGTGTATAGGCTAGAGATCTCGTTCCTGGCCACGGGGCATTCTCTCAGAACGCCGGAGTTTGTACCCGCCCCGCCGGAACGAGCATGCTTTACTTTCAGGTGCGGAGCTCCCCTCATGGCCCGGCCAACAACAAACAATTAGCTGCCATGTCAACCTCACACAACGAGGCGAACCTGCATGACGCGCTCCGGCCATTGAACGTTGTCGCTCTCGTAAGACCCAGCCATCCTCCTCTCAACATGTCCGCTGTCTGCGGCTTCGGCGATTAGCGTCTTGACTTTCACGCAGTTGGGCCACTTGTTGATATGAGGGGGAGGGGGGGGAGGGGGGGGGGCAAAAGGGGGCCAAGGCTAGGGCGGGCATCAGGATATGCGATTCAGTCCGGCTTGATTGCGGGGACATGGATGCGTTCTGTGCATCTCGTCCGACCTCAGCCACGCGATGGATCATGATCCGGTCGAGGCAGAAACACACCTCTTCAAACCTTTGACTGGATCACCCGGTGAGTCAATTTGCCACGGCGGATCGTGGCCCTCCAAGAACCCCCATCCCATGTTTGTGTCCCCTTCTGCTTCGCTCGGTGAGACCAACGGTCCCCTGACAGCCGACCACCGCGCTCGTATGAGACAAGCTGCATGTCGCTGGGCATGTCAACAACGGAGCCCGTCCCTCCCATCAAGGCCCTGTAGCACGGGACTAGGGGGCGCGAGGCGGGGGACGAACCACGACTGCCCCAGTTCGCCCTTTTTGGAGATGCTTGGCTGACGGGCCGAGATGTGATGTGTGTAATGACATTTTTGTATGACAAGCAAAATGCAGGAGTGGTTTCGAGACAGGCAGCAGTGGTAGCAGCAGAATCATGACCGTCCTGCCGCCCGTCCTGTCGCCCGTCCTTTCGGTTCGCTATCCCTGACTCCACACACAATCTCTCCGCGCCCGGAGTGCGCGCCACGTATTCAGCCAATTTGACAACCTTCGGAGAGGGCAGCTGAACAATAGGTCATGATCCAGAAACAAGCGAAGCCTGTTTGCGCCCCAGTCTCGTCCCTTCCCCGCGGCGATCGCTCCGCCGCTCATAGATGGATCGATCGAAGATTCGACAAGAAACAGACATCTCGGTCACGACAGGTAAGGGTGCGCGTGTGCAGCGGGTGCGATGATGTCGTTTTTGGTTTGGGTCGGAGATGCAGTGGCAATAGAGAGGCCGTCTCTGGCTCTGTCGTGGTCGTCGAGATGGTCAGAACTGGCCAAGCGATCTAGAGGAGCAACTCTTGTCAGGCCCGATTCGGAATCCTTTAGCGAACAGATCTGGAAAGGCAGGGCGAGTACAAACCTGGATTCGGGTCAGGTAAGGGGGGGGGGGGGGGGAGGGCAGTTTGAGCAACGTCAGTTCGGAGCTAAAGTCTTCGCTGACGGCTTCGTCGAACATGGACCGTTCGTTGCCCGACAGATGGGGGTGGGAGCAGCAACGGACAGCCGCAAACTACCAGTCCTGCAGCGCGAAACGCAAATTCGGTGTCTGCTGTGCTGCTCCCGAGGGGCTGGTCTCCACACATAGTAGAAACAATCTTCCTGGGCTTGGATGGCAGGTCAGGGGCTGCCTCACCTTCTCCGTACTAAATCGTACACACTGGATGGCGGGTGGAAGTGGCTGCTCTGGCGCACCATGCAGGCCCGCTGCCCTCCGCCTCCCTACATCAACCCGTGCCAGCAGCTTGCTACATGGGTCGTTTAGGGGGTATGGGCATCACTGGAGTAACGCAGCGGCATAAAAACTTGTTAGCAGGCTGGCTGGCTCTGAGCCCATCACGGTGGGTTTTGTTGGAGAATTTGCCCACGACCCGGTCCTCCAGTCGGAGTTGTGCCCTGGCGGAAAACAAACGTCGACATTGGATCGTCTGATGGGACGTCCATCTGCCCCTAAAGCCAGGGACCGGGGAGAGCGTTCTGCCGCTTATCTAAACCCGGCTGCCTTGTGTTACCACCACTGCCCTGCTGCCCCCTCAAATTCTTGACTGATTGGGTGTTTCCTCTTCGACCGCCCTAGCTAAATTTATGGCTCCAGGGGACACAACATCCGAGCGCGAGACGATTCTCTTTTGCGGTGGCATCATATCATCTCTAGGTGCAGTAAAAGCGAGATGTGTACTTTAGTCTGACCTAGGGACCAATGAGTTTCTTTCATACATCAAAGTCGTGGATTCTTGGTACACGACAGCATGTGCGCAAAGCTGGCGCCCCCAAAGAAGCATGGGGCTGCTTGGAAAATAAGCTTGATCATGGCGGCGTTGGCTGTTGGCTCCCACGCTGTAACACCTAAGAAGCGTGATGACGGGTTTGGGCTCCTATCATCAACAGAGGTTAGAAAAGTCGCATCTATGGGTGACGGCCCAACTGCACAGCATGAAGTGAAAGGGGTTTTCCCAGAGTCTTGTAGAGGCAGTAGGCCTCATCGGCTTGGTGTTGTCGGCGATGGACTGGAGGAGTAGCACAGTGCGATGCTGTTGGTCCTCCCACATGAGGGAATATAGCAGGGTACTGTGGGCCGTGTTGCATGGTATTGGAGCCTCAAACCATTGCAACGAAGTCGACCGAAAAGCTTATAGGCTACAAGCCAACCCGTAGGGCCAGGGAGCTCGGAGAAAACCCACCCATGCTCGGATCGAGTCTGGCCAGTGCCCTTACAGTGCGTATGCCACCAGTGTCGGGATGCTCGAATCAGGAAACCTGATCAGACCTGCCAAAAGGCATCGAGAAACGCATATTCTGGCCTCGGGGTGGCAGGCTTGCCAAGCCTCCGATCTGTGATAAGAGCTTCGCGTAGAGGAGGCCCAGACTCATGACTTGCCACGAGGCCCCAACATACTGCGCAGAGATCTAAAGCTCGCCGGGCCGTCTCACCACAAGATTGAATGAGAAACCAAGTCCCTGGCGACGCTAGACGAAACGGCAGGCTTGAGGAGCTTTTACGTTGTAGTACCCGTCGAGTAAGGTATGTACCTGTTCGTACTGCCTGTCTCATAGAGATTCGCCGTGACGGCAGGCATTTCTATGCTATGGACCAGTGCTGTGTAGTCCTGGCGGCTCGGGGCATCCTTTTCGGCTAGGGAAGCAGGGAGCTATCACACTCTCGGCAAGTGAAGAGCGAACGAGGCGCCGACACGGGTGGGCGGTGGGCGGACACCCCGTGCTTGCTGAAGCTCGGACTGTCAAACGCGGGTCGAAAACCATCGCGAAAGAAAACAGATTTGTCGGGCAGCAAAGACGCATCCGAAGAGACAAAGCCTTGGACGATCCATCCATCGGATGCCGGGTGAGAATCGCGACCGTCGGGGCGAGGGGAGGCAGGCGAGAGAGTGAACAGCTGGTCTCCCAGCGTCGCGCCTCTTGTCTGTGACTGGCAACCCGCCGCAGGTGCCCAAGCTTGCGAGGACATGGCAGCGACCCATGCTCGGCACGAAAGCCAGGGAGGAAGAAGCAATTGATGTCTATGTCGGTGCCGTGGATCTTGCGAATGCCGTGAATCTTGCGAATGGCACAGATCCCATGATGGACCCGGGGTGGATAGCGAAGCTTCCGGCCTGTACATATGTACGGGAGATTTGTTTGTGCCTAACAGAGCCGGCAAGCGACGCTACGAATTTTCTGGCTGCAGCGTCGGCGAGAGGGTGTGTCTGGTTCTCGTGCGTATGGCCGGCAGCGTAGATGGGCAGCGGCCAGGTGGGAAACAGACGTCGGCCAGGCGTGCCAAGGAACTCGAAGGTAACTCACCCAGAGACCCAGAGCGAGCCGGAGGCATCAGGGCTTTCTGCGGCCGCTTGGGACCCCAGGTCAGAGAGTCGAAGAGAGACGAAAGATTATGTCTAACCGCATGAGCCCGTGAACCCCCTTGGTGCTCTTGCATCGTAGGTCTGCATCACACCCCAGCCCGCCCTCTCGCCACTCTTCACACCCTCTGACAGCCGCCAATCACGGCGGCCGAAGCCATCGCTGGTTTAGAATGGCTGTGCCGTCGCTGGAGGCGATCGATCGCGATGGGCAATCCCAAAGAGTCATTCCGTTTTCCTCTGATCTTTTTCTTCTTTTACTCAGACGCCGAGAATGGTTGCCAACGCTATTGGCCCAGCAACGTCTCAACCGCCAAAACAACCCGAGAGAGAGCCTTGGGCCCTGAGGACGGAGTTTGTGTAACGAACGGCATTGTGTCAGAGAGGAGGGGAATTGGGAAAACGAGAGGCTGCATACGGAAGTCAAACACATGGAGGCATCTGACAGCAGCGGCGGCGGGGTTTCTGGTTGTGGCCGGAGAGCAATCCCACCTCTTGTCATCAGGTGAGTGGACTACATCTCCAGCGGGCAGTTGGGGGTTTGTCGGGGTCGATTGATTACACGCGGCAATTGCCTTGGCTGCCTTGCGAAGGAGGGGAGGTTGTGTGTACATACATACATACCTTACCTAACACAAGGTACCTAAGGTGGTAGGCAGGTTAGGTTACGGTCCTGGTCCTTCCTTGATGTCTTCCAATACCTACTATGGTGGGAGCAGTAGACTCAGGTAGACCGGATACCAGACTCGGGAGTGAGGGTGGGGGTCTGGCTCATTTTGGAATCAGCCACCAAGGGCGAGGGCGAGCGAATGCCCGCTTCCCCAGTGAAGAGACCTAGTTATTTGCAAATGCCCCCCCGCCTACCAGTGCTCATGGACGATTTCTCGATTGTTCCTACCTTAGCTGCCACTAGCAGCCCCAATAACCCTAGTCTTGGTAGGTAGGTAGGTAGTGGACCGTGTTCATTCGGGTGGAAGGAGCTGCGATGAAGTGTGGAGGAGTGGAGGACCTAGCTAGTGGACACTGACACCCCTTCCGCCGCTTGCCTTTCTGGGTTTGGAAAGAGCGCTTGGCGCATCTGGCCCCGCTTCGCAAGCTTGGCCCTGGGGGCTAGAGCTCTCCAATCTTTGACGTCGTTCTCTCCCCTCGTCTCTTTCGTCCTCTCACAGCAGCTCCCGTTGAATCCTTCACGGTCCGCATCCTTTCAATTTGAACGCGGGACCCAAGCCCAAACTAAAGGGGAGTACCGTCACATTCCTCCCGACAACACACAACCTCGCGCCCTAGCTCACACTGGCAACTACACTGGCAGCCCCCAGCCTCACCTACTTCCAGCCACAACTGTGTGACTTGAAATTGTCTGGAATGGTGGTAGTGGCAGCTGTGGCGGCAATGGAATGGCTCGACTGGTCAAACAAGACAGCAAGCACCAGACAGGACGGGCCGCCCTTGATTGTGTGCTCACCTAGAACTAGGTCATGCAGCCTGTCGTGGAGAAGTGGCGCGCGTGGCCGGGTACGTGGTGCCTCCTCCGATCGGCAGCAAACCCGGAACCACTGTGACGCCTGACGCTTGACGCTTGACGCTCGCCGCTCTGGCGCCCGACTGAGGTGAACTGCTCAGCGGGGATGCGTTCATGCATCTGCTCGTCCTGACAGACTGCTCGACGTGAAACAGACTCTGGGCAGCCCCAGATGGCCTCATGGTTCGTCGGCCCTCGTCAGGACCCTTGGTTTCGCCAGGACTGGGGATGGGATGATGTGTCACATGGCACAAGATCTGGAGATCTCGTCAGAAAGGCGTGCGTGGAGTTCTGGGGTGCGCAGCGCAAGCCATCCGACGCAGCAACCGTTTGCCGTGCGAGAAAGGGCTTGCAGCCTGCCATCATGCCAACGCGGTGGTGCGTGATGCTACCGCAGGGCCTATACCGCGCCTAGCATT
Organism: Lasiosphaeria hispida; assembly: GCA_033439745.1. Classification (NCBI taxonomy): domain Eukaryota; kingdom Fungi; phylum Ascomycota; class Sordariomycetes; order Sordariales; family Lasiosphaeriaceae; genus Lasiosphaeria; species Lasiosphaeria hispida. Next base: position 4,476,485 of record JAUIQD010000004.1, read on the forward strand.
TTTGCGGTCGGCGCATGTTTTTTGTTGTGCCCACCATTGCCAGCAAAGCTAACTGCCAACTAACCGCCAGCGCCGCCGCCAGTGCGTGACTGAATGGATTCGCAGTAACGGCCCGATCCGGTATCACATCAAGTTAGCATCCACCACCCTGACAAGCGGACTGTTTTTGTACAGCACTTTTTCGACACGCGCCTTCATATAGCCCAACACACCTGTTTGCTGCCTCCCCCTTCGGGCCCACCTCTTCCCCTGCGGTGTCGGATGAGCAAGGTCATCGTAGCCCCCAGCATCAATTTGAGATGGCCTTCCGCCTAGCAAATGAGGGCCTCTTCCGGACCTGCTGGCGCCCCGGGAAGATCTCTTGTAGCAACCTGCGAGGTCAAGTCACTATGTTGCCGCGTAACCTTCTGCGTGCAGATCCGCCTCCGGTATCGACACCGTCCTAGGTACTGCTACTCCAGAGGATACCTCAAGCCAGCAGCCAATCATGGCCGCGGCTTTGCAAAAGGAGCCTCGCCCTCCCGAAGGCAACGGCCGAAAGAATATCAGATCTGAAACAATAGGAGGAGCTGCCTCCCTTCCGCCACGGGGAAGCCCCAGCTTGCCTGTCTAGTGCTCGCGTCGGATTGGCGGCTGGGCAGATGCATCTATTCGAAGGAGAAACGGGAACTTGCACAAACGATACTCCAGCAAATCGTCCGCCCAACCCCCGCCAGGCAGTCCAGCGCCATCACCTCATATCGGGCATGCATCGAGGAACACGAGGACGTTCCCAAGCCTTTCTTCTTTGGGTAGGCCAATAAGTATTTTTGTCCTGCTTCTCCAACGAGGAATCCGACTCCATCGGAGAGGGGGATTTCCCTTCATCGATGCCCCGGGAGAGAACATGAAAGTCGCTCGGGTAACCGAGAGATGTTATTGGCTGCTGGCTTTTCTCCATGCTGGCTAATTGACCGACTGAGCGCGCAGAAGCCGTCTGTCTTCTATGAACTTTGGCAAGATTATCGTCGGAAATCGCTGCTCGTCCCCTGAGAACAAGGTTGGCGGCGCCGGCTAGCATTCACCTAGCACCCACCCTGGGTCCAGTTTATGTGCTTTTCCTCAATGGCGTGCGTCATGATCCCGGCAACGGGCGTAGTCCCCAGGTTGCTGCCCCCTCTCAACGGCTTTTTTTTTTTTTGCGGAGTGCCATGTCGAGTTTGGGGCTTTCAACCGGGTCTGTGGCCGAGGAGGCTCCAAGCAAGTGGGCCTTGATGCCACGCTTGAAGAAAGAAATAATCTCTCGCCCACCTCCTCACGTGTCGGGTGAAGGGGCCTGCTTCCTCGAGTAAGACAAGCGAGCCTGAAAGGTCTTGTTTCTTGACTGTCTGCATGGCCTCTGTTCGGCAACGGCCGAACACGTCAAGTCTATAGGCCCGAAAGCTCAAGGCGCGCTGCATTGCTCCAGTGGACGTTCGTCTTCGACCTGCCATACTGCTGCTGCCTCATGAACTGGGGCCGAATTCCTCCGCCCGAGGGAGCTGTTTGTTCTCTTAATTTTTCTGGCCCCATCTTCACCTTCCCTCGCCCGTCTTTCCCCGATACACACCCCCGTCACCTCCTGTTCCCACTACTCACGCAACCAGCCAAAGATCAGGTGCAGCCGGGCCTGCAGCGCCAAAATTGCCATCAGCTCTAAGCTCAGAGGTAAGGCACAGCGGATCAGGGGCGGGGACTGACTTGGAATCGCCCAAGCCTGCCATCCAAGCTGCACGTATCCGTCGCTGCTCTATCTCTGGCCGGGCAGGTCCCTCTAATAAAAATTAGCGTGTGGCGTATCGTAGAAGCCCCTTGGTGGTGAGGGTACATGCATATCTGATGCATGGAAGACGAGGTTCCAGAGAAAGCCAGCAGGGCAGCAGGGAAGCGGCCTCCCTTGCGCCTAACCGCTTTGATACTTCGAAGTCAGGTCTCGGAGTACTCGCCACTAACCATGATACCCACCAGCTTGGCTTCGACCAAAGGAGGGTAAGGCATCAAGATGCTACAATGGCACTGCCCTTGCTTGTCAAAGCCAAAAGGAAGAAAGACCAGCTGCGGCTCGCTCAAACATGTCAAGCTCGGGTACTGGCGCGGATGGGGTCCGTGGCGAACGCCTGGCCGGTTTGTTTGGCTGGGACTCCTACGCCCAAGGTCACAGAGAGCATTGTCCTGCAACTCGAACGGCTTCTTGCTTCGCTTGCCCAGTGCGGTCCTTTGAGCCAGATCTGAGTAGGCGGAGGAGGGAGGCTTCACTTACCCACAAACACAGCTGGGCCGTCCACGGTGGTCTCTCTGCCAGTAAACTATGCAATGGTGCCGGGCAGCGCAATCTAACCTCATCAGCTCTCTCAGACGAGGACATGAATTCATGTCTCGAGATTAAAAAAAGACCAGGGAGTCTCGACCTTTCTCTCCACACCATGTGTTCCATTACCGCTGTCTCAAAAGTCTGCACAACCCAGCTCCCCCGGGTCTGAGCTTAAGAAGGCATATCAGTCCCATCCCAGCTCATCTCTTCCCCATCAGACCCTTCTTGGTTTTTTCTTGTTCCTGCCATACCACGCTGCTCGCCAACGGACCAGACTGAAGACACGCATTGCCTGCTTGCCTGTATCACCGTATCGTCTGCTGAGCCTTGGGCATAACACCCTCTCCCCTTCCATCTTTGTGCGATCCTCCCCAAGCCACTACGCCAGGGTTTCATCGAGGGTATAAGACGGTTGCCCATCTGAGATCCTGCACTCGCTCGGCTTGCACGGCGTGCTTGTGTCGACCTGTTTGGAAAAGGCGTACCAGAAACGGAAAGGGAGCCGCCGTTGTTGCGACCGCCACCGACCACCATACGAGACATCGAAGCAAGCGTCGAGAGAGACAGCGAGCAACACCAGCCCCGTAAAGCCCAGTCGACACCGTCGCCGCTTCCCCTCTCTCGAACCCCCTATCCGGAAAGGTCAACAAACAACAAGACCCTACTTGATCATACCCTCGATAATCCACCCCCGAGTAAGAGAATACGGTTAAGGTATGTCGGGTTTTGCTATCTCCACTGCTTGGACCCCGCTCTCTGGCACATCTCCCTCATTTTCGTCCGGACATTCACGACGTCGCGCCTGATCCGTGTTTCGGGGACAAGGCGACCAGGAAGACGGATCCCGATTGCAGCGGCCATTCCCACCTCGCTACAAAGAGCCCAGCGGTCAAGCAATCAGAGCAGGCGATGATCATGTAAGGCGAATACTGATCCCGACTAGGCACACACACATCTTCTCGGCTTGCATGTTAGTGCGTCCACAGTCTCAAAGAGTCTGCCCGCGACTGGGGGCTGCGAGAGCTGGCAGAGGCGCGCGTCGGTCGGAAAACTCAGAATGTCGTGGATGGAGGGCGTCGTGTGGAAAGGGTTGGCGGGAAGAGCCCATGGCCACTTTACCAACCCTTTTCTCCCAACTCTCCTCGGCGGACAGATTTGGAGCTCAGATCCCGATCCGGAGGTGCCTGCGGCTCTCGATATTGCAGCCCCAGTCAGAGCATTCTCTCTCTCTCCCCTACTCTTCACTCAAGCACCTGCTGCCCTGCCCTAGCGCCCTACGCGTCGTGCGTTTGGCGACGGGCATCGTAGGGCCCTTTGAGGGAGTTGTCCTTGCTCTGATTGCTGACAACGAAATGTCTGAATTGTCAGGTTGAAAAGCGTCGTGCTCGCCGCTGTGCATGGGTGTAATTTGAGCGCTTGGCACGACAAGGGTAGAACTTAAGGTCAGTCAACCAATCCCTGAAACGCCTCCGCCCGCAAGCCACAAACGGGACCAAGACGTTGAGCCAGCGAGAGTTCAATGGAGCGCTGCGAGGCCCCCTCAGGCCTCAGATCTCTCCCCATCGCCAGCTCCGCCAATCCTGCTGTCTCTGGCCGCTTGTGGGTGACTTGAGGCCGGTGTGCAAGGTGTCTCGCGCCCGCCTTGCAGCGAGCTCTCTTGCAGCTCTCGAGTGCCTAGTTAGGACGGCAAAAGCAATCTTTTGGCGGCCTGCCGCAGAGCAGCCAAGCTAACTATGGGCCCCGTTAGGGGAGGCATCAGATACAGACGCCGCATCCGCTCATCGACCCGTCTCGATCGCAGCAACGCCTCACTCGACAGAGCAGAGGACCTCGTATGAATCAACAACACCCCAAGGTATCCTTGACTTTCTTCGCTCTCTTTTCATTCTTTGTTTTTCTTTCCTGGAGTTTGTTTGCTCTCCTCTCCGCCCTATGCGGCCCACTGCGGATCAAGCAGAAACCAGACAACCAAGAGACCGAAGCTCACCCCGCTATGCCGGACCACGATGATGACATCAATCTAATCGCAATCAATTCAAATAAATGCCAATGGCCACGGCCACGGCCACGGCCTGCGGGTGGTGAAGAGAAGGGAAGGAAATGGCGGGACAGCTGCACTCGCGCAGGGCCCAGCGGGAGAAAAAGCGACAGCTCCAAAGGTCAGTGACAGTCTTAAAAGCCACAATCACAACCCCCGTAGCGGCATTATTGCCGCGTTGCTGTTGTCATTGTACTTGCTGGCCTCGATTCGACGAGGCTGGCCCCTTCAACTCCACCGTGCCCACGCACCGCACCACACGCTACACGCTCACTCGGCCCCTCCACCCTTTCCGATCTGCGGGCCAAAAGTGGCCGCCTGCGTGCTCGAGGCGGCCCGACAGTGTCGGGGCTTCTTGTCTCTATGGGCATGGGCGTTGTCTGCCAGATGCTCTGGCGGACACCCACTCCAGCATTTGCGAGAAGACACATGCCAATACCTAAAGATCTCGAGGCTGCCCCCCTTCTCGGCTCCCGCGTGGATTTACCTGCGAAGGGGGCCGATAGAGGCCAGATGCAGCCCTCGCGTGGATCTGGGCAGAGTACTTGTACAACGCGAGAAGGCTCCATCCTGGCGACTGAGGGGTGCTGCAAACCCATGCTTCTGCTTCTCGGTTCCGACTGGCCTGGCCGCCATCTGAAGAGCCAACTGCAAAGTCCGTCCCAGCCCAGCCCTCGGTCCATGTACCTCTGCACACTCAATGGTACCTCGTTGTACTGTATGTACTGGCAGACTACGGGACACTTTTCTTCTACAAAGGCACTGTATCCAGCCCTCTGCGTCCGCCGCAGTCGACTGGCGACAGCAGCGGGAACAAGCAAACTTACATTGCTCCCCGGTTTCCTTCTGGTTACTTCTCCCCCCCCCCCCCCCCCCCCACCGCTACTCTTACCTCTTCTTGTTATTGTCCTGGCGTATTCCTTAAGCACTGTGAAGACGGCCTGCATGTTTCTAGCTCGAGACTGACGCACCACAGATTCCACTTGCACACCACCACCGCGTCAAGCCCCCGCAGGCCTTCCCACCAAACATGGCTCCAGGATCTTTGATCTTCCTTCTTTGAGGCTCACTTGTTTTTTCTGCTCGCCAAGTCGCGACCGCAAGAGCCGCGATTCCCCGATAATTCCACGAGGCAGTAAGAACGGTGCTCTGACCGGTGTGTTTAGCAGGATTTCGTCGAGCCCTCGCCGCCCTCGTGTGCTGGGCTGGACTACCTCGACATACCCTCCACATCTGACATGCGGTACGTTCACACAGACTCGGGCTTTTTTTCCATTGGTCCACCAGCCCTTGACAGAGAGGTCCAGGCTGCTCTCAAATACCTGTGCTCTATCCGCAAGCACTTACACCGTTTATTTCCTGCATTATGCCCTTCCAAATCCCCCATCCATTCTGATTTCGATCATCCATTCCCTTCTCCTCTCCCAACCCGAGTGCTGGGAACACATGCTTAAAGACCAAACCGCGCTCCTCAGCCCCCGAACTTCCCCCCCCCTCCCCCCCCCTTTCCCCCACCCTTCCCCCAAGCAGCCGCTGCTGCGATATTTCTCTCCCGGAAGCGACCGAGTCCCGCGCAAGCATTGTTACCATCATCTCTCCCACTGCCCCCATCCCCACCTTTCCGTCGCCACGGTGCGGAGGCATGGGTACTTGCCTCCAGTGCTGGACGTACTACCTGGGTCAATGACCTGCTGTTTAGTTAGCATTGCTGCGCTCGCTGCCGTAGGTGCTGTGTTTCGCCCTCCCGATCCTGTATCCGGCGGTTGTGTAAAACGCCAACCTGGCAGTACGACAAGGTCGTCATACCTTGCACTGGTGTTTTGCATGGGACACGCTGCACAAGGTACAGCAGTGTTGCGGTTGCCGGATTTGATAGACGCTAACAGCGCCCCGTGCGTGGCTTGCTGGATGGCTGCTGGCCTAGCGTGCTGACCCGTATTTCAGTTATACTAGCCAGGACTCCACCAACTCGCTGTCCACGTTGGAGGCGCCGGCCCAACCTTCCTCCTTCATAAATCTGGTCCCTCCAGCCGTCGCGGCGTACCCTCCTGAGGGCAGCCACTTTTATTCTTCCGCTCCCACCTTTCTTTCCGGGCTCGACGTCAGGCCCCGACTAGGCTCCAAGTATGTAGCACCTCCGCCTCTGCCCCCACCACCGATCTTGCCCATATACTCCCCCTGTTCTCCCCATATACTTGTCCCCCTCTCCACCCATACCATCTATACATATACACATGGTCCCATGGAGCATCTGGGTTTCTCCAGAGCTTACAGCTGCAGCAGTAGCACGTCTGGCACGGGCATGGCACATGCCCCTCGCTCCACAACACTGCCGCACCCAGGGACCCAGCTCAGCGCGCGCGACCTATACACGCCGGCAACACCCTCTTATAGGAGGCAGCCGGATCATCACCTGCCGCGGTCTCCTTCCTTCCCCGCCATCCGACGCCATCCGTTGTCGCCCACGCCTAGCCCGGCCACGTACAGTCCCCTCAGGATGGACGCCGGCTACGGTTCCAAGGCGCAGCAAAACATACCGCCCCTGAATCCCTTAGTATCGCTCGGCCATCTGTCGTACCAGGACCCCCAGCAGACCCCCATCAAGGTTGATATCAACGGCGTCATCGACAAAGGTTTCTTTCTTGCCGAGAACGAGTGGACGTGCTACCGACGCAACTATTTCTCGTGTGTCTGCTCATTCACCCTTTCGCCACCGAACCCCAGCTATCCCAATGCGGGAATGACGTTTGTGCAAACCAATGGCCAGCAGCTATTCCAGGTATATGGCTTTGCCATGTGCATCTCGGCAGTCGTGGCCGAGAACGACAACCTCGCGATCGAGCTCGTCCAGCACACGCCTAAGCGGGACAAGGGCCCTATTGCGAAACCTGAGAAAGTACGGCTATCACCCAAGCCCCCGCAGTCGAGCCACCACCCCATCAGCAGCATGTATAACAACCCTCCAGCGTCCGACCTCGGATCTTCAAGACCCTACGATCAGGGCTTTGGCCAGTCGCAAAGCACACTCAGCAGCGAGCATACATTTGAACGCATCCAGTTCAAACAGGCCACAGCCAACAATGGCAAGAGAAGAGCCGCGCAGCAATACTACCACCTCATTGTGGAGCTGTGGGCCGATACTGGATCGCAACAACAGGCTAGCGGGGATCCTTTTGTCAGGATCGCATATAGAAAGTCGGCTAAGATGATTGTACGCGGCCGGTCTCCGGGACACTACCAGTCGGAAAGAAGGCCCAGCAGCAGCAGCGGGGGGCATGGTGGCTCGGGCGGTAACAGCATTGCAGGTCCGGGATCCTACGCGTCTAACATGGTTGGCTCGGGGGATTATTCATCAGGGGGTCCGTCAATGCTGCAGGGAGGCTATGGGGGACCATACGACCCTAGGTCCTACGGAAGCGGGCGCCATCATCAGGAGCTGACGATGGAGCCCATGATTACGGCCGAAGAAGCCAAGGCAATCACTGAGCCCAAGTCCTATCAATACTACCCAGCGCCCATTTACGAGGGCGACCCGGACCCGAGAAGCCACCAAGTCGAACTGTTTTCGCACGGGCGCAACGAGCAGGAGACAGCGCCATCCTCGGCCATGAGCGCCGGCTTTGATCCGACAAAAGTCAAGCCCGAGGCAGAGAATGGGCTGCCGAGCCTGTTCTACACGGGCGCCTCGTACTACTCGCAACGTTGCGGGCGATTCGAGGGCAAATCGGCCTCAACAGGGTATTACCCGACTGCCATTCCACCAACGTCAATGAATATGACTTGAGGTTTCGGTAAGCGCGAACACAGCTGTCTTGCTTCACGGCTCGGCGGACGATGGTTTTGTCCGTGTGTACGCACCAATGTCTCTGATAATTCTTTCCTCGGGAGGGAACACACACGGCGCGCCATATGTCTGTCTGCATTACGCCGGCCTCGCATGCAAACGTATTTCTTTTTTCTTAGTTTCTTTTTTTCCTTTCTCTACGAGATCAAGACCAAAAGCCAGCTGGTTTGGGATCAGAGCATTTACGGGTCATACTTTGTTTGGTTTGTAGCCGGGTCCCTCGATATCCCCTAGAAGTTCGTTTGGTCGTTTTGGTCTTTGCTTCCGCCCTTCGTCTCCTTTCCTTTCCTCGCTTGTCAGTGTGTGTTATGTGTTTGGCTATTTGGGCGCGTTGGGAAAAATGGATGGCGCACGGAAGGACAGGAATTAGGCATGACACCTGGTAATGAGTCAAGTCGGTTGGGATTTATTCGTGTCTTGGTCACTCTACTGGCAGGCCAAGACTCTGCGATTTACGGCATCGGGTTGGGCACAGGGCGGCACCAGGAGGAGGATTTGTTTTTTCTCCAGCTTCGCGTTCAGGGAAACCCAAGGGAAATCCAAAAAGAGAACGATGAATTTCGGGAACTCGGGGGGGGGCGGGCTCTACGACACCATCATGGAATATTCATTTGTAAGGATACCCGGCATTATTTTATTTTTTTCTACTCTTCTTTTTCTTTCTTTTTTTGTCCTGCTTCTACTTTTGGTTCAAGGACTCGGGTACTTGACGCTACACAATGCTGCCTTACAGATATTTACATTCGCTTTTAACGATCAATTCGGGGGTGGCCTGCAACCCGGTGTTGGCTCCCCCGAGGTAGATTGCTCGGTCTAGGCGTGTCATGATGACTCTTGGGCAGGGAACATGGATGAATGATTTACCACGCACGGATCGGCTCTTGCAGGAGTTGCTTGATATGGGTATGGCAAGGCAGAGTAGGGTCAGGACAAGGACACGGTATGATATGGGGCGGCAACCTAGGATGGGCGTGGCATGGGCGTGGCATGGACGGCATGGCATGGCAGTTCACAACATCTTTTTTTTTTTTCTTCCTTCTTTTTTCTTTTCTCTTGTATCCATTAACCCCCCCCCCCCGTTCTTCTGAACTTTGCTCCTTCTCGGACTCTCGTTTACGAGCTTGTTAATTATTTCGCTATCTGTATGGAACGACAATGGGAGGCACAGTTAGACAAATGGCGGCAACACCCCAAATCAAGCGTAGGGCCGATGTGACACAATGTGACACAAGCGGCCCCCTCACCTGTCTCCTCTCAGTGAAGTCTCCCCTGTCCTGTCCCCTCCCCCCCCTGAACACCCCCTTGCTTCCCCTCCGGACAAGCTGCAAGGACCTACCTGTTGGCGCGGAACCCCAGCCGCCAAACTGCTCTTGTCTCTTTGGTGAGCCAGGGTGAGGTAGTACAGAGCCACGAGGAGAGAAGCGCCATTCCCGCCGGCGCTATGGTTTCTTTTTTGCTTTCTGTCCCCTTTCGCCTCTCTCTTCCCTTTACTACGTAGTGGTAATACACTATTTTCAACTTTGGGTGCCGTCCCTGCTCTTCCCTCATGTCTCGGGATAAGCCGTTTGGCGTTTCTTTTTCTTCCTCGGGCCTCTCGCGAGGGGTGAGTTGGCTTGCCGCTTGTGGAATTGCGGGCATCCTTGCAGCCATGCTGCGGCCGTGTGCTGCGCGGCCCTTAAAATACTGCGGTCTGCGTACTTGAATTGCATACATTCATTGATCGATCGCAAGTTGCAAACTAGATCAAGACAAACAACCGGGCCCAATGGCCGGTCCGGTCGCCCTGCAAAGAGCTAGCCACGCAGTCCCAACGCGCCCATTTTGCTCATTTCATTAGTACGAGCGGACCGTCCTTCCAGACGCGGCATGGTTGCACAGATAGAGGGCCTTGTACCACGGGTTCGCGGTTAAGGAAGCGCATGCACGCACTTTGGTGCGACGACAACCGGTGAGCGAGGAGCACTATGGGCGCTATAGCTTGTGAGTGCGGGTGTGGGTGGACGGGGCGGACGGGGGTGGGTGGGTGTGGTCGGCAGGTCGGTAGCTAAGGTATGGTGTGTGTATGGGGATTTTCGGTCTCTCCCGTTCCCTCGTCTCACCCGCGTCGATGTGCCCGCCGCTGGCCGCCGGCCATCAACACGCACCACACTACACATTACCTACACATCATTGGGGTGGCCCCCTGCCTTGCGCAAAGGAGGGTAAGCCGCAGCAGCAGATTGGGAAAACACGCCAACCCGTAGACAGACACCGATAGTGGAGCGCTTTGGGGGTGCAGATGGCGATGGTGGATGACGGACGGTGGAAGACGCAAAGCGAGCAAGAAGAAAAATGAAAGGGACGACAAAAGTCTGTGGTTGATGGTGGAGTGAGGGTGAGGGGTATTGTGCCCTGTGCTGGTGTGTCTCGCCCCTGCCTGGCGAGCAGCCGGAATGGGCCCCCAAAAGACAGCCAGCCGCCTCAGCCCTTTGATCATTTTGCTTCTCATTTTTCTCCTTCTTTTCCCGTGCTTCCTACGCCCCTTTTCTTCCAGAACACCCGTGATCGGGTACCTGGCTGGCGGTCCAGTTCGTACGACCGCCCAACCCTCGATCCCATCTACCGAAAGGTCCCCCCTAGACCGATTGTTGTTAATTACCCGCACAACACAAGGGAGAAGCCAGTATGACTTGCATGAAACCTAGCGTCCATTTGGCAAGCACACCTACCCGCCCCGCCAAGGCACTTTGCAGCCAGCCCTTTGCAGCACAGCACAACCAACAGTCAATTCCTCCGCAAGCAACACTTGATCCCGCCCGTCACTGCCGAGGCAACGAAAAAAATCAAATGACTCCTCTCCGGCCCGAGAGATACTGCCCCTATCCCTACCTGCCACCTCTATCCCTATCCGTCCTCCCCCTTCGCCCACAGACGCGCACTGGTAAAATCCGTCTCGTCCGTAACAGGCTCCTCTTAGACGAAGAGACCAAGGGGGGGAGCAGCAAGGACGCCGGCTTGTCCGTACGACGGCAGGACGACTGGCAGATGTGAGGGTAAGCTGCCGGTTAGGAACGGAAATCGAGACGCGGAAATCGACAACGAAGAATGGTGGCGGGGGTCGATTTGGACGTTTGCCAAAAGCCACCACCTGCACCATCTGCAAGTCGCAATAGCACTGCTGTGCCAAGTCCTTTAGGTCGGTGGGGACTTGCGCTAGCATCGAAGACCGCTGCTCCCACAACATCCGACACACACACACACCTCACCTTGCGCTAGTGTACCTAAACCTGGGTTTCCTGGTGCTGGGGGGAGGAGGGGCGGGGGGCTAGAAGAAAGGTGCCCCGTCCCGAGAGCGCGGTAGGAGGGGCTTAACCAGTCCCCCGCCCGCAGCGGCCACGGGAAACACAGCAGCAAAGTACAGAAGGTCCGGTGATGATGTCCAGGGCAGGGTTTACACTTGATATGCGATGCGGCAACACACCCACACAACGGCGGCGCGCCCATCGCGCTGAGTCGCTTCGCCTGCGACCGCCAGCGTGGTGCTTCCAGGTATCCGTAACGCTGCCGCTGCCGTTGCTATTGCCGCTACTGCTGCGGCGGCACGAAATGTTGTTTGTTTGCTTGCCTGCCTGCCTCGCCTTGCTTGCTTGCCAACCGCCGGCGTCCATGCGCTATATCCAGATCCATACCAATCAACGCGTCCTCTCGAAAGCGCCCCAAGTCCGACATGGAAATAAGCAGGATGTGCAGACGAAAGGCCCCTAGCGAGCAAGCTAACAGTGGTAGCAGTCTCCCGGCTTCTGCGTGCAGGTGGGAGTGCGCATGCTTCCTCGGGGAACATGCAGCAGCGAGGCAATGCTGCCAGCATACCTTACACTTGGGCGAAACGGGCGGGCAACAGACGGCAAAAACGGAATGCTTGTGGTGGTGGGGGGAAGCTGCCATAGTTCAGTTGTGTTTTGGTTTTGCCGCTGATGTCCAAATAAGGTTTCCGGACTAAAAACGGTCGTAAAGACACAGTGGTCCGCTTTTGAAGCCCAGGGGGATACCCATGCCCTACACCTCGAGCCAACCAGCCCAGTCCAGCCCTGCCATGCCATACCATCCCCACCACGACCCCTCCGCCGCCAGACCAAAACAGATGCGAACTCGCTCATCCCCGAAGCCAGGAAAAAGCCGTTCGCTCGTCGCCGCCAAGAAGCCTGATGCCTTGTCGGCCTCGTCCCGCGCCTTGGTGTCGTGTCACAACGCTGCCCCGGGGCTGAAGCTCTTTCGCCGCCCTCGATCAACCAATTTGAGCAGACACAGCAGCACGTCGGGCCAAGGGGGGGGGGGGATTGATTCTCGTCATGAAACCCTCGGCATCCCCCGTCGCCCGCCCGCTTGGCTTGACATTGCGCCTCCCCCTGTACCTTGGAGATGACTAGCATCCAATATGGAGCCAGTATGGCTTCTCGTGAGCCACCTGGTGGACAATGCAAACGGGCTTGGAACGCACTCGGGTGTAAAGGGCCAGGCCGCAAGAGAATAGCACCCAATCCGCCATGGTGGAAGATGCCGAACTAACAGCAAATTACACACCCACCCGGCTTGGCTCGACGAGCATGAGCCGGTGTGCGCAAGGCTCGACAAAATCGCCACCGCGATCCGACGACAAGCAGCAAGCCGCAAGCCGCAAGCCGGGTAGCTGCTATACAACCACAGCACTACGCCGTTCGAGGCCTCGGCTTGCATGTATGAAGTGCGTAAATGTCAGCGTAGCACTTGCCTCAACGAATAGTCACCACCCAATCCGATGAAATAGCTGGCAGAGCAGGACAAGCAATCTCTTGAGGAATTGATCCAGCCAGTAACAGCGAGATGGGCCGTTGTGTCTGATGAGCGCGGCTGTGACGTCGTCTTGGCTGTGTGGGACAGGTACAGTGTTCTGGAGGGTACACAAGACAGTCAAGAGGGTACTCGCGGTTACACATCACAATCTTTTGGGGTGAGACACCCCCACCAAAAACGGAGGGCTTGCACTTTTCGACTCAATCAACTCTCAAACTAGATTGTGCGACGCAAAGTTCCTTTGCGGCGGCGGTTTACACATTACACAAGTGTGTACTCGCGAGCTTTTCCCACCAGCAATGCCTGTAGCTCCGACAATGATTATATGTTTTTCACCTTCTCCTTTTGGCCACCTCTCTATTCGTTGTCCTTGCCCGATTTCCTCTTGTCAAGCGATGAGGGGGCCTGAAAGGCCTTCCCGCACCTACTTCCCGTCTTACACTGCATCTACGAGCCTTACCTACCTGAGGTAGTCGCCGAGGAATAGAGGCCAAGCGCCCAATCAACCGCTTTACCATCGATCTTCCCGTGGTGCCCTTTAGTCAGCACCCGCCAGAAGAAAAGAAAAGGATTGGAATTGGAATTGGAAAGCAGATCGCGGAACGCGGAGCGCGGAAACAGAGGGATCGGAGCTGGCACCAGGACGATTGTCTCACCGCCAAAGGCCGGCCTGACGGAGCCTCGTCGCATTTCTTGATCAAGCCTGCTGCCTGCCACCAAGACGAAGCCGTCGACTGCCGGTTGGACGGAATTTGCTAGATTCTGGCCAACCATGTCAGCAGACAGCTCGCGTGGGGGGAAGGGGGGCAAAGCACCCAACAAATACGTGTCCCAAGCATCTCGAACATGCCACTCTGAAATTGCCATTTCCCAGTCCTTCTGGCCCTCTTGCGCATCACAGCCAGATCTAGCCATGGTAGCCCTGACCGCTCATCCATACAGGCTAGTTAAGCGCCAAGAAGAAAGATATCTTGAGGTGGCATCCTGCACTACACCATCACCACCACCAGTTGTAAGGGATTGCCCACTGGGGCCTCTAGAGCTCACTCCGGCCGGCCAAGGATAAAGGTGGATAGGCGGTGGCGGTTACACAGCATCATGTGTTAGGCTCAGCCCTATTCCCTATCCCCGGCCCACCATGCGGTGCAAGCAGTGCCGCGGCAGCGCGGCTGGCAAGTCGATTGGGCCATGCCGGGAACGATGAAACTATAGCCCGGCGCCCCGTCCGGGTGGCGAGGCTAGGGCTGCTGCTCCTCCCTCGCCTACTTCTATTTGCCCGCCCTACGCTGCTGTGCCGCATCGATGGGGGAATGAGTCCTCATATCCAAAACATAGGCGAGCCGCGAGTTGCCCTCTCGCGACAGCAGAAGCAGGTATATGACGAGTTGCGCCGCACAGCCCCTCAGCCCCTCCCTTGACTTTGGGCCTGAGCCTGAGCCGGGGATTGGGCTTCAAAACCCAAGCTAGCATGACGGAGGAGGCGTTCAGCGAGAGTTTTGGCAAGTGAGAGAAAAAAAAAATGCGTCATGTCAAGGGGCGACCAGCAACAAGGTGCCATTGCTGCCAACGGGTGTACTCTAGTACTCAAGTCTCTTGGGTAGAGGGGTGGGCGTCGAAAGCGACGGGGCCAATGTTAGACGAGCAAGTCTCGTATCTCTGCTAGGCTAGGCTCTCTCAGACTATTATCTTGGCCGCAAAGGGGAGGAGAAGGCTTACTACGGTCTGCATGCCTTGCCTAAGTAGGTAGGTAGTGGGCGAGGCTTTACCACCAACCAGTCCTTTTTCTTTTGGTTATATTTGTTTATTTGCTTTTCTGATCGACGTCGTCGGTGAAAGAAGGACGCATGGAAATTATTGGCTCCGCGTAGTGCGGATTTTGGATTTGGTTGCACCCTTCTGTGGCTAATCGAGCTGGTTAGCCTGGAAAGGTCAGATTACCTTGGCTACGGGCATATCCGACCCTCCAGGAGGTGACTCCATTTCTAGTATCTCCGGGTGGTTTGTTATCATTTCAAAGTTTCGGCCGACTGCTAGCTAGCGCGGCTTGTCCCGGGACTTGTTGATAGGCTGCCGGCAGGCAAAAGACCTAGGCTCACCGCTTCGTGACCGGCGAGCGGGATGGGATTGACCCGAAGGCTCGGGTCTGACAAGGCCACGGGACAGGAGCTCCGGTGCATGCCCGGT
This sequence comes from Lasiosphaeria hispida, assembly GCA_033439745.1. NCBI lineage: Eukaryota > Fungi > Ascomycota > Sordariomycetes > Sordariales > Lasiosphaeriaceae > Lasiosphaeria > Lasiosphaeria hispida. The sequence continues at coordinate 4,491,689 of JAUIQD010000004.1, forward strand.
TTTCCGGCGGTCGCTTATATTTGGGTTTTTTTTTTCTGCATTGCCGGTTGGGAGCTAATAAAAGGAACGATCGAGAGGCGACCTAAGGTCTGGGGCAAGGTCTGTGTGGGGTAGCTTTCCAGCCGACGGGGCTGGCTGGCTGGCTGGCTTTCCTTGCCTATCCCCGTTTTAGGGGGCTGAACCCGCCCGCTTCCCGGACATGTCGGGAACAAGTTTGGACTTGCTGCCCCGGCGTTCCATGGCCCGTGGCATGCAGGTATTGTGTCAGAGGACAGGGGCAGGGTCGTACAAAGACATTGAACTGACGGGGATTAGGAGGAATGGGCTTTTCCCATGGCGTCTCTGCACGTGAATGGAGAACCGGGGGGCAGCCACCAAGTGGTGCGTGGGGTTGTGATACATCATTTTGTGGTTTATGCTGGGCCTGCTACTAAGCTGCTGGACTACTACTACCTACTGTGTAGTCGACAGCGCGTACTGCTAGTAGGCAGGATCGCGTGCCAGGTGGTTGTTTCCCCAATGGGAACCGGCCGGCTCGCTTGCTGATGGAAGCTCGACTCTGCTGGGCATAGCGCAGGGCCTAGGTCGAGCTTTGTGTCTCGCGTGAACGGTCCTGTTTCGTCCTCCGTACCTCCGGTGGCGTTTTTTTAGGTTGTGGTTGCTTACACAGGGTCTGCCGGGTTTGCATCCCCGCTGCATACCTTACCTTACGGGGCCGGCAAACGAGAGCTGGATGGGCGCGTGGGAATCTGTAATCTTTGTTGCGCCGGAACTAAGAAAGAAAAAAAACTTGGCTTTTGTGGGGAAAAAAGGGGGTGTGCTTGCGGGAAGGGGCTTGGCAGGCAGAGAGAGCGCAAGGGTATCGTCGGGTCGGCGGGGGGCATGCGTGAGATGGGATGATGGGTTGTGGTCTCTGACGTCGGGGTGCGCGGCGTTGGGTCGGCATTGCTGTTCGTCTCGTCCGAGACAACATCGCATATGCATGTGCCTGGGGGACACTTGTTATCCTCCCCCGGCAGGCAGGTGGAGGTGTACTAGGAGGAGGGCTGTTGGGTTGGTGGTGAGAGGCGTAACCAGATCCGGGCCACGGCGGAGGTGTTGGTGTTTACTACCACGGATGAACGAGGTGTGTCCGCCGGTCCGTTCGGTCTCGAGATAGGTCTAGCTGGTTCTGTGCTTCTCGGGGATGATAGGCCGTATAGGCTCAAGGGAGTTGCTATTGACTCGGTGAAGTATCCCAGGATGTCGACAGGTATCTTGAGGAACCTGCGAGTAGTACAAGCGAATGCCGCACTGTGAATGCTCACTGAGGCTAGCGTTCTGCGATGGGAATGTCACGATATATGCTATGTGGGAAATTTTGCCAAGGCGCCGCCGTGTGGATCATAGGCCGTCATCGGGAGCTGCCCCTGTGGCATAGTCTGCGGGCTACGGTCTGGGGGTTTGGGGCTCTGTTTATTCGAAAATGGTGTCACTTAGTACGGCACCGCCCCTTGGTCAACTTGAACGTATTTTTGTCTGTGGGGCCGTTCATATGCCACATTGATTAGGTGTAAACAGAATCTCAGGGGCACAATCTGCAGAGCTGACGTCGACACCGATAGAGACCCAAGTCTCTCTCGTTGAAGCCAGCTGTGGTTGAATTGCCATTCAGATCATCAAGCTGTGAGAGCAACTTAAGTTCGTTTATTTCCTCCAAGAAGTTTGATTGATGACTGCGAGAGACGCTTGTTAAGTATCCCGCCTGCGTACCACGCGTTTGTACTGGTCAGGTACCTTATGTACCTTGAGTATCTCTTCCCACCAAGTCCGGGGAGGTACGTGAAATGGCAAGAATTCCGAGGCCTCACAAGCCTCCGTGCTCCTTCAGCATACCAAATTTCACGTCCTCGTCATAGTAGATGTAGAGCATGCTAGCGAGATGTGCTGGGCTCAGTTCCGGTGAATCACGGGATTTCACCAATCCCTTTGCCATGTCCTCGTCACCTCCCGTGTGTTACCACCAAGGCCCCCGAGGATAAACTGACCGTTCTACTTAGACTTCTGACTAGTCTGGTATCTATCCTCGGAATGTACCACTCACAAGCAATTCGGTTGGGCCCAGCTTGCCGTCCAAACTGCCCCCTCTATACCTCGACAAACCGACGGTCACCCGCATGGAAGGCTCTTATGGGTTTATCTCCTAACCCGTTGGCTTGTTCCTTGGTAGGTTCCTGGTATTTCGGATTACGCTTAATCCGGTAGTCGATAAACCAGAGAGAGAATGCACCCGCCAGAGCAGTGCTGTCAGCAAGGTCGACAAGAAAATCCCAAGTTGGTCCTCGAGTACTTTTAATATGGTCAAACGCATCCCACGCGGGGTCGTCTTCCAGGGCCATATGGCGCTCAGATTCACCCCAGCGTATCTGTATCCAATCTCCCGCACGAAATTTGTAACTGGGGAAACCGTCCCATGTGAACTCCCAGTCAAGGGCTGTGATGTCGTTGGCTGCAAGATAAAAAAATCTTGGCTGGGGAAGACGGTGGGGCAGCGGCGTCTAGCGCTATCAGAGGCTACATGGGTGGCCGTCTCGGACAGTGTGAAGCGGTCTCGTTTCTTCCGGAAGCCTTCTACCTCTGAAAGGCTCCATACTCTCCGCGGTCGTGCTGGAATCTGAAACTCATTCTCGATGAACAGCAGTGATTCTTCACAGGCCGCCCAGAGACCGCTGTCGATAAGGTAGGTAGGTCGATGGGTTGTTGTGTGTCCATGAGATCGGGGCTGCTGCCATTTTCAGGTCTATGGCGCATGCCGCGGTGTGAAGAATAATGGGTGGGAAAAGCATTGGGAATGAGTTCTGACAAGTAGTTCGGTAATAGCAAACCTGAATCCCCCGCTTAGCCCGTAGTACTTCCGGTACCTTTCGCCCAAACATTCTGCCCTGACTACTAGTATGTGCTCAAAGAGACTTCTTATCGTTTCCGTCCTTATTTTCCATGCAGAGTTGGCCCCCTCCTGCCGCCCTCAAGTGCAATATCAACTTCGCCCTGTCAGGAAACATAATGTGTTCCAGAAAAGGGGGTCAAGATACGGCCGCCTCAATCACGATACGATTTTACTTCACAAATATTTCCTTTGGCGACGGTGATCGCCGGGGATACTACATCAAGATGTCGAGTGAGGAAACTTTATATGTCGACTTGGGAATTTCCAAAATTCAATGCCATGAGAGATAAAGGTACCTGTATATGCCATTGTTATTTTAGTCGTGCCCAAAAATCATACCGTCACTTCACGCCACCTAATCCAACGTTCGATCAAGTAGGTAGCTACACGTTTGATCCCAAGACGAATTGGGATTGCGGACACCAAACACACGTGCTGTCATCCCACCACCGTTCCATGTAGAAATAGGTCCAAACACCCAAGATATATACACCATGCAAATCGTGCCGCCCGCTTTACATACAATTATCCCCCCCCAAAAATCACCTACAACTTGGCATGAGGAACAACAAAAGAGTTACCCCTCTTGATCCACGTCGCAGCATCACCAACAAACTCGTCAACAATCTGCTTCGCCGACAGCTTGTCGTTGCAGACGGCAGCGCACTTGCCCATCAGGTACGGGCGGAACTGATCGAGCAGGTCATCGACATCGGCATCATCCTCGCTGGAAGCGTTCATCAGGCCCGACCCCTTGACGCCGGGTGTCTCCTCGGCCTCGCCAGCCATGACCTTGTCGAGATCAGCCTCGTAGGGGATCTTGCCCTGGGAGGTAAGCTCGCGGATCTCCTGGGAGCGCTCCGTCTCCCAGTTCATGATGTAGGGGTTCTTGCGCACGCGCAGGGGGCGGCCGGTGAAGATGAGGGTGCGGACGGTGTCGTCGAAGCCAGCCGTGCGGACAGCCTCCTTGTGGGACTCGGGGGCGCCGGCCTCCTCGGACAGCACGAAGCGGGTACCAACCCAGACGGCGCTAGCGCCCATCATGAGCGAGGCGGCCAGCAGCTGGCCGTTGTGGATACCGCCGGCAGCGACGACCTGGACGGGTCCGCCGGTCAGGGGCGACTTGGCGTTCTTGACAAGGTCGACAACGGCGGGGATGAGAACGGTCGTAGGCACGTCACCCGTGTGGCCACCGCCCTCGCCGCCCTGGGCGCAGATGATGTCGCATCCGAGGTCGAGGCACTTCTTGACGTGCTTGGGGTGGCCGATCATGTTCATGTACAGGATGCCGTGCTTGTGCAACCGCTCAACGACGTGCTTAGGGGGCACACCGACGGCCGAGACGAAGAGCTTGGCGCCCGACTCGATGATAATGTCGATAAGCTGGTTGAGCTTGCCCTTGGTGTAGTCGTAGCTGTGCGGCAGGTCAGTGAAGGCCTGTGTGCGGTGGGTGGGAGATAGATGCCACGAGGCGAGAGCAAGACATACTTTGTTTTCCGGGCGCTGCCACCGACCTGGGGCAGCAGGAGATCCACACCAAAGGGCGCCTTCTTGTCTGTGAGGTGGGACTTGAGCTCGTCGATTTGGTCCCTGAGCATCTCGGGTGTGTAGTTGATGCCGCCCAGCACGCCCATACCGCCGGCATTGGTCACAGCCGCGGCCAGCTTGGGGCCGGCAGCAACGTTCATGCCAGCCAGCAGAACCGGGTGGTTGATCCCGAAAAGATCGGTGAGGGGAGTGCGGATCTTCTCTGCGGGGGAGCGACGTCATGTCAGCCGAGGCTTGGAGGTGGGCAATTGGGAGGGAATTGATGAGCGCGCTTACGAGGAGAGGTCATGGTTGCGGTTTCTGTCTACATCCGTGGACAAACAGAACTATGGGCAGTAGAATGTGGAATGTATGACTAGAGAAACAAGCAAAGCAGCGCAGGGTCGGGGCTGGTTAAGTTATTATCTAGGCGTCTGGGGAAGGTGCCCGCATCCTGAATTCCTGGGGTTTGAAGTCCTCCGCATGTGCCGAGGTTGCCACTGCCCAGCGCCTAGCCGCTTTAAGGAGCCGCCAGGGGGCAGGGTGGGTCAGCCGAGTGTGAAGAGCCGAGGCACCGCTCCTCCGCCGATGCTTTGCGAGGTCAGCATCCTTGGACATCAACCCCCGAAACTCTGAGTACATAGCGGGGAAACTGCAATGTTTTGCGGCTTGCGCAGGTGTAGCTTTCACTAAATATGCTTAAATCAGCTGCTGCAACGATATTTACGGAGTCAGATTGGGAGCGGGGATCGGTTTTCGATACCTAGCGCTAGTCTTGGGTCTTGAGGGGTTGTGTTAACCACGGGACTGGCGGAAACGGTCTCCCTGTCGTGAAACATGAGTGGGGCGGTCCCGGTAACTAGCTAAAAGAGCCTGAGGCTACCCGCTCGCGCCGCTGTCGGCAATCTACTGTAGACGAGCTGAACAGCCATCAACCCTAACCCTGTATGCACAATTTGCGACTCAGCAAGCCAAACACCAGCTGTTCGCGCAAGCTCCACTAAATTTCCAATATCGCCGTCGTGACCTCATCTCGGCGACGCGGCAGGCGCAGAACATGAAGCGACTCTCAGTTGTCTCTCTCGGGCCATTGAATCACCAGCCACACATTTCCCAGCTCCCCAGACATGCGCGCATCGTCTGCCAGAGCCTGCGCCCAGACCGGGTAGAACAACGGCTTTTTTCGCACTCGACGCGCCGCCGCTCTGTCTCACCCTCCTTCAAAAAGTACCCGTTACCGCGCAAAGGAATGTCTGCAAGCGCAGTCACGATGGGTCCCCCCACAGCGTCCGGGCCGCCGGCCAAGAAGACGGCTTACATTGCTCTGGGAAGCAACATGGGCGACCGTATTGCCTGGATCGAGAAGGCCTGCAATGAGATGGATGCCAGGGGCATCAAGGTCAAGCGGACGAGCAGCCTGTGGGAGACAGAGCCCATGTATGTGCTAGACCAGGATAGGTTTGTCAATGGAGCTTGTGAGGTCCGTAATATCTCTCCCGTCTCATACCTTGCACCCGTTTTGATCAATGAGAGACTTACTTGACCTAGGTGGAGACAACCTTGGAGCCCCTGGCGCTCCTCGATGCGCTCCAGGATATCGAGAACTCCCTGGGCCGTAAAAAGGTCATTGTTAAGGGGCCTCGGAATATCGACCTTGACATTCTCTTGTATGAGAATCTCCGAATCGACCACCCACGCCTGAAAGTACCTCACATTGGCATCCCGGAGCGCGAGTTCGTCCTCCGGCCCCTCGCCGAGTAAGCAGTTCAATCTCCGTGTAAACAAGACAGGACTAACCACCACCACAGACTCATCCCTGACAAACCCATCGACCACTCCCGCCCCTGGACACTCACCCGGGATCTGCTCGACGCCCTCCCCCCGTCCGACCCCCCGCTGACCACCATGACCCCCCTCTCAGCCCACCACCCGCCCATTCAAGCCCTCAAGCCAACCCGCCGCACCCACGTCATGGCCATCCTCAACATGACTCCAGACTCTTTCTCCGACGGCGGCGCTGTCCCTAGCCTCTCCCCCCCAATCCTCCTCTCCACAATCTCCTCCTTCCTCTCCGCCGGCGCCACCATGATCGACATCGGCGGCCAATCCACGGCGCCGCGGGCGCCCGAGGTCTCGGCCGAGGAGGAGCTCGCGCGGGTGCTCCCCGCCGTGCAGCTGATCCGGTCACACTTCAGCAACCTGAAGGACGTGCTCATCAGCGTCGACACGTACCGCGCCTCGGTCGCCGCGGCGGCCGTGGCTGCCGGTGCCGACATCGTCAACGACGTCTCGGGTGGAGCCATGGATCCCGAGATGCTGCCTACCGTGGCGCGCCTCGGCGCGACGATTTGCCTTATGCACATGCGCGGCGCGCCGGCGACCATGTCGTCGCTGACAACGTACCCCGCGTCCGAGGGGGGGTTGATCGGGGGCATCGCCGGGGAGCTGGTCGCGAGGGTGGCGGCGGCCGAGGCGGCGGGGGTGAGGCGGTGGCGGATCGTGCTGGACCCCGGGCTCGGGTTCGCCAAGGTCGGCGAGCAGAATGTGGATGTGCTGAGGCATCTGGACGAGTTGAGGCAGTGGCCGGGCCTGCAGGGCCTGCCGTGGCTGGTCGGGTCGAGTCGGAAGAGCTTTATTGGCCAGGTCACGGGGGTGCCGACGCCCAAGGAGAGGATTTGGGGCACTGCGGCCACGGTTGCGGCGGCCGTGCAGGGCGGCGCCGATGTCGTGCGGGTGCATGATGTCAAGGAGATGGCGCAGGTGGTCACGATGGCGGATGCGATCTGGAGGTATTAGAGGGGAGAGGGTAATTCAACATGATGGGATTTTGGGGGTGGGGGTCAACTAGTTGACAGGGTTTCTGATTGTACAAAAGTACTTTGGGATGTGAAAAGGGGCTATATAGAATTGGCAAGAAAGAGGAGCAGGTCCTCGCGGCTCTTCAACAGCCATGTACCTTGGATGGATGAGTATTTTATGGTCTATATACCTAGTTGAACTGCTTGTGACTGACAGACAAATAAACCGAACTGTGGTGAGCCCCATTTTAAAAAATAAAATAAAATTGGATTTTGTATGTCCGGTTCCATCTCCCCCTGTTGTGGGTTGAGTTTTACACCGTTCTTGTTTTAGAACTGGGTTCTCCTTTAAGTGGAGAAATATCTCAAAATGAACCAGAATACCACCGCTGCACCCAATATGACATCAGTGAAGTATTGGATAAATTGATATGTAAACAAAAACGGGTAACGAGTGGTCGAGCTGCCATGTGTTGGAGATCTCCCCGCATTCTCCAATAGGGGAAATCTGGGAAGCTGCTGCACAGTGACGACAATAGCGACGGTGGCGCCTGCTTTGTCCCCAATCTGGAAACGCCTTACTCCCCCGCCTCCCTCGAAAGCGCCAAGAGGGCGTCTTCACGAGCCAACCTCTCAACACTAACTTGACTTACCTGCCTTTTACATTATACTCTTTGTCGGTCCTCACGCTGCCCGTTCGCGACCCGTCAGCTCCCTTCGAAATACAGAATTCCGACTTCCTCTTCAACTTAATAAACAAAACAAAATGCCTCCCCGTCTTGGCCCAAACGGCTACGAAGAAGACGAGGACGATGACCTCCTCGAGCAGGGACGCCGTAGGGCGCGGCGTGTCATTGACGGCTTCTTCGACTTTGCATTCCAGGGAAATGTTCTTGAAATTGCCTTTGGCTTGATGTAAGTCGAGTTTATTATTTGCCTCAGGGCCGCATCTCCCGCATCTCATTCTCCAGCGAGCTCACGAGCCAACACTCATCCGCGGTGGAGATGATTCCACTCAAAACTTGCCTGCTTACAATTATGTAGCCTTGCCTCCATGTTCACCGCCGTCGTCACCTCGCTCGTTAGCGACATCCTCCTGCCGCCCCTCTCGGTGCTGCTACCGCTGAACAGGAACCTGGAGGAGAAGTTTGCCGTTCTCCAGCCGGGCCCGAACCGGAACGCCACTGCTGGTTACAATACCCTGAAACAGGCGCAAGATGATGGCGCTGTCGTCATGGCATACGGGTGAGCTTTTCGCTATACATCCCACCATCCATATATCTAACTCGACTACAGATACTTCCTCAACAGACTCCTCAACTTCACGGGCGTGGGCTTCTCTCTGTATGGCCTGGCGTCGCTTTACCAGTGCTTCTCAAAGGATCCCATTATTAAGCACATGGTTAAGTGCCGGTACTGTAGGAAGCGTATCAGTGACAAGGTGAGTTGGGGTGCTTCAATGTATCGCACATGCATGCGCTAATCAGGGATCTAGTGTCAACGCTGCACAAACTGCACTAGCTGGCAGGATGGGAGGGAGGATCGGGGCTAGTACGCCCGGTGAGCGTTGGGATCTTTTTTGACTTTCACGCCAAACTGTCTTGCCCGTAATTGTTTGTCGAGGGGCTTGCTGCACTGATAACCCAGCTTTGATGAGTTGCCCCAGGGGTGATGGTTGCAGGATCAGGGGTTGACCTGTTGGCTTTCCATTCCGTTGCGCGCGTAGGATACCCAAGTTGAATTATGGTACAGTAGTAATTGACACCGCTTATACATGTAATCTACAACAAATCCCCCGCTCAGAGCATCATGGCCCCTCCTACAACAGCCGCAACTCCCGCCAGCACTGCGTGCTGAGTAACCCTCGGAACGCCCGCCGTGCTCGAGCTGGTAGTCCCAGCGCCCGCTCCCGTGCCAGCTCTCGTCGAAGTACCCGCAGGCGCGGTCACGAGGACATCGCCCGACTTCACAGCGGTGCTCAACGCAGTGCTGAGGGAAGCCGATGGCGTGGGCGTCGCCGAGTTCGAGCCTGAGCCCGACCCCGACCCCAGCAACTCCGCGCCGGCCGTCACGGTGACGGGGACGGTGCGGTAGCCGGACCAATCCGCTATCGTCTCCGTCTCGACCTCGGTGGACGACCCGCTGCTATAGTCCGCGGCGCATGTCGCGTCGTCTCCCTTGATGGCGCACTGGATAGTTATGTGGCTGCAAGGATCGTGTTAGCAAAGTGACCAAATCCTGTACAGGGAGAAACACTGACAACTCCTTTGCGCGGGTGTATTCATACGCCAGCGTCGACGGGCCCTCCGTCACGGTCATGCCATCCCCGAGCCCGCACTCAGTATCGTCGGTCCCGGACGGGCACGCGATGAAGTAGGTGGTGGCGGCGGCGCCGGCACCGATGACCGAGGCCTCGATTTTCTGCGAGTCGGCAAACGGCAGGGCGAGGGTGACGACGGTGGTCGATTGCGCCAGCGTGAGGCCCGCAAGGGCAGGGAGTAATAGGAGGGTGGAGGCGGAAAACATGATTGTATTGTCTTTGAAAATTACATCTATGGGAAATTCAGTCGGTGATGTCATATGGCGGTGCCAAGATGTGGTAGTGTCGATGGGCTCAAAGATTGGCTTTGGTGGGCTTAGAGATGGCGGCTGTGGAATCTGGAAGTTGCAAAAACGTCAAATGAACGGACACACGAAGGAGCGAGCAGCGACGGGTGAAGAGCGACCAAAAAGCTGCTGAATCGCAAAGAGAGGGGGAGTGCGAGCAAAATAACAAACCGCTTTCCCACGGGTCCGTAATTTCCCCTTGATGATCTCTTACAACAAGGTGTCGGCCTGATCTTGGCATGCACGAGGCATGTCAGGGGCAAACGGGCCTCCCCGCCCGGAGCCGTGTCCTGTCCGGGCCGAACTTGAGCGGGGGAGGCTAGCGACCAAGCCAAAGGCGGAATTCAATCGGCCTTCATCAAGTCCCTGCTCCTTCGGCACGTGTTTGGTTATCGTATTTGCTCTCCGCTATGACGCTTTTTTTAATTTTATTTATCATTCTTCACTTGCCGAACCATTAACCCTGTGAATGTGAAACAGGGTTTACATCCAGCTTTTTTGCGTTTTTCTCTTTGAAGACTCGGATACTTGACGGCCACCCTGTCGTTGCAAACGGTGTTGCCGCCCCCCCACAAGGAGAGGGAGTTACACGACAACATTCACAGCCAAGCCCCTCCACAACCATTAGCCTTGGTTGGCAAAAGCTCGGGTACCCCAGCCTTCAGCGAAATATACATATGTTGCGGGCTTAGGAGTGGGGGCCAACCAAGGTCTAACAGGAGGATGTCAAATACTGCCATTTAATGGTGCCAGTAGCTCCCTTTGCCTGTTTCTCAACAGCGGGTTCGGAGAGCTTTAGACGACGTCAGGCCATGTCTTTTGCCGCCGGACCATATCAATTGCTAAAGTGAATGCCTCCCGGCAGTTGCCATCCCGTTTCGTCAAAAAGCACCATTCCCACGAGTTTCCACTCACTTACATCGTAGATGTGAATGTCGATGTGGTTCTGCTCTCTATTTGCCAAGCACTCGTCCGCATGTTCCGGGGCTGGACCGTCTTGGCACTGAGCCGCCAAGTCGCCAAGACAGGTGTGTAGTGTTGGTCGGGGTCGCAACTCCAACTTTATCTTGTCTTGATCTGTAGCGCAAGCCATGCCAGACACGCCATGAGTCTATGGCCGCGTTTCAGGCAATCTGTGAAGCAACATCATGAGATGGAATCTCAGCCCTGAAAGGGGCCTTTTGGTCGCCCTCCTCGTCGCGGCCGGCGCCCGCGGCCAAACGACGGTTTCGGTCTATCTGCCCGAATACGGGAACTCGGATTGGGAAGCGCTACGAGGAAGCGTTATCAGTGGCGTAAGTGTGAATACTTGTTGTGAGCCGGTTCCGGTACTCTGACAGAAAGTAGGATCAATCCTCGACGGCGTACACAATCTTCTGTGCCGAACAAGCCCCGAGCTGCCAGATCGCCAGCGACCTTCCGTTCATTTTTACCGAAGGTCCAAAAACCCTCAAGTATGCTGGCACCGCAGCAGGTGAAATGTTTGTGCTTAACCATGGAATATCTAGCCCCAAGTCTCTCAGCTAGCTGACCGCGACTTCAGAACGGCTGACCTTCACTGCAAGTTGGAGGGCCAGACATTGGCAACCTGCACAGGGTCGTCGTCACTGGGCCAAAATTTTCATCAAGGCACCGTTCATGGACCTACTCAAACGGTCTGGACGAGCACGTTCTCCGGGTCCGATGTCGTATGGGGCATTTTGACGCTCGCCACACCAGGGCCAGCTCAAGGTACGACTGATATTGATGGTACGGTGGCAACCGACTCACAAGACGGTGTAGCAACGTCAATGTCCAACTCCAGCGCGGGCTGGCAAGAAGTGAGGGCTTGGGTGGTGTTCTTGGTAGGCGCCGTGGTAGGGCTTTTGGTTCTGTAGGGCTGGTCTCGGCCGGACACGGAGCTCGTGTAGATATGCGGCCATGTGTCCAACATCGATGCATTTTGTTGGCTTCAGGCAACTTGAAGACTGTCGGGCAGGGAAAGACGAGGAACTCGGCTTCGGGCGATTTTCAGTGGTTGGCTGGTCATTTGCGGGAGGACGAGACCCTAGGTCACGGCCATAAATTGGTCTTGCAGTGCGACGGGTGTCAATGTGCTGTTATCTATGATGTTTTTGGCGCAACCTGAGCTAAGTTTGGCAAAGAGACTTTGGGTTTCGAGTCAGGTGATGGCCCTTCGTGCAACTTCCATCTTCTCGCTGTCCACTGCCCGCAGCTGACACGGCCAGTCGCGCGGTTGGCTGCGGAAGCCTCTGTGCCTGTCATCTCAATTAAGCTCGTGTTTCAAGTTTCAAGATCGCATCGTCCGGAGCAACCTAGCCAATCACACGTTGCACAGGCCCCTTACCCTCGCTTTTCGTTCCCCACACAATGAGCCAACCCCTGTGCCTAGAAGCTGCATTGGACCTCGTTGCTCCTGCGCTCCCTTTTCTGAACACCGTCAGCGCATCTGGATTTCTGCTCCGCTGGCACCTTCCCGCTACAAGTCGGGAAAAAGGAGCGAAACAAACTAACCCCGGGGCTCTCGCTGGGTCTAACCGCAACCAAGTCACCTGAAATTCCCCCATTGGCTCCCGCTGTGTCCAACCTCAATGGCTCCTCTCTCCCCCTGACCGCACAGGGGATCGGCAAGGCGCCCTCTGGGAGCCAACCCCCCACCAGTTCCTTTAAAGCTGACCAGCCTCGGTTTCCAGCTTGGAGATGGGTCCTTTGTTCTTTCTTATTGTTCACTACGCCTTGTGCGTTGATCAATAAGCTCCCGTCGTTTGTTTCTCTATTGTCTTTCGCTATTTAGGCCGCATTCACCTTCACACTCACTGCTCTCTCTGGTAGCATAGCATTCGCTTCTCCATCTACCATTGCTCTCGTTTTTTGTTTCTTCTCCAAGTCCAGTACTTAAGGAACGCCGCCCTCGTTTGCCCCTTGAAGTACTGTGTACTCCATTTTTGCCTCTCTCTCTCTTAAGTCATTACAGCTCGATATCAATCCTCCAGCAGGACCAGCTTTCGCCATCCGTTCTTTGCTCGCTGCGCGACAAGTCGACAGAATTCTTGAACACGCCGAGCGTCTCTCTTCACTTTCGCTGATCCGACTGGGAGTAAACGACTTTCAACATGCAGTTCTTCAAGTCGACAAACCCGGCCGCTGCGGCAGCGGGTGCGGTATTGATTGCCGCAGGTCTTCCCAAGGACCTCAACATTGACGAAGCCAGTATGTGATGTCAACCTCACCCTATTGTTGATAGTACTAACATGAGCAAATAGCTTCTATCCAGAGCGTCGCCAAGACACTCGCCGCCGGGGCAATGTCCTACTACTCGGGCACGCCGGAGAAGTTCGTCGACCTGCCCGAGCCGTATTTCTGGTGGCAGTGTGGAGCGTTCATGGGTGCAATGGTCGACTACTCCCATTACACAGGGGACAAGAGCTACGACCCAACTATCGCCACGGCTTTGTTGGCTCAAGCTGGGCCAAATTTTGACTACTTGCTACCCTCGCATTTTGGACAGGAAGGAAACGACGACCAAGCATTCTGGGGCTTTGGCGTCATGTCAGCTGCCGAAAGGAACTTCCCACAGCCCGACACCAGTGCTCCGGGCTGGCTAGAACTCTCGGAGAATCTCTGGAACTCGCTGGCTTCGCGGTGGAACACAACAGCATGCGCTGGTGGCCTGCTGTGGCAGATTTTCGCCGATAACCCGAACGGTCTCGACTACAAGAACACAGTTAGCAACGGCGGACTATTTCAGCTGTCGGCACGACTCGCTAGGGCAACCGGCAACCAAACGTACACAGAATGGGCGGAGAAGGTCTGGGACTGGACACAGGCGGTCGGCCTCATCGATCCTGACTTTAACGTACAGGATGGAGCCCATTCCCGCAACAACTGCACCGACATCAACCCGGTTACTTTCTCATACAGTGCTGGCATATACATGTACGGCGCAGCTGTGATGGCGAATCATACAGGCGACGCCAAGTGGACAGACCGCACTGAGCGGATCCTCGAGGCGTCCAAGAGCTTCTTCAGCCCCTTTGAGAACGCAACCAACATCATGTACGAGCACGCCTGCGAGCAGGTCGACAGTTGCAACACCGATATGCGAAGCTTTAAGGGCTATATGTCCCGATTTACGTATGCCTCGGCTGTGTTGGTCCCTTCGATCCTGCCGACGGTCAACGAGCTGCTGCACACGTCGGCCGCCGCGGCGGCGAAAGCGTGCACCGGTGGTGCCGACGGAACTACCTGCGGCCAGAAGTGGTATGTGGGCGGCTTTGACGGCAAGACTGGCCTTGGGGAGGAAATGTGCGCGCTCGAGACGATCCAGGGTCTCCTGGCTGGTCAGGCGACCCCTCCGCTGAAGGGCGATGAGATCAAGGTGGTTCGCACCTTTGCGGCCGTCCCAACTGCCACTCCGGCCGCGGCTGCCCCGGCCTCACCAGCTACGCCGTCAACGTCTGCCGGGACTCCTGCTAAGCGCAGGAATACCCGGCGGGCGCGACATGTGCGGATGTGAGGCTCCAGCGTGCGGGGGGGTTGGTCTTGAAGGTGGGCGGTTATGTTATCTCATGCCGGTGGATTGGATAGCGTTCGCGCGAAAAGCGACAGCGCCCTTTTCTGGTCGAACCAAGGTATCCGATTTAGGACAGTTACTCAAGGAATTTATTATCCGCTTCGTGTATATAGATATTATAGCATTGCAGGGCTCACCAGTCACAAGACGGCACCCTAAGAAGCACGAATTTGGCATTAGACAAAACAACAAGGTTATGACCAACCTCTGATGATCCTTTTATCATTTACGTAAAGTCATGTATGCTAGAAGCTCACCATACCCACACCGCCTTTTCTCTAACTTTCTCAGCTCATCTATCAAGCACGTACCAAATCAACACACTCGAGGCCTCGCCATCTACGCGACAACAGCATTCGCTTGAGCCTCCCTCTCTTCCTCATCATTCCCCTCCCCGACATTTCCACCACGCACCTCAGCCAGCGTTTCCCCAAGCGCCTCTAGGAACCGCGTCACCTCCGCCTCGGTTCCGACCGTGATCCTCAAACACCCAAAGCAGCCGTGCTCCTTGCCCCGGAAGCGCACCACCACCCCCCTGTTCTCCGCTAGTCTCTCGTACACAGCCAGCGCGGTCGCGTTGTCTGGGCTGCCCTGTGCGTCGAGCATCTCGTAAAGCACAAAGTTGCTGCTCGTACCACCGCGGAGCCGTCCGACACCGGGGATGCGCGGCAACTCGACCAGCAGCCTCTCGCGCTGGGCGGTGATGGCGGCGATGTTGGAGGCCACGACGGCGAGGCCCTCGGGCGAGAAGGCGTACCTGGCGAGGGCGGCGGTCGGGGTAGGGATGTTGTAGGGAGCCTTGATGTTGTTGAGCAGGCGGGCGACGGGGGCGGCAGCGAAGGCGGTGCCGAGGCGGACGCCGGCCATGCCGAAGCCCTTGGAGAGGGTCTGCAGGACGACGAGGTTGGGCCACTCGGTCACCCACTCGGCGAGGGAGGCGCTGGGTGGGGCGAAGTCGATGTAGGCCTCGTCGAGGACGGCGATGCCGTTCCAGGTTGGGTGCGACAGTACGCGCTCTATGTCGGCCTTGGCGAGCAGGGACCCGGTCGGGTTGCCGGGGGAGCAAAGGTAGGCCATCTTAATGTGCGGCTCGGACGAGAGGGCGGCGCATACGGCGTCCGTATCGAGGGCAAAGGTTGGGGCTGGAAGGAGGGGTACCTTGACCAGGCCGACGTCGTTCACTTGGGCGGATACCGAGTACATGCCGTACGTGGGCGGACAGACGAGGATGCGGTCCTGGCCGGGGACGCAGAAGCAGCGGAGCAGGGCGTCAATAGCCTCGTCGCTGCCGACGCCGACAAAGAGGTTGTCGGGCGTCAGCGTCTTGGCGGTGTGAGCGTGGGTCGTCCGCAGGTTGCAGAGCAGCTGCTTTAGATCGACCTGGTGCGGGTCCGGGTAACGGTGCAGACCAAGGAGGTCAAAGCCCGGCCCGGAGCCGGAGCCGGCGCCGGCGCCGGCCAAGAGGCTGCTGCTGGCCGTGATGGGCGGGCCAAAGGCGTTCTCATTTCCGTCGAGGAGGATGTTTTTCCCGTCATCCTTGTAGTCACTGTGACTATGTCAGTGGATGTGCGCATGTGTGGGACTGCAAGCATTGGATCCCTCACTCTCTGGCGCACCGGTACGGCTCCAATGTTAGTATGTTCGGCCGGGCACAGGTTTCAAGGTTAAAGGGCGACATGATGAGCAAGGAACACTCGCGTGGTTTATGTCGAATTGGCCTGTTGAATGAAGCCAGGCTAGAGATATTTCGGTTGAAGAGTCATGATGAGAAGGGAGTCATGGGCGTCCGGGGTCAAACGGCGAAATGCTTGGCTTTTTTTCCCCGACCCCGACGCCGGAGCTGCGGGTCTCCTGATTTTGAGTTGCATCACAAATGGAAGCTGAGACAAAAGACTGGATCCATCGAGTGCTCGGTTCTAGCACTGCGTAACGGAAGCACCATCTCGAAAAAAGCCCAAATTCCAAGCCCGAAAGAGGCAGAAAGCAGTATCGCTGGGGATCACTTGATTTTTTATATTTCATAGAACAGATCTGTGATGGCCTAGAATTATCTGACCGTGGGGCCCTAACCCTGGTTGATTAGGGTTCAGCGATCTTTCCTCTTCGGAGCAACTCTGAGCCCATTTCAGGCAATGTAAAATCATTCAGGCCACTACAAATAGTAAGAAGGCACTAGATCTACTCCGCCGTACCTGCTATTCATTGCATCTGTTGACAATCCCGAATGGGCCGAGCAACAGTCAATACATGGCACCTGAGACACAGTATTGAAGTTGCCTACCTACAACCTCAATCGAGCACTCGCCTTTCCAGATCCCCGGAATAGGTGCCGCTCAAGATCGATGGCATTTAGGCTCTAATTGATGTCGCGCTCCATTGGTTCATTAGCCACTTGACCGAGGTGAGCGGCGCATCGCATGCCACGGCTCACGGCGCCGGTAACTTGTGGTCGGACCGTCAGCCATGCGCAACACAACGACACGATACTACCGTGGGCTGCGCCAGAGCGTGGAGCCGGCCAATATACTCCAACCTCCCCCCATCGTCTTCGCTGCGTTGTCCCTGTTTTATTGCATGTGTCCCTCCCCGCTCCTCCCGAAGGATTCTCGTTCCTGCATCAAAGCTCTGGATACTACCAGCCCGCATACGAGCCGCTGCTTTTAGTCAATGAGCGACTCGGCCAGCATTCCCATGATGGATTTCCTCATCCACAGCTGTCTGTTTCTGTCCGCGCTCGTACAGTCCCCTCGGGTGCTGGGCATGGGGAGGGTAATATAGCCTGCATGACGGACCTGTCCTTACCCTCATTCCCGGTTGAATGGCACGATAAATTGCTCTAGAAGAAGTCTTCTGGGTTTATAAAATGCTATGCAACCCCGTTCCTGAACCACGATCTTGGTCCCCCCTGCCAGCCAGCTCACGAGTGTTGCTTCGCTCCGTGAAGAGAAAGCGGGACAGCCGATAAACCTCTCTTCGTCATCTCAACGCCATGCTGTTACCACTATTCCTCGCCGGCGCGTCGGTCGTTGCAGCTACCAATGGCCCATGCAAAGGAGGTCGATGTGCCGTAAAGGCGTCGTTCGAAACCCTCGTGACCTTTGGGGATAGTTACACCGACAACGGACGGTTAGGGTACTACATTAACAACGCCGGCAAGGCCCCTCCACCTGGCCAGTTCCACACCGCTGGGCAGGTTACGGCCAGCGGCGGCCTCACCTGGGCCCAATATGTTGCCAACTATACTGAGACCGGTCTGCTCGACTATGCCGTCAGTGGGGCGACATGCTCCAACAAGATCGTCGAGCGAAACTTTGCATACATCGGCCGGTCCTTCCCCTCGGTCCTCGAGGACGAAATCCCCTCGTTCCAGGCCGATGTTAGCTTCAAGTCACTATATCCCTCCCGGACGGCTGACAACACTGTATATGCTCTTTGGATCGGAACCAATGATCTGGGCTTCGACGCTTTCCTGTCTGATTCACAGGCACCCGGCACAACCATCACCGACTTTGTCGGCTGTGTCTGGTCAGTGTTTGACAGCATCTACAAGACAGGCGGCCGACGCTTCGTTCTGCTCAACGAAGCCCCTTTGGAACGCTCCCCACTGTACGCCCTGCCGCAAAATGGCGGTACATATGACAGCCAGTTCTGGGCCACCAAGACCGCCTACAACATCAGCGAGTACGGCCAGAAGATAAAGGAGTACACAACTAGTGTCAACACCATCTTTGAGTACGGCGTGCCGTTCCAGACGGCCATCAAGTCGCGGTGGCCCAAGGCTACCTTTGATCTCTTCAATGTCCACGGCCTTCTGACCGACATTATCAAGAAGCCGCAGGACTACCTAGACGCCCCGTACAATGTCACTGGCTACTTCCACCACTGCAAGGCCACCAACAATGCGGATTGCACTGACCAGACCAACTTGGGGCCGCGATCAGGGTTTTTGTGGTATGACGAGCTGCATCCCTCAGACAAGACAGGTAAGTTTCACTCCCTCGAGACGTGCAAGACGTAGTGGCTGACAGAAATTGGTAGATTCGATCATCGCAGAGCACTTCCTCGATGTGGTGGCTGGCAAGTCAAAGTACGGAACCCGCTACACCTAAGGTGCCAGGAGCCGGCGAAGGAGTCGATGGAAAACGTGTAGGAAAATAGTTTATCATTCATTGATGGCAGAAACCGAGATAAAAGATAGCTCCCCCTCATATCTGACATGTCATGGCCGAAAGCGTGTGAAGCTCGACCCTGTCCTATCACGGCGGGAGGAGGCCGGGCAGGCTGCTGCGGGCTGCTGCTGCATGGATGGTCGTCTGTTTGCTCTCGCTATTTGCTATTTGTTATTTGTCGTTGTTGGAACGTGGGATCAGACTGCATCTTATGCAAGACACCTCACCTAGGCGGCATCAGCAAGCAACCAGAAAGCCGGCATAAAGCAGATAGGAAGTAGCCAGCGATTGTTCAGCAGGCATTCAGCACGCACAAGCAAGCACCAGGCGTGGTGCTGCGAAGGTGCTGTGGTTAACCTAAATCCCTGTCGCCCTAACCCCACCATCCAAAAAGAGCATGGCGCTAGTCATAGCCACAACAAGCCCATAGGAGCCACTCACACCTGTTTTTGGCCCTTCCCAATTTGTCTTTTTCGCCCTCGTGGCATTTTGCACGACGCGCGAAACTTCCCCTCTCTTTCTGACACTGCGCGCCCACAGCCCACACCTATCGGTCAACAAGAGAACACCAGCAGGAAAAAAAAGAGAACGAGCCCGAGTCAATTTACGCACCCCCCTCACTCCAAAGCCATTACTGGCGCCGTCCTTGCGTTACCTTATCTTGTTCATCTGTATCCGTATCGCTCGCTCCCCTGCTTTCCGCCTTGCGCCGGGCCACACACCTTGCCAATCTTCGGCAAGCTTTTACCTGCGTGTGGCATCGTTTGCGGTGTCCCAGGTGCCACCACTTTGGAGCCAAGATCCATCCGATCCCTTTGGCTGTCCTCTCCCACCCAGGCAAATACAATCAAAAAGTAAGCCGCGAAACAGGTGGGAGATCCCGTGGATCTGTTTCCAGCGCTTTGGTAGTTTACGCCCCCGTGCATCTTCAAGTACGAAGTACCCGTACACCGTGTCAATCTGCCCGCCCCCCCGCTGCCTATCTCTTGGGGAACCTAGCAGAGCGGAGGAGGCTGGACGACTGGACAGGCGAGCGCGAGCAGAGGGAGAGAGAGCATCGTCGCAAATCCGCGCGCATTCCAAGACCGGATTGACACCCAATCCCCGCCCCCCCTTCACCCCGTACATACATCCTGACTGTCTGTACGGCTTTACGGCATTCGCCAGAGACGCACATCCGTCGTCGTAACCCGGCCCTACATTGCGACTGCGAAGCGGGAGACTGGGATCCAGGTACCTAGCCCGTCATAGCCCGCCCACCCGGCCGCTTCTGTCAAAGGTCGTTGACACCCTCGGCGCGCCTCACACCTCGCGCCTCACACGCCTCCACGCTGGTCATCCTGGGATTCGTGGATTGATGACCATACCCCTTCCCCACTTCGGCAGCCGCAGTACCTGATCTGATCCCTCCGATCCACGACCCTTTCGCTGTCACATCCGCCGCCGCGTCCTGTCGCTCTCCTGCCTGTCTCTCCCACCCCGGCGCACTCCGTCCCCCCGTTCTCGCCTTGCCTTTAGCTCGGCCATCGCTGAGCACCATGTACTCAACCCCTTATGGCTACAACCAGAATCCTGCTGGTGGCCCAGCGTTCAACGGTGCCCCACCACAGCAAAACCAAAATCCTCACTTGCAGCCTGGTCCCCCCCCAAACCAGCCCCAGCAGCAGCAGATGATGTATAACGCACAACAACAGTACTCCATGGCCGCTCAAGGCGGTCACTTTCCTGGTGGCCCTAACCCGGCCATGATGGGAGGTGCTGGTCCTGCAGGAATGATGCAGAATACCGCTATGCCGCACATGGCCGCTAATGGTCAGAGTAAGTTTCCTCGTTTATCAGCCCCCTGCCTTTCATCCCAATCACCATCCATCCCCGTGCCTGGCCGTCTAGTTACTTTTCGCTCTTGCCGGCAAACTTAATCTGGTCTGCTTGCCTGCTTGCCCTCCTCTTCCCCCTGCTTGCCTCGTTCGTCTCCGAAGGAAACGTCGCAGGTTACGCACGGCTGGTGAGATATACCAGTTACCACCTACCTACCCATCTTTCTACCCTTGCTCAACTACCGGGCTCGTCTTCGCGTTACTCTTAAAGTTGACCCCCCTTATTCTCTCGGGTTTCGAACCATCCTTCAGTCTGAGTGCTGACATGCGACTGCTTGTCTCGACAGTGTCTTATCAAACGCCTTACACAAGCTCGCCCTATGGGCCTGGTATCCCGTCGTCTGCGGCCCCCCAGCCGCAGCTGCCTGCCAACTATATGATGGCCGGCTCGATGGCTCCCTACCAGATGAATGCTGGTATCCCCCCCCAGCAGCCTATGATGCAGCGCATGCACCCGTCTCAACAGAACGTGCCTGGGATGAATGCTTCCACTCCCCAGCGCCCCTTCAACCCCGCTCAAGGGACTCCAAACAGCTCCATGGCTCCTCAACCAGGGCAATTTTCAACCCCACAGCCTCACGGCACTCCTCAGAGCCAAACCCCTACCAATGCTCAGCAGCCGAATAGTGCTGCGGCAACACCGCAGACACCCACCTTCCCCCCTGTCGGGCAGCAGGCTCAAGCAAACGGGACATCGACGACGGTATCAACCCCCCAAAGTCCTGCCACCGAGTCTCGGGAGAAGGAGAGGTTCTCTGTCCTCCTGGAGATCAACCAAGAGCTGTTGTATGAGTCAATATCATTGGTGCACAGCAGGGCAGAGCTAAAGAAAGAGCAATCCGCGGCCGAGGCGGGTGAGAAAGGGAATGATGTAGACTTTGCCGAGGAGGAAAAACTGTCCACCCTGGACTATGCTCAGTGAGAATAAGGACTTCCGCTCTCCTTGGAACAAACGCTAATCCCTACCTAATCATCAGATGTATGCGTAGGCTCCAGGCCAACCTCACGTATATGGCTGCCCTGGCCGATAGGAAGTCACAGCAGGCGCCGCCATGCCCCGCGTACTTGATGCCGCCACCCCTGAACCTGAATATCAGGCTCAGGGTACCGCAGAGCATGTCTGACGAGTCGTCCGAGAAGCCGCCGGACCCCAATGCTGACCGTGGCGACCGGGATAAGCTGCTGAAGGACTTGTACAAAAGGCTGCAAACCCTATTCCCCGGCATCGATCCGCGTAAAGAACCGGCCATCCAGATGCCTAACCAAAGGGCCGGTGCACCTAGTCAACACCACCCCAGCCAGGGCATGATGAAAGGTCAGCCAAACCAGAACGGCCAGGTGATGGGCGGACAAGGTTCCAACCACGGTAGTCCAGCGCCGGGCCTGCAAAAGACGCCACAGATGGCCAACGCGGCCAACCCGATGATGATGCACGCGGGGCAGCCGGCTGGCTCGTAGGAAGACGCAGGGGGACATTGAGTGTGTATGATGGATTTGAGCAAGTAGAAGGGTGATTGTGCACATGACGGGGGAGCTTTATATATTGACCAACCGGCTAAAGGCAAAGGAGTCCCGAGGGAGCCTAGACGTCTCGCATAGTGGAGTTGATTCCTTTTTATTCGTTACGATTTCTGGCATGGACAAGCAAGCATTCTATTTTTCGAAGGGCTGGAATTTCGGTAAAGTGAAAAGAGGACATTTGGCGTTGCGGCTGTTGTTTGGAGTCTTTCGGTTGGCGTGCCTTTCTATGTGCGGATGCCTTTGGAATGGCCTGAGAGTAAACTGGGTTTGTTCTTGTTTTTGGGGAAGCAGTGTAAATGGAGTGAGGTCTGTCCCAGCAGAGACAGGTGGGAAGTGCTCTTTTATATACGTGTTGGATTGACTGGACGATGGGGCCTGATGGATTGATAAGGTCGGATTTGTACACGAAGAGGAGACAGAGTTTTGAACATGGCTGAGAGACAATATTGTATTTCACGTGGATCTCCACTGATTGGATCACGCCGTGTCTGCTAACGAAGCAGGTGAAAATGCTGGCATGATGGCTGCGGTACAAGGTTTACACCCAATACTAGAGCGGCCGGTCAAAGTTTACAAGGTGGGTTTCCGTTTGCCTCGTCAATAAATACCGGTTTGCGTGTGAATGTTGTGAGTGTGATGAGCAGGTTGAAAGTTCCAGCTATGGCCCTATGGTTTTTCGAGGTGGAGGGTTGCTGGCGCAAATGCGTGGATTCTATCCCGTAGTTGATTTGAGCAGTTGTGGGAAGATACGGTAGACCGCGGAGTAGGGTTGCAAGCCGAAGGGGATTTGCCCCAGGGTAGGTGTATGCATATTGTGCACGAATCGGTTTTTCTGCAGCGGCGGTGGTGGTGATCGCACCGGTTGTGGTGGCACACACCCCTCATCACATCACTGGAGCTTCATCCGGTTTTTTTTGGGGGGGGTTTTTTTTGTGGCTGTGGACCTTGGAGCTCCAAGAGGGACATCTGGGTTCGGGTAAGGAAGACGGAGGTGACATGAGGATGTACGGGGTAGAAGGAGACGTATGGGGGGCCTTTTAGCCAGCCGACATGTCGCCGAGTTGCATAGGCAGTATTGACTGGGCTTACTGCTGGAAATAATTATTTCGTAGCACGAATAGTAAGGGTTTGCCAATTCCCGACAGAGGGAAAGACAGCGAGGGGTTGGACGGCAGAGTGTCATGCCTTGATGACTGTGTCGCGGCCAACCCGCTGGGTGGTTATGCGGGCAGACGTTGAACGGACCCAAATCAGGTTCGGGGACTGTCCTGGCCGTGAGTGTGGGGTTCGGGTTTGGAGTTCGGGACATATCCTGGGCAACCAACCCTTCAATTGACTTCTGGGTTTGGGTTTCGGGCCGTTCCTTGAGTCGACTGTTCCATGAGATGACAAGACTTGGACTTGAGAGTTGAGATTTGAGCCTCTGTTCCAGAGCACTCTGGTCTGTCTGGCTTTGAACCTGGAAGCTCGTCAGGTCACAGGTGGATGTTGCCAATCTCTGTGGTCCCGAGCCTGGCTCCCTGCAGCCATATGCAGCGTGCAGGACCCGTGGGATGGGTGCACAAGTGGTGCCTCCCAGCCTTATTTTATTATTAACCACGCGCCACCAGCTGCCATTGGTCCAAATGGCCCAAATGGTGCAACTCGCCTGGCTCAACTTGGGATCGCGACATGAAATAGGGGCCCCTCACCTTGCAGAAGTAATAATAATGGCTTACACCGGGGCTCGAACAGCGAATAGTTTCGTTTGCTTCTGTAGCAGGCTAGCAGACAGCCATGTGCCCCGCACATCCTGCCAGCTGTTGGCTGTGAACTGTGACCTGATTATTATTTCTTCCGATGCGGCCTCTGCATCGAAATCAAGGGGCCCGGTTGTTCGCCCACGAACCCTGGCTTCACGTCGTGTCGCTCCTGCTGCCCGCCCCTTCCAAACCCTTTCCCATTTCAGCGCTTTCCCTTTGGCCTTTGCTTTTTGACGAGTCCTGAATTTCTTCAACAGAGAAATTCTCAATTGTGATCTCAGATACCGCGCAACCAAGTCATGTCCCAGCATCCCCGGCCTGCCCAACGCGAACGTCACGGTGTTGCTCTGGAGCGGGTCACTCTCGATCGTACTGTTTCAGTCCTCTCGGCCCCCCGGTGAAACAACAGACAGGAGCACCGAGGAGCATCAGCAGTCGCGTGCCAAGCAAGAGCCTGCGAGACAATAGCCAATTCACCTTCACCTTCACCTTCCCTCTGCCGCCGGAGCTGCGCGACACGCCCTGTCTTCGTCACCCTTCGCGGCCTCCTTCCCCTCGAAAGTCAACAATCCACCCTTTGGAAAGTCGGGAGGGCTTTCAGAGGAGTGCAGATTGGGAACCTTGTCACGACTCTTTGGGCATAGGGGATCCGCTCTAAAATTCACACTTCGCCCACCCGTCTTTGGATTACCAAAATATCCGTTCTGACTCTGTTTTCGAGCTTGGACGTGGCACTGGCGACTCACTCTCTGCGTATCCCCATCTAACCCTAGCAGAGCTACTGCTGTGCTGAAGACTCGGGAAGGTCCGGGATGGATACTGAACAGGGAGAAGTTGATAACCAGCAGACACCGAAAGCTTCTTCAAAATCCACGTCGGTGTCGAGCTCGAGCGATGGCCTCCAGGTGCGGTCCAATTCGTCGCCGATCACGGCCGACGTTGAAAGGAAGGTTATGGATCATGACTCTCTCGTCACAGTCCGCCTGTCGGAGCCACCGTCGCTGCATATAAACACTTCGATTCCCCCGAATCCGCTCCCTACGAGGAAAACAATGTATGGCCTTGATTACACGCCGAGTGTCACCATGGCCGAGGCCCTCGAGGAAGAGGAAGACAGCTCTTCTGATAGCACACCAAGCACACCCGTCTCAGACCGCGGTCAGAGTCTGCAAGAGGAGCTTCAAGAGTCAGATTCGGACAGTGATCAGGAACAGGACACGGAAGCCGAGGCGGAAGAAGATGCAGACAAATCGGAATTGTCAATCGAGAGGTCAAGCACCGGATCAGAAGCCGTTGATTGGGACCAACTACAGAAGAAAGAAGACATGGAATCGAAAGAACAGGACTCGGACAATGTAGGTTCAGTCCTATGCCTGATATTGCTGAGCATCCTATTCTGTGAATCCCCAAGACTAACCGATATGTTTACAGTCCACTGCAGTACTGCTCGCCAAGCTCGAGCAGGAGAACGCCAAAATCGCCACGAACCCGAAGAGTGTCAAGGTCAAGGTGGTAGAGAAGCAAGAATCACCTGCCCGTCGACCCAGACCTCCCTCGATGGCACAATTACGAAAACTAGTCAGCGGACCCGCGCCGCCAGCCCTTCGATACTCTGTCCTTCCGCCCCCGCCAATGACCGAGCTCGAGTTTTACATGGCCTTGGTCAAAGATCCCCAGCAGACGGCCGCGCGACTTCCAACCCTTCTCTCCAACAAAATCAGGAAGGGCATTCCCCCGCCGCTACGAGGCGTAGTGTGGCAGAGCATGTCGGGCGCCCGTGATACAGCGCTGGAAGAAATTTTTGAACGACTCTCGGGCGAGTCCAGCCCGTATGAGGGCATCATCACTAAAGATCTCGGACGAAGCTTTCCCGGCGTCGACATGTTCAGGGATCCCGAGGGCGACGGCCAACGGATGCTTGGTCGAGTTCTGAAATGCTTCAGCCTCTACGACACCAAGATTGGATACTGCCAGGGGCTCGCGTTCCTGGTTGGCCCATTGTTGATGCACATGCGAGACAAGCAGGCCTTCTGCGTCCTGGTCAGGTAAGCTGAGTTCCGGCGGTAAGGTGTCCGATTGGAAAGGTTTTAGAGCTAACGGTGCATGCAAACCAGATTGATGGAGAACTACGATCTGCGCCATTGTTTCGTTCCCGACCTGTCTGGCCTGCACGTTCGCATCTACCAATTTCGTGAACTGTTGCGGCAGCATCTACCCATTTTATCGGCCCACTTGGACGATTTACAGGTTGAGCCAGCCTATGTTTCACAATGGTTCCTCTCTTTTTTCGCCGTAACATGTCCCCTACCCATGCTGTTTCGCATCTATGATGTGATCTTCGCCGAGGGCGCGTCGGAGACCATTATGCGGGTGGCGCTGTCACTTATGCGCAAAAACCAGGCCCGCATTCTGGGCTGCACCGAGCTTGAGGACGTAATGCAGCTTCTGCTCTCGCGGGGCCTGTGGGATTGCTACCACTACAACGCAGATGAATTCGTCCAAGATTTTGTAAATCTCTCTGATGTTGTCACCAGGGAACGGATGGCAGCACTGGAACAGGGGTATAGGGAAGCTAAGCTCGGTTCGGGTGCCAATACTCGCAGTACAGATGCGGGACAAGCGTCTTCGGACGTTACTACAGCAGCCTCCCGCTTCTTGGGGCGCTTGTGGGCTACCTCGTCAACCCCGAAATTGGCCTCATTCGCGCAAGCAGCGACATCAACCGCCAGCAACAACCTGAGCCCCGGTCTCAGCGCCCCGTCACGCCCGCTGAGCATGCTCCGCCGGAGCTTATCGAAACAGAGCTTGGCCTCTACCCTCAGCTCTATGGAGGTTGTGTCATCGGCCCCATCGTCGTCTGCGGCCAGCGTGCTGAGCTCAGCGTCTACCGAGGCAACTTCCATTTCCCAGGACAGCTCCGCCGACGATTCATCACGAGAATCATCGTCCGCCTCCAATTCGAAAGCGGCTGCCACGTCCTTTTCCGGCGGTGGCAACAGCGCCAAAGACACCAGGTACCTGAACAGTCAGATTGAAGACCTCCTTACGGCACTCAGCGAGCTACAGCGGAACAATGCATTGTTAGCTAGCCAATTACAAAAGGAAAGAGAGGAGCGCGAGGAAGACCGAAGAGCTGTGCGCTCGCTTCTTGATGGTCTCCGGAAAAAAGCAAGCAGCGAGACAGTCGCGACGTCACACAGCGGAGAAAGCGATGAGACGATAACAGGAAGGGATGCATCGATTGAGGCATCGCCAAGGAGATCCAGCATCGGCGAAGAGCAATCATTGCCTTCGGCCGAACAACTTACCAGCTTGCTCGATGTAGTCGAAGCCCGCTTTGATAAGCTGGCCAACAACCGACGGTCATCGATGCCGCAGACAAAGTCGCAGCTACGAGACGAGCTAGCCCGGGCGAAGGAACAGCTTTCAAACGAGCTGGCCAAAACGCAAGATTGCAATCGAAGACTGTATGAAATAGAACAGGAGGTTGCGACAACAAAGGAGCAGCTGAGGGAGAGCCATGCACATGTTCGAAATCTGCATACGGAGAAGCAGCGTCTCGAAAAACAGATCCACACATTGAGAGTTAGGGCCTCTGATACACCAACAATGTCTGGTGTAGACAATGCGGACTGGTTTTCTAGGGCAACTGGAATCGGGGTCGTCACCGGCGTTCCTGCACCTGGAGGAGGGCTTCGCGAGCTCAAGCTGGGCCGCAGCAAGTCGACACCAACTCAGGCACCAACATCCTTCAGCAATAGCAACAGCAGTGGCAACAACCGCGCATCGTCAATCATGACACATAAGAACGGCAGCAGGGAATCGCTCGCGCTTGCCTCCCAATCTACTTCAAATGGGCCTATCAGCGACCACGATGCTCTTCTCTTGGACCTCGTCCATGCGAAAACCGCAGAGGCCATTGCCAAGCAGGAAGCGGAGGAGGCGAAACAGAAGCTAGAAAACCTCCGCAAGGCCTTTGGCTTGGCACCTGGTGATACACCCCCAGCAGCGGCTCACAATAGCACCGTGGCAAATACTGCGGCGAGTGGAGCATCGGCGGCGGCATCAGCAGCTATTGGCATGTTTGGCCGGTTGACGGGATCGACTGCTCAGCCTCCCGCGGCCGCGGAAGCCGCAGCGAAGCCGGCCGTCCCTACCCCGGCCCCGGCTCCACCGGGTCCTGCTGCAGGAAACAACGGAGGCGGCGGCTTCTGGGGCTGGCGAAGATGACGAACCTTGAAACCGATAGGCCAGATCTCTCCTGGACACGACTGCCTGTCCCCCCTTGTTGCGCTCAGAGCTATATCGACGTGTGAACGCGCCAGTCATGCGACATCCGGCTGTGTTAAAAGGCCAGCTGTTCTGTGGAAATAGGATACATATGGATATCGAGATCTGACTCACACGTTTTCAGGTGAGCAGGAGGAGTTCGACTAATGGGAGGAGAGCATATTGGGCATCGTCTGGACAAGCTCAGACTGTTATCATGGGAGGAATGGACAGAACACATCGTTGGGGAGAGCTTTTGCTTCTTAGAAAGTGCTTCGACGGAGGCAAGAGTGGAGTTTATCTGTATATAAGAGAAATTATACCAACAGCATACAAATACGATGACCCTATGTTCTTCCTGTTCCTGTAAAGTTGACATTGAGAACTTGGAATATTTGACCTGGTGTAGCGTTCTAGAAAGGTAAAGTCACGCCGCCAACGTCACACATCTGGGGGGTTCACTTGCGAGTGTCCACATGTATCCACAGATAGTTGCCGCGCGGTGTGGGTGTTTTGCTTGTGCAGCTCTAGCGCTGAATCACATGCTTTGGTGACGACGCTGCTGTTCGAAATGATGTGTGTCAAGAGCAGGCAGCGGGGGGGCACAGTGCACAAAGCGGGGGACACGCGAGCATGAAAGGCATGGCACAGCCCGGTATCCACGCCATATCGATGAGGCAATCTTGACTGCGTTTTTCGCTGCAAAGGTGATAAAGCCATAAAATCAGAATGCGATGCGATTCAGTGGACTCGCCGGAGGAGCAGTTACGTTGTTAACGGCCCGCCGTTGATAGAGCACACAGTATGGGTGAGGGACAAAACACGGCGTCAATTATCGAGTGGATGGACACGGCCTGCCTTGCTCGCTGTGGGTTGCTGTGGCATGATGAGATCATGGGAGAGTTGGCTCGTGCGTCCCATTTCCGATGCATTCACTGGCCAAGCTTCTGCGACAGGTGGGGCCCTGGCCTGCCGTTCCTGCTAGGCCTGCCGGGGCCTGCTGTTTTCCTGTTCGTCACCAAGTTTTTTAGCAGCAGTGCGACGAGAGAGAAATAATTGACCCGTGCTGGCTGTCTCAAACCCTCATCCCTCTTGCTCTCCCCTCCTCGAAACAAAAACTCTGCCTGCCAGCTTCCTGCCAGCTTCCTGCCAGTTTGTTACGTGACAAAAACTCCCTCTCCCATACAAAGGACCACCGTCGAGCTTGGAGCCAGCTTTGTTATCTTTTGCACCGCAGCATCTCCTGCCCATCCTAGACTGCGCTATCCTCCCTCCCCATCTCGTCATCGCAGCGGTACATACCACCACCCGATCACACAACCCTCTTTCTCCCACTCTCATCAACCATAACAACAAAGGCCTCCACAACAGCACAACGCGTAACAATCATCGCAATGGCTGATCTCAACGGCAACGCCAACGGCAATGCCAACATTGACGCCCTGAAGGACAGTAAGGTTTGTCGTCCCCGCCGCATCGTGCCCTCCCCTCTCCCTTCCAACTCGATCTCGCAAAAATAATAGGCTAACTCGACCAAAAGTGTTTCACAGCTTCGCAATCCCGAGCCTCTACCACCCGACACCCGAGTAACCTGCTGACAACGACTTCTACAGATGCTTCAGCTGCGTATAACTCCGTCGCCAACGGTATGGAACATGTCTACACCATATCAATTGCCGGCCAATTCTGTGGTTTTGCCCCGCCGATCAGAATGCTGACAGGGGATTTTTTTAATTACAGGTCCCGTCGCCCAAAACGTCAAGGACCAGTCCATCAAGACCACGTCTGAGCTCAATAACCTGGCAGCGTCTCGCACAACTCCTCCGATCCCCGCAGCCACCGGCCAGCCTCTGACGCACTACCACTCGTTCTTCTCCGAGCTGCTGTCGTGGAACAATCCTCGTACGTCCTCGCACTAGCCCATCGTCTCAAAATGAAGGCAGGTTGCTGATAAGAGGTTTTAGGTGCTTCGGCCATTGCCTACGCCACCATTGTGTCTCTCATCTTCTCGGTTAGGTACCTTGATGTATTCCGATGGGGCTTCAAGCTCACCTGGATGGTTCTTGCCATCACGATCGCCGCCGAAGTTGCTGGTAAAGCCCTGGTGAACAACGGTTTTGCCACCCAGCTGCGCCCGCGCAAGTACTACACGGTCCCCAGACAGACTCTCGATGCCATGATTGGTGACGTTCATGAGCTCGTCAACTTTTTTGTCATCGAGGCCCAGCGCATCCTGTTTGCCGAGAACATCTCCGCCTCAGCTGCTGTTCGTCTCCACCCTACTGAGCCCAAGCTCCCTGGAGCTATGACTGGAGTTTCCAAGCTAACATATCCCAGGCGGCTCTCGGTGCCTTCCTCTCTTACTACCTGGTCAAGATCGTTCCCTACTGGGGACTCGCCCTGATCGGCACCACCGTCGTCTTCTTTGCCCCTCTTGTCTACACCACCAATCAGGAGCTCATTGACAGTCAGCTTAAGCACGCCAGCGATATTGTCAATGCTCAGACCTCACAGCTTCGCAAGGTTGCGGTGCAGCAGACAGAACAGGCCACCCAGCTCACCAAGCAATACATGGGTGATTATACCGCCAAGGCTCAGTCTCTCATCAAGGGTGCCACGGGCGCTGATGGGAAGGAGCTGAAGCCTACCGATTTCCCCGCTGCCCCCAAGAAGGACATCAAGACTTCGGAGCCTAAGAACTCCGAGCCGGCCTTCAAGTCGGAGCAGGAGCCTCTGATCGCTACCTACTAAATTAGGTGTCGACCCTCATTTGGTGGCGACCGACCCAGGGCATCGGTACTCTTCTTCCACAAACGACACTATACTTCCCGGCTGGCCCTCCTTCCTGGACGATTTATGGCATAGACACGATCATGACACTTGGAGATATTCCTAGAGCGAGGACCGGCCGAATCCACGGATGGCGAAACCTGGCAACACTTCCCTTCGAGAATCAGAGCTGGCGTGCAGGAGTGGGATGGGTAACAAGACTGGCAACTCCGCGGAGGATCATGGGATTTCTTTTAGGCTCTGGCATGAGCAAGTGAGAAGATGCGTGGTACTGAGAGGAGCCGATGAGGTGAAGAACCTTTTAGTTTTGCGTTGAGCTGTAGAGCATTGTGTCAAACTTCCTTTGCCCCCCTTTTTCCCCTTTGGCTCGGACTTTGTATGGGATGTACTTTTGAGCTGGGCAGGAAATGGCTAGTTCTCTGGGGGCGTTTTCGTCACATTAATTCCACACACCGTACACTTTACCCTAGTTGTCCCAGTCTGGGAGTGTGTGTTGTGTATGTACTTCAATAACAATGGGCAGTGTCTGCCATGACCTCCTGTCGAGCGTGAGCGTATTCGGTGTATTATATGTCTTGTTTAACTTTGTAACGTTCAACACTTGGAAGTCGTGACCTTCCATTAATATGAACGCTAACTTCAGGGCAGAATTACCGCTGTTGTGGTTTAGAACATCAGGCTACACTAACCCCAACAGCGCAGACAAGCCAGTCTTGGAGAGCGAGGGCTGGCGTGGGGGTTGCAGAGACTATATATATACAGACATATCCCCAGCCAACACACTCCAGAGGACAGAATATGAGAAATGGTCTCTTGTTGGGTGCTCTTCAATTTGACTACACTCCCTACACAGTCAAGTCAGTGATGTGCATTCAAGATTGGTGGTGACTAGCCGTAATATCATTGATGCACGTGCTTATCTGGGGTGAGGCAAGAACCAAAAAAGATCCCCAGCAGGTTGCCCCTGTGGCTTGGAGGGAGGTGGATCCCTTGCGCCTTGGAATCGAGGCGGCTAAAATCCGGTCTAGAGCCAGTGCAGAGTGCAGACTTTGCGAACAAGTCAGTGCGGCAGTGGGTGGCCACTGCAAAAGCGTGGAAATGCGGGTGTGGGGCGCCTCCTGATTTCAAGAAGTCGGTTTCTTTACTGGGACCCTTCCACGTCGCCCAGAAAACAACAATTTCTTAGCAAGCAACCCAGCAGCTGGTCAACCTCCCCGGACTGTGCAACGACGATATCGAGCATCGGGTATACGTATCACTCGAGAAACCGATTTCTATTTTCAGCAGCTGTGCTGTCGAATTTCTCCGATCGGTCACTCCAATGTTGAGATAGACCCTGATTTTTTGCCTGCGAGCTTACCCACCGGACCCGACAACGACCACGACGCCCATTTCCCAAACTCTGACCTTTCTCGTCACAACCACGACGACACCCGTCCCACGTTCCGCCATCCTCTGCCGGTGCCCCGCTCATCCCCCTGCATTGGGCAATTCGACTGTCTTACACATCGCTCTCTGCCCCGACCAGCAGGAGTCGGCTGGCTCAATTCGACGCGACCGCGTGAATCGAGGTTCCGCCGCCTGAGAGGGCGCTCCGACTCGACAATGCGGTTACTCTCTCTCCTCTTTGGCGCGGCCACACTGGCTGTCGCCGCCGCATCAACAGAGCCCGACACGGATACAACACAAACAGAAGAAGTCACCTACTTTAACGCAAAGAAGGTTCCTCCCGTGATGGAGCTTTCGCCCGACAACTGGGAGAAAGAAATGAAGGAGACCAAGTACATAATGGTGAAGCACTACAGGTAACTTGCGCTCTCGCCCGCCTCACACACCCGCACACCTCTGACATGTCACCAGTCCCTATTGTCACCACTGTCAGGCTTTCGCCCCGACGTACGAGACCCTGTATGAATTCTACTACACATCGGCACCAAGTGGGAGTGGGAATGAAAATGCCAACTTCACCAAGTTCTACGACTTCAAGTTCGCTACAATCAATTGCGTCGCATTCCAGGACTTTTGCAGCTCTCATGGCGTGTCGGCGTACCCCTTTACCGCTATCTTTAAGCACGGCGAGCAGATCCAGTCGTTTAGAGGCGTCAAGAAGATGGACGTCCTTAGCGCAGCGATCGAGGATATCCTAGAGAAGGAAAAGCCAGGAACGAGGCCTGTCAAGCTCAGACTTCCCGAGCCTGATGACATCTACTCCGCCGATTATCTCGACTCGATTGGCTACGACCCTGCAAAGGCCCAACAGAAGAAGGCGGACAGGACGGAGGAGAAAACAGAGGGCACAGTAAAAGCTACGGCTGCCACTAATGCCGCCACTGCCACCGCCGCCAAAGCTGACCCATCTGCCGATGCAAAGGCCAAGTCCAAGTCCTCGGTCGTACCGCACCACGACATCCCAAAGCCATCGAAGCCTTCAAAGTCCAAGGTTTCTCCCAATATTGATGGAAAATCATTGCCTTTGTCTGCCGAGACGTTCCAGACCCAGGTCACTATGACACAAGATCCTTGGTTCATCAAGTTTTATGCGCCGTGGTGCCACCACTGCCAGGCAATGGCCCCGAACTGGGAACAGCTGGCCAAGGAGATGAAGGGGAAACTCAACATCGGAGAGGTCAACTGTGAGGCCGAGTCGCGGCTTTGTAAGGATGTCCGTCTTCGGGGCTACCCAACCATCCTCTTCTTCAAGGGTGGGGAGCGTACCGAGTATGATGGTCTGCGAGGTCTTGGCGACTTTGTCCACTACGCCGAGAAGGCCATTGATATTGCAAGCGGCGTACAGGAGGTTGATGCCGCCTCGTTTAAGGCCCTTGAGGAGAAGGAGGAGGTAATTTTCCTATACTTGTTCGACCATGCTACTACCAGGGAAGATTTTATGGCCATCGAGCGCCTACCCCTGAGTCTCATTGGCCGTGCGAAGTTGGTCAAGACCCAGGATCCCGCCCTGTTCAACCGGTTCAAGATCACCACTTGGCCACGCTTGATTGTTTCCCGTGAGGGACGTCCGACCTACTACAACCCTCTTACCCCAAGAGAGATGCGGGACGCTCGCATGCTCCTCGACTGGATGAAGTCGGTTTGGCTGCCCATTGTTCCGGAGCTTACCGCGTCCAATGCCCGTGAGATCATGGATGGCAAAATCGTTGTTTTAGGCATATTGAACCGTGATGATCAGGACTCCTTCCTGGGTGCCAAGCGGGAGATGAAGAGTGCTGCCAACGAGTACATGGACAAGCAGATCCACGCCTTCCAGCTTGAGAGGCAGGAATTGCGGGATGCCAAGCAGCTCCGGATTGAGGAGGCTGAGGATAAGGGCGACCAGCGAGCTTTGCGCGTTGCGAAGAATATCAGAATCAACATGGATAGAGCCGACCGGAAGGAGGTTTCTTTTGCGTGGGTGGATGGCGTTTTCTGGCAGAGATGGGTCCGTACCACGTACGGCATTGATGTCAAGGACGGCGAGAGGGTGATCATCAATGATGAGGATGTAAGCTCAAAAAATCTTGTCGAGACGAGAAATCTTTCGGCTAACCTATTTCCAGAACCGCCGCTACTGGGACCAGACCAGCACCGGAAACTACATTATGCCCTCGCGGACATCGATTCTCGAGACTATTGGCAAGGTTACGGCGTCGCCGCCTAAGATCAAGCCCAAGCTCACTGTTTCGAGCTTTGAGAAGATCTTCCTCGATATCAAGTCCACCTTGACCGAGCACCCGTACCTTAGCTTGGGGTGCTTCCTCGGCATCGCGTTTGGCTGCGTCTCTTGGTTCAGAGGGCGACTCAGGAGGACCCGCGGGCATTTTAAGCTCGACGATAGCATCAAGGAGTATAAGGCGCCGCTTCTGGGGGCGAACGCCAATGGCAAGGTGGATTAATTAGATGCTGTTGTGGGTGGGGGGTTGAGGGAAGCGGGTGGTTGTGGTGATTGCTTGACATTACTGCTGGCTTGGGGTAGTTGTGTGGCATACGTGTACATACACACACACGCACGCACGTACGGAGCGATTGTGGGAAATAAAATCGCGGAGTCCAGGTTGGCTGAGCTGGCTGAGCTATTTTGTTTTTTGTGTGGTATAAAGTAGGTTCTGTATAATAATTTCTGTCTCTCTATGTCTCTCGCCGCGACGAAACGTCATGCACAACGCCATTATGTCTTGTACAGTTTGTTTATTCTCTGTTGGAACCATGCTTGGGAAGAAGAAAAGGTAGCGGTTTTGGTGATGCTGTTGCTTATTGACCGTTATGTGTTTTGGTTCTTGTTTGTTGGGCGTCCATCCAGTCGATCGACTTGGGATAGGGCGGTTTCTAAAGCCGTCTTGGTTGTCTTGACGCTGTTTTGCTTGGGGTTTCTTTGGCTGTTTGTCCGGTGGTGGTTTCTGTTGATCTTGAGACGGTGTAGTATGCCCACACACTACACACTTAACCCGATTCCGTCGTTTGAGAGACCTACCATCCATATCTGCCGCACCTTCAGGGGTGCATAAGGAGCCGGGCGTGGTGTACATGCAGTTGTCTTCATATACATACACAGCGTGGATTTCCCAAGGCCAGTTTCCACGTCCCATCACCGAGATATCCCGCGGTTACACCCAAGATGGCCTGAAATGGGACACAGCCATTTCGCGGATGCACATATCCAGTGGCGGAAGTTCCTGCTGTGGTTCGGATGTGGTCCAGCGTGGGCGCGGACACGGTGAGGTACCACGCACGAACAAACCCGCCGTCGTATCTCTTGACACAGCATGGGGGCTCGCGTCAGGTGCCGTTCCTTAGCTAGTGGAAAGAAAAGGGCAACTTTGCCGTAGTTTGGCTTTGAAGAGTGTGTCGTGGTCTACAGCCTACGGGTTCTAAACTGTCCAGCTTCGGGGGGGGGACTTTCCCCCGTAACGATGTGCTTTAGCCACTGTCCAACAGTTGATATATGATGGTTCATTTGTAACAAAGCATCGATGTCATAGGTGAAGAGTCCCGGCCGCCGAAAGTGGTCATCTCCGTAAATCGGACGGGTACCAACAATGACTTCAGTACCTAGCCATAACGAAGAGTGATATCGCGGGTGCCATTCCCGATATTACGCAAATAAATATGCTGATTACCTATGTGGCTATCATCTGGGTTGTCACGTTCCCTCCTGCTGTTGCCCACAGACAGGCTTCAATAGACCGCGTTGGAATAGGGGGCATAGCTATCTTGATAGCATTGGCTCCATGGCCAGCATGACTGGTATATCCGTTATAATCACGAAAGCGGGAAGCCAAGTTGGAACAAACGTGAACATAATACATCAGAAAAAGAGACAGAGAACCCGGTCGCCAAGATCACCAGAAGCCACTGTCGAGCGGGCAAGGCTGCAGGAAACTACCTCAGCCAGCCCACGAACCTACATAGCAAGGTACGTACGTACATACATACATTCACCGATCCGCCAATCGTCTGACAAACCGTTGCCAAAACCCAAACATACACGCAAAGAACCGCATGCAAAACCGCTGCGCCCAGCTGTTTACGCCGCACTGGCCCGCTATTAAGCTCGCTCAAACCTGCCCACCACAGCCCAAACCTTTTTCTACCACCCACTTCCCCCACTCTCTCGGGTCCGAAAGGTTACAGAAAGGATCTCCACCTGCAGCAGGATGAGCAAAGTCGCGGGCCGTCGCCTCTTCTTCCGCTGGTTGGTCCAAAAAAAAAAAAAAAAAAAAAAAAGGCCGGGCCTCCAGAACGGGCCGCAGGTCGGTTCTAGGTACTGCAGTGTACACAACATGCTCCCGGCGGGCACTGCGTGGGTCCATGACATGAAATCCTGTACAAGTCACCTGAGGTAATGTAATGTAAGGTACGTAGTATGTATGGGCGGGAGGGGGGAAGCGCCTCGGCAGCCTGCCGACTCAACAAGCGCCCGCCTGCTGGCTGGATGCAACTGAGATATGACGTTGCAGAAAACTGAAAGGGGGGGGGGCAGCGCTTTGATTGCCCCAACGTGACTCTGCGAATGCGGGTATCCGCTGTGGCTGCACATCATGGCGATCGATGGGAGTGACAACATTCTACGATTCCGCGGACAGGTACAGGCCCTTGGCATCATGTGTGTGTTCATTCCAGTCGCGCAGAATACCTGTGTGAAGAAGCAGCAAGCGGTGACAGCGTGACCGGCTGACGATTGACAAACGGAAAAGATATCAAAGCGGTATATTCTCCAAGAGTCTTGTAAACAAGTCGCGAAACTCCCTTATCTTGAGGATAAGGGGTTGTTATCCAGAAGCGTGAGCGTATTCTTCCTCTAAAACTCACCAACACCCGGCAAACGCCCAGAAAGAACAAGGGAAGAAAGTCTCGCTGCACCAACGCACCAGGGCCATGGCGCATTCTATGCGGAAGGTAACAGGTCCTTGTAGAAAAACGTCTCGCCTTTTTTGTCGTTGGACAGGACTCGGCTGAAGTGTGGAACTTTGCCGATTTCAACGTACCCAAACTTTCTAAACGCTTCCTCTGCTACGCTGTCCGTCTCGGTATCGACGAGCTGGAAAGAATCCCGCTTGTTAGCCACGACGTGTACTCGGCCAATTGGCTCAGGGGTAAGGGGTAGGAGCCATCTGGACATACCAGAAGCGTGCGCCCTCGTTTCGCCGCTTCGTACTCGAGGGCAGACACAAGCGCCTTGGCGCCCCCCTGCCGGCGGTATTTCTGATTCACCAAGACGGCATCGATATACCCCCGGAAAGAACCCGTCTCGGTCTCGGAGAGCTTGAGCA
This sequence comes from Lasiosphaeria hispida, assembly GCA_033439745.1. NCBI lineage: Eukaryota > Fungi > Ascomycota > Sordariomycetes > Sordariales > Lasiosphaeriaceae > Lasiosphaeria > Lasiosphaeria hispida. The sequence goes on from JAUIQD010000004.1 coordinate 4,529,252, forward strand.
TGGCCAGTCCACGCAGGTCGGGTCCTGGCGGCTTCTTGCCAGGGGCCGTCTCGGGCAGCAGCAAGACGATAACGCGGGTTCCCTGATTTACCTCGGCGATCCTCTCCTTCCACCACGGCAGGAGCTTCTCGTTGGTCAGCGGGGGCAGAAACGGCCCGACCATGTGGTCGACTGTGATGCACGAGGCATGGAGGGCGGCGATGTAGGGAATCAGGTGGCTGTGTTGCTCTTGCGAGAAGATGTAGGTCTGTGGCGTTGCCATTTTGTCCCGTGCCGAGAGAGAAGACAGGTGGTAGACTCCTTGAGGGGTAGAAGCAACCCCGGGGCGCAATGTCTACTTTTCAGCCAAGGTGCTAGCTAGCTGGAGAGGGGAGGGGAGGAGGAGGAGGGGGGGGGGGGGGGGGGTGGTGGGTTCCGAGGACGAGGACGAGGAGACGGCGACTTCTTATGCGGCCGCTCTGCCTGGAGCTATAGCTATGGTTATGGCTATGGGTACACACGCTATAGCAAGAACAATGACTATAGTTATGGCGAATATAATTCCTGTCGCAATACTGCATACAGCTAGCGGGGTGTGAACTCGCGCAGACGGCGACCGAGAGCCAAAAAGGTTCTGCGGGGGTCAGCAATTGTGCGCAACGGACCGCCACCGGATAAGATAGGATGGGAAGGACGGTGAAGGTTGGGGGATTAGATAGAGAAAATGTCTCAAGCGGCAAGTGAGAGGACAGGGAACCCAGGGAGCCTGAGGGTGAGGGCGAGGGTGAGCGTGAGCGTGGGTGGGAGGAGGTGGGAGCAGGTCGTCGTGGTGGTGGCAGTGGGAGTGGATGGTATTTGAAAAATGGGGGGACAGTGGAACAATTGGGCAATTGGCAATCGAGTAATGGGATGGATACATCACCAACGTGGTCGCGTACCTTATGCACGCGTTGTGCTGCGTGGGCGCATTGGGGGGTCGAAGCTTCACCTTCACCGGTCACCTTGAAGATTGTCACCTTGGAGATGATAAATCTTTGCAGCACAGGGCGGCGGTGGAGTTGAGCCAATGGAGCAATGGGGCAGCGGATAACGGGGCGATGGGCCAGAAGAACCGGGATGCGATGCAAGGCCCCCAAAAAATCAAAAGAACGGGGGAACGGTGTGGTGTGCGAGATATTATATGTTGGCTGCGGTCAGAAGCTTTCCATTCTATGCCTGTCGCTAGACAAGCCCTAGCAGACGCGGCAGGTGCAGAGAGCTTCTCCAGGAACAGAGCTCCTCGGGCTTAGTTTTCCTCGCCAAGCAATGTCCCACGCAGGGGGGTCACGACATGGGGGAAAGATGGTCCCGCGTGTTTTAAGGCTGAATGAATTTGGAGCCCTTCTCCCGGTTTTCCATCACAGCGGGTGTTTGGGGTGGCTTGAGCACTACGGCAGTCGTTAACGCCACACAGGCCCTCTGGTCGGCCTTAGTGCGGGGGGCCAATGCTCCAATGCTCCAAGCTCCAATGCTCCAATGCTCCAATGCTCCAATGCTCCAATGCTCCAATGCTCCAATGCTCCAATGCTCCAATGCTCCCATGCTCCCATGCCCCAATTGCCCCTCCAATCACTCCCCTCTCCCCTCTGTGGGGCTAGAGCCCTGGAGGGACCTCGGGAATGTGGAAATCGGAGTGAGGAACATGGAAGCGACCTGGAAAGAAGAAGGAAAAGAAGAGATCGGCGTCTCTCACCCTTTCGCGGGGTCCTTGTCGCCCTGGCCTAGGCGGCTTGGCACAAAACGGGCTTGTGTGACCGTGGCCTGGACCTGCCGGGCCTTCTTGACGATGTCGTGTGACTTCAGATCGCATCACTCGAAGCATTCGCAGCATTCGCGCCCCTGGCATGAGAATCCTTCTTCCGGTCTTCCATCTGCACTTCGCAAATGCACCCAGTGCTCGGCCCGTCGCGTTTGCGTCTCCCTTGTTATTAATTCGTACCTCAAATCCACTATCTCTCTTTTTCCCTAACCGGAATTTCCCTGGGTAGGCTGGCCCGCTCCAGGAACTGACACCTGCCTCGCTGACCGGTGTTCGAAATCCGTCCCATTTCATCATGCGACCGTCGGCCCATTCCCCTTGGGCATTTTCCGGGTTCTTTGCGCATCGCGTTCTTGGAGGAGGTATTGAAACCGCCAGCCCTATCCGCGACGCCTGCGCCAATGCTCAACCGAGGCTCGGCGGCGGGCGCATCTCCAGCTGACTATGAGGCCGACGTTCAGCGCGCTGCCCTCAGAATGACTCGGGGTGAGATCCCAAGCCCCTATTGGCCGCGGGCCTCTGTCCTGCCATGCCACCAACAACGGGACGGGAGTCGGCACGCTCCAGCACAGTCAGCCAGCCCTGCTGAATGTTGCAGGCCTGAATTTGATAGTGCTATGCAGTACCCGAATTCCATCAGAGGGCAAATCTTGTTTCAGATCAAGCTGCTCGAGCTCTCTGTCTGACGCAAGATGACCAGAAGGCGGATGCCTAAGAATTGCGGCCCAAGACCGTGCTTCTCCTTCCCGCAACTATTCCCATTCTTTCTCCCCAAAGTCCAAACAGTTTCGCGGCCACAGTTCTGAGCTTCACACCGAGCTTAGTCGCGGTTCGTGGTTCGTGGTTCAGCTGCCCCAAGGCCTCCTACCCCACTCTCGCGATAGGATCCATCCCCTCCACCAGGTCCCCTCTCGATCGATACCTTACCTAGCTCAGCTCTGCCCCGCAGTTCGGCGAAGCGCCGAGCACAGCAGCCCAACACGCCTCCTTGCCTTGTGCCACGCAAACGGTAAACACTCACATCATGGGTTTCAGCTCTTTTCTTAAGAAGGTCGGGGGCGACATTGAGGAGCTGTTTGCCGGAGAGAAGCACTCTCACACCCATATCGGCCACGGCTGCCATGAAGACGACAGCCATGCCGAATACAGCGGCAACCGCTTCTGCTCCTTTGCTCCCCAATCCTCAGGTCATACCAAGTGGTATGTTGATGGCGCCTCGTATTTCTGGGCCGTTTCCATGGCCATTGAAGGTAGAAACCCCCGTAATCTGTGATTTTCCGTCACCACACACGCAATTGTGCTGACGGCCAACCCAGAGGCTCAGGAGTCCATCTATATCATGGATTGGTGGTTGAGGTACGTCTGGCTGCCCCTTCACCCCCTCTCGTGTGAGGCGATAATGCCTCAACTCCGGATCATCTAACCAGGCAATGCGTTGTGTAGCCCCGAGCTGTACTTGCGCCGGCCTCCCGCCCTCAATGCCCAATACCGGCTTGATGCCTTGTTGAAAGCTGCCGCAGAGCGAGGAGTTAAAATCAACGTCATTGTCTACAAGGAGGTGCCCCAAGCTCTGACCCGTGAGTCGACGAATACTGTCCAAAATCCGTAAACATTGCAGAACTGACATCTGCACAGTAAACTCACTGGTAAGGAAATCGGCTGCGTGAATGTAGACCAAAAAACTGACCACAAAACACTCTATCAGCATACCAAGCATGCTCTGGAAGCCCTGCATCCCACCAATATCAAGGTCTTTAGGCACCCTGACCATGTCCCAAGGGGCAATGAGATTCTCTCGGGTCTCGCCGACAGCTTCAAAAGCATGACCTTTGGAACGTCTGAACTCGTCAAGGCCTCCGGGGATACCCTCAAGGCTCTGTACGGAAGCTCTGACGATATGGTCCTCTTCTGGGCCCACCACGAAAAGCTGTGTCTTATTGACGAAAAGCTGGCCTTTATGGGCGGCTTGGATATGTGCTTTGGGCGATATGACACCAACAGTATGTCTTCAAAAATGCGAACCAGAGGTGTCGTAACTAACCGTGTAGGCCACCCCATCGCCGATGCTCATCCGGCTAATCTGGACGACATCGTGTTTCCGGGCCAGGACTACAACAACGCCCGAATCTACGACTTTGAGGATGTCGAGAAGTGGGAAAACAACAAGCGTAGGGTTCATCTTGACAGACTCTGGAGGATGGCGTAGTACTGACATGTTCCCAGTTGACCGCACCAAGAGTTCCAGAATGGGCTGGTCTGATATCAGCATTAGCCTTGGCGGGCCTGTCGTGAATAGCCTGGCGATTCATTTCGTGGACCGATGGTATTTTCTCGCCCTCGAGCTCGCCATTTAAATTCCATCATGCTGACCGTCCTAGGAACTACATTTTTGATGACAAGTACACGAACCGAGATGTCGGCAAGTACGACCGACTTTCGGCCCCCGAGCATGCCAGCCCGGCAGACGGTCTCCTCCACGATGACGACGACTCCTTTGGTGGGCTTCACCACCACTTCTCTCGCCGCATGCACCGCTGGATTGGAGATGAGGAGGAGCCCGAGCATGCGAGACCTTTCCAACCCAGCGACGGTGCTCATGTACAGCTGTGCCGAAGGTACCAAGCAACCTTTTACTTGGAATCAGGAAGCTTGACTCACACTGAAATAGTTCTTCACCCTGGTCCTCTGGTCAGAGGACGGAGCATTCCATTGCCAATGCTTACATTCAGGCCATCACGAATGCCAAGCACTTTGTCTACATCGAGAACCAGTTCTTTATCACTGCGACTTCCGAAGCACAGAAGCCCGTCGCCAATAAGATTGGCCGCGCTATCGTTGATCGGATTGTTCGAGCGCATAACAGCCGCGAAGACTTCCAGGTCATTGTCTTGATGCCTGCGGTGCCCGCCTTTGCCGGGGACCTCAAGTCCGAAGGCGCTCTCGGTACTCGCGCTATCATGGAGTTCCAGTACAACAGCATCAGCCGGGGCGGCCACAGCATCATCGAGACCTTGCAGAACTCGGGCGTCCAGGACCCCTCGAGATACATCAACTTTTACAACCTGCGCAACTATGACCGTATCAACACCAGCGCCGTGATGGGCGCCGTCGAGGGTGAGAGCGGTGTCTCGTACGAGTCAGCCCGCCGCGACTACGACAACGAGTACGAGCGTGGGGAGGGTTACCAGCCTAACGACGATGAATACGCTAGCGGCCGGGATAGCCAGTATCGCCGCTACCAGGAGGCGGCCAACCGGCACACCGACCGGACTTGGGACACCGTCTCGGCCTGCTACATGGACTCCGGGGCCAACCTGCACAACATCCCGTGGAACGGCACCCCCGAGACCGAGCTCGACGCCTTCGTCTCAGAGCAGCTGTACATCCACACCAAGGTTCTGATCGCCGATGACCAGCTCGTCATCTGCGGCTCAGCCAATCTCAACGACCGCTCGCAGCTCGGCAGCCACGACAGCGAGATCGCCGTCGTGATCGAGGATCCTACCCCCGTTCGCAGCTACATGGGCGGTCAGCCGCACACGGCGTCGGCCTTTGCGGCGTCCCTGCGCCGCCAGCTGTACCGCCGCCACCTCGGCCTGCTGCCGGACCAGCCAGTCGACCGCCCCAACGCCAACTGGACGCCTGTGTCGCGCGACCCCAACGCGTACGACTGGGGCTCCGCCGCCGACGTGCTCGTGCGCGACCCTATGGACCCCAAGTTCCGCGAGCTGTGGACGAGCACGGCGCACACGAACACGGAGATCTTCAGCAAGGTGTTCCACCCCGTGCCCAACGACGCGGTACGCACGTGGGCCGACTACGACGAGTTCTTCTCCAAGTACTTTGTCGTCCCCGGCGAGCCAAAGGAGAAGGCTGAGGAGGGGTACAAGCAGGGCAAGGTTGACTATGGTCATGTCGTGCGAGACGAGTTCCCCAGCGGCGTCGAGGAGCTCAAGGAGTGGCTGGGCAGAGTGCGCGGAAATTTGGTGGATATGCCGCTTCAGTTCTTGGTCGACGTGCCCGACATCGCCGAGGAGGGCATGTCGCTGAATAGTCTGACGGCTGATCTGTATACCTAGAAGGGTGTCTCGCGCGGTCTGGATGGTTAGCGAGGAGCGAAGGGATTTTCACGCGGTTTAGCCTCGCTTAGTTGTTGCTCTGGTTATGCGCTTTGCCTTGACATTTACCAGGAAAGGAAGGAGGGGTTACTTCCCGTGGAGGTTTCCATACCATAAAGGAATATTCAGTGATTCGACGTATTTACATTAGTTGGTAGCTAGTGAAGTTAAGGGTCCCAAGCTACACCCCTGACTGAAAAACACATCGAAACCCAGGCATGGCTTATCACAAATGCATGTTTTGTTTCGCTCCGTTCTCCTGCATCGATGTATGAAATACAGGAAACCTCAACCGCTAGACCTTCATTTCTAATTCCGTAGGCGGAATTTACGGACGAGAAGATGATGCATCTATTGTACAAGTATCCGCTCTGATTTGATTCATAATCACTCAGCCACCTATTTTATTTGTCGTGTCACCAAACACGAATGACACGTCCGAGACCAATCCCCCAATCACAAAACGCACACGCCCAAAACGCCTCGATATGTAAACCCTCCGACTGCTACACCACTACTCATCATCAGGAAGCTCCTCCACCCTAGGGTTGAGGTAGCTGCGCTGGTGGGCATCCGTTGTGATCTGTGTGGCAGTGGCCGTAGTAGTTGCCGTTGCCGGGGCGGCCTGGCCGGTAGCGGCGGAGAAAGTTGCTTGGGCGCTGGAAGATGCTACAGCTGCGGAAGGCTTGCTCTTCTTCTTCTTCTTGGGGTTAGGCTGCGATTGTGTTAGCATGGCACGGGCACTGATGGAGAAAAGAAAGACTCACGTCATGCCAGGCCCAGACGGGCTTGAAGCTTTCGATGACCGAGACATCCTCCCACAGGTTGGGGAACAGCCAGAAGCCGGGCGACAGGACGAAGTACGTGATGCAGAACAGGATAACGCGGATGATGGCCATGGCGAAGAACAGTCCCAGGAAAATGAGGAAGCCCCAGCTGAGATAGTACACGCCCTGGCGCAGCTTGGTGGGCCACAGCGGGTAGAGCACAATGGCGAAGATGACGAGCAGGGCCAAAGCAGCATAGACCTTGCGCATGACCTGACTACCCTCCCACAGCCAGACGTAGTACATATCCTCGCGGGCCTCCTGCTGCGGCTCGATGCGCACCGTCCACAGACCCTTGACGCGCTTGCCCTTCTTGGGCGGCACGGGGGCGTGGTCGTGGCCTTCGTGCTCGTCGGCCTTGGTGACGCGGAGCGCCAGCATTGACATGGGGAGCAGCTTGAAGGCATTCTCGAGTGAGGCGCGATCCGTGATCTCGGGCAGCGCGGGGTTCTTCGTGCGTGCCTTGGCGTACTCTGGCGACTCGAGGGCTCGCAGGGCTCGCTTGACTGCAGGATGTTGGGTTAGCCAATTCCTTGTACACGCGGTGGGATATGACTATGAGCCTCACCCTTGAACATGTCCTTCCGCTCGCCGTTCAGAATGCATGTGCGCGGCTTGAGGTTCTGGCCCCGGAGGAACTTGGCCAGGGCGAGGGCGACGGGATTCGGGGGGCCGGGGACAATGGGCTGCGGCTGGCCCGCCTGTTGTTGCTGTTGTTGGGCCTGCTGTTGCTCCCTCATTCTCTGTTGCTGCTCCATCGCCTGTTTCTTGAGTTGCTCAATGAACTGGGGAACGGTCATGCCGGCCTTTTCGGCGTCGGCGGCAAGCTGTCGCTGCATGTGGGCAATCTGCTCGGGCGAGGGCATCTGCCCAGGCTGCGGAGGACCCTGCATGGCGGGCAGTTGCAGGGTAATCTGAAGGAATGAGAGTAGGTTTTGTTTGGGGTTCGCAATCCCAGAGCGAGGCCGGATCGGGTCGGATTGGGAGGGAAAGGAATGTGGTTGTGGTGTTGGTGTGGTTTTGGTTTGGCGACAACGATGGCACTGCGTGTGAGATCTTTCAAGCCAAGCTGTACTTTACACGTCTCATCAATTCGATGGGTGGCCCGGCTCAACCTTACTCTTACTGGCTCTTGGCTTGCAAGGTGGCCCCTGGTCCATTCCCCAAACCGCAATCCTGGAGAAGGTGGCGCGGGTGGGCAAGCCACAAGACGGAAACCCTAGCTTAGCCGTGTCCTGGAGTTATATTTCTCCGCCACTGCACGTGGTCTGTGGCTGGTGAGGTAGATAGCCACCAGCGTGCTCCGGCATCTCACCCAACTGCTAGGAGCTGCCTGAATAGCTCAAATACGCAGCCCCGCATGAGAGGAGCCGGACGAGAAACAAATAGAAAACAAAACAGAAAACAAAACACCAAAGACAGAAAGACAGCAGAGAGGTCAGGGGACAACCGGTACATACCCGGTGACAAGTGGGCCCGGCTCTACTATTTCAGCTCTTTTTAGCTGTCTGACGGTCGACCTAGCAGTCGCAACAAATAAGCCAACAATGAAACGACGAAACGACGAAACAACGAAACAGTGCCTCTGCCAGAGTTTTGCTCGGGGCTTGACGTTTCGAACCAGATCTGATCGGACTTCTGCAGCACTTTCTGCCGCACGTGGCTCGTGGCTCAGAGGCCGCATTGGGCGCGCTGCGATGAAGAGGATTCAATATTGGACGTCGGCGCTAAGGGATGCTATTTTTCACGTTCTTCGCTGTCGACCTGTATGTACTAGGTAGGTGGGTAGGTAGGAGGCAAGGAGCCTCTTCAGCTTGACAGAAAAGTGTGTTTACGTTAGGGCGTGGTTTGCCTCTCGGCTTCTAGTCCACAGAGGCGAAGAGACTGCAAGACCTGCAAACCGGACGCGACGGACTGCCATCGATAGGACAGGCTTGAGGAGGCAAAAAACACAAGGACACCTCCTTTTCCCAGCAAGCCCTCTCGGCCGCCGTTTGACGAGCCAATCCGCCCCGTTCGTTTGTTTCTGGAGTGCGCCCTACCCGTTTGTGCCACGGTGCCTTGCAGAAGCAGGCGACGGCTCCAGATCGAAACATGTCACCAGGCACCCATAGTAAAGATCCAGGGACGGGCGAGCATGAGGGGCAGCAGGGGAGCAAGCTGGTGGTGGAGCGGTGGAGGGAAGATTGGGACTTGCGGCAATTGAAGCTAGATCGCAGCACGCCCTGGTCACCCGCGTCTGTTTGGTCAATAGCGCTTGCGCAGCTGTGTGCAGTCGGTGCAGGTGCGTCTACGGTGCGTTTACGGCGAACAAGAGTGTTGCAGGAGCGTGCCCTTGAACCCTCCATCCCCCCTCGTCACCCTCCTCGTCCTCGTCAACAAAGGCTCGCCAGGATCCCGTTTCAGGCTCTCAGCGGCCAGGGCAATTATGGGCAATCATCAACAAAGTAATGGCGAAATTACAAGGTGGCCCAATCTCGCCGGCCCACGAGACCCCCCTTCGGGAATTTTGTGGCAATGCGGTCGCGCACTGCGGTCGCCGAGCATCCTCGTCCAAGAAAAGACTGAGACATTGACTTGCAGTGCGGCACCCTTCGCAGCACGCGATTAGTGGGCCGTGCTGGGCTTGTCCAATCTGGTGTGCGTTGGTGTGTAGCGCCTCCATCCGATACATCACCGGCCCCCGGTTTTGTAAGCGCCAACTGGTCCTCGGCCAGCCCTCGCTGGCCTATCAGACGCCTGGCCCGCTGCACTCTGCAACCTCACTACACACCTGCTGCTCTGCTTGTATCCAAGCAAAGCCAAGCAGGCCCAGTACGGGCTATCTGTGTAGATGAATAAGATGACCACACACTCCGCCGGCCGCAGCAGCAGCCTGCTTTTTTATGGCTTTTATGTCCTCCGCCCTCCACTTCTGCCGCCGATGCTGATGTTTCTGCTTTTGCCTCAGCCTTTGCTTCCGTAATGTTTCTTTGTTTCCGTGTCGCTGGTCGCTGGGCGCTGTCGTTCTTTTCCTCGACTAATTCAACCCTTTATCCCTTTGCGCGGCGCTTCGACGGCATGAGGCAAGATCCTCGCCATCTTCCATCACCACCGCTAGCATGAGCATGAGAACCCTCGGCGGCATGTTGGCCGAGACTTATGCCTCGTGGCTTCGCTCTGTTTCCGAGTGCTGCGGCCTCGACGAGAAGCCTCGTCGGAGTGAGTCCAGCCGCCCGAGACCCGTCGCCGGCACAGCTCCCTCACTAAACCCACCAGGTACCGAGAAGCCTATCGTTGTTCTGCGAGACCAGCCCGCCTTCATCCCCCCGCCATCGGCCGAGCCGGTATGGACCAGTGAGAGCACGTATGAGAAAACGTTGGAGCGGGAACGGGGGACACTGGGGAGCAGCCTGAGGTCGAGGAGCAGGTCAAGGGGCGCCGGCGCCGGCGCCGGCGCCGCGGGGACGCCTTGGTTCTCGAGGCCACCATCATCATCATCATCGTCACGCCGACCCAAGATCTCCAGCCCATCCAACTTCCGCCATATCCATTCCGAGTCTTTCCAATTTCCTTCACCGCAGCCCACCCAAAAGCGCTTCTCATTCCGCCCCCTTGAGTTGCCGTTTGACTCGCGCAATCACACTCTGTCGCCGATTTTGCCCTTCTTTGACAGCGGTATCGGTCATGATGATGCTCAGGTTACGCCCCCGCCACGGGCACACACCGCTGATGGCAGCAAATGGGACGGAGCCAGCGCTACCCTTGTCAACGACAGGAGCTACTCGTCGATGTCGTTTCACATTCCGCGCAAACACGTCCGAGGGGGTTCCAATGCATCCCAGGAGCCCGTAACGCCGCCTAGCATCCCACAGCGTGCTCGCGCCCGCGCATACACAGCGCCCCATGTCGAGCGCATCGTCGAGCGCATCGCCAGTGCCATGATCGAGAAGGAGAGGCTGGAGGCCGAGATTGAGTCCATCATTGAGCGGCAGAGTATCTATATCAGCAGCCGGCCGTCGACCGCCTACGGCATCGCGGAACTCGAGCCCATGCCCTCAATCCCGGCCCTGCCAGCTGCGGCCCCCTCCTTCGCCGAGCGCCTCAGCTCTGAGAGCCGGCCACAAACCGCCCCCTCTCAGGCCAACCATAGCAATTCTTTTAACAATAACAACAACATGACTCAGCAAGAACGGACTTTAGCCCTGGCCACGGCCGCGTTCACCAGCCACCCGCCTTCCCACCATTTCCAATATCAAAGCCAACACCAGCAGCAATACCCGCCGTCTTCCCCTCCCACCCGCTACGGCTACGACGACGCCCTGGACCGCCCTCTCGCCCCGCCCCTGCCGCTCGTCCTGCGCCCGCCCCTCCGCAAGAAGAAGTCCTTCTCGCGCGTGTCAAACTGGCTCTTTCCCAACGGCGCCATCGACGAGGACGGACAGCACGGCCGGGTCACGTCGATCGACAGCGTGACCAACGCGCCGAAGCCGATCAGGGGGAGCGAGGGCTTCTACCAGTGCGTCGCGCCGCCCGAGGGTGGCAGCGGGCTTTCTCCCAGCAACAACAAGAGAGTGAGCGGGGATAGCCTGTCGACGTGGGAGACGGAGAGCGATGCGAGCGGGAGTGTTGGCGAGGAGGGCGAGGGCAAGACGGTGCCGACGTCCATGACGTCGTGGAGCAGGGCTGGGAGCAGCCCTGTGGTGCAGAGCACGCCCAAGGGGACGCCCGTTGTGATGATGGGGGGCCGGTTTGAGACGGCTGGAGAGGAGTCCCCGACGCCGGCGCCGAGGAAGTTCGGGGTGGTAGGCGGGAAGCACAGGCCGCAGAGCGTGGGCGTTGCGTTTTAATCTTTGCGATGTTGCGGGGGAGAGGGGATTGTATCTATGTACAGTACGTGCAGGGAGGCTACATTCTTGGAAAACTATTCACGAGACGAATTGGGAAAGGGGTGGGAATGCATGGGTCGAGCTGGATGCTTGGCCTCGGTTCGGCAAGGTCACAGTACGCTCCCGGATCATAGGAGGAGCGGTTTACAGGGAGAGGGATAAGATGGTATGGCTGGGAGGCTTGTTTGTGTATTGCTTTACCCATGATACCACTTGCATCGCACTGCATCAAGTCGACAGTGTTTGCACACAACTAAACCTACCAGTAAACAAGAGCTGCTACTGTTTTAATACCAAAAAGATTTTCTTTTGTGTAACGTTATTTTACCTCTTTCTGACTACAATAGCGTCGCATCTTCCACGTCTTCGAGGTTCTCTTCAGAACTGCTCGTCATGATCCCGATAGCTGAAAATCTTCAACTTTCGGGTCGGGTAAGGGAGCCGGACATAATTCACCCGTCCCTTAGCCGTTCGCAACATCTCACCCCTACATCTACTTCTACGCAGTCAAGCGCAGACCGGTAAGGTGGCTGTGCGCGGATGTCACGGGCGTCACTCAGTTCCGATGGGTTGCACGAACTCCACCTGTGAGGCCGCCTTGGAGCTAGTAGAGGGCAAGATGACTGGATTCGCTGCCCACCACCACCCCTCGGGGCCTTGTCGGGGGATGCAACTCGCCGGTTTTGCTCTCCTGTTGGGCAAATTTTGCTCTTCCGAGTGGCCGTCTGGGACAAAGCTGCACGAATATATGTGGGATGGCAGTGGGAAAGAGATGGACCGAATGTGAGAATTGCAGGTTTACTGGTTCAGAGGTGCAGAGAGGGGAGCGGGGGGCTTTTTTTTTTGCATGTGAATATGCACACCCTGCCAGTGTGTGGCGCCGCCTTTTTGGTCGGGGTTGCGCTGTGGCTAGGTATCTCGTCCATCTCATGCCGATGCGGGAGTGTGGTGGAGTTCCGATAATTTGCGGGGTGGTTGACCGTCTGCTATTAATACCAAGCTCAATTTGCCTTTTTTTTGGTTGTTGATTGCGATTTGATATCCAGTAGTTTGGAAGGCATATACCCGAGATTCGAGGGTTCGGCAAGAGGCCAACATACGGCCTCACTTTGAGTCAGTGCGATGGGGGCCCCCAGTGTGATGACTAAGAACGGTGGCCAACGGTCATGGTGGAATGGGGTAGCTTAAAAGGTAAGGAAAGCTTCTGTTGCTAGCAGTAGAATGGCATAGTGTCTTGGCAAGATATTGCTATGCGACCAGCTGCTTTGCTTTACCAAGCGCACTGCAATTCCACCAATTCTCCGAGGGCTGATGGGAGGCTCTTTCGCTTTACAGAAATCCTACCCACACCGGTTGAGGGCTGGTGACGAAGTCCGAAGAGTCAATCGTGTCAAAAAGGTTTGGGTGGGAGAAAGAGCGAACCAAGGCTGGCTTGCGCCGCGGCCGACATCACAGTTGCAAGCACGGGAGTGGTCAGAATACGATGAAGCATCCGTGGCATCATCCAGCTGAAGGAAAAGGCTTCTGGAAGCATTCGCGGCATCTTGACCCATCATGTCTTGGGTGATCCCAGTGGAGCGGGCTCTGGCGGGGCGGCGTTCTTGGCTGACGATCTAGCCCCACAGTCAGTGCACGTGCGGAGCCCGACGGATCGACAGTGTCTGGGGTTTGGCGCCTGGCGCGGCAACGTCTCGATCTCGATCTTGGCTAACCCCAACGACAAGTCAACACGTCGACGGTGCATGTTGAGTATTTCTTTCGTCAAGTTTGCAAGTAAATATATCTCAAATATAACACCGGAATCTTCAACGCGAACACGTCAGAAGTTGGAAGCCCGAGATGGCTCACCAGAACCCGCATCGATAGGCCGCACTCTTAACACCGCCTAGAACGTATGGCCTAGAAAAACCTAGAATCAGTACTCACGGCTATACGCGACTCTGCATAGACGCAGTGGCGCGCAAAATGGGGCCTTTAGAGATCATGGCATCGCTCAAGTCTCTTTTCAAAGGAGCCTCCCTCCAATACACCTCTCTGCCGAGCGATGATGCTCCTCAGTCTCGCAACGACCAGCAGCAACCCGAACCCTCAGGCATTTGGCACCGTCGCAACAGCACCGCCCTCAAACTAAGCATGGCGATTATCGGCCTATCGATTGTCGGCTATCTAAGCGTGCTCTTTATGTATGTCCCGAAAGCCAATGTCAGTCCCTCGGACCAGGCTAACCCTGCAGCAGAAGAGCGGCGCATGCGGCCAACCCTCACCCGCAGAGATGTGATACCCCTGAGCTGGGCTTCCAGTGCAGCCCGGATCTATCTCATTCCTGGGGCCAGTACTCACCCTACTTCTCCGTGCCCTCCGAGATAGATCCCTCGGTCCCCGCGGGGTGCGAGCTCACATTTGCCCAAGTGCTCTCGCGCCATGGCGCCAGAGACCCGACTTTCTTCCGAGGAATGCTCTACAGGAAGACGATAGCCAAGATCCATCTCCTGGCCGGCGACTACGGCCCAGGCTACGAGTTCATCGAGGACTACCGGTACCAGCTCGGCTCGGACCAGCTTACCTTATTCGGCCAAGAGCACATGGTCAACTCGGGCCTCAAGTTCTACCAGCGTTACCAACCACTCGCAAGCAAATCCATCCCCTTCATCCGAGCTTCGGGACAGGACCGCGTGATCGAGTCCGCCCTGAACTTCACGCAGGGCTTTCACTCGGCCCTGCTCGCCGACAAGACCTCAACCGTGCCGCGTGCCTTCCCCTACTCCATGGTCACCATCCCGGAAACGTCGAGCAGCAATAACACGCTCAACAACAAACTATGCCGCGCATTTCAGCTTGGCAAGGAATCAGGCATCGGTGCCAATGCCCAAGCTACCTACCTATCCCTCTTCGCGCCGCCCATCAAAGCGCGCCTGCGCGCTAATCTCCCGAGTGTTAACATTTCCAAGGCCGACGCCGTCGCTCTCATGGACCTTTGCGCATACGAGACGGTCGCCTCATCAAAGGGGGCCACTATCTCCCCTTTTTGCAACTTGTTCACCGCTGACGAGTGGGCCGCTTACGACTACTACCAGGCCCTGGGCAAGTGGTATGGCTTCGGCCCAGGCAACCCGCTTGGGCCGACCCAGGGCGTCGGATGGGTGAACGAATTGCTAGCGAGAATGACAGGGCAGCCGGTGGTGGATGCGACGAGTACCAACTCTACGCTGGATGATGATGAAGAGACATTTCCGCTCAATCGCACGCTATATGCAGATTTCAGCCATGATAATGATATGGCGAGCATCATGGGCGCGTTAGGCCTGTATGATGGCGTGCGGGATTTGTCAAATACAACGAGGACAAGGCCCGAGGAGGCTGGGGGGTTCTCGGCCAGCTGGGCCGTGCCGTTTGCGGCTAGGCTGTATGTGGAGAAAATGGTTTGTGCAAGGGAGGACGAGGAACTTGTCAGGGTCTTGGTCAATGATCGGGTTGTGCCGGTGAAGGGGTGTGGACCGGATGTGCTGGGCCGGTGCACCTTAAGTAAGTTTGTTGAGAGCATGGCGTTTGCGAGAAGCGGTGGTCTTTGGGACCAGTGTTTTGAATGATATACTCGCGGGCTTGTGAGTTTAGATCTGGGTCAATAGAAACGGGGTAATAGAGTCACCCGGGCAGAGAAGCTGGGCTCGAGCGTCGTAGCTATGGTAATATGGTACCTTCCACGAGGTTGGACCACAGAGAGGAAATTATATCTGGCAGGTGCAACTTTGCGTGCAAGTGAACCAACCAGGGAAGGAGCAAAATACTATTACCCCCCCCCCCCTTCGCTAGACAATTCTCCATTCAATTTTTCTCCCCTCGAAGCAGCCGACTTCAGAAAAAGGCTCTTGTGCTACAGAGGAAAATAAGGAAGAAAAAAAAACATGAAGCTTGTCATCAGTGCCAGAATGGATTAGACTGCACCCCTGGAGCTGTCCAATGGTTTAGAGCAACAGAAAACTCACTTGAGCCTCTCCTGTGCGCATCACTGTTGGAAAGAGATCAATGGATCAAGAGATCTGATGAGGGCCAATCGCTCTCTTTTTGCCCACGCTCACCCGCCTGCAGTCCGATTTGAATGGCAAACGGTAGTTGGGAGCTCGGGTCAGCGTGTGCTTTTTAAAGGCATACCAGGTCGACAAAAGAATTCCGCTGCATGATTGTGTGCAAAGCTAAAAAAGAGGACTAAGTGAAACACGGGTTGGGGTGAGGTAAACGCGAGGCTTAGACCACAGAGTAGCATGGTGTTGGTAGTCTGCAGTTTGAAACAGCTGTTCGTGCGAGGTATACGATCGGAGCCGAAAATAGTAGGACCGGTCTGCTGGGTCCTTGCAGGCTAGAAAACCGCCGTGACCCCATTCGTACGAGTGATAGGTTCGGGTTGGTGGCCCCATGCTGGAGGCGTTGCCGATGCGGGCCTATGACGCAGGCCTCAGAGCATGGACACGCAGTTCTTTGTTCCAAATGCATGCGTCACTTCTTGTCTCTCACCTCATCCTCAGCCGCTGATGTGTCTCTGCTTATGTTGCCGTTCACATTCGCGAGGTGCGAAGTAGACAGGAAAACTGCAATAATTTTGCCTTGTAGTGCTGGCAAAAAAGAATACGGGCTGGAATGGCGCAGACGGTTGCCAGTGGTGTTCGATAGTGGGAAGAATCTGGGTCGTATTCGTTAGGTCTTGGCAGAAGCTTGTCGGTTCCAAGGTTCTGAAGCGGGTTCCACGCTCTTAGGGCCGAAGGCGTCGGGGCTTGCGGCAGCTGGTGGAGGCTGACTGGCACTGCTGACGGCTGGCTGTGGGGGGGAACCCAAGGCCTGCTTGGCATCAGGCTGAGAGGCACCACAGTATTCCCTATCCCCACTGCCTCCAACGAGGGTTACACGGCATCCACATAGCAACCTGGAAGATTGCGCTTCCATGCTCCTTCTTTCAACAAGTTACAACCGACGGACGAAAATCGAGCCTTTCCCCCCTCCAATGTCAGCAAGCCGACCACATCAATCGGCGTTACCACATCTCAACCCCATCGACTCGGACTCGCCCGCCATCGCTCGCGCGCACTGCTTGCGACCTCTTTCACCATGAACACCGCCGGCGTGGTCTTCCTTGTCCTATTCCTGCTGCTGGTAGCAGCCGGCGTCGGATGGGTCTTCTTCACACGGATACGTGCCCAACGGCTAGGCGTGAGTTTCTTCCTCTGCACCCCCCCTTTCCCATCCCAACTGCCTCTCACTCTCTTAATCCAACAAACCCGCCGCGCATCGCCGTCTTTTCTCTCCAAACCGCAAAACCCAATTGCGCTCTTACCTCACCCGCCTGGACGTCTTCGCTAACCTTTCGCCCGCAGCTCCCACCGCCTGCTCTTACCTCGTATATCCCCTTCCTCAAGTCGTCCTCGTCCGCGTCGCCCTACGGCCCGCCCCAGCCCGCCCCGGGCGGCATCGTCGGATGGATCAATGACCGCATTCGGATGTTCAAGAATCGCAACAACCGCACCGCAGCAGGCGCCTACGAGGGTGCCGGCTCAACCGGAGCCGGCGCTACGGCCGGAGGGCGCGCCTCGCACCGCGGTTTCGGCCCTCTCGACCCCGACGAGGCGTGGGACTCGCGCGTGGGGCATGAGGCTGACGGCTATGGAGGCCCGGGCGGGTACTACGAGGAGCAAGAGCTGGGGCTTGCGACGCCACACCACGGTGGGGATACCAGCTATGGTGGCGGCGGCGGCAGCTATCAGATGAACTTGGCTGCAACGCCGGCCGCGGCGCCGACTGGCTATGGTGCTGATGAGGATGATCGTCGCGGGAGGCCGAGGAGTCGGTCGCCCGGCTTAGTGGCACCCAGGGGCCAGCAGAATCCGTTTGATGACCACGCTGAGCCGAGTAACCTGAGTCTAAGGGGTGTAAGTCCCAGGCCGATTGATACGGTTGCGGCGAAGGGGCAGCAGGGGGCTGGAAAGGATGATGATAGCCCGACGGAGAGAAGGTCGATCTTCCGGGAGAACGTGTAGGAGCGGCGATTACCCGGGAGCGCGAATAACGGCGACGGTGGGAAACACGATTGACGACCCAACAGTGTGCACGATGTCTTTTCTTCTCCTTCTTTGGGCTCTCCGGACCGGTCCACACAACTATACGCAAACATGCCGGATTTTAGCGGGAGACTACCTGGCGGATGGATGGGCTCTCGGAAAAGGGGGAGTTTGTTATTGGGATTGGTTTTTTTTGTGTATCAAGCAAGGATTTTTTTGGCCGAGATATCAAGGCCCGGCGAAGTATATGGTGGGGTGCTGTGCCTTCTCATATCCTGCTGTTATTGCTACCTTGGAGGGTTGAATATCTATATGCCGAGATCGCTGTTATCTTATCTCTGGTGAGGAGTTTGGAAGGCAGGGAAGTTGTTGGCAGCCAGTTCACCTTGAGCGGGGCCAAGCATCATAAATTACAACACTCCAGCAGCTAAGCTGTAAACGAGGGACATAATGCAGCCCGGCTAGTTGTCTTTGTCAACCACAGGACGGCGCTGTGTGGGACTCCAATAACTTCCCGAACGTTACGTCTAGAGCTACCCCGCTACCCCTCCATCCCCTCAGCTCAGCGCCATTGACAGCTCCAAATCCAGGTCCCGTTCCCGGAGCTAACATCCATCAACATTACTTAGTTTCCCCTTTTATACAGTTATTCATAGCCTCTTGGGCGCTTTATTGGCCAGCAGGACAAAATGGCCGACTCACCCAACCTCCAAGAGATCCACGACACGCTCGTGTTGATCGCCTTCGAGGCCGGCCGCATGATCCTGGCCGCGAACCCGAACGACATCTCGACAGGGACGAAGATGAACTGTGTGTCCCCCTTTGTGCTCCCTCCCTCCCTAATTCTAGATCATTAACTCATCACAAAATTACAGCCGCTGACATAGTGACCGAGACCGACCAAGCCGTCGAGCGCATGATCACCGCGCGCCTGAAGACCGCCTACCCCAGCTACGCCTTCGTCGGTGAAGAGACCTACGTCGCCGGCGTGACCACGGTAACCGACGCGCCGACCTTCATCGTCGACCCGATCGACGGCACCACCAACTTTGTGCACGGCTTCCCCAACGCCTGCGTCAGCCTGGGCTTCACCCTCCACCGCCGCCCGGCCGTGGGCGTCGTCTACAACCCCTTCCAGGACCTGCTGTTCACGGGCATCCGGGGCGGCGGGAGCTACATGCAGCGCAACGCCTCGCTGAACCCCGGCAGGGGACAGGGCCCTCGGCTTCAGCTCCCTCTGGCCGGTGCGGCCACCGCGGAAGGCGGCCGCACCGGCCCCCCGCTCGGCGACCTGAGCACGGCGCTCATCGCCGTCGAGTGGGGCTCGCAGCGGGACGGCGACAACTTTGAGATCAAGGCGCGCGTGTTCCGCGCGCTGACGGCGAGCAAGGAGAACGGCGGCGGCAGCATGGTGCACAGCCTGCGCTCGCTCGGGTCAGCCGCACTCAACCTGTGCGCGTGCGCCGCCGGCCAGGTCGACATCTACTGGGAGGGCGGCTGCTACGCGTGGGACGTGGCTGCCGGCTGGTGTATCCTGAACGAGGCGGGCGGGAGGATGGTCAGCGGCAACCCGGGGGAGTGGGACCCGGCAGTTGATTCGAGGGTTTATCTCGCCGTGAGGGGTGCAAGTGAAGGGCAGAAGGAGATTGCCGAGGAGTTTTGGGGTGTCATTGGCGAGGGGAGGATGGTGTATAAACATTAGCATTTATATCGTCATTGTTATTTGATAGATCAAGCTCATGATTGGTAGACAAACGGGAAAAGGTGGCGGATAGCTCTCGCATTCCAATGTAATAGACGGAAAGGGGGTATCGTTCTCATTCCGCTTTCGGGGGGTACTGTCACCAAACTGATCGCGGAATGTGGTCGCGATGCACAAAGAAAGCCCATGGGTAGCGCCATCCGCGCATACCCTTTATAATGGGGAGAATACATATAGACCGGTGTTGTATACCACGTTGCGCGCTAGGTACATCCGTGTTCCGAGGGCAACGAACATTGAAATGACGTTGCCATCATGACAACTCAAATAACCATGTACTCAGCAGGTTCAACAGCAAAGGATTGGGACCCGGAAGAGCTAGAGAGATGCGGTGCTATAGGTTAGTGACGCCTCTGATAGAGTTGCAGTAGTCGCGATCAGAATGGAAACCTAAACAGCGATCAGGTACCGGCATACATCTGCCCCCTAACCTGCAGGGTGAAATTCACCCTGTCTTCCACAGCTGGGTAATACCCAACGGGTCGGGTGATGCTGAGGCCTTAAGTCTCGAACTCCGGCAGCCCCTGCTCCTCGCCAGCCGCATCCTCGAGAACGCCGGCCTGCCCTGGATGTCCGAGTTTTTCATCGACGACATCTTCAGCTCTTCTTACCCCGGACAGCGCTTATCCCCTCCTTACCATAGCATCAAAGGCAACGAAGAGCTTCGATGGCAAACACAGACCACGCCCGACGTCATAGTACGACATCACCGCGCCCCATGGAAAACCCCACGCCTCGCGCAAAGGTGGCTTGCCTCGGCCGCCTACCTTCTGCGCACCCAGCTGCCAGAATACCTAGAGTGGCAGCTCGACCCAGACATGTTTACCACCTTTGGCTGGGTCGGGTACACCTGCCGGCACCGTTATCGTCCGCGCCACACCAGTGCCACGGCAAGGGCTGGGCTGGGGGATGTGGACAAGGATGATGACCTTGAAACAGACGGTCCATTACAGCTAGACCATCCCAATACAATCCGAACGGCCGACCAAAAGGCCCAAAAAGAGGGGGCAAAAGGACGGCCCATAACAGTGCTCGTGATGATAGAGTACGCGAAGCGGCTCAGCGAGCTGCGACAGCTGGACCAGGTGGGCGACGAGGAGTACCTACTTACCGCATTCATGTGTGCTGTGACAGTGTTACACGAGTGAGTTTTGAACCAATCCATGGCAATTCCCCGATAGGCAGTCGATCGCCGATCCTGTTACACTGCGTTTCCTGCTGTCTCCTTTCGTCTCTCCGTCGCGTAACGTGTCACAGAAACGGTCAAGTCGCTAACGGTAGCTTGCGACAAAAGATTGGGTCATGTCATATACTGGCGAGATTTCCGAGCGACAAACCGGCGCATGACAGAGCCTTATTTTGGCGGCGACCTCGAGATGGAGCTGGGCGATAGCTTTGTTGCCTCCATCTTTGGCGGTTGGATTCCCGTTCCGGTTGACGTCGAGCGTGAGTTTCGCTGCCGTAGGACTTTCCAGGATGGCCTGGCTTGGAGACAGCACTTGACTTGGGATTTTCATCGGACGAGACCGAAATACCGGGCCCATTACTCCATATCTGTCAAATAGTAAGGTGTTCCGACCGCCCCTGTCTAGAACCCCTTGTTGCCAAACAAACAATCCGGCTAACAACCACACCCAGCGTGGCAGCGCTTTTCGACAACAAAAGCTGGGCAGAAACCTCACGGGCCGAGGCCTTAATCCGGCCATCAACGCTCCCGGTGCCTTGTTCGGTACGGTGCGAGAATGTCGACATCGATGCGTCGGTATCCCGCGCGGGTTTGCATGCATCTGCAGCCCTTGCAGACTTCCTCGAGGACGACGAGGGTGGGAGGTTGTGCTGCCGATGGAAGCGTAAGCCCGCCGCCGACTTCCGAATCCCCATGTACAAGGAAGCCGTTATCTGTCTGGGTGGGGAAGGCGGGAGCGGCAGTCCTGATGAATGCTGGATGGTGCCCGATGAACCCAGTGTGCGCGATAAGGTGATAGCCCAGGTGAAGATAACACTGAAATTTCCAAATCCAGAGATATCACCTCCACGCCTACACCTGGGCAACGATGGGCACATGCAACCGATGGCGTTTCCAGAGGGCTTCATCCTACATATTGGCGAGGGCGGCGCTTCCGGCGGCGGCCTCGACCTGCGAAGAATGACATGCGATGGCTTGCGGAGGAGGATTGCCAAAGTTCTCAATCTGCCCAAAGAGAATGTGAAACTTCACTTGGGGCGTGGGGAGGGGGGCGCGAAGGATGAAGAAACAGAAATTTTCGGCCCAGCTTTGCTGTCTGCATATGCAAGGGTGCCAGAAGGTGACGGTCTTGCATTGAGTTTGTCATTCAACCCGGATTAGGGCTGGAGGAGGCGTACATGCTCGATCCAGATTCGAAGGGTAACCCCCCTTGTGAGTTCTGCTGTGGGGGGATGAGACATGTCCATCCAGCGAGTTGCATGCCGCGTGTACGCCATACATAGATCCCACGATCCGTTTCGGAAGTTGAAACACGATCGATAGTCATCCCGTTCTCGCCCACATTGGCTTGGCTGCGTGGGGACATCACGACCTGCCAGAACGGGTGTATCCGCGTTGCGGCGATGGGACCATGAGTAGACAAGGGGTCAATAAATAGTGTCGAATATGGAGCTTGCGAAGTCCAGTGCCGAGTGGAGGCTGAAAGGCGGGCTTCCGCCAAGCATATCTGCCGAACGACCCCTTTTTATATAAACTTGGAATGTTTTGGTATTTCCCGATCCGATCAACCCCTAAGACGTAACGAGAAGGCGCTAAGAAATACTTGGCTTGGGGAACCTTTCCCAACGAGCAAAATAGCGAGAAGTGATTTGATGAGGCTGATATCGAGCAACAAAACGGAGAGCGATTTGAGGTCTTGAGCAGGTCGGCAATATGCGGGACGGCACCCTGCATATGCGCAAGACAGCAAGTTCTGTGTACTACTCAGTGAGAGCCTGCTGTGCGCTGTGCTTCGTGCTGCATGAAGGAGGGCACGCGACGTGGGAGCTAGGTGGGAGCTAGCTTGGATAGCAATCAGGAAGACGGTGCAAATCAGCTACTAAGACTGCAGAACGATAAGCTTCTGACTGTTCATTGAGTCTGGCGCAGGGCTTTGACGATTGATCATCGAGCCTCTTGTTATCTCGCAGAGTCGCAATCGTCGTAATCTGGATGGTAGGCGCAATCGCCATCATCGGAGCACGCTCAGAAGAGGCTCGTTGCAAGCGAGCTCCGACGCCAGGTTTTCTGTCTGGCATGGATGAGTTGTGTGTTCCATACCCCACGCCTACCATCAACACTGTGTTCGGGACCAACACCCGCCGGGTCGTCCCCGGTGTCGGAAGTGGGCTCAGCCCGCCGTTCACCGCCACTAAATGGAAGCGATTTTGGCTTTTGCCTTTGACGCGACAGGTCTAGCCAAGACATCGGCCCGTTCTGACGTAAAGGACAAGGCCCTCGATAGTAACGTTGATATTCGATTCGGCAACCCTCGCCATCGATAATGAAAGGTCTCCGCAGCATAGTATCGAGCGCTTCAGGCGCTTCGGAAGCAGAAGCTGGACAGCCAGAGAAAACGCAGAGCACATGACCTGGATCTGTGAAGGCAGATCTGGCGGCAGTCGGCAGTCGGCCATGGATGCTGATAGTGTGCCGTCGGAGGAATAGCCAATGCGAGGGTTTCAATGATTAACGGAAATCGAGATTCTGGAGTGACGCGGTTGCATGAGAGCACGCACTTGCAGTTGCATGAAAGAGGCTTCCCCACAAAATCAACGCGCAAATTCCAGGATTTGCGAGGCGCCTATGATTGGCTAGTCGGGCTTGCCACCCCTGTCCGAGCTCTACCAGCAGCTTCGACAAACGGCGACAAACAACTTGTGGAGACGGGCGAAGACGCAAAGACGCCATGGCTCCGTGTCCCTCTGCCTGCGGTGTCTCGACGCGTTGTGACTTTGCAGGCCATCTGCGCTGCGCTGCACGAGTTGTTCACTCAAACACGGACCGAGCTGCCGAGGGTTTGGTAGGTGCGCTTTTCCATCTACCCAACAGGCCTTCTCACTCGCCGATGAGTGCCTCCACTGGGCGGATGGGCCATGCACCGGGACTCCCTTCCAGCATCCGTAGCCTCTCCTGGGAAACCGCGGCAGCGATACATCACTTTTTCTGGGTTCTTTCTTACTTTCAGGGGGGACCTAGGACCAAAAAGATGGATCCTGGTGCGCCGTTGCCATGCACCGCATTGCTGGCCCGTGTGTCTGGACCACAGTTGGCAAGCAGGCACACAGTTTCCAGTCACCATTATGTACACTGGACGGCGAGTCTTCGGCCGGCCTGAGCCCGCTTCGAGGCTTGGCCCATGAGATTATCTGCCACTTCCAGGATATTCTGATGCGGACATATTTTTTTCTCCCGGCCGTTTCCGTAGGTCTAAACTCACCTAGATCGCAAACAGATAGCAGTGGCATTCCACAGGCCATGTCTGTCTATTTGAAGCTCTCCCACACCTTTCATCCTGCCCGCACCGAGCTCACTTGTGTCCCGTCTTCCGTCGTAGCTCCTTTCTAGAGATAGCTCGTTTCAACATTGCCGCCACCTACAACTATTAAGGTTTACCTGGCACCCAACTATTTCTCAAGCAGTCCTGTTGCTATTCTTGCACCTCTTCTCAGGCTCTCTAGCCTAGCCCCCCCCCCTCTCTTATTCGTGCCACGGTGTGCTACAAATACCACGCTTAAAGTCACAACGCGATTCTCCCTTCAGCCATCCTGGCGTCGAGGCGGAGCAACTCGCTAAGCGAAGGGCCGGAGCGATGACCACCACCAGGAGACACCGCAACCCGGACGAGTTCCCAACAATCCAACTCTTTCTTCTCGGTAAGTGGAAGGAACCACCCGCAACCACAACCGGGGCTAACATGGCGCCACAGCAATCGTCCGTCTTGCCGAACCCATTGCCCTTACCTCCATCTTCCCCTATGCTTGGCCTCTCATCAAGAGGTTCAAGATCGGAGACGAAGATGATGCCTCCTTCTATGCCGGCCTGCTCATCTCGTCTTTCTCTCTGGCGGAGGCCTTGATGGGCATGTACTGGGGAGGACTGTCTGACAGAATCGGCCGGAAGCCCGTTCTGCTGCTAGGATGCGTAGGCACCATGTTCAGTATGATCATGGTTGGGTTTGCGCCCAACATTTGGGTGGCTCTGGCCGGGCGCGCCGTCGGTGGTCTTCTGAACGGCAATATTGGAGTCATTCAGACCATGGTTGGCGAGCTGGTGACAAAACCCGAACATGAGCGTAAGTCTGCTTTTGAACCCTTGGTAAACACCAGCCCACTAACCTTTTTACAGCAAAAGCATACTCGATCAGTACGTAAACTGCTACTTGGACACTCTTTGGGGATTTTTGGCATACTAACATGTTTGGCAGTGCCTTTTGTTTGGTCCATCGGCACTATTATTGGCCCCGCGATAGGGGGCACATTCGCTGACCCCCACGAAACCTTCCCCCATCTGTTCCCCAAGGGCTCTCTTTTTGAAAGGTTTCCCTACCTTCTGCCGAACCTCATTTGCGCCGGGATGCTCCTGCTGAGCATTTTGCTTGGTTATTTCCTCCTTGAGGAAACCCATCCCGATATGCAGCCCCGCGTCTTTCTGCCTGATGACACCTTCCTGTCGGAGAATACGCCTCTCATCGAGACATCAGATGCCATGAAGCGGCCAGCCGTCGATCTCCGAGACGAGAATTACGGGACTGTGAGAGGCCGAGAGGCCGATAACTCCGATACCACCAGGACCAAGGGCCAAGCAAAGCGCCCTGTTGGCAGCATCTTTTGCAAGAGGATCATGGCCGTGATACTTGCGCTGTCAATCTTCACCTATCACTCGATGACATTTGATCATCTCTTGCCCATCTTCTTTGAGGATGATAGAGCTGCTAATCACGCCCTCTCTGGCGGTTTCGACCACCTAAGCCTGTTTTACTCTCCAGGTGGTCTCGGCCTCTCACTCCAGTCCGTGGGGATGATTATGGCAGTCCAGGGCGTCATTGCTCTATTCGTCCAGGCGGTCATATTTCCGATCATGGCTGAGCGAGTCGGGGTCTACAGGCTCTTCATCTTCGTCACCGTTTTCCACCCCATCTGCTACCTCATTATGCCCTCGTTGCTTTTTGTTCCCGACGGACTCTTGTACCCTGCCATTTACTTCTGCCTCGCGGTCCGCAACTTTTTCTCCATTATCATTTATCCACTCCTCCTTATTCTCATCAAGGAGGCCACACCAAGTCTGACGGTTTTGGGGAAGGTGAACGGCCTTGCTGCAAGCGCAGGCGCTGCGTGTCGCATGGTGGCGCCGCCGATTGCGGGCTATCTGTATGCCATGGGGAAGAAGATGGACTGTACCGCCTTGGCATGGTACGGCAGCACTCTTGTAGCCGTCATTGGCGCTATTCAGTGCTTCCAGGTGGTGCGGGATAGGACCCGTGAGCCTTCAGCTGAGGACGGGCTCGGCGTCGCTGCGAGCAAGAACCCCAATACCGACGTAGAAGAGTAATCACTGGTCGAAAAAAAGGCCAAACACATAATATACGAAACCGGATGGAAGTGGATATGGGTGGAACTTTTTAGATTTTGGTTTCCTCACGGAAATAATCATACGGGGGGTGTGTGGATGGGGTCTTAGAGGTCGATTGGGATATGGTTTTACGATCTCAAACGGCGAACAAGGGAAGGGCATTAATGATTCACGAATAACGGGCATACAAGGCGAAGCAAGGCGTCTAGGATTTTATCATGCTGGATTTGCAGCGTCGGTCTCGGCTCCAACGATTCATGATGACGGTTCCGGTTCTATTCTAATGCTCCACGGCGAATGAGAGCGACTGGAGCTGTGTTCATAGCATCGAGTACCCCATAGAGTCTATAGACGAGGTATCAATGGAAATCCATTATGATAGCAATTGGCTTGATGCGATGCCCAGGTTTACATTTTGCCAATGGATAACGTCTAGTGGTATGCCTGCAATGCCGAAGGACATGATGACTCAGTAAGGTACCCACTAGGTGAAAATAGGGGCTTCGTCAAAACATGGAGGTGCTAAAAGTCCTCGTGAACTCATTTGTTTGAGGAGACGTTTCCAAATCTAAAATAGTAGTAGTTTGTTGTCGATAACGGACAAACTTCCAAAGTTTAAAGCTCCGCTAAGAGAAAGCGGGCCACCGCAGTGGGGTACGGTTAGAGTCACAGCGGCTCTCGGGACGGGGAGAAGCTCTCCAGTTCTCAAACGGCGCCTTCCATAAGGCATCCGACCGAATTTTGATGTGTGGGACTTGTCACAACCCAATCCAATCACATCAAACCAAAGCCCAAAGAATCGCAACCACTCACAAATTCAAGCTCAAGCTCAACAGCCCATAGCAGAGACCGGTATGAGCCAAAAGACAAAATTCTGTCTTTGCCAGAATCACTGACTGCATAAAACAGTGCCATTTCTTGTGTTCTGTCTGCAAGACCTTGGAGGGCGAGTCGTCTTGCTAGACTCGAGGAGCAGGCTTCCTTATTAGGAACCTTTGCAAGGTCAAAGAAAAAAAGAAAAAAAAGGTCAAAATGGCCGAAACCGCCAAAGACCTCGCCTCGTCGCTCAAGCTCTCGAGCAAGCCCGGGGCTAGCATTCTCACCGATGCTCCCGTCCCCGGCCCCGAGGACGTCGTCGCGACCATGCCTGCCCTCCCTCCAGGACTCAACAATGGCCTGACGCTCGAGGAGACGCTGGCCGACATGAAGACCCACCCGCTCTTCATGACAGAGCTCGCGGGCGACTTGGATTCCGAGGACAACCCTGACCTCCTCGCGGCGCTGCAGGCCCTGGCATATGAGGGCACGCCGCTGGAGAACGCAGCCAACTTCAAGGAGCAAGGCAATGAGAGCTTCAAGGCGAAGCGCTGGGCCGATGCCAAGGAATTTTACGCCAAGGGCATCGTACTCCTCGCGGCCGAGGAACGCCGCCGTGCCGGTCCCCCGGCCGATCCCAAGCGGCCGCCACAGCCGCCGCCCCCAGCCCCGGAAACCCCCGAGGACCCGGCCGAGACCAAAGCCCAGCGGGTGCTGCTCGAAGCCCTCTACGTCAACCGCGCGGCCTGCCACCTCTCGCTACGCAACTACCGCAGCTGCACGCTCGACTGCGCCGCCGCCCTCCGCCTCAACCCGACTAACATCAAAGCGCTGTACCGCTCGGCGCGCGCGCTCCTCCTGCTCGACAAGATCCCCTCGGCCGACGACGCCTGCGCGCTGGGGCTCTCGCTGGACCCGACTAACGCGTCGCTGCAAGCCGTGGCGGCCGACATCATCGCGCGCGCGACGGCGCTCGGCGCCAAGCGCAACGCCGAGCAGGCGCGGCTGGCCAAGATCCGCAGCCGCGAGGCCCTGCTGCAGACGGCGCTGCGCGCGCGCGGAATCCGCACCCGCGCGACGGGCAAGCCGCCTGAGATGGAGGACGCGCGGGTGCAGCTGGTGCCGGACCCGGACGACCCGCACAGCGCGCTGGCGTTCCCGACCATCCTGCTGTACCCGGCGCACCTCGAGAGCGACTTCATCAAGGCGTTCAACGAGGCCGAGTGCCTGGAGCAGCACTTTGGATACGTCTTCCCGCTGCCGTGGGACCGCGAGGGCGCGTACGTGGGGAGCAAGGTCGAGTGCTACATGGAGACCAGCTCGGGCGGGCTGGTCAAGGTCGGGAGGAAGGTGCCGCTGCTCAAGGTGTTGGCGGGCGGCAAGGTTGAGGTGGTGGATAATCTGGTCAAGATATTCGTCGTGCCTAAGGCCAAGGCGGAGGCGTGGGTGAAGGAGTTTAAGGAGAAGAGGGCGATTGAGAGGGGCGAGGTGCCGAAGCCGTAGACTTTGCTACTCACCAGCGATAGCACATCGGAGATAAAAGTGAAAGGAAAATTAAATGATACCCACGACGCAACGGCTGCCTACTTTGCCTACCTTGACTATCTACACAGTGACATAACCCCATTTTAGAGTCGGGGGTCGACCAAAGAGAGTTTTCGTTCCTCACGACCCCCTGCTGGGGTATGCATTTGACCTAGCAACCAACTGCCCCTATCTGACCACCTGCTTGGCAAACATTTTTCGTCGACCTTGCCCCTTCCCAAATGCAGGTGTACGATCCCAAACCAAACAACCCCCAGTTCATAGTGATGACAATCGTGCCGGTAATACCCAAAGTCGTGTCTTCATGTCGTCATGTCGTAAACCCTGAGACTGCCTTTACCAGTAACCGGGACCATCAAGTAACAGGGCGCGCCGTTCCAAGGAAATCCCGAAAGCAAAATCTATCCCAACCATCACGCCTTTGGCCCTTGGTCTTGCCGTACACACTCCCCGAGAAGGAAAAAAAAGGACCAAACGCCACCAGTAGATAGCCATAGTAAAACCGTAATGTCCCTGCCGAACGGGCGTTATGAGCCCTCAGACAAGCGTCGCTCTCCGCCTCTTCACCCGGTGACTCTCACCCGACGCCGCGGCCTCAGCCAAAGGCGGCAACTGCGGCGACGGCTCCATCCCGTCCGGGCTGCCAATCATACCATCTCTAGACTCCTTGTCCCACGAGGGGCCGCGCACCCGGAGATTCATCAGCATCAGCGCCGCGTCCTTCTCGGCCTCGGGCCGGTTGGATCTGGTCTCTACGCCATTCGGGGATTGGCTGGCAATGGTCTCGCCGTATTCCTCCCCCTCGTCGCGAGCCCCGTGCCCCCCGGGACTGCTTTCGTATTGGCTTTCGCCGGCGTCATACTCGTCATCGACGTTGGCGTGGCCAAAATTCCGCTTTCCGGGGCGATGGCGACGTCGCGCAGGCGCGGCAAAAACCGGCGGGTCTTGAAGCATCGGTGGCGGTGGCCGGGGGTGGTTGTACTGGAGATGACAACCGTCGTAATGTGAAGGGAGGCGTGGGATCGCCGTGAGCCATGGATTCGGCGTTCCGCGGGGGCTGCTGGTTGCGCTGGAGATCTCCTCACCGAAATGGTTGGGGATGTGCTGCGGTGGGGGAGGTTGCTGGGTGACTACCACCGGCGCCCAGACCGGAGAGTGAGTATCTGTGGACCGGGGAACTGCCATGCTTGGCGGCATCCCAGTGCTGCGAGCCGGCGGCATGGCGGCGTATCCGTACCGACCGCGGATCTCAGGTCCGAGGTACATGTCGACGTCCGTGTCGGTCCCTGTTCCGTACGGGCTGTCGACAAACATGCCCTTCCGGAACCGCCGGTGAAACTCGTCGTCGGCGCTATAGTCGTAAGAGTCGGCCATGCGATGATGTCGCCGCGGAGGGAGAGGGCTAATGCTGCCACTTAGGCGTGGCGTGGGGGGGGAACTGCGCGTCGTGTACATGTGATGGAATCTGTCTGCTTCTCGAGTGGATGCCGATATTATCGCCGGGTCGATGACCATGCGGGCATAGTTGGGAATGTCCGGCGTGACGCACTCCGAGGGGAAGCCGGGACCAAAGATGGGAATGAGGGCGCCGGAGATATTGTAACAGAAGGTGGCACACACTGCTTTCGCACAGGCAAACGGCATCCAGTAGCCTGGCTCAATGCGTTAGTTTGGATCAGCAACTAGGTTCAGGAGCTCAGACAGATTATCGCTGCCATAATACGCACCTTGGGCCTTGATGGCGCCTCCGGTGATGCTGTGTGTGATGTCCCTCAGCCCCGGATTTTGGTTGAGCATCTTCGCCGGCGTCGTCTGCGAAAGTCAGCAAAGCTGGTACCTCGGAGAGAGATGAAGACCCAACAAACCTTAGAATATCTGCAGCACTTGAAGAACGGTGTCATGCGCACAAGGCCGACAGTGTAATCCCACATCACTGTATACACTGTTTCTTCGTCGGGGAGCCTAAAGTCATAGTGGAATACTAGCGCAACCCATCAGTTGGTCTTTCCAGCATGGCGGTAGGGTAGCAGCGTGGTTGATGAACACGGTCCACTTACCCTCGAAGCTCTCCCTGCCGGTCTTCTGGTAAAAGTCCTTCTTGCCACTATTGTAGGGTATGCGCCGGCTGCTGTCCCGGATCGTGCCGAATGGCTGGACCCGAAATTGGCGGATGTGCTGGAGCGAGGCTTCGTCCAAGTCCTCAAAGGGGTAGAAGTTCACAACACCCCTTGCCCTGGACTTGCCAAGCCCCTTGGACTCCTTGTCCATGTTGCTCCTGCTGATGTCCTGTGCTGTCTGGACTGACTCGTCTGCGAGGGAGATCGCTTGAGGAACTGGGGAGCAAAGGGCTGGGCGAGATGTTGGCAGCGGAGCCCGCGAAGGGTCCGGGTTAAGAAGAGAAGCCAGCGACAGCATGGCGGTGAAGACTCGGTGGGGATGTCTTGCGCACCCGTGGTGTCCTCCTGCAGTCTGAAGGAAAGGAAAGGGGTGGCAGATGGGCCAACGAGGACCGCCCGAGAAGCGGGCAGACGAGATTATGAACTCAGACAGCGCTTGCAGCCAGGACCCAGGATGGGAGAAAACCAAGTCTCTCTTCTGATTGCAAACAACAAAGCTTTCGGGTATCCCTCGCGGGTAGATGGGCACCAGTGGGTGTATCGTCCACGACAAGGAATCGAGAAGGCCCCCTTTCTACTGGGGTCGCAATGCCGTGTTCTGCGGTCTCCGGCAGGTAGTCTCTGTGTCTCAAGCTTTCCACCCGGTGTTCTCGGTGCAGCTCTTTGTTTGGGAGCTAGGGAATCGAGCACTGCGAGTAGACAGGCCGTTTGGCTCATCCACCGCTCTTTTGGGGGTCGAGTTGGGAGCCACAAAATGATTAATGACGGGGCCAGCGTCGGGCAGCCCGATGATGATTCGAAGGATTGCAGTATACCGACGGCAAGAATCGCGGTAAAAAGGGCGGGGACGAGCAAGTGCAGAGTATTGGAGCCTATGGTTACGCCTGTTGCGTTACGCCTCCTGACCGACCTATCCCCGACCTCAGGAGGCTCAAGTGCCAAATGATTGCCAACAGCCCCTATAGCGATACGTCGTCGCTGCGCGTAGTACCGCTGCCAGCGGTCAAGTCTCCAGGACGAGCTGGTTAACAGGCGCGATATGGACATCAGGCCAACATCGAGGGAAGGCGGTCTGAGTTGTTTCTACTACCCTGGCGTTGTTGTAGCAAAAGGGGTACTCACAGCCCCGATGACGCAAAATCCTTGTGCTTAAAGAAACAGTAAATGAGTTTGACACCACAAATACCAAGCTGTGGGCAAGCCAAACAGGATTATTTGGTTTGTTTCGAGAGCTTCTGACAGAAAGGAAGACCAGCGGATGGCTGCAGGACCTGCTGCTTAGTTTCCAGCCTGAGTGACTTGGTTGAGGAGGTGGAACAAAGACTGAAGGCCGTCCAGCCATAGTTATCCTAGCCCGAGACGAATACTTGACTCGACACACGTGGCACCTACCTTCACCGCTCGCCGCAGTCCCTCGCCGTGCCCCAAGGTGGGAGCTGGGAACAGGGCGCACTCGATACAGGCTCGGCGTACGGCAAAGAGAAAATCTGTCTGTCATTATGGGGAGTGTTGCGCCCTGGTACGGAACGGCCGAAATGAGACGAACCCCAGTTTGCGGCCAGCCACTGTCTCCTGTCCTGGCAACTGAGGTTGGGCATCCAACCCCCCTTTCGTCACAGCAAGGGGCCACACATAACCATCCGCCCAGACTAGTCAGTGTCTTTGTGTACAGAGCTTCTAATGGTTTTCGAGAAATGTGCTCAACCTTTTTGTTAGTATTGGTTATAGTCACGACGGAGATGGGCATGAACGTCCATCGCCGCACCGAGCCTTGTTTCCCCACGAGAATGAGTTTGTACAAGGCCATAAATTGTCCGATGGGTACAGAGAGCTTGGTCGACGAGATTCCTGGGATTTCAAGGATGACTCCCTGTCTGCTAGGGAGGAGGCGTTGAAGCCCAACGCGGCCCCTCTCCTCCAGGTCAAGGGAACACCGGCAAAGCACAGGAGACGGCCAATCTTCGGTGGCAGCCGAGCGCTGGGCTGGTGATCGAATGAAGTTGAAAGAAAATGTGGCGTTTAGGCGGGCGACAGATGACAGACGGAACTGGTGTGGATGGCAATCACTTGATGCGTCAGATTGGTGGATGGCCGCCGGCACACACCACTTGTGGGGCGCTCTGGAGCGGAGAGATGCGCTTCTATTGGGGGTATTGAGGGGAGGTGATACCCCTCGAGTCGCCCTCTCCTGGACATATCCATGTCTGGGCATCGCTTCTACCACGGTGGCTGCTGCCACTACCCGTGGGCACCCTAGGAGGAATCTCCCGGAACCAAAAGTACGGCGTGTTCGGCCCATTTCCCCCAAACGGGAAGAGAGGATGTCAAGGGGCCCACAACCTTGAGAATTAAATGAACTGGTCAAGCTCATATCCCCGCTACTGCGCTCGAGGCTACCGTCGACCGAACTTTCACAGAACATGGGCGGCAAAGGAAACCAAGATATGCGTATATCTGGCGGATGGCTTGGTGTGGCCTACCCTTCGGGCCCTGACTTGAGGGGTTGGTCGAGGCGGTGTCGGCTCCCCGGCGGTCAAGTTCCCTAGTGGTCAATGTCTTAGTCGCCGGCCGTGCTGCTGCTGCCGCTTTTCGCGATGCCCGCTATGCGAAACCGGTTCTAAGGCGCATGGCGGCCGGACGAGATGCGAGACCGAGGGCCGGGGCTGAAAAGGTGCTCCCTCACCGAGCAGGTAGATGTCCACCTTAAATGTGCCTTAGCCTACCGGTCCAAGATGTAGCGAGATGCAACAGGATACACCGCCGAGCTACCTTCTCTGCGGCTCTTTCCCCGCTAGGGTCGGGAAAGCGTTACAGACTGTACTGCTCTCTGTGCTGGCTCTCTGTGTTCGCCCAGAGTTTCAGAGGGGGGGTTTGTTGGACGACACGTTTTTGACAGGACGGCCAGAGAGCCCTCTCCCTGAGCTTGTGGAATCGTGTAGCCGTGTAGCGGCTGTGCACGTCAACGCCGGGAAATTTTCTCTCCTGACTAGCACCGGAAGCTGCCCAGAGACAATGTCGCACAGCATACTTGTGTTCAGTTGAGAGCGCTGCTATAGGCTAACCCCACTCGGGGACAACGGCATGGGGGTATGCGAGGTACCATCGGCTCAAGCGGTGGCCAGGACAGAATCGGCTCCCACAACACACCGACAGAGCCATGTTCGCAAATGAGACACACCGATATTTGTCTGTGTGGCAGTTCCCAATGGTAGCCTCGGTAGCCTTCGACGGCAGTATGAGCTCATGGTATCGGATTGAGAGCTCGACTTCAGTCGTTGATACTGGGTCTGCGTCTGATCCGATGTGCGCTGCGGTTGTCGGAGCCCGTTTCTGTGTATTCTAAGCCCAAAGACTCTCTAAAAAAGTTCATTTAAAGAGACGGAGTGGGATGAGGAGGAAGAGGCGAAGGCGACATTCGACCAGAGAGGCCAAGGTTGGTACACATCTGGGCCCAGCCCTGGCCGAGGACTCGTGCGTTTGCTGTCCTGCGGCCAACCCGCAGAACGAATGAAGCTGTGGTGCGTCGGAGGAATCTTGAAGGTCGAAGGAGGGTGAGGCCCAGCGCTATGTGCATGCACAAGCCTTTCCCGTCGTCATCCGCCATCGAGCGAGGGCCAACTTTGTGTGAGTCTTCTGACGGAAAATGCCAGTGGAATGCCAAACAATCCAAAGCAGCACAGAACACTCGACGAGCCCCGAGATCGCAGCCGCACGAGACACACCCAACACAACTGATCACGGCAAGCGGTACCACTTACACCTCCGCGATAGGTACCTTGGTAGCTGGGAGCAGTTTTCATTTTGTTGGGAAGAGAACCTGGGCAGCTAAGGTGCTACCTAGGCCAGGTACCTTTGCTTCAGGCAGTGGAAGCTACACACGGGTGTTTACTGGCCGGTGCCTTCATGTTTTCCTTCTTGTTTCGCACTTGCCTTAGTCTTTAACTTGGCAGTTGTTGTTTCCCTCCAAAGTGTTGACGGTGGCTTAGGTAATCAAATGATGTTGGTTTTGGCTGCGACTTGGCGAGGGGGCGCGCTGCACGATGTGGATCCATGCAAGTCATGCAAACGGTCTGGCCCAAATGTTCATGCCTTGCTGCCGCCTCTTACTGCCTCAGGCAGCTCGGATTCGCGTCGCAGTCGCGTGTTTTGCAATTTGTCGACGTCCCTCGAAGGCTGATTTGGGAAGCCCACACAGAACGTTGTTTACTTTTTGGCGTTCCCCGCCACCATCACAACAAAAACAAAGCCGTTCTCTCCTTTACTTCACCCTCTTTTTGCAGGCTTTCCTGTATTTGGCACGACATTTGACACGACAGAGGTGCTTGGCGACACTGCCAGTCTTTTTTACTCGATTGTTTGCCGGGCGCAACACAACGAGTCTTGGGCCTCGCTATTGTTCTTGAATGTCCCGACATTCTCTTCAATTGCCCTTGTCAATCAACTCGCGGATTCGTGCTCAACCCTCGGTTTTTCTGTGGAGCTTGGTTCCCAAATACCCTTCGCGATGGATTCCGACGAGTCGGTCTTTGGCGTCCAGGACGTCCAGGACGAGTCTGACTTCTCACCAGTGGTGGTACGTACGTCGTCTGGACCGAGCACTGTGTACTTTGTCACAGCTGCCCAATTGCCCAGCAGCCTGCATCATCAAATCACAAATTTGGTCTCTCGCCGCCCAATCTGACTTGTTTTCCTACGTAGAAACCCAAAGCCAAAGCGCCCGCAAAAAAGGTCGCCGCTCGGCCTGCTGCGAAAAAAATGACACAGGCGACACTCACCGGCGGGAAAATCCCAGCATCCAAGAAGCGACCCAAGCCCGAGAGCGAGGACGAGGACTCAATCATGGAGGAAGCTAGCATACTCTCCCGCACTCCTCCGACCATCATGAAGCCGAAAAAGGCGCCGGCAAAGAAGTCAAGCGGCAAGCCACTGGGCGAGATAGAAAACGACAGCACGCAGCCCGATGGCCCACCGGATACGAAGAAGAGAAAGACGGCTACCGAAACCTACCAGAAGCTTACCCAGATTGAGCACATTCTCAAGCGTCCCGACACCTACATTGGCTCCGTCGAACGTCAGGAAGACAAGATGTGGGTCTTCAACAAAGCCGAGGGTCTGATGGAGTACCGCAAGGTCTCCTATGTCCCTGGTCTCTACAAGATCTTTGACGAAATTCTCGTCAACGCTGCCGACAACAGCCAGCGCAAGTCGGACCCTCCTATGAGCTTTCTCAAGGTCACCGTGGACCGTGAGACCGGCGAGATCTCGGTTGAGAATAATGGAAAGGGTATTCCTGTCGAGATGCACGCTAAGGAGGGCTGCTATGTCCCCGAGCTCATCTTCGGCCATCTTCTTGCCGGATCCAACTTCGATGACGATGAAAAGAAGACGGTTGGTGGTCGCAACGGCTACGGTGCGAAGCTTACCAACATCTTCAGTAGAAAGTTCACGCTTGAGCTACAGGATCAAGAAAACGGCAAGCGCTACAAGCAAGTCTGGACCGACAACATGGGTAACAGGGAGAAGCCAAAGATCACCAGCAACAAGACTGCACCTTTTGTGCGGGTCACCTTTTTACCGGACTACAAGAAGTTTGGCATGGAGGACGGCATCGATGATGACCTAGAGGCCCTGATATACCGTCGCGTGTACGACATGGCGGGAACCGTCTCTCCCGTAAAAGTCTGGCTGAACGGCGAGCAAATCAAGCTCAACTTCAACCGGTACTGCGAGCTTTATGCCAAGTCCATCGCCAAGGAGCGTGGTGATGAGGCTGCTGAGGGCGAAAAGCCAGCTGCCGCGAAGGTTGAGTTTGATACCACGCATAGAACTGGCGACAAGATCTGGCAGGTTGGATTCACCGTCTCAGACGGTTCCTTTCAGCAGGTATCCTTCGTCAACAACATTGCCACCACCTCCGGTGGAACCCACGTCAACTATATCGCCGATCAGATCTGCGACGCCCTGAACAAGGAGCTGAACAAGAAGAAGAAGGGTCACGGCCTCAAGTCATCGCACTTTAAAAACCACATCTTCATCTTCGTTAACTGCCTCATTGAGAACCCAGCCTTTAGTTCACAAACCAAGGAGCAGCTGACCACCAAGGCGAGTCAGTTTGGAAGCAAGTGTGTGCTCAGCGACTCGTTCCTCAAGAAGATCAGGAACTCGGAAGCCATTGAGAACATCATGCACTTTGCTGACAAAAAGGCGGATAAGATGCTGGCCAAGACAGACGGTAACAAGCGCTCTCGTATTAGCAACGAGAAGCTCGTTGATGCCAATTTGGCTGGAACGAAGCGTGGCCATGAGTGTACCCTGATTCTTACCGAAGGTGACTCTGCCAGAGGCCTGGCTGTTGCTGGCCGTGCCATTCTGGATCCTGACCGCATCGGTGTTTTCCCTCTTCGTGGAAAGATGCTCAACGTCCGCGATGCATCCATCGACCAGATCATGAAGAACAAGGAGATTGAGAACATCAAGAAGTTCTTGGGCTTGAAGCACAAGACTAACTACACAGATACCAAGAGTCTTCGGTATGGTCATCTCATGATCATGGCCGATCAGGATTTGGATGGCAGTCACATCAAGGGGCTGCTCATCAACTTCCTCCAGGTTCAATTCCCCTCCCTGTTGAAGATCCCCAACTTCTTCCAGGAGTTTATCACGCCCGTCGTCAAAGTCTGGCAAGGCACCAACCCCAAAAAGCCCCAGCGACTCAAGTCATTCTTCAACTTGCCTCAATATGAGGACTGGAAAAAGGCACACGATTCAGAACTGCGCAGGTGGAAGTACAAGTACTTGAAAGGGTTGGGCTCCAGTTCCAACGAGGATGCCCAAGTCTACTTTACAAACCTGGATTTGCATCTCAAGGAGTTTGACGTCATGCAACCGGACGAAGCAGAGATGTTCGAGCTAGCCTTTTCGAAGAAGAAGGCCGATGCTCGAAAGGAATGGCTAGGAAATTTTGTTCCTGGAACGTTCCTTGACCACTCAGCAAACAAGATCAGCTATACCGACTTTATCAATCGGGAACTGATCCTCTTCAGTATGGCCGATAACATGCGTTCTATTCCATCTATGGTCGATGGCTTGAAGCCTGGTCAGCGCAAGGTTCTCTTTGGCGCTTTCAAGAGAAATCTCACCAGCGATCAGAAGGTTGTCGAATTGGCTGGTTACATCTCTGAACAGGCAGCCTACCATCACGGTGAACAGTCCTTGCAACAGACGATCATTGGCTTGGCACAGAACTTTGTTGGCTCAAACAATATCAACTGCCTTGAGCCGAGTGGAAACTTCGGTTCTCGACTGTCTGGCGGCTCAGATGCCGCCAGCGCTCGTTATATTCACACGCGCCTATCACCGTTTGCGCGTCGTGTGTTCTCTAAGCTTGACGAGCCGAACCTCGAGTTCCAGAATGATGATGGCAAGCTCATTGAGCCTAAAACCTATGCGCCAATCATTCCCATGGTTTTGGTCAATGGTGCTGACGGTATCGGCACCGGCTGGAGCACTTCCATTCCCAACTTCCATCCTATGGAGATTGTGAGGAATCTGAAGCGCCGCATGGGCAGGTTGGATCCCAACGACCCAGAGGAGAAACCGTTTGAGCCCATGATCCCTTGGTGGCGCGGTTGGAAGGGTAACCCCGAACGCGAGGCAGCCAACCGGTTCAGATTCAATGGTGTTGTGACGCAAGATCCGCAGAATCCTAATGAGATCGTCGTCAGCGAATTGCCTATTCGTATGTGGACAGATGACTTCAAGGCTAGACTGGAGGAGATCATCCGTGGCGAGAAGACGCCATCCTTCATCAAGGACTACAAGGAGTTCAACGATCACAAGACCGTCCACTTCATCATTGAAATGGAGGAGAAGCACATGAAGGCTGCTCTGGATGAAGGCCTGCTGGAGAAATTCAAGCTAACCAAATCGATCGGTATCACTAACATCGTCGCCTTTAACACCCAAGGCCGGATCCACAAGTACGAGAACCCAGAAGAGATTCTGGAAGAGTACTACGGGTATCGCTTTGGCATGTACACGCAGCGCAAGGTATGTTGTAGCATGGTTCCGAAACCTAATTTTAGCGCGTCACTGACTTTCGCAGAACCACTGGCTCAAAGTCTACCACGCAGACTACAGAAAGTTGAAGAACCAGTATCGCTTCATCTCGGAGATTATTGAGAACAAGCTCATTGTTTCCAAGAAGAAGAAGCCTGTACTTGTTCAAGAGCTGCGTGACCGAAACTACGAAGCGTTCCCTCCCGCCAGTGACAAGAAGCCCAAGCCTGAGGACGATGAGGCAGATGGCAATGAAGATCCAGAGGAAGACGACCTTACCCTCGGGGCACATGATTACGATTACTTGCTTTCCGTGCGTTTCCCACATCTACTCAGCTCCCGTGCGTTTGTATTGGCTAACAAAATGAACAGATGCCTATCTGGTCTCTGACACTCGAGCGTCTCGAGAAACTCAAAAACCAGATCGCGAACAAGAAGGCCGAGCATGACGAACTCAATGCGCTTAGCGAGAAGGACCTCTGGTGCAAAGATCTTGACGAGTTGGTTGAGGAATGGGAGACACAACTCAAACTAGACGATGAAATTCAGACGGGTATTCGAAGAATGGGCCGGCGTGCGTCTAACAAGCTTGGTGTTGGCAAAAGTCGTCGGGCGATAAAGGCGGACGATGACTACCAAGAGAAAAAGCCCAAGGTCGCGAGAGCCCCCAAGGCTGCCGAGGTCAAGTCGCAGCAGCGCTTCTTGGAGAAATTCACCAAAACTAAGCCGAAACCCACGACAAGCGCGACGAGTGTCGATGGCCCGATAGACTTATCGGACGACGATGACTTTGCCCTGCTTGGCAAGAAAACGGTGGTGAAGCAAGAGTCTGAGCCGCCGGCCTCGATTTCCGAGGTCGCAGTCAACCGCACGAAACGCACTGCTGCCGCGAAGCCCAAGGCGTACATCGTTGACGAGTCTTCGGATGGAGAAGATTTCATGGCACTCGGTAGGGCTCCCGCCTCAAAGAAGGCATCGCACTCTATAAAGGCGGAGTCCGCTGAGGCGGAGTCTGCTGAGGCTTCTGCTTCGGAACTTATCGAGAAACCTGTAAAGCGGGCGGCTGCTGCGAAACCAAAGAGTCGGTACGTCAATGACATAGAGTCAGACAGCGACGATGATAACATGCTCGGCGATGTCGGTGCTATGGTCAAAGGCATCGGGGCGTCAGCTTCCGACAATGGCGGTGGCAGACTTAGCTTGTTTGCCATGTCCCGTCCTGATGCAGGCGAAACAGCTCTTCCCAAGCTCAAGACAAAGCCGTCAAAGGCCAATATCGATTTTGACAGCCAGGATGATACGAACTACGAGGCCCTTGCCATGTCCTCACCGCGGAAATCTACCAAGGCGGATGACTTGGACGATTTCCTTTCGGACGACGAACTCCCTTCATTGAGTAAAGCGACTGCTACCACGTTAGCATCATCCTCAGCTGCAGCGTCCAAGGCCAAGACGGCTCTGAGTACCGCCGCGGCGCCAGCAAAGAAGCCCCGCAGCCGCCCTGCTGGTACCAAGAACACAACAGCCAAACCTAAAGCGGTAGCAAAGGCTGCTGTGACTAAGAAGGCTCCGGCAAAGGCCGAGTCCTCGAAGCCGAAGGCTGTTCATCTCTCACCTGCGGCTAAGGCATATGCAGCGAAGCAAGCCAAGACGCAGGCTAGAAGAATCATTAGTGATGATGATGATGACGATGAGGATGATGATCTGATCGAGGACCCGCCTAGTCCGGTGGCCAGACCCAAAGCCCGGCCTGGTCGTGCTGCTGCGGCTAAGCGGAAGCCTATTATCGATCTTGATGACGAAGACGAGTCGGTGGTTGATGCTCAGCTTGCTGGTGAGGAGAGCGAGGATGAGTTTGGGATGGACAGCGACTAAAACCGGGATCTGGCAGATGGCAGCTTCTTTGATGACGTGACATGATATGGGGCTATTTCGGATCTGAGGGAGTCTCGATTCAGGTTTACGGCGTTTTAGGGGAGGAAATTGTACGAGTATAACAGCTTGAGCTTTTTATACTATTCCTGCTAGGGAGGGTTTTAGCCTATTCTTTTTTGTCGTTAATTTCATTTAGGTGCACATTGACTGGTTGCTTCGGATAACTCGTTGTCTTAGGTGCAGGTAATGTTCGAGTGTAAGTGGGTATCTAATTCGGGTTAGTCAGCAAGCTCTCATCTGAACATCACTCCAAAGGTTCATTCAATGTTCCCTTGCTCCTTTCTACCAAGCCAAGGTAGCAGCCTCATTTCGACCCTTCCCATATTTGGTATATCAAGACAATACTTACCTACTTCTGCGCTTGGAACCTTGGCTATTAGCCACAAACAGCAACTTCATTTCGCAAATTGCACGAGATGGAACGCCCGAACAAAAGGGGTCTCGCAGGGAGCG
The DNA here is from genome assembly GCA_033439745.1 of Lasiosphaeria hispida. Lineage (NCBI taxonomy): Eukaryota > Fungi > Ascomycota > Sordariomycetes > Sordariales > Lasiosphaeriaceae > Lasiosphaeria > Lasiosphaeria hispida. Next base: position 4,570,149 of record JAUIQD010000004.1, read on the forward strand.
ATCACAGCAGCGACGAGCCACATCGAGCATCAACTCCCCATACCCTTTGGCAACCCATCAGCCCCCCGGCAAAGAAACGTCGGCTCCCGGAACAGCCAGAGCAGCCTCGCCCACCTTCAAACGCGCCTAGCCAAACCTTTACATCGCCGTTTCAACTCACGACCATACGGGATTTGCCAGATGAGTTCAACAAGGACACGGTTACGCTGAATGACTTGCTTGGCGATCCGCTCATATCGGAATGTTGGAATTTTAATTACCTCCACGATATCGACTTTTTTATGGAGGCGTTTGATGAGGATGTGCGTCACCTTGTCAACGTCCATGTCGTGCACGGCTTCTGGAAGAGGGATAGCGAGAATAAAAAAAGTCTAGAAGTAGGCGTACCCAGCCGTCCTCCGACCACCAGAGCTTGCAACCCCTTTATTTTCCATCTTCTCTAACAAGCCCACAGGAGCAAGCCTCCCGCCACAAAAACGTCACGCTCCACGCCGCCTACCTCCCCAACATGTTCGGTACCCACCACACCAAGATGCTCATCTTCCTCCGCCGCGACGACACAGCCCAGGTCATCATCCACACGGCCAACATGATCGCCCGCGACTGGACCAACCTGAGCCAAGCCGTCTGGTTCTCGCCGCTCCTCCCGCTCCAGCAACCGTCAACCCAACCCCCGCCCCCAACGCCCCCAGCCACCCAGCAGCACCCCGGAAGCGGCGCCCGGTTCAAGATCGACCTGCTCAACTACCTGCGGGCGTACGAGCACCGCTGCCGACGCATCGTCGACGAGCTGACCCGGTACGACTTCTCGGCTGTGCGCGGCGCCCTCGTCGCCAGCGTGCCGGGGAAGCACAGCGTTGACGCCGCGACCACGCGCTGGGGCTGGGCGGGAATGAGGCAGGCTCTGGAGGGGGTGCCGCTGAGAAAGGGGGAGGCCGAGGTTGTGGTGCAGGTTTCGTCGATTGCGACGCTGGGGGGGACGGATGCGTGGTTCAAGAGGACGTTTTGTCGCGCGATGGGCGGCCGTGGCGGGGCGGAGTTCAAGGTGGTTTTTCCTACGGCTGACGAGATCAGGCGCTCTTTGGGCGGGTACGAGTCCGGGGCGTCAATACATACCAAGACGCAGTCGGCGCAGCAGGCCAAGCAGTTGGAGTATCTACGGCCCGTGTTCTGCCACTGGGCGAACGATGCGCCTGGGGGGAAGGGTGAGTTTCCTGTCTGGCTTGGGGATTGTGGTGCTGACTGATGGGGTAGATCTGGGTGAGGATTTGGTGGTCAAAGAGGCTGGGAGGAAACGCGCCGCGCCGCATATCAAGACATATGTCCGGTACGGGAACAAGTCGGATAGGTCGATCGACTGGGCAATGGTCACGTCGGCGAATCTGTCCAAGCAGGCTTGGGGCGAGGCCACCAACGCGTACGGAGAAATGCAGATCGCGTCCTACGAGGTAGGGGTTCTTGTCTGGCCGGCGCTGTTTGCGCAGGACGCGGCGATGGCTGCCACGTTTCTTCAGGATACTGTTCCGGGGGATGGCGTTGAGGACGGTCCGGTTGTCGCGCTCCGGCTGCCGTATAACCTCCCGTTGCAGCCGTATGGAAAGCAGGAAGTGCCGTGGGTGGCTACGGCGAAGCACACAGAGCCCGACCGAATAGGGAGGCTCTGGGTAGGGCATGGCTGACCGGCCGACTAGATGGTTAGATGAACTTGATACCCCTTGTATTCATAGAGAATTGTTAGAATAGCCTTCAGAAGCTTTGAATTTTATCGCTTCCTCTTCGCGTCTAACTCTAACAGCTATGCTCGGTTGGCGCACGCCTACCGATAGATTATCATATTTCCTTCCTCAGTCAACCGCTTATGATGCGACGTATCCCTATCCCCCCCGGGTTTTATCGTCTAAGCTCCAACAGCCTCGGGCTCCTTGTTCTCGTCGTAGCCGTACTTCGCCTTTAGCTCCTCGATCTTGGCGACATACTCGGTCTGGGCCTCCTCGGCGGATGGGGCGTCGTTCTCGACGAGACTCTTCCAGGCGTTGTACTTTGCCTTGCTCTGGTTGATGACAACGTGTTAGAATATGCCTGTGTAGCTCGTAATTTGCTGGTAAGGGGGGGGGGGTCTACCTTGAAGTCGAAGGTACCGGGCGCCTTGGCCGTTGCGAAGTCCTCACCTGTGGCGACCTTGTAGAGAGCTGGGGTGTGTGTGTTAGTTAGTGGAGAAGGGGAAAAGGCTGGATAAGAATTACCGTAGATGGCGAGGAGATCGTCGTTGCCAGGCTTGGTGGTGAGCTTCTTGGAGTCGACGACGGCCTTCTTGTAGGCTTCGCTCTGAGGGGCAGACATGATTTCGGGTTTGGAGGGGTGTGGGGTGAGGCGTTGAGGCGAGTGTTTGAATTGGCGATAAAATGGCCTTTGTATTCTCCGCGATAGCTTCGAAAACAAGTGTTGGGGCGGGAAAGGTCTGTTTGTTGAGGAGGTGCTGGACACAAGCAAGCGGGTTTGGCGGGGTACGTCGGGTCAGGAGGAGGGGTAGGTGTGTTGCTTGCTGAGCCCCTTGTGACTGTCAGCGTCATTTGCTCCACCCCGTTAATATGCCCTGGCCAAGACAGGGGCAGGCAATTCCAGGCACGTGCCGGGGTCAGCGGGCCACGGCCTCTTCAGTCGATTCGGACTTGGGGCGTGACGGGACTTTGGCAACCGCCCGGCCCGGGTGGAGTCCGGCCTACGGCGTGCGGCATGCGGCGTCGAAGTTCAAGTCCCGAGTCTGTTCCCAAGGTAGTACCGTCGGAGAGCGCCCACTGCCTAGCTGTATTTTAGGTGTCAGATCCCTGAAGCCTTACGGTAGGGCAATCGAGCTTGTGTCTTGGGCCTTTTAGTTTCAATTCGTCAAAGCCTGTACTGCAAGTTGAGAACTCCCTCCTTCATTCGGCCTTGGGGCTGTGATAGGTAACTCAAAGGGTCTCATTGTTATGATGGCATCTCACTCGCATAACCCCGGCGTTCTCAGCCACCACTCATCTATTGACTGTCAGCGACTATGGATCGACCTGCCCCGCAACCAACAAGATCCTCAAGGCCATCAACAAAGCCTTCCACTCGGCCGCGCAAATAGACCAGCGATTCGACGGACACGTAAACCCCGCGTACCGACATCTCGGGCCAGACATTGAGAGCGACAGGATGGACAGTTGCAGAAGGAACAGCCAGCTGAACGAGCGCAAAGGGAAAATGTCATTTATTTATCAGTTCATATCATAGGTGGCAGCAATGGCGTGCAACAGGAGCTGCCACGAGCGAGCTGAGGACATGCAATATCCTCTCAGGGACCAATGAAAGGACCAATGACATGAGCGGTCGGTGGAAAGCCTGGTCGAGGCTTTGGGGTTCGGTCCCGAGTCATGCTTGATCCTGGTACGGATGAGAGACGCGCGGGTTCCTCCCAGGGCCTAGCGCATTGAGCTAAGGGGTTTTCAGCATTGCTAGATGGATTATTGACGGATTTTGGGGCATGATGAGGTGAGCATTGGGATGGTGGTCCGTGGAGTCGGCAGGTCGGCGCTTGTCTTGTTCCTGGCGCAGGCGAAGACTCGTTTGCCAGATTCAATTTATTTTGGTCAACTTCATCCGTTCCACCGGTAGCTCCCTCCCGGTGCCGTACTTTTTCGCTTGCTCGGTCGCTAAAAGGTAAGCAGCGGCCGGCACGGCTTGGCAGCTTTGACTTCGCTTCGCGGCTGCCCTGAAGGCGAACAAAGCGACTCTGCGACTCTGCGACCCTATGATGATGATGATGACTGCTACTCATAGGACTCTGCGATGGCGCGACCAGGGGCCACTTGTTCGTCCGCCCGGCGTCCGTCTGGTGCTGCTCGCTCAACGGCGGTAAATTCACTGGTTGGCTCGCAATCTGCTCGCAAGCCGCCTTTTGTCATTTTGCAGAGTCGTACTCCGTATGTCAGACGTTTGCCAATCTTACAAATCGGACAAGTGCCATTGAATCCAGCAGAGGCGGGAGCAGGCTGCCTTTTGAGCGGGCCAGCAAAATGCCATCAACAAGGGGGTGTGCTTGGGGCGTGCTTGGGGGAGGCCGAGACGGATGCCGGTCATCCATCATGCCCGTATTCCGTTGTCTTTTGGCCTCCACTACCGATCTTTCGTATTATCCAGGATTATTCGATTCGCTGTTAGCGCTGCCACCAACGACCACAGCGGGCTGGATGTAATGGAGCTGAGGTTCCAGGTCGCACTGGCTTGACGGGCATTGCCAGGACGCGCGTGTACCACGCCCTGCGCATGGTCCATGGTCCATGGCCCCAGTGGTGTATCAATGTATCAGCCAGTGCCCAGGTCCCTGCATTATCCCCGGTGCCGTTTGGTTTGCAGTCCCGGGCCTCTTATAAGACATGGGTGGGCTCGCTCGCTTGTTCATTTCATTACCCCCAACAGACTTTCATATTTTTGCTTCTATCGAGCGCTATCCCCCGTCCAACCACGATAGCTCCGTCGATCTCTAGTCCTTGCAGCGGCCCAAGCACCTTCCAAACACCTTGTTTTCCCACCACAAGAATACCCAAACCCAGACCCAAACTCTCTTCCTCGCATTGCATTCTCTTCCGCTCTCGTCCCTCATCACACCCATCCTTCTCTCGCAGTTGAACAATTGAACCACCAGCAAAATGGCCAAGACTGTTGTGATCCTCGGCGGCTCCTATGCGGGCCTGCATGTCGCCCATGCCCTGCTCAAGAAGAACGACAAGGACCTCAAGGTCATTCTCGTTGCCCAGGTACGTGCCAGCCCACGTGAAAGTCACGTGCATCCCGACTAACATGTTGCTGCAGAACAGTCACTTTTACTGGAACATGGCCTCGATCCGCGCCATTCTGCCTGAAGTTCTGAAGCCCGAGGACCTGTTCAAGCCCCTCGAAACTATTCTCAAGAAGTACCCCGAGACTGCCTACGAGCTCGTTGTTGGTACCGCCACCGCCTCCGACTTCGATGCCAAGTCGGTCCGCGTCACGACTGCCTCGGGCGAGCGCAGCATCGCCTACGACCAGCTCGTCCTTGCCACGGGCGCCCGCACTCCTACCTCTGATGTCCCATGGAAGGCCCCCGGCACCTACGAGGAGGTGACGGCCCTCTTGGCCTCGACCGCCGACAAGATCAAGGCGGCCAGCCACATCGTCATCGCCGGCGGCGGCAGCACGGGCGTCGAGCTCGCCGGTGAGCTGGGCTACGAGTACGGCAAGACCAAGGAGATCATTCTCATCAATGCCACCGACAAGCTGCTGGGCGGCGACTCGGTTGCCAACGCGGCCGCCAACGAACTCAAGAAGCTCAAGGTGACGGTCAAGTACGGCGCGCGCGCCGACGCGGCTACCCCCTCGGCCGCCGACCCGTCCAAGATCGACGTCGTGCTGTCCAACGGCGAGACCATCACGACCGACCTGTACCTGCCCACCACCGGCCTCGTGCCCAACTCCGAGTACGTCGACGCCAAGTACCTCAACCCCAACAAGACGATCAAGGTCACCGGCACCCTGCTCGTCGAGGGCACCACGGACGTCTGGGCCGCTGGTGATATCGTGTCCAAGCCCCGCGCCGGCTTCATGATTGCCCAGAAGCAGGCTGCCTCCGTAGCGAAAAACATTGAGCTCACAAATGCTGGCAAGCCCGCCCTCGTGGCCAAGGGCATGCCCGTCGATGTGCTCTTTGCCGCCGTTGGCCGCGGCAGGGGTATTGGCCGTGCCGGTCCGGTCAAGTTCCCGAGTGTGATGGTCTGGCTGGCGAAGGGCAAGCAGCTGGGGTTGAACATGATGGGGGGCTATGTTGATGGCAGTGTTGCTTAGGGGGTGCGTCGATAATTGGGTGGCGGGTTCGCCACTCGTTACCACCCCCTCAACCGTGATGGAAAGAAACAACGTTAGTGTGATGGATGAGATTGCATGCCGGGCGAAGGAGCAGAGTAATAAATACCCCTTGTCTTTTTTGTTTGACTTGTTAGTTGTTTGTTTGTTAGGAGGCGGAATGTTCACTTCGACGGAGGCTTAGAAGGTCGAATGAGAACCAATAGATGTACTATGTACCACTTAATAAACATTCCGTTCCTTCACACATTGGCTGGGTAGAGAAGTGAGTTGATTACGTTAATCTGAGGGATACTTCCTACTAATAATGACATTGGGTGTACCGGGATTAGGCATGGCAGCCTACCCATAAGTCCTGTGGCATTGGCAAGACAATAAGCATCAACCTCAAGAGATAGCAATCATTTTATGTGGCATCACCCATCACCCAACACATCCGCAAGACTAATACCAAGCAGCCGGGATCTAGAAATCACTGACAGCTCACCTTTGTTCCAAGGCGGAAAGAGAATAGTGCGCAATCCAAAACAGTCTTCCACATTCATTTTATCTCCGCCACCTCTGCTCTGCTGAGTCTAAATCCCAATTACAACATCCGGGGCTTCAAAAAGTGTACGGTAGTCAACTGTCATAACAGCGACTTCATACCCCAGCCTGAGAAACAACAAGCCCATCCAATTGATTGCGTTCTCACCCTTCCAACCCTCAACCATCTCTTCTTCCCGAGACCCAACATTTTCCTCTGCCGAGCACACCATCAGCAAAGTCCCAGCCCAAATCCCGTCCAGCTCCAAAACCGTGGAACCACCTCCTCTTTCTGCCCACATCCACCTTTTCCAAAAATGAGTGGCCATGAGTGGGTATCTCAAAAAAAAAACTATTAACATTCCCAAAGGATAGAAAGACATTCTCATTCCGCATCGCCGCAACAACACCGAGCAAAGCCCAATGCCGCGCGAGAAAAAAAAAAGCGGTTATGAAAACAACCCTCTTTTTGCCTCGTCCAAATCCTACGAACGAAGCATCCTCCTCTCCAGATTTCATTAAAAATCATCCTCTCTCGGCGAGAGACCACCATTCAAACACTAAATACTACTCCAAAGGTATCAATCATATCATAAAGACCGTGGCGAAAAACATAACCAAACCCCACCAATGACCATCCAACCCAAAGATGATCATGTATCAAAAGAGCACAGCGACATGCCACTTACCATAAATGCCATGCCGAGTCATGCTATCCAAGAACCCCCAAGAGCAAAACCGCGTAAAAAAAAAAAGATTAAAAATTAAACAATATCCCCAATTCAGAGGAAGAAAACCGCAGCAAAGATCGTCGCGAGCAAAGCGCCCAGCGTCGAGTCAGAGCCGCGTGCGGAACGGGGCATCAACCTGCCCGCAGCCGCAGCCGAAGCCGAGGAACTGGGGACACCACCCGTGCCCGAGCCACTGCCGCTCGGCGACGAGCCACCGGTTCCGGTGCCCGTGGCCGAGGTGGACAGGGTTCCGGTACCGGCGCGAGTGCCAGTGCCAGTATTGGTGCGGGAAGTGGTGGTTCCCGATCCTGCTCCGGTACCCGTGCCCGTGCCCGTGGTGGCAGCGCCGGTTCCAGCTGCGCCTCCGGTGGACGTTGTGCCGGAGCCTGAGCCTGAGCCTGAGCCTGAGCCAGCCCCGGTGGAGGTCCCCGAGCCGGCGCCCGCTCCTGTGGATGTGCCTGATCCGGCGCCCGCTCCCGTGGAGGTGCCTGATCCGGTTCCTGCGCCAGTGCCAGTAGAAGCGGTGCCGGCGGCAGTGTCAGTGCCAGAACCAGCCGTGGTGCCAGAGCCGGCTGTTGTGCCAGAACCAGCCGCAGCCGTGGTGCCAGTGCCAGCCGTAGCCGTGGTGCCGGGGGTGGCGGTAGCGGTAGCGGTGGCGATAACACTCGCCGAGGTGTCCGTGTTGCCAGCCGCCTGGGTGGTGGTAGCGACAGTAGCAGTAGCTGTCTGCTGTGTTTGAGCATCCGTGGTACCACCATCAACTTGCGACTGGGCGGGGGCGGCGTCGCAGTAGTTGATGAACTGGGCGAACTTCGGCTCAACATACGACTTGGTCACAAGCTTGACATCGGCCGCGTTGGCGGCGATACAAGCCTGGCAAGCATTGTAGTAGTTGCGGAACGGCGAGGTCGCCTCGCAAAGGGCTGGCGTCTTACCAATCGACTGGGCCTCAATGTACGCGTTGTTACAAGTGTCGTAGCACACGGCCGGGCAAATACTATCATCGCGCTTGAAGAGATGGTGTCCAGCGTGTGAGGAAGAACGGGGGGAGCGCTTCCAGTTCTTCGTGACGGTAGATGTAGACGTCGTTGACTTTGTCGACGAGGTTGATGAGCTTGTAGTGGTTGACTCGGGGGGATAGTGGGTGATGGTAGTCTGCGACGCCCAATTGCCTCGTGTGGTCGTCGTCAACTCGCCCTCTGGGTCGATGCGGATAATGACCTCCTCATACTCAAAGATGTCGTAGCTGAGGCCGAAGGCGATAGGAGCAAGGTTGAAATACCCGGGCGTTGGTGGGTAGTAGCTCGTCGTGTTTTCAGGCCAGTCGACAACGGGGAAGTTGGGCGACGGAATACAGTACTTGGGGTTACATTGGAACTCGTCGGCGGGTGAATCTTCCCAAACATTGCAGTTACCAGGCTTGGGCTCATTGCACACGTATCCAGGGTCACAGCCCCAGGTCTTCCTCGAGTTCGTAGGAAGAGGAAGCAAGGTGACCGTATTGGTTGGGGCCGGGCAAACCGTGACAGTGCTGATGAGCGTGGTAGAGATGGTTCTGGTTTGGCGCGGTGCTGTGACGGTGATGGGTGGCTGCGTAATGGTTTGAGGAGGAGTCGTGACGGTGGACAAGGACGTGACGGTGGACGCGGGGATTGTGCTAGTAACAACGGTGCCGGCTTGTGTGAAGGTCGTGGTGCTCGCAGGCACGACAGACGTGAAAGTGCTGACAACCGTGACGGCAGGGAGCGTCGTCACTACGCCGGGCAAGGTCGTGACAGAGCCAGGCAGTGTGGTGACGACACCAGCCTGCGTGCTCGTGACGGTGTTAGTCAGCGTGTTCGTGAGCGTGATTGGATCCAGCGTGATAGTCGTTAGTTCTCCCGAGATCGAAGTCGTGATGGGGTCAGGAATAAACGTAGTCACGCTGGTGGTGGTCTCCGTGGCCGTGTTGGTGAGCGTGTTGGTCAACGTGATAGGATCCAGCGTAATTGTGGTCAGCTCTCCCAAGATGGACGTGGTTACAGGCTCAGGCGTGAAGGTGGATACGGTGGTGCTGGTCTCCGTCTCGGTTGCCGTGTTGGTGAGCGTGTTGGTCAACGTGATAGGATCCAGCGTAATTGTGGTCAGCTCTCCCAAGATGGACGTGGTTACAGGCTCAGGCGTGAAGGTGGATACGGTGGTGCTGGTCTCCGTCTCGGTTGCCGTGTTGGTGAGAGTGTTGGTGAGAGTGTTGGTGAGGGTGACTGGTTCCAAGGTCACTGTCGTCAATTCTCCGGAAAGCGTGGTCGTGATTGGCTCGGGAGTGAAAGTTGTGACACTTGTGGTCAGCTCCGTCTCGGTGAGCGTGTTTGTCTCCGTGAAAGATGTGACATAAGTTGTTGTGACGACGGATGTCTCAGTGCTATACAGAGTTGTGCTATCAGTGACCGAGACGATGTGCTCCGTCGTCGTCGTATAAGTCGAAGTCTCTGTCTCCGTCTGCCAGTTTGTCGTGGTCTCGGTTGCGGTATCAGTCGTGGTCTCGGTTGCGGTATCAGTCGTGGTCTCGGTCGCGGTATCAGTCTGGGTGAAAGACGTAATCCACCAGGTTGTCACGACCGAAGTCTCAGTGCTGTACAGTGTAGTGCTGTCCGTGACAGAGACGACGTGCTCGGTGGTGGTTGTGTAGATCGAGGTCTCGGTCTCTGTTTGCCAGTTTGTCGTGGTCTCAGTTGCGGTATCAGTCGTGGTCTCGGTCGCGGTATCAGTCTGGGTGAAAGACGTAATCCACCAGGTTGTCACGACCGAAGTCTCAGTGCTGTACAGCGTGGTGCTGTCCGTGACAGAGACGATGTGCTCGGTGGTGGTTGTGTAGATCGAGGTCTCGGTCTCTGTTTGCCAGTGAGTTGTTGTTGCCGTGTCAGTCGTCGTCTCTGTATCAGTATCGGTAGTGATGTGCCAAGCAGTGGTGGTGTCAGTAGCCGTTGAGATACCCCAAGCGGTGGTGGTGTCAGTAGCCGTTGAGATACCCCAAGCGGTGGTGGTCTCCGTAGCCGTAGCCGTAGTCTCATAGGTTGTCGCCCAGGTTGACGTCTCGGTGGTGGTCTCCCACTTGGTTGTGGTGTGCACGATGCAGTTAACCACGGTTCCGTGATCGTCTGTCCGCTTCCACCCAGCATCGCCAGCGCAAACAAGAACCGTCGTGGTGACAGGATACGATGTTGTATAGGTCGATGTCTCAAGGCTTGTGACAGTTGCCCATCCTGTCGTTGTCTCGGTGTTCGTGAGCGTGTCCGTGAGCGTATCTGTATCGGTGGTGATGTGCCAAGCGGTGGTAGTGTCAGTCGCCGTCGAGATACCCCAAGCTGTGGTGGTTTCCGTAGCAGTAGAAACCCCCCAATCAGTAGTGGTTTCCGTAGCAGTAGAAACACCCCAATCAGTGGTGGTTTCTGTAGCAGTAGAAACGCCCCAGTCAGTAGTTGTGTCAGTGATAGTCGAAAGACCCCAAGCAGTTGTAGTGTCGGTCACAGTAGGACCCCAAGCAGTGGTGGTGTCAGTGACAGTCGAGATACCCCATGCAGTTGTAGTGTCGGTCACAGTAGGACCCCAAGCAGTGGTGGTATCAGTGACAGTCGAGATACCCCATGCAGTTGTGGTAGCTGTGATAATCGAGGTACCCCATGCAGTGGTCGTGCCCCAGGCGGTTGATGTGACAGTGGTCTTATAATAAGTAACCGTTGATCTATGAATGTGTCAGATGAATGTGTCGCAAAGTATGTTCAAATTTACTTACGTTCCACGCGCAGTTGTGCTAATGATCTATAATCAAGAATGTTAGCTACCATCATCTCGCGGCCGGTGTGAAGATGGCTTAGAGTAGTCCTCACCGTTGTTGCTGGTAATGTGGTCGTCTTGGTAGAAACCGAGACTGAGGTGGAGGTGACCTATTCAAGTCAGTCAAAGGGTGGTCCGTTGCTTGTCAGTCAGATACATACTGTGATCCCGGGAAGACTGGTCGTCTTGGTTGTTCCAGGTAGCGTGACTGTAACTGCTGGCGCCGTGACCGTGACGGGTGGTAGCGTGATGGTCTTGGTGGTACTATCACTCATCAGTCCTGAGAGAATATTCCTCGGTTCGTGCGAACTCACGTTGCTTGTGGCCAGTAACTAGTTTGCGTTACTGTCCTCCAGCTTGTCGTCGTCGCGCAGCCTACAGCCTGGTTGTCCACTCTCTCTATTTCGGCTGTATCATTTTGCCTTGGATACAGCGGCTGTTCGACGGCGGCGGCGATTTGTGCCAGGCACAGAGCCCCGGCCGCCCCTATGAGCTTCTTCAGAAGCATCGTGCCTCGAAATATTCCTTATGCCAACTCAGACCGGCGTGGTGGTTTAGACGAGCGAGTGATCGAAGCCTCGGGTCGTCGAGCGAGTGACAGGGCAACAGCGAGCGAGCGAGCGGTGCGCCAGTGAGGTTGACATGAAGTTGCAGACGAAATGGGGGGAGAGATGGGCCGGTGGCGGGACCTACCGAGTATATACTGCGGCTAGGGCTAGCAGATGCCTCGGGGGGAGCGTGCCGGGTGACTGACCCTGGGCACTTTTGAAGATTGCAAGGAGGAATGAGCCAATGGGGCGTCTAGCTTGGCAAGCAGGCACACACTTGTTTGGTCTAAGTCAATAACCCCAATGATTGAAGTTGGTCACAGCACAGAGTTTTGCCAATTGGGATAATAGGAAACTCAACAAGCTCCCTCGAGCTTGTATTGAAGTGGATAAGAGAAACCTCGACCTTGTTTGGGTCCCAGATTGACAAAAGAGAGGCTCTTGAAGCGGGAGAACAAAGAGCTGAGAGAGCTCCAAGCTCCCAGAATCCCAAGAAGCGAGGCACTCGCCCGCATGGCATCATGGGGAGGCACCACACACGTACATGGCTCGTACAGGCAGGCCCCGGCCTATCACCGAGGAGACACTGGGGTGTGTGGTGGCCTCGACGGCTTTGCTACCCCTGCTGGTGGATCTAGCAGCGGGATTCCATGGAGCTCGGCCGTCCAAAAAACGGGAATCCAATGACATTGTGCGGCGACTTCCCAGCTTGGCCGCACATGCGGGCCTTGCCTTGCTGTTGTGCAAGCGGCAGCAACAGCGTGAACAGCTCCCACATCTGCCGCTGTTTTTTTGCCTCCTCTGGGACAACATGCTCCGCGATAACTGGCGTTGCTCTCTCATAGTGTTTTGCTCTCTTATTCTCTCAGTTCTCTCCTTTCTCTGCTTTCAGACCCTTTCTCCTAACCTCGGCGTCTATGCTAGAGATGGTAGGGACCGTGTTTACCTCTGTGGCGCATGGTGGTAATTTGATGATACCCAGGGCGGCCCAGGGTGACCTGTTCCTAGGGTTCTCCGGGCACTCGGACGCGTCCGTACACGTGTAGTGTAGTATCGAATATTGACGGCGACCGATGTGCCAAAGGTCCTTGCCTGAAATGAGTCCATGACAAAGACGGTGCCAATTTCCCAGAGCGTGGGAGGCTCCGGGGAAAGGGGGGGTCGAGATGGCAGCGTGTGACTGGACAGGCTTTGTGAAGACCCTGGAGGGGCTGAGCTCAAGAGACCAGGGGCCCCTCCTTTTGGGCCTCGATACCTGGTTTATTTTTGTTCGCGCCTCTGCCGATCCCGGGGGTGCTGGCGATTTGGGGGATGGAGGGGAGCTTGCAGACCTGCAGACTCGGCACGGCAGCTCTCGCTCCCAGAGCCAACGGCCTATAAATTACACCACACACTCTGAGTGGAGAACCCGGTTTGGGCAGGTTGGGCAGCCATAACTATCGCCTTGTGCATAGTGATATTTGATTCGGCACCTGGCAATAAACACATCGGTGACAACTTGGAAGAAGAAGCGGGGGGTTTTGACGCTGAATGACGCTGGATAAGATGTTATCACTACCCCGCGCGCGGCTGCGATTTTCATCTATAAATATTTCATACAGCGGATTTCGGCTGGCCGCTGCTAGCCATTGCTGCCACCGACGTGAGACATCTCAGACACTTCGTTGCGCTGCGGAGGTGGACTGCGGAGGGGGCTGCCGCTAGATGGTGCCTTGCATTGGGAGCGCCTCAAGACGCGATCAGTCATCGGGCGTATCAGCCATCAGCACTGCGGCGCTGAGGAGATCGCACAACCCCACACTGATGAAGCGCTGATGAAGCCTCACCCAGCGAAGCAGAACCAGAAGTCGCAAGCCACTTGATCAGGCCCTCATCCATCGGTTGTGTTCATCGCGCTCTCGGACCGCTCACCACAAGCGTTGAACAGACAACGGGCAATAGGAGCCCTAGAAGGGTCGTCAGCTCATCGTCGCATGCAGATATTCGGACCTTGGCGCGGCTAGGGGGGTCTTCCCAATCGGGGGGCCTGGCCTCGTGTAGCTGAGGCCGTTGAGTCGAGTCGTTGTTCGTTGAAAGAAGCGAAAGAAGCAAGCAGCATGCGAAGGGACGGCAGGGATTGGAGGGGTTGGGGGAACTGGCCTGTCGTGCTCCGTGCGCCATGCGCAGGTCCAACGGGAAGAGGAACGCCATCCCTGCAGGCACGGAAGAGCAGGGACTGGGCAGGCTCGCTGCAGGGAGCTGCCCTGGTGAGGCATGAACGTTGGCGGCGGGCGATTGGGCCCATCACACCCTGCCTTGCCTGTCGAGGTCTAGCCTCGTCACCATCTGGCGCCGAATTCTGCTCTCGCTTTGTTTCTCTGTTGTCAAAAATTCCCGTCCACTGTCGCTTCCGGTTGACTGACACTTGCACGCACTGACAGCCGCCTAGAGACTGCTCCTCTCCTTGCAATCACACTCGACATGAGAACCGAAACAACGGCACAGACTAGTAAGGGCACCGAGAAATAAACATAGTCAATGGTACCGTCAGCTGTGGTCATCACGATTACGGCGACAGGATAACAGCAGCGCAGCTAGCAGAGAACGGGAAGCTCCTAACGATGCGCTTCGCGTACGTAGGTCTTATGGGAGCGCTAAAGCCACTCTAAACGGCGAGCCTTAATCAAACGCTGAGCGGCATGGAAGGCGTGATGGATGTGGCGTCAGCTTATTATTTGACACAATTGCAAGCGACTGCATGGCGCTACCGAGTTTTTCACTCCATGCCGCCCGCGCCCAGGAGCCCGTAACGTAACGCTCAACTGCATCCTCGGTCGCCGTATTCTCAGAGGGCAGGCCGATTGCTTTCCTTCTCCGAGATCAGGTCGACGAGCGAGGGAATCCCTCGGAATCGTGGCAGCCGGATCGTCCATTGACCGGGTCTGGCGTGCTGCGCGGCCGGGGAAGCTGTTGTGCTTGTACCACCCCCAGAGTACGACAGCGGGGAACGCCAAGCGAGAGCAAAAAAGCCCTGCTTGGCGGGAGCAAGGCAGGCCCTGTTGATGGTTGACTGGCCTGTCAGCACTTACACCACAGCTGGTCACGCAGAGCAATAACATAACACGAACTTGTGGCGGCAAAGGCATTCATCAGAGGCATTACCATGACACATTGAGCAAAGCCACGCAGCCACAGGATGCGCGACGGATGACGGCATCAATATCATCAGCCTCGGGCGCCGACAAGACAACGGTGGAAATTATGGCGAGCACGAGGGGCAGCAGAGCGCAGAGCGCAGAATATCGCGCACAAGCAAGCTTTCTCGGACCAGTTCCTCAGCCTTGTGGGTAGTGAGCTGGGTGGTAGCTGGATGGTAAGGTAGGGTGACAACCCTTCGTTGACCACCGCTTCGGCCCCGACGGAACCTCACCAATGAGGATCCGGCCTAGTCCGGCCAAGCATGGGCTGGGACGACTCTGACGGCGGTCTGGGCCAACCAGGGTCGGCTTCGCCACACCTCTTCTCTGTTGTCATGGTCGGGCGTCCAGTCCAGCATCCATCCAGCCTGCAAACACGACCTTCCCAAAGCAAGAGGAGCTGGAGCTGAGGACGACCGAGGACCCTCGCATTCGACCACCACACACCCCTCCGGGGTCCTCGCCGAGTCCCTCCCCGTTGTTGCTGCCTTGGGCCGGCTCCCGTTGGACCGCTGTTGGACAACTGCAACCCTCCCCCATCCTGTTCAACGCTGCTCAACTGTGCCACGACCCCGTATTCCAGCTTGTGCTGTGTAGGGTTCGCAACACCACATAATCAGTACCCATTGCTTGGTTGCCGAGGGTCAATTCGACACCGGCGTTGGAGAGCCAGAGCCCGATCTTTTGGTCGTCCCTTCTTTGTCGCGCTCCTGCTCGTGGCCGCTTCGTTCTCGCCACGCCCAATCCTGCCTACACAGCTCGCCATTGGCTTGTCCACCTGCGGGGTCTGACTGATCTGGGAGACTTTAGTTCCATCCGGTAAGATCGTGCCCTGCGCTTTTGATTCGAGATACTGCTTGCAATGTTTCCCCGAGACACCTTCTCAATGGACTCGTGCCAGGCCGAGTCTCCTTTGTTATACCACTCCCAACCAGTCACAACGCTCAGACGGGGCAATTAAGTGCCTGTTCCATCATCTAACACAGCTTGGCAGACAGCCCTTCCGGGATACCGGAGCCCTTGCGACTGACTACCGCTCCAAGACTGATGGCTCTTGAGTTGAGTCTTGATTGAGCGCCGTTCGTTTACAGAGTGCTGTATCAGCGGTCTTGTATAATCCTTCATCCGGCTTGCGTCTGCCGCTCACTCGCTCCGATATTAATCCCCGTTTCGTGCCGCCATGCTTGGGCCGGGTGTCGGCCTATTGGCCGCCGTGACGGCCTTTGCCTCCGTCGCACACGGCCAGGCCGCATGGCCAGCTGATCAGGTCAATACCACCATATGCCAATGGGCTCAATTCCGAGGTGAGTTTCTTGGCCTGTGTCTCAAGTAAGTCCATCTAACACCTATCGCAGCCCATGTTATCCGCGACACCGTCTATATGGATGGCGGGAGTATGTGGTGGCTTCCGGGCCTCAGCGACGGAACCTACGGGCAGACTGTGAATGACCGTATGTATCATCGTCCGCAGGAAATCGTGGATGGGGGTACTAACGCTCCCCCGTAGACAACCCCTTAGGTATTGTATATACACTCAATTTCAGCAAGCCTTTCACAACCACCGACAACATCACGGCAGTATTTGGAGCTCTCTCAAAGGCTGCCGGCGGGTCGGGTGCGGCCAACAATTATGCGCCCAACTACTTCGATGGCGCCATGCTAGGCAACGACGCCGAGTTCTTTACCTATGGCGGCATGCTGAGACAGACCAGCACCTTCTCAGACCCGGACAAGGACGAGATCATCGCCTTTCAAAAGTACCAGTATGGGCCAGAGAAGGAGATCTTCAGCTCCGGCTTTCTTCAAGATGACCTCCCCTCTGACTTAACTCGATACCTTGCGTACGGAGGAGGCGCCTCGGCCCCTTCCGAGAACAAGGCGTGGTACTTCTCGGGCATGCACGCACCCGGCTGGGGTCCGATCTACGAGCCGGGCTTCAACGAGTCGCTCACAGCCATCAACGTCTCTAGCACTCTCATCACGTTGGACATGACAACCCAACAGCAGGAGACGTGGAAGAACGTAACGTTGCCGTCGAGCATCCCTGGACGCGCGAACCCCGAACTGGTTTGGGTCCCTGTCGGCAAGGAAGGCATTCTCGTCGCCCTAGGAGGTGTAGTCTTCCCCGAGTTCACTGGATATCTCGGGTCCTCGTCGAACGCGGCAGCAAGTGTGAGTTTCCCCGTACCAACAGAGAATACATTTTCTTGGATGTCACGCTAATGCGTTTACAGAAAGCCACCAGCCCCTCCTTCATGTCGACGATCGACATCTACGACGTCGCGACTGGTAAGTGGTATAGCCAGCCGACAGAGGGCGGGCCCGGACAGCTCACTCGAGGCTGTTCCGTTGTCGTCCCGGCTCAGGATCAGTCGAGCTTTAGCATCTACTACTACGGTGGCTATACCGGCTTGACCAAGACCGAGGAGTTCAACGATGATGTGTGGGTCTTGTCCATCCCGTCTTTTACCTGGGTCAAGGTCGCAGCTGGGACCGGCTCCGGACGGGCTGGGCACAAGTGCTTCATGCCATATCCCGATCAGATGTTTGCCATCGGAGGCTATACGAAGAGCTCTGGTGGCGCCCTGACTTGTCTCAAGGAGACAGTTCGAGTTTTCAACGTATCCAGTGCCGCTTGGCTGAAAAGTTATGACCCAGCGAAGTGGTCGAACTATACCATCCCCGATACCGTCGTCTCAAAGATCGGCGGGTCTCCCACCGGCGGCGCTACGGCGACCACGCCGGGGCCGTCGGGTTGGGCTGCGACCGGCTTGGCCGCCGTATTCGGGGAGAAGTACCCAGTAACTAAGATCACGACTTACTATCCGTACGAGTCTGTGGCCCCGACCAACAACACCAACCCCACTCTGCCCACGGCGTCCGTCGAGCCACAAAGCGGAGGCGGCACTCCAGCCTTCCTTGGGCCCGTTCTCGGCGTAGTCTTGGGCCTGATGTTCCTTACCATGATTGCCGTCTTGATCCTGCTCTGGAGGCGGCGCAAGCTTCTGAGAGGCCGCGCTGGAATGAGCGAGGTCGGCACCGAAGACACCAATGGCCACCGCATCATGTCTTGGATGCGCGGACAAAACACCGATGGCAAGGCGGGGACCGTCACATCGGAAGAGACACCCAGCAGCCCCGACGACCTCGAGAGTGTCACGACGCACCCGCTATCCATGGCCGAGATGATGAACACGGAGATCCGGGCGCCTGTCGAGCTAATGGGTGCGTTCCCCTCCCCTACCTCGGCCAGTTGTTTTGAGCGCACTACTAACACTCTCACAGACACTTCCCCTCGCGTCGAACTGCACGACACCGGCCTAACCCATCTCGATGTGATGAACCGCTACTCACACCTCGGCGAAGAAAAGCTCGTCACTGGTCCTGTCTTGAACAACGGCTCATATTACTCCTCGACTGGCACGCACCAAATCGACCATGCCAGCTCCATTTTCCCCTCTTCCGCCTCGCTCGGCCAGCACCACTCCCAACACCAGTACTCGTCGAGTGAACTGCCCGCCAGCTCGCCTGCAACGTATGCCGAAACACCCTCCACCGCCGCCGTCGCCAACACTGTAGAATCTACGCCAACATCTCCCGCCCCAACGGGCCGTGGCTATGTCCCCTCTGGTGTGTCCAACATCAGCGAGAGAGATAAGGCGCATCTGCGTACCATCAGCGATACCAGCGTCGTCAGCTCGGTTGCTACGGGGATCGCAGCAGAACGCGACAAGGAGCGCGAGAGCGGCATGTCGCCCGTGGCCGAGAGTGTCGACCATAACGATGTCTTCGCTGCGGGGGATGGGCAGGCGGTAGTCTCGCCACCAACGGCGGAACCGGGCGTCGAGGGTAGTGATTATATCAGCGCTGGGCAAGAGACGGCGCCGGCGACGGAGAGGGGTGCCACTGCCAGCGGCACGAGTCCGACGAGCCCGCTGAGGAGGAGTGTGTTTCATGAGAGCAGGGAGGATATGAATGACATGGGGCCGCATGCCGGGCCGCCGCCGCCCGAGGAGCGGAATCCTTAGGAGTATATAATGCAGTGGAGTGTTGTGTGGGAAAAGGTCTTTAGGGTAATTACTGCTCGGGAACGGCTCTGTTTCTTTTTTCGCCATGAGGCGTTGGGGTTGGGTGGTCGCGGGGTGCATTCAGTCCTTACTACGAACCGGGGTGGTCTGTTGCTCTTTCGGGTGTATACGTTTGTCTGTATGCTGTCGTTAGGGCGGAGTGCGCTGTCTACCTATTTACCATAGTACTTGATTAGTAATGATTTTGGAAACCTAATGCGGAGGAGCAAGTGGGGGAGAGGGCCGAGGAGAAGGGGAGACGGGATGCTGATGAGTATATGGGGGATATTGGATACGGCCTTTAGGCGAGAGGCGTATAGATGGAAAATGTACATGGCCGTGGTGGCTTTAATTGGGATCCGGGATGATTGCTGCTGCCCGCTGGGTGAAAGTCTTGTTTGGGCTGTCGTGCTTGTTGTGTCATTGGAGCTCGGGGAGGTCGAGTTCCGTCTCCAAACTCAAGCTCTGCCATCCATTGGATTGGCCCGAGGAGAGGGCATAATAACCTTTAATTCCGTGTAGTCGTGATAAGATTATCCCGATGATAAGATATCACCTGATACTGATACTCCTCAGGAACGCTAACACAAGTATCATAAAATACCGATGACGAAAAAAGAGATCTTGCTAGCCCTAGAAAGGGGGGCTTTTCAGTTGAAGAATCCAGGCACGCTTGTTCATGTATGTACCTTCCGCGCTAAATCAAAAGCGATTCTCCGGATATTGTTAGGTACCAATGATAATCATAGAATTCTGCGAGTTTATGCCGAAGACCAAGCAACATAGTTCTTTTTGTTCTCGAAGAGCATTTACTTATAGCAGCGTGGTTCAGTCTACATGAGAACCATTATATCATTATCATCACTTGCCAGTGCTAGACACCTGACATCCATCGGCCGCAGCTATTATAGTGGAAAATAGTTGACCCAACTCACGTCTATGCAGCCGACCAAGCCCGAAAGTCTCGCAAACACAAGCCGGAAAACCAAGCACCTCTGCAAGCAATAAATTAGGCCTGCTGGCTCAATGGTAGAGCGTCTGACTACGAATCAGGAGGTTCCAGGTTCGAGACCTGGGTGGGTCGATTTTTGCCACCCACCACTTGGGTGGCCGAATTAATATCCCGGTACCCCTTAAATCACATTTCATCGGAATTTTTCGGTCAATTCCTTTTTGGGTAATCAACACAAATTTCCCACGCCGTTATTATGGTGAATTATTATAATCATCTCTGGTAGTATGTGGATGGTGAGTATGAATATGGGAGTCCGAAAAATGGAGGGGTCGAAATTAGAGCTCACTAGACAATTTGTATCGTTTATTTAGCTTTATAGACACCTTAGATCTACCGAGTTCAAGAGCAACAACAGCCCGAGTGGCCTGTGTTTTTAAAGTGTTAGAGCAAAGCCGGGAACATAATTACTGATTGACATTAGTCAAAGTACCTCAATGAATCTATCCCATAGCCCCTGACTCGCTCAACTCCACTCTCCACTCCCCACCGTCCCTCTCAAACCGCTCTACTCCGCCCCCTATCCTTATCTTTACTTCTGGCTCCTCCTTCTTTCTTGCGGGTAGCTTGGGGGATTCTGACGCTGAATTCCATCAATAGCCCTAATCGAGAATCAGCAGGGCGTGGTGGCAGAGTGGTCTAATGCGGAAAGACCAGAAATTTTCTAGGACATCTTGTTCCTTCGGGAGCGTCGGTTCAAATCCGGCCTATGTCGATAAAATCCTCTTTTTGTTTCTTGTACGGTGTGCATGTTATTTTGTGTGGTGTCTGGGTTTCCTTTTGCGTCTCTCTGGTGTTGTTTGTAGTGAGGTGGTAAAAAATGGTCCCATGAGGTCGAATCCAGCCCTGGCAAGGGGTTATTTGAGCTTGCAACAGTTCCTGGAGGAGCAATATTGTCTTTCCGGTAGGCCACCAACATTCATCCGTCGCGCTCTCTACCTACCCCGGTAGAGCTACTTGGCCCATTACCACTAATTCCGCCCATTTGTTCGACACTCAGGTATGTGGATAACTCTGCTCGATATCTTGCACAAATGCAATCTACACCCCATCAACATGGCCATCAAATACACTTTGATAGCTCTTGAATGAAGAAGCTATACAGTAAATAGGGTGTTGGCATATCCTCAGCATATCTGACAATTCTATAAATCTAGGTCCTAGACTGGACAAGGGCAAAACAACATCTGGAGGCTGAGCCCAGCCTATCCACACGGACATGTGAACTTCTCCTGAGGCATGAGAACTCCCGATCATGTATCCAAGCGTTCCCAGCCAAACATTATATATACAGCCTCAGATGGTTCCGAGACCAGACTAGCCCCCTTTTCTTGTAATGACCATGTTATGATACCTTCCAAACGCCGTCCATGCAATCAAGTCCTCCAGCAGAGCCATTAGCCCCCCGCTACTCCCGTCATGAGCGCATAGCCCTCTCCCTCAACCCCTGCGCCCTCGTCTCCTCCATCTCTTTTCTGACATACGCATTGAACTCATCGGCGTTATCAATGTACAGGTGATGCCCCGCCTTGCTGACAATCACTACCTTGGCACTACCGCCCTCGCGCCTCTTCTCCTCCTCGGTCCCGTTCAACAGCGCCTTGACGATCCTCTGCTTCACCTCCTCCTCCGCCGCAAACCCGCCCGCGACGTCCATCCAGTCATTGTCGCCATACATAAACACAATCGGGAACCCCGTCTCTCTGACAGCGGGCTCCGTCTCGGTGGCGGGCTTGACGACCTGCCGCCCGACGTCCTGGATCCGGTTGATGACCGGACTGCGGGCGAAGGCGCCGGGGGCAAGGATGTACGGGAGGGCGTACTCGCCGCTTCCCTTTTGCCTGAAGAGCGAGTACGAGTACGTGTGGAGGGCCTCCTTCTCGTCCGGCGGCAGGTGGTTGAAGCGGCGCGACGTCCAGCCCGAGACGAAGCGTGGGCCAAGCGGGCCCGTCATGCGGACGATGCTGAAGGGGGAGACGTTGGCGTCCCAGAGCCAGACGAGCCAGCTCGGGAGGGGTCGCTTGGGCGGGGTGGTGGAGTTGGGGTTGGCGGCAGCAGCGGCTTTTTTGTCGCGGGCGCGCATGAAGTTGTTGTTGTCGCCGCCGGGCGCCGGCTTGCTGTTGGCGATGCTCTCCTGATCCTGGATGAATTCATTGGCCATGGTCGACTCCCCGGGCTCGGGCATGTCAGCGTTGACCGCCCAGGGATCTTCGGGGATGCCGACGGGAGACGCGAGGATGAGCTTGTTGAGTCGCCCGGGGTATTTGAGGGCGTATGAAACTGCCAGATAGCCGCCGAGCGAGTGCCCCATCAATGTAAACTTTTCGATCTTGCGAACGCGCCGCCACTCCTCGAGGGCGTCAATAAACCAGTTTTCGGCCTCGGCGATCTTTTCCTTGGGGGTCGTCGTCTTGATCTTGAAGGGTGGCCGAGTCGAATTGCCCATGCCGAGCATATCCAGAGCGTACAATTGCCAACCTTTCCCCCGGCTCAGGGGCTCAAAGTTCTTGTAGAAGAAACCGAGACCGGCGCCGTAGCCATGGAGCATGACGAGGGTGTCGTCGACCTGCTCATCGGTGCGGTGGATAGAGAGTTCGTTGAGGGCGCGATTTTTGCCCGAGAGCTGGACCATTGAGGAGCGCCATACTCGCTGGCCAAAGGGATCGTTCCTGGCAAGATCATTTGCCTGCCAGGTTTCGGCGCCGTCGGCCTCCCTCAGGGAGGGGATGAGGGAGAGAACATTTCGCTCGGCTTGGCGGGATGATATACTTGTCCACTAAAGTTGGGCGCGTCTCGTCAACTCACCGCCTCGCGGCATTTAGTTCAGGACAGACTCACCCACTGCTGCGCGGCCTCCTTGTAGCCCAGGGGGAAATATGCGCCCATTGCGCCGCGTTGCGGCTTTTGGTCGCTGTCGCCAGATGTCTGGGACTGTGCCGAAGCCTGCGCGCGCTGCGAGGCCAGCATGGGCTGTTGGGACCTCGGCCCGGAAATGGTGCCGTCGGTCGTCATGTTGCTCTTTTGGTCGTCAAACCGCGCAGCGAGGGAGACAAGCTTCAGTCGCTTTGGTAGGAGAAAAGAAGTCGGATACGTCTTGAGCATGTCGGGAGCGAAGGTGCGGGCCACGCCCCTTATCCATCACTCAGCTTCAGGGCACGCTGTTCACAATTGTTGGGACGGGAAGAGGGCACGGGGGATGATGCAAGTGGCCATCCAGGGCCCCTAGTGCCCACAAGCCACATCGGATTTTGCAACCCTCCGCCGTCCCGAATTGTCGCCGGCCGCACCCGCCTCATTGTCCACCGTCCAGTTGTCTTGGTCCCCTAAAAGCCGCCGCGAATGCTGATGACGTCGACTGGCTGCCTTGGGGGCTGCTGCCAACAACCACGCCTCATGCCTCGGCTCGCTGTCTGTGCCTGACGACCACGTCTTTGGGTTCTAGAGCAGGCAATGGAAGTTTTGTTTTCAATCGTCTTAATTCTAATTGTTTCGATGAGAAGAACAGCATCTTTGGCACCCTAGCACGTTAACTCTGTGGTTGTAGCCACAGCAAACTCAGCAGGTCAACTGTGGCGGAGCTGTCCCAATTCCCAAACAGGAGGCTAGCCCGCTGCAAGCCATCGCATTCCGAAAAATCGGGAACTTTGTTTGTCAGAGCGCTGAACTAACGACACGACCTCAAAGCATTCCACCACGGCGATACTCTAAAATCCGGCGAGACTCGCGATCCACAAAATCGAGTGCATGCAGCAGCGATCAGCTCCGGCTCCGACTGCGGCACCGGTTGTCTGACGTGTTGCCGTGAGCCGATGCGTAAGAAACAGTAACCGCTCCTAATCCCTCCCGAAGGCCCCCTCTCGTACCGACTCCGAATCCCGTCCCGATTCACCCCTCGGTTCCGCCCAGTCCACGGGCCTCGCGGGGCTACGGCTCCCAATTTCTCCCTCGTCTCTCGTTCAAACAACAACTATGGCCGATTCACTCGACTCTATTGTCAAGGGCGCCCCTGTCGCACTGCCCGGCCGCGATCCGCCCAAGGCCGTCGGCGGCACTAGCCCCATCTCTTCGTCCACGACGCCTGGCAAAGCCGGCGACCCCCTCAGCCACACGCCGAGCTCCCCGTCAATGATCTACCTCAATCTTCTCATCCTCGAGGCGTCACTGCGCGCCCAGTATATCGAGCTGCGTGCCCGCCGCCGTCACCATACCTTCTTCCTGTCGCTGCTGTCGCTGTGGACCGTCGGTTTCGGCTGGGCCCTGTTCCTGGCCCCGCGCGAGGATGGCAGCGGTGTTGGCGGCAGTGTGTACTGGATGGTTGAGACGACGGAGCGCATGTGCTTTTTAGGCGGTATCATGACGGGCCTGCTCGTGTGGGCCACGGGCATCTGGGAGCGCGGTGTGCGCTGGCCGCGCCGCTGGTTCGCCATGTCGAACCGCGGCCTTAGAGGATTCAACTGCAAGCTCGTTGTCATGAAGCGGCCGTGGTGGCGCGAGGCGCTGGCGACGACAGGATGGTTTCTCACATATGGACTGTTCTCCAACTCCGGGTCGTCGTTCCGCTACGTGGAACCGGCTGTCTTGCGCGAGGTCGACAAGGAGCTTAATCTGAACAACCAAACGCACCCGGCGCTGCACGTTATGAACGGTGACGAAGAGAGGGGCGGTCACGAGGAGGACCTATCGCCAGGCGGGGACTACGTCAAGCTGCTGCTTTTGGCGAAGCCCTTCTCGCCCACGTTCCGCGAGAACTGGGAGTTGTACCGCTCTGAGTACTGGGAGAGGGAGAACGAGCGACGCGCATTGCTACGGGCAAAGCTCAAGGAGAGAGAGCAAAAGCTGCGCAGACAGCACGGCGGCTGGTTTTGGTGGCTTCCATGGCGTCGGGTTGTCGCCGAGAAGCCTCAGGTTGCTGTGCGCGCGGACCCTGAGAAGGCGCATCATCCACGCCATATTGCGGTGGTGAGCGAGCACAAGAGGACGAGGAGCAACAGCACGCGCAGGGGGAGCATGTCTACGGTGGCAGGGTCGCGGAGCTCAACGCCTGCGCCGACGCCCATGCTCGAGGTGGACGAGGGCAGTGTCTCACGCAAGGCCAGCACCGCGTCAAACGCATCTGATAAGAGGCGCAAGAAGCTGGCCGCGCCGGGGGGGAAAACCCGCCCGCGGGTTGAGTCGCGGTCTGTCACACCAGATAACCCATCGCCGCTGGCTAAGGAGAGCAGTATCAAGGGCGATGGATCGGATCCTGCAGGGTTCGCGCGTCCATAGAACAGCAGTGGTTTTGCTTTTGTGTAAAAGTGCAAGCGTTGCGAATGTTGTTAGTTGTATGGATTGTCTCTGAGACAGCGAGATGCTGGCGTTGATCATGCAGCGGGAATAGAAAAGATAGGCAATGAATGGAATGCCTCGCAAGTCATGTTGAGTGTGCTACTGGCTTCGTCCTTTGTCTAGGTGCCTAGGTGGGTTGCGCTCCCGTGTTGATACCTAGGTACCGAGAATCGAGACAGCCAGCCAGGGGCTACCCTGGCAACTGTACCACTCAATTCGTAAGGGTTCAGGGACTGTTCCACCCGCAAAGAAGCCCCCGCAAATGCGGCTCGAGTCTGCAGATGGATCTCACATGAACTAACGCAGTTCAATCCGGGGTGTCTAGATGAGGGACTACGGCGGCCTGCTGAGTGGCTGGATTCGGTTAACAGCTTTCGGCTATCAGGCCTCGCCTGCTGTTGCCTCCGACTTTTTGTTCAATCGGTATCGTGTTGTGACGTAAACTTAGGTTGCCATTGTTCACGAACCCACCCAAACCCCTCTCGCGACCATCAGAGGCAGCAGCAACCCCTCGACACCTTCCATTACATCTGCCAGTTTCGTCCACACGGTTCTGGGTGCTTCTGGGAACGGTCCCTCTCAAACGCATTTTCTGATCGCGGCAATTCTGGATCCTAATCGCATCGCGAATCTTAACTCGGGATACTCAGAATAGCCTCCCAATCCCTGTCGAGATGAATCACACACAGGGTTCCGCACTCCCTTCTGGCGTCTCGGCCACGGCGCCCTACACGCCGCGGCCTCCCAGCCCGCCCTACATTCACGTACCGGCCATCTATCACCAAGGTCCCCGAATGTCCATTGTCCCGTCCTTTGGCAATGTCGAGCTGAGCACTTTCACTGAGGAAGACCTGGCTGTCATCACCCTGGGCAAGGCTCAACAAGCTAGGGATGCCACCCACACATGGGAGTACGAGTCGAGACGCAAGGCTCAGCCGATTCTCGACTTTCTCTTCCTGGGTCCCGCTCACGTCGCCCGGGACCGCGACTTCCTCATCCAGGAGGGCATCACCATGATCCTCATCGCCAAAGACTCACGCTTCACAGGAGGCTTCCTCGCCGCCACGAAGCTGGCCGCAGACCTCGGCATCGTCACAGACAGCGTCGGCATTTCGGGTCCTTACGATCTCATCTCCGCCTTCTCCACCGCCGCGCAAAAGATTAACGGCCACCTCCTCGACGTCTACCGCCGGCAGGCCGTGCAGCCGACCACTGCCTCTCCCAGTCTTGGCCAGGACCACATTTGCATCGACAGCAAGTCCTTCAAGCGAGGCAAGGTACTTCTCTGCTGCGAGACGGGCAACGATCGCTCGGCCGCCCTCGTGGCTGGGTATATAATGACCGTCTATACCTCAGGGCTGGTTCAAACATTGCAGTTCATTCAGCTCCAGCGGTTCTGTGTCAACTTTGACGACACCGCCAAGCATGCCCTCAGAACGTACGAGGACATCCTCATGGCGAAGCGCGATGTGATGAAGGAGACCAAACGTCCTCAGCCGGTTCGTCAGGAGCAACCGTACAAGCGGCGCATTGAGGATACGATGGATGAAGACGACGAGGTGGCAATACAGGATGGCATGGGCGAGATGGGCAAAGATCGCCACCCTACAAAAGGCCGGGCGCCTTTTGTCCAGCACGATGAAGCGGGCGACATGATGGAGTAGATATGTCTAGGGTGGCTTTGCTAGTGGCATAGTGCTCTTTGGGTGGTTCATCAAGCGAAGACAATGATTAGAGAAGGGGGTGTATTGAGACGGGGTTTTACGGTGAGGATGGCGTTGGGGCTAATGGTTTTTTTGAGATACTATACCCACTTACATTTCGGTCTATATTTCGGTCTCCGGCGCCTTCACACAACCGGATATGCCGCGGGCCTAGGGTAGCGAAACCGGTGTTATAATACTGTAGTATTTTTTGTTTCTCTGTGTGGGGGAGAGTGTCCCAGAGCGGCAGAAGGCACACTCAGGCTTGTGGTCTTTCGTTTCGCGACTTAACTTAGAGATAAGAAACGGGTCATCTCTATGCTATGGGTTTTGCGGACTTGTCTGGCGTCTTTAAGTCTCAGGCCGAGGTTGTGGCAGTTTCTTGTTCCATTCGTTACTTTGTTTACCTTGATGCAAAGACATCATCAGGGGCGGCGTCCTGAGGCATACCCAGCACCACCGCGCGTCGCCCAAATTCGCTCCACCTCGCCCATCAGATATTCGACGTCGTCGTCGGCCCAAGGTCCTTGGGCTTCGCTCCTGCCCGTTTTGCCAAACAGCAACCTGCGAACCGCCCCACTCTCCCACACATATCTGCTCCCAGCCGCACGCGTTTTCCCCACCATCACTGTTCCTACAACCCCGTTCCTACCATCACCTTCTCGCGCTCATCCTTGGGCCGCACTCGCAGTCCTAATTCTTCACCTCTTCCTACTCTTTTTCTATACTGCCTCCATCCCGGAGACCCCCTCGCAGTCACGTACCTACCTCTACTTGCTTCTCTTCTCATCCGCGGACGCTGCTCCGAATATTGTCTGGAGTTGGACAACTTCGCGTACCTTCCAGCTGGGAGCACAGTAACCGCTCGTTGACAGCCGGCACCTCTTCTACCTTCTTTCTTCCAGAACAACAACTTCGAGGACTCAGGTCCCAACAGCTTCTCCTTGCTCCTCCCAGTCAAGAGCAGACTAACTCGCCTTTGGCCAGCACCTCTTCTGCTTTTTTCCTTCCAGGGCCCCGAAACCTTGGATGCTAACAACTTCCTCTTGCTCTCCCCAGTCAAGAGCACACAAACTGCTCGCCTTCAGCCAAAGATATTTTCGCCTCCGACAGCACCTCTTCTACCTCTTCTTCTCCCAAAATACCAACCTCGCAACCTCAGGCGCGACAACTTCTTCTCCCTCCAGCCCTCAGCGCAGTAATCACTCGTCTCGATCCAAAGAAAATTATCGCTCGGCCAGCACCTCTTCTGCTTTTTACCCCCAAGATACCTGCTTCGCAACCTCGGGCGCGACATCTTCCTGTTCATTCCAGCTGAGGGCACGGTAACCACTCGCCTCACATTCGATCGACAATATCTCGTCGGCCAGCAGCCGCTTCTTTTTCCTTTTCCACCCAGGACACCAAATTCCAAACCTCGGGTGCCAACAGCCTCCTGCTCTTTCCAGTCGAGGGCGCAGCAGTCACTCATCTTCGGCCATCAACCTCTTTTCCGTCCAGCGACCTCTTCTTTCTGTCCCAGGACATGAACTTTCAGATCTGCGCCAGGAGCTCGTCTTCGGAAAACGATACCTCTTGCTTGTCCCGTAGAACGCCAGCTTCAAATTCTCGACGTCAACGATACCTCGTTCTTTCCAACTGAGAGTGAAGTAACAAATTGTCCTTCGCTAGCACTGGAAACCTCAGCTCTTTTTCTTTCGTCCCAAGACAAATTCGGACGTTAATAGCTACCTCGCTCCTTCCAAGCAAGAGCGAAGTAACGAGTCGTCTTCGGCACTGGCAAGCTCGGCTCTTTTCTTCTTTCATCTTGAGACGCCAAATCCAGAGGCCAACAGCTACCCCGTTCCTTCTAACTGAGAGCAAAGTAGCAAATCGTCCTCGGCTGGCACTGGCAACCTCTTTTTCTCTTTCTCTCAAGGCGCCAAATTCAATCTCAGGCGTTAACAGCTTCTTGCTCCCCATAGTTGCGAGACGTAACTTTCCTACGCCGCCTCTCTGCTTCACCTTTCATCCTTCGCACATCTTGTTCGCGGTCCTCTCACAATCGCGGTCCTCCCCTACAGCCCTCGAAACTTCTAGCTTGAGCAGAGCAGCCTCTCCTCTTCGCAGTTGTTTCTTGCAGCCCATTTCTTTGGCAAGGCCTACTTTTCCTCGCAATCATTCCTTTTCCATAAAGGCTGTTTGCTTCGTGGCCTTCCTCTACCACGAGCTTTCCTCACTCGCGCAAGCTAGGTTCCCCCAAGAGGTCTCTTCGCGCTTTCCCTTCGTACTTTCCCTTCGCAAGCCTCTTCTTAAGTCTTTCCCCGAAGTCGTTCCGACTGACCTTCATCACCTCAACGGAGAGCAAATATGGCAGACAAAACCAAAAGAATGGTCACACGTTCTGAAGCGCAGCGTCGCGGAGACCAGGTTGGCACTTACCGCGAGTACGATGGTCCACTCACAGCTGACCGCCCGCTCTATGCCCACCAGGACGTCCCCTTCAACGCAGAGCTAGCCAGACATGCCGCCTTTCCTAGCCTTCCCCTCAACCACCAGGGACCCCACCCTCTCGGCATCCGGAGAGAGGAGATGAGACAGGAAGCTGCGGAGCGCGAGCTACAGGAGCGACTCGCTTTGCAGGAGAGCGACAACGACGGTTCGTCCTCGTCCTCGTCCTCGGATGAGGACGAGGATGAGGATGGTAGCAATGATGATGGAGCACTAACCCATTCCGGACAGCGCTTCTTCTCACCTGAGAATGGTTGGAGACTTATTCTCAACATTCGCGGTCTTTGCACTCAGCAGCACGGGAGAGCAAAGGCTGTCGCCGCCCCGGGTCACTACGTTGTGACTATCAGAAGAGAGTCCAAGTACTCTCCATTCACAAACATCAGCCAGGCCGGACGGTCGCTTCCCGCAGCTGAGGTCTTGAGACAAGCTTACATCGCTGCCAACCCGAACAGAGGTCCGGAGCCCCCCCTTGCCGCTCAGCAGGATGCCAGTACGAGCGGTAACCCGCCGCCGCCTCGCTGGGACGACGACTTCTTCGGCTTCTTTGATGGCGACTTTGACAGCGATCACAATAACCAAAACGCGAATAATAGAGCTGGTCGCGATTTTCAAGCAAGTCATGACCTCCCATCTCTGCTCAGCCAAGACACAAACTGACTAACCCTTCTCCCTTCTCCAGCTCCGCGACCTCGGCCAGGGCCTTTCCAACTGGCAGGAACTCACTGACGGCATCAAGTACCTCATCATCTATGTGCTTTCCCAGCGCGGCCTCTCTTTCACACGTGCCGTTCACACCCTGGACCTTTCTCACTCGGAAGCCGTTCACATGATCAACTTGATCGACACGGAACAGGCCAAAATGAATGAGCTTGACACCGCCACGTCCGCCAATTATGACATGACCTCGGCCGACATGTCTTCGCTCGATGCGTTCCTGGGCCGACCCGGTATTTCACTCGTCACTGACCAAGTCAGCCCCGACGACGTTGCCCGCGGTCGTGCCTTTCTCTCCTTCATGGGACTGGGCGCTGACGCCGCCAGCCTTGGTGACTGCATTGGTACCTCAGCGGGTGGTACCAAGTATGAGATCCCGATTAATCACTTCAAGGAGGATGGCTGGCGTCATATGATGCCACACTTCAACATTCTTTGCAACGCAGAGCTGCAGAAGGCGGCAGAGGAGGACCACCGTCTCAGCAAGCTTCGGCCCCGTGCCATGACGGCGGGCGAGTTGCTTGCGAGAATGGACCCCCCCGATGGTACAGTGAACCCAAAGCGGCTGATACTGGGCAAGAATGATGCGGGTACCAACATCGTCATGGCAGAGGAGCTGACGCAGGGCTTGCACCCCGACAACTACTATGCATTCGAGGCTTCGAACAATCTGCCTGCTGGGCAGGGCGATGCCGATGACTACTCGTCAGAGCTTCGGAACGGTTCTGACTTGCCAACTCCGCCATACGCCGAGCGGAAGAATGAGCTCGAGCAGTTTGATCCCAGGCATAATCGTGGCCCGTTGCAACCCGAGGAGCTCGAGTGGCTGCAGTTCGTCGACTTTGACCAGCTGGAGGACGACGTGCAAGACGAAGTAACGAATCTGTTTGGACAGCCCGGCGCACCTGAGACCTTCATGGTCGAGGAGTTCAACGAGCTGGCCCGAGCCCACAAGCCCGCCGCCGACCAGCTCAATCAGGCCAATGTGCCCCAGGCCGTGGTGCAGACCGTCGACGGCACCCTGCAACAGCCGCGTGAGGGTTTGGTGCCGATGGATCTCGATACCAACATGTCGCCGTCGCTGCCTGCCAAGCTCATCAACCAACCCAACGAGAGAAACATGCCCCAGGACATGGCGCAGACCGTCGGCAATGCTTTGCAGCAGTCGTATGGGGGCCTGGCGCCGGTGAATCTGGATACCACCATGTCACTGTCACTGCCTGCTAAGCCCACTATCCAGCCCAATGACCGCACTGTGCCCCAGGACGCGACACAGGCCGCCGGCAATGCCTCGCAACCGTCCCACAACGGCTCGGAGCCGATGGATATCGACATTGACAGCGGTATGTTGCAGTCTTTGCCTTCCGTCAACGAGTTTCAGAAGAGACAACAGATGCCCAACCCCCAAAGCATTGAATCTAACCAGCGGACCGAGGAGACTTCTAAGCCGCCCAGCAATGAATCGCAGCAGCAGTCCGCCAAGGCCTTGGAGCCTGCCATCAAGGTTCCCGACATGGATTCCAAGGAGTATCTCGAGGGATGGTTGCTCGCTGCCAACGCCTGGGCCAAGGCGGATAGGAAGACCTTCAGAAACTTGATTTTCTTTACGAAGCGCCCCAAGGTTTTTCAGAGAATGCAAGAGGTTCTCGAGAGACCTGATGCAGACAACTACCAAGTGCTAGGAAAGGAGATGCTTCTGCAGGAGTTGAAGAAGGAGCTACGGATTAGAGAGACGATTGGGGCAAAGCGGTTTCCGGGCGTGTGGTATCCAGGGATGTCCCGCCGTGAAATGGTGGACAACAGTTTTGAGCCAGATGAATTCCCATGGCCGTTAGATGACGGTATCTGCCCGATTTGGGATCACCCCACAATGTATGAAGAAGTGGAACGTAGGGTGGACAAGAAAGTCAGGGGCGATAACCAGTTGAACCGCCATTTCGGGACCCAGGCAGATAGGCTAGCTTTCACGGCACTGCACACCACCAATCTGTCGGCTCACGCGCCCACACCCTCTCAGGGGTATATCGACAAAGACAAAGCAGCCCCGGCACGGGTGCCAGTCTCGACCGATAAGTGGCTGTCGAGGAGACTGATCCACACCGGCTGGGAGTATCCGCCCAGCTACAGTCACGCCGGCACCCAGACCGCCCCGGAGATGGGGAGCACGGTACAAGTCCCCGACGATCTGTCGGGTTCCGCGCCTGGAGCTTTTCACACCCATATCGAGGGAGCGGCGCCGATGCCAATGCCGATGGCTAGCATCGCCGATCTGTCGGACTCCGCGTTCACAGACTTTCAGCTGCCGGTGCCGCCGATTCCAAGCATCGCCGACGACGATGACGAGGAACTTGAGCCTGAGATCGGCAGGTCATACCAGGGCCCTAATTTCTCGGATGTCGATGAGTCGATGGACGACGAGATGGAGGATGTCGATGATGAGGAGGGCGGCGACGGCGAGGGTGCCGCTGCACACTCCGATGCCGCGCCCACGAGCTCGACGGGCCCCGATCTGGCTCTCGGCAGCCTCCCGGCCTGGATCCTGGGTGACGAACTGGTGATGAGGAACTTGACGACTCCTCGCCCAGTCGTCGAGGACACCGACCCAGCCCTCAAGGCACTGCTGGAGCAGAAGCTGGCGGAGGTCCGCCACCTCATCACTTAGGATGACGATGAGGGGGGCGACTCCGACATGCCGGTTGCAAGGGGCCGCCCAGGAGTCCCACGAGCGGCGCCGAGGGCAGCGCCAAGGGCAGCACCGAGGCCTCCGAAGGCAGCTCCAGCCCCAGGAACTGACGACGAGGACCTCGTCTTCATGCCGCCGCCGGACTCCGAGGACGAGGAGTGGCGGCCTCTTCGTCCTCGGAAGCCCTACGTGCGGAAGAAGAAGCAGCCCTTGGCGCCTGAGGCCCAACCGCCCGCCGCATCTGCCGCAGGGCCTAACCCGACCGCTGCAATGCCTCCGCCCCCGTCCGTGACGCCTGCCGCCTCGACCGCGAGGCCTCGCGCATCGGGTTCGAGGCCCCGCACGTCGGGCACAAGGCCTCGCGCGTCTGGCTCGAGGCGTAAGAAGACGGCCGAAACGCCTGCTTTGGCGTCGACGACGCCTGCCGGCACCCCGTTAACGCCTGGTGCGCCCCCCGTGACGCCCACGCCCAAGCGTACTGGGGGCAGGCCGCCAATGGCTTGGAAACCTTTGGCTCTTGCAGGAGACGTTGGCGGCAGTCCGGGAGGTGTTGGCGCGGGTTCGGGAGGTCTTTCTGGGGGCGGGGAAGGCCTATCTGGGGGCCCAAAAGCCCTCGGACCGAGCTCAGCAGGCCTCCCCGGGGTCCCGGGAGGCATCGATGAGGGCATGGTACGCGCCCCCCCCGCGTACACGCCGCCATCTTTGCCGACTGGGACAGGCTTCGACCTCGCCCAGCTGGTGCCGCAGGGCATCCATGGGCCGCCAGTTCCCAGCGCGGCAACTTCTGGCCTGGTCCAGAACATCATGGGCCAGAGCCTGGCTGTCCACGCCTCGTTCCAGCGCCCAGCGGAGCCGGTCTTGGGTGGTCGGCCAGACCCCAACCCGGCCCCGCTACGGTATAGCGCTGGCCCGTCGTGGCTGGCGCCAGAATCGTGGGACTGGGGCGTTGGGGGGGTCTTTGCCAACCCCCCGGGTCTACAGGTGGGAGGATGGGGTCCGCCGCCGCCCCCGAGGGTGCAGGACTCGCGGGGACAGGCGCCGCTTGGTCCGAGGCCTGTTTTGCCGCGGGCGGCAGCCCCTCCGGCACCCCCATGCGGGTCCGATGACCCCGCGGTCAATCTTGCCGTGGGCTGTGGACCCTTGGGCTGCGCAAGTGCCGCCCCCGGTGCCTGCCGCGATTGTGCTTCGGAGCACCCCCGGAGCGTCTGGCTCTGATTTCGGCTCGCAGGGCACTCTGCCTGCTGAGCAGCAGCCGCGGTTCCAGCCGATCTCCCCGGCCTCCCTCACGGAACCCGCGGCGCCGCTGGACAGCGCCGTTGCGGAGGAGGTGGAGGCCTCCACGGTGAGCGGAGAGGGGGTGGTGACGCCGCGGAAACGCCCGTGGAAGGCGAAGGACCCGGAGCAGTGTAGGCGCACCTAGGCTTTTTTTGGGTGCGCTTAACTGCTCTGCGGGGGGCTGAGAAGGGGTTTGCGTGGGTTGCGAACGCGTCTGTCTGTGTATTTGGGGGTGCTTTGGGCGTATTGAAAGGCGTATCTAGATGGTTTGGGAGGAGTATAGGGGCGGGAGATGGGAGATACGATACCCCTGGGATATGTCTTTTTGTTTTGTAAAAATATGCCTGTAGGATTATCAGAAAAGACCTTGTGATTTCCGAGACACGCGCGTTGTGAACTACATTGACACCTATTAAACTGTGGCCTAACGCCTATATTGTGAATGTTCAAAGAGGCATGTGAGCAGACGATTTGCCCCGAAAGAGATCAAGAAAGGCCTTAAAATGAATCACTGGATGCCCGTCATGTGTAGCAAAAAGGTATTGACCTTAGGATGCAAGGCATCAATCAGCCAGAGGTTAGATCGAAGGCAACTAACGCACGAGAGATCACTTGATCTCTGAATAGTTACGTTTAGGGTCTAGGAAGAACTTTGTTTTGCTTGCTGGGGATCTGACATTGGCTGGAGAAAGATGGCGTGGGGAAAGGGGCTAGGATTTGGGGTCAGGCCAAACAAAAGCAGCTACGGCCGATCATAAGGCATTTTGCGCAGGGAGCAACGTCAGCCTCCACTGCGCCATCCACCCGGTCACTCAGCAGAGCTCAAGCCGAACGGGAAGCTGCACGACGCAACACTGGGGCACTAGGCCGTCACAACTGCTTCCACAACTCCCAAACCGCAAGTTTTAGGACTGCGATATCCCCGACACAGCTCCTCCCGATTCCTCAATCGACCGCTCAATCACTCGGACACCCGACTAACAAGCATCACTTTTAGCAGTCGGAGCATAGCTCACCCAAAACCCACCATGGCGCCGCCACGCATCGAGGCGCAGGAGATCGAGACATACTGGAACATCTTCTCGACGCAAACGCAGGGCGGCAAGTTCATGACGGGCGAGATGGCGGCTCCGGTGCTCAAGAACAGTGGTCTGCGGGATGACCAGCTGGCGCGCGTGTGGGACCTGGCCGACGTCGATGGTGACGGCAACCTCGATTTCGAGGAGTTTTGCGTCGCTATGAGAGTCATTTTTGACTTGTTAAATGGGGTTTGTCCACCTGGGATTTCATGGTTCGCTGGCGCAGCTGACTCTTTCTGCACAGGAATGGGCCGACGTCCCGACGACACTGCCGGACTGGCTAGTTCCCGAATCGAAAGCCCATCTCGTCCAAGCCAGCCGGGCGCTCACGGGCAAGGCACCACAGTTTGAGCAGGTGGAGGACGATCCGGACTCGCCGGGTCTGAACAATGGCTTCGACTGGTACATGAGCCCCGCCGACAAGGCGAAATACGAGCAGATCTACCAGGAGAACAGAGACATGCGGGGCGAGATAGCTTGTACGCCACCCCTCTGCCGGAAGTGCGAAAACCGCGGCTAACCTTGGCTGAAACAGTCACTGCCCTTGAAGACCTCTACGAATCCCTCGACGTGCCCGATACTGACATCCGATCCGCCTGGAACCTGATCAACCCGTCCGCCGCCTCGTCCATCAACAAGGACGCCTGTCTCGCTTTCCTACACATACTCAACTACCGACACGAAGGATATCGGATCCCGCGCACCGTACCAGCCTCCCTGCGCTCCAGCTTCGAGCGCAACCAGATCGATTATCAGGTGGACAGCCACCGGGGCGGGGCGGCTGCATCACGATGGGCGACCAAGGCGGACGATGAGACGAGCACAGGGCGCAAGGCCAAGTTTGGCGACCAGTACCTGACGCGGCTGGGTCGGAGTGGGTTTAAGGCGGCCGGAACTGACTTCAGCACGGCCAAGACAGACGCTGAGTGGGAAGAGGTACGGCTCAAGAAGCAGCTGGCAGATCTCGAGGAGAAGATGGCAAAGGTGGAAGAGGTGGCTACGCGCAAGACGGGCGGCAAGCGGGACTCGAGACCCGCCCTTGTCAAGCGTGAGCTGGAGCAGCTGCTGGATTACAAGCGCAAGGAGTTGCGTGATCTGGAGGAGGGCAATGGCAAGAGCCGGGGGGGTGGCAGCCTGAAGAGTGTGTCGGAGGATCTGCAGACGGTGCGGGAGCAAGTTGAGGGGCTGGAGACGCATTTGCAGTCACGGCAGCAGGTGCTGGAACAATTGAGGAGGGAGATTGAAGATGGGAGGGTCGGGAGATAGGTTACGCCTGGTACGGTTGCTTTATAATAATGAAGACGATGACGATTCTGGAGAGGGGAGCAATGCCGTGACAGGTTGTGAGAGTAAGTGATTCTCTTGTTGAAACAATACAAGCTACAATTGTGTACATCACTCGCCGAACATATCTCGGACTGTAGTGCCTATTCCTCCCCATCCCCCTCAACCGCCCTAATCCCCTCATAATGCCCCATCCCCCCCCTCAACGACACCCCATCATTATATACCCAAACCCTCACCACCCCGGGGTCCTCATCCCCCGCCGTCACCGTCGCCGTGTTAATCAAGACCGGCCTACCCTCATCACTGGCATACCCTAGCTGGCACCCCACCCCCTTCCCCGCCCCCCACTCCCCAAACACGGCGCCCAGCTGATCCACACTAAAGTCATTCCCATTGTCCATGCCCACAGCCCGGTTCTCCCCCGCCACCGCCCCGCCGGAAAAACACGCCCCGCAACTCCGCCAGCGTCGGGATGGCAAGACAACGAGGAGCCGCCTGGTGCGCCATGCTGATGCGCAGCGCGTGGAACGCGCACTCGAGGTCGGTCCCGGGCGTGGGCAGCCGGGCGTAGGCGCCGCGCGGGAAGGCGGCCCAAAAGTGGTTGCGTGCGACGAGGTAGGCGCGGCCGCGGGGGAGGGTGGCGAGCGGGATGTCGGCCATGGGTTTTGCTGGACCGGTTGGTGGGTGGGAGAGCTAGCGACGGCGTTGCGGAGGCACCTGGCGGATTTATTTTTCACGTTGGGATTTAGTGCAATGCAGGTGAGGTGGGTTTGCCAGTTCTCAAAGTTCATACCGTCAAGTGGGGTGTGTGTCCCGTGCCTTAGGCCGGACGCCGTTTCAAACGAAGCAGACTCACACGCGGGCGGCGGCGCCACGCGACGACATCCTCCACCCGGGCCCGGACACGGGCTCGCTTGTCCGTAGCCGTTGAAGGTAGAGTTCGGGCCATCCTCCCGCGTCTAGCCGCGCCGTACCGCATCGTCGCGGTCTAAGTGGAGGCTGCAAAGGGGCCTACTGACTGAGGACCTGCTATAAAAATACAGCTTATCAGTACTTGTGACTTGAACATCTTGCCGTTTAAACACAGTAACACACACTGCACCACACGCATGGCAGCAACCTCTGTTTCAGGTCTCGCGACAGTTACACCACTCGCGGCGGGCTGCCTCCGTGGCAAGGAGGCGGCACGCTGGAGAGAGCGTTGGAATCCCTCCAAGCTGACCTCCTGTGCAACCCACCTAATACCTTTTGGCGTAGTACATGGATGGAGGAAACTAAGAGTCCTGTACTAGGTAGCCAAGGGTGCTTACTGTAGCAGGAGCTGTATAGGAAGAGTATGTTGTGATCTCTTAATCTATGGCTGCTCTGGGATGTATGGGTTGTTGAGTGAGGAAATGAGATAAACAGGATATGCTTCCCCATGGAACATGAGCCTTCATCCGTGAATAGCTTCTTGGAACAGGTAGTGACACATGGTAGTCATTAGTCGATGAATACATCCATAAACCACCATCGACAAACAAAAGCCGTGAGATCACCACAGCAATATCTAACAGACAAAAATATGGACCTTTTCCCCTCAAACTGAACTGAGAAACACTGACTGCCGTGAGACATGAGACAAAAAAAAAGAGACTGCAAAAAAAACAAAAACAAAAAAAGGAGGGAATTACAAGTCTGAGAAGAGCCAATATAGGAACCCATGTTTAGTCAAATAACTCCCAAAGAGAAAGTCGGCAATATGGGCACTGGGATGGGGGGGAGGGGCTTGCATTTGGCCGCCCTTCCATATTTTTCAGAGGACAAGGCCACCGTCGCAAATATGCCCATGCCCAACAGGCAGCGGACCTGCAGTCATCCTTCGCCTAGGGATGCCGGCAACCGTCGAGTCGGCATCAAGTGCCCGAATAGTGACTTCGACTCCCAGACAGATGCATAGATGTCTCACCCTCGACAGATATCCGCCCCTCTCGTTCCCCCATCCCTGCCATGTCTCACTCCACATGGTTCCGCTCGAGCATCGGACTCGCCTGTTTCCACTTGCCAGCACACTGCCTCCCTCTTGTGCCGTAACACAATCCAGTTGGCCTCGCCCCGGGGCCGGCTCTTGCCATCTTCTCCCCACTCACATTAGCACGCACTTGGAACAGCAGCCCGCCGGCGCGTCGTCGTCGCCAACCTCTAGCTTTCCGATGGGACCGCCGTTGTTGGACATGCCGCTGCCTCTCGAGTACCCTGCCATCTCGCGGTTGTACTTTCGGATTTCTCGGACCGTATCGTAGAAAGCCTTCTCCACGTTCATCGTCGTCTTGGCCGATGTCTCGAGGAACTTGCAGCCGAATGACTCTGCGAGCGCCTTACCCTCTGTGATTGATGTAAGCATACGTGAAATGGAATGGTAGTGCTGCAAGACATTGACGTACCGTTGTATGTCACCCGCCGCTCATGCTCCAGATCGGACTTGTTTCCGACGACGACCATGGGGAAGTAGTCCTTGTCCTTTACTCGCAGGATTTGCTGCTGAAACGTTGTGATCTCCTCGAAGCTTTCGCGCGATGTGATAGAGTAGACAAGGAGGAAGCCTTCGCCGGTGCGCATGTATTGCTCGCGCATTGCAGAGTACTCTTCTTGGCCGGCTGTGTCGAGGACATCGAGCAGTGCTACCTCATCGTCGATAACACATTGCTTCCGGTATGAATCTAGAGAAGGGGTAAGCTTGGGATGCAGCGACGTTGAGAACAGGGATGCGCACCCTCGATTGTCGGGTCATACTCGTCGACGAAGTGGGCTTGGATGAGCTGGATCGTGAGGCAAGATTTTCCCACGCCACCGCCGCCAACCACCACCAGCTTGTATTCTCTCGTAAACTGCAACAAAGAAAGTCAGTCAGAGATTGGGCGACAAGACGGAAGGAGCGATAGGCAATTGCTAGGCGGGCGGGTTGGCACGAACCTTAGAAGCCATCGCGTCGAGAGATGAGAGCACGAGAGTTCGGCTGCAGCCTCAGGACGAGGAAGGTTGATGGGATAGGGAAATCGGTGACAACAGGTCGCTTGGCGGCGGAGTCAGGACGTCGGTCGGGATTGTTAGAAAGGGAATCCCCGGGAGGTTGGGTCGACGAGTGAGCGTTCGTCGGGCGTTTCAAAATAAGAATCGCTGTGGTTGTAAGGGCGAGACGAGGAGAAAGAGAGCGAACGGCTTTCCCAGGCAGGGATCGGCAATGGGATTTCTGGTTCGCGCGAGCAGGAGCCCCCTACTTTTTGGTAGAGTTGGCGAGTTCGCGGGGACGGCGTCAGGGCGTGTCGGACTGGTGATGACCCAGCAATCAACCGGCCGGGACAAAGGTAAGGTGGGCGGAAGCGGAAAAAAAAAGTGATTTTTTGAAAAAAGGTGTGGGTTATTGCGGGCGGTTTTAGAAGAGCTGCAGGCAGTGGACGGGGACAGCGAAGTGAATCCAGAGGTGCAGAGGAGCAGCAGCAGGCTTGCAGGAGAACGAGCAAAGGGGGTCCGAGTGCCTTCCCTGGGGGCAACCACGGACGCACCCCCTTTCTGATTGGCGAATTGCGTGTGGGTGCCCATGGCACAGTACGGGGGTACATGGCCCCCCCCCCCCCCCCATCAGGGATGCTCTCGTCCCTTTGGGAACCACCTGGGCCCCGTCTGGGCCATGACCCAGTGCCAGATTGGTTCTTTGGGTGTTTTGCGAGGTGGCCCAGCTCTCACACACTTCACACTGTGACGACTAATGGAACTTGATGGGCACATATAAACCCAGGCAGTCCATCTCCTGAAAGACTTTCTTGTCATATTCCTGCCTGGCGCCCTCGCGCACAAG
Organism: Lasiosphaeria hispida; assembly: GCA_033439745.1. Lineage (NCBI taxonomy): Eukaryota > Fungi > Ascomycota > Sordariomycetes > Sordariales > Lasiosphaeriaceae > Lasiosphaeria > Lasiosphaeria hispida. The sequence goes on from JAUIQD010000004.1 coordinate 4,610,277, forward strand.
TCGCTTTCACTGTTGACAAGTGACGACTCGACGCCATCACATCCCCACCCTTCCAGATGGGGATAGAAGGGACTCAATCATGTCCTGGGCCCTGGTGATGGGATCTGAGCACCGCAGACCGAGAAACCCGCACCACTGGGGAGCGCTCCCCATGCTGTCGAGCACAGCAGGACCAGATCGACAAGAGAATGTCCATGAGCAATAGCTCAATGGGCAGCACCCATCAATCTGTCACACAATGTCAATATCCGCGGACACAGGGGCATCCGTATGTGTGTAAGGAAAGGAGTATGGATCGAAGGCATGTCTGTATGTATGTATGTGTGAGGTGTCTTTGCTGGGGCTGGCTGCGCTGTGGTCAAGGTGCCATTGATTGCGCGCAACGGGCGTCGGATGTGATAGGCTTTGATGCAGCAGCGGTTGAGTCCCGAGCCATGGTGCATAATGTGTAAGAGTTGAGTAGCATCGCGCTCTTGGAATCCAAGTCCTATTGCTCGAAGCCGCCCCGAGCTGCTCCAGCTGGAGCGGCATAGGGCTGAGCAGACCCGGGCTGGGCGACGGGACCGGTCTCTAAAGGCTCATAGATTAACAAAGGCCGAAAGCTGCCTGATCAGGTCGGCTTCGGTTGCGTATCCCCTCCACACGCATCAAGACGCCGCAGCGTCGCTTTGGTGCTGGTGTCCTACATATCATGTCTGCTTTGTCCCGCAACATGGCAAGAATTTGCTGCCCTTTGGACATAGCGCGCAGCAGGCGGCCCAACAAGCTACAGCATGTGATGTGCGTTACAGCAACCAGTGTCTCGCCGCACTGTGCAATTGCGATTCTACTACTACACCCCCGCAACCCCGACTTAGCGTTGACTTTGCCGCGAGCAGTGGGCAGAAGCAGCCGTTGCAACACAGCCAAAGACCGCCGCTCATATCACGAATACACCGAGCTAACCTATCCCACCCCAGTTCGGCTCCTAGGCGCAGAGGTCTAAGTCCCCCAAACAATACGAAAGCAAGAAACGGCGACAATTGAAGCCTAAACAAGCCATTTGAGTTTCAGCCTGTTTGGCCGCGGGCGTGCTTTTGCCAAAATACGTACAAAGACCGTCTTGACGCCACGAAACTCACCTTCGCCCTGGCTCGCCGACAGGAGTCCCGTCCGAAGCGCTAGCTATGTGATGTGAGCGTTTATTGTCTTTATCAGACTCGTTGGGCTACCGTCTCGTTGAGCTACCGTCTTGGTCCATGGGCGGCCCCCTCTTGGGCGGCTAATGGTGCTCTGTCCTCGAGTCTTGTCGTAAGCACTCGCGCTCCTGATTCGCCGCCATGCCAGATTCGATCGTACCTGTGGTGTATGTAAGTACAGCACCTCTGGTCTGGCCGAGTGTTTCGCTGGCTTCTACTGGCTCATCTTGATGCTCGCCTGCCCGCTGCCGGGCACGAACACCATCCACAGGTGAACTGAACTAGGCATGCAGATCAAGGCATTTCTGTCCAACCGCTGGCCTTTCCTTCCCAACCTGTCCCGTCGATCATCCTGATTCCGCACAGGGACCTAGAAGCACGTGTGATGGCACCACGACCATTTAAAAGGGGTTCAGGGATCGTATCCATCCACCCACCATTATCCACCATCCCTCGACAGAGCATGCGCTCGACCCCTCCTCGTCGCTGGTTTCTTGCCCGCGCCACAGCTGCACTTCGGTCGGGTAGTTCTTTGACGTCCCCGCGCAAAGAAAAAGAGGTCAAAGGAGCCCACACACAAACTCTCCTTCCACTCTGCCCTGGCTCACCGACTCCCGGATCGCTGGGATGGGCCATGCCGTAGCGGCAGCATGTTTACCTATTGGCCTTTCATATTGCGCGCTCATGCAGTAAGAAGCTTGCATCTGTCGATCGGTAGTGCTGCGCAGCGAGGCCCTTAAAACCCCGCGATGTTTCCCATGAGTGAGCAGGGGAGGCAGCAGGACGGAGCTTCCCCGCCGCTGTTCGGCCCATGATCCAGGTTTGGCTTTCTCCCATGATGACTGAGGGTGGGCACGCGACGTTGGATATTTAGGGACTACCCTGTTTACCTTGCTGATCGCTCAATCACAAGTTTTGGGGCCCAACCCCTATGTTGAGGCTATTGCGTGAGTCAAAACATTTGGAAAACGCCTGCCGCTGGTGGCAGTCAGAGATAAGAGTAGCGGGGGTCTGTTGCTGCCGATGAACACATGCATCTCATGGCTTGGCTAGTCCTGCACTGGAAAGGCGCCGTGAATTGCAAGGAACGACCCGCGCAGGACTGATCATTTACCAGCTATCTGGAAAGATGGAGCAACTCTTTTTGCGCGTAGCATTCTAGATAGAACTGATCCGTTTTCTTGCGGTTTTGATGAGTGAGCTACATTGCGGTCGACCCGCTGTCGCCAAATCCATACCTATTATCATAATACTTGCGGCAGCTTAGAGAGCCAACAAGTCGCTGTTTGTGTAACATAGAAACCTTCAAGGCTCAACCGACATTTCACTCCCCTCCCACTCTTGATCCCTGAAATGTATTTGTGCTTTGCAGATACCGCGCAGCCACCTCCATGCCCATCGGATCTCCCCCAGTACATCTCAACCATTAGAACCCAACATATTGCTCCATCCATTCAATAGGCACGTAAATAAAAGCTCAAAGGCACCAAACAAAGACCCTTTTAAGGAATATTCTAGAAGCTGCAAACAGGAGGCCACGGCTGCACAGTCTGAACACGTATGTACACTAGTAGGTGGCAATCAAAAGAAAGGGGGGGCCCACAAGGAAACCAGAACAAGTCACCTCTCAGCAAACCTGCTTTGTGGCGTTGCCACTATCAACGCCCGCCATGCTCTTCTAGAAGCACTGCAGAACAACACAAAGGCGGTCAATCGCAGGTGGCTTGCCTAGTTGCGGTATGAGGAGAAGAGGGGTCATGTCTCGTCATTTTCTCTCACATTGCCTCTTCAGTTTGGTTGGGAGTGAGCATGCTCTGGGGTGCTCGTCCCGGCCAGCTTTGCATCTCAGTTTTGCTTAAACATTACAAGAGCACGTGTGTAGTTCTTCCTGCGGTCCTAGAGTGCACCGCCACAGCTAGAGGTCAGCTGCGCAAAGTCGCTGGAATCAGAGAACCACCGCAAAACCAAGCGCATTACAATTGTAATGTCCTACCTATCAAGGTGTCACATCATGGAAATGGAATGATAAAGGAGTGTGGTTACAGGCCATTTGCTTATTGCAGGGGGTTTGTAGTGCCAACTACCGGATTCGTCCCTTGGGCCCCCTTGGAAACTCCCACAACCGTGGGGGGGCCTCTGTCCTGTGACCCGAGCCAGTCCGAAATGCGTCAAAACCGGGCTACCCGAACTCAGAGCTCAGCAGCAGGTAGATCATCATCTTCGCCTTCAACGGTAATGATACGACCTCTGACGTTTTGGACAACCTCTGGCGCAATGGCATCGAGGAACGCCTTGTCCCTATGTGGCGATTTAGTAAGCTCTCGTCTCTGCGAGATGTGAAGAAAAGGCAGCAACTCACTTTCCGACCAATGTCACCGTGTTTCTCTTCTTGCCCCATCTTGGATAGCTCCCCACCTTGACCCCTTTTGACTCGACCCTATCGGCGAGCCCGGTCAGATACTCAGCAACAGCACTCTCGGGTAGTGGCGTTGAGATGATGATTCGGACCGTCCCCTTGCCGTCCGGATCGGTGAGTCGAGGGGCTATGAAGGGTTTGAGGCCATCCAATAAGCTTGTAACTGCCAAAGGTCAGTCGTGTTACGTTGAGGGAATCGCCCAGGTGGAGGAGGATTACACAATCGAGGGACGCCAGGCAGGATATGAACATTGCCATTTACCACAGACACCGGCACCCAGAGGTCCGGGCAGGGGAATAGCACCTGCTTCTCTAGGTCCCGGCCCGAGTCCGTGGGCAGCTCGACCATGCGGAGCTTGGCCCGCAGAGCGGCCGAGTCCTCGTCCCAGCTGAAGTCTGGCTGTCCGGGATGGGGCTTGGACAGCTTCTTCATGAGCGCATATGCCTCTTGATGGAGGACCAATGGCAGCCCGAATGCTTTGGCTATTGACTTGTACGTGATGTCGTCATGTCTATGAATCGATCAGTTTGATACGTTTCACCCAGTCGGTGAAGGGGCCTCACGTTGGCCCAATTCCACCGCTAGGAGCACGTGTGGTTAGCAATATCGCGTCATCTCGCTGTCGTCGATCGCTCCTACCTGGTGACCACAAAGTCGTAGCGATTGCTCATCCTACGGACGGCTTCGATGATCTCAGATTCATCGTCCTGGACGACTTCGATACGCTTCAGACTCTAGTTCGCGCTCTTTTAGCAACCAATCATCGCAACTTCTCCAGATGAGAGGCAACACACTATTCCTTGATTAAAGCACCATCCCGCCGTGAAATTCGAGTTTGTCTATTCTTGAACGTCAGTTTCAAGTATAGGTTTTGCTTACTGAGGCCTGAAACCGCTCACATCTTTTGTCTATATGCATTCCGGTTGTCAGTGCCGGCTCTTAAAGATCGAGTGTCACACGTTGTCTCTCAAACCTGCCTTCCCGCCCAGGACCTCGTCTCCAATGACCAGGCATGCTGCCGTATGGATCGCCTTCGAGCCGCGCTCGTCGGCCGTAGCTGCCGACGCCATGGCGAACTTTGCGTACAGAGTTCGGCTGAATGCCGCAGCAGATGGATGGCCCAGATTGGGACGAGGTCGTGAGAGATGGCGTGCTACTTGAGAGAGACGCAAGGGCATTGCAGGATACCTCAATTGCGTGTAAAAGTGCCTGCGGTAGATTACGCCAAAAACAGATCCAAAGAGAACCGGCAGCCAATCAACTATGATAATGAATGTTGTAAAGTTTCGCCAGTCTTGAGAAAACAATGAGATGAAAAGTGAAGTTGAGGACGCGGATGCGGCAGTCACCTCATACCAGCTGGACAGCCCCAAAAGCCATGGATTGTCACCAAGCGCGGCGGGGCTGACAGGGCGCAAGGAGGGGCACTTTAGGCGGCTTGACTCGGGGCCACCTAAACCTACCCCTCCTCCCTGAACAACCTAACTTACTGTCGCGACACTTCTAGAGCTCCATTTTACCTGTATTTTCCGAAGAGAGCAATAACCAAATCTAGCGACTCTTCCTAAAGAGATTTCTCGAAAACTAGTAACTCAGTCCCTACAATGGTGAGCCACCCCTGCGCAACCCCTACCTAGCTTTGACTAGCATAGCTCCCCTCCCTCCTTTAAGGTTCTCGACGGTCGAATCTAACACAAGCTATGCCTCTAGTCGGCCGAGTCAAGACTATATACCTTCTCGCAAGAGACCAAAGATCACCTGCGCAAGTTTCGCCTCGGGACCTCGAGGTCCAACGACCCCCAAGCCGTCATTTGTATGTACGTCTCTCCGAGATGCCCCTTCTAGCCCCTGATCATCCATACAACCGCTAACGCCCCCCTCCTGCGCCCAGACTTCATCGATAAGACAACCAAGGAGATCCGCCAAGACGAAGAAAAGACTGTGTACAAGACGCTCGAGGAGATCGGCGATGACCTCCCCGACCACTCGCCGCGCTTCGTCCTCCTGAGCTACCCTTTGACCCTCGTGCGTCCTCCCCTACCTCACACCCTTTCGCATACATGCCGCCCTGACCGCTTGACCATCAGCTAACCATAACCCGCAGCCTTCTGGCCGCCTATCGGTGCCCTACGTGATGCTTTTCTACATGCCGACGACGTGTAACAACGCGCAGCGTATGCTCTACGCCGGCGCCAAGGAGCTGATGCGCAACACCAGCGAGGTGACCAAGATTATCGATATTGAGTCGGCCGAAGACCTCGAAGATACCCCTTCGACACTAGGCGCTGCTTGATCTGGAACTTCACCCTGGTCTGGAGTTGAAGGATGGGAGATACGAAGTCACGGGAGAGCGGCAGCAGACGGGCAGGCTGCCCGGCATGACTTGATGACATCTCTTTCATATATATATGACCTAGTAGTACAACCTAGGGATGGGTGGCCCCGTCATAATCTATTACCATTTTTCTTCTATATTTTTATTTTTATTTTATTTCATAATAGTTACGTTATTCGGGCATGATCTCCTTCCCATCCAGCCCAACCTGTACCGCCAGCTCTCTCACCACTCCTTTTAGAGCCACACATGCCGGGCTATCCGGGAACGAGTCAAAGAAGCTCTCGCCATAGTCGCACGCCATGCCGATCCTTGGGTCAAGTGGCACAGACCCAAGGAACGGTATTCCCATCTCTACCGCCAGCGCCCTGCCGCCGCCCGTAGTGGCGCGGAAGATCTCGTTGGCATGCGCGCACTTGGGGCAAATAAAAGCCGACATGTTCTCAACCAAGCCTAGGATCCGTATGCTCGCCTTGCGGCAAAAGTCAATCTCTTTGCGCACGTCAAGTAGAGACACCTCCTGCGGCGTCGTCACCATGACAGCCCCATCGATCCCGCTCTCCTTGAGGAATGTGTTCACACTCAGATGCTCATCGCTCGTGCCGGGCGGAGTATCGACCAGCAGGAAATCCAAGTCTCCCCACTCGACATCCTTGAGGAACTGCTTGATCAACCCATTCTTCTTCGGTCCGCGCCAGATGATAGCATCGTCGCGGTTCGGCAACATAAACTGGATCGACATAACCGCCAGGTTATCCATCGCCCAAGCCGGGGACCAGCCCGCGCTGCTGACGTGAATCGTCTCGGACTCGACCCCCAGCATCTTGGGGATACTCGGGCCGCAGATATCGGTATCCATAACCCCCACCGTCGTCTCGGGGTTTGTCGCAAAGGCGTGCGCCAGTAGACACGTAAATGTACTCTTGCCAACGCCGCCCTTGCCACTCAGTATGAGGATCTTGTGGCGCACGCCCGCCAGCCGCGCCGTGATGACGGGGATATCGGGATCCGGACCTTTGGGCGCGGCGGCACAGATCTTTTGGTTCGGACACCCCGCGCACGAGTCGGCGACACCGGCTTGCTCGGACTCAGGGCCCGGGCAGTGCTCCGGCTCGGGGGCGACGAGTTGCGGCTTTTGCTTGAGGGGGTTGGCGAGCACGTCTTGGACGGCTTCGGGCTCCTCGAGGGAGGGCGCCATGGCTGGGGTCGGTTCGATAATACGACGCTGGGGATTGCTGCGCGCGGGGATATGAGTGTGTGAGCGGCAGGCGAATGTGACTATCGAGGGTCGGTTGAGGTGGGAAGAAGGGAGGTCGTGTCTAGGTTGGATCCCATGCGTGGATTAGCAATCGCCGCCGCCGAATCGGCCCCTCCTTTCTTAGAGTATGATGGAATTTTAGATGGAGGGGCTTATCTTATCGTGGCGGCAAGACTGGGGTAAGAACGCGGGGCAAGGAAGCAACGCTGAGACGGTTCCTTCGACCCAACTTCACGTTTTGGTGTGTGCGCGTGTGCGGCGTGGTACAGTATTTCCGAAGAGTCCCCTAAGTAACGGAACCTCGAAGGCAGAGTTGATCGAGCAACACATAACAATGAGATTCTAACAGAACGCGGGATTTTGATGCAAAACACGTTATCTGGTATCTCAGAGAGGGTGTTTCTTATCTCGCGAACATCATTTGGCTGTAACTCATGGTTCTTTTCAGGTTGTGGTGCTAGCAGATACTCCGCCATTGAGGTAGACACAAGTATTGTGCGGTACAACTATGCATGGTGGAAGGCGCTGCACGCGTTAGCTTGGTGTAAGCCTCTCTCTGGGGTCTCTTGGGTACTTTGATATTCAACGGTACCGGGGAAAGAAGGTGTGGCATTGAGAAAACGCAACAGTCTCAAGGTGGGCTACGTAGCAACCTCCCTTGCAGATGGAAGACGGCTTCTCAACCATCCATATGTAAATCTTCCAGAACGAGTAACGAGTCTCCTGCCTCTCCGATGGAGCTATCCCCAATGAGGTACTCCGGTTGCCTTCAGACCATGGGATGTGCGCTTCACGTCTTGGAACTGACTCATGGGTTGCTATCTGATAAGAGCAGGACCTGTTCAAGAGGTGGGAGGGTATAGCAGACCAAGGTCGTACCGAGGAGTGGCATTCGGTCGAGGACGGCGGTTGTGGGCTTCACTGTCAGTAGGTAAGGTAGGGTGGAGCGACATGACATACGCAGGCGGACGCAGGCATGCCGTCCCAACCCCTTTGGCAGTTGCGAGGTACAACTTTCGCGCTCGATCAACACCACGACATTTGCGATCGGACAATGATTGGTTCGACGGGGCGGGCCAGACCAACCATCTTATCAGATTTGTTCGCTGGCATGGCTTGCGATGGGTGTCAACTTGCGACCATGAGGGTGTCTTGATCACATCCTAGGTCGGGCTTCTATGGCTATAGAGGAGGCACTCGGCCGCGGGGGATGTTGGGTAGACATAGGTCGGCTGCATGGCTGGATGCAACGGCTCGCTCGTGGTCGACGTTGCGACAGCATTATTAGTCAATGGTCGATGCACGTCTGGTCCATCAATTCACAGACTTCGCAGTCCGGGCCTGCGACAGGTAGGGACGGGCAGAACGGGGCGGCCTCTCAGAGGGAACTTGGCCCAAATTGACTATCCTGAGTGGTGCTCCGGGTTAGACAATTGGGGCCGGCCTGCGGGATGGGGGCCGAAGCTGCTGCCCTCTCGACTGGACTGCCCCTTCCCCAGTGCCGCTCTAGACTCCCTGCCCGTCCCGTCGAGGTTCCCACCCGCACCCCCATGGAGCGGTAGACCCTGCATCGAGAGCTCTCACCTGACAGCGTGTGGTGGGCGGAAGTTAGCGCGAATTGCTAGAGGATTCCTCTCAACGACCTGCACAAAGGCGGCCGGCCGTTGCCATTGGAACCACGATGCCGGCCGTCTCGTCCTTTTTGGGCGTTTCAGCTGTCGCTCGCCGTCCCTTGACCCCGGAATCGAGCCAGAAGCCCTCGTCGGCTCTCCACACCTCTCTGCTTCTTTGACGCACCTGTGCGATGCCGCATTGTCTGTTGCCCATTGCCCATTGTCCAACCCAACGCTGGCTGTCGAATCGAGTGCGCGAGCCCAACGCTAGCCGTTGCGAATCAGATAATAATACCCCGATTGCCCGAGTCACAGCGTTCGGTCTGGGGCTTGCATTTACTTTTCGACCGTCGGTCCTCCCACATGCTGTCACTACCCTCCATAAGCACGCAGTCCTGCCTGCCCACTTGACCTCCTGCCGGCACGTAAATAAGTAAACAACCACAACCAAAACAACAAAAAAAACTTACCGCATATGTTGGCACGGAACGGCCGCCCTCCACCACCTCGAAATCCCACCTAGCGCTGTCCAAATCGTCGCCCGCTACCCCCGTGTCGATGCGACATAGTATGATGCCGACCGCAAAGAAAAAGTTAGGAGGCATGGGGGGGCTTTTTATGCGCCAGACGAGCACTGGTAGCGATGGCAGCATGGGTGGTCCAGGCGCGAGTCCAAGGGCTGGCGTGGTGGGTCTGCCAGCAACGCCCGCGCCAGTGAACGGCATTGGGAGCCCGGGCCGCACGCAGCAATTGCAATCACAACTGCTGCAATTTCAACGTGAACTTCCACAACTGCAACCTCCGCCGGAAATCGTTACTGCGCGTCAGGACACGCCCGCCGCCGTCGGAGCCGGAGCCGCTGGAGTTAGGTCCATACCCGTGCCAAAGGGCAGCCGATTTGCCAACAGCGCAAACGCCAACCAGCCCGCCACGGCCATGAGCATGCCGCCGCCTGCACAACACGCACAGCACTTCCACCCGATGCAGCGGACGCGCACCTCGGCCTCTGACCCGGCACGCGAGCTCCCCCGTGGCCCCCACAACGCCTGGGAAGACTCCACCGTCGGTTCCATGTTTGGCGACACCGACAGCCGTGCTGCCTCAGACAGGCTCCGCGGCCACCCAGCTCTTCAGGGCGCCGCCCATGGCCGCCACTACAGTGATACTGCCTACCACAGAGCCCAGCAGGCCCCGCCACAACCTGTTCGCAATAACCATCATGCCCAACAGCAACAACAGCAGCAGCCAACGCACGATGAGAACCTGCCGTTTGTTATTGGCGAGAATGGCTTGCTCAAAGTTATCAGGCAGCCGGGTGCGCAGAGCAGACCTAGCATCGCTGACTTGAACATGAACATGAATAACGGTGTCTCAAGCGGCGGCATGTTGCATGATCAAGCCGCTGCTGTCAAGATGGAAGATGTATATCAGGATGAGCACCAGGCTTATGACACCACCCCGACTAAACTGAACGCACTGAGACGTACCAAGCTACCGCATAGGGATGCGCGTGAGGCGAGGAGGGACTCATTTTCGGACCGGGCCGGTGGGTATTCGTCCGATGCCCAGAGCTTGGGCATGTCCCCAGAGCGGCCGGGCGAGGCGGGCAACCAGATTGAAAAGGTCCGGCTGGAGGAGCGGTTGCAGGAGCGGGCACGACGGGAGCGTGAGCGAGAACGCGACCGCGAGCAAGAACGGGAAAGGGATAGGGATCGAGAGCGAGAGCTTCATCACAAGCGCTCTACCGTGTTTGAGAACCTCACGCCGGTGCTGATGGATGAGCCCACCTTCAATGATACACGGGCGGCCGTCATGATGCCAAGTAGCGAAGGTAGTCCGAGGGCGTCATCGGAGGAAGCCGGGGAGGCGCTACAGCTTACACCACGAGCAACACGGAAGCAGTCACAACAACTGCAGCAACAGTTCGTACCGCAAACAACAATGCCAGGGGGCCTCAACCTCATGGGTGAGGGCCCCCTCGGGCGCACCGGCAGCCGTCGGCTCAAGGAGGCAGCACTACCGACCGTCACCGGCACATCCAAGGAAACACAATCACAACGCAAGCGCCGACACAGTCTTGACTACAACGACGCCGAGTTGCACGCCATGAGCTACTCGGACCTTCGCGCGCAGAACTTTGACTACGATCCGCAAGTAGCCGCCCTCCAACAGCAACAGCAAATCGTACAAGCCGCACCGGCCACGGCGATGGGGTCGCTCGAAGACCGGCTTGCACACTTCAAGGGGAAGATCGGGCAAGACCAGCACGAGTTCTTCACGCGGCTGCCCGTCAACGAGTGGGAGGACGCAGGGGACTGGTTCCTGGGGGAGTTTGCTGGCGTCGTCAAGCGCATGAAGGTAGCGCGTAGGGCTAAGCGGGCCCTAATTGAGGGCTTCGAGAGCGAAATTTCCGCCCGCGAGGAGGCGGTCCGGGGCAAGGTGGAGGGGATCGCGAGGACGCTTGAGGATTTGAAACATGAGGGCGTGGCCATGATGGCCGGGAAGGAGGCGGAATTGGAGTTTTGAGCCCGCTCATTATCACTATGTCCAGGTCGAGATGGAATGAGGCGCAAATGTACTACCTGTGGTCTCGGGGAGTTTTGTTGCCCTTGCTGTTGACAAGGCGGCCGGCTGCATTGCTTGGCATGGTTGGACTTGAAACGAGAGGGCGGTGTATATGAAAGAAAATGATCTTTTATGCCTTTTCTTTTCTGATGAAGCAGCTTAGTACTAATCTGTGTTGGAAGTCTATTTCTCTTCTCTACTCTTTATTTTCTTAACAGATTTTTCTGGGACTGGTCTGGGTTGGCGAATTATTTTTACGACTCTAACGATCGCGGCAACGCGCTTACCTCACTTACACAAACAAGGTGCACTGGTCTCGGCAGGCGGCTTGACGATACACATGATGAGCGGCAACAACAACATTCCGGAAATTTTCTAAAACGACCTTGACGATTATTACGCCTCATTTTAACGACCTTTACGACTACGACAAACGGGATGCAACACTTGATCGGCGGCTGTGTGTCTCATGGTTCATGGCTAGGTCCTCGGCAAAATCGGGGGAAAGCTACCCAAGTGGGAAAAAAAAACTTGTTATGCAGAAGCTCGCCCGCACAGGAACCACAGGCCTGGGCTGGGTTTCTCTTATACAATTATGACATCAATTCATAGATAGCTATGCATGTAGCTTTAGGGAGGGGCTAGGTTCGGTTGGGCAAGTAGATCTGCTGTTTTATTTTCATGTTCTTTCCTCTTTCCTTTTCGTTATCTACTCTGTTTTGTGCTTTCAGCAGGAAATAAAAAGCAAACAATATATCGGTTTTCATATCACAATCTTGTCTTGCACGCTCCTGTCCCGCCCAACCACCAGCCGAAGCTGACACCCCGGTCTATCGGGAAAGATGCCGCGGCACACACCATATGAGAAGAGCTCGTAGGCAGGATAGTAGGCATCGACAAACTTGACGACCTGCTCGTCTGTCATGCCGGTCCCACGTTCGCGTCGCAGCTGTTCCTCCTGCTGCCCGCGCCACACATAGACGTACTCGGTGTCTTCTGCGTCAATGTGGATAAAGGCGTCGAGCTGGTCAGTGAGGGCGTCGTAGGCGCGCAGCTGGTTGTTGACGAAGAGCAGATTCTCGAGTGTGTGTCGGTGCAGCGTGCGCGCGAGGGGTGCCTGCCACGCCTCCTCGACGGCGGCGTCAGAGAGCGCGCGGAACCCGACGCACCACCCCTCAAGGAGGACGACGCGGATGCAAGGCTTGCCGGGCTCGTTGACGGCGGGCCACTGGGATGGGGGTACGCGGTCACCGAGGCCGGAGAAGGCGGCCTTGTCGTACTGGGGCACCCGCGTGGGCTGGCCGGCGGTGAGGGCGGAGAGGAAAGAGGTAGCTAAGGGGACATCGTGGGTGCCTGGATTCAGAGTCAATGGGGGTGGGAGTACGGTGCCAGTCAGTTGGTCAGCCTCGTCAGGGGGGACGGACACGTTGGTAGCGGGGTTGGCAACAAAGAAACACAAAACCCACCGGGCTCGCCCCGGTACTGGATGAGGGCGTTGTCCGGGTGGGCGGCGGCCAGAGCCAGCTGGTCGGCGTGGGGCAGGTAGAAATCGTCTATGCTCACGACGAGGGTGGGTAGCCCCTCGCGCTCCTGCAGGGTCTCTGCCAGCGCGCGGACCAGCGTCGTCTTGCCGACGCCCTGGACGCCGTTCAGCCCGATGATGAAGGGCTTGGCGGTGCCCGCCGCGGCTTGCTGTTTCTTGTGCGCCTCGAGGCGCGAGAGGATGAAGGGGATGCAGATAGGGGACTTGTCATCGACCACACGGGACTGGAGAGGCGCATCCGGGGTGCTGGGCATGGCCGTTGCCATACTGTCTGCCTGTGTCTCGAAATATCTACCGGTGGTTGTTGTGCCGCCCTACCTTTTACTTTTGCATATGCGTGGGCCAGGTACGCGAGAGTGCAGCAACTGTGCAGCCCGCAGGATGCTGTCGTCGGTGCTGCTGCTTGGTGGCGGCGGCGGCGGCGGCGGCATCGGTGAGTGACTAACGATGTGTCGAGGTTGACGGCGTCGCAGTTGGGCTGCAAGCATGCTGGGGTTTTGTGGGATTCGCGGTCGTTTCCCCTCTGCAGGCGTGCAGCCTTGAAGCCAGCGATGACGCCAGTGGCAGCTAGTCAAGAGACAGCTTGGTGGAGGGGGAACCCCGCTGGGCCCTGACAGTCCCTAGCATTAGCGGGGCTGGACAACACAAGCATGGAAGTGTGAGGGGGTTGTTCTCCGCGTTTGTGACCAGTCAAGGTAGGGATAGTGCAACAAATGGGCGATTTTCCCTCGCCCTGGGCGGGAACCAGGAAGCGCGTGGAATCCAATGCCAAGGCGTAGCCAAGAGGAGCCAGTTGAGGGATGGAGAGACTGGCTTGGGATAAAATTGGAGGTGCGCCTCTCAGTTATTTCGCAGTGTGCCCTCGAAGGAGGCTTCGGCGTTTTCCTTCAGCTCTGCTTCAATGGAGGATCGGGATGCTGCACCCCAACGAGCCCTGTCCATCGTCCATCGCCCCAGGACACGACTCATGTGATGTGACCACAAATCCTGGTCAGACACAGGCACACCAACACCAAGAGGCTCACATGCTAAAGCTCGGCCGCTGAGAGAACCCCGGTCATGAGATCGTCCCGTAGGTAATCAAGACACGAGTCTTCCATCGAGTTGAATAGTCACTACTGAGAGCAGTAGTCAAGGTCCCAGCTTCGGGTATGCAATCAGCTCGCCTGGCCGGGAGGCCAGATCTAGTGAGCGAATAAGTTGCTGGTAGAGGTAAATCTGTCGGCAGTGCTGAAGCTGCATTTAGCCCAGACGAGCAGACTGCGTGCGTGCTGCGTCATGGGAAAAGACTCCCGACTCCCGACTCCCGGCCGTTGCCAGAATCGAAGCGACGGGTGCAGCAGCTTTGATGGCATGTGATGGGGTAGCGGGCTGGGCCCATGCCCCCGCTCTCGGCAAAAGAGGACGGTGGAGTCGAGCTGGAATGCGCAGCCATTGACGACAGGGCGTGTTGCCTCGGCTTATTTCACCCGCCAGCGCTGACACTGTCCTGACATTGACCACTGCCGTCCTGTTAAAAAGAAGTTGCGCACTGCTTCTATGTCCTGTGTGCCGTGATTGTGTCTGTGATTGCTTTTCCACTGTGTCGGCGAGCCGTGTTGGTTATTACTATTATTATCTGACTATCCCGATCCCCATTCCCAAACTCTGAATCCGCCCTCAGCACACGACAGCACACATCTCCACAATGGCTGACCATCTGAGGTACGACGGCCAAGTCGTCGTCGTCACAGGCGCCGGCGGCGGTCTCGGCAAGGCCTATGCCACCTTCTTCGCGTCGCGGGGAGCCAGCGTTGTGGTCAACGACCTCGGCGGCTCATTCAAGGGCGAGGGCACCTCATCCAAGGTATGTTCTGCTCTGCACCCACATGTGGACAGACACGGCGCATCTAACCAGCTACACAGGCTGCCGATGTCGTGGTCAACGAGATCAAGGCCGCGGGCGGCAAGGCCGTCGCCAACTACGACAGCGTCGAGGATGGCGACAAGATCATTGAAACCGCCGTCAGGGCCTTTGGCCGCATCGATATCCTCATCAACAATGCCGGCATCCTGCGCGACGTCAGCTTTAAGAACATGAAGGACCAGGACTGGGACTTGATCTTCAAGGTCCACGTCAAGGGCAGCTACAAATGCGCCCGCGCCGCCTGGCCTCACTTCCGCAAGCAAAAGTACGGCCGTGTCATCAACACCGCCTCCGCCGCCGGTCTGTTTGGCAACTTTGGCCAGGCTAACTACTCCGCCGCCAAGCTCGCCATGGTCGGTTTCACCGAGACCCTCGCCAAGGAGGGCGCAAAGTACAACATCATCTCCAATGTCATTGCCCCTATTGCCGCTAGCCGCATGACCGAGACCATAATGCCCCCTGATCTACTAGCCGTCATGAAGCCCGAGTGGGTCGTGCCCCTCGTTGCCGTCCTAGTACACAAGAACAACACAACCGAGTCCGGATCCATCTTCGAGGTTGGTGGTGGCCACATCGCCAAGCTTCGGTGGGAGCGCGCCAATGGCCAGCTCCTCAAGTGCGACGATAGCTACACGCCTGGTGCTGTCCTGAAGAAGTGGGACCAGATTTCCGACTTCTCCAAGCCTCAGTACCCCAGCGGCCCCAACGATTTCCTTACCCTGCTCGAGGAGTCCATGAAGATGGGCCCCAACGACAAGGGGGAGAAGCTTGACTTCACCGGCCGGGTTGCCCTCGTCACCGGAGGCGGTGCTGGTATCGGTCGCGCATACTGCCTTGCATTTGCTAAGCACGGCGCCTCCGTTGTTGTGAACGATCTTATGAACCCCGATGACGTGGTTAATGAGATAAAGAAGCTGGGTGGAACGGCCGTTGGTGCCAAGTTCTCTGCCGAGGATGGCGATGCCGTTGTCAAGGCGGCCATTGACGCTTTTGGCCGTGTTGATATTGTTGTGAACAACGCTGGTATTCTCAGGGACAAGGCTTTCAACAACATGGATGACAGCCTCTGGGATCCCGTCCTCAACGTCCACGCTCGTGGCACCTACAAGGTTACCAAGGCTGCGTGGCCTTACTTCCTTAAGCAAAAGTATGGTCGGGTCGTCAACACCACCTCGACTAGTGGTATCTATGGCAACTTTGGCCAGGCCAACTACGCTGCTGCTGTAAGACACCCTGACTTCCGACTATGAGGAGTAATAAGCTGACACCATACTAGAAATCTGCCATTTTGGGCTTCTCCCGAGCCCTTGCTCTCGAGGGAGCCAAGTACAACATTTATGTAAACACTATTGCTCCCAATGCCGGCACCGCCATGACCAAGACCATTCTCCCTGAGGAGCTTGTCCAGGCCTTCAAGCCCGAGTACATTGCGCCCCTTATCCTGGCCCTTTGCAGCGACAAGGTTCCCAGCAACCCCACTGGTGGCCTGTATGAGGTTGGCAGTGGCTGGATCGGTCGCACAAGGTGGCAGCGGACACGTGGCCATGGCTTCCCCATCGACGTACCTCTCGTCCCCGAGGAGGTTGTCAAGCACTGGAAGGACATCATCACCTTTGACAGCCGCTCGGACAACCCGGAGAAGACTTCGGACAGTCTGGAGAAGATCATGGCAAATATGGAGAACAAGAGCGGCTCAGGAAAAGTATGATTCCCTTTTTCTATCTGCTCCTCCTCGCCCTTGTATAATAGAAACATAGTGTGGATACCACGACTTATTAACACGATTTGTTTACATAGAGTACTGCTGGCGGTAACCAGTATCTGGAGGCCATCCAAAAGGCGCTCAAGGCCGAGGCCAAGGGTACCGAGTTCACTTTCACCGAGCGCGATGTTATGCTGTACAACTTGGGCGTCGGAGCCAAGCGAACTGACTTGCGCTATGTCTTGTAAGCCCCCAGCTAGACCCTTAGCTATGCAAGCAAGTATCGCAGCTAATCACCACGTAAAGCGAGGGCGCTGAGGAATTCCAAGTGATCCCGACCTTTGGCGTCATCCCGCCCTTTGACGCCGAGATCCCCTACAACATGGACGAGATTGTTCCCAACTTCTCGCCCATGATGCTGCTGCACGGCGAACAATACCTCGAGATCAAGAAGTACCCGATCCCCACGAGCGGCCGCCTCATTTCCAAGGGCAAGTTGCTCGAAGTGGTTGACAAGGGCAACGCCGCCGTCGTCAAGAACGGCGTCACCACCGTCAACGCCGAGACGGGCGAGGAGCTCTTCTACACCGAGGCCACCGTCTTCCTGCGCGGGTGCGGCGGCTTCGGCGGGCAGAAGAAGCCTGCTGATCGCGGCGCGAGCACCGCGGCGAACAAGCCGCCCGCGCGCACGCCCGATGTTGTCGTTGAGGAGAAGACAACCGAGGAGCAGGCTGCGTTGTACCGGTTGAGTGGAGATTACAAGTATGTCCCCCTCCCCTCACTAAACAAAAAAAGATACTTAACAACCAAAACAGCCCTCTCCACGTTGACCCAGCCTTCGCCAAGATGGGCGGTTTCAAGCAGCCCATCCTCCACGGCCTGTGCTTTTTCGGCATCGCCGGCAAGGCCGTCTACGAGAAGTATGTTGCCCCCCCCTTCCATCCCATACCAGTCACTAACAGCCCAACCCAGGTTCGGCCCCATCAGGAACATCAAGGTCCGCTTCGCCGGCACCGTAATGCCCGGCCAGACGCTCGTCACCGAGATGTGGCGCGACGGCAACAAGGTCATCTTCCAGACCAAGGTGAAGGAGACGGGCAAGTTGGCGATTGGCGGCGCGGCGGCCGAGTTGGTCAGCGAAGGTAGCAAGCTATAGATATAAACCCATCAACGTTGGGAGGGGAAGAAAAAATGAATGAGGATATGAGAGAGTGGCATGTGTGCCGTCTCGTCTATGAATAGATAGAGTTAGGAGATGGGGTTGGGTGTATATAGGTTCCCTGACTGCTTGCCTCTCTGTTTGTATTAGTAGCTGGCTAGCTCTGTTTGAGATGAATTCATTGGATGTATGAAGAGACTACTATGAGTGCCTACCTACCATGTGTTATCGGCGTACGCCCAAATAGCTCATCATGTTCTAATCGTTTGGGACCGACCAAAAAGAAAATCGTACTGCACGACAAAGCGGTACCATACGGCTTTACAAAAAAGAAGTCGACGGAGCATTGATGCAAGTACAACAGAGGCAGTCGGGGGACTAGTTCACAGTCATATTAGGTTGATGGAAGGGCGTGAAGTGACTTGTTATCCTCAATTTCTCAGCCCAGCAATTGGCTTCTATTCAGCTCCATCCGCATTCAACTTCGCGGAGAGCATGTCCTGTCTGTCCTAGTATACACTCCAACCACCTAATTCAGGCGCAATGCACCGCTCCTCATCCCACCAACGAAGGGGCCATATTCGTCTGGGTGATTCCATCTCGTGATTGATCGGTATGCCATTCATTCCTCCCAGCCAGTCACTTGGCTCCAGCATAAGCATACGCTTGTACCATGGTCCAAAAGCCGTGAGCCCTTATTCCCCGCCGAAGCCCTCCCCCAAGGAAAAAAAAACATTATTCTTTAAAAACACACCGTGTATATCATGCAATGAACGTCCGGTGAAGGACGGAGACAACTGACGTACAGCCTGGGACCCGTCCTAGGAGCTGTAGAGGGATAGAAGCAAATACCGCCCTGCCTAGACAAGCGTTTGTTCCCCATCGCCCTCTGGACGACAAAGCAGATTCCGCCAGCTCCCTAGCCATGTAGGCCAGACTATAGCAAAAAAACGCCTCAGCAATGAAGGTTCTGCAGCATATTGGCTCTTTCCCGTACGAGAGCCGCGAAAGCAAACCGCAAGAACGCCAGTATCGTATCCAAGGCCGACTCCCGAAAATAAAACCCTTTTTGTCCCCTCGTCCGGCATCATCTAAAGTTTGGTATCATATCATGTCTATGCAACTGCAACGGTATTCGCCTCGGAAATCTGAGAGGCAATGCTGACTTCCTGCACGTCCTTCAGACCCGATTTTTCGTTCTCGACGTTGATAAAGTCGTTCTCGGTTGGTGGCGTATGTGGCTCCCGCTCAGATTCATCGACTGAAGAGCTTCGCCCGGCCGTTTGTGATGTAGACGGAACAGGGGGCACGGCTTCGTTACTCTGGCCTTGTTCTGCCGTCGTCGGTACGGCCGTGCAGACAGACGACGAGTTCTTGCGGTGTCCTTGAGCATCGACCTTTTCAAGTTCAAGAGGCAGTCTATTGAGCTCGGCTTCGGCGACGGCAGGCGGGGTGGCAAATACCTCGCTAGACGTAGCTTCGGTAGCACCCTCGCTAGCAGTGTATGTCTCCTCAGCCCGTGGATCCGCCGAGAGAAAAGAGCTTCGCATTGGGCTTCTCAAGGACGAAACGTCGCCACCAAACTCGGTCTTGCTTGCCCTCGAGGTACGTGCAGGGCTTCTCGCTGGGAGGGGAGGAGGTATCCGCTTCGGAATGGTCACAATCGCCCCCTTGGCGTGGATGACCTGGGTGACTTGGGAAGCTCTGATTGATGTCCGAGTGGGCTGGGCTGTCGCGACTTCGCAAATAACTGGCTCATCTTCCTCATCCTCCTCTTCGTCCTCGTCATCGGCATCTTCGTCGCGCTCGTCGGTAGGAAGGGCACTGCAGACCTCTTCGGTCTTCTCGGTCTTTTCGGTGTTGATAGCCTTATCTACAGCTTCCGGCTTGGTCACATCATCCTCTTTGATCTTGGTAGCTGAGGCATCCGCGGGTTTGGCGGCTTCCTCCTCCTTGATGAGCTTGGGACCGAATCGATCAATCATGCTTCTATCGATCTGAGTGTAATCAATTTCACCCGGCTCCATGACAGTCGGAAGCTTCTCCGAAACGTTGTCTCGTCCGTCATCACTATTGGCACGGCTAAAACTCGTCTCTGCAGTGCTTGCCGCGTCTGTCTGGGTGTAGGCGTCCGTCACGGCCGTGGCCTGGGTCTTTTGCGACATGTAGCTGCCTCGATTGCTCCTCGAAAGAAACGTGTCGACGCTCTGGCGACTAAACCTGGCGAATACTGGACTCGTTGGGCTCGGGTTGTACTCGAATGATGTGCTCGTCGGCCGTAGGCGAGTACCAGCTTCTCTGATTTCAATGCCTGCCATTTCCAAACCTATCACACCAAATGGATCCGGGTCGTCTAGGTCCGGAATTCCAAAGGGAGGCTTCGCAGTCGGAGAGGCTGGCGACATTGTCGGTGTTTCGATCACAGCATCGCCCGGCGCGGGTTGTTGCGCCAGAAATTCCATGAGAGCCTTGTCGTAGTCGGAGCGGCCTTCGGCAGCCTTGATGACCTCAAACAGGGGACGCATCTCGGGGATGCTTTTTGGGATGTTGCCGGCCAAGACATCCAAGACGCTGACGTTGGAGCAGTAAAACCTCTCGTTCTCATTGCCCCGCTCCGTGACCAGCGAACCGTCAAGCGGAACGGCTTGATGCTTACCTCTGGCTTTGACGTACGTTAGAACGGTATCGCTAAGCCCCTTCCACCGTACATCCTGTTCCGAGGATGCCATATCGATCAGTGGTCCGACTGTCAGACTGACATCAGAGCCTAGAGTCAGCCTTGGGCGGGTGAACATTTCCAGAGTCTGGACACTGTTGATGACGAGGACGCAGTCGTAGATATCGACTCCAATCACAAAACCCAATGCAGCAGTGTGGAGTATTATGCCCGAAGGAGGTGACCACGTTCCATCGGCCTTCCGGGCCGTGATCAGACCAGCTCCGCCAGACCCAGACATCCAAAGGCCGGATCGTACGCATGAGAAAATCGCGAGGCCAACGGCATTTTGGATTATCCGTGGCGGGATCTTCTTAGTGACATGTGTTGGTGTTTTGGGTGGTTCAGTGGAGTCGGCGGACTGTGGCTCATGGGCGAGGAAGCCATCGGCTGGTCAGGGTGTTAGTCTCACTCTGAGCATCCAAAGCTCTCGGCACGAGATGCAGCCAGCCACTTACTGCAAAAAGACTTGAGAATCCTGGCGGCCTTGTCACACTCTTTGTCGAGGGTCGTCGGCCAGTAGGTCTCGCGGACATAACGAGCGGGTGGTGCGGGTACGGTGCTGATGCTGATGCGGTGGACTGGCACGGCAATCTTCTCGGCCCATCCAAAAACCTTATCGAGGGCCAACGGCGCTCTCGTCTTCGCGGGGACGGGAGGCGAGGTGGTTGTCGTCGAGGCCGCATTGTGTGTCTTGGAGCGGTCCCACGAGGGGAGTAGAGCCGAGACGCGCTGCATGGCGGTTCGTCGGCCGTGGCTCACCAAGATCTAGCAGCGACCGAATTTTTGGGCAGGGAGCAGATGACTGCTGGCAGTGGAGGCCGAGAAACCTCCCTTTCAGGTGGCCCAGACAAAGGGCAAATGCTGGCGAAGCAAGCAAAGAGTGGAGTTGGCA
Source organism: Lasiosphaeria hispida (assembly GCA_033439745.1). NCBI lineage: Eukaryota > Fungi > Ascomycota > Sordariomycetes > Sordariales > Lasiosphaeriaceae > Lasiosphaeria > Lasiosphaeria hispida. The sequence continues at coordinate 4,631,564 of JAUIQD010000004.1, forward strand.
GCGTTTTCAATCCGACCCAGGCACTCAGTCAAGAGGCAGCGATACCCAGGTGGCATGCAGGCCGGACCAGGCCCGTATCTAGTCAGCCCCTTCGCAACCCTCGACAGGATTTTGACTTGCGGAGGTGCGCCGAGGTGCTTGTGGTGGGGTGAGGGAGCGACTGGCGAACTAGGAGTCGGCGAGGTGTGACGTGGGCGCATGTCACGCCAACAACCGAGCGCAGCAAAAAGCTAGGGTGGCGAGGATGCTACCCTGGGTGCGCTGGGGGGTCCCTGGTGGCCTGGGGGCTGGAAACTGGGACGTCGACAGGGGACCGTTGCAGCGGGTCAAGCGCCTATTAGTGGCTCTCCGTGCAGCACACCACCCTCTCTAGACCCTCGCATCCGCCCTGGCGCAGCTCTGGCAGTTTTGCAGCCTTGCGGCACTTTGTAGGGCAATGACGACGACCCTTCACGCTGGGAGCCCCGCAGTCCGTCGCAAATTGAGGGGGTAAGGTAGATGGGAGGCGGGCTGGCGCAGGCCGCTCGTTTGCGTGCCTGAGCAGAGTTGATTGCAAAATTATTGGCATCAATATCCGTCTGGCTGGGGCGAGGCCATCCGAGGTCAGCATCCAGACACCCGGGACTAGGATGGAGGTTCTGCGGCGAGCAGCGTGCCCGGTAGGTCCGGTGGTGCCTACGTAGTAGATCTGGTTTGGATTTTCGCTCGATTTTCCTCGGCGAGCTTGCCCAGGTGTCGATCAGGAAGCCACGATGGATTCGTCGGATCGCCCGGCGCCAGTGCGCGAAAAGCCCGAGTGGTGCCCTGATTACCTAGTGGTCACAGGCTAAGGCAATCGACAGAACGAGTCGGGTGGGAGCCCCTGATTAAGTCGCAAAAGGAAGCAAAACGACACGAGCAAGATAGTAGTTCAAGGTGTGAGGTGCAAAGTGCATCAGCTGAGGTCAAAGGCGGGAGAAGAGGGACAGCATTGTTAGTCTAGGTCGGTTGGGAGGGGTCAAAATGATTTCTCTGGCGCGTCCCTGGTCCCGTGTGAAGGGCTCAAGTGTGGAATGGAATCGCGACCTGCTTCTGATTACAACCACACATGAATCCCTCGACAGCAAGATCAGAACCACGGTTGCATGGAAGCCGGAGCAAATATCATCCCTGAATGCCGGTCGCTTGCCTGCGAGCTTACCTATCAGCAATGACTCTAATAGAATTCCATTGACCTGAGATCCATCTCTGCAACATCCATCTCTGCGACACCCAGCCCAACCCATGGTCGAGGATCTCCGTGGTTGGTGGTTTAAGGTTGCTGTTTCCCATGGGGGAGACGCGTGAGCGCGCGAAGCCCTCTTCCACGGCTTTTTGATCCAATCTCAGATGCAATGTATCCCCGTTGAAGCTACCTTGGCGTGGTCAATCCCGTGCCGCCCATATAGGTGCTGGTGTTATAGCTGCATTTTGCTTGTGTCGTCGATGTTGATGAAGGAGGCACCTGCCAGATAAAATCCGAGACGGGAGTCGGCAGCCACCCTCACGCCCTCACCCCAAAAGGACCTCGCTCATGCACCGACCACCCTCTGAGCTGGGGGCCCCGGGCAGGTGTGGTCACCCAGCCTGCCGCCAAGTCGATTTTGACAGGGTCTAGCCCTGCTGCCCTGCTAGGGTTCTGAACCGCGCTGCCTGGCCCTGAACGGCCGCCGCCCAAGTTTCGCGATTTCCATTTCAGTCAATATCATGCCGCCATGTTGACAAAAGTATCTTGCTTCGACTACTTGACAAGCTTGAAACACGAAATAGACTGAGGGCCGTCTTGAAACCGGGGCTACTGCAGTAAGAAGGAGGACGCGGACTCGCCTTGCCCTTATCTGCAAGCCCCGCCTCTGCCTCGCTCAACGACGAACAGCTTCCAGTCCCATGCCTCCCGCTTCAGGAAGTTGAGTTCCTCTGCAGCCTGCCGCCGACGGGAGATCCAATCCATGGGGCCAGAGCAAACAAAAAACTTGCCAGTGAAAATCGGCCTCGATATCCATAGGTCCAAGGGAATGCTGCGCTTCACGACGCCCCGAGAGGTACGCTGGCCGTGGCACACGATGTCAACCCGAGACATGCTGAGGCATCCACACACAGTACAGACGGGAAATATTGATTGGACGCAGGAACTCATTTTGAGAACCCGCAGCCACATCCGCCGTGACGTCCCCGTTGCCCGTTCCCAGTGCTTCCCACAGCTGCAAGTCATGTCTCTTTTTTTCACTTCATCGCCGGTCAGGGGAACTCATTGATTGCCTTCGCGCGGAGGCCTTGTGGCGGATAGCCTTAAAAGCCACCTCGGCCCAACGTCCGCCTTGTCCGTCATGGCTTTCTAGTCACCAACCCGGTGTGACGAGAGAAGAGGACCCAGGCGTTTGAGAAAATGAAATGCAACATCAATGGCCTCTGCCCTCCTCCTGTATCCATGACCTACTAATCCCAGGGCCAACCCGAGTCAACTACTGCATCTCACGAAAACCGTGAACTCCAACGAGACGCTCAAGTAACACATGTCTCACCCCCAATGGAACCCCCACCTACCTTCAACACACAGACCCAACGTTTGATTATTCCGACGGACGCGAAACCAGCTGACACTCGGACGCTTCGTTGCTTTTTCTGCTGCAAGCACTTTACCTCTCCCCAATCCCATGGGCCGTCTCGGCTTCAAGGTGATGGCCAACAACAGTTGGTTGCAAAGGAAAAGGGGGTTGGCGAGAATCTAGATCAGGAGGCTTTGTGTGTGCAGACTAATTGAACGTGAGGAGTTGGAAGGGCCGACAAGAAAAAGCACACCTCAGTCGTCGCACCATTTTCCCCCCTAGCCCCAGAGAGACCTCATCTGGGCTCTTACATGCACCGCATTGTCGGATCTCTCTAGATGACTGAATGACTGCGCCGGCATGCATTCTGCAATCGCGATGCCCTTAGTTGGATCGGTTTACTTGCATCAGCGCAGTCATCTATATCCTCCTCCCACGTCATGCACTGGAGCGGGAGACTCGGGGGCGCCAGGCCCGGCCCGAAACATGGAGCTGGGGGCCGCTGAGGCTTATTATAGCAAGTACTAAGTCCGGTAACTGATAACGTGCGAGCGTAATTCCGAACGCCATAGCACCGAGCCAAGCTCTGGGCAGGCGTTCGTCAAGGAATACGTAACGTCTTTCTGAAATCACAACGAGCAAGGCTTGGCGAGGCGGCCTGACAGGAGTGATGAGTTTTTGCAGTAGTTGGTTATAGTAATGAAGACAAAGGCGTAGGTTCTCTCCGCTTGACGTGCTTGGACGGCTTGATGCCTGAATCTGCTTGATATATCCAAGAAGACTGACTACAGGCCGATGGGATATGAAGCTTGGTTAGCCCCTAACTCGGGGAAGTGTCTCCTCGTCCACTCCACCAGTCAGCCCTTGTTCCAATGCCTAGGCACATCAGTTAACGGAGTGTTGGCTACAGAGCTTGCCAGAGGGTTCCTGTGTCCTCAACTGTCCGTTCTCTACCTTGTTTATGCATGGCTTATACACTCGACTGTTTAGTCAGTGACTAACAAAACCCCAGCACTGTCAAATGCCAATCACGATACAACCCAAGGAGTCATGCGTCAGTAAAGATTAGGTTTGGTATCTGTCAGTCCGACAATTGCTTGCAGTCTATCTATCTTTTTATGTCCTGTGCCTATCCCCACCCAAACACAACGCCGTAAGCCAGACAACATCCTGTCCAATGTATCCTGTTCCATCACGAAAAAAGAGTCCAAAAGCGGAAAGAAAAAAACACAAACTAGCCTGGCTCGAATATGTATGTACAAGCAGCAAACAATACGCCGGCGACAGGCAGTACGGGCATCCTGTGGTAACTGCTCCTCGCCCACCGGCCAACCGCACCGCACACCAACCCCAAAACAGCAGACTCGACTCGGAGAGAATGCGGAGATGCAGGTTACAGTCATCATCACCACTCCCTCCTCCTCTTACCCCATTGTCTCAGAACACACATGCAAGGCTTAAGCAAGCCGCTGCCTCAGCAGCAAGCAACACCCCCACAATCCAAAATACGCCCCCAACACCAATCCCAAAGAGGAGCAAATAAGAGAGAACCCGTTCAATCATTATCGTTTTTCGTCCCATCATTCACCCGCCTCGGCAGCAGTAGCCAGTTTCGGGTACGCACCGCCGTGGAGGAGATATCGCTCGAGCGCAAGACAGTCTATAGTCCTCCGCGGGTGGCGCCGGGTCTTGGGGACGTCGGCCCAGTTGTCGTCGCTGACGGCGTGGAACTTGTACATCTCGCGCGAGCTGGTCATGAAGTCGCCAGCCTCCATGTCGCCCTCGAGGTGGAAGCGCTGCAGCTTGGGCAGCTTGGCTCCGCCCTGCAGCGACGCGAACAGCGAGCGGAACGTGCCCTCGTGGAGGTGTACGCCCCCGATGCTGTTCTCGTACGGCTTGGCGAGACCTCTCCCGCCGAGCCGCAGCCGCTCGAGCGTCCGTCCGTGCCGCACCAGGAAGGCGCGCAGATCCTCCTCGCCACAGCTGATGCCTTCCAGCCTCAGGTCTGTGAGCTTCTCGTAGGTGAAGTCGCCCAGGAGCTCGTAGAACGAGAGGTTGAACTTCTCCATCGGGGCGTGGTACGTGTGCACACCCAGGGATAGGTGGGTTAGATTAGGAGAGAACTGGAGAACGTGCCCGAGTCCGTTGATGGCACGGGCTCGCGCCGCCGGGAAGAGGCTGTTGGGAGAGTCCAGCACCAGGTCCAGCTTCGATAAGCTGGCAAAGGAACGCGCACAGTCAAACCAGTGGCGGCGCTCATCGGCGAGTTTGAAGATCTCCAGCGGCAGCTGGTCGATAGTGAGCGACGATAGCCTAACGTGTCGGACGGCCGACACAATGGCGTTCATGTTCTTGCAGGCTTGGGCTCGGTCCCGCTTCCTGCAGTTCCGCACGAGGAATACCTCTCGGAGTACCTCGATGTCATATGGACATTTGGTGTAGGTAATTTCCAGTTCCTTTAGGTTGGGCAGGCGCTTGAAGGAGTCCTCGACCATGGCTGACCGAGAGTGGAAGGGTGGCAGGTTCCGGCTCCGCTCCTCCAGGTCGTAGTACTCGATCCAGGCATCCTGGAGAACGACACTCCGCTCCTCGGGCTCCTGGAGCCAGTGCTGGAAGAAGGAGGCGTGGCGGGCATTGTACTCGTCGACCTTTGAGAAGTTGAAGGTGACGGAGCGGATGCTGCCCCGTAGACGCTCGTGTGTGGCGATGGAGTGCAGCCGCTTGACATCGTCCTTCCACTCGACGGCGGCGAAGTGTGGAGGGAGCAGATATTCATAGCCTACATCGGCGAGCCTGCTGGACACGAGGCGGAGCGTTCTCGTCGTGGCACCGTCGCAGTAGTCGAAGACGAGACGGAGCAGCTCGACGGGGAAAAAATCCATCATGGCAAGCGAACGACCAATAAGGAGATCCGACAACAATCCAGACCGACCCTTCGAAGCAGGGAGGGTAGACGAGGGGAGGGCAAGGCAGAAGAGGCAGGCGAAAAGTCGGACATATTATAACAAATACGAAATACTGGTCAGGCAGCTCTGTTGCCTTTTTGGTGGCTGACAAAGGTAGCGGCCGACCATTAACGTTGAAGGCTAGCCCTGCCTGCAACTTGTCGCTCTTGTTGGCTGTCTGGGCTGGCGACAACGAGAATCGCCATGGCCTGAGTGGACCGGTTGAGTGCTCCGCTGTCCCCCTTGCTGGGGCGGTATACTACAATGCTCTAGCTGCATGTTGTTTGGGTTGCAAATGAGATTTCGATAAAGGCGGCCTTGCCTCCGAATGTTTTGGCACGATAAGTCGGTGAGCTTAAGACAAGGGCGGAGAACCGAGAGTGGAGAACACAACACCACCACGGCACTGCGACACGCACGGATTCGTCAAGATTCGTCAAGCCCTACCCATCCTCCCATCCCAAAAAGCAGGGGAGGGGGCGCATTAGCGGCATGCTGCAGCTCTCGCTGCTCGAACACATCTGCAAGCCACGACAGGTACGCCTAAAAATTGCCTGGGTCCAGTTGGACTCCGACCAAGCTTGCGAGTCGGGTATCACAGGTACCGGACGAGTGGTAGGCGGTGTGAATGGGGACCCTGTCGAGCCTGTTTTAGAACTGAAGAGGAGGTGAGGGATGCGTGCGATAGCAGCGTATGTGCGTGATGTGACCCAAAGCTCCCTCCGACATCCGGTTGCGCCCCGCCTGTTAGTGCCCGAGGGCGTTGACACCACGTGAAGCATCGTCAATGTGCGCTGCGAGCCCGCTTCTAGAGTCTATCGACAGTGTCGACAGATCTCGCTGTCTTGCCTCGATTTGGGTCTTGGCCGCTTGGCAGGATGTGCGAGCGAGTACAAGTGCGGAGGGGGGGGCCTAGGCTGCGAAGATGCTGACGAGAGAGCCATCTCCCCAACAATACGAACGATGGATGCGCGCCCACGGTAAACAGTCAGGCAGATAATGGAAGCAGGCAGCCTAGGTAGGGAGTGGGGTAGCTATAGACGGACAGCACAGTGGGCCGTGTCACAGCTTAAAGAGTCGAGCAAGCGGAGGACAAGCAGTGAGCAATCACTATTCGTACTAGTTACTTGGTGGGCCTAGCAAAACCCACAAACCCCCTTGGTTTGCCTGACGGCTCGACGGCTTGTCGGGTAGACGGTTGAGGGGTGAGGTGGTTGCCAACAAATTTTCTATCATTTTTGCACAACAAACCGACAGGGGTCTTCACCGCGACTTCTTGCGGGACAGACCGTCAAAGCGCCGAAGGTGAGAAGAAGGAGAAGCCGCGGTATCGAAAGAGTGTTAGCCTTGTTGGGCCTTGTCGTCGTTGGCCGAACCGGAGGCGACACAGGGTGATGGGGTCTGCATCCCGCATACGCAGCAGTGGCCTCGGAAGAGAATGGGGGAACGCCCAACCAGCGTCGTCCACATCCTTTCAATTCGCCGGTATCCTAACATGACTCTAGTCAGAGTGCTGGCAGGCTCGGCGCTGTGCCTTCCACACCAGAGAGAATATGACCCTGTGCTTCTCGAAGGTTCACTGCTGAACACCAAGACAAGAGTCCGTAGAGCTAGTGCAAGGCACCAGATAACGTACCTTAGGAAGACGCGCGCACACACACACACCTTTCGATTGCAACCGAAGGTAAGTGAGGGATTCGCAATGCGCGCAGCTCTCCTGTAGGAGAGGTCTGGCGGTGGGCAAGGTACCTTCCATATTGTTGAACTGTTAGCAGTGGGGGCAGTGGTTGCCATCAGGCTCCCAAAACGTAAATTCAGTCGAGATTGTGCGAAATGCAGAACCAAAGCCAGCATTGCCGCCTGACGACGTGGTGACCGCCTCTTCTGTCAACCCTCGGCATTGTTTTACACGCTTCTAGAGGTGAGTATCGTCACATGGGAGTCCGGCTGAGGTCAGGTTCGTTGATGAAAGAGCGGAGGCAGGCTCGAGGCGTGATATCAACCTCAAGCAACCTCAAGTGACATTCGAGGTGGGGCAATAAAATAAAATGCGGGGCCTCGATTGCTGCCCCGCCGAACCCGCTTTGCAGCCCTCCTGCTTTGCCTGGCATGAAATTTCTGGCCAGTGGGTGGCCCCGGCTTTGGGACGCCTCAGCTGACAGCCAAGACAGGGCAACTGGCAATCTGGGACAGATCCCATCCTCTGACCTTTCGCCGCTGGATAGTGCCTCTTGCCTATTGCCTTGGCTAGGTATTCCCACGACCATCCACATTCCGTCGCAGCTGAAGAGCGTCACACGCGCGAGACACGAGTTTGTGGGCCGAGACTGCGCACGTCGTCATGAGCGTCGAGAATCCGAGGACATAATCCGTCCAGATCGAATTGCGGCTTCAGCATGCGACATCCTGCCTCTAGCCGACCTTCAAAATGGGGCTCTCGGAGTTGATCGTTGGGACCAGCGGTCTATCCAAGACCAAGAGCCTCACGGCGCCCAGCTCCTCTGCTATGCCCTCCCCGTCCGACCCCGACTCGGCCCTGTCGGTGTATATATCTGACGAGGCCCACCTGAAACCTCTCGACGACGCGCCCCCCGACCTCCGCGAGCTGAATGCGTGCCTCGAAGCCTTGACCGTCGTGTTTCCCAACATCCAGGTCATGGTCTTCCGGGAAATGCTGGCGGCTTTTGAGGGCGAGTCTAGGCTCGCTGTGGTTGCCGACGTGCTGTTGAAAAACGGCGTGTCTTATGTTAAAGGCCGATGGAGGCTTCCAGCAGAACAGAAGGGAGAGGCGGGCGTCAGGTCTCGAAGCAACTGCGCGATTCCGGTGCCCAGCTCTGAAAGATTCCGGAGCGACGAGTACAAAGCGGCCGCAAAGGCGCTGGCGTGGCATGAGTTCAGGGGGCTGTCCCGATCAACCATCAACGCTGTCCTTGCCGAGTCAAATTACTCCTATCTTGAAGCCCGCCAATCACTGGTACAACTATCCTCCAAGTCCTGGCGCTTTACCATCTCTGCCTTGTTCATGCGACGGAAGCCCGTCACGTCGAACGAGGCCGAAACTCACCCGTTGGTGATTTGGAAGTCAACGGGTCGCGGGTCCATCCTGCCCTGCATCAAGTCGACAGGGAGTTCCGAGCTGGATCGCGAGCTGTACCATGAGCTGATAATACCTCTGAAGAGACGCGCTCGCACCGAGCAGGAACTGAAAGACCGCCGCATTGCCGTGGACCTCAACAACAAGGAGGCAGAGGAGGCAGATGGCACATTCGAATGCGCCTGCTGCTTCACTGAGGCCGCGTTTGAGGAGTTTACCTCATGCAATGCCGAGGGGCACATGATTTGCTTCCGCTGCGTACAGCACTCCATTACAGAAGCCGTATTCGGGCAGGGCTGGCAGCGGAGCATCGACAAGGAAACCGGCACTCTGAGATGCCCAGCGGTGGCGTCACAAGAGTGCAAAGGTTGCATTCCGCAGGACCACACCCACCGGGCTATGCTTGAAGAGAAGAACGGCGCTGAAATCATGCACAAACTTGACCAGCGTCTTGCGGATCACAGCATCATATCCAGCGGGCTCCCGCTAGTCCGCTGCCCGTTCTGCGAGTATGCCGAGGTGGATGACATATACCTTCCAGTGAGCGAGGATGAGCTACGTCTCCGAGCACACAACATCTATAACCTCATACTCATTGTTCTTTGCATCTGCACCATCCCCTTCTTTCTCCCAATCATCACCGCTGTCTGCTTTGTTGGTCTGCTGGCTAGCTCCAAACATGTAATCGGCGACCGCATCACCAAGGAGTTCCGAGACGCGCTCACGCGCCACCGCCGACGCCGACGCGGTCTCAAATTCAAGTGCGAGAACGACGAATGCCTTCGGGATTCGTGCTTAAGCTGTGGCAAGGAATGGGTAGATGTACACGTCTGCAACGAATCCTCGCTCGTCGCCCTGCGCACTCAGATAGAGCAGAACATGAGCATGGCCATCAAACGCGTCTGCCCGCGCTGCAATACGTCGTTTGTCAAGAACGCTGGCTGCAACAAGCTGACGTGTCCCTGCGGGTACAAGATGTGCTACGTGTGTCGAAGGGACATTGGCGGTACCGGAGACGGACCCGATGTGGGTTACAGACACTTTTGCGAACACTTCCGTCCCGAAGGCGACCCGAGGCCGTGCACCCAGTGCAGGAAGTGCAATCTTTGGGAAACGGAGGACACAGAGAAGGTGTTGCAGCAGGCCAAGGAGGAGGCTGAGCGCAAGTGGCTAGAGACGGAGAAGCGCGATCTATCTGGAGCCGAGAAGGCGTTTCTCGAGACGGGCCTGGCGGTGCAGTCCGGGCAGAAAAGCATAGAGCTCGCCCTGCGAGGGGGGAGGTTGCCGACGTTTGCTGAAGTATGCGACTTCTTCGTAGAACTTGTACTTGTATAATATGGGACACTTATTTGAGGTGGGATGGGTCGAAAAGGCAAAGGGGTTATGGGGTTCATTTTTTTTTGGCTCATCAGTAGGTACCTTGATGTTGTGTTGTATTGCATTGTGTATCTACATAGGACAGCATAGCGGGTAGTGGTTGATGCGGGATATTAAAAGGGGTATCAGGATCCAGCAACGGCTTTCCTCGATGCTCATACCAAACAGTCAATTTGTGGGTTTCCAGGCTGCTTCAGCAAACAAAACAGATGGAATCACAGCCAGTGCCACTTGACAAGAAAAACTCGTGTCCATTGTTTCCTTGCTGATGGGCTCTCATTCGGTTTTCTGCCTGCGAACGCCTAGTAACTCTTTATGTTCAATATCGAGGCGTTGGCAGTATGCCTGTTATCTCTTTGGGAAAGACTATAATGATTTGTATTTCTCTGTATGTAGAAATGGGCAGGTAGTAAGAAGGTGTATTATTGAGAACCCTGAGCAACACACAGTGTGGTACTGTATTCTGCACTGTCTGTATTACGTAAGCAGACCGAGCTTCCCAGAATTTCGTGTTTCCCACGCGCGCGCGCAGCCCAGCTCCTCGAGAATTTACACGGTGTCGCAGGACAAGCTCGACAGCACAAGCTCCCGTCGCAACACCAGACCAAATTGACTTTAGCACAGCCGAGCCCAAACATCGCAATATCATCCGTCAGCTCGCAGCATCACTCCACATCCCGTTGCCCGCCATGTCGAGCCAGACAGGCAAATGGCGCGAGGAGCAGATCCTCGTCATCTGCCCTGGCAGCCAGACCACCATGGCCCAGCTGGGCTGCAACGAGCTCACCCCCCCGGCCCGCCGGTTTCCCACGCGTATGTTCAAGGACGAGGAGTCGGGTAATTGGGCCCCCTTCCACACTTTCAAGCGCAAGAAGGAGACGGCGGCCAATGGCGCCGGCGCGAAGGGCGACGACGAGTGGGAGTGGGTCGAGGACACAGACTCGGTCGAGGACGCTGTGTATCCCATCCAGGGTAAGTCGCTGTGCCGTTGCCAAGTTATCGTAATGGGTGAATAGTCGCTGACGCGGGGTGTCTGGTGCAGCCGGTCGCATCACCAACATGGCCGCCTTCCTCGCATTCCTCCAATACGTCCACAGCGAGCTCACTAGTACGTACCATAACACGCCTGTCATTTTGATGGCATCGCCCCAATGGACACGCCCCGATTGCGAGACGATTGCCGGATACGTCTTCGAGCAGACCAAGACTCCTGCCCTGTGCCTGATCCACAGCGGTATCGCGACCCAGTACGGACTGAAGTGGCCCCATATGACGGTGGTTGACGTCGGGTTCGAAAAGGTTGATGTGACGTGCATATACGATAGCCGTGTTGTGTCGCATGTTGACATTGGTGGGTACCCGACCGATGATGGGCGCTACATCAGCGGCGGCGAGGTTTTTACACGCAAGCTGCAGGCATTGCTAAAGAGCAAGGATTTCAGCCACGAGATGGCCGAGCAGCTGAAGAAGAGCCCCATTTGTGAAGTGCTTCCATACGTGCCCGAAACGCCCGAGCTAATGGAGTTGCCGGAGTCCGACATTTCGCCTACCGATGCACCAAGAATCCTCGAACCGGAGGATACAGCGCTCGACGCTGATGGCAACAAGGTGGTCGACGATGAGGGTGTTCTCGATGTGGCCAGTCTAGTTGTGAGCGGACAGACGAGAGAGTTTTTGGCGAAGAAGGAGAAGGAAAAGGCAGAAAAGGCAAAGGTAGGGCGGAAAGGAAAGGCAGACAAGGAAGCTGCTGATGCGGCGGCAAGGGCACTCCGGTTGCCCAACTCAAAGAGGACGCGCAATATTTTTCATTTTGAGGATGTGGTTACTGAGGATGTGCCAATCGCGACAGCACCGAAGGAAAATGGAGCTGCTAATACCGGGGATGCCGGCGTACCAGCAGCAACAACAGCAGAGGGTGGGGTGACCGCGGTCAGCGATGCTCCGAAACCCGAGTCAAACGAGCAGCAACCCTCTGGCGGCGAAGATGCTGCAAAGACCGAAGCACAGCCGCCCACAGAGGCCGCTCCGGGTACTGAAGTCGCGATACAAACAGAGAGGCAAACCAAGCGCGTGCGGCGTGACATCGAGATCGGCTTGGAGCGTTTCCTATTTGCGGATCGTGACGAAATCGACCGCATCGTCACAGCCATTTACCGCGCCGTGCAGAACATTGAGGACATGTACATGCGGCCGCAGTGCTGGGAGAACATTGTTTTTGTGGGTAACGGCACGCGCGTCCGCGGTCTTAAGGACAATATTTTGCAGACGCTTCAAGCGCGGCACCTTGTCTCACCCAGCTCAGCAACAATGTTTACCTCGGAGCTGCCCTCTAACATCGGCACCCCTTCTGGTACGGGCTCGCAGACGCCCACCAGCTCCTTCGCGGGCGGACTTCCTCACCAGCTGCCCACGACTAGCAACGTCAACCCGCTGCTGCAGGCGGCGACGACGGCAAACCTAGGCGTACCCGGTGGCGTCCCCGGTACAACCCCTGGCGCTAATGTCGCCGGGTCTACTGCCGGCGATGCCGCGGGCGGCGGTGTGAGCCATCACTTCCACAGCCAGACGCCGACGAATATCAAGCTGGCGCCTCTCCCCACTTACTTGAGCGAGTGGACCAAGAATGGGTTCGAGGAGGCCATGTTTCTAGGTGCACAGGTAGCAGCTAGGCTCGCATTTTGCATCCACAACCTAGACGCCCAGGGCGTGGAGGCTCAGCGACTGATGAGTTTGAGCCGGGTGGAGTATAAGTAAGTGCACCCCTTTTTGCCTTGATATGAGCTGACCGTTTGCTTAGTGAGTTTGGTCCCAAGGCTGTTCGAGCACACTCGATGCTGGGATAAAACCATATCCATTGCTTCCCTATTGTTGCTTTGAGGTCGGACTAGGGTTGGCTACTTTATACGGAGTTATGAGGCAGAAAATGTTTACCTGGTCACGAGCGGGAAATGTGAGCACGATGTGAGCTTACTTGGGCGCGCGCGTGGGTAGGTGGACAGGTAAGGGGGCAGGCGTATTGTTTGCGGTATTAAGTTTTTTTATCAGTAGAAGACATTCTACGGAACGTGATGGATGATTGGTATGTTTGTCATAGTGGGGAGGAGACATGAAGTGTAGCCTGCATAGCAATATGTTTGAAAGGCATCATCATATGCCCCATGTGAAGTCAATTTCACGGGGCGTTGCAGGCCAGGCTGGACTATTGTTGGTGTCGTCTTCGAGAACCGCTGCGCTGTTGTTGTCGTGGACTCTTTCTCGGCGGACTTTTTCCTCATTGTGAAACGGTGGCTGGTCGTCCCTGATCTTCGTCTAAGTTAAAGCTGGCCCCCTATCCAGTCTCCACCAGAATACAACGCTTGGCAAGGACTTTGCAACGAAATCCACTCCCACGATCTACATACATGCATTTCAAACTCGGCCTTTCATCAATAGCCTCAATCCCCCGTGGCGCAATTGGCTAGCGCGTCAGACTGTTATTTCCCAACAGATGACATCTGGAGGCTGGTGGTTCAAGCCCACCCGGGGGAGAGACAACATTTGGTGTTGGTGTCGGAGATGACTCTTCACCAGAACCTCTTATTTTTGGTAAATGCTGCTTTATTTATGCTTCTCCCACAGCGAGAAGCTCTATACCAACACTTTCTTGCTGGCATTTCAACATCAACTACAGCAGCAATCCCCCGTGGCGCAATTGGCTAGCGCGTCAGACTGTTATCCAACAGATCATCTGGAGGCTGGTGGTTCAAGCCCACCCGGGGGAGAGACACATTTGGTCTTGGTGTCAGAGATGACTCTTCACCAGAACCTCTTATTTTTGGTAAATGCCGCTTTTTACCTAGGAAAAGCGGTTCTCATCTCGGTTGGTTGTGTGTGTTAGGCCGCAACCGCTATCCCGTCTCTGCTCCCCTTTTTGGTTGCCTTCAACGCACCTTGGCATGTCATGATTGCTTCGAATGGTACTTGCAAATACTTGATATAAGTGACGGATGGATAAAAACAAGGTGATCAAGATGAAGTTGACTTAGTGGCTGCCAAGGCCCCTGCTACTCCAGAGACCAAGTATAGATCGGTACGTACGGTCTTAGAGTTTATAGAGTGACTCACTTCCAAGAGTGACACCGTTTATAAATCAGCTACCGCTATTCATTCATAGAACCCGCACCCCCTTTCCCAATGGACTAGTTAACAAACCAACTACCCACCACCCAACCATGGCTCCCCGGACCCTCATCAGCTCCGGCTCTCCCTTCGAAGCGCAAATAGGCTACTCCCGCGCCGTCATCAGTGGCGACCTAGTCTTTGATCCGGCTGGGTACCCCCCCCTCCACCATCCCATAATCACCCCTTAACACCCCCCAAAACCAACCGTCCCCCCTTCCCCCAGTGCCCGACCGCAACGACTTCCCGCTCACCTTCCCGATCCTCCAGAAGTGGCTGGGCACAGTCCGCCCCGCCGCAACGATGCTGCAGGCGGGGCTGATGGAGGAGGCGATGCGGATTGAGATCGAAGTGACGGCGGTGCGGCGGCGCGCGGGACAAGTCGGGAGCGAGGGGGTCGAGACGGTGGTGCTGCTTTGGTTTATTCCACCAACCCACCTACACATCGGGATAAGAAACAGAGGGGAAGAGGGGGGGGGGGGGGGGCGGTAAGCAACTGTTGCCTGAGCGGCGGGTATGGTGATGTTGGATTGGATGAGTGCGTGAAACGGGACCACTGCCGCTTTTGCGGGGGAATGCTGATATTTGCTTGTGCCATGGTTACACCACCACTGACGAAAGGGGTTTGGGGCGGAACCGATCAACACTGATGCTGAGCAGCAGTTTTACCTACCTATGGCTATATGTGCCGGTGTTATAGGGGCTGTCTCATATGGCCGGGCCGCCTTTTTTGACGTCCTGTGCCCGCTCCCGTGCCTGAGTGCAACGGTCGAGCCCATGCAGAACCACGTAGCCTCGCTGCCATTTGCTCGTTTGGTCGCCGACCGACGAAACGTCTGAGCAGTCCCGCTAAAACTCTGCCGCCCTCTGCTTCGCCGAAAGGCGGTCATGGACCCCGAGCGAGTTGGCGGTGAAAGCCTCAGATAGGAAAAGGTTGAGATAGCTTCAGTAGGGTGAACTGTCTTGACATGTAATCGATTTGGACACATGCACGCTAGTGTGAGGCGACCTCTCGGAACAAGGTTGTAATAACGGACGTGCATCCCTCGTGCATGTCTCACCTGCGCATCCATATTAACAAGTAGTTGTCAGGTATAAATAAGTAATGTACATACATCTAAAACCTCTACCAAAACTTATATACGAAGAATAAAGATTGGGAGTTGACAGTCTGAGCGACCTCCGGAACGACTACCCAAAAGGTTGGTAATAACGGCGAGAACCAAGCATCCGCAACGCCGCCCATGCGTATCCCATGCATATTGTGTGTCGTGTGTGCTGTACAATGAAAGTACAGTCTACTTTTGCTTATCCCATAAGCAGGCCCACCAGCGCGCCGCCCGCAAATGTCGCGGCAATAGTGACGAAACTCGATATCGACATGAGCGACATGCCGCTGATGCCATGACCCGACGTACACCCACCCGCAACGCGAGAGCCCAGAATCATCAGGAAGCCGCCCAGACTGGCGGTAAATGGTGAGATGGTCACCTCAGTCACCTGCGCCACAGCAGGGAAAATATGGGCAAGCACAAATGCGCCGGCGACGGCGCCTGTCGAAAAGAGAATGTTGTTGTAATGTCGAGGTAGGGAGTCACCCTTGAATGCGCCCCAGAACCAGTCGCCCACCTCCTCGAAAGACGTCGAGATGCCCATGAGCTTCTTACGCAGTAAGATAGACACAAGCTGGGCCGTGCAGATCAAGAGTCCACCGGCGATGGGGGAGATCTTGGCCTCCGGCCCGAGGGTGGTGAGTGAGGCGGCGGCGAATATGGCTGCAATGCAAACGGCCTCGAAGCCGAGGAGGACGGTGGAAGGGCTTACGCCGAGGCCTTGAGAAACGGTGAGTACCTCCTCCTTCTTCACAGCCTCCTTGCCGTTGCCGTTTTGGAGCGCCGGGGCGGGGCAATGCATCGTGCGCTGGAGGAAGCCAGACCAGAGGATGGCGGCGATGGCGCCGCCCTCAAGGGCGTAGAATCCAGAGCTCACGCCGACGCCGATCTGGGCCAGCACGGTGCCGGGACACGCGCCGGCAAGCATCATGCCAGAGCCGAGGAGGAAACCGCCGATAATGTTGCCGTCATAAGGGGCGAAGAGGCCGACCGAGGAGAAACTGCGGGGTTTGAGGTGAATGTAGCCGAGCCTTTGGGCAGCAGCGACGAGACAGCTTTGCGATGTGTTAGTCAAGGTCTGCATGTGCCAATAGATGTGCGGAATACGTACGCGCTGCTGGCTGTGGCTGTCAGAAACACCTGGATCATGTGGAAGTTCTCAAACTTGAGCTGGGCCATGATAACCGCGGGCTGGTACATGCCCGAGGCTGTCAAGCCAGCGCCAAACACACCACCAGAGATGATGTTGTCCATGTTGGAAATGTCGTTATCTGATTTCGGTAGAACTCAATATTCTCTTGTCAGAGAATGTATTTTCTAGGACTGTTCATGATATAGCAGCAGATGAAGCCGCGCAGAAAGACAAAGAAGAGGTAGAATTGGGCATCATCACATGAGCCTGCGGTCTTTTTTTTTCTTTAAGACTAGCAAGAGGAGGGAGGCAGGGAGAGATGGACGGCCCCCATGAATTCGCCGTGATGTGATGGTGGGATGCGGGGAGTGAGCAACGAGCAGCAAGTCGGGCAGCAGGCAGTTGGCTGGCACGGTCGGGGTCCAGGTGGTGTTCAGGTGGTATGTCCCGCCCGTCCAAGGTTTCCCATTCCCTCTCGTGCTTTCCCGGGGGCTAACTGGGGGGGGCAGGGGTGGCGTTGCATGCCATTTCATCGAGAATTACGAAATGTCCCAGATTCGCGGGCTTGGGCTTGAGGCGCTGCCGTGACGACATGGGTCGCCATTGAGTGTGGTCCCAAATCGTCTGAATCGTCAAAGGGTGTGTGGTAGACCTTCCGCCCAAAAAGTGGAATGCAAAGAGGTGCTAGCACCTGCCCACACAACTTGTGGGGACAATCTGTTAGCACCCAGGGCACACCCTTGAAGCACCTTTCGCCGCTTTTGATTGCACTAACTCGGCCGGTGCGCGCTAGGGATCCAAAGATAACGATCCTCGCCCGTAGTTGCTATCTTTTATGATATCCGACCAATATTCGATATACCATCCCATACGTTCTGCATCGAGAAGCTGGTTACACACGGCCAGCCGAGCCGGCTGATGCCCCCCAGAGTTTCAGGGTCTGTCCCCCAGGGGGCAACAGTCGAGTGCCACCGGAAGCGCAATGTTTGGACCAGGTACGAGGTACACTGGGTACGCAGCTGTCACGGCGTTTAGCCGACCGTAAGCTGTTTGTTGGTCGGCGATCTCGACCGACCTTGACACTGTCAGCTTTCCGCAAGCCCAGCAAACCTCAGCGAGAAGAAAAGCCGGGGAACCAGGAAGCACGGCCAAGCTTCGCCGACTTCACTACGGCGAACCACCCCGGTGACCCACCCTAATGTCGACAACCACCCGCGATTCCAACAACCATTCTAAGTCGCCGTCTAGAAGCACAGGGGCCGCTAGGGTGACCCTGGCCACCCAAACGGGCACTCCTTGCAGCCGCATCACATCTCGACCCAAGTGCATCCGAGGTACATCAAGCCCGGCAGGATTCGAGCCTGCTGTGCATTCCGGCGCATCCTATCCATCTTTGTTGTTATTTTTCTTGGCAAAAGGCACCCACACACAAAGATGTGCCCAGGGACCGGCTTCAATCCTGCCTTACAGAGCTAGGCCACCTCGTAGTACATACAACCAACAATGTATCATTGCAGAAAGGTACCCGAAGGATACATACCAGCCCCTTGATGACACCCCCGTTTTTATATTCGGGCATAAGGTCTTCGGCGACCTTTTCGGCTTGCCCATTTGGCAAGTTCAATACGTCTATGTGGCTGAGGGCTTCCATATCTAGGGCCGAAGAACATCCCTTCTCTATGGCATTCCCCGGTCATGTGCAGCACCACTTTGCAAAACGGATGACTTTTCAGCTCCGGTCTTACTTTCTGTGAGGGACCTCCTAGGTCGCCGACTATGGCAACCTGATCATGATACAAAAAAAAAATAGAGGAATAGCAGGGAAGGTTCGAGGAAGTGGCGACAGGCATTGGTTGAGTTGAGAACCCTGAGGGGACGTAAAAGTGGCCAGTCCGCTGTACTTTTGTCCCATATGCATCAATATCCATCAATAGCATCACTGCTTCGTCATAACCCGAATACAACATCGAGCAAAAGAAACCATACCGCATCATCCCTGAACACGATGACTTCTGTCCCTGAGCCAACAGTCCACGCCTGCTTCGAGCCACGCACTTCAACATGGCAGTACGTCGTTGCTGACCCTGCCACCCGGGCTGCCGTCATCATCGATTCTGTTTTGGACTTTATCCCGGCGTGGAACGCCGTCTCAACCGAGTCGGCCGACAGCCTGCTCGCCCTAGTCAAGGAAAAGGGGTGCACCG
The DNA here is from genome assembly GCA_033439745.1 of Lasiosphaeria hispida. Lineage (NCBI taxonomy): Eukaryota > Fungi > Ascomycota > Sordariomycetes > Sordariales > Lasiosphaeriaceae > Lasiosphaeria > Lasiosphaeria hispida. Next base: position 4,650,150 of record JAUIQD010000004.1, read on the forward strand.
TCGATCGCCTCCTCGAGACGCACGCACATGCCGACCAACCTCACGGCTTCCAGGTATCTTCAGCACCGATTAGAGGCGAGTTGTAGAACAAAGCCCGAGATCTCCATCGGGCGCATCGCTAGAGCCCAGAAGCGCTTCGCTCAGCGCTATAACATCCCTTCGTCCGAGTATGAGGGAAAGTTCGACCACCTTCTTGACGACGATGAGGTCTTCAAAGTTGGACAGCTACAGGCCAAGGCTACCCGCCTGCCCGGCCACACGCCCGGCCACATGGGTTACATGATTGGAGGTACGAGTCAATCTAGCTACCGCAGATGCCCCGATTGTCCATGGCTAACCTGAGTGCAAAACAGCCAATGTCTTCAATGTCTTCTGCGGCGACTCTCTCTTCAACACCAACATAGGCACAGCCCGATGCGACTTCCCCGACGGCAACGCTCACGACCTGTAAGCCTCCCCCTTCTCCCCTCCCCCTTCCCCCCTCTCTCTCTCCACCCATTCCCACTTACTAAACCCCTTTCCCAGCTTCTCCTCTGTCAACAAACCCTTCTCCCTGTCCGACGACTTCAAGATCTGGACCGGACACGACTATCCCCTCGGCGGCGAGACAGGGCGCATGGAACCTCTGACGTACACGACCGTGGCCGAGCGGAAGCAAAGCAACAAGCATCTTAAGACGGGCACGACCGAGGACGAGTTTGCAGTTCAACATCCGCGCCGGCCACCTGCCGGCGCAAGCGGATACCCCTTACGGGGATCGGTTCTTGCATGTGCCGATCAAACTCCCCGCTTGGATTAGAAAGGAGGAGAGTGCATAGTGACGTTGGTTATGTGTACTGCTTGTGTATAAGTCCATGTAGGATGTGTATGAAGTTTTTATATATACCAGCACAGCTCCATGCTTGAACTAAGTCAATGAGCCCTAGTGTTCTCCTTTTTCCTTTCAGGTGCCTCCACAAAGCGACCGCAAATAGTTGTTCACTCGAGGCATGGTTACCACAGAGGCACCGGTTTTATGGGTTCCCCTGACTCATTCTCGGGAAGAAAGTAGCATTTAAGGAAGTAAAACGGCCGTAAGTATCTTGGAGTCAAATGAACATGTACGCATGATGTTTTACCGCTACCTTGTATTGTCAAAATCCCAACCAGAGTTCTGCAAGACTCTTCCCCAAACTTTTTAGCGTTAGGTAACAGAATCCACAAGGCAATCCGCTTCCGGGTGTTCTCAGTGGGGGGCGGCACCCTGAAACCGCACACGGCTCAATTGCAGAGCAATTATCAACCACAAATCTCAACAAGCCACACACGGTCCTATAGTGTAGTTGGTTATCACATGGGATTCTGAATAGCCTCAAGCTTCCCGTGACCCAGGTTCGAATCCTGGTAGGACCTCTTTTTGCTCCAGCCGGGCTGCCTGGTGCGCATTCCTTTGCTCGTGAAGCGGCCGTACTCGATCCTATTCGCAATTGGAGACTCCCTGCGCCGTTAGCAAGCACTCTTGGCCTCTTTTTGTTCCCTGAACGGAAAGTCGCGAATACCCTCAGAAACCGAGTAAGTCTGGGATCCCTACCCACCCCGCCAGTGTAATACACCAGCAGTGGTAAGAGTGAACACCGTCATAAAAGCAATTATCTCACTTGACGAAGAATCAAGGTATTTTTCAATTTTACTACCTCCCTTCTCCGGTGCCGGATGTGCCATGAAAGCTGCCAACTACAGGGCTAGGTAGTGGGCATCCGCACCTTAAACACTCAAGCTAAGACCGCGCCAAGAGGAAACAGGGACTTACTCAAGTTGGCTTACAACCGAGAGTCGAAGAAAACAGCTCGCCGCTGAGTACTTCATTCAGCCTGCATGACGAAGAACCCGCCCCTTAGAAAATTACAAGTCTCCAATTCGAACCAAGAGACAAACAGCTACTCCTCACCGTGTCCACCCAGATCATCCTGCCACTCATCCATGCCCATCTCAGGTCGAGATCGTAACAATTTTCACCCAGCCACAGAGTAACACAGTCAAGCCCACGTCACCACGTCACAGGCCAGCAAGCAAGACATGCATTGCATAACCCACCTCCCCCCCAGGCACCTTACCTTATGCAATGCATCTCCCTGCCGTGAACTCCCCCCTGAGTCAAGATCTCAGACATCACAGGAACAACTGACTAATCCCCCACCCTGATACCGTGGACATATTCCCCCATGTTCAGCTGGCCAAGACGGCAACGGTCAGCAGCCTCGTCTGTACACGCGATAAAAGATGCCAGAACCACTTCGTACGCGTGATAGAGCGAGCGACACCATTGTAGCATGCAAATCTCATCTTATTCATTATCCAATGCACAACCTGCCAACAATCAAGGCTCGCCCAGGTATCTTCTCAAGTCTTGGGGGCGTTTCGTTTACCACATGCCTCTTCCACAATGCATCTCACCATCCCGTCCTCGCCCCAGCCCATGATTTGTATGTTTTGCTTGTATACTTGTATGCATACCCTTCCATGTCCCACTTCTCCCTTCAGTACTCCAACAGATTTCCAACCGCGATTACTTCAGCACAACTTCATTCCCCCAAACCGACCTTGCCTCAGCCGCCTCCGCAGTAGCCGCGGCCGTAGGCACCGGAGTCAAGGGCGGCGTCTCGATGTTCTCCTCCTCGTGCGACGGACCCGGTCCCACAGAAGTAACAGTGGCAACACCACCGTTCTTGTCTGTAGCACTAGTTTCGACAGCATCGGCGGCGGCGGCGGTAGGCACAGGAGCGGGAGCAGGGATGACCGACGGAGCAGCCGGCAGCGAAGATATCCCATTCTGCAGGTCCTTGGCAGCCGCCACAACGACGCTGTCGATGGCAGGCGGCACAGCCGTGATGGTAGGCCCGCGCACTGGCCGCCTCGGCGATACGGGCGACGACATACCGCTCTCGGAGCCCGCTGCGTCAAGAATCGACTCGCCGCTCACTGATCCGTTCCTCAAGGGCCGCGCCTCAACCGGGCCGTCCCTATTGTCGGGGCGCCGGGTGATTGAATCTGGTGACCCGAGCCGCGGGCCCCGCGTATTCCCCGCGAGCGAGTCCTTTTCCGACGACAAGTCCGAGTGAACGCTTGCATACGATGCCCGACTCTTGTTGCCCGTCTTGCCCCATCCAGAACCCCACCCTCCTCCTCCACTGGGCTGGGCCTCGCTGGTGCTGCCCGACGCCCGGCCCCAGCCAGCTGCCTTGCGCTTCTCCCCGGCCCAGGTGGCCCATCCGCTCACAAAGGTACTGGCCTTGGCACCAACCGCCTGCATCGTCTGCTGGGCCTTGGCGAGATCGACGCCCGCGGCCGCACCGCCGTTGTTCTTGTCATTCTGGCCGCCAGCTCCACCCTCCTTCCTGACCTCTTCCGCGCGCTTCCTTTGCGCCTCGCGCAGCGCTTCCATGTCTGCGTAAAGCTTGTTGAACATAGTGCTGGCCTTTTCGCGCCCCGCGGCCAGGTTGCGGCCAAGTACCTCCTTGCCCTGCGCAAAGCGTTCGTCAAGGTGCAGATCTTGGACCTGTTGGCTGATGCGCCGTTGGACGTCGTCAATAGTCAGACCGCCAGCACAAGGGTGCTTTGGATCCACGATATCAAAAAGATGCGAGTCGGTGTTGTTGTCCCAGATGCGGTAGTTTTCTGTCCGCTTCCACGCCTCGACAAAGTCCGTGCTGTAGTCGAGAGCAGGGTCTCCTTCGATATGAGGAAGCAACATCCTCGGGTTGTTACCATGCTTGATAAGGTGGCTATGATACTTGACTGATGATATGAGTGACAAGAGATATTCCTCGAACTGAAGTCGGATGAACTCCTCACTGCCCACGTAACCCATAGTCTTGGGCCGGCCAGGGTTCGCCTCGTCCCATGTTTCATTAACACTCTGCGTGATGAAATCTATCCAGCGGCGGTCCGCGGGTGAGAGCTGCAGCGCCGCCTTGAGAGATGTAGATGTGATGTTGATTGTGTCCTCGTCCAGATTGATTAGGATATCGCTGTATCGGTCCCTCTGCTGTAGCAAAAGTGAATTGGTGCTGCCCACAATATATGACTTGGTGCCAAAGTCGGCGAGGATATCTAGTTGCTGTAAGGGGGTATATGGTCCCAGCAAGCTTCCCTATGTCAATTGTCAGTACAAGGATTCGGTACTGGACAAGTGCCCTGGTCAACTGGTCGGGGTCGGAATCTCGCGTACCTTGCCGAATATTTGCAACGGCAAGCCCATGTATGACAACAGGGAATTCCGATCACTAGTCCTCAAACTCGTTGGTTTTACAAGCCTCTTCTCATAGTTATTTAGCTCGGGCCCGGCACAATCCTGGAGGTTGCGAAGAAGGCCAGGTATTAATGAGATAAGAGAAAACTGCATCATGCATAGGCGCTCACACCGCGAGCCAAAAAAGAGCATCTAAGGAAGTGTTGGTCAGCAACAGAAAAAGATGGACATCGACGGCCGGCCTACCTTTGGCTGCAACAAGCAGCACTTGAGCAGCACCAGTGTCTGCCACCTGAATTCGCGCACCAGCTCCCTGAGGCTCATGCCCAAGTACTGGTCCCGGTCCTCATCCTCGCTCAACACACCGCGCTTCTTCTCCTCAGCGAGACTATCCTGAAAGCGCCGAAGAATCTCGGTGTCGGTAAACTCGCGCTGCGCAAACCAGGCCTTTGTCACGACGCTCAGGCGCTCCCTAAGCATGCCAAAGTACTGAGGGCTGTCGGCGATGACCACCACGGCCTTCTGGACGGTTGATCGTGTGACGTCGGCAGGCCGCACGAGCAGCTGCGAGGCATCCATCTGCCTTGTGCATGAAATACCGAACAGCGATGTTGCTGCCTCCTTGTCCTTGTCGGTCGTCGGGCGCAGCAGGGTGAAGTAGGAGAAGTCCTCGGTGGCTCTAGAAAAGACGGGTCAGCGAAGAGCTATCACAGCAACCAGACACGGTGGACGCACGCATGGGCACCATCACTCAATGCCATGAACGGCAACAACGTCCAGTCATACTCGGCGGCCGGGTCCTGGCCCTCTTCGACGCCAAACCACTTCTCAACCTCGGGACCGCGCGCATGGTGGAAGTCGACAACGCAAACCAGCGGGAGGAAGCCGGGTTTGTCGCTCGGGCTCGGGCTCGAGCTATTCGTGGGCGTGGCGGGGGTGGACATGGTGTGAGCAAATGGAGGGGTTCGGTCTCCAGGGCGTAGGTAGGGATGCGATGACGCCGAGCTTGCCCTCGCGAAGCTCTCGTGCTACTGTCCGGATGCTGCCATGAATATGCAGAAATTTGCCAATTAAACAATGCTTGTGTGCCTTTGCTGGTGGGGTGAGGTATAAAACAGGTATGAAGCTGCAGCAGCGGCTGGCAGGGAGTGCCGACCTGGCCGGGAGTTGATGAGGCTCAAGTGTGCCCGAGTCGGGTGTGATGCCAGGAATCCCAGCAGAGTGGACAGCACAGGGAGAGGATCGAATCGGCCTGTCGGCTCAAAATTGCGGAGCGGGCGACAGCCAGGGTGCTCGCTGATGGTCTGGTCTTGCCTTCTGCGTTGGGTTGCGGGGACTCAATTGGCCAAGCAGAGCAGCGAATTCCAACAGGCGACAAAAGCCGAGACACACAGAACGAAAGGCGGGCGAGGGTCGAGTCGAGTGTGTCTGTTATATAAGTCGGCAATGGCGCTCCAATGAGTCCAATGCGTCCGGGGTGTCGATTAGACACAGGCAGAGACGGCTCCGTCAACAAAGGCGGTCAGCGGCGGCCAGACACAGATCGACCCAATCGGTACGGCACGGGGGCGGCCAGCAGCCAGGTGTAAACAGTGTATCTAGGTGAGTGACGGTGACGTGGTTGATAGAAGCGAAGCCTCTCTCCCTCGGCTCGTTGCTCGTGGCTCGTCGCACGGCAGATCGGTGAAGCGATGCAATTGCGGATTCAGGTGTTCAAGTGCTCAAGAGCTCGCTGGCATTGTCCCAGGTCCCAGCTCGGTTCGACTCAAGAAGGGCGGAAGGCCAGCTTTGGCTGCCGCTCTGCCGCTCCCGCGGATACTGGTGTTGCCGCTGGTGGATGCTGATGCCGCCGATGCAGCTATGTAGGGGTGCCTTGGGGCGAGACCAGGCTGAGGGCGGCCGTGTCTTATATCAGCTCCTTCCACAAGCCGTGTGCCTATAAGCTCCGTCCACGACACCAGGGTAATTCGAGAGAAAAATGAATAACCCCAAAGACGAGGTCCTGACTGAGAGAACTTGTTAATTAACTGGACCCCTCTAAGATGCGGCCATGGACGATTAATTGGCAGCCAACAGACGACGGCTGGGGCTACCCCAACTTTTTCTTTTCCTCTCCCAGGCGAACCTACCCCGCCAATCCCTTGTCACCATTCACCGCCGTCCGTGCTGACGCCGTCCGTGGCCGTCCCAATTCATCGGTGCGCGCCTGCGAATCACGTGCGAAAGCCCAGATCTCAGCGGAGGGCGGGTCTTCAGCTGCCCTCATTTTTTTGCTTGTTTTGCGTGTCATGACAACATGGGATTCTATCAATACAACCCTCACAACTCTATCGAGTACTCAGATCCCTAGACCCCAACCCAGCAGCGGACCGATCCATATCTAAAAATAACAAACTCGATTCTAATGGAAGGGAATAAAGCCGGAAGAAACCTGCAAATCATCCCCCTTACAACGAACCGACTCTGACCTCGACTGACCTGACCCGATTGACCTGTTCCATATTGACTCGATTGCCAGCGTGGCCTGCATTGCATGAGGAACCACCAAGGCAGGAGAGGCGAAGCGGGCAAGCGGCAAGCGGGCAAGCAGGTCATCCAAACCACCTCCCACCACCACCACCCATTCATTATCTGCAACTGCAGCTGAATGCAACCACCGCTGCAACCGCATCTTCATCTCCCTTCCATCGACGCTATCTCGTCTCCTCGCTCGCTGCCAAGCTTGATCCATCAGTCGCAAAACCCTCAGGCAAAATATTTCCCGACTCATTCCTGTTGCGCCACCCCCTGAACATCTACACTCCCTCCTCACCTCGACCCTTGCCATCATCGCCACCTCACCGGAGCTCGGCTTCCTGCAGATGACCATCTACACGTACAGTGACCCCCAAACAATAATACCTGCCGATAAATATGCGCGCAGGACAAGACACGGCAAGTCGAGAAAAACAAGTCTGACATGTGGCGAGCGAGCAAGTCCTCGGACTCGGCAGACACCACCGTAGGCTCTCCCACACCGGAACCTACACCATGACAACACGGATATCAGAGTAAAACAGCCATTCTGAGCATTTCAACACACTATTACCATTTCGGCAATAGAACGTTAAAATACTAACCACTTCAACCCAACATCATCCCCTCTCATTTCACATATGCACTCACTCATTCATTTGGTCCATATGTCTTTCCATTCCATTCCATTTATCAGTCCTATTCTCTATAACCGCCCGCTTCATTTTGATCTGAGCCCAATCCGATCGTGATTCTCGAGACTAGTCTACTCTGGCTCGACCTGACTGTCGTCCCACAGCACCCAGCCCTGGCATCCAAGCCGGCTATCTTCAATAGGAGCCCCTTCAAAAGGAACTTATATAAACTCCGTCTCAACATGTCGTTTTTCACTGGCCACCACCACCACCCACACATCTTGCCAGCCAAACGCCGCCCATCCCGGAGACAAATCCCGAAAAACTCAAAAGGTAGCTGACGTGTCAACACCAACACTAAATGCTCCGCGCAGTCTCTGACACAGCGTCGCCACGGCTTGACTGATTCCTCTGTCTCCCTACTACAGCCGTAGAAGATTGCGCGCACGCCATCCCTATTAACCACTCAGCCATTGCTATGCCTAGCCCTTCTCGCATTTCAGATGCAAGTCCTCGTGCAACCGTTTTTTTCTTCCACTTCAACGATGAACAGAAAAAGAGACCTCTCGAAACACCGATAAGCACGAGTAGTTGTACTGGAAACATGCGGCATGGATTCGTGGTATCATAATGCAGGGCTATTTTTCCCTGGCTCGAGATGGGGAGCTTGACCCGTCCCTTCCTGGAAGGCTTATTGTCCGTTAAACTGATCATCCATCTGCGCAACGCCGGCCTCGACATTGTGATAGTCGAGGATCTCCGAGTACCTGATCATTTGGTCAGCTACGCCCGGATAACCCAAAAGGTGCATGCAGTCACTTACATCATGATCTTCCATGTATCAACTGGCAAGTCGGCATCGTTGAAGCTCCAGTCAAACTTCTCCTCGGCCACGGGCTCGTCCGAGGGGTCGTGGTACGGAGCGAGGTAGTCGTCCTCAAGTGCCTCAGTCGCTGTTATCCGCTTCTTGGGGTCGAAGACGAGCATGCGTTCCAGAAGGTCGATCGCTAGCACAAGTCAGCATGATTGGTCACGTCTGTCCACTAACATATACATACCTTGAGGATCGGCGTTCTTAAACTTGTTCTTCAGCGGTTGCCTTTCACGCTTGGGCAGAGACTTGACGAATCTCAAAGTCTTGGGGCGGAGTCAGTTGTTGATCCTTTCGGGCTGAAACGGGGAGACTTACATTCTCGCTAGCAATAGTATTGATAACGTCGTCGGGCGGCGTTCCTAGGAGTTCAGTGATGATGGAAAATTGGTTCACGTGGTCCTTTCCAGGGAACAACGGCTTGCCCTCAAGCATCTCGGCAAAAATGCAGCCAGCGCTCCAGATGTCGACTTCAACATCATACTTTTGCCACGTGAGCATGATTTCGGGTGCGCGATAGTATCGGGTCGAGACATAACCCGTCATTTGGGGGTCCTGGATTCGGGCCAGGCCAAAGTCACAGATCTTGAGGTCGCAGTTCTCGTTGACCAAGATGTTGCTAGGCTTCAGGTCCCGATGAACGACCCCCGCAGAGTGGACATACTTCAGACCGCGCTGGACCAGTGTTAATCTCGGCACGCTGTCTTGCCCGTTAAAGAGTAACGCACCATAATCTGATACAGAAAGTACTGAATGAACTGCTTCTCGAGGGGTCTCGAGGTCAGCAACCGGTGGAGATCGGTCCCGAGGAGCTCGGTGACAAAATAACTGAGGCCATGCGTCAGTCTCGCATTCGAGCAGTATTGCGCTCGGGTCTAAACTCACATGTCCTCGAGCGGGGAAATGAAGATGTCGCTGAGTGAGATGACCTGCACGATGCCGTGTCAGTTTGGGCATCCTGATAGCGTGCTGGGACGGCAGCAGAACCAACATTTTCATGCCTCAGGTGCTTCAGCAGCTTCAGTTCCCGGTATGTTCGCTTGGCAAGCACGGGAGTGCTGAACGGCTTCATGATTTTCTTGATGGCGACATTTTGGTTGGTGAGCTGGTCTCTGGCGGAGCTGCGAGGCAAAACCGATCAGCAAGGTGCCGGGAGGCGTAACCGGGAAGAGGGGGATGAGGGGTGGGCAATCGCACGTACCAAACCAGTCCAAAGGCGCCCATGCCAACCGGCTGGAGATCGGAATACCTATGACGGAATCAGACCCGAAAACGTGTTCATTCATCGGGTTGGCGGCCCTACCTCGAGGTGATCTCGAATGTCGTTCCGAAGATCTGGGCACGGACAAATTCAGCCATGGTGGGCAAAGTTGCGCCGGGAGGCGAATCGAGCGGCGGGGACGAGGTGCGAAAAGGAGGGGTTTCGCGAAAGCAGAGGCGATGAGGCTGCGGTAGCAAGATAAACTTGCAGTGCGCTGGGCCGGTTTTCTTGACGCTGGCACAAAATAGTGGGAAGCAGCGGTAGCAGCGGCTGGAGCGGTAGGAGTGAAAGGGTGATTGTACAGATCACACGATTTTCTCCTATGTCGTTAGTGGGGGAGAGGCGGACTAGAGTGTGGACCGAGGCGAGGCGCAGTGAACGCAGAAGAGGGAACCTAGAGGACAAAAAGACAAAATTTAGCACCTAGCCTGGTTCTAGGATTGTGGTGGAAGCGAAGCGAATTGCGCATTATCAGAGGTGCAGTCTGGTGGGTTTAGCCCGCTTACCCGCAGTAGCAGCTCGAGCAGAACAAAGTCTACGAAGCTATCTTGAGATGGTGGATGCAGAATCGAAAGTGCAAGATGCGAAAATGCGGTTGCGGCTTCTGGTCGTAGGTTTTGCAGCAAGGGTGCAGTGGGTTTTAGCCGCACGTGCTGGCCGATCTGTTTTCGGTTGAGTGGGAATCGGCGGGACACGGCAACACAAGTGACCCTTGTTGCGTTGCGACACGTCGGAGACAATCTGGGAAGGGGATGTCGAGAGATGGGAATGTCTTGTCGGACGGTCGATAGTCGAGCAGAGAACTAGAGGCACGCTTCTGGAAGCTTTGCCCTAAATTGTCCTAAATTGCCCTCCTGTCGTGTCGTGTCAGCTGCGGCGCAAGAGGGAAAATGACCCCGCTCTGTTCTGATCGTCGTCGTTAGCGGGTAGCTATTCGCGTGGGGCTGTTGATGCTGTCTGGTTGAGTCAAGCGGTCGTGTCCCCCTGACAGAAGACGAAATTGTTGGGTACGGGCGATTGTGGGCAGAAAGGGGGAGGAGAGGAGACAAGGGAGCTCTCCGATAAGTCTTATAATATGGCTGAGAAGTTGGTCGCAGCTGAGGGAGATGGCAAGGCTTGTGGATGGAGGTACATAAAGTGCTCGAGAGTGCATGATAATAAGGCAGGACAGGCTTGGGAGGCAGTGGCAGTGGGTGGCATCCACGGTTTCTGTGTGGGACTGGCCGGTTGCAGGAAATACGACGGGCGGGGATTGGGACACTGGAGAGAACAGGATATCAGAATCTTCTAAATTCCATGCTTTGACAACTTGGTCCTCCCACTTTCCCGTCCCTCCACTCGCTCGCCATCTACCTGGGCTATGGGGCTGCTGTGCAGTAGCGCGACTGTTGAGCAGCTCAATAACTGAGTCTACGGGTATGCGTAGAGATGCTCGCTGAGAGCATGTACACATACGTGGTTCTATTCCCATGCCTCTGCTTGTTGCGCCTACGGCTTCCCTGTACCTTGCAAGCTTGCAGCCCCAGACAGCAACATCAAAACGGTGCACGGCGCAACCCCTCGTCAGTCGGCAGGTGCGTGCTGTTTGTTGGCTGCTTCCAGTTTTCCATAGTCGATTTCTGCCCTCCCATTCGCCCTGCAGCCTGCTGCAGTGCTCTTGCGACCCTGCGTAGACGCTGGAGGAACCCGCAGGAAGTGCCGCCGGGGGTGTTGTTGTTGACGGCTTCACCCATTCTGGCTGCTCTCCATGCCCTCAATAGCGGCAAAGGGCAGGGGTGAGGATGAAGTGGGGTGGGCAATCCAGGCGCGGGACGCTGGCGATGACGTAGGTGGTGAGGTGGGGTATTCAAGATAACCCCCTGTCGTCTATTGTCGCGAAACACAGGCCCCCCCCCCCCCCCCCCCCTCCCCAATCACGATTCCAAGCTCCTCCATCTTTACCCCCAGCATCGCGATTTGCTATGGGATCGAGTTCCGGTTCAGTGTATCCCATCTAGCGGTGTCCGCAAGGCCCAGCGACCCGAAATCCCCCATGTGCTGCCCCCTCGGGCCTCCATTTGACCTGAAACTTGTCACGGGGTCTCCCATGTCATTCCCGTCCTCGCAACGGCTTGAGTAACCCTGGAACAAAAGCTCCGGCTCTGGACAATTACCTCAACCCCAGCCGCTGGCATTCTGCCCAAGATATCCTTGGTGGGACACCAGCCCGATCAACACACGGAGCCGTAGGTAAAGTCCAAGGGTCGTGGGGCTCTTGGACCCTGACAGTTCAGGCACGCAGAGTTTCGTCTTGCGCGCTCTGTCTTTCCTGTATAGCCCGAGTGGGAATCAACCAACCCCCCTGTCAAGGAGGGTCTTGGGGAGTCCATGGATGCCAAGCTTTGTGATCAGGGCCGGCCTAGACCGTGGAAGGCCCTTTGATCATCAGGGACTCACGGGTCAAAGCTCCTGCTCTCCATCAAGAGAGCCTCCACGGACAGAAGCAGTATGTATCAAAGTGCATTTATGAATAGCTACTCCCATCTTAATGTCAGCTGCTGGCGGAAAGTCCCATAAACAGCTGTTGGACGCCCCCTTCGGTGCCGTTGCCGAGAGTCCCTCATGTCCGTCCAGAATGACGGCAGCGGCAGCTCGGTGGAGAATTGCAGTTCAGCAATGCAGTATGACGTCGTCATAACTGCCCTCAGGTCGACGTGCAGAACCCTGGCTTTTGTCGCCAAAATCAAACTAGCGCTTTACCCGCTGGAGTCTGTGAATATGCACCAACCGTGGTGGCCTAAAAAGCTCAGCTCCACCAAATCTCGGCAGATGGGCAACATCGTGAACCTCGGTGTTGAAATACAGCTATAATAGTACTAGTGCTATTCATCCATTATTCAGCGGTGCTGTGCCCCAGCGCACGCAGGTGTCCTAGGTCATGTCCAATTTAACTCCATTCTGCTTCCCGATCAATGCCCCTTCCAGGAGGCTAAAGCCCCGTAGACTCCGTCCTACTACCATCTTTTGATTTGGAACAACGGATCGCCGGCTTGCTCCCGCCCATATCTTTTTCACCACACCTCGGTTTGGCTCTCTCGGCCTTCTTGGACCGGGCTCTCTACGCCTCTTCTGTCCGCAGTGGCTCGATGTTCCAGATGCCTTCTGCGTACTCGTTGATGCAGCGGTCTGAGCTAAAGAAGCCCATCCGAGCCACGCTGGTGATGCACTTGGTAATCCACTCCTCCTGGTTGCGGTATGCCTCGTCAACCAGCGCGTGCGTCTCGACGTAGCTGTGGAAATCGTCCGACACCAAGTAGAAATCTCCATGGTCACGGACAGCTGTGATCATACCGGCGAAGTCCTGCGGTTCGCCGAACGTGCCCTTCTCAATTGCTTCAAACACCTTGGCCAGATCTGGGTCGACCGTGTGGGCACCATACGTATGGTTATGGCGGAGATCCTCGACATCTTCGGCCAAATTCCCAAAGAGGAAGATGTTGTTCTCGCCGATTTCACGAGTGATTTCAATCTGTCCGAGGTCAGTTATAAATCCTTGCGTAGAGAATGGCAGCACTCACGTTGGCGCCGTCGCAAGTTCCAATGATAAGACCGCCGTTAAGAACGAACTTCATGTTACTGGTTCCAGAGGCCCTTGTATCGGTTAGCTTAGACCTCCAAGAGAAAATCAACACAAGAGTATTTCTTACTCAGTACCAGCAGTCGAGATGTGCTCGCTAATGTCCGAGGCCGGGATAATGATCTCGGCCTTGCTCACGTTATAGTCCTCGAGGAAGACTACCTTGAGTAGATCACCGATATCCTCATCGTTGTTGACAACAGTACCGACGCTGTTGATAAGATGGATGATTTGCTTGGCCATCCAGTACCCAGGAGCAGCCTTGCCACCAAAGATGGAGACTCTCGGGAGGTACTTCTTTCTCTCTTCAGGCGACAGCGCCTTGAGAGTTAAATATCGATGGATGACGCCAAAGATGTTCATCTGCTGCCGCTTATACTCGTGGATTCGCTTGACTTGGACGTCGAAGAGCGCGGAGGGGTTCACCGTGACCCCGGCACTCTCCTTGATGTGCTTAGCGAGCCGAACCTTGTTTGCGTACTTGATCTCGGCCCATTCCTTGCGGAACTCCTTGTCATCCACAAAAAGCTCGATCTTGTTAAGCAGCGTCAAGTCCTTCAAAAAGCCATGGCCGTCTGCCTTGCTGGCAATCAGCTCGGACAGACGCGGGTTGGCTTGGTGAAGCCATCGGCGAGGGGTAACACCATTGGTCACGTTGGTGAACTTGTCAGGCCCAAAAATCAAAACGAAATCCTTGAAAATGGTGGTTCGGATGAGATCAGAGTGCAGCTCAGCAACTCCGTTGACCTTATGGGAACCCACAATGGCCAAGTATGCCATGCGGACCATCTTTGTCTGGGACTCTTCAATAATCGAGACCCGGCTTAAGAGATCGCGGTCATTCGGGAAAGCGCGCTCAACCTGCTGGAGGAAAAAGAGGTTGATGTCGTAGATGATTTGGAGATGTCTCGGCAGCAAGTGCTGAAACAGCCCAACGGACCACTTCTCGAGAGCTTCTGGGAGCACAGTGTGGTTGGTGTAGCCGAACGTGTTGACAACAATGTTCCAGGCCTCATCCCACTCAAGACCCTCAAGGTCAATCAGAATCCGCTGAAGCTCAACGATGGCTAGCGTCGGGTGGGTATCGTTCAGTTGGATAGCGACCTGCTCAGGGAATTCCTTCCAGGCCCGCTTCGTCTTCTTGAAGCGACGGACAATGTCGTAGAGGGAGGCAGCAACCCAAAAGTACTGTTGCTTGATACGGAGCTCTTTTCCACGCTCGAGGTTGTCATTGGGGTACAGCACGGCACTGATGGTCTCAGCCCGTTGCTGGTCAGCGACTGAGCTTTCGTAGTCTCCGCTGTTGAACTTTTGGAAGTCGAACTCTCCACTGGCAGCCTTGCTGGACCACAACCTGAGGTTGTTTGTCGAGGGCGTCGCATATCCGGGAATAGGCACGTCGTAGGCCACGGCCTTCACAGTTTCGCCGCCCTCCCAGTGAGCATGGGTCTTTCCGTTCTCATCAGTGCTCTTGTGGACAGTGCCGTAAAATTGTACCTAATTCATCAGCTCACATTTGGGTGGCTCCTTGTGCAAGGTAACTCACATCCACGTTTACATCGTGTCTAGGGAACTCCCAGGGGTTGAAATCTAGCCAGTAGTCTGGAACCTCGACTTGGTATCCGTCGATGATCTCCTGCTTGAAGATACCGTAACGGTAGCGCAAGCCGTAGCCCCATGCAGGGTAGTTCAAGCTGGCAAGACTGTCGAGGAAGCAAGCGGCGAGGCGGCCTAAGCCTCCGTTGCCAAGCGCGGCATCGTGTTCCTGCTCAATGATGTCCTCAATGCGGAAGCCGAGATCGGCAAGGCCCGCTATCGTCCTTGCATCAGTGGGCTGGCAGGAGTGTCTGTGCTAACGGAGACTCACATTTTGCCACGTCTTTCTGGCCAATGTTCAACATGGCATTGTCAAGAGCCCTGCCCATCAAAAACTCCAAACTGAGATAGTAAACACGTTTGCTATCGGCGAATGTCTGGCGCTGCTGGGTGCGGTTCCATTCCAGGATGAGGCGGTCACGGAACGCGAGACTGCAGGCCGAGTACGCTGCCGACTCGTCACAATTGAACATGGAACGAGCAAGGGTTGTTTCAACATGGCGAACAACCTCTTCCTCGAAGCCATCTTTGTCCTTGAAGCCGCTGACTTGATGCTTTGTCCAGGCCTCGCGCTGGGGTTCAGGGATGGATGCTAGCAAGGTGAGACTGTCAGCGGTGTCTTGCGCACCACCCCACGAGGCAGCAGGGGGTGGAGGTGGGGGTGGAGGGGTAAACCGGGGGGGTTGCGGGGGAGGCGATTGAGAGCTCCGGAGCCCGAGCACAAGTCCTCGCCGAAGCCCCCAAGAGCCCTCAAGAGACGGGAAATTCAAGTAGAGCTGAAATTGAAAGGGAGAAGTATGACATACCTTCAACACTCTTGATCTCTCCAGCGCCAAAGCCAGTAAATGTGCGCCTATGCTTGGGGCGAGAGATGCCTGCCGGGACCACAGATCCTTGGATATCCACAAGGGGTGCGCCAGTTGACGGCCGCCTTTCGCGCGTTGGGAGTCGTTCCGTCGCCATCTCTGAAATGGTCTTTGCAAACTGACGAAGCTAGAGTACCCAATTGACCTCTTGGATAGCGCGGGAATTTTAGCTGTGGCAAAGGGTACGAAAAAAATGAACAGAAATTAAAGGGAAGAGAGAGCAAGAAAAACAGGAGAGCTGGCGACAAAAGAGCCCGGGCTTACGTCGACCAGTTCAGGTGGGGGGGAGTGGGGTTGCTTCAGTCCGTATCAGTGCCAGCGCGAAGCTACGGATACTCGTACCTGGTCTCCTGATGTGCGGGTTCTAGATAGATGGCGGGGAGCAAGGTATACCGGAGCGTTCGCGACCAAAAGGAAACTTGTGTAGGTTGTGCTGTGGAGATATTGAGCAGAGTACACTTGCTGGAGCTGGAGAAGAGATAGAGAAGGGGAGATGGGAGGAGATCTGATCAAGATGAGTAAAGACAAGGCAGGAGGGGTTCGGGAACTGGAATGCGCACTTATAAGCACCAATTCCAGGAAGCAATGGTCAACCCAACTCAGCAGCACACAACAGCCTCCCTCCCAATTCTCAGGTAATTCTAAGTCGTGATGCCGGCCGACACCCCTGTCCGCAATCCCTCGCTGCAGTGCTGCAATTGAAAACTGCAAACTGCAATGCAGTCCTCGAACAACTTGGAGAGAGCTCTCGCGCTCTTTCCTTGTGGTGCCCATGGGGGGAGCTGCCAGGCTCTTTGATTGGCTCTAGGCAGCGCCTGCATATGCAACCGGAGTGCTTTTTTCACCATGCCCTCCTCGGTCGAACTGCATCCAACTAAAATGGAACTTGAAGCTGCAAAGTTAACCTTGATGGTCATTGTGCTCGCAATCCAACACACCCGTTTGAGCCGTTGTGGCAACCAGGTGCATGCCAACGTCCCGGTCTCGGAGAGCGGCAGATTGCAACGCGCCATCAACAATCAGGGAGGCTATCAACAACCAGAATTGGAAGCGGCTTTGCCCGAGGGAAGAAGGCAGCAGTGGCTGTCTGAATTGCCGTCGACCCGTGGTGTGGTGGGGTGAGAGCTCATGATGTTCTGCGGGGCGCGCCTTCTGCGAGAGCCTGGAACGGCGGGGGTTGAGGCGTGTACACGTGCATGGTAGATAGTGTAGTGTGGTCTTTGAAACCGCCGAGGACAGCCCTGTACAACACTAATCCTAGGTATCCGTACTTCTCCTCAACTGTCCGGCGTCTAGTCTTTTTGGCTGCATCAATTGCATCATCACGATCATTTGCAGTTGCAAGTAGGCCCCCCATTCGCCAACGGCCCGAGCACGCATCCTATCATGCAGCAACAGCCGATATTAGCCAAGTTAAGACCCCCATTCCGAGACCAAGACATGGAACGACAAAACTTCAACTCTCTAGCTATCTCAGCGAACACCAGACAGCGATCCGATAAGATACATAAGTGTCGGATCATGCCCTGACTGTGCCTTTTTGAGCACTAAGCACGACAGAATGAGACAGCATCCCTCCCGCGGTTGATGCGGGGCCTGTCACACCGGCTACGAGAGACGGGAAGCTAGGAACTTCCATGTTCACTCACCTAGCTCGCGGCTGGCAAGGATACCTACCATACTATGTATCTAGCACGGCTGGTATCTCCTTAATATCAACCACCGGCAGCCTCTCCTCAATGTTCGGGTGAAACCGAACCGAGGTGAGGTCTTGCTCACAGAACAAAAAAACTGACCTCGTTGTTTTCCTCTACTGGTAGTCATACCATCAGACGACGTCTGTGATTCAGTAGCTACGGCCTCCCCAGAGTCGTAGACCCCTAGTCTCTACACTAGATATCTCAGGTCCAGCCGGCCGGCCCGGGATGATCTGGTTCACGGCCCTGGCCGATGGGTTACATGATCTGGCGTGCCGTCTTGCACGCTGTGGCTGTTGCCATGTTCTCAAGATACCGCTGATCCTCTCTGTGACCGAGGCGATGTGGTGATTGTTGACGACCCTGTGGCGCGCTCTATCCGGCAGCGGTACACGAGCAGTCACCGGAGAGGTCTACCCTCTTAAGGTACTATGTATCCTCCTGAGTGTTTCAACAAACCCCCAAACCCCAAACTCTAAACTCCCTTATAACTCACTCTCCACCCCCCCCGCAACCCACCAACCTCCCACCTTGCCCACAAGCCACAACCCTCCCCAACGCCCGGAACGGGGCAGGGTGGCGGAAAACGAAAAACGGGAGCGGGAGCGGGACTAAACGGGGCAACCGAGGCAACCGAAACACACGATTCTCGGGATAGCTCTCCCTACCTAGGAAGTTCCCTACCCGGGCCAAACAAGGCCACACACGGCTCGGGTAAGCTGAGATCGGTCCGGGGGACGTGTCCACGGATCTTAGATCGTCGGATCGCCTCGCAAGCGAGCCTCCCTGTGTGACATTCTACTCGCAGTTGGTATTTGTATCTGCCGTTTCCGTTTTTTGTTTTGATCTCACTTCAAAATATGTAGCTGCTTGCCGGGCTGTTCCCTGCTCGGATGGTTCCACGAATTCCTGGAGAAGTGTCATAAGTTTGACATTGGTTGTTGGTCAACGGCCCTTGTCGACTGCAATACTCACCACTCAGCCCCACAACTTCAATCGTTCCAGAAATATAACTAGGGCAAGCTTTTCTACCTCTCATCACAACATAAAACGTATCAGTCTGATTTTTTCACTTCAAATATCTCAACAGCATCCCACACATCACAAACGAAGACGGAATGAGACTCGCAACCCACCAGAGCAATAGTTATTGGTGAGTGGATGTATCGACTATCATTTTGCCTCGCTCGTCTCCGTCACAAAAACATGCCTTCCCCATCCAAAAACACATGTGTGGAGAAGTAGTAACCTAGGTATCAGAAAGGGACCGTCGCCTGCCGCAGAAAGAAGCCGAGAAAACAGATAGTAACCCCAAGAAAATCGGCCGTAAACCCCGCCAAACCTGCCGCCCAGTTCCTTTTTAGTTGCTTCATCAGCGAGCGACGGCCAGAGGCCAAGGCTCATCCTGCAATGCTGTTTGCCTCCCAGAGTCAATGATTCCCCCTTTGCGCAGCGTGTGTAGTGTATGAGGTATAGTGTGGTGTGTGTGCTCAAGATGCTAGCAGAGAGTTCGAGTCTCGTCCAATTCCGAGTCATGATAAGAATATTGGGAAAAATTAAACATCGTAAGGTGGCCTGGGATGGTGTTTATCCCAAAGATAAACATAAGGGGCCAAGTCGTCTCAAACGCCTGACAATAAGTGTCGCATCTCCAACGCCGTGTCATGCAAGAGCCGCCAGCCTCGAGTTCCCGGTCTAAACATTATAAAAGAAAGTGTGTGTTGTCGGGAGATGGAGTTGGTATCTCAAGTCAAAGATTGCAGGGAATGCCGTTAAAGAATGCCGGAGTCCTTGAGAGCGTTGTTTAGGATGGTCTCCTTTACTGCTGCGAACACGAGGCGGATGTTCGAGGTATCGGTGGCTTGCGTCAGACTATCGAAGTGGGTGGTTAGCAGCGGAAGCAGGCGGGGATAGTCGGAAGTGGGCTTACTGAGGGTAGAGGTTTAGGTGGGCTCTGTTAACCTGGTTGAACCTCCAGAGTAGGTATTTGGCGGCCTTGTTCACATCATTGCCACCGGAGTAGTCGGGGAAGTAGTTTCCTAGTGGTGACCTCCCGAGCTTCTGCTTGAAGATATCCACCTTGTTGAGGAAAAGGATGATACTTGTCCTCATAAACCACCTTGAGTTCACTACCGAATCGAAAAGCAACAGACTTTCCATCATGCGGTTCTGTAGATTAGGTTAGTCGGCGTCTGCCACGATGGGGAACGTCGAGACTTGCCTGGCTGCTCTCTTCGAGCAACACCTGATCATACTCGCTCAAGGCAACACAGAAAATGATAGATGTGACATTCTCAAAGCAATGAATCCACTTCTTGCGCTCACTTCTTTGCCCGCCCACATCAAACATGCTAGGAAGAAGTCAGCTACGTTGCCCAGCGAAAGCGAATACAGGCGTGTAAGCAAAGGGAACGTACTGAATGCTGAGCTGTCCCATTTTGAACCTTGTCTCGTAGATGCCCGTCGTTTTTGTTCGAGCTCGTAGTACGTCCATTTCGTTAGGGAGATAGTCCGAGGACACAATCCTCATGGCTTCTTGGAAGAAGCTGTGACAGGTTAGTTTTGAACACCGTGACATGACCGTAGACAACAAACTATTCTGCCGAGTCCATCAAATAGAACTCGGTTTGCCTCTCCATGAGCTGCTCCTTGGCGGGGTCGTTCCATATCGACTGTACAGCCACGCCGACCTTGAGGTCTATTTGCGCCTGGGGGCCAGACTCGACGGTGTAGTCAACTAGGAAATCGCAGTATGCTCTGTTCTCTTCGATTGCTGGCTCGATTTCAAATTGGCGCATGGCATTGATAACGGCCTTTGCGCATTCAATTAGGTTCTTGTAGACGGTTGGGCGGTAGCTGTACAGTTCGACATCGGAGTATCCCTTAAGATGGATGATCTTCATCTGCTTCACGATTGTCGACTTGCCGCTCTCACCGGAACCTTCAGACACAATCATCAGCATGATTAGGCACGTGGTGGGGGCTTGTGGCTTTTATCGACATACCAAGCAGTAGAATCTTGCATTCACGCCTTAACCTTTTGGAGTCCTCTTCGAGATCCTTATCAATCTTTTGACTCCGTTTCCTCAACTCGGTCTCCTCCCCATTAGTGCTCATGCACGCCCCCATGTTCACCATGAATGCCGGCGGAGTGACCTGGAGAAAGGAAGCAAGCGACGATCGCTTGGGCGGAGAAGTCGCAGCAATGGGTATGCAAAAGTATGGCGAATCCGGTGCTCGCTTAGCCCTGGATTTTCCCTAGAGACCCATGGGCGCGATGTCTATCGTCGGTGAACTAGATTGGGTCGGACTGCAATGTGTGCGGGATGGTGATTCACTCGGATCGATTGGGTTCGACTCGGGGGCGGGGGGGCCGGTGGAGGGGACGGAATGCGGAAGCTACGGGTAGGAAGAGCGGGGGGGCCAACGGCCGGCTGGGGCGGCCAATGTTTGGATGATGATGCCGGAAATCGACGGTGTTGGCGATGCACGAAGCGAAGTCAGGGACAGCTTGAGGTGCTGGATTGCTCGAGATTCGGTTGACTCAGGATTCCCCGGCGTAGCCAAGCTGGGGGGGTTTGACTGGCGGCGACGCTCGTCGAGTGGTGAGGGTGACGATTATTGTGGAGACGGCAGAGACGGCAGTTAGGAAGCCAACATATCCACACCCGACAGCTCCCTTTGCTCTTGTTGACACAGCGCTGCAGGCAAGCTGTGGGGAACCGAGCAGGCTCGGTGGATCAAAGGAAATGGCGGTCGGACGCTTGTGTCACCGAGGGCAGGTCGTGGGTTAAGAGAAGAGGTATGTTTGATGCTTCTTTGTCTCGGGGGCGGCGCGAGAATTAAGGTGAGGCAAGGCAGGCAAAGGACAAAAGCATGCGAGCAATTGGGGGGGATACGGGGAAAAAGAGGGAAAGGCCTCTGAGAGGCACACAGCGACCGAGTGGAGTTTTGCTCTCTCGTCACTTGCACGGCACTGCAACAGCCAGCTAGGGTCACCGACCGACGAACTGGGGGGAGAGCAGAGAACTGGCAAGGGGAGGTGTCCACACTACCCAAGGCCAAACGGCAAGTACCTGGGGTTGCGACAGGGTGTACACCGAAACGGAAGTATCAGATGTTGGTGCCGACGCAGGGGCCACCGTCTTTTGCTTAGTTGCTCAGGTTGCCTTTTGCTGCTGTCTCCAATCCTCTCCACCTGAGCTCAGCCTGCCTAGCCCGCAGCCTGCTTTTCGCCTGTCATCGCCTGCCATGGCCGCCCATGTCTGCCATGCCTTCACGGTCCATCAGCCTGACGGGGCCTGTTGGGCTTGGAGCGCAGATCGGTCGTCTGTGGCGCCAACTAGACAGCGGTTGCCGCGATTACACTGAACGGGCGGCCAGGCTTTCGAAATTGCCTCCATCACTTGGCTTCCACCGTTCGGCGCGCAAGCAACCGTTTGTTTGACGTTAAGACACCCAGGGTTCGCGCCCAGGTGTACCTAGTATAGGTAGTCTACATTTGTCCAGGCGCTATACTGGATGTACAGCGGCCAATATGGATAACCGGGAGATGTTCTCTCCTCACTCGTTCTCACCTGGTGCGCCGCAGCGGGGTTCGTCCGAGAAGGTTGCAACGGCCAGCCTGCCACAGCAGCCCTCAGCAGAATAAACAGAGCTGGTCAATGTGCGGAAATATAGTTGAGTAGGCATGGGGGAAAAGGTAGGCAGCCGCATGGCGTTCTCGCCGGATTGAGCCCGTCTGGCCGAGCCCGCTCCGCTCGTCTGAGGACTCCATTCTAATGCTGGGCTGCTCGGGTTGCTTCATCGGACGGCTCGCTGCATTTGGTGTGTGAGAGTTGCGATGATGGCTTTCGAGTCGTTGTCCACACTTGTCCACGCAGCACGTGGAGCCCTTCTGACACCCTCACAGCCAAAAGTTTAAAACGCAAGAAACAACAACACAATGTGACACCTCATTTCATGAGAAGGCCGTCCGCTCCCTGAAGATGCGCCGGTGAGAAGCCGAAGCCCGCCACCCATCGTACCCATGCTTCTTCGGTCAGCCATGAACAAGAAAAAGAAGCCAAAGCCACGTGCTGGAAATTTGCATGGCGTCTCAGCGCTCTCTGTCTCCGCAATCTCGTTGTCGCGATTCCACCAACTGGTGGGCAGGCGCGCTAAGGCCTGATGCCCCAGGTGTGCCCCGAACAACCCCAACCAGCTTCCACGTGTCGTCCAGTCCCCGGATCTCCCAGCGCATCACATCGCATCACGTCGCCAGGGCCTCGCTCCTCTCACACAAGCGAACGTCTCCGCCGCGTCCAGGGGCCGAGCATCGTCTGTAACCTTGAGCTGGGTTCCAGTTCCAGGTCGATGGGACAATGGGATGCTCTCTGCTGCCCGTTGTATTCTCCCATTGGAAGGGTCCGCCCCGTTTCGAGCGAGGCACAATAAATTCAATTCGAGGCAGTTTTTTCCCAGCACCCAATCACCACGCGATGCTGGGGCTACTCCTCCCCTGGCAGCGCTCATCGCATTGCGTGCTTTGTTCTTCGAATCCCTTCTCTCTCCCCAGTTCTTTTTAGGTTCCTTCCACGACCTCCAACAAGGGGCCTCACGGGGGTTTGATGAGCTGACCTTCGGTGCGATCATCATCTCGTCGGAAAATTCCCCAGCGCCGCATCAACCAGCCCTAACCAGATTCTCCTCCAAGTTCACTTCACCCCAACTTACCACAATCCCGCCGTGTGGTCTCTCCAGTATCGGGAAGGAGGGGCCGGTAGGGCAGCCCAGCGGGGAGCCATTCTAGGAGCGGAAGCTGGGAGCATCCCTCCGGCTCCTAGCACCTCGAACTGCGCTTGACAACCATGCAGTTTCCCCGCCGGCCAGCGCCCCATTGCTTCCCAGCTTCCTAAAACGACTAAAACAAAAAGCCCAACCTCAACCTCGACACCGCAGGAAAGAAACATCATGCAAAAACCACCCTCTTGCTTATCTCTGTGTTTCCGCTTTGTTAAGGGGCCGGACCCAGCGTCGGAAATCTCTTATTGTTGTCAACTCCCCCAGCACGACATCTCTTACTACACAGGACCACCTACTAGTCGGGGATGCACTGCATCCGGTTCGCTGGGGCTGTCATCCCGTCTCTGGCGAGCTGCCTGCCAATTCCAGCCCGCCCGCCCGCCGTGGTGAGACCGGCAGGTGTACCCTGCACTTCCGGGGGAGGGCGAGAGCCTGTGTTGTAAGTGTGTTGCACGCCTTGGACCGGTAGACGCCACAGACCTTTCAGGTGCAGTGCAATGTCCTCCGGAGTAGCGGCGCATATTATGTTCCCTTTTCCGGGTCCTAGTCCACTTGCCTTGCTCAGGTTTGTCTCAAGACCGTTTCTCCGCCGCGCTGCTCCTTTCATGCATTTGCCTGGTTGGAGCCAGCCAAGCAGGGGACCAAGCGCAAACAAACAGCGAGCTAGCCATGAAACAAAATTGCTTTGCGGTTTATTGACTTTGATAACTCGCCCTTGTTGGTTTATTAGCGCGCGACTTCACAAGCTGTGAGTAGGGAAGAAAAAATAAGAAGAAAAGGTGCATTAAAACCTCGTGGTAATCTCATATACTTCTAGGAATTATTCCTAGAACCTGTGGGGGTTGAAAATACAGAAAGGGCCTACCAAAATATAGAAAGGGTCTTTGAAAATACCCGAGTTTTTCTTGTATTCGGGAGCCTTTTCAAGGCTTCAGTATCTCTCATGGAGTATTAAGCGCCAGTAAACAAGGATGAGAGTGTATACCCCGGCCGGTATTATTGACGGAACGAACGGTGCTCGCGCCGAACCTTGAGCTTCAACGCCTGCGAGGGCTGATGATGCATGGTACTAGAGACCCCGGAATTTGGGGCCCCTTTTCCAACTGCCGGATTCATGACCGGCCAGCATCAGAGCGCGCCAGCGACACGGGCGGTGGACAGGAATCTCGTAATCCATTCTCGTCTGGCTGGTTGGTGCCCAGGACACTACACGGGAAACTCAAGGAGAGCACCCTCCCCTTGGGGAGGCTCCAACTCATCCTCGCAACAAGAACAACCACATTTACTCACTCATTTCGCTCGTATGCCTCACTTTACCGGAGGACTCGACTTTTTGGTATTGCTATACTCCCACATATACAGGAAAGGTGGTTAACACCGCCGCACCACGCCCGGCCATACTACCCGTACTATCATGCCCAAGCAAGCCAGAACCCAAACTCTCCCACAAAGGCAGCATAGATAGCAAGTATTTCACCAACCAAACGGTCCCCCAGCCAGAGCAAAACGTTTTCAGCATTCCCAACTACGGTGCGCGTGTAATCACCCGGGGGTCTGGCCAGTCCGTCTATTCAGCCATCACCCATCCATCCTTCCGTCTCACGCTAGGCCGGCTCAACGTTTTACTTTCTCTCTGTAGTGGTATTATTTCTTGCTCTCCTTTGCTGTTGCTCAGCTGGCCATGGAAATGGGCATTCTTTTTCTCACCGCTGGTGTGATTACCTAAACCCTCACCGCCCAGGAGCAAACCAGCTCGCTCTTTCTGCTGCCGTAAACTCAAGAAAAAGCCTCAATCAGGCAGAAAGCCAGTCGACACGCCCGTAGAAAGAAGGATTCATGAAATGGATGCGAATAATCTAGACCACGCTGCCATATAAATCCCCAAAGACCCGCGCCTACGTTTCCACAACCAATCGAAAGCAAAAATCTCACTCAGTGCTTGGCCGATCGAGGCTGTCGGCGTAAAGGGAGGGAGGGAGGGGGGGGTCTTGCGTGTTGTATTCATACAGATTTCGTTAAGGGGGTAGGCAAAAGAGGAAGAGGTCAGGTCGTCCTCAACCTATGCCAGGTAGCCGAGATCATCGTCGTCAAGACGTTCCAAGTATTCCTTGTCGAGTAAGATCTCGATGCACTTCTTGATGTCGCCCACTTTGGGAACGAATCGCTGTCGGATCTGGTTGATAGTTTCACTGACGAGCTGCTGGTGCTTCATACGCTTGCGAGCCTTCATGATTCTTACGATCGCAGACTAGGACAATGTCAGTCATAAGCAAACAAATACTAGTGTGTGGTGTTCTCTTACCTGGAGCAATAGCTTCCGG
Organism: Lasiosphaeria hispida; assembly: GCA_033439745.1. Taxonomy (NCBI): domain Eukaryota; kingdom Fungi; phylum Ascomycota; class Sordariomycetes; order Sordariales; family Lasiosphaeriaceae; genus Lasiosphaeria; species Lasiosphaeria hispida. The sequence continues at coordinate 4,675,539 of JAUIQD010000004.1, forward strand.
TCCTCCTCAATCGTCTTGTTCGTCTCGGCTTCTTCTTGCTTGGTCTCCGATTTCATGCCAACATTGAGATTCACACGGAACTTCTTGTTCTTGAAATCGTAGTTCAGGCTATAAGTTGTGCCCGGGCCAACCTTGTCACCATCTGAGATGGTCAACACCTTTGCCTTGAGAAGAATGCCCAGGGATGGATCGAGGGCCTCGGCGTTAAGCTGAGTTGTCGAAGCAATCTCCTCGTATGTGTTCTTGTCCTTCTCATTGAAAAGGAGGAGGATGGCCATTTGGTAGATAGACACCTGGAAGGTATAGGGCATTTTGGCATTGCGAATGTAGTTGGTCTTGATCTCTCCCTTGCACAGTTGCCACAGCCAGGTGAGCTTGCGACCCTCGTGCTTATTGCGGTAGAACCGCGCAAACCGCTCACAGTCAGCTGAGATCTCTTCAGGCGGGTTGAAGGTTGTGTTTGGGGCCGTCAGAGGCCAGAAGCCTGTCCCTAGGATGGAATATGCAGAATCGAGCCCCTTGGCGCCGAGTCCTTGGACGTGCTCCTTGAACCCGGTGTTAAGATCCTTGGAAATCTGCATGTCCTGGAACATGCGCTGCAGCTTGTTGGTGTACTCGAAGCCGCAGGCCTCCTTGAGTTTGCTGATCATGCTGGTTTCAGCATCATCGGAGGAAGAGTTGCTGTGGACCAACCGCCGAGCTAACATGCGCGAGTAGAATTTCTGGAAGACGTCCTTGTCCTCAATGTACTTGAAGACGGTCATGATCTGGGAAAGGGTATTCTCCAACTCAGTCTCTTCCGCGCCAGTTCCACTCTTACGGAGGAGAACGTCGGTGTACTTTGCCAGGAGCTCTGGGGATTTGTTTGATCCCGACTTGCACACCTCGTTGCGGTTCACGAACTCCCTGCAGGCATTATCTAGGGAGCGAGTGAACTCGGGCTCATCGTTGAAGGCGCGCTTGACAAGGCCCTGGTACTGAGTGTGGATCTCGAGGAGCGCGTCCACATACACCTTCGGTTCCAGCTTGTCGACATCCACCGAGACCTTTGCGACTGCGGCTAAGCCAGCCTTGCGAACATGGTTCTCAAACTTCTGCCGGAGAGGCTCGAGACCATCAGGGATACGCGAAAGCAAGCTGTACATTCGCTTCATGTCGTCTTCTCTGTCGTTGTCGAGCAGAACCTGGAACTCATCGCGGAGAATGGTGGAGTGCTCTGCAATAAGAACCTCGTTGCAAGCTTTCTTGAGCGGAATGGCAATATCTGGGTGTAGGTAGATCTTGACGCGCTCTTCCTCCTCGTCCAAACGAGCCTCAGCCTTCTTCATGTACTCGACAACACTATTCTCGGCCACGAATTGCTTGCTCTCGTTCTGGTAGAATTTCCTAGTAGCGTCGAGGAAGGGGCGCTCGAAGCTGTAGCGGTACACATCGAGTGTTGTCTTGGCGATATCGGTATCGTCCAGACCCAGTGATACGAATGACTCGACGACTTGCTTGATCTGGTTGTACTCGATTGTCTCCCCATTGCGCTGCTTCTCGACCAGCATCAGAACGGCGTTCATGACCTTCTCAGAGACGGGCGTAAAGAGGACGTCGCGCCATCGGACAAGGTGCAGAGTGTAGACATCGAAAATCGACTTTTTGCCCTCGTCCATCTCACGCTTCACCCAGTGGCGGTTAAGGTATCGGAAGAGATGGTGGATGTATTTTGCCGCAACCGTGTACCGCTGCCATTCTCTGATATAGAAAGCGAGAAGTGCTTCGTCGGTGTGCGTCTGGGACTCGGCCAGCAATCCTCTAAGATGCTCGCTGAGGTACTCCTGAAGCTTCTTGTACAGGTCTTCGCCGAGAAGGTGAGCTGTCGAGGTGTTAATGTCAGTAAATGTCTTTACTGGGGTCGCTACAGACCGGAGACGTACCACCTCGATGGGCTCCAGTATTGATGTTTGCAGCAACGCTAAAGCCGACAGCTTTTTGCGAAGTGCAGAAGTTGTGAACGGCGCTGGATAGCAGTCAGTATGTCTGTGCACAAAGAGCGATGAAGTCGGGCTGGGACTGACGTGTAAATTCCCATGTACTGTAGTCACAATGTGTGTTAGCAAGCCACGCTTCCAGCGCTTCAAGAAAGAAGGGGACCTGTGGCTTAGGTACGTACAGTTTGCAAGTCGACACCCTCTTGCAGGTTCAGCATGATCTTGGTGATGCCAGCCTGCAAGTAGTTCCATCTGCGACACGTCAGAGTCGGGCCTCGGGCAAGCAGCGGTGCACAGCGGGGGTACGGAAGGCGCGACACATACGTGGTGTCGATATCATCACGGCCTTGATGCGGCATCCCCGACATGGCCGCGGGAGGCATCTTGGGCGAGCGATGCGGTCACGAAATCGGAATCGCAGCGGGGTCGAGAAGGCGGTGCGCGGCCGTCGGTCGGTGGGGGTGGCGAGCAGAGTGGTTTTGCAGGATGGCGGGTTGCAAAAGCCGACCGATTTAAGTATGGGCGAGGAGAAAGGCTTCGCCGATGTTGGTTGAGAAAATAAAGAGAGAGGGCGTGAAGAAGGTTTGACGATTCCCAGGCAGCCTGCAATCGCCGGAAATGTGGGGAAGACGAGGGTGGCGGGGAGCTGACTGGCAGCCTCTTTCTATTCCCTTTCAAATTCCTTAGGGTTTGCGGAGGACCGTGTCGCAGTCACCAGGAGAGGGAAGGGCAGGTATCCCAAGAAGGCTGCCAGTGAATGAGGTGAATGCGAAGGCCGTTGATATTCTGGTCTCAAAGTGCCTGGGAGAAGGCACCAAGTCCGCTGGCTTGGGGGACGATGGATGGTGGTGCCAACCCAACTGGCAGGCTGGCGGTGGAGCAGCCCTGTTGCGCTGCCTGGCTCGCCTGGCGGCCTGGCTCAAGGCCCGACTTGCCTGGCCGCGCCTAGCCTCGCCTGTCGTGTCTAGGTGGGGCCCCAAGCGCAAGCGCCAGCAGCCGCCAGCCCCCCTGCGTCCTCGACTGTTTTGCCAGCCTGCCAGCTGTGCCTCGAAATAAATGAAGGGGGTTGTGCCGCCCATCGACATTGCCATCACTCAATCCCTGGTCCTCAGGTTGGTGTCCTAGCCATCACCAAGAAGCAAATGCCAACAACACCTTTGTCCATAACCTCGAGATGAATGCTTTGTTTCCTATTTTTGTGCCATTCAGCAATAGCCGTCTGTTTCGGCAATTTACCAAGACACCCGACAATATAATGATATGGCCTTCACAAAAGAAACCACGAGTCTATTCCTCGTACTGGTACATGTTTGGATACATGATAAAAATTACTTCATAAAGCAGAGCGCCACCCACCGACCAATGACCCATGCTACGTCTCAAGAGCCGTCTTCGTCGCCACCACCGAGCTTCTGCACCAACCGGAAGACATTCACGGTAAAGGTCATACTCCACGATATCAGACTGACGGTCTGGAACGCGGCCAGCGCCTGACTGTACTGCCGCACCCTTATGTCCTTGACATTGTGGTACACCAGCGCCTCAAACGCCAGCGTTGTGCTGGCGGACTTGAAAATGATAAAGAAAAGGTCCATGAGGACAAGTGAAATCTTCTGTGTTGCCGGCCGGAGTCCTAACGGCTTGCCTGTGTACTCGTCCCATGTCATGTAGCCAATGTATGGAATGGCAAGCGTATCCACCACAATAGCCACGATAGACTGCGTTGTCTCTGCTGACGTACTCCTCTCACCGCTCTCAATCTCGAATATGCGGGCCGACAGAGCAAGCGCCACAATTGAGGTGAGCAGGACGATGAGCCGGAAAGCCAAAGGGACGAGCGGATGCCTGAGAATGACCTGCCACATCCTCTTGTAGAGCATCGTCGTCCGCGCAGCCCGACTCCTAGTCGTGTCAGTTGGCCGAGGGACGTCGACGGGGTTGTTGAAGCTAGGCTGCAACTTGTCCAGCATCTCGGGGTCGACAATTTCTGATTCTTCGTTTGGTAAGTGGCCATACCGGGACGATTGTAGGAAGCCGTTCCAGGGGGAACTTGGTGTCGCCCTGCTGTAGCGAGGCACAATCACCGGCTCTGCTGACCGTAGGTGGTCCCATTTTCTCCCCCGCTCCGCTCCGCCTTTGCCCGTCAAAATCTGCCGTAACCTGACCCTTGCGCTCCCGCTGCCCTCGACCGCGGGCAGGTTCTCGTAGACAAATCCATCCTTAGACACTCGTCTGGTCGGCGGACCGGGGGCGTGGTTGTGAAGCGGAGGCAACGTTCGGGGTGGTGGGTTTTCGAGCACACGGAGTTGGTCCTCGGTTGGGGCTCCATATCTCACTTCATACGAGTCGATCCACGCTGCAGAAGGGAGTGTGTTAGGAAATTTTCAGCGTGTGTAGGGAATAGAGCGGAAGAACTTACGAGGCAAAGACCTTGGGGCACGCCGTCCCCCGGCAGCCGGTGTTGCCGCGCCGGTGCCGCGTGACCGGAGTGATGCGCGTAGATCGGAATGGTGAGAGGTTGATGGCGACGAGCCCGCTCCCGTCATGACGGCCATGAAAGGTGGCCGCCACACACGGAGCGGGGATTTTGGATATGCGACAAAAAGGCTACCGGCGTTGCCGCGAGAGGCATTAAGGGCCGGGACATGCAACAGCGTCGTTCAAAAAGGGGATGAAGGCGCGATGTTGGCTGGTTCGTACAGACACAGAAAACGGAATTGAAATAGGCCACAAAGGAGCGATATGCTTGCACCAGGGGCACGGCTTCGACGGTGCGGTTGACGCAGTTGTTCAAGTCGGGGACATGGTGCACCTGACCGAGTTGTGGACGTCAAGCCGTTGGTTGCCCTTGGTGTTGGCATGCGCCCTCAGCTGCTGTGTGGTTGGCGCTGTCGGTTGGCGTATTTTTTGCGGTCGGTTTACATCTTGGCGGGGCGCCCAGCAGCCACTCTCTTAGAACCAGGTCATGTCTGGTTATCCCTGCCATGCCGGCAGCGTTATCAATTTCTCCATTGCCCCACGTCGAAGCGAGCCTGCGCCGCAGGAATGACGACAGCTTTTTCTTGGTGGTAAGGTACCTTGCCCGGTTGTTGCCGCTCAAAAGTGTAGACTTGGCAGCATCGGATAGAGCGTACTCCGTATAGCATTTCTATCAAATCTTCTTGCCTGGCCCTCACCGTCTATGCATGGTGGCTGTTTTCATTTTCTACTTAGGACTGAAGGCTAGTGCTAGCCATCGTGCTCTTGGTCCCAGCGCTTCAATAATCTAAGCACTACACATAACGACGTACGTGGGCTCACAGGCGCAAGCTCAGAAGCTCATCCACATGGAGGTTTCAAAATACATCCAAGTCCTTCGTTTCTCAATGCCTGGCCCATATCTTAGACAGCAACAGGGGCGTAAAAGTGGGTTCTCAACGGGTATTTTGCCCCAGAAACCACGCTTGACAGGGCCGAGAGCTCACCCTCCTGCAAGGCATTCCGTCACAGTGCGCGCGGGGTCGGGTTGCCTCACTGTCCAGCACACAGTCAGCCCTCCCGCCCAATCCGCTGAAATGCCATGTGCGTCACTGTCAATGCTGGGTGAATCTAACGGCAGCTCGAAACCCAAATAGCAACTCCCCTCCGTCAACACGTTCCGACACGCACCTACCCGCCGCCGCAATCGACACTCCAATCCCCTCCCTCGGGAACTGCAAGATGGTCTGTCGCACTTCGTCTCTCCAGGCATAGAAAAAACGCGCGCTTGTCTCATCTTTGGCCGAAAACAAGGCGGGTCGCAAACGACCTTTGCGACGGACACGGTCAGCCTCATTTTGGGCAGCTGCCGCTTGCGCAACCAATCGCACGCCCACCATGCGGCTTTACCTCCTCCCCATCTCCACAAGACGGACTTTACTGTACTGCCAAAAGCTCAAGGTTCCAGCCTCGGATAAGCAGTCCTTGTCAGACAAAATCCAGGGAAAAGCGGCGCGCACCTGGGCCGAGTGGGAGAAGAAGGAGTCGGGATGGCAAAAATCGGTCGTCAACTACGGCAACCTGCTGCAGCGGCGGATCCCGTATGAGGAATGGGGGCTGAAGTCGGTCCCGCCGCTCTCGCAGAGCCGGAAGGATACGGAGCTCAAGGGCACCGAAAAGGTCGAGGTTATATACCCAAAGAGCCTACTAGCGATGGACAAGGTGCCCAAGGTCCTGGAGACACTGGCCACGGAGCGGGAGGCGCTCCACAGGAAAATATTGATTTGGTGCTTTGTGGGGATGCCGTTCACGCTACCAGTTGGCCTCATTCCATTGTATGTGTTACATCCAAGTTCTACGCTTGAGCAACCAGTTGACAAGTGACGCGCCGCAGGATCCCCAACATTCCCTTTTTCTACCTGGTCTACCGGGCCTGGTCGCACTGGAGAGCCCTGTCCGGCGGCAGGCACATCCAGTTCCTCCTGCAGAACAACCTTCTCGCTTTCACGCCATCCGCCGTGGTCGATGAGGTTTATACCCGCCAAAAACAGCCTTTGGCTTCAACCCCTGAAACTACGACGGCTCCAGATGCCGACCAGCTGAAAATGCTGGACCCCACTCCAGACGTCGCATCCGAAACTCCGAAGGGAGAGACGCTGCTCTTGTCGCAAGAGAACGGGAAAAGCATGACACAGGCGTTGAAATTACCGGCGCTCGAAATCGAGCTCGAGAGAGCCATTTGGCAGGTCGAGGCGGCCATCAAGAAAAGTAGCGCCGAAACCGCCGCGGGAGGGACAGGGAACACCACGGAGACGCAAAAAGGGCCGAAGTCAGACGATGTGACGAATTCAGAGGACAAGAAATCAAGATAGGTTCTTTTGTAGATGATGTCTCATGTCGACGACTAAACGATGTACTATATATGTTGGTCTGTATGGGTCGGGGGGTTACATGGTTGATAGAGGTAGCGTGTTTATCTTTGGGGGGTGTTTGGGCGGTAGACTCGACTCAATTCTGGGGTTCCTGAAACAAGACAGAAAAAGGCGCTGGTCCCCTCTAGTTCGGTCACTCCTATCTCGCTCGTCCCCCTCTGCTGGCTTTGTGCAACCTGATGCTGTAATTCTATCACCCCGATAGGCGAGGTCTAGCTGTGCAAGATGCCCGTCGGACCCCTAGTCAATTGCGCAGGTTCTGTCTATGGCCCTGACGATCACGCATACGCCGACCAGGGTGAGCAACAAGCTGAAGAGAGGGTCATACTCATTAGGCTGCCGCTTGTTGGTGGGTATGGAGTCGTTATCCTCTAGGACGACGCGCTGTTGCGATGTGGCTGTTGTAGGTGCGAGCTCAATGTTTACCACGTGAGAATTGTGAGAATCGCTGCCGTTTTCGCTGTCGATGGTGGTGGTGGTATAGGGGTATGCACTTTTCGGCTGATGTGCAGGTCTTGGTCGCGGGTGGAGGGGCATAGCGTTGGTGATGTCTTCCGAGTCTTCGGTATCGGCTTGATATTGAGAAGCAGTAGGATCGCTTTTGACTTCTTTGTGTTTCTTGTGTTTCTTGCACGCTTCCTTGGCCTTTCGGCGGAGGAGATACTGTGTCGGGTTTGTCGGGACGGTGGAGGTCTTGCTCCCCTTTTTTCGATGGCTTTTCTTCTTGGAAGGTGGCGGCTCGGAGAGAGTGTTGCGTTTGTCTGGATTAAGGGGGGATGACACGAGAGGTATGTATTGGCCCTTGCCGGAAGATGTTGCCAGCACCGGCGGCCTGAATGGTGAGGGCATTGCTGCGGAGGCTCCGAGAAACGTGATCTGTGCGTATGTTATGTGAAGAGCTACAATAAGAAGCTATTGTGAGAAAGATCTTCCTGTTGACGGGGGCGGGAGACGAAGGCTGGGTCCGCGGCCTCCACGAACTTCAACGCGGAGTAAGACAAGCGAGGGGCGGTTTGATGTTCCACGATGGATCGAGGAATGTGGTAACGCGATCAGATACAAACATTGGCAAAGTCAACAGGGCTTGACCGGGCAGCTCCAGCCCAGTGTTGCAGCAATGGGGCAGCTTAGCTTATATTTGTGATTGTATAGTCTAATAGCTAATTGTTCGTAGTGGAGATGCTAGAGGGGGGGGGCTAGGGGAAACATTGTGTGGTGAAGCCACGATAACTTTATTATCCCAAGGTATCTTGGGCCATATTGGGTCACATTACCTCACACTGGTTGTCTTGGGAGTCGGGACGGATAGGTCGGTATTAATAGCCTCAGATTTATGTGTCGCCAGTAGGCGAAAGTTTCGTGTCTCTTTTGCATCTGGTGATCATCATTGCCGTTGGGAGCTGGAGGGGTCGTATCGATGAAGACGGGAGTTGGAACCTGGAAACTCGATCGGAACGCGGCCGAGTTCTCCACCTCCTTGCAGTGCCGAACTGCGGGGCCATCGGACCCCACCAAAGCCCCTCCACGCTGCTGTGGTGCCCCTGCCAAGTTTTCTCGTCTCATCTTCTTTTGTTACCTTAGCTTGAGCTATCATCCATGCATCTTCACGGCGCCTTCAGCTGCCAGCTTGCCCCGGGTACGACATAGACCCAGTTCCTCCTCGGCCACAAGTCATATTCCGTTCATCAAGTCCATTCCACGAGAATTCTGTGAGATGAGGCATATGGAACTATGCTGTTACTTGTGGAACCCGGGGGCCATCGCAGACAAGGTGGTAGCTGAAGTCGAGGCCGTGTGACAACATCCGGGGCCCATCAATCCGGTCCGCCTTGTCACATTCGTTTGTTGAGTGTTGTCTTTTATACTGGGCAGCACTCACTATGCTGGCTACCTAAGCAGCGACAGCTGCCGTGATGTTCTCGTTGACGTCCCTGAATATCAATAGATTCTGAGGCACACGTTTCTGTATTATATCTTTCGCGTCTTTAAAACCTCCTAATGGTTCTCCAGCTGCTATGAGTCGATACGCCATTGAGAGATCCGACAGTGTGAGGATTCTCGCTGGTGGGCTCATCAAGCTCCGTGGCCCTAGCGACAACTTACCACAGTAAGGGCTGATAAACTAATCTGAGATGCTCATATTTCATAAGTTACGTTTTTTGACTCGGTTCTGCTTTGCAGACAATGGTGGGTTGCCTCGACAGCAATACCATTAGTGGCTGCCACGATCGGACCTCTCTCCAATGTCCTGTCCATCGCCGCCTTGGTCACCCCGTGGAGGGTGACGTTGCCCGATGGTGGCGTTCCTAGCAGCAGTGGGAGAGGCTCGGAAGACGCTGCGGTAGGCATCACGGATCCGAAATGGTAAGCCCTGACTGAGCCTGCATTTTTCGAAATATGGAATTGGCTAACGACCCTCCCAAGGGAACTCATTGCAAATGCTTTTTCTCTGGCCTGCGGCTTTGCTGGCAATCTATTCCTCCTCTTGCACTTTACAAGCCGAGTGAGGTATATCATTGCGCTGCCCCTGGCCATTTTGTGTTGGATTCTGTCGGCTATCATAGTACAGGCTTTACCAAAAACGTCTTCATTATTTACGCTAACCATTTCTCAGCTCGTAGCCATAGAGATTGCCATGCAGGTATATGTGCCCCCCAAACCCCCTGGCGAGATCTACTCACAGGGGTTTTGGCATGCTGTTTTAGCTTCCATTCTGTATTTCATAGGGAGTGGCATATTGACAATCAACATCATCGGTTACTTCCGTGGGCACTACCCTCAGCAATTCGACCTGGACGACGACCAAAGGACCCTGATCCTACAGACCACGACCTTCTTCTTCTGGCTTGCTGGGGGGTCAGGCGTCTTTTGCGCCCTCGAGGGGTTTACATATGTGGATGCGTTGTACTATGCGGATGTGGTGAGTCACGCCTGGAACCTGGCGGCATATACGCCCTCTGGGTCCCTTTCAAGTCTCACATCTCTACAGTCCGTACTCACCATCGGCTTCGGCGACTTCGCACCAAAAACCGACCCTGGCCGCGGCTTCCTATTCGTCTTTCAGCTGATTGGTATCATCTTCTTGGGTCTAGTCATCAGCAGTATCAGCCGATTTGCCGCCAACATCAGCGCCGACAAAATCATCAAGCAACACCAAATCCATGCGCGTGAGTCAACTGTCGGCCGAACCGTCACCAGCGAGCGCGAGCTGCGCGAGAGACTGGGTCTGCCCCCGCGCCCAAACGCAACGGCCGCCGACGGATACCGATTGTCTGAGTCTGGTCGCCGGGGGTCGCTAGCCGAGTATGGACGTCTCGAGATCGTTGGACGCACTGTCACTTTTCATGAGAACAAAAACCTGAAGAAATCGCCGGTACGGGGTGGTAGTGAGAATAGGAGTGGGGGGGACGCAAGAGGGCGAAGCCGTGGCTCAATCATGCGAGCAAGAAGAGAAACGTCCCAAGAGAAACGTAAGCGACGTCGCCAGAAGCTCTTGCTATTAGAAAAGGAGAAGGATAGGTTCGATGCGATGCGACAGATACAGCAGGAGACGAGGCGGTGGAAACAGTGAGCTATACCGTTGTCAGACCGCTATCGGTGTGTCTATTGACCTAAGAATCACAGGTATTGGGCTCTTGGGGTGGCACTTCTCGCCTTCGGTGTTCTGTGGTGCCTCGGTGCATTTATCTTCATGCTTACCGAGGCACAGGTATCCGAGTTGCGTTATTTCGAGTGCTTCTACCTATGCTTCGTATCACTATTGACTATCGGGTGAGTCTCCTTTACCCCTATTCCATCTTCTGACAACCCAACACCCAAATCTCACCCCCCGAGTCAGATATGGTGACTTCGCCCCCAAATCCAACGTCGGCAAGCCCTTCTTCATTGTTTGGTCCCTCGTAGCCGTGCCAATCGTCACGCTCCTAATCCAGGAGATGTCACGCACCATCGTCTCGGCCGTCAACCGCGGCACTTTCAAGCTCGCCGACTGGACTATCATGCCCCGGAAGGGCGTCCTCAAGCACTTTCTTGCCGCCCACCCCGGAATCCGCGGACTCCTCACCAAACAGCCCCATACCGGGAAACTGGCTAAGCCCGGATTCGAGGTTCCAACTCCGGATCAACCTCCGGATCCCATCGCTGAGATTGGAACGACCAAATTTGAAGGCGCCGAGAGCCCCATCTCCACAAAAACCCACACCAGCCCACAGGTCAGCACAAAAGCCAAGGGCGTTGAGTCCGCATCGCAAGAAGATGACCCACCGCCATCCCAGCCCCCAACAGCCCAAGACGGCGAAGCCACCGAACACGACCTCGCCCGCCAGCTTGCCGTGACCATCAAGACCGTCGCGCACGACCTCCGCTCCGAGGCGCCTAAGCGGTACAGCTACGCCGAGTGGGAGCACTTTACCAAGCTGATCCAGTTCAGCGGGCGGACAGGCCAGGACCAGGACAAGGACGAGGACGGGTTGACCGAGTGGGACTGGATTGGGGAGGACAGCCCGCTGCTAGCGGAAATCACCGAGGCGGAGTGGGTGCTGGACCGGTTGTGCGAAAGCTTGAATCGGTACACTCGGTGGCAGGCAGAGAGGGTGAGTTAGTTTTGTTGGGCTGGGCACTTGATGTGGGTTATAGGTGCTGATGATTTTATAGCAGCGGCAGCCTGCCGACGATGATGGTGATGATGATGATGATGATGATATAAGAGGTTAGCATCGAGGATTGGGGGACTCTGAGGCTGACAGTATTCGGCATGAAAAGGGCCTGTCCCGTACTGGGAAAGATTGTGTGAAAGGAGAGGGCGGCATCGGATATTAGAAGTACACATGGTTCGAGCCTCCATCCGAAGCGCGCGTCGAGCATCTTATCAATACCCAGAACCTTCCAATACTTGATGTTGCAAGCTGTCTTCAGGTAACTTCCAATGCTGGTTTATTTGTTGGTGCGTAGCACTGGGCTTTTCTTGACTTCGTCGCTTACAACAGCAAAACACTGCTTGGTACATCAAGAAAGCCTGTCCAGTTTCAAGACGTTTCTTGTTTTATTTTCCGAGCTTTCAAGTAGACATCCGAATCTCTGGGCACCTATATACACGACTCTATTCACCTCGAAAACACACCCGCTCTCCAAATATGAGTTTCGGCTCCCTACACGGAAAAGGATGGGCCTTCGCCCTCATGTTGGGGGTTTGACGTTGCCCTTTCGGTGCTGACAACATGCCGGGGAAATTGAGGAAGGAGCGGCCATACACATTTCTAGCATTGCAGCTCGTGATAAGAAAAGCGGCAGGTATATGCGACCCCGTGGACGACGCAGCTGAGAAGAGACGTTGATAGGCAGGCAAGTCAGAAGGAGCGCGGGTTTGGGATACCGGCCGAACTGGGTGAGAGGCCAAAAATGAGACAAGGTGCACGGCGGGCACTGGCTTCAGGAGGGAATTAAGCTTATTTCTATAACGCCCGAATATAAATGGTCTGGTGATTTGTCGTAGTGGTTATTCACTGTGTCAGAGAGTGGTTTATAGAGCTCCGAAGATAAGATTTGTAGCGTGGTAATTAGAGCTTAGTACCCCCCGAAGAGATTCAAGCAAGGCAACCCTCGGTAGATCAAACGCTTACTTTTATTTTTATTGAACCGTTTTCTATAAACTAGGTAGATACGAGATACAAGATGCCAGGAGAAATGTACTTCTCAGGGGCTTCGAAATGTGCTCTGGATCACTAGCTAACTAGGGGCATCCCGAGGTCACAGATATCCTGACCGAACAAACAAGAACTTAAGCCTATGTGTATGAGGCACTCACTGGCAAAATGTAGGAATTGTAGAGAAGTTGAATTTGATTCCCTCTCGTCCGCTACCCGAGTGATCACAGGACATGGACCAGGGATATTCCCCTTGCCATGCAAGCAAGCGCTAATTAGATACCACACATCAGGGTATCACAACAATAAAAGCAACTGTAAAACTTTTGTGGTTTTTTTCCCACCCCTTCCCTGTATATCATTCAGTGCTCTGTCTGGCAATACGCCAACAACTCCATCATCGAGTCCAGCCTGACAAGCGTCGTAAAAAAGAAAGAAAACCAGACCAGACAAAAGCAATCCAGCACTTTATATGCCGCCCCTCCCAAACCATTTCATTCCCAGCCATCACCAATACCCCCACCACCATCCTATTCCTCCTCATGCTCATATTAGAAAGCTGTATGCCTCGAGCAACAAGTCGACCCGATGGCTTTTGTTCGCGTCATGAAGGTTGATCACTGCTCGCCTCATCACCTAGCAAAGGTGCGAGAGGTAATGTGAGGGGCCAACTCTGAGTCCTGGGCCGAACCAAGACTTTTCAAAGAATTGCCGAGGTATATTGAGAAAAACTCCGCTTCGCCCACCGAAAAAAACCCTTCACCACGTCTTATTTCGTCAACAGCATCTCTTCATAGAATAGCTTGATCCTGAGCCGAGTAAAAATACAAGGGACATTACATGCACGGCCCAGCATTTGGGCCTGTACAGCAAACCTCCGGAAGATATCAGATTGCAGGGTCGCAACTCGCCTTCCGGTAAAGCACGTCCTCATGAATCTGACCTGGGTGTGGTAGTGTCGTCAATCGGCTTGGTGGCGTTGTCGTCTAAGCGCTGTCTCTTGGCGCGACCGTTCTCGTGGGTCTCGAGCGAGTCCTTGACGTCTTTGAGCTCAACCTCGAGTTCATCTAGCCGCCGCTTAAGCATGTTCTCACGTCGGTGGCTCTCCTCTAGCTCCTTTTGTAATTGCGAGTTGCTTTCGCCAATAATGGCCACCTGTGAGCGGAGCTGCTCGTCTGCCTTTCCAGCCTCTTGTACTTGTCGCACACTCTCTTCTTGTTCGAGTTGCTGAATTCGTCCTCTGTAGAGTTCTTGGATGACCTCCAGCTCGCTGACACGGGTCTTGAGGCTCGAGTTGACCGCGATAAGCTGCTCGTGGGTTTGCGGGATGTCAAGTCGCTCGCCGTTCATGGGCGATGGCGGTCGACCGGGAGATGCGGCAGAGACCCCAAAACCGGGCAGTTGTTGGGACTGGAAATGGTCGTCGAGATTTTGGTAAATCTGTACGTTGTACATGTTTGGGGTTCCAGTGCGCGAGATGGGTGAGTGGTCGTCGCCATTGCCATTAGCAGACCGGTGCGATGCCCTGCGGGCTCCCATATTTGCGGCGCCTACTCCGTTGCCTTGCTGACCGAAATCCACACCGTTCACATCGTTCGTTGCGCCTAAACTCTGGTTTTGCTATGTGCGGTCAGCGCGTCATGGTTCGCTCGGCGACATGGCGTGGTAACAACATACCTTCTTCTGCTTGGCGAGATCAGGACGCATTGTCTTAACTCGATTCCGGCTCTTAATGACGTCGGTCTTGAGCGATATGGGACGCGGGCGGCCGTGGAGCTTTAGAAAGAGGCCGCAGGCATTGCAAAGTACGGCGCCCATCTCGTCGCGGCGCCATAGCGGCGTTGTGGTGGTGGTACAGTTCTGACAAGTGGGCTGTGTCGTTTCGCGATCGTGATTAGCCATGGTTGCCATGATTTCCGCAGTGCGACTCCAGTGGAGTGGCGGAGAGGGAGCGAGAGATTAGATGGTGACGATAAGACAAGATGCGGAAGGGGAACAGATAATGATATGGGTGTGGAGGAGTAATGATAAGAGCGGATGATAACGAAATTTTTGACAGGCCAAGAAAAAAAGTGGGCGGTCCGATAACGACTTGTCCCAGGATGGTGAATGCGGGGCTTAGATAAGCGGCTCCACCAAAATTTTCATGCCTGTGCGACAAAGCCAATGGTTCTCAGCAGGCACGACCACCCGTGTCTGGAATCGCAGCAATGGCGATCCTATGGAAGGCGCGGAGGGTAAAAGGTAACGCCAGGTTGGGATGAAGTGCGGTATTCTAAACCTTAAAATATGAACCGGTAGACTTACAGTGGCTCCATTTGACCCTCCGGGATTAGGGTGAGTGCTTGCAGGCGATGTGCCGGGAGGATACATGGCGGGCGCAATTGCCACGGGTCTAGTGGTGATAGAGGTCAGTATTGTCCAGAGGGGGGACCAGAAAGAACTGTGAGAATGTGATTGTAGGTGCGCCGCTCCTGCCAACGAACCATGACAACGCCGAGCTTGGTACTTGCGCCGCTGAACCGGAACGAGCCCTGGGCGCGTAACCGCGATCTATCTCACAAACTCATAAAGGCAGTGTAGTGTAGTTTCATCCTATAACTCACCTTGGCTGCGGAGAGCTTGTTGCCTGGGTGCCTGTAGATAGGGATGAGAAGCTGGGGAGGAGGTTCGGAAGACTATGAGGCGCCGAGCCCTGCGTAGAGGTTGAACTGGGTCGCGAAATTGGCTCTGGCTCAGGCTTTGCCGGAAGTGGCATGTTGACTGGACCGTCCTCCATCTTCGGAATCTCGAGATCGGGGGGTGGTGTCAGGACTAGTTGTAGGTCAGGCAGCTCGGGGTACGGAGTCTGGAGCGGAGCCAGCTTGACGGTGGATTGATGATATCGGCGACGAAGCGCGTCTGGGGTAGTCGAGAATAGTGTCGAGGTTGCCTGCGACCACAATCGAGATGCGTAAGGGGGCAGGGCTCAAGAGGTGGGTAAAAGCACAGCCGACAATTGCTCTACGTGGAACCCTGAGAGAACGTCTAGGTCGCAAGTTGTCACCTTTTGTTTGGTAGGGCACCCGCAGGCACGCGGGTCGGGATGTCGTCAAAAGAGAAGCGCAAGCAGACCCAATTAAACGAGCGACTCAAGGAGGAGAGCACGAAACGAAAAGACAATAAAGACCCCTCTCTCGTAAGTACCTAAGACATTAAAAGAGTATCCAGTGTTCGTCAGAGCAGAATTAGGCCTGGAAAAGAGAAGTGAGGCGATGTGGACGAAGAGTGCACAGGGACAAAGCCCCCTTTACGAATGCTTGATGGTAAAACTGCTTTTTCGCGGCTTGCAACACAGTGCGCATACTTAGTTCTCATGACCGAAAGGCCGGGGAGCCGGGGAACGGTGCAGCAGGCATTTCACGCGTTGAGCTGCCTGATTGGCTGTGCAGTGATAAGAGCTCAAGTCCCCTGTTTCTCCAGCCTTACCGCAGCGCACAGCGCGCGCCTGCGCATCGATTGAGTCCAATGGAATGTTCCAAGCTGATTCGAATTTCATCTGTTGAATCCTCGTAGTCTCCTTCATAAGATACTAAAGTTCAATTGGACTTCTACAGTTGTGTCACCTAAACTCATGTTGTTGGCGCTTGTCTCCTTCAAGATGGGACCTGCAGCAAACAACATCAAGAACAATCCCTCACAGGGAGAACGAGCAATGACGTTCATTTCGCGGACGCTTGCATCCCCTGTCTCAATCTCACCACGCTGTTGAGCAGGGTGCGGTAACGGTGGCGCTGGTCTTCCTGCATTAGATAAGATACCGAGATGTCTACGATAGGTAGACCGATTATTGTGAATAGCAGAAAGGTTTTACTTTCCCAAACATGGAACGTGTGCAATACAGTACCACCTTGCTAAAACCTCCCATACTTGACTGTATTGTTTTACTTCAAGAAAAGAATGTCTCCGGCCCCGAAGGCGAGGATGTTGTGAAGTAATTGTGGGAATTGTCCCAGGTCGAGAGCAGCCAGCCGGCTGGCAGCTGCCAGGATTTCAAAGTTGCCCCACCGCCCGCCTGGCAGACTTGACCTTCTCCAAAAATTTCGACCGAGATCATCAAGGTCTCTCAACTTTTTGATCAACACGACGTGAAGGCTTCGCGTGACGAATTTCACAAAAAAATCCAGCAACTAGTACAAGCGCACCAAACTGGCACACTGTACTTCTCACAACAACCCGGAAAGTCTACACAATGCCGTCAACACACAAGAAAGAGAAGCCATGGGATACGGACGACATCGACAAATGGAAGACCGACCCGATAACCAAGGAGGAATCGTCCGGCCCATTCCTCGAGGAGTCCTCATTCATGACGCTTTTCCCCAAATACCGCGAGCGATACCTGCGCGACTCTTGGCCACTCATCACAAAGTCACTCGAAAAGTACGGAATCACAGCAGTGCTCGATCTCGTCGAGGGCTCCATGACGGTGAAGACAACAAGAAAGGTAGGTCTGGCTTGTGCGCAATCCAGCTCTACACGCCGCTGATCAGATGTGTTTCAGACCTTTGACCCCGCAGCCATTCTCAACGCCCGCGACGTGATCAAGCTCCTGGCTCGTTCGGTGCCCGCCCCACAGGCGATCAAGATTCTGGAGGACGGTATCGCATGCGACATTATCAAGATTCGCAGCATGGTGCGGAATAAGGAGCGTTTTGTCAAGAGGCGGCAAAGAATCCTGGGACAGAACGGCACAAGTGCGTTGACCCGAAATTGGATACAGGACACGATACTAATAGCTTACAGCTCTCAAGGCGCTAGAACTGCTAACGCAGACATACATTCTGGTGCATGGAAACACAGTGTCGGTGATGGGGCCGTTCAAGGGACTCAAAGAAGTCAGAAGGGTGGTCGAGGACACGATGGAGAACGTGCATCCCATTTATCTTATCAAGGAACTGATGTGAGTGCTGTACGCGTGTGCTGGGAGAGTCAAGATCTAACAACGGAATCAGGATCAAGCGAGAGCTGGCCAAGGACCCAGCCCTTGCCAACGAAGACTGGAGCCGCTATCTGCCCAACTTCAAGAAGAGGACACTCTCCAAGAGACGGACACCTTTCAAGGTTGCAGACAAGTCCAAAAAGACCTACACGCCATTCCCACCAGCGCCAGAGAAGAGCAAGGTGGATATGCAGATCGAGAGCGGCGAGTATTTCCTCGGAAAGCAGGCCAAGCAGCGCGCGGCCGAGGCCGAGCGCGCGGAAGTGGCCAAACAAAAGAAAGAAGAGAAGAAGCGCGAGAGGGAAAAGGAATATGTGCCACCAGAGGAGGAGGCGGCGAAGCCCAAGAAGAGAAAGACATCAAAAGAATAGACCAGAGTTGGTTGAGGTGTTGGAGGAGGTTAGGTTGAGGAAAAGGGCTGTCGACGTCTATCCTGGAACCCCATGATACCCAAGCGGATAACTTTTGTCGATTCGGCCGCAATTCTTCTGTTCTCCCCATTGATTGCAATTGAGGCACCAGGTGTGAGGATGAACGGATGTTGGTCTTAGACTCTAGACGGCCCGGTATCATGAGCCGAGGTACAAGCGTCATTCGGTGGTGCGGGGAGGTGGGGGTTTGCCGTCCAGCACACCTTCCCTTTGGCATTGAGGTATTGTATTGTATGTTGTAGATGACAAATCCGGAAAATCTTATTGAGGATGCGCCAGTGATGCTCATCGTATAGGTCATGATCGCCAGATAAATACTTGCCCAGTACTCCCAATTTTAACTCTTCGGGTATCATGAATCGGCAAATCAAGCGTGGGAATTGCAACACAAAGCATTTCCGGTCCTTGCCCGCTCGCAATCGTCTCAGTTACATCAACATCCATCATCACATCGGATACCACAGCGAAATCACATTAAACCATATCACCATGCCGTACTCACTTACCATCAAGAAAATCGAAGGGAAACCAGGACAGGTCTACTACCCGTAAGCCAGAACATTCCACCGTCAATCCACGTCACTCACCCCCATTCCAGCCTCCAACTCAACGACATCCCCAAACCCACCCCCGGCCCGAATGAGCTGCTAGTAAAGCTCTCGGCCGCCGCCCTCAATCATCGCGACTTCTTCATCCGCCAGCACCTGTACCCCGGCATCTCGTTCGCGCACCCGCTGCTCTCTGACGGCTACGGCACCGTCACCGAGCTCGGCCCCGGCGCCCCCTCCTCCTTCCTGGGGAAGCCCGTCATCCTCAACCCCTCGCGTGGATGGGAGTCTGATACGGACGGGCCCGAGGACATCAAGAAGTACGGCATCATCGGCGGCTCGGTGGGCCACAATGTCGGGGCGGCCCAGGAGTTCGTCGTTGTTCCGTTTGACGAGGCCGTGCTCGCGCCCGAGCATCTGAGTCCTGAGGAGGGTGCTGCGCTCCCGCTCGTCGGGCTGACGGGGTGGCGCGCGCTGGTCACGAAGAGTGGGAATGCGGTGGAGGGGAGGAATTTGCTGATTACGGGTATCGGGGGAGGTGTCGCGTTGCAGGTGCTGCAGTTTGCAGTCGCGCTGGGGTGCAATGTGTGGGTGACGTCGGGAGACGAGGGGAAGATTAAGAAGGCGGTTGGGCTGGGGGCCAAGGGGGGCGTGGTGTACAAGGAAAAGGACTGGGAGAAGAAGCTGGCCGCCTTGTTGCCCGAGTCCAGGCCGCTTCTGGATGCGGTGGTGGATGGGGCGGGTGGGGATGTTGTCACCAAGACGGTCAAGTTGTTGAAGCCGGGCGGCGTCATCTCGTGCTATGGCATGACGGTGGGGCCCAAGATGGACTGGACGATGCAGGCTGTGCTGAAGAATATCGAGCTCAGGGGTAGCACGATGGGATCCAAGGCCGAGTTTCGCGACATGGTCGAGTTCGTGAGGGAGCACAAGATCAGGCCGGTTGTCAGCCGTGTGGTAAAGGGGCTGGATAACATTGAGGGCATCGACGGGTTATTTGAGGACATGAGGGCTGGGAGGCAGTTTGGCAAGCTCGTCATCTTGATTGACAAGAACGCCAGCGGCCAGGGGGATTCCCCGCCCAAGCTGTAAGATTCCTTTTCCTCCAGCGAGTTGGAAGCTAAATAACGATAGACCAAGTGTGGCACTTTCGTAGAGGATAGCCTTTGTCGGATCTCCTGAGGTTTTGGATGAGCTGTTGACCAGCAATTACACCCTGGATGCTGGCCGCCATGGTCGGTCTCGCTCAAACATAGCGCCCGATACTAGCCTTAGGGAGTAAACACTAGGATGATTGCGATGCATCGCTGCGGTGACATGGATTCGATTGAATGGGGTGTGGTTGTTGTGGGAGGAGAGAGAATATGTCAGTGTATGATCATGTCGACGATTTTGTCTTGCGGTTCGTGGCTCGCGGCTCTGAAAAGAGTTTCGCAGCGTCGCGAGTCAACCCGTCGTGTGCATCATATCGCAAGTGGGCAGCGTGTTAGTCAACGGAAGCTTGACGGCAGTCAACGAAGTCTAGTTGTGGCGGCGGCGGCGCCTTTGTGAGCGCCTCCGGGTGTTGTCAAGATCAAGGTTTCCCCGTGCCTGCGTGTCGGAGCTGAGCCATCACCCAGTTCAGCCAGCCTTGAGGAGCAATCCGGATTGCAACTCCACCAAACAAACTCACACGCGTTGTCCTACGACTTTTCATCTTTTTTTTTTTTTTTTTTTTTTTTTTTTTTTTTTTTGGGTGGGGGAGTCATATTCGAATAGATAGCGCCCGATACCAACCTTAGGGAGTAAATGTTGGGATGGTCGTATCTACGTGTTTGAAGAATGAAGAATACCAAGAATACCAGAGTTGTCCCACTTCAGGTCCGACTCTGTTCGTTAGTGCGCAAGCTCACCCAATGCCTCGATAGGTAATTGTGACCGCTGTTTAGACGCTAGAGGATTCTACTTGTACTGAATAGGCCTTTTGAAGACTTTGGAATGGTGTTTTTGGTTGGGTTAGCCTCTGTCATGCATACCTACCTAAAGTAGAATACCAGATCGGTGCAAGTCCTCAGGGTTTGCAAAGTGCCTGTCGACTATCAATACGGTTCACTTGTTCAAGGAGCAGCTTCCAAATGCTCTGAATAGAATACACGATACATACATTGAGAAAATAACTGGGGCGGCAATGGACGGAACAATGATGAATCAAGTATACAACTGCGGTATAAGTGGATGAGCTATGGATTAGCCGAATTGAAGGCTGAGGGCGACTGGGCAAGCAGCTAAGATGACGTTAGAGATGCAAGCGCCAGACATATGGACCCGCTATATGCATACGTGCCCCCAAATATGAGACGAGCGGGACCAGCGCATTCTGAGCAACCAATCGGGGCGCAGGATACTGGGCTGTTGGATTTCCAATCGAGGGACGGCGCAAAACCGAAACTAACTCGACCGAAGCCCTGGGAATCCATCACTGTGACCACCTTCTTCCTCCCTCTTCGCTCTTTCTCACCCCTTTGGCCATTGATTCATCCTTTACTGCAGAGATTGGTCCAGAGATTGGTTGAGCGCCCGGTTCTCAGCCCGTCACGTTGAATGCGGCCAGCGCTGTTTCTTGGTCGAAGATTGCGCACAAGTACTTTGACTTGGACCTCGACCTCGACCTTGACCTCGACCAAGGCCTCGTTGTCCTCGAGCCCCTACGTCGCCCGCCCCCCAGGCCTCCGGTTTTCTCTTCGATTCCTTGCCCTACTCTCCTCTGGGCAGCGCTATAACTCAACCTCTTCCCCAGCCCAGAGTTCAGATCAGTTTAAGACTTCGACCAATACCTCTACCACAGTCATGAACGGCCCCAATCTCGCCGCGCGCACGAAGCGCAAGGAGCCACCCCACACCCTCGATAGCCGTCATCCTAAGCATCTTCGCTCCAACGGAGGCGTATCCCCCGGCGATGAAACCCCCGGAACTGAGACCCACGACGAGTTCGAGGGGGAGTTTGAGGACATCGACGAATCGCGCGTCCAGGCCCTGCTACCCGTCGGGCCCGATACTGCCGAGTGGCAGGCTACTATCGAGAATGTCGTCCGTAATGTTGTGTCGATCCGCTTCTGCCAGACCTGTTCCTTCGACACAGACCCTGCGCTGACGAGCGAGGCGACCGGATTCGTCGTCGATGCCGAGAGAGGGTGAGCTTACAGTCCCACCCAGAGCTTGCTGACACCAGCTAACATTCTACCCCCGTGCAGATACATCCTTACGAATCGCCACGTTGTTGGATCGGGCCCTTTCTGGGGCTACTGCGTTTTCGACAACCACGAGGAGGTCGATGCCTACCCGGTCTACCGAGACCCCGTCCACGACTTTGGTATCCTCAAATTCGACCCGAAGGCCATCAAGTACATGCCAGTAGACGCCCTGGCCCTTCGCCCAGATCTCGCCAAGGTCGGTGTTGAGATCAGAGTTGTGGGTAACGATGCTGGTGAAAAGCTCAGTATCTTGTCGGGAGTCATCAGCAGACTGGACCGCAATGCGCCTGAATATGGCGATGGATACAGCGATTTCAACACCTGCTACTACCAAGCCAGCGCAGCAGCCAGCGGTGGTAGTTCCGGCAGTCCTGTTGTCAACATGGATGGCTATGCTATCGCGCTGCAAGCAGGTGGCAGAGCAGATGGCGCCTCGACCGATTATTTCCTGCCTCTCGACCGTCCGCTGCGCGCTCTCAAATGCCTCCAGGAGGGGGAACCCATCACCCGAGGTGACATCCAGTGCCAGTTCCTCCTCAAACCCTTTGATGAGTGCCGGAGGCTCGGTCTCGGCCCTGAGTGGGAGGCGAAGATGAGAAAGGCGTTCCCCAAGGAGACCAATATGCTGGTTGCCGAGATCGTGCTTCCCGAAGGCCCATCACACCACAAGATAGAGGAAGGTGATGTTCTGATCAGGATCAATGGCGAGATGATCACTCAGTTCATTCGTATGGATGATATTCTCGACTCGAATGTAGGCAAGCCTGTCAAGCTCATGCTGCTCCGCGGTGGCGAAGAGATGGAGGTCGAGATTGAGGTTGGCGATCTTCACAAGATCACCCCAGATCGCTTTGTATCAGCCTCCGGTGGCAGCTTCCACAACCTTTCTTACCAGCAAGCTCGTCTCTATGGCGTTGCTTGCAAGGGTGTATATGTCTGCGAGGCTGGTGGTTCCTTCCGTGTCGACAATGCCGACAACGGCTGGATAATCCAGAGCATCGACCACAAGAAGACGCCTGATTTGGAGTCGTTCATCGAGGTGGCCAAGAGTATCCCGGACAAGGCGCGTGTCGTCATTACCTACAAGCACCTGCGTGATCTTCACACGCTCAATACTACCATCATCTATGTCGACAGACATTGGTCCAAGAAGATGAAGCTGGCTGTGCGGAACGACGAGACTGGCTTGTGGGACTTTTCAAGTCTCGCGGATGCCCTACCCGCGGTGCCTCCCGTCCCCAGGACGGCCTCGTTCATCCAGCTTGAGCACACTTCACACCCGGCTGTGGCAGATTTGGTTCGCAGTTTCGTCCACGTTAACTGCACGATGCCCGTCAAGCTGGATGGCTTCCCCAAGAACCGCAAGTGGGGCATGGGTCTTGTGATTGACGCAGATAAGGGTCTCGTGGCCATCTCGAGGGCTATTGTCCCGTACGATTTTTGCGACATTTCGATCACGATCGCCGACTCTATTATTGTTGAGGGCAAAGTTGTGTTCCTCCATCCCCTGCAAAACTATGCTATTGTCCAGTATGACCCCAAGCTAGTCGATGCCCCGGTGCTCAGCGCCAAGCTCAGCACGGAGGAGATCACACAAGGCGCCTCGACGTACTTCATCGGCTACAACAGAATTGGCCGCATTGTGCATGCTGCTACCACCGTAACCGAGATCTTTGCGGTTACCATCCCTGCCAACTCGGGGGCACCAAGGTATCGGGCTGTCAACGTTGACGCGATCACCGTGGACACAAGCCTGAGTGGCCAATGTGGAAGCGGCGTTCTCGTTGCCCAGGACGGCACTGTCCAAGCCCTTTGGCTGACCTATCTTGGGGAGCGGTCGCCTACGACCCACCGGGATGAGGAGTACCACCTGGGTCTGGCCACGCCGACTCTTTTGCCTGTCATGTCGCAGATCCAAAAGGGGATCGCGCCCAAGCTGAGAATGCTGTCCGTCGAATTCCGCTCCATTCAGATGTCCCAGGCACGCCCCATGGGTGTGTCCGAGGAGTGGATACGCAAGGTGTCGGTCGCTAATACAGCGCACCATCAGCTGTTCATGGTGACCAAGCGCACCTTTGAGCGGGAGGAGCAAGAAGGTGGTATGCTCCTTGAGGGTGACATCCTGCTCACGCTCAACGATAAGCTCATCACAAAGATCTCTGAGCTAGACATCATGTACTCGCATGAGTTCCTTGATGCTACTATCGTCCGCGACTGCCAGGAGCTGAACCTGAAGCTTCCTACTGTTGCTGCTGATGACGTCGAGACAGATCGTGCCATCTCGTTCTGCGGTGCCATTATCCACAGGCCTCACCATGCGGTCCGCCAGCAGATTAGCAAGCTGTTCAGCGAGGTCTACGTCTCGGCTCGGACACGAGGTTCGCCAGCGTACCAGTATGGCCTTGCCCCTACCAACTTCATCACACACGTCAACGGGAAACCCACCCCCGACCTCGAGAGCTTCTTGGCGGCTGTTATCAAGATTCCTGACAACACCTGTAAGTTACCTCATCTATTTTGCGCTTGCAATATTTGCTAACATTATTTGACAGATTTCCGACTCCGAGCCATGACGTTTGATAGTGTACCGTGGGTGGTGACAATGAAAAAGAACGAGCATTATTTCCCTACCATGGAGTGGATCAAGGACCCGGCCGAAGAGTGCGGTTGGCGGCGCGTGACTTATGAGGGTGGCCAAGTGATCGATGGGGAAGGCCCCGATGGCATTACGCAGGCAGGGGAAGAGAGCACCGAGATGGACATCGATGTGGGCGTCTCTGACTCGTGAGCATATCAGCGAATTTCCTTGCAGCGCTCATTTCGCGTCTAGTGGTTCTGGGACATATCAGCTAGCGTAGAAGCAGTGGTTTCTGAACGACATAGAAAGGCGATTTGGGGAAAGCCCGGGAAACTGGCCGGGCGGTCAGGATATCTTTGCGGCAGATATGCGCAAAATGCGCTCTTTAACGCCCCCGGGCCTTATTTTAATAGATGACGGCCCGAGATGGGCCGGGGTCGTCGGCGAAAAGAAAAGCCGTGTTTTACTTCTCCGTGGTCGTTTGACTACGCCGAGATGCATTGTAACAGTATAGACCGGTGCAATGGAGTAGATGAGGCGGGTTAAGATGTATGTTGTTCACCGAGTAAAAAGGGTTGCGTTTTTGAGTTGGACCCGTCGAGGCAGTCTGGTCGGGCCTTGGATGTTTGTTTCCTGTGCCGAGCGGCTGATTGTGTGGGTGTACAGCCATTTGAGAAGTCGAACTGGGCCTTGGCTATGCGCTGAAAGGGTCTTTGCCTGGGTTGATATCGAGTATTGCCACCTAAAACAATCGGTTTCTGAAACCATGATGGCATCGCCCACTGACCGAAACGCCGTACAAGCACCTACCAAACGATCCTGAGTGACGAACACGAGGATATATATCGATGACAGGTGCGATGCTGTCTAACCAGGCTCGGGATCATTCTCCTGGGATATATGCCACGTCCCTGAGTACCCGAGAATATCGCCGGCTTGCATAGTCTGGTGCGGGTGTACTGCTCGAATACAAAAAAACCAACCGCTGGTATAAATTGCATGATTACCTCTCCATTTGCCAAGTATGATAGCCCCCTGATTCATCAACATAATGTCGGAAATGATATCACACAACCAACCATAACTAACTGCCTTCACGCATTCAAATAAAAACATCGCCAATTCCATGGCATATACCTATGTACTCGTAGATCCACCAACGACCCACCTGGTACCACCCGGGCCGGGGATGCCTAAATACAAAGAAGAAATCCCACGAAGCTTTCAATGGACCGAGACAGGCAAGAAGAAAATATAAGAATAGGGGTTCGTGACCACTTAATATGCGTTCCCAAATCTCAGAGTCAACTGGTGATTCAAACACACCCTGCTAATAAAAGCTTCCTATCATCCCAGTATAACCCCCCACCCAGAATCTAGTAACAAAAACCATCCCACTTCTCCATCATGATCCCCAATAGCGGATCCGGTATTAAACCTCTAGAGCCATGCCAATTCGGGTCGAGCGTCGCTCTCAAGAAGTCGAGAGGAATAAGGTAAAAGTAGAGCGGAAATAGCAGAAGGAAATTCCACGCCCAGCCGAGCCGAAATGAAGAACGCCTGGTGATGTTACTCCCACATGAGGTGATCCATGAACGCAAACTCCTCCCTGATGCAACTCCCTATCTATGAGCCAAGCCCAGTCTATAGCTGAAGAAACACCATTCGCTCAGGATGGCCGGTCTGAGCTATCCGTATCATGCAAACGCATCTTTCGTTGCGCCGCCCTTGAAATCCACTCTGGGTAATGCCGGAGCATTGATCCAAGTCCAGCTGTCCTCAACAAAAGACGCCGCCTGATCAACGGGCCGTTTCCAGGGTTGGGTATCAATATAACGCCGGGGGAGAATTCATGGACGCAAATTGAGTGTTTCTTCCCCATCTTTTAGTCATCGTTGCTGAATATCAAATATCAAATGCCGCAAGTCGAAGGTGGCTCCGTTACGAATATTGATCAATAGCCGACAATATCCACAAACCAAAAAACACAAACCTCCAAGGTAAAAACATTACTGTCCCATCATGGTCTCTCGGGGGAGGAAGGCCTCGCTAGGCCGTGCTTCTAGGCTCCGGGGAGCCATTAGCTCAAGGGCACGCTTCGAGGCGGATCCCACGTGGCCCTGATTCATGCAGCAATGAACCACCGTCCGAAATGCCCCCCTCCCCCTCCCCCTCTCCGCCCTTTATTTTAGGCCGAGACATGTGTAAGGCCAGTCCAAGACATTTAGTGTCGGCCCGACGTGTATAAGGCCCTCAAAAGGCCTTCTAGGAGACAGTTGATCCCTTTCTTGGTCCGGGTCGAGGCGTACTCACTGCCAAAAAAAGGCTGCCAAGGGAATAACTAACTCGTGTGGGACTTGATCCAAGCCGTTTTAGCGCATGCACAAGGCCTCGCCGGATAAGGCATTATAACTACTGCCTCATCCTGATGCGGTGCTTCATAAACTCTCTGACGCGTAATTCGTGGGTTTCGCAGGCCGCCATCCACTTCTGCCGCACATATTTGTCCTCCTCCATCCAGCGGAGATACTGCTCAATACCAGTGTCGCCAGTCGTGTTGACCCATGCGAATCGCTTGTCAACAGCCGCCTCACCGACCCTATGGCGAGCGACGAAGTGATCAACGATCTTCTTATCGAAAGCCGCCCAATCTTTCAAATAGGTCTCAAAGTCGTGGACATACTTGATCCATGTGATGGCGTTGGGCTTGAGATGCGGAATAGCAAGGACGGGCGGGGTTTGCGGGGGGGTGGGAGCAGGAGGAAAGTCCAGCTTTGACTTCGGTTTCTCTTTGGGGATGGGAAGCTTTGCCGAAGGCTGGCTATCAAATGGGAGGTTGGACCTCAGATCTCCAAAGCTGCTGAGGCCGGCGGGCTTCGGCGCAAACGGCTCGACATTTTGGAACTCCCCAAAGACAGGGCGCGATGACAAGTCATCCGTGTCCTCGGAGCCCGTCGTGTTGGCGTTGGGCTTGGGCACGTGTAGTCCATTTCCGAGTTTAGCATCGGGCGGCCCGCCGTTTAGATCACCGGCACGCCATTCCGGCTTGGACGGCTCGACATTGATGGTGCGAGCGTTTTTGATAGGCGGGATTATCGGTTCAGGTGGCGGTGTGTCGATATCCATCGCATTGGGACTGCGCGCTCCGTCCATGTTCACGGGTGCTGGAGCCGGCTGGACCTTTTCTTCGCCGCTCGTTGTCTCCTCATCGTCCACCATGCCCGCTGTACCCGCCGTCATACGGACGGGCTTTGGCTTCTTGGTTGGACGACTGGACCGGGTGGGAGAACTCGACTGCCGAACAACGGGAGGCGGTACGAAATTATGGGGCCCGATCTTTTCGGTCCATTGCTCAGCATCAAAGCCGCCTTGCTTCTGCTCAGGGCCATCCTGCTGAGGGTTACTAGTAGAGGGCTCAGTCGAAGATTCGACCCCGGTCTTGAGCGGCGATTGGCGGCCGCGAGGTGCTGATCTCGAGCGCTGCTTCGCGCGGAGGAAGGGATCATCAGCTGGCGACTGCCCGCCCGCGTTGAACTGATAGCCTGCGTCGGCCTCGTTTCCGGGGCTAAACCGCGTATTGATGTTCTCAGTACTATTGCGCATAAAACGGGCTTGCTGGTTGGGGGTGGTTGCTTGAAATGTGGTCTCGTCGACGGGGATTGAAAAGCTGGGATGGTGAGCGGTGTTAGCGCGCTTTGAAACCCGATGCCCGCTCCTCTTCGGTGACAGGACCTCGGACCCGTTTGTATGTGGCTTGTAGGGCGATTTTATCTTGCCCAAAAGGTGCTGCAATTGGGCATGTAGCCCGCTCTCAAAGGAGTTCAGGCCTAGTCTTGGCTTCGGCTCTCCACTGGGAGTTTCTCCGCCGGTTCTCCCTTGAGAATGTTGGGGATAGCTATTCTCTTGAGGCCGAGGGCTGTATTCCCCGGCGGTATGGCCACTCGGTTTTGGTACTTGAGGAATTGACTGAGGAAAAGCGCTAAAAGAACGAAACTTGGCTGCTGAATATGAAGGGGGTGGTGCATACACATTGGATCCGTCCTTCTTTGGAGTACCTCCATTTACTGTCGCTAAGCTAGGTTAGCTTGAGGCTCATTAGACTGGGGTTCTGTCTCTTACCATTTGCAGTACTGCCCACAGATGAGCTGGAACTGTTTGGGGCTGCGAAGGCAGGAGGAGGTGCTGATCTTGGGTCAATAGGCCGAGGACTATACCGTGCGCTGGCCTGTGAAGGAAACCCGAAACGGTGAGGGCCCGTCGTTCCGCCAAATGGCGTGTTTTCGTTTGTCGATTTTTTGAAGCCATCTGATTCACCCACGCTGGCGCTTCGCTGGCGCTGAGGGCGTGGAGGTGTCGGCTCGCTGTCAGAATTCTGGGGCTCTTTCCAGCCTTCTCTCACACTTTTAGCACGGTTGACATTGGCGCCTTCAAAAGGATTTGTCTTTTCTCCGTTGCCGGAGGCATAAGGTGTGCTCTGTCGGCTTTCCATGTTTATCTCGGGATCAACAGACACGGGCTCTGCCCGGTTACTTCTCGAATTGTTCGCGGCTTCCTCAAACAAATTGCTGTGAGACCTTGTGGTGTTGTTATAATGTTGGTTCTTCACCTGCGGCTCATCCCCCATTGGCGAAGTCGGCGCAAACCCTGTTCGCCGTGTCCCAAACGATGCTTCTGCGCGCCGGGCCTGCGCGGCTGTTCTCGGAGGTGGTGGCGGCGGCTCAGTGGCCTTGGCTTGCTGCCGGTATGAACTGGAGGCGGTAGGTGCGGCACCCGTAGAACCTCTGCTCGCCGAGGGCCTCATTCGGTCCCATGCGCGGATATTATCGGCAGGATCCGCCTGTTTTGTCTTCGGTTGAGGGGGGACTCCCCAGTTTGAGTATCGTGATGCGCCGGTTGGTGGAGTCGGCCGGGCTGGCGTGTTCGGCCATCTGGTGGGAGGTGCGCCATACTTGTTGGCCGTTTCTTGAGATACATTCTGATACGGGTTTCCCCTGACCCCAGAAGCTGTCGGGTATGGGTTTGAGCGCTTGCGGTAAGCATCGTATTTGGCTTTCGTGGCAGGATCTGTCAGGATCTCATGTGCAGCCTGAATAACCAAGAATTTGTCCTTTGCCGAATCCTCCTTGCCTGGGTTCCGGTCGGGGTGCCATTTAAGGGCTACGGAGGTAGCTTAGTATGTATCGACTGCTGGATTACGGTGGAGGAGCAGAAACGTACCAAGCTTTTTGAACTGCCTCTTCACATCAGTAGGATCGGCCGTGGATGGCAGCTCGAGATCCGCGTAGTAGTCTCGGGTATAGTCTGGCTTAACCATCTTGGCGCTGGGGGGATCGCCGGGGGGGGGATCAACCGAGTGGAGAGAATGGGTGCATTCCACGTTTAGAAGGAATCGTGGTATTGCAGAAAGGCCTTTCTTAAAAGCCTAGTTTGCGTGGAGGTAGAGGGGTTTGCCCGGAGCCGTAAAGGCGTCTGCCCGAGTTGAGGAGGCGTTGGCCCGTGGCCGTGGCCGGGTGCCGAACCTCGTCTAAGCCCCTAGTCAGCCAACAACAATGTCTGGCCGGTAATGAGAATGGCCACCAACGTCTCGTGTCGCCGCAGGACTGGGCGGCAGTGCGCGAATCGCCAGATGCGGGAGGGCAAGTCCGTGTTCCTGCTGAAAGCTTCGTTAGCACACGCTGGGGGGTCCTGTCGTGGGTGCCAGTGCGGGGCGGGGCGGCGTACAGGAGCGAGAGACAACCAACGGGATGGCTTGGTTTGGAGAAAGAATGCTGGGTTCGGCGTGGTCTGTGACAGATGCGCAAGGAAAAGGATGGGAAGGGCCGTCGCAGCAAGTGAATCAGGCAGGTGAAGGATGTGAAGGTTGCTCAGTGCGATAAGATCGGGAGGGCGAGAGCAAGGCTTGGAAAGCGGCAGGTACACGCGAGCTCGTGACGGCGCGGCTGAGAAGAGACGTTAACAGGCAGGCAAGTCGGAAGAAGCGCGGGTTTGGGATGCCGGCGAACTGGGTGAGACGCTAAAAGTGAGACAAGATGCACGGCGGGCTGGCATTGGGAGGGAATTGAGCTTGGTGCTGCAGCATGAACACAAATGGTCTGTCGGTTTGTCGCAGTTGGCTATTCATTGTGTCGGAAAGTTTTGAGATGCCCCTCCGTTGGACAAAACAACCAAAATGTGGGTCCTCGAGCTGCCAAGGGCAACTGCGTGGGCTTGGGCTTCAGCTTCCCCGCCAGGATGTTATGACGTACCCGTCACCCTCGGCACTGCACAGCAACTGCCAGATACAACCTGCAACTTCTTACAGGCGAGCTTCCTCAAAGCACCCAACTCGGTAAAACAGTCACTCTTTGAAAACTGATGCTATTTGACACTCACTAGCTCATAACTTCTGTCCTACCTTGGGCAGCGATACGGAAGCCGTGGAAGTCATATGGAAGCGGGGAGTCGCAGCTGTGCCTAAAAGCTCCCCCACAACCTAGGCAGAAAACAATATACAGTACCTTGCTACCGGTAGACTAAGGCGGGTAGAACGTTGAAACGGAACGAGCTGGACTCATATTATCCACCCCCAGCGCAGAACACAAGCCCAAGCCACCATAATCCCCCCAGCCTCTCATGGCAAGGCCATGCGGAAAGTCGTACATTCAGTCTTGAAAATCGGTGAACTCGTGAACACGCAGCCACACAGCCCCAAACCACAAAGAAACTATGCCGTGAACAAGCGGCCGCTACCTCATCCTTGAAGCAGCCTCGGAGAGCGCCGGTGGGCTCACAAGGAGACCTCTCCTGTCCCTGGAAACCGCCCAAAAGACCACCAGTCTCGTGTCACGAGCTTATCAAATATCAATTCCGTAGCCCCGACTTCCAGTCAGTCGGGAGCGACATTTCCGCACTGCCAAGAGACCACAGATAAATAACGTCAAGATGCATGTGATTCCATCATTACTGCAGCCTTCTGGGTTCACATGCATATGCGGCATAGCTAAGCTGACCTAGAGCGGGACCTAATGACCTGCAGTGGCACCTATGTATCCACCGAAGCACCTAGGTAGTCGTCATATTGCTGCGGTGCTCTCCAAGGCCATGGCAGTTTTGACCCGCCTGGAACATTGAGGCCTCATAGAACCTGCTGAGCCTCAAGCCAGCATCACTCATGCCACAACCTGGTCTAGCCACATCCCAGGGGCTACACAAGACTCCGGCGTATCGGCATGAGTAGCAACCTCCAATTGTGCGGGAACATTTCTCAGTTCTTACAACCAGTTCAAATAGTGACATTGACAACTCCCAGCAGCGGGATCCTGATCTAAAAAAACGCTGCATGCAAAACCACATGCACCTATCCCGAATATAGCTCCCCATCACATCTCCAAAGTCGTTTTCATACTTGATTGACCTGCCGTCCAACATCAAGATGGCCCTCATTACAGTTCCTACCCAACCAGAACGCCAGGGAAAACCCACAAACACCACATAACACAAAGCACACATCCTCCAGCCCTTTCTCCGTTCGACCGGGCCATCATATAAACAACCTGATATACCTTGCCTAAACCACCCACACAACACGTCGGCGCTGGGCCTACGCCATGTCGCGGCCCAGATCGTACGACCATCCGCCCTCGCGACGCATCTTGTCCCGCGCCTGAAGGTCTTTCCTGATATCCTCCTCAGTGAGCCGGTCCGATCCGCTCCAGTTGGCACTGCTGGTACGTGCCCGGAACTTATGGAACCGGTCCTTGCTCTTCGCAAACACTTCCTCCATGTTAAGGGGCGCCGGGGGGCCGAAGATCTGCATCGGGTCCACCCGCTCCTGAGCCAGGAGCGCCGACTTGAGCGCCGGTGAGTCAGCCCAGGCTGCCACAGCAATATGATCGTCCTCATCTTCATCCTCGTCATCCGTCTGGATCTCGGGTAGCTCGATTGCATCCCCGTTGGGGAAGCGTGGAGAGGCTTTGCTTGCAGGTGGCTTTTTGCTATATGGCGCATTCCGCACAGGCGTCTTGGAAGGTGCGTTCCCAGCCATGGGTGTAAAAAGGATCTTTCCGTTCGAGACCTGTGCCAAATCGAGGGGGTTGCCCTTGTTCTGGCTGACAAGCTGGCCAGTGACCGTAGCTTTGTACAGATCCCTACTCGCACTTTGATATCCGTTGGGGAACATGGGCTTATTCGGGAGATCCTAAAAAGTACGGTCAGTATGGGGTGATGATTGAGCAGTGTTGATATATCTCTTACCTTCCGTAGTCCCCCAGAGGGTCTGACTGGTGGTCCTTTGATGATGTTGGGCTGGGTGTCAGCCATATCAATGTCATCATCGAACTCCTGGCTCATCCGCATGCGCTTGGCGTCCTTGGATTGATGATAGGTAGGCATGGTTCGCTGCGGCTGGGTTCTAGCGTTGTCCTCGGCGGCATCCTGTGCAGGGCGCTTTGGAGCCGCCTTCCCGCCGTTGGTCAGTACCGTGCCGACAAGGCGGCCATCCGGGTTCATGATAGAGCCAATTCGTGATGGCGGCCTACTGGGCCCTTTGTCCGCCAAGTTATAGTCTGGGGGACCGTTGGGTTGTGGCCGTGAAGCGGGCGGAGGTGCTTTCGTTTGCTTGGCCTTTTCGATCGCAGCCTTCTTGGTTGCCTGCTTCCGGTCCTCTTCCTTTTGCTTTTCGGCATCGGCCTTGCGTTGTTGATCCTGCCGCCGCTCCCGCTCTATTTCAGCCTTCGCCTCACGCTTTCTTTGGGTCTCGCGTTCCTCCTCTGCTCTCCGCTTGGCTGCTAAGTCTAACGCCTTGGGGCGAGCCGATGAAAGACTCTGGAGGGAAGGCTTATTCCTTAGTGAACCCTGGCTAGCCTTGCTGTTTAGCGATCTCGGAGGAGGCTGCTGCTGCTGCTGCTGTTGCTGTTGCTGCTGTCCCAGCGTTTCGTTCAGAGTCGCCCCGAGGACGCTGTTTGATGGATGGAACTGCGATGAGCTGGTCGTGGTGACGCGTATGAATGTTGGCTTCGCCTTTTCCTTGGGGCGCTGAACAGGTCTTTTCACCCCTTGGCTTCGGGTAGCTGTGCCGATCGCGGAGCGTGGGACGGACGGAGGCGGCATGGCAGACGAGGGCTCCACCATCTCGATATCATTATCGTTTGAAGCATTACTGGCGCCTTTGCTATCGGCCTCTGCCTGGCCTTTCGTCTTCCTCGGACTGGTGCGGGTCGCCTTGGGGGGGCTGCTTGGTGCACTCCTCGGTGCGGTCTTGGGTGCAGGCGCAGGGGTCCTCAATTCTTGCACTTGGACAGGTACCTGGGCTTGAACTTGAGGCTGAGGAGCCTTTTCATGCTCCTTCTCCTTGTGTGCGGCGATCCGCTTCTCCATGGCAGCAACCTTCTCTTGCTCCTGGCTGAAAACACGGGCCTTCTCGCGCTCCTTCTCACGTGCCTTCTCAAGCTTCTCCATCTGCTCGACCATCCGCTTTGTTTCCACCTCTTCCTTCTTCTTCTCTTTGAGTTCCTTCTTTTCCCTCTCAGTCGATGCTCGTGTCCTTCGAGTGCTGTTGGATCGTGTAGGGCTCGTAGGCCGAGATGACGAACCTACATGCTGAGATAAATCTGGATAGAGAACGTTCTCAGCCGTCCTAAATGAATCCACGGATGCCCCGATATGGTAACCCAGACGAGAGGTCGACGGTGATAGCATCGAAGACTTCCCCTCCGCACTGATGGCTGCGCTACTAGCAAGCAGACCCTTTGAGCTCTTGAGGATTGATGACAGCTTGTTCTTGACTTGCTTCAGGGGACTGTCACGGAAGGCTCGTGACGAGGACTTGGAAGGCGTAGCGGCGCTACCGTCCTCTGTCACGGTAGGGAGTGCCGGGTTTGACACGGAAACCGTCTTCTTAAGACTGACGTCATCTCCGTTCGTGGCGAAGGGGCCGACGGTCGGCAAATATGGGACAGACGCGGACTTTGCATGACCGGGAGTGCTAGTGGTCCGCTCAGGAACCATTGGGGCTTTGCCCGGGGAAGTCGGCCTGCTCTTAGGAAACGTGAACTCCGAGCCACCCACTGTCAGTTTCCCGGCAAAGTGCTCCATGACATCGGTGGAGTGGCTCTTTGGCAGCTCAGGTCGGGGGCTGGCGACGGCGGGGGCCTTATTAGGCGGCGCAATCCAGTCATCGTCGTCGTCCTCTGGAAATGCACCAGGAGTAGCAACATATTTAGGCATTGGTGAAAATGCCCTCTGCGTTTCCGGTACTGGTTGCACTTGGGAATTTTGTGCGTGCGATTGCGATGCGGGCTGTTGTGGTGGCTGGGAGTTAGGCAAAACCTTGGAGAGTCTGTGGCCATTAGGCTGGGCCTTTCCAAGCATGCTGATCTGATCCTGCAAGCGTTGCGTGTATGTCTTGTTATGAGCAGCAATCTTGGAAGTGACCTCCTCGTTAGTAGGGGCTTCGTCATCAACGTCCATCTCATCATTATCGTCATCGTCAGAATCGTGCCGGTTAGGTCCACCAAGGCTCTTCCCTCCAGTATGTCGGTTGTAGTAGCTAGCCCGTGTTTGCTCAAGTTGGTTCAGCATGGAAGCCCTCGGCCCGCCGAGGCTCTTATTAGTTGTCAAGGGTTCACGCGCTGGCAAAGAAGCAAAGTTTAGACTGCTCTTTCGTACGAGCGGTCCCCGAATCGGGCTTGAGTTGTCTGACGGCGATCGGAGCTCATCGTCATCATCATCGTCTTCATCTTCGTGCTCAGCTTCAACAACATTGTTCAGCTCCTTGATAGGCTCAGGGAAACCTCTGTGCTGCTGTTGCCCGGAGTAGACCTGTTTCAAGGGAGATGATTTGAGGGGCGAAGATGATTTTGCGTGTTGACCCACTCTCTTCTGTGTTGGTGACCGAGGGGACGTAATTGGTGATGATGGCCGAACGATGGTGGGACTGCTGGTCTGAATAGGAGCCGGTGATGAAATGGAAGCAATTTTTGCTGTCATGTAGGTTGTGACCTGCCGTGTTGTCTGTTCTTCTCTTGCAGACTGAAATGTTTCCTCAGCAGAGGCTGTGGTTGGGCTCGGCTGCTCAGGTAAGGGTCTGGGGACGGAGAGGGCAGCAAAGTCTGTTGTCTCGATATCACAGTGCGGGCTTGTCTGCGTCTCCATCTCAATTTCTTTGCCCGTCGCGTCGAACATCACAGTGTCCTGTGTTTGGCTGCCATGGTAGCCAGAATCTGCGGGGGGGATGGGAGCGGGCGCTATTGAAGAAACTGGCGGGGGGGCTAGAGGCGCCTTTGCCGGACTTGTTGGCTGAGAGACAGAGGGCTCGGACCTATCTTCTGCCACCTTAAACTGTGGTATTCCGGCTTGACTGGGACTGGAGGTCGCGAAGGGATTGACGAATCCCTTTGGTGCCGAGGAAAATATATCAGACAAAGGCTGCGCGCCGGATTAGCATGGAACGCGGCTTCTTGGACACCTCTTCAAGAGCTCTTACCGCTCGAGCCTCGGCGGGATTCGCTTTCCGCGCTGTCCTTGGTGTTTTGCCCCGTAGCTTTCCTGGTGTTTTGAAAAGTTCGGCGACATTCCTGTATCCATGTCAGATCTTTGTTATGGAGCAGTCAATGCGGCGACGCGCACATTTGGTTTTCTGAGAAGATCTCAGCCATGTGCTCGTTCAGCCAGTCGACTTCGTTGCGCGCTGAGAAAGAGAACTCCTCAATCTCAGACTGCCCAATGCCGAATGCAGAGCTTCTCTCTTCCGCAATCCATGCTGCCGACCCAACCGCCACACGCGGTCCTCCTCGCATCGCCATTGCGGCGATTGATCGAATCTGTGTGCGCGAAACAAATCAAAACAAAGATTAAAAAAGGGTTCAAAGAACAAGAAATTGGGAAAGCTACACCAATTTGCGAGGGCAATGCATCGGGGAGGGGGTCGTATTGTCGCTGGTTGTCGGTTGTCGAGAGAGTCGGGTTCAAAGTTGGCGGGCGTTCTGGTGTGCGAAGTTCCAGGTTGTGGGTGGTTGTTCAGCGATGGATCTTAAAACGGCTAGGTATTGTTTTGATTCACTCCCAAAGTGGAAAGGCGTAGGCTGGGGATTTGAGTGGAGCCGCTTCGCGCTACTAGACGCCAATTCACGTGGGGTACGGGCTGAGCTTGGGCCCGCCGTGGGAACTCGAGCAGAGCGACAAGAACGACGACTAACCATGGGCGATTAGATCGTAGATCACATATAGATCAGGTCACATTTAGTTCAAATTATTTTCAGACGGACTGGCCAAAAAACGTAGACGGGCAAGCATCCCTCGTCTTGTGAGAGTAGGCGTCATCGGGGCCTCAGGCTCTAAGCACACAGTATCGGCACAGTACTTAGCACAGTCTTCGCATGCAAGGGAAGGCGCGTCTTCCACACATCTCCCTCACAAGGCAATAGTGGTGACTGGAATCTCTTCCGCCTCTGCCTTTGTCTGCAGTTTCGAGCCACAGGGGATTATTTCTATCTATCCGAAGACATTGCCGACGACTTATCCTTTTCCGGAGAAAAGGACCGCATTGCGCTACCAGCGAAGATGGAACCCCGAAACGAAGAACTCGATGTGCCCAACTTGACCGACTGGCTCAATACACCGCTGGCGGGTCTCATGCCCGTCGAACAGGCCTTTCGCTGCCATGTTTGCAAAGACTTCTATAACTCGCCCATGCTCACGTTGTGCAATCACACCTTTTGCTCCATCTGCATCCGAAGATACCTTTCGACCGATCCCACGTGCCCACTATGCCGGGCAAAGGTCGAGGAGGTCAAGCTGCAGGGGAACTGGGCGCTGCGAGAAGCTGTCGACGCCTTTGTAAAGGTCCGAGACACTCTACTACAGGTTGCCAGGAAACCAGTTGCAGCCCCGAGCTCGCCGAAGAGGAAGGCCG
The DNA here is from genome assembly GCA_033439745.1 of Lasiosphaeria hispida. Taxonomy (NCBI): domain Eukaryota; kingdom Fungi; phylum Ascomycota; class Sordariomycetes; order Sordariales; family Lasiosphaeriaceae; genus Lasiosphaeria; species Lasiosphaeria hispida. The sequence goes on from JAUIQD010000004.1 coordinate 4,712,703, forward strand.
CAGACTATGACGAAATACACGGCGGCAGGCATGAGAGCAAGAGACCTAGGATGTCCACAAGATCCCGAAAGGCAAAGGGGGCCGAGGCCACCGCTGCCATAATGCGTGAAGAGTACGACGCTATCGAGAGCGACGACTCCACGTATTTAGAGCCAGGTACGCCGAGACATTGGTCGACTTTTATTTTTATTTTTACAAAGGCTAACAACCCATAGATGACGGTCTTGTCGCATGCCCAATTTGCCAGAAACGAATGAAAGTAAACCAAGTCGATCCACACCTAGAGGCGTCATGTGTAGGGCCCCCGGAACAACAGAATAGCTCAACCTCGAGATCCAGGAGTAACCCAAACAACAACTCCAAGCCACCCCGCTCAGCCTTGCACTCCTCCCCGCAAAACACGCGACCTCCGGAACGCCTCCCCGCAATGGCCTATTCCATGATAAAAGACGGCCCCCTCCGGAAGAAAATGGCAGAACTCGGACTGTCCACAGCCGGATCGCGCCCGATGCTTGAGCGGAGGCATCAAGAGTGGGTCATTATCTGGAACGCAAACTGCGACTCGGCGAAGCCCAAGAAGCGCTCTGAACTACTGCATGACCTGGACGTGTGGGAGAGGACGATGGGGACCCGCGCGCCCACAGCGTCGCGGGCTGCCATTGTTGGGGCTCAGATTAAGGACAAGAATTTCGACCGGGAGGGTTGGGCCACCACAAACAGAGATTCATTCCAGGACCTGATTGCCAACGCCAGGAGGACGAGGAATCAGGTTGAGAAGCAAAACAGGGAAGCGAATGAGGAGGATCAACAAAAGAAATCACAGGAAAAAATGCACGCGCAGCCACTAGAGGTCATGGACTTGACAGGGCCTTCTTCAAGTCGGCTAGAAGCCTCGAATAGGGGTAGAGGCTTCGACCCGGCGAACTATTACCAGGAACTCCTATATGGGAAACGAGAGCAACCCAAGGAGATACCATACCTGCCACACAAAGGCCCTGTGCCCTCGGGGGACGCTGAAGATGCCAATCGTGGTAATTCCGCCTTCCTCTCACAATGAAACTTGTTTTGGAGTTCGTGTTATATGTCTTTGTAACATGCCCATCTTTGCAACATAGAGTAGATAACACATTTTGAGGGGATAGTGCCCACATTGGCCGTGGCGCTGTATGAATACATGATTTATGACATCGTTTGAGCCGTTTAAGCTCAGCTATCAGCGGGCTTTGTGCAGGTGATTCCGAGGAGTAACAAATGACCATGCTATGTATGTAGTGCATGCTGCCATCAATGAGCTAGATAGCACCATCAAAATTAGCAACCTAACAAAATATATGGATATCAGCATCAGACCGCCGCCTGAGGCTCTTCGCGCTCACGCTCGGGCACCGTCTCCTCTAGGGACATCCTACCCATCAAAGCCTCCGCCTCCTGGGTCTCAGCTTGTTCCCGCCTTTGCTGCTCAGCAGCAATCTTCTCGATCGCCTCGAGGCGCTTCCTCGTCTCTTCTACCTCGCGCGCCATCTCGGCGTCTCGGCGGGCCTTCTCGGCCTCGGCCTTCTTGCGCTCCGACTCGGCGACCTTGGCCTTCTCCTCGCCCTCGAGCGCCGCCAGCTCGTCGTCGATCTCGGCCTCGTCGACGACGGCGCCGGCCGACTCGGCCAGGATGCTGTTGACCTCATCCGCCGCCGACATCTGCTCGCGCAGGCGGTCGACCACCTCCTCAACACGCTCGGCGCCGCCCACCTGGGCGTGCAGCGTGCGCAGGGCCTCACCGGATGCTTCCATGACTTTGGCCAGCTGCACGTTGTCGGACGCCTGCTCGATCTTGGCCGCCACCTCTTCGAGCTGGCTGACGGTGGTGAAGCGGCGCTCGAGCGTCGTCTCGGCGAGCTTTTTGGACTTGAGCGCGGCAAGGGCCGCGACGCGATTCTTCTTGGCCACGGCTTCCTTGGCTGTGGTCGTCAGCTCGTCTATGCGGGTGCTGAGCAGCGCGGTTTGGTGTGTTAGGTATTCCAGCATTTCCTTTAACTGGGCGATGGATGCGTCTTCCTCGGTGATGGCCGTCTGTTTATCCTGGCCCGGTGCTTTGATCTTGACCGTCTCCCCATCATAGAGCACCACCCCCTTGTCGCGGGACAAAAACTTCAAAAGGACGTCCATATCGGTTTGAGGCAGCTGCTTCCCCTCCACCAGCTGGCTGTTAAACGTTTTGTAAAAGTGCGTCTTGGAAAAAGTCCGCTCGAACCTCGAGCTCGCAGCTTCACTTCGATCCCCAAACAATTTACCGACTTCCTCCACATTAGCCACCACGACAAACTCGCCCGCCGGCAACTTATCACTCCTCAGATAGTCCGCCACGCCAAGCTGCTTCATCGTCCACGCCGCAAGGTCCCACACCGACCACGGGCGGTGGTAGATACTCTCCCTCGCCGCAAGAAACTCCGACAGAGGCATCAAGTCCTTGGCAGCGAGGGCCTCGCGCACAACGGCCCCGAGGGCCAGCGGCCGGCCATACTGCTTGGTCTCGAGGGCGCGGAGGAGCTGCTCGTTAGAGCTGAGCACGAGCAGGCTGGGGGTGGCGCCGCGGGGGGAGGGCGCAAGGCCGGAGCGGACGAGGCGGGAGAGGGCGCGTCGCCAGGCCGAGACGTTAGCTTGGTAGCCGTCGGGGTTGAGGGTGCGTTGGTATTGGAAGTCGGAGTAGAGGGCTGGCAGGCGGGCTCTAGGCCGGGTGTTAGCGGGGGATGAGGATTTGGGGGGGTGGTAATCTCGGCAGGGGATATGAGTTCTGGGATGTCATTCGCAAATGGTAACATGGCACCTACTTCCGAAATCCGGGCTCCTTCTCGACGAGGTAATCGAGTAGTTGGCTCATGGTCGCTCTTGTTGCACGGCGGTTGTTTTGTGTGAAGAAGGCAAACCTCTCCTGTTGGACTCGGCCATCAACCTGGGGAGGCAGTCGCTAACTAAAAGACACCTCAACTGGCACTCGGATCAAAGTTCCAGATCCCAGCCTCCGTCAGGCAACTGCAGGGTTCGTCGCGCAGACGCAGAAAAAGAAATGCGCGATGGCAGGCAGCAACAACAAAACACTCGCCTCGAGGAGCAGAGGTCTCTAGGGCGTCTTCTGCCTTGGAGGTGAATGGTGTGGGAGCGATAGGCCAGCGAGCAGGAACTTGGGATTTGCAGGTGTGACGTGCAAGGGCAAGAAGCTTGTTGACCTGTCGTTCTTTATCTTATCAGCGCGACCCGCTCCCTCGCGGCAGGCAGGCAAAGTCCACCGTTGAAATGTGAAAATTTGGCGGGGACGTTGCTCCGAAAAGAGAAAAAGAAAACAAACGCTCAAAAAGAGTCATTACTGTATTGAGTCGTCATGTCCATCTTCCACTTTGCTATGAGCTCAACTGCAGGCTTCAAGCTTGATACCCTACATAACGCCAGGCCCATGCACCCAACCGTGAACTCGTCGAGTGCGCTCTATGTTGCGCCCTCGTGTATTCCCATTATTGTCAGACAACCCCTATACCTGCCCACCCATGCGTGTCTTGTTGCAGTTCATTGCCTTAACCAAACCCATCCTGTCGAGGCGACGCGACGTCTCCCTCATCCTCAACCGACGATAGCCTCGCCGGCGCCAAAGGGGTAAGCGGTGCCGTTTCCAACGACGCAGCACCCCCTCCACCTGATGAAATAATTAGGCTAGTCCTCCTTGCCCGTCTCCGATCTAGTGTCTCGCTCTCCTCATCCACCAACAGCTCTAGTTCCTCATCCCCGTCATCCGTCTCATCACCCCTAGTCGGCATATCAATCCTCAGTCCCTCCTTCAACTGGTCATTCAGGTGTGCCAAGAAGTCACTTGCAACCGCAAAGTTTTGCACGCCGCACTCGCCAGGAAGAAGCGAGTACATCTTCCTCGCCTCATTCAGACACCTCTGCGCCTGTATGAACTTGGACTGCGCGATCCAGGCCTCGGCGCCGAGCACACTCCACAGGGCCGATTTCCGCTTCCTGCTACCCCACGCCTGTGAGCCGGCACCCTGTTTGGAGGCGTAGCATATCGCCATTCGTTCCTTCAGGAGAGCGTCACCAACCGGCCCCATAAGCCTTGTCTCGAGCACCCTGATGCCCCATCGCACTGCCTCGTCTATGCCAGAACCACCTCGCAACCGAAGCAGCTCTAGCGCCAGAACGGTGCATCGTATAGCCCCGTACAGCGACTGGCAGCGGATGTGGTAAGAGTAGAAGGCCTGCTCGAGCATCTGGTTGATGGTCTCGATGCGCGTCTTTGATGACATGTTTTGCGGCATGATGAGGAGAGACAGCGCGGCCATCTCGTTCGCCGCTGCATGGTACTTCCACGCCTTGTCGTTTTGGAAGTCGCTACGTAGGAGGTCGTATGTTGACATGGCCAGTTTCCAGTCCCTCAGCATAAATGCAAAGTCTGCAAGCCGCCGCATGATGGCCTCGGGGGTGTCTGGCCGGTAGAAACCGAGTGCGTCGTAATTAGTCGACCCCCCCGCACCCGACGAGCTTCGACTTGAGCTTCCAAATGTCCACCGTTTCGACAAGCTCATAAATCGACCGCTGATACCTCGCCGCCGCGATGCCACTTGATCGTTCCATAACGATGTGTTACGCTCCATGGTGGGGATCACTGACTGGATCACCATTTCTCGGATGAACGTCCGTATTGCTGTAGCGTCGGACTCGAAAATGTGCCGGGTTGGGTCCTCAAAGTCTTCCTGGCTCTCACCCTTCTCAATATCCGCAAGTTCCTCAGCGGCTGTCATCCAATCACTACGTGGGAGTGGTATGCTGTCGTCGTCTGTCTCTGCGCTCTCCGAGCTGCGGATCCTCAGCAAGTGGCAGTGAAGGCCAAAATGTCTCTTCATCTGGTCAAATAATGCCAAAGACTTCGTGATGTCGCTCCTCTCTTCGTCATGAACCAAGACATAGTAGCGCAGGTACTCCCCGTCGACCCATTGTGGCAGCCTGTGCTCTCCCGAAGATGTCTCGGTGTACAGTCTGCGCAACGCCTCAATCGGCGAGGGGTTTCTAGAACTGATTGCCATCACACAAGCAACAGGATGCGCGAACGACTCGTGGGATGACAGCGGTATCCCTGAAAGCAGTCGCCGCAGGTATAGTGCGTAATACGGCGAGGTAGCATCTATGTCCAGCGCCTGCCTTGTGGGAGTCGTGGGCGAAGTAATGCCCATATATGCATCCTCTGCGTAGCTCAAATGCCGGTCCACCACCCTCTCAACTTGCGCAATCAAGTTTGGCCTGCCCCCGGGTCCTTTGGGGATGCCGCCAGACTGCCCGTTCAGGGCCGTCAGTGGGGGACTCCTCATCCCGCCGGCCACGGGCTCGGGATCCTCGATGCCCTCCCCAAACCGCGTGAAGCGCACCGAAAAGTCCTCCCATGTGCGCGACCCCCCATTACTATCCCGTATAGCCACCTTGCCCTGAACGCGCTCGCCAAATGGCCGGAGCAGCTCCCACAGTCCACCAGTGAACCCCTTCTCGGCGACCAAATCGTTGACGTCCTGCGACCCATGAATCGCAATATGCGGCACAAAGCTTTTGAGGATCAGGTTGAGCGGGTCTCCGGGGCTTTCAGCGGCGCCCGTGTCGAGTAGTGACTGCTTGAACCCGCCGCCCCCAAAGACTGAACCTGACATAGCGCGCGATGGTGAGCGAGTGCCGATGCTGAGACTTGGTGCGGGGGAGGCGGAGCGTGAGCCGGGTGGTGTGAGAGTTGATCGGAAAAGAGAGGCGGCCGAGGGGTTTGCCCGGCGCTCGCGGAGTAGGAGGGACGGGAGCGAGGCCTCGAGGGGGTGGGAGGAGTCGCCGACGGGCAGAGACTGTCGCTGCCGTGGCAGCCTCATGGCGGCGGCCATGGGTAGCGACTGGACGGGTTCCGTAAGCGGGGCATCCTCGAGGGGCTGCATGAAGAAGATCGGTGTCGGGGGCTGCGCCGGAAGAGGTGCAAGGGGTTCGGCAACCTTCCGGCGAAAGCGCTGTCTGCTGGGACGGCTGCGGGTCGATGCGAGAGCGTTCCACGGGGAATAGGGGCTGTGGCGGGTGCGCTGGGTGGTGTTGTTCCCGTTTTCACAAGGCGTCGACAGCAGTCGAGAGCTATCAGAAGCAATGGAAGATGCAGTGCGGTGCGGTGGATTTGTCGATTTGTCGGCAAGACTGCGCGGACAGTTGGGTAGCTGTTCGTCCGAGCGGCTGGTTCCGCTCAGCGGGACTCGGCCAAGAATCGTCAGCTGTGGCGCTATCACGTGGGGGTTATTGGTGCGGGTCCACACCCGTTGGAGGGGAGCGGGAGTGACGCACAACATTGGAAGCCTTCCATTCCTCGGAGTCTTCAGTGGTTTTGGACCTGGCTGCAATCCCATCTTGGTTTTCGATATTTCCACTGCTCCTTATTGCATCTGTCTGGTTATGAAGAGAGAAGCTCGCTTATTATCTGAAGCCTAGGATACGAACAATCGACTGTTGCAGTATTTTAGCTTCTTCAAGTTTGCGTTTCTTAGATAAAACGCTCAGGTGCCGAATAACCCACTTCATCCCAGTATTCCCAGTGTTTTTGTTTGGTCTTTCCATTCAGAGTATTTCCGCAAATCTGACCAGCTTATGTTCCCCATCCATACCACTTTTACATTTCCTTGATTGCAGTTGCATGTCGCCTTAGGCCCTCAAAACTCGGTATCGTCTCTAAAAGGGCTCCCGAAAGCTTCAAGCCTCAGCAAAGACCCCAAACAGCAGTAATAATTTACTGCACTCAACAAGGACGTAAAATATAGAATCAAGAAAAGAAAAGCTTGTTCCATCCTTGCCCTGACAGGGTCGAGGAGTAACGTCTTCTTTTCACCTGAGCTCAGGTGATTCGAAGAGGGGGTTACAAGCAAGACAAACAAGCCAAGAAAACCAAGCCCGGAAGCTAAGATGGAAGGAGTGAAAAGAAACAACACCAAGTCGAACGCAGAATCAAGTGGAGGCTAGGTCGGCATCTTCCGCTGGTGTTCCTACAGGAGAGAAGAAGAAGTAGGCAACACGACCGGATGACGGCAACCGAACCGGCTTGAGGCTCTACCGATAGTAGGAGCCTGTTTTACACGACGATACCCCATCCGGAAAGGGAAAAGACAGTACATACAACATTATGTACAGACAAGCAATCACCGCGAGCTAGGGGAGACTGAAGGACATCGAATCTAAAATGGAAAATTCCAACGTCTTGTTCCAGGTACAAGGGCCAGGGCCAAGTCTCATGCTTGGGAAGCCAGCCACTTGGAATAAGAATCAAAATCACGCCATGCGTTATCTCGGAGGGATTCCGGGTAGCTGATCAAATTTTTCGTTTCTTGCCGTCTTGGAAGATAGCATTTATCGTTCCCCTATGAGGCACGGCTCTCGGCGAGGCAGGGACGCGCAACTCTGCATGCCGTAGAAAATCAAGAAGCGTCGAGGCGAGTACGGCGTTTGCGGCGTCGGTGGACAAGCCAAGAGCCGACCCGACAAACCTGGTTGTTTTGGGGCGGGAGCACGCTTCATTTGCCGGTACCGTTCTCGAACGGGTTCTGGCGAGGGCCCGTACCAAGATTAGCCAGGTCGGCTGAATGTCAACATTGACTGGCATTGGCATCATATTGGGGAAAGGTAACGTTAAGGTGGAAAATCGCGAGTCGGGGACGCGCAAGCGCAATGAGGGCGAGAGGGCACACAGAGCTTCCCAAAGAATAGCACGGCACACGGGGCCAGCGATTTTGCGTTTTTACCGGAGGTGCAGCCAGGCGAGGTGGCGAGCATGCAGTGTGCAACTGAGAATACCTTGGGCATGCTGGGGAGTCTGAGCAGTCTGGGCATTCTGGGCAGCGGCGACATGATGCCGAGGCGTTCACGACATCCCCTCGTGGATTTTTTGTGGTGCTGCAGGGCGATGTGGTATTTGTAACCTCTATGCAACCTGCACCTTCCTGCAGCTGTCTGAAAGGGTGTCAAGGAACTTCATCGCTCTTTCCCCTTTCCCCCAATGAATCCCCCAGCTTTCTCGGCCCCTAACGGCCGCGGATCTGCAAGTGCAAGCCAAGGCATCGGTTGCCGAAGCGTGACTGCCGACAAGACGGACGTCCTTCCCACCTTCCACCACTAAATTAACCTCTGCCAGTGTTTTTTTTTGTTCGCAGACATTTTGTCAACCGAAAAGTGACTTCCTCGCGTTCCTGACACTTTCACAGTAAGAAACACATCATGGCTAAATTACCGCATCAGCAACACCATTTGCAGATCCAGTGGACTGTTGCATTTTGGGTTGCTGTCTTCCTTCCTGACCGCAGGTCTTGGCCTGCCTCGCCAAAACTGCCCAGCTTCTTTCTCAGGCCACAAATAACAGCACAAGAATGCCAAGGGATTGCCTCAGCTATCCTATAGAGAGTTTACCAATTGGACTCGTCGTCCCTGTCAGGTGGCCCAGCGAAAAGGGTGGGATGTTATGGAAGACACCACTACCTACGAGGAGCCAAGTGGTTTGCATCAACAAGGTCTGGGCTGCTGCTCACCGCACACCACCATTTTTTTCTTGTCCTCTCCAGCCCAGTGGTTTCTCATATAACGGCCCTGGGATGCCCGCAGCCGCCGCGGGCGTTGCGGGGAATTGATGGGTATTGGCGAGATCGGCTCGCTGCATCTTGATTTACCCCTTCTTCCACGCCGTTTTCCTTAATTACCCTCCGCTATGTTATGCTCCGCCTATGGCGTAAGCCCTATACCTGAGCCCATTTGGATATTCAGCTTTTGCGGACGACAAGACCATCCAGCGTGCCTGTACCCCAATGCCCAGAGTAGCCCAGAGTGCTACGGGTCTGGGGTACGTATTCTACCATGTATCGAAGGCTTCTCGATATTCACACAATCTACACACCCCAGTCTATACTTGCCTGGTGGGGAAGGGGCCCGTCTGTCCCGTCCTCCGGTTCCCCCAAGCTTGGGCGCCCACGGCGACAAGACGGTATATATCTATGTTTGCACACACTCGTTTCGTGGCTTGTGAAACCCCGCCGGCCTCTCTCTCGCACTAGGAAGGTTGTTGTTAGCCATGTTGTTTGATCGTCGACTCGTAGCCGGGCTGGTTGGTCTTTGGACCGCCTCCACCGCCAGCGCCGCCGCCTGCACATCGGATCTGCTGATCGACAACTTTGTCAAGTGGACTGCTGGCACAAATAATCTGGACTGGCAAAACGGAGGTCAGTCTCTACTGCTGTTCAGTGGACAAGCAAACCAAATTAACGCGGTACCACAGATGATGGCTCCATGACCTCGATCGCCGCATCGGCAGGCCAAGTCGTCTTCACTCCCAAGGACGGAAACTCATACTTTTATGAGTCCTTCCCATGCGTGCAGGCCCAGAGCAGTGGGTACACCGGTATCAACTTCAGCATTCAGGGGCCCGCTGGCGCATCAGTGGCCCTGGAATTGCAGACCGCTTCAAGCTGTGATGCCAGCTCCAATTACACGAGCTCCTACAATATCGTCAGCGACCTGACCGGCCAGCGTCAGGTCATCAGCTTGCCCTTGCTTGGCTTTGACAACAGCCCTAACTATGACGCCGTCGTCGGCCTGGTGTGGTCTGTCTTCTCAAAGGTCGGGTCACAATGGAGCATAGGGAACGTTTCCCTGGCCTGCGGTGGCACTGCGACCGTCCCCCCAGTTACGAGTATGCCGCCCCTATTCACCTTGTGAGTCTCAAAGGGGGGCCGAAGTGCTGACAAGAACATAGCTGTCGTCACCGCGGTGCCGTCGAGGACCACCATCGCGGTCCCGACAACAATCCTGACAACGACAGCAACCCGGTCGACCACCACCCCTGCACAGCCGACGGGCTGCACAAACCTGCTCATCGATGACTGGGAGTCGCAATCCCGATTGACTTTCCTCGGCTACAATGCCCTGGGACAGTCCTCGAGCGATGATGGCACCATGGCCTCGATTGTTGTCAGCGGCAAGAGGGTCATGCTTACCCCTACGAACCTCGAGTCCTACTTCTACAGCCAGTTTGGTTGCCTCAACACTGCGAACAAGTATGGCGGTATCTCGTTCCGCATCAGAGCCGCGAGGGGCACCACCTTCGCTGTAACCCTGGCCTGGTTCGACCAGTGCGGCTCGACCAACATCAAGACATTCACGCAGACCACAACACAGCTAAAGTGGACCTTTGACGGCACCGAGAGACTGTATTGGTTCCCGCTGTCGGTCTTCACGGGTCTTGATGCTTCCAAGCTCGACCTGGTTTACTTCTCCAACTTCAATGCAGCGGTCATTCTAGGACCAATGTCGTTCTACTGCGGCAACACCGCTACAGAGTACGTCATCCCCGCTGTGGCATCCTCGGCCCCCATCCCACGGCAAACCTCATCCACCCCGGTTTCGAATGCAAAGACCTTTGTAATTGACGCCTTTGCGAACAAGGATTCAAACGCTCTAGGCGAATGGCACGGCAGCGACGAGAGCAACATCGTCACCCAAGGAAACAATTTCATCACCATTCAAACGAACGACTCAGATCTTAGCTGGAACACGCAGCTCACAAACAAGTGCGCCGACTTGCGAGCTTATTCGGGGGCCTATCTACACATTGCATACTCTGGTAGCAACAAGTTTAGTGTAGCATTGCAACAGCATAATGCGAAATGCAATGACGCCATTGCGCCGTTCCCAGAAACATGGGATTCTCTTGAGGCTGCTCGGTATGCATCGGCAACTGATATCTATATGCCCATCAACCATTTCAACGTCAACCTGACACGCACTATTGGCTTCAACCTGAGGGGTTTCTATGCGAACGAGCCGACGTATTTCACCAAGATTGAGATCGTGGACAAGGTTCCCAACGGCTGGGTCATGCCGAGCAAGCTTCCCTCGGGCAAGCTTGTCTTTGCCTGCACAAGACCCAACTCGTTTGCCTTTGCCATCGATGATGGCGAGCCGAAATATGCCGCGAGGGTTATGGAAATGATTAACCAAGCAAACATCCCCGTAACATTTTTCACTGTCGGTCTACCACTCCTGGACGAGAAGAACGGCCTGGCCAAGGTCTACAAGGACATGGCTGCGCGCGGACACCAAATTGCTTTGCACTCGTATACACACCCCAAGATGGAAGGTCTGCCTGATGAGGCCAGTATCGACTGGGAGTATAGTAATGACCTCGGAGCCGTCAAGCAAGTGTTTGGCGACACTGTCCACTCCAACTATTTCCGGCCCCCGTTCGGCACCGAGGGTGCGCGCATGAGGCAGCGGCTCGCCGCCAACCTGAAGGACCCCAACGCCTATCTTGTGCAGTGGAGCGTTGACGTGGAGGATTGGCGGTGGGCGCAGTCGACGACGCCCCAAAAGCAGCTCGAAGCTTTCAAGCGCGACCTTGCCAAGGGGGGAAATCTGGTTGTGATGCACTACCTCTACAACTCGACGATCAACTACATCCCCGAGTTTATCAAGTTGGCCAAAGCGACGGGCAAGACACTGATGCGTGTGGATCAGTGTATGGAGGACCCGAATGCCCCGCCTCTCAAGGCGTTTTGATGAATGGCTCCTCGTAAGTGTGAAAATGGTCGGGTTTAGGCTGTCGTGATTGTTTCTTTGAGTTACAGGTTAGCATAAAACACCTCTCGGTTGAGGTACGGGCGACTGCAATATGGGAAAATCATTGGTTCATGACATGAAATAAAACAATTTCTTCGCGACCTCCTACGAGTTGCTGATTCGCTGTCCCCCATGTCGAGAAAAAAAGGGGGCGAAGATTTGACAAGCAAAAAACATAATACCAGGGGGATTCGCTGGTCTTCACCAACCCAACTACTAGTTCTAGTCTGGCCCTCACATAGCTTGCCAGGTGAGCGACGGAGTACAGAAATGGAACTACTCTCCGTTATGCTAACAAACGGCGCCACATCTAAAGTTGGCAAAACGCGAAACTAACTTTATTTTGCTGCCTACCTACTGGGCGGTGAATTGAAGATGGTAGGTGGCTCTGCGTACCCTCTAACTACCCCACGAATCCCGCTTCACGTACCTATCATTACCTCTACTTCACATGCCTCAGCTTCACACTTCATCATGGCCTCAATCACATCGAGGCCGGCATCAGCTTTGTCGGCGTTAGCTCCGTCTATATCCACCATACCTACTTCAGTAGAGTCAAACCAAGATGACGAAGCCCCCCCCCCCCCCCCCCCCCCCCGACAGTACGATTTACCAGCGTGCAAAGTCTCCTCAAGACGATTCAATCTACTATTAGTGACATCCTCATTGTCACAGGTACGTCTCCTTTTTCCTAGCTCGCTATATTAAAAGTATACTACTTGTATAGATGTCTCTCCTAGTCACTTTGCCGAGATCGAGGGCAACCGTCGGGAGCTCTCAGGGATCCGGTTTCGCCGCTACATTAGCAATTCCCGGATTCTCATTATTACAATTCCGACCAGACTACATGAAGAACTCTATCACGGGATTTACGAGAAGTATCGCGACCAGCTTGTCAGAAGTAGTAGACAAGAAAGTTGGTCAACAATTGGTTCTACAACATTTCGAGATGAAGGTCATCCTGGAGGAAACGGTGGAGAAAGTGATTCGGCAGGCGGCCCAGATCCGGAACGTGGCGAGGATGGCGATTGGCCAACACTGGTTATCGAAGCTGGAGTCTCGCAATCATTAGTCGAGCTTCGTAACGATATGCGGTGGTGGTTTCGGACGTCAAACCGCCAGGTCAAAATTGCTCTTCTCGTTAAGCTTGACCGTACCCAGCGTGCTATTATCTTGGAGAAATGGGAGGAAGGACCACGAGGTGCTCGTCCGGGAGGAGCCACCACAACACGATATGCCGCGGCCCTTGAGCCTGTACACCGGCAGGAAATCACTATCACCCAAAACTCCACGGCGAGCCCAGTAGCGTACAATGTCACTAGGGGTGCATTGATGTTAGGGTTCAGGCTTCTTTTCCTTCGCGACCCAGGCTCGTGCAGGATTTGCAGAACTACGCGGAGAAAGTCTGGCGGCGTGCGAGATCAGACTAGCCAATCAGAAATCACAACCTCGACTCGAATTTCAGCTTTAGGCATGTTTTGCCGCCCTGGTTGCTAATCTTGGTGCCCTCCACCTCCCACCTGCAACCAGGTTTATCTATGGGAGAGCGGGATCCTGAGTTTCAAGTTTATTTCAAGTAACTAAATAAAGCCTTGGGCCGAAAGGTAAAGTGCAAACTGGCCGACTTTCGTAAATTAAGATAACAGAGATGATTACATTTCGTATTTGCTTTAGAGAAATGATTCGACTTCCTCCGTCTAGAAGAGGGATAAGAGGAGGCTCAATAGGCTTAGGGGCAAAATATAAGACATTCGGGACATCTGACACATCCGACCGCTCTCATCAACGAGGATATCGTAGCGTACTATGACAACCCACTCGATCCGGGCAGAAGCTAGCCACGCCAGCGACCCACCGCTACTTTAGCTTAGCTAAATGTGGTTTTATTTTTCACTATTACGGTGTGATGGGCAAAAAGAAACGTCACCTACAGGATTCGAACCTGTGCTCCCGAGGGAATTGCCTGGCAGCCACCTGATAGATAGCAGGGCAACGCGTTAACCACTCCGCCAAAGTGACTGTTGGAATCTCGCAAAGCGGATTACTGGATGGAGACAGGTGGAGAAACACGCTTCCTGTAGTCCGCAGGCCCGACTCCACAAGTTCCCATTTACATGTCCAAGGTGAGAAAGGGAATTTTGCTTTTGCTTTTGGAGGAATGAATATCTATTGTTTTGGGGTTTAGGAAAGAGTTGTGAGCTACGCATTATTCGGTGACGTGAATCCAAGAGATCTCTTTGCTTTTAAAGGTGTCATATCTTTTAGGTGTGAATAGGTGGGAACGGGAGCACCGAGATGAATACCGTGACCTCACATTAGTGCCCAAACATGTCATCGTCTAAGGAGGTGCTTCTCCTTGCCAGATAGATACTGCGACATAGAGGACATGGGAATATACGGCACAGCTTGGAATAACACTACTACAATTGGATTGCAGAGCCCAGGTTAGGTCTCAATCCATCACGGTATTATTCATGACTGACCTAACATACAAATCCAACAAAAGCAAATCGCGACTTCAAACACACTCGCTCTCTCTTCCCAACTCCCAAACGCCAACCAGGAAGTAGCCAGCCATTTTATCTTGGAAGATACCTAAAGACATCAAGATCATACCCCTCCACACACTCCGATGCTCCAGCTCCCTGCTATCCATGCATTCATTCCACCTATAGAACATTCCCATCCGACTGGGACCTAGACACTAATACTCCTCCACAGCACAGTTGGGATGAAGCACATAGACAATCTGTGCCGCCTGGGCGGAGCTGCCCTCGCCAGCGCCGTCCTCGTCTGCCATGCCCTGGCCGCGAATCGCCATAAGGATATTGTCCTGTTCATTCCAGTATTAGCAAACACTTCTCATGCAAAGTCTAGCAGGGGTAGTTTTTACCTTGACCATCTTCTTCAACATCTTCTTCGCCAACGCCATCTCATTGTTATACTCTTCCTCGCTCTGCAGCTCGTCCTCCTTCTGCTCAAGATACCACTGCACGAGCGTATCACCCTCAATGCCCTCGCCGCCGCCCGTCGTCTCATCTTCGGCCACGTGCGATACAACCATATTGACGATGCTGATATACTTGTCGTACGAAATGGTCTGCTTCTCGCGCTGCGGTGCCGCACTTGCCTGCCGCTCGCTGGGCGCGGCCTCGTCGTCCTCCGCCATGGGCGAGTCTCCATCCGCATCAGCGGGGGTACCAGCAGCAGCCGCCGCGGCCTGGCGCAACGTGGCGCCGTCCTCGGGTGTTTCTTCCTCGTCCTCCTCAACCTCGACGTCGTCGTGCTCGACGGAGATGATACTCTGCCGCAGGAGGTTGTACGCCTCATGCACAAAGTCGGGCGTGATTTCCTCGACGCAGTTGGCCTTGGCGATGGCCTCGGACAGGCGAATCATACTCTCGAGCTGGCGCACCGTAATGCGGTAGCTGTTGCGGCCGACACCGCCCTGAGCATCGTCGGCGCGCAGGTCCTTGTACCGCTGCACGAGCACCTGCTTGGCCTCGTCCGTCAGCTCAGGCCGGAACGTCCGGGCGAACCGGATGTACCGCTGCAGCTGCTCTGTCGAGAACTCGGGCTCGATGGCTGCGTCGCGCATCTGATGAAGCCCGACGATGTGGTCTGCTAGATGTCGGTCGACCTGCTCGTTGCACTCGTCGAGGACGACGAAGAAGAGATCGAAACGTGACATGATAGGCGCGCTCATGTTGATGTTGGCGCGCAGTGTCGTCTTGCGGTTGTACCGCCCGCCTACGGGGTTGGCGGCCGCGAGGATTGATGTCCTCGCGTTGAGTGTAGCCTGGATGCCTGCCTTGGCGATAGAGATGGTCTGCTGTTCCATGGCTTCGTGGATGGCGACTTGGTCACCGATGTCCATCTTGTCAAACTCGTCAATGCAGCAGATGCCGTTATCCGCAAGCATGAGCGCACCAGCCTCGATGGTAAACTCGCCCGTCTCTTCGTCTTTTACCACGGCGGCTGTGAGACCAGCGGCGGATGACGCTTTGCCTGAGGTGTAGACCGCGCGAGGCGCAAACCCGACAATGTACTTGAGAAACTGCGACTTTGATGTTGAGGGGTCACCAACAATGCAAATGTTGATATCGCCACGGAGCGCCATCCCTTCTGCTGTTTGTTTGCTTACACCCGACATAAGCTGCAGCAAGAGACCCTTCTTGACGATTTCGTGACCATACACCGTTGGTGCAAGCGAATTCACCAGGCGTGAGTAGATGTGGTCACTGTGTACCATAGCACGAAGATCCTGAATCTCAGCCTGTGTGTATGAAGCCAGAACGGCGTCCTGGGACTCCTTGATGCTCTCAGCCGTCTCCATGGCGGCACTTCCAGTAAGAGCGCCAACCATGTCGATCAGATGTGCCTCACCAGATGCGCCGAGAGACGACACATCAGGGGTTACCATGCATGCAAGGAAAGCGAGACGGTAGGTAAGGTCACGAACCCCGAGTGCCTTCAACCCGCCGACACCAGTGCCTCCAGCATCGGTGCCACGGTCATCACGGACGGACACATTGCGGAGACCAGGCAAGCCCAGCTGGCTGACATCCGGGACCACGATCAACGCGCCGGTAAAGATGCACTTCTCACCAGCCTTGGCACGGTCTACAATCTCACCGCGTAGGATGACATCCATGGTGCGAGGCATGCTTCCCGTCGGGATCTCGCTACTGTTCTCCTGCAGGCGCACCTTCTGCCAATCCACGAATGTGCTCTGGCGGATGTCGAGCCGCCACGCAACGCGGTTCTGGCAGGTGGCATTGGGACACTGCGTAGGTTCGGTGTAGCGGAATGTTTGCTCCACCTCGGGGACCACGTTGTGGCAGGCCTCGCAGATGAAGGTGGCCAAGGCCAGCTCGGGCCGGACTTCAGACGTGCGGGTTACGGTGCCGCTGATGGAGAGCAGCTGTCCGATGTTCCTGGCGCGCATGGCGCGCACGCGGGACACAAGCGGGAGGTTATAGAAGGCAATTGAGAAGAGCTTGTCGGTCTGCTGGTTGGCCGTCTTGCCGCTGAGCTCAGACTGGCTCGCACTGCCTGTGCTGCTGGCAGCTGTGCTCTGCTGGTGGCTTGAGGCTGTGGGCTGGCGATGTTCGCGGAAGTATTTCGGCTCGTATTTGGAGATCATGTTGTGCAGGGCGGTGGTTAGAAAGGGAAGGAAGCGGTAGTACGAGTTCATGACGGCCTCGGCCAGATTGCCGTTGTTCCATCCCGCGAGATGCTTGTAGTCGACGTAGAAGGTTGAGAGCTCGTATGTCCGCATGCCATGGATCTGGGCAATATAGTACTTGTCTGTGGTGGCCGCGCTCGAGGTTGGCTGGCCCGAGGCGGTAGGGTCTTCGATGTATCTACGCATCCGAGGTCAGCAGGGCGCATTGTCTGGGGCTGGTTATGATTTGTACCCTTCAATGAATTTCTCAAAATGCTCCTGAATCAGGAGGCCGATCTTGTCGTCTACTCTGGGAATGTTGGCAGTGTCTGTAGGCCTCGAGCGGACGGGGACCTGGTCGTCGGCGAAGCCCTCGCCCTCGTCGTCACTGGGCGCACCGGCGCTCTCGGTAGGGGGACCGCGAGGCCGACCCGAGGGTCGTTGGCGCGGGGTCGCTCCTCCCCTCTCCGACATTATAAATCCAGCATCGCTGGAAGCAGATGGTGTTGCCATTGTGCAGAGCGAAAACAAAAAGGAGTTGTGCCTCTTGAAGGGTGCGTTGACGGGACAGCGCAATGGGTTGGGGATTGGGTGTCTAGCTAGAGGTTGTCGCAGGAGAGTCTAGTGGAGGGGTTCGTCAGTCAATAAAACGCGAGAAAACGCGGGACAGAAGTGCGACGCGCCAACTAGGAAAAGGGGACGCGAAAAAGTGGGCCCCCGGTTTGATTACCTCGATAGTTGAATTACGGCCTAACGCATATTTGTCTATTAGAGGCGCGATATTGAGATCTTGAAAAAAGACCATGCTGACACACCAAAGGGCCTGAGTTCAAGAAGGGGTATTGGCTTTTTTACCAAAGACTCCACCGAAGACCTCAAGCACATATTACATTGAGTCTGATCCCAAGATTCGAAGTCTCACGCTAACTAACGTATAAAGACATCGCTGATGCATCTAATAGGTATATTCGTAATTCGTTATTGTCCGCCACCCCTATTCGCCTGCGAATTATGGTTCCAGTTCTACCATCCCCACGTCCTGTTAGATGCTGTAAACACCGGGGGCTTCCACTGAATGAGGTCCGGATCGATTATCCGCTTCTGCTTGAGCTTTGACTTTTCCCTCTGCTTGATCAACTTCTCGGGCACCACAACCTTGTGCTCTCCCTTGTGGTACACCTGCATCTTGAGTGCTTGGAGGGTGTGCTCTACATCCTGCGTCGTCATGGCAAGAGTAGTCGCGATGCCCTCAATTGTGCATTTTTCCTCCCGCTCGCTGGACTGAAGCAACACCTCTATGATGTTCTCTGACCAATACTGGCGGTAACTGAGTAGACCCAGATCTGATAGGGGCTTCTCGGGCGACCCGAGTTTGCCCTCGATTTTGGAGAGTTCGTAAGAGAACTGGATCAGCAGCCGTCCGTAACCTTTCCGCTGATACTGGGGCAACGTTAAAATACAAGCAACGTTGTACCCATCAGTACTCTCTTTCTCCTTGGAGAAATACCCAATGAGGTGGTTTCCATGCTCGTCTCTGGTTGTCATGACGTAGAAGAGGAAGGGATCAACATCATAGTAAAGGGTCTTGTGATCCAGAAACATCTTGGAAAGCAGACACAGGTTCCGGCACCAGGTTCGCTGCCGCCTACCGTCAATCTCAAAGAAGGACACAAAGTCGTCGCGATAGATTTCGTTCCCAGGTGGATGATGCAGCGTGCACTTTTGCCGGTGCCGCGAAAACGACTTCAGGTCACCATAGTAGCTCAAGCAAAACTCGCAGATAAACATACAGTCCTCCTGACTGAAAGCCTCTGGGTATGGCGAGAAGTACCAGGGGAATAGGACGTATCGGCCAAACTCGACTCTGGAGATGTTTCGGATGCGCGAGATCTCTGCCGGATTCTGCGTCATAGAGCCTGAAGTCCGCAGCTTCTCAATCTCCTCTTCGCGACTGAAGGACTGAGCTCGCTCCTTTTTGGCTCTCTCAGCTGGCGTCTCATCCTCGTCGAGCTCCATCTCATCCGGGCCGACGCCCGGGGTTCCGCCAACCTCCAGGCTCGCGTTCGCTTTGTCCTCCGCATCCTCAGTCTTGGCTGGCGTCTTCACCTGCGGCTGCGACTCCACAAACTCGGTCCATGGATGTGGCGTTTGCTCTTCAGATGCGACCGATTGCTCCCTCTTGGCTACCTTCTTCTGCGCTTTTTTGGAGGGCTGCTTCTTGGAAACAGCCGGGGCTTTCTTCGTTTTGCCTTCTTTTTGCTTCTCCTTTTCGGGGTTCGGCCACTCGACGTCCTGGTTGAAGTCTATCCTGGCAACGGGTACCCATTCGTCGAGACGCTTGTTGAAGTTGTCAAAGTTGCAGTAAAATTGGCGGCCACTTTTCGTGTCCCGTATACTGAGGATTTCGGCGCGACGAGGTTGTCCATCCTTGATCACCCAGGCGATGCACCCGACCCTGTGGAGCGTGTGAGCGATGACAATGCGGTGCGATCCAGCGGTAATGCAGTGACTTACTTGAGTGTGTCGGTGTTTGCCTTGCCTTTTTGCCTAGGCCCATCGGAGCCGACTGTGCTCTCTCCATTTGCGCCTGGTGGACTCATGATAAAAAGTCGATGGCGACGTCGGGGACTTGATGGAAATGGCAACTGCCGATTGACGAAAGTGACGGTTCGAATTTGGGGATTGCCCTGGCGATGATCAGCTCTAGGTCTCCACCTTCAGTGAATGTTTGGAGGGGCAAAAGCTGGGGTCAGTGACACGTGCTTCCTAGGTCCGGTTCAATACTAGTTTGCTTGTTAGTATGTACATTTCGCAGGACTTCAAACCTAAAGGATTTGTTAGGTATTGAAGCTTCCCAAAGCTCTTTTGGATTAAAATGCATTGTTTCTTACAAAATATTTATTTTTCTGATTAGAGAAACATTTCCATCAAGGAATTCGCCGCACCCCAAATGCGATTCTCAATATGTCATAGGGACGCACTAACAAACAAAATTACTTGAGCAGGGCTTGGTGGCAGTTAGCGCTGTTGCGGCAAGCGCAAGCGCTGAACCAGACCGCTAGGCAATTCCAGGGGTGCGGCAGGCAGGTAGGACTGCCCATCGTGTAATTTTTTCTGCGTAACCATCGATAAGAGCCTCATCCTGCAGCGAACGACACTCAAAAATTTGTCTCGACCAGCAGATATGATCTGCTCAATTTAAGGCACCAAAGGCGTTTCACTCATCACTCAAAGCAGATAGCACGGAACACTGGCGCCACAGCAACACAAAAAACAATACCATGGCCGAGGAACTGTCATTGAACTGGAAGAGGCTTCAAGGTCGCATCAAGGCGGAAAATCTCGCTTCCAAGCCAGTCGAAAAACGGAAGGCAAGCGATGACGGCTTGACCGACTTCCAGGCCCGGATCCCGCCCAGAAAACGACAGAACTTGCAGAATCAGGCAGGGGCAAGGGCCAAGGGCAAACCAGCGCCCCCCCCTCAGAAGAAGGCCACTCAGCCGGCTTCATCCAGTCTCTCAAAACCAGCCGACGCCAAGCCTCGGATGGGGAACACCCAGAGCTCTAAGATCGACAGAAATGTCCCGAGCTTAGGCGTCTCCCCGTCTCTCGCCCTGTGGGCGGCTGACAACGACATCTCACCCGAGGCCATCGCTGAAGCCTACGGCCTCGGCATCAAAGACAATGCCATGCTAAGTGAGGCTGGCGCACGCCCCAACAATGGGCTGTCTGCCAACGTCGAGCTGGGCAAGTACCTGGCCATCGACTGCGAGATGGTGGGGGTGGGTGAAAACGGCCACGACAGCGCCCTGGCGCGGGTGAGCATCGCCGACTTCCACGGAAGGCAGGTGTACGATTCATTTGTACGGCCGACGGAGCGTGTGACGGACTGGCGTACCCATGTGAGCGGCGTGTCCCCCAAGAATATGGCGACAGCGCGGAGTTTCGAGGAGGTCCAGACCCAGGTTGCCCAGCTGCTCGATGATAGGGTTCTTATCGGGCACGACGTCAAGCATGACTTGCAGGCTCTCAATATGGAACACTCGCCAAAGCTCATCCGCGACACGGCCAAGTTTCCGGGCTTCAAGAAGTATGGGAACGGGCCGAAGCCCGCGTTGAGGGTCCTGGCCCAGGAGATCCTAGGAGTTGAGATTCAAAAGGGGGAACACTCAAGTCTCGAGGATGCTCGGGTTGCTATGCTTCTCTTCAGGAAGTTCAAATCAGCATTCGACATGGAGCACGCTAACCGATACCCCGACTCTGTGCCACACAGGAGCAAGTCCAAGGGGAAGTCGAAGAAACAAAAGAAGAGGAAAAATTGAGCATTTTTCTCAATTTCGCTGAGTCTATTAGATGAGCTGCACCATATATAGGTCAGTGTGTCCGCTTCTGGTGTCATTTTACATAACGCTTCATCAGCCTATTTCTAGGCCTTTCTACTTCTTGTGGTCCCCCTACTCTCCATGCCAAAACCTGCATCGTCGCGAAGACTTCCCATCGCGGTATACATATCCCACATGATTCGGTATATACTCTTCCCGATCCTACGCCCCTGTTTCCCGGGAGCGTTCACCTAGAGAGGAATGCCCTCCATCAGCTCAAGAGCACCCTCTCTGCCAACCGTGATGATGACGTCGCCAAGGGTTTTCGTCACGAATCCGGCCTCGCAGTATGTAAAATAGTACTGTCGCGCACAGTTAGCATGGCCCCTCATCAAGTTGGAAGCCAATCAATGATCTTACCTCCCACTTTCGTCGGAACACTTCGATCTCTGCCTCTGTCATTTCAGGGTGTTCTGCCCGCAAGGCTGGGCGAATCTTGGCTTCAAACTCAGTAAGGAAAGCCTCCTTCCACAGCCGCAGAGCCTTGGCGTAGTGGCCGCCAATGTTTTCGATCTTCTCTACAATAAGGGCTCCCTTGGATTCGTTCGTGATATGGTTGATGAGTTGCGTGGTAGACGGTAGGTAGCCGCCGGGGAAAATGTATGTATTAATGAAACTGAGATGTCAGCACTCTTTCGCGGGCCGCGATGAGAGGATTTCACTTACTCCACGCTCTTGGAATATGCAGCATGCCTTCCCTCAGGCATTGTGATGCACTGGAAAACCGCGATGCCGCCATCCTTCTTCAGCAGTTTGTCGATGCACG
The DNA here is from genome assembly GCA_033439745.1 of Lasiosphaeria hispida. NCBI lineage: Eukaryota > Fungi > Ascomycota > Sordariomycetes > Sordariales > Lasiosphaeriaceae > Lasiosphaeria > Lasiosphaeria hispida. The sequence continues at coordinate 4,734,664 of JAUIQD010000004.1, forward strand.
CAAAGTACGTGCCGAGAAACTCCTCGCCCACAGCCTCCAGCATCTCGATGGACACAATCTTGTCGTACGGCTTTTCTGGAACCGGCAGCGCGCGGTAGTCCATCAACAACACCGAGATCCGATCCGACAAGCCAGCAGCCACAATACGCTCCTCTGCCAGCGCCTTCTGCTCCTTTGACAGCGTCAAGCTGGTGACACGGCATCTAGTCCTGCGCACAGCTTCCATCGCAAACGAACCCCAGCCGGTGCCGATCTCCAAGACATGATCCGCCTCTTTGATCTTCGCCCCATCAATAAACCGTCGCAACTTGGTCATCTGCGCATCCTCCAGACTCTCCGAGCCAGCAACCCCCGCCGGCGTATCCTTCCACACTGGGCACGAGTACGTCATATCGGGCGACAGGAATGCCGCAAACATGTCGTTGCTGATATCATAATGCTCCTGGATGTTCAGCAGCGCATTGGACAGGGTATTCGTGCGGCGGGCCACATGGCCCACCGCCGCCGACATGGCTGACGTCCACGTCGTCGCGTTGCCCATTTGCTCGCGGTTGACGATGAACAGCTGGAAAAAGGCCGTCAGGTCCGCGCACTCGACCTCCCCCAGCATGTAGCTCTCGGCGAACCCCATGTCGGCAAACAGCGCCAGGCGCACCCAGAACGCCTCACTCTTGACAACCAGCTCCACGCGCGGCACCGTCGTCGCTCGCCGCGTGTTGTCCGAGGGCGGCAGGTTGTCCAGCTTCGCGGGCCCCAGGCGCTGGCCGTAGACTTGCCGCTGGCCGGTCGGCTCGTCGATCAGGAGGAGGGTGCCGCTCTCGATGGAGGAGAAGACGCGCTCGATTGCGGGCCGCGCCAGGGAGAGTACCGGGCCCCATGTTAGACTGCCTAAGCGCGCGCGCAGGTAGGCGCTACTGAGGGAGAGGAGACTGGTTGTCGTCGTGGTGCCAGGGAGGCCTGGGATGGGTGGGAGGGCCATGGTTGGCGTGGCTTTTTGATGTTCGGCGGTGGGGTTAGGAGGGGGGTTATTTGGTTGGAGGCTGGAGGTGGTCAGTTACGAAAGGGCTTAGGTGGAAGGTGTTCAGACTGAGTGGCATACTAAGGTTGGCTATTTACTGGGGGGGGGGGAGGGGTGTGCTGGTCTCTTGTGTTGAGACAAGAGTCGTCCTTCTAGCCTGGCCTTTGGGCTTGAGCTCGCACCTACCGTTATGGTATGGGACAAGAGGTCAAGAAAAAGTGGTGTGGCGTTGGTCGAGATCACTTCGGAACGGAAAGCGGGAGCGCATGGCTTTGAGGTAGAAGACAGAACATGCAACGCACAGAGCCCATGCACCACTCAAATCACCCCAGCGAGGGAGAAACAAATATACCAAAGCTGTTCACGCCGAGACCAGGACCATCTGCAATGACCTGCCGGCGGGGGTCGGGACCGGTTCAGAGACCTGCCGGGGCGAGCAAGCAATGGCGTGCTGCAGCAGGGCGGTCCAGGGTACTTAAGGCAGCAGGGATTGTAAGGGTAGGGTATGGCAGGGGGCGGCCAGTGTTTCGATCAGGAACGGCATGGAGACGGGATCGAGCTGGGACATTGCCCGAGCGTATCTCGCCCCCGCCGGATCCGGGTCTGGGAACTTTACTACGAGGAGGCTACCTGTTTGGGCGAGGAACTAGAGCCGGCTTGGGGGGTTTCAATGACACCTCGAAGGCTGCCTTGTGGCTGCCAAGGCCAAAGTATAAGTGTTGAAGGCAGCTTCCATGGGGGGCAAATTTTTTCTTTGCACGCAGCAAACCCAGGAGGGCGGCCATTGGAGAGAGTTGGGGATTTCATGGATGTCTGCCGGATCCGAGTACATCCCAGGGATAATTTACGGCAGCGGCACTCGGTGATGGGGGGGGGGGGACGGGAAGGAGGAGAAAGCTGGGGTCAAGGGTTGAGAGAGCACCGCACTGCGCGGAGTGCAGGGTGCAGCAAGAGCGAGGGGCAATTGCAGCTTCACGCGTCAAGACCAATGGTTTTTTTTTGGTTTTTTAACACTTATCAATGTGTTGGATGCGAGTGAGACATGGGATGATTCAGCTTCACACAGCGTTGATCTCGTTATCCGAAGAGAAGGAGAAAGGACACACCAGAAGCAATTGATGCAACAACTATAAACATGAGGCCTCTGATTCGCGCTACTCGGAGCCAGGCACTCGATCTCTGTTCTATTCTGACAATCGAAGACACTTAAATGGGCATATGCGGGCTGTATTTGCTGCATGCTAGCGAGAGGATCCGGGCGTGGTGCTGACAAGCTTTGGCTCCCATTGCTCCTTCCGAGTTTCTTCGATCGCGGTGCCGTTCCATGGAGGTCCGAAACGAGACTGGTGCTGCGGATATCAAACACATCCGGACAAGTTTTGGCTTGACCTTAGGCCCCCACACCGCTTGTTGCTGTCTTTTGCCATTTTCTGGGCATATTCTAGATGCCTTGGCCGACTTCTCTCCGTGACCATCGGGAGACCAGCATGGAGACCAGACATCTCAACGGACACTAGCAGGATGTGGACCCTGCCCCGAAAGTCGAGATCGGAGCGACGGCACGCTGCACCACCAGCTCCAATGACATCACCAGTACCAACCAACCAATTGGAAGAATGTGGGAGTCTTTTATCTTTCCCCATTCCGAAATAACTTGACTTCTCAGGAATGTCGTGAGGAAGAATGGAAACAGAGGGCCCCGCTCAAACTGATAATTTTAGGGTGTAGCAGCAATTCGCAAGAGCCATGATGGATAAATAATTTTGCTTTGTTGACTTTGGGCGAGAGAGCTTGGAATGTTTGGTTCCTGCCCTGAACCCGCCAAGAAGGGGTACATACCTGGAGGGTTGGAGATTTCGGTTGGGGTGGACCACGGTGTCACTAATTGGGGCCCAAACCAAGCAACCCTAACCCGGGAGGAACATTCGATCCCTGTGTGTGACCCAGGTGTCACGACATCGCACTTCCAAGGTTCTATCTTGGCACTTTATCATGTCCAAATGGGGGGAAATACACTGTCGTGAGCAACACAAAATTTCGTGTAGAATTCAAGCGATTTACTTGACGGATAGAAGTACGTTATCATGCGACACCCAGGTAAGCCCCGCATCCCTCCCAGCGGCAACCGTCCCTCCCTTGAGCTCGCCATATAAAATCTATCGGTATGGGTTCTTGGGGGCCTCGCCCTGGTGAAAGCGTCAGGAGCTTCCATCTCTTGCCAATAGGCGCTTTACAACCAGACCTGGCCGCTGCCCAAAACATGGCAAAATGGCGGACGCCGCATCTGCGGTTGCTGGAGACGTCGACATGGTTGGCCACAGCGTGTCGCGAGGCAACTGTTCACCCCGCAGCTTCACCTTTTGGGGAACGAGGCTTAGCTACTGGGCAAAGCTCAACAAGCATGCACAAGGCTTAGCACGGTTACCGTCACGTTCACCAGACGACTTATCCCATTCGATGCCGCATATCAGAGCTAGATAATGGACCGGCAGGTGCTATGGCGCAAGAACATCAAGCAGGTGATGCGGAACCACAGGCTCAGGCAGAGTCGGGCCCCTAAGATTCCCTCGATCCCCTCATTTCCGGATGGAGTCAAGGTTCTGCACGACTGTCCCAACGCCACGGTCGATATATGCTTCATACATAGTCTTACTGGCAACCGAGAGACTACCTGGACCGCCGACGGACGAGATACTCCCTGGCCGACAACCCTTCTACCGCCGAAACTTAGTTCAGCTCGCATTCTGACGTACGGCTATGACGCATACGTGGTGCAAAAGTCCGCCGCATCGACAAGCCGCCTGATTGATCATGCTGCCAACTTCCTAAACGACTTGACTGGTGATAGAAGACTTAACAAGGCGCTATCCCGGCCCCTTGTTTTTGCCGCCCACAGCCTCGGTGGCCTCGTATGTAAACAGGTTATTTTGCTCTCGCGAAACAACCCCGAATACCATCTCCGCGACATGTTCGATTGCTTCAAGGGCATTGTATTCATGGGAACGCCTCACAGGGGGGCGTAGATGGCTGAATGGGCGAAAATACCGGTTTCAGCCCTTGGTCTCGTTTGGTAGTCCACCAACAAGTCATTTCTGAAGGTCCTCGAGTCCATTCAAGTCAACTTCCGGTTCATGATACGGGAGCTTTGAGACTCCTCGAGGGTCGTTGAGATCACATGCATCTTTGAAGAACTGCCTTTCATTTATGGACAAGGTCGCCGTGTCAAAGGAATCCGCCACCCTCGACGGCTACAACTCCATTACCATCCATGCGAACCATAGGGATATGGTTCGGTTCAAGTCCCAAGATGACATTCAAGAGGCTCCTTGGGAGCTAGTTAGATGAAAATCAGGGGTAAGAGGGGGCCTAGTGCGTGAGAACAATGTGAGGCACTTGGCTAAATCTACTCTTAAGATGAATCACTTTCTCGAGAACGCCTAGATGTCTGCCGTAGGCCCACAGACGCTGGATCTCTCCCATGGTATTCAACCCGCCGCCGCGAGAACATGCAAGTGGTTACTTCAACACAAGAAGTACGGGGACTGGACCAGTCGAGATCGAAGCCTACTCTGGATCAAAGGAAAGCCTGGCGCTGGCAAGTCAACATTGCTGAAACACGCTCTCGAAGCCCAAGAAGCAGCGTACGCTGGTAGAGACGACATTATTCTCTCCTTCTTCCATGCCCGTGGTGACGAACTTCAGAAGAGTCCCCTTGGCTTCTTCCGCTTCCTCCTTTACCAAATAATGGACAAGACGCCGGGCGCACTGCGTAGCCTCGTCTACACGTTCGAAACAAAACGCAGAGACATTAGCGAACCAGGTGATCATTGACACTGGCATCCCGGGGAATTACAGCGCTTTTTTGAGTCGGCCCTCCCCGAGGTCCTCAAGACTCGAGCAGTTTGGCTATTTGTCGACGCGCTGGACGAGTGCGGCAAAGAAAATGCGATCGAGCTTATTCAAACATTCGAGTCCTTGCTCGAAAATCTTCCACCTGGGTCTACTGGATGTGGTTTTAATCCATGGATTTTGTACGAATGGAAACCGTGTGGACAAGAGGGTTCGGGTCATTCGACTCCTCAACCAGTCAACAAGGTCCGCTGGCTCAATGGTAGAGCGTCTGACTACGAATCAGGAGGTTCCAGGTTCGAGACCTGGGTGGATCGTTTTTTGCTGCGCTAGGCAAATATGTGAGATCTAGAATATCGTGAGAACCTCACTCGCCATTCTTTCGGACACCCCCCCCTTTTTCGTCGTCGAGGTGACTGTTGGTAAAACCCCTGCCAGGCCTGTGCGGGCGACAGGTGCATGTCAGGTGTAAGCCCCTAAAAAGCGGTGGCGGCTCGAAGTGGGTCTAGTCGCAACTTGAAGCGGCGAGCGCCGCGGAAGGCCCCCCATTGGCGAAGCTCGCGAACGCGCCTTGTAAAACGTGCGGCGCGTCTCATTCACGGGCGTCAGCTTCAACTTTGTGATATCAATCTCAGTGAAACCACTACACAATAATTTTACTCAAGGAAAACCTTATTAAAAAAAAACCCCCAAAAATGTCCCAACCAGTGCTCACTTTAAAGTCGCCTGAGGAACCCCCCAAAACAACCCCCCACCTCCTCCCCTGCCGCGTGCACCACACCGGCCCCGTCGACCCCGTCGAAGCCTTCTGGGAACCAAAACACGCCGACGGTAAGCCCCTGCCTGCCCTCCCCCTCCCCCCTCCCCCCACCAAGTCACCCGCTAACAAATCTGCAGACGGGACGACTACGGCCTACTTCCGCGGCCGCAAGCTCCACGGCAAAACGGTAAAGCTGCCCGAGGGCTACCGCGGCGTAGTGGCTGCCCCCGCGCCGAAGGGGGATGGGAAGGATGGCGCTGCGGGTGTTGTTCATGTGGATGCTAGCAAGGGGACGGCGAGTCTGAATGTGCAGGCCGAGTTTGATGAGATGGTGGTTTGGGGGCATGAGGCGGTTGCGGATGCGGGGGATCCGTATGTGCGGGGGATGGAGGAGTGGCTTGCGCTGGCGGATCAGGTAATGTTCTTTCTCCCTGGTGAGACTTGTGGGAAGGGGAGGCTAATGTGTGGTAGATTCATGGGTTTGATGAGGGGAAGGGGAAGTGAGGGTAGACTTGACGGTTGAGATGTTGATTGAGTCCACCCTAGTGGCGTATACGCAGAGCCGTGCCCTGATGATGCCCTATTGGTAATCTACGGATGTGATGCTGTCTGAAATGTCTCCAAGGGGGGTTTATCATGGACAGGAGAGGAAAAAGACATTACTTTGGCGTTGCCTATACTGGGCTTGAGTAAGTACGGCGGTTTTGGGTCCTGGCCGAGGCATTGACCATTACGTGGCATGGACAAGTCTTCAAAGCCCAAGTCAATGGGCCAAAAGGGGTAAGGGAAAGGGGGTCTAGATACCACAAGCATGGTTCATTGAAGCCAAGCAGGGCACGGCAGATGGCACACAGTACCGCTTTATCGTCTTGCACAAGGAGACCTTGAAATATATACCTGGTTCTTTATTGCTGTTCTTTTCAACGCCTATACTTTTATGCCTGTCTTGGTACCTCATTATGTAATAATTACTTATGCCCCTCCGCATTCTCCCACTTCTCACCCACCGCCACCGTCCCCTGATACCACCGCCTCAACACCGTCCCCAACCTCTCCACCCCCTCAACAACAACCTCCTCCTCCTCCCACGAAAAACACAACCTCAGATTCCTCTCAAACCTCCCCCCATCCCCCATCCCCACCTCAAACATCCCCCCGGGCGCAACAATCAACTCCTCCGCCCTAGCCCGCTCCGCCACCTCCGCAGCCGTCGGACCCCCCTCCGGTAACGTCACCCAGACGAAATACCCCCCAAACACGCCCCTCCCGCCCTCACTGCTCTCGACAACCCGCACCCCGGCCCACCCCAGCTCCCTCTTCACCGCCTCCACCACCCTCGTATGCCTCGCCTGCAGCGCCGGCCGCACCCTCTCCCTCAGATGCCCATCCAGCCCGCCATCCACCACCACCTGCGTGACAATTGCGGCTGTCAGCTGGCTCGGCGCGCCGCCCGACCGCGTCGACCCCGTCTGCGCCAGGCCGTACGCAAAGTCGGGCGTGCCGTGGGCCCAGCCGGTGCGCACGCCGGGGCCGAGGAGCTTGCTGAAGGAGCCGTTGGAGACGGCGTGGCCGAAGTGGCGGGCGGGGGGGTCGTGGGGGGAGGGGCCGAGGGGGATGTCGATATCGGAGAGGCGGGGGAGGGGGGGGATTTCAGCTTGGGAGGAAGAAGGGGTGGTGGTGGTGGTGGTGGGCCATTGCAGGAGGTCGTAGACGTCGTCGGCTATGATCAAGGCGTTGTGGCGCCGTGCGAGGTGGACTAGGGCGGTGCGGCGGGCGAGGGGCAGGGTTTTGCCCGACGGGTTGGCGCAGGTTGGGACCAGGTAGATGATGTGGCGGTAGAGTTTGCGGTGGGGGGTTGGGTGTTTGTAGGGCTGGGGGGTTGTTAGTTTTGCGATGAAGGGGGAATAAGGGGGATCGTCTACCTTCTCTTCCCTGCCCTCCTTTTCTTCACACTCCTGCAACGCCCTCTCCAGAAACTCCACATCCACCTCCTCCTCATCCTCCGGCAACCCCCTCAGCCTCTCCCCGAACCCAGCATCCTCAAAGATCGGACACGCAAGGAAGTAGCACGGCGTCACAGCCCACACGGCAAGGGTATACACCGGATCCGTGTACGACTGTAGCACACAGGCAATGTTCTGGCTCGCGCCGCCCGTGATGCAGAGCTCTCTCACGTCGGGCTTCACGCCGTAGGCCGCGCTCAGCCATACCGCCAGGGCCTCGCGCAGCGGCTCGTAGCCGGGGTCGGGGCCGTACTGCAGCGCGGGCACGAAGACGGCCGGGTCTGAGAGCACCTTGTCGGCGGCCCGGCGGAGGATCTCGGACGGCAGGAGGTGGGGCGACGGCCAGCCGCGGAGGAGGTTGATGAGTTTCTTTTCCGGCTGTTTGGTCTCTGGCTCTTTGTTGCCGGTTTGGGCCATGGCTTCGGACCAGGGCGAGCGAGATGTTGAGAGTGGCAGAGAGAGCAGGCGCGGCACAAACGGTTTTCTTGCACCACCTTCATTTGCGAATACGCTAGACGGTGTGGCTGCAAAGTAAAAATGTCTTTGCAAGAATATTGCGCGGGCTATCATTTGCTCCTTTTTGCTTGCAACTAATGAGAGGGAGAGGGAGGAGTTGGAACCAAATGCGGAGAAGCACCTTCGCCATTTCCACCTCGGGGCATGCAAGACTAACATTAAGACCGCCTGCCGTCCATGCATTCGTTCCAACACGTCATATCCCGCATTCGCCTCCTTTACTGCCACTATTGCCAAAACATTGCACCAGAACATACAAGAGATTACTGCACGGCACATTCAAGGTTCACTGATCGTTGAATTCACTACTCGCCCTGTCTCCAGTGATATAGAACTACCAAAACCTGGATGCGCAGCCACACCAGTCTCCCAGACTTTCTCCCTGGACTTCTTGTTCTGTGTACTGCCTTCATCTCAACGGCTGGAGTCGACACAAACAATGTCACCTCTCGTGACTGCATGCCTCCCGCTTCCCGTCCAAGCCAGGCGGTACAAGGCTCGGCAAAGGAACATCACCATGTCCTGTCCTGCCCAGGTCCGTCATCACCAACCAGCCCATCATGGTCAGAAAAAGAAACGCAAATAATATTGACCAACATCCGAGTGTGCATCCCTGCTCTGTTTCACCCATTCCAATCATTCTCCCCCGGGCACACCGTCCCATGTTTTCCTTCCCCGTCATCGAAGAGCCGGTGTTGCCAGTGTTGCATACACTAGAAAGACCACCTGGTGGTCTTCGTGAGTAGGGACAATGAATGTCAAGCCAGTGCCCAGTTCTCCTTCAGATATGCAGAGTGACGTGGCTGATTCAGGCCAGGGAGACAGACTCCTGACTGCAAACGCGATCGGCCAAGGAGCCATCGAGGCCGCGGATGCGGATGCGAAAATGCCGCTGATAATACCGAGAGAGAAATAAAATTAGTACACAGCTGTTGCGCCTCGGGCACGAGGCGCCCCAGCCTTGAAATATAGAGGCAGGCCGAATCTAGGCCGGCCAAGCCAGCAGAGTCGAGCACAGGCCAGATTAATGTCGTAACACAAAACTATTGCCGCGAAGGAAAACTATCGCCTGGCAGGGATCCATGCTACACAGCAACGAGGGATCCTGACCCCAGCCGACGACGTTGGGTGCCGTCGCAAAGACCACCCGACTAGGTCTGGATCGGTGCTGGCACGTTTCGGGACCAACCCTCGGTACGTCCACCCCGGAAACCGCCTCGGCTGTTTCTGTTGGGTGGAGGGTTGGATCCAGACGCGCTCGAGCCTTGGTCGTTCGAATAAGTGGAAGAGCCCTCTCTACCCTTGGGGCGAGTGTGGGGCGTAGCCGCGGGGTGTCGGCCACCGCGTTGAGGCCCTCCGCGGCGTGGATTGCTTCGGGCTCGGCCATAGGGAACCGTGATGTCCTTGGTAAATCCCGGGAACGACACGCGCCATACCGTGCCCTGTCCAGACATGTCGAGGGGGAAACTGATCGAGTCTGCGCTCGACACAGTTGCATAAAGCTTTCGGGGGAGCGGCTTCGGGGTGGGGCTCGGCTGCCACGCCATGTCCGGCACCTGGTTGGGAAGACGGACCGGCGGTAGTGAGCCCATTTCTTGCTCCTCAAAGCATTCTTCATCCCTGACTTTGGTGGTGATAGAGCCGTCCTTGCCGGAAGGTAAGGTTGTGGCAGGTCGGGATGACGGAGCAGGCACATGTCCGGATCGATCGTTGCCGTGACTGATAGAGTCACCAACAGGGGATCTGGGGGTAGTTTGCGTCTTGCGTCCGCCAAGAAGGTTGTCAAAAATCGCCTGCCAGTCGCTTCCAGACTTTTGCGCATTATGAGACGAGCCCGGTGTTGTTGGGGAACCGTCTTCCTTATAGGCAGCTTGTGCAGCCCAAGCAAAGCTGGGTCCGTGTGTTTTCGATGCCGGGCCTGTGGGAATAATGACAGTCTCTGGGGCGGTTGTCCGCGGTTCCGTAGATGCGGATGGCGGTAGCCTTACAACCGGTTGTGGTCGGGGAAGAGATACGTGGGGGTGGGCAACATCGCCGTCGAATGCGGGATGTCCTGCCATGTCCGGAGGGGGGGGCGAGGGAGACTTGGGACGTTGTGCCGATTCTGAGCTAGTTTCGTGGCGTTCACGGTGGGCGGGGAAAAACCTAGAACCTCGGGGTTGGGGAGCGGCGTTGTTAGCTGTGAGAATCGAAGCCGAACCGGCATCGCGGGCTGGCGCAGTGCTTTGTGTGCGCTGGCTGTGTTCAGACGTGGTCGCGCTGCCTACTGACGGCGCCTGCTGCGAAGTGGTGGGTTTTGCATCGGACGGGTTTACCCAAGAGCTATCCGCCCCAAGGTGGGTCGTCTGCTTTGAAGCAGATTCATCGCGGTGGCCGTTATTGTCGATCTTAGTCTGACGCCAAGTGTCCTTGATGACGGGCTGAAGGTCAGTCAGTGTTCGTCCTTGACTTTGCAGTTTGCGATCGCGCTCATCCATCTCAGCGTCCAATATCCGCCGGAACGCGTCCTCATTGAGTCGGACAGCACTAACCCAGGCACTCTGCTTCGACGCTTTGTCATGTCCACCGAGTTCCGCAACTGATACCGGCTCGTTCCGAGCTGTTTGCTTCGGCGGGGCAATAGGTGGCTGCCGTGCGCCGGTAGTAGGAGCGGTGGGCGTCTGCGAGGTGCGGGCACTTGCGGGAGGCGCAATCGGGCCGGGGCCAGTCTTGCCCGTAAGCTGAGCGAGCTGTGTGGCTCCCAGATCAGCATTAAAGGTACCATTCCCGAGGCTGCGGTTGTTGTTTGGAGCGCCCCAGACATTTTTAGCCGAGACCACGGTAGGCTGAACTCCCCAGGAGGCTACCGGGTATCGCTCAGGCTGCTTGGCCGAATTTGGCCACGGGTGAGCATGGGTGCTGCCTTGGGGTTGGTTACGGGCTTCGACGGGTTCCTGTGGTGGCGGGCTCTGGTCGGCGCCGTTCGGGAGGGGCTCGGAATTCGCGGTGGATTCGGCCGTGACCGAAGGGGGAGCTGACTGTTCAGGAGCCTTTGGCTCATTAGCTGCGCCTTGCGCTGGTAGAGTCTCGCGAGGTTTGATATGTGTTGGTGTCACAACTTCATCCTTTACCGCTGCCTTCTTCGAGCTCTTGGACTCGGGAGCAGGGCCGAGAGCTTCCAGCTTAAGCCGGATGCGCTCCTGTTTGGCTGCTTCCTCGCGTGCCTCCTCCTCAAGACGACGCTTCATAGCAAGCTCACGTCGCTCCCGCATGAGCCTCTTTTGGAGTTCGAATTCCTCTTCAGCCACAAGCGGAACCATTGGGGGCTGGACAACAGGCGGGGGCATCCCGCGTGCCTCAGCTGGTTGAGCGTGCTGTTGATAAGGTGTTGCGTGGGCCGTGCTAGGTGATGCCCTGGGAGGCCAAGCTTGGCCATGACGCGGACCGCCGTGAAGGCCTGAGGGGGAAAAGTTTCTCGGCGAAGCTGGGCTATCGCTCCGTCCGGCCATTGATTCCCGCCTAGCAATGAGTTCCGGCGGTGGCAGAGAGCGGTGCATGTAACTGCCGCTTCCTCCACTAGCGTTGGAGGAGCCGCGTCGTCGGCCATAGGGACCGGCCTGTTCGGTGGGATCAAGCGGGCCTTGGTCGTGGTGGGAAGATCGTTGCAACAGGGCAGGCTGTCTGCCGTGCTGGGTCTCCGGACGAAGCGAGCCACGGCGATCGGGGACAGGTTCATAGCGACCAGATTGCGAATTAAAAAGTTCTCTACCGGTTCCTGAGGAACCATCTCGCCAAGCTGCACGGCTGAAATCGTCGGCAGCAATCTCCTTTGGGGGAGGGGGGGTATTAGTCTTCGGAATAGGTGCATCCTTGGGAGCAAATCTCGCTCCTGACTGGTGCGGTGTGGCCTCGGCGACGACCGGAGAAGCTTTGTCGACTTTTGGAATTGGTGCCCAAGGCGACTTCACAGGGGTAGGGGGTGCAGGTGGTTTAGCAACAAGAGTCGGTCTCTCGACGGCGCCCTTGAGGATCAGTCCCTTACCAGAGGCGAGAACGCCTGGCTTAATAACTGGTGAAGCGATAGGAGCCGGCGACTTGGCCTTCTCTGTGACTCCATTTTCCTTCGCTACAGGTCGCGGCACATATACCAGGGCGGGCGCTGAGGCGGGCGCAGGGACATACACGGGCTCGGGCGCCGGCGCCGGAGCCGGGGTGTGCTCTTCAGTATGTGGGATTGCAATCTGGGTTCCGTCCTTCCAGGTGATGGTTTCCGGGGCCCAGTCCTCATCGTCGTCGTCAATATCGGCCCAATTCGCCTGTCCCTTGGTGTCATCTGGGTGAAGTCGGTCCGTCATGTGAATGCCATACTTCTTCAGTTCTTCGTCGGTATACTTCTTGGGTTCGGGCGCGGGGACAGCTGCAACGTGGTTAGCGGGGAGCACTTGGGGAAAACAAGCGATATTCTCACGTTGGTTCTTGTTCCAGACGGCAGCCGCGCCGGTGGCAGGCTTGCCGCCATTTGCGCCAGTCGAGGACTTTGCAACAGAACCGCTGCCGGATTTGACAACGAGCCGGGGTCGGGCTGCTGTCAAGGTACCGCTCTGGGCGGATGCTGCGGCAGGAGCTACCTTGTCGCTGGTTTTGACTGGGGCGCTGGGAGCGGCGCCCTTGGTGGTGAGAAAGGTCTTGTTAACGTTGATAGATTTGAACGAGGCAGGCTTCTTAACCGACGAGGAAGTGCGACCGTGGCCCTTCTCGCCGTCGTCGTGCCTAGACGCATCGCCCTTGGATGCCTCGTTGTCGGATCCTCCACTAATGCTGACTTCTGTTGAGTTCACTAGATCGTCGACGATTTCGGAAATGTGCTTGTTCTCGACTTCGTCCGTAGTAGCGCTGCTGGGGGCATCGCCATTTACGTTCGGCTGGTCAGCGTCGACATTGTGCGAGTCGGTATCGATCTTGATCGCCTGGAGATGGGAGCGCGGCGGGGCTGTTGTCAGCGACTGCAAGAAGCAAACATGACGCAGGGCAAACGCGCAGGCCAGCGCAGCGCGGACAAGGCACTTACGGGCTCAGAAGTTACAGTAGCTTCATCGGATCGCCCCCTCAGAGACTCAGTGGCCATCATACGGCTGTCGGAATGGCTTGCTCGAATGACGATAGCTGTTGGGTTGCTCGTCCACCGGGTCGTCGAATATCGAGAATGGGTGTCGTGGGTTATCTGGATCGAGTCAGGGTCAGCAGCTGAGATGTCAACGAATGGCGGCCAGGCCCTTGCGCAAAAACGAGGAGGAGTTTTTGGATTGAACAGGCCAGCGGGTCGCATGGGGACCGTGCAGCAGCGCGGCGGCGGACACGTACCCTCCCTCTCTTGTTCGGGGAATGCTGAAAATGGGAGGTGTGCGATGCCTCGGGAGCGTGTGTTGGTTGTTTCGGAGGATGAGGAGGAGAGGTTGAAGGGTTGAAGGAAAAGTGGCAGGAGGTGTCCTGTGAGGCGATGCCTTTTCGCAGACGCAGACTGACGACTCGGGACGGTTGGCAAAGGTCACAGCTGCCCGCGTCGTCGTTTTGGGTTTAGCGCGAAAAGTGGACCGCCCAGCCAGGAAGATCCCCTTCCTCCAACAGGGGCTGCGTGGTCCTGGGCAGTGCAAGGCAGGCGGCCCAACAGTCGAGGGATGGGTGCTGTAAAGGATCGATGGCGAAATTGGGGAAGGTGCACTGCTGAAATACCAGGAAAAGAAAGCAATAAACTCACTTTTGTAATCCATGTCGCACTTTAAAGCTTGACTTGTTGTTCAACGCGTGACTTTGAGACTTTGAGATTTTGAGATGAAATTGAGAACCTTTGCTGGATTGAACCACTCGAATGGTCGAACGAAGACCTTGTGACCCGTGAACCCCTTGTCGAATACCAAAGGGGTCTTTTTGTGATACAGCTTAAAATGGGCAAAATACTTGTAAGGCTGTGAGCGAACCTGTCTGGGCTCAGGAAAGGTTTTGAGGCGGCACCAGCCCAAAACCAAGCTAGAGTAATGTTGGGGGTCTAGAAATAGACAATCACCCTACGGGGAACAATCGGTACTGGTCTGGCCCAATACCGCTTTTCTTTGACTTCCCACAACTGTTCCCCAAAACAATCAGGTGCATCGGAGTCCCAGCCTTCCTCAAACTCCCAAGGCGCCCTCCAACATCATGCAATCCATCCTCACTGCGTCACACATGGTATAGCATTGGCAGGGATGGAGCAGGGAAAGTAGCCAATGACTCACAGCAACGAACGTCATGGGATCCCGCCAACGTGTTACCAAAGGGACTGATTCTCTTAGGGGTGCTCGCCGAGCATTTCACTCTATTTGATCACAGTTTATGTACACGCCTGTCCAATTTCAACGCGAAACCCTGTGCTATCGATACTTAGTGGGCGTTGTTCTTGTGGTGGCCTGACTTGGTTAGCGATATCTCCAAACAGGAGAAATAGCGGCCTTGTTGCTTACGGAGATGGAAGTAGTAGTTTTGGGCATAGCCGATGATGAGCAGAGCTACGATAGCGTGGATGATGGCTGAGCGGGAAAGTTAGCAATCAACTCCTAATTCAACAACAGCTTAGTGAATAACACACGCTTGTTCGTCGGGTTCTTGCCGAAGTGCTTGGCCTGGTATCTGCCGAGAAGTCCGGTTGCCTTGACCTCGGGCGCCGGTCCTCGGGGGAGCTTCTGGTAGAAGTTGACGACGCGCTGCATCTTGACGGCATCGGGGGCAGCACCAATGGCCTAGATTCCACCAAATTAGCCAATGCCTTTCTTTCTACAATGCACTCGTCATTCCCAAACCCTCCGGTCCGTTCGGCGGAATCGTAGTCGTTCGTTAAGCCCGCGTTCCCTTCTCGCCCGGAGCTCAATTCCTTCTCTGCTTTTTCCATCCTTCGCCATCCTCCGTCTCAATCAGTATCACGTACCTTGGGGGAGGCCACCTGTGTCGCAATTAGCACCATGTCAAAACGCACTCTGCAGCCGAGCAGAAACCAACCTTGGGCGGAATGAGCGTTGAAAGCGCCCTGCGGGTGACGAAGCTCATGATCACAATTGAGGTCGCTTGCGCGCTCTCGCAAACTTCCAGCGGAGATCGATTGGATCGGTGGGGAGACGGGTGACGCAATTGGGGCCGTTTTTCGCGATGTGTTGTTCGGACGTTCGAGGTTTGAGCTGTTAACCAGAGCGTTCACGGGTCTGCGGGAAAACGTAGGCTCGGCAGGACGTTGTTGCGCGGTTCCTTCCGGCTAGCCAATCAAATCCCGCAGAGTGGGGGCCATGATCTCAACCACGCCCTCCAATCCAGCAGTGAGCACAGGCAATCGAGCTCTGCGGTGATGCACTGATAATCCGAGTCGACCTCGCCCCTTCAATCCACCGCCCGGAGAGGACTGACAGCCCACCATGGCCTTACGAACGACAGTTTCGGCGGCGCGCATGCTGCGTGGTGCGTCGCAGCGCGTCGTCCCCGCCACCCGGCGCTTCGAGAGCTCGAGCTCCGTGCCCGCGAAGAAGCCGGAAGACTCCCCGATGGCCACCCTGAAGCGGGATACGCCCGACTACCGTGTCCCCGTCGACAAGGCTACCTCGTACGAGCTACCCACATGCATTCCTTGTGTGCTGGCGGCGAATTGACCCTCCGTCTCTGCAGCACCTTCACCCCGGTCCCCAAGAACGTCCAGAACGGCAGTGAGGGCATCCTCCCCGCCGCCATGCTCTCCGGGGCTCCCGTCGAGCTCCAGGCCCGGACAGTCCGGTATGCCCCCTCGCTCTCATCACGTTGATCCTACCTAACAAGCCCTAGGATCTACCAACCCGCCAAACCCGCTACCCAATCCGGCCACCACAGCGGCAGCCGCTGGCGCATGGACTGGGACATCCTACCCAAGGGCCACCGCTGGGAGAACCCCCTGATGGGCTGGCAGTCGTCGGGTGATTTTATGCAGGGCTCGCACATTTACTTCAAGTCCAAGGAGGACGCCGTCGCATTCGCCGAGAAACAGGGCTACGAGTACTCCGTCCAGGAGCCCAACGAGCGCGCCTTTGCCCCCAAGGCCTACGCTAATAACTTTCTCTATACCGCGAACAAGCTCAAGCACATCCGGACAAAGTAGAGGAAAACTCTAGAAAGTGGACGGGGTGGAAAAGAAGCTTGGGAGTAGATGAGATTGTGTCGTTGCACTGTACATACGGGCTGGCCTAGAAACCAAGTTTAGAGAACTCAAGGCTGAAGAGTCATTTGTTTTGCAATGAGTGAGAATTTTACTGGAGAACAGATCATGCATCATTAAAGGGTTGCCCAAATAAACGAGATGCAAAGTCAACAACCAAAATAAAATCAATTATGCGCAGTTTTCGCATAGTGATTGATCCAGTAGTTGATCTATAACAATCCATCGCTGGCATGCCGCTCTACGCAACATTGCTACTAAAAAAGGATATTTGAAAGGTGTAGAGACCAACGTATCGTTGCCAGCTTCCCAAAATAAGCAATAATCGAGACCGACCAATATACGTTCGCCATTCCAGTGACACCCTGTGTCATGCACCCAACCTACCGAAGATTCTTCGAGGTTCTGACCAAACGCCAATCACAACGTTAAATAAATAAATAAGGCATCTCGAAAACCCGAGGGTCTCACTGACATGTCTCACGTCGTAATCATCGGCTCATGACCATTTTCATGGTAATCGCCGTCTTCTCCAAAGAGGCCCAGTTCGATTCTATCTGGAAGGTCCTTCTTCTTGGACCGGGCTGACGTCTCCGCCCAGGCCCGCATCCTGACAAGCTGCCTAATGGCAGCCTCACGTCGCCGAGCTTGCCGTTCCAGGATTGCTTCATTGACTTTTGTGGCCGTGGTCTGCCGGAGGTCAGAGCGCAGCAGCGCGCCGAGCTCCGGTGCTAGGTTGTCATGGGGGAAGATGAGGAGAGCCATTGTCTTCTCCAGGTCCTTGAGGAAGTCCTGGTTCATAGCTGCGCGAGGAGCCAGCTTCTTAGTCGCAAAGTCCAAGGCAGGGGTGATATCTCCGCCATTGCACTGACGAATCAGCTCTACAAGTTGCAGCCGCAAAAGCGAAAAATGCAATTTTGGGTCCTTGTCCAGGATCTATTCTCCCGTTAGCTTCTGATCTCCAACGCAGACTGAATGCATAATGCGGGGATAGTAAGGTTGATGCTCATATTGATAAGTGGTTGGTTCTCATCCTCAGCCCGAAGGCCTATGAGTGGTGCATGTTGAAACTCTGGTTCTAATCATTGCATCGGGGCGGGGTTTAAAGAAAAAGTCTTGCATACCTCAGGTTCAAGCTCGTTGAGAGCTGTTATCGCTGCTTCAATGTTTCCATTCAGAATAGCATCCTTGATTTCCTGCCGTGCCGTGATCAAGTGATCATCTTGCTGAGGCCGGAGGTTTGCTTCCTTCGAGAAATTGGCGGCAGCTTTTGGGTAACCCTCCATCGTCAGATAGTCAAGGATAAGAGCGTTAATATCGCTAGGTGGGATATTAGCAAAGCCCCGAATGATGTTGTGCTTGCAACAGTCGACACCAGAGGTATAGGCAGTTCAGTAAATACGAGATGTGCAGGTTTTCTCAACACGGAATTTTTTCAGAGAGATTCCCATTTACGCGATCATCATATTGCCGGGGTAGAAAGGGCTGGAACAGAAAGGTAATAATCGCTTACCTCTTGGGCGACTTGACATCGACGACCCGCGCCTCGAATGCATGCTTCAGAGGAGTTGCCGTGGAGGTTGAGGAAGTCTGGAAGATTGCGGCGGTTAGCGAGACTGGGAGGTTCCGTGGGTAGAGTAACAACGCACCATTCGGCCGAGGTCTTCCGTGAACTGAGCGAAGATAAAGTCGCGTAGCTGGACGGAAGAGTCAAGGTCGAAGCCAGCCAAATCAAGGTTGGCGTTCCCGCTGGACATGTGCCTGGTGCTCGGCGAACAGAGGGCTTCACATTTGCGTCCAGTGACACGAACTCGCGAGGAGATCGTTTAGACCGCAAGGCGATGGTCGCCTTTGGTTTGGGAAAAGAAAAGAGGGAGAAGAGAGGAATGATGCGGGTAGATATGGGCGGTGGGAGAAAGAATTGAATCACTGCGGTCGAGCAGAACCTGACAAGCGAGAATGTGTCCGAGCTCTTGCCCACCTCTTACCCACCCCCTCAGGTGGGGCTCACAGCAAAGGTAGAACCGGGTGGGTATGTGCTTCGCGCGTAACTTGCAGTTCTGCAATTACCAGCCACGCGCCACACTCCACAGTATTTGGACGGACGAAGTCTGCGTCCGCCACCGCCTGCCAGTTGCGGCCAGCAACCGCCAGTGTCTGCCTTGTGCAGTGGGCATTGGGCAACGGGTGCGCCGATGGTTCACGACCTTCCCTCTGGCAATCTGACCTTTGTTTTTG
Organism: Lasiosphaeria hispida; assembly: GCA_033439745.1. Lineage (NCBI taxonomy): Eukaryota > Fungi > Ascomycota > Sordariomycetes > Sordariales > Lasiosphaeriaceae > Lasiosphaeria > Lasiosphaeria hispida. Next base: position 4,753,227 of record JAUIQD010000004.1, read on the forward strand.
TCGGTTTCCCCTCTTAAGCTTAGCAGGGAAGCTTTTTAAAAAAGTTTAACACAAGATGCCGCTTCCCATTTCTCATTACCTGCAATAGTCCGATCCATTTTCTTTTCTGAGCAACCACTGCAATCTCACCAGCTTGCGGCTTGAGTCTGCAGTGTGTTGCTCCTCAAAGCCCACCAATCATGAGCGACTCCATTGACGCTGGTCTCACAGACGGCGTGCCGAACGGCACCATTGCAAAGAGGACCCATTACGCCCCGCCCTGGGCCGATGTCAGTATTATTGGCATCGCTGGGAGTTCCGGCTCTGGCAAGTCGACTTTGTCCCAAGCCATTGTGAACAAGCTGAACTTGCCATGGGTTGTCATCCTGTCCATTGTGAGTCTGGCCAAGCAGTGTCCAAGTTTAAGCCCATGGGCTCACCATCCCACTCCAGGATTCTTTCTACAAGAGCTTAGACAAGGAAGCCTCGAAGAGGGCGTTTCGAAATGAATACGACTTTGATTCCCCATATGTAAGCTTGGCCATGTAGGAACCAGGCCACGGATTTGCAATACTCACTGGATCTCAGGCCATCGACTTTGACGTCCTGGTAGAGAGGCTTCGGGATCTCAAGGCCGGGTAAGTTGTTTGGTGGCATTCTGATTGGAATATCTCGCCATCAATGGGCGTCTATCTCATGCTCATCCTTGAATAGGAAGCGTGCTGAGATCCCCGTATATTCGTTTGAGAAGCACGCCCGCCTTGAAAAAACCACTGCCATTTACTCGCCGCATGTTCTCATACTTGAGGGCATCTTTGCCTTGTACGACCCGAGGGTTCTCGACCTGCTGGACATGAAGGTAACAGAACAAGCTGCGCTGTTTGCACCTTTTGGCTAACAACCGTAGATATTCTGCGAGGCCGATGCAGACACCTGCCTCTCACGAAGGTGTAAGTTGTGTTACGCTCTCTCACATCGTCTACCATGACCTGACCTGTGCAAGTATTGCGAGATGTTCGGGATCGCGGCCGCGATATCGAGGGGATCATCAAGCAATGGTTTGCTTTTGTGAAGCCCAATTTCGAGAAGGTAAATAGGGGAACTCCAAGGGAGATACGGTGCTCTAATGCTTTGTTTGCAGTACGTCGACCCGCAAAGAAAGGTTGCCGATATTATTGTTCCACGAGGGGTCGAGAATCACGTTGCCATGTGTAAGTGTGCTAGGTGAATACGGAGACTAGATTTCTAACCGTCACAGCAATGGTTGGCCAATTCATCGAGCAGAAGCTACTAGAAAAATCGATACACCACAGGACGGAACTCACTCGCCTTGAGCTCGAGGCAAAATCCGAGCCCCTCTCCGACAAGGTGTTTGTGTTAGAGCAGACCTCTCAACTTCGTGGCATGAACACAATCATCCGTGACATTGACACATCCAGTGAAGACTTCATATTTTATTTTGATCGTTTCACCGTCAAGCTGATAGAACAGTATGCAATCCCCCCACGCCGTGCCAATTCCACACTGACACCTTATAGGGCACTTAACAACATCCCCTTTACACCGACAACGATCATCACCCCTCAGGGCTACTCTTATGCGGGGTTGCGCCCACAGGGTGATGTTTCGGCTGTCATTGTATTGCGCGGAGGTGCCGCTCTTGAAACTGGGCTCAAGCGTGTTATTCCGGACTGCAAGACGGGCCGGGTCCTTATCCAGAGCAATATCCGGACGGGCGAGCCCGAGCTTCACTTCCTCGTGCTTCCCAAGGACATTGGCAAGCATGAGGCGGTGCTACTCCTCGATGCCCAGATGAGCAGCGGCGGCTCCGCGCTGATGGCTGTCCAGGTGTTGGTGGATCACGGTGTCAAACCTGAGCGGATCGTGTTGGCAACGTACAGCGCCGGGCAGCTGGGGCTGCACCGACTGACCAAGGTGTTCCCTGACATCACAGTCGTGGTGGGGAATATGGTAGCGGACGTCGAGGAAAGATGGGTGGAGACAAGATATTTCCGCTGCTGATGAAGCCGAGGGGTCCAGAAGACTTATCCCTCCAGCATGCATGGCTACGGCGTATACTCGATATTCCCTACACACTACCTCAGGTACTTTTCATTGCCTACCGCAATATTTGTTGGTGATGAAGCTTATATATGACCTATCAGTCGCTTGTCTTTTGCAGTTGAGCTCGGCAGGACTTTGTTGATCACTTCCTGGGCAAACTAGGAATTCCATATCGTAAATCTTGGTTGCTCTTCCTTTGCAATGCGCAAGATGACTAGACACTTTGCGGCAAAACCTGGGCCGGTATCCTCCAACATGGATCTTGTATGGAAGATTCCGATACCAAAAAAAAAAAAAAAAAAAAAAAAAAACAACAACAAAAAAACACTGCAAGACATTAGGGTAAGCTGAAGGGAGGAGCCTCAACCAATGTATGACGTGGTGAATAAGCTGCTTCAGCGGTGTGAAGAATGTAAATAATATGCGCACTGTGGCCCGGCTATACCTAGCGGAGCTGAAACAGGCCACAGCGCCAATGCTGCAAGCACAACGCTATCTGTTAGTGGAAATAAGTGGCGCTTGACCAGGCAATGGGCGACGACCACGATCTGGCACTGTGTGCACAAACCGCCGGCCCAGCCCCTGGGCTTTGCCCCCGGCAGCAACCGAAGGCCTCTGAGGGAGGGACAGGGACAAGCTGTCGGTCACTTGGTTCGCTCGACACTGCATCGGATGGCGAAGAGCGAGGATGGCCATGACAAACCCCTCGACTGCTCGACCATTCCACACTGCTGACGCTCGTTTGTGAGTCTTTTTTTTCCCCTGGAATTTCTTTCTGTGAAGGCGCCACCGAGATTCCCAGTGATGTTCTCGACTTGCGACCATAAATTCTCAATCGCACCGCCAACACACACCGTCTCCGCTGTTGGCATTGACGTCATAGTAGCGTAGCGCTGCTGAGCAAACAACACCATCACGATGCTGAGCTCGCGTATCGCGAGGCAAGCTAGGCGCTTCAGCCCAGGCACAGTCGCGTCGATAGGGAGGGGCTCACGGAGCGCGGCACAGAGCCGTACCCTGTTCACAAAGACACCCAAAGCATTGCCAGCTGCGTCCACTGCGCGTCAATGGAAGCTGTTGGCTCTCCGCCAAACCCAGGCGCGCCAATTATCTGGAGCGCCCCTCCCGCGCAGCAAGTCCAGACTTCTCAATTTTGCCTACCGCACCGCTGCGTGGTTCGGGAGCTCAGTCGTCGTTATTAGCGGCGGCGTTGTCGCCTTCTTCCTCTACGATGCCTCGACCTACAAGTCGGACGGGATGCACGGCGAAGTGGCTGTGTCCCAGCTAGCCCTGAACCCTCGCCGGGGCGGACCGAAGAACCTCCCGATTGTCGAGGCATGTATCGACGACGATGACACGGAAGAGATGCAGAAACAAAAGGACAAGCCGAAGCTGGTTATTCTTGGCGGCGGCTGGGGCAGCGTCGCTCTGCTCAAGGAGCTGAACCCTGATAACTACCACGTCACGGTCATCTCGCCGACAAACTACTTTCTATTTACACCTATGCTCCCATCGGCGACGGTGGGAACGCTTGAGCTGAAGTCGCTGATGGAGCCTATTAGGAGGATAATACACGACGTCAAGGGTCACTTCATTCGTGCAAGCGCCGATGACGTTGATTTCTCTGCGCGGCTCGTCGAGGTCTCACAGGTTGACTGCAATGGCCGTGAAGAGAGGTTCTATGTCCCATATGACAAGCTCGTGATCGGAGTTGGTTCCGTCACAAACTCCCACGGAGTCAAGGGCCTGGAAAACTGCCACTTCCTCAAGGACATCAGCGACGCCCGTCGGATCCGCAATAAAATTATCCAGAACCTAGAAGTCTCTTGTCTCCCCACGACTACCGACGAGGAGCGGAGGCGACTGCTCTCTTTTGTCGTTTGCGGAGGAGGGCCCACGGGTGTCGAGTTTGCGGCTGAGATTTTTGACCTGCTCAACGAAGATCTAACACTTCACTTCCCTCGGCTGCTGCGGAACGAGATTTCGGTACACCTGATTCAGAGCCGTGACCATATCCTTAACACATATGACGAGACCCTATCCAAATACGCCGAGGAGCGCTTCGCTCGGGACCAGGTCGAGGTTTTGACCAACTCGCGTGTAGGCGAGGTTCGACCGGACTCGATCGTCTTCTCCCAGAAGCGCGATGACGGCGCCGTAGTGACCAAGGAAATCCCGATGGGTTTCTGCCTTTGGTCTACGGGCGTGTCCCAGTCCGACCTCTGCCAGCGCCTGGCTGAAAAGCTCGGCGATACGCAGACCAACCGCCACGCGCTCGAGACCGACACCCACCTGCGCCTCAACGGGACGCCCCTAGGTGATGTGTACGCCATCGGCGACTGCTCCACCGTGCAGAACAACGTCGCCGACCACATCGTCAGCTTCCTCCGCCGCCTGGCCTGGAAGCAGGGCAAAGACCCCGAGAGCCTTGAGCTGCACTTCAAGGACTGGCGCTCCGTCGCCGCCCAGGTCAAGAAGCAGTTCCCGCAGGCCGTTGGCCACCTCAAGCGCCTCGACAAGCTCTTCCAGGAGTACGACAAGGACCAGTCGGGCACCCTCGGCTTCGGCGAGCTGCGCGAGCTGCTCAAGCAGATCGACAGCAAGCTGACCAGTCTGCCCGCCACGGCCCAGCGTGCTAACCAGCAGGGTCAGTACCTCGCGCACAAGTTCAACAAGCTGGCGCGCGCGCAGGAGGGCCTGGCCGCCAACGATATTATCGAGGGCGACCTGGACGCGGCCGTGTACAAGGCGTTTGAGTACAAGCACCTGGGTAGTTTGGCGTACATCGGCAACTCGGCCGTCTTTGACTTTGGCCAGGGCTGGAACATGGCCGGCGGGCTGTGGGCCGTGTACGCGTGGCGGAGTATTTACTTTGCGCAGAGCGTCAGCTTTAGAACGCGCGTGTTGATGGCTATGGATTGGGCGAAGAGGTCGATGTTTGGGCGAGGTGAGTTTTGCTGTCCCCTGACTAAACGTGAGAATTTGCTGACTTTAGTGTTAGATTTGAGCAGCTTTTAAGTGAGGTTAAGGGGGTCGAACTTGCCCCAAGCGAGGGTAGATCTGGCAGTAAAATAAAGAGCCAGACTTGAGGTGGTGTACCATAGTCAGTTAATGCCGGGATGATACGAGGAGTTATAGTCCTTGGTTCTCATTTTCTTTTGTCTTTTCTGCGAATCTATTACCCCTGCGATGATGAGAAGTGTAGGTAGATTTGGCATTTGAGATGTCGAGGCATCTATACATTGCAAATAAGATTCCTTTTTACCATCTCTCTGACAGCATGATATTAAACGGCAAGAGTATCGAGTGGCATTTTGCGGTGACCAATACCGACTATGCCATCTCAAAAAGTCGCAGCCACGTTCACGCAAAGTCAAGGCCCGGCACTTGGTCGAGAAGTCAATCCTACAGAAATCGTCCACATATATTGCCTCGTACTACTTTTCCTAACCTGCGTAGATTTGCTTAATCCAGCTTGAAGTCCTTGTAGGTCCACTTCTCGGTAATCTTGACGTTGGCCTGTTTCCTGAACGGAAGCCTCCTCCGACTCTCCAGCTTGCCCCGAACCAGCATGTTGCGGTACCTGTCCTTGAGCAAATCTCCCTCCGGCTTGAGCAACCTCAGAGAATCCTGCAGCTCGTCCGGCAGCACCAGCTCCAGGTCCTTCTCTGGGAGCCTGAACTTGCCCAGCTGCCTCCGCCGCAGCTCCTCGTCATTGCCCTCCTCTTCCTCGTCGTCCAGCACGACCTTGGCCAGCTCCATGGCACGCTCCGCCTCGGCAACCTCGAGCGCAATCTGCTTGATGCGCTCGGATTGCTGTTGTTTCTTCTTTATGATGGCGCCGTGCTTGACTTTGCGCTCTTCCTCCTTGCGACGCTTGATCTTGTTTCGCTGGGCTTGTGTCTTGCGCCCCGGCCTCTTGGCCTTCCCAACCAGCTCCTCACCACCGCTCTCGAACCCTTCCCACGCGGAATCCTCTTCCCATTCGGACATGTCAGCACGCGCTTCCACCGCCTCAGCCTCGGCCGCAGACTTTATGGATGCTTCCAGCTTGACACGCTCCGCCTCGAGATCGGCGATGCGCTTGCGCTCGACGGCGACAACCTTGTCGCTCTCCTCTATCAGGCGGTCCCGGTAGTCTTCAAAAGCCGGGTTGTAGCTGTGGCCGGCCTTGGGCTTTGGGATGGCGGGCACGAACTTGCCGTTTGCCGCTAGCGTGATGGGCTTCCGGTGCATAGTCTTGGGCGCCTTGGCCTTTTCTATCTTGGGCAAAAACGCAAACATCTCCTTCTTCTCCTCGCTCTCCTCGACCACAGCCCAGGCGTCATGATCGGCATCAACCACCTCGATTGTCGACTCGTGGCGCCCGTCAGCCACCTTCTTTAGCCTTGTGAGCTCCTTGTGCGTGACGTAGTCGGTCTTTAGCCTCTTCACGGGGAGAATTCCGTCGGTCGTCTTGTCGCCGGAGCGCTTTCGCATGGGCACGGCGGCAACTGCGGAGCGTGCCGCAATGATCTCGTCGGCCTTGAGACCCTTCTTGATATGCTTGGGGAATTTCTTTGGGAGCGCGGCGTCACCAACCAGATCAAGTGTGAAGAGCTGAGCGGACTCCTTCTCGGCAATTACACCACTGGAGAGTTTCAGCAAGTCGGATTGGTCAAAGTGAGAAAACAATTCTTACCCCTTGATAATCTGCTCGTTCACCTCCTCGAGGCCCTTGACAACATCGGAGACGTCGACGTTCTTGCGCCATGCCTTCTTTCCCTTCCTCGAGGGCTGCTTGTATTGTTGGGGTCTCTCAGGATTACCCGAAAGGGGCTTGAGGACAGGCATTGTAGAAGGTTTCGCAGCGCTGGAGAATGCGAAATGCCGTTTTGTTAGGTTCTAGTGTAGATGCTATTTTCAGATGCCATTGAAAGTCGGTGGGGGAAATTTTCGAGGCGTGCGATAAGATAAGACATCAGCACGGTGCACGGTGGATGTGGAGGGGAGCCGCAGCCGTGCGTTGCTGGCAGCTGCCTGGGCCCGCTTCGCGGTGTTTGTCGGCCTACTGCCGATCCGACCCCCCTGCAATTGCCTTCAGGCCCTTGGGCCCTGGCATGGCTGGCGGGCTGACAGCCTGAGATGACAGATGACGGTCGCCAAGATTCTAGATTTCCTGCAACTTTAAGGCGCCAAAAACAGCGGAGACCCCCTTTCGCCGGTGGCCGCAGTCGAACGGGATTTAGGAACAGACCAGTGACAGCCACACCTCGAACCAACGTGCCAGCCAGCCAACCTACCGAGTCCATCACAAAGGATCCTCTGGAACGAGGCTTATTCGCAGCCCCCCAGCCCTATCCGTACTGCGTATTCTTTTTCTCGAAGCAAACCCCCAACACCAACCCTGCACAGATACCGCCCCTTCGTGACATCGTTACGCGACGCCTTCTGCGCATTTCCGGAACCACCGATCCGAACCCGACACAGTCTACCACGATGGCGCAAGCAGGAGCCGGCGGGTCCTACAACAATCCGTTGAAGAAGTTCAAGTAGGAAAATCAATGTGCCATATGGCCCAGCTGTGTACTGACAACAGAGACAGACTGGTCTTCTTGGGCGAGCAGAGCGGTACGCGACAACCCTGGTCCCGACGGCAGCTCCCGCCTTCACGGCAGATGTACTGACAAAGCGCAGTTGGCAAGACGTCGCTCATCACACGCTTCATGTACGACTCGTTCGACAACATGTATCAAGCCACAATTGGCATCGACTTCCTCTCCAAGGCGAGTCCTCCGAAGACCACCTGTGGTCGCGCGACGTGCTGACTAGTCGGCAGACAATGTACCTAGAAGACCGAACGGTGCGGCTACAGCTTTGGGACACGGCCGGCCAGGAACGATTCCGAAGTCTTATCCCCTCCTACATCCGAGACTCGAGCGTTGCAGTAGTAGTCTACGACATATCAAGTAAGAAGGCCCCCTTTCCGTGGCCAAGATGATAGCTAACGCTCTCCTCCAGACGCCAAGAGCTTCCAAAACACCAGGAAATGGATCGATGACGTGCGCGCCGAGCGAGGAAACGACGTAATCATCGTGCTGGTGGGCAACAAGACGGATCTTAACGACAAGCGCGAGGTGACGACGGCGCAGGGCGAGGAGGAGGCCAAGAAGAACAACCTCATGTTTGTCGAGACGAGCGCCAAGCTGGGCCACAACGTCAAGACGCTCTTCAAGAGGATAGCCCAGGCCCTGCCCGGCATGGAGGGTACCGACGCCGCCGCCCAGGCGTCCAGCCAGATGATTGACGTCAAGACGAACCCCGCCCAGCCACAGCAGGAAGGCTGCGCCTGCTAGAGGGGGGGAGGCAGCCGTCGCGGATGATGATGATGATGACGGGATGGCAAGTCGTACAGGCAAACCTCAAGGACCCCGCTCTGCGAGGGCAAGGCCTGGGCGGGCTTGGGAGAGAGTCTTGAAGGAGATTTAATCTTGACTGAGATTGCAGTGCGTTTGGGTCTGGGAAGGCAGGGAAGAACTGAGCATAGCGTCCGAAGGTGGTTCTCTCGCATTAGCGCTATATAGCTGGGACAAACAATAATAATATGTATTCTATACGGGTCATGGGGTTGAACCACAGATAGCCCGGACCAACCTGTCTTTCTTGGCGTAAGTAGCACAGGTGTATGGAGGTTGATACCGGAAAGGAAACCTAGGTATGTCTCTCTACCACAGCATATGTCGTCCTCGAAAGTCTATGAAGTTCAGGATGAACATGGCAAGGCAAGGGGTTATCAAGTTACTCCATCATCAATATTTAAAGTAGATTGGATATATACCACGACCGAGCCCACAGACTACAAGCAAGGCGTTTTGTATTTTTTTGGATGCTCCCTGTCTATGCAAAGCCAATGACGCCGTGCCGTAACCCAAAATGCTTTGCAAGGTGACTTACAGGAAAAGACCTCCCAAGTACAAGTGTCTTGATGACGCCGCGTCTCGAGGCTCAATGCCTACTCCACCACGGTGCGATGCGCCCACGGCCGTTTGACTCACGTGTCGGCTTTACACCCGTTGCCCAACCCCTGCGTAGTTGGCTCATACCTAGCACCTCCACCCGCCGCCTTTGCTGGGTCCAATGGCCAGGGAGCCGAGCCATCGGAGCCATGCAACCAGAGACTCGCACCCGAGGGCGATCAAGTTCCCAATGACTCCAAAATCACAAGGTCGGAAAGACCGCTCAGTCCGTATCCATACCATCGTCGTCGTTGTCGTCGTCCTCGTCGTCCTCGTCGTAGACACCGCCTCCTGTGCGCTCGGTGATCTCCTCGACGCCTCCATCGACCCGCACCCGGAGTCTGCGCTGCTCGCTACCAAAGGCCAGGGTCTTCTTCTTGGCTGCGCGCACGGCGTCGAGCGACTCGCGCTCGAGCTCCTCGACGTCGAGGCCTTGCTCGGCAGCCAGCTGGGCCAGACGGCGCTTCTCGCTGCCGCGGAGGCGGGGCAGCAGATGCTCATTGTCGGCGACCAGCTTGCGGGCGGCGATGATCTCGCGGGCACGCTTGCCGGCCATGCGCTTCTTGTAGAAGACGCGCTCACGGCGGGAGCGGATCTCATCGATGCGCTCCATGGCCTTGAGCGTCTTGGCGACAAGCTCGCGGTTGTAGCGCACGGGAACGTTGCGGCGGGCGGCGAACTGCAGCGTGCTGTCGACCACCATCTCCTTGCCGGCGTTCTTGCGGTACGCTTTTGTCCACTTGAGCTTGCGGGGGTTACGCTTCATCTTGAAATTCTTGTGGCACTTGGACCGGCAGAAGCGGAAGGATTTCCCTACACCCGTTAAGTTAGCTTTTTCTCTCTGGGCTGTCGCAGGTCTCGGAAACTGGAATTGGGTGAGACGAACCGTCATTTCGCATGAATGTTATCCCCTTACTGGGCCATGACGGCCTTCCGCAGAAAAAACAAGGATCGACACGCATCTTGAGTGTCGGAGCTGATCGTCGAAAACAGTATTCTGAACTCGGTGTTGAAAGTCGCTCCGGATTTGCAGGAAAAAATTGGCGGTCGGTGGGAAAAAAGAGTGGGGAAGAGGGGAGTTGTGGCTATCTTAGCGCAACCTCTGATGATAAGGGTTGGGGTTAGGGTTGTTCAAAAGCTTTGGCCAGGGTTACACTTTCGCGACCCTTTTTGCATCCTCTCCCAATAACATTATTTATTTTCTCACACCAGGCTTTATCAAACTCCCCATCAAACAAATCCACTCAGCAAGTCTATCAAGCGGAGCCACTTGAGCAAGCGGGAATGACTCCATTTCTTTTTCAACAGTCAATACTAAGCCGACAGAGCTCAAGGCTCAAGTCCAGGTCAAGTTGCCGCCAACACGGGATCTCGAAGGGGTCCACACGCGATGCAGCTTATTCACATTTGGGTCGGAGGGACAGATGCCAAGACAGCACTTGGGCGCGGAGCGCCAGGGCGACTTCCTCTTTCCACTGGTTAGGGACCTAGTGCATTCCAGACACGTTCCTTGAGCGCACAAAGCCATTTTACAAGCTGGCTTCAATTCCAGCTTCGAGGTTGCCACCGACACAGCAATCAATTGCATCTGCCCATGACGGACAAACGTGGCACGGTTTAGGCGGTTCGAGTATCAGTGTCGAACGGCACGATTGGTACAGAATGCAGGACAGGTGACCTCAGTTGCCCCCTGCGAGATTGGGCGCTGGGAGGCCTTGGAGCGGCACTCATGGTCGACCTAAGGGATTGTCCCTGACTCTTTCTCAAAGATTCCGATACTATCCTCTCTAGATCCGACTCCGAGAAACTCATCGATAAATAAATGTGAAATATGCCGCCGATTAAGTTTTGAGTTCGAGGTTGAGCGATGAGCTCAAGTCTGGCTGTCGACGTTGGCTCAGACGATCCCACACTCCACAGGCCCCACTGTGGCTCTCAGTCAGACGCGGGGGTGGAGTCTGGGGAAGTGGAGGCAATTCCCTGGTCGACCCACCAGCCTTTGCCCTTCTTGCCCTCGTGCGTGCCTCCCTCTTCCCCCGAGGAACCGCTCCAAGGTGGAAACAATCCATCAAGATGTCTTGGGAAGGAGCTTTCTTCTCAGGAAAAGTTGGGGTTAATTAAACACCGCTTTTCTCCAACGCAGAGAGCAAACCACTACTGTTCCCTCCCCGCATCTTCTTGCTGGTAGCCAGTCAATGAGGCGACCAGGGCTCTTGTGAACGCAGTCTGACGTCCTCCCCCGTCGTGTGATTGGCGCCTGCATATTGCTGCGACACCTTACCCCGCTTTCCACCAGGTGCACCTGCTCAGCTCTGCGCTTGTCACTCCGCTCTCAGGGGTGCTATGGGCGTGTTCTGAGGGGGTCGGTTGCTCTGGTGGTCCGGACACCACCCAGGCACACATCCCATCCATAAAGGGACCTTCCCGTCCCTCCTTCTGTGTGTGCCTTCTCCAACTCCTCCCGTCCCCTTTGTATCACGCCGGGTTCCCCAAACCAACACCTTTGTTCGATTACATCACACGACGAAGACAGCATCGTAGACGATCTTCTTTCTAAATACCCTGCCTCACATCACCATCGGAAGAACACGACCCTCCTCCAGCACAGGTATGCCTTATTCCCACGTCGTCGCCTCCGCCTTGATCCCAGCCCAAGGTGGCAACATCTAGCACTATCCTTCCATCTTCTCAAGAGCGTACTTTCCCCAGCAGTTGGACCTAACTCGAGGCTTCCAGTCTCACCTAAACTCTTTACCAAACCAACCAACCAAAACCATCATCATGCCTGTTCGCATCCCCGCCGCTACCAAGACCGAGGTCTTCACCATGGGTGCCGCCGGCGTCACCGCCTTCGCTCCCTTCTACATGCTCGCGCCTGGTGCCGAGGAGCGTGTCGCTCGCCAGACCGTCAAGTGGGCTCCACGATGGGAACGCAACATCACCTTCTTCAAGTCACCGGTCGAGCGAGGCATCCAGCGGTTAACGCCTCCCGTGGCAAGGACAGTCCAGAGAGTCGAACACAGGCTGCCGCTGGACAAAGCTGCGCAGAAGACCGAGAGGGGCATGAGGAAGACAGTTGACAAAATGAGCACGCTCAAGCGTCAGTAGGTAAAGGTTCGCCGGCGTTTGGGAGCGGAGTTTTGATGGATTATGACACAACCGCGGAGAGCACACTTATCAGGCTTGTCGAAGCTTCTTGCGCTCACTTATGTACATATTGATACAAAGTCGGAAGTGGGTTAGGGAATCGACGAGGGTGAAGATGGCTCCAGCTCGTCGGCCTGGCAAGCCTTCAGGGGGCGTATCCAGGACTTGGCTATCTGGGTTGCCCCTTGTTCACGTCGACTATGATAGTTGAGCCTAGTGTAGCTCTTCAAATAACAAACGATGTTTTGTTAACTATGTCCATTCGTGTGGTGACTTTCACCATGTATCAGCATACAGTCAGGAATCAAGAAGTTAATAGAACAACTGGTTTGCCCATGCTGTAGTTTGTTCCCAGTTCAATTTCCCTGTAAGTTATTTGTTTTCCCATCTAGTCATACCTACCATATACCTGGGCACCCGTCCAATTGTTAATGTTCCTATCCTGCCTCACTTTGCTACTCATCGATCCTGTTATCCAGGCCGGTCTGGTAGGTTGTTGACAAAACATAGCTGACCTACTAGGTAATGTTAGTCGTTTTATGAGTTGAATCGCAAAGAGTTCGAGCAGCTAGTTTCTCAACTCTTAATCTGCGGCTCTCTTGCGACCCTGGAACAGCTAGAGGAGATGTGACGGGACATGTCTTATCAACGATTCCCATAAAACTTCGTGACACTTAGTCCGAGTCATCAGGTGAGGGGGCAAATTCCACGATAGTAGGTAGGTGTTAGTTGAGATATCTGTGGTATTGCAGTGATCTACATAAGTATTACGCCTCGTCACAGTGAACGCGGGACCTAAGAATGGAACATGTAAGGCTCATAAAGCTTCAAGAGCAAGTCAGGGGCAAGCCATATAAAGACGCAAAAAGAAACACATTCCTCGGATACGGGGAATCGAACCCCGGGCCCCTGAGTGCTCAATCGCGAATGAGATGTTGAGAGTCAGAAATGTTACCGTTACACCATACCCGATTTGATACAAAAGGTGCCAAGGAAAACTCCATAGGAAGGAGTGAGCGCAAGCATGGAAGAAACGAAGAAGTTTTCTTCAAACTCCTGGTTTTGTGGATCTGCTTTTTGTAAGTTGGGCCGCTCCCTTTCGCCCAAGTGTGGATCGCTGTCTTGAAATGCAGTGGATGTATTTCCGACTCGACTCGGACGTGTGGGCACCACTTTGAGAGAAATATGGCCCGGAAATGCTTCTGAAGTAGTGCTGTTGCATTCGTAACCATCATAGCCACGATTCCAGCAATGTTGGATGGATTGGGGACTTCACATGTCTATCTTTAGTTTAAGAAGCTTGCTTTCTCTTCAAATCACCATCCAAAAAAGTACTCGCATGTCTCAGACGTCAAGCTTGGAAGACCGAGTTTTGAGGAACGGAATTGATGGCTAGTACATCTCGAAGAAGACATATACCGCCAACATAACCCGTCACCGTCGGAATGTATTCCTATATACTGTGGCATCTCGAACAAGCCCCATAAGCAAACTCTGTGTGAGTCAGATTTGCACGAAAGGCTTCGTCTGGTCCGCATGGCATGTCTAAACAATATATCCTTGGGAAGAAAACTGCCCCAAAGTGGTCATTACATCGCTCAAGATCTGAACCTTTCTAGTGCCGCTGCAGTGAGTGGTGGTCAATTCGAGCCTCTTCTCAGCTCCGGTATGGTGTCAAGCCGTGTTCTGGCTTACATGTAAGTCCTTCGAGCCCCTTTCTCTTGTTTACGCCTTCCAGGGCGGGAAAAGATGGAGCTCTCAGGATCGCGCACTGGCTGCCGAAATTCCAAGTAGATTTCATCGGTACTTGATCCCCAGAGAGCCCCACTGTGTCCAAAGATCGACCATGTCGTCATTGCAGGTACAATATTCACAATAAAGCAATGGTCATTTTACGCTCTATGAAACATGCTGACGCCATAAGTGTTAATTCATGGTGAAACAACAGCTGCGATTTATGTTAAGTTTAGTGTACGGGCTGCATATTGCGATGTGCTGGGAATGATGATATCTACAGTGGCGTGGCGCCCCTGAGAGCCGGGGCGTTTAGGGCACTCGGGACGGGCACTGAGGTCAACTTCCCACAGGGAAAGTCGCAATCTCAAAGGGCGGGTCTCGCTTGATTCAATACTGATAGGGTAAAGCGATGTGCCGTATGCTGTACGGAGTATGTAGATAGAGGAGTCTTGGGAGACCGTAGCAATGCCCTAAAGAGGCCTCATTTCAAAATGGAAACAATTGTGCACAAGACCCAATGCCCAGACTTGGCTGGGATCCATCCCATCGGACCCACCGGCACATTGGCGGAGTTTTGGGGTGGCCGACTGATCCGATTCTGCCGCGCAATCCAAACCCAGGCGGTTGGCCAACTGTCGGTCGCACTTGGCTAGCTCCACCTTTCGAGGAATCCGAGACTCTTTCTCTTGAACACTTCCTTTGATTTTGACGGCAATTATTCTGGCTCGTAAATAGCGTCCCAACAGCGACGACAAGATGGCAGCCGCATCGAGGGGTTGCTCGCGGCTTCGGCTGCCACGTCCCAAGGTAGGATTTCGCTACTCCCCACTCGGAGCTGATGATGGAGGTGGCGTCGCTGACCCCAGCCGCTCGCTGCCTACCGTTTAGACGTTTCTCGGCCTCATGTCCCTCCAGACGGGCACCGAACTGCTGTCGCTTCTGCTGGTCTTCAACAAGGCGACAGGCATATACGGCATTTTTACCCTCCTTACGGGCTTTGTGCCCTCGGCCCTGCAGGTGTCGCTCTACATCCTTGAGGTCCTCATGGTCGCTACGCTCGCCTATCTCATCCCGCACATCCGCAAGCAGAGCCCCTTCCACAATCTTGCACTCGCGTGGCTCTACGTAATCGACTCTGCTGTGAACGCCGCCTACACGACGGCATTTGCGACGATATGGTACTTGGCCAATTTCCACGATGCGCGGGGCCCTGCTGGCGCTGAGGCCGGGCCAACGACCGAACGTGACGAGCCGGAATTCGACGATATTGCGCCGGTCGACACGGGGAGCATTGCTGTTGCTGCCGCGAGCGGCGTAAACGATTCGGTGGCGAGCATGGTGCTCATCATTGGATTTACGCTGATGCGAATATACTTCACCCTGGTGATTATGGCATATGCGCGCACGATCCTGCGCTGCTGCATCCGCACCGACGATAGCGGGGACGTAAGCGACGAGATTGGCAAGGGGAGGGAAACCAACCCCTTCGCTGAGGGCGCTATTCTCGGCGATGGCCTGAAGGGCAAGCTGGGCCGCATCATGGTGTCAGTGGGACGAGGGTATTGGCTCGGTAGCCATATAGAAGATGAGGAATGGGCAAAGGACACGGGCTCTAAATTCCCGAGTCGCCGGATGGAGGTCTAATGCGATCTCCAGACTTTTAACGGAGCAGCAGCAAACGACGTCACGGCGATGCAAGGGCTGGAGCCCGTTGTATATCATTATATACCTTTATTTGGGCGGCATCACTTTGGTGGTTTAATACGGCGGGGCGGCGTCGGGGCGACGGAAGAGGCGGATGAGGACGTGAAGAGGCTCATCATATCATCATTGCACGGCGTTGGTTGCATTTTTTCAGTAGAGGGGATGTATGACATGTATGTACGAGATATCCTGTACGAATAGCAATACAAGGCTCGGCGATTTCTCGCACTTCACCTGAACAGAAACTTGCTCAAAGATGGTGTGGCTGCTTGGCATCAACACCTGACCACTGTTGAGCGCGGGATAAAGGAATAGGTCTGGGGTTAACGAGAGGGGGAGCTGGTGTTGGGTAATGGTTTAAACATCGTGGGGTCTCCCTTGCTATTGAGCGTTGCGTGCCAGCACGAGTTTGGGCAACGAAGCGGTACGCCATGTTGAGCGACGGCTGCTAGCGAGAGACTCGCGGCACATCGGTGGCTGCGATGACAAAGAGCCATTGAAAATCCCACGTCCGCAATTCGCCGGCTGGTTTGGGGTTTGCTGGGCAAAAGATGGGTTCGGGTGCGCTAAAGCGATCACGCCATCGAGTAAAAGCTCACTTCACCAAGAGAAATTGAGTGATATGCGGGGCAAATGTAGGGACTTGGCTTCAATTACCTCCGCGGCAACGGCCCTTACATAAGGTATCCGATCTAGAAAAAAATGTTGCGATGTCGCCGTTCTCTCCCTGACTGCAATTCCTCCTCAGAAGGCAGAAGGAGTATCGATGGCAGACGATTCAAGCATCCAGATCAGCACGCCTGAAGAGGCCGGTACGTTCCACTGACACATTCATTGCCGCCCCGCGTTTTGCCCCAGACAGGCCCCCGTCCTGACAGCTGCCCCGCCACTGCTTGCTGTGACTTGTGCTGCTGCTGAATGCAAGCTTGGCCTGCGCAATTGGATCAGACCGACGGGGGAATACAGTACAGAGACGATGGGATTGGATCTTGTAGCTGACCATTGACCTCTCTGCAGTTGCGCGGATCGCATACCTGTCGAGCGACGTGGTTGTTTCTGTGCAGCCGTCCCTGGCTTCGGACTCGGAATTCTCGAGCCACCTGAAGCGATTCGCCAGCCAAAAGCACCCCAGTCTCGTTGCGAAGAGCATCGACGCTGTGCCCGAGATCCAGTCGGTCAGACACAATGCGGATCCCCTACTCTCCGTCTTTACCCCTATTCGCGGCGGCCGCCTGGTCTCGGTGACGACAACATCCACGATCCTGCTGCCCTCCATTGCACACCTCTACAAGCTTGCGCTTCTCCCCGTAGTTCTCCACGTCGCCCTCACACCCAAGAGCTTCCCCGACTACTCAGCTATCACCTCGATACGGAACTCGGGATGGACCTTTTTGCAATCTGAGTCTCTACAGGAGGCCCAGGACATGGCCCTGACGGCCCATGCGCTGGCCATCCGCTCAGGCAAGGGAGTCATCCACTTCTTTGACCCTAGCTCTGGCGCAGGGAGCGGGCCAATTGCCGTCGAGGACACTGCTATTGTTCGTGACATTCTGAACCTCGATAACGTGCGCCGCTTCCAGTCCGCGCCTATTTCTGGGACTAGCATCTATGCCGACGATGGCCGGGTAGCCGTTGTGGCCGAGCAGTCGGACAGACTGACGCGCGGAACTGCCCAGCTCAGTGGCACGCCTGCAGGCGAGGTTGAGATTGCCAGCTTCCACGGGACATCTCAAATGTCGTCCAAGTCGAGTCAGCAGAGCGTAACAAGCTCGCCCCCCAGTGTCTCCACCGCAACCACCATCGAGGCAGCCGCGCCTATTGTCACGTCAGAGGATATCTACAAGTACGTGACGTCGACGTGGGCGCAACTTAACCAGCTTGTCGGCCGCCAGTACAACGCTTTTGAATACACGGGCCCGGCGAAGGTAGAAAACGTGCTCCTCGTCTTTGGGTGCGAGAGGGCTCTGTTCTCGGCGGCCATCGAAAACGCGCAGGCCGGCGACGTCTTTGCGAATGCCGGTATCATCACTCCCAGACTCTACAGGCCATGGCTCGGCGCAAAGCTGCTCGATGCCATCCCCAAGTCGGTGAAGCGGATCGCCGTCCTCGAGCAGGTTTTGAGAAAGACAACGAAGTGGGGCCCGCTGCTCATTGATGTCTTGACTTCGGTCAAGAGCGGCCCTGGTGGTGTTGAGATTATTGTTGGCCACCAGCTCGGCTACATCTCGCAGGATACCGTAAGCCAGGCGCTCAAGGGCATTTTCCAGAACCTCACCTCAGAAAAGCCTGTCCAAAATCTTGAGGTCGGCGAGCGGGAGCAGCCCCAGTCGACCCCTGAGTACAGCCTAGAGAAGCCCAAAATTGAGACTGCTTACAGCAAGATTCTCGACCAGCTATTTGGTAGCCGCGCGTACGTTGCCAACTCTCTCGACGCGGAGAATGCTGGTGTTTCCAACACCATCTCGGCGAGCCCAGAGTTCGGGTTTGGAGCGCTTCTTGCAAGGAAAGAGCGCAAGCAAAGATTTGTTGCCGACGTGAAGGAGGTAGCCAGCTCTGGCCGTTTCCTCACTGACGCCCCCAAGAGAGCGCTGGCTAGGTGGGTGGCGAACAACGAAGACCCCAAGAAGGCCGAGGAGGCTGCTGAGGATGCCATCTCGTCACTGAATATCGACTACACACGGCTGTCTCGGGGACTTTTGGATAACAAGCATTTCTTCCGCAAGCAGTCGCTGTGGCTTGTTGGGTCTGATGCTTGGGCTTATGACCTCGGCAACTCGGGTGTCCACCACGTCCTGGCTTCTGGCGAGAACGTAAACATGCTGATCATCGACTCGACCCCTTACTCGGAGCGCGCCGCGGCTGACGCAAACCGGAGGAAGAAAGACATTGGTCTCTACGCTATGAACTTCGGAAACGCCTATGTCGCTTCGACAGCTGTGTACAGCTCATATACCCAGGTGCTTCAGGCGATGGATGAGGCGGACAAGTTCAACGGCCCGTCGATTATTCTGGCGTATCTGCCGTACTTTGGAGAGCATGATTCTCCTCTGACGGTTCTCCAGGAGACCAAGCAGGCTGTGGACATTGGCTATTGGCCGCTGTACCGCTGGAACCCCGAAAACGATAAGAAGGGCAAGCCCAGCTTCTCTCTCGACTCTGAGCGCATCAAGAAGGAGCTGAAGGAGTTCCTCGACAGAGACAATCAGTTGACACAGCTGATGCGTAAGGATCCGCTCTACGGTGCTGTTTTGTCCGAAGACTTTGGAACCGAGATTCGCACCCAGCAAAAGAGGCAGGCCAAGGACGCCTACAACCAGCTTCTGGAGGGTCTTTTTGGCGCACCCCTTACCATCTTGTTTGCCTCAGACAACGGGAACGCACAGTCGGTAGCCAAGCGGCTGGGAACCAGGGGACGGGCCAGAGGGCTCAAGACAACTGTCCTGGCTATGGAGGACTACCCCATCGAGGACCTACCGAACGAGGAGAATATTGTTTTCATCACATCCACCGCCGGACAGGGTGAGTTCCCGCAAAATGGCAAGCCATTCTGGGATGCTATCAAGGATAACACCGAGCTTGACCTGGCTTCTGTCAACTTCTCCGTCATGTCGCTAGGCGACAGCCACTACTGGCCCCGCAAGGAGGACAAGATCTACTACAACAAGCCTGGAAAGGACTTGGACAGAATCGTGGCCAACTTTGGCGCCAAGCGGCTGGCGGATGTCGGCCTCGGTGACGACCAAGATCCAGATGGCTTCCAGACCGGCTACCAGGAATGGGAGCCCAAGATCTGGGAAGCCTTGGGCGTGGCCAATGTCGAGGGTCTCCCCGAGGAGCCGCCCCCGATCACCAACGAAGACATCAAGCTCGCATCCAATTACCTCCGTGGAACCATTGTGGAGGGACTCCAAGATCCCACCACGGGAGCCATCTCGGCGTCCGACTCACAGCTGACAAAGTTCCACGGAACGTATATGCAAGACGACCGTGATATCAGAGACGAGCGCAAGGCCCAGGGGCTTGAGCCGGCTTACTCTTTCATGATCCGTTGCAGACTGCCTGGCGGTGTTTCCACCCCAAAGCAGTGGATTCAGATGGACGATATCAGCAACGAGCTCGGAAACGAGACCATGAAGCTCACCACTCGCCAGACATTCCAGTTCCACGGCATCGTGAAGGGGAAACTCAAGCCGGCTATGCAGGCCATCAACCGGGCTCTCATGACCACGCTGGCCGCATGCGGGGATGTCAACCGGAACGTCATGTGCAGCCCGCTTCCTTCGCAGTCCAAGTACCACAGAGAGGTCTTCGCCAGCTCCCAGAAGATCAGCGACCACCTATTGCCGGCGACGTCGGCGTACCATGAGATCTGGCTGACGGACGACGACAACAACAAGAAGACGCAGGTCGCCGGTGGTGCTGTTCAGGACTTTGAGCCAATGTACGGGCCTACCTATCTGCCTCGCAAGTTCAAGATTTCAATCGGCATCCCGCCTCACAACGACGTTGACGTCTACGCGCACGATATTGGTCTCATCGCTATCAAGGGCGCGGATGGGCACCTGGCAGGCTTCAACCTGATTGCTGGCGGGGGCATGGGCGCTACCCACAACAATAAGAAGACGTACCCGCAAACGGGTCGCATGTTTGGTTTCGTCGAGACTGCCGAGGTCCACCTTGCCTGTGAGAAGGTCATGCTGGTACAGCGAGACCACGGTGACCGCAAGAACCGGAAGCACGCCAGGCTCAAGTACACGATTGACGATATGGGCGTGGATGTCTTCCGTTCCAAGGTTGAGGAGCTCTGGGGCCAGAAGTTTGAGGCTCCGCGGCCCTTCCACTTTGAGAGCAACGTCGACTCGTTTGGTTGGACCAAGGACGAGGTTGGCTTGAACCACTTCACTTTCTTCATCGAGAACGGCCGCATAGAGGACACGCCTGACTTTCAGATGAAGACGGGCCTCCGTGAGATTGCCAAGGTGCACAAGGGTGAGTTCCGCTTGACGCCCAACCAGCACTTGATCCTCAGCAACGTCGAGGACAAAGACCTCCCTACCCTTCAGGGTCTCATGGCGACGTACAAGCTGGACAACCTTCAGTTCTCGGGTCTGCGTCTCAGCTCGTCTGCCTGCGTGGCGTTCCCGACTTGCGGCCTGGCGATGGCTGAGAGCGAGCGGTATTTGCCCGTTCTCATTGACAAGCTCGAGGCTTGCCTCGAGGAGAACGGCCTGCGCCAGGACAGCATTGTCATGCGCATGACTGGATGCCCCAACGGCTGCGCGAGACCCTGGTTGGCAGAGGTCGCCTTTGTCGGCAAGGCATTTGGCGCGTACAACATGTATCTAGGCGGTGGTTACCATGGACAGCGGCTGAACAAGCTCTACCGGGCTAGCATCAAGGAGGATGAGATTCTAGAGATCATGACGACCTTGCTCAAGCGGTATGCGCTCGAGCGTGAAGAGGGCGAGCGCTTCGGCGACTGGACGATTCGCGCGGGTGTCATCAAGGCTACGACGGAGGGTCGCGATTTCCACGAGGGGGCGAGTACCCAATCACTTTTACCAAGTCTGAACGATTTGCTAACATTTTCCCAGGTCGCTGAGGAAGAGTCTGATGAGGAGTAGATGCAAGCATCATAGTGATCTGTGGAATGGGGATCGAGGACGGATTGCGGCCTTGTAAATCAAAACCCACTGCGCGAACAGGCCTTTGCACATATCTGGCGTAAAAAAGTAATAATTTGTTGCATATCTCAAACATTTAATTCATAGTTGTCCTACCACCTTTCAATGTTCCTGATTTTGATTTCAAGTGTTTTTGTTTTCCTGCGGTTCCCCGGGGATTGGGCGGCTGCAGGGTGATGTTGCTGCATCGCGGGAGGGTACATGTTTACTTACGCCCTGAAACGCAAAGCTTGAGTCAAACACGAGCTGCAAGTGTTTTTAGCATCAAAACCCACGTCACCTTGCTGATCGACGACCTCGCCCTGCGTGGTGTGCGTGTGTGCCTGAGGGCTGGGGTGGGGCCCTCCCGTCGCATGGATGGCCGCCGTCCCGCAGCCGCAACGGTCTCTGGCGCTCGGTCCCCTGTCAGCATTGGTTGGTTGCCCTGGCGACTCGCGGGGACGGCCGATTGAAACAACAGTCGAGGAAGCGCGCCTCCAATAGCACTAAGCTGCACACTCCCCATCTGCTCCAGCCCATCAATTGGACTCAACGATTTCTCTGGCAAAAGTCCACTCGCCGCTTTCTTGGTTTTTTTCCTGTCGAGGTCAAGCTTTATTGCGATATTGACCAGCATCTCCTGAGAAGGCAGAAAGTCAACACCACAAGACACAGCTGCGTGTCTCACAGCTCGGCATTTCGCGGCGCTGTCGCCGTCGACCCAGCTCCGACGCCCACAATGGATGCGCCCAACATACCCACGCGGCCCCCCGAGTACATGCTCCCATCATACGATGATGTTGAAGACTCGACGCCCACAGGCCAAGGCAGCCACGGTGCTGCCGTGCGGCTGCTAACGTCGA
The DNA here is from genome assembly GCA_033439745.1 of Lasiosphaeria hispida. Lineage (NCBI taxonomy): Eukaryota > Fungi > Ascomycota > Sordariomycetes > Sordariales > Lasiosphaeriaceae > Lasiosphaeria > Lasiosphaeria hispida. The sequence goes on from JAUIQD010000004.1 coordinate 4,775,379, forward strand.
TGGAAGACCCCCTTTCAGATTCCCGGCCGTATGTTATACCAGAAAATTTCATACCTCCTCCTCTTCATATCGAGAAGGTGCAGCCACCTCCGGAGCTCACGACGCCAGAACATCTGGATGGTCTCAAGCAGCAGGAGGAGGGAGCACGCACCGGAAAACAGGGGACTGGTACTTCCGCCGCTCAATTTCCAGTGAGCCCGCGACGCAGGCCAGTCCAGGGAGAGCGCAGGATGAACTCTGAACATTCCCCGTCCCGTAGGACGACGGTCAAGCTGCAGAGAAAGAGGAGGGCCGAGCAAGAGGCGCAATCTCAGATTGCGCAGAGCTTACCCGTCATCCCAGAAGGCTTGTCTCCAAGGAGAAAGTCACTCAGAAAGGCCCGCGGCGAAGCTGACGCAGCTGCTGGGGTACAGTTACCTCCCAAAGTTGTCATCATGAGCTCACATAGCGACGTGCACAGTAGCCGGATACGACGACCATACGAACCCTCCATTGATTCCCGCCACTCTTCCATCCTCGATCCCCCCATCATCCCTCCTCCCGAAACATCATCCTATGCGTCCTACACCGGAGACCCTACCGAGCCCTACGCATCATACACCGGAGACCCTACCGAGTCCTACGCATCATACACCGGGGACCCTACCGAGTCCTACGTGTCATATAATGGGGACCCTACCGAGTCCTACGTCTCATACAACGGTGCTCCCACCGAATCTTACGTCTCATACAAATCTGGCGTCGAGGGCGGATCGCCGACGAGGACGTGGTCTCCTTCGCGTATGTCTGAGTACAGCCGTGTACCTCCACCCGCAAGCACAAGGTACGAGCCGGCAGATATCAACGGCAGCCCACGGCCAGGAACGCCGTCCACCACATATGGCGGCAGCCCCAGGCGGCCTCTTCCACCTGCGCCTCTCTTCTCAAAATCCGCCCGCACATCCACGCACTCGTTCGCCGACGACATCACGGTTAGCATTCCGCTTAACGACGACCACAACGATGACGTGTTTGGCACAGAGTCAGACCTCGGCGAATCGAGGGTACACAGGGAGCCCTATGCGATGCGGTCGCAGGAGACTCTCAGCGACGACTATACAGACATCAATGGCGAGAAGGTCGAGCACTATGGACCGGCGCCGGATGGCAAGCATGAGCGTCGCGGCGTGCGCGAGCCGCAGATGGCCAAAAAGGAGGTGACGCTGATCAACGGCGAACTGGTCCTCGAGTGCAAAATTCCCACAATTCTCTACAGCTTCTTGCCCCGACGGGACGAGATTGAGTTTACCCATATGCGGTATACCGCTGTGACCTGCGACCCGGACGACTTTGTGAGCAGAGGCTACAAACTGCGACAGAACATCGGGCGGACAGCGCGTGAGACAGAGCTGTTCATCTGTGTTACCATGTACAACGAAGACGAGTACGGCTTCACGCGGACGATGCATGCTGTCATGAAGAATATCAGTCACTTTTGTAGCCGCAACAGGAGTCGCACCTGGGGCGACCTGGGCTGGCAAAAGATTGTAGTTTGTGTTGTCTCGGACGGCCGAGAAAAGATCCACCCGCGCACGCTCGACGCCCTGGCTGCTATGGGCGTCTATCAACACGGCATCGCCAAGAACTACGTTAACTCGAAGACGTGTCTCTCTCCAGACACGATGGTCCGCACCACCAATGGTGACAAGCCTATCCGAGACATCGCTGTAGGAGACCAGCTCTTCGACCACGAGGACCGACCCGTCCAGTGCCTAGCTGCTGAGGCTATTCAGACCTCCCGCATGATGAAGGTTACCTACACCGGGTACAACAGCGTCAGCAAGTCGTCCTTCACCTGTACGCCGGACCATATCATGACCCTGGTGGCTTATGGTGTCAAGCCCTTCAGGCATTCGAACAGCAACCGTGTTACGTGGTGGACTCGTTGCGATCGAACCGAGCTTGAGGCCGATGCGGTTGAGATCAAGTGGGATGCAGCCATGCATGATCTGTATACCGAGTACCGTGAGCAGCTGGGTCGCCGTCCAACTGATGGTGAGGTCCGTAAGTACCTGAAGGCCATCACGTCCACGAGAGTTGTCCCCGACTCTGAAGATGACTCTCAGAGGGTTGAAGAGACATATCAGAGTCCTGTTCTCATCAAGCTGCTGGCCAAGCTCAAGGCTATGGACGTGGACGTCGACGATGAGGATGAATCGGTAGTGTTGGTGCTGCTACAGCAGCACATGGAGGACTATCTTGAGCACATGGAGGACTATCTTGAGCACATGGAGGACTATCTTGAGCATATGATACCTGAGCCAGAGGATATCCCTGACGAGGACAACGACGACTTGATCATCGATCTTGATGCCAACCGGAAGAGAAAGATTGGTACTATTAGCACGCTGTCTTCCCGCGCCTCGGACAAGACTTTCCGCCAGTCTCCTTCCATCAAGTCGTCTCCTGTTAAGAGCCAACAGCAGTCTCAAAACGAGGCCTCACAGTCGACCGTGTCGACGTACGCGTCTGTACTCACTGAGGACGACCACAGGGAGATGTTCGCCCCTGTCCGGAACAAGCTCGCAGTGCGTGATCCGAAGTGCAAGTGTCAGAATCTGTCCTGCAAGGGCCTTCGGAGGGTGTCGACTGTCTTCGAAACCTCAGAACAAGCCGACCTCGCTCTTGAGCTGCTATCAGGAGATTACTACCGTGTGGTTGATCCCTGCGCCGTCCAGGACATGGAGGTGTTCACGATGACGCTAGAGGAGTATCAGGCAACCTGCACGGCTCCGATGACGCAGCATATGAGCAAGCTAAGACTATATCGGTCACCCCTGAGGTTCCAGCCGTATCAGGGTCCAGTGTCACCTGTCCCAATCGACCCATATTGGTTTGGTTTCTGGCTTGGTGATGGCACTAAGAACAACACTGAGATTACCAGTTCGGATCCGGAGGTCGAGGTCTATACGCAGGCACTCGTCGACCGCCTGAACCGTGATAGTATCCCTCCTGGAAAAGCGCCTCTTAAAGTATCCAAGTACAAGATTGATATCGGCACAAAACACGTCTACAAGGGAGAAGAAATCAAGGCAACAAAGGTCGCTCATCGTTTGCGTGTTATGAGCACTGTAAGCAACCTTGGCAAGACATACTGGAACCCTGTTTACGACGGCCTCAGAGAACTCGGCCTGCTGGGAGATAAGAGCGGTGGCATCCCCGACTGCTATATGAACGCGGACGAGAATACGCGCCTGGCTGTTCTCGCAGGCCTCATCGAATCCGACGGATGGCTTTCTCACGGTCTCAACTGTTACGGCTTTGGCCAGTACACCTACGAGCACAAGAAGCTTGTTGAGGACGCCCGCAAGTTAGCCCTCTCCTGCGGGATCCAGTGTAACCCTATCTTCGAACGGAAGAGTGGTAAGGACCGCCCTGAGCCTGGCTGGTTCTTTTATATGGGCAGAGGGGTGGAAAAGTTCCAGCCTCACCTCCTCCTCCCTCGAAAGCGCATGACGATCCCGTTCACCACGTCTAAGAACAGGGACGTACGGCCCTTCGACGTCGAGGACGCCGGCGACGGCGAGTTCCGCCTCATCGAGGTCTCGGGAGAGCTCTTCCAGCTTGCAGATCGCACCGTGGTTCACAACTGCACCGCGCACGTCTACGAGTACACTACGCAGGTATCGCTCGACTCGGACCTCAAGTTCAAGGGTGCTGAGAAGGGCATTGTGCCCTGCCAGATGATATTGTGTTTGAAGGAGAAGAACCAGAAGAAACTCAACTCGCATCGTTGGTTCTTCAACGCGTTCGGCAAGTCCCTCAACCCGAACGTGTGTATCCTGCTTGATGTCGGGACACGGCCCGGCAGCAACTCGCTGTACCACCTGTGGAAGGCGTTCGACACGGACTCGAATGTGGCCGGCGCCTGCGGTGAAATCAGGGCCATGACGGGACGGTGGGGTGTCAATCTAATCAACCCACTCGTCGCGTCCCAAAACTTTGAGTACAAGATGTCCAACATCCTGGATAAGCCGCTGGAGAGCGTGTTTGGCTACATTACCGTGTTACCCGGAGCGCTCAGCGCGTATCGATACCATGCGCTACAGAACGACGAGACTGGCCACGGGCCGCTCAGCCAGTACTTCAAGGGGGAGACACTGCATGGGCAGCACGCTGACGTATTCACGGCAAATATGTACTTGGCTGAGGATCGTATTCTCTGCTGGGAGCTTGTGGCCAAACGGGGGGAGAGATGGGTCTTGAAATATGTCAAGGGATGCACCGGCGAGACGGATGTTCCTGGTGAGTTTTTTGAGTTTTTTTTTTTGGGGGGGGGTTTTTTTTTTGGGACGACCTTCGCCGAGCAAGCCGCTAACCAGACATAGATACTGTCCCCGAGTTTATTTCACAGCGCCGTCGTTGGCTGAACGGCGCCTTTTTTGCGGCTGTTTACTCGCTTGTTCACTTCAAGCAAATATGGCAGACGGACCACACAGTGGCGCGCAAGATTCTCCTCCACATGGAGTTCGTGTACCAGGCTATCCAGCTGCTCTTCACGTACTTTTCGCTGGCGAACTTCTATCTCACCTTCTACTTCATCTGCGGTGGCCTGGCTGATCCTCTCGTCGACCCTTTTGGCCACGGCATTGCCAAGTACATCTTCATCATCTTCCGGTATGTCCTCGTACTTCTCATCTCGACGCAGTTCATTCTCTCGCTCGGCAATCGGCCGCAAGGTGCACACAAGATGTACACAGCGTCTATGATTATCTATGCGATCATCATGTCCTACACCATCTTTGCGACCTTTTACATCATCATCCGGCAACTCAGCCCGCCAAAAGACGACAAAGTCCAACTCGCTGGCAACGTCTTCACGAACCTGATAGTATCAAGCTCGTCGACGGTTGGGCTCTACGTTATCATGTCGATCATGTATCTCGACCCGTGGCACATGATGACGTCGGCGCTCCAGTACTTTGTGCTGCTGCCCAGCTACATCTGCACGCTGCAGGTGTACGCCTTTTGCAACACGCACGACGTGACGTGGGGTACCAAGGGCGACAATGTCATGAAGACGGATCTCGGCGGCGCCGTTGGTAAAGGCGGTACTGTCGAGCTTGAGATGCCGAGCGAGCAGCTCGATATCGACTCTGGGTACGACGAGGCCCTGCGCAACCTGCGCGACCGTATCGAGGTCGTGGAGCCGCCGATCAGCGAGGAGCAGATGCAGCAGGACTACTACAAGGGTGTGCGCACGTACATGGTGCTGTCGTGGATGATTGGCAACGCCACCTTGGCCATGGCAGTCAGCGAGGCGTACGGGTCCAGCGCGATTGGAGATAACTTTTATCTGAGTTTTATCTTGTGGTCGGTCGCGGGTCTGGCGGTTTTCAGAGCTCTCGGGAGTTCGACGTTTGCGATTATCAATGTCGTCAATATCCTTGTGGAAGGCAAGGTGAGGCTGACGCTCAAGATGCCCAAGTGGGTGGGCGGGTTTGGAGATAAGATTAGCGAAACGGTCAGCAAGGTTGGGAGTAGTGTGAGGAAATGAGGGCATTTTCACCTTGGGCACGGGAAAGGGGGGTTTTCTCAGGATACCAGGAGGAAGGACCATGGGTAATGGTTGGGTCGGCGATTTGTTCTAGTCATGTTTGCTTATCTGGAAAACGGGATTTGCCGGGCGAGGCAATGGTTTGATGCTGGGGATGTGGTCTGATCACGGATGATGGTTCACGTACGTGTAATTTTTGGGGTCAAGGATGAGTGGGATTTTTGTGCTTCGTTCTTCGTTAGGGATCTGGGGATGCTAGGTCATGGATACCTTGCTATGGTAGCCGGATGTCGACTGGTGTAGGGTAGTTGAATTGTTTATACCCCTTCTACTTGTTGTGCCCTTTTACTTGTTGTGCCCTTCTACTTGTTGTGCCCTTCTACTTGTTGTGCCCTTCTACTTGTTGTGTTTGTGCCGTGACGTAACAGTTGTTGGTGATGGCGATTGGCTTGTGAGCACTTGGACGGAGTTTGTGAGTATTCAGCGAGTGAGTATGGTGAAAGCGAATGGGGTACAATCTGAAGATGTTTCGGATGGGTATCTCTAGATATCTGTCTCGTGATTACTTATTATCGTGGCTATCGTCATGTCTCTCATCCCCCCATCCTTCTATCACCAGAAAAAACATTGAACTCTCAACATGTAGAGCGCATTCGCCCAAGCGGCATTCCGTCTTGAGGATGGCTGGCAATGGGCGGTGGCATCCACCTCGTCTACCATTACCTTAGCCCCCTAGCCCCTTCTCCGACCAACATACCCCCCCACCCCCCCACCTTCAACCAAGGTAGACAGACACTTGCCCGACCTGGAAGTATGGTAGGTAGACTTAGGCAACATAGCGCCCCGCCCCCGAAGAGCCCCCGCCCTTGCGCATGCGCACGTAGCCCAGCCCGACCAGGCCGGCCGCGACGCCAAAGGAGAGAAACGAGATGATCTCGTCGGCGAAGCCCTTTTGGCAGTTGCTCTTGAGGTGGCCAAACACCTCCTCGGCCGTGTCCGAGATGGCGCCCACCCCGTAGCCCGTCTGCCCGCCGGCCGACACGGTGCCCAGGTTCAGCAGCCCGTTGCCGAGCATCTTGTCGGCGTCGTACTCCGACGTGCACGAGATGCCTTTGATGCCGATGGCCCAGGCCTATACGGGGGAAGAGAGTGTTAGTGGGGGGTTGGAAAAGTGGAAGGGGGAGGCGGGGCTTACGATGCCGCCGGCGGCGAAGAGGAGGCCTGCTAGGGCGTCGAGGGCTAGGTTTACGATGTCGGGGATCGCGTCGAAGAAGAGGCCGGCTACGCCGATGGCAGCGACCAGGATTCCAAAGCCGCCTGTGAAGGAGGAGTACTTTGTGGTGACGGGGGCCGAGTCGTAGACTTGGGCCTTGATCAGGGTCACGGCGAGGCCGAGGACGACGACCGAGAAGATGAACTTAAGGGGGGGTGTTAGTTGGTGGGGGGTGGTATGCGGACAGAGGTGGGGAACGTACTTGGATGGCCCGAAAGCCGATGGACACGCCGGCGAGCATGGTGGCGGATGTGTTGGAGTTTGGGTTTTGTTGGTGTGGTTCGGCTCACCTCGACGCGAGGACCTTGGGGGGTGAAACTCGGCTTTATATCCAGGGTCAGGGGCGGGGTAGTAGTCAACAAGGCAGCAGTCGACCCTGTATTGGAGAGCGGATAGAGAATGAAAGCAGTCTTTGCCCTTGCCTGGCTCCGGCGCGCTTGGCCATCATATGCTACTAGGCCAGTGGACCCAGTGGTTGTGAGCTATGGTAGTATCGCCGACAGCCAGGGGGCTGGTATGAGTCCCCAGATTCCCACGCGGCACGGCCAATGCGCACAACACACTCGGCCCTTGGTGTGTCCTTGGTGCCCCTGTTGCTGCCTGGTACCACTCCCACCATCCCACTGAAGAGGCATGGACGGTTGGAGTCGCGGTCTGGATATTCTTCCCACGATTCTACGTCCTCTACACATGCTATCCACCGCATGCCATAGCCACTGGCCAGCTGGCGCTCGTGTTGTGCAAAGACGGGACGGCTCCGTATCAATCGGGGACCGAGTGGTGTTGCGCCTGGATAATTTGTGTTAGGCGGCGCACAAGGCGCTGTTCGCCAGGGCTGGTGGCACAGTCGTCAATTTACTGGACAGACGAAGGCGAGATGGATGCAGAAGGATTCAGTCAAATTGGCCATCTCCTGACGAGTGGATATTGAACCAGGTGGTCAACCAGGCCCGCCGTGGTAGTGGTTCTCTGCATTTTGCCCAGAGAGACGTGCCATTTAAGCGGCGAGGGGCAGCAAACCGGCAAGTCGTTTGACTACTAGGCTTTTTGCTGTTAAGGAGCGGCCCTGATTCCGCCAGACTCCATATCTCCAATTTTAGCCCCCAACGGCCCCCTAAACCGGTAGACACAAGCCGAGGAAATGACATTGATTGTTTTCTAATGCATTAGCGTAAACGGTTGCAGGTGGCCGGACGGATATGGCCTGGTGTGTTTGACCGTTCAAACCTCTATCTCATGGTGGTAAAGATCTGCTAAAGAGTGAAGTGCTGGCTGCGGCGGATTGATGAAGAAGGATGGAGAGATGCGGCTGAGACGGGGTTAGCTTCGGCAACGGCAACGGCCCCGGTAAACATTTGTACGGCAGCGGCGCGGGAGGCGGAGCGGTGCAGTCAAATTTCCAGGGAGCACACCGTTGAGGGCGAAATCAAAGGTTATCACAACATTGTCTCCTATCGTTTTTATCTTCGCAGGGCGGTTTTCCTGTTTCGGTTGAGTCTAAAAATAACGAGATGAATTGTAGTGGTTTCTGAGCGGCCATTGGCTGCCTGCGACAAATGGTGGGGTGCTGTTGGTTGTGCGATGCTGAAATGTCAGGGGTTTGGTGGCCGCCGTTGCAATCGCTGTGACGTTGCTGATTTGACCCACAAGAGTTGGACTGTGACAATTTTCGCTACAAAAAGTTGTACTATTGCAGCGAGCTGCAAGAAGTGGTCCGTGCTCGAAGATGGCTTTCCTCAGTTGATGCCTGCGGATTTGCGGCGGTGATGTTGATGTTGGCGGATTCGATTCAGGTCCCATCACATTCCGTCTCACATGAAGTTGAGGCGACATTGGTTCTTCAGGCAGACTTGGCGTGATACCGATAATTGATTAGGAATGCAGAGGCAACATCGGGCAGGTGCAAACAGGATACATCTTTCATTCGGTTCGACACGCTATAAGGCAAATACTGCATGTTCCAGGGGTTCCCGCTGTGTTTCCCACGCAAGCCAATCCGACCTCGTTGTTCTATCGCGAATATGTTAGCAATCCATCTCAACAGCATCAACAGGACAACGGACGGTAATAGGCCCATCTGGTTCAGCTTCCATATGCCCAGCGCCAAGGCGACTAGCTGCATGGCGACGTAGGCCAGCTTGACCTGGATGATCTTGCTGCGGTTGCTGTCCGACTCGAAGCGCTCAAAGGCCTGATTGGTAGCCAGAATGCCCATGATGGGGTTCTTGAAAGCCATAAAGACCATCATGATGCTGAAGATCTGCAGCGAGTTGCCCGACATGTACATCATGATGCCCGTCATGGGCAGCCCCTTGATGGGTCCCAGCGCAACCTCCCAGGCCTTCTTCACCTTGAGCGTGTCCATCTCGTCGGGAGTCGGGGCCTTGCGCGGCGCGGCCTTCTCGGTCTTCGCGGCATCTTTCTTCTGCTGGAGAGGGTGTTAGGGAGGTCATGATAGGAGAGCTGGAGCTGTCGGGGCATACCTTGGCGCTCAGAGCAGTCGGTTGCGACGACGGAAAGCCCGGCGGGTCGGGGATGCTGGCGTTTTTCGAGCGGTGGGCTGGGGGGTTGTTGAGGTTGGCAACCCATTTGGGCGATGCCGACGAGATCTTGAGTTCCGACATGGAGCGCAGTGGTTGCTAGCCGTTGGGATTGGAGCAAGGAGCGACGTTGAAGACGTGACAAGTGACAAACTCGAGATGCACAGGCCAAGGCTGACATCAGTCCTGATTGAGCTGCCGTGGCTGCTTGACTGAGCGCTCCACAGTTTGGCTGAGCCTCGCTTGCTCCCGCCCAGTGGACCGTGCGTCTGCTGCTGGGAGCAGCCCGGTCCCCAGTTCCCCACTGAATTCCGTCAGCAGTGGACTTTCAGAGGCTGATCGCTGACAGGGACCCCTTATCGATCACGACGGCCGTGGCCGTTTGAACAATTTCCTTCTCTTCACCGATTGTTCCGGCCCGCGACGCGACGACGAGACGGCAGACGTACTGCGATCAGGCAGGCGATTCGAGCCGGCAGCCACACCCAGGAAACCAGCAGTCCTCCTCCTGCGCGCCGACGACGCCCTAACCCGACGACAGCTACTGAGCGGCCAATTGACGATCGCGAGACATTGGAGACATTGGACTAGAGTCGACGTGCGCAGAGCAGGCTGCATGTGACTTCCCACATCCCGACCTTGCACCTTGCCAGCAGCCAGCCAGCGTCCGGCTGGTCTCGACCAGGTCTCGAGCAGATACCCACCGCCTCGGCGTGAGGGGTTATCGCACTATCGCGCTCACACACTCACACCTCCCGTCCCAAGCCACACCCTATTTGTCCACCAGCAGCTGCCCCAGCTCGCTTCGACATCGTCCATCAGCTCGTCGGAGGGGTTCTTGGAGAGAAGAGGAGAGGCTGCTAGTCCTTGCGACGTCTTCCGACAGACATCATGGCAACCGCTCAGGGAGGCGACTCCAAGCTGTTCGCTCGTGTAAGCTCCCGTGCTTTTGTCCCTCTCCCTTGCATGCTTTGTCTTGCCGCTGTGTGAGGTTGCCAATATTAGGTCTACATTGTCTAGGAGCAACACCGTTTCATTCCAGCGGGCAGGTCTTTTGCTGCCCGTCCCCTCACTATAACAACCTCCGTTATCACCCCTTGCCCCATCACCCTCCATCACACCTGGCCGTCGACATTGTTCGCGACAGACTCCCCCTTTCTGCCCAAGACACCATGACATATCCCCAAACACCACCGCCAAGATGTTTATGGCATATCTTCCTCCGCCCACAAGCTCACCGTTCCGTGGATTACAGGGCAAGGTGGCCGAGCTGCGCCAAGAGTTGAACAGCGGCAGCAAGAAGGACAAAAACTTTACGACCAAGAAGATCGCCCTCAAGAAGATTGTCGCCAACATGACCATGAGCAACAACGACATGGTTGCCCTGTTTCCCGATATCATTGGCTGCATGGCCATACCGAGTCTCGAGATCAAGAAGATGTAAGCGGCAGCAGAGGGCGGTATGGTATACTGGGCAGTGGCTGACGGTTGCATCGCAGGTGCTTTTTGTTTTTGGTAAACTATGCGCGGATGCGCCCCGAGATCGCGGTAAAAGCGATCCAGGTCTTGGAACAAGTTAGTCTCCCGTTCCAGTCTTGCGATAGCTTACTTACATGCTAGCAGGACATGGGAGATCCAAACCCCCTAGTACGGGCTCTTGCCCTGCGAACAATGTCTTACATCCATGTGCGCGAGTTCGTCGAGGCTACAGTGCCCGTGGTAAAGCACTTGCTACGCGACGCCGATCCCTACGTTCGGAAGACGGCGGCCTTCTGCGTCGCCAAGCTGTACGACCACGACAGGCACATGGTGGAAGGGTCAGATCTGATCGATAAACTTAACAATTTGTTGAGAGACGACAACCCCACCGTGGTAGCGAGTGCCTTGGCAAGCTTGATGGACATATGGGAGCGGAGCGATGCCATCAAGCTCACGATCGATTATAACAACGCGTCCAAGATGGTAGCCATCTTGCCCGACTGCTCCGAGTGAGTTTTCCCCCCTTTTCCCACCAGACTGCTCAGTGCTAACTCGCCAAGATGGGGCCAAACATATATCCTCGAGGCGCTCATGTCCTACGTGCCACAAGAATCTGGCGAAGCACTCCTCCTTGCCGAGCGCATTGCGCCGCGCCTGTCTCACTCCAACTCCGCAGTCGTCCTGACCTGTATCCGCGTGGTGCTCTACCTGATGAATTACATTGCCGACCAGAAGCAAATATCCGCCCTGTGTCGCAAGCTCTCGCCACCCCTGGTCACCCTGCTTGCCAAGGGGCCTGAGGTGCAGTATCTGGCGCTGCGCAACGCCCTGCTCATTTTGCAGCGGCGGCCCGAGGTGCTTCGCAACGACATCCGCGTCTTCTTTTGCAAATACAACGACCCCATCTATGTCAAGGTCACAAAGCTAGAGCTAATCTTCATGCTCGCCAATGAGAAGAACATTGACGAGGTGCTGACAGAGCTCCGCGAGTATGCTACCGAGATTGATGTGCATTTTGTCCGAAAAGCCGTCCGGGCCATCGGCAAGCTGGCGATTAAGATTGAGCCGGCCGCCAAGCAATGCATCAACCTCCTGCTGGAGCTCGTCGCGACCAAAGTGACATATATCGTCCAAGAGGCGACGGTGGTGATCCGCAACATCTTCAGGAAGTACCCTAACCAGTATGAGAACATTATCGGAACCCTCTGTGAAAATCTCGACTCGCTCGACGAGCCTGAGGCCAAGGCGGCTATGGTATGGGTTATTGGCCAGTATGCCAGTCGCATTGAGAACTCGGAGACCCTTTTGGAGGATTTCCTGTACTCGTTTGCAGAAGAGCCCGTTGAGGTGCAGCTCGCTCTGTTGACGGCGACAGTAAAGCTATTCATTCAGCGGCCGACCAAAGGGCAAGACCTCGTCCCGCGGGTGCTCAAGTGGGCCACCGAGGAGACTGACAACCCGGATCTGCGCGACCGGGCGTACATGTACTGGCGGCTGCTCTCGACTGACATGGAGGCCGCTAAGCGCATCGTCATGGGCGAGAAGCCCGCCATCACGGCCGAGTCGGAACGCCTCGACCCCGTCACGCTCGAGGAGATGTGTCTCAACGTCGGCACCCTCGCCACCGTCTACCTCAAGCCGGTGCAGACTGTCTTCCGCAACGCCCGCCCCCGCCGCCTCCAGGAATCGCCCGCCCTGCAGCGCCAGGAGGTCCCCAACCCCAGCGGTATCATGGGCGACGCCAACAAGTCGCTCAGCCAGCTCGGCATGGGCGGCCAGCCCGCCGACTTTGACCCGCGCACGGGTGCGCCTCGTGGCGCCGGCGAGGGCGGCAACCTAGCGCAGGCTGTCAACGATACGGATGAGTACTTTTCGTCGCAGATGCGCGGCATGCATATCCAGGAGCAGGGCGACAGCTTTGGCGGCAACGGGAATGAGGGCTCGGGGTACGTGGTCAACCAATACGCCCCGCAGACGGTGTACCAGCCCGCCCAGGGGGTGGCGAATAATGGGGATTTGCTGCTGTGAGAGCACTGTTGTGGTATTATTTCTGTAGTAATAAAGACTTTCTTGTTGAGGGGCATTTGGAAGGGGTTTTGTCGGGCGGGTACAAGAGATATCCTGTATATATAGCCGCGTGGAGGCTGGATAGCATAGTTGATCAGTTGAATTACTTTTTGGGGATACCTTGATACAAGAGTCACAGCGGTGATGGAGGGTTGAGAAAACTTTTTGATCAACTCCCTAGCTCGACCAGTCCTTGCTATGTACGGAGCCAAAGTTACCATTACGAATTAAGTCCATGCGCAAGCGAAAAGCCTTGTCAAACTCGACTGATTCCCTTAATCGTCGTCCGTCCATCCCAGCTAACCGGCTAGTACCAGAGCGCAGAAGCAGCGCCAAATCGAAACCCTCAAATATCAACCCAACTCGACATACACACGCTCAGAGAATCCTCACGCCAAATCATCACCGTTAGATCCTATCGCGCCGTCCTCCCCGTCTCGATTAGATGTAGAGAAGAAAACGTTGCTGGATGTAGACAATGCAGGATAGGGGATGACGTAGATCTCATTTTTCATATCTCTGCTTGTAGCTGATTCATGAAGAAGAGAACTACTCCCTGTTACTGTGGCGCGAAGATGCTGGGGAAAAAATGATCAAGCAGAAGATCGATGAGGGACAAATACTAAAGAGAAAACAATGATCAGGCCATTGCGAACATCAGCCCCGCGATTGCGGCCAGAAGCACGCTGCTAGCCAAGCTGACCTCGCCCGCTGCGGCGCCGCTGGTCGGCGACGGCTCGATCACCGACGGCGTGGCCGACGAGGTGTATGAGTGCGTCAAGGTCGACAGCGTCGACGGGGTCGGGGTGGCGACCGTGGTCGCGTCGACCGCAGAAGTGAAGGAGTCGGTCGTGGTCGACGAGCCGTAGGTGAAGATCGGGGTCGGCAAGGACGTGACGGGCGGCATGTAGCTTGTGCTGTTGCCGCTGCTGAGGGTGCTCACGACCACGACCGTGTTGGTGCGGGTGAGCGTGCCCGACTCGGTCGAGGTCAGCGTGATGGTCAGCGATGAGACGGTGCTGCCGGTGCCCGCCGCACCCGGGTAGGTGTAGCCGCTGGGGGCCGAAAGGGCGGTGGCGTTGCCGCCGTTGGCGATGGTGGTCTCGGTGACGGTGCTGGCGACGGTCATCTCGGTCACGGTTGTCTCGCAGGGCGAGGTCAGCGGAGCACTGGCCAGGGTCACGGTCAGCGTGTCGATCTCCGTCGTGGTCACCGTCACCGTGCTGAGCGCCGTCGGGATGTCCTGGACCCGAGGGCTGTCGACCGGGATGGTGGTCAGAGCGGCACCGCGAGCGGCGTTCATCTTCGCGACGCGGGCCTCGATGGCTGGGTGCCCGCAGGCGGCGCCCTCCTCAGTCGCGATGACAGTGCTGAGGAAGCTGGCCGCGAAGACGGCGACAAGGGCGGGCTGAAAGATCATTTTTGCTACTTGGATGTAGAGGATCTTGCTGTCCTAGCTTAGGTCTGATGGTTGTTGTTAGCTGTTGTTTCTTCTGGTGTGCGCGGGGGAGAGAGTGGGAGGGATCGGAGAGAACAGTCGTGTAAACAGCGAGAGGGGAGGATCGGGCCAGTCGGTCGATGTGCAACGTAATCGGTGGAATCGACGGGGGACGAGAACATACGTTTCTCGCAAACGGAGATGCTGACTCTCGAGTGGTGACAGGGACAGACTTTGCTCGAGGGCAGAAGTGAGACCGGGGGAAAACGACTAATTTATTTCTAGGAAGTTCCTGTTGGTCCTCCGTCCGGGCCTCGCTCTTCTCTCACGGGAGTATGGTCATGAATGGGGGGAGTGAGGGCAAGGGGAAACTGTGTAAGAAGTTAAGATGACCAAGGATCACCTGCGGGCACTTACGGATTGCAGAAAACTAGCGGTTTGTCAGAGATAGGATGCTGGATTCTTTGCTGAGTTCGTCGCGTCGCGATCGCAGGGTTGAGTTGTGGGTGAAGTTGGGAAAGAGCAAGAGGGTAGCGAGGAAGGTGGGTGAGATTTGAGGGCAAAGCGAACTCTACTGTGGAACTCGTACCAGATCGCGTTTGAAATTTGACGGCACAGATGGGATGGAATGGTTTGACAGTTGGTGCAATCTCCAAGTAAAATTGACACAGCTTCTCAACTGGCCCCAGAGATTCAACCTGGTGACCACCCAACATGGAAGCACCTTCCCGCGGATTACCCACGACAATCGCGAGTTTCAGAGCCCACCTCACCCAGCACCTTCCCTTTATCAAAGTTTTCACTGCATTATCCACGAGACGGAGAATTGGAAAGCCTTCGAAGAATCCAAAAATTGACGATGCCATGAGGAGCAAAGTAGATGAGCGCTCATGTATGATCTGTGGTCCCAGAGACAGGCGATGGCGAAATGTCACGCCGGGACTTTGCTCCTCAGGTGGCACAGGTCTCCTGGCTGGCCTAGCAAACAGCTTGTGTTGAGTATCACTTGCAATGTAACCGCGGCCCGCATCAGCGACCTGGCATGTTGTATTCACATGACCCTGCATATATCTGCCGTCCCCTCTTGGTCGCCTTGGTGTTGTCCATCGTATGTTCGACTCGAAACAGGACGTCTTGGGTTGTGCTGCGGGCCCGCCTACGGGAGGAACCTAAGTATCTGGGTATTGATTGCTTTCATGTTTCGAGTAAATCACTGTAAAGTGTACTTATTATGGTGCGGCACCGGTAAGGGTACGACTTGTTTAATTTCCTCAGGTTTCAAGTTCATGGCCCTGCAGCACCGTCCAGGCGTCGCTCGCTTTACGTTGTGAAAAATACTACATATTTCTGCCTACTAACGGGAAAGTAGTACCGACGATGAGGTTGGTGTTGGGCAGGCAGAGCACTAGGAGAACCTTGGTGGCGAGAGTGTCGGCCAACTTTAAACATCCAGTTGGCCATTGCAGTTACTATCAAAAGCTTATAGTAATCTGTACTATGCTTATGATATTTCGCTAGTGCTCAAATTGGAAAAAAGAAAATCTGTGCAAGCCGGGAAGGGTCCAGAATCTCAGCCTGAGACGGCTCCCGTGCCAACAACGACGGCCCATTGTCAAGACGATTTCATAGCACGAGGTGCTCGATGGGATGACTAAAATGCTTTCCAAACCTATCCCTTGCGGCTTTAGATGTATTGGGAATTTACGGAAATCCCAAGAGCTTATCGCTGACCTAAGAGAGCATCCAATACCTCAGCACATGAGGATAAGCATAATATTTCTCTGTTCTGTGCGAGCGGAGCATGATCCTGGTGATAGTACGGATCCTGTATAAATAAAAGCTACTGACGATCAATCAAGCACTAGTGTGGTGTCTTTAGGGTCAATCTGCGTGGTTTGGGCTGTCTTTCGATGATATACTCATGTTCGACCGACGTCGTCATTCGCACGCCTGGGCTGATGGGACTGGCTGTTTACCATGCGAGGTGATGCATTGGGGGTATCCAGTGACACAACAGCCGCAGTAGGAGAAGACGCTGCAGAACTTCACGCTGATCTCAGGTGAAACCTGGATTTGGTGGAATCTCAAGCTTATCAAGGGGGCGCTGCTACGGGGCATGTTCTAGAAGCCAGCAAGCGAGGCGGGTACAAAAACATCTGATCAGGAACATACCTCCTTTTCAGCCCCTGCGAGTTTGGCCGCCGGCTGTTGGGACCGGTGCATCTCCAACGACGGCTATTCATCGCACGACTAATTCTGTGTGCAAGTGTGCGGTGGCTGGTCTTACGCGCAGTCATAGGTCCAACCGTTAGTCATGGCGCCTTTATTGCATATACATGATGCGCCTGTTTTTGGCGCAACCACTAGTCTACTCTCCCCGAGTTTGTTCCCTGAGTGGCATGCTAACCGGGCCTTGAATCGATCTAATACCTGTATTTGGAGGTCGAGCTCGGGATCCCGGGAATATGGCACAGCCAGTCGGGAGTCGCGGGTGGGAAGGCGAGCGTGGAAGCTAGGGAGGTGACTAAGACTGGTGGGTTGGTGGCGGGGAGCATTTCTGGGAACTGGGAACTTGGAACCCGTGGGGGACGGAGCAATATGATTGCTATTCTTGGCGACTGACAGCACATCGTCGTCTCTGGCCATGAAACGATGTCTTTGATGGGCTGCTGGCCGTTGAGTTGTTTGAATGTTCAGGCCGTCTGCTTTGTTGCCATTGCGCCTAGCGTGGAGCGATCTAGCCTCGAGGTGGTCGGGAAGCACCCCTGAAACAGGATCGTGCTGTGCGACTCGAGGCAGTATATCGCATGCCTGGATGCGGTATCTTTGTCTCCGGCGGGATGTGCTGCAAGTGATGGCACAGGAAAGGAAGGTCAGACCAAACGGCCAATATGGGACTTGGAGCGAGCCGTCGAGCCGTCTGCTGAGATGTCGACATGTCAGGCCAAGATGGGTCAAGATGCCCAATCCTTCAGTCATGGGGCACATCAGCTGAACGTCTCTTGTTTTGCTGGAGCCTTGGGCCTAAGGACTAGCCGTCCCCTCGCCTCTCGCCCCCTCGCGCCCCCCGCAGCGCTGGAAATGCCCGCCACCGCGCTTGCGAGCACGGTGAACACTCGCGAGACGTTGTCGACGGCGGAAGCTTATCTGCGCACAGCAGTGCTGAGGCCGCGGCAAAAGCGGTGAGATGGCTGAGGATGCAAGGACGGCAGCTCGTGGGCAGGTAGGTACATGAAGAAAGACGGGAAAAGCGTAAAACTGAGAAGAAGGTTTGCCGCGGCTCCACTCGTATGCTGCTGCAATTAAAGACTCGATTAAGGATCGAGGCATCTGCTGGTCCGTGTGCGGTGGAGGGCTGATTTGCCTTGCAGCGCTGCCACTGGGCGTCCACAGCCGCTGTTCGCTGGGGAAAGCGGAAACATCGGGCCCCCTGCCATTCAGGACGAAGGCGGGATCCAAGCCGTTTCACTGCTCCACGACTTCCGGCCATTCAACATTGAATCCTCTCCTGCCAAGGCCTGCCTTGCTTTTCTTCCCGCTGCAACAATCGTTCTAGCATTCAAAACCTTGGTTATTCCCTTTCGCATTTGTACGGATTATCTGGCGATACCTCCCGCCGAGTCGAGTCCCTTCGATTGTGATCCACACGCTCGTTAGGCCCATCTTCCACTTGCGCTGCAGCGTGCTCAGTGCTGCCGGCAAGATTGCGAGACAGATTCCTTGGCCTGCGAGTGGGCCACCACCACCACGACGTCCGCCATCACACCCTCATCTTATCCGACGCTCTTCCCGTATCTGGGCCCAATTGCCCGTATCCACGACTCGCCCTCACTCCTTTGTCTTTCTGCTCTGAAATCGCCGGCTTTCTGTACATACATGGCCCTCCTAGCCCGGTAGTTCATACACCCGCGCCCGCGCCCGCTCCCGCACCCGTGCCATCACCAGGCATCTGGACTCGGACGGAGCCGGTCCCAGCCAAGCCACCAAGATTTGGACAGCTGGACAGTCCGCCACCCCTGTGGTCATCCGTCGTCAGCGACATTTGCTCGAGCACCCGGACAACTCCACGGCCGACGAGCACGCACGCGTTCGAATACCGCGGCCGTGACGTAGCGAGCGCCGTTTGCGGATATTATCGACGCCGTTTCCCGAAAGCGAAACGTCCGCATTTGTCCCGTCGCCCCGTCGCGTCGCAACGTTTGCAGCCGCTGCATCGTTCCAAATCGTCGCATTCCCGCCGATTACCCATTTTTGAGGGAGTACTTGTTCGTCAGGAGTTTTCGAGTCAATCGCCCCGTTCAACCTATCGGCACTGCATATTTGTGACGCCATCTTTTGCGATCTCAAGGTCGATTTCGTCACCGACATTACTTGCCGTCATGGCTGAAAACGATACCCAGACGAGCAGCAGCCAGCAGCCCCAGGACAAAGCGCCGCAACGAATAGGAGACGCCGTACCGATGAGCGAAATGGACAGGGCAGCACAGAAGCAGGAGGCGACAGAGAGCGGGTTCTCATTACCTTTGCCGGCTAAGGAAACCCAGTCGCCAACACAGTCAGATTCGGCGGCGGAGCGGTC
Source organism: Lasiosphaeria hispida (assembly GCA_033439745.1). Lineage (NCBI taxonomy): Eukaryota > Fungi > Ascomycota > Sordariomycetes > Sordariales > Lasiosphaeriaceae > Lasiosphaeria > Lasiosphaeria hispida. The sequence continues at coordinate 4,794,291 of JAUIQD010000004.1, forward strand.
AAAGGGGAAGGGGAAGGAGGATGCTGTCGACAAGCAGAGGGAAGAGGACTCTCTGTCAATAGGCCCTTCGGACCCGCAGCCTGGGAGCAACCAGGAACCTCTCGTGTGCACAATCACGCTCCTTCTTCCTACCGGCGCCCGACACCCGTACAAGATCGACGAGAAGTACCTGGCCAAACGCAGTGTGGAGGTGCCTGATGTGACGGACTCGGGCAGGAAAGATCCCTTTAGCATTTCGGTTTACAAGTTGAAAGAGTTGATCTTGAGGGAGTGGCGGGAGGAGTGGGAGGGCAAGCCGGCCAGCCCAAGCAGCATACGGCTCATCTTCTTTGGCAAGCTGCTGGATGACAAGGAGCAATTGAAGAGTACGTTCTACAGTCTCTACCGTGATGTTGCCTTGCTAACATGTGGCAGAATACCAATTCAGTGCGGATAGTCCCAATATTGTCCACATGTCGGTTCGACCAGCCGACATGATGGAGGAGGATGAGGCTGCTAAGGGCAAGACCAGCTCCCGGGACGGCCGAAGTCGTGAGGGAGGCGGCGGATGCTGTGTGATCTTATAGGGATATGACCCCAACTAGTCTGCCCTGGCCTCTATCGGGAGCATTACGAGCTCACGACATTTTCCCAAGCGTTGAACATAGATAATCACGCATTGCCGCGGTTATCGCAGACTCGTGCGTATCAGTGACGGGGCATATCTGAGGATATGCTGCCATGCCTCGATTCTACGGATGTTATCAGGGTGCGTGGGTGGCACTCTGTCTCATTGGTGTCTTTCATTTTTTAATGGTTTTTAGGTGGTGCGGGAACTGGGATAGGCGTATTGTGTCGCTGTCAGTGTAACTTGTTTTGTTTTGGCATGAGTGATGAGGATTAGAGCGAGCGAGATTGCACTTGTGATAGGTACGGGTGGTGAAATTCATAATACCTGCCACTCTGGTCTGGGCGTATACGTGAATGTGTTTTCGTCGGTCTATCTTTGACCTCGACTCGCTCTGATTAGATGACACCAGAGCAGTATCGTACACCCTCTAGCTGTCGCTTCTCTCATAGCCAGGGCAGGGCGGAGACAGCCAGCCCCAGATCCCAGATATTGCCCCGTAGCATCACTCGGCCGTCCTTTCCCCGTCATCCTTCCCGCGTCCGCCTCAAATCTTCAACTTGCGCTCCATCTCGTCATGCACAGGCACGGGCGCGCGTGCCTCCTCGCCGGTGAAGACGTCCTCCCAGGTGATCATGTCGTCCTTACCGGCGAGGATCTCCTCGTGCACGCTGGGCGTCGCCGAGCCCGCCAGTGCCATCGGCCGCCACTCGCCGTCCCGCGTGATCTTGAGCTCCATGCCCCGCCGGATTGGCTCCGCCATGCCGTACGCCCGCCGCAGCGTCTCCATGCGCAACGCCGACTGGGTAGACTCCCAGGCCTTGAGGCGCGCCTCGAGCGGGTGCGCCGACGCGGGCTTGGGCTGCGTCGAGGTGCTGTCGTAGGGGGACGGGCCGACACCCGCGCGGATGGTGTCGTGCAGGCCTGGGGCGGAGGGTGCGCCGGGCGTGCGGTCGGCGATGTGGCTGAAGGAGGAGGAGTGGTTGTCGGCGGGGACGATGCGGAGGGACTGCGGGTTGGGTTAGCTGGGTTTTGGTGGTTGGTGGTGGGAGGAGGTGGTGCTTACCATCTTGGCGGTTGGAGGGAAGGGTTTTGCGGTGGGGCTAGGCTTGGGTGTCGCTGGCGATGGTGGGAGATGTTGAGTTTGGTTGTTGCGGTGCTGGATGCCGTGGTGGAGGCGAGCTGTGGATTGAGTTGGCTGTTGTGGTTTGGGGAAGCTCTCAAGGCTCCAAAGCTGCTTCGCGTTCGAACGCTCGGCCGGCAGGTACCGTGTACCTTCAGGCAACCCAAGGCGGCAGGATTACGTAATGCGGTCCTTGGCACCTGTCTCGTAACCCCGGCCTTACACCCGTCCGTCCCGGAACACTGGAACCCTGATGAGCAATCCACTTGAGTTTTGACTCACGACTTGGATTTGGACGGAGCATAGCAGCTGATGACTGCTGAGAACATGGCTGGTGAGCCCAATTGACAGACAGGATGCGGTTTTCATCTACTCGTCCGCCGATAATACGCATTGCCAATGGCACCTTCTACCGGCACCACCCAAATGGCACACACTCACACCCTAACCCGCCGCTCTTCAAAGACCTGAGCTTTGAACTGCCGTCGCAAAGCAGCACCCCCCATCACTGGTGCATCGTGGGGCCCTCGCTCTCGGGCAAGACCACCTTCCTGCAGCTCCTGCGCGGCCAGCACCTGAGCATCCCACCCACGGCGCGCTCCTTCCCCTACCTCGCCACGGACCACGTCTCGAGCCGGTTGCGGACGCCGAGCCTGGCCATCCAGTATGTCGGCTTCGACGGCGGCGGCCTCGGCCCCGCCACCTCGGCCTACCTGTCGGCGCGCTACGAGTCGCGCCGCGAAATGACAGACTTCTCGCTGCGCGACTTTCTGCTCGGCAACACCCAGCTGAACCCCTCCCAGCTCCCCGGCGAGGACGCCATCGACGCCGCCCTGCTCGAGCGCGTCGTCGTCGACCTGCGTCTGGAGAGCCTGCTGGATCTCCCTGTGGCGTTCCTGTCCAACGGCCAGGGCCGGAGGGCGCGCATTGCCCGCGCGCTGCTGACGAGTCCCGAGGTGCTGCTCCTCGACGAGCCGTTTATGGGGCTGGACCCCCCGACTGTTGCGGGGCTGAGTCCGTTGCTGCGGTCGCTTGCGGAGAATGCGAGTCCACGGCTGGTGTTGAGCGCTAGGCCGCAGGATCCGTTGCCGGACTGGATCACCCATCTCATGTACCTTCGGACTGACTGCCAGGTTGGCGTCATGGGCGACAAGGAAACTGTCCTCGAGGGGTTGAGGAAGTATGTCCGTGGGGTATGGAAGGGCGGCCTGCTGGAGGATGAAACCCTGCCGGTGCATGCTCTGGGGGAGATGGGGAAGACGCTGACGGGAAGTGGTGTCGAGGGTGAAGGGTTAAGTGAAGAGGTGACAGGCAGTCCCGCTGGTGGTGGTGGTGAGTCGGTCTTTGTCGATGATGGCTCAAAGACCTTGGGGGAGCCGCTCGTGGAGATGAATGGCTGCCGTGTCACATATGGGGACAAAGTTGCGTTGGGAAACTGGACGGAGGAGCGGGATGGGCGGTCTTTCAGCGGGCTTCACTGGACAGTCCGGAGGGGGGAGAGGTGGGGAGTGTTTGGGCCCAACGGCTCGGGAAAGACCACGATCGTGTCTCTTCTCAGCTCCGACCACCCACAAACATACTCGCTCCCCATCAAGCTGTTTGGTCGCAGCCGGCTCCCCGAGCCAAGATCTGGGGAGCTGCCCCTGACATTCTGGGACATCCAGTCCCGTGTGGGGCACTCGAGTCCCGAGATTCACCAGCACATGCCCCGCAGCTTGACAGTTCGGCAAGTCCTCGAGAGTGCCTGGGCTGATACCTTCCGCAGCAAGCCTACGCTCGACGGGACGGCGCACAGCCAGGTTGATGCTACCTTGAAGTGGTTTGCGCATGAGCTCAACCCGGGGTTTATCAAACTTGCACATGAACTGATGTCTGCCGAAAAAGACAGCCTTACCTGGGCCGACAACTACCTGTTTGGCGAGCTGTCTTTTAGTGCGCAGCGCATTCTGCTCTTTCTCCGCGCTATCATCAAGCACCCGGACATTGTCGTGCTTGATGAGGCCTTCAGCGGCATGGACGAAGCGGTGCGGGACAAGTGCATGCTCTTCCTGGCCTGTGGCGAGGAGAAGATGTACACATCTGGGTTCTCAAAGTCGGGGAGTGGGAAGCATTCGCCGATGGAGGCGACGGTCGTAGCCAACCCCGCTTCGGAGTTTGGCAAAGTGATAGTGACGGGGCTGAGTGACCAACAGGCACTGATCTGCATCAGCCACGTCAAGGAGGAGGTTCCCGACTGTGTGAGGGAGTGGATTTGTCTCCCCGAGGCAAACACGGGGATGCCTGCGAGGTCTGGGCGGCTTGATGGGCCGCTGAGGACGGACTCCAAGCGGTGGAGGGAGATTTGGGAATCTGGGATTGCGGCGTAATCGTCCGCGAAGTCAAGACTAGAAATCGAACGCCGGCATTCCCGCACCTTTACACCTCACGGAAGAATATATTTGGTGAATTCACGGAGCACGCTAATACCCTCGGAAATTTCCCTACGTGTGTCCAAGGTAAGACATCTAACTCTGCAGAGGCACCTCACACTCAATGATGCCCTCGACACCGTTCCCAGGGTTCCAGATATTGCAAATCTTCAGCCCACACTTTCCCTTCAGCAGTCCACGCCACTCCTCGGTGCGCTCGCGCGAGCCTGCACGTGGCCTCCCAGTTGGCCCCCATGGCTGGGATGACGTGCTCGTTGATCAGCAACTTACTATAGCCCGGGATCATGGCGGACTTTGAGATGATCTACAATGGAGGCGCATTTATCATCAGGCCTAGTACCGTCAGGGGTCCTTCTGCCTCTCATGGTTTTGTAGGGACGCATACCAGTCATGCAGAATACTGTGCATGTATTATTACGCCCGCGCACCCTGCACTGGTCGCGCCGTGGAGAAGTCATGCGCCATGGCCTCGATCTCGAGATCCTTTAGGGCCGCGGTCGACGCAATCTCGACAACGGCCGCCGTGTCCTGTAGGATCAGCCGGCCCCCGGCCCCCGGCCCCCGGGAAGGCAGGAACCGCTCCAGGTCGTGGCCCATGTTGCCGCCGACGTCGACCAGCGGCGGCGTCGTCGGGTCGAAGCCCGAGAGCAGGTTGGCCTGGACTGGGTACGCGCCGGGATCGGTCCACCCCGGCCGCGCCCATGCGGTCGTTGACATGGGCGGTGATGGTGGGTGAGGCGGCGACGAACTCGAACATGGTTTGGGGGCTTGGTGGCCGGAGGTGAAGGGGTTGTCGCGGACCGTCAGGGGGGTCTGGAACGACTTGGTTTGCATCTGCTTGTAGTGGGGGTGGGGAGGTTACAGGAAGGGGTAGCGTCAGCGCCTGTCTGGGAGATGTGGCCCATCGCGGCGAGGTGTCGGAGGATGCGGCCTGTTGGGTGTTAGTCAGGGGTGGAAGGAGGTAGGAAGGTCTTACGCAGGGCGTCGACGTCGATGCTGATGGCGGAGGACAGCGCCGGGGATGTCTTGGGGCCGCCGTGGTTCGCGGCTAGCGCGGTGAAGAGGCCGGCCTCGATGCCGAGGGTGGTGCAGTAGAAGGATGCGGTCTGTGGGGGTTAGGCGGGTGGTGGGGGAGTTGTGGGACGTACCTCGGCGCCGACGTGCTTCAGCATCGTCTCGCGAGGCGTCTCGAGCGTCTGGACGAGGGACTGGGCTTTGTCGAGGAGATGGAGACGGGCTTCGCGGTTTCTGGAGACGTTGACGTTGTTCTTGAGGAAGGAGATGTCATTGAGGAGGCTGGGAACGCGGCCGATGTCGCAGGGCGTGGAGGTGATGAATAGGTTGATGGTGTCGACGGCCTGCCAGTGGGCGAGTGGGGGTGGAAGACATCGTGTGGGCTAGGGCGAAGGCTTCTTCTCCCATGGTTCTGTTGGTCTGGTGAATTGTGACGGAGTTGATGTTGTTCTGGCGGCGGAGGACGTGTCTTATATCCTCGTCTTTAGATCATAGGTTCATGGAGAAGATGGACCTTCTCGCCGTTATCTGGAGCTG